>CM038556.1:17862290-20743191 GCA_021527575.1 Ensete glaucum | reverse complement strand
CCCTCAATAAAAGTCCTAATTATCTACTTTTGGTACTCTTGGATAACAAAGGTTTGACGGATCATCATTAGTTCTTCATCACGGTTCTTGCAATCAATTGGTGCTGAAGGTTTATATGCTATTGGTTGGGATATGGCTCTCATGCTCTGAGCATCTTGATTGAGGTGCCCCTCTAGAAGTTGTGCAAAGGAGGTTGATGTCATCGAGGTGTAGGGCTATCGTGTCTTAACTTCGTTTCTCATCACATAAGATTGTAAATCAATAGTGTTCAACTCCTATTTTTGATGTCGGGTCAAGGGCATCAGTTCTGTCTTACTCGGTGTTGCTATTGTGACACCGGTGGCCAGAAGAACGATGGTGCAATGATGCTACACAATCGTCAAGGTTGCGACGGATAGAGGAAAAGGTGCGACACTAGTGCAGTTGGTGAAGGAGGAAGATGGCAATGGCTAAGGGATGAAAGTTGCCCTATTTAGGTCACTGTGAGGAGGAAGGTTGCTGCCTAAGGTTGGAAGGCAGCAGATCGGTGTAGGGAATGGTTGAGGTTACTGTAACTAGAAGCGGCAACATTGATATAGGGGCAACAACGTTGGCGAAGGAGGTAGCAACATTGATGACGGAATCAGTAGAGGCAATGAAGATGAGGTGTGGTTGGGTTAGAAAGCGATAGTGTCGTGGTGGGGAGCGGTTGAGGCTACAGTGACCTAAGGCTGTCGTGGATAATGTTGCACGACCATTGTCAATGCCAATGGAGTAAAGGAAGTGGTGGTGGTAGCATATGATGAAGACGACTATAGAAGGCTAAAGGAGAGGTAGAGGGCATCGAGACAGATGCGGCGATTGTGGCAGAGGAGGGTGTGGTTGCTGCTGCTACTGTTGAAGGCATTGTTGTGGTAGGTGAGGCAATAGAAGCGGTAGCTTTTGAGTAGGATGTTGCAGTCAGATGCAACAACGATGCTGCTGTGCATGACTAGAGGGGGTTTTGGCGATGTCATTGATCCTATTGGGGGTTGCAGTAGCATCGGCTAAGGACTAGGGAAGCGGGAGCTAGCGACGACAATAGAGGAGGAGGCAGGGAAGAAGATATGTAGTGACGTTGGTGGCATGGGTGGAGTAGCAAGATCGCATGGCTGCAGAAGTTGCAGTGGATGCCAAGTGATCGATGTCGGAAGTTGTAGTGGGAAAGTGGATGGGGCTTGGACTCATATGGCTAGGGAGGCTAGAGAAGGGACAACGATAGCAATGTAGCTATGGACCGCGCGGGATCTACGATCCTAGTCGCATGGGCAATAATGTTTATTGTAGCTGCTGCGGAACGGATCATGCAGTTGAGGAAGAGGATGGTAGTAGTGGTGAAAGCAGGGCAGCTAGGGTAAAAGGCAGTAGCAGTGTGGCCGACACTGGAATAGCAGGGAAAGGACAACAACAGCAGGGTTGTGTAGTTGTGGTAGAAGCTAGAGATGGTGATGACAACGCTAAGCTGAAAGTAGGGGAATTGGTGATGCTGGGATAGAGATGGTAGCGAGAGATCAATATGGTAGAAGCTGGCAACATCATGCAGGCAGCAATGCTTGCTGCCATTGAAGGGAAAAAGGGAGATGGCAACGTGAAGATGGCAACAACAGGGAAGAAGCAGCACTGAGATAAATGGCAGCGGTCGTTGGAGTGGACGATAGAGGGCCGTGCATTACAATTGGAGGTAGAGATGGTAGCAAGAGATCGTTGTGATAGAGGAAGGCAACAACAATGGTGGTTGTAGCTACGATTGCATGGATTGCAGGTGATAGATGGGGGTGGCAATAGCAGTAGTAGGGGTGATAATGATGGCAGCACTATAATGATGTGAAATAGCTGATTTGGAGAAGGCAACACGATAGTAGCGTCGGGCAGCAGTGTGCAGGTAATGAGCATATCGCTACTGCGGTATGCTAAAGGCAACATTGATCACTATAGTAGGTCAGTAGGGGATGTGCATCAGCTGATGAGGGTGAGGCTGATGATTGCTGCAGTGAAAATAGTGAAAAATTGTAGCAAGGTGGCTAAGGTGATGATGCTATTGGTGGTTGCAATATGAAGTTGGTAGGCAGCAGCGAGGATAGCACAAGATGATGAGATGATAGGGCAATGATGACGCTGTTGACGACTACGATATGAGGTTGAGGCAGTAGCAAGAGGATGAGAGGGGTGGCTGCAACTTGGGCTAGATGGCTACAACGACAATAGCAAGGGTTTGGAAAAGGTGGTTGCAATCTAGGGTTACAGATGGCGGTAGCAGTTGAAGGTGGCAGGGGTGGCAGTGGAGATGATGGACGGTAGCAATGAAAGTGCCATGGAATGGTGCTGTGATACCAAAAGATAGGAACCCAAAGGTTTCTATCGAAAATATATGATCGCGGTAGGGGCGGCAGTGGAGTGGATGAACAGTGAGATGCTATAAACGCTGCTCTAATACCAAATTATAGAAACCCCTAGGATTCTATCGTGGATGGAGATGGAAAAGGGGGGAGATAAATGATTACTTCGAGGAGATCAAGCCTCCTTGATCTCTATAGTAGATCAGCCCTCCTAGGGTTTTGGCCTATTAGCTAAAATATATTTTTTCATTGATTGCTCAAAATAAAATAGTTGCACCCTTATTTATAAAGACTCTTAACCAACTCTTAATTGAACTTAGACTCCTAAATAAACTGCTACTTGGAATCCTAATCAGATAGACTCCAACTCCTACTATGACTCCTAATTGGCTTGACTAAACCGACCAACATGAATAATAAAGAACATAACTCAACAGATGAGGACCCAACCCTGTTAGGGTCCTATCATTGAGGGCATTAGGTAAAAGGGGAATGGGTGATCGATGAAAGAATTATACTCATTAGTCTGATAACGGTCCGATCTTATGGCTATCAAGCAATTGCTCCTAGGCTATTGAGCAGGTCGGTAGTCATTAAGAGTTCGGAATGACACTAACACATCGGAAAGTTAGCCATTGAAATACAAGACTTGTTAATGACTTGTACTAATTGGCTAATGTCATGAATACAGGACTCGATAACACAACTATTACTAATGCGGGAACAGACTCAAAATAAACCTACAACTATAGCACCATCCTTATTTCCATGAAATATGTCTTCTACGTGCTTGCATATGTGATAGCATGTGTGACACGTTACATAGTCTTTTTATATTATTATTATTGGTATATTCTCACATTATATTATCTATTGAATATATATACTATTATGTCCTTGGTTCTATGCAATGAGAATCATATCATGATGAGATCATGATAATGAGACCGATTCACCTTTCATCATAGATCCTAAATAATCCTAGTCATAGGTTACTCGAAAGGACATCAAGATAACCGGACAGACTAGTGTATTTATTGTATACCTATCCATATAATGGAGGCAATTGGTCTAATAGTTATTTGTGTGGGGACACTGAAAGTATAGTGCAGGTGCTCATTGGAGAATTAGTTCACTGATTGAACCACTTACGAAATACTGGATGGTTATCAATACATTTCATCAAACAACATTTCATCAAACAACATTTCGTAGTCCCAATTATGTGTCGGGTCCTTAGACTTGAGACACCAAGGATGCCTTATTTGCGTAATCCTTTCTTTGATGCCAGACCTCCAAGTCTAGAAAGTTTCAGATCTAGTACAACTAGTTATTATGATTGGTAGCCAACCTTATGTAGGTAATTGAGTGTCAATAAATGATCATCCACTCTCGATTGTAAGAGGTTATCCTATATGTTATCAGTCGAACAAATCCTCAACTAGGGTCATTCAAATTGAGAGAGACAGAATTCTCTAGGAGAATATGATTAGAGCGAGACTTGTACAGTTTATACATGAGCACTGATAATACCAAGCCCAATATATGTTATAGGATATTAGATGGATGAGCGACTATAGATACACGATAACTGAGGATAGACTAGTTCAATGGATAAGATCCCTTGTACCATCTGAGGACTATGACGAAGTGGCTAAGTACATCCATAGTCGATGAGTCGAGTGAATTATTATGAGATAATAATTTACTGAGTCAGAAGGAGTTCTAATAGGTAGGACTCATGACTAGCTCGATATTGGGCTTATAGGGCCACACACATTTGGTAGATGTTTCAATAAGTAAATGATTAGATATGAGTTATCTAATTATCCCTTGTTCTCATTGGATGAGACTCAACATTTATGGGCTCCTTGCATAAGGCCCATCTCCATTTGGATCTAGAGTTTTAGGGATATAAGATCTCCCTAGGTAATCAATATCTCACATATTATAATTTTCATTTTAATAGGTATTTTACGCACTAATTTTTGCACGATGATTTAATATATATGGGAAACCTATTTTGTTTTCTTTCTTCTATTACATATGTGATGCTTCTACTAGGTTTCCCAATAGTGGTATCAGAGCCAGGTTGTTCATGCAAAAAATTAGCGTTTAAATTACGTATGATGAGATTAAATTATGTAGAATTGTTATATGTTTTCTTATAACAAACACAATGCCCACGGGCCAGGTGGCTGTGCGTGGGAAGCGACAGTTGCTTGTGGGCAGGGGCTATCATTGACGGCGCGCAGCATTGTCACCTGCACAGGGGCGACCACGATGGCTGCGAGAATAGAGTAGGGGAATTAGAGTTTCTTTCTACAAAACGATGATTTAACTCCTTGGAATTTTTGAAATTTTGAGGTATGTTCTTTTATCTAGAATTCTGAAATACCCTTAACAATTCTAAAAATTTTTGGCATGTCCTAATTTCTAAAAAATAATTAATTAAATAATTTAATTATTAATTATTTATCTAGTAGTCCTACATGATAATGTGTGTATATATGATATATGATGTGGATGATCATGAGCTATGTGTTGTGATCTATGTATGAGATTATTATCATTATTGAGGCTTACGAGCCTTCATTTTTCTTATTTATTGTCAGGCCTGAGTACTTGTGATTATGTTATAATTATATGAAGAGGCACAACGGAAACATGGAGGTGTCAACGAGATACATGATGTTGTGGCAAGCGATCGTGACATATGATGAGATTTTTTAAAGATCTGATGGAACCGATAATGATGAGAAGGACGATCACAGGGCATATAGATGCGCTGATACACACATAGATCCTATTGTGAGTGATTGGACCCACTAGCTTGGGCTTAATCACATTAGGTGATGGTTCATGATCATCTAGTGCGACATGCGTATGTAATATACGATTATACACCTAATATATATATATATATATATATATATTAAATATGTATGTGTGTGACATGACATATTCAAAGACCGATATAAAATAAAACCCATCCTATGATAATATTAAATCGATGAACATGAGGTAATACGATTGACTATGTGACCTTCTATCGTTATGGGAAGAAATTGAATTATGACATCGGTTGAGTTGGTCGAGTCCCTCGAGGCTTACCTATCTATATGATCGAGATCTTGCCTATGACATAGAGAAGTCATTAGTGACCTAAGGATGCGATATGCTTGGTCGAGTCCCTGGAGGGCATATTATCAAATTAGGCACATCTTGTAAGGATGGTGATGACTTAATTGAACTTCATGATTGATCGAGCAATTGAAACCATAATGATTTTTCAAATGTCGAATATGACAGAAATCAAAAGGAGTTGTGATTGGCAAGAGTTGCCTACCTTTTTAGGCTTAGTATAATTGGTCGAGCCCCTTGAGGTTATACTAAGACACCGATTGGATCCCGATCCCCACTTGCATCCACGGGCAGCTCAGAGGTCATTCTCTTGGGACACTTCCTCAGGCTCACCCCCTCTGCATCGGGTAGTTCTCTTGTGGGTGCCGACGCGTTTACTATTGCGTTGGCCATCTATAGGACCGTCGATCCGTTGCCCGCTTAGTCGTCAGATTTCATCTTGCAAAGGTTGAACATATCTGTGTGACAAAAGGTATGATTAGGAAAATCTTAGCCTGATAAGAAAATGGGAAAACCATACCCCGAGGTGCCGGGTTAAGACTCGCCTCGGCCAACCAAGCCTCGTTCATGTCCTTCACCCTTTGGAAGTGGAAAGGATCCCTTATAGGATCTCGACCAGTTTGGTCTCATCGGTCGAAAGTGCTGGGACTAAGTTGTTCACCATCCGAGAGATCCATTTGGTCAAGAAGCTCCAGTCTCGATGATAAGAAATGAAAAAAAAGCATGACTTCCAACCTTTATTGTTGCAAGGCGCACTGCCCACTCAGAATCCATTGCGAGCGATCAGATAATACTCGGCTTGCCCCCGATATAGGTGGAAACAAGCCATGAACAACTCTCGAGTCGTTGTTATGCCTGACCCATAACACTCCCATAAGAAAGCCACCAGATAGCACCATGAGTCAGATGCCATCTGGGAAGGAGAGATCTGCCACCCTTCGAGGCATGCCACGATCCTAGGGTGCAGCGAGAACCCTAGGCCCGCCTCGAGGGAATCAGTCGACAGACTGAAACCATTCGAAAAGGCATCATAAGGATGCTCCCTAAGCAGGGGAACATGGAGTTCATACTCTGGAGGAACAAAGTAGTTCTTCCTCACCTCCGTCAACGGACGAGTCATCACGATTGAATCTACATTAAAAAAGGATTGCATCACCACTAAGGCATCCGTGGCTCCAAGGTCAGTCAGAGATGCACCCCCAAACGACAAGACAATGGTGGTTAACCCTAAGTCCCTAGAGGGATGATCCAAAACCCTAGGCCTATGGGTCAAAATTATGACTGAACGAGACTCAGATTGAGAGGAGGCGGAAGACATCCAACATGCTCGAGAAACCGTCGGGGGAGCAAAAAGAAGGGGGGTTGAAAGCAGTGGACAATGACATAGCCAACACCAGAGATGACGAAGACAATCAACAGTCATGGAGAGAGAGTAGCAAGAGACTACAAAGAATCCGAAGGGATTAATACCTTACCCTCGCACCGGTTGGTGCTTCACCTACCCATGGAGTGGGATAGCTAATTATGATGCTTCGTGCTCTGCACCTAATGAGATATTACATAGAACACACATCACCTGCTTAAGGATTTGATGAGCAGATGAATCAACATCGATTTCAAGAAAAATCTCCCCGCCAGAAAATCGATTATGTAAAGCCCTCAACTACCCAAGCATCTCCAGGTGAGCTCTCAGCCTTGCCCAAGGGCTTTCAGTCCTGAGCATCTCCAATCGAGCACTCAGTCTCCCAAGGAATTTTAGTCCTGAACATCTCCAAGCGAGCTCTCAGCCTCGCCTAAGGGTTTTCAGTCCAAAACATCTCCGAGCAAGCTCTTAGCCTCGCCTAAGGGCTCGTAGGCCAAAGCATCTCCAAGCGAGCTCTTAGCCTTACCCAAGGGCTTTCAGTCCCGAACATCTCCATGCAAGCTCTCAGCCTCACCCAAGGGCTTTCAGTCCTGAACATCTTCAAGCAATCTCTTAGCCTCGCCTAAGGGCTCATAGCCCTGAGCATCTCCAAGCGAGCTCTTAGCCTCGCCCAAGAGCTTTTAGTCCCGAACATCTCCAAGCAAGCTCTCAGCCTTGCCTAAGGGCTCGTAGTCTCGATTATCTCCAAGCAAACTTTTTGCTTCACCAAAGGCTTCCCATGTGAAGCCTGATAGTTGCCTAATAACCATGCTAATGCCAAACCAACCAATAACCGAAGTGACACAACCCCGTGCAAGCATGCAGATCACTCCCTTACTACAACTCCGCACCCAAAGGACCCTTTCCTGTGCCTTCGCAAAACCTTAGGGAAGCCTCCTCTTGGGGGGGATAAGAGAGATAATAATGGGCACCCCACCTAAACCGGATGACGTGGCTTGAACTGACCCAACATGGAGCAGGATTGGTTGACTAGGTATGCGACCTCGACACACGCGACATGTCACAATGAGGGGATGAGCCCAATGTGCAATCATCGAGCATCACACAATCACCAACAAATCTTAAAGAATCTAGAGAGATCTTACAATAGCAGGGCTGAAATGACATGCCACATGCTCACCCGCAACATAGATGGTCGCCGATGGTGCCTATAGCATTAAACACCCTAGTGGAGGACACTGCAGGGATGGATGAGAAAGGTACAATTGGTCACCGACAGATAGGTATAAAAGCCACCCTTTGGGGGCTTTCAGAAGGTGGATCTCCACTCTTACAATACATATAAGAAAAGCTCTGACACCGAGAAGGTGCTGGAGATACTCCCATCTACAAGGCTAACTTAGCCATCGGAGGGGCCTCATTGGGAGGTCCTCCTCAACGGAGGTCTTTTCTTGCAGGTACCCAACCATAGAACGGGGAAGAGCCCCTGGACGACTAGAACACATCTGAGTCCAGTGAATGCCTCACATCCTCCTCGAGCTCCAAATCCTACTAAGTTGTTCCTGCACAAAGACCACGTGCTAACTCCTCGAACACGACGGATCACCCAGCAACACACATCATACCCCTTTCCTATTATTGGTGCCATAACATAGATAGTCCTTGAGATAACAAGGAGGTGCTCAACCTCACATTCTATACAATCCATATGAGATGGGGAGAGGTGGGTGATGCCCTCGACCTTCAAAGCAATTGATGAGATGCGCTTCAATTGCTGATGCCCTCGACCTTCAAAGCAATGTACGTTTTCCTATTATGCTATGGGTTGTCAAGAGGTCAATGACGAGTGCTATTGAGAAAAGCAGAGCTATAGGTTATCAAGAGGTCAATGACAAGTGTTGTTGAGAAAAGCATAGCTACTTTACCATTATAAACAAAGTCCAACTCATGAAATACTTAGTGCCTTTGCCTTTCTGAGGAGCCTGGTGGGGACCAGTTGATCCTAGTTGTTTGTATGTCGCATCCAAAGGACTCTGCATCTCTTGCTGAATATGGAGACTTCTGAATTAGCTATCTATCTCCCCACTCAATGTACTTATATGAGTGAACAGAAGACGGATGAGCCCTATAGCGCAATAGGGTTAGTGGTACTAAGGTCATACCACTTTCTGCTTTGCTAGGTATAAAACCGACTGTGCCCACATGTAGTGATAGGAAGGAATTCATTTCAAACAAAGAGGATTGAATTCATGACTGGCCGAGATCTAGTCTTCAGTCACACCGGTAGGGAGAGCCAAGTTTCTAACCATCTGGAGTTCTCCACCTTAAGAAGAAAGCAAAGTGGGTTGGGTTGGCGCCTAGGACTCAATTGGAAAAAAGCGCTCCAACTTACTCAACACTCAATTCGACCTCCCGAGCATCACTTGCATACAAGAGAATTCAAATAGTCATCAAGAAAGAAGGGCATTTAATGTTTACCAATGGCGATCTGAGTCTTCGAAGAAGAATCTCAAAAATCAGCCCCATCTCAGGTCGAGCTCAAGAAAAGTTGAAGCTTTGTAATCCAAAAGGCACAAAAAGATTGCCGTTGGAAGTGATGTACTTAAGCTACAAGCCCTATTTGAAAATCTTCAAAGAAGAATCTAAAAAATCCTCACCCCTCCTGATAGAACCCCAGAAGGAGCTCTATAGATTTTAACCATTAAGGGGGATCAACCCTTGGAACGCTGTAGGGGTTCCTCCCTCCTAGATTCAACACAAGGCTAAAAAAATTTTGAAATTACTTGATAAAAAGAGGTGGAGGCTACATGCTTATATAGGGCTCCAAACCCTAGCCCTAGGGGGTACTTGCCTAACTAAAATTATCCTTTTTCCCCTTCTATAACCTACCTGCCTTAGAGGGAATAGGTGGCGGTTAGGTTGGCTCTATAGCCGAACTATGCAGGAGGAAACCCTGGCCAATCAGCCCAGTAAAGAGGGCGATGGCTACTAAACCCTAAAGCCCCAATCTAAACCCTAACCACACTTCTTTATATGATAGAAGTGGCTATGTGGGGTTTTATTACAATCTCACAAGGTTTTATTGATAAATTCTAGGGAGATTAGGACTCAACCCTGTTAGAGTCCTATCAATTTCGCCCTCTTAAAATTAGTCTTGTCCTCAAGGCTGAGGGTCCATGAACTCTGGAAACCAGGTCTTCAGCTCCACATCAGCTTGGGTGTCAATTGGAAGAATTTGAGTTGAGTCATCATCTTTAAATTTCTATTTGAGATAGGATACCTAGAGGATCAACTGTAATTTTGATGTAGTGCATGGATCTGACCTCCATGTTAGGGCCCCAATGTGATCCCCAATTTTGTAAGGCCCAAAGAAGTAGGGAAACCACTTTCTTGAGGCTTGAATTTTGTGTTGGTGGAGTTGGAGATAAAAGAGGACTTGATCTTTCTTAGGAAACTTTCTTCTGCTCTGGCGTTTGTTAGGGGGAAGTTTCTTCCTTGCATGGGCTACCACATGGTTGCTCTGTAATAGTAGTCGTATCTTTTTTTGGAGTAAGAGTTGTCTTCTGATAAAATCACTAGTGGTGAGAGCCTCATCTGAGTCTGAGGTGGGTAAGAGTGAGTTTTCGGGGCTCATTTTCACTTATTTGTGCTGTTGACCATCTTACATGAGGATGGTGGTGACTCCCACTTTGGATGTGTTTGCTCCAATTATAAACATCTGGCTATAATTTGGTGTTGATGACATCATGGTCATGAGGGCTATAGTTTCACTCGACCAAGGTGGTGCATCTTTCTTTATAATGAGAGGGATGATGTTCATGCTTCGTTGAGTCCTATGAATAATCCTTCGCCTTTTTGGTTTCACCATTGGAGGGGCTCAATTTTCTTGCTGTCATGGGTAGTAGATCAAAGGTCATCATCAAGGAAGTCTTTAAGCATCATAGTCTAATCCTAGGAAAAGTCGTGGAAGTCACCTAAGATCAGCAACCATAGTAAGTTCAATGGGATGTAACACTTTAGAAGTAGCTTGTCTCTGGGGAAAATGATGTAGGGATATTCATGACTAAACAATTAGTGTCTCTATCATCTCTTTGATGACCCTTTTTCTCTTCGACCTTCTGAGGTTGTAGGAAGCAGGCCATGTAGCAATTGGTAGAAGTTTCAACCTGTTCAACATAGAGGGGTTGGACAGCTTCAAAGGAGGTAATCGGTTCGATTTTGTGTAGACACCCAAAATTTTAGCAAGCTGTGGGAGAGGGTTCTTATCTTCAATCTCATGAAACCCTTGAATTTGAATTATGAAACCACTAAATTTTTCTTTTGGTACCCTCTCCATGTGTTATGTTGTGATTATAGTTGCTGGGCTCCCTCGTAGAATCATCTGCTTTCCTTTTCTAAAAAATTTCATGGTTAGCTTTAAAAAATTTTCAGAAAATACCTCCAATCGTGGACAACCAATTAATGTCAAGCACTATATCAAGACCATCAAGAGGGAGGAGGAAAAAATCAGTAACTATGTCTTGCTCCTGTAGGATCAGTTTTACCCGCGGGCACTTCTGGTTACAGTTCAAAATTTGGCCATTAGCTACCTTGACTTCGAACTTGTTATAATCTTCTTTTTGGAGCATTACGTGGGTAGCAACCTTACTGCTCATGAAGTTGTGTGTGCTCCCGACGTCGATAAGGATGATGACAGACTGCTACTCGAGAAACCCTTCGATCTTCAATTTTTGTAGGTTGGTGTAGTCGACTAAGGTAGGGACCATGCAGGCGGCTGGTTATGGTGTATCCTTTACTTAGGCTCGAGAGTTGTATTTTCAAGTTTGGGTTCTTGAATGGGCAATCATCAGCAGTGTCTCCTTTTTTTATTTGTTTCTAAGCTCCATAGTTTATTACAACACCCACATAGGCCCTTTGTCGATCCGTCATGAAGGCCTTCTCTTGTTAATTTCTATGGCTGAGGGGGTCGGCTGATAGTAGAACGAGGTGAAAGCTTTAATGCCCCTAGTCGGGGAGCAACTCTAGTCTTCTGAGCTTCATAGTTCAATCGTTCCTCTTGATGTCATGCAAAGGAGATGGCTACCTTAAAGTGTGTACGGTTGTCACACTTTAATTTCTTCCTGAATCTCTGGCTTCAAGCCCTCAATAAAAGTCCTCAATATCTATATTTTAGACTAATCATAAGTTTGATTAGATAACCTCTCAAACCTGGTTTGGTACTTTTAGATGATGGAGGTTTGACGAATCATTGTTAGTTCTTCGCTAAGGTTCTTTTTACAATTCAAATTTGCACCGCATTGTGATCTTATTGGGCTTAGTGATCGACCCAATCTAAACTCCTTAAAGAGAGCGCGTAATTTAACATCCATATGCATCTCAAGAGCCTCCAATTTGGCTTCGAATAAGCCCACTGATTTCATGACGTAAAGATATCTAACTTGTCAAATCAAACTAATTAAAGAGTATAGCCGCAATCTTTAGGTTGAAGGCAGCAATGGCAGTGATGTCAGGGTTGCAGTGGTCAGGTCTCCAAGTGGAGGATTGTAATCAATGGTAGCAGCAACGGTGGAGGAAGAAAATAGCAGCAGGTGTTAAGAATGAATTTGGGAAAACAAAAGCATACTTGTTATCGAGGTTTAGCATCTATTTATACAAAGATGAAAGGCAGATTTCCCTCAACTGATGAACAAGATCATCTCGTTTAGTTAGGGAAATCTGTTATATCTAACATGCCCCCGCAAGATTGAGCTCCTGTCAAGGATGCCGATCTTGGATCGATGGAAGGAAAATAGTTTACGAGCTAGAGACTTCGTGAGGGAGTCGACCGGTCAATTGTGTGGACATGAGAAACACGGAGCTGCTTGTGGGCTACTTGATCTCGGACAAAGTGAAAGTCAATAGCAACGTGCTTCATGCGGGAGTGAAAAACTATTTTTGCACAAAGGTAAGTGGCCTTGATATTATCATAGTAACTAATACGCATAGAAGCAGAATGGATTTGAAGTTCCTGAAGCAAGTGGCTAATCCAATTAAGTTCAGCAGCAACAACAACAACAACCCGATATTCAGCCTCGGTAGTGGATCGGGCAATCATCTTGTACTTTTTAGAGCTCCAACTTATCGGATTAGCACCAAAAAATACAATATACCCAGATGTAGATGTTCCATCATCAATGTTATCGGCCCAATCTGCATCAGCAAAGGCATGAAGCTGAGAGGGAGAATTCTTGCCGAGAAAATGCCATGATCAATAGTCCCTTTGAGATAATGCAAAATACGTTTGATAGCAATCCACTACAAAGTAGATGGTTGATGCATAAATTGAGATAATTTATTAACCAGAAAGGAGACATCGGGACAAGTGAGTGCTAGATATTGTAAGGAGTCAACTACCTGTCAATATAGAGTAGGATCTATAGCAGGACTACCATCATAGAGTTGTAGCGATGCACTTGGAGATAGAGGAGTGGAGACTGCTTTAGCGTCTTGCATGTTTGTCTTCAACAGTAAATCATGAATATACTTTTGTCGTGAAAGAAAGAGACCAGAAGATGTAAATGTAGCCGCAACACTGAGAAAGTAATGTAAGGTACCAAGATCTTTAAGGGAGAATCGGTTTGCCAATTGCATAATAAATGCTTGAACCTCCGTTGAGTTATCACCTGTGATAATAATATCATCCACATAGACGAGGAGATAGATGGTGCACCCATGATGTTGGCGTAGAAATAAGAAAATATCAGACTTAGAGTTGATGAAGCCAATGGATGACAAGTAGAGACAAAGTTCAGTATATCACGTTCGTGGAGCCTGACGAAGTCCATAAATGGCCTTTTTAAGTTTACAAACATACCGCGGATATTGAGGATGTATAAAGCCTAGAGGTTGTTCCATAAAAACATCTTCAGTGAGGGTCTCTTGTAAAAAGGCATTGTTAACATCTAACTGATGTAAGCACTAGCCTTTTGATATTGCGAGACTTAGAAGAAGGCGAATGGTAGTAGGTTTGACAATAGGACTAAATGTCTCAGTGTAGTCAACGTCATGTTGTTGATGAAATCCTTTGGCAACAAATCATACCTTATAGCAAGCAATTAAACCATCGAGATTTCGCTTAATTCGAAAAACCCATTTGCACCCAATAATATTTTATGTGGAGAGAGGAGGAGTGAGAGTCCAAGTACCATTGTTAAGAAGAGCATTATACTCCTCACACATGGCTTTACGCCAATGAGGATATTTCTGGGCCTGAGAGAAGGAAGTTGGTCGAATAGAGTCGAAAGAGGTTTTGGTGCTAACATACAAATCTAGAACTCGACATGGTTTAAAGATACCACACCTGGAACGAGTTTGCATAGGATGCTGGGAGGTGATAGTAGGACTAGGAGGTAAGGGCTATGGGTTAGTACTAGTTGAGGCAGACGGAGGGACAATAGAAGTATCCTGGCATGGTGAGGACAAAGACACTTGGGGGGGGAGGAGCCAGAGGAGAGGAGGAAGAGACAAACTGTGGAACAGAAGTAACAAGAGAGTGTAGATCTAAAGAAGACAAAATGGAGGAGGAAGATTGTTTATAGAGATCCAATAGAACGATAGATTGTCGATGATCTCAAAAGGGAAAGGTAGACTCTACAAAAGTAACATGTCTAGAAACAAAGACTTTAGCAGAATGAGGGTCATAACATCGATAGGTGTTATGTTCAAGAGAGTACCCTATGAAAACACAAGGTCGAGATCGAGGTTGCATTTTATTAGAATTATAGGGACATAACCATGGATAACATAAACAAGAAAAAACTTTAAGGTTTGGAGGTTGGGGTGTTTTTGAAATAGCCTTTCAAATGATGAATGATATTGTAGGAGAGGAGTAGGCAAGCGATTAATAAGATAAACAACAGTTTGAAACGTGACAGACCAAAAGGTAGAAGGCATGGAAGCCTGATGGAGCATCAGAGGTAGAGGAGGAAGACATCGAGGAACCAATAGTAGATTAAGGGAAAGCAAAACTTAAGTAATCTCACTAAGAAAACAGTGTCAAAAACGGTAGGAGTGGGAGCAGGAAGCTAATTGATGAGTAATATGACTGAAGTGTCCAAAGAAATTGATGGTAAAAGTAATGAGAAATGAAAGGAAAGGAAATGCTACCATGTCTTGATATGACAGACAGTAGTGTTGGATAGTAGAAGCTTGTTGGAACTAGCGATCAAGTGCAGCAATCCTGCTAGATCCAGCATGTCCGAAGAGTAATCCAATAGTGAAAGAAGGAAGAGGTTGCCACTATACAAGGGAAGAAACTTTATAGGTAAGTGACTGTCGGCAGCTGAGAAGAACACAAGCTGCGACGGCTGCCCTCCAAGAACTGGACTACAAGGAGGTCATAATTCAGGGAAGCTACAGATGAAGTTCCCTAGTGTCAGCCAGCACTAATCAACGAAGGTGACAGTGGACGATGCTAGCACCCTTTAAGAGGGGAATGAATACGAGCAGCTTTAGTACAGCACCTGGCAACTCGAGCTCATCGCCGGAGTAGAGGTAGTACTATGCACCCACAGGCGGGGTGTGGGTGTGTGGGGGAGTGGGCGGGAGGCGGCACTAGTCCTTGGAGACGCGGTTGTTTACGTTTGGATTGCTCTTTGGAAGTCTTGCATTGAAGATGAAGATGAAGAGCTTCCCATAGGTGGAGGAGAGAGAGAGATGAGGAGGCCAGCCCCAGGGCATAAGGAAGGCAAGGATCGACAACATAGGTGACCAACATGAAGTACCACTTGAGCGGATGGAAGATGTGAGGGAGCATAACAATGGAGACAATGGCAATGATGGTAGAAGAGTATCGGTAGCAAGATGGGAAGAAAAAGCGCAAACTCACAGATATCACCCAAAAGATCGCATGAATAGGGCGTGGTGGTGCAGCAGAGCAAGTTATCCCCATGAACCAAGCAACAATGAGTCTAGAGATGCAAGCAGAGATTGATCCGTAGTTAGCAAAAGACTTCCAATTTCATGTTGATAAAATAGAGGAAAGAATGCTCTATTTCATCGATGAAACAGATTGTGATTCCAGAGAAGAGAAGAATAGAGGTTGCGATCAAATGGTCGCCTTGAAGAGTAGTGAAGTAGCCAAGATCGGTGGTGGTGAGGATGGAGGTGGTGCCACGTCTGGTTCTGGCTCTGATGAGGCCACGGTGGACAACAGCATGGGCAGTCTCTAAGGGAGCAGACTTGAGGTCGAGGGGTACCTCCCCCACCGTCTCTTCGGAGAAGGAGAGCATGGGGATGGCCGTAAGGTCGCAGTGGACACGGAGGCGGATGGCCGAAAGGCCTGAGGTTGCAAGCGGAGTAGCGAGGGATCTGCGGCTCATCGGGATCGCTTGCTGTGGCCTCTACTATGTGGCTGAACTTGCCCGCCTCGGGCACCAAGTGCGTATTGGAGGAGGAGCAGTTATAGGAGGGGAAGGGGTTGCGGTCGCTACCAAGATGTGATAAAACTGTTACTGGACAGTGGAAAGGGAAAAAAAAAGAGTAATCTCTCTTATAGAGAGAGATGCTCTGATACCATGTTACGAATGAATTTGGGAAAACAAAAGCATACTTGTTATTGAGGTTTAGCATCTATTTATATAGAGATGAAAGACAGATTTCCCTCAACTGATGAACGAGATCATCTTGTTCAGTTAGGGAAATATGTTATAACAAAAACGTCATTGCGGTTCTTGATAATGTTACAATGTTGACAGTAATGTCGAGGCTACGATTTTTAGGTGGTTGATATTTATCAAAAGATGACAGCCAAGAGATCAAAGAAAGCAATGGTGGAGGAAGAAGAGGGTAACGTTGGTGGATGCGATGCGACTTTATGGTGGTGGCATCGGTTGTAGTAAGGGTGTGGCTGCAATAGGAGGAAGACGGGACAGCGATGTACATGACTATTACGGAGGAAGGTAGCATCAGTATGGAGTGAGAGATGACTGCTGTTGTGTTTAATTTGTTGCTAGCTTCGGTCAAGATAGTTGGCAACAAACGATTGTTGTGGGCTACGATGTAAATAGCTTACAGTGAAAGATCACTATTGGTAACTTTTTGCCACAAGAATCACTGTTGGCTATGATAAAGGAGGATGGCAGCAAGAGGTCACTATTGGCAGCGTTGGGCAATGAAAGATGCATGTTGCAGTGAATAAGGGAGATTGGGCGGCTGAAAGGTTGGTGGACCAAAGGCTACGATTTTGTAGAGTTTAGGCTACAAATTGATATGGTTTTAGGGCTATGATAGCAGTAGATGAAGGTTAGGGAAATATATTTTAGATCTGAGATAGATGATAGCAAAGGTAGGTGTCTTAGTAAGGAAAGTTGGCTAAAAAGGTAAGTGGATCGATAAGGAAGTAGGCTACGATTAGGGCCAATTGGGATGGTTGTTTAATTACAGTTTTGTTTGGGTTTTTTAGGGAGTAATAGTAGGAACTAAAGATGAGAGGGGGAGTCTCAAATTTGGAAAAGATGACAGCAAGATCCGATAAAATTTCGATGAAAGATCGCTGTGATATATGCTGTACTACCGAATAGAATTCTCGTTGAAGAAGCGAGTTTCTCGATATTAATTCCAGCAAAAATTAGATCTCTAGATCAAATGTAGGGGGCAGTGATAGATTGATTTCATCTATGATTAGGGTGGAAGGTGGAGGCATATGTCACAGCAATTGTGGGAATTGTTTGGGAAGGTGGAGGCGGTTGAGATGGCTAGTGTAGCAAGATCACCCTCTAATACCAGATGATAGAACCCCAGAAGGAGCTCTATAAATTTTGACCCTTGAGAGGGATCAACTCTTGGAATGTTATAGGTGTTCCTCCCTCCTAGATTCGGCACAAGGTTGAAAAAAAGTTGATAATTGCTTGATAAGAAGAGGTGGAGGCTACATGCTTATAGAGAGCTCCAAACCCTAGCCCTAGGGGATGCTTGCCTAACTAAAATAACCCTTTTGACCCTTCTATAGCCTACCTGCCTTAGAGTGAATAGATGGGAGCTAGGTTGGCTCTATAGCCGAACTAAGTAGGGGGCAACCCTAGCCGACAAGCCCAATAAAGGGGGTGACAGCTACTAAACCCTAAAGCCCCAATCTAAATCCTAACCACACTTCTTTATAGGATAGAAGTGGCTAGGTGGGTTTTTATTACAATCTCATAGGGTTTTATTGACTACTTCTAGGGAGATTAGGACTCAACCCTGTTGGAGTCCTATCACCCCCATCCCCCACCAAGAGACATGCTTAAGCTGCTACCAAATCCATTAGAAGAGAGTTAGACTCATGAGCTTACTATGGAGTTTCAAAAAAGAATCAAGCATCCCTTAAAGTGGAAAGAAAGCTTGTTTGTGGTCAGCAGATCAATAGAGGTCATTGTATATAATGTCATGGCCCTCTTCAATGTTGAGACATCGATCGATCGAGAAACGCTAAAGATGAAAAGGTTAAAGAAAATAGACATCGTTTTGAGCATTGTACCTACAATCAAAGAAAGAGAACCTGGCCCCAACACTAGCGTACACCTGTAAAGGTGGTGGCTATTCGTCCATGCTAGTCAAGTCCTCCTAGTCTATGTTCCCTACCCGGGGTGAGTATTATAGTGAAAACCTCTCTCTATTATGATTGTTGGTATAGGAAGAAAAGCCATGCTTTGAAACTATTGTCTCTCCAGTTGAGCTTCTCTTCTGACCATGAGTTATGAGTCATGCAAAGCTGAAAGCTCATTGAGAAATATGAAAGAAGAGAATAAGAAAAAAACAACCTCTGTTTTTTGTAACACACACATCCTCTATGCTCGTCGTAGTAAGAAGAGGGCATTGTGCATCGACCTTCGAGCAATCCTTCCCTTTAGCGAGGAATGAACTAAGAATTATTTTCTTACAATATACTTTTCATGACTAAAATCTTTTGCTGCTTTGGATTCTAGACTTCTAATAGAGTTTCTACTCAATTCATAGTTCAAAAATTTATCTGTTAAGTTTACAAGTCACAAGAAAGGAATTGATGAAATATTTGATTTGACTTCCACTTACGGAGAGATTCAATTGTTGGTTTACTTTTGGTTGACATGGGTGCTTAGGGAGTTGTCAGTGAAGAAATCTCTAATCAACTTAAATCCCATCTGCTGAATCTCATGCTTAAGCTGTTGTTTATGCAATCTATTATACGAAAAAAACTATTATGCCAGGATTGAAATCAAATAATACTATATCTGTTTACGATGCGTACCTTTAGATGCCATCTATGTGAGATCCAATTAGATCTTCAAGAGCACCGCTCGGATCTGAATAATATCGAGTATCGATCTGTAAGAGGAACTAGAATAGATCTAAACCCCTTCTCCTCTCTTCCTATCCTTTCACAGGACCACCTTAATTGATGGTTTTTTAGGAGATCAAGAGGATAACCGTAATCTCTTGATCTAGATCAAGAGGATAACTGTAATCTCTTGATATATTTACCCCTTTGCACGTTTTGTGTCTTTCTGTGTCGTTTCGTGCTGTACCTTGCATTGGGTTTAGAATAGTTCCTGTCTATTTATAGGCAAGAGCAGAGCATCTAGGATAAGTTATTAGGAGAGTTCCTTCCATCAAGGGCATCCCCTAAAATATCTCAATATAATATGGACTTTATTTAATATTGGCTAATATCTTTTATCATAATCCAAATAATCCATAATATATCTTATTCAATTAATAAAGGGTCACAAAATCTTATATTCTCCCACTTGGCACATTAATTGATAAGATATAAAAGATATCCAAAATCAAAATAAACAAAACAAAATATATTTGAAAATAATTTTATATAATTGGATTCTGAAAATTTTAAAAAGTATTTTATACATGGCCATGATTTTAAAAATAAGCTAATAAGTCCAATAAGCATAATAATACTATATTCAGTCCAACTACGGATATATAAGAGTCGAAGCGCTCGAGCATTCCATCCAAAGATAAGCATCCGAATAATGAATGCGACGTGGCATACCCGATAGCCCTAAGAAATGCATAGGAAAGAAGGTAAGATTAACCCGAAAGAAGTGATCCAAAATGTATTTGTCCTAAAGTTTGGGTATGTCCGACCAAAGATTTTACCCACCCAATAGTGAAATCGCAAATAAAACAAAACGGCTCCCATAGAGAGTACATAATGGAAATGTGCAACTACATAATAAGTATCATGTAGAGCAATGTCTAGCCGAATTAGCTAGAACTATTCCCGTGAGCCCTCCTATAGTGAACAAAAGATGGACCCTACAAATAACATGGGTGTTTTGAATTATATCGAACCTCCCACATAGTAGCGATCCAACTAAAGATTTTGATCCACAGGGACTATGATCATGGTAGCTACGGTGAAGTAGGCAGTATCAACGCTAAGCCCACTAAACATATGATGAGCCCAAACAAGAAATCCAAGAACACCTATCGATCATGGCATAAACCATGCCTAGATACCCAAGACAGTTTTCTCGAAAAGCGAAACGATATGACTTATGATACAATCCAGGAATGAGGATGTAAACTTGGGTGCTTCTCTCTTCTACTAATATCAGCGGATGAATAGAAGAAAGGTAGACTATATCATCGCGGATGAATAGAAGAAAGGTGGACTATATCATCAACTTATTCTATTCCATTTGTGTAGGAAAGCTAGCCATGCTTTATGGTGAATACTGTCAGGTTTAAATGCTTTGAGATTGTAAAGACTGTAATATTCTTCAATAAGGAAGAATCGTCGTGATTTATTACTTCGGACATCACTTAATTTAAAGTAATCTAGCATCATGATAACATCTTTTCGACTTTGTACAGACCATTGATAGTAACCATTTTTACTACTATCAAAGTAGATATTTCCTCCAAATACTACCTTATAAGACTCTAAATCTTGTAGAAGTTTCTTATTGACTCGAATACTTAGTTGAGGTAGTCCATGCTTCATAGCGATACCAGTGGTACCTTCAGTATCAAAGAATCTAGCAAACCAATGGGATTTAGCATCTAGTGCAATAGGTAGAATTACAGGGATATAAAGTACTTGACAGACATGATGTAGTTGAAGTAGTCATGCTTCATGTCGAATATGCCCATTAATACAATGAATTAGTTTCATCATACCAAGTTTATTATGTAGTCGATAACGATAAGCTTTAGCACCTGATCGCATTTTCATACTTCCACCAAGCATATGTTGGATATATCATAGTAGTCGTAGATCTGAAAGTCCCATAGTAATGGAAAGAGAAGTATATCCTTGTTTACTAACTTGAATACTTCCATCACCATCGATAATTCCAACTAGCCACTCACATAAGGATTTAGGATAAGTTGTTGCATGTAGTCTCGAGGTTCCTACTAGGCTTTTATGTCGTTGGTTACCTGATTGTGTCTTAGATACTCCATTTTGACTAGATTGAGGTTTTATTAGAAAACCACTTATGAACATAGTAGGAGTACCATTAAGCGATAGTCCCATATAGCGCAATGCGTATTCAGAGTGGAATCGAAAAGGGCCTTTGAAAACCGAAGAACCGAAAGAGATGTTGGTATAATATAGGGTCTCCCCCTCCCGTAGGATCAGAAAAGGTTGTATTAACATTTTGATCAATTAATAACATTGTTATTGCCCCTGCCAGTACCGGAAGTGATAATAAAAGTAGGAAGGTCACTAGAGCGGACCACAGAAAGGCGATCTATGCATAGTCATTCTAGGTCCACGCATGTTAAAGATAGTTGTTATAAAATTGATAGATCCTAAAATTGATGAAACACCGAGAGATGAAGATTAGAAATTGCTGAATCAATGCTCCTCTAGAATGGTGGTAATACCACTTAAGGCGGATAGACCGTCCACCGGTCTGTACCCACTTCTACTAGGGCTGAGCTTAATAGGAGCAAGAGACTTGGTGGCAACAACCAGAATGAGATATTATTTAATCATGGAAATGCCATGTCGTGCACCTATAAGAATCGGTACAAACCAATTTCAGATCCACCTATCATCGTCAATAACCATAAAAATATCATTAAAGAAGCGTGAGCCGTTATTAACACATTATAAAGTTGATAATTACCACCAAGAATTTGATCACGGGTCGAGCTAATTCCATATGAATCGATTTTACTTGCATGTACCCTTACAATAAATAACTACGAAGAAAGGTCGATAAAAGTTCCAAAATGACTAAGATGTAGCTAGGGCTATTCGTAGGTGCAAAATAGTCCCACCAGGTTTGTTTGCGGATTAGAAGCTATACTCTCATACTAGAAACTAAGTACTCATTCAGGGGATCCTCGTATGAGTCGGGGCTGCCCCCATCGACTACTCCTCTAGTTGGTGAATTAAGTCTCTTTCCTTGCGGGTTGTCAATCGAGATAGAAAGAGGTGCCCATGGGTTGTGTGTGATTCTAATTAATGAAAATACAATAAGAGAAACATGAAAATAGAATAACACACACTCTCTCTATCATTTATATATCTAGAAATATATATATATATATTTGATATAGGTGCTTCTATTATATGGTATATCACTTAGGTGCTTCTATTATATGGTATATCATTGCGTACTGAGACTATTATGAATTCTTCAATCAGGGTGGGCATCCTATCTCTAACATTAATTCAGTACTTCTGTTCTTAACTCATGAATGTACAATCTGGAGAATCAATGACTCGTAACATTGCATTGCGCATCCTTAATTCATCTTATATTAATGAAATGGCTAATTCAAGTACAATATCAATCTAGACTCTTGTTATTGACCTGAACCGTGGACCCTTATCGTAGAATAGCATATAGTACCTGAATAGCATAGAGTACCTTCTTCTACACTCTATAATATAGGGTAGGGACTAACATCAAAGTGATAATTTATCTCAACTCTCAACTCGGAACTAAGAAATACACAGAGTGCCTAACGAACCTAACTAGCAACTGGGTGGGAATCGAACCACTGCTAATCGGAATGAAAACAAATAATAAAGTATACGGGTTTGGGGAACCCTATCTGGCTTGTAGGAATTTTAATTATTAGTATGAGAATGACTTGTTGAAATAGTAAATACATAATGGAACTAGGGCGGCTTATTTATAATCTGGGGCTACTGATGAGAATGGATCTACTGCGGTATAAGAATAACAAGTTGCGGCTAATCATCATTCCTTTTACGACTACTAATACTAATATACCTATATCGGATAGAGTAATGAGCTTGGGTATGCTAGAATACATGAGCTAGGTATGTTAGAATAAGTTAATACATTCTCATAAGATAATAAATAGCTGCCTCAGAGGAATGCCACTATACTCTTTCAAACTAACAGACCTTATTGCATCTTCCAAACTAACATGACTGACTTTTATTCTTGCTTATTAGCCCTCACCTGCCTCCTAAACTGATACTCCTTTTTCAAATTCTGAAAATCATGACTTGTATTCTATATATTGTTCCTCACATTCCCTTTCTTTTATTTATAGGTCTCTCCCTTAATCTAAATCCAAATCTTACTTTCGCATGGCATTCCTTTCTTTTATATCTCTCAATCGAAAGGATATCCCTTCCCTAGCAATCTAATCTAACTGATGTTGTTTGTTCTAGCTCTCGAACAAGCAAGCGATGAGGGGCGAGGTTGCCCGGGTCAATGGATCGAAGCGAAGGCTATATTTAACCACCTACTACTACGAAATAGGCTAGCGTAGCGGACGGAAACCTAGCAGTGAAAGATGAGAGAGCTCATCATAAAGATGAAATAGCGGGTCCAGCGATTACATTTCTTAGGTCTGGTATGGGACTACATAGCAAACAAAATAGTCAACAATCAGAATCTTATTAAGATGGTAAAGGCTCCACTAACTATAGGAAGAAGGGCATTTAGGTGGATCTATCCATGGGTGGTAGGCATTCAGGTTGATATATTCAAAATAGGTGGTAGTATGTCGTGGACGAATGAATATTATGGAAATCCCAACTTACATCTTATCTACTTATAGAAATCCCAGCTTACATCTTATCTCTGGGAATGCGAGTCAAACCATCGTCTATGTATCGATAGGTATCGTATCGCATAGGATGAAAAGGGATGTCTGCTTGTCGTCGAATGATAGATCAGTTGTTTGGGTGTGAAGTCAAGTCCCTCTTTCTTAGTTTCCTCTTATCGGATGTGCTCGTGAAGTAATTTCGAGTGTTTTCATGAGTGTCTTTGGGCCGTGTGTGGGTGTGTGTTTCATATGTCCCCAATGTAATGTAAGATCTTGTCTTGTATTCTTTTATGCCTTTTATTGCCCCCTGTACTTATATTCATTCTGAAATTAGGTATGTGGAGAATGGCTGCTAATACTAGGTGTGTTTAGAGAGAGAGAGAGTGGCTTACTATTGTGTTTAGTTACAATTGAACTAAGTAGTACATAGGAATAGACATCAGATCCGGGGCCAGTAAAAGAATGGAGCTAATAGCTATCACAGACTTTAGTTACTGGATGAATAGAAAGAATAGAATAGAAAACAACCTCCACTAATACTGATAAAGCTAACAATCAAAATTTCACTAAACAGTCCAAGAAGCAATCCAATAATAAAGAATAGAACTTTACTAGAAGAACTAAACTTAGTATTATTTGCATATAGATATGATCTAGTGCGCACTTACTATTACTACTCTAATGGCTGGGTACGCCCTAAAGTCTGTAGTTCACTTCACCTTTTCACTCTCACTATTCTTGCTTTGAAACCGACATAAATTATCGTAGATCCTTTGCTTTAATGCACCTTAGCAATCGCTTTATCTAACTCTCCTTACTTGGGCACTTAGTCTCTCTTTCCTTCCTATCATTCGAATTGACTTAGTTACGCTCTTGCTGGGCGTTATTATCCGAGTGAGTGTGGATGCGATCTAGCATAGTTAGAATATGGGTAATAAGAAGAAGAAGTAAGCTCATAAGTAAGAGGCCAATACCAACAAGAATCTAGTGATGCGAATCATACTTCATAGCGGGCTTTCATTGCTAATGTAAATACTCGATCTCGGGCTTACCTTACGATGATCAAAGGTTTAATGAATTGATATTAGAATTGGTTTTCATATGGGATATCCTAGGTCCGATGCACTTAACTACTAAATGCAACACAGCACTACCTTATTTATGATAATAATGAAATGTCGATTCAGTTCACGTATATTAATATCATGCTTTCCCAGTATTAATGTCATGCTTTCCCGAGCGAGATAGGTTTGTTTGGTCAAGTAATAAGTAGTAAATATAGAATGGAACTCAATAGTAGTAAATATAGTGGTAGAGGAGTTAGTCACGGGGAGTAAAAGTGTGAAAAGTAAGAAACCTCATAGTGCGATCTAATGCATAGGAGTAAGTAGTAGAATATGGGTCCGATCTAGGGCGATAAGACCTATAGTAGTGATGTTACGAATGAAAGTATAATCAAACTAAGGACTTCAACAATACAATTAGAATCCAAGAGATAAGTCGGAACTAACCCAAGTGGTGCAGTGGGAGCCAAGATACACAAGTAGAATTTCGCTCCATAGCACAGAATGATGTGATGAGAATTAACCTCAACTAAGTAGTGTGGGAATGATTGCTTGGTGGAGTGGTCAATTTCATTCCCAAGTCCGAGTATCGAATTGGAGAATATCGAGGGCGGACCTATATTATGGACATTACAGGCTAAAAGATAGGGTAGGCACCTTGAAAGCGCAGAGTCAAAGGTTCAACTTAAACATAAGAGGTAGGTCACAATTGGAGCTAGGGAACTCAGCCTTCACGAGTTTAGGTGCAGTGATGTTAGATCAAGAGTATTTGAATGAGAAATGGTAGTTAAAGTTATAGAAGCACCGGTTCCATTCTATGCTTTAGGGACCATTTGGAGCCTCAAAGCTGTCGTTTCAAGTCGTGGGTTAGGAGCGCCGGTGGAATGAGATAAATCAACTACGAGCTGAGCTACAGGAAAGGTAGACTGATCTAAACAAGAAGAAGCCTAAAGTCCATAAGCAAGAGTAAGAGAAAGGAATATCAGCCAACAAAGCCAACTACTAAAATTCAAGGTGGAACTCTGGCTTCCTACCCGAGCAAACCATTCCTATAATAATGAGTTCTATTCTGATTAACAGGTGTATTTGCCTACAATCCCCCACTCCGGGTACAACACAATCGCACAAATTAGAATTGGGCTACTGCTTCCAAGAATGCAATAACTATGAGAATAAGAACCCTGTTGAATAAAATGAACATGAAAAGAGAACGGAATACAGCTACCGACCTCAGATCTTACTTAACTTTAGATTATTCTAAAATTGGTTATTGGTACCATGGCAAGTAAACTCCATTATCAAATTAATACTTTTTAGGGGGGGCACTAGATCATACCATCATATAGATGTACTGGATCATGCCCTCATACCCCATAGGATATTTACTCTTCTGACTTTTCTTCTATAATTACTGGCATAGTCCCCTGCTCTACTATATCTTAGACCATATCCCTTGCCTTCCCAGCAACACTATATCTATAAATAATGCTTATAAGCCTTCTACGAATAACTCGGGAGCCAACTACTACTTCTAAGTACCTGTGCTGGGAACTCAGGCTTTTGCTAACTTCTACTCCCCGAACTAACTCTACGCCTATTGCTTATGAGAATAAACCAGGAGAATAAGGGATTGAACTAGTTGTGGTGTTTCTAATACTTTTACTGATACCGGGGCATTCTTACTACCTTGCTTTTCACTCTTTAGTTCCTGGACCTAAGCCTATCTTTCCTTACCTAGAATACTTATTCCACCTATGAGACTGGAGCACGCCCCTCGCTAACCTATTTTCAATAAATGGCCTTAGTGATAAGCCTGCCTTCACTTACTCTAAAACTTACATTGCAGCTGGGGTGTCTAAAATCTTGTTTGTTAGTTAAAGCCTTCCGGATAGGTTTGGTCAAGTCAGTACCTTTTTCTTTCTCTGTCGGGCAAGGTAGGGATTTGATGTGACAAATAAGAATGAAATGTCGATTAGTAAAACAACTTCATTGGTAACATAATCAAAGTGGAAATATAGAATGCAATTGGGGCTTTAGAGAATAGGTTAAGTAGACGGGTAAGTAAGTAGGGCGACTAGCTTTACAGTAAGACTGAGTGGTACCACTAGATATCATAATGAGGGATAACACCACTACAGAATGCGTGATACCACTATTTCACTTTAAAGTAAGAATACCGGGCAAAGTATATGTCGAAGAGGTTAACAATCATAGGTGTGCTAGCAAGGAAAGGGGAAAGTATTGTTCAGGTATTCTAGTAGTCTCTTGGAGTTCTACTATCGTTTCATAGGTTTGGGTTTACAAGTTCAATTGATTGATCTTGGTGCTTTACTTTCATCTGTGTCAACTACAAGTGGTTCCATGAGTTCAGTGGAGTTCGGGTCGGTAAGGGAAGTAATGAAAATGATTGTTTCATCATCGTATTAAGAAGAATAGACTCCAGTGAAGCATTATTAAGGCCACCACTACTCGGGGCTTTCACACCTGATTGAGAGTCGACAACACTAATTGACTTAGCGCTTGCTGCTTCATATTCTTCTAATTCGGATTTAGCCTCTTCTTATCCATATTCCATAATGAAACCCCTTCCTTTTTGTCTGTTCGTTAACACAGGATAACTTCTTAAAACATATTCCCCTGTAGGATACTTAACCCTTACTTTATACTGTAGCAGGAGAAAAGAGATGAGCTTTGGCTTCTACATAGAGGATCAAAGTTCTACTTTCATTGCACAACTTCGATATAGGATACATACTTTTTGTCTTCATCGGCGTTAATGAGTTATGCACACCCTACATCTAAGTTATCTAAGTTACATCTAAATTATCTAAGTTTGATTTTGTGTTCTGACCTTATAGACCTCGGAGACTTTACCTTGAGAGCAGTTGCCAAACTCCCTCCTAACGCTTTCATCCTTCCTAAGCGCTTAAGGCAATAAGTAGATTATAGCCCATCAAGTAGAAATTCAATCCATCCAAGTATTGGCAAGGGAACAGAACAAATAAGATCACAATATCCGTAAGGAGAATAATAATCCTAAAGTAGAGGGCATAAAAGAAGGCATTAAAGCAGCGAGTGTGATATCAAGGTTAAGTTATCTTGCGCAAGTCCTTTGTTTTAGTCATCGGGAGCTGCACCGGCCTAAGCTTGTTTCATTTAATATCTCTCTTGCACCGCTTATAGAATTATATAACCAAAAACATAGCATAACTCGCTTTTTATATAACCAACATCGCATAACTAAACTAGCGTTCTTGACAAACAAAACCAATATTTGGCTTCCTTCGCCTCGAAAAGTGATAATTGAATGAAAAAGGTGAACTCCCAGTCGAACAGGAAGAGACTCGTATTTAGCTAGAAGAAACCACTTCCATGCTTCTATTATAGATGAACGTATGCCAACTTAAAACGTCTCTCTCTCCCCTAGACTAGGAGCTGCAGCGGCATAATCGGGCAATTCTCTAACTTTAACATGGGTGAAACTCTTCTTACAATGAATTCTATATTTAACCCCCCAATAGTCCTACTAATTCATTGACGCCTATAATATTAGCTTTTGCGAACTCTCATTAGCACTTTGGGCGAGATCCACTTTCTTTTGTTTTGATACTTGAAGCTATAGCCTTTACCGCTAACACTTGATACCCACCCCTGCTTCTTCTCTGACAGCATACCGAGCTAGCAAACACGTAAGCAATATTTTTAAGAAATAGTAACCAGCGCCTCAAGCTTAATTCAATAATAGCAACAACAAGAAGTAATACATCAGTAGTAAGCGCAGTGCTTTGTTATCTTTAATCCATAAGTATAAGTATCCATCCAGATGATACAAGTAACGTCGCAGGAACAACAAGTGCTTACGTAAAAGAATATCTGGTCTATGCTTTGACTCTAAAGAAAGAAATGGAAATGAATATGACAACTTATGTAACCTAACCTCCTCACGGTCATAATAAGAAGAAAATACATATTTGTAAGCCGAAGCCGAATCTTATGTTTACGGAGTAGTGTTGCCCCTTTTTACAAGTCCTGTATTAAACTCCGCTAACATGAGCTCAATATTAGTAATCAGTATGAAGCTTCATCACCCTATGCCTTTACTTAAAAATGAACTCCTAACTCTATACATTCAGAGAAGATTGCCCTGACTTCCTTGACTCCTTTGCTTGCTTATCTATTTCCTTGTTTATAGGCAGGTGAGATAGATTCAACAAAAGATGGATTTTCAATGAATTCTTAACTTCAAGTTGAGTTCGAGGAATGACATAATCCAAATCTAAAGTAAGATGTTAGATCATCAGAAATATTAGGCAAAGTAAGCAGTTTAATCGAATCTAAGTATTGTTTGTTGGGGTTGGTTCAAGGTCAGCAGTTATGTCAGGTGGAGCAGGATCATAAGAAAGATCTTAATCAGTATCAAAAAGTAAGCGGGATAATTAGTCCCATTTTTTGGGCCTCTAAAGCTGGGTTTGGGGCCTACATGGGTGGTTTTGCTATAAAGGGTAGTTAACAGACGTTAAACTTAGAGAAATCCGCCTTCTTGCCATTAACCTAAAACCTTTCTCATTGCCTTCTCAAGCACCAGATACTCTCCTTTCAGATACAGAACCCTATTTACTCATTTCATTAGATGGGGCATGATTAAGGACACAAATACCTCGAACAGAAAGGGGCTCCACTGCTTACTGCTTAACCCTTATTCTTCAAGTGAACTCTACTCTAATGCAGATTACCCCCTAACTATAAACTGTCAACCTCAACTTCGATTTCAGAACCCAAATAGTAAGCTCACCTCTTTCATCGAAAACGGGACTTTCAGTGCTTTAATTACGTCTTGTAACTTACTTGCGCACAGCAGATTCATTCTATGGTCGACCGCACCTCGCTTCAGTAGATCACGCTTCAAACCCAGTAAGATGAACAAAGGACCTTGGTAATAACTCTAAAACACATGACTTTCCTATATAGAGGATTGAATCCAAGATATGTTGTAGAGAGCATGGAGATGTTGTAGAGAGCATGGAACCAAACTTAGTAATAAATGAGTATTTATATGTGTTTTATCGTATTCTATTGAGTCATCGTATGATTTTGTTTCGTGCTCTATTCTCTTAAGTACTTAGTCTAGTGGGGATGATTTCCATAGGGGAGATAACATGATACCCCTTCACAAGTTGCATTGTCACCTTGCTAGATCATACCCTTTCTGACTCATATACTGGGTGCGCTACCTACATCATAAAACCTTAGTGTATTTCTAGGTCTCCTACTGCCCTAGATCGGACCTGATTGACACCTCCATGAGCGTACCTGCAGTAAGTCAGCCTTAAAGTAACCATCCACTCCGTCTTAGATTAGAGCGGACCCACGTGATGTTGAGTCATTCTTTTATCATGATATAAGATATAAGTCATTATTTTATCTGCTAGAGCGGACCCCTATTGATTTTAGATTTCAACCTCCTAATAGCACACTATATGACACACCTACTGGCAAGATTGATTTCAACCATAGGATGGTGCACCGGAACACAACATATGGATAATAGAAAAACATAGAGACAAGATAAAAGCAATTGTACTTATGAGACTCAGTTTCTCTAATCAACTACTAGGGTAACATCTTATACAATAAAACACTATATTAAATCAGAATAAAAGTACAAATCAAAGCAGACTAATAGGTAGTAAGGTAATACTGATGGTGGAGCTAAAGAATGTGAAGTACCAGGGTAACTCTCATAAGTCTAGGGGAATGAGATAGAGCCGAGGGAGTCAAAGTCATTGCTGGGTGGGATAGGCGGACTCACCTCTTGGGCAAGCTAAGATAAAGGAATGCCGGACTAAGGGTCGGGCCAATAAGAGCGAAAGGCGAGGGGTAGTTTGATACACACCTCTAATAAACTAAGCTACATCATAGGAATTTTAGGAGGTGAGCCGAGCAAGTATGAGTCTAGGAGCTCGATAGTCGAGTAGAATGGGAACGCGCCCAGAGAGGATAAGAGTTTAGGTAAGGAGCCGACGCTTGAGAGTCAAGAGTAAGCCCTGTGACCGATAGTTCTTTTCTTGCTAGCAACAGTTTGAGTAGCAGTGGTGTTAGTTAGATCCCCTGTTTCCAGTTCCTTTATTGTAGTAGGTGTATAGCATTCCGACTTTGATGTTTGGCTTCTTGTTTCGTTCTTTCCATTAGTGGTTACATTTAGAGAAGCATTATGTTAATCCTGATGTTCTATCATAGCACCAGTTGAGCACTAGTTGAGTTCCCAGTTTCGGTATAGATCCTTTGTTTCAAGTTCTCATAGTAGAAGCACAGTTTGCATTCTATCCTTATATGAGTAGTTATGGAAGTGTGAGTTCCACTCTTTTTTAGTTCCATTCTTTTATCTATCTTCGGTTGTTACTACTAAGCAAAATTCTTATCAGTACATCCGGGGTCTTCATTCCCCTGCTCAGTCTTATTGAGTGGTGTTTCCGCCTTTGTTTTGTTGGTTGTATTGCAATAATAGCATTTGTGGGAAGGAAAGTCAATAGTAGTGAAACCCACTAGAGGCAGACCACGAAAAGTAAACTAAAGACTTTAAGGAGTAGTTGGAATACTAACACTGGAGCATAGGCATTAAAAGCAGTAGAGGTCGCTTTGACTGCTGGGTTCGATTCTCTCTTTTTAGTTGGAGTGGTTAAGGCACCGGTTTCGTTTTTGTTCTCATATCCCATGTAAACACTTCTGTCTTTTGTTACATTAGTGCGTAGCGGTTCTCTATATTCCATTCCCTTCTTTTTATAACCTTACATAAGCTTATTTAGTTGGCGGGTAGACATATCAAAAAAGCTCCAATTCATTCCCACTAAGATAAGGTACTTAACTGCTTAGCTTTTGAGTAAATGCGTAGCTCTGAACTCATGGTCTTGGTCTTTCTTTCGAAGGTAGTGAATCCTATAAGTAATTCAACGGCTAACAAAACAATCATTTGTTGTCTTGATCCAAGTCGCATCTTCTCTATATTCAATTTCGACTTTGTGAATCGAGGTAAATTGAGGAGAATTGGTTCTTCACCTATTGTATAGCCAGCCTTCTGTTCAGATGGGGTTCCCATGACCAAACGGCGCAACAACTCGAACTCGTCTTATGACCTTGCAACATATAGATACTTTTTCAAGGCTAACTATCAGCGCTATACTTACTTTACTTGGACTCTCACCGTTTGCTTGTCTTGTGAACGTGAACAAAGACGCTTACCCGACAATGTACAGAAGTAATTCAATTCCTTATCTAAGATGTTTGTCTGCTAAGAGAAAAAAAGAAGGTCATATATTAGCTTAGCTTTGTTTAGAGAATCAAAAGAAGAAGCGAAGCTTGCTAACACTTTAGAGTAAGAGTTGATAAGGGTGAGTGTTAACGATGGAACTTATTCCAACTATCTATCGTAGGATAACATGAATAGAAAGGACCTCTTCTCCCCATAAGCCTGGCCTGGCCTGCGATACGATACTTTTATGTTTTTTATAAGGCGAGTCCTAAGCTAGTTCTTTATCGTCCCTTAAGGCTATCAAGACATCAAGGAAGTATACCTTCTCCTTACCATTAGTCCACGACCGATCACCCTTTGAATTGTAAACAAGCCCTGCGACTTATTACTGGGGCTTTACATTGACTCTTCTTTGGTATCAAATCTAGTCGACTCGACTCTTGCTCTCTCATATTCATACTTGGGGTCATATTGAAGAAAGGTCTTTCGCTAAACTCCATATGCGAGAATCCATTAGCAAAGCGCTTACGTCCTCTATATCTACAATTGTGTTAGACAACACAAGCCCTTACACTGGCTCCGATGTGGATCCTAAAGCTTTAACGGCCTCATTCCTCCTTGCCCGAGGGATTGACCAGTTGACCAAAACCCACTCTGCTCCCCTTCTCTGTGTCTTTCGGGGTCGGAGCTAGAGGTACCGTAGGGCTGCCATCGGCCTCATCGAAGAGGGACGCTCACTAGAAATGGAGCAGGTCGGACGCTTTGCTACTTGCCTAGCTTTAAAGAACTGCCTTGCCGTAGGTTAGCTTTGAAAGAGATAGATAGTAAGGAGCTACAATAAATAGAGCTCAGAAGGTTTTCCTAGTTTGTTTTACCTTTCAACATATTCTATCTAATCTGAGGATTAACAGCACAGTGGCCCTGAGATCTTCTATCCCACAGCTAAGATTCCTGGACAGAGACAGACAACAAGGGGTCAGAACAACAGAGGAAATTCCATGCTAACCCCTGAAAGCTTGTTCTTCTTATTAAGGTTAGTCGTTGAGTGGGCGAAAACTCTTAAAGGGTCTCGAGTAGATTTCACAGTCGAAAATCAAGTTCGATTATAGACTCTAAAGAAGGGATCCTAAAGGGAATCCTATCTTTACTATATGCCTAGAATCGGCCGATCAAGAGTATGTATGTTAGTTCCCTAAGCTGAAAAACATGTCTTAATAGGAAGCGGGACGTATCCTGTCATATACTTGAATATGTTATATACTATGCCAAACTAAAAGCGGAGCAACTACTCTTGGTCACTCCCTTTGAAAAGAATAGGCCCCTCCTTGGAAAGAATAGGTCTTCCTAGCCATTCGACCAAGGGAACCAATAGGTGAATAGGATTAGGATATGGACCATCCGAGCTAGTTCTTTTCTCACTCTAAGTCTTTTCTGACTTACTTGACAATTGCGGTTTGAGTTGGAGTGCTAAGCTAATATCATCTATATGTCATTTCAGTGTTCAATTCCATGATTACACTATTGCGATTTGCGCAGTCCCTCTTTTACACACCAGTCGCATTTAACACTAGTCTAGGATATCTCCTTATCCCAGGTAAAGAGAGTTGGGCAAAGAAAGGAGGAAGCCCAAGATCATGAAGAAGCTAAGCCATGTGATTTCACAAGTTGCCATGGCTCTATACTCGGTTTCAGTAGAAGAGCTCGGTTGCTTTATTCTTTCTTGGCGAGGGCTGGAACCAAAGAAGACACAATAGCTAGGAGTCAAAGGTAATAGGGCTGCTAGCCTAATCTGAGTCGCAATAAGTTTCAAATGCAAATTGAACAATTAAAGAAGTCTTAGCCGAGAAGAAAAGACCCTTTGAAATATCTGTAAAATCCAATTGTAGCTGAAAATCAAATGAGCGAAGCTACTATAGTAGAAAGACCGAGCAACTCCCCCGACTAACAACTCATCTGCATCGCTAATTGCTAATGGAAATCACCCAAAAACATCCAAGAATGCCCTGACCTGACCATTTGAATGATAAGATATTCCACATTCGAGTATTTCAGGTAGGTTCCAATTTGCAATATAGCCCTGCTTACTGGACCTTGAAACTAAAAAATGCCACCGCTAAATGAAAGAAAGGAACCCCTTTTCCATATAGATGGCCTTTCTTTTCAGATAGAATACTTTGAGAGAGAGAGAGAGCACTTTACAATATGAAAGAAAGCTTCCCTTTTCCCTTATTTTGCTTATTATATACTGCTGGCCTAGAAATGGCGGAAAGGGGGGGGGGGGGCAAAAATAGCTGCTATCCGAATTGAATGGCTTACGGAGTTGCTTACCTTAAGACTGGAATTCTGTCGACAAAAGAAGGCTGGATCGATAGAATCAGGATAGGTATGACCTCACTTGCTCGCATTCCTCGCTTTCAGATGAGGCGACCGACTGAACGAAAGCTAATCAAATCCCTAACCCTAAACTGGCTTTATCCCGAAGGCCAATGGAGAAAGAGAAAGAAAGCAATATCGAAAGAAACTCTGAACTTGTTCGCTTATTGTATTCCGCTCGTGAAGCAGGTTTGATTTAAGGCTGGCTAACTTCTTTCTAAGCATACTAATCGAAAGGGAGATAATAGAAAGGGAGAATATATATAGGAAGGCTATCTCTGGAGGAAATCAAATAAGAAGAAAGCTACCCCTCGGATAAGGAAATGCTGCCCCGGATAAGGATAAGGTACAATGCTCGATGAACGATCTATACAAGAGAGCACATGAAAATCTAGAAAATGAGTCCGATGAATATATTCATATAAATAGAATGTAGCAGGAATACACGATGGATAATGCATTGATGAGCAATCCCATCTAGGCAGGGAAGAGACTAAACCTGTCTATGACCTTCTATCGGTATTTATGAAGATGCTTATTATGGAGAAATCGTTCAAGTCCTGAACACAAACATAGGTTACAATATAGAAATACAAAATAGTTCCCTGGTTCCAGGCATAGCAACGATTATGGGTAAGTCTAAAGTTTCCTACGGGCTCTTGAAAGTGTATAAAGAAGGCAAAGTGTCTCACTGAGAGAGGGGAGCTACGGAGATTCTATGGAAGTCAGGTCCCAGCTGTGCCTTAGGCTCCACCGCAGGAGTCGAAAGCCGATCCTTTTCTTGTCCAAAGTGTTCCATTTTGACTATCAAGTTTTAGGTAAGGGCTAGGAGAGGAGGCTAGGACATTGTCTTATTTAGCTCCCATATTGCCTTTCCAAATAGACTCATATAATTGTTGAGTTAGTTGCTAGTATACTGGAGCACCGGTTGAGGGCTTCTTGTGTACCAAAGATCAAATGCCACCCCTACCACTCAAACTAAGGCGATGGAAAATTATTGACAAAAAGTAGGCTTTCGCGACTCCATGGAATGAATGCCTTCTCTACTAATATCTACGTTTTATGAAATACTTCTTTGATTTGAGTAGTTCCATTACATTTAGATTCCGTTGATCTTTCTGCTGTGTGTCCTCTCACCTTCGACTGATTTCAATGCTGTTGATGACCATACTTTCCTTCTTCACTGGGCAAGACATCATATTTTCTTTCGTGCTGCCTACAATCCTTACCATTTCAGTCGTTTCCATCCCACGTTGACTCTTGACAATAGGGGAGGGGCTTTTTATAGCTTTCTTTCTGGTTTCTGGAAATCTATACCAATTCCTTGCATACTTATTGGTGGGGTTTCGATTCATTAAGTTAAAAGGTATTCGCCGTGGGCTCACGGTGCTGGTGCTGCTTCGATTGGTCTAATGACTACCCGCTCAGGATGCAACACTCACAGAAAAGGCAAGCTAAAAACTAGTAGGCCTCTTGTACACAAAAGATTCTTTACTGAGATATGGTGTGCTACTCTTTGTTTTAGGCTCAATAGCATTCTAGTCTTAGGTGGGACGTCTTATCTCTCTCCCGCTATCCATTCAACTACCAGACAAGCAAGGACAGTAGCAGGAAAGAATTTATTGACTTCCCTTCTTATCCCTATGGTCGAGCCAGCCTAACTTCCTTACTAAGGTATGCAAAAAGTGGTTCTGGCAATGTATGCAAATTGGCGATATTTTCCGTTTAAGCATATAGCAAGCATATAGTTGTTAAGCATATAGCAAGCATATAGCTCACTTGTCCTGTAGTTGCTACATAAAGGAACCCACTTAGGAACTAAGGGCTTTTCAACGCTTACGGCCGACCATAAAGAACGCAGAAGTTTGATGAACCATAGCTAAATACATAGTCAACCATCTACAAAAAAGGGTCAAAAGGAAGTGAGGCGCATTCCAAAAAGCTTTCTGAAAGGCCGGCAGTTATTGGTTCATAGATCCAGGATAAACCCTTACATACAATAGATTAATCCCGAATATGTATTGTAGGACATGGAAGACTTACATTTTCTGGGCATATTACTGCTCATAAAGTATTTGTCCCCGGGTATGAATCACCGTTAGCAAGTTTTCCTGTGACCATACAGCATGACACATTGGAATGGAATTTGGACTTACCTCATAGAAGTTGATTCATTTATTTCTATCCACCTTTAGAAAGAAAAGAAGCTATGTGATGTTATAGTCAAAAAAGTATTTCTGGATTGGGGGCTCGACAAATGCACTTTACTAAACCAGAAAGAGAGGACGCAAGAAGAACCCGGGAAAGGGAGGGAAGTCAGTCTGGTTGGTACCTATTAAGGAGCGTGTACAGGCATTAGGGCAGGAGAGGTGGGCTAATAGACAGTAAAGTAAGACCCAGGTTAAAGAATGCCAGAAGGGGATGTAAGAATTAGCTAAAGGGGAGGCATACTGGTATGTAGTAAAGTGGGGTTCGAAGGCAGTAGCTACATCCGTTAGCGTAAGTAACGAGCAGAATATAAAGGCTTGCTTGGGTAGGCACAAAGTAAGACTAAAGCCCGGAATCTCGGATTTAGACTCAAGGCCGATCGATACAATAGGCAATAAAGCTGGGCATTCAATGTTGCAATGTAGTGTTCTATAACGAAAGCATGGGTGGTTAGAGTGAAAATGAAAGCACGAGTGGTTAGAGTGAAAGCATAGGTACCCACTCATTGGTGTATTGATTGCTCATTATACTCATTCGTTGGTGTATTGATTGACTGCATAAGTGAGCGTTATAATAATATTCTAATAATAAGGAGCGATATGGCCTCTATATAATAAATAATAATCAAAGTTGGGGGACCGGTCATATTCTCAATATCAATAAACATATTATCAATATCAATATACAAGTCAATAAGCTAAGCCAAAGACCAATAGACAAGAGCCATAGTTTTCTAGCTAGTGGATAAAGCCCTGTTGGAAGTAGGGTAGGACTCGTAGTGTAAATTCAGATTTAGATGTTAGTATTTAAGAGGGGAGTAAGATGATAAAGGGTAGGTAAGAACCCTGGATAGTAAGGATATGGATCTATGCTTATAGCCTTAAAGAGAGTAGTGAGGTTCTTGTTCTTACTAGTCCGATTCTTAGTTACCGGAGGAAACCTCGTTATCTGTGATTAGATTCCCTTTCTCCTGGTTTCGTCTTAGAAGAAGCAGAGGCAGCTCCAGCCTATATATGTTGGGCAGGTTCAAGGTCTGGCTTGTCACTCACCAGTCCCATTCTTATTAGCAGTAGCTCAATTACCTGCTTCTAGCTAAAGTATAGGTAGCACCAGTCCAGTCCAATTCTTTATTCCTGAATTTGCTCCTTTTCTTATTGAATTGATTGTTCCTTTGCTAGGTCTGTTGGCTTTGGGCACTCCACTTTAATACTTATACACGATAGCAACTGTACTTGATACCTTTGCTTGCACCGAGACCGAGTCAACAAGTGATAAAACCTACGAAGGGGAAGGCCCTATGGATCTCGACAATAACTTCTATCTACTACTTTGATCTACAGGAGCATAATTTTACCTTGAAGAACCGACCTCAATAATAATAAATACATTCTTTCGCGCACCATTAATAGAATGATGGATGTAAATACTCTGCGCCAACGCAAGATACAGCATCCGACCAATACCCTGCCAACTCCTTATTCTTATGGAACTACACTCTCATCTCGAACTACACTTTCATAACCGACTTAACCATTGTAAACCCGAACTCTTGTTGAAGAACTGATTGCAGCCTCTGATCTTTCTCTTGCTTTTGTCAACTTTTGAACTGGAACTGTGCCTACATTCTCTTCAGAAAAGAATTCAATGTAAACTACTCTTGTTAGCGTGCTTTATTCTGCCCTTAACAACACTGCTACACCCGAAAACATGACAGGAATCCATCCGCCCCTATATATAAATAAGTTAAGTAATATGCGACTGCACCTTCACTTATATGGATGATTTGGACACTACTTAGAGATGTAAACTTAGATTTCTAGTTTTGTTGGCTTGAACCCTATCTTTCGAACCCTAGTATATGAAGCAGAATCAACTACTTCCTGAAGCTTAAGTCTCGGGTGCTCTTCCACTGCTTCCTCACATGTTGCCTCTACTTACTTTCTTTACTACCCGGAGTTGATTCTTACTACTTGGGCACTGAATCTATATTTGCCTTCATTAATTAAGGAATGGCCTATCAGTCAGTAGGGAATACTCCTAAGACTAAACACTACCAGTGAGAGAACTACACTAATAATAGAAAGAGTTGAACCAATATAAGTATCAATGTTACTCCATAGGGCTCGGGCTCCTTACTGAAATTATTTATTGACCCATGAGCCTGTTACTCTTTACTCTAAAACGGATATTACTTATTTGATTTCTTTATCCACTGATCTGGCTCCTTTCTATGAGTTTGGGTCTGCCCTTCCGGGCTTAGCTTTGAAACTTAGATTCCAGATCTCATCCTGACCTTACTGCCTTGACTTTCTTTCTTTAACTTAGACATGGGATCCTAGCTTCTTAGATGGAGTCTGCCCTTTCATTCTTTGGATACTGAGAACGCCTGCGTTTTCAATCACCAAGCCACGTATAGACAAATAACGACTAACTACAGAACTAAACTTGCAAGTTGGAATCCACTGCTATCTAATGAATAAGATAACTACTCTAAAGGGGGAAGAGAATCAAACTCAGAATAGAGAAAGAAACTACGAATACCAAGAATAGAGCTGGTGCCAAACAGGCTTACTCTCTCGACTTTGATCTAAACTTACTACTAACATAAATATAATCACTACCAATGAGAATTGATACTAGATCACTGAAATCCAACTCATAACAATGATACTTGAACTTACTATTAGGAAATCCACTATTGTGCTACCGATTATACTTTAATGCAGAAAGAACCCAGGCTTTGACTCCTACCTATGTGCCTGCCTACCCTGCCTTACTATCATTCTTTAGTTGTAGAGTTAGTCCTGTACTTATACTTGCTAGAATGACCCTTAAACTATGATTATACTTATCCTCTTGTTTGTACTTTCTTCTTTAAGGCTTAAGCTCCTCTCCTGGATATATATAATTGACTTAACTGTACCACCTAGCGAATCAAACTGACAGCTATCAGGTTGAACTATCCCCCTTCATTAGTAAAATGAATTAGGATCGGTATAAGACCACAACCACTAACGGTAGGACTTGAACCCGTGTAAACAAAACCCATGTAACCAAGGTTTTCAACTCAGAACACAGACTTCCACTCCAATTCTCCTAACTATTAGCTTGGCACTACTACTTTTAAGGTTAGTTGCGCATCCGATTCAAACTTCCTTTCCTATGGTCTTTTATTCTCTCTTTTTTAATGGGTATTCATAACTTCTATTTCTCATATGGTTATTTAGACTCTATCTCACTCATAAATAGAATATCAATATCATATGAAAACACACATGCTAATATATAAGTTAAGTGAAAAGAAGAATATAAATTAATGGTAATGGTATGATCCAGCACATCTAATAATAGGAATAAGAAAATAACTCGGGGCAGTGAACTCAACTCTAAACTAGATGTCCCTTTCTTGTTCTTCAACTACATACTCGCATTCTTTTACTAATAGACTCGAACCCGACTTACTGCATATTAACTCATCGTACCAAATTGTACTTGCCGCTCTTACGACCTCTTATTCTCTAGTTAGATCTTTTGGGCCTGTCTCTCCCTCCTATAAGATTGATACTACTGTCAGTCAATTCCCCAACTTCCATCTTCCTTATTAGTGGACGCGAATCGATAGTTCTTTCCTTGAGATTGATGTAGTGTAGTGTCATCTTTGGACTCGTTCGAACTAGTGGTTACGTTCGACGCATGTACATGTACTTATATGAATTAATACTTAATGCCTTTGGTTTGCTGATTTACAGTGATGTAATAAAAGAGTAATTAACAAGTATTTCTACTCAATGAGTCATGCCCTCAGGTAAGCATTCAAATAGCAAGTAATCCCGACTTTCCTCTTGCATAAAGAACACTCTCTTTCTTGCAACGATTCCTATGCATACTCTAAAGGTTAAGATGGGAAAACCATCAATCAATTACCCATATTTGTTTGAGACTTTTGCATTGATATTGCAACAAAGAAATTCTCTCTCTATTTAGTTAGCCAGTTTCTCTATCTCTTCTCTTATAAAGTGGGGAGAAAAGAAAACAACTTCCTATTGAGTGAGTTAGAGCCAATTACATTTTTGGAGCTAAATACAGAAAGAAAAGAATCAAATGTTGTGTTGCAAAGTTATCACGGAAACTTAATACCTATATGCCAGATGGAGTACTCCCCATCCTGTTCATTCAAACATCCTCTTGATCTGGTTACAAGTTTCTGGGCTATGTGCAGCCTTATCAGACTTAGTCCGGTCACCATAGAAGGGTAGCCACGTCCCGGAGACACTCCTCCTACAGTGGTGCAATAGTACATTCCTCGCTCAATCGGGTCCATCCAGTCTAAATGGTTGGGTGGTTTAGGCGTGTCACAAAAATAAAAAACTAATAAATAATATCTTTTTGCAAACTCACTTCTCATAAACCGGAGATACGAAAGCAACCTACGTATATGATCAATTCGACTGTTCATAATCCACCAGCATGGTATCAATTGAGAAGAGGGAATAGAAGAAGAATTATGGAAACTTAGGAAGCACCAGAGCTATGATGAATATAAAAGGAATATCAAGTATGTGATACGGGATGCTTCACAGCAGGTTAAGAGTGTCTAATATAATTATGGTGATGGTACAACTATATATACTTTTCACAATGGGGGGGAACCTTTGACTTCTAAAATAAGCCTTCCTTTCTTAATGGATGGAAATGGATTACCCTTACTGCGATCACCGAATAAGAAGATTGGATTTGAAGATGTATTCCGGGAAACGGTGGGAATCGAGAGCTTTCAACTATCGGATGCAACATTATTCTTTTATTTCAGATATATTAGCTTTGTTATCTTTCTTTCTTTACCGTTGACTAGATACCGCACTGTTTATGGTCCTGTTCTTGATTAATCTCTTTCTTTTTCTTCTGCTTTAGATCTGGTTTCTGATTCCGATCCTGATGATTCTCTATTTCTAAGTAACCTAGAAGTAAAGACAGTTGGGCCGAGTCAACCAGTAAAAGATCAACCAGTATTAGATCTTAACGCAGAAGCCATATCATCAGATTTGAGTCATTCTGATCAGATTGTATGCGTGAAAAGATTTGATGTCATTCCTTTCACTACCTATAAGTATGTCCTTGTTTTTATCCTAACTCTATACTCACTTAAGTTCTTTAGATGGAATAAACAGGGGTAATTAAGGAAAGACAGTTTTAAGTGTAGGCATATCAAAAAAGAAGCAGGCAAAGTTAGAATCAAGAGTGGGAGTGGGAGGGTCAGATCTGAGGTAAGTAGTTCCATTCTTTCCAGTGGTAGTTGTGCATTCTCTATTATGTGTTTCATTAAGTCCCTAGCAGCATAGCACTCTTGTTAGTACGGGTTCCGAACCAACCCTGTGTGCAGTGGATTCTAATAGTAGCATTTGATAGCAAGCGGAAAGGGCCCCCACAGGTAGTAAGTATGAGATCGAGGAAAGACTATTAGTAAGTGGATCAAGTCCTGTTGCCGGGTTTCTATCCATACCACTACTATATCCATTAATGTGATAGATCATACACAAGTTTAGTATGCCCTACATCATACCACCAAGACATTACAAGGGTCGTCCTTCCTCCATTGTGTATATCAGCCTGTTACTCGCCAAGTAACTACTAAAGACTAAACTGGAATAAGAAATAACAAATATAGGGTTTAATATGAGTTCTTATTCCCGTTGTCTTCCTTCTTGGATTTAATCTAATACTTATTAGTTTGATTAGATATTGCTATATAGTAACTTAGTACGGTATCTTTACTTGATAGCTTCAGTTTAAGTAGCACCCATCTTTCTTTACTTGCTTTTAAACTAGTACCCCGGTCTCTGGAATAGAAGAATTGGTTCAGCATCAACCCCCACATATATTACACTTATGATGACCCGCAGAATGGAAATTATGACTTGACTAATGGCTTTAGTTGTCTTACTTTCCTGCCTGCTTGAGCTGGAGTTGATAGTGAAAATCTGAGTCTATTACTAGATGCGCTAGGGTGGAACTGCAGAATGGAGGCGGGTAGTTCCATCTTGGAAGCAAAGAGACACGGGCTTTGTAGTAAGGGGACAGGGACTAATAGCTAGGGCGGTAAGAGTGAAAGGTAAGATAGGGAATACAGGTGTGAAATCGGGAGTGCTGGAGTAGTAATTCTTACTTAAAGGCGAATATATTCAATTTCATAAGTGGCATATAGTTTTCAACTAGAACAAAGGAATGCCAAGCAAGACAGTCAGAATGGTCACTATGTCGAGTAGCTAATGTAAGTCAGTAGCAAAGTCAAGCTCAGGTCTAATAATGAGCAAAGTAAGACTAAATCCAGAGCATAGGGTCTGGTAGTTGATAAGAGCGTAGGTCCAAGACTGTTCTTACTGGACTTTATTAAAAGGAGTGTGTTTATTTACTTGCTTCTTATAGAATCTGTGTACTTCATAGTTTTCTTACTTTATCCTTAGCTTAGATAATGTATGCACAGTTGAGAGTTTTGCTACTTTAGATGATATCATGTGTGCGCGTGTGTGACTAATCTTATTTTAATAGAATCTAGCCTAATATACATACGGTTAACCTACTTACTCTCCATAGGGTAAACAACCTACTTACTCCTACATATCACAATTTCTTATTCATGTAAGTTCCAATACATTCTCTAATGGATTAACAATACTGCAACACTTACCAATACCACATTTATTTACTTTCATAGCAGCATTGCTTCAGTAACCCAACTCTAACCTCACTGCTTTACTTTCGCAACAACTAAACAAGCAGCTACATTAATCCATTCGCCGAAAACAATAACTCTCCATAATAGAGCTACGACCATAGTATATAACCCTTAGTAATATTACCAATCATTTCTATACACAATGCTTACAACTGAAACTTGAACTGCTTTTTCTGGATACAGATACCCTTTTTTACTTTTCGCCAACATCCGGAATTGTTTTTCTTTTATGCCCTTGGACCAAAAAGAGTGTAGTGGCCATAAAAAGTAGATAGACCCATGATAATTATCCAAGTTAGTAGCTCGTCTCTTTATTCCCTTTTGCATTCTCCTACTTAATATAGCTCAATTGCCTGTTTCGAGTTAAATTGTTAGATGCACTGGATTGTACCTAGAGTCTAGTAATATCTAGGTTGGGGTTATGCTCCATTACTCTATCCGTGCTCTCCCCTTGTTATTTTTATTATTTTAAGTAATAATATGATATAACCCTTATTAGTAGCAGTTACATTCCTGCTTACTTATATTCTCTTGAAATACTCATTTGGATCCTATCACCAATACCGGTAGGAATAACCCTAATGCTGTTACGACTGAAAAGCCCTAACCACTATCAGATTCTCACTGCTGACCAGGAACCCTGCTCTACTTACTCTATGGGCCTCGCGCTACTTGCTTTTAGGCTCCCTTTTCTTTTCTTTCATTCTATCTTTTATTGTGAAATTACTTATTCAGTGTTCTTATAATAATAATAATAATGTGTAGTGCTTTCGAGCAAAGAGATGGGTTTGGTCAAGTAAGAATCAAGTAGTACACTAAGATCAACTATAAACTCCCGATAACAATCATCGAACCCAAAGACTTATACTCATAACTAAGAAAGCCAACTAAACTAGCGCTTAGGAATCTGGGCTACTCTACACATATATTAGAATTAAATTACTACTGCTCGGCCTTACTATAAGGCATTAAACTCTTTGTAAGTTCCGCTCTTGCACTTGTCTTTGGTTGATTCAGTAGCCAATACCCGCGAATGGACGACTACCCCGATAGGCAACTCCTACTATTATCAGACTATCACTCACTATGGCTTATCCGCTCTAAAACAATGGCTTCAAGTGCAAAGTGGACAACTATTAAGAAATAGAATCATGAACTAATGCCCCAACGAATGAAACTAAAAACAAAGTATAAGGTCTTCCAGCTCCCGATCTCATATCCTTATTGTTAGTTTATAGTACACCTCTCCTGTTTCTCTTTCTGAAACTCATGCCTGGCATCCTTACTCCCCAGCCTACTTGACTGGAACAACCCACTACGGAGACAAAGACAAACTATGGCATCGACACAAAACTCGCATTCCTATATATGGCGCCGACACCAAACTCAAAAGTCAGGATACTTAGGATGGTACGGAGAATGGAAACCAGGAAGTAGCTGCTTGGCCCCAACAAACCTATCTCTGATTATTCTTTTACATATAGTAGTCTTAGTGATCCATTAGCGAAATGAGGTGAAAAAGAGGCTAGAGTTTTTTAGTCAACGAGATATTAGTTAATCCAGTGTTAAGTGAGCTGATCCATCATTTCAGATAGAATAGCAGGCGTACTCACAAGACAACTGCTACTACACTAATAGGAATAAAGCTAAAAAGTAGTAATACTCAGAGCTTTGAGGCAAAAACACAATGGTAGCAATTTTCTGATTCAACAAGGAAATATGGGACCCATTCAAAACAGTAGTGTCGGGCGCCTCAATGAATGATAGATGCTCGATCCACTGAGACAGAGTTAATGACCAATCACAGAATGATGTGCGAACCTCCCATGCGTTATTGAGGAATTAGTTGATGACCCGACCTTGCTACTATATAAAGACTAATTGATGGCACTTTTAGGATAGGTGATATTACTGTAGAATAGGTGCTTAAACTTTACTTTCACCCTTGCCACGGTGATACACTCGCGGGAAGCATCCACAGACTGATTTTATTGATATGACTAGACTCGTGGACTGATTAGATGAGTAAGTAAGGTTTGGCACGAACACCAACAATAAGGGTATACACCCTAGGAAGTAAGGCTTTGGCTACTATACTGGTGAGTTAGGCTTGGCAGGTAAGGTGAGCTATAAGGCTGGCTTGGCTACTGAGGGAGATAGATAGGATCTGTTTTTTCTATTTATGATAGTTAGACTTGGCTTTTTAGGTAGATAATAGGGCTTTTACTACTGAGTTCAGTTCTTTCAGTTGTGTTTGTATTATTGATATGCTTATCCAGGTATACTTACTTGCTCGTCAACACACCTACGATTCTGATTAACCTCATCTTGGCCTGCCCTTCCCCAATGTAAGCCTCTGAACCGTTCTCGTTAGTACTGATACGGATCTTTGCTCTACTGACCTGTATTCCTACTATGCTTTCTCTTACTCTTTGATTGACTTCCCTTCTCGAACTACTATTTCTAGTACTTTAATCTTAAAATAAGGAATTGGACCAACTACTACCGGCAAGAACCAACCTAACTCTCTTTGCTTTTAAACAAGCACTTTGGTCTATCCGGCTTACCTTTGCTCTTAAACTCCTCGGTAACATTCTTTTTAACCACCTCGATCCGGAGCATTTAACGCATTAGTTCTAAAACTTACATTACTTATTTGCAGTTCATGTATAACTTCTTTTCCCAACATATTCTCGCTTACCTGTCATTCATTCTATAAGCCATAGGAGCTACTTGTCTCTATTCCTAGATTGGAGCTACTACTACTACAAAGGCCGGAGCTTAAATACAAGAATGAAAGCGGGGAGAGGTATAGTGAAGGTAGCAATTGAGGCTTTGGCAGCTGGGTTCCATTCCTTAGTGCGGTGCTCGATTCCCTTTTCCCGTCAACGCCTTAGAAGCAGTGATTCCAATCTGTACTTACTGTACTTTCAAGAAAGAGAAGAGGACTATGGCGTGAAAGAGGCAAGAAGTAGTTAATTCCCTTATTATAAGATAAAGTATTGGAAGCACTAGCTTGATAATTAAGTAAAGGAAAGGCGGGCCCATAAGTGAAATACAAGATATGAGATCGGGAAGGATAGGCTAACAGACAGGTAATTCGGACTAAGTCGGTTGTCATTAGTATTATTCTCATAAGTAGTTGTTTGATTCCGCTGTTATAGTGTCATTCCACCAAGTAACTACTAGGACTTGTTGAAGTAGTCGACCGATTGGAACTAGTAATAAGGCACGATGCACATATAGAATATAAGTATAGAATATAAGTAATAAGCATCAGATTGGAGCTAATGCCAGTAAGAACTACCCAGCTACCACTCTAGCACTACAATATTAGAGGATTGCTTACATGGATCTTAGGCTTTACCTCCCACTTCCATGTCTCTACTACCTCCTTACATGCTTTCACTGTTCATTTGGATCCTTACTTCAATGCCTATGTTTTGAGTTAAAGTCCACCAATTACTTCATTTAGTCACCAAGCCTTATTGCCTCGGGGTGAACTCTGGCACTACTGAACGAGGTGAACTCTGTCACTACTGAACTAGAACCACCAAGTACTCAAACCTATGCTTGTTACTTCTATTCTTTAGTTGTAGCTCCAATGTCTATGCTTTTTGTCAAACTACACCATTGCTGCCTAACAACCTTACTTACCTCGCTTTTACTCTCAATATCTTTCTTGCACTCTACTATCCTTGTGCTTTAATGCCTATGTCCGCGCTGGAGGCTTACTCTACTGTCTACTAGCTTAGAGGCTTACTTTACTAGGTTCCAACCTATTACCACTAGGGGCAAGAGACAAGTAACTACTATGCTATCCCTAAACTCTAAACTTAAACTCTGGTCCAACGCAACAGCCTTACTATCTATGGTCCATTCCAAACCTTACTTGTAAATTTCTGATTCTGAGAGTTGTCCCTACCACTCCTATTCCTTGACTTACTTGAGCCATTCTTCCTTATTGGAGGAGATGCACTGGATCATACCTCTATCCTAATAATACCGGGTTTGGTTCTATCACCTATGAGTTGGATTCTACCCTACTTAGGTCTGCCATTTACCAACGAGTTCGATTCTTCCTAGTGATAGTGGCAAAAAGTATGATTTCTGAGCTCGAGTATATCAACAGTAGCAGTGTAATTCTTTATTCTTTTCTGGATTCTTATAGGAGTAGCATTATTCCTAGTTTAGAGCTATGGTGCTTTTAGTATTCCTGGTGAACCGAACAGACTACTCAATTCTAATATTTCTACATAATAGAAAGAATGCAAATAAGTAAGTACATGAATCAAAGTAATTAGTCAGGGTACATAATCTAGTAATAAGAATAAAAAGAAGGAAGCGGTAGTAAACCTGTTAGGCATGAAAGATAGGCTCACTAATATAGGTAAAGTCAAGCAAGGTTTTGAAGTAGGGAGCGAGAGACTAAATCTGGGAAGTAGGGATTGTAGGCGCAGACTTGAGGAAAGGGAAGTAAGAATGAGATCGAGGATAGCTCACTGACGCGCTACTTACGTTGTAGCTTGTCTGTCGTCTTGGCGCTTGGCGAGGTAGGCGAGGGAGTAGAAATCTTATTGTATCCACTCCTTGTGTACGAGTTGCATTTGTATAGTTGCATTCCCTCTGACTTTAGAGTAGCGTTGCATTCACTTTAGGTTAGGCTATTACCTTCGATTTGCTTATATTATTCCAGAGCAGACCTAGCTCATGACTCTGTATCTTTTACCTTCTAGCTAAATCAATTCTATTATTCCGGTTTACCCTCTTTCAAGTGCAATTCCAACTTCTTTTCTTAAAAACTACAAATTGGATATTATATGTTTCATTATATGTATTGAGAGAAAGAGAACTCAGTTGGCTAGAAGAAGCACTAGGTTTGTTACTTTTTCTATAATACTTGGCACTCGACACCCGAAACTCGACTTAGAGCTACAGCACTAACCTATACCTTTCACTTGGAATTCTGATTTTGGATCTTCCAACCTAAGAATTAGGCTATAGGCTCTATATTAACATTAGTCTCCTTACTTTCAAGTTGCATTCCATATTTCCATTCTAGAATTCGTTATTCCATTCAGAGCAAGAGAGGGTTCATTCAAATGGTATTGTAGTCCAAGTATATTTATGTAGTCTAAAATGAGTTTATTGAGCTTTTCTTGGGGTTGATAGGTTATTAGCCATTCAATGAGTTTACCGGGACTCAGTTGAAAAGAGAGTAAACAGTTCCATAATCCATAGGTGCAGAAGTTGTTCGGAGTTAATACAAGCAAAGTAACTCGTACCCGATATTGAAGCGGAAGAAGGCAATTAGTGGTGACCTTACCAATCAGTGCGAGTTGAATCCCATATAGAAGCTAGAGTCAGATAAGTAATATCATCGGCAGGAATAGTATAGTCTCATAAGCAGGAGACAGAGCAGTTCTAAGCAACAAGCGATTCATAAAGTAACATTCGAGCATTGTCTGCGAGAGAGGTTCGATCATCAGAGCTGCAAGTGATTCAGTTATTGTTGAATTTGTTGAATCGAGTGGAAGGCAATGAAGTTTATATTGTCGGGGCTTCAAGCTTCGTTATTGTGCGAGTGAAGTCAAGGTATCAAGCAATAAGAGACAAGGGGCAAGATATCAAGCAATAAGAGATAAGGGGGTGTTGGTTGGGTATGGATTTCTTAATCTTACATAAATCTTCTTTTCTGAACTGAAAGAAAGAAGAGTTTGAGTCGAGAGATGAGATAGAAATCAAGTATTTGTTTCATTTGTTGAAGAGAAAGAATAGAGGTACAGTTCCCCTTTGGATACATAAGTTTCAGTAGTGATTGCGTTGAGCCCGCCTATAAATAAGTTGTTCCTTAACCGAGTAGAAAGGATGTCTTTGGCGCAAATTCAATTACAGGTTTGTTCTTTTGTGCGCTAGCGAATTGCTAATAAGGCCGGGTTCAGGTTATTGTGTCGGTCGGTGCTTTTGTAGGCGACAAGTATCTTCATGTTCGAGTTGAATCGTGCAGTTCTGAAAGTGTAGTTTCAGCATTGTCTGTGAGAGAAGTAATTGTTTCACTGACATTAGATAGAAATAGGTAACCAAAGGCCAAAGCTTGAAAGTAAAGAAGAGAATTACCAGTTTCTGTTGAGATGACTTTCTATTTGGTTGGAAGGTTCAGTGTGAAAGTCATTGTATCAAGAAGGAAAAGGCGAAAGAATAAGCTGGATCCGCATCAGAGTAGAAAGCCAAAGATGTATCTTTATTTGTTGCAATAGAAAGAGAAGGATCAGACTCCTTTAAAGATCTTAAGCCCCCTTGGCACTACACTAGTTACTTGTTGGATCGGGATCTCAAGTTGTTTTCTTTATTGCTTATCATATAGATCTGTTTAATGTTACCTATTCATATAACATTTAACTTCCTCAATTCGAAAGTAAGAAAAGATTTTTAGTATCCTGATTTAGTGCTAATACTATAAATAGAATAAAGAATCCATTTATCCAGTAAGAGAATCAAACAAGTACTTCCAGGGCAGCAACTGCTACCATCGAATGGAACTACTACTTATGATACTTTAGCTACTGCATTTGATCCTTGCTTTAAGGCTAAGTCAATAAGCTCTACGATTGAAGATACCTTTCTTCTCTTCTATCTATGCACATCCTCTATTAATCAATATCTTATACCAACTTCACTTATACAAAGTAGTGGTTAGCTAGCAGTATTTCAAAGAAGGTGTAGTTTGGGCTTATGATTAGAACGAATGTATATCGCGGTGCAACTATCTTTCATTGGGTTTATTAAGAGAGTAAGGCATTGGGTACCAAAGAGTTCCATTAGATTTCGATCATATGAAAGCCCTCTTGAAACAAGGGAAATGCATTGATAAGTTAAGAGCGGTATCGGCCTATGACAACACTATATAAAAGGGTGCCCATCTTTCTTATCTTATTAAGTAGATAATGGTGCTACTGTAGCTCCTTATAGTATAGGGTGCCCATAAGTTGAAAGGGTTCAGGGAATCAGCAAGTAACTACCTACTATTGGGGCTCTTCTATTATGTAGTAGAGTTTGGTCCCATTCTATGTTATTTATATCCCATTCTATGTTATTTATATTCAGTGCAACCTATTCTCATTGGCCGAGCATAAAGGCTACTTTCCCGAGTCAAAATAATAGGAAAGCTGCTAGTCTCTTCAAGCAGTAAGTATGATGTCCTAGTCCTATAGGGTTCGAGTGCCGATAGTCTTTAGTGGAAGAGTATAGTTGCTCTCTTTCAATCTCATGTCATGTGAAGTTGTCACTCCTTTGAATCATTCTATCCTATTGCATTTTCGGTAGTTGATGAGAATAGAAGCAAGAGAAAGGGTGACTCTCAATCAAATGTTTAGTACATCTTGGATTCTTACTACACTGTCTTAAGAAATGCTTCTCTACCAACCACGTATAAGAGAGTGTCTCGTCCCCTTGCTGATACCATCATCGAATTATTTCACTTAGAGCCCCTCTGCCACCCAGATTAGTGGATCCACGATAGCAGACCAAAGAACGTATGCCGAATAGAGTAGAGTCGGTCCCTAGCTCCTTCCTATCTACTGCACTAGTTAGAATTGCTTATTGTTTCACCTTTATCTATTCGAATTCCACTTTCAGAATCGACAACAAGAACGGTACTCGCACCTGAACCTACATCTACTGATTTCTTTCCCGAACTAAAGAAGATAAGGTGAGTGCACCCATTTTTTATAGATTGGATTTCACCTTATACACCTATTACTGCCTCTACCTATGGACTTTTCACTTTAATCACTCTACTCGGCACCTAGAGGAGTAAGCTAATACACCCGACCGTATACTCTACGAAACTAGAAGGAAAGCCCGCTCTATTAATAGCCAAAAGAAAAAGGGTCGATGTAATTGAGCTACGTATAATATAATCGACTACCACCTAAATCGACTACTACCTAATAGAATAGAATCAAAACACTACCGTATAGACCAAAACGCTTCTCAACTGGGGCCTACCAACCAATACTTTCACTGGGAACTTTCACTGGGAACTTGGTCTTTATCTACTGGCAAGGCGGACTTTAAACCTAATATTACTTATTGAGATTCTTTCTTTTACTTGGAGATGATCCTGGCTTTCCTGCTTCAACCTTATCCTATCACTTAGGCTTGCTTCCCTTTTGAACTCCCCCTCTCCTTGTGCTTTAATGCTAGTCCCGGTATAAGTCTTATAGTCAAAAAAATGATTTGACTCATTGCTTGAAGGCTTCCGCTTTTGACCTAATATCTTGCTTATGAGATTAAGTATGCGCCTACCCACAGGGTATTAAGTCCGATTCGTGCCTATATTACTTATTCATATGTGCTGGTGTTAGCCTACCTTTGGTTAGACTAAATCTTACTTTGCTGCCTATGAACCTGTACACTACCTCGATCCTAGCCTATCTTTGCTCGGTTTCAGTCCAGATCTCTTTGGTTTCCAACTCAAACTAGGGCTACCTACCACATTTATGCATTGCCTTCCCCGGTCTTATTCCCTGATAGGTTTAATATGCCCCTGCCTTCCCCGGTCTTATTCCCTGATAGGTTTAATATGCCCCTACTCACTTTCCAACTCAAACTTCGGGCTCTCACCTATATCCTAGAACAACAAACACTATGCTCTAGACTAACGAGAAAGCTCCTATAACGCTAATTCTTTTACTATTGGTTGTGTCGCTACTTGATTCTTGCAACACGCCTTTTCATTTTACTGTTTACTTACTGCGTCTCTGCCTCTATATCCTGATTTCTATTCTAATTTGGAATAGTTCAACTCTCAAACCAATATAATGAGTAGTCCACTTGGTGGATCCGGATCAGTGGTTAGAGACCAACGATAGCACGGAAGAGCAGCCCTTATAGCAATGGCGTAATTCCTTATTATTAAGATAAAGAGTATTGAATTTAGTAGGGAAAGAAAGTATTGTTAGCACCGGTTTCTATTCTTTTAGCTAGTGTGTAAATCTTGCCAGTATTGAGTTCTTGGTGAATCAGATGTGAAATACATAATTATGGTAAGGGTACTTAGTTTGAAATAGGGGAGCGTCAACCTAGATCTCGAGCTAAGGAATAAAGGAGGGGGTGGGAAGTCTAATCAGTCATAGTCTATTAGACAGTGGCTTGTTCGACGCTAGCTCTATTACGAGAAGCACTAGAGCTAAGTATTGTTGACATCAGTATCGGTATGAAAGCAAAGTAAGTCAGGGCAGCCTTAAAAGCAGTAGCCGCATAGTCTATTAGACAGTGGCTTGTTCGGCGCTAGCTCTATTACGAGAAGCACTAGGACAAGTGTTTTTGTCAGCAGCTCACCAATCTACTCACCACTCACCATCGTTCCGCTGCCCTGGTTGTGAGCTATAGCATTAAAAGCAATAGTTCATTTCTCATTGGTAGTAGTCACAGGTCCATAGATTAATGTCAACAATCCAGAATAAGGAAAGGGGTAGTTCAAATCTGTTTACCAGCAGCTACAGTCCTGTTAAGCATTAGTATAAGTTTAAAGACAAAGGGGTAGTTCAAATCCAGAATTAGGTACTTACTACTCGTTTTGATTATTGCAGTTAAGCTTGTAGTGGAAAACAAAACTCTGCTTCGAGGCCCTCTACTATTTATATTCCTACGAGCACGTACTTGGTTTCAACCTAACACTCCCTTCTTCGATTCTAAGACCCCTGGCCTGGGCCTTTTACTACTTCAATGAATTTTGACTAAACACAATAGTAAGTCACTTTCTCTAAACAATATAGTAAGCCATTCTCTACATCCCCCGAACTACTTCAACTCGATATAAGTAATTCCACTCTTGCCTCTCAAACGTACCTTTCCGAACTAGAACCATCATTCTCATTTGTCATCACAAACCTCTATCTCGAACCTCGCTATCTTGTCTTCTATGGCCTTGTCACTACTGTCTCTTATTCTTAAAATACCCGTATCGTTCGTAGTGCTCTACCTGGTTATTACTCTTTCTTACTTGTGCTTGTTTAATTCATTATTCAATGTCAGCGTATCAGTTAACTTCCATTAGCATGTGAAGTATACGTCGTACAGAAATCATCTCTCAAGTCATAATTGAACACTGCCCTAAACGCTATAGCTCTCAATTGGGAACTCAGCCACAGATCTCACATCTTGCTTTTAACCATAAACTACTTACTTTGATACTTTATCTAACTGCTGACGTCAATACTTTATCTTCTGATAATCAGAGTTGGACTTGTGCTCCTCGAGATCGAATCTAGGTTGCCCAATACTTCAACAAGAAAAAGGTAATCCAAAGATGGATAACAAGACTTCTTTTCATATCAAGAAGAAATCAACTACTACTGATACTGACAAAACAACAATTCATAAGTAAAATGATGAAACCCATGCTAAACAATAAGGAATTGGACTACTACCAAGAATAAGCCAACTCCCAAAACAAGAAATTGATGTAGAGAATTAGAGAATGGAATTCAAAACACTAAAACGGAATAAGGAACATAAGAGTCAATCCTGACTTATGGAATGAAAAAGCGAGCCTCACCGCCAGAATAAGAATCAAAATAATGAATCCAACTCTCATAACTAGGAGCATAAGGCTGCAGAAGAAACACTAACCTAAGAGTGTCCTTACTCATAGAATTGTCGCCTAAGAATGGAGAGTGGAAATCTGAATTAAAGTAGGAAGTCTAAGCGGCAATCTCGATATCGAATGAACCTAAGTAGTCTGAACCCAACTTATGTAGAGAGAGGTATAAGAATACAATAAAAAACTAGGAAAACAACTAACGCTTCTAGAGCTTTAACCCAACACTAAGGCTTTCGCTAGAAACAACGGGGAATTACACTCTTAAGTCAGGGCTTGGGACTAGGACTTCTCATAATACATCTACTGCTTTTAAGGCTGCCTTTCTCGTCTCTTATTCTTAAACTACTAATTGCATGTGACTACTGCTTCTGCTTCTAGGGCTTTCATTGCCACTTCTAGGAAATGCACTTGTAGTAGGAATTACACTTGTATAAAGAAACAATCAATAAGGAATCAATCTATTAAGTCGTCGACTGAGACACTACCGGATAGACCCAACTCAAAAGGGGGAATCAACCCACTGATAAAAAAGAATGGAATTCACAGGTGAGAGGATGAAACCGCGACTAATGAGATTAATAAGTAGGAGAATTCAATCACCGCCAGCGAGGCTTAAAATGGGGTTCTTTAGCTACTGATCGGATATACTTACTGGCTTTAATAAAGGTCTTAGCACGTCTTTGAAACTCAAATTGTTGCTTCTTGGAATGCAATTGATAAGTTAGAATAAGAGTATGGTCTAGCGCATCTAGCTACTACCGAGCTAACCTCGATTCTTTAAACACTGCACCAGACCCTTTACTTTATTGCTTTAAACTTGGATCAGTGCTAACAAGACTCGTGCTACTTGCTCGCCTAGAAGAATTGAACCCAGGCTACCAATACCTTAACTTGGAGTTAAGAATCAAGAGAATCAATAGAAGAATAGAGCTGCTAAGAACAAGGATTTCACTACCAATGGAAAGATCCCGGCAAGCCAACTACTATATATCATAATAATAATATAGAAGGAAGGATACATCAGTGGGAAACTGAGAATGGAACTGGCATCTCGGAGAACAAAGTAGTCTAATAACTAAGGTACGACATCGACAACAAGGATACAAGTAGGAATAGAGACTTAATAAATACCTCAAAGGATGGAATGGAACTACTGAAAAAAAGACCCACCCCGCTTACAACAACTCAAACCTAGCTAGCGCTTTCGCTCCTCTCCAATCACTGCCCTCAATTCTGAGTTTCTAGTTTTAAGCCTATTGCTTGTCAAATTCAATCCTGAGTTGTGTGAGTTAAGGCCTTTTAATGCCGGCTCCATTCCTTTTAACAGAGGAATCAGAAGAGTGTAGCGGCAGTCAATGTGACTACAAAACCAAAGCGAGGGTAGTAAGACCTATAGACTATAAGGTAATAGTGGACTGTCGGGAGGTGAACTATGGAATGCAAGTATGGGGTGCTCGAATTGAGATAGAGGATAATCCAGTTTTAGAGTTATGCCAAGAAGATCGCACAAAGTCCATCACCTATCGTCCTGTTACCCCGCATTTAAAGGATAAGTATAAGCGCCTAAGAGGCAAGACAATAAGAATATAAAAAAGGTGGCTATGTTCCGGTCCGATTGCTAGTTATGAGAACAAGCATTCTATCGATGAGATTTTCTACCGATGAGCTAGATTCCATTTGTCAGTGGTTCGATTCCCTTCCCCACATTCCTATTGGCGCTTGATTTAGTCTACTGCCTCTTGGTCAAAAATAACATCTTTGCTTTCAAACTACCTCTATTGCCCTAAATCCCTATGTTCGATGTGAGCACTCGATCCTAACTCTATGGGCAATACTTTATCTTACTATAATATGCTAACAAGGCCGATATCAATGTCACAACAAGACAAGAATTGAGTTGCTAGCAAATAGACTAACTACTAATTACGGGACTAAATAAAAAAGACGGAATTGAGCCCGACACTACTGTTTTTAAGTCGGACGGACCGCTCCCGATCTGGATCTTTGCCTTACTGATCTCAAAGCTTTGTTGGTGAAAGAGAATTAGGACATTCTTCATCGCCAACACGAACAGAACATTTGATGAAAACACTCGAAATAAAGGTTTTTCACTGCTGATAACAAGAAAAGAACTAGTGATAAGGAACAATAACCTAACTAGTGATACTGAATAATAATAGTGAGCATCAGCTTTGAACTATGTACAACAAGGAATTGAACCCATGCCAATAGTTGCTACTACCTAAAGTGGTGTTCTCGCTCTATTAGCCTCTCGTACGCTAATAGAAACGGGCTTATGAGAATAGAACGGTGAACAAAAGCACTGAATCCACACACCTAGATAAGAGACTTCAACTAACAACTCGGATTCTCGAACCCCTTGCTTAAAGTCTCCCGGGATGCATGTTTAGCCTGCCCTTACCTACCTGTGTTCTTTAACCAATGCTTTCAATTCCCTTCCGGGTCCTTGGGCTTATAACTACCCAATTATAGGACTGAAGGCTGCTTCTGCTTCTTCTACGACTGAAACAAGAGAAAGAAAGGGAGTCCAACCACTAATCTCATATTGCCATTAAGTAAACAACCACTGATACAAGGATGGAACCTACTAATGGAAAGAGGATAGAACTCGGTGAAACACGCCTAAGCTCCCGCTACTCCATCTAAGCCTATCTTCCCTTATACTGTCCTGCCCCACTTGCATTCTCTAGCTCCACTCAAATTCTGACTTTCTTGTCAACTAGTCCGCCCTTACTAACTTCAATTCTGACGACCCTGTCTTAAAGGCCTCCTTCTCCTTTCATCTTTGATTCCTCCACTGAGATCTATTTGGCATCAACACAAAGGAAGTTATGTTATAGTGTAAAGTACACCTTAGTTTAGTGGACTTATGTATGCTTATTAGTGGCAGTATCCGCCTTGCCCATACCAATTCCATTCCTGTCTTTGGCTTACCTTACAGAGCTTCCACGTGAAAATCCATTCTTTCCTCATAGCATTGTAATGCTGATAAAGATGTGTTTACTGCTGCGGTGTATTTGTTTTAAATGGAGAGAGGTTATTGACCAAGTAGAGTAGTGCTTGGCTTGGCTGGCTTTACCATTACGTCAAGGGCCCAGAAAAAGGGCCTATTTGAAAGCGTTTTCCCTTGTAGTGGTTGACCGCTAACTCTGTTAGGTTAGCCTTGTTGAAAGTGGAGTTATCGGGTAAGAAGCAATTCCTGTAGTTGAAATTGAATATAAGAATGATTTCTTGCACAAAAGTAGGTAATATAAATAAGATAGGTATCCCAGTTAGGTATCCAAAGGCTCCTGTTGAAAGTGAAAGTCCTGGTTAAAAAGTAAAAGTAACCAAAGGTATAGGTAAGGTAGCTTTAAGAGTGGTACAAGTCGTCACCGACACTCGCAGGTTCGAGTGTTGTTTCTACTCTCAAGGAAAGTCAGCTATTATATAAGTTCGGTCAGATCTTCTGCTTATGGGAGTTCGGGCGCTAAGCAAGAAAGATATGAATTCCTATTTGACTCGGGCCCGGTACAATAAACAAGTCCTGGTCGGAAGTTGAGTTCGCACTTTGTCTGCGAGATATGTGTGATTGGCTCTAAGTTGGTATAGATAGGTTCTCATGTTTTAGTAGAGTCATAGAGGGAAGGGAGCTAGAGGCAAGAGATTCAATTACTTCTTTGGTTTGGATGGACACAGTTTCTTATAGTCTTATTGAAATGCAATTTCCCATTAGCATAGTTAAACATAGGTGCATCTTGTATACAAGGTCTGATTATTGTCTTTACTTCTGAAGCGCTAAGTCAGTTGTTGCAAGGCATTGCATAGAAGAAAAGAAAAGTCATTATAGAGGAGGAAGCGCTGTCTTAAGTAGAAGAATCAAGGGAATCCACTTGCTTAAGAACCAGTAAGCTCAGTTATAGTTGAATCCCCAGTAGAATACTAGTTAGTTGGCGACGCCGGTCAAGATAAAGATATGAAGCAGGGTGGGTAATATGTAATATTTCGGGTATAAAGATGAAGTCAAAATGGTCTCTCTAAAAAGTGAGAATCGATCTCCTTCTCGCCAACCTACCTGTACTATAAAAGATGAAGCTAGCATCGAACTTCTCTCACAAACAGGGCAGGAATATTTCCCTTAAGCCTTGTCAACAAATAATGAAACAACTTTATCTGATGCACGACCGGTGTAAACAATAGAACTCGCATCAACTCAAGCTAGCATCTAGCAGCTCAATTCCCCAAAAGAGTGGAGTGGCGGTTGAACTAACGACCAATTCTTCCATTCCTTAACCAATTCGCTTATCCTCTTAGTGACAATACATAATTCAGCTTAGTAGCCCAAGCCTTATTACTCCAGTAAAGTAGCAAGCCCTACTTTTCCAACTTCACTTTTATAGTTGTTCCCTGCAGAATTGAACCTAGCGATAACAAGGCTCGAACCACTTAGAAAAGGGAATGCGACACCACCCTCAATGATGGAACTCGAAGCTAGGGTCTTTCACTACCAGATTCTTTAACTATTGACGGATCCTTACTATCCTATATATATAAGTCCACCTTGGCTTACCCGCATTCGTATGATTCCGCTCCACCTATAATTATGGTTTGTCATTGAAAAACTCCCTTCCTTGTCACAAAGGCATCCACTAACGATAAGACCAGAGGCAATTGAATCACTATCAATGATACTAGAACTAACAATTGGGAACTCACTAGTAACTCCCTAAACTCGAACTCTAAAACCACTTACTTCCTTCCTGACTTATAGACTTTAGGCCTCTACTGCTTACTTGCATTCATTTAATTCCCTTACTGACTTGGAACCCTGTTGTTCTACTTACTATGGGCCTTGGCCTTGCCTTACTTGCTTTGGAACTTCCACTAATGGGCTAAATTCCCTATCCATTCCACAAATAGGATAACTTATAAGGTAGGAAACCATTCTAGTCTAGAGTTGCTCACCGGCACGACACCAACGCTAACTCTTAACGTCCTCGCCTCTTGATCTTATATCTGACACCGCCTTCCACTTATCTCACTCTACAAAATGCCTTATCTTATTCTTTTTCTCCCAATCTCATATCCGTAGTTAGTGCTTAGGCCTGTGAGGTAGCTTCGTTCCATCAACATAGTTTCGTTCCATCAACATAGTCTAGTAGTTAATCTATTAATACATTTACATTAATACATTTGTATTGATACAAGTAATAAGCTAGTTGGGTGGTTTCATTCCATATGCCGATGGGGTTGGTTTAATTAAATCAATAGGTGTGTTTGTGCTAGTAGGATATGTTGGGCTTGTTTCATATGCCCCTAATGTTCGATGTAGTGTTACCGCTCCGTGGGTATCTATAGTAATAGAAACCGGCGCCTATAATGTAAAGAATCATTAATAGGGAACCGAGAGTACTTAATTGAATCATGAAATTCACAAGGTAGAATGCAAGATAGAGCACTAAACTAAGGTTGCGATAAAGGAAATTAGGTAGGCGCTGGTAATGCAAGTAAGCTTTGAAGTTCGTAGGGGAAGAGTGAGCTAGTCATTTCAGTATGAAAGCGAGGATAGACAAAATTGAGTTCAATATCACTAGGTTTTCTATAGGGCTAATGTTGCATTGAATCCTTTTATTCTTACTTTCCCACTCTCAGAGAATTATCCATGTTTTATTGACCCCGGAGAATTGGACATGTTCTATAAGGAATCAATCCGGGCATACGAGACCCCAATTCAAAACATGGGCTGCTAACAGGCCTACCGCTACTGTATTTGATTATTTCACTAATGACTTCGAACTTTGCTCTATTGCCGCACAACACAAAGACTAACCTCTATTTCTTAGTTCAATTCTTACATCAAATAGGTAATTCAAGGAATCAATGTATATAAATAAGGAGCCGTTTCATTCTCATATGTTGGTAGTTCCATTCGTATAAATAGTAGTTCACAGGAGGGGGTGTAGTATTTGATTCTCTTATTGGCTTGTTTGACTCTTTGTTTTAAGCGGAGAGCACAAGGTTTATATGAATTCTGAAATGTATGAACCATCTGTACTCTCTCTCCGGGAGCGTAAAGGTATACTAGTAGTTGGTTTTGGGAGGCCTAAGCTTAAATACAAGAATGAGAGCAAGGGCAGCTAATGTATGAGAATAGAGCTGGCCAAGCGCCAGACAACCACTAATGAAAGCCTGAGTTACAAGTTGAAAGTCCGAAAAGCACCAGTGTAATTCTCAGAGTGTAGCAAATTAGCGCTATGCAGTTGTTCCAGTCTAGTGTTGACAGTGGTATTTCCAGTTCCTAGGGTAGTTCTTATTAACATGAGTCTTCAGGGCCCACTATTAGCCTTAGAGCTGCATATTGGTATTAGTTGCCTTAGACATGAGTATTGGTTTACTTATAAAGGCATCCTTACTTGCTTAGTAACCCTTACTCCCTAATTGAATTCTGTAAGCCAGGTAGGTCAAGTAGGTCAACTCACTCTTAACGTCGAGTAACCAACTCTTCTAGTTGGGTGACCATTTCTGTAAGCAAGCGATCATCCACCATGTTGTACATGCATCTACGGGGCGGACCCCTATGGGTGGTTAACTCAGCTTCCAAGTAACATAGCCTAACCTAAAAGCAACGTAGCTCATTCTATCAATGGAACCCATTCCTTCTTAGAGTTACCTGCACCCAACCCACTCTGTCCTTTTGTCTCCGTAGCTCCTATACGTTGAATAATTATGTTAGCGGATCCCCCTTCTGTTGATTAGGGCCGACGTAAATGAGCATGTCACCTCCACGGCTAAACTCTACAGTTCAACAAACCCATCGCCACGAACAGTGTAGCTAAGCTGAATTCAATACCCCGCCTTAAAGCCTTAATTCCAATAGTGGTTCTGTAAATCAGTACTTGAGTTCAATTCTGTATTTCATCTTTTCATCGCTAAATCAGTACTTGGTAGTAGGCTCCGAGGTGGTTTACTTCAAAGGTAGGGGATTCTTTTCCTTTACGTAAATTAGTCGTGGGCTCGAGGCAGAACTACTATTTACTTCAATGGGTGGTCGTTGGGTTAGGTTATGTATAATAAATAATCGAGCGACAATACTTGATACAATAAGTAATCCGAGCTACGAATTGATTTAATCCGAGCTACGAATTGATTTATCCTTCTCGAGTGCTTTCACCGTGCTTTCACCCTGCTATCATGGAATTGATTTATAGATGAGAAACTCATTTCATAGAATTGCTTTATAGATGAGAAAAGTCAATCCACTTTTTTGCCATAGATGAGAAAAGTCAATCCGATATGAACCAATAGATTCACTAAGGAAACCTGATCTCAGTATAATTTAAGATACCTCTCATTCTCGTGTGCGATGTATAATCTCCTATTTTTATCTCAATATTGAATTCTTGATTTCGGTATGATTCTGGAAATATGATTTCAGTATGATTTGATTGAGTACACCACTTATTATTCTCGAGTATACCTCTATCACTACAGTAATTCTCAAAGCACTAAAGGAATTCTACATCACCGCCCTCGGAATGAAGGCTTTGGGTCGAGGCTCTTTTCTTCTACTCAAGGCTCCGGGCTCTTCTACTCTCTTCTACATCGCTTCGGGCTCTTCTACATCGGTGTAAAGGTAAAGTCAATTAGATTGATCCCATCTGCTCTATCGAACAACTCATATTGATTTCCCTCTGCTTCGCTAACAACTCATTCTTGATTTCCCACTAGCTACGTCGGTCTCTCTTTTTGTACGAGATCTCTCATTCTCACTTTCTTGTCCTTAATTCTTTAGCTACTGCCATCGTCAGCTGCCCTTACTTGCTTACCTGGTTATTGTCTCCTTATGACGGGCCAAGGAAACTACATTTCTTCTTCAGGCACAAAATCATTCTGTGCTCTGGTCCAACAACTCCGGTCCCATCTTTGCTATGGTCTAGCAACTCCGTCAATGTGGATCATCAGACATCGGTCAGGGACTCATTCCTTAAGTAAACCAATCATTCTCATATCTACTATGCGCCTCGGACGTGCTAAGAAGGGGCCAGACATCAATGTACCTCGGCAATTCATGAATGGGTTGGTCGTGTATTAATGGTCCACAGGCTGATCAACAAGAAATGTTTGGTAGAAACCTCACTCTGAAAGTGATCAACAATTCTTTAATAAAGCAAGGTGGGTTTGGTTCGCACATCATGATGTGATATGTCATTCACCATGGATCGATCATCTCTCATTCATGGAGGTGTCCGACGCAAACAAACCTACCCTAGAGCTACCAGCAGTCAGAACAATCACTCTCAGAGCTGCCATCGGACCAATCATTCGGTATGCAAAATGATATTCCCAATCATTTGAATCTCAGAGCTACCATCGTACCGCCCAACAACTATGTCTTTGTGTGAAACTTAGGACTACATGGATCATTCACCAATTCGTAGATGGTACTTCGGGGCGGCATCGAATTCGTAGTTGTTGAGCTAATCGTAATGAATAGGTCAGTCCGGTCGTTCGTGCATCAAGGTTTTATGCATCGTGGGTGGGAGCAACAACAATAATTTTATGTCCGGAGGATCATCCTGAAGTGGTTCCCCCAGTCAATTTGATTATTTTTGTTCTTTATTTTGTTATTTATCTTTTATCTTATAATAATCACAGAAACTGGATAATGAAAATCTGGAAAAGATAGCCTTAACTGCAACACCTAAAATCACCCTTGCACGAGGCCAGCGCACTGGTTAGTTATGTTGCTATCAAACAGATGAATAGTATCTAGACAAGAAGGCTGTGGTTTGGTCCATTCATAGGTGTCGTGCGGTCTAGGATAGCCCACCGGAATGGATCAAGGTAGTGAGAAAACAAACTCATTCACCTTATGCAACGTCGAAAGCGACGGTGGCTCCATACTGCATAAAGGGTATGTATAAGGCTAAAGAGATGTACTAAGAAATATAGGTATTGGTTTACTACAGCGCGTAGGAGTTCACAGATAAAAGGCATTCATTCCATCTCTCTATAGCAAGGTAGAAGCAAACATAGACCAGGGAGTTATTCTCTCTTCTTTAGCTTACAAGCAAACGAATGGATTCTACCCTCCTTTAGCTTACGACCCATACCGGGAAAACCAATAAACCAATATCAGACTTCTTGGGACACGCTACTAATACGGGTGAAAACAACAAACCAATATTAGATTTCTTTATACCTTATACATACTATACAGGAGGAGAACCAGAGCAGAGACAAGCCCTCCCCCACTAGTAAGAGATAGAGAATAGGGTAAGGCGGGTAGAGATAGAGAATAAGATAAGGTAGAGATAGAGCTAATTGGCTGGGTGTAAAGTAAAGTCTGTAACTTCGCTAAATCGGTACCTTGGATGTTCTAGACAGAATAGATCCTAACTATTAGATTGATATTGGCAAGTAAGAATAAAAGACAAGTTTCTATTCTCTACTTTGAGTTGAAGTATAAGTAGCACTGGTTGTATATTCTTGTTAGCATTAGTATGATCCCGGTGTTCTGTTTAAGGTATTGTTGACACTAAAGGAAGTCTTACGGATAGCTGTTTCAGTTTAACAGCAAGGATGGTAAGCCCAATAGCCGGTAGAACAATAGAACAAAGAGGAGTTATAGATGGTTTAGAGACTTAAAGCAAAGATAGTAAGGCTGTTAGGCATTAGTTGAAGTTTGCTATTAGGGAGGACAGGCTTGTTTTATTACAAAAGTTCTATAGTTAGTAGCTAGTTTCCTAGTTGCTGGTTAAGATCTTGTTAGCACTGGTTCAAATCCTCTTTCTAGGGATTAGGCTTAGAAGCACTAGATCAATTTTGTATTTAGTAGTTCAATCTATTAGGTAGTAGTAGTAGTAGTAGTCACAGGCTATGAGAAAGTATAGTAATAGTTACAGATAGGAATATTAGATTTGAACCGAGTAGAGGTAGTTTGAAAGTTAGGAGAGACAGGATCGACATACTGTAGATAAGGGAGTTGTAGTTTGGGAGTTAGGGGGGAGTCCCAGACCTAGTTCGTATTCGGGTAATCGAAGGCAGGAGAGGTGGTTTGAAGTTCACAAAAGGGCAGCTGAGGCATAGAAAATAGGGCTTGCTTGGCTTGTAACCTACGAGGGAGTTTCTTATACTAATGAAAGTAAAGCAAATTCTAATAGTAATCAACTGCAGAATGGAGGGCGGGGGTTTCAGTTTGGTAGCAGAGATCCGGATCGGTAGGGTAAGTCTGAGTTCCCCTCGAAAGTGTTCTACTTAAGATTCTCTATGCCCTCTTCGAGTCTTCAAAGCAGTACTGGTACAGGTTCAAATCTAATACAATAAAACAAATTCTACTGGATATAAGTAAGTAGGCACTAACACAGACTAATAGATCCGGTAGTAAGAGTGAAAACAAAGAAGGTAGCCTAAGCAGTAGTGCTAGAGTGCAGCTAGTGAAATAGTGTTGGTCGAGTGAGAGCGAGTATCGGTAGACTTAGTATTATGTTGGAGCTGTAGCATTGTTAGAACTCCCCATAACTGATTCTTTATTACAAGATTATAGGATTGATTCCCTCATTTACTTATTATGATATGGTGTATTGGGTTAAAGTCCTAAGTTCGTATCTCAGAGAAGAAAAGGCAAGAAAGGCATACTAATAGGTAGGATGGGCAGGCCCGAGCTCCAACTAAAGAATAAGATAGGGAGTGTCAGATTGATAACAAGTATTGGTACAGTTTGGCAGTTAGAGGAGGTGGACTCAGGATATGAGCTCAGTAAAAGCAGACTCAAAACTAGTAGTGTCTTGGCATCTAGTTACTTGTCGCGTAACACACTGTTTTTACTACCCGAATTGATTGAAACCACAAACGAATTCAATTAGAGGACAAATATGTTCAGAATCTCAGTAACCCACCCACACCCCTATTATTACTACTATGTCGATCAAGTCTGTCCTTCCTGGTTGACTTTCTTTCTGTATTGATGTGATAACAGGTGATCGAACTACTGCTTATGAGAATTCACGAGTATATTATGAGGCTTGCTTTACCGCCTATCGTTCCACTGCTCCTTACTTGCTTTTGTTCCAACACCACTTCCAACAAGACCGCCTCTCCTTTACCTTAGTGTAGGCACCTGACTTCCATTGTTTTTCTTTGTGCGGGTATCTCGCCTCCTACTTTCCCTTTTCCTACTCTTTTCGGCAGTTCACCTATTAGCTTGGCACCCTTACTCTAAAACGTATATTGCTTTATCTAGTTCTGAGAATGCCTACTCAATGCGGATGTCCACCTATTAGTATCCTGCTAATGTCTATCATTTCATATACACTAACTCATTCCATATCTAATAACTAAAGGTCTTCATCTACTGCACTCAGGGTATTCCAATACCTTAGATAACTCGGGCACTAACGCCTTGCATTCGGACAAACTACTCTACTCTAGGAACCTCACCTTTCATTACCACTCTATTTGCCCCACCTTTCATTCTTTAAAAGGACCTTACCGATCTAGTGGGTCTGTCCTGTTATTCTCCTATATAAGTAAATGACCCTCTAGACAACCTTTCACTAATAGGCAAGTCATAATCAATCCATGACACTAAAGTAAAAAACATATAGCAAAGTGGGAATTGAGCTGTGACTAACAAGGCTGATATCATAGAAAATACATATCCATATGATAATGAGAAAACACATTCCAATATATGATACTGAGAGACAGGGCAGTAAGGCTTAGCTAGAGGATAGGCGGGCTATTAGAAATAGGGGACGTTCTCATAAGCAATAAAGTCAGAACCACGCTACTGCTACACTCTTATCAATTCTTTCTATTGGTTAAGTAGTTCAAGATCAGTATCCTTCATTAGGTATTTCATTATTACCTCGCAGTAGAGCCGGGAGAGCAGCAGCTTCATCTATACGATAGGGAGAAAGTCCTAGTGTTAGTAGTGTTATTCGCGAGGTATTAGTTTTGTTCCATTGGGCCCGTATCGTAATCCCCAGTTTCCAATTGTATTCCCATTAGCATTAGTCATAGACTTCAGTGCAAGGGGGCAGGGAAACATATAGGAATGGATGTTCAAAGGGAAGGGGCAGGCTACAAAGAGCGTGAAGGTGCCAAGGGAGCCAGATTCAGAGATAGGAGCATAAGGGCGAAAGGCAAGGCTAAAAGCCAGTAATGAAATACTTCAAGTTAAGAGCTCCGGGGGCTAACTAGGTAAAATAGTTCAGTAGGGGAAGCTTGAGAAGCACTTGTATCATTCCTTCTATTAGTGGTTACATTCTTTCTATGGTAGTATTTGATTTCTTGTTATCGGTAGCTTGGTTCTGAGAAGGAGTAGTTGGTTTCCAAGTTTAGAGGTTGGTTCTTGTACAGTGATGTTCACTTCTCTATTTAGAGTTTGAAGTCCTATTAGCTATGGGCTACTAACTGCATTTCTGATTCCGTGGATTAATTCCCTGCTCCAGAGCTATCACTCCCTTCTACCAGTATCACTTTCTTTGCTTTACAACTCAAACTACCTTCTTGAACTTTATGCTTTTAGTCTACAATAGTGCTTAACAGAGGTACTTCTAATAATGAAAAAAGTAATAGAGAGTACAGTTACGGTGTAGCACATCTAACAATTGAATAAGAAACTTTCAATCCAATCCGCTGTCTAGAGGGCGGGGGTGCCGCATAACTCTTTTGTTTTGGGGATCTGTTCTGTCGAAGGAGAGGGCAGCTTATTGCGAAGATGGGGAACGGGTATAAGAAATATAGGTATAGGTCGGTTAGGTGCTTTACTTGATGGGCTTGTTCAAACATTCTCTTATAACTTATACTATACAATAATACAAACATTCATTCTTACATTAATATGCAAACATGAATTATCACATCAATTGTCACAATATGGAATAAGGATCCTATAAGCGCTAATTAGAATTCAAGCAAGTAGTATGGGTTTTGAAACAATAGGTGGGGAATGTGGCTCCTGGGTATATCGGATTTGAAACAAGGCAAGGCAGTAATAAGTGTTGTAGTTAAAGAAATGATTATATAATGGATTTTGATAGCATTGGTTGTCTAGGAGGTTCAATATTGTTGTGATTTCTATTTTGCTTCTGATATCCTTCCTTTCTAATGCCCTATGCCCTTACTTTTTAGTTCCCTTCTTGGGCTACTGGGCTTAGGACTTCTACTGTTGATTTTCATTCTCCTTATTAGCGCTAAGCCTTTTGACTCTTTATTTTGACTATCGGTCCTGTCGAGACGAGTATACTGTATTATGTATTTATTCCTTAGTGGCCTACCAACGCATTCCTGTGCTACTGAGTCCAACTCTAATAGTTGTTAGCGAAAGTGTATAAGTTCTGGGTTCAATTCTCTCTTTTGTATTTGTTTTTTTTATTTACTAACTTGCTATTGGTGTAGTTCCATCCCTGCCCTTATTATTATTATTATTCTAACTTATGCAGTCAACCTATACACCACAATGAGTAGGTTTTCCCTTACGAGAGGTTGTGTTATAGAACTTAGCTAAGCAACCAAAGAATGAGATCAGTAGTTCGCGCCTTATTATCACCAGCTCAATAACATCGACCCTGGTTTCAAGTCAAAGTCCTAAATCTTATTTAATTAAAGCAATAGCGAAAACAAACAAGTCAAAAGATACGGCTTACGTGAGCTTTCAGGGTGCCCACCTATTTCTGCTTATTAAATGAAACAAACAACTTGTTTACACTTATACTGAATTTATAGGGAGTCTTATAGGGAAAAAGGAATGGTGAGTCTAGGGTAGCGAAATGAGACTTAGTTCTTTAATTTAGGGAAGCAGTTAGAGCTATTTCAATAGAAGCCAATAGAAGTTCCAGTTGCAAGTCGAGTATTGTTGGTGCTCTAGCTCTAAGTCTGGGTCTTGTTCGAGTGCTTGAGAAGGAAGACCACAATCGAGGTTCATAAAAGAGAGTTCGATAACTAAAATAGTATTCTAGCTTTGAAGCAGGAACAAGATAAGAAGACGAATCGAAGTTATCATGCCCAAGGAGCCGTGAAATATCTCTTTACTCTTTAGTACTTGCTTTACTCTCATCCGTGTTTGTTGGCCAATGATAGAATTAGCAAGCTAAGGTTAGGAGTATATATCATCTCTTTTAGAATGCCCAAGTAAGCGGTGTTGGTGACTAGCCGATCGGTTCTTCAAGTCAAGTTGAGGTCGAGGAATAAGCAGATGGAAAAGAGAAAGATAGGGATGTTGTTTATTTACTTCCTTATGTACAGGTGCTCTAGAGATCAAATAAGTATTTGTTTCTGCTTTTTGTTTCCTCGGGCGCTTAGAAAGTTGGTATCAGTTCAATGAATAAGGGATGTAGATTAGGATTCAAGTACTATTGACCGCATGAGGGATGATATAAATGGATTGTTTGTTTGCCTGTTACATTTATTGTTTATATACAAAAGAGAGAGATTCATTATAATAAGTATTTGATTTGGTTTACTTGGCTGAAGGATAGTCGATCAAAAGATGTAGCTGAATCAGAATGGAGGGATCCGCTGGAAACCAACTAATGCTTTCATAATAGTTGAATAAGGTTGTCACTACTGGGTCAGATCCTTGCCGTTGAATCTTTCTTTGTTGGTGCAGGAGTTGGTTGTAGTTCATCTACGATAGAAGAAATAGGGCTATAATGAATAAATAACAGCAGGTGAGGAATCAAAATCCTGGAACAATAGAATCCGCGGGATCTATGTCAGGTGAGGAAGAAGTCTCAAGGGAGCTGAAGAGAATATCTATCGTTGGAGAAGAATCGGGAAGTTCAGTTGGAAAGTAAGTATTTGGAGTAGGATATGGAGTAGGAGTAGGAGAAGTGGCGACTCGCTAACGATATATATGTTTACTTGGAGATGGAGCTGGATTCCAAATAGATATATGTTTACTTATAGATGGAGCTGGATAATCCAAATAAAGGATAAAGTGAGTCAGCTAAAAGCAGTGGTTTGTGTCAATTCCCCTTTTTCGCTAAGATTTGTTGACGAGCGAGTCTCTAGTGTGATTCCTAATGGATAGAGCATCAGTTCATAATTGGTTTTGATGTTTACCAGATCTAAATTCCTAAATAATAGGAGTGAGATGCGCAAGAGAGACATTCAAATGATGAACTTAAAGTCGACTAGAAAGAGAGGTTCGGGTCAAGAAGCTAACAACTTGCCAAGATCCGTTTCATAAGAAGGAGAGTTTATCGGAACAGGCACAATACTAAGTGCATAAGCTTACTTTCTGGGCTAGATCAGTTTAGCGGAAGACTCAGTGGTTCACTTCTTGGGGTGCTAACTGAGTGTAAATTCCTACCTCTTATAGAGCATCAGTGAGATTAAATGAATTATTTGAATTGAATGATTTGACTATTTTACTTGACTCATAAGCGGGTGAGATAGATTCATCAATAAAAAATTCTATCGAACAAGCTTAGGAAAAAGAAGAAGCAGAATTATTATTGTTACGGGGTGCGTAATGTCACGGGCTTAGCTGATTTTGCCTAAGCCGTGCGGCACCCATGCGTGTCCGTCCGCAAAGGTCAGCCCTCCCCGAGATCTCCTAAAATCCCACAGACTTACAAAAAGAGAAAACGGGCCAGAAGAAGCAACTCCCACGGGATCCACAAGCAACTGCTCAAGAAAAACACTTTATAAAGCCACAATACAAATTACACCCATGGACATTACAAGCTCAGAGAGGTTGCACACAAAGGATAATGGTCCACTACAGACCGAATGTCCCCACAAGTGCTTATAAGACACACTTGTATCTACAAGCCAAACTTGGCCATAAAGCAAATCAAACTAGGGCTTCCAAGCCTACAGCAAGCCCGCTTCTTGTTGTACAAGATATGTACATAAACCGAAGGACACGGACTAACACAAGCATTTCATCGAACACCTTGTTTACATTGTTGTCCGTGACATTCTCCCCACTTATTCTTCGACGCCCTCGCCGACCGAGACGCTGCATCTCCTCGCATTCTGCTGAATCTTTAATCTTTTCTTTGGCTGCAACACGCCTTTGGCTCCTAGCCGCTCTCCACCGTTTGAGTAGTCGAACTCCAATCCGCCATGCCGCTTCAACTCACCAATGAGAATCGTGTGGGGTTGGCTGAGTTGTCGATCCTTGTTGGTTCTCGCGATCCCTCGATGAAGGAAAAGACCGCTTATGATGTGCCAAGATCGCAGATACTCATATTGCTTGGGTAGATGCTTGTTGGAGCTTTAACGAGCATCGCCTCAGACTTTGAAGTTTTTAAGGTCCTTTCTCCATAATATTTGCCCATTGAACCTTCTTCCATTAGTTGTCACTTCCAAGTATGTTCGCATCACTCCCTATTAGTCAATTCGGAAATGAAGTGGAAAAAACTACTCTCAATAGTACTAATCACCAACGGTGAGGATTTGACAACCATTGTCTTCCTTAAGCTTTCTTTGAAGGGTCACTGAACTTGTGCAGAGCTCCCCTGCTTGGATAAGCAAGAGAACTGGGATACTCGACTTCACCCATTCTCTTCATAGTTGAGAAGGTAAGGTGGCTTCTCTCACCTCCTCGAGTTAAGAGAACTGGGGTACTTGGTTTCGCCCATTCTCTCGAGTTGAGAAGGCAAAGGTTACTCAATTTCGCCTAGCAAAGGTTACTTGATTTCGCCTCCTCGAGTTTGTACTTCATGCATTGTCGGGTACTAACATTCGCTCTTTGCTCACACTTCAAGCACTTGAAGTGGTTGCACTCCTTGCGTTGGGATAGCTACGGTGATTCACCTTCCCACCGCCATTGAACTTCGGAATGCAAGAAGTTTTGCCCAAAAGTGTAAAAGTTTTCTTGGCTTCGCTCACTTCCTCGAGTTAAGAGAACTGGGTACTTGCCGCCCATTCTCTCGAGTTGAGAAGGCAAAGGTTACTCAATTTCGCCGGCAAAGGTTACTTGATTTCTCCCGCCTCCTCGAGTTTGTACTTCATGCATTGAGGGTTACTAACCGCTCTTTGCTCACACTCAAGCACTTGAAGTGGTTGCACTCGCGTTGGGTTAGCTACGTGATTCGCCTTCCCACTGCTATTGAACTACTGGAATGCAAGAAGTTTTGCCCGAAAAGAGCAAAAGGTTTACTCCAACTTGGAGTCCCCCAACTTGGAGTAAGTCTTTGATAGATCTGGTCGCCTTTGGGGTTGTACCGACTTCTCCATCACCTTTGCCGCCTACTCCTCCTGAGTAGAAAGGTGACCATGTACCGCCTACTTGCTGGTCGAGCACTCGCATCAACCCGAAGTCCCTTAATTTCGGCTATCTGGATGAGAAGCACATCGACATCGATCTTATGAAGTTTCTTGGCCTCTGCCCTTCTGCCTCGTCTTGGTACTTGGAGTTTGCCTCTGCACTCTCCACCTCCTTGGCCCCTTTTACGACCAATGTTGTCCCTTCATGAGAGCAAGGGATCGATGACTTCACGGAAGTCCCGCATCTGCGGTACCATGGCGCTGCCAAGCCCATAGCACTACTATCCGTTACCTTGCATCTTCATCCCTTCCTCCGCGATCGGTAGATCTCGTCTGCACCGTGGAGCTCCTCCAGTCCACCTCCTCTCTAACCGACGCTTTTCTTTTGGGTAGCCGAGCCCGTTGGACTCGTCGCTTCCTCGCCTTTCGACCACCGCCCGACACCACCGTGTCCTCCTAGCGATTCTCCTTGGTCGATGGAGAGCGCAACTCTCATGCATGGCCTCCGCCATCTTGTTGCGGGCCGATTCTGTTCTCCTTAGCTTCCTTGGTAGCAACGTTCGCTTACTCGGTCTTGTCCTCTGACTTGCCGGGCTCCCTTAAGCGAATATGAGCACTGAAATAGTCCAACTCTCCAACTGCTCCGGTTAATCAAGTCCCCTCCATGGGACTCACTGGTACTTGCAATCTGACTACTCCCTCGGTGGTACACCATATCCGACGACCAAGGCTTTCATCCGATGCAAGCTTGATGTATATACACGGAAGACCGCCTGCTGTGGCATTCACTCCTTGAATCCAGCCCTTCTTGCCGTTGCATTGTTCACAAGTGGAGCTCCCAGCCTCGATCATTCACATGATCATGTCCCCTCCATGGGACTCACTGCACGTGCACTTGGACTTCTTCCTCGGTGGTCTGCTCCCATATCGATGACTAAGGCTTTCATCCAATGCAAGCTTTGATGCACACGACCGCCTCTGATAGCATTCACTCCTTGAATCCATAGCCCTTCTTCTTGTTGTGTCGTACACCAAAGTGGAGCTCCCAAGAACTCCCGATCATACCTAGATGATCTTGTCCCTCACGGGACACGATCGCCTGTGTTGTATTGCCACAAACTATTCCACCACGATCCGCTGCACCATGTCGCCTCCTGGTAACATCTCTATTGCATACAGATTCTCGTGTGATGAACTCGGACTACGACTTCTCCACGTGTGGCCTCGCCAACACATCGTAGGGCCTCTGCCATCTCCGACTTTTAGTTCGCTCCTTGGCAATTCCCTTCGTCCCCTCACTCCGGGTTACTCGACGAAGCATAGCTCTAGGACGTCGCCTAGTAGCTCCAAGTCTCGACGCTAGAGTGGGTGCACCATTGTCCGGATCTTGGGCCTCTATCCCTACCAAAGACAATCTTGCTATGCACCTCTTGTTCACGACAACGAACGGCAACACTGTGGCATATTCTTCAAGAGTACCCGCCTCTGCGTCCTCTTGCCCGTACTAAGGTCTCATGATCCTAACTTTGCCTCCGCAAGTTGAATCACCTTAGTTACTCAATCAAATGCATCTCGAGGTAGCTGCATATGCCTCGAAGCTCCCTTCGTCTTTGGCACCATGCAAGATAAGTCTGCCCATCAGAATAAAGAACCCATGGAACGACATGATCTCACTCTTGCCTCTACAAGAGTTCATGCCCTTGACCTCCGTCCTAGGAAAGTTGTGTACCTCCGCTCCATGTTCCATCTTCTATGTCGACTCCTTCATACGACTTGGATACTTCACCGAGTTCCACCCAAGTCACTCGCTCCTCGATTTGCCGAGTTGATAGTGGCCCTCACGTCCACCATTTTACGGGTCAGCCCTCTGTTGAGTTCGATTTACGCCTCGACTCTAAGTGTGCCTTCATATGATGTTGCCTTGGATTGCTCCCCACTTGATCTCGAAATGCATCCACCAATGCATTACCTCCTTCGAGATCATGCGACTACTCTTCGCCGCTCACTCATGCTGAGCTTTATGAAGATATAACCCCGAGAAACTCTTCCTCAATAGGTGCAGTCGCATGATTCTCCCACTAGAGAACTAGGACTTATCCCTCCGGATATCCGTCTGGAGCAACTTTTCTCTTTACATACTTCCCACGGAAGTTTGAGACCATTATCCCCTTTGGACTACTCCGTCTTCGAACTTGTGCTTTGTTGCCCCACAAATGTACTTGCTAGATTGCGACCCTTCTCCAACCTCTGCACCCTTCAAGGTCTAGCAACATGCTGAATTTATTGCACATTTCAGCCACCTACGGACATATCCTTTCCATGTTGAAGAGAAAGTTCTGATGCTCCATGGCGTCGAGTTCTAATCACGCCTTGGGATGGCCACGAACACTCTATCATCCGTGTACAAGCCCTTGCATGAGTTTCTAATCCTTCGAGTTAGCAATTCCCCTCACCTCTGTGAGCTTTGCACAACTCTTTCGGTCGTTACACAACACATCCCACCTTGCACGGTCTCATCTTTCACTAAGCACCCTGCTTTTGCCTTAAGCACCGTCAAGTTTAGTTGCCAACGTCGAGCTATAGCTCAAACTCAACCATCCCAATCTTTGTGTGCTACGCATTCTTCTTCGCTTGTTTGTCCTCGTGGTGCCACTCGCGCAAAGGGGTTGGCTATTCCTCGAATGCCAAACCAGGATGCCCGCTCCTCGAGCGACTCCTTCCCTACATCTCAATGTCCGCTTCCCTAAGCGGTTGCAGTCCTCCACAGCCTAGCTAGGTCCCCCACATTTGTATGGCAAGTGTTTCGTGTGCTTGTCCCGCTCGATACCACATTGTCACGGGCTTAGCTGATTTTGCCTCTGCGGCACCCATGCGTGTCCGTCAAAGGTCAGCCCTCCCGAGATCTCCTAAAATCCCACGACTTACAAAAGAGAAACGGGCGAAGCAACTCCCACGGGATCCACAAGCAACTGCTCAAGAAAAACACTTTATAAAGCCACAATACAAATTACACCCATGGACATTACAAGCTCAGAGAGGTTGCACACAAAGGATAATGGTCCACTACAGACCGAATGTCCCCACAAGTGCTTATAAGACACACTTGTATCTACAAGCCAAACTTGGCCATAAAGCAAATCAAACTAGGGCTTCCAAGCCTACTGCAAGCCCGCTTCTTGTTGTACAAGATATGTACATAAACCGAAGGACACGGACTAACACAAGCATTTCATCGAACACCTTGTTTACATTGTTGTCCGTGACAGTAAGGTAAGTGAGTTTGTAAAGAAGATTGGAATAATAAGCATTTTACTGGTTCCTAACTGCTCTTATTTCGGGTTCACTCATATGTTTCGTTTTCAATTCAATTAGTTCTGTTTGTCTAACACTGTAAGACTTCGAAACTCACTGTTTACTTAAACTCAAAACTCAAATACTGGAGTAGTAATGCATACTGAGCACAAATACCCCACTGTTCTAGGAATCTAGCAAAAGGACCAATATTCTGATCAGATTCATCATATCTGCCATAAAATTCACCGCCCGTGTCAGATCTAATAATTTTAACTTTTCTATCTAATTGTCTGTCGACCTCATTTATGTACACTTCAAGAATGTCAACGGCCTAAGACTTTTCATGTATTAGATAAACATAGTCATATCTAGACAAGTCATCTATAAATGTGATGAAATACCTTTCTCCACTAAAACAAGGAATATGGAGTGGTCCGTAGATATCAATCAGTATGAATAATTTTAAGAAGTTCTTTACTTCTTGTGACATTTTTTCTTATATGCTTAGTTTGCTTTCCTTTAATGCAATCTATGCAAACATCAAAATCAATGAAGTCTAAATTTTTCAAAATATTATCCTTCATTAATCTTTCAATTCTTTCCTTGGAGATATGCCCCAAACGTCTATGCCACAATATAGAAGATCTTTTATTATTAGAATTATGTTTCATTCCAATACTTGATTGTAGGATCAATAATGTATTCACAAACTCAAGATTCAAATTAATTCTATACAAACCATCACATAGAATTCCAGAACCAACTTTTATTGAATCATAAAATATGCTGAGTTTACCATTATCAAAAAAAACACAATATCCTAACTCATCAATTCTAGATAGAGAAATTAGATTTCTAAAAATTGTAGGAACAAAACATGTGTCTTCCAGATCCATCAGATGACCCGTCTCTAGGCGTAAGCGATAAGTCCCTGCTGATACCACTTTTGCTTTGAGATGATTTCACATAATTATGAATTTTTCATGTTCTTTTGGTTTTCGGATTGAAAGAAATCCTTGTATATTATTAATAACATGAGTTGAAGTATCAGAATCAATCCACCATATATTAGAAGGAACTTCTGCAATGTTTGATTCAAAACAAACAAAGGTTAAGTTTATACCTTTCTTTTCGAACCAAGTCATACGTTTAATGCAATCCTTCTTTATATATCCTCTCTTGCCACAAGAGAAACACTTTACTGTAATAGCTTTTTTTTCAATAGTTTGTCTAACACTTCCAGACCTGACAAATTTCTTCAATGGATGACGCTTCGATTTTCTTTTCTTGTTACCAACTCCTTGAGTAGTTGTTAGTACATTATATGAACTTTCCTGCTTTAATCTTAATTCTTCCTGAACACACATACTAGTTAACTCATTCAAGTCTCACTTATCCTTATTTGTATTGTAGTAAATCTTGAATGGGCCAAACTGAGAAGGAAGAGAATTAAGAATGAACTGCATAAGAAAAGATTCATTAACATTCATTCCCAACGCCTTAAGTTTGGCAGCTTTGTCAGCCATATTGAGGATATGATCCTGAATTCCTCGAGTTCCATCATACTGAGCTGTAGTCAGTTCTTTCATTAATGTGTCAGCCAATGACTTATCAGCAGATTTAAATCTGTCTTCAATAACCTTTAAATATTCATGTGTGCTAGATGCAACCGGTAATGAAGTCTTTATATTATTTACAATTGTCATCCTTATGAACATTAAACTGAGCCTATCAGATCTCTCCCAAGTCTTTATTTCATTGACTTGTTCCACAGTACTTTTATCAATTAATTCTGCGGGCTTTTCAACAAGTAATGCCAAATCAAGATCTAGTACGCCCAATGTAAATTGCACATGCTCTAACCATTCTAAATAATTTGATCCAGAGAGTACAGAGACACTAGAAGCATGAGAATGTATGGACGGGAATACCACTACAGAATATAAAATAACATTAATGCTTTGAGTTTTACCAAAATATGATGAACTATTGATATTATCAATATTTAACCTTTGGGTAAAAATACTGACATATTTAGTGTTCATACAAGATCTTTTATGTAGGACTAATACCATCCTTATGGAATAGTTTTGCTACCTTTGGGTATACAATTCTAAACTACAAGGATATCCAAAACAGTATCATCCTACCTCATCATATAATTATTTGAAATAGATTATCTTTGGGATTATCTAAATCTCTTAATTATGCATGTAATTTTGAATATTATTTCTTTAATTTCATTGAGGACTTGTTCCTTAATGTAATTTTATAAATCATTAATCTAGGTGGTGACTACAAGACCAATGCAGTAATATAAAATATAAATTAAATTGTCCTATGAACGATAAGACTTTAATTGTATTTCATATCCTATAAGCCTACTATCGCAAGCTACTTTGGCAGCTACCAGTCAGGTATAACTTAAGGAGATGAACTACAAATAATATTCATCAAGTTTATTTAAACTAATTTATGCTGAGACAGTTCAATAATAGGATAACAACCATAATAATTATTGAACACTTAATCAGCAGGAAAAAACTCATATGATAATTGTAATCATGATAATACATAAATCATACATTTATGTGAAAAATAAATATTATTTCATAATTACTAATATTTGCATGTAAATAACTGAATAAATATTCAAAAACCAATAATTGGATTTAACACATATAATTAATAATTCATATGAGAAAACTATAAAGAAATAATAATTTATAATTTTTTACTGATTAATTTTATTTAATTGGAGAAGCCCATAAGTCTAATTAAATAAATTGCTCAAAAATAAAATATAATTATTGAATAATCAAAAATATAATCATAATTAAATCTTATTAGATTATATATTAATCAATTTTATAATTAAAAAAATAACCAAAATTTCTCAATTTTATAATGATAAAACTGTAATTCAAAAAAAAATATATAAAAGAATTACAGATTTTTAAAAATTATAAGATTAATAAACCACAAGGGTAAAATTATAAATAAACCTACTTAGCCAAAGGGTAAAACTGTAATTCTAGTTGGTTTAGAAAGTGCCGTTCTTGGATAGTTTGGAAATTCAAGTGGAGTTCTCTTAGAGCAAAGATTAGAGACAGATCCAACAATATCTGAAAAGTAAAGATCAGAAGCAGTAGAAGCAAGATTAGGTTTTGATGCGCTAAGGGGTTTTGTTCTAGTTTCGTATTGAATATAGATTTAAGTAATAGGATAAGTCTCTAAGGTAGTTAATTCTTTTGTTTGTGTGCTCTATAAGGGTCAATTAAAAGAGAAATAGAAGAAATATTGTCCCCCCCCCCCAAGGTATGATAGAAATAAATAACTATGTAGAGGAGATAGGTATGGTGTTGCGAAAAGTGAATCAGATGTTGAAGTTAAAATTGACACTACACTTTCTACTAGACCTCAAACTGTAATTGGCAATACGACACACTGAATCAATAAATCATTTAACAACTTTTCCTTTAGCTGAGTCAAGTTAACCAGTAATTTAGTATTGAGAGGGTCAACTAGGAAAATTTTTGAGTCTAGAACATTTTCTTGCCGAAACTTAACTCAGAGCTAGAGCACCGAATATTAGGTTAGAAACTCTCACTTCGATTTCAGATCAATTGCCTTTCGTCACCAACACCTTACTTTTAAATAGTCCCTTTCGTTTCACTAGTTGCTAACCTCTTAACCGCTCTGCTAAATAGCCATTCAATAGAGAATCTTTGTCTTCTATATATTCAAAAAGAGTTTCGAAATAAAAGGATAAGGATCAAGGAAACCATCAAGCTCAAAATGCATCCTATGCTCACTGAAAGGAGTATCTAGAGTAGGAGAAGATACGAGGTATGAGGCATAAGTATAGTAATATATCCTATTGTTAGTAAGGGAGATAGATAAGTTGTTGTTTCTGGGCTAAGGTAGGAACTCAATCTGAAGTTGGAACTCATAGCATATATGATTTAGATATGATTTTCCTAACTAAATGAGAAAATCTTGTGAATTAGTTGAGAGAAATCCTCCTCTTCACCTGTATAAATAGATGATGGATTAAGGAACTTCAATCGGGTTTTTCATTATTACTTCCTATTTTAATATTATATCAGAGCCATTTACTCTTTAAGAGAGATTATTATTTTCTTTTTCTATCCAACGATGACTTCTCCTCTACCTACAACCACCGCGGTAGGTCTCATGGATTTCCTCACCTAGAACTCCGGAAGCTTCTCCTGCAACCGAGCCGAGCCTTCCTGCTATCAGTTTGGCGGCTCTTATTCCTCCATTAGCAGTATTGAAATAGATGAAGACTACTTCCTACTATGCTTGCCCTCTCCTCCCCATCTATGCTTGTGCCCTCCTCTGCACTACCGAATTTAGCCGACAAAACTCGCGACTCCGATAGAACCTCATGGCTCCGGCGGACCTCAGTCGACACCATTGGACTTTTCATCTTCACAAAACTTCACCAACTGCCTGATAGAACCCTAAGGGTTTCTATCAAGGATAACTTATCTCTATAGGAGATTGGCCCTCTTAGATTTCGACAACAAGAGCTGAAAATAAATTTAAATTTTCATTGATAAAATGGAGGGATTTACATGCTTATTTATTGGGACTCAAATCCAACTCCTAATAGAACTCCTACTTAGAACTCCAACTCCTAGAACTTCTACTTAGACTCCTACTTTGACTTGGACTCCTACTTTGACTTGGACTCCTACTTCTAGTTGAATCCTAGTCCAACTAGGACTTGGATCCCCTTATTTAAATTGACTCCTGGCCGGCTCAATCTAGTCTAGGCTGGTCAATAGGGCCTAATCAGCGAACATGTCTTATAGACTAGGACCTAACCCTGTTAGGGTTCCAATAGATCCACCCTATCCAAATTAGCATTGTCGTCAAGGCTAAGCCTCCATGAACTCTGAAAACTTCAGCTTCAATTCGTTATAGGACTCCTAAGTAGCATCTTCAATAGGAAATTAGGTCTACTGCATCAACACTTCAGTTGAGAGGCATCGATGACGCGTCATGATCCTACAGTCCAGTATGATAGCCGGCTAAACTTAGACCTCTCCATCATTCGAGATGTCGGGTAGGTGGCTCTAGGTTGATTCATCCTCTCCAACACTCAGTTTAAGGCATGACACATGGAAGATTAGAAGAATTTTGAAGTCTACGAGTGGATCCAATCTGTAAGCCATGGCTCCAATGCAGTCCATAATTTTGTGGGGTCTGAAGAAATGGGGAGACCATTTCCTCGAGGCCCAAGTCTTCATGAATTTTTGTTAGTAGGGTTGAAGGTGAAGGAAGACTCGATCTCCAATAGCAAACCTCCTTTTACTCCTATGTTTGTCAATAATTTTAGCCTGTTGTTTCATTCTTGCTTGGGTGGCTGAAAGATTATTATTCAGTAGTCTTTCCTTGAGATGATGGAAGCCCCTCGATGAAGTCCATGGAAATGTTGGTCCAAGCTGAGTCCAAAGTGGGTGGGGCTGCGATTTTCCCGGACTTGATGTTGTCTCTCTTGCAAACTTCTTTTCGCTCCTGCATTTGTCTAGTTGTTGTTTCATTCTTGCTTGGGCTACCAAGTGATCATTTTTTAATGGCTGCAAAACTTTCCCTTGAGATGTTGGCAGCCCCTTGGTGAAGTTCATGGAGATGTCAGTCCAAGCTGAGTTCGGAATGGGTGGATACTATAATTTTCCCGGGCTTGCTACTGTCTCTCCTTTATGCCATTAACAAGTGTTATACTGAGCCAAAAATTTAGCAATGGTCTTTTTTATATATTTTCAAGAAAAGGTTTGCCAAACTCTCTTGTAGGTCTGAAGGAATTCAGAGTGTCCAACTATTGGTGATGAGTGCATCTCCTGTAGGATGGCAGTTTAGCAAGGGGAGTTAGGCACCAACACCATTCGGCCCTTATATTGTAGGTCATTCAATCTCAACTATAGTGCACTATTGAGCTATGTTCCTCCTCTAATTTCTTAATGATCTCCTACATCTCTAGGTTATCTTTTCACTCCTTCATGATATCTTCTAAGAGGTCACAAATTAGAAGGGAGATTGCTATAATTTCAGCATGCTTGGGTAGGCGAGAAAGCGCATCTGCAACTAAGTTATCCTTCCCCTTTTAATAAATAATTTCATAATAAAATCCTAGCAATTTTGTTACTCATTTCTACAATTCAAGGGATGAAATCTTTTGCTCTAAAAAATATTTTGAAGCTCTTGTGGTTGGTCTTGATTTGAAAGCGTTGACCGATCAAGTAAGGTCCCATTTTGTCACCGGGTGCACAATGGCTAACATCTCCTTATCGTAGATTGATAGCTTCATATGATATGGGTGTTGAATCTTAGATTTTGATGATGAAATCAATTGATAGGTGTTTGATCTAACTTGTGTGTTGGAGAAATTGATGCATGATTAACTAAAACAGAGAAAGAAAATTACAATTAGATGTTGTGCTAGAGTCAAGTCCGGGCATCGAGCCGGGGTTTAGATAATGCAATAGGAACTCATCAAGGGACTCACTAGAAGCTCGCCAAGGGTATCAGGGGCTTGCTAGGAGTCTACTGGAAGCTCATTGAAGGCGACTTCCAAGAAGGCATCGGAGGTTCGCCAAAAGATGACCAAGAGACTCGTCAGAAGTTTGCCGAAGGTTGTCGGGAAGATAGCTAAGAGTTAGGATTGTCAGGAGCTCGCTCGGAGTTCAGCAAGAGTTCGCCGAAGGGGATCGAGAAGGTCGCTGGTAGCACGCCAGAAGTTCACTAGAAGAAGACCGAGAGACTCATCAAAACTTCGCTAGAAGTTGCCGGTAAGCTTGCCAAGAGTTAGGAGGGTTTTGTTGGATATGACGGTCACAATAATTAGTAAGTCATAATTAGCATCAGTTTGGTTTAGAGTCTAACTTGAGTTAGATTTAGAAGAAATCCATTTGGCTCACCCAGGAAGGGGTCAATTGAAGGTACAAGTCGGGAATAAAAAAATATAGAAAACACTTTTTCGGGATTCTCAACAGGTTAGCAATAGTTGTAGTGCCCATGTCGACGATCATACTGCCCAAGTCAGTGGTTGTACTGCCATCGCTCTATTTTTAGGGTAGCTTTCGCTGGTAGTACCATTGGCACCGGCGGTAGTGCTACCCGTACCTAGATTTTTCGAATACGTTAGAATTTTTTACTCTATTTTCTAACGCCAATTGGGGTCTAAAATATCCCCAAGTCTTCTAGAATTGAGCAAGAAAATTGGCAAGAAAACTGAAAATAAAAGGGTGCTAAAAGTGTGCAAGAAAAAGAAAGGGGGCAAGAGTGTGAGCAAGAAAGTGTTGTAATCCTTGTAACAGTCTTGAGAATCTCCCTTATGAGTTATAAGTGAAATAATTATAAGGTCTCTCTCCTGAACCTATGAAAAGGAGAGTGATAAGTATAAGGATTTGATCTTCACCCGAAGAAAATCATTAGTGGACACTAGCAGGCCTCAAGGAGGACTCCAAAAAGTAGACGTAGGCCAAGTTTTGACCGAACTACTATAAATTGTGAGCCTTCTAACTTTATTCTTTGAGTTTATGAATTTTTACTTAATCTTTCCTTGAGCAAGATAGCAACTTAGCATTATTCATAATTTAATTTCTCATGTATTCAACTTGAACGAAATGCTTTCAATTTTTAGTTTTACTTCAAACAAAATTTTCTTTAAATCGAGATTTCAGCACTTACACTAATTCACCCCCCTCTCCTCCTCTTAGTACCAATTGATCATAACATTTGGTATTGGAGCCACGTTGTACTCATTGGATTAAGAACCAAGTGAGTAAATGGCTTATTATGGCATTAACGAAGGTCAATGCATCATAAGTCATCATATGTTTAATGGGAGGGACTACATCTCTTTAAAAATTTGAATGCATAATTTCTTGATTTTGCTAGATTTTGATTTATGGTGTACTATCGAAAAAAATTTTCAGAAGTCATCCAATCAAATAAATGATTGGATTGATAATGAAAAGCATATGTTTTCTTTAAATACCAAAGCTATGAATGCTTTATTTTTTACTTTAAATAAAGACAAGTTTAATCGGGTTTCTACATGTGATTCAGCTTTTACAATTTGGTATAAATTAGAAATAACATATAAAAGCATAATTAAACTAAATTAATCATTAAATGAAAAAGCTTGTGAAAATGAATTTGAAGAACACCTTCCAAAGAACAGGAAGAAAATTACTTTGACAATACAAGAACAAGACCTTCCAAAGAACATGAAGGATATTGAACTAAGAACAGAAGAACATCACCTTCAAAAGAACAGGAAGGAACTAGAACTAAGAAAAACATATGACTCATTAAGTAAAACCTTGAGTGACGAGAACTTTGAACTTTTGACAAATGAATCAAAAAAATAATAAATAAAATCATAAAAATAAACTTAAATTGGTCAAAACCTCTTTCTACGAATGCAAGAAACCAAGACACTTCAAAGATATGGAGCATAACCAAGAAGTGAAAAATCTCATACTCGTGGCCAACCATGATGAGGTATGTAACCCATCTGAAAGTTCTTTTACTTTTAATGAATTATTAAGTTATTTTCATGAGTTTTAGGATGACTTGAAGACATACATGAAGTAGCATCATCACACAATTCATGTACTAAATGTGAAACTTTAGAGGAACTTAGAAAGAAAAATATTGTATTGCAACAAATGTTAGAAAATTTTAAAATAGAGAATAAATCCTTAAACATGAGCCTTGCAAATAAGGTCATATTCATATGAAAGGTATTGACTTTGTGAGTAACACTCAACAAAAGTCAACTATCCTTGTTGGAAGGCCCACATTACATTCTTCACCAGAAAAAAGATATAATTTTTACAGTAGATGTGGACACTTTGCTTATAAGTGTTCATTTAAGAAATATAGTTCATATAAATTGATGTGAGTTCCTAAATGAACCATAAACAATTAAATACCTTTAATAAAAATGGGTAGAACTTTTCATGAGAGACCCAAACTCAAATGGGTACCTAAATCAAAACCTCCTATATTATAAAGTTACTTCATAAAAAGGCTAGGAGCACTAAATAATATTTTAAAATTAGATATTCAAGGCACATGACTTGAGATCTAACACTCTTACATGCTTACTAGCCTAAGTAATACTAAGAAAATTATTGAAATAAATGATTGCTCTAACTTTAGCATGCTAGTATAAAAATAAATTAGAGTAATAATATAAAAAAGGGGAGACTATAGCTATTTTCAATGGAAAATTATATATATATAAATTTATAAAAGAGAGATTTTGATGATGATGATTCTTATATGCTTGCATTGATTTGTAATAATTAAATGAGTATAAGTTGTGTTGAGATAAAATTGAATAAAATGATTAAATGTTGAATCTGAACTTAAAAATATATAAATGAAATTATTTTTTATTTTCTATTGAAAATAAACCAAAAGATTTTATTTGAAAATATCTTGTCATAATAATTATAATAATTAAATTTGAAAATGTTTTACTCATTTGGAAATTTTATATTGTAATGACCTTGATGACGTTATGTTAACGTTAATATTGAATAAGTGACTTGAAATATGATTTAATGGTTATTGTTGAATGTTAGAATTTGAGCATAGAATAAAATAAAAAAAGGAGAGAAAAATCATACTTCATTTTCTAATCGGGTTTAATCGGGTTTCTACATGTGATTCAGCTTTTACAATTTGGTATAAATTAGAAATAACATATAAAAGCATAATTAAACTAAATTAATCATTAAATGAAAAAGCTTGTAAAAATGAATTTGAAGAACACCTTCCAAAGAACAGGAAGAAAATTACTTTGACAATACAAGAACAAGACCTTCCAAAGAACATGAAGGATATTGAACTAAGAACAGAAGAACATCACCTTCAAAAGAACAGGAAGGAACTAGAAGTAAGAAAAACATATGACTCATTAAGTAAAGCCTTGAGTGACGAGAACTTTGAACTTTTGACAAATGAATCAAAAAAATAATAAATAAAATCATAAAAAGAAACTTAAATTGGTCAAAACCTCTTTCTACGAATGCAAGAAACCAAGACACTTCAAAGATATGGAGCATAACCAAGAAGTGAAAAATCTCATACTCGTGGCCAACCATGATGAGGTATGTAACCCATCTGAAAGTTCTTTTACTTTTAATGAATTATTAAGTTATTTTCATGAGCTTTAGGATTGCTTTAGAAAGATTAGCAAATCCTATAAACTACATAAAGAGGAGCATGCATCATTAGTTAGTAAACTTGAAGACATACATGAAGTAGCATCATCACACAATTCATGTACTAAATGTGAAACTTTAGAGGAACTTAGAAAGAAAAATATTGTATTGCAACAAATGTTAGAAAATTTTAAAATAGAGAATAAATCCTTAAACATGAGCCTTGCAAATAAGGTCATATTCATATGAAAGGTATTGACTTTGTGAGTAACACTCAACAAAAGTCAACTATCCTTGTTGGAAGGCCCACATTACATTCTTCACCAGAAAAAAGATATAATTTTTACAGTAGATGTGGACACTTTGCTTATAAGTGTTCATTTAAGAAATATAGTTCATAAATTGATGTGAGTTCCTAAATGAACCATAAACAATTAAATACCTTTAATAAAAATGGATAGAACTTTTCATGAGAGATCCAAACTCAAATGGGTATCTAAATCAAAACCTCCTATATTATAAAGTTACCTCATAAAAAGGCTATGAGCACTAAATAATATTTTAAAATTAGATATTCAAGGCACATGACTTGAGATCTAACACTCTTACATGCTTACTAGCCTAAGTAATACTAAGAAAATTATTGAAATAAATGATTGCTCTAACTTTAGCATGCTAGTATAAAAATAAATTAGAGTAATAATATAAAAAAAGGGAGACTATAGCTATTTTCAATGGAAAATTATATATATATAAATTTATAAAAGAGAGATTTTGATGATGATGATGCTTATATGCTTGCATTGATTTGTAATAATTAAATGAGTATAAGTTGTCTTGAGATAAAATTGAATAAAATGATTAAATGTTGAATCTGAACTTAAAAATATATAAATGAAATTATTCTTTATTTTCTATTGAAAATAAACCAAAAGATTTTATTTGAAAATATCTTGTCATAATAATTATAATAATTAAATTTGAAAATGTTTTACTCATTTGGAAATTTTATATTGTAATGACCTTGATGACGTTATGTTAACGTTAGTATTGAATAAGTGACTTGAAATATGATTTAATGGTTATTGTTGAATGTTAGAATTTGAGCATAGAATAAAATAAAAAAAGGAGAGAAAAATCATACTTCATTTTCTAATCGAGTTTAATCGGGTTTCTACATGTGATTCAGCTTTTACAATTTGGTATAAATTAGAAATAACATATAAAAGCATAATTAAACTAAATTAATCATTAAATGAAAAAGCTTGTAAAAATGAATTTGAAGAACACCTTCCAAAGAACAGGAAGAAAATTACTTTGACAATACAAGAACAAGACCTTCCAAAGAACATGAAGGATATTGAACTAAGAACAGAAGAACATCACCTTCAAAAGAACAGGAAGGAACTAGAAGTAAGAAAAACATATGACTCATTAAGTAAAGCCTTGAGTGACGAGAACTTTGAACTTTTGACAAATGAATCAAAAAAATAATAAATAAAATCATAAAAAGAAACTTAAATTGGTCAAAACCTCTTTCTACGAATGCAAGAAACCAAGACACTTCAAAGATATGGAGCATAACCAAGAAGTGAAAAATCTCATACTCGTGGCCAACCATGATGAGGTATGTAACCCATCTGAAAGTTCTTTTACTTTTAATGAATTATTAAGTTATTTTCATGAGCTTTAGGATTGCTTTAGAAAGATTAGCAAATCCTATAAACTACATAAAGAGGAGCATGCATCATTAGTTAGTAAACTTGAAGACATACATGAAGTAGCATCATCACACAATTCATGTACTAAATGTGAAACTTTAGAGGAACTTAGAAAGAAAAATATTGTATTGCAACAAATGTTAGAAAATTTTAAAATAGAGAATAAATCCTTAAACATGAGCCTTGCAAATAAGGTCATATTCATATGAAAGGTATTGACTTTGTGAGTAACACTCAACAAAGTCAACTATCCTTGTTGGAAGGCCCACATTACATTCTTCACCAGAAAAAAGATATAATTTTTACAGTAGATGTGGACACTTTGCTTATAAGTGTTCATTTAAGAAATATAGTTCATATAAATTGATGTGAGTTCCTAAATGAACCATAAACAATTAAATACCTTTAATAAAAATGGATAGAACTTTTCATGAGAGATCCAAACTCAAATGGGTATCTAAATCAAAACCTCCTATATTATAAAGTTACCTCATAAAAAGGCTATGAGCACTAAATAATATTTTAAAATTAGATATTCAAGGCACATGACTTGAGATCTAACACTCTTACATGCTTACTAGCCTAAGTAATACTAAGAAAATTATTGAAATAAATGATTGCTCTAACTTTAGCATGCTAGTCTAAAAATAAATTAGAGTAATAATATAAAAAAAGGGAGACTATAGCTATTTTCAATGGAAAATTATATATATATAAATTTATAAAAGAGAGATTTTGATGATGATGATGCTTATATGCTTGCATTGATTTGTAATAATTAAATGAGTATAAGTTGTCTTGAGATAAAATTGAATAAAATGATTAAATGTTGAATCTGAACTTAAAAATATATAAATGAAATTATTCTTTATTTTCTATTGAAAATAAACCAAAAGATTTTATTTGAAAATATCTTGTCATAATAATTATAATAATTAAATTTGAAAATGCTTTACTCATTTGGAAATTTTATATTGTAATGACCTTGATGACGTTATGTTAATGTTAGTATTGAATAAGTGACTTGAAATATGATTTAATGGTTATTGTTGAATGTTAGAATTTGAGCATAGAATAAAATAAAAAAAGGAGAGAAAAATCATACTTCATTTTCTAATATTTTTGAAAAATTAAAAATATTTTTCAAATGAGAAAGAAATGAGCATGGTAACTCATTTCACTAAGTCTAAAGAGTTAGACTCACTTAAGAAATAAAAATCAATAAAATTAAAATAAATTGAAGCTCTTGTTTGGAAATTTTTATTGTAATTGTCTTGACGTTTTCTCATTTAAATGAAACTCAGTTTTTGACTTTAAATGACATTACATAAAGATATTATTAAAATAAATTATATAAATTGAAACAACTAAAAAGAAGAAAGTATTTTTCTTGAAATTTTCTCAATCTGTATTTTATTAAGTTTTCAATAAGAAATTGATGAATCTATTCATGATATTTTTAAATCTAAATTTTGATGATTTAACGATTTAAACTTGAAAAATTATTATTCAAATCATGATCTCAATATCTTCAAAATTGTAACTTGAGATCTTCATATAAATCAAGATAATTTAATATAATTATTATGTTTTATTAAAGTAAATTATCCAAATAAATCATTATTTGTCTTTTTGATCTTTTGAAATTATAGTATGAGATTTTCATAATGAACGATGATCTTCATAACTTGAAATTTTCTACATAGGAATCAAGATCGTTTATCTTTTCTCCCTTTCAACTTGCAAAGAAAAGTTTTCATTCGATTCATGATTTTGACTTCGTGATATTTGTAACTTGATTATTTTTACATGAATCAAGATATGGCTTATTACTTGATTTCCTAAAATTCCTTTTTGTTATCTAAGAGGAGATTTGACGAATTGAATCATGACTTTTGGTATTCATGATTTGATATCCTTCATGTCATGATTTATCCTTGACTTGTATTCATGAATAGTATACCTTATCACCAAATTAGTTTTCTTAAAATTGTGATAAGATAAAAATTGAATATTTTTATGAAAATTCCCTTGACCTTTTGATTTGTCTTAGTTTTTTATGGGAATTAATTTTTAATCTCTATGATTTCTTTTTCAATAAAAAGGAGATTTACAATCTTAACAATTATAAGTTCAGACTTTTTTATTAAGATTGTTCTTCTATTAAGAAGATCTATCTAAATAAATTAAATATCTTAAAATTTATATTAGATAAATCAAGTTTATTTAATCCCCTGACACTCAATTTTCATTATTTACAGAAAAATGGGGAGAGATTTATTAAAAGAAATCATATCTTTTGGTACTCACAATTTGATCTTTAATGACATGTTCCCTTTGTACTTATGATTGTAATTAGGATATGGATCTAAAAAGAAAATTATATCATCATATTCCTTTTTAATAATCACAAAGGGAGAGAAAATTGATATCTTAACAACCAAGCCATTAAATAAAAATAATTTGACTTTATTAGAAGAGAGCTAGGAATGTTAACCTATTCAAATGTACGATTTAGTATTTTTCAGATTTTTTGAATTACTTGAAATTTACATAAGATGAATGCATAAGTGGATCTTGGATTTCTCGAATTTTTTAGCTCATCTTTGAAATAATCTTTTCCGAATTTACGTTTATAAGATTGAGATTAAAAACTTTTCGTTGTGATGTTATTTTCACACCCCCTATCATTTTTCTTCTATTTTATTCACAAAGAGGTAAACAAATTTTTGATGAGAAAATTTTATCTATCATCCTATTTTACTAAGGGTGAGCAATGAAATAAAATTTTCATACATTGAATATTTAGATATGTAATCAATACTTCTCATTTTGTTGATAACAGATTGGGAGAAACTTGAAATATGATGAACATTTTTCTTAAAATGATTTGCTCAACATTTCACCTTTTTTGTTGATGACAAAGGGGGAAAAATGATATATCGATGACAACTTAGAATATTTATGAAAAATGGTAAAATGAGCATTTCTCCTTTTTGTTGATAACAAAGGGGGAGAAGTGATTGATGACTTAATAGGGAGAATTAATGATTGATGACTTAAGGGGGAGAATTTGAAATTGATGTATGAATTTGAAATTAAAGTTGTTTTATGATGAATGGATATTTGTTTTTGATAATTTTTGATATATTGATGGTTGATGGCTTAAAAGGAAAAATTATTTGAAATTAATGTTGTTTGACAATGTATGAATGTATGTCTTAAAAATCTTTGATATATTGATGGTTGATGAATTAAAGGGGAAAATTGTTGTATAGATGTATGTTTTGAAAATTTTGAAATATTTATGAATGGTATCATGTTTAAATTAAAAAGTGTTGGGTTCTTTTGAATTCAAGTTGGTTTTATCCTATGGCATTTACATAGGGGGAGTTAAGGTTAACTCCCATCATTAGGGAGCTCACCAAAGGTGATCGAAAGCTTGCTAGGAAGGCATTGGGGGTTCACCAGAAGATAGCCAAGAGACTCGTCAAAAGTTCGTCGGAGGTTGCTGGGAAGATAGCCAGGAGTTAGGATAGTTAGGAGCTCACCAGGGGTTCGCCAGGAGTTTACTGAAGGGGATCACGAAGCTCACTGGGAGCACACTAAAAGTTTACTAGAAGAAGATAGAGAAACTCATAGAAAGTTCGTCGAAAGTTGTCGAGAGTTAGGAGGGTCTTATTGGACTTGACGATCACAATGATTGTAATTAGTAAGTCGTAGTTAGCATCGATATGGTTTAGAGTCCAGCTTGAGTTAGATTTGAAAGGAATATAAATTAACTCAAGTGAGGCAAACCGAGTCCACTTTTGGGTTTGGGTTGAGCTCAGGTTGAGCTCATTTGGTTGACCTAGAAAAGGGTCAACTGAAGGTATAAGTCAGGAATAGAAAAGTATAGAAAACACTCTTCTAAGATTCCCAGCGGTAGTACCACCAGTGGGGAAGGTTATACCACCTAACCACCCAAGTTGGTGGTCGTATCGCCATTGCCCTGTTTTGAGGGCAGCTTTCAGCGACTGTACCACTGATGGTAGTACCATTAGTATCCGAATTTTTAGATATGTTTGAATTTTTAGCTCTATTTGGTAAAGCCAATTGGGGTCTATAAATACCCCAAGTCTTCTTGCATTGAGTAAGAAAACTGGAAAGAAAAGGTGCTAAAAGTATGCAAAAAAATGAAAGGGGGCAAGGGAGTGGGCAATGAAAGTGTTATAATCCTTGTAAAAGTCTTAAAAATCTCTGTTGTGAGTTATAATTAAAATAATTATAATGTTCATCTCTTGAACCTATGAAAAGGAGAGACTGAGAAATGTAAGGGTTTAATTTTCACTTGAAGAAGGTCATTAATAGACACTAGCAAGCCTCAAGGAGGAGTATTTCGAAAAGTGGATGTAGGTCAAGTTTTGGCCGAACCACTATAAACTGAGCCTTCTAACTTTTCTCTTTGAGTTTATCTAATTTTACTCAAGCTTTCCTTAAGCAAGATAGTAACTTAGCATTATTTATAGTTTAATTGCTCACATATTCAACTTGAATGAAACGCTTTCAATTTTTTATTTTACTTTAAATAAAATTTTCTTTAAACCAAGATTTCCCTCTCTTAGTGCCAATTGATCCTATAAATGGGGGGAGAGCCTTGCTAGTGTACACTAGTGGTCAACCATCTTGCATTAGGACAACACCAATTCTGGCTCTCAATGCGTTGAGTTCAATCACAAACATCTTGTTGAAGTAGGGAGCGGTTTTTTCAGTTCAGCAAACACATTTAAAAATTTAGCAAGTAAGAGGAGAGATTCGGGTCTACATGCATAATTGGATCTTCAATTTGTGGCCCCTACAATTGGATTAGGAAGCCAAAATATGTCTTGTGCAGCACCCTCTCCATGCATTGAGTTGTAACGATGGAAACTTTGCCCCCGTATTTGCCTCATAGGATCACCTGTTTCTTGTTGCTAAAAATTTTATAAGAAGTTTAGAAAAGTTCCGGGAAACATCACCTAGAGTAGATAGCATTCAATGCTAAGCACCACTTCGTAGTCATCCAATGACAATAGGAAGAAGTCTGCGGTGATCTCTTTGCCTTGCATAATTAGTTTCACCTACGAACACTTGTGGCTACAAGATAAGGTTCAACCATCTATGACCTTCACATTAAACCTATTGTAATATTTGATCTAGAGGGTTAATCGGGTATCAACCTTACTATCCATGAAGTTATTGGTGCTTTCAGTGTCGATGAGAATTGTGATCAGCTAATGTTTGAGGAATCCATTGATCTTCATTGTTTGCGGATTGGCATAGCTAACTAGGGCATGTATGGTGCCGATGGTCAGCTATGGTTCTTCCTCCTCGGGTTCGTGATCTATGTCCTAGGGTTCTGGATCCTCAAATAGTTCAATCATAAAAAGCTTTCCTATTTTGTAGCGGTGATCTCTACTCTATGGTTCATCGCGATGCCAGCATAGTCCTTTTGTCGATCACTCTCGGAATTCTTCTTGGGTAAGTCTCTTAGGCTGAGGGGTTTGGTTGGCAGTAGGGGAGGCTGAAGGCTTGATGCTTACTGGTCGGTTCACGATCTTGGTCCTTTGGGCATTGATGTTTAGCTTTTCTTCTTGGATGTGGGCAAAGGAGATGACAACTATAAATGTATACAGTTGTCACACCTTTACTTTGTATTGGATCTCTGGATTTAATCCTTCGATGAAGGTCCCTAACAACTACTTTTCAGACTAATCTTGAGTTTGATTTGAAAGACATTTAAACCTAGTTTGATATTCTTATATGGTTGAGGTTTGATGAATCTTCGTGAGATGGCCATCCATGTTCTCATACTCTGATGGTCCAAAGAGGATCAACAGTCTGCTCTTGAATTACTTCCAGATAGGTACACTGTGTGTATTCTCGAACCAATCGTACCATGGGATCCCATCTCCAGCGAGGTATATAATATTGATGTCAACCATAGATGCTTCAGGAGTTCTGTGGAAGCAAAAAGTACCTTTCAATGCACGATATCCATCTTGTTGGGTCTCTATCTTCCGATCTCGGGAAGTCTACCCTCATGCATAGGTATGTTGATTCCTATGCTTAATCACTCTTCTCAGATTGGTTCTCCTTGTAATCTGAACTTTCTCTATGCTGAGATCTTTTTGGGCTCTATGATTGGCCCAATCTTATTTCTTTGAAGAGTGCTTGTAACTTGTCCTCCATACGGACTTTGAAGGCTTCAAGCTTTACGTCAAGTGCATTGTTTGAGGCCATCGCATAAGATTGAAGATCTATAATGTTTAGATCCTTCTTCTATTAGTGAGTTAGGGGCATGAGGTTTTGGTGACAATAGCAGGAAGGGAGGAGGTGACAATAGCAGTGATCTAAGGTTCGATGGCTGCGATAGATGGCTGCTGTTGGTGGTAGTAGTTGGGGTAAAGATGGCTGCCCGAAGATTGCAAGTTGTGGCAATAATAGGGGATGATGGTAGTGGCTACAATAGATGAAAATAGCAACGACAACCATCAAGGAGGATGGCAGCGACAACAATTGAAGAAGATGGTAGCAACAACAACCAAGAAAGATGGCAATGACAACAATCGAGGAAGATGGCAGTGGCAACAACAGGAAGATGGCAACAGCAGCAACCTAGGAAGATGGCAACGACAACAACCAAGGAAGATGGTAGCGACAATAATAGGAAGATGACAGCAGTAGCAACCGAGGAAGGTGGTAGCAACAACAACCGGAAGATGGTAGCGACAACAACCGAGGAAGGCGGTAGCGATAGCAACCGAAGAAGATGGCAACGATAGCAATCAAAAGATGATAGTAGTAGCAATTAAAGAAGATGACAGTGGTAGCAACCAAAGAAGATGACAACAACAACAACCAAAGAAGATGATAGCAGCAAATAGGGGTTAGCTGCAAATGAGGATGGCAGCAGCAATAGGGGTTTGTTACTGACAAAGATGGCAACAGCAACAGGGATCATGATAGAACCCCAAAAGGAGCTCTATAGATTTTGACCCTTAAGGGGGATCAACCCTTAAAACACTATAGGGGTTCCTCCCTCCTAGACTCAGCATAAGGCTGAAATAAAATTGATAATTGCTTGATTCAAGAGGGGGGGCAGCTATATCTTTAAATATGGATCAAAACCCTAGCCTAAGGGGGTGCTTACCTAAATAAAATTACTCCTTTGCCCCTCTTATAGCTGACTTGCCTTAATAGGAATAGGGGGTGGCTAGGTTGGCTCTATAGCCGACCTAAGCAGAGGGAAACCCTGGCTGACCAACCCAATAAGAGAGGTGGCGGCTACTAAGTCCTAAGGGCTAATCTAAACCCTAGCCATACTCCTTTATAAGATAGGAGTGACTTTATTATAATTTAGTATGGTTTTATTGACTACTTCTTAGGGAGATTAGGACTCAGCCCTGCTGGAGTCCTATCAAACCTGCCCTCTTAAAATTAGTCTTGTCTTCAAGGCTGAGGTTCCATGAACTCGGGGAACCGGGTCTTCAGCTCCTCATATGGTTCCCATGCTATTATGAACTGAACGTTGGCCTCCTCATCAGCTTGGGTGTTAGTTTGAAGGATTTGGGTTGAGTCATCTTCTTTAAATTTTTATTTGACGTGGGATACCCAGTGGATCAACTGTAATCTTGATCTAGTGTGCGGATCTGATCTCCAGGTTAGGGCTCCAATGTGGTCCCCAATTTTGCAAGGCCCAAAGAAATAGGGAGACCACATCCTTAAGGCTCGAGTTTCCTACTGATCGGGCTGGAGGTGTAAGAAAACTCGATCTTTAATTTTTCGTCCATTCTGAAGTTTGTCGGGAGGCCATTTCTTCTTTGCATATGCTGGCATGAGTATGGATTGTAATTCTTTTGGGCTTACTCCTCTTTCATGCCATGGACCTGTATCCAACCAAATTTTAAATTTGTTAGCAATAAGTATCCCCATAAAAAATCTTGTGTGAAGTGTGGAGAAAGCCTCGATGTGAATTAAGAGTCGATCATCTTACACAAGGGTGACGCCGATCTCAACTCTGGATATGTCTGCTGGTTATAGGTTTATAAAGTTTCAGATCTGGTACAATTGGTTATCGGGATTGGTAGCCAACCTTATGAAGGCAATTGAGTATCAATAGAGGATCATCCACTCTCGGTTATCACAAGAGGAATATCCCATATGTGCTTGCTCAGATAAATCTCTGGCTAGGGTCATTCAGATTGAGAGAGAAAGAGTTCTCCAAGAGCATCCGATTAGAGCGAGACTATAACAGATTCCGTATATGACCTGACAATACCATGTCCAATATACGATCTCTAGGATATTAGTTGGATGAGGGACTATAGATATACAGTAACTATGAACAGACAGGTTTAATGGATTTGATCCCCCTGTATTGTTTGGGGACTATAGCGTAGTGGCCTAGTACGTTCATAGTCGATGAGTCGAGTGAATTATTATAGGGATAATAATTCACTATATCAGAAGGAGTTCTGATGGGAGTGACTCACGGCCAACTCGGTATCGGGCCTAGAGGGTCACACATATATGGTAGATGCTTTAGCGAATAGAGGATTGGATGGAGATCCAATTAGCCCCTATTCTCATTAGATGAGACTTTATGCTGATGGGCTCCTTGATTAAGGCCCAATTAGAGGCCTAAGGAGATTATTGGATAGAGGTCCAATAATGTAATGTTAATGGGTCATTAGATGAAGATCCAATACCCACTAAGGAAGGAGCCCTAGGGTTTTTTGGTGGCTCTCTATAAATAGGAGGGGAGACTCATGTTTGATAGGTTGTAGCTTTACAGATTGGAAGAGTTTCGTTGTAGAGATCCATTATGTGGATACCGCTAAAGAGGAGAATGCTTGACTTCCATCATCTTCTCCATCCAGATCTGAAATATAAGGATATATAATCTCCCTAGGTAAAATCAATCTCTCACACATCACGATTTTATCGATTTTTATATTTTTCTCACGATCCCAATATTTTGCATGACGATTTTATCTCCGTGGGAAACTAGTTTTTTGTTTTGATTTCCGCTGCGCATGTGATGCACCCGTTGAGATTTTTTGACAGTGGTATCAAAGCCAAGGTTTTCATACAAAAGATTATTTTTAAATAGCGTGTAATGAGATTGAATCATGTATAATCGTTCTACACGTTCTTGCTACATTTTCATAGTGAAGGCAGCGAGGAGGAGGGTGGCTACCACCCCAGTAGACCACCACAGTGGTGGCAACGTCGTAGATAGTGTAAGGGAAGAAGGCTAAGACATTCTTTTGAGAAAAGGATGATCATACCCCTATGAATTCAAAAAATTCTAAGGACTGTCCTTGTGTATATAATTCTCATAATACCCTTAATAATTCTAGAAATTTCAAAGATTGTCCTCTCATCTAGAATTATCAAAATACCTTTAATAATTTTAGAACTTTTAAGCATATCTTGATTTCCAAAAAATAATTAATTAAATACTTTAATTAATTATTATATATATCTAGTAATCCTATATATGATGTGATATATATGTGATATATGATGTGGATGGATGATCATGAACCATGTGTTGTGATATGTTTAATTGTGATTATTATTATTATTATTATTATTATTGGGGCCTACGAGCCTCTGTTTTTCTCATTTATTGTCGGGCCTACGTGCTTGTGATTATTTGTAATTACATAGAGAGGTGCAACGGAGCGTGGAGGTTATAGTGGGACCCACGATGCCGTGGCGAGAGATCACGACACATGGTGATGTGCCAATGCACACATAGATCTTATTATGAGTGATTAGGCCCATTAGCTCAGGCTTAATCATATTAGGTGATGGCTCATGATCATCCGGTGTGGCTTACATATATGATGTGTTATACACCTACTAGATATAAGTATATATATATTTGCATACGATGTAGATATATATTAAATATGTATATGTATGACATGACATATTAAGAGATCGATATGACATCGAAACCCCTCCTATGATAATATTAAGTCGGTAAGCATGAGGTAATAAGATTGACCCACGTGGCCTTCCATCGTTATAGGAAGAAATTGAATCACAACATAGGTTGAGTTGGTCGAGTCCCTTGAGACATGGTATGCTTGGTCGAGTCTCTCGATGGCATATCATCAAATCAGACTCATATTGTAACGATGGTGATGACTTAACTAAATATCATGGTTGGTCGAGTCCCTCAAGACCATGATGATTCGGAGGTCGAACATGACGGGAATCACAAGAAGTTATGATTGGAAAGAGCTGCCTACCTTTTGGGCTTAGTGTAATTGGTCGAGTCACTTGAGGTTGCACTAAGATGCCAATTGGATCCCGATCCCCACTAGGAGTCTGCTGAAGACTTCTATCTCACGTGTCGAGGGTGTCACGTGATTTACTAAGAAAATAGTGGGAGTACATTAAGATAGAACTCCATATCTTAATTAGTATTTTCTATAAAATCTGCATATTATTTAATTTACGCTATATCTTATTTGTCGCTTGCAAAACCCCTATATGGTATACTTGATGCCAATAGTCTCATTAGTCTAAAAGCTCCATAATTTGAGAATTGTTCTCACAGAAGAGAAAATCGTATATGTCCTTAACATGATTATGCTCGCGCTGGAAGAAAGGATAAGCGAGGATGAGATCGCTCGCTTTGTGAAGTATATAAATAGTCCTAGAGGATAACCTGTGCGTTGATCTTGTATTTCAGTCCCTACTATATTTCTTTTTATTATTTATTATTAACTTATTATAAACAAGTTTGAGGTGACTCTACTTGAGCTCCTCAATATATTGAGAGGACCTGAGAGTACCATTAAGAAAGAGAAGTCAGTTCTCTACATTGGTGAGACTAATAGGAAAAGGAAGGCTAGTAAAGACCCTTAAGAAGGGCAAGGGTAAAAAAATACTATGTAAGGCAAAGGTTGCTAAGAGAGAACCAGCAAAAGATAAAGGATAGTTCTCCCACTATGGCTATGACAGACATTGAAAGAGGAACTGTAAGGGCTACCTTGTAGATAAGGCGAAACAAAAGCTTAGTAAAGCTTCAGGTATATCCATGATCAGTCTTCACTTATAAGATTTTCATGATAACACATAGGTATTGGATACCGGGAGTGTCTATCACATCTGTAATTTGTTGCAAGTTCTGGAAAGACCTAGGAGATTGGATAGAGGCAAGATGGACCTCAAGGTGGGCAATGGAGCAAGAGTTGTTGCAGTTGCCATTGGGGATGTCACCCTACATCTGCCTGGTTGTCACAGCTTAGCTGATTTTGCCTAAGTCGTGCGGCACCCATGCGTGTCCGTCCGCAAAGGTCAGCCCTCCCGAGATCTCCTAAAATCCCAGACTTACAAAAAGAGAAAACGGGCCGAAGCAATTTCCACGGGATCCACAAGCAATCGCTCAAGAAAACAGTTTATAAAGCCAAAATACAAATTACACCCATGGACATTACAAACTCGTAGAGGTTGCACACAAAGGATAATGGTCCACTCGAGAAGCCCCCACAAGTGCTTATAAGACACACTTGTATTTACAAGCCAAACTTGGCCATAAAGAAAATCAAACTAGCCAAGCCATCGCAAGCTTCTTGTTGTACAAGATATGTACCTAAACCGAAGGACACAGACTAACACAAGCATTTCATCGAACACCTTGTTTACATTGTTGTCTGTGACATTCTCCCCCACTTATTCCTTCGACGTCCTCGTCGAAGCCACCGTAGACGCTGCATCTCCTCGCATTCTGCTAAATCTTTAATCTTCTACTTTGGCTGCAACACGCCCCTTTGGCTCCTAGTCGCTCTCCGCCGCTGTTGTTGAGTAGTCGAACTCTAATCCGCCATGCTGCTTCAACTCACCAATGACTGAATCTGGTGTGGGGTTGGCTGAGTTGTGCTGATCCTTGTTGGTTCTCACGGATCCCTCTGATGAAGGAAAAGACCGCTGATTATGTGCCGATCGCAAAGATACTCATATTGCTTGAACTGGGTAGATGCTTGTTGGAGCTTTAACGAGCATCGCCTCACAGACTTTGAAGTTTTTAAGGTCCTTTCTCCATAATGTTTGCCCATTGAACCTTCTTCCACTGTTAGTTGTCACTTCCAAGTATGTTCGCATCACTCCCTCTTAGTCAATTGGGAAATGAAGTGGAAAAACTACTCTCAATAGCACTGATCACCAACGGTGAGGATTTGACAACCATTGTCTTCCATAAGCTTTCTTTGAAGGGTCACTGAACTTGTGCAGAGCTCCCCTGCTTGGATAAGTAAGAGAACTGGGATACTTGACTTCACCCATTCTCTTCGTAGTTGAGAAGGTAAGGTTACTTGGCTTCGCTCACCTCCTCGAGTTAAGAGAATTGGGGTACTTTGCCCATTCTCTCGAGTTGAGAAGGCAAAGGTTACTCAATTTCGCCGCAAAGGTTACTTGATTTCCCGCCTCCTCGAGTTTGTACTTCATGCATTGAGCTGGTTACTAACATTCGCCTGCTCTTTACTCACACTTCTGAAGCACTTGAAGTGGTTGCACTCCTTGCGTTGGGTTAGCTACTGTGATTCACCTTCCCACTGCCATTGACCTTCTGGAATGCAAGAAGTTTGACCCAAAAAGAGCAAAAGTTTACCCCAACTTGGAGTCCCCAAACTTGGAGTAAGTCTTGGATAGGTCTGGTCGCCTTCGGGATTGTACCATCTTCTCCATCACCTTTGCCGCCTACTCCTCTTGAGTAGAAAGGTACAGTACCATGTACTACCTACTTCGTTCCCTGGTCGAGCACTCCTGCATCAACCCGAAGTCCCTTAATTTCGGCTATCTGGATGAGAAGCCCATCGACATCGATCTTATGAAGTTTCTTGGCCTTTGCTCTTCTGCCTCGTCTTGGTACTCGGAGTTTACCTCTGTATTCTCCACCTCCTTGGCCCCTTTTACGACCAATGTTGTCCCTTCATGAGGGCAAGGGATCGATGACTTCACAAAAGTCCTGCATCTGCGGTACCATGGCGCTGCCAAGCCCATAGCACTACTATCCGTTACCTTACATCTTCATCCCTTCCTTCGCGATCGGTAGATCTGCCTCTATGGCACTGTGGAGCTCCTCCGAGTCCACCTCCTCTAACCGACACTTTTCTTTTGGGCAGCTGAGCCCCGTTGGACTCGTCGCTTCCTCGCCCCTTTCGACCACTTGCTTCGACACCACTATGTCCTCCTAGCAGTTCTCCTTGGTCAATGGAGAGATAGACTGCAACTCTTATGCATAGCCTCCGCCATCTTGTTGCAGGGCTCACGCCGATTCTGTTCTCCTTAGCTTCCTTGGTAGCAATGTTCGCTTACTCGGCCTTGTCCTCGACTGCTCCCTTAAGCGAATGTGAGCACGCACCAACTCTCCAACTGCTTGTTAATCAAGTCCCTCCATGGGACTCACCGGTACTTGCAATCGACTACTCCCTCGGTGGTACACGCCATATGTCAAAGGCTTTCATCCGATGCAAGCTTCGATACACACGGAAGACCCTCTGCATCGCATTCACTCCTTGAATCCACGCCCTTCTTGCCGCTGCATGGTTCACCAAGTGGAGCTCCCAGCCCCGATCATTCACATGATCATGTCCCTCTCCATGGGACTCACTGGTACGTGCACTTGGACTTCTTCCTCGGTGGTATACAGCTCCCATATGCTGATGACTAAGGCTTTCATCCAATGCAAGCTTTGATGCACACACGAAGACCCGCCTCTGCGATACTACGACATTCACTCCTTGAATCCATAGCCCTTCTTCTTGTTGTGTCGTACACCAAAGTGGAGCTCCCAGTAACTCCTGATCATACCTCCGCATGATTTTGTCCCTCACGGGACAAGATTGCCTGTATTGCATTGCCACGAACTATTCCACCACGATCTGCTGCACCATGTCACCTGGTGACATCTCCATTGCATACAGATTCTCGTGTGATGAACTTGGAATACGACTTCTCCACGTGTGGCCTCTGCCAACACATCATAGGGCCTCCGCCATCTCCGATTTTTAGTTCGCTCCCTTGGCAATTCCCCTTTGTCCCTCCCACTCCTGGGTTACACCTGGACGAAGCATAGCTCTAGGACAGTCCGTCGCCTAGTAGCTCCTGAAGTCCTCTGACTTCGCTATAGTTGGTGCACCATTGTCTGGATCTTGGGCCTCTATCCCCTACCAACACAATCTTGCTATGCTCCTCCTGTTCTTGACAACTCGAACGGCAACACTGTGGCATATTCTTCAAAAGTACCCGCCTCTGCGTCCTCTTGCCCCGTACTAAGGTCTCATGATCCTAACTTTACCTCCGCAAGTTGAATCACCTTAATTACTCCATCAAATGCATCTCTTAGGTAGCTTGCATGTGTCTTGAAGCTCCCTTCATCTTTGGTACCATGCAAAATAAGTCTGTCCCATCGAATGAAGAAGCCATGGAACGACATGATCCCACTCTTGCCTCTACAAGAGTTCATGCCCTTGACCTCTATCTAAGGAAAGCTCCGTGCCTCCGCTCCATGTTCCATCTTCTATGTCGACTCCTTCATGCGGCTTGGATACTTCATCGAGTTCCACCCAAGTCGCTCGCTCCTCGATTTGCCGAGTTGATAGTGGCCCTTACGTCCACCATTCCACGGGTCAGCCCTCTGTTGAGTTCGATTTCTACCTCGACTCTAAGTGTGCCTTCATATGATGTTGCCTTGGATTGCTCCCCCACTTGATCTCGAAATGCATCCACCAATGCATTACCTCCTTCGAGATCATGCGACAACTCTTCGTCGCTCACTCGGTCCGTTGAGCTTTATGGAGATATAACCTTGAGAAACTCTTCCTCAATATGTGCAGTCCATTACACATGATTCTCCCACTAGAGAACTAGGACTTATCCCTCCTGGATATCTGTCCTGTTGGAGCAACTTTTCTCTTTACATACTTCCCACTGGAAGTTTCAGAGACCATCATCCCCTTTGGACTACTCCGTCTTACTGAACTTAAGCTTTATTCTGCCCCCACAAATGTACTTGCTAGATTGCGACCCTTCTTTGCCTTAAGCACCATCAAGTTTGGTTGCCAACATCGAGCTATAGCTCAAACTCAACCATCCCAATCTTTGTGTGCTACGCATTCTTCTTCGCTTGCTTGTCCTCGTGGTGCCTCTTGCGCAAAGGGGTTGGCTATTCCTTGAATGCCAAACCAGGATGCCCGCTCCTCTGAGCGACTCCTTTCCCTACATCTCAATGTCCGTTTCCCCTAAACGGTTGCACGTGCTAGCTGTCCTCCACACAGCCTAGCTAGGTCCCCCACATTTGTATGACAAGTGTTTCTACGTGTGCTTAACCTGGCTCTGATACCATATTGTCATGGGCTTAGCTGATTTTGCCTAAGTCGTGCGGCACCCATGCATGTCCGTCCGCAAAGGTCAGCCCTCCCCGAGATCTCCTAAAATCCCACAGACTTACAAAAAGAGAAACGGGCCAGAAGAAGCAATTTCCATGGGATCCACAAGCAACTGCTCAAGAAAAACACTTTATAAAGCCAAAATACAAATTACACCCATGGACATTACAAACTCAGAGAGGTTGCACACAAAGGATAATGGTCCACTACAGACCGAAGCCCCCCACAAGTGCTTATAAGACACACTTGTATTTACAAGCCAAACTTGGCCATAAAGCAAATCAAACTAGGGCTGCATTGCAAGCCCGCTTCTTGTTGTACAAAATATGTACCTAAACCGAAGGACACGGACTAACACAAGCATTTCATCGAACACCTTGTTTACATTGTTGTCCGTGACATGGTGGAGCTATCATTGCATTGGATGCATGTCATTTTTATTCTCTCTATTATCAAAAATATTATATCCATCTCTTGTTTGATAATAAGTGGATATAAATTAGTTTTTGAGAATAATAGTTGTTCAATAATTATGGATAATAAGATCATCACTAGAGGGACTCTTGTAAATAGCTTATATGTGTTAGACACTTCTCCACACATCATAAATATAAATATTTCTAAGAGGAAAAGAGATGAGGCGAATAATGCAAACCTATGACATTATAGGCTAGGTCATATACATGAGGAAAGAATTTAAAAGTTACTGAAAGATGAATACTTAGATCTATTTAACTATGAGTCATATGCAACTTACGAACCTTGCCTTCGTGGGAAGATGACCAACTCTCCTTTTAGTGGAATTGGAGAGAGAGTCATCGAGTTATTAGAACTCATACATAGTGATGTATGTGGTCCCATGTCGACTCAGGCTATAGGTGGTTACTCATACTTCATTACATTCATTGATAATTTCTCTATGTATGGACACTTATACTTAATGAATTACAAATATGAGGCCTTTGAAAAATTCAGGAAATATATGAATGAGATAGAAAACCAAATTGGTAAGACTCTTCAATCAGATCGAGGAGGAGAATACTTGAGTATGGAGTTCACCTATTTCCTCAAAGATAATGGGATTCTATCCTAGTGGGCATCTCTTTATACACCTCAGCTCAATGGTGTATCAGAAAGGAGAAATCATACGATATTATACATGGTGCAGTCCATGATAAGTTTCGCTGACCTACCCATCTCATTCTAGGGTACGCCCTAGAGATCGCAGCTTACCTTCTGAATAGAGTTTCATCAAAGTCGGTAGTGTCTACACTATATGAGATATGAAAAGGAAAGAAGTCCAATCTTAAGATTATTAAGATTTGGGGTTGTTCTGCCTACAATAGAAGACACAACCCCGATAAGTTGGAATCAAGGACAGAATAGTACACATTCGTGGGATACCCAAAGGAAACTTGTGGGTATTATTTCCATCACCCTAAGGACCGAAAGGTCTTTGTTGCCAAGAGAGCCATGTTCCTTAAGAAGGAATATATTCTTGGTGGAAACAACGGGAGCAAGGTTGGAGGACCTAGCTTAAGCATCATTCCAGAGCCCACGTCTGTTCAGGTACCTAACACACAAATTTTAACTTTACGTAGGTCTAGTAGAGTATCTCACCCTCCTGAAAGATATGTGGGACATATTAGTGGAGATGACTCTCAGAATGTTGATCCTTATATCTACAAGGAGGCTATTATGAGTATAGACTCCGGGAAGTAGCAAGAAGCCATGAATTCTAAGATGGATTCCATATACTCTAACAAGGTTTGGAACCTTGTGGATATACCTGAGGGTATTGTACATATCGACTATAAATGGATCTTCAAGAAGAAGATCAGAGTGGATGGAAAAGTAGAGACCTATAGAGCAAGGCTGGTAGTTAAAGGATATCGTCAAAGATAAGGAGTTTACTATGACGAAACCTTTTCACCTGTAGTCATGCTGAAGTCCATAAGAATTATTTTGGTCATTGCAGCACACTATGACTATGAGATATGGCAGATGGATGTCAAAATGGTCTTCCTTAATGGCAACCTCTAGGAGGAGGTGTATATAATACAGCCAAAGGAGTTCATATCCAAAGAGAGTCTCGATAAAGTGTGCAGATTACTTAGATCTATTTATGGATTGAAACAAGCTTTCCGAAGTTAGAACATAAGATTTGATGAGGTGATTAGATCTTATGACTTCGTTAAGAATGAAGATGAACCTTGTGTGTACAGGAAGGTAAGTGGAAGCGCTATCACCTTCTTGGTGCTATATGTGGATGATATCCTAATCATTAGGAATGATGTAGGAATGTTCTTCACAGTAAAGACTTGGCTATCCATAATCTTCTCCATGAAAGACATAGGGTAAGCATCCTATATTTTGGAGATCCGGATCTATAAAGATAGATCCAAAATGATGTTTGGCTTGTCCCAGTCTAGGTACATAGACTCTATTGTTAAAAGGTTTGGTATGGAGAATTCCAAGAGAGATCTCATACCGATAAGACATGGAATATCATTTTTTAGGAGTATATCTTCAAAGACTCCTGAAGAAAGGGCAGACATGGATAAGATACCTTATACCTCAGTGATAGGGTCTATCATGTATGCAATGTTATATACCAGGCCTGGTATAACACGTGCTCTGAGTGTCATGAGTAGGTATCAGGCAGATCTAGGTTTAGATTACTGGAAGGCAGTAAAGTATATCCTTAAGTACTTGAGAAGCACTAAGGATCTTTTACTGATATATGGAGAAGGTAGCCTCCAGGTTGAGGGCTACACGGACTTGAGTTTTCAGTCTGACATTGATGATAACAAGTCAAATTCAGGGTTTGTTTTCACCTTGAATGGAGGAGGAGTAAGGTGGAAGAGTACCATGCAAGATACCACTACTGACTTGACCACAGAGGCGGAATATATTACTGTAGTAGAGGCAACAAAGGAAGGGATGTGAATGAAGAAGTTCATCAAGGATTTGGGAGTCATACCAAGCAACGTATAGCTGACTCCTATATATTTATGATAGCGACATGGCGATAACTCTAACAAGGGAACCCAGGTCTCAACAGAATTATTCTAAGGAGGTTCCATCTGATTAAGCTAATCATGACTCGAAAAGATATAGAAATAAAAGAGTTCCATCCGATGATAACATTGCAGATCCACTAGCAAAGCCATTGGCTCAAATTGTATTTGAGCGTCATAGGGCTCTGATGGGGATCAAACACATAGATAATTGACTTTTGATTAAGTGGGAGATTGTCAATTATAGGTGCCCTGCAAGCCAATCATGTGAGTGATGGCATGTGTGACATGTTGCGTAATCTTTTTGCTTATGATTAATATTGATATATTCTCACATTATAGTATTTGTTGTATATATATTGAGAATCAGATTATAATGAGATCACAATAATGAGATCGATTCACCTTTAAACATAGATCCTAAATAATCCCGGTCATAGGTTACTTGAGAGGGACATTGAGATAACTGAATAGATCAGTATACTTACTATATACCCATCTATATGATGGAGGTGGCTGGTCTCATAGCCACTTGTGTGGAGACACTAAGGATATAGTACAGGTGCTCATTGGAGAATGAGTTCACTGATTGATCCATATATGGAATGCAGTATGGTTAATGATACCTAATGTTAAACAGCGATTCCATAGTCCCAGTTGTATATCTGGTCCTTAGACTTGAGATACCAAGGATGCCTTGTATGGGTACTCCTTTCTTTGACGCCAGACTTACAGGTTTGAAAAGTTTTAGATCTGGTATAGCTGGTTATCGAGATTGGTAACCAAATTTACGAAGGCAATTGAGTGTCAATAAATGATCATCCACTCTCGGTATCACTAAAGGAATATCCTATATGTGTTTGCTCAAACAAATCTTTGGCTAGGGTCATTCGGATTGAGAGAGAAAGAGTTCTCTGTATGTAACCTAACAGTACCATATCCAATATATGGTCTTTGGGATACTAGTTGGATGAGTGATTATAGATACACGGTAACTATGGACAGACAAGTCTGATGGATTTGATCCCCCTTGTATCGTATGGGGGCTATAGCGTAGTGGCCTAGTACATCCATAGTCGATGAGTCGAGTTAATTATTATGGGGATAATAATTCACTATATCAGAAGGAGTTCTGATGGGAGTGGTTCACGGCCAGCTTAGTATCGGGCTTAGAGGGTCACACATATATGATGGATGCTTCAGCAAATAGAGGATTGAATGGAGATTCAATTAGCCCCTATTCTCATTAGATGAGACTCTATGCTAATGGGCTCCTTGATTAAGGCCCAATTAGAGGCCTAAGGAGATTATTGGATAGAGATCCAATAATGCAAGGTTAGTGGGTAATTGGATGGAGATCTAATACCTACTAGGGAAGGAGCCCTAGGGTTTGTTGGTGGGCTCACTATAAATAGGAGGGGAGACTCATGGTTGATAGACTGTAGCTTTAACCACCACCTCCTATTCTTCTCCCTCCCTGTGTGTAAGAGTTGTGAGATCAGATTGGAGGAGTTTCGCTGTAGAGATCCATCATGTGGATACCGCTAGAGAGGAGGACGCTTGACCTCCATCATCTTCTCCATCCGGATCTGGAATACAGGGATATATAATCTCCCTAGGTAAAATCAATCTCTCACACATTACGGTTTTATCAGTTTTTGTATTTTTCTCGTGACCCCAATATTTTGCACGATGATTTCATATTCGTGGGAAACTAATTTTTTATTTTGATTTTCGCTACGCATGTGATGCACCCGCTGAGGTTTCCTAATAGTGTCTGCTCTAAGTACAAACACATTGCGATGTTCAAGTAATACTAGCATCGATATAAATGGCATCATGGCTGTGGGGGTCATGTGGATGCCTTTCACCTTTTCCTTCTTGCGATCGTGGGCCGTGGATCCGAGGTCACCATCATGGAGGACTTGTAGCATCATGATCTGCTCCTCAGTGAAGTCATGGAAGTAGCCCAAGATAAGGGAGCACTATATCATAACCCATTGTTGGTTTAATTGAATATGGCACTTTAGGAAGAGCTTATCCCTACACTTGGAGATAAAGTGTCGTTGTAAGGGAAGGTTGTGGTCAAATGATCTGTATCTTTTGAGTCTCCTGGACGATCTTTTTAGCTTCGGTCCTTTGAAAATGTGGATACCAATATAGTTGAATATGTGCTGGTGGTTCCCCTTGTAAGACCAACACACGAGGGACTTGCAGTCTGGTAGGAAGGAGTTGGCTCGGTTCAGTAGACATGCTTGAGATTTCTGCGAGCTCTTCCAAGCACTGTGTTAAGATCATCTTTTCTTCGTCCTCTCCTTTCCCACATAAGGTCACCTATTTTCTTTTGTCAATCATAAGGTCGTTGGAGCTCCTGGTGTCAACGAGGTTGGTGATAGACTGATGCTTGATGAAGCCATTAATGTCCAATATCTGTGTTGGAGCATGAAACGTGCGGGTGGCTGATTGTGGTTTTTCCTTCATATCCTTCTCCTCGGACTCGAGAGCCATATCTTTGAATTTGGGTTCTTCAGTGGGCTTAGCCAATAGAGGTCTCACTTTTTCATAATGAGGTCTCAGTTTATTATAATGCCAACATAGGCCCTTTGCTGATTTGTCACGAAACTCTTCTCTTGTTAACTTTTTCGACTGAGGTGATCGGGTGGTGGTAGATGGGGCTGGGAGTCTCTCTGCTGCTGGTCGTAAGGCAGCATTGGTCCTCTAAGCATCTTGGTTTAGCCTGTCATCATATAATCGTGTGAAGGAGATGGCCGCCTTACATGTGTATGGTTGTCACGCTTTAAATTCTTCTTGAATCTCTAACTTCAAGCACATAATGAAAGTTCTCAATATCTATTTTTCAGACTAATCACGAGTTTGATTAGTTAATCTTTCAAACCTAATTTGGTACTCTTGGATGGTATAGGTTTGATGGATCTTTGTTACTTCTTCATCAAGGTTCTTGTAATTGATTCGTGTTGAAGGTTTATATGCTTTTGGTTGGGATGTGTCTCTCATGCTCTGAGCATCTTGATTGAGGTGCTCTTCTTGAAGTTGTATAAAGGAGATCGACATCGTCAAGGTGGGCTGCCATGTCTTATCGTTGCTTCTTATCTCTGATGGGTTCTTTTTGAAATTAGAATTTGCTCCATGTCGAAATTCAAAGAGCTGGCCGCATCACTTCGCGCACACGACTCTCTAATTTCCTTTGAAGAACTTTATGACAAGCTAATAGGCTATGAAACTTACCTGAAGCGTGATGCCACGCTGCCAAGACCTCTGCCAGGACCTCCCATCACAGCTCAATTCAACCACATATCCAAAAGATGCAATCGCAAATATAACAAGAATGCTTTAAAAGGTGTGGCCAACTCTCCTACTACCTTTATGAGCAACTACCCATCGCTTCCTCCTCCATATCCTCTACATCTCAACTATCATTCGAACACATCATTTTCGCCACATCGTCCTCCTCCTACGTTTCAGCAACTAGTTGTATGCCAGTTGTGCGACAAAACTGGTCACACTGCTAAAGTTTGTTGGTCTCGATCTCGCCTCCCACCTTCATCAACCTGGCCTCAGGCAAATGTCCTGACTACTTCTGAAAGTTAGTCTAATTGGATTATGGACTTTGGTGCTTCCCCCCATATCACTTATGATCTCTAGAATTTGTAGCTCCATAATGGCTATGGCGGACATGAAGACATCGTCGTCGGTGATAGTAAAAGGATTCCTATTACTCATATTGGTTCTACAAAGATTAATTTTAATACCACTTCTTTCAAACTCGATAATATTTTATGTGCACCTCATATCAAAAGAAATCTTATTTTAGACTCTCAATTTTGTCAATAAAATCATACTTCCATTGAATTCTTTCTTGATTACGTTCTTGTCAAGTACTTGAGTATAGGGGCACCACTAGTTCGCGGTCTGAATAAAGACAACGTCTACGAATGGCCGTCAGTCCTGTTTCTCACTCAGCCTATTGCCAACTCATCCACTGTTGCTCCAGTTGACATATGGCATCGTCGACTTGGTCATCCCTCTACCTCCCTTCAACAAAAATTATTTTCTCACTATTCAATTCCTGTTTTTAAATCTAGTAAGGTTATTACTCACTGTGATGCTTGTCTTAGCAATAAGAGTCATCAATTGTCTTTTGGTACCTCTTCTCTTTCTTGCTCTAAACCGTTTGAGGTAGTTTATACTGATGTTTGGGGTCCTGCGTCATTTATTTCCTTTGATAAGTTTAGATACTATGTTGTCTTTGTAGACTATTTTACGAAGTACACATGGTTATATCCCCTTCATCAAAAGTCTGATATCACTGGTGTCTTTTCTGACATTAAAAACTTGGTTGAAAACTACTTTCAGACCTCTATTAAAACTATCTATTCTGATGGAGGGGGTGAATATCAAGCTCTTTCATCTCATCTATCTGCTTAGGGTATTCAACACCTTAAGTCCCCCCATATACGCCTCAATTGGTTAGTTCTACCAAATGTAAATATCGTCATATTATTGAAATTATCTAACATTACTCCATTAGGCTTCCATGTCATCTATCTTTTGGTCCATAACTTTTCAAATGGTTGTCTACCTCATTAATCGTATGCCAACTCCTACTTTATACTATCAATCACCATTTGAAAATCTCTTTTAAAAATGCCCCAATCTACAAACATTGAAAGTCTTTGGCTGTCTCTGTTATCCGTAATTATGTCCCTACAATTCTAATAAAATGCAGCCTCATTCTCGCCCTTACATTTTCATCGGATATTCTCTTGAATATAATACCTTTCGATGTTATGATACTCACTCTGCTAAAGTCTTTGTTTCCAAACATGTCACTTTTGTAGAATCTGTTTTACCTTTAGTGATCATGGGCAATCTGTCGCCCCATTAGTTGCTCTGACATATCTTCATCCCCCCATATGCCTTTGTCAGATCCATATTCTCTTGTTACATCTGTTCCCCACCTTTCTTCTTCCTCCTCTCCACCGGCTCCTCCAGCTTCTTCTCTTCCAGCACCCCAGCCTTTGTCCTCCCATAGTTCGGGTGATTCTGTCGTCCCTCCGTCTGACTCCACTAGTGCTAACCCTCAGCTCTTCCCTTCTAATACTATTATACCCTCCCAATATCTAATGCAAACTCGTTCCAGGAGAGGTGTCTTTAAATCTCGTCAGGTTCTTGACCTCCATGTTAGCTCTACACCTTCCCCCGACTCTGCTAAATCGTCTTTCTTTTCTTAGGCCTAAAAATCTCCTCATTGGCATAAAGTCATGTGTGAGGAGTATGATACACTCCTTCATAATGCTATATGGACCCTTATCCCCTCTCATTCTATACTAAATATTATCGGGTGTAAGTGGGTCTATCGAATTAAACGAAATCCTGATGGTTCTATTGCTCGTGATAAAGCACGACTTGTGGCTAAAGGGTTTCATCAACACCTTAGTATTGACTACACTGAGACATTTAGTTCTATTGTCAAACCTACTACAATTCGACTTATCCTAAGTCTGGCAATATCCAAAGACGAGTGTTTATGCAAATTAGATATTCACAATGTCTTTTTAAAATGGACTCTTACTAAAGATGTCTTCATGGAACAACCTCTAGGCTTTATACATCTTCAATATCCATGACATGTATGTAAACTCTAAAAGGCTATTTATGGACTTCGTCAGGCTCCCCGGGCCTGGTATACTAAACTTGGTCTATACTTGTCCTCACTTGACTTCATTAACTCCAAGTCTGATGTCTCTTTATTTCTATGATAACAACATGGGTGCACTATCTATCTTCTGGTCTATATGGACGATATTATTGTCACCGGTGATAACTCTATAGAGGTTCAAGTATTTATCATGCTATTGGCCGACAGATTTTCTCTTAAAGACCTTGGTCCCCTGAATTATTTTCTCGATGTCGAGGCCACGTTTATGTCTTTTAGTCTCTTCCTTTCATAGAGAAAGTATATTCATGACTTGCTGTTGAAGACAAATATGCAAGATGCAAAAGAGGTTACCACTTCTTTGTCCTCTAGTGACTCATTAAAGTTATGTGATTGCAGTCCTACTATAGACTCTACTTAGTATCGGTAGGTCATTGGCTCCTTACAATATCTCACTCTTACTCATCTGGATATCTCTTTTGCAGTTAATAAATTATCTCAATTTATGCATTGGTCGTCGATATTACACTGGACTACTATCAAACACGTTAGTGTTATCTTAAGGGGACCATTGATCATGGCATTTTTCTTCGCAAACACTCTCCCCCTCAGCTTCATGCCTTTGCCGATGTGGATTGGGCGGGAAATACTGATGATAGAACATCCACATCAGGTTATATTATTTTTTTCGGTGCTAATTCGATTAGTTGGAGTTCTAAGAAACAAAAGACGGTTGCCAGGTCTACTACTGATGCTGAATATCGAGCTATTGCCATTGCTGTTACTGAATTTAATTGGATCACCAACTTGCTTAAGGAGCTTCACATTCACTCTACTTCCACGCCTGTTATTTACTTTGACAACATCGGTGCGACTTACCTTTGTGTAAATCCAGTTTTTCACTCCCGCATGAAGCATGTTGCTATTGACCTTCATTTTATGCGAGATCAGGTTATCCGCTAGCAGCTCCGTGTATCTCATTTTCACACGGTTGATCAACTTGCTAACTCTCTCACAAAATCTCTGGCCCACAAACTCTTTTTCTTACATCAGTCCAAGATCGACATCCTTGACAGGAGCTCGATCTTGCGGGGGCATGTTAGTTGAACAGCACTGTAACTGAATGAGAATATCTCGTTCATCGGTTGAGGGAAATCCTCAACTAAATCTTGTATAAATATGTGATCTCTCAATGAATAAAGTGTCTTTTTGTGTTCTCATCTCCCTTTAACATCGCCTAGGTGCAGATACTTTCACTTAAAGGTAAACAATCAAGAGTTCTATTAATTAATTATAGACTTGTTAGTGAATACGAAGCAGAACCCATAGAGCGGTAAAGAACTGGGTGAAACTAAGCCCACTACACAGAGCAATATCTTTATCTTCTAGCTTGAGGAGAGTCTCTTTCTTTGAATAATGCCCATAGAGAAGAAGCTGTTGAAAGATCTACGTATGACCACGGAGAAGAAGCTATTGAAAGATCTACTTCCGTGCTCAAAAAAATGAAATTCAATATTTATTGACTTGAATAGAAGACTAAAATGTCCCAACTAGACTTAGTGTGCCAACATCAAGGGTGCACCTCCATTTATTCCTTTATTATAGAGCATCAATTAGGTCTCTAAATTTCATCTTTTAGTTTCCTTAGCACTTATAGAGTTTAGATGTGAGATACTCACAACAATTCTTGTTTTCGAGATCATCAGCAATAGAAAAAAGATGTTGAAATTTCGGGTGTTGGTGACGAAAGAGGTTTGAGTGTTTTAATAAGCTAAAGATAATTTATTTTATCATATTCACTATATGTGCTTGTTCTTGTGTTGTCGTATTAAGAAAAGAAGCCCAAGCAGAATGCTTACTGTTATGAGGTGTTTGAAGCATCTCTTTACTCTTAAGTACGTTAACATAAAAGTTTATAATATGCTATCTGTAATGCGGAAAAATTTTAATGCTAGAATATGAAATCAAATAAAAATGGATCTAAAAGTATTATTACGATGCGTACTTTTTAATGCTACTATTCAGGAAAACTTTCACCTGATCTGCCAGCGCATTATCATCGGATCCAAGATCTGCAATATCAATCTGCAAGGAGACCTAGACTCACCTTCTCCTCTCTTCCTATCCTTTCACAAGACCACTATGATTGATGGATTAGGGAAATAATAATATGAGAAAGGAATATAAGAGAGGAACTATAATCTCTCAATTGACCGATACACATGACAAAGGGAGATAGAGAGAAGATCTGTAATCTCTCAACTATGTCAGGTGTTTTGTGATTCTCATAATCACTTATCATCTTTTCCTTTCCCCCATTTTCTATCCCTAGGAGATCTTATCTATTTACAGGTGAGAGTGGAGGGTCTAGGATAAGTAATTAGGAGAGTTCCTCCCATCAAGGGCATCTCCTAAGGAATCTTACTTTAGTTGGACTTCCTTTCTATTGTTAATAACCATAATCAGAATCCAATCATATACATAATATATCTTACTTAATTAAATAGGGCCACATAATCTAACAATCTCCCACTTAGCCCATTAATTTGGTAAGATACAAAAAGTATTTAAAATCAAAATAAATAAATAATATTTATTTAAAAGTAAATTTACATAATTAGATTTTGAAAATTTGAAAATTATTTATACGTATGTGAATTTTAAAATAGGCCAATAAGTCCAATAAATATAATAATACTACATTAAGTCTGACGGACAATGCGAGTCATAGCCGTTGTATAACATAGATATCATACTTCTTTCGATGTACCACAACATAATTAGCCTTTCCTAATGCTGTCCAAAATGACCAATGTAATTTATCTTGTCAAGATAATCTTGTTATCATATTCAGCCATAATATATATATACATAACTGTGAACAGGATAGCAGAAATAGATAACTTTAAGCACATAAATAAAATATCAATTATAGTATCTACTCAAACATGCATCACTATATCTTTTATGGGTTGCTCATAAACCTAATCACAAGAACATGTTCTTTTAAAAAACACTTAAGGTTCAAAGTCCAAAGTGAATGGATCAGTAATCAATACAGTGGAACTCTGGTAATTAATTGACATTAGATGTTTCTGGATTCTTTTTCTCTAACCATCAAGTATTTTATACCATAATGTATAGAGATGCTATAACACTTGTCATTCTTAGAGAAGAAAATTACTGTGATATGTTATAAAATATCCTCAGTGACCTGACAATTGAGTCTGACCGTACCAAGTTCTAAGATAAGATTTCACAGTCATAAATTTGATTAGTGACCTCAAAGCATGTCACAAAATCAACTTTTATTATTAATAATATAATAATAAATTACCCCTCTGATTGATATAGGTATAAACCGTAAGATGGACTTCATGTTATTGAGGTAATTTATAAAATCAACACTTAAAAATTACCATACTTTCAAGCTAATATAATTTCATACATGTGAGCAGAGAATTGTCCCTTTCAAATATCTTATTACCTTTCTTTTACAGTTCTTTAATATTTTTATTTCTGGGTAACTTGAATATCTACCCAATATATTAACTGTAAAACTGATATCTGTACTATTATTGGTTGAGCATAGACTTCCAACTGTGCATATATAAATAATATTTTCTTTTTTTGATTATTTTTAAGTCATTTTAAAGTAGCTATTTTGACTTTTTTTTTGTGATTTGCTGAACAAGGCTGTATATTAAACTTTTCCAAGACTTGGTCAATATATCATTTCTGAGACAGTCTTAATAATCATTAAGATTTATAACTGAATATCTCAATGCTAATAACATAAGATGTCTCATTCATATCAACCATCTTAAATTTTTGATAATAAATTTCATGATTTAGGATAATAAACCAAGAACATTATTGGTAATGCAAATAATAAACTTGCTTCCATTGATCTTTAGATATAAATACCGATCAATAGTATTTTTCTTAAATCTAAAGAAATCAATGATATCAAACGAAATTTTATATATCATTGTTAGAAGCTTGTTTAAGGTCATAAATAGATTCTTGAATTTACATACCAAATTTTATATTTCTTCTACAAATTATTTAGAGTGACTCATATAAAGCTAGATTTTTAATAAAAAAACTTATTTTCACATCCTTATGGTGTAACTCATACTCATAATGAGTCATCAATGTCATAATGATTCTTAATGTGTTTATTTAAAAACTAAATATCTCATTATAGTCAATGCATTTTTTATGAGTAAAACCTTTAACCACAAGTTTGACCATTATATCATTCAACATTGTCCTTACGTTACATTTATGTAACAAACTTTTATAGTTATTGGACAATTTGATGAATTCATCAAACACCATCCTAGTTATTGATTTTAACTCTTCTTTCATTACATTATATTTTCCTTTTCAGAATCGTTACCTTTCATGACTTATGAAAATAATAAGGGATGAGAGATTCATTTGATTCCTATATTATAATATAATTCTTGTAGATATACCACATGATAATCATAAATGACAGAATTCCTTTCCCTTTGAGATATTCTCAGAACTGTCAATTATGGTTATTCTACAAGACCATTAAAAGTGATATCAATATAATGTGAGAGTTTAGCAATGTTATTTTGTTGTTCTCTATTATCAAATTATTTAATGATTTGAATAACCATAATTTCTCGAATAATAAACGAGTATCAAATTATATATCCTCTATATTAAAAATTAAATTTCAAGATTTTCACTCCCACTGATTCGCTATTTTATAAGAATCTTTACATTATCAGATTTAATTATCTCTGTACTATGATTAGGACAATAAGAAATGTATCCATTTGAACTTTTTTGGATAAACTATAAAATATCTAAAATGATTATTAATTTTAATTTCTTTTTATGTGAATTAAAGATCCTTATCTCTACAGGACAATCCCAAAATATTTTAAGTTGGGTTTCTTATCAATCCATAACTCAAAAGAAGTTGATAGAATTTACTTACTAGGAACCCTTTTGAGATATACATAATTGTCCTTAGAGCTTTTTCTCACATTGATTTGGATACAAAGAATAATCCATCATGCTTCTAATCATATCTATAAGAATACGAGTATCTTTCAGCAATCCTATTCTGTTGTTATACATATGGTAAATCATACTTAATACATATACCCTACTTTTCCAAGCATCTAGTAAAAGAAATAGAATTATAATTGTGTTCATTATAAATACCTTAAAATTTATCACCCCTGTTAGATATGATAATCTTGACTTTTTCTATCTAATCAACTCTTTACCTCATTTATGTACACTTCAAGAGTATCAATGGTCTTATAATTTATATAAATTAGATATATATATAATTATATCTCGATATGTTATCTTTAAGGTGATAAAATATCTCTCTTTAATAAGATAGAACATAAAATGACTCATAAATATAAATATAATCTCAAGGAGTTTACTCTATTTTATTTTAATATAAGATCATTGTAAACTCAAGATTCATATTAATTCTGTATAAACTATCATATAGAATTCAAAATTTAACTTTTATTGAATCATACTAAGTTTACAATCACCAAAAGAGAAATAATATTCTAATAATTCTAAGTAAAGAACTCAAATTCCTAGAATTATGAGTATATCCTTCATATCCATCAAATAAATCATCTCTTGACATAGGCGATAAATAAATAATTATCACTTTCGCTTTAAGATAATTCCCTATAATGATGAATATTTTATTCTCTTTTAGATATTTTTTATATTAAAATAAATTTCTATTATTTGGTAATATTTGTTGAAGCATAAAATCAATTGACCAAGTATTAGAAAATAATTTCTATAATATTTGATTTGAACCATACAAAGATTAGACTTACACCTTTTTAAACCAAATCTTATAGTTCTTCTTCACATGAATAATTTTTCTTTTATGAGTTTATATAGTATTTATAAACTCAGGTGGCTTATGTCTCAATTTTCTTTTATTATTACCAACTCCTTAAGAAGTACTCAAAATATTATGAGTATTTTCTATCTTAATTTTTTTTAATTCTTCCTGTACACATATACTAGTTGACTCATTTAAGTTTTATTTATTTTTAATTAAGTTTTAAATGAGTCAAACTAAGAAGAAAAATAAATTATGAGAAATAACTCAATTAAAATTATGCTCAATGTTCTTAAGCTTACAGCTTTATCAGCTATATTGAGGACATAATCTTAAATTCCTTAAATACTATCAATTTTAGTCGATTCTTCTATTAAGGTGTCAACTAATGACTTATCATTAAATTTAAATTGATCTATAAATATTCTTATGCACAAATTGTAAACTATATTGAAGTCTAAATATTATTAGTAATTATCATAATATTGAGTCTTTTAGACCTTTTCCAATCAATTATATCAAATATTTATTCCATAGAGCTGTCAATAATTAAGTCTGTGTTCCTTGTCAGTTAATTTGATCAAGGTCTAACTTACTCAATACAAATTGCATATGCTCAAGCCATTTATTTCAGATAAGATATATGGACATTATAAGAATATAATAAAGGAAGTACCACTGTAATAATATAATGCTTTGAGTTTTTTTTTAATAAATGTTGAACTATTGATATCATCTCTATTTCACCTTTGGGTGAAATATTGATATATCTAGTATTCACACAAAATTATTTATAGAAGACTGATACTATCCTTGTGGAATAGGATTGCTACCTTTGGGTATACAATCCTAAACTGCAAGGATATCTAAAATAGTATCATCTTACCCCATCACATAATTATTTAAAGTAGATTCTCCTTTAGGATTATCTAAATCTTCTAATTATGTATGCCATTATAAATATTATTTTCTTTATATCATTTAGGACCAATTCCATAATGTATTTTATAAATTATTGGTCTAGGTCACTTTGGTAGCTACATGATCAATACAAGAATATAAAATATCATCTAAAATGTCCTATAAATTACAAGACCTTTATTATAATTCACATCTCATAAGTCTATCATCCCAAGCTACTTTGGCAGCTATCGGTCAGATAAAACCTAGAGAGTTGAATTATAAATAATATTCAATAAGTTTTATTATCTAATTTATACTGAAGCAGTTCAATAATAAAATAATAATAAAATAATTATTAAACATTGATCAGCATAAAGAAAACTTATATAATAACTATAATCATGATGATACATAAATCATGAAAGACCTTTATGTGAAAAAATGATATTATTTCACAATCTCAAACATACACCTATGAATAACCAAACAAATATCCAAGAACAATAATTGGATTTTATTTACCACATAAAATTAATAAATCATATGAGAAAACCATCAATAAACTATTATACCAGTCAATCTTATTTAATTGGTTAAGATCATAATTGAGTTAAGCATCAATCCAATTAACTCATCAATCAAAATTGATCAAAAATAAAATATAATCATTGAATAATCAAAAATATAATATGATTAAATTTTATTAGATTATATATTGATCAATTTTATAATTGAAAAAATAACCAAAAATTTTTAATTTTATAATGATAGAACTGTAATTCTAAAAAAAATAATATAAAAGAATTACAAACTAGTATTCGGCCGAAGGATAAAATTGTAATTTTGGTGAATGGCAAAACTATAATTTGAGTAAAATGGTAAATCATAATTTTACATTTAATGGTAAAACTATATTTTTTGATTCAATGGTAAAACTATAATTTTATTAAGAAGAAGAAAAGAAAAACCCTAATCTCTTCTCTTCTTCTGCCATCGCTTTGTCTGCGGACTCTGCCAGCAAGCAACGACCTATGGGTGGCCGCGATCATGTGGCCGTTGGACGCGTCGTTGGCATCGGCTTGTTTGGCGTCGCGGGCCGGTCTGCTTCTAGCATCTAGCCGTGCCGATCATGTGTGTTGCGCCTCGTCGTTGTTATGCAATGCTGCTGATGCAATATTCATAGCATAAAATAGGTGATCAATGCTCTTAAACATAAAAATTATAAATCATTTACAAGGAAACGATAGGATAGATTGAATATAAAAATAGATCAATAATACCGATGAATCATTCATGGTAAACAAAAGTTGATTAAAATCTTTTATCAAACAAAAGATGCTAACAAATAGATCCAAAGTATTTGATTTCAAAACCTGGCTCTGATACCAATTGTTAGCATAAAAATCTATAATATGCTATTTGTAATGTGGAAAAACTTTAATGCCAGAATATGAAATCAAATAAAAATGGATCTAAAAGGATTATTACGATGCGTACCTTTTAATGCTACTATTTATGAAAACTTTTACCTAATCTCGCATCGGATCCAAGATCTGCAATATCAATCTGCAAGGAGAACTAGACTCACCTTCTCCTCTCTTCCTATCCTTTCACAAGACCACTATGATTGATGAACTAGAGAAATAATAATATGAGAAAGGAATATGAGAGCGTAATCTCTCAATTGGTACACATGACAAAGGGAGATAGAGAGAAGATCTATAATCTCTCAACTATGTCAGGTGTTCTGTGATTCTCATAATCACTAATCATCTTTTATTTTTCATTTTGTATCCCTAAGAGTTCTTGTCTATTTATAGGCGAGAGCGGAGGGTCTAGGATAAGTAATTAGGAGAGTTCCTCCCATCAAGGGCATCTCCTAAGGAATTCTATTTTAATTGGACTTCCTTTCTATTGGCTAATAGCTATAATCAGAATCCAATCATATCCATAATATATCTTACTTAATTAAATAAGATCACATAATCTAATAAATTTATTTTATCATATTCACTATGTGTGCTTGTTCTTGTGTTGCCCAAGCACAATGCCTACTATTATGAGGTGTTTGAAGCATCTCTTTATTCTTAAGTACTTGCTTTACTTGAATCCCAAAAACATCACTAAACCTTATAAAACTTGTGATAACTGTTGTTGCCACTACACTGACTCGCTACCGCCATATCCACATCATTTACCATAATTATTTATAATGCGTTATTCATTGCGGTCCTGCCGCACAACATCTTAGTTGTTTGTCTAGCAGCTGCTTGGTTATACGTTACTTGGCTGTTGGCATAGAGTCTCTTTTGGTTTGCGTTGAATCATATGACTCGAATGACCTGTTTGAAAGTAATCCTAGTTAAGAATTTAAGACAGAATGAGAAACTGTTGAGGTTGAGGTAAAATAAGCATTGAGTAGTGCAAGTCAGCTACAATAAGATATAATACAATTTAGTAAAAACGGGTTCAGATTACAAACAATATTAGTCTTTTATATACTAGGGTCGGCAAGAACAAGTAAGAATCAAATACTTCTTGGAAAGAATAAACTCCTTCACTTCAGTGCGTAAGCCTTAGAGAAAGATGCCTTCTTTAGTGCCTAAGCTTTAATTACTATAGCTAGGATGCGCCCATAATATTAGTTTTGGAAGTGATGATGTATTGTTGTTCATATTTCTTTCATTAAGTAGATAGCTAGATGAAATGAAATAAGCAGTGAGTAAGCAGTAAAGTTAGAGTTAGTTGGGTTTACATACTTATATAATAGGTGGGAAGTGAGTGAAGTTATTAAAGCAAGTGAACAAAAAGCAAACAACGAACTGTCAGGTTAGGCAGGGCCGACAGTGCTAGGTAGGTGTTTAATTACAATATTACATTAGTTTTGTAGTTGTGCTTGAAATGCCAGAAGTGAGGGCGAAATGTGATAGTTGTGACCTGAACCCCACCCTTTATAAATGTGATAGTTGTGACCTGAACCCCTCCCTTTATACTTTAACTCAGCAGTTTATAATTCTATTCAACAATTTGATCTAAGAAAACAGGACTTAGTTGCTTGGTGAATTCAACTAACTCAGTAGGGGTGTAATATAAGATGTCGTCACTACCCACCCTTCTCTATCCCTCTCGCCCAACTAGTTCTCTTTTCTTTATAGCCAAACCCATGTGCTACTTTTAAGACTACTAGAATACCACTTGATAGAAAGGACAGAATTTAAGACCTGTTGGGAGGTGGCCCAGTCTTTAGTTAGTTCTCTTCTTCAACATATGATTCTCTTAATACAAACTCAATTTGCCCTGTCTTTAGTTAGCTCTCTTCTACGTGACACGATTCTTTTAACACAAACTTAACTCGAACAGTTAATTCATAAGCTTACTTTCACACTAATTAAGGTAGAGAAATATTATCTACTTCCTTCCGTATGGATACATGAGTTCATTGATCTGACCTAAACTCGAACTATATCTAATCCTAGAACTAGAACTAGTCGACTTTAAGCTCTAGCACCAATCAATAGTGCTAATCTTATTTGTGATTGTAGGCATGAACTGTTGAAATAAGAAGAAGTATTGAAATGTCCATTGAGTTCATTGATTCATTATCAATTTATACAAATGAGGATAAGAGAATTTTTCTCAACTAACCTACGTGATTTCCTCATTTAGTTGAGGAAAACATATCAAAATCCTAACTTAATCTTATCTTCTATTATGTCATCGCAAGATCGAGCTCCTGTAATGACGTCGATCTTAAATAAGGACGTCGATCTTGAACCGATGACAATGAATCTGAAGGAAGAAAGCCGCTGTGTTATCAACCATGGTGAAGACCTGATGACAGTTGACTTCGATAGTGATATCAGCCTAGCTGAGAAGAAAGCCATTGTGTTGCTAGCTACGATGAAGATATGATGGTAGTTGACTTTAACGGCAATGTCAGCCTAGCTAAGAAGAAGGAGACGATTCTATTGGAGCTAAGTTTGAAAATCTGATTTGATCAGACTATCATACCTCCATAAGATTAAGTTCATGTGAAGGATGTAGATCTTGAATTGATATCAATCATTGTGAAGGTTTGATAGTAGTTGACTTTGGCGACTATATAAGCCTGCTGAGAAGAGACCACTATGTTGTCAATTGCAGTGAAGGTCTCACGGCAGTTGACTTCAGCGACCATATAAGCCTGGCCGAAAAGGAGATGCAGACATGGTAGGAAGAGGAGATCTGACACGAGGTATGTGCAGCAGAAAGGATAGAGCATAAGCTGTCGTTGGACAACGGAGTGGAGAATGTTAGGATCAATTGGCACTAAAAGGAGAATGTTAGGACCATATAAGCCTGGCCAAGAAGGAGATGCAGACATAGCAGGAAGAGGAGATCCGACACGAGGTATGCACAGCAGAAAGGATGGACCATAAGCTATCTTTGGACAACGGAGTGGAGAATATTAGGATCTGACATGAGGTATGCGCAGCAGATCCAAAGCTTTTCGTTTTTAGTGAAACGAGTGAGTGATTAAAAGAAAGTTGCTAAGTTAATGAGCAAATCGGAAAGATAAGCAATATTTGAAGGAAAGAACTTATCATGAAAACTTTACTTTCAAAGAGTTGAGTTAAATCAAAAGAATTAATACAAGAATATGTAAGTAATTGAAAGCAAAGAAACACTCACAATTTTTATAGTGGTTCAACGTTGAAGGCTTATGTCTACTCCCGAGTCCTCCTTCTTGAGGCACACCGACATCCACTACCAATTTTCTTTGGGTGAAGATCAAACCCTTACACTTTGATTACAATAGAGACTTGAAAAAATTTCTAACTCTAAGATCACTCCCTTTCCTTTTCTTTTTCTTACAAATCACACAAAATTTCTTTCTCACAGAAGTTAATTGCCCAAACAGAGTTGTATAGAATGTAAGAAAACTTGAGATATTTATAGACCTCAAATAACTTTAGAAATTAGAGCCAAAAATCAAACATACCCAAAAAAATTGGATATAGGCGGTTTACCCTTCGACTGGCGGCTCACACACTTGGGCGGTTACCGTCGGCACTTAGCGGGTTAACCGCCCAAAGTACCTAGATTCCTGGGTACAGGTGGTTTAACTGCCCAGCCTAGGCAAATCAGTCACCCAAAAACCTGGGCGGCGATGGTACACCCATCGCTCACCAGTGGTTTACCCATCGGAATTTTCGTAAAAAGTGGTTCCCTCTACTTTTCAAATTTTGACTTGAACCTAATGTTGACTAACCCTATGGTCAACCAACTGATCTCAACCTGAGCTTAATCAAACCCCAATAGTGGACCCGATTGCCTTACTAAGTTGATTTGGATTTCTTCCAAATCCAACTCAATTTTAGACTCAAACCCTAACTATGACTCAATAATTACAATACTTAATGACTAATCAAGATAATCAAAACCTAACTTTCGCCAATCCAGCAGCCTCCTGTGAGTCTTCCCGTTTGCCTCTCGCGATCTCCCGGCGTGTTCCTAGTGAGCTTTCCGATCCCTTTGGCGAATCTCCTAGCGAACTTCGGTAAGATCCCACTACATCATCCAAACCTGGCCTGATGCCTAAGCTTGATCTTGGCCCATCATTTAATTATAACTTCATTGCTCCTATCATAGTTAGTCTTGCATGATGCTAATTATGACTTAATTAAATATAATCATAATTACCAAATATCTATTACAAGACCATCCCAACTCCCGACAAGCTTTTCGGCGACCCCCAACAACCTACCGGTGAGTCTCGGTCTTCTTCTGGCGAACTCCCTTGTGCCATCCTAACAAACTACCGATACCCTTGATGAGCTCCTAACGCACTCCTAGCGAGTTTCCAATCGTATCGACCCGATGCATGGGCTTGACCTTGGCCAATCATAATTGTAATAACCATTTTATCATAATTAATCTTGTAATAATTAATCCTAACAATCCTATTAGATCAATAACCTATCAATTGATTTTATCATCAAAATTCGAGATTCAACAATCTCCATCTTTTTAATAATGATAATCAATTGATGATAGGAGTTAATCCTAACTCTCCTTAAATCTATGCTACTTAAATTTAAGAGAAGCACACACTTTTAAATTCAAGTCATCAATTCATGAGTAAAAAAGAATTAAACATTTATATCTAAGATGTCTAATTCATATCCTTATCCAAGATATCCATATATTTCAACAATATCATGTGTCATCAATATATTCATCATGTGTCATCAATATATATTTCTCCTCCTTTGTCATTAACAAAAAAGTGAAATATAGCTAATAATTTTAAAGCACAAGAGAACATTACTCTCCCTTAGTATATGCATTATAAAATTTTCTTCCCCTTTAATAAGGAGAGAAATAAGAGAGGTGTTATTAAATCATTTTATCATAGAGAAGAGCTCTTAATAAATTTTAAAAAAGTAATACTGAGCTCAAAAGTTTAAGGGATTTAAAGATTACTTATGTATTTAAAATGTAGCAAAAATCATCTCTTGATATCAAAACTTATCTCTTGTAAATTTCAAATGTGGTACATCTTCATACAATTTTTTTCTCTTTTTTTATGAAAATAATAAGATAAAATCATGGAGAAAGTTTTCAAAAAAATGTTATAGAAAAACTTTATTTAATAAAATCTATATTAGTAATTTATATATTTTCATGATTTAACATTTCTAGGTTTCAACCTCAATATTGTATATATAGAATTTCGAATATGAGCTCAACAAATTTTTCTCATATAAATTTCAAGAAAATATAGCAAATAAATCTGAATAATAATAAATTATTATGTTTATGTAGATTTTCAAAATTATCATTACATGTATGATCATCATACATGATTTCACATCGTTATACCTTCTCATTCTTTGTCATCAACAAAAGGAGAAGTACAATTAATAAGTTTTTGATATATGAAAGCTTAGTAATTTAACAATTATTACTTTAAAACATGCAAACTAGTGAATTCATTCTTCTCTTTTAAGAAGTGCAAGCTAGCAAATATTTGACTCCTTTACATTATTCAAGCTAGTAATTTTATAAGCTAACAAGTTTTGCTCCCCCTTTGTTATTGTCAAAAAGAAGGGATTGTTAGAATAATGCAAAATTTTTTCCATTATATCATTTTTAAGAAATAAATCAAGAAATATACTAATCATCACATGAAATATAACAAGAAAAATTAACATGGTGATGAGATATTTAATTTATGAAGACAAATTGTGACTATCAAGAGACAAATTATAAGAGAAACAAATAAAATAAAATCTCCTGATTCATTCATAAGAAATCTCAAGTTGTTAAGTTCATATTTTGTATAAAAAATTCTTTTAAATAATACAAAGACATATAACAAAAGATTTTGATTCATAAAAAATTTCAAGTTATAATTCTAAGAAATCAAAACCATGATATAGATAAATAACTTATTCAATTTTAAAATCATCAAAATTACTTTCAAGAGATTCAAAATGTAATTAATAGACTTATTAGTCTCTTGAAATGCTGGTGATTTCTTTTCTCCACATGTGTGAGCAAGAAGGTAGAATCAAGATAGAGAAATAAAAAATATCATATCATAAAATACTTTAAAGATATAAATTTTATAAATATGAATTTTAAAATTAAGCTCAAAACTTCAAGATATTCAAGGAGATTCAAAAGTTTAAGAGCTACTCATGCATTTAAAATCATCTCATGTAATTTAAAGTATAGGAAAAGATCATCTATTGTAAACTTTAATAAAAAGCATCAAGAATTTTATAAGACACGATAGTAGATCAATCTCAAATTGTAAATCAAGTATTTTACATACATTTAAAAAATTCTAAATTTTCTTCCAAGCAAATTATTTCTCATTCAAGGTTATCATATCCGCTTTACTTTTAATCATATTAATAATTTTATCTCTCCTTTTTTTTTGTTATGTCAAGAAAAAAATATGATAGCATAATTTCTTCTTAGCATTCATATTCAAATTACACCAAAAAGTACAAGGACATCATGTCATTAAAGACAAAATCAAAATTTTAAATATCAAAAGACATGATTTCGTTTAATAAGTTTATTTCTCCTTTTTTTTGTGAATAATAAAATGAGTCTTAGGAGATAATCTCAATTCATCCAAGATAAATCTTTTTAATAAAGAAGAATGATCTTGATAATAATTTTAATTAATATTGTTAAGATCATAAATCATATTTTTATTTTAAAAAGAAAATTATAGAGATCAATAACATGATTCCCATAACATATAAGTCAAGTCAAGAAATTAAAATAATATTCATGATAATATAAATCTCTTTCAATTTTTAACTTATCACAAACTTAAGAAATACTAATTTTGGTGATAAGTTACGCCATTCATGAGTTTTAAAATAAATCATGTCAAGATAAATATTGATATCAAATGACATTCATGAATATCAAAGACATGATTTAATTTAATAAATTTCTTTTTAGATGATAAAATAAAAGATTTTTAAGTTTTATTTTCTAAATTTACCAAAATTATGATAATAATTTATTCAAGTTCAAATCATCAAATTGTCAAAATCGCTTTCATAGTTAAGAGAGTCATAAAAATAACATAATTGATTTATTATTTTTTAAAATAAAATCATTTGAAAACTTATTCATAATCATCATCAAAATTTGCTTTTTGAAAAATTCAATGAAAGCATTATAGATTATTTTTTAATAGCTAAAATTCTCTAATCTATTTTTGTAGTTTAAGAGATTTAATAATAATATTATTATTTTATCTTTTATTGAAGGATTAATAGAATAAAAAAATTTTCAAGAATAATTGTCCTTCTTTTGAAATTTATTTCAAGAATGCATTGGCATTTAAATTCAGAAAAGAAATTTCATTAGGATCATTGTAAAAATATTTTCAAATAAAAGCTTTTATTTATTTTAAATCTAATGATTTTTATATGTTGAAAGATTCTATCATGTTATCAAGAAGTTTTTCTTTTAAAGAAAGATGATTTTGTATATGATTTTTAGGTTTAAAAACAACATAAACCATCAACACAAGTTAATACACATTAATATAATAATCATCATCAAAATATTTATTTCATACATATGATTTTTATTTAAGTTAATTATACTTTTTTATTTCTAAGTCTAGCATGCTCTAGCTATGCATCATCAAGATTAACTATATATTGATGAACTATTTTCAATAAATTTTTCTGGTTATTTGCTTAGGCGAATAAGCTTTGAAAGAGTATTAGATCTCAAGTTATGTACCTTGAGCATCTAATTTCAAAACATTACTTAGTGTTCCTAGCCTTGTTAGGATACAACTTTATATTATACAAGGTTTTGATTTAGGTACCCATTTGAGTTTGGGTCATTTGAATGAGTCCTTTGCAATGAAGGACATTGGGCCAGCAAAGTAAATATTGGGCATACAGATTTCTCATGACAGAAGAAATAAGAGATTTCGTTATCATAGGAGAAATACATTGAAAAGGTATTTGATAGATTCAAGATGAGCAATATAAAGCTAGTTGGTTCTCCTCATTCAGGTCACTTCAAGTTATGCTTAGATCAGAGTTCGTCTAGGTGATCAGGAGAAGGAGAAAATGCAAAAGGTTCCTTATGCTTTAGTAGTTAAAAGTTTAATATATGCAATGGTATGTACGAGGTCGGACATCACATATGCAATGGATGTTGCTAGTAGATTTCTTGTAAATCTAGACAAATAGCATTGGGCAGTAGTGAAGTGGATTTTTTAGATAAAGAAAGTTCTAAAGTTTGTTTAAGCCTTGGAGGTGGACCATCTGTGGTGACATGTTATACATATGCAGATATGGCACAAGAAAATCAACATTAGGTTTTACACTCACTTTTGTAATAGGAGATGTGTCATGGCAATTTAGATTGCAAATGTGTATTGCTCTCTCCACCATATAGGCAAAATATATTGTTACTAAAGAGTTTTGCAAAGAAATATTTTACAAAGAAATATTATGGATGACGAGATTCTCATTTTTTCTAATGGCTTAAGATTGTTTATGATTCCTTTAGGAACCCAAATTAATTTATGTAGATTATAATTTTTAAATAAACATTTATAGGCTTTATGTCCTAATCTACCATAAAAATTATATTTATTTTTAGATAGTAAATTTAATATAGGTCCTTTTGTAAAGATAGTTGACTTTTGTTGAACATTACCAACAAGGCCTATGCTATTTCTACTATTAATATGACCCTTACTGGAAAGGATCATATTTTGGGATTTGTTCCCTATTTGAAATTTTTTTAGTGTTGATTTAAGCATGATGATTTCTTCTTTAACACTATCTAGTATCTTACATTTAGAGCATGTGTTGTTGTGTGATACTAGTGAATCATGCATTTTGTTAAGTCTACTAACTAGCAATTCATAATCATTCTTAAGCAGTTTAAATGATTTACTAAGTTTTCTAAACTCATCAAATGGATCATGAAACATGCTTAATAATTCAAAAAAAAAATATTTAAGGACTCACTGACCTCATCTTCGATGGTCATAAGAGCGAGGTTCTCCACTTCTTGGTTGTGCCTTTCACCTTTGGAGCTTCTCGACTTCTTGCATTCATAGCAAGAGTTTTTATCCATCTTTATATTATTTTTAAGATTCAAGTTCATTAATTTTTCTAGTTCATTTGTCAAAAGTTCATGGTCCTCATCACTCAAGATTTCACTCAAGGAGTCATGTGTTCTTCTCGATTCATATTCCTTCTGGTTCTTAGGAAGGTGTTCTTCTTGTTCATTTTTAGAAGTATTTTATTTAATAATTTATTTATATTAAGTATGCTTTCATATGTTATTTCTAATACATGTCATATATCAAAAGCCGAATCAAAATAAGAAACTCAATCAAATTCATTTTTATCAAGAGCACAAAGCAAGACATTCATAGCCTTTGCATTTAACGAGAAAGTCTTCTTCTCCAAATCATTCCAATTGTTCATTGGAAGAAAAGAATTTTTAAATATGTTTTCAATAATAGTCCATAAATCAAGGTCTAAAGCAAGCAAGAAAACTCTCATCCGAGTTTTCTAATAAGTGTATTTCGTTCCATTGAATATGGGAGGACGAACAATAAAAAGGCTCTCTTGAAAACCAATAAGAGCCATTTCTCTTAAGTGTTAAATCAAATGAGAAAAATTGAGGCTCTAATACCAATTGTTAAGATCAATTGGCACCAGGGGGCGAATTAGTACAAATATAAATTTTAGTTTTAGATGAAAACTTTTCGATTAAACCAAGATAGGAAATATAAAGCTTTTCATTTTTAGTGAAACGAGTGAGTGATTAAAAGAAAGTTACTAAGTTAATGAGCAATAATACAAGAATATGTAAGCAATTGAAAGCAAAGAAGTACTCACAATTTTTATAGTGGTTCAGCATCAAAAACCTATGTCCACTCCCGAGTCCTCTTTCTTGAGGTACACCGGCGTCCATTACCAATCTTCTTTGGGTGAATATCAAACTCTTACACTTTGCTTAAGAAAATTTCTAACTCTAAGATCACTCTCTTTCCTTTTCTTTTTCACATAATTTAATTGCCCAAAAAAAGTTATATAGAATGTAAATAAACTTGGGATATTTATAGACCTCAAATGTTCTCAGAAATTAGAGCCAAAAATCAAACATATCCAAAAAATCGGGTATGGGTGGTTTACCGTCGGCCCTGGGTGGGTCAGCTGCTCGAAAACCTAGGCGGTTACGGTACACCCGCCATCACCATTGGTTTACTCGTCGAAATTTTCATAAAAGTGATTCCCTCCACTTTTCAAATTTTGGCTTGAATTTGAAGTTGACTAACCCTTTGGTTAACCAATTGAGCTCAATCTGAGTTCAATCAAACCTCAATAGTAGACCTGATTACTTTTTTGAGTTGATTTGGATTCTTTCCAAATCCGACTTAATTTTGGACCCAAACTCTAACTATGACTCAATAATTATAATACTTATTGACCAATCAAGATAATCAAGACCTAACTCCTGCCAATCCGACAGCCTCTGGTATTCTTATGGTGAGTCTTCTAGTCTTCTTCTGGCGATCTCCTGGCATGTTCCCAGTGACCTTCTCGATCCTTTCAGCGAATCTCCTAGCGAACTTCGGCGAGATCCCACTGCATCGTTCGAACCCGACCCGATGCCCAATCTTAGCCCTGTTGGGCAGATGGCCCAGATTCAGCTGATAATAGGCTTTAGTGAAGCCCACAGCCTAAAACTTCACTTATATTAACCTAAAACCTATATTAGGTGGCTAGGGTTGAGATTAAGAGAGCAACGATAATTGAAAACGTGGGTGAGAGAAAATAGACTACAGATTGACAATAGATGCCAAAAAATAAGAGATTCAAGAAAGGGAAGAAGATAAGGATAAGAAAAAATTATTCTCAATCATTCATATCTCAGGTTAGATCAGTTTGTAGTAGATTCTTACTTTGATCTCTTGGGAAGGTTTTGGATATTATTTTTAGTATTATAGTCCTTGTATCCCTATGATTCTCTTATGGCTGTTGCTTTGGGCTTGGACAAGAAGCCTTGAGATCTGTATATTCATTATTTTGATAGTGAATTTTTTCTAGCTTGTCCCGTGGTTTTTACCCTTTGAGTTAATGGGGTTTTCCACGTAAATCTTGGTGTTCATATGATTGTGATTTCTATTTGATTCCACTATGTATGATGGCCTGCTAGTGTTTGTTCGTATACAAAGTTTATTCCTGTTTTATTCTCATCAACTAGTATCAGAGTAGGGTTTTGGTGACATTTAATCTTTTGTATTCGAACATGGAGACTGGTAATATTTCTCGTATGATTAGTTTAAACGTAAACAATTGAATGATATAGAAATCAAGAATAGAAGATCCCTTGTATTGCAAAGATTTGTACGGACCTTTGCAAGGGGATAATGCAAAACTAACAACTATGACAGATGATGACTGGAAGAGGTTAGATCGAAAAACTGTTGGCTTTATTTGTCAATGACTTGATGATAGTGTCTTTCACCATGTTTTTACTAAAAGTTCTGTTTACTCTCTTTAGAAAAATTTAGAAGGTCTTTATGAAAGAAAAACGGTTGGCAACAAAGCTTTCTTGATCAGAAAACTTGTGAACTTGAAATATAAACAGTGTACTTCTATTCCTGAGCATTTGAATAGAATGCAGAGTATTACTAACAATTTATCCTCTATGAAAATGTCTCTTGATGATGAGTTGCAAGCATTGTTACTTCTCAGTTCTTTGCCAGAAAGTTGGGAGACACTAGTGGTTTCCCTTAGTAATTTTGCATCATATGGTATCGTCACCATGAGTCAAGTAACAAGCAGTTTGTTGAATGAGGAGTTGAGAAGAAAGAATTCAGCTGCTTTTTAGATTGATTCACAAGCACTTGTGTCAGAGAACAGAGGAATGTCAAAGTCAAAGGATAGAAGTGGTTCACACGTGGGTAGAAGCAAGTCAATATCAAGGAAAGACATTGTTTGCTACAATTATGGTGAGAAAGGACATTACAAGAATCAGTGCAAGTAAACTAAGAAGAATAAGAAAAGGGAGAAAGAAGTGGAGCATACAGAGTCAAAAGAGAATATCACAGCTATGGTGCAAGGTGGTGATTATTTGATTTTGTCTACTTCTGATGATATTTTTTCTTGTGTGTGTCAGGATCTCGAGTGGATAATTGACACAGGTACTTCTTATCATGCTACACTACAGAGGGAGTTCTTTGCTACTTACAGGTCTGAAAATTTTGGTATTGTCAAGATGGACAGCTATGACACAAGAAACATCATTGGCATGAGAGATATTCATAAAAAGACCAACCTTGGTTGCAAGTTGGTGCTTAAGGATGTGAGGCATGTGGTTGATTTAAGACTAAATTTAATTTCAGTTGGAAGGATGGATGATGAAGACTTTGATATCAGATTTCACAAAGGGCAGTGAAAGCTCAGTAAGGGTTCTCTTATTGTAGCTAATGGGAAGAAATGTCATACATTGTACAGATTGTAGACTAAAGCTTATGGTGAGCAGTTGAATGCCACAGAGAAAGACTTCAGAATGGAGTTATAGCATAGGCGATTGGGACACATGAGCGAGAAGAGACTGCAAGAACTTTCTAAGAGAGAGGTATTGCCAGACCTCAGAGGTACACGTTTGAACCCTTGTATTGATTATTTGGCTGGTAAACAATATAGAGTTTTTCTTGTTAGTCTTGCCTTATCTAGAAAAATGTATGTCTTGGACCGTGTCTATACAGATGTGTGGTCCTTTGAGGACAAAAACTCATAGTGGATCTATTAATATTCCTAGTATCAATGGTACACTTTATTTTATTACTTTTATAGATGACTTTTATAGGAAAGTTTGGATCTATGCTTTGAAGACGAAAGATCAGGTTATTAATGTCTTCAAGGAGTTTCATGCAAGAGTTGAAAGGGAGACATAAAGGTAATTGAAATGCATAAGATCATATAATGGTGGTGAGTACATAGGATTATTTAATGATTATTACAGGTCACATGACATCCAGCTTGAGTTGACAGTCCCTGGTGCACCTCAGCATAATACAATTGCAGAGAGGATGAATCACACCATCATGAAAAAGATCAGATGTATGCTTTCATAAGTCAAGCTACCTAAACGGTTTTGGGATGAGGCTTTGAGAATTGCAGTTGATGTAATTAACTTATCACTATGTACAGCTCTAGATGTTGATATTGCAGAGCATGTATGGTCAGGGAAAGATGTCTCTTATAGGCATTTAAGAATGTTTGGTTATCGTGTATTTGCATATGTTCCAGATAATGAGAGGTCCAAACTGGATGGTAAGACAAAAGAGTATATTTTTCTTAGTTACTCATATGATTAGTTTGGTTATAGGCTTTGGGATCCAGAAAAGCAAAAAGTGTTTAGAAGCAGAGATGTTGTCTTCTTTGAGTATCAAACCATTGAGGATTTGAAGAAAGAGGCATCAACTAAGACTTCTGCAGAGAGATTTATAGATTGTGACCCAGTTATTCCTCCAGTATATCAGGGTGATGAGGGAGATGTGCAGGAAGATGGTGTAGAGCCAAATGTTGATCTTCCTATAGGACATGTTGACAGGAAGAAGAAAGAGAGCAAGTTCCCATAGAACCTTAGTTAAGAAGATCTTTTGCGACCATATCAACCTTCCAGGAGATACTCTACAGATGAGTATGTGATGCTTACTGACACAGGTAAACCAGAGTTACCAGGAAGCAGTTGAAAGTGAGCAGAAAAAGAAGTGGTTTATTGCTATGCAGGAAGAGATGGATTCTCTACAGAAGAACCACACATATGATTTGGTGCAACTACCAGAGGAAAGTAAGGTCTTGAAAAACAAGTGAGTTTTCAGGTTGAAGACTCAAGAATATTATTCTCAACTAAAGTATAAAGCTAGATTAGTTGTGAAAGGCTTTAGTCAAAAGAAAGGTATTGACTTTGAAGAGATTTTTTCTCTTATTGTTAAAATATCTTCCATCCATGTTGCTCTTGGTATTGCTGCTAACCTAGACTTGGAGATTGAGCAGTTAGATATGAAAATAGCTTTCTTTTATGGTAATTTGGAGGAGAAAATTTATATGGAGCAACCAGAAGGTTTCAAAGTCAAAGGTAAAGAAAATATTGTCTACAAGTTGACGAAGAGCTTGTATAGGCTGAAGCAAGCTCCTAGATAGTGGTATAAAGAGTTTGATTCATTTATGATTAAAAATGAATATAAAAGATCAACTTCATATTATTATGTGTACATCAAACAGTTTAGTAAGGATTTTATTATTCTCTTACTTCATGTTAATGATATGCTTATCCTTGGGAAAGATATGTCTATGATTGACAGGTTGAGGAAGGAACTGAGTGAGTCTTTTGCAATGAAAGACATAGGACCAGCAAAACAAATACTAAGGATGTAGATTTCTCATGATAGAAGAAAGATAAAGATTTGGCTGTCACAGGAGAAATACATTGAGAAGGTATTGGATAGGTTTAGTATAAGTAATGCATAGTCAGTTGGTTCTCCTCTTGTGATTCACTTCAAGTTATGCTCAGAGCAAAGTTCGTCAAGTGATGAGAAGGAGAAAATGCAAAAGGTTCCTTATGCTTCAGCAGTTGGAAGTTTAATATACGTGATAGTATGTACGAGGCCAGACATCACATATGCAGTGAGTGTTGCTACCAGAGTTCTTGCAAATCTAAATAAAGAGCATTGGGCAGCAGTGAAGTGGATTTTTAGGTATCTCAAAGGAAGTTCTAAAGTTTGTTTAAGCTTTGGAGGTGGACCACCTATGTTGACAGGTTACACAGATGCTGATATGGCAAGAGATATTGACACAAGGAAGTCCACATCAGGTTTTATACTTACTTTTGTAGGGGCAGCTATGTCATGGTGGTCTAGATTGCAAAGGTGTATTGTGCTCTCTACCATAGAGGCAGAATATATTGTTGCTACAGATGTTTACAAATAAATATTATGGATGAAATGATTCTTACAAGAATTGAGATTGAAACAGGAAAACTATGTGGTGTATTAAGCCAGACAGAATGCCATTCATTTATGTAAAAACCCAAAATTTCATTCCAAGTCAAAGCATATAGATGTCAGATATCACTGGATCAGAAATGTGCTTGAAGAGAAATAATTACAGCTTCAAAAAATTCACACAGATGATAATAAGGTAGATATGTTAACAAAGACTTTACTGAAAGAGAGGCAGAAGATGTGCCGACAGCTGGTCGGCATGGCTTCACATTGAGGAGTCATGAGACAGCCTCCCTTATGGGTTGAAGGGGGAGGTTGTTGGGCAGATAGCCCAGATTCAGCCCATAATGGGCTTTAGTGAAACCCATAACCCAGAACTTCACTTATATTAACCAAAAACCTAAATTAGGTGGCTAGGGTTAAGATTAAGAGAGTAGCGATGGTTGAAAACGTAGGTGAGAGAAAATATATTGCAGATTGACAGTAGAGGTCAGAAAATAAAAGATCTAGGAAAGGGAAGAAGACAAGGACAAGAAAAGACTATTCTCAATCATTCATATCTCAGGTTAGATTAGTTTGCAGTGGATTCTTATTGTGATATGTTGGGAAGGTTTTGGATATTATTTTTAGTATTATAGTCTTTGTATCCCTATGATTCTGTTGTGGCTATTGCTTTGGGCATGGGCAAGAAGCCTTGAGATCTGTATATTCATTATTTTGATAGTAAATTTTTTCTAGCTTGTCTCGTGGTTTTTACCCTTCGAGTTAAGGGTGTTTTTCACGTAAATCTTGGTGTTCATCTGATTGTGATTTCTGTTTGATTCTGTTGTGTATGACAGCCTGCTAGTATTTATTCATATACAAAGTTTATTCCTGTTTTATTCCCATCAGGCCCATCATCTAGTTGTAACTCCATTGCTCCTATCATAGTTAGTCATGCATGATGCTAATTATAACTTAATTAAATGCAATCATAATTATCAAATATTTATTATAAGATCATCCCAACTCCCGGTAAGCTTTTCGACTATCTTCGATAATCTTCCGGCGAGTCTCAATCTTCTCTTGGCGAGGTCCCTTGCGCCATCCTGACAAACTCCTGACACCCTAAGTGAACTCCCAACGCACTCTTAGCGAGTTCCCAACCGCATCAACTCAATGAATGGACTTGTCCTTGGCCAATTTTGATTATAATAATCATTCTATCGTAATTAATCGTGCATCAATTAATTCTAACAATTCTATTAGATCAATAACTCATCAATTGATTTTATCATTAAAATCTGAGATTTAATAGATAACTGATAGAGTTGGGGCCGACTGTTGGGGAAGAGGGCGACGGTGCTGTCAGGCAGCGACAACGGATAGAAGGTTCTCACTGGGCGAGCATATGACAGTAGTAAGGACTAGAAGCAAGGGGAGAAAGATACGACAGTGGTGCCCTTTGTCTTCTTCTCTTTCTCTCTTTTCCCTTTATTTTTTTTATGGTTGCTACAGACGGTGAGGATTAACACTAACAGCAAAGGGAGGAGACGCTATAGGTAGGGTGATCGACAACAGCAGTTGCGACAAAATGATCATACCAAGGTGCAATCGGTGACTACATGGGTTGTAGTGGTGATAGAGGTGAGACAAGATGGGTGCAGCTGGAAGCAGCGATGAAGAGGTTGAGGGCAGTGGTGGTCGGCGGCTATGAGGAGAAGGCAACAGCCGACAAGGGATGGCGTCGCGGCTGTGGCTAAGAGTGGCTGCAGAGGAGGACGGAGGAGGGCTACAATTATGGTTGAGTAAGGCAGCCGTGGCACAGAAGGGCAACGATGCTGCTGATGGAGGAAAAAGCCACAAGAAGTAGAGGATGCAGTGGCAGAGGATGAACAAGAGGTAGTCGCCAGACAGCTGATTGGAAGCGACTGCATCAGCAGCAGAAGGGCACTAAAGGAGAAGGAGCGGTTGGCTGGAGAACGGGATCACGGTGGGGAGGAAGCTCCACCTGCGGACACAACGACCATGAGAGAGGGCCCAAGGTGAAGCACCGACATAGGGCCGCGATAGTCATATGCAAGATTCAGGCACACAGCAAGAGCGCCTCACGAGAGGAGAGCGACAAGAGCGATGCCATTCTCGTGTAGAAGAAGACACTGATAGAGTCGTCTCTAGTGAAGCCGTGGTTGAGGAGAGAGATGGCGACAAAATAAAGACATCGCCTTTGTGGGATGGAAGTATAGGTAGCGACAACATAGGTGGTTGCAAGGGTGGGAGGAAAGTAGTAGCGTCACCACTGTTGTGCGCAACCGAGGGCTGCTGTTGCCACTAACGACAATGCTATGATAGGCGACAGGGGAGAAATAGGGGCTGACCAATGACAGTAGCAGGTGCGACAGAAGTGGCTGGCTGAGAGGAGAAGCAGTTGCTGTAGCAATGATTACTACGGCAACGACAAGGGTTACGGCAAGGGCAACAAGCAGAGTAGCAGCAGGGGGGGTCAGTGAAGGGCTCAAGAGATGCTGTCATTTGATAGCAAAGAAAGAAGATTGATCTTGAGATTAGACTACTCCTTGAGAAATCGGAGCTGCTCAGGGCAGTTAGTGCGATATGTTGTAGCTAGATACAAATCATCGAAAGAAGGAGGTCTTGACGTGTTGGAGCCGCAAGGCCACAAGGCAGGATGGGAAAGGACAACAGTGGTAGAGCTGACAATTGGAGCATCCAAGATAGAAGTCGACGACAGTGAGTCCTATGAGGGAGGAGGAAGCCGACGGAAAAGAAGGGTCATCACGGAGAAATGGTGATAAAAGCTATCGTTTGACAGTGGATAAAAAATAAGTAATCTCTCTTATAAAAAGAGGGGCTCTGATACCATGTTGAAATAGGAAGAAGTAATAAAATACCCATTGAGTTCATTGATTCATCATCAATCTATATAGGTGAAGATAGGAGGATTTTCCTTAACTAACCTACATGATTTTCTCATTCAATTAAAGAAAATATATCTAAATCTTAATTTAATCCTATTTTTTATCATGGACAACTGAGACATAAAAAGGAAATTCTTAAAGGAGTACATTCATGATTGGTTACCCATAGCTTTTATACATAGGCAAAATCCTATTCTTCTTTTTAGTCCTACACAGGGCAGGGTCAATTCTTACTTTATGGTTGTTCCATTATGTATTTATAGTTTAGAGCACTAGGCTAGGTGGGTTTTCTCTATTAACATAGAGTGGAATCCCCTTCTCTCTTTCTGCTTATTTCTTTCAAGTTCGACTCTTATATGTATTTGTTATCATTCTTATACTAGGTTGGTTAAGGACACGTACTTTATTGGGTTAACAAGAAAGAGTAGAAATCAGATGTTATATCCACTCCTTGTGTATGAGTTTTCATCTGTCACCAAGCTTAGACAAAGAGGAGGTTGGCAACTGAATCAACAGAATAAGATTACGATTCTAGTCTTGTTTGTTTATTCGGGTGTCTCCTTAGCCAAAGAAAAGGGTATGTATGCTCAGGTGTTTCCATTAAGAAGGGAGCTCGAGATCAATAAAGGATTCTGCTTATAGAACTGATTGAACACCTGCCCTTTCTTTTGCTTTGGGACTTGCTTGCAGGTTCTGTTGGAGTTATCGCTAGTTGCATGTCATATGAACTATAACTCATATAAGAGGCATAAGGAATCTCTCCTCCTTGCAACTATAGTAGAACTAGAGAAATGAGTAGAACCTTACTGAGAAGAATGTAAACAAACTGCTTACTCACTTATTGTTGACATATCATATTATTACTTAAATCATGGGTACATATATTACTTGAATCACTAGTGGAGACAACCTCTAAAACAAGAATAAGCATTAGTGCCATTGCTTCTTGTTCTATAAAGAAAAGAGGAGAGGCATCACATAGAGTAACCTAACACTGCTCGCGCATCAATATTAGATGATTTTCTTCCATTAAACGAACAACACCCAACTAGAATAGACCATTCTATTAAAGTTGACAACACAGGTGAAACAAGGGATGAAAGAGACTATACTTCACAAACAGACCCACTTGCTGTTGACCTGACCTTTTGCACTCTCCTTTCATAACCGACAACCAATCTTTTGATTCTTGGGTCTAAACCTGAACTTGAACCTGAACCTGACTAATCATGCTGATTCTTAATCCTCTTAATCAATAATTACTTTATCCATATGAAACCCCGATCCAACTTTAGCCTCTCCTAAGCCGTACTCTCCACTTTCTGAATTACTTGCTACCCGGGACTTTAAACTAGATAATTTGAACTGGAACTGGCCAAGCATAAGCCTTAAAAAAACAAGCATAAGAATCACCTACTTCAGATATAACTAGGGATTCAACTATAATAGGCAATTTATAAGCTTACTTTAGCAGAGCATCTGATGTTGTCGATGTACACTTTCCCGCTTTTTGTCTTTCGGGAATGTCTTCTCCTAGCAAATCAATACTCAATATGAAACTAGAACAGAGCCACTTGCTTTTGACTCTCTTGGGACGCTAATGGGAGCTTAAAAGCCAATATGGGATTCTTTTTTTAATTGCTTCATGGGTGGAGGCATAGTTGAAACTTGTTTCGTTAGTGGGCATAATCTTTAGCTTATGATTTGAGTCTAATCTTTATTATATTATATTATAGAACATTTAGGATATAGCTCGAACTAGAAATCAATCGTATTCATTCAATATTGATCACTTCGAAGCCAGTGCATGCTCCAAATCCTGATCTTTACTCTACACTTCCATTTTTTTTTTGCAAATCCATATCTTTCAATAGCTTTTGAACTTGTTGATTCCCTTGTCGACTCAACTTCCTTAGACTTAATCTTTCAATAGCTTCTGAACTTAGATCCAATAACATCATAATACTTTCAGGATAGATGTGTTATCCTTCCTTATTAGTACCATATGTTTCTTATGATTCTTCCATGACCTCAACTTGAAGTAAGGAATGCTATTGAACCCTAAGATGTTAGGCTACAAATGAATTCTAAGGATGGTTTTCGAGTGGAGTGGAGATTCATTTTCCATAATCAGAGTTGCCCCTAGAACACAAGACTTATTTCAGAGTACTTGACTTCTTATTCCTCTTCTCTGACTTCATTAAGGGGTACCCGCACATAATTCTATATAAATTCCATTATAACTTTTGAGTTTAATAAGGGGTCTATAAGTGATAAGTTATTCAGTGCCAAAGAAAGTAAGCAGAAGCGCAAAGTTCTATTCTAGTATAGTCAACGAGATTCGAGTCCAAGCCTAGGTCCAAGCCTAGCAGAATTAGTAGTGTCATTGTTGTCTACAACATCATATGCAGTACTAAAGCTTTGAAGCAGAAGCAATAGGTAGATTAGCAACTCCAAGGACATAAACTGACTTTCAAGAGTGGAGAGGTGCCAATATCTTACTCTTGGGTTGAGGAAGCATATTCCTATTGATATTAAGATCAATTAAGGAAAGGAAGCTCACTACGAGAGATGATTTATTGGGTGGGTAGCCTCAGCCTAGACTTGCTTCGAATGGTTAACAACATTGGTGATTAGAATGTGCTTTTGAAGCGAGGTGTGATCTAGGTCCTCAATGTAAGGATCTTGCAACAAAGAAAGAACAAATTTGATCTATCAGCATAGAACTCTATTTGCAGCTCCCTTCTCGTCAATTACCCCCTTACCGTTAACAAATATTGTTAGCATAGATCGATATCCTCTTTTGACTCTAATTATTCTGAAATTGAAACTACTCAAACTACTTACTCTCTTGCTTTAAGAATTAAATTTATATCTCCATATTGATAGAAGATAGAATTAAGTTAGGATTTAAATATGTTTTTTCCAACTGAATGTGGAAATCATGTAGATTAGTTGAGAGAAATCAATGAACTCAATGGGCATTTTTATTACTTCTTCCTATTTCAACATGGTATCAAAGCCCCTCTCTCTATAAGAGAGATTACTTATTTTTTATCTGCTATCAAACGATAGCTTTTATCACCATTTCTCTACGACGACCCTTCTTTTCTGTTAGCTTCTTCCTCTCTTATCAGACTCACCATCGTCGACTTCTATCTTCGATGCTCCAATCACTGACTCCGTCACTCATTAGCTCTACCACCACTGTCCTTTCCCCTGCTGCCTTGTGGCTCCAACATGTTGAGACTTCCTTTTCCCAATAATTTGCATCTAGTTGTAGCAGATCATACCTACTGCCCTGAGTAGCTCCAATTTCTCAAGGAGTAGTCCGATCTCGAGATCAATCTTCTTTCTTTCCTGTCAAATGATAGCATCTCTCGAGCCTTTCACCGAACCCCCTACTGTAACTTTGCTCGCTACCTTCGTCGTAGCCCTTATCGTTGCCGTAGTAATCGTTACCGCAACAACTACTGCTCCACTCCGTTGGCCATCTTTGTCGCACCTGCTACTCCCGACGACCAGCCCCTATTTGTCCCCTTTCACCTATCATAGTGCTATTGTTAGCAGCAGCAGCAACCCTTGATCGTATATAACAGCGATGATGCTACTACTTTCCCCCCACCTATGCAGCCGCCTTTACTGTTGCTGCCCATCCTTTCATCCTATAAAGGCGACGCCTTCATTTTGTTGCTATCTCTCTCCTCAGCCATGACTCCACCGGAGAGGGCTCTACCAATATCTTCTTTTGCATGAGAATGGCGTTGCTCCTGTCACTCTCCTCCTGTGAGGTGCTCTTACTGCCCGAGTCTTACGTATGACTGCAGCATCCCTGCCTCGACGCTTTACCTTGGGCCCTCTCTCTCATGGCCATTGCATCCGCAAGTGGAGTTTCCTCCCTGCTGTGACCCTGCTCTCCAGCCAATCGCTTCTTCCCCTCTTAGCAGTGCCCTCCTGCTGCTAATGCAGTCACTTTCAGTTGGCTGTATGGCCACTACCTCTTATTCTTCCTCTACCACTGCATCATTTGCTTCCTGTGGCTTTTTCCTCCATTAGCCACACTGTTATTCTTTCATGCCACCTCTCACTTAATCAATCGTAGTTGTAGCCCTCCTCCTTCCTCCTCCATGATGCCATCCCCTATCGGCTACTGCCTTCTGCTCCCAGCTGCCGATTACCACTACCCTCAACCTCTTCATCGCTGCTTCCAGTTGCACCCATCTTGTCGTAGCCTCTGTCACTGCTACAACCCACGTAGCCGCCGGTTGCACCTTGGCATGATCATTTTGCCGCAATCGTTGTTGATCACCCAGGCCCCATCTCCTCCCCTTGCTGCTAGCGCTGTTCTTCAACTTCTGCATCATAGAAAAAAAAAAGAAAAAGAAAAAATAGAGGGAAAAGAGAGAAAGAGAAGAAAATGAAGGACACCACTATCGCATCTTTCTCCCCTCGCTTCCAGTCCTTACTGTTGTCATCCACTCGTCAGGCGAGATCCTTCTATCCGCTACTCGGCAACACCGATGCCTTCTCCCTCGGCAATGGGCCCCAACTCTCTCAGTTCTCCACTCTGTTGTCCAACGACAGCTTATGCTTCATCCTTTATGCTACGTATACCTCGTGCTGGATCTCCTCTTCCTGCCATGCCTACACCATCCTTCTAAGCTAGGCTTACATGACCGCTAAAGTCAACTACCATAAGATCTTCATCACGGTTGACAACATAGCAGTCTCTTCTCATCCAGGCTTATATAGTCACCAAAGTCAACTACCATCAGACCTTCATCGTGGTTGACATCAATTCATGATCTATGTCCTTCACATGAGCTTGATCTTACGAGGGCATGATAGTCTGATCGAATCAGATTTTCATACTCGGCTCTAACAGAATTGTCTCCTCCTTCTGAGCTAGGCTGACTTTACCATCAAAGTCAATCGTCGTTAGATATTCACCGCAGTTGACAACACAACGACTTCCTTTTCAGCTAGGTTGATATCACCATCGAAGTAAACTGTCGTCAGCTCTTCACCACGGATGATAACATAATGGCTTTCTTCCTTTAGATTCATTATCATCAGTTCAAGGTCGACGTCCTTAGTTCAAGATCGGCATCCTTATAGGAGCTCGATCTTGCGGGGGCATGATAGAATATTGGATTAAGTTAATATTTAGATATGTTTTTCCTAATTGAATGAGGAAATCACGTAGATTAGTTAAGAAAAATCCTCCTATCTTCACCTGTATAAGTTGATGATGAATCAATAAACTATAAGTATTTTCATTACTTCTTCCTATTTCAACACTTATGCACTATATGCGTAACCTTCTCTTGAAATTGACTCTATAATTGAACCCGAACTTGGACCTATACAACATAACACTGAGAAGGTGAAGGAAGTCAAGAGCAGAACAAAGATTAGAGCCAGATCTAGATTCATAGTATGAGGTAATTGAAATTATTGTGTTTGACAACTTTCTATACCATGTGCTCTCGACGAGGGGGACAACCAATTTTTGCCCTTGCTTATTGAATAGAGGCACCTGGTACTTTAATTTCATAAGATAAGATTTAGAGGTAGACGAACGAACCTTTTACTCCAACCCGGGTCGGGTAAAGGGTGTTTAATTAGAATAGATCGATCAAAGATTATTTGTGCGATAGGTGTGGAAAGAAATGAATGAGTTAACTTGGGCTCAGGGGTCAAGGAAAGTAGTTGACAGAACAAGTTTCAGAGTGGTTACTTGGCTGAACGCAAAGATTGGTTCAATGCTATTTCCTTATTTATTTCTATACTAGGTAAGAGAGACTCAATTTCATTCTTAAACTTCAACTCTACTTATTGAATCCCAAGTTTGTGACAAGATCGGAATAAGTATAAAGATCAGAAGAAGGAATAAGGAGTTTCCATTCTTGTTGAATCGGTGTTTGAGACTCGAGCTGAAGCAGTTCAACACATCTGGAGTATCTTTTTGTTCAAGTTTTGTCGTAGCCCTATCATTTGAGTTTCCCCAGAGTTTACCCTGGTTTCAACTTAGAGAATTGATTGCCTTATTTAACATTATCACATTATAGCCTACTAACTCAATAAATGCGTGGTGCAGAGAAGTCAAATGAGATATATTATTACTGGTGTCCTACATGTGTCAGTAATGATTGTTTGGAGTGGATACCCGGCACTATAGCTATAGATTAATTCGCTGCTAGAGTGTATTTGCTTGTTGAAATTGAATTGAATCGAAATCTAGGAAAGAAAGAGCAACGTATAGAAATAAGTAAGAGTATACACTCAACTCCTTCTTTGCTACCCGGAGACTTAGTGAGTGAGCTGTTTGCAATAAGTACAATTTTTGCAATTCTTTACTTAAAGTTGTTTGACTCAGGTTACTGAAAGAATAGAAAGGAGCAGGACACATATAAAGATAGTAAACACACAACCTCTTAGCCAAGCCAACAACTCTAAATCAGGTGTTGCGAGAACTTAAAGTGGAGAGTCATGAGTTGAAATAGCAGGATCTGGATCTTAGGAAGTATCTGAAGCAGAAGGAAGAATAAAGTCCCATTGAGTAAGCTCCAGTAGTTCGAGTTGTTGTCAGGGTAGAAATAGAATCACCAGTGGGAGTTTATTTGGGAGCGAGTGTTGAATCTGTTTCATCGAGTGTTGCTCCATAAGCACTTAACCTATTGTATATATCCAGCTAATATTCTTTAACTTATATGCTGAGGTGCCAAGATTCCTCTTATGTGATGGAATATCTTGTCATTCCGCAACTCAACAAGAGTTCTCGATGCATTTTTGCCTTGTATATTGGACTTCATTCTTGCTAATCCTAATCTATACTATTTCCTGCCTTACCTTGTTTCTCAATAAGTATGTTTCGAGTTACTTCATTGACTATGATTAGAGATAAATAGACTTGGGGCAAATAAGTAACTTCTATACAAGTAACTGATGAGAATAAAAGGAATAAACTTTGTATATGAACAAATACTAGTAAATTATCACGTACAATGGAATCAAATAAAAATCATAATCAAATGAATACCAAGATTTATATGAAAAACCCCTCCAACTCGAAGGGTAAAAATCACAGGACAAGTCAGAGAAAATTCATAATCAAAATAATAAATATATAGATCTCAAGGCTTCTTGCCCAAACCCAAGCAACAGCCACAAGAGAATGACAGGGATACAAGGACTATATTACTATGCACAATATCTAGTGCAAACTGATATAATCTGAAATATGGATGGTTAAGAATAGTCTTTCTCTGTCCTTGTCTTCTTCCCTTTCTTGGATCTCTTGTTTTCTACCCTCTACTGTCGATCTGTCGCTTTTTTCTCTCTCCCACGTTTTCAGCTATCGCTATCATCTTTTCCATAACCCTAGCCTCCAAATCTAAGGTTCAGGTTAAGATAAATGAAGATTAAGGCTGTGGACTTCATTAAAGCCCATTATGGACTGAATCTGGGCCATCTGCCTATTTGCCTAACAACCTTCCCCTTCAACCCATAAGGGAGGCTGTCTCATGGCTCCTCAATATGAAGTTATGTCGACCAGCTGTTGGCACATCTCCTATCTCTCTTTCCGTAAAGTCTTTATCAACATGTCTGCCCCATTATCATCTGTATGAATTTTCTAAAGCGGTAACTGCTTCTTTTTATGTACACTTCTGATTCAGTGATATCTGACATCTATATGCTTTGACTTGGAATTAAATATTGGGTTCTTGCATAAATGGATGACACTCTAAGCTATCATAATATACCACATAGTTTTTCTATTTCAGCCTCAATTCTTGTAAGAATCCTTTCATCCATAACATTTCTTTGTAAATCTCTGTAGCAGTAATATATTCTACCTCTTTGGTGGAGGAAGCAATACATCTTTGCAATATGGACTGCCATGACATAGCTCCCCCTGTAAAAATAAGTACAAAATATAATATAGACTTCTTTATGTCAATATCTCTTGTTATATCTGCATCTGTGTAACCTATCAACACAGGTGGTCCACCTCCAAACCTTAAACAAACTTTAGAACTTCCTCTAAGATATCTAAAAATCCACTTCACTACTGCCCAGTGCTCTTTGCCTGGATTTGCAAGAAATCTGCTAGCAACACCCACTGCATATGCAATATCGGGCATCGTACATACTATCGCGTACATGAAACTTCCAACTACTGAAGCATAAAGAACCTTTTACATTTTCTCCTTCTCCTCATCACTTGATGGGCTCTACTTTGAGCACAACTTGAAGTGACCTATAGGAGGAGAACCAACTGGCTTTGTATTGCTCACACTTAACCTATCCAAAACCTTATTAATATATTTCTCTTGTGACAACCAAATCTTCTTGTTTCTTTTGTCACGAGAAATCTGTATGCCTAGTATTTGTTTTGCTGGCCCCATATGTTTCATTGCAAAAAACTCACTTAGTTCCTTCTTAAACCTGTTAATCATAGACATATCTTTCTCAAGGATAAACATGTCATCAACATAAAGTAAGAGAATAATAAAATCCTCACCAAACTGTTTGATATATATATAATAATCTGAAGTTGTTCTTTTATATCCATGTTCAACCATAAATGAATCAAATATTTTATGCCACTGTCTTGGAGCTTGCTTCAGCCCATACAAGTTCTTCTTCAACTTGCGACAATATTTTCTTTACCTTTCACTTTGAAGCCATCTGTTTGCTCTATATAAATTTATCCTTCAAATTACCATGTAGGAAAGTTATCTTCATATCTAACTACTCAATCTCTAAGTCTGAGTAAGCAGCAATACCAAGAGCAACAGAGATAGAAGATATTTTAACAACAAGAGAAAAAATCTCTTCATAGTCAATACCTTTCTTTTGACTAAAGCCTTTCAAAACCAATCTAGCTTTATACTTTGGTTGAGAATAATGTATTTGAGTTTTTAACTTGAAAACTCACTTGTTCTTCAGGACATTACTCCCATTTAGTAGTTGCACCAAATCATATGTGTGGTTCTTCAATAGAGAATTCATCTCTTCATGCATAGTAAAAAACCACTTCTTTTTTTTACTCACTTTCAACTGCTTCCTGTTAACTCTCTAGTTCACATACATCAGTAAGCATTATATACTCATTTGTAGAATATCTTTTGGAAGGTTGATGTGGTCTAGAAGATCTTTTTAACTGAGGTCCTATGAGAAATTGCTCTCTTTCTTCTTTCTGCTCAATATGTCCTGCAGGTAGATCAACATCTGGCTCTGCATCATCTTCCTGCACATCTCCCCCATCACCCTGATATAATGGAGGAATAATTGGATTACAGTCTATAAATCCCTCTGCAGAAGTCCTAGTTGGTGCCTCCTTCTTCAAATCCTTAATGGTTTGATCTTTAAAGAAGACAACATCTTTGCTTCTGAATACCTTATGCTTTTATGGATCCCAAAGCCTATAACCAAACTGATCATATGAGTAGCCAAGAAAAATACACTCTTTTGTCTTACCATCTAACTTAGAACTCTCATTGTCTGGAACATGTGTAAATGCACGACAACCAAATACTTTCAAGTGCTTATAGGGGACATCCTTCCCTGACCATACATGCTCTACAACATCATCATCTAGAGTTATACAAGGTGACCAGTTGATCACATCAATTGCAATTCTCAAAGCCTCATCCCAAAACCTTTTGGATAGCTTGGCCTATGAAAGCATACATCTAATCTTTTCCATGATAGTGCGGTTCATCCTCTCTGCAACTGCATTATGCTGAGGTGTAGTAGGAACTATCAACTCATGCTGGATGTCATGTGACTTGTAATAATTATTAAATAATCTTGTGTACTCACCACCATTATTTGATCTTATTTATTTTAATTGCCTTTCTGTTTCCCTTAACTCTGGCATGAAACTCCTTGAAGACATTAATAACCTGATCTTTAGTCTTCAAAGCATAGGCCCAAACTTTTCTGAAAAATTCATTTATAAAACTAATATAATAAAATACACTACTAGTACTAGGAACATTAACAAATCCATCAGGAGTTTTTGTCCTCAAAGGACTACACACATCTGTATAAATACGGTCCAAGGCATGCATTTTTCTAGATTAAGTAGGACTAGCAACATAAACTTTATGTTGTTTGCCAGCCAAATAATCAATACAAAGGTTCAAACATGTACCTTTGAGATCTAGCAATACCTCTCTCCTAGAAAGAGCTTGCAGCCCCTTCTCGCTCATGTGTCCTAGTCGCCTATGCCACAACTCCATATTGAAGTATTTCTTTGTAGCATTCAACTGCTCACCACAAGCTTTAGCCTACAATCTGTGCAGTATATAACATTTCTTCCCATTAGCTACAATAAGAGAACCCTTATTGAGCTTCCACTGTCCTCTGTGAAATATGACATCTAAGTCTTCATCATCCTGCCTTCTAACTAAAATTAAATTTAGCCATAAGTCAACCACATGCCTCATATCCTTAAGCACCAACTTGCAGTCAAGGTTGGTCTTTATTTGGATATCACCCAAGCCAATGATGTCTGTTGTGTCATAGTTATCCATCTTGACAATACCAAAATTTTCAAACCTGTAAGTAGCAAAGAACTTCCTCCATGGTATAGTATGGTAAAGGCACCTGTATCAATTATCTACTTAAGATCCTAGCACATACAAGAAAAAATATCATCAGAAGTAAACAAAATCAAATAATCACTACCTTAGACTATAATTATGACATTCTCTTTTAACTCTATATGCTTTATTTCTTTCTCCTTTTTCTTATTCTTCTTAGGTTGCTTGCACTAATTCTTATAATATTATTTCTCACCATAATTATAGCAAATAATATTTTTTCTTAATCTTGACTTACTTTTACTTATACGTGAACCATTTTTATCCTTTGACTTTGACCTTCCTCTATTCTCTGAGACAAGTGCTTGTGAATCAATATGATAAGTTGTCAAATTCATTATCCTTAACTCTTTATTCAACAAACTGCTTATTACATGACTCATTGTGACAATACCATCTGGTGCAGAATTGTTGAGGGAAACCACCAGTGTCTCCTAACTTTTCTAACAAAGAACTGAGAAGTAACAACGTATACAACTCATCATCAAAAGATATTTTTAAAGAGGATAACTAGTTAGTAATACTTTGTTTTTTATTCAAATGCTTTGGAGTAGAAATATCCTCTTTATATTTCAAGTTCATAAGTTTTCTGATCAAGAAAGCTTTATTGCCAACCGTTTTTCTTTCATAAAGACTTTCTTACTTTTTTCAAAGAGAGTAAGCAGAACTTTCAGTAGAAACATGGTGAAAGATACTGTCATCAAACTACTGTCGAATAAACCTAACTATTTTTTGGTCTAACCTTTCCACTCATTGTCTGTCATAGTTGTGGGATTTATACTATCCCCTTGCAAAGGTCCATATAAGTCTTTGCAATATAGGAGATATTCCATTCTTGATTTTCATATCATCTAATTGTTTCTATTTAAACTAATAATGCGAGAAACATTACTTACCTCCATATTCAAATATAAAAGTTAAATGCCACAAAAACCATGCTCTAATATCAGTTCATGGGAATAAAAGGAATAAACTTTATATACGAACAAATACTAATAGGCCATCACACATAGTGTAATTAAATAGAAATTATAATCAAATGAATACCAAGATTTACGTGGAAAACCCTCCAACTCGACGGATAAAAATCACAGGACAAGTCAGAGAAAATCCACTATCAAAATAATGAATATACATATCTCATGGCTTCTTACCCAAACCTAAGTAATAGCCACAAGAGAATTACAGGATACAAGAACTATATTACTATGCACAATATTCAAAACCTTTCTAAGTGATCAGAGTAATAATCCACTGCAAACTGATCTAACCTAAGATATGGATGATTGAGAATAGTCTTTTTTTGTCCTTGTCTTGTTTCCTTTCTTGGATCTCTTGTCTTCTGCCCTCTATTGTCAATCTATTACCTTCTTTCTTTCTTTCTTTCATGTTTTTAGTCGTCGCTGCCTTCTTTTTCATAACCCTAGCCTTGAAATCTAGGATTTAGGTTAAGATAAATAAAGATTAAGATTATGGGATTCACTAAAACCCATTATGAATTAAATCTGGATTATCTGTTTATCTGCCCAATAATAACCACTGGACAAGGCCTAATTCACATAATCAATTGATAACTAATAAGAAGTTGATAATTTATTATATATTACACCAAGCAACTACTACAAAAGCAAAGAGGAATGAATTCCTCTTCGTTTGTAGGAGTTGTTATGTAGTCTTGTCTTTATGGCTTCAGCAAACTAGTGAGGCATCAACGAGTTACCAGTTATGCATCAGGAGCTACTTAATGCATTAATATGAGTTATGAGCAAGTCCTGTATTCGTGTTGTGCATTAGCCACTAATAAATACGTTATAATCAGTTAGAAGTACATCATGTTTTCTGGTTTTGTTGCCCTAACTGAATGAGTTGCACCCGTTGAGTTCTTGTATTCATTAGCTTATAGAGATTAATGTTGTACATCTTTTGATAAGATAGTTTTCGATCATATTGGTACAATGGATATTGGTATTGTTGGCACTAATGTTAGTTTGTAATTGACTTTTGATTTTTATGATTAATTACTGTCTAGACACTAAATCTCCTCTACCTGTTCAGTAAAGTTTGGTTAATTACTGCTAGACACTAAACCTCTTACTATTCAATAAAGTTGAGAGTGCGCCTTCTCACATGTATCCTTTAACGGTTCCTGATAAGCCCTCTTTTGCCTTCGATGAGGCATGTTTTACTATCCAATCAGATCTCTTTGCTTACCTCTGAGCCCTATTTATCGGTTGAGTAAATGCATTTTCTCCTAATACTTCTCCCTTTTCTTTCTATTCTTTCTTTGCTGCAATATATTCTTTCATTTTCGCAGGCTTTATCAATCAGAGTGTAGTTAGGGCAACTCATTTCAATTGGTTCTTCTTTCGGGATAAGAGACCCATAAGGACAATTTATTGGTTACTGAAAGTTAGCTCTGGTTTTTCAGAGTTTAAGTTCTCTCTCTCTCTCTCTCTCTCTCTCTCTCTCTCTCTCTCTCTCTCTCTCTCTCTCTCTCTCTGTGTGTGTGTGTGCGCGCGCGCGTACCTGAGCTAATGGGTTAGCTCATAAGTATAGGATTAGCTTTAAGTGTTCTCTCCCTCCTTTTAGCTCGGTTTGTTTGCAAGAGAAGAGGGTTTCACTGCCTATAATGCCCCTTTAATGAGGCTATAATGAACACTCGGCTCTAATCCTTATTCAGTTCCATCTTATATTATGATCCTTATATTTATTATGAACTTGTGGCCTTAACTGGACTTACTCTTGAAGAGCTACTATGTTAGGTTAGCACTTATTTCACACCCAAGGAAACTATCCTTTCTTACATAGACACAAGCAACAAAGACGTAGATATAAGCAACAAAGAAAGACAGAATAAACTGGGGATTAAACCCTTTCAAGAATCAATAGCCAATTTAACTTGTTCTTCCATAAATATTTCCTCTTGATGAAATGAATCTTTCTTATGATAAAATTAATATCTTTATGATACTTGAACAAGTTTAATTCTAACATTCTCCCCCTTAAACTTGTTTCATCCAACATGTCAAGTTTCTTTCAAAGTTGTTGAAACATCTATTTAAGAATTTTATGCTCATGGGGCTTGTTTAAGCCCACAAAGAGCTCTTTTTTTACTTGTATACTTTATATTCTTATTCATAAATAATAAAACCAGGGGGTTTTGAACATATACCTCTTCCTCAAGAACTCCATTAAGAAATACTGATTTGACGTTCATTTGTAAAATTTTTATTTCATCTGAGCTGCTAGGAAGATAAGTAATCATACTGTCTCTAATCGAGCAACTGGTACAAATACTTCTTCATAGTCGATCCTATATTATTGTTTATATCCCTTTGCGGCCAATCGTGCTTTATATTTCTCTATCTCTCCTTATGTATTTCTTTTTGTTTTGAAGATCTACTTAACACTGATCGCTTAGTGGTATTCTAGAAGTGTAGTAAGCTCTCATGTATCATTTTTGCTAATAGCATGAATCTCCTCCTTCATAGCTTGGCTCAAATTTTCTTCTTTACAAGCTTCTTCGAAAGCTAATGGATCATATCCTACAAAAAGATAGAATAAAGAAAATTCATTATTGTTAGTATCAATTCTTTAAGTCACATCATATAGCTCCTGAATCAGTCTTGTCCTTCTTATAATCAGACTTTTTGAATCATGTGACCTAGCTAATCTCAGTGATAATTCTGATAAAGCCTCTTCTGTGCTTGCATGTATTATATCCTCATCTGACAATATAGCTTTCTTATGTTGTTCATTACTTTTCTAGTCCCAATTCTGTTATTTATCAAAGTCAACATCTTTTGATATCATAACTTATTTGTGACAAAATAGTAGACTTTGTAACTATCGAAATTCTAAGCATAACATTATAAAATACATTTCTGACTTTTATCTTCAAGTTTTATTCTCTTTTTCTTTTCTTCTGGTATTTTTGGCAAATGCAATACTTTCAAAAATTCTTAAATGATCGACTTTTGATTTTCGCAGGCTTCATACTTCTTCTAGTGTAGAATTACCTATTCACTTTGTTGGAAACCTATTAAGCAGATAAACTGCATAAGCAACAATATCTCCCTAAAATTCTTTAGGAATCTTTCTTTTCTTTAACATGTATTGGACCATATTAAATATAGTCATATTTTTTCTTTCTGAGACACTATTTTTTAGAGGTGTGCATAGCATTGTAAATTGATGTAAAATTTTATTATTCTACAAAACCTTTCAAATTTATTTGATATATATTCACCACCTCTATCTATTCGAAATATTTAATCTTACAACCATATTAGTTTTTAACCAAGTTTTTAAATTCCTTGAATTTGTTTAATATTTCTTTCCTTTCTTTTAGCATGCAAATCCATGTTTTGCCACTATGATAATAAGTGAAGGTAAGAAAATTCCTGCTTCCTCCAAGTGATACTGGGCTGATAGTTCCACAAACATCTGAGTGTATCAGACCAAGTTGATGCCATGCCCTTTTTATTTTGCTCATTTTTGAAAGGCTATATTTCTTACTTACTAATAATATATACTTCATATAATTTTGATGGGCGATCAATTCTTGGCATTCTTGTAACCGTATTAAATTTCTCTAGAAGTTTTAAAGCCTTAAAATTTAAGTGTGCATATCTAAGATGTCATAATATAGAAATATCCTCAATATCAGTCTTAAAATAATTTAATCGATCAAAAATACATAAATATAGAGAAAATATCTATTTTCATCATTTTCACATGTGAGATTAAAGTCTTATTCTTATCATAAATTAAAAGAGTCATATCTTTCATCTCAATATTATAATCTTTTCAAGGAATTATCCCAAGATCAGAATATTATTTTTCATATCATTCACATAATAAACATCTGAAATACATAATTCTTTATCACTATTAAATCCAAGAATAATTTTACCTTTGCCCCTTACTAGTCTTTGAGACAGATGACCAAATGTAATGTTCCTATAATAACTTGTATCCATTTTTTAAAATAATTCTTTAATTTTACACATGTGATTTAAAGATCCTATATCTAGATATCATGTAATAGATTGATCTTTCTTCAAATTATCATAAGTCATTAGCAAAACTTGATTTTCGTTCTTCTATTCTTTTTTAACAAAATTTACCTTATCATCTAGATTGTCAGGATTATAATAATATTCAAAGGAGTAATACTCATATCTTTTGCAAACATAGCATTGTATTTCAGACCTTTTAGAATTTCTGCTACGTCCATGGCCTCGGCCACATCCTTGACCATAACCTCGGCCTCTTTGGCTAGAATTTTCTCCACTACCTTCATTGTTTAGAGACTCTTGATATGTCTGATTTCTACCACCTCTTCCTCTTTATCCACGACCTCTTCCTTTTTGAAAATTTGATTTACTTTTATTTTTAAGAGTAAGCTTAGTACTTGTTCCACAGTTTTGTCTCTGCTCTTTTTATAATTCTTTATTCATAAACTTGAAGGAAACCCATAAGTTGTTCTAAATATATTTTTTTCCAGTCTTTAGATTCTTCAATCATAACAGCAATAAAATCAAATGTTGAATCTAGTGATCTTAGTATCTTTTCTATCACTCTTTGATCACTTATTTATTTACCATTTCTTCTCATTTGATGAACAATAGAAATGATTTTTGTAAAATAAACAAAAATGGTTTCAGAAGTACCTTGCTGTAATTTTTTAAACTTGGCTAATAAAACTTATAAACGGAGTTTTTTTTACCTTATCAACACCACCAAATGCTTTTTGAAGTATGTCCCAAGTCTTTTTTGAAGTATTTACCAAAGCGATCATTTTGAACATTGTATTATCAAGCCCTTGGTAGATCATGAACAAGACATTTTCTCCTTCTTCCTTCGATCTTCGAGTTGTTTTCTTGCTTCTGCATTTATTGCTCCGTCTTCTACTAGACTTGATTCAATAAATCCATCTTCTATAAACTCCTATATATCTTGGGAGCCTAGAAATACCTTCATTTGGATGCACCATATATCATAATTTTCTTTTATCAATCTAGAGACTTGGAGTTGGAAGGTGCTTGGGGATGAAACCATAGCTCTAATACTAATTATTGAAGTCGATAGGAAGAAGAGATAGAGTTATCACACTAAGGAAGAGTAAGAGAAAGCTAAATCTTCTATACGTCTCTTAATATTTTTTATAATTTTATAAACTCTATATTTTTCATGATCAAACACATGAGGTTTATATAGTCTTCAAAAATATATTACATTAATGTACTAAGAATGAATCTCTTTCTTTTAAGAAACTCTTTCAAGAATCAATAGTCAATTCGACTTGTCATTTCATAAATATTTTCTCTTGATGAAATAAACTTTTTATGTGATAAAATTAATCTCTTTATGATACTTAAACAAGTTTAATTCTAACAACTGGAAGATCGACAATGAACGCCAATGAAACAATTACTTCATAGACAAAGACCTATAGCAGCACAATCAAACCATTAACTTGCTTAGCCGAGATCGTATATAAATGAGTAATATTACCCATATCTATACTAAATCAAGGAGCTTCTCTTTGCGAACACCAATATACAACAATTTAACTATTTAACTACAGATTCTATTACTCAATCCTCAGTTGTCGAACTATACTTTCAATCTTCGGCTTTAGACTCTGTCTTTGATCCTTTCTTTACTGTAGCTGTAGACGAGAATCTTAAGCAACTATTGCTTACTCTTATTCTCCTTGCTTCATCACACATATTTACTTTCCCTAGCAAACTCACCACTTATTGAAGCCAGTGAAGACAAGACTTGGGCCCCGGATCGGATACTGATTCACCTTAGCGCTTCAACTTAAGGACCTTTTTATTACAATGCATTTCGTTTACTAGTGCTCCTTAGCTTTTTCTCTTTTATCAACGATAGGAATGAGTAAACCAACTGCTTCCCTTGCCTGTCTACCTCTCTTATTAATTACTATCTTATATATAGCCTATCTCTTTTATTCTTGTTCTGATATCTCATATGTAGCCTCTAACTTTTCCTTATTATGATTATTATCTTGTTTACTTTTTTTGCTTTTTCTATTTATTCGACTCCTGCTACGTGGGCATTCGATTCGGCTTCTTCTTATATATATATAATTTGATATTTATATTGGCAAAGAAAGCTTATTAAGTATGGGCGCTCTTTCAGATCTTTCTTGTTCTTCCAGTCTTGTTGACTTAAACTCCAAGCGCATTAGCTTCGAATCTGGATCTTTACTTTCGGACAGCATTTGACGCCTGTTGTGATCTTGCTCTTTAAAAAAGAACTCAACTTTTCTGAATTGCTTGGTAGTCAAAATGGATTCAATTTTCATTTCTTTTATATTGTAGATGAAACTTTATATTTCTCTCAATATTTTTTATGATTTTATAAACTTTATATTTTTCATGATTCAATATATGAGGTTTATATAGTCCCCAAGATACATTATATTTATGCACTAAGAATGAATATCTCTCTTTTAAAAAATCATTTCAAGAATCAATAGTCAATTTGACTTGTCCTTTCATAAATATTTTCTCTTGATAAAATAAATCTTTCTTTTGATGAAATTAATCTCTTCATGATAATTGAATAAGTTTAATTCTAATATTCTTCCCTCTTAAACTTGTTCCATCCAACATGCCAAGTTTTCTTCGAAGTTGTTGAAATATTTTAAATTTAAGAGATTTTATAAATATATTGACCACTTATTCACTTGTTTTGACATGATGTAGCTCCACTTCTTTGTTTTTGACATGATCTTTTATAAAATAAAATCTTGTGTCGATATGCTTTGATATTCAATAGTAGACTGGATTCTTGGCTAAGGCAATAGCTGATTTATTATCAACATAAATTTTTATTGACTTCTCTTGTGGTATATAAAGTTCTTGAAATAATCTTCTTAGCTATATTATATGATAAACACAAAAAGATGCTACTATATATTCTGCTTCACAACTTGATAGAGTAACTATATATTATTTTTTTGAAGACCAAGTAAATGTAGCTTCACCAAAATAAAATACAAATCCAGTTGTACTCTTTTGATCATCACAGCTTCCAGCCCAATCACTGTCATTATATCCAATAAAATCCAATCCTTTTGATGACGAGTAGAATATTTCATACCCAATTGATTATTTAATATATCATAAAATTCTTTTAGCGACATTTAAATGAGAAGTCTTAGGAGATTCCATGTATCTAATTATTAAACCAACTCCAAATAATATATCAGATCGAGTGCATGTCAAATACCTTAAACATCGAACTAGACTTTTGTAATAAGTTGGATTAATGTATTTACCTTCCCCTTCCTTGGTTAACTTAGTGTTATATGCAGTAGGTGTATCTGTATGATAACAATCTTCCATGAAAAACTTCTTTAGAACCTCCTTTCCATAATTTCTTTAATAAGATAAAAATTACTTCATTGTTTTGTATAATTTTGAAACCAAAGAAATAAGTCATTAAGCCCAAGTCGATCATCGCAAACTCCTTCTTCATAAAGTGCTTAAAATCTTTAATCATAGAGCTACTATTGCTTGTAAATATTAAATCATCTACATACAAGCATACAAACATGATATCTCTATCAATGTTAGATTTTGTATAGAGAGCATGTTTATGTGGACATATAGAAAAACTATTTTGAATAAAATAAACATCTATCCGAGAATTCCATGCTCGTGGGGCTTGTTTAAGTCTATAAAGAGCTCTCTTTAACTTATATACTTTGTCTTCTTGTTCATAAATGATAAAACTATGAGATTGTTGAACATATACCTCTTCTTCAAGAATTTCATAAAGAAATACTGATTTGACATTCATTTATAAAATTTTTTATTTTATTTGAGCTACTAGGGAGATAAGTAATCTTATTGTGGTGCAAATAATTCTTTATAGTCGATCCCATATTATTGTTTATATCCGTTTGTGACTAATCACGCTTTATATTTCTCCACCTTTCTTTGTGTATTTCTTTTTATTTTGAAGATTCACTTAACACCAATCGCTTGGTGGTCTTTTGGAAGTGTAATAAGCTCCTATGTATCATTTTTGCTAATAGCATTAATCTCTTCCTTCATAGCTTATCTCCATTTTTCTTCTTTACAAGATTCTTCAAAAGTTAATGGATCATATCCTACATAAAGATAAAATAAAGAAAGTTCATCATTATTAGTATCAATTCTTCAAGTCACATCATATAGCTATTGAATCGGTCTTGTCCTTCTTATAATCGAACTTTTTGAATCATGTGACCTACATAATCTCGGTGATGATTTTAGTAAAGACTCTTTTGTACTTGCTTGTATTATATCATCCTTCTGATGATATAACTTTTTTATGTTATTTATTACTTTTCCCATCTCAAATTTGCTGTTCATCAAACTCAACATCACTAGATATCACAACTTTATTTGTGATAGAATTATAGAGTTCGTAACTACTGAAATTTTCAGCATAACCTAATAAAATATATTTTTGACTTTTATCTTCAAGTTTTGTTCTCTTTTCTTCTGATAAATACAACACTTTGAAAAATTCTTAAATGATCAATTCTTGGTTTATACAGGCTCCATACTTCTTCTGGTGTATAATTACTAATTCACCTTATTGGAAACCTGTTAAGCAAATAAACTACATAAGCAACAGCATCCCTCTAAAATTCTTTAGGGATCTTTTTTTCCTTTAATATGCATCAGACTATATTAAGTATAGTCCTATTTTTTCTTTCTGAAACAATATTTTGTTGAGGTGTGTATGACATAGTAAAGTGATGTAAAATTTTGTTATTTTATAAAAACTTTTTAATTCATTTGATGTATATTCACCATCTCTATCTGTTCATAAACATTTAATCTTACAATCACTTTGTCTTTCAACCAAGTTTTTAAATTGTTTAAATTTATTTAACACTTTTTCTTTTCCTTTAAAATGTAGATCCAAGTTTTGCCACTATGATCATTAGTGAAGGTAAAAAAATGCCTGCTTCCTCTAAGTGATACTAGGCTGATAGGGCCATAAATATTTGAGTATACCAGATCAACTCGATGTCATGCTTTTTTTGTTCTACTGATTTTGAAAGACTTTCTTTCTTGCTTACCTATAACACATAGTTCACATAATTTTGATGGACGGTCAATTCTTGACATTCGTATCACCATATTAAACATCCGAGTGATACTGGGCTGATAAGGACATAAACATCCGAGTGTACCAGATCAAGTCGATGACATGCACTCTTTGTTCTGCTGATTTTGAAAGGCCTTCTTTCTTGCTTACCAATAACACATACTTCACAGGGTTTTGATGGGGGGTCAATTCTTGGCATTCGTATCGCTATATTAAATTTCTCTAGAAGTTTTAAAGCCTTAAAATTTAAGTGTACATATCTAAGATGTCACAATGTAGAAATATTCTTATTATTAGTCTTAAAACAATTTGACTGATCAAAAGTAAATAAATGTAAAGGAAATATTCTATTCTTTACCATTTTCATATGTGCGATTAATGTCTTATTCTTATCATAAATTAAAAGAGTCATATCTTTCATCTCAATATTATAATCTTTTTTAAGTAATTATCTCAAGCTAAGAATATTATTTTTTATATTAAGCATATAATAAATATTTGAAATATATAATTCTTTGCTAATATGAAGTCCAAGAACAATTTTACCTTTGCCTCTTACTAGTCTTTGGGACAGATCAACAAATATAATATTTCCAGAATAACTTGTATCCATTTCTGAAAATAATTCTTTAATGTTACACATATAATTTGAAGCTATTATATCTAGATATCATGTCATAGACTGATCTTCCTTCAAATTATCATAAGTCATTAGCACAACTTAGTTTTCATTCTTCTCTTTTTTTAATAAAATTTGTCTTATCACCTTGATTGTTAGGATCATAATAGCATTCAAAGGAGTAATGCCCATATCTTTTGCAAATATGGCATTGTATTTCAGACCTTTTAGAATTTCTGTCATGTCCATGTCCTCGATCATAATCTTGACCTCTTTGGCTATAATTTTCTCTACCACCTTCGTTGTTTGGAGATTCTTAATAGGTCTAATTTCTGCCACCTCTTCATATTTATCCACGATCTCTTTCTCTTTGAAAATTTGATCCACCTTAATTTCAAGAGTAAGTTTGGTCTATAGTGCTTGTTCCATAGTTTTATCTTATGCTCTTTTTGTAATCCTTTGTTCATGAACTTACAAGGAACCCATAAGTTGTTCTAAAGACATTTCTTCTAAATCTTTAGACTCTTTAATCGCAATAGTAATAAAATCAAATTTTGAATCTAGTGATCTGAGTATCTTTTCTATCACTCTTTAATCACTTAATTATTCACCATTTCTTCTCATTTGATGAATAATAGAAATAAATTTTATGAAATAATCAGAAATAGTTTCAGAAGTACCTTACTGTAATTTTTTAAAATCGGCTTGTAAAACTTATAGACAAAGTTTTTTTACCTTATCAACACCACCAAATACTTTTTGAAGCATTTCCCAAGCCTCTTTTGAAGTATTTACTAGAGCGATGATCTCGAACATTCTATCATCAAGCCCTTGGTAAATCATGAACAAGACATTTTTCTCATTCTTTCTTCTATCTTTGAGTTGCTCTCTTGCTTTTGCATGCATTGCTCCTTCTTCTACTAGACTTAGTTCAACAAATCCATCTCCTACAAACTCTTATATATCTTGAGAGCCTAGAAGAACCTTCATTTGGATGCACCATATGTCATAATTTTCTTTTATCAATCTAGGGATTTGGAGTTAAAATGTGCTTGGGGATGAAGCTATAGCTCTGATACTAATTGTTGAAGTGGATAGGAAGAAGGGATAGAGTTATGACACTAAAGAAGAGTAGCAGAAGGCTAAATCTTTTATATTTCTCTAAATATTTTTTATAATTTCATAAACTCTATATTTTTTATGACTCAACATATGGGGTTTATATAGTCTCACAGGATACAATACATTTATATACTAATAATGAATCTCTCTCTTTCAAGAAACCCTCTCAAGAATGTCAATTTGACTTGTCATTCTATAAATATTTTCTCTTGATGAAATAAATCTTTCTTCTGACAAAATTAATCTTTTTATGATAATTGAACAAGTTTAATTCTAACATAAACAAATACCTACTTTTACCGTTTGCATGTAAAACCAATGTTTAACGTAGCCTCCTACTACGCAGTAAGAAACTAGAACTCCATGACTTAGCGCATAAGTAATTTCTTTAAATGTATAAACATAAACTGGACATTCTCATCGACGTAACTCACTGTCAACTTTCACTGACCCCGAGTCAACAAAGAACTCAACAATTTTGTTTAAAAGGGATGTTCGGGTTTCATCCTATATGGAATCAATCATAGGTGGTCTCCGGCTCCAAGAATAGCAGAAAAGTTTGATTCAATTCTAGGAGAATATCTTGGTGTTGATGATGAGTATCCTATATCTAGTTGAGTGTTTTCTTATATAAAGAATAATCGATGTTTGACTAATTACTATAGAAAGAATTGAATTGAAGACCATAGATCCTTTCTTAGAGTTTCCCCTTGCACGAATGAACATAGGACTTGTGCCTTAATCACTACGTGAAGAGATTTATGTTGATTCGAGTTCTTCGTCAACTCCATTAGCACAAATAAGTCAAAGTATAAATGGATACTCTTTTAGTGCCGAGTCAAGGAAAACATTAAATATTTATTTATTTTCATCTTTAGCTTTAGATCTCAAAACTAGTCAAACAGTCAAAAACAACAACACCCTTTCCTTACGGGTAAGTAAAAGAATCAATTCCTTAGGCGTCAAGAGAAAATAAGTTATGTGAAAGTAAAGGGAGTATGGAATTTAGTCACTATATGTGAGTTAGGCAGTCTGGAGTTGATCTTAAACTGCGTAAGGATCATAAGTAGTAGAAAAGTAATAAGTGGTAAGCATCGTGGGAAAGAAAGAAATAGTTTCGTCCCATCAATATAAAAGAAAAAGGAGGATCAACTCTTTTCTTATACCCATGTAGTGGTTAAAGCTATAAGTAAGGGTAGCGCTGTGTACTCTCTTTCTCTCTCTTTCATTTAGTGAATACCAATTCCAGAAGCCAATTCCTATTGATCAAAAATAGATAAAAAATAGTAGCGTTAAAGTTAGGATATTGAGCAAGCGAGAAAGATAGTAACGTTTGCAAATATTTAAAGGAAGGGTAGGATCCATCTGCTTCAAACCAATTCTATAGCAATATGTTCAAACAATCATATCTATTTTTTCAGGATGCTAACGGAATATCAATTTTTACTATACTACCATAAATAAATGCGGAGAAGTTCAATTAATATTGATTTGATGTTTAACTTGACTCAACAACAGTTAGATAAGCAACAAACCAGCTTATTGGATTGGATGGAATTTAGGCGGTAACATCTCTTAACAGACCAACAATGAGATTATGTCCTTATTAAGCCTTGTTTCCATAAACCCCTGGTTTAAAATCGAGGCATCTGACTCCTTTGAACTAAATGCTGATTCTTCCATTAACTTAACCCTGATTGCTTTCACTCTTGCTCCAGACTCCGTTTGCTTCTTTCTCAAACAATCAATGAAAACTGCTTACCAAATTGAAAAGACTCTAATGACAACTGCTTATTGAGTTGGAAGAGATAATTGGGTTTTCTCTATTGGGCTGATGGCATAGATTCAACTTATAGTGAGCTTTAGTGAAACCCAAAGTCTTGATCTTGATTTCTGTTAATCTGAACCCAAGATTTAGTGGCTAAGGTTGAGAAAAAAGTGGGCAATGACGATAGCAAATGTGTGAGAGAGAAATGAAGTCACAAATTGATAGTAGATGGTAGAAAACAAGAGAAACAAGAAAAAGAAGAAGATAAGGACAGATAAAGATTATTCTTAATCATTCAAACATTATTCTCATCTCAGGTTAGATCAGATCTGTAGTAGATTTTTATTATGATCACTTGAAAAGATTTTAGATATTATGCATAGTAATATAATCCTGATATCCCTGTCATTCTCTTGTGATTGTTGCTTGGGCTTAGGCATGTGAAGTCTTGAGATTTGTACATTCATTATTTTTATAGTAGATTTTTTTTTGCTTGTCCCGTGGTTTTTACTCTTCGAGTTAAAGGAATTTTCTACGTAAATCTTGGTGTTCATTTGATTGTAATTTCTATTTGATTCCATTGTATATAACGATATGTTAGTATTTATTCATATATAAAGTCTTTACCTTTTATATATCCCATTCGTGTGTATCTGAGTTGGGGCAATCAACAAGCTGACTCCTGCTTGTTAATTTAGCCTATAATCCATATTTGCTCATCTTTAGGGAATAATCTATAAAACCCGCTACTACGGTCTAAACAAACTACTACGGTCAACTCATATTTAGGGAAATAATCTATAAAACCTGTCTAAATGCTCTGATAATTAATTTAGCCTATAATCCATATTTGCTCTTGCTGACTCCTTAACGGCAACTCAATCTTTGAAATTGTAAAGTCCTATCATGGGGGCAGCTGACAATGAAACTAGAACTCCAGATTCTGTTCCCTAGCCTTATTCTTATCCCACCCTATGGATACAACTTATGATCTATATCCCTACTACTTAGGATACTTATACAACTTCTGATCTCCTACTCCCGATAGGGTACTGTTTCTATGCAATCAATATCACTGCAAGATTATTCTCTTCAGCTCCCAATCGTAATACTTTATATGATTTGCGTTGTTTCAAGATTCAATTCCAAATCAATTCTTTGTTGTGAGAGGAATAGAGTATATGGTATTAAATAGAAATAAAGGGTAATTAGGAGCTTTCTCAAGATTCAATTCAACAATTCCTGTTTAGGGTTCAGCTACCTATATCTGCGATTACTTAAATATTTCTATAACAGTTCACCTTATCCTCCTTGGCGAGTGGTGCTTACGCTTTCACTTCTCCTTTGCGCCGGGTAGTTGAGATTCTTTCTATTCCCTCCCATCCTATCCAATGACAACATTAGGGTCGTAGGTTAGAGTTGAATACGAGTTCCAGTTTTGAAACTCCCATTAGTGCCGAGTCAACCTTTTATGGAATCTTGAGAGTAAGAAATGGAACTTGAAACTGACACGAACTCCCTCCCTAAGCTTTCTCTTTATGTGCAACTCCAAGCAAACTTTGTTAGCCCAAAACAAACTAGAAAGTCAAAATTGAATGTATTCACTAATTTCTTTATAGGAAGTCCTTAAAAAGAGAAAAGTAGAACATTAAAATCGATTATCGTATAAGCAAAATCTAGAATTGCCCGAACAAGACTTGAAGCCGATGAAACAAGAATAGACGAGGAAGTGCTTGTGCGCTCAGTGTCTTTACTCATTTATATACCATGACCTGGCAGTAGAAAGTTAGAATTGAATTGGATCTCTGCTGACCCGGAAGTTGATCGGGCAGGCAGTAAGTGATAGAACATTACCAACGAGGAGATCTACGTTAATGTGTTCACGCCAAAGCAAAGGCAAAAGAATGAGCAAGGGAGCAAGCCAAGCATTAAGGTTCAGGTAAGGTAGAGGCATAGGGTTAAGTTTCATCAAAAGAACCTCTCGACAACACAAGCCCAACACTTCGATTACACTCGAACAGAAAGAGTAGACTCGTATATTACAGCTTACTCTAGATTTGATATTTCCGACCTATCCTTTCATACGAAAATTGGAGATTCAACAAGGGATTAAAGTGGAAATGGCAATTCTTCTCTTGAAACTTAATCGCACAATTACACTAAACTTGAAGAGCCGCAACAAAGCAACCTTTCCCATCACCAACACCTTTATCTTATATGTCGATAGAGTTGAGATCTTCGACTTCTTATATTGTCCTTTTGCCATTGCTTGTTGGTTTTTGTTCCTGCTATCAAGTAAAGTTCTAGGTAAGAATCAAGTATTTATTCACTGCGTGTACATTAGACTAGTTTCTTTACATTCGAGGTGGGGGGGGGGGGGGGGGTTTGAGATAATTTGAAGTTGAAAGTAAGCCAGCAGCAAAGGGAGAGTAAAGAATTGAATTTACAGACCCAACAAGTAACTACTAATGTGTAGCGTGAATAAGGACGGCTAACAATCCTGTTTCTAATCCTTCTATTTCAACTTAAACAGGAAAAGTCAATACTTCTGATGGAGCGTAGAGTCAAAACTTTATTAATTATGGAGCACCGGGTCAAACAAGAATCTAATCCATTTTTCTTGTGCTGCGGATCTGATTGCATAGTTTCTTCACTCTCTATAAGAAATAGAAGATATTTCATAAGAGTCCTTTCCTATGGGCATAAACTGGAATGAACTGACCCTTTTTTTTAACCACAGAAAGAAATGGAACTGCCAATGACTCAACTCCCGTCTCGTTAGCAAGAAGCTACATTCCTGGTCATTAGTAGTTGCTTGTCTCTTCCCAAATATAGTGTAGTGGGCATGATGATAACTTCGATTCAGCTAATGGAACCCCTTGTGATTGTAAGGTTCTCGCCTGCCAGCCGATATTATATTCTTCAGTACATTATAAGCCTTAGACACAAGCACCGCTAGCTTACTTTTTAACATATCTTGCTTCATATCCTTCTTATTATTTAAATACAGATCTTGCTGACTCACCTAATCCTGCTTATACGCTAAGGATCTTTTACTGTTTATGTGCTAAAAGATCCTATTGATATCTTCTCTTCTGCTTCTGCTTCTGCACTCAATAGTTAATTCATAGATAAGAATAGGTTAATTAATAATTAATTCATAGATAGGTATAACAAATAGTATAAATAAAAGCGAGAGAGGTAACTTTTAGAGTAGCGGCTTGTTCAACTCAAAAGTCAAAATGTAATCCATCTCCAGCACCTGTTCCATGCGACTTTTATAGAACTGTTGATTCATATGATCTCTACTATTTCCTGTCAACACAATAATGAACCCAGACTTAAAGAAGCGCTTCTCTTTCTATGACAGCACTCGTATGGAACTACTTTGATTGAGCTCCAGCGGCACGACACTATAAGCAAATCTTGATTAGTTGGGGGGCGGCTGCTATAATATGAGGGCAATCAACAAAGAATGAACTATCAACAACACCTGTTAGCGAGCTACACCTCTGATCCTCTACCCTTAACGTAAAGAAAGGAAGCTAGAAAACTGTCTTGCAAGAAGAAAGGGAACCATACCATAGGAAATCAGCAAATACTTGTGCAACCATAGGAAATTAATAAATACTTGCAAGGGCAAGGCTTAATAGGGAATAAAGAAAAGTACTCGTAAGGGCAGGGCTTAAGAGGGAATAAAGAAAAGGTACTCTTCTTGTTATATGATTCTACTGTCACTAGTATAGAGGAATCGCTAGCTACATACTTTGGCACTTATCCAGCATAATATCTTTCTGCTTCTCTCGACAGGCTAGGTTTAGGGTTCTTCAGTACCTGATTGAGAGTCGAGCGCATAAGTAGCATAAGATCTTATTTACCCCCCCTTGAGAACAGGACTTGTACTAGGCTAGGCGCATCAACTGAATTCTGTAAGCGCAACAATATTAGTTGCTTATTGACTTGTTGATTGAACTTACTTTCGGAATCTACTGCTGATTCTTATATCTACTGTTGATTCTTATATATAGATACCCTTAACTGCATAGTAGTCATTCTGAAAGAGCTTATCATGATATGTATGTTGAGGAACGAGGAGGAAGAAAATGATAAAATAGAATATTATAATCCAATTAACAAAAAATAATTTCAATCAAGAAAACGAGAGGTAAAAGAACAAGGATACTTACAAGATTATCTTCAAATACACACACTCTCTTCTCTACATTTACTTCATTCACTAAGGTACTATTTATAGGACATAATATTAACTACCTCACACCACTTCCTTCATCCCACTATCTTACTATCTCACCCATAATTAATAACTACCCCTACTAACTCATAAACTACCTCCACAACTCCTAAACATGAGCCACTATTCCTAAATATGTTAACTACTTATGTAACTAACATTAATCAATTCTCAACACTCCCCCTTGTTTCATAGTTACATATACCAATTTGAGACAAAAAATAAACATGCTTTTGAACTGGAAGTGACTTGGTGAGAACATCTGTAACTTATTCATCCGTGCCATAAATACTTCATGTTATAGCTCCACTTGCTACAAACCGAGTCTTATGCTTTTGGATATTTTAATCTGCATTATACTTTGTTTTGAACACCCATTTTGATATAAAGGCTTTCTTTTCTTTCGGTTAATCCATTAGCTCCCATATTTCATTCTTCTTAATTGACTTGATTTCCTCCTTCATTGCTTTTCACCATTCCTTTTTTTCAACAATTTCCTCAAAACTTATAGGATCTAAAATAAATAAAGCAAATGTTGAATCATAAATCTCTGTTATTGATCTAAACCTTCCTGGAGAAGTTTTATCTAAGGAATCACTTGCTGAATTTGAACTGCTATTGGGTGAGGTTGACGTTGAACTTGTTGGTGCAGGATATGTCACTTGATTCGATAGAGTAACTAGTTCTGCTAGAACATGAATTTTTGTTTCACCTTCATTGATCTCCCAATTCCAACTTGCCCTTTCATCAAATACAATATTTTTATTAATAATAATTTTACCACTTACAGGATTATATAATTGATATGCTTTGGATTATGTAGAATATCCAATTAAGATGTATTTTTCTGATTTTTCATTAAGCTTATAATGTCAATTCCCTGTGAATATCATTTTCTTTACAAAAGGAATTAAACTTATTAGAGATAAATTCACCACCTCTATCTGTCCGAAGTGTCTTTATGCATCTACTACTTTGTTTTTCTACAAGTGTCTTGAATTTTTGAAAGTTATCAAATGCTTCAGATTTCAATTCCAGAAAATATACCCAACTCATACGGCTATAATCATCAGTAAATAATAGAAAATATTGACTTCCCCCAAATGATTTTGTATTCATAGGTCCACATAAGTCAGCATGAATTAATTTAAGACAATTAGATGCTCTCCGTGCTTTTCCAATAGAAAATGATTTCTTACTTTGTTTGCCATAAATACATCCTTCATATACATCAAGTGTATTAATTTTAGGTAATCCATAAACCTTTTTTTTTTATTTAACAACCTTAAACCTTTAATGTTAAGGTGTCCATATCTCAAATGCTATAAATTTGTCTCATTCTTTTGATTTACGACAAGAGCATGTTTCTCAATATTTGAAACATCAATTGGAAATATCTTATTTTGCGTCATACAAATATTTACTATAATCAAGCAAGATTTCTTATCTTTAATAGTGTATGAACCATCATAAAATATAACTTAATATCCAATATCTATCAATTGTCCAACACTCAACAAGTTATGTGATAAGCTAGGAACATAGAAAATATTATCAAGGTGTTTTACCTTCCCTTGATTTGTCTTCACCTCAATCGTTCCTTTTCCTTCTACTTGCATTTGTTTGCTATCTCCAAATTTAACTTTTAACTTGTGAGTTTCAATAATATCTCTAAATATTGATCTTATGCCAAACATATGATTAGAACATTTATTATCCAAAAACCAAATATCATCTGAGATATTATTAACTTGTGAATGAGTCATAAATAACTTACTATTAACTTCATTTTCTTCCACATAGCTTGTTTGCTTTTCTCTTTTCTAACAATCTGCCTTCATATGACTAAACTTCTTACAATAGTGATATTGAATTCTACTCTTGTAGTTTTTCTGATCATAGTTTGATTGCCTTTCATCATGCCCATCAAAGTGTCATCTTTCTCTTCCTCTTCTATTTCCTCTACCACGAAATCCTCCTCTACCACGTCCTCTTTGTATTGATTTTTTGTCTTCTTTTGAAGTATAAGACTCCCCCTTAACCTGAAATATTTTTTCCTCACTTTTTTCAAGTGACCTGTTTAACCTTGCTTCTTGTGCTTGCAAGGAACCCATTAGTTCATCAAATGAATAAGTAGATAAGTCCTTTGACTCTTTAATTGCCACAACAACATGATCAAATTTTGGAGTTAAACTTCTCAAAACTTTTGCAACAATTATATGATCATAAGGATGTTCACCATAGGATTTCATTTGACTAACAATTTCAGTCACTCGAGAAAGAAAATCTTGCATTGATTCATTACTTTTCACAAACAAAATTTCAAACTCACTGCGAAAGGTTTTAAGTTTTACTGTAATCACTCTCGATGAGCCTTGATATTCATTTTGAAGTATCAACCAAGCTTGTCTTGAGGTTGTCGCCGCTGCAATTCTTGAGAAGATTGTCTCATGTACAACTTGTTGAATGAAGAACAATGCCTTTGAGTCCTTTCTATTTTCCCATAACCTAGTTTTTTCATCTAGATCTGCATATTCATTCTCTATCAAGTCCCAAAGATCCTGAGACTTGAATAGAGTCTTCATCTTGATACTTCAAAATTCGTAGGATTTGTCCGAGAAGATGGGAATAAGAGGTTGAGACATAGAATTACCATTAAAAGTCATAATGCCCAGTTCAGATTAAAACAAGGCTCTGATATCATAAATGTTAGGGAAGGAGTAAGGAAACGATAAAACATAATACTATGATCCAATTAACAAAAAATAATTTCAATAAAAAATGACATAGTATTAAATAGGAGGTAAAAGAACAAAGATACTTATAAGATTATCTCCAAATACACACACTCTCTTCTCTGCACACTTGCTTCATTCACTAAGGTCCTATTTATAGGATATAATAGCAACTACCTCACACCACTTCTTTTATCCCACTATCTCACTATCTCACCCATGATTAATAACTACCCCCACTAACTCCTAAACTACCTCCACAACTTCTAAACATGAGCCACTACTCCTAAACATATTAACTACCTATGTAACTAACATGAATCAATTCTAAACACTCTACTCCTCACTTTGAGCGATAACTTATTTTATTCTATTAGAGACAAGACAAGAATCTCATTTTATGTTGATCCTTATTTATCTTCTTCTTTAAATAAAACCCTAATTTAGCACAAGCAACCAGAACAAGACTTGAAGTGAAGAAAATGCATCTTGATAATGGAGGATTGCCCACTTATATACTAAATCAACGAGCTTCTTTCTACGGTCCCCTTTCATGCTTTGGAGTGTACTCAAACTCTCCTGTGGACGTAAAAGCAAGAACTGAACTTTATAAACCAATAACTGCTTACTTGATTTGAGTGGCTTCAAAACCATCCCTTGAACGGAACTTTCAAATTATGATTATAATCCTAATTCTGATCTCTCTCCTTTTCTGGTCCTATAACAGATAAGGCTTCTTGAACTCTATTTTGCATATGGAACAATACTGGAATAAGAATCTGGGGTTATAGCTCCCGAGTAGTGGCTTTCTGCTTCAGCTCCTTCAAACACTCTACTTCATCCTAACTCCTTTGACTGAGACAACGCGGGCAATTAGAAATAGAGAAACAAGACAAGCAAGCAAATCTTCTAGACTCTACTCTAGATGTAGATTCAATTCCTGTTTGACTCGGTGAAAGACTCAGTGCGAAAAGAACTCCGAACGATGCTTATTTGCTTATTCCCTTTTGCTAAGTATCCTAATTAGCTCCCCAACTCATATACTCAAGAAAGCCAGTAACGGCCTAACACTGAGACCTCCCTGCTGAAAGGAGCCTTTTTGAAAAGTTTAACACTTGTAAACTACCTTCTATAAACACCCACATGGGCCCCATGAAATAGAACTAATTGTCCTGCTTACTTTAGCTTCTTCTATTGATGATGTTTCTTGATAACTCCATTTTGATTTCTGCACTCAAAGCTAGTACTATCTTCGGAGTCTGAATCAATTCCCTTCATCTTAAACTTGAACTGCATCTTATGCATATGATCTGGTCAAATTAACAAGTACTAGTATAGGCTATTTGCACATGTAACTTTTAGGTCTTGCAGCTTCCTTTAGCGCTGAGGCAACTAAAACGAAAATTGATTCATTCACTGTTGATTCTTTAGATTCTGATATAGTCATCAATGTTCAAACATAACTTTATTTCCCACTTTGTCGCGTACACTCGATTCAATAGATGAAACAAAAGCAAAATCACTTGCTGCAACTGATCTCATAGACTTACCTCGCACTGCATATTCTCTTGACCCGATGTTTCATTCTTGTCACCAACACATTTGATGCGGGCATTCCTAAAGAGATGATCTATACTCCTCAGTAGTTGCTTGTCTTTTGCTTGTTAGTTTTAGTCCTCTAATTGTTAGATTCATTCTTAGACTCCTACCTAAAAGTCTTGTCCGTCGAGGTGACTGGCCAGCCCTCTGCTCCTTTCTTTTAGTCTTACTACTTACCCGACTTGCCTTTCTTATCTCTCGGTCTTACACTCCTTTATCTCATCCCTACTAGGAGTCTGTCGGCGACTTCCGTCTCACGTGTCGAGGGTGTGGCGTGATTCGCTAAGAAAATAGTGGGAGTATATTAAGATAGAAGTTCATATCTTAATTAGCATTTTTTATAAAATCTGTATGTTATTTAATTTATGCTATATCTTGCTTATCGCTTGGAAAACCCCTACATGCCATACTTGATGCCAACTGCCTCATTGGTCCAAAAGCTCCGCAATTTGAGAATTGTTCTCACGGAGGAGAAAATCGCATATGTCCTTGATACAATTCTGCCCACGCCGGAAGAAGGGGCAAGCGATGATGAGATCGCTCGCTATGTGAAGTATATAGATGATTCCATGTTGGCAAAATGTTACATGTTGACCTCTATGACTCATGAGTTACAAAGGCAACATGAGAGCATGGATGAAGATTCTATTCTTCTTTATCTTCGCCAGCTATTTGAGAAACAAGGAAGAACTAAAAGATATGAGATATATAAGAAACTCTTCCAAGCCAGGATGATAGAAGGGACATCGGTTGAGAACTATGTCCTAAAGATGATAGAGTGGATCGAGAAACTCACAAGTCTAGGAATAGTCCTAGAGGATAACCTATGCATTGATCTTATACTTCACTCTCTATCAGATTCTTTTTCTCACTTCATCATGAATTTTAACATGAGCAAATTTGAGGTGACTCTCCCTTAGCTCCTCAATATGTTGAGGGAAGCTGAGAGTGCCATCAAGAAGAAGAAGCCAGTTCACCATATTGGTGAGACCAAAAAGAAAAGGAAGGCCAGCAAGACCCTTAAGAAGGGCAAGGGCAAAGAAAGACCAAGTAAGGCAAAGGTTACTAAGAAATACCCAAGAAAGGATAAAGGACAATGCTTCCACTGTGCCCAAGATAGACATTGGAAGAGGAACTACAAGGACTAACTTGTAGAGAAGGCGAGATAGAAGCTTAGAGAAGCTTCAGGTATATTCATGATCAATCTCCACTTATCAGATTTTCATGATAACACATGTGTATTGGATACCGGGAGTGTTTATCATATCTGCAATTTGCAGGTTCTGGCAAGACCTAAGAGATTGGTTAGAGGTGAGATGGACCTCAAGATGAGCAATGGAGCAAGAGTTGCTACAGTTACTATTGGAGAGGTGATCCTACATCTGCCTAGTAGAGCTATTATTGCATTAGATGCATATTATTTTGTCCCTTCTATTATCAAAATATTATTTTTATTTCTTGTTTGACAATTAGTGGATATAAATTAGTTTTTGAGAATAATAGTTGTTCAATAATTATGGATGATGAGATCATCACTAGAGGGACCCTTATAAATGACTTATATGTGTTAGACACTTCTCCATATATCATGAATATAAATATGTCTAAGAGAAAAAAAGATAAGATAAATAATACATACCTATGACATTATAGGCTAGGTCATATACATGAGGGAAGGATTTAAAAGTTGCTAAAAGATGGATATCCATTTGACTATGAGACATATGCAACTTATGAATCTTGCCTTCATGGAAAGATGACCAAATTTTCTTTTAGTGGAATGGGAGAGAGAGCCACCGAGTTATTGAAACTCATACATAGTGATGTATATGGTCCCATGTCGACGCAGGCTATAGGTGGTTACTCATACTTCATTACATTCACTGATGATTTCTCTAGGTATTGACACGTGTACTAATGAAGTACAAATTTAAGACCTTTGAGAAATTCAATGAATATAAGAATGAGGTAGAGAGTCAAATTGAAAAGAGTATTAAAACTCTTCAATCAGATCGAGGAAGAGAGTACTTAAGTACAGAGTTCACTTATTTCCTCAAGGACAATGAGATTCTATCCAAGTGGACACCTCAGCTTAATGGTATATCAGAAAGGAGGAATCACACGCTGTTAGACATGGTGCAGTCTATGATAAGTTTCGTTGATCTACCCATCTCGTTCTAGGGGTATGCACTAGAGATCGCAGCTTACATTCTGAATAGAGTTCCATCAAAGTCGATAGTGTTTACACCATATGAGATATGGAAAGGAAAGAAGTCTGATCTTAATATTGTTAAGATTTGGGACTATCCTGCCCATGTTAGAAGACACAACCCTGATAAGTTGGAATCAAGGACAGAATGGTGCACATTCATGGGATACCCAAAGGAAACTTGTAGGTGTTATTTCTATCATCGCGAGGACCGAAAGGTCTTTGGTGCCAAGAGAGTTGTGTTCCTTGAGAAGGAACACATTCCAAGTGGAGACAGTGAGAGTAAGATAGAATTGAGCGAGGTTGGAGAACCTAGCTCAAGCACCATTCCAGAGCCCGAGTCTGTTCAGGTACCTAACTCACAAGTTCCAACTTTACATAGGTCTAATAGAGTATCTCACCCTCTTGAAAGATATATGGGACATATCAGTGGAGATGACTCTCAAAATATTGATCCTCAGACCTACAAGGAGGCTATTATGAGTATAAACTCCGGGAAGTAGCAAGAAGCCATAAATTCTGGAATAGATTTCATGTACTCTAACAAGGTTTGGAATCTTGTAGATGCACTTGAGAGTGTTGTACTAATCGACTGTAAATGGATCTTTAAGAAGAAGATCGGAGTAGATGGAAAGGTAGAGACCTATAAAGCAAAACTAGTAGCTAAAGGATATCGTCAAAGACAAGGAGTTTACTATGACGAAACCTTTTTACCTATAGCTATGCTTAAGTCCATTAGAATTATTTTGGCCATTGTAGCACACTATGACTATGAGATATGGCAAATGAATGTCAAAACGGTATTCCTCGATGGCAACCTCAAGGAAGAGGTGTATATGACACAACTAGAGGTATTCCTATCTAAAGAGAGTCCAGATAAAGTGTGCAGGTTGCTTAGATCTATTTATGGACTGAAGCAAGCTTCCCAAAGTTGGAACATAAGATTTGATGAGGTGATCAGTTCTTATGACTTCGTTAAGAACGAAGATGAGCTTGTGTCTACAGGAAGGTAAGTGGAAGCGCTATCACCTTCTTGGTGCTATATATAGATGATATCATAATCATTGGGAATGATGTAGGAATGCTCTCTACAATAAAGGTTTGGCTATCTAGAAACTTCTCTATGAAAGACTTAGGAGAAGCACCTTATATTTTGGGGATCCGGATCTATAGAGATATATCTAAAAAAATGCTTGGCTTGTCCTAGTCTAGGTACATAGACTCTATTGTCAAAAGGTTTGGCATGAAAAATTTCAAGAGTGGTCTTATACCGATGAGACATAGAATATTACTTTTTAGGAGTATATCCCCAAAGACTCTTGAAGAAAGAGCATACATGAATACAATACCCTATGCCTCAATGATATGGTCTATCATGTATGTGATGCTATGTACTAGGCCTGATATAGCACATGCTCTGAGTATCATGAGTAGGTATCAGGCAGATCCAGGTTTAGAATACTGGAAGGCAGTAAAGTGTATCCTTAAGTACTTGAGAATGACTAAGGATTTTTTACTGGTATATGGAGGAGGTAGCCTCCAGAATGAGGGCTACATGGACTTAAATATTCAATCTAATATTAATTATAACAAGTCAAATTCAGGGTATATTTTCACCCTGAATAGAGGAGAAGTAAGCTAGAAGAGTTCTAAGTAAGATACTACTGTTGACTCGACCACAAAGGCAGAATACATTGTTGTAGTAGAAGCAGCAAGATGAAGGGGAGTGGATAAAGAAGTTCATCAAGGATTTAGGAGTCATACCAAGCAGCGTGGAGCTGACTCCCATATATTGTGACAGCGACAGGGCGATAACTCTAACAAAGGAACTCAGGTCTCAACAAAATTGTTCTAAGGAGGTTCCATCTAATTAGAGCGATCATGACCTAAAAAGATATAGCAATGGAAATAGTTCCATCCGAAGATAATATTACAGATCCACTGACGAAGCCACTAGCTCAGATTATATTTGAGCATCACAAGAGTCTGATAGGGATAAGACACATAAGTGATTGGCTTTTAGTCAAGTAGGAGATTATTGGTTACAAGTGCCCTGCAAGTTAATCATGTGAGTGATGGCACATGTAACACACTATGTGATCTTTTTACTTATGATTAATATTGATATATTCTCACATTATATTATTTATTACATATATATTATGATGTCCTTAGTACTATGCAATGGAAATCAGATAGTGATGAGATCATAATAATGAGATCGATTCACCTTTAAACACAGATCCTAAATAATCCCGATCATAGGTTACTCAAGAGGGACATTGAGATAACTGGATAGATCGGTATACTATATACCCGTCCATATGATGGAGGCGGCTAGTCTCATAGCCACTTGTGTTGAGACACTAAAGATATAGTACAGATGCTCATTAGAGAATGAGTTCACTGATTAATCCATTTATGGAATGTTGTATGGTTAATGATACATAATGTCAGACAATGATTCCATTGTCCTAGTTGTGTATCTGGTCCTTAGACTTGAGACATAAAAGATGCCTTGTATAAGTACTCCTTTCTTTGACGCCAGACTTACAGGTTTTGAAAGTTGCAGATCTGATACAATTGGTTATCAGGATTGGTAGCTAATCTTATGAAGGTAATTGGGTGTCAATAGAGGATCATCCACTCTCGGTATCATAAGAGGAATATCCTATATCTGCTTGCTCAGACAAATCCCTCGCCAAGGTCATTCGGATTGAGAGAGAAGAAGTTCTCCGGTAGAATCTAAATAGAGCAAAACAAACTGATTTCGTATATGGCCTGAAAGTACCATGTCCAATATATGGTCTTTGGAATATTATTTAGATAAGGGATTATAGATACATGGTAACTGTGGACAGACATGTCCAACGGATTCGATCCCCTTGTATCGTTTGGGGACTATGGCGTAGTGGCCTAGTACGTCCATAGTCGATGAGTCGAGTGAATTATTATGAAGATAATAATTTACTATATTAGAAGGAGTTCTAATGGGAGTGACTCACAGCCAATTCGGTATCGAGCCTAGAGGGTCACACACATATGGTGGATGCTTCAGTGATTAGAGGATTGGATGAAGATCCAATTAGCCCCTATTCTCATTAGATGAGACCCTATACTGATGGACTCCTTGATTAAGATCCAATTATAGGCCTAAGGAGATTATTAGATAAAGATCCAATAATGTAAGGTTAGTGGGTTACTGGTTGGAGATCCAATACCTACTAAGGAAGGAGCCTCAGGGTTTTGGTGGCTTTCTATAAATAGGAGAGGAGACTCATGGTTGATAGACTACAACTTTAGCCACCACCTCCTATTCTCCTCCTTCCCTCTGAGTAAGAGTTGCAAGATCAGATTGGAGAAGTTTCGCTGCAGAGATCCATCGTGTGGATACAAGGATTTAGAATACAAGGAAGGATATACGATCTCCCTAAGTAAAATCAATCTCTCACACATTGTGATTTTTTTTATTTTTGTGATTTTTCTCATGACCCCAATTTTTTGCACGATGATTTGATCTGTGTGAAAAATCGATTTTTATTTTAATATTTGCTACACATGTGATGCACCCACTGAGGTTTCCCAACACTCCCAACAAGCCCCCGATACCTTCGGCAAGCTTTCGATGAGTCTCTCGATGGGTTCCTACTACATCGTTTGAACTCGCCCAATGCTCGAACTTAACTTTGACCCACATCTGATTGTAATTTTCTTTCTTTGTTATAGTTAATCATGCATTAATTATCTCTAACACACATATTAGATCAACAAACCCTAAATTAATTTCATCATCAAAATTCAATATTCAACAATATACTTTAGCCTTAAAGTCTAAATTGAGTTTGACTTTGACACTCCTTCCTACCCTCGTATATTCTAGTTTTAGTGTTCTACTACTTACTTTCATTCCCTTTCGTAAGTATTCCACTTCTATATCCTAGTCTGCCTCTCTTATCTTTTAGGTGCCACTTCTAACTCTTAGTCTGCTACTCCTTTATCTTATTCTTGTATCTGTCCCTCGCATTCTTGTGCTTGTTCCCTCAATTCCTATGCTTGATTGCTACTCTTCTAATTGCCTCTTGCATTCTTTAGTTGTAGGGGCTTAACTGACACTGCTTACTTCGACTTTGTGTCTCCTAATCGCTAGTCTTCTAATTGCCTCTTGCATTCTTTAAATGCCTACGTTTGAGTTTAAGTCTTTTGCTCATGCCTCTAAGTCTCCCGCTCCTTTATATAAGTCTTAAACTGCCCTCCCACCTTAAAGTTTGTAGTTCAAGTTAGGGCCTTACTTTCCTTTCTTTAACTCTTCCACTCCTTGCTTCAGTTCTTCTACTCTTGCCCTCAATTCTTTAATTTGATTTAGTGTTTTCTGCTCCTAGCTCTTAATCCGTTGCTATTGCCTTAAAACCCTTCCATCGACAACCAAGAGAGAGCCTGAAACTTATGCCTTAAAGTATTGCTTGTTAGTTTAGCTTTCTACTTGCTTCTTGCATTCTTGCTTTTGAGTTAAATTCTTACTGGCCTCCCATGCTCTCCAATCTTGACTTTTGCGTCCCACTTCTGAGGCTCTTGCCTTAAATTCTCGCTATTGGTGTTGGGGTGTTAGTCAAATCCTAACACTTGTATTTGTCCCTTCAACTCCTATGTTTGGGTTTAAGTCCGAGATACTCTATTACTATTGGATACTTTCCTTTTACTCGAATTCCTCTCAATAGAAGTTTTGATAACTATACTCTACTCTTAGTATTATTCCTAAGTACTAGTATCCTTAGCCCGGAACTCCCCTCTTCTTATTGTGTATCTTAGCACTTCACTCTGTGACTCCTGCCTAAAGCTACTTATTTTAAGTCTTACTTTTGAAGGTTACCGGTGCCCTGCAAGTCAATCATACGAGTGATGGCACGTGTGACACATTGTATAGTCTTTTTGCATCATTATTTATTAACATCTTCTCACATTATATTATCTATTGAATATATATATTGTGATATCCTTGAGTTTGTGCAATGAGAATCAGATCATTATGAGATCATGATAATGAGACCAATTTACCTTTAAACACAGAACCTAAATAATCCCAATCATAGGTTCCTCGAGAAGGACATCGAGACAACCAGATAGACGTGTGTTGTATACCTGTCTATATGATGAAGGTGATTGGTCGCATAGTCACTTGTGTGGAGACACTAAGGATACAATACAGGTGCTCATTGGAGAATGAGTTCACTGATTGATCAGCTTACGGAATGCTATATGGTTAATGATACCTAATATCAGACAATGATTTCATAGTCCCAGTTGTGTATTTGGTCCTTAGACTTAAGACACTAAAGATGTCTTGTTTGAGCACTCCTCTCTTTAACGTCGGATTTAAAGGTTTAGAAAGTTCTAGATCTCTATAACCAGTTATCGAGATCGGTAGCCAACCTTATCAAAGCTATTGAGTATTAATAAAGGATCATCCACTCTCAGTATCTTGAGAGGAATATCTTGTATACTCTCGCTTAGGTAAATCCCCGATCAGGTTGGTCGGATTGAGAGAGAAGGAGTTCTCTGAGAGAATCCGATTAGAGTAAGACTTAGTTGGATTCCGTATATGGCTTGATAGTACCATGCTTGGTATATGGTGATTGAGGATAGATAGGTCCAATAGATAAGATTTTCTATATAGTTTAGGGACTATGGTGCAGTGGCCTAGTATGGCCATAGTCGATGAGTCGAGTGAATTATTATGAGATAATAATTCACTGAGTCAGAAGAAGTTCTGATAGGTATGACTCATGGCCAACTCCTTCATCCTCTCCATTCGGATTTGGAAAAATAAGGGTATACGATCTCTCTAGGTAATCAATCTCTCACACATCATAGTTTTTGATTTTATGATTTTTTATGCTTGCCAATCTTTGCATGATAATTTTGATCTACGTGAGAAATCAATTTTGTTTTGATCTTCGCATTTGATGCTCCTGCTGAAGTTTCCCAATAGTAACTATACTCTACTCTTACTATTATTCCTAAGTACTAGTATCCTTAGTCCGAAACTCCCTTCTTCTTAGTATATATCTCGGCACTTTACTCCATGACTCCTGCCTTAAGCTACTTATTTTAAGTTTTAAATTCTAGGGTTAGTATTCCACTCCCTTCTTTTAGTCTACTACTGCTTACTTTTATTCTTTAGCCCCTAACACTCTTATTCTTCAACCTATTGCTTTAGCCTGCCTCTCTAAATTCTTATTCGTATGCTCCTTGCTTAAAGTCCGAAGTTTCATTTCAAACTGCTATCTACCTGGGGTGAGTAAGTCGTATAGGAACTCATTCTATTAGTAACAGAATTAAGGTTGTTAATCTAAGAAAAAGAATAGTTAGGGCCTGAGGGGAGAATTGAACTCATGGATATAAGAATGCGAGTGACAATAAGGAATTCAACATTATAGGGGAGGTGGAAATGCTTGGGCATGTGTGTGATCTGGGAAGAATTAACCTCATTAGTAAAAGAATGAGAGTGGAAATAAAGAATGAAAATCGGTACTTTAAGAATGGGCTAGCTAGGAAGTAGGACAGAATCAAGTAAGTCTAAGTTTGAAAGTAAGGATACCCGGGCTAGGGCTAGGGCTAAAAGCTATAAGACTAACATTAAGTAGTGATAAGAATTAAAACACTACTAAAGAACTCAACATTAGAAGGGGGAGTTGAGCTATGCACCCCACCAGGAAGAATTGAAATAAGTAGTACAAGAATGGTTGTGTGTCTTGGGGAGGCATAATTGAACTCATAAGCATAGGACTCTAACCTCACATTAGAAATTCCACTAATTAGTATAAGAATGCCCAGGAGGCGTCCATCAGAAGAATTGAACTCACTAGCATCATAGTTAGACTCTGTAATCCAAGAATTGAACTCAGTAGTAAAAAAGAATGAAAGCGTATACTGGGTGGGTCTGATATGAGATCAGGATTGGAAGACCTAAGGCTAAAGCAATTGACGTAAACTCTCAAGTACGAATGCAAGGACCAAGTAAAAGAATTGAACTTATTGGTTTAAGAAATGATAGTTGAACGATAAGGAATGAAACTAAAAAGTAAGTATTCAACTAATTCGTCGAAGAAATTAACTCGAAATTAGTAAATACAGAATGCTACTGCTCTCCCCGAGTCTGAACTGCACCTTTCATTCTTTTGAGTTGTAGCTTCAAATTGCCTGCCACTCTTGGACTTAAATCTGGCTTGTGAGTTTGAGCCTGTTACCCTTGACATAAGTCTGATTCCTCTATTCTGAACTCTACCTGGCATTATTAAAATGAAAACTCCTACCCTCAATTATGTATTTCAACCTTTGAAACTGACACTCACTTCTCTCGCTCTTCCTCTACTTTTTTTATGCTTCATATATTACTACTCGAACTCGAATTGGCCAACAAGAAGCGAAGGCAACAAGACCAAGTTGAAGTGACTAAACACAAAATGGTAACTCTGAGAGAGAGAGTGAGAGTGTGTGTGAGAGAGAGAGAGAGAGAGGCATCACAGGTCCCCACCCCGAGTCGAAGTGCCCATTAAGCGTACTCCGATGAAAAACTCAGGATGTTGGTCATGATCTCTATAAAGTGAATAATCTATCGCTTGCTCAGAAAATAGTGTTGTGAGCCATTAGCTATGGTTTCAAAAAGAAAGGAATTCGGTCCGGTGAATAGGAGCTCCCATTTCCTCAGCTTTATGAGAATATACCACTCATCTCCATCTGTTAATCTTATTGAAGGAACTCTGGGTTTGAATCCGATTAAGCTAAGCAACATTGGTACAAGATCTCGGTTTCAGTAAAACTAATTAAAGCTAGTGGGACTACAAGTGGGACTATAGTTTCTGTGTTGTTGACGTGACTCGGAAGAAAGGTAGCTTTAGTTAAGTCGGGCAGAAGTAGTAAATCTTTCAACTTCTTAACTGCGTGGGGAATCCGCTTCAATTGAACAACTTAACTCATTGTCTCAGTCCTTCTTCATATTTCATTCATATTATATTTGATAGAATACCCCTTAACCTCTTCTTCAGAATCTTGAAACTATGAACTTATTTGTCAACCTAGGAACCTAACCCACTTGACTAGTAAGATCTCTCTTCGTTCTTTTACTTTTCGAACTTGCACTATCATCTATCAGCAGTGCTTTTCACTCCTATCTAAATCATTTGTCTAAAAACAAACCTTGGCTCCAAAGATCTCTGCCTTAATCTTTGCCTAGTAATCTTCGTCGGGTAGCATAGCACCTCTGCTTGCTAAGAGTTGATTTCCTAATTGAAGTAAAAGAATAAAAAGAGTTGAACTCAGTCATATACCCTCACTCTGAAGTAAAGAATAAAAAGAGTTGAAATTAGTCATATAACCCTCACCACTCCAATTTTGCCTCTCCGTTAAAACAAACCTCATTCTATATTGATTATGGGTATGTATATATATATACATGTATATATATATATATATACATGTATATATAGAAGGAGGTTTGTTTTATCGAACAACTTCTTCTTTGTAGGTCCTATGGGACCGCACGAGGTTGCAAGTGGGCTGACCCTTTGCAGATAGATAATGCTTTGGGCAATAGAAGACCCTCTCTGCAAGAGCCATTGTTCGATGGATACCCAGATGTCCAGCCCAAAGAGAATCGTGACACTCTTTCAGGAGTTCATACCTCATATCCATTCGTGGAACATAAACTCTATTCCCCTTGGTGTAGATGAGTCCCACCTGGACCCAAACTCATCGTGTCTTACCCTCTTTGATGAGTTGCATCAGAATTACTGCTTGAGGATCTCGATACAGTACATCCCTGATCCTGGAAAGGAAATTGGAGTGTAATTGACTTGCTTGGCCCCTGCCCTCCAACTGTATAACATTTACTAGCTCTACTTTCTGGCTCAATGCATCAACCACGACGTTTGCTTTTTCGGGTTTATACTCCATTACCATGTCGAACTCAGCCAAGAAGTCCTGCCATTGCGCTTGCTTTGGGGAGGGTTTCTTTTGAGTTTGGAAGTATCTTAATGCGACATTGTCTATCCTTAGTACGAAAGGTGCTCCCAGAAGGTAGTGTTCCCCCACTCTCGTAGACAGTGGATCACCACTATCATCTCCTTCTCATACACAAGATATCGTCGCTCGGTCTTGTTGAGCTTACGACTCTCGTAGGCCATTGGATGACACTCCTGCATAAGAACTCCCCCAATAGCAAAGTCAGAAGCATCTATATAGACTTCAAAAGACTTTCCATAGTATGGTAATCTAAGTACAGGTTCCTCCAACACAGCAATCTTTAGGTCTTGAAATGTCACCTTACATTTATCCAACCATCTCTAGGACTGCTCCTTCTTTAGCAACTCTGTCAACGGAGCTACACACTTCGAATATCCAACTATGAAGCATCAATAATAATTGACGAACCTAAGGAAGGATCTCAACTCCAGCACCTTTTTTGTTATTCGTCAGTCTGCTACAGCTTGTACCTTAGACTTATCCATTCGGATGGAACCATTACCGAGTCGATGCCCCAATAATAAAATCTCCATTTGGGCGAAGTAGCACTTTTTCCTCTTCACTAACAAGGTATTCTCCCTGAGAATTTTGAAAATTGTTTGAAGGTGCTTAACATACTTCTCAAGTGTTTGGCTATAGACAATAATATCGTCTAAGTAGACGACCATAAACTTATCCAAATACTCCTTGAACAATTAGTTCATTAGAGTATAGAATGTGGTCGATGTGTTGGTTAAGCCGAAAGACATCACCAAGAACTTGAGTGCTCAATACCTGGTCACACAAGTAGTCTTCACCTCATCACCTTCTGCAATGCGCACCTGCCAATACCCTGACCGAAGGTTGAGTTTGTATAAGTACTTTACCTTGCCCAATTGATCGAACAAGTCCGCGATGGGCGGGATGAGGTACTTGTTCTTCATCGTCATCTTATTGATGGCCCAATAATCAATACATAATCAGAGACTCCCATCTTGTTTCTTCTGAAAGAGGACTGGAGCTCTGAAAGATGCTTTTAAATTATAGATAAGACCACTGCTTAGTAGTTTGTCTAACTACTTCCTTAGTTCTACCAACTCTGGAGGGGCCATGCAATATAGTGGTCTCGCTGGAGGCTTAACTCCCAACTCTAGCTCAATCCGATGATTCACGCCTCTACGTAGTAATAGAGTTCTCGGCAACTCCATTGGCATCACATCTGAGATCTCCTTCAGAATGTTCGCCACAATAGTAGGTTCTTGAATAGTCTCCCCATCAAGCGTCTCTAGCTTCATAGCAGCTACAAAGTTGATTCACCTTTTCATACCCCTTTCTTGAATTATAAAGTTGATATTTGTTGTGGGTCCTTGGTTTCTCCTTGAGAAACTGGAACCACGCAGGGATCGTCACCTCGCATTAGACATAGGATGTTCAGGAATGACATTGGCACCTACTTCGTCGTGTGCAGAAACTCTATTCTGAGAATCACTTGGAAGTCATCCAATGGCACTGCCATCAAATTTGTGCTCCCGCTCCATGTCCCGAGCTTGATGGGGACCCCCGTTGCTTGTTCAGAGATCTGCTTGGCCTCTGAGTTCACAGCCTTTATATGACTTGGGCTCTTATTCATGATTAATCCAAGTCACTTAGCTTCACAATTGACAATAAAATTGTGGGTCGTGCCCGTGTCTACCATCGCATGGGTTGTTCGGCCATTAAGCTTGATGTCCACATACATCAAACTCATTGCTTCCTGCCTTCGGTGGCTTTGTCTTTGTGTTCTCCCCCACTTGACCTGTAATGCATTCAACAAACACATTGCTCCCATCCTGGGTCCTTATAACGCCTCACTGTCGCTACTGGATTCAGAACTGCTCAAACTAAGGGCAACAGCTTTGCCCTTGTTTGACTTACGAGGCTGTATCGATGCAGTTAAAGCATTAAGTGCCTGTTTTTACGAGCACTCACTCACCATGTGTAGTCCTCCGCACAAGAAGCATCCACTAGACTTTGGGACTTTATCTTTTAAGCTTGGTCCCTTCTGAAAATTCTTCTTCTTTTGTTCGCTCCCAGACTCCTTCACTCGAGAGTATTTAGCTGGGCAATTTTTTGAAGATTGTTTCTTCTTTCTCAAAACCTCTGAAGAAATAAAGTTAGTTAGCCTTTCTGCGACTGGAATTGCCTTGACTGCGTTGGTGACATTTCTCCGATGTAGTTCTTGTTGTGCTCATAGCTTCAAACCACCGAGGAACCTGAATAGATTATCTTTTTCAGACATGTCCTGTATATCCAGCATCAGTGCTAAAATTTATTTCACATAGTCTCAGATTACTATGCTTTGGCTGAGTTGTTTCAGTTTCCTTGTGACGAACTCTATGTTCTCGAGCAAGAACTAAGTCCTTAACTCTCACTTTAAGTCTCCCCATGTATCCACTTGACATCGGCCTTGCTGGATCTCTTCCTAATGGGTTCGCCACCAAAGTTTTGCATCCTCATTCAGATACATTGTTGCTATAGCAACTTTGATCTCTTCAGAATCGAGCCTTGTAGCATGAAAATATTGTTTCATGTTGAACAAGAAATTTTCAAGCTCTTTGGCATCCCTAGCACCCCCGTAGCAATGCGGCTCCGGTGCCCTAAAGTTTTGTGGTGGCGCAATACGGGTATTGTTGCCTCCCGTATCAAGAGTCCTTGTTAACACCATCACCTTAGTTGTGAGTTCCGCCACAACTACGGATAGATGCTGTACAAAATCTTTGGTGTCCTTTGTCAGTTGATCGATCAGAGTTTCAACTTTCTTGATCCGAGATTCAGCTTCTTCTTATAAGCTCTCTACCCTAAGTAGCCTTTGTTGGCCTTGGTAGAGTTTCTCCAAGCTTGCTTCAAGAATATCAAGGTGGGATTCCACCCTTGAAAGTCTCTTCTTGTGGCTCTTTTTCCCGGTTGGCACTCCAGATGGTGCCGCGTCCACTCATGGAGAATACCCAACTTCACGCTCGTCTTGTTCACTACCACGCTCCTCATGAGCGGCTCTAACAGTTTACGAGCGAGTTTGCACATAACTGGTCGCTTGGAGCAAGGGTCCAGCTTGCCCCATCTTGCTCGATTCACCATGATGTTTCACAATGGTGAGTTTGCAAATCTTCTTCGTTATTCATTTGAATTGCTTGCCTACTCTGATACCACATTGTCATGGACTTAGTTGAATTTACCTAAGTCATGTGGCACCCTAGCGTCACTCTCAAAGACTTAGCTGAAATTGCCTAAGTCGTGAAGCAACATTATCCACTATTTCAGACTTAGTTGGGATTACCTAAGTCATGAAATGCCCAAAGCGTTAAATGTCCATAAAGGGTTAACCCACTTGCAACTTCGTACAGTCTCGTAGGACCTACAAAGAAGAAGTTGATTAGCTTAGAAACGAGCGATGGACAAGTCCCGACATCTCGCAAAGCGGGAAGCTATACAAGCAATTCGTCGAACACCTTAAGTGCAGTAGAGAAAAGAGAGAAACAGAGCAAAACAGGACTTTAGAGAGTGGTAAGAATAGTTGCAAGTCCATAAACGATGATTCCCAATGTATCAGATGCAAGACAAGTTTAATTATTGATGAAAGCCTACGCCCGACATATACCCGAAATCTCATCCAGCTCGATGTCACCTGGGGGGTTACAAGGTGCTAAAATGGCTAACATTTTGCACCGCTCAGAGTGGTCACCACAAAGACACAAAAGATCCAAAATGAGGTCGTTTTGTTGGCTCGATAGTGAACGATCGTTTTGCAGTCTTCTACACTACTTTTGCTCACATTTCTTAGGTAGAAACATAAACTCAAGGCAAAACAAGCTGCCAAACATATGTACAAATAAGAAAAAAGTGATAAACGATTCATTGAGTGAAGATATTACAGTTGAGCGACGATCGTTCGTGACAAATTGATGTGTGGCATCATCGTCATGGTCACCCTTCTTCCTCAACTCTATAAAAAATTTTCTCCCGTTATTCTCTTCCATCTTTTAAAGCAAGTTCTATTGTTATTCATTGTGATGCATGTCTTAATAATAAAAGTCATAGATTGCCTTTTGAAAATTTTTATATTTCTTGCTCATAACCATTTAAAATTATGTATACTGATGTTTGGGGTCCTACACCAAGTATTTCATTCGACAAATATAGATTTTATATTATTTTTATTGATTATTTTACCAAATATACTTGGTTGTATCCTTTCAACATAAGTTTGATGTCTCCAAAACCTTCCTTACCTTTAAAAAATTGGTGAAAAATATCTTTCAGTCCACCATTAAAATAGTTTATTCTGACAGTGGAGGTGAATACCAAACACTAACACCATACTTGTTAGCCTGTGGTATTCAGCATCTCAAGTCTCTTCCGTACACTCCTCAACTAGTTAGTTCAGCCGAACATAAACATCGGCATATAGTTGAAACTGGTCTTACACTTCTCCATCATGCTTCTATGCCAACTACCCTTTGGTCTGCAGCCTTCTAGACTGCAGTCTATTTGATTAATCGCATCCTACTCCAGTCCTCCACAATCAATCACCATTTGAAAAACTATTTCATAAATCCATAAATCTTTAGAAACTTAGGATTTTTGGTTGCGTCTACTATCATTGGTTCTTGAACATAATGCTTGCTGATGCTATGATCCTTTGACTCATAAGGTCTTTGTGTCTCGTCATGTTGTCTTTGTGGAGTCCTCCTTTCCATTTCACTAGTCCAAATCTTCTACTATACTAATTACTCTAGTGAATATGCATTATTGGCATATGCCATTATTTAATGAGCCTCCACAAGAATCAACCACTCCATTCCACATACATGAGTGGAGCACTTCTCCAATACAACATCTCACTCTCTCTTTTTCTTCTCCTTTTTCTGCATACATACCTCCTATCACAAACATACAATCTTCGGACACTCAATCACTAGCATTTCCCTCACCCTAGCCTATGACCACTAATGTTCCTCAGTCCAACTCACCCTGTTCTATTACTTCCCCAGCACCCATTCCACCATCATCTCCTAAACCACTTGGACATTATATGACAACATGCTCTAAAAGTAGTATTTTTAAACCATGTCAGGTTCTCGACCTCAATGCAGTTGTGACTCCCTCTATTAAGACCTGTGAACCTACCATAGTCACTCAAGCCTAAAAGTCTCCTCATTGGCATCAAGCTATGTCTGATGAATATGACGTCCTACTTCATAACTCTACTTAGACACTTGTTCCGTTTCATCTTGCATAAAATGTCATCGGGTGTAAGTGGGTTTTTCGAATTAAGTGGAATACTGATGGGTCCATTGCCAGGTATAAGGTCCGTTTAGTAGCCAAAGGCTTCCATCAACGTCCTACTGTTGACTTTATAGAGACATTCAGTCATGTTGTTAAATCCATAACAATCTGACAAATTCTAAGTTTAGCCGTTTCAAAAGGGTGGCACATGCGGCAACTTGATGTAAACAATGCCTTCTTACAAGAAACATTGACTTATGATGTCTTTATGGAGCAACCTCCTGATTTTCTTCACCCTCAGTATCCAAAACATGTATGTAAACTCCACAAAGCTATTTATGGTCTTCGGCAAGCTCTAAGAGCCTAGTACAAAGAACTCGGCTCATTTCTTATATCAGTTGGCTTCTCTAACTCTAAGTCTGATACGTCCTTATTTCTCCGTCAACAACCTAGCAGTATAATATATCTTCTAGTATATGTAGATGATATCATTGTGACAGGTAATAATTCTATGGAGGTTACAATATTCATTAAAAAGTTGGTCGCCAAATTTTCCGTCAAAGATCTCAGTCCCTTGACTTATTTTCTGGGTGTGGAAGCAACGTCTACATCTTTAGGACTCTTCTTCTCTCAATAGAAGTACACTCAGGACTTATTAGTGAAGACATACATGAAAGATTCAAATGTTGTTTCAACTCATCTCTCTATTAGTAAATCGCTTCGGTTAAATGATGGCAGTCCTACTACATATCCTATTCAATATCGGTAAATAATTGGCTCCTTACAATATTTAGCTCTCACTCACCTAAATATCTCATTTGCAGTTAACAAGCTGTCACAATTCATGCATAAACCATCTACTACATATTGGTCAGTAGTTAAATAAGTATTACGATATCTTAAAGGTACTCTTGACTATAGCATATTTCTCTACAAAAACTCTCTACTTCAACTTTATGCTTATGTTGATGCTGATTGTGCTGAAAACTTTGATGATAAAATATTAATATTTGGGTATATTATCTTTCTAGGTGCCAATCTAATTAGTTTGAGTTCCAAGAAACAAAAGATAGTTGCTCAGTCAACTACTAAAACTAGGTATCGCTCTATTGCAACTATAATTGCGAAACTTAACTGAGTAATGAATCTACTCAAAAAGCTTGACATCCGCTCTTTTGTTACTCCTACAATATACTATGATAATGTCTGGGCTACCTACTTATGTGCCAATCTAGTGTTTCACTCTCGTATGAAACATATAGCAATTGACTTCCACTTTGTATGAGATCAAGTGATGAATCATCAACTATGTGTTTCTCATGTTCACACGGTAGATCAACTGGCAGACTCCCTCATGAAGCCACTCTCCCACAAGTTATTTTCACTTCATCGGTCTAAGATCGACATCTTTGGTAGGAGCACGATCTTGCGGGTGTATGTTAAAAGATAGAATTATTAGATAGACTTGTTGTAACAACTAGTAGCAGAATGGTTAGATTGTTGAGGAAAATCCTCAACATCTAATCTCTTTATCCCTCTCTCATCTTGTATAAATATATATAAATAAATGAATAAAGCATTGTACTTTATTTCCTTCAACGCTTCTCCTCATTTATGTCATGAATAAGTATCTCCTCTGAAAGAATTGGCCCCATCGATATTTGCCCCTAGTTCGATTTAGGTTATAGTTTTGTTAGAACTCTTCTCCTCTTTAGCTAGCTTGAATGAAAGCTAGAGATTCCAAGTCCTATTTTTTAGGGCACAATCCCGAGTTTCGAAGTGTAAAAAAGGCGAGTACAAAACTAGTGGTATGTAAAGAAGAAGGGAGCCCTAAGTTGTCGTTAAGCAAGCAAGCTTTATTTCTAGTGGTGAGCTAAATCCATCCAAACCCAGTCAAGGCAGAATGCAGATTCCAAAAAGGCTTTGAATAAGCTATAGGTTTCTCAGGCTAGGGAACTGCTTTACATTAGGTGTTTAAGCTAGGTTCTTCAAATCCTGTGACTTCCAGAGCCATTCATACTGTTTAGGAATAGGGTCTATTCGCTAGGCTATCCCACAGATCTATTGCTCCTAACTTGTTAGGTTTGGGCAACGATGAAGAGAATCCAAGAAATGTAACTATTCAATTAAATCAAAGATATGTTTTCTCAAGTATTGGACTTGGTTGGGGATTATTTATAATATTCCATCCATGGGGAACGAAGCCCACTCTTAAAAGATATAAGAAATGGGTAGAAGATGTGTGAATGAGCAGAAAAGTATTGAAAGATGTGGAGATAGATTGGATGCCCTTTGACTGTTGGCGTGAGGGACCCAGATACTTCGCTACTTTAGAAACCAATTAATTTCCTATAACTAGGATATAAGATTGCTTGAATCACTCACGTCTCAATTAGTGTTCTAATCTATATCAAATTGAAAAATAACTATATATCTTTAACCAAAAGTCAAATCATCTAAATCCTTTTCTGTAAATTGTAAAACACCTTGATATTATTCGACAATAGCTTTTGAAGTACATTAGTTATGAAAATGGTATTTCAGTATGGGCAAGAGTTTCCCGTGATATGGGTCGAGATGAAAGGAAGTATAAGCATAAAAATTATAATTATGTAAATTATTATGTAGAAAACTATTATGTAAGGATTTGAAATCAAATAATACGAGATCTATTTATGATGCGTACATTTAGATGTCATCTGATTGATATCCAATTAGAACTTCAAAAGCACCACCTGTCGAGTTTGAATAGCTCGTTTTATCGATCTGCAAGGAGAACTAGAATAGATCTAGACCCCTGAGAACTAGAATAGATCTAGACCCCTTCTCATCTCTTCCTATCCTTTCATAGAATCACTGTAATTGATGATTTTAGGGAGATTAAGAGAATAACTGTAATTTCTCCAACTCTATTCCCTATTATCGTTCTGTGTCTTTCCATGCATTAGATTTATAGTAGATCCTGTCTATTAATAGACAGGAGCAGAGGGTCTAGTGTAAGTTATTATGAGAGTTCCTTCCATCAAGGGCATTCCCTAAAATATCCCAATATAATATAGACTTTACTTAATATTAGCTAATATCTTTTATCAGAATCTAAATAATTCATAATATATCTTATTCAATTAATAAAGGGTCATATAATCTTATATTCTTCCACTCGACCCATTAATTGATAATATATAAAAGATATCCAAAATCAAAATAAATAAAACGAAATTTACTTAAATTTTAAAAATTAGATTCTAAAAATTTTGAAAAGCATTTTATACATGGCCATGATTTTTAAAATAAGCCAATAAGTCCAATAAGCATAATAATACTATATTCAGTCCAACTATCAATGCGAGTCATAGCGATTATATGTCATCAATGCCACACTTCCTTCTATGTACTACAACACTGTTAGTCTTTCCTCATATAGTCTATAATGACCCCTGTAATTTATCTTATCAAGACAATCTTATTTCTTACGTTCAACCATAATATGCATAATCATAAATATAAACAGGATAGCAAAAATAAATAACTTTAATTAGGCAAAAGAAATGTCAATGATAGTATCTACTTAAACATACATCACCATATCCTTTATGGCTTGCTCACAAGCCCTATTCTAAGAACATGTTCTTTGAATATTTTGCACTATAAAACTTTAGTAAATGGATCAACAATCATCATAGTGGTGCTCAAATTTTTAATTGACACTTGTTGTTTCTGGAGTCTTTCTCTAACCACCAAGTACTTTATCTCAATGTGCTTAGAACTACTAAAGTACTTGTCATTCTTAAAGAAAAAAACTACTGTAGTATTATCACAAAATATCTTCAGTGGCTTGGCAATTGAGTCGACTACACCAAGTCCTGAGATAAAATTTTACAGCCATAAAGCTTGATTTGTGACCTCAAAGCATGCCACAAATTCAGCTTCCATCGTAGATGATGCAATAACTGATTATTTTATACTTTTCCAAGAAATTGCCCCATTAGCCAGTATGAACGCAAATCCTGAAGTGGATTTCCTACTATTGAGGCAATTTACAAAATCAGCATATGAATATCCCGTTACTTCAAGCTGATCTAATTTCCTATATATGAGCATATAATCTTTTGTCCCTTATAGATATCTCATTACTTTCTTTGCAGCTTTCCATTGTTCTATTCTTGGGTTACTCTGGTTACTCTGGTATCTACCCAGCATTGTCACTGCAAAATTGATATCTGGCCTTGTACAGATTTGAGCATACAATAGACTTTTAATTACGCACCCATAATGAATATTCTTTATTTGATCCATTTCTAAGTCATTTTTCAGGCACTGGTTTTGGCTGAATTTTTCACCTCTAGTCATAGGTGTATCATTGACTTTACAAAGCTGCATATTAAACCTTTTTAAGATATGATTAATATAACCTTTTTGAGATAGTCCTAACAAACTTTGAGATTTGTCCCTGAATATCTCAATGTCAATAACATAGGATGCCTCATTCATATCAATCATCTTAAAATTCTTATTGAGAAATATCTTAGTTTCGTGCAACAAACCAAGATCACTACTGGTAAGCAATATATCATCCATATATAAGACCAATATAATAAACTTACTCCCACTAACCTTCAGATATATACACCAATCAACAATATTTTTCTTAAATCCGAAGGAAGTAATTGTATCATGAAACTTTATATATCATTGTCTGGAAGCTTGTTTAAGGTCATAAATGGATTTCTTAAGTTTGCAAGCCCAACTTTCCTTTCCCTTTTCTATGAATCCTTTAGGTTGTTCCATATAGATTTCATCATCTAGACCTTTATTTAGAAATGTTATTTTTACATCCATCTGATGTAACTCAAGATCATAATAAGCTACTAATGTCATGATGATCCTTAATGAGTCCTTTCAAGAAACTAGAGAAAAGGTCTCATGGTAGTCAATGCATTCGTTTTGAGAAAACATTTGGCCATAAGTCTGGCTTTATATTGTTTGATATTGTCCACCGAGCCACGTTTAGTTTTAAAACCTATTTACAACCGACTCTTTTACAATTATTTGATAATTCAATAAGTTCCTAGACACCATTCCGGTCCATTGATTTTAACTCATCTTTCATTGTATCATATTATTTTTCAGAATCATTACTTTCTATAGCTTGTGAAAATGATAAGGGGTCACTTTTCATTCCTATATCAAAATCTGATTCTTGCAGATATATCACATAATCATCAGAAATGACATGTTTTCTTTTTATTTGAGATCTTATCAAATCTATCAATTGTGATTGTTCTACAAGACTATCAGCGGCGACATTAACATCATGTGAGAATTCATCAATGTTATTTTGTTGGTTACCTTAATCAATTCTCTCATTGATTTGAGGAATAATAATTTCTCAAATAAGGGATAATACAGTAGAAGAAGTCTGAATCTCCTCAATATCAAAATTAATCCTTCGAGACTTTTGACTCCCATTGATTTTACCATTTTCTAGAAATTTTATATTACCAGATTCTACTATCCTTATATTATGATTAGGTCAATAAAATCTGTATCCCTTGGATCTTTCTGGGTAACCAATAAAATATCCAGAAATTATTCTTGGATCCAATTTCTTTTCATGTAGATTGAATACTCTTATCTCTGTAGGACACCCCCAAATATGTAAATGTCTTAAACTGGGTTTTCTACTAGTCCTTAACTCAAATAAAGTTGACAAAACTGACTTACTAGGAACCCTGTTCATGATATACATAGCTATCCTAAGAGTATCACCCTACATTGACTCAGGTACAGAGGGATTACTCATCATGCTCCTAACTATATCCATAAGAGTACGATTTTGTATTTCAGTAGCACCATTCTATTGTGGTATACCTGGTAATGCATATTGAGCATAAATACCCCACTGTTCTAGGAATCTAGCAAAAGGACCAATATTCTGATCGAATTCATCATATCTGCAATAAAATTCACCACCCCTATCAGATTTGACAATTTTAACTTTTCTATATAATTGTCTCTCGGCTCATTCATGTACACTTCAAGAATGTCAACAGCCTGGAACTTTTCATGTATTAGATAAATATAGTCATATCTGGACAGATCATTTATAAATGTGATGAAATAACTTTCTCTACTAAAACAAGAAATATGGAGTGGTCCGTAGATATCAATATCAATAATTTCAAGAAGTTCTTTACTTCTTGTGGTATTTTTTTTGTATGCTTAGTTTGCTTTCCTTTAATATAATCTATGTAAACATCAAAATCAATGAAGTCTAAATTTTTTAAAATATTATCCTTCACTAATCTTTCAATTATTTTCTTGGAGATATGCCCCAAACTTCTAGGCCACAATATAGAAAATCTTTCATTATTGGAATTATTTTTCATTCTAATACTTGATTGTAAGGTTAATAATGTATTTGCAAACTCAAGATTCAAATTAATTCTGTATAAACCATCACATAGAATTCCAGAACCAACTTTTATTTAATCATAAAATATGTTGAGTTTACTATTACTAAAATAAACATAATATCCTGACTCATCAATTCTAAATAGAGAAATTAAATTTTTAGAACTTGTAGGAACAAAACATGTGTCATTCAAATCCATCAGATGACCCGTCTCAAGGCGTAAGCGGTAAGTCCATACTAATACCACTTTTGCTTTGAGACGATTTTCCATAATTATGAATCTTTAATTTTCTTTTGGTTTTCGAATTAAAAGGACTCCATATATATTATTAGTAATGTGAGTTGAAGCGCTATAGATATTATTTTGGTTTTCGAATTAATGCTTTGAGTTTTACCAAAATATGATAAACTATTGATATCATCAATATTTAACCTTTGGGTAAAAATACTGACATATCTAGTGTTCATACAAGATCTTTTATGGAGGACTGATACCATCCTTATGGAATAGTTTTGCTACCTTTGGGTATATAATTCTAAACTGTAAGGATATCCAAAACAGTATCATCCTACCTCATCACATAATTATTTGAAATAGATTATCTTTGTGATTATCTAAATCTCTTAATTATGCATGTAATTTTGAATATTATTTCTTTAATTTCATTGAGGACTTGTTCCTTAATGTAATTTTATAAATCATTGATCTAGGCCACTTTGGTAACTACAAGGCTAATGTAGTAATATAAAAATATAAATTAAATTATCCTATGAATGATAAGACTTTAATTGTATTTATATCCTATAAGCCTATCATCCCAGACTACTTGGTAGCTACCGATCAGGTATAACTTAAGGAGATGAACTATAAATAATATTCATCAAACTCATTTGAACTAATTTATGCTAAAATAGTTCAATAACATAATAATAATAATAATAATAATAATAATAATAATAATAATAATAATAATAATAATAATAATAAAACACTTAATCAGTAGAAAAAAACTCATATGATAACTATAATCATGATAATACATAAATCATGTCTTCATGTGAAAAGTAAATATTATTTCATAATTACTAACATTTGCATGTGAATAACTGAATAAATATCCAAGAAACAATAATTGGATTTAACAAATGCAATCAATAATTCATATAAAAACTATAAAGAAATAATAATTTATAACTTTTTAAAATTAAATTAATTAATTTTATTTAATTGGAGAAGCCCATAAGTCCAATTAAATAAATTGATTAAAATAAAATATAATCAATGAATAATTAAAATATAATCATGATTAACTTTTATTAGATTATATATTGATCAATTTTATAATTGAGAAAATAAAACATAATTTCTCAATTTTGTAATGGCAGAACTATAATTCCAAAAGGATATAAAAAGAATTACAAAATTTATAAAATATTATAGGATTAATAGTAAAACAGTCGAAGGATAAAACTGTAATTTCGATGAATGGTAAAACTGTAATTTGAGCAGAATAGTAAAACTATAATTTTTCACTTATGGTAAAACTGTAATTTTTTATTTAATGGCAAAACTATAATTTTCCACTTAATGGTAAAACTGTAATTTTCTTTAAGAAAAAAAAACCCTAACTTTTTCCTTCTTGGCCTCGTGCGTGCCAACATCACTGCCTCGCGGCCGTCGGTGGTCGGGTTGCGCGTCGTCACCAGTTGTAGGAACACGACCACTAGCATGCGGGGCCACCGCTTGTATGGCCTCTGCTGCACGCGGCTACCTCCGCGTGTGGCCGTTGCTTGATGCAACCGCCTCCGCGTGCGGTCGTCTCTTGATGCGCCACGTGCGGTCGCCGCTGATGCGATCGCGCCTATGCTCGACCGACCGAGGTCGGTCGACAACGTGGCTTGATTGATCTGTGCGCGCATGTTGCTCAATGCAGTGCTGCCGCATATAGATCCAGCCAAAAACGTGGCAAGATTGCTGCATCTTTTCCATAATGCACAGTAACCATCAAGAATCGTTCACAAGCAAACGATTGAATTTAACAGATTGGAATATAGATTGATCAAATATCAGATCAATGCATCGTAAATAAAAATAATAGATCTAATATTTTTTATCTCAAAACCTAGGCTGTGATACCAATTGTAAGCATAAAAACTATAATTATGCAAACTATTATGCAGAAAACTATTATGCCACGATTTGAAATCAAATAATACGAGATCTGTTTGTGATGCATACCTTTAGATGTCGTCTGATTGAGATCCAATTAGATCTTCAAGAGCACCACCTGTCGGATTCGAATAACATCATTCTATCGATATGCAAGAAGAATTAGAATAGATCTATACCCCTTCTCTCTTCCTATCCTTTCACAGGACCACTGTAATTGATGATTTTAGGGAGATCAAGAGAATAACCATAATCGCTCTAACTCCATTCCCTATTGTCGTTCTGTGCCTTTCCGTGCATTAGGTTTATAGTAGATCCTGTCCACTTATAGGCAAGAGCAGAGGGTCTAGAGTAAGTTATTAGGAGAGTTCCTACCATCAAGGACATCCCCTAAAACATCCCAATATAATATAGACTTTATTTAATATTAGCTAATATCTTTTATCATAATCTAAATAATCCATAATATATCTTATTCAATTAATAAAGGGCCACATAATCTTATAGGAAGAGGATTCAGATGACTCATAGGCATTTCCTCCCACACACCTGCTGGAGAAGGATACGTTTACGAAGGGCCAAGACGATGGATTTTGGTCAAAAGTGAGATATAAAATGCTAGAACTCAGCTGATTAGAGTAATGAAAGTGGAATATCTAGATGGTGGTGTAGGAGTTGGCAAATTAGAGGGATAAACCCTGCCTTTATGGAACCCATACAAAATTGAGACATAGCATTTATAAGCTCCTTCATAAAGAGTATGAGTATAAACTCGTCCAAAATAATGGAGAAAATAAGAAGACAAACCCAGTTTAGCAATAATTTATAGGATTATGAGGTATTTTTTAGGGTAAATCCAATCCTTCACTTTAGGAAAGGACCTATTCTTGTTTTGTTATTGCTCAGTTCTAATAAAATTATTACATTAGCCTTCGAATCGGCTCATGTAGTAATCCTTGTCACAATAATAGTTTAAAAGTAAAATAAGAAGAAAGATCAGATAGCCTACTTATGATGTCTTATGTATTTCTATAATAGAATTGTGGATTGACTTAATTCATGGCTAGTCTGAAGACCCCGACCCCAGATCTATCAATAACAAGTTGGAAGCAATTGATTGATAACTCGCTGTCAGCTAACTGCCTGCCCAATCCAAAGTAACTGGCTGCAAGGAATAATTTCACTTGTAGATATTTTACCTATTCATTATCTAAGTGTTGAATCTCATATTTTGATGATGAAATCAATTGATATTTTATTGATCTAATATGTGTATTAGAGAAAATAATGTAGGATTAACTATGATGGAGGAAAGGAACTACAACCTAATGTTGGGTCAGAATCAAGGAATGCGGTGGAAGCTCACAGGAGTTCGTTGAAGGAATTGGGAAGCTCGTTGGGAACATACTAGGAGATCGTTAGAAGAAGACCGTAAGACTTATCGGAAAAATGTCGAAGGTTGCCAGATTGCCGGGGGTTAGGTCAATTGTTGAACTTGATGGTCTTGTATGGTTGTATTCAGTAAGTCATATTTAGGTTCGAGTCCTAATTCAGTTAATTTTGGAAGGAATCCAATTTAATTCAAGAGAGACAAACTGGGTCCACGTTTAGGTTTGGATTGAGCTCAGGTTGAACTTATTTAAAAGGGTCAACTGAAGGTTTAAGTCGGGAATTGAAAAGTATAGAAAACACTTCTCCAGGTCGGTGGGTGGTAGTTGTACCACCCAAGTCAGCGGTCGTATCACCTAACTCGGTGGTTGTACTGCCAATGCTTAGTTTCAAGATAGCTTTCAGCGGCAATACCATCGGCGTTGATGGTTGTATCACCTGTACCCAAATTTTTGGGATATGTTTGAACTTTTGGCTCCATTTTCTAAGCCAATTGGTGTCTATAAATACCCAAGACTTCTTGCATTAAGTACAAGAAATTGAGCAAGAAAATTGTGACAAAAAAATATGCTAAAAGGATGCAAGAAAACGAAAGAGTGCAAGGGAGTGAGCAAGAAAGTTTGTAATCCTTGTAAAGGTCTCCCTTGCGAGTTGTAAGTGAAATACTTATAAGAGTTTGGCCTTAACCCGAAGAAGATCAGTAGTTGATACCAGCGGGCCTCGATGAAGGGGACTCGGGAAGTGGACGTAAGCCAAGTTGTGGCCGAACCATTATAAATTGTGAGCATCTCTTAACTTTATTTTTTGATTATATATGTTCTTATTCGAGCTTTCCTTTAGCAAGATTATAACTTAGTTTCGTTAAATCAATTTATTACTCACTTATTCAACTTGAATGAAATGCTTTCGATGTTCAGTTTTGCTTCAAATGAAAGTTTTCTTTAAACTAAGATTTCAGCACTTGCACTAATTCATATCCCCCCTCCCTCTCCCCCTCTTAGTGCCAATTAATCCTAACAATTAGTATCAGAGTGAGTAAGTAATTTTGTTTGGAATGAACAAGGGACATTCTATTGCACGTTCTCCCATATTCAATGGGACAAATTACATATATTAGAAAATAAGAATATATATTTTTTATATATGTATTTTGATTTATGGCATATTATTGAGAATGGTTTTAAAAAGTTTTCCAAACTAATGAACGAATGAAATGATTTAGAAAAAAATATTTTTTATTAAATACAAAAGAAATAAATGTCTTATTTTGTGCTCTTGATAAGAATGAATTTAATTAGATTTCTGTTTGTGAAACTGCTTACGAGATTTGGCATACACTTGAAATCACACACGAAGTCACTAGTAGAGTTAGAGTATAAGATTAATCTTTTAGTGCATAGTTATGAATTATTTTAAATGAAACCAAGTGAGACCATTGAAGACAAGTACACATAGTTCATGAATGTCGTCAATGGTCTAAAAGCTCTTAGTAAAAGTTTTTCTAATTTTAAACTTTTAGTAAGATATTAAGATCTCTTCAAAAAAAATTGAGATCCTAAAGTTATTACAATTTAAGAAGCTAAAGATCTAAATAATTTTTTTCTTAAAGAACTTATTAGATTAGATCACTTATGACTTATGAACTAAGTTGTAAAGCTCATGGTGAATTTGAAGAACCCCTTCCAAAGAACATAAATGACTTAACATTGATAACTAAAGATGAACACATTCCAAAGAACAGAATAACTTAACACTAAAAACTGCATATGACTCCTCAAGTGAAACATCGAGTGATGATAACAATGACTTTACACTACTGACAAGAAAAATAAAAAAAATTAAAAAGAACAAAAATTAAAAAAATAAAAATAAACCAAAAAAGGATAATATAATATGTTTTGAATGTAAGAAGGCATAATATTTCAAAAGTGAATGTCCACTATTGAAGAAGAGGGGATCGTAATACAAGAAGAAGGATCTATCGACAACTTGGGATGAGTCAAGCTCATTAGATGAAGAGACCACAACAAGGAAGAGGTTGTCAACTGTTCTCTTATGGTCATCCATGAGGAGGTAAGTACATCTTCCAATATCTCTTTTACTAAATTACTAAATATTTTCCATGAGCTTTATTATGAATTTAGAAAAACTAGCAAGTCTTATAAACTATTTAAGAAAGAGCATGATTCACTAGTTTGTAGATTTGATCAAATATATGAAGCATCACTATTACTTAGTTCATGCACCAAATGTGAAGATTTAGAGGAACTTAGAAAGAAAAATTTTGTATTACAACATACATTAGAAAATTTTAAAATAGAGAATAAATTCCTAAACATAATCCTTGCAAATAAGGGTCATGTTCATAGGAAAGAAGGTATAGACTTTATGAGTAATACTTAACAAAAACCAACTATCTTCGTTAAAGGACTCACTCTAAACTTGCCATAAAAAATTAAATGTAACTTTGTTGTAGATTATGACATATATCTTACAAGTGTTCATTTAGAAAGTATAATCCACATTTATTAATTTGGGTTCCTAAAGAAACCATAAAGAACAAAAAACCTATAGTTAAATTAGGTAGAGCTCTTCATGAAGGACCCAAAGTAAAATGGGTACCTAATTTAAAACTATCTTTCTTGTAGGATTGCCTCCTAAACAACAAAAAATTAATTATATTATATGTTGAAAATATTGATAATAAATCTTTTGATGGTTGATTAATCTTAAATGTTTTTCAATAATTCATAACTAGTACATAGTACAAAATAAATTATAACTAAAGAACCTTCATTTTTTTATAAAAAAAATATTTGTATTAAAATTTATGAAAAAATAGATTTTGATGATAATTGAATATTAGTTTAAAAAATCATTGGCTTGGATGTTATATTGATTTAAGTGCTATGGTAAATGCATGATGAGTTGTTTATACTAAAGGTTGTATGATAGAGGCTTGAAATAATATACATAAAAAAATAAAAAATAGTGCACTAGCGGTAGAACTATTGGACTAGCAGTGGCACCACCAGAACACACCGTATACAAGAGGTAGAACCGCTCAGTTGGTGATTCCACCACCTGAAACCCAGCCCATATAAATAGCACTTAGGGCCAGTGGTAGAACCGAACCAAACCCCTTCCACACTCCGCTAAAACCTTCTAAAAATTCCCTTTCCTCTTCAAATCTAAGGAACAATCTCTATCTCTAGGAAATCACAACAAAGGTAACTCTCAAAACATTGCTCTCAATCTATTCTTTGATCTTACTTTTTACTTGCAATACATGTAGTTCAAATGGCTCTTAGAAGATCCTTAAGGGATACAGGAAAGAGGAGATTAGATGAAATATTTGACCCTATATACTTTGATACCCATGAACATACCATAAAATTCTCAATCTTTGAATTTAGAAATATTCATAAGGGAAAATATGTAGGTCTAGAAGATTTAAGAGATTTGGAACCAATCCAATGATCTGCTAACTTAAACGCCCTACCTATCCTTCAAATGAATGAACCCATTTATCCTAGACTTGTTAGATTATTCTACAATAACTTGCATATAGATTATTAAGATAAGGTATCTACATATCTCTTGGGGAATCATATAGCTATTACAGATAGTTTAAATTACAATCTCATAGGAATCCCTGAAAAAAGAAGTGGTTGCTACTTTAGAGGACAATGGGACATTAAATCAATAGGGGTTACTTACTTTGAAATCATAGGTACCATCTTTGGTAACCCAAATCTATCTATTGTTCCTATAAGCTGTGAGCACATGCTACCTTTCGACACAAAATTACTTCATTAAATACTAATTAGTATTATACTCCATAAGCAATTTCATCATGATGAAATTAGTTAAATATACTATGTATTGGATCATGACAAGACGTAATTATTGTTTCAGATATCTGTTGAGGCGAAACATGATTAAGCATTCGACTAAGGATATAATGCTTCTATAAGGTGGCTTAATAAATAGATTAATACATGCAAACAATATAGTTATTCTAATAAATAAAAAATAATAAAGTTAGATAGATACAATGTCATCGATAGAAATCTATTAAGAAGATTAAGATGCATTGTAAGAAATAGTATATGGATTATATTACCTAGGAGAACTAATCCTCCCCCACCTAGGCTGAAACCTTAAATACCTACACTTAAGAGAAGTCTATCTCCTTCTACTAGTCCCTTTGAGATAGCACCAGCGATGCAACCAGCACCTTCATCATTTGACGACTCTATAGTGACTCGACTTGATCGAATTGAATTACGTCAAGACCAAATGATGACTGAGATGCAACAAATCCATCAATAGCTTAATACTCTAATTAGATATTTTGGATTACAATCACCTAAATAGTTTATATGTTTAGAATTGTAAGGAAAAAGTTAGTGGTACTAATTGTGATGTATTTCTTGCACTCTTATGATGTATTCTTTTATGACATGTACTTTTTTAATATTAAGAAGTACTTTTTGATGGCTTAGTGATGCATGCAATACTTTATGATATTAGACATCACTTTATTAGAGATTATATGAATAATCTTAATATATTATTAGAATTTATTGATACTAAGCATTAATTAGTAGATATTTTTACTAAGCCATTAAATGAAGAGTAATTTGACTTTATTATAAGATAATTAGAAATGCTAAACCATTAAAATGAATGATTTGCTATATTTTAGATTTCTTAATTTACTTGAAATTTACATAAGATAGCTCTTAATATTTCCTTAGATTTCTTAGTTCTTTTAAACTTTCTTCCGAAATGATTCTCTTTGAAATTGACATTACAATAATGAGATTTGAAGTTCTTTTTGTGATGACATTTTTATCCTTTCTCAAACATTATTTCAATTCATGATAAATATTTATAAAAGAAAACTATGTGACATAAACTTTTATGATACTTGATATGAGCTCTCTTTTGTATCCTCTCTCAAAATTTATTTTGATTCATGGATCTTTTATATCCTTGATGAATAATTTCGAATGTATCACTCTCTACTACTTTTTTTTTATACTAAAGTTTTGGATTTTTAAACCCCCCTCCTTTTCATTTCTTTTTGTTTCTTATTTACAAAGGGGAAAAAAATTTTCATAAGAAAATTATGTCTCTTATCTTATTTTACTAAGGGGGAGCAATTTGCTCCAAATATTTTGATATAATCATTATTTATGAGAAAAGTTTTTCATGAGAAAACTCTTACATAATTATTATTTATGTACCTTGAAATTTGATACATCATGAAATTATATACCTTGAAATTAATTACTTAATATTTTGTCTTTATGTTGATCACAAAAGGGGAGAAATAGCATATTGATGACATATGATAAACTAAGCATTTTTTTTATAAACAAAGAGGGAGAAATGATTGATGACTTAAGAGAAAAAATTTTAAAATTTTAAAATTAATGTATGACTGATGTAAAATCTTTGATGATTTGATGATTTGATGATTGATGACTTAAGACAAAAATGCTTTATGTTGATGTTACATTATTTCTAAAGTTGATAAATGAATATAATATTGCATCTATTGAAATTAATGTTATATCATTTCTGAAGTTGATAAATAAATATGATATTGCATCTATTGATGAAAAGTGTTTGAAATGTTATATCATGATATTTGAATTCAAGAGTATTTAGTTCTCTTGAATTTAAGTTTACTTTCTTTGGATTATGGCATGGAGATTGGGGGAGTTAAGGTTAACTCTCATCATCAATTGGTTGTTATCATTAAAAATGAGAGATTATTGAACCTTGAATTTTGATGATTAAATCAATTGATGGTTTGTTGATCTAACATTGACACACATTTAATTATACATATGTGACCTTTAAAATTCTAAAGGTATAACCCTTAATATTCTAACAATCTCTCACTGGGTCATATATGTATTCTGACAAATGTATTATATTTTATGAGCTCGAAACTATTGCCATTATTAAATAGGACATATAACATAATCTCACATATTAGCTATATTATAGGACTAAAGCGGTTTTCGCTATATCAATCATAGCTAAACCCATCAGTGATCACTAATATTAATATAACTAAATGACATAGATCAATCATTAAATGTGTGACATGAAAATTATATGAATATGATCTATACATGTTAATTTTTAAATGGTCCAACTTTTTCTTTATGAGATCATTAATAGCCATAATATACAAAGTGTAATAAACTGTAGCTTTATTTATGATAAAAAATATCTATCTATAAATATAAAATCTAGCATAGAACATATAATAAACATCTTATAAACTCCCACTAAATTAAAGTTTTTTAAATTCTAATACACCTATATCAACGGTATGCTCATGAAAGACCATGGGTGGTACACGTTTTGTGAGAGAATCTACCAACATAAAATTTGTTCCTAAATTTTCTATAAAAATTTGTCCACTTCGTATCTTTTCTTTCACAACTAGGAACTTAGTGTCAATATGCTTTGACTTAGTCGAGCTCCTATTGTTGTTGGAATATAAAATAGTTAATTTATTGTCATAGTATATCTTTAGCAATCTTTCAACTCCTTGTACTATTTACAGCTCTGTGACAAAATTCCTCAGCCAAATTCTATGATTGGATACCTTAAAACATGCTACAAATTATACTGCCATGGTGGAAGAATTAATAAAAGATTACTTAGCATTACACTAAGAAATCAGCCCACCAACCAACATATAAACGTACGTCAAAGTGGATTTCTTACTGTCTTAGCATGCAACAAAATCAAAGTTAGAATACCCAATGATCTCCAAGTCGTCTGATCTCCTATATATGAGCATATGATTTTTTATCCACTTTAAATATCTTAACTCTTTTAGTTGTCTTCCAATGATCTATTCCAGAATTGCTTAAATATCTGCCTAGCACCCCAACAATGTACAAACTTGTGAATACATTTAGACTCCCTACAACTAATGCATAGAAATCTTTTGCATTTCTTAAGTTTTTAGATTTTCTGATTGAGACTGAATTTGTCTCCCTTTGAAGTAAGGGTATTTCCTAGTTTATAATTCTACATGTTAAACCTTTTAAGTATCTTATCGATATAACTTATTTGTGATAATCCTAATATACCCTGAGATCTATCATGAAGTATATGGATTCCTAATACAAAAGAGGCATCACCAAGATCTTTTATCTCAAAATTTCTTGATAGAAATATCTTGGTCTTGTTCAATATACCTATATCATTTGTGGTAAGCAGAATGTCGTCAACATACAATATCAGGAAAATAAATTTGCTCCCACTTAACTTGTGATACATATAATCATCAATAGCATTCACCTCAAAACCAAATAAGAGAATTACTTGATGAAACTTATGATATCACTAATAGGATAATAGTTTTAGCCCATAGATGGATTTTATCAATTTACAAACTATTTTCTTTAGGTCTCCTAACATAAAGTTTTCTAGTTGTACCATATAAATTGTTTCATTGATATTTTTATTGAGAAATATTATTTTGACATCTATCTGATGAAGCTCTAAATCAAAATATGCAATTAGAGCTATAATTGTCCTAAAAGTATCCTTCATTAAAATTGGAGAGAAGGTCTCTTTAAAGTTAATTCCTTTTTTTTAGTATAACTTTTTACCACAAGGCATGCCTTATACCTCTCCACAATACCATTAGAATCCCTTTTGGTTTTAAAAAACTATTTACAACCAATTGGTTTCACGCCTTTTGGTAATGGGACAAGTTCCTAAACTTTGTTATATTGCATAGACTTATACTCTTGATTCATTATTTCAATCCACTTATCTGAATTGGACTCCTCCATAGTTTAACGAAAGTTGATTAGATCATCTTCCATTATACCACTACTTTCTTTATGTTCCTAGAGAAATATCATATAATTATCTAAAATAGCACTCCTCCTTTCTCTAGTGCATCTTCCCAAAGGTGTTGGCTTTTGTGGCACATGTTCTTGAGGATATTGAATTTGTTCCTCATGAATAATTTTCACATGTTGTATAGGAGTTGAAATGACTATATCCTTTTGAGGTACTAAATTTTTAATACATCAGTGACAACCATATGTATTGGATTAGATTGAACCAATTGTTCCTCAAAGGTGAAGTCTTGAACTTTATTTCTCCCTCCAAATTCAATGTCTTAAAAAAATATTGCAATACCCATCTCAAAAATACTTCTTGATTTGGAATCATAAAATTTATACCCCTTAGAATGGTCAGAACAACTAATAAAGTAATTGTTTACTGTTCAGGGTTCCAATTTCTTTTCATTAGGCCTATAAGGCTTTGCCTCAACTAGACAACCCCATACACAAAAGTACCTAAAACTAAGCTTTCTCCCAGTCCAAAGCTCATAATGTGTTTTTGCAGTTACTTTACTTAGTACTCTATTGAGGATGTAAGCTGCAGTCTTTATTGCTTCTCCTCAGAGTGACTTTGGTAAAGTAGATTGAGAATTCATGCTTCTTACCATGTCTTTAAGTGTGTGGTTTCGTCTTTCAACTACACCATTCATATTAGGTGAGCCTAGCATTATATATTATATAATTTCATACTTCTCTAGGTATAAAATAAATGATCCTGGATATTATTCACCTGAACCGTTATTTATACTGTAATATTTCCCTCCACGGTCAGATCTAACACTTTTTATCCTTTTGCTAAGTTGATTTTGAAATTCAGCTTTAAATGATTTCAACACATACAAAAACTGAGACTTTTCATGTATTAGATATAAGTATTCATATATAGAGTAATCGTCTACAAAAGATATAAAATATTATTGACCATTCTATTAAGCTGTAGGAAATGATCCATAAATATCTGTATGTATCAATTCTAATACGTCTGTAGCTCTAAATGTACCTAATCTCTTGCATTTGGTTTGTTTACCCTTAATGCATTTCTGTGGGATCAAGAATCCCTTTTGACATAAGTCTTTCAACTATATTTATAGAGATGTGTCTTAAACGTTTATACCATAATACACTTGAAATTTTAATTTTACATTTATTACTTCATAATTCTACATTCAGGCATTCATGATAGTATACTATAGTATCAAGCAAATATAAATTGTCAAAAGCCATAAGTGAACTAGTCCCAATTATATTTGAATTTAAAGATAAAGTAAATTGATTATTTACAAATGAACAAAAATAGCTAGATTTGTCCAAATAAGAAATAAAAATTTAATTTCATCTAAATGATGGTACAACAAAAGTGTCTTTCAAATCTAAATAGTATCCAGTACATAATAACAATCTAATAAGTCAAGCTTTTTAATGTTTTAAGCTTTGAAGTAAGATTAAACATCTTCATGATATACTCCCTTATATTTCCTTTACCCCAATATACCTCATGGAAATCAAGTTCTAAAGTAAAATGCTTGTTTCTGTCTTTTCATTTTTAAAAAAATATTTTTATATTTTGGTAAGGGAATCTTTAGCCTTAGTAATCCCTTCAGACACAACATCTCTAAAGATCTCCATATTACTGCACTTAATAATCGTAAGACTCATACGATTAGACCTATCCCACTTCTCAAATAGTCTCCTTTCATCAGGAGTGCTAGATTTTGTACAAGAAGTGGATTAGTCTTTCCTTAGTGCAAGGTCCAGATCCATGCAGCCCAAAACTATCAAAATATTTTCCTTCCAATCCTTAAAGTTAGTTCTATTTAGAACCGGTACTGAACTGGGGTTAGCATATATTGTAGCAAGAGAACCTAAATAAGAGAACAATAAACAACCACAAATTATGCACAAATTTATAATACCATCACTTAAGAAAATTCAAATAAGAAAATTCAAATAATGATATAACCTATCTCAAGATACAAAGTGTAACACTAATATCTTCTTTAATGTTAATTGCTAGTGATAGTTTTATTATAATAATCAAACACTAAAAATAAGGCATGTCAAATGATAAACCCATCTTTAGATTGATATATCATTCACATGCAAAACTTTATAATTGTCACGCGTCTACCATCACATGTGTATATAAAATCCTACTCATCATTAACCTTCCTTTTGGCTATATAATTACCATATAGATGTACATATACACTACATTTAATATTTTCATGAGAAATATCACACATAAGAAGTCACTTTAGGGACTTCATGCATCATATTACTCAATCTAATATTAAACAACTATATAATCACTAATTGAATTTGAACCATAATAGTCAAATTGGCTTGATCTTAATTTGTTGATTCAAATATTTAAAACTTGTAAACTATTCAATTTATATTAATAAATAACTTTATAGAACCAATATTGTGTTTAAGTCAATTAGACAAAATCTAATGGCACTACAGCGAATAGTTGTGTCGTATATGAATCTTTTTTTTTATAACAAAGAATATTAGAGAATGTGCTACAACGAAGAGTTCTATAAATGGTTCATTTATTTGATTGGGGGACTTCTGAAAATCATTTTTGACAATACACTATAAATCAAAATCTAAAGAGATCAAGAAAATACGCATTCGAATTTTATAGGATGTGTAATATGTTCCATTGAATATGGGAGGACATGAAATGTAATGTCCTTCATTCATACCAAACAAAGTTATTTATTCAAATGGGTATTAATTCAATAAGTAAATACCTTGCTTTGAGACCAATTGTGAGGACGGGGTGTTGTTGAATTAATACAAGTGCAAAAAATCATAGTGTAAGGAAAACTTTTCATGAGAATCAAAATTAGAATCGGAAGTGTTTCATTAAGTAAGTGAGCAATAAGCTATTGAACATGATTATGCTCAAAGAAAGCTCCTTATAAAAATATGCATAATAAAAAACAACAAAGTAGAGAAATGCTCACAGATTTATAGTAATTCGGCCTCAACCTAGCCTACATCCACTCGCGAGTCCTCTTCTCCGAGGTCTACTGGTGTCTATTACCGATCTTCTTTGGATGAAGACTAAATCCTTACAGGCTTTCAACTCAAAGGAAACTTCTTACAAGAAAGACAACGCTTAGCTCACTTCCTTCCCCATTTTCTTTTTCTTGAACACTTTTAGCACCTAATTTTTCACACAACTTAGGGTATTTATAAGCCTCAAATGGCTTTAGAAGAATGGAGCCAAAATTTAAACTCACCTAAAAACTCTAGATATAGGTGGTACAATCGTCGACGTCAACAGTTCAACCGCCAAAAGCCACCCTGAAAATAAGGTACGGGTAGTACAACCATCGGCTTGGGTGGTTCAACCACTGCCTGTTGCCCGGATTCCTGGGCGCTGACGGTACAACTATCGCTTATTGGCGATACAACCACTAGGATTTTTGGAGAAGTGATTTCTAATCCTGACTTATACCTCTTGTTGACTAATTCCCAGGTCAACCAATTGAGCTCGACCTGAGCTCAATCTAAACCCCATAGTGGACTCGGTTTGCCTCACTTGGGTTAATTTGAATTCCTTCCAAACTTAACTCAAGTTAGACTTAAATCTAATGATGCTAACTACGAGTAATTAATTATAATCAATGTGACCATCAAGTCCAACAAGACCCTCCTAACTCCCGAAAAGCTTTTCGATAACCCCCGATGATCTTTCGACGAGCCTCTTGATCTTCTTTCGGTGAACTCCTGATACCATCCTGGCAAGCTCCTGATCACCTTTAGCAAGCTCCCGACGAACTCCAAGCAAGCTTCTAATACTTTGGCAAGATTCCGGTGAACTCCTAACAAGCCTTTGATCCCTTTCGGCAAGCTCCTAGTGAACTCTCGACAAGCCTCTGCTGTCTTCAGCAAGCTCCCAACGAACTCCTATTAAGCTTTTGATACCTTCGGCAAGCTTCCTGCTAGTCTCTCGGCGAGTTTCCACTGCATCGTCCAAACCTCGACTTAATGCCCTGGACTTGACTCTGGCCCAATATATGATTGTAACTTTCTCTCTATTATAGTTAATCTTGCATCAATCAACTCTAATACACATGTTAAATCAATAATCTATCAATTGATTTCATCATCAAAATATAAGATTCAACAAATATTTTATGCTATTGATAGATGATTGCACAAGAATGATGTAAGTATATTTTCTCAAAGAAAAGTATGAGGTTTTTTATGTTTTTAAAAATTTTAAAGCATTTGTGAAAAAACAAAATGGTTGTTTCATTAAGACTCTACGTACTGATAGAAGGGGTGAATTCACTTTCAAAGATTTTTTTGATTTTTGCAAGAATACAGGCATTCATAGGGAACTAACTATAAGCTATACTCCCTAACAAAATGGAGTAGTAGAGCAAAAAAAATTGAGTAGTGGTCGAGACTGCTAGATGTATGCTTAAAGAAAATATAGTTCCAAAGGAGTTTTAGGCAGAAGCTATGAAACATCGGTATATTTTATAAATCACTTTCCTACCATGGCAGTACAAGAAAGAAAACCTTATGAAGCATGGTTAAACAGAATGTAAGATGCAAGTCATTTAAAGGTTTTTGGTTGTATTGCTAAATAAACTTGATAAGAAAAGTTTTAAATATATATTTGTTGGGTATAGTAATGAGATAAAAGGTTTTAGACTTTTTAATCCTACAACTAAAAAATTAAATATGTCATGATGTTATTTTTAATGAAAAATAAACTTGAAAGTCTAAAGCAATTGAAATAACAATATCTGTAAAAGAAATAGGTAAAGCATATGATACACTGCCTATTAATAACTTATCTGACTCTTCTCATATTTTGAATGACTCAAGTGAATCTAGTGATAATGAATCACCTCCATGAAAATTTCATAGTACTTCAAAAATATATCAATCTGGTGATTTTGTGTGTTTTGCTTTGGAACCTACTTGTTTTGAAGTTGCAGCTCAGAAAGAAGAATGGGTTCAAGTAATGAATGATGAGTTGCAAGCAATAGGAAAAAAATAAGACTTGGGAATTGGTATATTTGCCTCTAGGGCAATTGGATTTGAATGGGTGTACAAGTCAAAATTTAATGCTGATGGCTTGCTGTAAAAATATAAAGCCCATTTAGTTGCCAAAGGATATACTTAACTTACAGATATTGATTTTTTAGAAATTTTTTCTCCAGCTGCTAGAATTGAGACAATTAGAATTATTTTAGCATTGGCAGTCAAAAAAAAAGGCAGGTTAATCAATTTGATATTAAATCATTTTTGAATGAAATGTTGCAAGAGGAGTTTTATGTTAAGTAGCCCGAAGGATTTGAAATTAAAGGATCAAAAGATAAAGTGTACATTTTAGACAAAGTATTATATAGCTTAAAATAAGCTCTGAGAGCATGGTATAGCTGAATTGACAAATACTTTTTTCAACATAATTTTCAAAAAAATTTAAGTGAGCCAACCTTATATATAAGAATTCAAGTTATGAAGATTCTCATGATCTGTTTATATGTGGATGATATAATATTATACTAGGAATTCATCAGATATCCTTGTTGAATTTAAAAAATAATATGATAGTAGAATTTGAAATGACTGATCTGGGGCTATAACACTATTTCTTGGGAATGAAAATTATTCAAGATGCAAATGAGATTTTTTTGTGCCAAGAAAAATATACTAAATATTTGTTAAAAAGATTTCATATGTCAACATGTAAGCTAGTGAGTACTCTAATGAATACAAATGATAAATTTATGTTAGATGATGGAGTGGAAAAAATAGATGAGCAATAATACAAAAATTTAATTGAAGGGTTAATATACCTTACACATTCAAGGCCAGATATTATGTTTATATTTAGCTTGTTATCTAGATTCATGCAAGTCCTAGTAAGAATTAATTTGGAGTAGTTAAAAGAGTTCTTAGATATATTAAGGGGACTCTCAATTATGGCATTCGTTATGAGTAAGTAAAAGATTTTAAGTTATATTCTTATACTGATAGTGACTGGGTTAATCGTGCAAATGATAGGAAAAGAACTTCAGGATTTGTTTTCAGCCTTGGCTCAGGTGTGATTTCATGGACAATGAAAAAACAGGAATGTATTGCTCTCTCAAGCTCTAAGGCAGAGTATGTTACGGCTATAAGTACAACATGTCAAACAGTTTGGCTCCGAAGAATTCTAGCAGATCTTCAAGAAAAATAAGATGGACCAACTAAAATCTATTGCGATAATAAGTCTACTATTACAATGACAAAGAATCTTGTCTTCCATGGGCACACCAAACACATTGAAGTTTGATATCATTTTATTCGTGTTAATAAAGAAGCAATTCAAATGGAGTACTGCAATACCGAGGAACAACTTATCGTTATCTTCATAAAAGCTTTGGTAAAAGAAAAATTTTATTTTTTTCGAAAACAACTTCTAAGTTATAACTATTTGAATTAAGGGATTGAGTTAAGATTAATTCAATTAGTTATGATCAATTTAAGTAGTTAGGATATGATAAAATAAAAGATAAAAATTTAGATCTAAATTTAGTTTAGATGAAGATGAAATTTTCTAATATTTTAAAATATTTATATTTTATCTTTTAATTAATATAAATAGGTGTTATTGATTCATTCCAAAGCATTACAAATCTATTTCTCCTGCTAATTATACAGAAAAGCCAATAGGATTTGACCATATCGTGCTACTGCCTTGACCTAGGATTATTTTCTTCTTATCGGATTAACAACGGATCTGCGTTTCAATGTTGTTACTCTTACACTTGCACGTTGTTACTCTTACTCTTTTGTTACTCTTGGATAGGTATAGCTATAGCTAAGGTTCTGGCTTATACTTATATTTTATAAAACAGACGGACTCAGGTCAACACAAAGTATCGACCAACGAAAAGAGCTTTTGACACCAGCATGTATATCGAACTAGTATAATAGAGAGAGGCACCATGAGCATAGAGAGAGGCACTATGGGCGCAGTTTTATCGATCCAAGACTTCCAAGGAACATTTGTATTATTGCAATCAGAGGAACATTTGTATTATATTATATTATATAAATGAAAAGGGGCGTATACTGAAAAGGGAGTTAGAATTCTTACTCTATGTCTCTCAGTGTCCTGAAAGCTTCTTATGGAGAAAGAGTGATCTCTCTGTCTAACTTAAATAACTCTTCTAAGACTTTAAGTGATTGATAGTCTATGAGTTATTCTGAGTTATCAACAATCTATCTAACTTCATAACGTAGCTATCCCTTTCAGTCGTAACATAGCTATAGAGTTAGTTGATTTATATTGCTTTATATAGTCTATTGGTTGATGAAAGTAAAAATCCCTGTTTAACATCAATTATGTTTTAGCCGTATTTGTCCTTACTGCTGATTCAGATTTCATTGCTATTAGTTCCGTGCCTTATCTAAGACAGTAGGCATCCCGCCGTTCCTACATACTGTCACGGACTTAGCTGATTTTGCCTAAGCCGTGCGGCACCCATGCGTGTCCGTCCGCAAAGGTCAGCCCTCCCCGAGATCTCCTAAAATCCCACAGACTTACAAAAAAGAGAAAACGGGCCAGAAGAAGCAACTCCCACGGGATCCACAAGCAACTGCTCAAGAAAAATACTTTATAAAGCCAAAATACAAATTACACCCATGGACATTACAAACTTAGAGAGGTTGCACACAAAGGATAATGGTCCACTACAGACCGATCCCCTACAAGTGCTTATAAGACACACTTGTATTTATAAGCCAAACTTGGCCATAAAGCAAATCAAACTAGGGCTTCCAAGCCTCTTGCAAGCCCGCTTCTTGTTGTACAAGATATGTACCTAAACCGAAGGACACGGACTAACACAAGCATTTCATCGAACACCTTGTTTACATTGTTGTCCGTGACATTCTCCCCCACTTATTCCTTCGACGCCCTCGCCGAAGCCACCGTAGACGCCGCATCTCCTCGCATTCTGAATCTTTAATCTTCGCTTTCGCAACACGCCTTTGGCTCCTAGCCGCCTCCGCCGTTGTTGAGTAGTCGAACTCTAATCCGCCATGCCGCTTCAACTCACCAATGATGAATCGGTGTGGGGTTGGCTGAGTTGTCGATCCTTGTTGGTTCTCGCGATCCCTCGATGAAGGAAAAGACCGCCTTATTATATCGTAGTATACTCATATTGCTTGAACTGGGTAGATGCTTGTTGGAGCTTTAACGAGCATCGCCTCACAGACTTTGAAGTTTTTAAGGTCCTTTCTCCATAATGTTTGCCCATTGAACCTTCTTCCGCTGTTAGTTGTCACTTCCAAATATGTTCGCATCACTCCCTCTTAGTCAATTGGGAAATGAAGTGGAAAAACTACTCTCAATAGTACTGATCACCAACGGTGAGGATTTGACAACCATTGTCTTCCATAAGCTTTATTTGAAGGGTCACTGAACTGGTGCAGAGCTCCCCTGCTTGGATAAGTAAGAGAACTGGGATACTTGACTTCACCCATTCTCTTCATAGTTGAGAAGGTAAGGTTACTCGGCTTCGCTCACCTCCTCGAGTTAAGAGAATTGGGGTACTCGGTTTCGCCCATTCTCTCGAGTTGAGAAGGCAAAGGTTACTCAATTTCGCCTGGCAAAGGTTACTTGATTTCGCCTGCCTCCTCGAGTTTGTACTTCATGCATTAAGCTGGGTACTAACATTCGCCTGCTCTTTGCTCACACTTCTGAAGCACTTGAAGTGGTTGCACTCCTTGCGTTGGGTTAGCTACGGTGATTCACCTTCCCACTGCCATTGAACTTCTGGAATGCAAGAAGTTTTGCCCGAAAAGTGTAAAAAGTTTGCTTGGCTTCGCTCACTTCCTCGAGTTAAGAGAACTGGGTTTGCCCATTCTCTCGAGTTGAGAAGGCAAAGGTTACTCAATTTCGCTTGGCAAAGGTTACTCGATTTCTCGCCTCCTCGAGTCATCATGCATTGAGTGGTTACTAACATTCGCTCTTTGCTCACACTCAAGCACTTGAAGTGGTTGCACTCCTTGCGTTGGGTTAGCTACTGTGATTCGCCTTCCCACTGCTATTGAACTACTGGAATGCAAGAAGTTTTGCCCGAAAAGAGCAAAAGTTTACTCCAACTTGAGTCCCCAACTTGGAGTAAGTCTTTGATAGATCCGTCGCCTTTAGGATTGTACCGCCTTCTCCATCACCTTTGCCGCCTACTCCTCTTGAGTAGAAAGGCATACCATGTCTGCCTACTTAGTCGAGCACTCCTGCATCAACCCGAAGTCCCTTAATTTCGGCTATCTGGATGAGAAGCACATCGACATCGGTCTTATGAAGTTTCTTGGCCTCTGCCCTTCTGCCTAGTCTTGGTACTTGGAGTTTGCCTCTGCACTCTCCACCTCCTTGGCCCCTTTTACGACCAATGCTATCCCTTCATGAGAGCAAGGGATCGATGACTTCACGGAAGTCCCGCATCTACGGTACCATGCCACTGCCAAGCCCATAGCACTACTATCCGTTACCTTGCATCGTCATCCCTTCCTCCGCGATCGGTAGATCTGCCTCTGTGGCACTGTGAAGCTCCTCCGAGTCCACCTCCTCTCTAACCGACGCTTTTCTTTTGGGTAGCTGAGCCCCGTTGGACTCGCCGCTTCCCCTTTCGACCACCTGCTTCGACACCACTGTGTCCTCCTAGCAGTTCTCCTTAGTCGATGGAGAGACAGACTGCAACTCTCATGCATGGCCTCCGCCATCTTGTTGCAGGGCTCGCGCCGATTCTGTTCTCCTTAGCTTCCTTGGTAGCAATGTTCGCTTACTCGGCCTTGTCCTCTGACTTGCCGGGCTCCCTTAAGCGAATGTGAGCACTGAAGCAGTCCAACTCTCCAACTGCTCCGATTAATCAAGTCCCCTCCATGGGACTCACTGGTACTATCGACTACTCCCTCGGTGGTACACAGCCCCCATATGCTGACGACCAAGGCTTTCATCTGATGCAAGCTTCGATACATACACACGGAAGACCTACCTCTGCGGTACTGTGACATTCACTCCTTGAATCCACAGCCCTTCTTGCCGTTGCATCGTTCACCGAAGTGGAGCTCCCAGCAGCTCCTGATCATTCACATGATCATGTCCCCCTCCATGGGACTCACTAGTACGTGCACTTGGACTTCTTCCTCGGTAGTATACAGCTCCCATATGCTGATGACTAAGGCTTTCATCCAATGCAAGCTTTGATGCACACACGAAGACCCGCCTCTGCGGTACTACGACATTCACTCCTTGAATCCATAGCCCTTTTTCTTGTTGTGTCATACACCAAAGTGGAGCTCCCAGTAACTCCTGATCATACCTCCGCATGATTTTGTCCCTCACGGGACAAGATTGCCTGTATTGCATTGCCACGAACTATTCCACCACGATCCGCTGCACCATGTCGCCTCCTGGTGACATCTCCATTGCATACAGATTCTCGTGTGATGAACTCGGACTACGACTTCTCCACGTGTGGCCTCTGCCAACTCCGACTTTTAGTTCGCTCCCTTGGCAATTCCCCTTCGTCCCCCTCACTCCTGGGTTACTCCTGGACGAAGCATAGCTCTAGGACAGTCCGTCGCCTAGTAGCTCCTGAAGTCCCCTGACTTCTAGAGTGGGTGCACCATTGTCGGATCTTGGGCCTCTATCCCTACCAAAGACAATCTTGCTATGCACCTCTTGTTCGACAACGGCAACAACATGGCATATTCTTCAAGAGTACCCGCCTCTGTGTCCTCTTGTCCCGTACTAAGGTCTCATGATCCTAACTTTGCCTCCGCAAGTTGAATCACCTTAGTTACTCCATCAAATGCATCTCTGAGGTAGCTTGCATGTGCCTTGAAGCTCCCTTCATCTTTGGCACCATGCAAAATAAGTCTGTCCCATCAGAATGAAGAACCCATGGAACGACATGATCCCACTCTTGCCTCTACAAGAGTTCATGCCCTTGACCTCTGTCTAAGGAAAGCTCCGTGCCTCCGCTCCATGTTCCATCTTCTATGTCGACTCCCTTCATGCGGCTTGGATACTTCACCGAGTTCCACCCAAGTCGCTCTGCTCCTCGATTTGCACTAAGTTGATAGTGGCCCTCACGTCCACCATTCCACGGGTCAGCCCTTTGTTGAGTTCGATTTCTGCCTCGACTCTAAGTGTGCCTTCATAGGATGTTGCCTTGGATTGCTCCCCCACTTGATCTCGAAATGCATCCCCCAATGCATTACCTCCTTCGAGATCATGCGACAACTCTTCGCTCACTCGGTCCGTTGAGCTTTATGAAGATATAACCCCGAAACTCTTCCTCAATATGTGTCCGTTGCACATGATTCTCCAACTAGGGAACTAGGACTTATCCCTCCTGGATATCTCTGAGCAACTTTTCTCTTTATATACTTCCCATCGGAAATTTGAGACCATCATCCCTTTGGACTACTCCATCTTCGAACTTGTGCTTTGTTCTGCCCCCACAAATGTCCTTGCTAGATTGCGACCCTTCTCCAATACAGTCTCCACTGCACAACATGCTGAATTTATTGCACATTTCAGCTACCTACGGACATATCCTTTCTATGTTGAAGAGAAAGTTCGATGCTCCATGGCGTCGAGTTCTAATCGCGCCTTGGGATGGCCACGAATACTCCGTCATCCGTGTACAAGCCCTTGCATGAGTTTTGAATCCTTCGAGTTAGCAATTCCCCTCACCTCTGTGAGCTTTGCATAACTCTTTCGGTCGTTACACAACACTTCCCACCTTGCACGGTCTCATCTTTCACCACGCACCCTGCTTTGCCTTAAGCACCGTCAAGTTTCAAACGCCGAGCTATAGCTCAAACTCAACCATCCCAATCTTTGTGTGCTACGATTCTTCTTCGCTTGTTTGTCCTCGTGGTGCCTCTCGCAAAGGGGTTGGCTATTCCTTGAATGCCAAACCAGGATGCCCGCTCCTCGCGACTCCTTTCCCTACATCTCAATGTCCGCTTCCCCAAGTTCTGGCGTCGGCTGTCCTCCACACCCTAGCTAGGTCCCCCACATTTGTATGGTAAGTGTTTCTGCGTGTGTTTGTCCCGCTCGATACCACATTGTCACGGGCTTAGCTGATTTTGCCTGCGGCACCCATGCGTGTCCGTCCACATAGGTCAGCCCTCCCCGAGATCTCCTAAAATCCCACAGACTTACAAAAAAGAGAAAACGGGCCAGAAGAAGCAACTCCCACGGGATCCACAAGCAACTGCTCAAGAAAAACACTTTATAAAGCCAAAATACAAATTACACCCATGGACATTACAAACTCAGAGAGGTTGCACACAAAGGATAATGGTCCACTACGATCGATCCCCACAAGTGCTTATAAGACACACTTGTATTTACAAGCCAAACTTGGCCATAAAGCAAATCAAACTAGGGCTTCCAAGCCTACTGCAAGCCCGCTTCTTGTTGTACAAGATATGTACCTAAACCGAAGGACACGGACTAACACAAGCATTTCATCGAACACCTTGTTTACATTGTTGTCCGTGACAATACGGCCCATCTTTATCCCTGCTCTTAGATTCACGTTATCAGTTTCTTGTCTTATTATTGATTGTAATCTAGATCGATTCCTAACAGCCTTTATGCCGCATCAACAGTGAAGCTTTACAGGCATCAACAGTAAAACTTTGTCCAAACAAAAGAAAGGCAGAAGGCCCCGATGCGAACCCTACTTTCGATGCATCTTTTCCTACAGTAAGAAAGGCAAGTCCCCAATATTATGGCTACAGCATTCGGTCCTTGTAGTGAAAGCAACTATCTCATCTCTTGCAGTTCCTTCGGGGCATCTTCTATGAGTGAGATATTTGCTTTTCCTTAGCTATATCTCTTAGGCAATTGGACAGCTTTATTCCTCAAATCATATCCTTGCTGTTACCGTTAATTCAATAGATGTCTTCGCCTGCCAATCCTGTGTTAACTCGTAGCAATACTATAGAAACCGGTAATCCCGCATCTGAATCAGAGGGAAACCTATGCCATTTCACATAGCAAACAAGCCTTTCTTTTAAAAAATGTAATGGATTGACAGTATGGATCCACACGAGTCTTATTTAATTATCTCTTTATGATAATTAAATAAATTTAATTTTAAATTTATGATAATTAAATAAATTTGTCTTATCTATACATTATTTTCCTTCAAATAGTTCACATTAGTTGATTTTGTCAGAAAATTTGAAATTTATCTTTCTTAAATATTTAATTATCATAAAGAGATTAATTTTATTACAAGAAAGGTTCATTTCATTATAAAAAATATTTATGAAAAGATAAGTCAAATTGACTACTGATTCTTAAAAGGATTTATTGAAATAGAGAGTTTCATTCTTAATACATTAATGTAATGTATCTTTGGGGATTATATAAACCTCATATGAAAAAAATATAGAGTTTATAAAATTATAAAAAATATTGAGAGAAATACAGAAGATTTAGCATTCTCCTACTCTTCCTTAGTGTGATAACTCTATCCCTTCTTTTTATCGATTTCAATAATTGGTATCAGAGTTATGACTTCATCCCCAAGCACTTTCCAACTCCAGGTCCCTAGATTCACAAAAGAAAATTATGACATATAGTATATTTTAAGGTTCTTCTAAGCTCTCAAGATGTATTAGAATTTGTCGAAGAGGGATTTGTTGAACCAAGTCCAACAGAAGAAGGAGCAATAAATGCAGAAGCAAGAAAACAATTCAAAGATAGAAGGAAGAAGGAGAAAAAAAGCATTATTCACATTCTACTAAGGGTTTAATGATACAATGTTCGAGATTATTGCTCTAGTAAATACTTCAAAAGAGGCTTGGGAAATGCTTTAAAAAATATTTGGTGGTGTTGATAAGGTAAAAAGACTATGTCTACAAGTTTTACGAGCCAAGTTTAAAAATTTACAATAAGGTACTTCTGAAACTATTTTTGATTATTTCATGAAAATCATTTTTATTGTTCATCAAATGAGAAGAAATGGTAAACAAATAAATGATCAAAGAGTAATAGCAAAGATACTAAGATCACTAGATTTAAAATTTAATTGTATTGCTATTGCGATTGAAGAATCTAAAGATTTGAAAAAAATATCCTTAGAACAACTTATGGGTTCCCTTCATAAACAAAAGATTACAAAAAGAACAAAAAACAAAACTATGGAATAAGCACTATAAACTAAACTTACTTTTGAAAATAAAGGTGAATCAAATTTTCAAAGAGGAAGAGGTCATGGACAAAGAGGAAGAGGTGGCATAAATCAAACTAATCAAGAATCTTCAAATAATAAAGGTAATGGAGAAAATTATAACCAAAGAGGCCGAAGTTATAGTAGAGGATGTGGACAAGGCCGTAGACATGGTTGAGGCCATAGACATGCAAGAAATTCTAAAAGTTTCAAATATAATATTATGTTTGCAAAAGGTATATGCATTACTCCTTTAAATGTTATTATAATCCTAAAAATGAAGGTGATAAGGTAAATTTGGTTGAAAAAGAAGAGAAGAATGAAATTGCTAATGACTTATGATAATTTGAAGGAAGATCAGTCTATGACATGGTATTTAGATATAGGAGCTCCAAATCATATGTGTGGCATTAAAGAATTATTTTTAAAAATAGATATAAGTTATTCTGGGAATATTATATTTGGTAATCTATCTCAAAGACTAGTAAGAGGAAAAGGTAAAATTATTTTTGAACTTAATAATGACAAAGAATTATACACTTTAAATATTTATTATAGCCTGATATGAAAAATAATATTATGAGCTTGGGACAATTGCTTGAAAAATGTTATAATATTGAGATAAAAGATATGCTCTTTTAATTTATGATAAGAATAAGATATTATCTCACATGTGAAAATGATGAAGAATAGAATGTTTCCTCTATATTTATATATTTTTTATCAGTCAAATTGTTTTAAGACTTATATTAAGGATATTTCTACATTATGGCATCTTATATATGCATACTTAAATTTTGAGATTTTAAAACTTCTAGAGAAATTTAATATGGTAATAGGAATGCTAAGAATTGATTGTCCATCAAAATTATGTGAAGTATGTATTGTGGATAAGCAAGAAAGAAAGTCTTTCAAAATCAGCAAAACAAAAAAAGCATAGCATCGACTTAATCTGGTACACTTGGATGATTGTGACCCTATCACTCTAGTATCATTTCGAGGAAGCAGGTAATTTATTATCTTCACTGAAAATAATAATGGCAAAACTTGGGTCTATATTTTAAAAAAATAAAAAGTGTTAAATAAATTCAAAGAATTTAAAGACTTGGTTGAAATATTAAATATTTAATAATAGATAGAGGTGGTGAATATACATCAAATTAATTTAAAAATTTTTATAGATATAATAAAATTTTTATCAATTTACTATACTATACACACCTCAACAAAATGATGTCTTAGAAAGGAAAAATATGACTATATTTAATATGGTCCGTTGTATGTTAAAGGAAAGAAAAATTCCTAAAGAATTTTAGGGATATGATGTTATTTGTGTAATTTATTTGCTTAATAGTTTTCCAACAAACGAATAGGTAATTTTACACTAGAAGTAGTATGAAGCCTACAGAAACCAAGAGTTGATCATTTAAAATTTTTTATTAGATTATACTGAGAATTTTAGTGGTTACAAACTCTACAATCTTATTACAAATAAAGTTATGATGTCATGAGATGTTGAGTTTGATGAACAATAAATTTAAGACTAGAAAAGTAATGAACAACAAAAGAAAACTATATCGTCAAAAGAGGATGATATAATACAAGCAAGCACAGAAGAGGTTTTACCATAATCATCATCGAGATCAGCTAGGTCACATAATTTAAGAAGTCTGATTATAAGAAAGATAAGACCGATTTAGGAGCTATTTGATATGACTCAAAGAATTGATACTAACAATGATGAACCTTCTTTATTTTATCTTTTTGTAGGATATGATCTATTAAAATTTAAAGAAACTTATAAAGAAGAAAAATGGAGACAAGCTATGAAGGAAAGGATTTATGCTATTAGCAAAAATAATATATGAAAGCTTACTACACTTCCAGAAGACCACCAAGCAATCAATATTGATTGGATATTCAAAACAAAAAGAAATACACAAAGAGAGATAGAGAAATATAAAGTACGATTGGTTGCAAAGGGATATAAACAACAATATAGGATCGACTATGAGGAAGTATTTACACCAGTTGCTCGATTGGAGACAATAAGATTACTTATCTCCCTAGCAGCTCAAATGAAATGAAAAATTATATAAATGGGTGTCAAATTAGTATTTCTTAATGGAGTTCTTGAAGAAGAGGTATATATTTAACAACCTCCTGATTTTATTATTTATGAACAGCAAGACAAAATATATAAGTTAAAGAGAGCTCTTTATATGCTTAAACAAGCCCCACGAGCATGAAATTCTCAGATAGATGCTTATTTTATTCAAAATAATTTTTCTAAATATCCACATGAACATGTTCTCTGTTTAAAATCTAACATTGATGGACATATCATGTTTGTATGTATGTATATAAATGATTCAATATTTACAGATAGTAGTAGCTCTATGATTAAAGATTTTAAGCACTCTATGAAGGAGTCTGAGATGACCAACTTGGGCTTAATGACTTATACAAAACAATGAAGGAATTTTTATCTTACAAAGAAATTATGTAAAGGAGGTTCTAAATAAGTTTTCTATAGAAGATTGTTATCCTACAGATACACCTATTGAATATGGCACCAAGTTGACCAAGGAAGGCGAAGGTAAAAATATTAATCCAACTTATTATAAAACTATAGTTGGATGTTTAAGGTATTTGACAATCACTCGACATAACATACTATTTGGAGTCGGTTTATAGATACATTGAAGCTGATAAAACCCCAGAAGGAGCTCTATAGATTTTGACCCTTGAGGGGAATCAACCCTTGAAACGCTGTAGGGGTTCCTCCCTCCTAGACTCGGCATAAGGCTGAAATAAAATTGATAATTGCTTATTAAAAGAGAGTGGGCGACTACATCATTATATAGGGTTACAAACCCTAACCCATGGGATACTTGCCTAATTAAAATTACTCGTTTACCCCTTTTGTAGCCTACCTCTGCGAGGGAACAGGTGGCGACTAGGTTGGCTTTATAGCCGACCTAAGCAAGGAGAAACCCTAGCCGACTAGCCCAGTAAAGGGGGTGGTGGCTACTAAGCCCTAAGGCCCCAAAATAAACCCTAGTCACACTTCTTTATAGGATAGAATTGACTAGGTGGGGTTTTATTACAATCTTACTATTAGGATCAATTGGCACTAGGGGGGTGGGGATGAATTAGTATAAGCTAAAATTTTTCTTTCTAAAGCAAAAGCTTTTCAAATAAGATAGAATAGGAAATCCGAAGCTTTTCGTTTTTAATAAAACAAGTGAGTGATTAAAATTAAGTTATTAAGAAAGCCGAAAAGATAATCACGTTTGAGGAAAAGAACTTATCGTCTTGCTTTCAAAGAGTTTAGTTAAGTTAGAAGCATCAATTTAACAACATTCAAGCAATACAAGTATGAAACACTTATAATTTTATAGTGGTTCGGTACCAACGGCCTACGTCTACTTCGAGTCCTTCTTCTTGAGGCACACCGGCATCCACTACCAATCTTCTTTAGGTGAAGATCAAACCCTTACACTTGAGCTTATAAGGGAGACTAGATTTTCAATTCTAAGCTCTCTCCCTTACCCCTTTTCTTTTTCTTACAATTCTCACACAATATTTTCTCACAATATAATCCCCCAAAAGTGTTGTCTTAAATGTAAGAAAACTTGAGTATTTATAGGCCCCAAATTGGCTTCAAAGTCAGAACCAAAATCCAACTCACCTAGAAAATCCAGGTACGGGCGGTTTACCCATCGTCACAAGCAGTTTACCCATAATCAACGATTAGCCACCGCCCAGATTCTATGGTGCGGGCGATTCACCAGCCACCTGGACAGTTTACCCATCGAAAGCTACTGCCCACTGTCTAGATTCTATGGTATGGGTAGTCCAACCATCGCTCACCCATGGTTTACCCGTCGAAATTTTCGTAAAAGTGGTTCCCTCCACTTTTCGAATTTCAACTTGACTTTTACATTGACCAGCTCTTTAGTCAACTAATTGAGCTCAACCAAACCCAATAGCGGATCTGGTTGCCTCATTGAGTTGATTTAAACTCCTTCCAAATCCAACTCAATTAGGACTCTAACTTCTAACTACGACTCAATGATTATAACACTTAATGACCAATTAAGCCTAATTAAGACCTAACTCCTGTATATTCTGGCAACCTCCGGTAATCTTGCGACAAGTCCTCTGGTCTTTTTTTTGGTGATCTCCCTTCGCGTTCCCTGTGAGCTTCCCGATTCCTTCGGTAAATCTCCTAGCGAACTTCCGGCAAGATCCCATCGCATCGTCAACTCGGCCCGATGCCTAGGCTTTATCTTGGCCCATCATCTAATTATAATTTTATTTATCCTTCCATAGTTAGACCTACACAATGCTAATTATGACTTAATTAAATATAATTATAATTATCAAAATATCTATTACAAGATCATCCCGACTCCCAGTAAGCTTTTTGGCTACCCCGACAATCTTCCGGCAAGTCTCGGTCTTCTTTTGGCGAACTCCCTTGCGCCATCCTAGTAAACTCTCGATACCCTCGGTGAGCTTCCGACACACTCCTGGCGAGTTCCCAAACGCATCGACTCGATACATGGACTTAACCTTGGCCAATCCTGATTGTAATAATCTTTCTATCGTAATTAATCCTATATTAATCAACTCTAACAATCCTTTTAGATCAATAATCCATCAATTGATTTCATCATCAAAATCTGAGATTCAACAATCTCCCCCTTTTTGATGATGACAATCAATTGATGACAGGAGTTAATCCTAACTCTCTCTAAAACCATACCACCTAACTTTAAGAGAAGCACACACTCTAAAATTCAAGTTATCAACATTTTATACAAATTTTAACATAAATTTACATCAAGTCATCAAATCATGAATTGTAAAATATCCAAGTTATATCATCAAGTGTTATCAATGAATATTTTTCAATGTCATATGTCATTAATATATATTTTTCCCCCTTTGTTATCAATAAAAAGGTGAAATATAGAGCTAATAATTTCAAAACACATGATGACATTACTCCCCCTTAGTATATGCATTAATATAGAAGACTTAAATTCAAGAGAGTCACATCCACTTGAATTCAAGTAAATTAAAGCAATAAGTATAACCTTTCAAGTATAACAAAGATTTGCTTTTTAAACTTTTCAACTTTTCAACTTATCAAGAATTTTCAAGGATTGTCATGAAGTTGAAAATATTTGAAAATTTTTCTTCAAATCATCAAGCATAGAAAATTTTTAAATCAATAAGCATAGAAAATTTTCAAGTCATAGAGTATAGAAGATTTTCAAGGCATTGAGCATAGAAAATTTTCAAGTCATAGAAAATTTCAAGTCATAGTACATAGAAAATTTTCAAATCATAGAAAATTTAAAATCATTAAGCATACCTTTCTCAATAAATTTAATATATTTAAAAATTAATCTCTAGTCATCAACCATATCTTTTATAATAATAAGTAGAGAAACAGAGAAGGTGTTGTTGAATCATTTCATCATGAGAAGAGCTCTTAATAAATTTTAAAAGTAATATCAAGATGAGCTCAAAAGTCCAAGAGATTTAAAGACTACTTATGTATTTCAAATATAGCAAAAGTCAACTCTTGATATATAAAATCATCTATTGTAAATTTCAAATATGGCACATCTTCATGCATTTTTTTAAAATAATAAGATACCAAATCATGGAGAAGGTTTTCAAAAATGTTATCATAACAAGCTTAATCTCATAAAATCTAGATTAACAATTTATATATTTTCATAATTTAGCATTTCTAGGTCTAAACCTCAATCTTGTAGATATAAAATTTGAATATGAGCTCAACGTATTTATCTCATATAAATTTCAAGAAAATATAATAAATAAATCTAGTATGTTCTTTCTTCTCTTTTGGGAAGTGCAAGCTAGCAAATTTTTGCTTCATTTGCATTGTTCAAGCTTGCAATTTTCAAGTTGACAACTTTTGGATTTTCAAGTTGACAACTTTTGCTCCCCCTTTATCATTGTCAAAAATAGGGGATGATTGCAATAGTGTAAAACTTTTTCCATTTCACTATTTTTCAATATCATGAAATATATCATGAAAGATTAACATAGTGATGAGATGTACAATTCATGAAGGTAAATTGTGAATATCAAGAGACAAATTTGTAGGAGAAACAATTAAAATAAAATCTCTTTATTCATCTATAAGAAATCTTAAGTTGTCAAGTTCATAATTTATATAAAAATCTCATTTTAGATAATATGAAAACACATAACAAAAGATTTTAATTCATAAAAGATTTCAAGTTATAATTCTAAGAAATCAAAATTATGTTATTATTTAATTTTAAAATCATCAAAATCATTTTCAAGAGATTCAAAATGAAATCAATACATTTATTAGTCTCTTGAAATGCTAGTGATTTTCTTTCTCTACTTTGTGTGAATACCAAAGTAGAATCAAGGTAGAGAAGTGAAAAATATCACAAAAATAATTATTTAGATTCTAAAATTCAAAAAAAATCAAGAGCTACCCATGTAATTTAATCTATCTTATGCAAATTTCAAGCAAGGTAGCAAATCAAGCAAATCATATCTCATGTAGATTTTGATAATTATCATCATGAATTCCAAAACAAAACATGATAGTAGATTAAGCTCAAATTGTAAACCCAATATTTAGTATGCATTTAAAAAGTTCTAATTTTCTTCTAAGCACTTGTTCATCATTCAATGTTTGCTTCTAATCATATTAAAAATTTTATCTCCTACTTTTTGTTATTGACAAGAGAGAAATATGATTGTATAATTTCTTTTCATAAATCTCCTTTTAAAGAAAATCATAAAGATCAATAATGTGATTCCCATAACATATAAAGTTAAGGAAATACTAATTTTGGTAATAAGTTATAATAAGAAGAAAGTTATAAGTAATCATATCATAAATAATATTATTATCAAATCATAAATGCCAAGAACATGATTTATTTTGACACATTTCTTCCTAGATGAAATTTCAAAGCTTTTGAAATCTTAGGAGACAAGGTAAGAAAGGATCTTGATTCTTATAGAAATATCAAGTTATAAATATTGAGAAGTCAAGATCATGTTTAGGATGAAGGGAATCTTAGTAAATAAAAAGTTCTCAAATTATAATTTTTAAGATTTCAAATTCATGATTTAAGTTATCAAATAATCAAAAGCAACATATCAATGAAGTTGGATAGATTCAAACATATCCATTCTTTAAAATAAAATTATTTAAATACATATCTAAAATCATCATCAAAAATTGTTTTTCGAAAAATTTCAATAAAGTCATCATAGATTGTTTTCCAAAAGAAAATAGCTAAAAAATTTTTAATTCATTTTTGTAGTTAAATATATTTAGTATAAAGAGATTCAGTATAATTTTATCTTTTATTGAAGGATTCATAGGATAAAAATATTCTTTCAAGAAGAATTATACTTCTTTTGAAATTTATTTCAAGAATACAATGACATTTAAAATTAATTATCCTCCTTTTAGTTCTTTCATGTGATTTCTTTCTCTCCCTTTTTTATATTGTTCTATGCTAAAATTCTATCATTCAAATCAATCATAACATTTCAATCAATATAATATTTAAATCAATCATTCCATAGACTTTATCAATATTTGAACCATTTAACAATAGTTTTTACATTTAAACCAAGTTTTTAATCATCATCAAAATCTCATTTATTTAAATTTCAACATGAGTAATTTTTTATTAATTATAACTTGGGTTATTTTAGTTCTAGTCTTAGCATACACTAGCTATGCATTATAAAGATTAATTATATAATGATGAATAAAAGGATTTATTATAATAGAAATAAGGATCATTAAGCTTCAAACAACTTAATTTAAATAATTATTTTTATTATTGTTACATAGGCTAGTGAGCTTTGAAAGAGTATCAGATCTCAAGTCTTGAGCATCTACTTTCAAAAGGAAACAAATTTATATTATGGGAGGTTTTGATTTAGGTACTCATTTAACATTGGGTCCTTCATGATATGTTATTTCCATTTTCTCTGATGGCTTAAGGTTGTTTATGGTTCCTTTAGGAACCCAAATTAATTTATGTGGACTATAATTTCTAAATAAATATTTGTAGGTATTATATCCTATTTTTCATAAGAATTATATTTAACTCTTGGTGGCACATTTAAGGTAGGTCCTCTTATGAATATGGTTGGCTTTTATTGAATATTTTCAATAAATCATATGCCATGTCTATTATTGATATGACCCTTATTGGCAAGGATCATATTTAGGGATTTATTTCCTATCTCAAATTTATCTAATGTAGTTTTAAGCATACAATTCTCTATTATAACATTATTTATTATATCACATTTTAAACATGGTTTAGATGAAGCTAATGAGTCATGCATTTCATCAAGTCTTTTAACTATCAAATCATGATCAACTTTAAGCAGTGTAAAAGATTTACTAAGTTTTTTAAACTCATTAAATAAACCATTAAACATGCTTGATAATTCTGAAAATGAAAAAACTAAAGAGTCACTAACCTCATCTTCGATCGCCATTAAAGCAAGGTTCTCCACTTCTTGGTTGAGCATTTGATCTTTTGAGCTCCTCGGCTTCTTGCATTCATAGCAAGAGGTTATGTCCATAATTTTTATAAGGTTCAAGTTTATTAATTTTTCCGGTTCATTTTTCAAAAGTTCATGTCCAAGATTCTCATCACTCGAGATTTCACGCGATGAGTCATATGTCATTCTTAGTTCACAATCCTTCCTGTTCTTTGGAAGGTGTTCTTCAAGTTCATTTTTGTAATGTATTTCATTAATTGATTCATTTATATTAGTTGTGCTTTCATGTGTGATTTTTAAAGTATACCAAATATCAAAAGTCAAATCACAAGCGGAAACACGATTAAACTCATTCATATCAAGTGCACAAAATAAGACATTCATAGCCTTTACATTTAGAGAAAAAGTCTTCCTTTCCAAATCATTTAACTCATTCATTGGTTTATAAGATTTTTTAAATCCATTCATAACCATATTCCATAAGTAAAAGTCCAAAAAGATAAGGAAAATACACATTCGTGTTTTCCAATATATGTAATCTGTCCCATTGAACATGGGTGGACGTGAAATGGAATGTCCCTCATTCATGCCAAAACAAGTCATTTACTTAAGTCGGTGTTAATCCAAAGAGTAATAACATTGCTCTGATATTAATTATTAGGATCAATTAGCACTAAGAGAGGGGGGAGGGGTGAATTAGTGCAAACTAAAATTTTTCTTTCTAAAGCAAAAACTTTTCGAATAAGATAGAATTGGAAATCCAAAGCTTTTCGTTTTTAATAAAATAAGTGAGTGATTAAAAGTAAGTTGTTAAGGAAGTCGAAAAGATAATCACGTTTGAGGAAAAGAACTTATCATCTTACTTTCAATGAGTTTAGTTAAGTTAGAAGCATTAATTTAACAACATACAAGCAATGTAAGTATGAAACACTTACAATTTTATAGTGGTTCAGTGCAACCGGCCTATGTCCACTTCCGAGTCCTCCTTTTTTAGGCACACCGATATCCACTACCAATCTTCTTTGGGTGAAGATCAAACTCTTACACTTAAGTTTACAAGGGAGACTAGATTTATAACTCTAAGTCTCTCCCTTACCCCTTTTCTTTTTCTTACAATTCTCACATAATATTTTCTCAAAATATAATCCCCCAAAAGTGTTGTCCTGAATATAAGAAAACTTGGGGTATTTATAGGCCCCAAATTGGCTTCAAAACTAGAGCCAAAATCCAACTCACCTAGAAAATTCAGGTACGCGTGGTTTACCCGCCATCCCAGGTGGTTTACCCACCATCAACAGCTAGCCGCCGCCTAGATTCTATGGTACGGGTGGTTCACCCGCCACCTAGGTGGTTTACCCACCGAAAGCTGCTACTCGTTGCCCGAATATGTGGTCCAACTGCCCTCACCAAGGGTTACCCGTTAGAATTTTCACAAAAGTGGTTTTCTCCACTTTTCGAATTCCAGCTTAACTTTTACATTGACCAGCTCTTTGGTCAACTGATTGAGCTCAACCAAACTAAGTAGTGGATTCGATTGCCTCATTGAGTTGATTTGGATTCTTTCTAGATCCAACTCAATTAGGACTCTAACTTCTAACTATGACTCAATGATTACAATACTGAATAACCAATTAAGCCTAATTAAGATCTAACTCCCACATATTCTAGCAACCTCCGGTAATCTTATGGCAAGTCCTCTGGTCTTCTTTCCAACGATCTCTCTTTGCGTTCTCAATGAGCTTTCCGATTCCTTTGGTGAATCTCCTAGTGAATTTCTGGCGAGATCCCACCACATCGTCCGAACTCAGCCTGATGCCTTGGCTTTATCTTGGCCCATCATCTGGTTATAACTTCATTGATTCTGCCATAGTTAGACCTGTACGATGCTAATTATGAGTTAATTAAATATAATTATACTTACCAAAATATCTATTACAAGACCATCCCGACTCCTGACAAGCTTTTTGGCTACCCTCGATAATCTTTCAGCGAGTCTCGGTCTTCTTTTGGTGAACTCCCTTGCGCCATCCTAGCAAACTCCTGATACCCTCAGTGAGCTTTCGACACACTCCTAGCGAGTTCCCAAACGCATCGACTTGATGTATACACTTAACCTTGGCCAATCCTGATTGTAATAATCCTTTTATCGTAATTAGTCCTACATCAATCAACTCTGAGTCGTCTTCTTTAAATTTTCATTTGTGGTAGGATACCTAGCGGTTCAATTGTAATCTTGATCTAGTGCACAAGTTTGATCTTCAGGTTATGGCTCCAATGTGATCCCCAATTTTGTAACACCCAAAGAAATAGGGAGACCACTTCATTAAGGCTCGAGTTTCCTGCTGATCGGGCTGGAGGTGTAGAAAAACTCAAACTTTAATTTTTCGTCCATTCTGAAATTTGTCGGGAAGTCGTTTCTTCTTTGCATGTGCTGCTATATGGTTAGTCTTTAGTGATAGCCAATCTTTCTTCTGGAATAGTGACTACCCTCTAATATGATTCAGGATGATGAGAGCCCAATATGGCATGAGTATGAATTACAATTCTTCTAGTTTTACTCTTTTATGTCATGGGCCTGTATCCAACCATATTTTAAATTTAGTAGTAATTAGTATCTCTTGTAAAAACCTCGTGTGGAGTGTGGGGGAAGCCTTAGTGTCAATTAGGAGTCGACCATCCTGCATAAGAATAGCCCTAATTCCAACTCCTGACACGTCGACCTCAATGACAAAAGTGTGACTAAATTGGGCAGCGCTAGGACCGGCGTCATCATCATAGCGGCCTTTAGTCGTTCAAAGACTGTAGAAACTTGTTCCGACCATAAGAAGGAGTCTTTCTTTAGTAGAGATGTCAGAGGGGCACTAATCTTTCCATAATCTTTCATAAATTTAAGATAGTAGCCCGTGAGTCCAAGGAAGCCGCATAGTGATTTTACGCTTGTAGGTTTCGGCCATCCTTGCAATGCCTCGATCTTCATCGGGTCTTCCATTAATCTATCCTCTGATATAATGTGCCCAAGATACTCCACTTTACATTGTAAAAAGCTACACTTTGACTGTTTAATATAAAGATTATTCTCCCGAACAATCGTTAGAATAGTTCATAAGTGTTGAAAATATATATCAAGCGTAGGGCAATAAATGAGAATATCATCAAAGAACACCAATACAAACTTATGTAGAAAACTCCAAAAGATGTCATTCATCATATTTGGAAAAGTAGATGGAGCATTCGTAAGTCTGAAAGGTATTACTAGAAACTCATAGTGGTCGTTATGTGTGCGGAATGTAGTTTTCGGAACATCTTCAGTGCATACCCGAATATGATGATAACTGGAACGGAGAACTATTTAGTGAATACTCGGGATCCTTTTAATTCATCCAAAAGCTCATCTATGACTGGTATAGGATATTTGTCCTTGACGGTGATAGCGTTCAAGACCCTATAATCAATGCACATTCTCTATATACCGTCCTTCTTGCGCACTAGTAACACTAGTGAAGAATAAGGGTTGCAACTTTGTCGAATCACCACGGTGTCAAGCATCTCTTTAATGATGTTCTCGATCTCATTCTTCTGCAAGTGATGGTAGTGGTATAGATGTAAATTTGCTAGAGATTTGCTCAGCAAAATAGGAATACAGTGGTCATACGGTCGATTAGGGGGTAGCTCGTGCGGCTCTGTGAAAATATCCACGAATTCATCCAGCAATAGGGCAAGCTTAAGATCTGAATTATGTATATTTACCCCTTTGATGATTTCTGGACATGCATAAAAAATCCACCATGTGCTTTGTGTAAAACTTTCTCCATTCGTTAAAATGAAATGGTAAAAACTTGGCTCCCGTGCTTACCTCGTAATGTGACCAGTCTCCCTTTGCTATAAAATTTTATGATTAATTTAAAAAATTCTAAGAGATATCACTTAGTGCTGTGAGTCATTCGATCCTAAGTATGGCTTCATAATCATCGATGGGTAGGAGGAAGAAATCAGCTAACACTTCTTGGTCTTGGAGGAGTAGTTTCTCTCGCGGGCACCGTTGGTCGCAATTGAAGATTCGACTGTCGGCGATCTTTACGTTAAACTTATTGTAACTTTTGATTTAAAGTGGCAAATGTGTAGCAACCTTACTATTGAGGAAGTTATTTGTGCTACCCATGTCGATGAGAACGATGATGGGTTGTTATTTTAGAAGTCCTCCAACTTTCATCATATGCGGGTTGGAGTAGCCAGCCAATACGTGCACTACATAGTCGGTCGGTTGAGACTCTTCCTCAATTGACTTCAGATTCAAGAGCTTCTTTAGATGTATCGTTGTCCTCATCCTCCGCTGATTCAATCATGAGGAGTCGGCCCTTTCTATAGCGATGTTTGTGGCTCTATGGTTCATCGCAATGCCAACACAACCCCTTGGTCGATTGTTTGCGAAGCTCGTCTCCTGTCAACTTTTTTGGTGCGGGGACTTGGATGGTAGTAGAGGGGTAGTAGGCCTCGGCATGATTAGTTAGGGAGTGACCCTTGTCCTTCTACCTCGTGGTTCAATCGTTCTTCTTAGATATGCACGAAGGAAATCACCGCTACAAGTGTGTACGGTTGCCGCGCCTTTACTTCTCCTCGGATCTCTAGCTTTAGGCCCTCAATAAAAGTACCTTAAAGTTGTTTCTTAGACCAATTCTCAGTTTGATTAGATAAACGCTCAAATATTATTTGGTATTCTTGTATTGTAGAGGTTTGATGAATCTTTGGCAATTGTCCATTGATGTTGTCGAAATCGATTGGTCCGAAGCAGTTTAGCAGTCCTTCCTTGAATCGCTGCCAAGAGAGTCCTCCATGGGTGTGTTTAAACCAATTGAACCATTGAATAGCATCTTCCTCGAGGTGTGTGGTAGTAATCTCCACCCATGTAGCCTCAACGGTTTGGTAGAACCAAAAATAGCGCTCGGCATGGGAGATCCATCCGATTGGGTCTCCTTCTTCCCATCTTGGGAAATCAACCTTCATGTGTTAATTGTTGGGATCATAGGTGATGTGTCTATGCTCTTGAGGGTCATCCCGCTGATCTGAAGTCTCTCCATGGTGTGACTTCCTCGGGCTTGATGGTCGGCCCATGCTGAATTCGGTGAAAATTGATCGTATCTTCTACTCCATGCGACTTTCAAAGGCTTCGAACTTAGAGTTGATGGCCTTCTCTAATGCCATAGTGTATGCATCTAGATTTGTAATATTGAAATCTCTATTTTGTTATCAGGTTAGTAGCATGAGAATTTTAGAGAAGGGGGTGGCCGGTTGGAAGGTGAATTGGTTTGGATGGGAGTAGGTTACGGTTTAGGGCTAATTTAGGTAGCTGCTTAGTTTTAGTTTAGGGTAGGGTTTTGAAGAATTTTTAGTAAGGATGGTAGGGTTTGGTGATGAGAAAAAAAGACTCCAAAATCTCACAAAAAATAGCACTCAAATTCGATAGAATTTGACGAAAAAAGTGCTACGATGTATAGTCCTACCGAACATATTTTACATCAGAGAAATGATAACTTCTCGACATAATTTCCAAAGGAAAGTTCAAGGAAATTATATAAAAACCCTTAGTTCAGATGTTGTTAATACCAGTAAAAAGTTTGACGAAATTTTGGTAGCATAATAGTAGGAAAATAGGGCAAAAGATGAAAGGTAGAGATTCCTTCATCGTAAAATTCTAAAACTATATGATGGTGAAATATTACACAAGAAAATCGGTTCCAGAAGGAGTTCTTTTTAAAAATGAAATTCAGATGAAAGCCAACTTGATCTTGAGAAAATTTTAGCTAGAAAGGAGAAGAAATAAGCCAGTTTCAAGAGACAAAAACATGGCTAAAAATTTATGTAGTGTTCCAGCCTCGCAACAACGATAACATTTATGACAGACGAAATTTGCAGTGGATAAAATTTGAGAAAAATCTTCAACGTGTTAAGTAAGAAATCTTATAGTATTGAAGAGGCTTAGGTGATTAAAAAATATCAGATTTTTAGATCTCACAGGGGGCGATAGCAGATAGATGGATCTACGGCTTGGTGGGCGACGGTGGATGGAGGCATCATATAAAAGCAATTGTGGGAATTGTTTGGAAGATGGAGGCATAGATGATGGCTATAAGGCAATAGGAATGCTGCTTTAATACCAGATGATAGAATCCCAGAAGGAGCTCTATATATTTTGACCCTTGAGGGGGATCAAACCTTGAAATGCTGTAGAGGTTCCTCCCTCCTAGACTCGACACAAGATTGAAATGAAATTGATAATTGCTTGCTAAAAAAGTGGGGACAACTACATCATTATATAGGGTTATATATAACCCTAGCACATGGGGTGCTTGCCTAACTAAAATTATCTGTTTGCCCCTTCTATAGCCTACCTGCCTTAGAGGGAATAGGTGGCGGCTAGGTTGGCTTTGTAGCCAACCTGAGTAGGGGGAAATCCTAGCCGACTAGTCCAGTAAAAGGCGACGACTACTAAGCCCTAAGGCCTCAAAATAAACCCTAGCCACATTGCTTTATAGGATATAAGTGACTAGATGGAGTTTTATTATAATCTCACAGGGTTCCTATTGATTACTTCTAAGTGATTAGGACTCAACCCTACTTGAGTCATATCAGAAGCTCCTAAGATTTCTCATTTAAATATCACTAAAAAAATTTTATGATAGTGAGTATAAAATAATTGAGTATAAAATATTCTATTCATCATCAAAAAGACTTGATCTTATTGGATTTAATGATAGTGATTGGGCTAGAAGCTATGATGATCGAAAAAGTACAATTAGATTTATATTTTATTTTGGTGGAGCTGCATTTACTTGGTCTTCCAAAAAATAATATATTGTTGCTCTATCAAGTTGTGAAACATAATATATAATAGCATCTTCTTGTGTTTGTCATACAATATGGTTAAGCAGATTACTCCGAGAATTTCATATGCCATAAGAGAAGTTAACTAAAATTTATGTTGATAATATATCGACTATTGCCTTAGCTAAGAATCCAGTCTACCATGAAAAATCAAAGTATATCGACACAAGATTTCATTTTATAAGAGATCATGTTAAAAATAAAAAAATATAGCTACATCATATCACGACAAGAGAACAAGTGGGCGATATATTTACAAAACCTATCAAATTTAAAATATTTCAACAACTTTGATGGAAACTTGATATGTTGGATGGAACAACCTTAAGAGGAGAGAATGTTAGAATTAAACTTATTTAAGTATCATAAAGAGATTAATTAAACCTCATATGTTGAGTCATGAAAATATAGAGTTTGTGAAATTATAAAAAATATTGAGAGAAATACAAAAGATTTAATATTCTCCTATTCTTCCTTAATGTGATAACTTTATTCCTTCAATTTTTGCCCCTCTAAAAACAGACCATGGGAATAAGAGAAAAAATATAGAAGCAATGATGATTCAGCGAAAGAGCTCCTAGGCGCTAACTACTAGCGGCTGCTCTTACTGTCGATTGATGATCTAAGATATATCATTTGTGCTTAGTAGGATTTCCTCTGGTCGGTCCGTAACTAGCTGCCTATGATCAATTCTTTTTCTTTCTCTTTCGTCTATGAGCAATTCTTTTTCTTTCTCTTTCATTGAATTGATTGAAGTCGGCCAATCCAATGAGACCTCGCTGCTTATTTGAGATTCTTTGGCATAGACATCTCGTGTAGGGGGGGGGGCGGGGCGGGGTGGGGTGTATGGGGGGGAGTGGGCGGGAGGAGGCAGCACTAGTCCTTGGAGACGCGGCTGTGGTGTTTACGTTTGGATTGCTCTTTGGAGCTGCTGAAGTCTTGCATGAGATCATCCAAGCTTTGAAGATGAAGATGGCAAGCTTCCCATAGGTGGAGGCGAGAGACCAGTCCATGAGGCCACAGCCATAGGCATTGCAGAAGGCAAGGATCAGGGCGACAACATAGGTGACCAACATGAAGTACCACTTGAGCGGATGGAAGATGTGAGGGAGCATAACAATGGAGACAATGGTAATGATGGTAGAAGAGTATCAGGTAGCAACCGAAGATGGGAAGAAAAAAACTGCAAACTCACCTGGCAGATATCACTGCCAAAAGATCGCATGAACAAGGCGTGGTGGTGCAGCCTGGGAGCAAGTTATCCCATGAACCAAGCACCAATGAGTCTAGCAGATGCAACAACAGAGATTGATCCGTAGTTAGCAGCCGAAGACTTCCAATTTCATGTTGATAAAAATAGAGGAAAGAATGCTTTGTTTCATCGATGAAACAGAGATTCGGTTGCAGTTCCACAGAGAAGAGAAGAATAGAGGTTGCGATCAAATGGTCGCCCCTTGAAGAGCAGTGAAGTAGCCAAGATCAGTGGTGGTGAGGATGGAGGTGGTGCCACGGTGCTGGTTTTGCTGCTCGGTGATGAGGCCACGGTGGACGACAGCACGGGCGGTCTCTAAGGGAGCGGACTTGAGGTCGAGGGGTGCCTCCCCCACCCTCTCTTCGGAGAAGAAGAGCACGGGGATGGCCGTAAGGTCACAGTGGACACGGAGGCGGATGGCCGACAAGGCCCTGGCGAGGTTGCAAAGAGCGGAGTAGCGAGGGGTAATGATGCTGCGGCTCATCGGGATGCTGCTTCTTCTGTGGTCTCTACTATGTGGCTGAACTTGCCCGCCTCGGGCACCAAGTGTGTATTGGAGGAGGAGCGGTTATAGGAGGGGAAGGGGTTGCGGTCGCTGCCAAGAGGTGATAAAACTGTTGCTGGACAGTGGAAAGGGAAAAAAAAAGAGTAATCTCTCTTATAGAGAGAGATGCTCTGATACCATGTTAAGAATGAATTTGGGAAAACAAAAGCATACTTGTTATTGAGGTTTAGCATCTATTTATATAGAGATGAAAGATAGATTTCCCTCAACTGATGAATGAGATCATCTTGTTCAGTTAGGGAAATATGTTACAGCTAACAGCAAGAATGTCGACTGCGGTTCTTCGGTAATGTTACAATGTTGACACTGTAATGTCGTCGAGGCTACGATTTTTTAGGTGGTTGATATTTGTCAAAAGATGACAGCCAAGAGATCTGAGTCGAAAGGCAGCAATGATGGTGGAGGAAGAAGAGGGCAGTAGCAACGTTGGCTGCGGGTACGGTGCGACTTTATGGCTGCAGGTGGCATCGGTTGTAGTAAGGGTGCGGCTGCAATAGGAGGAAGACGGGACAGCGATGTACATGACTATTACGGAGGAAGGCAGCATCAGTATAGAGTGAGAGATGACTACTGTTATGTTTAATTTGTTGCTAGCTTCGATCAAGATAGTTGGCAACAAACGATTGTTGCGGGCTACGATATAAATAGATTACAGTGAAAGATTACTGCTGGTAACTTTTTGCCACAAGAATCACTGTTGGTTATGATAAAGGAGGATGGCAGCAAGAGGTCACTATTGGCAGTGTTGGGCAATGAAAGATGCATGTTGCAGTTGACAGAATAAGGGAGATTGGGCGGCTGAAAGGTTGGTGGACCAAAGGCTTCGGTTTTTGGGTGCGATTTGTGGTTATTTTGGGTGCGATTTGGGGCTACGATTTTGTAGAGTTTAGGCTGCAAATTGGTATGGTTTTAGGGCTATGATTGCAGTAGATGAAGGTTAGGAAAATATATTTTAGATCTGAGATAGATAATAGCAAAGATAGGTGTCTTAGTAAGGAAAGTTGGCTAAAAAGGTAAGTGGATCGATAAGGAAGTAGGCTACGATTAGGGCCAATTGGGATGGTTGTTTGGTTACAGTTTTGTTTGGGTTTTTTAGGGAGTAATAGTAGGAACTAAAGATGAGAGGGGGAGTCTCAAATTTGGAAAAGATGACAGCAAGATCCGATAAAATTTCGATGAAAGATCGCTGCGATATATGTTGTACTACCGAATAGAATTCCCGTTGAAGAAGCAGTAGTTTCTTGATATTAATTCCAGCAAAAATTAGATCTCTAGATCAAATGTAGGGGTAGTGATAGATTGATTTCATCTATGATTAGGGTGGAAGGTGGAGGCATATGTCACAGTAATTGTGGGAATTGTTTGGGAAGGTGGAGGCGACTGAGATGGCTACAGGTGTAGCAAGATCACTGCTCTAATACCAGATGACAGAACCCCAGAAGGAGCTCTATAAATTGTGACCCTTGAGAGGGATCAACTCTTGGAATGTTATAGGTATTCCTCCCTCCTAGATTCGGCACAAGGTTGAAAAAAAGTTGATAATTGCTTGATAAGAAGAGGTGGAGCCTACATGCTTATAGAGGGCTCCAAACCCTAGCCCTAGGGGATGCTTGCCTAATTAAAATAACCCTTTTGACCCTTCTATAGCCTACCTGTCTTAGAGTGAATAGATGGGAGCTAGGTTGGCTCTATAGCCGAACTAAGTAGGGGGCAACCCTAGCCGACAAGCCCAATAAAGGGGGTGACAGCTACTAAACCCTAAAGCCCCAATCTAAATCCTAACCACACTTCTTTATAGGATAGAAGTGGCTAGGTGGGTTTTATTATAATCTCATAGGGTTTTATTAACTACTTATAGGGAGATTAGGACTCAACCCTGTTGGAGTCCTATCACCCCCATCCCCCACCGAGAGACATGCTTAAGCTGCTACCAAATCCATTAGAAGAGAGTTAGACTCATGAGCTTACTATGGAGTTTCAAAAAAGAATCAAGCATCCCTTAAAGTGGAAAGAAAGCTTGTTTGTGGTCAGCAGATCAATAGAGGTCATTGTATATAATGTCATGGCCCTCTTCAATGTTGAGACATCGATCGATCGAGAAACGATAAAGATGAAACTGTTAAAGAAAATAGACATCATTTTGAGCATTGTACCTACAATCAAAGAAAGAGAACCTGGCCCCAACACTAGCGTACACCTGTAAAGGTGGTGGCTATTCGTCCATGCTAGTCAAGTCCTCCTAGTCTATGTTCCCTACCCGGGGTGAGTATTATAGTGAAAACCTCTCTCTATTATGATTGTTGGTATAGGAAGAAAAGCCATGCTTTAAAACTATTGTCTCTCCAGTTGAGCTTCTCTTCTGACCATGAGTTCTGAGTCATGCAAAGCTGAAAGCTCATTGAGAAATATGAAAGAAGAGAATAAGAAAAAAACAACCTCTGTTTTTTGTAATACACACATCCTCTATGCTCGTCGTAGTAAGAAGAGGGCATTGTGCATCGACCTTCGAGCAATCCTTCCCTTTAGCGAGGAATGAACTAAGAATTATTTTCTTACAATATACTTTTCATGACTAAAATCTTTTGCTGCTTTTGATTCTAGACTTCTAATAGAGTTTCTACTCAATTCATAGTTCAAAAATTTATCTGTTAAGTTTATAAGTCACAAGAAAGGAATTGATGAAATATTTGATTTGACTTCCACTTACGGAGAGATTCAATTGTTGGTTTACTTTTGGTTGACATGGGTGCTTAGGGAGTTGTCAGTGAAGAAATCTCTAATCAACTTAAATCCCATACAGAAGCTGAATCTCATGCTTAAGCTGTTGGCATAAAAACTATAATTATGCAATCTATTATGCGGAAAAAACTATTATGCCAGGATTGAAATCAAATAATACTATATCTGTTTACGATGCGTACCTTTAGATACCATCGATGTGAGATCCAATTAGATCTTCAAGAGCACCGCCAGTCGGATCTGAATAACATCGAGTATCGATCTGTAAGAGGAACTAGAATAGATCTAAACCCCTTCTCCTCTCTTCCTATCCTTTCACAGGACCACCTTAATTGATGGTTTTTTAGGAGATCAAGAGGATAACCGTAATCTCTTGATCTAGATCAAGAGGATAACTGTAATCTCTTGATATATTTACCCCTTTGCACGTTTTGTGTCTTTCTGTGTCATTTCGTGCTATACCTTGCATTGGGTTTAGAGTAGTTCTTGTCTATTTATAGGCGAGAGCAAAGCATCTAGGATAAGTTATTAGGAGAGTTCCTTCCATCAAGGGCATCCCCTAAAATATCTCAATATAATATGGACTTTATTTAATATTAGCTAATATCTTTTATCAAAATCTAAATAATCCATAATATATCTTATTCAATTAATAAAGGGTCACAAAATCTTATATTCTCCCACTTGGCACATTAATTGATAAGATATAAAAGATATCCAAAATCAAAATAAACAAAACAAAATATATTTAAAAATAATTTTATATAATTGGATTCTGAAAATTTTGAAAAGCATTTTATACATGGCCATGATTTTAAAAATAAGCTAATAAGTCCAATAAGCATAATAATACTATATTCAGTCCAACTACGGATATATAAGAGTCGAAACTGCTCAGAGCATTCCATCCAGCATAAGCATCCGAATAATCTGGAATGCGACGTGGCATACCCGATAGCCCTAAGAAATGCATAGGAAAGAAGGTAAGATTAACCCTGAAAGAAGTGATCCAAAAATGTATTTGTCCTAAAGTTTCCGGGTATGTCCGACCAAAGATTTTACCCACCCAATAGTGAAATCCTGCAAATAAAACAAAAACGGCTCCCATAGAGAGTACATAATGGAAATGTGCAACTACATAATAAGTATCATGTAGAGCAATGTCTAGCCCGGAATTAGCTAGAACTATTCCTATGAGCCCTCCTATAGTGAACAAAAAGATGGACCCTACAGCAAATAACATGGGTGTTTTGAATTGTATCGAACCTCCCCACATAGTAGCGATCCAACTAAAGATTTTGATCCCTGTGGGGACAGCTATGATCATGGTAGTTGCGGTGAAGTAGGCACGCGTATCAACGTCTAAGCCCACAGTAAACATATGATGAGCCCAAACAAGAAATCCAAGAACACCTATCGATCATGGCATAAACCATGCCTAGATACCCGAAGACAGGTTTTCTCGAAAAAGCAGAAACGATATGACTTATGATACCGGATCCAGGCAGAATGAGGATGTAAACTTCAGGGTGCTTCTCTCTTCTACTAATATCAGCGGATGAAAAGAAGAAAGGTAGACTATATCATCGCGGATGAATAGAAGAAAGGTGGACTATATCATCAACTTATTCTATTCCATTTGTGTAGGAAAGCTAGCCATGCTTTATGGTGAATACTGTCAGGTTTAAATGCTTTGAGATCGTAAAGACTGTAATATTCTTCAATAAGGAAGAATTATCGTGATTTATTACTTCGGACATCACTTAATTTAAAGTAATCTAGCATCATGATAACATCTTTTCGACTTTATACAGACCATTGATAGTAACCATTTTTACTACTATCAAAGTAGATATTTCCTCCAAATACTACCTTATAAGACTCTAAATCTTGTAGAAGTTTCTTATTGACTCGAATACTTAGTTGAGGTAGTCCATGCTTCATAGCGATACCAGTGGTACCTTCAGTATCAAAGAATCCAACAAACCAATGGGATTTAGCATCTAGTGCAATAGGTAGAATTACAAGGATATAAAGTACTTGACAGACATGATGTAGTTGAAGTAGTCATGCTTCATGTCGAATATGCCCATTAATACAATGAATTAGTTTCATCATACCAAGTTTATTATGTAGTCAATAACGATAAGCTTTAGCACCTGATCGCATTTTCATACTTCCACCAAGCATATGTTGGATATATCGTAGTAGTCGTATATCTGAAAGTCCCATAGTAATGGAAAGAGAAGTATATCCTTGTTTACTAACTTGAATACTTCGATCACCATCGATAATTCTAGCTAGCCACTCACAGAAGGATTTAGGATAAGTTGTTGCGCATGTAGTCTCTGAGGTTCCTACTAGACGGCTTTTATGTCGTTGGTTACCTACTGATTGTGTCTTAGATACTCCATTTTGACTAGATTGAGATTTTACTAGAAAACCACTTATGAACATAGTAGGAGTACCATTAAGCAGACAGTCCCAGCATATAGCGCAATACATATTCAGATTGGAATCAGAAAAGGGCCTTTGAAAACCGAAGAACCGAAAGAGATGTTGGTATAATATAGGGTCTCTCCCTCCCGCAGGATCAGAAAAGGTTGTATTAAAGTTTCGATCGATTAATAACATTGTTATTGCCCCGGCCAGTACCGGAAGTGATAATAAAAGTAGGAAGGCTCTCACTAGAACGGACCACACAAAACGGGGTGATCTATGCATAGTCATTCCAGGTCCACGCATGTTAAAGATAGTTGTTATAAAATTGATAGATCCTAAAATTGATGAAACACCTGAGAGATGAAGATTAGAAATTGCTGAATCAACTGCTCCTCTAGAATGGCTGGTAATACCACTTAAGGGCGGATAGACCGTCCACCCAGTGCCGACCCACTTCTATTAGGGCTGAGCTTAATAGGAGTAAGAGACTTGGTGGCAACAACCAGAATGAGATATTATTTAATCATGGAAATGCCATGTCGTGCACCTATAAGAATCTGTACAAACCAATTTCCAGATCCACCTATCATCGTCGGCATAACCATAAAAAAGATCATTAAAGAAGCATGAGCCATTATTAACACATTATAAAGTTGATAATTACCACCAAGAATTTGATCACCGGGTCGAGCTAATTCCATATGAATCAGTACCGAAAAGCATGTACCCATCACTCCAGCAATAGCACCGAAGATAAAATAGAGAGTACCGATATCCTTGTGGTTTGTAGAGAAGAGCCATCAGACCACATTGGGAATGACCTTATTTGTCATTAAAGTTGAAGTCACTTTCTTGCCTTTTCAGAGAGGGACCCTTACGAACGGGGCTGCGATATTCCTAATTACGGGTATGGGAGAAATTAGCGCGTTAGTGACCGAATCCACCTTGTTCTAGTGTATCAGCTGTAGTCGTACGCCACCCCTGCACCCATCAGCTTTTACTTGACTATTGCTAGGCCCTTACAGGCAAATAACTACGAAGAAAGGTCGATAAAAGTTCCAAAAATGACTAAGATGTAGCTAGGGCTATTCGTAGGTGCAAAATAGTCCCACCCAGTTTGTTTGCCGGATTAGAGGCTATACTCTCATACTAGAAACTAAGTACTCATTCAGACAGGGGATCCTCGTATGAGTCGGGTAGCTGCCTCCATCCTGTCGACTACTCCTCTAGTTGGTGAATTAACAGAGTCTTTCCTTGCGGGTTGTCAATCAGATCAGTATAGAAAGAGGTGCCCATGGGTTGTGTGTGATTCTAATTAATGAAAATACAATAAGAGAAACATGAAAATAGAATAACACACACTCTCTCTATCATTTATATATCTAGAAATATATATATATATATTTGATATAGGTGCTTCTATTATATGGTATATCACTTAGGTGCTTCTATTATATGGTATATCATTGCGTACTGAGACTATTATGAATTCTTCAATCAGGGTGGGCATCCTATCTCTAACATTAATTCAGTACTTCTGTTCTTAACTCATGAATGTACAATCTGGAGAATCAATGACTCGTAACATTGCATTGCGCATCCTTAATTCATCTTATATTAATGAAATGGCTAATTCAAGTACAATATCAATTTAGACTCTTGTTATTAACCTGAACCGTGGACCGTTATCGGAGAATAGCATAGAGTACCTTCTTCTATACTCTATAATATAGGGTAGGGACTAACATCGAAGTGATAATTTATCTCAACTCTCAACTCGGAACTAAGAAATACACAGAGTGCCTAACGAACCTAACTAGCAACTGGGTGGGAATCGAACCACTACTAATCGGAATGAAAACAAATAATAAAGTATATAGGTTTGGGGAACCCTATCTGGCTTGTAGGAATTTTACTTATTAGTATGAGAATGACTTGTTGAAATAGTAAATACATAATGGAACTAGGGCGGCTTATTTATAATCTGGGGCTACTGATGAGAATGGATCTACTGCGGTATAAGAATAACAAGTTGCGGCTAGCCGTCTGTCGTTCCTTTTACGACTACTAATACTAATATACCTATATCGGATAGAGTAATGAGCTTGGGTATGCTAGAATACATGAGCTAGGTATGTTAGAATAAGTTAATACATTCTCATAAGATAATAAATAGCTGCCTCAGAGGAATGCCACTATACTCTTTCAAACTAACAGACCTTATTGCATCTTCCAAACTAACAGACAATATATTCTTGCTTATTAGCCCTCACCTGCCTCCTAAACTGATACTCCTTTTTCAAATTCTGAAAATCATGACTTGTATTCTATATATTGTTCCTCACATTCCCTTTCTTTTATTTATAGGTCTGTCTCCCCTTAATCTAAATCCAAATCTTACTTTACTGCATGGCATTCCTTTCTTTTATATCTGTCTCAATCGAAAGGATATCCCCTTCCCCTGGCTAGCAATCTAATCTAACTGATGTTGTTTGTTCTAGCTCTCGAACAAGCAAGCGATGAGGGGCGAGGTTGCCCGGGTCAATGGATCGAAGCGAAGGCTATATTTAACCACCTACTACTACGAAATAGGCTAGCGTAGCGGACGGAAACCTAGCAGTGAAAGATGAGAGAGCTCATCATAAAGATGAAATAGCGGGTCCAGCGATTACATTTCTTAGGTCTGGTATGGGACTACATAGCAAACAAAATAGTCAACAATCAGAATCTTATTAAGATGGTAAAGGCTCCACTAACTATAGGAAGAAGGGCATTCAGGTGGATCTATCCATGGGTGGTAGGCATTCAGGTTGATCTATTCAAAATAGGTGGTAGTATGTCATGGACGAATGAATATTATGGAAATCCCAACTTACATCTTATCTACTTATAGAAATCCCAGCTTACATCTTATCTACTGGGAATGCGGAGTCGAACCATACTGTCTGTGTATCAGCATAGATTGTCTGTGTATCGGCATAGGAAGAAAAGGGATGTCTGCTTGTCGTCTTGCCTGAATGATAGATCAGTTGTTTGGGTGTGAAGTCAAGTCCCTCTTTCTTAGTTTCCTCTTATCGGATGTGCTCGTGAAGTAATTTCGAGTGTTTTCATGAGTGTCTTTGGGCCGTGTGTGGGTGTGTGTTTCATATGTCCCCAATGTAATGTAAGATCTTGTCTTGTATTCTTTCTTTTATGCCTTTTATTGCCCCCTGTACTTATATTCATTCTGAAATTAGGTATGTGGAGAATGGCTGCTAATACTAGGTGTGTTTAGAGAGAGAGAGAGTGGCTTACTACTGTGTTTAGTTACAATTGAACTAAGTAGTACAGAGGAATAGACATCAGATCCGGGGCCAGTAAAAGAATGGAGCTAATAGCTATCACAGACTTTAGTTACTGGATGAATAGAAAGAATAGAATAGAAAACAACCTCCACTAATACTGATAAAGCTAACAATCAAAATTTCACTAAACAGTCCAAGAAGCAATCCAATAATAAAGAATAGAACTTTACTAGAAGAACCAAACTTAGTATTATTTGCATATAGATATGATCTAGTGCGTGCTTACTATTACTACTCTAATGGCTGGGTACGCCCTAAAGTCTGTAGTTCAGTTCATCTTTTTCACTCTCACTATTCTTGCTTTGAAACCGACATAAATTACCGTAGATCCTTTGCTTTAATGCACCTTAGCCTGGCACTGCTTTATCTAACTCTCCTTACTTGGGCACTTAGTCTCTCTTTCCTTCCTATCATTCTGAATTGACTTAGTTACGCTCTTGCCTGTGGGCGTTATTATCTGAGTGAGTGTGGATGCGATCTAGCATAGTTAGAATATGGGTAATAAGAAGAAGAAGTAAGCTCATAAGTAAGAGAGGCCAATACCAACAAGAATCTAGCTGATGCGAATCATACTTCACTGCATAGCCCGGGCTTTCATTGCTAATGTAAATACTCGATCTCGGGCTTACCTTACGATGATCAAAGGATTAATGAATTGATATTAGAATTGGTTTTCATATGGGATATCCTCGGTCCGATGCACTTAACTACTAAATGCAACACAGCACTACCTTATTTATGATAATAATGAAATGTCAGTATTCAGTTCACGTATATTAATATCATGCTTTCCCCGAGTATTAATGTCATGCTTTCCCCGAGCAGAGAGATAGGTTTGTTTGGTCAAGTAATAAGTAGTAAATATAGAATAGAACTCAATAGTAGTAAATATAGTGGTAGAGGAGTTAGTCCTGGGGTGGAGTAAAAGTGTGAAAAGTAAGAAACCTCATAGGGTACGATCTAATGCATAGGAGTAAGTAGTAGAATATGGGTCTGATCTAGGGCAGTATAAGACCTATAGTGATGTTACGAATGAAAGTATAAGCGAAACTAAGGACTTCAACAATACAAGAATCCAAGAGACAAGTCGAACTAACAAGTATGGAGTGGGAGCCAAGATACACAAGTAGAATTTCGCTCCATAGCACAGGAATGATATGTGAGAGAATTAACCTCAACTAAGCGGTGGGAATGATTGCTTGGTGGAGTGGTCAATTTCATTCCCAAGTCCGAGTATCGAATTGGAGAATATCGAGGGCAGACCTATATTATGGACATTACAGGGCTAAAAGATAGGGTAGGCAGCCTTACAGAAAGGCGCAGAAGAGTCAAAGGTTCAACTTAAACATAAGAGGTAGGTCACAGAATTGGAGCTAGGGAACTCAGCCTTCACAGAAGTTTAGGGTACAGGTACAGATGTTAGATCAAGAGTATTTGAATGAGAAATGGTAGTTAAAGTTATAGAAGCACCAGTTCTATTTTATGCTTTAGGGGACCATTTGGAGCCTCAAAACCTGAGTGTGTTTCCAAGTCAGTCAGAAGTTAGGAGCGCCCAGGTGGGGAATAAGATAAATCAACTATGAGTTGAGCTACAGGAAAGGTAGACTAATCTAAACAAGAAGAAGCCTAAAGTCCATAAGCAAGAGTAAGAGAAAGGAATATCAGCCAACAAAGCCAACTACTGAAATTCAAGGTGGAACTCTGGCTTCCTACCCGAGCAAACCATTCCTATAATAATGAGTTCTATTCTGATTAACAGGTGTATTTGCCTACAATCCCCCACTCCGGGTACAACACAATCGCACAAATCAGAATTGGGCTACTGCTTCCAAGAATGCAATAACTATGAGAATAAGTACCCTGTTGAATAAAATGAACATGAAAAGAGAACTCACCTCAGAGCGCGGAATACAGCTACCGACCTCAGATCTTACTTAACTTTAGATTATTCTAAAATTGGTTATTGGCACCATGGCAAGTAAACTCCATTCTCAAATTAATACTTTTTAGGGGGGGCACTAGATCATACCATCATATAGATGTACTGGATCATGCCCTCATACCCCATAGGATATTTACTCTTCTGACTTTTCTTCTATAATTACTGGCATAGTCCCCTGCTCTACTATATCTTAGACCATATCCCTTGCCTTCCCAGCAACACTATATCTATAAATAATGCTTATAAGCCTTCTACGAATAACTCGGGAGCCAACAACTACTTCTAAGTACCTGTGCTGGGAACTCAGGCTTTTGCTGCTAACTTCTCCCTGAACTAACTCTACGCCTACTACTTATGAGAATAAACCAGGAGAATAAGGGATTGAACTGGTTGTGGTGTTTCTAATACTTTTACTGATACCGGGGCATTCTTACTACCTTGCTTTTCACTCTTTAGGGGATAACACCACTACAGAATGCGTGATACCACTATTTCACTTTAAAGTAAGAATACCGGGCAAAGTATATGTCGAAGAGGTTAATAATCATAGGTGTGCTAGCAAGGAAAGGGGAAAGTATTGTTCAGGTATTCAAGTAGTCTCTTCGGGGGCGAGTTCTACTATCAGTTTCGCAGGTTTGGGTTTACAAGTTCAATTGATTGATCTTCGGGTGCTTTACTTTCATCTGCGTCAACTACAAGTGGTTCCGCGAGTTCAGTGGAGTTCGGGTCGGTAAGGGAAGTAATGAAAATGATTGTTTCATCATCGTACTAAGAAGAATAGACTCCAGTGAAGCATTATTAAGGCCACCACTTCTCGGGGCTTTCACACCTGATTGAGAGTCGACAACACTAATTAACTTAGCGCTTGCTGCTTCATATTCGTTTGATTCGGATTTCGCCTCTTCTTATCCATATTCCATAATGAAACCCCTTCCTTCTTGTCTGTTCGTTAACACAGGATAACTTCTTAAAACATATTCCCCTGTAGGATACTTAACCCTTACTTTATACTGTAGCAGGAGAAAAGAGATGAGCTTTGGCTTCTACATAGAGGATCAAAGTTCTACTTTCATTGCATAGCTTCGATATAGGATACATACTTTTTGTCTTCATCGGCGTTAACGAGTTATGTGCACCCTACATCTAACTTATCTAAGTTACATTTAAATTATCTAAGTTTGATTTTGTGTTCTGACCTTATAGACCTCGGAAACTTTACCTTGAGAGCAGTTGCCAAACTCCCTCCTAACGCTTTCATCCTTCCTAAGCGCTTAAGGCAATAAGTAGATTATAGCCCATCATGTAGAAATTCAATCCATCCAAGTATTGGCAAGGGAACAGAACAAATAAGATCACAATATCCGTAAGGAGAATAATAATCCTAAAGCAGAGGGCATAAAAGAAGGCTTTAAAGCAGCGAGTGCGATATCAAGGTTAAGTTATCTTATGCAAGTCCTTTGTTTTAGTCATCTGGAGCTGCACCGGCCTAAGCTTGTTTCATTTAATATCTCTCTTGCACCGCTTATAGAATTATATAACCAAAAACATAGCATAACTCGCTTTTTATATAACCAACATCGCATAACTAAACTAGCGTTCTCGACAAACAAAACCAATATTTGGCTTCCTTCGCCTTGGAAAGTGATAATTGAATGAAAAATGTGAACTCCCGGTCGAACAGGAAGAGACTTGTATTTAGCTAGAAGAAACCACTTCCATGCTTCTATTATAGATGAACGTATGCCAACTTAAAACCTCTCTCTCTCCCCTAGACTAGGAGCTGCAGCGGCAGAATCGGGCAATTCTCTAACTTTAACATGGGTGAAACTCTTCTTACAGCGAATTCTATATTTAACCCCCCAATAGTCCTACTAATTCATTGACGCCTATAATATTAGCTTTTGCGAACTCTCATTAGCACTTTGGGCGAGATCCACTTTCTTTTGTTTTGATACTTGAAGCTATAGCCTTTACCGCTAACACTTGATACCCGCTTCTTCTCTGACAGCATACCGAGCTAGCAAACACGTAAGCAATATTTTTAAGAAATAGTAACCAGTGCCTCAAGCTTAATTCAATAATAGCAACAGCCACAAAAGCTTAATTCAATAATAGCAACAGCAAGAAGTAATACATCAGCAGTAAGCGCAGTGCTTTGTTATCTTTAATCCATAAGTACAAGTATCCATCCAGATGATACAAGTAACGTCGCAGGAACAACAAGTGCTTACGTAAAAGAATATCTGGTCTATGCTCTGACTCTAAAGAAAGAAATGGAAATGAATATGACAACTTATGTAACTTATGTAACCTAACCTCCTCACGGTCATAATAAGAAGAAAATACATATTTGTAAGCCGAAGCCGAATCTTATGTTTACGGAGTAGTGTTGCCCCTTTTTACAAGTCCTGTATTAAACTCCGCTAACATGAGCTCAGTATTAGTAATCGGTATGAAGCTTCATCACCCTATGCCTTTACTTGAAAACGAACTCCTAACTCTATACATTCAGAGAAGATTGCCCTGACTTCCTTGACTCCTTTGCTTGCTTATCTATTTCCTTGTTTATAGGCAGGTGAGATAGATTCAACAAAAGATGGATTTTCAATGAATTCTTAACTTCAAGTTGAGTTCGAGGAATGACATAATCCAAATCTAAAGTAAGATGTTAGATCATCAGAAATATTAGGCAAAGTAAGCAGTTTAATCGAATCTAAGTATTGTTTGTTGGGGTTGGTTCGGCAAGGTCAGCAGTTATGTCAGGTGGAGCAGGATCGTAAGAAAGATCTTAATCAGTATCAAATAAAGTAAGCGGGACAATTAGTCCCATTTTTTGGGCCTCTAAAGCTGGGTTTGGGGCCTACATGGGTGGTTTTGCTATAAAGGGTAGTTAACAGACGTTAAACTTAGAGAAATCCGCCTTCTTGCCATTAACCTAAAACCTTTCTCATTGCCTTCTCAAGCACCAGATACTCTCTTTTTAGATACAGAACCCTATTTACTCATTTCATTAGATGGGGCATGATTAAGGACACAAATACCTCAAACAGAAAGGGGCTCCACTGCTTACTGCTTAACCCTTATTCTTCAAGTGAACTCTACTCTAATGCAGATTACCCCCTAACTATAAACTGTCAACCTCAACTTCGATTTCAGAACCCAAATAGTAAGCTCACCTCTTTCATCGAAAACAGGACTTTCAGTGCTTTAATTACGTCTTGTAACTTACTTGCGCATAGCAGATTCATTCTATGGTCGACCGCACCTCGCTTCAGTAGATCACGCTTCAAACCCAGTAAGACGAACAAAGGACCCTGGTAATAACTCTAAAACACATGACTTTCCCATATAGAGGATTGAATCCAAGATATGTTGTAGAGAGCATGGAACCAAACTTAGTAATAAATGAGTATTTATATGTGTTTTATCGTATTCTATTGAGTCATCGTATGATTTTGTTTCGTGCTCCATTCTCTTAAGTACTTAGTCTAGTGGGGATGATTTCCATAGGGGAGATAACATGATACCCCTTCACAAGTTGCATTGTCACCTTGCAAGATCATACCCTTTCTGACTCATATACTAGGTGCGCTACCTACATCATAAAACCTTAGTGTATTTCTAAGTCTCCTACTGCCCTAGATCGGACCTGATTGACACCTCCATGAGCGTACCTACAGTAAGTCAGCCTTAAAGTAACCATCCACTCCGTCTTAGATTAGAGCGGACCCACATGATGTTGAGTCATTCTTTTATCATGATATAAGATATAAGTCATTCTTTTATCTACTAGAGCGGACCCCTATTGATTCTAGATTTCAACCTCCTAATAGCACACTATATGACACACCTACTGGCAAGATTGATTTCAACCATAGGATGGTGCACCGCAACACAACATATGGATAATAGAAAAACATAGAGACAAGATAAAAGCAATTGTACTTATGGGACTCAGTTTCTCTAATCAACTACTAGGGTAACATCTTATACAATAAAACACTATATTAAATCAGAATAAAAGTACAAATCAAAGCAGACTAATAGGTAGTAAGGTAATACTGATGGTGGAGCTAAAGAATGCGAAGTACCTGGGTAACTCTCAAAAGTCTAGGGGAATGAGATAGAGCCGAGGGAGTCAAAGTCATTGCTGGGTGGGATAGGCGGACTCACCTCTTGGGCAAGCTAAGATAAAGGAATGCCGGACTAAGGGTCGGGCCAGTAAGAGCGAAAGGCGAGAGGGGTAGTTTGATACACACCTCTAATAAACTAAGCTACATCATAGGAATTTTAGGAGGTCTGAGCCAAGCAAGTATGAGTCTAGGAGCTCGACAATCAGAGTAGAATGGGAACGCGCCCAGAGAGGATAAGAGTTTAGGTAAGGAGCCGATGCTTGAGAGTCAAGAGTAAGCCCTGTGACCGATAGTTCTTTTCTTGCTAGCAACAGTTTGAGTAGCAGTGGTGTTAGTTAGATCCCCTGTTTCCAGTTCCTTTATTGTAGTAGGTGTATAGCATTCCGACTTTGATGTTTGGCTTCTTGTTTCGTTCTTTCCATTAGTGGTTACATTTAGAGAAGCATTATGTCAATCCTGATGTTCTATCATAGCACCAGTTGAGCACTAGTTGAGTTCCCAGTTTCGGTATAGATCCTTTGTTTCAAGTTCTCATAGTAGAAGCACAGTTTGCATTCTATCCTTATATGAGTAGTTAAAGTCGGGAAGTGTGAGTTCCACTCTTTCTGTTTAGTTCCATTCTTTTTATCTATCTTCGGTTGTTACTACTAAGCAAAATTCTTATCAGTACATCCGGGGTCTTCATTCCCCTGCTCAGTCTTATTGAGTGGTGTTTCCGCCTTTGTTTTGTTGGTTGTATTGCAATAATAGCATTTGTGGGAAGGAAAGTCAATAGCAGTGAAACCCAGTAGAGGCAGACCACGAAAAGTAAACTAAAGACTTTAAGGAGTAGTTGGAATACTAACACTGGAGCATAGGCATTAAAAGCAGTAGAGGTCGCTTTGACTGCTGGGTTCGATTCTCTCTTTTTAGTTGGAGTGGTTAAGGCACCGGTTTCGTTTTTGTTCTCATATCCCATGTAAACACTTCTGTCTTTTGTTACATTAGTGCGCAGCGGTTCTCTATATTCCATTCCCTTCTTTTTATAACCTTACATAAGCTTATTTAGTTGGCGGGTAGACATATCAAAAAAGCTCCAATTCATTCCCACTAAGATAAGGTACTTAACTGCTTAGCTTTTGAGTAAATGCGTAGCTCTGAACTCATGGTCTTGGTCTTTCTTTCGAAGGTAGTGAATCCTATAAGTAATTAAACGGCTAACAAAATAATCATTTGTTGTCTTGATCCAAGTCGCATCTTCTCTATATTCAATTTCGACTTTGTGAATCGAGGTAAATTGAGGAGAATTGGTTCTTCACCTATTGTATAGCCAGCCTTCTGTTCAGATGGGATTCCCATGACCAAACGGCGCAAAAACTCGAACTCGTCTTACGACCTTGCAACATATAGATACTTTTTCAAGGCTAACTATCAGCGCTATACTTACTTTACTTGGACTCTCACCATTTGCTTGTCTTGTGAACGTGAACAAAGACGCTTACCCAACAACGTACAGAAGTAATTCAATTCCTTATCTAAGATGTTTGTCTACTAAGAGAAAAAAAGAAGGTCATATATTAGCTTAGCTTTGTTTAGAGAATCAAAAGAAGAAGCGAAGCTTGCTAACACTTTAGAGTAAGAGTTGATAAGGGTGAGTGTTAACGATGGAACTTATTCCAACTATCTATCATAGGATAACATGAATAGAAAGGACTTCTTCTCCCCATAAGCCTGGCCTGGCCTGCGATACGATACTTTTATGTTTTTTATAAGGCGAGTCTTAAGCTAGTTCTTTATCGTCCCTTAAGGCTATCAAGACATCAAGGAAGTATACCTTATCCTTACCATTAGTCCACGGCCGATCACCCTTTGAATTGTAAACAAGCCCTGCGACTTATTACTGGGGCTTTACATTGACTATTCTTTGGTATCAAATCTAGTCGACTCGACTCTTGCCCTCTCATATTCATACTTGGGGTCATATTGAAGAAAGGTCTTTCGCTAAACTCCATCTGCGAGAATCCATTAGCAAAGCGCTTATGTCCTCTACATCTACAATTGTGTTAGACAACACAAGCCCTTACACTGGCTCCGATGTGGATCCTAAAGCTTTAACGGCCTCATTCCTCCTTGCCCGAGGGATTGACCAGTTGACCAAAACCCACTCTGCTCCCCTTCTCTGTGTCTTTCGGGGTCGGAGCTAGAGGTACCGTAGGGCTGCCATCGGCCTCATCGAAGAGGGACGCTCACTAGAAATGGAGTAGATCGGACGCTTTGCTACTTGCCTAGCTTTAAAGATCTGCCTTGCCATAGGTTAGCTTTGAAAGAGATAGATAGTAAGGAGCTACAATAAATAGAGCTTAGAAGGTTTTCCTAGTTTGTTTTACCTTTCAACATATTCTATCTAATCTGAGGATTAACGACAGGGTACGAGATCTTCTATCCCACAGCTAAGATTCCTGAACAGAGACGGACAACAAGGGGTCAGAACAACAGAGGAAATTCCATGCTAACCCCTGAAAGCTTGTTCTTCTTATTAAGGTTAGTCGTTGAGTGGGCGAAAACTCTTAAAGGGTCTCGAGTAGATTTCACAGTCGAAAATCAAGTTCGATTAGAGACTCTAAAGAAGGGATCCTAAAGGGAATCCTATCTTTACTATATGCCTAGAATCGACCGATCAAGAGTATGTATGTTAGTTCCCTAAGCTGAAAAACATGTCTTAATAGGAAGTGGGACGTATCCTGTCATATACTTGAATATGTTATATACTATGCCAAACTAAAAGCGGAGCAACTACTCTTGGTCACTCCCTTTGAAAAGAATAGGCCCCTCCTTGGAAAGAATAGGTCTTCCTAGCCATTCGACCAAGGGAACCAATAGGTGAATAGGATTAGGATATGGACCATTCGAGCTAGTTCTTTTCTCGCTCTAAGTCTTTTCTGACTTACTTGACAATTGCAGTTCGAGTTGGAGTGCTAAGCTAATATCATCTATATGTCATTTCAGTGTTCAATTCCACCGATGCAGTTACACTATTGCGATTTGCGCAGTCCCTCTTTTACACACCAGTCGCATTTAACACTAGTCTAGGATATCTCCTTATCCTAGGTAAAGAGAGTTGGGCGAAGAAAGGAGGAAGCCCAAGATCATGAAGAAGCTAAGCCATGTGATTTCACAAGTTGCCATGGCTCTATACTCGGTTTCAGTAGAAGAGCTCGGTTGCTTTATTCTTTCTTGGCGAGGGCTGGAACCAAAGAAGACACAATAGCCAAGAGTCAAAGGTAATAGGGCTGCTAGCCTAATCTGAGTCGCAATAAGTTTCAAATGCAAATTGAACAATTAAAGAAGTCTTAGCCGAGAAGAAAAGACCCTTTGAAATATCTGTAAAATCCAATTGCAGCTGAAAATCAAATGAGCGAAGCTACTACAGTAGAAAGACCGAGCAACTCCCCCGACTAACAACTCATCTGCATCGCTCATCGCTAATGGAAATCCCCCAAAAACATCCAAGAATGCCCTGACCTGACCATTTGAATGATAAGATATTCCACATTCGAGTATTTCAGGTAGGAGTATTTCAGGTAGGTTCCAATTTGCAATATAGCCCTGCTTGCTGGACCTTGAAACTAAAAAACGCCACCGCTAAACGAAAGAAAGGAACCCCTTTTCCGTATAGATGGCTTTTCTTTTCAGATAGAATACTTTGGGAGAGAGAGAGAGCACTTTACAATATGAGAGAAAGCTTCCCTTTTCCCTTATTTTGCTTATTATATACTGCTGGCCTAGAAATGGCGGAAAGGGGGGGGGGAGGCCAAAAATAGTTGATATCCGAATTGAATGGCTTACGAAGTTGCTTACCTTAAGACTGGAATTTTGTCAACAAAAGAAGGCTGGATCGATAGAATCAGGATAGGTATGACCTCACTTGCTCGCATTCCTCGCTTTCAGATGAGGCGACCGACTGAACGAAAGCTAATCAAATCCCTAACCCTAAACTGGCTTTATCTCAAAGACCAATGGAGAAAGAGAAAGAAAGCAATACCGAAAGAAACTCCGAACTTGTTCGCTTATTGTATTCCGCTCGTGAAACAGGTTTGATTTAAGGTTGGCTAACTTCTTTCTGAGCATACTAATCGAAAGGGAGATAATAGAAAGGGAGAATATATATAGGAAGGCTATCTCTGGAGGAAATCAAATAAGAAGAAAGCTACCCCTCGGATAAGGAAACGTTGCCCCGGATAAGGATAAGGTACAATGCTCGATGAACGATCTATACAAGAGAGCACATGAAAATCTAGAAAATGAGTCCGGTGAATATATTCACATAAATAGAATGTAGCAGGAATACACGATGGATAAAGCATTGATGAGCAATCCCATCTAGGCAGGGAAGAGACTAAACCTGTCTATGACCTTCTATCGGTATTTATGAAGATGCTTATTATGGAGAAATCGGTCAAGTCCTGAACACAAACATAGGTTACAAGATAGAAATACAAAATAGTTCCCTGGTTCCAGGCACAACAACGATTATGGGTAAGTCTAGAGTTTCCTACGGGCTCTTGAAAGTGTATAAAGAAGGCAAAGTGTCTCACTGAGAGAGGGGAGCTACGGAGATTCTATGGAAGTCAGGTCCCAGCTGTGCCTTAGGCTCCACCGCAGGAGTCGAAAGTCGATCCTTTTCTTGTCCAAAGTGTTCCATTTTGACTATCAAGTTTTAGGTAAGGGCTAGGAGAGGAGGCTAGGACACTGTCTTATTTAGCTCCCATATTACCTTTCCAAATAGACTCATATAATTGTTGAGTTAGTTGCTGGTATACTGGAGCACCGGTTGAGGGCTTCTTGTGTACCAAAGATCAAATGCCACCCCTACCACTCAAACTAAGGCGATGGAAAATTATTGACAAAAAGTAGGCTTTTGCGACTCCATGGAATGACTGCCTTCTCTACTAATATCTACGTTTTATGAAATACTTCTTTGATTTGAGTAGTTCCATTACATTTCGATTCTGTTGATCTTTCTGCTGTGTGTCCTCTCACCTTCGGCTGATTTCAATGCTGTCGATGACCATACTTTCCTTCTTCACTGGGCAAGACAGCATATTTTCTTTCGTGCTGCCTACAATCCTTGCCATTTCAGTCGTTTCCATCCCACGTTGACTCTTGACAATAGGGGAGGGGCTTTTTATAGCTTTCTTTCTGGTTTCTGGAAATCTATACCAATTCCTTGCATACTTATTGGTGGGGTTTCGATTCGTTAAGTTAAAAGGTATTCGCCGTGGGCTCACGGGTGTCGCTCGATTGGTCTAATGACTACCCGCTCAGGATGCAACACTCACAGAAAAGGCAAGCTAAAAACTAGTAGGCCTCTTGTACACAAAAGATTCTTTACTGAGATATGGTGTGCTACTCTTTGTTTTAGGCTCAATAGCATACTAGTCTTAGGTGGCATGTCTTATCTCTCTCCCGCTATCCATTCAACTACCAGACAAGCAAGGACAGTAGCAGGAAAGAATTTATTGACTTCCCTTCTTATCCCTATGGTCGAGCCAGCCTAACTTCCTTACTAAGGTATGCAAAAAAGTGGTTCTGGCAATGTATGCAAATTGGCAGTCTATTTTCCGTTTTAAGCATATAGCAAGCATATAGTTGTTAAGCATATAGCAAGCATATAGCTCACTTGTCCTGTAGTTGCTACATAAAGGAGTTGGAACCCACTTAGGAACTAAGGGCTTTTCAACGCTTACGGTCGACCATAAAGAACGCAGAAGTTTGATGAACCATAGCTAAATACATAGTCAACCATCTACAAAAAAGGGTCAAAAGGGAGTGAGGCGCATTCCAAAAAGCTTTCTGAAAGGCCGACAGTTATTGGTTCATAGATCCAGGATAAACCCTTACATACAATAGACTAATCCCGAATATGTATTGTAGGACATGGAAGACTTACATTTTCTGGGCATATTCCTGCTCATAAAGTATTTGTCCCCGGGTATGAATCACCGTTAGCAAGTTTTCCTGTGACCATACAACATGACGCATTGGAATGGAATTTGGACTTACCTCGTAGAAGTTGATTCATTTATTTCTATCCACCTTTAGAAAGAAAAGAAGCTATGTGATGTTATAGTCAAAAAAGTATTTCTGGATTAGGGGCTCGACAAATGCACTTTACTAAACCAGAAAGAGAGGACGCAAGAAGAACCCGGGAAAGGGAGGGAAGTCAGTCTGGTTGGTACCTATTAAGGAGCGTGTACAGGCATTAGGGCAGGAGAGGTGGGCTAACAGACAGTAAAGTAAGACCCGGGTTAAAGAATGCCAGAAGGGGATGTAAGAATTAGCTAAAGGGGAGGCATACTGGTATGTAGTAAAGTGGGGTTCGAAGGCAGTAGCTACAGTCCCGTTAGCAGTAAGTAACAGAACGAGATACAGTAAATAAAGGCAGCTTGCTTGGGTAGGCACAAAGTAAGACTAAAGCCCGGAATCTCGGATTTAGACTCAAGGCCGATCGATACAATAGGCAATAAAGCTGGGCATTCAATGTTGCAATGTAGTGTTCTATAACGAAAGCATGGGTGGTTAGAGTGAAAATGAAAGCACGAGTGGTTAGAGTGAAAGCATAGGTACCCACTCATTGGTGTATTGATTGCTCATTATACTCATTCGTTGGTGTATTGATTGACTACATAAGTTAGCGTTATAATAATATTCTAATAATAAGGAGCGATATGGCCTCTATATAATAAATAATAATCAAAGTTGGGGGGGCCGGTCATATTCTCAATATCAATAAACGTATTCTCAATATCAATATACAAGTCAATAAGCTAAGTCAAAGACCAATAGACAAGAGCCATAGTTTTCTAGCTAGTGGATAAAGCCCTGTTGGAAGTAGGGTAGGACTCGTAGTGTAAATTCAGATTTAGATGTTAGTCTTTAAGAGGGGAGTAAGATGATAAAGGGTAGGTAAGAACCCTGGATAGTAAGGATATGGATCTATGCTTATAGCCTTAAAGAGAGTAGTGAGGTTCTTGTTCTTACTAGTCCGATTCTTAGTTACCGGAGGAAGCCTCGTTATCTGTGATTAGATTCCCTTTCTCCTGGTTTCGTCTTAGAAGAAGCAAAGGCAGCTCCAGCCTATATATGTTGGGCAGGTTCGAGGTCTGGCTTGTCACTCACCAGTCCCATTCTTATTAACAGTAGCTCAATTACCTGCTTCTAGCTAAAGTATAGGTAGCACCAGTCCAGTCCAATTCTTTATTCCTGAATTTGCTCCTTTTCTTATTGAATTGATTGTTCCGTTGCTAGGTCTGTTGGCTTTGGGCACTCCACTTTAATACTTATACACGATAGCAGCTGTACTTGATACCTTTGCTTGCACCGAGACCGAGTCAACAAGTGATAAAACCTACAAAGGGGAAGGCCCTATGGATCTCGACAATAACTTCTATCTACTACTTTGATCTACATGAGCATAATTTTACCTTGAAGAACCGACCTCAATAATAATAAATACATTCTTTCGCGCACCATTAATAGAATGATGGATGTAAATACTCTGCGCCAACGCAAGATACAGCATCCGACCAATACCCTGCCAACTCCTTATTCTTATGGAACTACACTCTCATCTCGAACTACACTTTCATAACCGACTTAACCACTGTAAACCTGAACTCTTGTTGAAGAACCGATTGCAGCCTCCGATCTTTCTCTTGCTTTTGTCAACTTTCGAACTGGAACTGTGCCTACATTCTCTTCAGAAAAGAATTCAATGTAAACTACTCCTGTTAGCGCGCTTTATTCTGCCCTTAACAACACTGCTACACCCGAAAACATGACAGGAATCCATCCGCCCCTATATATAAATAAGTTAAGTAATATGCGACTGCACCTTCACTTATATGGATGATTTGGACCACTACTTAGAGATGTAAACTTAGATTTCTAGTTTTGTTGGCTTGAACCCTATCTTTCGAGCCCTAGTATATGAAGCAGAATCAACTACTTCCTGAAGCTTAAGTCTCGGGTGCTCTTCCACTGCTTCCTCACATATTGCCTCTACTTACTTTCTTTACTACCCGGAGTTGATTCTTACTACTTGGGCACTGAAACTATATTTGCCTTCATTAATTAAGGAATGGCCTGTCAGTAAGTAGGGAATACTCCTAAGACTAAACACTACCAGTGAGAGAACTACACTAATAATAGAAAGAGTTGAACCAATATAAGTATCAATGTTACTCCATAGGGCTCGGGCTCCTTACTGAAATTATTTATTAACCCATGAGCCTGTTACTCTTTACTCTAAAATGGATATTACTTATTTGATTTCTTTATCCACTGATCTGGCTCCTTTCTATGAGTTTGGGTCTGCCCTTCCGGGCTTAGCTTGGAAACTTAGATTCCGGATCTCATCCTTACCTTGCTGCCTTGACTTTCTTTCTTTAACTATGACATGGGATCCTAGCTTCTTAGATGGAGTCTGCCCTTTCATTCTTTGGCTATTGAGAACGCTTGCGTTTTCAATCACCAAGCCACGTATAGACAAATAACGACTAACTACAGAACTAAACTCGCAAGTTGGAATCCACTGCTATCTAATGAATAAGATAACTACTCTAAAGGGGGAAGAGAATCAAACTCAGAATAGAGAAAGAAACTACGAATACCAAGAATAGAGCTGGTGCCAAACAGGCTTACTCTCTCGACTTTGATCTAAACTTACTACTAACAGAAATATAATCACTACCAATGAGAATTGATACTAGATCACTGAAATCCAACTCATAACAATGATACTTGAACTTACTATTAGGAAATCCACTATTGTGCTACCGATTATACTTTAATGCAGAAAGAACCCAGGCTTTGACTCCTACCTATGTGCCTGCCTGCCCTGCCTTACTATCATTCTTTAATTGTAGAGTTAGTCCTGTACTTGCTAGAATGACCCTTATACTATGATTATACTTATCCTCTTGTTTGTACTTTCTTCTTTAAGGCTTAAGCTCCTCTCCTAGATATATATAATTGACTTAACTGTACCACCTAGCGAATCAAACTGACAGCTATCAGGTTGAACTAGCCCCCTTCATTGGTAAAATGAATTAGGATCGGTATAAGACCACAACCACTAACGGTAGGACTTGAACCCGTGTAAACAAAACCCATGTAACCAAGGTTTTCAACTCAGAACACAGACTTCCACTCCAAATCTCCTAACTATTAGCTTGGCACTACTGCTTTTAAGGTTCGTTGCGCATCCGGTTCAAACTTCCTTTCCTATGTCTTTTATTCTCTCTTTTTTAATGGGTATTCATAATTTCTATTTCTCATATGGTTATTTAGACTCTATCTCACTCATAAATAGAATATCAATATCATATGAAAACACACATGCTAATATATAAGTTAAGTGAAAAGAAGAATATAAATTAATGGTAATGGTATGATCCAATACATCTAATAATAGGAATAAGAAAATAACTCGGGGCAGTGAACTCAACTCTAAACTAGATGTCCCTTTCTTGTTCTTCAACTACATACTCGCATTCTTTTACTACTAGACTCGAACCCGACTTACTGCATATTAACTCATCGTACCAAATTGTACTTGCCGCTCTTACGACCTCTTATTCTCTAGTTAGATCTTTTGGGCCTGTCTCTCCCTCCTATAAGATTGATACTACTGTCAGTCAATTCCCCAACTTCTATCTTCCTTATTAGTGGACGTGAATCGATAGTTCTTTCCTTGAGATTGATGTAGTGTAGTGTCGTCTTTGGACTCGTTCGAACTAGTGGTTATGTTCGACGCATGTACATGTACTTATATGAATTAATACTTAATGCCTTTGGTTTGCTGATTTACAGTGATGTAATAAAAGAGTAATTAACAAGTATTTCTACTCAATGAGTCATGCCCTCAAGTAAGCATTCAAATAGCAAGTAATCCCGACTTTCCTCTTGCATAAAGAACACTCTCTTTCTTGCAACGATTCCTATGCATACTCTAAAGGTTAAGATGGGAAAACCATCAAATCAATTACCCATATCTGTTTGAGACTTTTGCATTGATATTGCAACAAAGAAATTCTCTCTCTATTTAGTTAGCCAGTTTCTCTATCTCTTCTCTTATAAAGCGGGGAGAAAAGAAAACAACTTCCTATTGAGTGAGTTAGAGCCAATTACATTTTTGGAGCTAAATACAGAAAGAAAAGAATCAAATGTTGTGTTGCAAAGTTATCACGGAAACTTAATACCTATATGCCAGATGGAGTACTCCCCATCCTGTTCATTCAAACATCCTCTTGATCTGGTTACAAGTTTCTGGGCTATGTGCAGCCTTATCAGACTTAGTCTGGTCACCATAGAAGGGTAGCCACGTCCCGGAGACACTCCTCCTACAGTGGTGCAACAGTACATTCCTCGCTCGACCGGGTCCATCCAGTCTAAATGGTTAGGTGGTTTAGGCGTGTCACAAAAATAAAAAACTAACAAATAATATCTTTTTGAAACTCACTTCTCAGAAACCGGAGATACGAAAGCAACCTACGTATATGATCAATTCGACTGTTCATAATCCACCAGAATGGTATCAATTGAGAAGAGGGAATAGAAGAAGAATTATGGAAACTTAGGAAGCACCAGAGCTATGATGAATATAAAAGGTATATCAAGTATGTGATGCGGGATGCTTCACAGGAGGTTAAGAGTGTCTAATATAATTATGGTGATGGTACAGCTATATATACTTTTCACAATGGGGGGGAACCTTTGACTTCTAAAATAAGCCTTCCTTTCTTAATGGATGGAAATGGATTACCCTTACTGCGATCACCGAATTAGAAGATTGGATTTGAAGATGTATTCCGGGAAACGGTGGGAATCGAGAGCTTTCAACTATCGGATGCAACATTATTCTTTTATTTCAGATATATTCGCTTTGTTATCTTTCTTTCTTTACCGTTGACTAGATACCGCACTGTTTATGGTAATGTTCTTGATTAATCTCTTTCTTTTTCTTCTGCTTTAGATCTGATTTCTGATTCCGATCCTGATGATTCTCTATTTCTAAGTAACCTAGAAGTAAAGACAGTTGGGCCGAGTCAACCAGTAAAAGATCAACCAGTATTAGATCTTAACGCAGAAGCCATATCATCAGATTTGAGTCATTCTGATCAGATTGTATGCGGGAAAAGATTTGATGTCATTCCTTTCCCTACCTATAAGTATGTCCTTACTTGTTTTTATCCTAACTCTATACTCACTTAAGTTCTTTAGATGGAATAAACAGGGGTAATTAAGGAAAGACAGTTTTAGGTGTAGGCATATCAAAAAAGAAGCAGGCAAAGTTAGAATCAAGAGTGGGAGTGGGAGGCTCAGATCTGAGGTAAGTAGTTCCATTCTTTCCAATGGTAGTTGTGCATTCTCTATTATGTGTTTCATTAAGTCCCTAGCAGCATAGCACTCTTGTTAGTACGGGTTCCGAACCAACCCTGTGTGCAGTGGATTCTAATAGTAGCATTTGATAGCAAGCGGAAAGGGCCCCCACAGGTAGTAAGTATGAGATCGAGGAAAGACTATTAGTAAGTGGATCAAGTCCTGTTGCCGGGTTTCTATCCATACCACTACTATATCCATTAATGTGATAGATCATACACAGGTTTAGTATGCCCTACATCATACCACCAAGACATTACAAGGGTCGTCCTTCCTCCATTGTGTATATCAGCCTGTTACTCACCAAGTAACTACTAAAGACTAAACTGGAATAGGAAATAACAAATCTAGGGTTTAATATGAGTTCTTATTCCCGTTGTCTTCCTTCTTGGATTTAATCTAATACTTATTAGTTTGATTAGATATTGCTATATAGTAACATAGTATGGTATCTTTACTTGATAGCTTCAGTTTAAGTAGCACCCATCTTTCTTTACTTGCTTTTAAACTAGTACCCCAGTCTCTGGAATAGAAGAATTGGTTCAGCATCAACCCCCACATATATTACACTTATGACGACCCACAGCTTGAGCTGGAGTTGATAGTGAAAATCTGAGTCTATTACTAGATGCGCTAGGGTGGAACTGCAGAATGGAGGCGGGTAGTTCCAGCTTGGAAGCAAAGAGACACGGGCTTTGTAGTAAGGGGACAGGGGCTAATAGCTAGGGCTGTAAGAGTGAAAGGTAAGATAGGGAATACAGGTGTGAAATCGGGAGTGTTGGAGTAGTAATTCTTACTTAAAGGCGAATATATTTAATTTCATAAGTGGCATATAGTTTTCAACTAGAACAAAGGAATGCCAGGCAAGACAGTCAGAATGGTCACTATGTCGAGTAGCTAATGTAAGTCAGTAGCAAAGTCAAGCTCAGGTCTAATAATGAGCAAAGTAAGACTAAATCCAGAGCATAGGGTCCGGTAGTTGATAAGAGCGTAGGTCCAAGACTGCCCTTACTGGACTTTATTAAAAGGAGTGTGTTTATTTACTTTCTTCTTATAGAATTTGTGTACTTCATAGTTTTCTTACTTTATCCTTAGCTTAGATAATGTATGCACAGTTGAGAGTTTTGCTACTTTAGATGATATCATGTGTGCGCGTGTGTGACTAATCTTATTTTAATAGAATCTAGCCTAATATACATACGGTTAACCTACTTACTCTCCATAGGGTAAACAACCTACTTACTCCTACATATCACAATTTCTTATTCATGTAAGTTCCAATACATTCTCTAATGGATTAACAATACTGCAACACTTACCAATACCACATTTATTTACTCTCATAGCAGCATTGCTTCAGTAACCCAACTCTAACCTCACTGCTTTACTTCCGCAACAACTAAACAAGCAGCTACATTAATCCGTTCGCCGAAAACAATAACTCTCCATAATAGAGCTACGACTATAGTATATAACCCTTAGTAATATTACCAATCATTTCTATACACAATGCTTGCAACTGAAACTTGAACTGCTTTTTCTGGATACAGATACCCGTTTTTACTTTTCGCCAACATCCGGAATTGTTTCTTCTTTTATGCCCCTGGACCAAAAAGAGTGTAGTGGCAGTAAAAAGTAGATAGACCCATGATAATTATCCAAGTTAGTAGCTCGTCTCTTTATTCCCTTTTGCATTCTCCTACTTAATATAGCTCAATTGCCTGTTTCGAGTTAAATTGTTAGATGCACTGGATTGTACCTAGAGTCTAGTAATATCTAGGTTGGGGTTATGCTCCATTACTCTATCTGTGCTCTCCCCTTGTTATTTTTATTATTGTAAGTAATAATATGATATAACCCTTATTAGTAGCAGTTACATTCCTGTACTGCTTACTTATATTCTCTTGAAATACTCATTTGGATCCTGTCACCAATACTGGTAGGAATAACCCTAATGTTGTTACGACTGAAAAGCCCTAACTACTATCAGATTCTCACTGCTGACCAGGAACCCTGCTCTACTTACTCTATGGGCCTCGCGCTACTTACTTTTAGGCTCCCTTTCCTTTTCTTTCATTCTATCTTTTATTGTGAAATTACTTATTCAGTGTTCTTATAATAATAATAATAATGTGTAGTGCTTTCGAGCAAAGAGATGGGTTTGGTCAAGTAAGAATCAAGTAGTACACTAAGATCAACTATAAACTCCCGATAACAATCATCGAACCCAAAGACTTATACTCATAACTAAGAAAGCCAACTAAACTAGCGCTTATAGGAATCTGGGCTACTCTACACATATATTAGAATTAAATTACTACTGCTCGGCCTTACTATAAGGCATTAAACTCTTTGTAAGTTTCGCTCTTGCACTTGTGCTGGTTGATTCAGGCTGTAGCCAATACCCAGCAGAATGGACGACTACCCCGATAGGCAACTCCTACTATTATCAGGCTATCACTCACTATGGCTTATCCGCTCTAAAACAATGGCTTCAAGTGCAAAGTGGACAACTATTAAGAAATAGAATCATGAACTAATGCCCCAACGAATGAAACTAAAAACAAAGCATAAGGTCTTCGAGCTCCCGATCTCATATCCTTATTGTTAGTTTATAGTACACCTCTCCTGTTTCTCTTTCTGAAACTCATGCCTGGCATCCTTACTCCCCAGCCTACTTGACTGGAACAACCCACTACGGAGACAAAGACAAACTATGGCATCGACACAAAACTCGCATTCCTATATATGGCGCCGACACCAAACTCAAAAGTCAGGATACTTAGGATGGTAAGGAGAATGGAAACCAGGAAGTAGCTGCTTGGCCCCAACAAACCTATCTCTGATTATTCTTTTACATATAGTAGTCTTAGTGATCCATTAGCGAAATGAGGTGAAAAAGAGGCTAGAGTTTTTTAGTCAACGAGATATTAGTTAATCCAGTGTTAAGTGAGCTGATCCATCATTTCAGATAGAATAGCACGCGTACTCACAAGACAACTACTACTACACTAATAGGAATAAAGCTAAAAAGTAGTAATACTCAGAGCTTTGAGGCAAAAACACAATGGTAGCAATTTTCTGATTCAACAAGGAAATATGGGACCCATTCAAAACAGTAGTGTCGGGCGCCTCAATGAATGATAGATGCTCGATCCACGGAGACAGAGTTAATGATCAATCACAGAATGATGTGCGAACCTCCCATGCGTTATTGTGGAATTAGTTGATGACCCGACCTTGCTACTATATGAAGACTAATCGATGGCACTTTCAGGATAGGTGATATTACTGTAGAATAGGTGCTTAAACTTTACTTTCACCCTTGCCACAGTGATACACTCGCGGGAAGCATCCACAGACTGATTTTATTGATGTGACTAGACTCGTGGACTGATTAGGTGAGCAAGTAAGGTTTGGCACGAACACCAACAATAAGGGTATACGCCCTAGGAAGTAAGGCTTTGGCTACTATACTGGTGAGTTAGGCTTGGTAAGTAAGGTGAGCTATAAGGCTGGCTTGGCTACTGAGGGAGATAGATAGGATCTGTTTTCTATTTATGATAGTTAAACTTGGCTTGTTAGGTAGATAATAGGGCTTTTACTGCTGAGTTCATTTCTTTCAATTGTGTTTGTATTATTGATATGCTTATCCAGGTATACTTACTTGCTCGTCAACACACCTACGATTCTGATTAACCTCATCTTGGCCTGCCCTTCCCCAATGTAAGCCTCTGAACCGTTCTCGTTAGTACTGATACGGATCTTTGCTCTACTGACCTGTATTCCTACTATGCTTTCTCTTACTCTTTGATTGACTTCCCTTCTCGAACTACTATTTCTAGTACTTTAATCTTAAAATAAGGAATTGGACCAACTACTACCGGCAAGAACCAACCTAACTCTCTTTGCTTTTAAACAAGCACTTTGGTCTATCCGGCTTACCTTTGCTCTTAAACTCCTCGGTAACATTCTTTTTAACCACCTCGATCCGGAGCTTTTAACGCATTAGTTCTAAAACTTACATTACTTATTTGCAGTTCATGTATAACTTCTTTTCCCAACATATTCTCGCTTACCTGTCATTCATTCTATAAGCCATAGGAGCTACTTGTCTCTATTCCTAGATTGGAGCTACTACTACTACAAAGGCCGGAGCTTAAATACAAGAATGAAAGCGGGGAGAGGTATAGTGAAGGTAGCAATTGAGGCTTTGGCAGCTGGGTTCCATTCCATAGTGCGGTGCTCGATTCCCTTTTCCCGTCAATGCCTTAGAAGCAGTGATTCCAATCTGTATTTACTGTACTTTCAAGAAAGAGAAGAGGACTATGGCGTGAAAGAGACAAGAAGGAGTTAATTCCCTTATTATAAGATAAAGTATTGGAAGCACTAGCTTTATAATTAAGTAAAGGAAAGGCGGGCCCATAAGTGAAATACAAGATATGAGATCGGGAAGGATAGGCTAACAGACAGGTAATTCGGACTAGGTCGGTTGTCATTAGTATTATTCTCATAAGTAGTTGTTTGATTCCGCTGTTATAGTGTCATTCCACCAAGTAACTACTAGGACTTGTTGAAGTAGTCAGTACCCGATTGGAACTAGTAATAAGGTACGATGCACAGCCCATATAGAATATAAGTATAGAATATAAGTAATAAGCATCAGATTGGAGCTAATGCCAGTAAGAACTACCACTACCACTAGCACTACAATATTAGAGGATTGCTTACATGGATCTTAGGCTTTACCTCCCACTTCCATGTCTCTACTACCTCCTTACATGCTTTCACTGTTCATTTGGATCCTTACTTCAATGCCTATGTTTTGAGTTAAAGTCCACCAATTACTTCATTTAGTCACCAAGCCTTATTGCCTCGGGGTGAACTTTGGCACTATTGAACGAGGTGAACTCTGTCACTACTGAACTAGAACCACCAAGTACTCAAACTTATGCTTGTTACTTCTATTCTTTAATTGTAGCTCCAATGTGTATGCTTTTTGTCAAACTACACCATTGCTGCCTAACAAACTTACTTACCTCGCTTTTACTCTCAATATCTTTCTTGCACTCTACTATCCTTGTGCTTTAATGCCTATGTCTGCCCTGGAGGCTTACTCTACTGTCTACTAGCTTAGAGGCTTACTTTACTAGGTTCCAACCTATTACCAGGGGCAAGAGACAAGTAACTACTATGCTATCCCTAAACTCTAAACTTAAACTCTGGTCCAACGCAACAGCCATACTATCTATGGTCCATTCCAAACCTTACTTGCAAATTTCTGATTCTGAGAGTTGTCCCCACCACTCCTATTCCTTGACTTACTTGAGCCATTCTTCCTTATTAGAAGAGATGCACTGGATCATACCTCTATCCTAATAATACCGGGTTTGGTTCTATCACCTATGAGTTGGATTCTACCCTACCTAGGTCTGCCATTTACCAACGAGTTCGATTCTTCCTAGTGATAGTGGCAAAAAGTATGATTTCTAAGCTCGAGTACAACAACAGTAGCAGTGTAATTCTCTATTCTTTTCTGGATTCTAATAGGAGTAGCATTATTCCTAGTTTAGAGCTATGGTGTTTTTAGTATTCCTGGTGAACCGGACAGACTACTCAATTCTAATATTTCTACATAATAGAAAGAATGCAAATAAGTAAGTACAGGAATCAAAGTAATTAGTCAGGGTACATAATCTAGTAATAAGAATAAAAAGAAGGAAGCGGTAGTAAACCTATTAGGCATGAAAGATAGGCTCACTAATATAGGTAAAGTCAAGCAAGGTTTTGAAGTAGGGAGCGAGAGACTAAATCTGGGAAGTAGGGATTGTAGGCGCAGACTTGAGGAAAGGGAAATAAGAATGAGATCGAGGATAGCTCACTGACGCGCTACTTACGTTGTAGCTTGTCTGTCGTCTTGGCGCTTGGCGAGGTAGGCGAGGGAGTAGAAATCTTATTGTATCCACTCCTTGTGTACGAGTTGCATTTGTATAGTTGCATTCCCTCTGACTTTAGAGTAGCGTTGCATTCACTTTAGGTTAGGCTATTACCTTCGATTTGCTTATATTATTCCAGAGCAGACCTAGCTCATGACTCTGTATCTTTTACCTTCTAGCTAAATCAATTCTATTATTCCGATTTACCCTCTTTCAAGTGCAATTCCAACTTCTTTTCTTAAAAAACTACAAATTGGATATTATATGTTTCGTTATATGTATTGAGAGAAAGAGAACTCAGTTGGCTAGAAGAAGCACTAGGTTTGTTACTTTTTCTATAATACTTGGCACCCGACACCCGAAACTCGACTTAGAGCTACAGCACTAACCTATACCTTTCACTTGGAATTCTGATTTTGGATCTTCCAACCTAAGAATTAATATTCCCTGATAGGTTTAATATGCCCCTACTCACTTTCCAACTCAAACTTCGGGCTCTCACCTATATCCTAGAACAACAAACACTATGCTCTAGACTAACGAGAAAGCTCCTATAACGCTAATTCTTTTACTATTGGTTGTGTCGCTACTTGATTCTTGCAACACGCCTTTTCATTTTACTGTTTACTTACTGCGTCTCTGCCTCTATATCCTGATTTCTATTCTAATTTGGAATAGTTCAACTCTCAAACCAATATAATGAGTAGTCCACTTGGTGGATCCGGATCAGTGGTTAGAGACCAACAATAGCACGGAAGAGCAGCCCTTATAGCAATGGCGTAATTCCTTATTATTAAGATAAAGAGTATTGAATTTAGTAGGGAAAGAAAGTATTGTTAGCACCGGTTTCTATTCTTTTAGCTAGTGTGTAAATCTTGCCAGTATTGAGTTCTTGGTGAATCAGATGTGAAATACATAATTATGGTAAGGGTACTTAGTTTGAAATAGGGGAGCGTCAACCTAGATCTCGAGCTAAGGAATAAAGGAGGGGGTGGGAAGTCTAATCAGTCATAGGTGTACTCCCCGTTAGTAAGCTAAGTATTGTTGACATCAGTATTGGTATGAAAGCAAAGTAAGCCGGGGCAGCCTTAAAAGCAGTAGCCGCATAGTCTATTAGACAGTGGCTTGTTCGACGCTAGCTCTATTACGAGAAGCACTAGGACAAGTGTTTTTGTCAGCAGCTCACCAATCTACTCACCACTCACCATCGTTCCGCTACCCTAGTTGTGAGCTATAGCATTAAAAGCAACAGTTCATTTCTCATTGGTAGTAGTCACAGGTCCATAGATTAATGTCAACAATCCAGAATAAGGAAAGGGGTAGTTCAAATCATTTACCAGATCCTGTTAAGCATTAGTATAAGTTTAAAGACAAAGGGGTAGTTCAAATCCAGAATTAGGTACTTACTACTCGTTTTGATTATTGCAGTTAAGCTTGTAGTGGAAAACAAAACTCTGCTCCGAGGCCCTCTACTATTTATATTCCTACGAGCACGTCCTTGGTTTCAACCTAACACTCCCTTCTTCGATTCTAAGACCCCTGGCCTGGGCCTTTTACTACTTCAATGAATTTTGACTAAACACAATAGTAAGTCACTTTCTCTAAACAATACAGTAAGCCATTCTCTACATCCCCCGAACTACTTCAACTCGATATAAGTAATTCCACTCTTGCCTCTCAAACGTACCTTTCCGAACTAGAACCATCATTCTCATTTGTCATCACAAACCTCTGTCTCGAACCTCGCTATCTTGTCTTCTATGGCCTTGTCACTACTGTCTCTTATTCTTAAAATACCCGTATCGTTCGTAGTGCTCTACCTGGTTATTACTCTTTCTTACTTGTGCTTGTTTAATTCATTATTCAATGTCAGCGTATCAGTTAACTTCCGTTAGCATGTGAAGTATACGTCGTACAGAAATCATCTCTCAAGTCATAATTGAACACTGCCCTAAACGCTATAGCTCTCAACTGGGAACTCAGCCACAGATCTCACATCTTGCTTTTAAGCAGAAACTACTTACTTTGATACTTTATCTAACTGCTGACTTCAATACTTTATCTTATGATAATCAGAATTGGACTTGTGCTCCTCGGGATCGAATCTAGGTTGCCCAATACTTCAACAAGAAAAAGGTAATCCAAAGATGGATAACAAGACTTCTTTTCATATCAAGAAGAAATCAACTACTACTGATACTGACAAAACAACAATTCATAAGTAAAATGATGAAACCCATGCTAAACAATAAGGAATTGGACTACTACCAAGAATAAGCCAACTCCCAAAACAAGAAATTGATGTAGAGAATTAGAGAATGGAATTCAAAACACTAAAACGGAATAAGGAACATAAGAGTCAATCCTGACTTATGGAATGAAAAAGGCAGGAGCCTCACCCGCCCAAGAATAAGAATCGAAATAATGAATCCAACTCTCATAACTATGAGCATAAGGCTGTAGAAGAAACACTAACCTAAGAGTGTCCTTACTCATAGAATTGTCGGCGCCTAAGAATGGAGAGTGGAAATACTGAATTAAAGTAGGAAGTCTAAGCGGCAATCTCGATATACTGAATGAACCTAAGTAGTCTGTAACCCAACTTATGTAGAGAGAGGTATAAGAATACAATAAAAAACTAGGAAAACAACTAACGCTTCTAGAGCTTTAACCCAACACTAAGGCTTTTGCTAGAAACAACGGGGAATTACACTCTTAAGTCAGGGCTCGGGACTAGGACTTCTCATAATACATCTACTGCTTTTAAGGTTGCCTTTCTCGTCTCTTATTCTTAAACTACTAATTGCATGTGACTACTACTTCCGCTTCTAGGGCTTTCACTGCCACTTCTAGGAATTGCACTTGTAGTAGGAATTACACTTGTATAAAGAAACAATCAATAAGGAATCAATCTATTAAGTCGTCGACTGAAACACTACCGGATAGACCCAACTCAAAAGGAGGAATCAACCCACTGATAAAAAAGAATGGAATTCAGAGGTGAGAGGACGAAACCGCGACTAATGAGATTAATAAGTAGGAGAATTCAATCACCGCCAGCGAGGCTTAAAATGGGGTTCTTTAGCTACTGATCGGATATACTTACTGGCTTTAATAAAGGTCTTAGCGCGTCTTTGAAACTCAAATTGTTGCTTCTTGGAATGCAATTGATAAGTCAGAATAAGAGTATGGTCTAGTGCATCTAGCTACTACCGAGCTAACCTCGATTCTTTAAACACTACACCAGACCCTTTACTTTATTGCTTTAAACTTGGATCAGTGCTAACAAGACTCGTGCTACTTGCTCGCCTAGAAGAATTGAACCCAGGCTACCAATACCTTAACTTGGAGTTAAGAATCAAGGGAATCAATAGAAGAATAGAGCTGCTAAGAACAAGGATTTCACTACCAATGGAAAGACCCCGGCAACCCAACTACTCTATATCATAATAATAATATAGAAGGAAGGATACATCAGTGGGAAACTGAGAATGGAACTGGCATCTCAGAGAACCAAACAAAGTAGTCTAATAACTAAGGTACGACATCGACAAGAAGGATACAAGTAGGAATAGAGACTTAATAAATACCTCAAAGGATGGAATGGAACTACTGAAAAAAAGACCCACCCCGCTTACAACAACTCAAACCTAGCTAGCGCTTTCGCTCCTCTCTAATCACTGCCCTCAAGTCTGAGTTTCTAGTTTTAAGCCTATTGCTTGTCGAATTCAATCCTGAGTTGTGTGAGTTAAGGCCTTTTAATGTCGGTTCCATTCCTTTTAACAGAGGAATCAGAAGAGTGTAGCGGCAGTCAATGTGACTACAAAACCAAAGCGAGGGTAGTAAGACCTATAGACTATAAGGTAATAGTGGACTGTCGGGAGGTGAACTATGGAATGCAAGTATGGGGTGCTCGAATTGAGATAGAGGATAGTCCAGTTTTAGAGTTATGCCTGTAAGACTGCACCAAAGTCCAGTCAGCCTATCGTGCCACTGTTACCCCGCATTTAAAGGATAAGTATAAGCGCCTAAGAGGCAAGACAATAAGAATATAAAAAAGGTGGCTATGTTCCGGTCCGATTGCTAGTTATGAGAACAAGCATTATATCGATGAGATTTTCTACCGATGAGCTAGATTCCATTTGTCAGTGGTTCGATTCCCTTCCCCACATTCCTATTGGCGCTTGATTTAGTCTACTGCCTCTTGGTCAAAAATAGCATCTCTGCTTTCAAACTACCTCTGTTGCCCTAAATCCCTATGTTCGATGTGAGCACTCGATCCTAACTCTATGGGCAATACTTTATCTTACTATAATATGCTAACAAGGCCGATATCAATGTCACAACAAGATAAGAATTGAGCTGCTAGCAAACAGACTAACTACTAATTACGGGACTAAATAAAAAAGATGGAATTGAGCCCGACACTACTGTTTTTAAGTCGGACCGCTCCCGATCTGGATCTTTGCCTTACTGATCTCAAAGCTTTGTTGGTGAAAAAGAATTAGGACATTCTTCATCGCCAACACGAACAGAACATTTGATGAAAACACTCGAAATAAAGGTTTTTCACTGCTGATAACAAGAAAAGAACTAGTGATAAGGAACAATAACCTAACTAGTGATACTGAATAATAATAGTGAGCATCAGCTTTGAACTGCGTACAACAAGGAATTGAACCCATGCTAATAGGACTTTTGCTACTACCTAAAGTTGTGTTCTCGCTCTATTAGCCTCTCGTACGCTAATAGAAATGGGCTTATGAGAATAGAATGGTGAACAAAAGCATTGAATCCACACACCTAGATAAGAGACTTCAACTAACAACTCGGATTCTCGAACCCCTTGCTTAAAGTCTCCCGGGACGCATGTTTAGCCTGCCCTTACCTACCTGTGTTCTTTAACCAATGCTTTCAATTCCCTTCCGGGTCCTTGGGCTTATAACTACCCAATTATAGGATCAAGGTCGCTTCTTCTACGACTGAAACAAGAGAAAGAAAGGGAGTCCAACCACTGATCTCATATTGCCATTAAGTAAACAACCACTGATACAAGGATGGAACCTACCAATGGAAAGAGGATAGAACTCGGTGAAACACGCCTAAGCTCCCGCTACTCCATCTAAGCCCATCTCCCCTTATACTGTCCTGCCCCACTTGCATTCTCTAGCTCCACTCAAATTCTGACTTTCTTGTCAACTAGTCCGCCCTTACTAACTCCAATTCTGACTACCCTATCTTAAAGGCCTCCTTCTCCTTTCATCTTTGATTCCTCCACTGAGATCTATTTGGCATCAACACAAAGGAAGTTATCTTATAGTGTAAAGTACACCTTAGTTTAGTGGACTTATGTATGCTTATTAGTGGCAGTATCTGCCTTGCCCATACCAATTCCATTCATGTCTTCGGCTTACCTTACAGAGCTTCCACGTGAAAATCCATTCTTTCCTCATAGCATTGTAATGCTGATAAAGATGTGTTTACTGCTGTGGTGTATTTGATTTAAATGGAGAGAGGTTATTGACCAAGTAGAGTAGTGCTTGGCTTGGCTGGCTTTACCATTACGTCAAGGGCCCAGAAAAAGGGCCTATTTGAAAGCGCTTTCCCTTGTAGTGGTTGACCGCTAACTCTGTTAGGTTAGCCTTGTTGAAAGTGGAGTTATCGGGTAAGAAGCAATTCCTGTAGTTGAAATTGAATATAAGAATGATTTCTTGCACAAAAGTAGGTAATATAAATAAGATAGGTATCCCAGTTAGGTATCCAAAGGCTCCTGTTGAAAGTGAAAGTCCTGGTTAAAAAGTAAAAGTAACCAAAGGTATAGGTAAGGTAGCTTTAAGAGTGGTACAAGTCGTCACCGACACTCGCAGGTTCGAGTGTTGTTTCTACTCTCAAGGAAAGTCAGCTATTATATAAGTTCGGTCAGATCTTCTGCTTATGGGAGTTCGGGCGCTAAGCAAGAAAGATATGAATTCCTATTTGACTCGGGCCCGGTACAATAAACAAGTCCTGTTGCCGGGTCTGGAAGTTGAGTTCGCACTTTGTCTGCGAGATATGTGTGATTGGCTCTAAGTTGGTATAGATAGGTTCTCATGTTTTAGTAGAGTCATAGAGGGAAGAAGCAGGAGCTAGAGGCAAGAGATTCAATTACTTCTTTGGTTTGGATGGACACAGTTTCTTATAGTCTTATTGAAATGCAGAATTTCCCATTAGCATAGTTAAACATAGGTCTGTACTGTATACAAGGTCTGATTATTGTCTTTACTTCTGAAGCGCTAAGTCAGTTGTTGCAAGGCATTGTATAGAAGAAAAGAAAAGTCATTATAGAGGAGGAAGCGCTGTCTTAAGTAGAAGAATCAAGGGAATCCACTTGCTTAAGAACCAGTAAGCTCAGTTATAGTTGAATCCCCAGTAGAATACTAGTTAGTTGGCGACGCCGGTCAAGATAAAGATATGAAGCAGGGTGGGTAATATGTAATATTTCGGGTATAAAGATGAAGTCAAAATGGTCTCTCTAAAAAGTAAGAATCGATCTCCTTCTCGCCAACCTACCTGTACTATAAAAGATGAAGCTAGCATCGAACTTCTCTCACAAACAGGGCAGGAATATTTCCCTTAAGCCTTGTCAACAAATAATGAAACAACTTTATCTGATGCACGACCAGTGTAAACAATAGAACTCGCACCGTCAACTCAATCTAGCATCTAGCAGCTGCTCAATTCCCCAAAAGAGTGGAGTGGCGGCAGTTGAACTAACGACCAATTCTTCCATTCCTTAACCAATTCTGCTTATCCTCTTAGTGACAATACATAATTCAGCTTAGTAGCCCAAGCCTTATTACTCCAGTAAAGTAGCAAGCCCTACTTTTCCAACTTCACTTTTATAGTTGTTCCTTAGAGAATTTAACCTAGCGATAACAAGGCTCGAACCACTTAGAAAAGGGAATGCGACACCACCCTCAATGATGGAACTCGAAGCTAGGGTCTTTCACTACCAACAGGGATTCTTTAACTATTGACGAATCCTTACTATCCTATATATATAAGTCCACCTTGGCTTACCGGCATTCGTATGATTCCGCTGCTCCACCTATAATTATGATTTGTCATTGAAAAACTCCCTTCCTTGTCACAGTGCATCCACTAACGATAAGACCTGTAGAGGCAATTGAATCACTATCAACGATACTAGAACTAACAATTGGGAACTCACTAGTAACTCCCTAAACTCGAACTCTAAAACCACTTACTTCCTTCCTGACTTATAGACTTTAGGCCTCTACTGCTTACTTGCATTCATTTAATTCCCTTACTGACTTGGAACCCTGTTGTTCTACTTACTATGGGCCTTGGCCTTGCCTTACTTGCTTTGAAACTTCCACTCATGGGCTAAATTCCCCTATCCATTCCACAAATAGGATAACTTATAAGGTAGGAAACCATTCTAGTCTAGAGTTGCTCACCGGCATGACACCAACGCTAACTCTTAACGTCCGGTCTGCGCCTACTGATCTTATATTTGACACCGCCTTCCACTTATCTCACTCTACAAAATGCCTTATCTTATTCTTTTTCTCCCAATCTCATATCCGTAGTTAGTGCTTAGGCCTGTGAGGTAGCTTCGTTCCATCAACATAGTCTAGTAGTTAATCTATTAATACATTTGTATTAATACAAGTAATAAGCTAGTTGGGTGGTTTCATTCCATATGCCGATGGGGTTGGTTTCATTAAATCAATAGGTGTGTTTGTGCCAGTAGGATATGTTGGGCTTGTTTCATATGCCCCTAATGTTCGATGTAGTGTTACCGCTCCGTGGGTATCTATAGTAATAGAAACCCGTGGGCGCCTATAGTAACAGAAACAGAATCATTAATAGGGAGCCCAGAGTACTTAATTGAATCATGAAATTCACAAGGTAGAATGCAAGATAGAGCACTAAACTAAGGTTGCGATAAAGGAAATTAGGTAGGCGCTGGTAAGGCAAGTAAGCTTTGAAGTTCGTAGGGGAAGAGTGAGCTAGTCATTTCAGTATGAAAGCGAGGATAGACAAAATTGAGTTCAATATCACTAGGTTTTCTATAGGGCTAATGTTGCATTGAATCCTTTTATTCTTACTTTCCCACTCTCGGAGAATTATCCATGTTTTATTGACCCCGGAGAATTGGACATGTTCTATAAGGAATCAATCCGGGCATACGAGACCCCAATTCAAAACATGGGCTGCTAACAGGCTTGCCGCTACTGTATTTGATTATTTCACTAATGACTTCGAACTTTGCTCTATTGCCGCACAATACAAAGACTAACCTCTATTTCTTAGTTCAATTCTTACATCAAATAGGTAATTCAAGGAATCAATGTATATAAATAAGGAGCCGTTTCATTCTCATATGTTGGGCGCAGTTCCATTCGTATAAATAGTAGTTCACAGGAGGGGGTGTAGTATTTGATTCTCTTACTGGCTTGTTTGACTCTTTGTTTTAAGCGGAGAGCACAAGGTTTATATGAATTCTGAAATGTATGAACCATCTGTACTCTCTCTCCGGGAGCGTAAAGGTATACTAGTAGTTGGTTTTGGGAGGCCTAAGCTTAAATACAGGAATGAGAGCAAGGGCAGCTAATGTATGAGAATAGAGCTAGCCAAGTGCCAGACAACCACTAATGAAAGCCTGAGTTACAAGTTGAAAGTCCGAAAAGCACCAATGTAATTCTCAGAGTGTAGCAAATTAGCGCTATGCAGTTGTTCCAGTCTAGTGTTGACAGTGGTATTTCCAGTTCCTAGGGTAGTTCTTATTAACATGAGTCTTCAGGGCCCACTATTAGCCTTAGAGCTGCATATTGGTATTAGTTGCCTTAGACATGAGTATTGGTTTACTTATAAAGGCATCCTTACTTGCTTAGTAACCCTTACTCCACGGCTAAACTCTACAGTTCAACCAACCCATCGCCACGAACAGTGTAGCTAAGCTGAATTCAATACCCCGCCTTAAAGCCTTAATTCCAATAGTGGTTCTGTAAATCAGTACTTGAGTTCAATTCTGTATTTCATCTTTTCATCGCTAAATCAGTACATGGTAGTAGGCTCCGAGGTGGTTTACTTCAAAGGTAGGGGATTCTTTTCCTTTACTTAAATTAGTCGTGGGCTCTGAGGCAAAACTACTATTTACTTCAAAGGGTGGTCAGTTGGGTTAGGTTAGCTGTATAATAAATAATCGGAGCGACAATACTTGATACAGTAAGTAATCCGAGCTACAGTAATTGATTTAATCCGAGCTACAGTAATTGATTTATCCTTCTCGAGTGCTTTCACCGTGCTTTCACCCAGGCTACGGTCATGGAATTGATTTATAGATGAGAAACTCATTTCATAGAATTGCTTTATAGATGAGAAAAGTCAATCCACTTTTTTGCCATAGATGAGAAAAGTCAATCCGATATGAACCAATAGCTGAATTAGAACTCCCCATAACTGATTCTTTATTACAAGATTATAGGATTGATTCCCTCATTTACTTATTATGATATGGTGTATTGGGTTAAAGTCCTAGGTTCGTATCTCAGAGAAGAAAAGGCAGGAAAGGCATACTAATAGGTAGGATGGGCAGACCCGAGCTCCAACTAAAGAATAAGATAGGGAGTGTCAGATTGATAACAAGTATTGGTACAGTTTGGCAGTTAGAGGAGGTGGACTCAGGATATGAGCTCAGTAAAAGCAGACTCAAAACTAGTAGTGTCTTGGCGTCTAGTTACTTATCGCGTAACACACTGTTTTTACTACCCGAATTGATTGAAACCACAGACGAATTCAATTAGAGGACAAATATGTTCAGAATCTCAGTAACCCACCCACACCCCTATTATTACTACTATGTCGATCAAGTCTGTCCTTCCTGGTTGACTTTCTTTCTGTATCGATGTGATAACAGGTGATCGAACTACTACTTATGAGAATTCACGAGTATATTATGAGGCTTGCTTTACTGCCTATCGTTCCACTGCTCCTTACTTGCTTTTGTTCCAACACCACTTCCAACAAGACCGCCTCTCCTTTACCTTAGTGTAGGCACCTGACTTCCATTCTTTTTCTTTGTGCGGGCATCTCGCCTCCTACTTTCCCTTTTCCTACTCTTTTCGGCAGTTCACCTATTAGCTTGGCACCCTTACTCTAAAACGTATATTGCTTTATCTAGTTCTGAGAATGCCTACTCAATGCGGATGTCCACCTACTAGTATCCTACTAATGTCTATCATTTCATATACACTAACTCATTCCATATCTAATAACTAAAGGTCTTCATCTACTGCATTCGGGGTATTCCAATACCTTAGATAACTCGGGCACTAACGCCTTGCATTCGGACAAACTCCTCTACTCTAGGAACCTCGCCTTTCATTACCACTATATTTGCCCCACCTTTCTTTCTTTAAAAGGACCTTACCGATCTAGTGGGTCTGTCCTGTTATTCTCCTATATAAGTAAATGACCCTCTAGACAACCTTTCACTAATAGGCAAGTCAGAATCAATCCATGACACTAAAGTAAAAAACATATAGCAAAGTGGGAATTGAGCTGTGACTAACAAGGCTGATATCATAGAAAATACATATCCATATGATAATGAGAAAACACATTCCAATATATGATACTGAGAGACAGGGCAGTAAGGCTTAGCTAGAGGATAGGCTGGCTATTAGAAATAGGGGACATTCTCAAAAGCAATAAAGTCAGAACCATGCTACTGCTACACTCTTATCAATTCTTTCTATTGGTTAAGTAGTTCAAGACCAGTATCCTTCATTAGGTATTTCATTATTACCTCGCAGTAGAGCTGGGAGAGCAGCAGCTTCATCCATACGATAGGGAGAAAGTCCTAGTGTTAGTAGTGTTATTCGCGAGGTATTAGTTTTGTTCCATTGGGCCCGTATCGTAATCCCCAGTTTCCAATTGTATTCCCATTAGCATTAGTCATAGACTTCAGTGCAAGGGGGCAGGGAAACATATAGGAATGGATGTTCAAAGGGAAGGCGCAGGCTACAAAGAGCGTGAAGGTGCCAAGGGAGCCAGAATTAGATTCAGAGATAGGAGCATAAGGGCAAAAGGCAAGGCTAAAAGCCAGTAATGAAATACTTCAAGTTAAGAGCTCCGGGGGCTAACTAGGTAAAATAGTTCAGTAGGGGAAGCTTGAGAAGCACTTGTATCATTCCTTCTATTAGTGGTTACATTCTTTCTATGGTAGTATTTGATTTCTTGTTATCGGTAGCTTGGTTCTGAGAAGGAGTAGTTGGTTTCCAAGTTTAGAGGTTGGTTCTTGTACAGTGATGTTCACTTCTCTATTTAGAGTTTGAAGTCCTATTAGCTATGGCCTACTAACTGCATTTCTGATTCCGTGGATTAATTCCCTGCTCCAGAGCTATCACTCCCTTCTACCAGTATCACTTTCTTTGCTTTACAACTCAAACTACCTTCTTGAACTTTATGCTTTTAGTCTACAATAGTGCTTAACAGAGGTACTTCTAATAATGAAAAAAGTAATAGAGAGTACAGTTATGGTGTAGCACATCTAACAATTGAATAAGAAACTTTCAATCCAATCCGCTGTCTGGAGGGCGGGGGTGCCGCATAACTCTTTTGTTTTGGGGCTCTGTTCTGTCGAAGGAGAGGGCAGCTTATTGCGAAGATGGGGAACGGGTATAAGAAATATACGTATAGATCGGTTAGGTGCTTTACTTGATGGGCTTGTTCAAACATTCTCTTATAACTTATAATATACAATAATACAAACATTCATTCTCACATTAATATGCAAACATGAATTATCACATCAATTGTCACAATATGGAATAAGGATCCTATAAGCACTAATTAGAATTCAAGCAAGTAGTATGGGTTTTGAAACAATAGGTGGGGAATGTGGCTCCTGGGTATATCGGATTTGAAACAACGCAAGGCAGTAATAAGTGTTGTAGTTAAAGAAATGATTACATAATGGAGTTTGATAGCATTGGTTGTCTAGGAGGTTCAATATTGTTGTGATTTCTATTTTGCTTCTGATATCCTTCCTTTCTAATGCCCTATGCCCTTACTTTTAGTTCCCTTCTTGGGCTACTGGGCTTAGGACTTCTACTGTTGATTTTCATTCTCCTTATTGGCGCTAAGCCTTTTGACTCTTTATTTCGACTATCGATCCTGTCGAGACCAGTATACTGTATTATGTATTTATTCCTTAGTGGCCTGCCAACGCATTCCTATGCTACTGAGTCCAACTCTAATAGTTGTTAGCGAAAGTTCTGGGTTCAATTCTCTCTTTTGCATTTGTTTTCTTTATTTACTAACTTGCTATTGGTGTAGTTCCATCCCTGCCCTTATTATTATTATTATTCTAACTTATGCAGTCAACCTATACACCACAATGAGTAGGTTTTCCCTTACGAGAGGTTGTGTTATAGAACTTAGCTAAGCAACCAAAGAATGAGATCAGTAGTTCGCGCCTTATTATCACCAGCTCAATAACATCGACCCTGGTTTCAAGTCAAAGTCCTAAATCTTATTTAATTAAAGCAACAGCGAAAACAAACAAGTCAAAAGATACGGCTTACGTGAGCTTTCAGGGTGCCCACCTATTTCTGCTTATTAAAAGAAACAAACAACTTGCTTACGCTTATACTGAATTTATAGGGAGTCTTATAGGGAAAAAGGAATGGTGAGTTTAGGGTAGCGAAATGAGACTTAGTTCTTTAATTTAGGGAAGCAGTTAGAGCTATTTCAATAGAAGCCAATAGAAGTTCCAGTTGTAAGTCGAGTATTGTTGGTGCTCTAGCTCTAAGTCTGGGTCTTGTTCGAGTGCTTGAGAAGGAAGACCACAATTGAGGTTCATAAAAGAGAGTTCGATAACTAAAATAGTATTCTGGCTTTGAAGCAGGAACAAGATAAGAAGACGAATCGAAGTTATCATGCCCAAGTAGCCGTGAAGCATCTCTTTACTCTTCAGTACTTGCTTTACTCTCATCCGTGTTTGTTGGCCAATGATAGAATCAGCAAGATAAGGTTAGGAGTATATATCATCTCTTTTAGAATGCCCAAGTAAGCGGTGTTGGTGACTAGCCGATCGGTTCTTCAAGTCAAGTTGAGGTCGAGGAATAAGCAGATGGAAAAGAGAAAGATAGGGATGTTGTTTATTTACTTCTTTATGTACATGTGCTCCAGAGATCAAATAAGTATTTGTTTCTGCTTTTTGTTTCCTCGGGTGCTTAGAAAGTTGGTATTAGTTCAATGAATAAGGGATGTAGATTAGGATTCAAGTACTATTGACCGCATGAGGGATGATATAAATGGATTGTTTGTTTGCCTGTTACATTTATTGTTTATATACAAAAGAGAGAGATTCATTATAGTAAGTATTTGATTTGGTTTACTTGGCTGAAGGATAGTCGATCAGAAGATGTAGTTGAATCAGAATGGAGGGATCCGCTGGAAACCAACTAATGCTTTCATAATAGTTGAATAAGGTTGTCACTACTGGGTCAGATCCTTGCCGTTGAATCTTTCTTTGTTGGTGCAGGAGTTGGTTGTAGTTCATCTACGATAGAAGAAATAGGGCTATAATGAATAAATAACAGCAGGTGAGGAATCAAAATCCTGGAATAATAGAATCCGCGGGATCTATGTCAGGTGAGGAAGAAGTCACAAGGGAGTTGAAGAGAATATCTATCGTTGGAGAAGAATCGGGAAGTTCAGTTGGAAAGTAAGTATTTGGAGTAGGATATGGAGTAGGAGTAGGAGAAGTGGCGACTCGCTAACGATATATATGTTTACTTGGAGATGGAGCTGGATTCCAAATAAAGGATAAAGTGAGTCAGCTAAAAGCAGTGGTTTGTGTCAATTCCCCTTTTTCGCTAATAGTATTTGTTGACTAGAACAGAGTCTCTAGTGTGATTCCTAATGGATAGAGCATCAGTTCATAATTGGTTTTGATGTTTACCAGATCTAAATTCCTAAATAATAGGAGTGAGATGCGGAAGAGAGACATTCAAATGATGAACTTAAAGTCAACTAGAAAGAGAGGTTCGGGTCAAGAAGCTAACAACTTGCCAAGATCCGTTTCATAAGAAGGAGAGTTTATCGGAACAGGCACAATCTAAGTGCATAAGCTTACTTTCTGGGCTAGATCAGTTTAGCGGAAGACTCAGTGGTTCACTTCTTGGGGTGCTAACTGAGTGTAAATTCCTACCTCTTATAGAGCATCAGTGAGATTAAATGAATTATTTGAATTGAATGATTTGACTATTTTACTTGACTCATAAGCGGGTGAGATAGATTCATCAATAAAAAATTCTATCCAACAAGCTTAGGAAAAAGAAGAAGCAGAATTATTATTGTTACGGGGTGCGTAAGGTAAGTGAGTTTGTAAAGAAGATTGGAATAATAAGCATTTTACTGGTTCCTAACTGCTCTTATTCTGGGTTCACTCATATGTTTCGTTTTCAATTCAATTAGTTTGTTTGTCTAACACTGCAAGACTTGAAACTCACTATTTACTTAAACTCAAAACTCAAATGCTGGAGCAGTAATGCATACTGAGCACAAATACCCCGCTGTTCTAGGAATCTAGCAAAAGGACCAATATCTGATCAGATTCATCATATCTGCTATAAAATTCACCACCCCTATCAGATCTGACAATTTTAACTTTTCTATCTAATTGTCTGTCGACCTCATTTATGTACACTTCAAGAATGTCAACGGCCTAAGACTTTTCATGTATTAGATAAACATAGTCATATCTAGACAAGTCATCTATAAATGTGATGAAATATCTTTCTCCACTAAAACAAGGAATATGGAGTGGTCCGTAGATATCAATCAGTATGAATAATTTTAAGAAGTTCTTTACTTCTTGTGACAGTTTTTCTTATATGCTTAGTTTGCTTTCCTTTAATACAATCTATGCAAACATCAAAATCAATGAAGTCTAAATTTTTCAAAATATTATCCTTCATTAATCTTTCAATTCTTTCCTTGGAGATATGCCCCAAACGTCTATGCCACAATATAGAAGATCTTTCATTATTAGAATTATGTTTCATTCCAATACTTGATTGTAGGATCAATAATGTATTCGCAAACTCAAGATTCAAATTAATTATATACAAACCATCATATAGAATTCCAGAACCAACTTTTATTGAATCATAAAATATGCTGAGTTTATCATTACTAAAAGAAACACAATATCCTAACTCATCAATTCTAGATAGAGAAATTAAATTTCTAAAAATTGTAGGAACAAAACATATGTCTTCCAGATCCATCAGATGACCCGTCTCTAGGCATAAGCGATAAGTCCCTGCTGATACCACTTTTGTTTTGAGATGATTTCACATAATTATGAATTTTTCATGTTCTTTTGGTTTTCAGATTGAAAGAAATCCCTGTATATTATTAATAACATGAGTTGAAGCATCAAAATCAATCCACCATATATTAGAAGGAACTTCTGCAATGTTTGATTTAAAACAAACAAAGGTTAAGTTTATACCTTTCTTTTCGAACCAAGTCGTACGTTTAATGCAATCCTTCTTTACATGTCCTTTCTTGCCACAAGAGAAACACTTTACTGTAATAGCTTTTTTTTCAATAGTTTGTCTAACACTTCCAGACCTGACAAATTTCTTCAATGAATGACTCCTTGACTAGTTGTTAGTACATTATATGAACTTTCCTGCTTTAATCTTAATTCTTCATGAACACACATACTAGTTAACTCATTCAAGTCCCACTTATCCTTATTTGTATTGTAGTGAATCTTGAATGGGCCAAACTGAGAAGGAAGAGAATTAAGAATGAACTGCATAAGAAAAGATTCATCAACATTCATTCCCAACGCCTTAAGTTTGGCAGCTTTGTCAGCCATATTGAGGATATGATCCTGAATTCCTCGAGTACCATCATACTGAGCTGTAGTCAGTTCTTTCATTAATGTGTCATCCAATGACTTATCAGCAGATTTAAATCTGTCTTCAATAACCTTTAAATATTCACGTGTGCTAGATGCAACCGATAATGAAGTCTTTATATTATTTATAATTATCATCCTTATGAACATTAAACTGAGCCTATCAGATCTCTCCCAAGTCTTTATTTCATTGACTTGTTCCACAGTACTTTTATCAGTTAATTCTGTGGGCTTTTCAACAAGTAATGCCAAATCAAGATCTAGTACGCCCAATGTAAATTGCACATGCTCTAACCATTCTAAATAATTTGATCCAGAGAGTACAGAGACACTAGAAGCATGAGAATGTATGGACGGGAATACCACTACAGAATATAAAATAACATTAATGCTTTGAGTTTTACCAAAATATGATGAACTATTGATATTATCAATATTCAACCTTTGGATAAAAATACTGACATATTTAGTGTTCATACAAGATCTTTTATGTAGGACTAATACCATCCTTATGGAATAGTTTTGCTACCTTTGGGTATACAATTCTAAACTGCAAGGATATCCAAAACAGTATCATCCTACCTCATCATATAATTATTTGAAATAGATTTTATTTAGGATTATCTAAATCTCTTAATTATGCATGTAATTTTGAATATTATTTCTTTAATTTCATTGAGGACTTGTTCCTTAATGTAATTTTATAAATCATTAATCTAGGCGGTGACTACAAGACCAATGCAGTAATATAAAATATAAATTAGATTGTCCTATGAATGATAAGACTTTAATTGTATTTCATATCCTATAAGCCTACTATCGCAAGCTACTTTGGCAGCTACCAGTCAGGTATAACTTAAGGAGATGAACTACAAATAATATTCATCAAGTTCATTTAAACTAATTTATGCTGAGACAGTTCAATAATAGGATAACTCATAATAATTATTGAACACTTAATCAGCAGGAAAGAACTCATATGATAATTGTAATCATGATAATACATAAATCATGCATTTATGTGAAAAATAAATATTATTTCATAATTACTAATATTTGCATGTAAATAACTGAATAAATATTCAAAAACCAATAATTGGATTTAACACATACAATTAATAATTCATATGAGAAAACTATAAATAAATAATAATTTATAATTTTTTACTGATTAAATTTATTTAATTGGAGAAGCCCATAAGTCTAATTAAATAAATTGCTCAAAAATAAAATATAATTATTGAATAATCAAAAATATAATCATAATTAAATCTTATTAGATTATATATTAATCAATTTTATAATTAAAAAATAACCAAAATTTCTCAATTTTATAATGACAAAACTGTAATTCAAAAAAAATATATAAAAGAATTACAGATTTTTAAAAATTATAAGATTAATAAACCACAAGGGTAAAATTATAAATAAACCTACTTAGCCAAAGGGTCAAATTGTAATTTTAGTGAATGGCAAAATTGTAATTGTTTGAGCAGAATGACAACTATAATTTTCTGATTCAATGGCAAAACTGTAATTTTGTTAGGGAAAAACCCTACCTTCCTCGTCTATCGCCCGCCGCGTGCATGTGTGACTACGTGCCCGGTTGGCGCGGCGGCATCGGCTGCCGCCATTGATGCGTCTTGAGGCTCCGGCCTCTGCAGACGACAACCCTGACCCATGCTCAGCGGCTTGAGGCGGTCTTTGGCGTGCCTGTTGCCACCCGCCAAAACGAAGATTGTTGCGTGTTTAACACACAATGACAAAAGTTCTATAGTTAGTAGCTGGTTTCCCAGTTTCTGGTTAAGATCTTGTTAGCACTGGTTCAAATCCTCTTTCTAGGGATTAGGCTTAGAAGCACTAGATCAATTTTGTATTTAGTAGTTCAATCTATTAGGTAGTAGTAGTAGTAGTAGTAGTAGTCACAGGCTATGAGAAAGTATAGTAATAGTTACAGATAGGAATATTAGATTTGAAACGAGTAGAGGTAGTTTGAAACTTAGGAGAGACAGGATCGGCATACTATAGATAAGGGAGTTGTAGTTTGGGAGTTAGGGGGGAGTCCCGGACCTAGTTCGTATTGTCGAGGCGGAGAGGTGGTTTGAAGTTCACAAAAGGGTAGCTGAGGCATAGAAAATAGGGCTTGCTTAGCTTGTAACCTACGAGGGAGGTTCTTATACTAATGAAAGTAAAGCAAATTCTAATAGTAATCAACTACAGAATGGAGGGCGGGGGTCTCAGTTTGGTAGCAGAGATCCGGATCGGTAGGGTAAGTCCGAGTTCCCCTCGAAAGTGTTCTACTTAAGATTCTCTATGCCCTCTTGAGTCTTGAGCGATCAGACAGTTCAAATCTAATACAATAAAACAAATTCTACTAGATATAAGTAAGTAGGCACTAACACGGACTAATAGATCCGGTAGTAAGAGTGAAAACAAAGAAGGTAGCCTAAGCGGTAGTGCTAGAGTGCAGCTAGCGAAGTAGTGTTGGTCGAGTGAGAGCGAGTATCGAGACTTAGTATTATGTTGGAGCTGTAGCCTTGTTAGAACTCCCCATAACTGATTCTTTATCACAAGATTATAGGATTGATTCCCTCATTTACTTATTATGATATGGTGTATTGGGTTAAAGTCCTAGGTTCGTATCTGAGAGAAGAAAAGGCAGGAAAGGCATACTAATAGGTAGGATGGGCAGGCCCGAGCTCCAACTAAAGAATAAGATAAGGAGTGTCAGATTGATAACAAGTATTGGTACAATTTGGCAGTTAGAGGAGGTGGACTCAGGATATGAGCTCAGTAAAAGCAGACTCAAAACTAGTAGTGTCTTGGCGTCTAGTTACTTGTCGCGTAACACACTGTTTTTACTACCCGAATTGATTGAAACCACAGACGAATTCAACTAGAGGACAAATATGTTCAGAATCTCAGTAACCCACCCACACCCCTATTATTACTACTATGTCGATCAAGTCTGTCCTTTCTGGTTGACTTTCTTTCTTTATTGATGTGATAACAAGTGATCGAACTACTGCTTATGAGAATTCACGAGTATATTATGAGGCTTGCTTTACTGCCTATCGTTCCACTGCTCCTTACTTGCTTTTGTTCCAACACCACTTCCAACAAGACCGCCTCTCCTTTACCTTAGTGTAGGCACCTGACTTCCATTCTTTTTCTTTATGCGGGTATCTCGCCTCCTACTTTCCCTTTTCCTACTCTTTTCGGCAATTCACCTATTAGCTTGGCACCCTTACTCTAAAACGGATATTGCTTTATCCAGTTCTGAGAATGCCTACTCGATGCGGATGTCCACCTATTAGTATCCTGCTAATGTCTATCATTTCATATACACTAACTCATTCCATATCTAATAACTAAAGGTCTTCATCTACTGCACTCGGGGTATTCCAATACCTTAGATAACTCGGGCACTAACGCCTTGCATTTGGACAAACTCCTCTACTCTAGGAACCTCGCCTTTCATTACCACTCTATTTGCCCCACCTTTCATTCTGAAAAAGGACCTTACCGATCTAGTGGGTCTATCCTGTTATTCTCCTATATAAGTAAATGACCCTCTTGACAACCATTCACTAATAGGCAAGTCAGAATCAATCCATGACACTAAAGTAAAAAACATATAGCAAAGTGGGAATTGAGCTGTGACTAACAAGGCTGATATCATAGAAAATACATATCCATATGATAATGAGAAAACACATTCCAATATATGATACTGAGAGACAGGGCAGTAAGGCTTAGCTAGAGGATAGGCGGGCTATTAGAAATAGGGGACATTCTCATAAGCAATAAAGTCAGAACCACGCTACTGCTACACTCTTATCAATTCTTTCTATTGGTTAAGTAGTTCAAGACCAGTATCCTTCATTAGGTATTTCATTATTACCTCGCAGTAGAACCGGGAGAGCAGCAGCTTCATCCATACGATAGGGAGAAAGTCCTAGTGTTAGTAGTGTTATTCGCGAGGTATTAGTTTTGTTCCATTGGGCCTGTATCGTAATCCCCAGTTTCCAATTGTATTCCGATTAGCATTAGTCATAGACTTCAGTGCAAGGGGGCAGGGAAACATATAGGAATGGATGTTCAAAGGGAAGGGGCAGGCTACAAAGAGCGTGAAGGTGCCAAGGGAGCTAGAATTAGATTCAGAGATAGGAGCATAAGGGCGAAAGGCAAGGCTAAAAGCCAGTAATGAAATACTTCAAGTTAAGAGCTCCGGGGGCTAACTAGGTAAAATATTTCAGTAGGGGAAGCTTGAGAAGCACTTGTATCATTCCTTCTATTAGTGGTTATGTTCTTTCTATGGTAGTATTTGATTTCTTGTTATCGGTAGCTTGGTTCTGAGAAGGAGTAGTTGGTTTCCAAGTTTAGAGGTTGGTTCTTGTACAGTGATGTTCACTTCTCTATTTAGAGTTTCAAGTCCTATTAGCTATGGGCTACTAACTGCATTTCTGATTCCGTGGATTAATTCCCTGCTCCAGAGCTATCACTCCCTTCTACCAATATCACTTTCTTTGCTTTACAACTCAAACTACCTTCTTGAACTTTATGCTTTTAGTCTACAATAGTGCTTAACAGAGGTACTTCTAATAATGAAAAAAGTAATAGAGAGTACAGTTACGGTGTAGCACATCTAACAATTGAATAAGAAACTTTCAGTCCAATCCATGCGGGGGGTGCCGCATAACTCTTTTGTTTTGGGGCTCTGTCAGAGAGGGCAGCTTATTGCGAAGATGGGGAACGGGTATAAGAAATATAGGTATAGGTCGGTTAGGTGCTTTACTTGATGGGCTTGTTCAAACATTCTCTTATAACTTATAATATACAATAATACAAACATTCATTCTCACATTAATATCCAAACATGAATTATCACATCAATTGTCACAATATGGAATAAGGATCCTATAAGCGCTAATTAGAATTCAAGCAAGTAGTATGGGTTTTGAAACAATAGGTGGGGAATGTGGCTCCTGGGTATATCGGATTTGTAGTTAAAGAAATGATTACATAATGGAGTTTGATAGCATTGGTTGTCTAGGAGGTTCAATATTGTTGTGATTTCTTTTTTGCTTCTGATATCCTTCCTTTCTAATGCCCTATGCCCTTACTTTTTAGTTCCCTTCTTGGGCTACTGGGCTTAGGACTTCTACTGTTGATTTTCATTCTCCTTATTGGCGCTAAGCCTTTTGACTCTTTATTTCGACTATCGGTCCTGTCGAGACCAGTATACTGTATTATGTATTTATTCCTTAGTGGCCTGCCAGCGCATTCCTGTGCTACTGAGTCCATCTCTAATAGTTGTTAGCGAAAGTGTCTAAGTTCTGGGTTCAATTCTCTCTTTTGTATTTATTTTCTTTATTTACTAACTTGCTATTGGTGTAGTTCCATCCTTGCCCTTATTATTATTATTATTCTAACTTATGCAGTCAACCGATACACCACAATGAGTAGGTTTTCCCTTACGAGAGGTTGTGTTATAGAACTTAGCTAAGCAACCAAAGAATGAGATCAGTAGTTCGCGCCTTATTATCACCAGCTCAATAACATCGACCCTGGTTTCAAGTCAAAGTCCTAAATCTTATTTAATTAAAGCAATAGCGAAAACAAACAAGTCAAAAGATACGGCTTATGTGAGCTTTCAAGGTGCCCACCTATTTCTGCTTATTAAATGAAACAAACAACTTGCTTACGCTTATACTGAATTTATAGGGAGTCTTATAGGGAAAAAGGAATGGTGAGTTTAGGGTAGCGAAATGAGACTTAGTTCTTTAATTTAGGGAAGCAGTTAGAGCTATTTCAATAGAAGCCAATAGAAGTTCCAGTTGCAAGTCGAGTTTAAGGTAATCCTATTGTTGGTGCTCTAGCTCTAAGTCTGGGTCTTGTTCAAGTGCTTGAGAAGGAAGACCACAATCGAGGTTCATAAAAGAGAGTTCGATAACTAAAATAGTATTCTGGCTTTGAAGCAGGAACAAGATAAGAAGACAAATCGAAGTTATCATGCCCAAGTAGTCGTGAAGCATCTCTTTACTCTTCAGTACTTGCTTTACTCTCATCCGTGTTTGTTGGCCAATGATAGAATCAGCAAGATAAGGTTAGGAGTATATATCATCTCTTTTAGAATGCCCAAGTAAGCGGTGTTGGTGACTAGCCGATCGGTTCTTCAAGTCAAGTTGAGGTCGAGGAATAAGCAGATGGAAAAGAGAAAGATAGGGATGTTGTTTATTTACTTCTTTATGTACAGGTGCTCCAGAGATCAAATAAGTATTTGTTTCTGCTTTTTGTTTCCTCGGGCGCTTAGAAAGTTGGTATCAGTTCAATGAATAAGGGATGTAGATTAGGATTCAAGTACTATTGACCGCGTGAGGGATGATATAAATGGATTGTTTGTTTGCTTTATTATTTATATACAAAAGAGAGATTCATTATAGTAAGTATTTGATTTGGTTTACTTGGCTGAAGGATAGTCGATCGAAGATGTAGCTGAATCGAATGGAGGATCCGCTGAAACCAACTAATGCTTTCATAATAGTTGAATAAGGTTGTCACTCTGGTCGATCCTTGTCGTTGAATCTTTCTTTGTTGGTGCAGGAGTTGGCTGTAGTTCATCTACGATAGAAGAAATAGGGCTATAATGAATAAATAACAGTAGGTGAGGAATCAAAATCCTGGAACAATAGAATCCGCGGGATCTATGTCAGGTGAGGAAGAAGTCTCAAGGGAGCTAAAGAGAATATCTATCGTTGGAGAAGAATCGGGAAGTTCAGTTGGAAAGTAAGTATTTGGAGTAGGATATGGAGTAGGAGTAGGAGAAGTGGCGACTACTAACGATATATATGTTTACTTGGAGATGGAGCTGGATTCCAAATAGATATATGTTTACTTGTAGATGGAGCTGGATAATCCAAATAAAGGATAAAGTGAGTCAGCTAAAAGCAGTGGTTTGTGTCAATTCCCCTTTTTCGCTAACAGTATTTGTTGACGAGAGCAGAGTCTCTAGTGTGATTCCTAATGGATAGAGCATCAGTTCATAATTGGTTTTGATGTTTACCAGATCTAAATTCCTAAATAATAGGAGTGAGATGCGCAAGAGAGACATTCAAATGATGAACTTAAAGTCAACTAGAAAGAGAGGTTCGGGTCAAGAAGCTAACAACTTGCCAAGATCCGTTTCATAAGAAGGAGAGTTTATCGGAACAGGCACAATACTAAGTGCATAAGCTTACTTTCTGGGCTAGATCAGTTTAGCGGAAGACTCAGTGGTTCACTTCTTGGGGTGCTAACTGAGTGTAAATTCCTACCTCTTATAGAGCATCAGTGAGATTAAATGAATTATTTGAATTGAATGATTTGACTATTTTACTTGACTCATAAGCGGGTGAGATAGATTCATCAATAAAAAATTCTATCCAACAAGCTTAGGAAAAAGAAGAAGCAGAATTATTATTGTTACGGGGTGCGTAAGGTAAGTGAGTTTGTAAAGAAGATTGGAATAATAAGCATTTTACTGGTTCCTAACTGCTCTTATTCTGGGTTCACTCATATGTTTCGTTTTCAATTCAATTAGTTCTGTTTGTCTAACACTGCAAGACTTCGAAACTCACTATTTACTTAAACTCAAAACTCAAATGCTGGAGCAGTAATGCATACTGAGCACAAATACCCCGCTGTTCTAGGAATCTAGCAAAAGGACCAATATTCTGATCAGATTCATCATATCTGCCATAAAATTCACCACCCCTGTCAGATCTGACAATTTTAACTTTTCTATCTAATTGTCTGTCGACCTCATTTATGCATACTTCAAGAATGTCAACGGCTTGAGACTTTTCATGTATTAGATAAACATAGTCATATCTAGACAAGTCATCTATAAATGTGATGAAATATCTTTCTCCACTAAAACAAGGAATATGGAGTGGTCCGTAGATATCAATCAGTATGAATAATTTTAAGAAGTTCTTTACTTCTTGTGACATTTTTTCTTATATGCTTAGTTTGCTTTCCTTTAATGCAATCAATGCAAACATCAAAATCAATGAAGTCTAAATTTTTCAAAATATTATCCTTCATTAATCTTTCAATTCTTTCCTTGGAGATATGCCCCAAACGTCTATGCCACAATATAGAAGATCTTTCATTATTAGAATTATGTTTCATTCCAATACTTGATTGTAGGATCAATAATGTATTCGTAAACTCAAGATTCAAATTAATTCTATACAAACCATCACATAGAATTCTAGAACCAACTTTTATTGAATCATAAAATATGCTGAGTTTACCATTACCAAAAGAAACACAATATCCTAACTCATAAATTCTAGATAGAGAAATTAAATTTCTAAAAATTGTAGGAACAAAACATGTGTCTTCCAGATCCATCAGATGACCCGTCTCTAGGCGTAAGCGATAAGTCCCTGCTGATACCACTTTTGCTTTGAGATGATTTCACATAATTATGAATTTTTCTTGTTCTTTTGGTTTTCAGATTGAAAGAAATCCCTGTATATTATTAATAACATGAGTTGAAGCATCAGAATCAATCCACCATATATTAGAAGGAACTTCTATAATGTTTGATTCAAAACAAACAAAGGTTAAGTTTATACCTTTCTTTTCGAACCAAGTCCTACGTTTAATGCAATCCTTCTTTACATGTCCTTTCTTGCCACAAGAGAAACACTCTACTGTAATAGCTTTTTTTTCAATAGTTTGTCTAACACTTCCAGACCCGACAAATTTCTTCGATGGATGACGCTTCGATTTTCTTTTCTTGTTACCAACTCCTTTAGTAGTTGTCAGTACATTATATGAACTTTCCTGCTTTAATCTTAATTCTTCCTGAACACACATACTAGTTAACTCATTCAAGTCCCACTTATCCTTATTTGTATTATAGTGAATCTTAAATGGGCCAAACTGAGAAGGAAGAGAATTAAGAATGAACTGCATAAGAAAAGATTCATCAACATTCATTCCCAACGCCTTAAGTTTGACAGCTTTGTCAGCGATATTGAGGATATGATCCTGAATTCCACGAGTACCATCATATTGAGCTGTAGTTAGTTCTTTCATTAATGTGCCAGCCAATGACTTATCAGCAGATTTAAATTTGTCTTCAATAACCTTTAAATATTCACGTGCGCTAGATGCAACCGGTAATGAAGTCTTTATATTATTTACAATTGTCATCCTTATGAACATTAAACTGAGCCTATCAGATCTCTCACAAGTCTTTATTTCATTGACTTGTTCCACAGTACTTTTATCAGTTAATTCTACGGGCTTTTCAACGAGTAATGCCAAATCAAGATCTAGTACGCCCAATGTAAATTGCACATGCTCTAATCATTCTGAATAATTTGATCCAAAGAGTACAGAGACGCTAGAAGCATGAGAATGTATGGACGGGAATACCACTACAGAATATAAAATAACATTAATGCTTTGAGTTTTACCAAAATATGATGAACTATTGATATCATCAATATTTAACCTTTGGGTAAAAATACTGACATATTTAGTGTTCATACAAGATCTTTTATGCAGGACTAATACCATCCTTATGGAATAGTTTTGCTACCTTTGGGTATACAATTCTAAACTGCAAGGATATCCAAAACAGTATCATCCTAGCTCATCATATAATTATTTGAAATATATTATCTTTGGGATTATCTAAATCTCTTAATTATGCATGTAATTTTGAATATTATTTCTTTAATTTCATTGAGGACTTGTTCCTTAATGTAATTTTATAAATCATTAATCTAATCGGTGACTATAAGACCAATTCAGTAATATAAAATATAAATTAAATTGTCCTATGAATGATAAGACTTTAATTGTATTTCATATCCTATAAGCCTACCATCGCAAGCTACTTTGGCAGCTACCAGTCAGGTATAACTTAAGGAGATGAACTACAAATAATATTCATCAAGTTCATTTAAACTAATTTATGCTGAGATAGTTCAATAATAGGATAACAACCATAATAATTATTGTACACTTAATCAGCAGGAAAAAACTCATATGATAATTGTAATCATGATAATACATAAATCATGCATTTATGTGAAAAATAAATATTATTTCATAATTACTAATATTTGCATGTAAATAACTGAATAAATATTCAAAAACCAATAATTGGATTTAACACATACAATTAATAATTCATCTGAGAAAACTATAAAGAAATAATAATTTATAATTTTTTACTGATTAATTTTATTTAATTGGAGAAGCCCATAAGTCTAATTAAATAAATTGCTCAAAAATAAAATATAATTATTGAATAATCAAAAATATAATCATAATTAAATCTTATTAGATTATATATTAATCAATTTTATAATTTAAAAAATAACTAAAATTTCTCAATTTTATAATGACAAAATTGTAATTCAAAAAAAATATATAAAAGAATTACAGATTTTTAAAAATTATAAGACTAATAAACCACAAGGGTAAAATTATAAATAAACCTACTTAGCCAAAGGGTAAAACTGTAATTTTAGTGAATGGCAAAACTGTAATTGTTTGAGCAGAATGGCAAAACTGTAATTTTGTTAAGGAAAAACCCTAGCCTCCTCGTCGCCGTGGTCGTGGTCGGCGTCGCCGCCACATGGTGCCGCCGTGGACGCCCGGCATGCATCGGGCGTGCGAGGCCGCCGCTTATGCGGCCTCTACTGCAGGCGACGACTGCCTACGGCCCCTGCTCAAGCGGCGGTTGCGGGCAGATTCGGCCTTGAGGGCACACGCTGTTGCTGCAGGCAAATCCGGCCAAAAACACGGTAAGATTGTTGCATCTTTAACACACAATGACAATCAAGAATCGTTTGTAAGTAAACGATTAAAATTAACTGATAGAAAAATAGATTAATAAAATATTTAAATTAATGCACTGTAAACAAAAATAATAGATGTAATACTTTTGATCTCAAAACCTATGCTCTGATACAAATTCTTGGCATAAAAACTATAATTATGCAATCTATTATGCAGAAAAAACTATTATGCCAGGATTGAAATCAAATAATACTAGATTTGTTTATGATGCGTACCTTTAGATGTCATCTACGTGAGATCCAATTAGATCTTCAAGAGCACCACCAGTCGGATCTAAATAACGTCGAGTATCGATCTGCAAGAGGAACTAGAATAGATCTAGACTCTTTCTCCTCTCTTCCTATCCTTTCACAGGACCATCTTAATTGATGGTTTTTTGGGAGATCAAGAGATAACCATAATCTTTTGATCTAGATCAAGAGGATAACCGTAATCTCTTGATCTATTCACCCCTTTGCACGTTTTGTGCCTTTCTGTGCCGTTTCGTGCTGTATCGTGCATTGGGTTTAGAGTAGATCTTGTCTATTTATAGGCGAGAGCAGAGGGTCTAGGGTAAGTTATTAGGAGAGTTCCTTCCATCAAGGGCATCCCCTAAAATATCCTAATATAATATAAATTTTATTTAATATTGATAATATCTTTTATCAGAATCCAAATAATCCATAATATATCTTATTCAATTAATAAAGGGCCACAAAATCTTACATAAGCAAGATAGAATAGAAGCCAAAGAGAATGCTATTAAGTAGTAAGAGAATTATCTTCTAGTCCCTCGCTATAGTAAGCAAAGCAGGTTCGAATCTGGTTGGTTTAGAAAGTGCCGTTCTTGGATAGTTTGGAAATTCAAGTGGAGTTCTCTTAGAGCAAAGATTAGAGACAGATTTAGCAATATCTGAAAAGTAAAGATCAGAAGCAGTAGAAGCAAGATTAGGTTTTGATGCGCTAAGGGGTTTTGTTCTAGTTTCGTATTGAATATAGATTTAAGTAATAGGATAAGTCTCTAAGGCAGTTAATTCTTTTGTTTGTGTGCTCTATAAGGGTCAATTAAAAGAGAAACAGAAGAAATATTGTCCCCCCCCCCCCAGGTATGATAGAAATAAATAACTATGTAGAGGCGATAGGTATGGTGTTGCGAAAAGTGAATCAGCTGTTGAAGTTAAAATTGACACTACACTTTCTACTAGACCTCAAACTGTAATTGGCAATACGACACACTGAATCAATAAATCATTTAACAACTTTTCCTTTAGCTGAGTCAAGTTAACCAGTAATTTAGTATTGAGAGGGTCAACTAGGAAAATTTTTGAGTCTAGAACATTTTCTTGCCGAAACTTAACTCAGAGCTAGAGCACCGAATATTAGGTTAGAAACTATCACTTCGATTTCAGATCAATTGCCTTTCGTCACCAACACCTTACTTTTAAATAGTCCCTTTCGTTTCACTAGTTGCTAACCTCTTAACCGCTCTGCTAAATAGCCATTCAATAGAGAATCTTTATCTTCTATATATTCAAAAAGAGTTTCGAAATAAAAGGATAAGGATCAAGGAAACCATCAAGCTCAAAATGCATCCTATGCTCACTGAAAGCAGTATCTAGAGTAGGAGAAGATACGAGGTATGAGGCATAAGTATAGTAATATATCCTATTATTAGTAAGGGAGATAGATAAGTTGTTGTTTCTGGGCTAAGGTAGGAACTCAATCTGAAGTTGGAACTCATAGCATATATGATTTAGATATGATTTTCCTAACTAAATGAGAAAATCTTGTGAATTAGTTGAGAGAAATCCTCCTCTTCACCTGTATAAATAGATGATGGATTAAGGAACTTCAATCGGGCTTTTCATTATTACTTTCTATTTTAATATTATATCAGAGCCATTTACTCTTTAAGAGAGATTATTGTTTTCTTTTGCTGTCCAACGATGACTTCTCCTCTACCTACAACCACCGCGGTAGGTCTCATGGATTTCCTCACCTAGAACTCCGGAAGCTTCTCCTGCAACCGAGCCGAGCCTTCCTGCTATCAGTTTGGCGGCTCTTATTCCTCCATTAGCAGTATTGAAATAGATGAAGACTACTTCCTACTATGCTTGCCCTCTCCTCCCCATCTATGCTTGTGCCCTCCTCTGCACTACCGAATTTAGCCGACAAAACTCGCGACTCCGGTAGAACCTCATGGCTCTGGCGGACCTCAATCGACACCATTGGACTTTTCATCTTCACAAAACTTCACCAACTACCTGATAGAACCCTAAGGGTTTCTATCAAGGATAACTTATCTCTATAGGAGATTGGCCCTCTTAGATTTCGACAACAAGAGCTGAAAATAAATTTAAATTTTCATTGATAAAATGGAGGGATTTACATGCTTATTTATTGGGACTCAAATCCAACTCCTAATAGAACTCCTACTTAGAACTCCAACTCCTAGAACTCCTACTTGGACTCCTACTTTTACTTGGACTCCTACTTCTAGTTGAATCCTAGTCCAACTAGGACTTGGATCCCCTTATTTAAATTGACTCCTGGCCGGCTCAATCTAGTCTAGGCTGGTCAATAGGGCCTAATCAGCGAACATGTTTTATAGACTAGGACCTAACCCTGTTAGGGTTCCAACAGATCCACCCTCTCCAAATTAGCATTGTCCTCAAGGCTAAGCCTCCATGAACTCTGAAAACTTCAGCTTCAATTCGTTATAGGACTCCTAAGTAGCATCTTCAGTAGGAAATTAGGTCTACTACATCAGCACTTCAGTTGAGAGGCATCGACGATGCGTCATGATCCTACAGTCCAGTATGATAGCCGGCTAAACTTAGACCTCTCCATCATTCGAGATGTTAGGTAGGTGGCTCTAGGTTGATTCATCCTCTCCAACCCTTAGTTTAAGGCATGACACATGGAAGATTAGAAGAATTTTGGAGTCTGCGAGTGGATCCAATCTGTAAGCCATGGCTCCAATGCAGTCCATAATTTTGTGGGGTCTGAAGAAATGGGGAGACCATTTCCTCGAGGCCCAAGTCTTCATGAATTTTTGTTAGTAGGGTTGAAGGTGAAGGAAGACTCGATCTCCAATAGCAAACTTCCTTTTACTCCTACGTTTGTCAATAATTTTAGCCTGTTGTTTCATTCTTGCTTGGGTGGCTGAAAGATTATTATTCAGTAGTCTTTCCTTGAGATGATGGCAGCCCCTCGATGAAGTCCATGGAAATGTTGGTCCAAGCTGAGTCCAAAGTGGGTGGGGCTGCGATTTTCCCGGACTTGATGTTGTCTCTCTTGCAAACTTCTTTTCGCTCCTGCATTTGTCTAGTTGTTGTTTCATTCTTGCTTGGGCTACCAAGTGATCATTTTTAAATGGCTGCAAAACTTTCCCTTGAGATGTTGGCAGCCCCTTGGTGAAGTTCATGGAGATGTCAGTCAAAGCTGAGTTCGGAATGGGTGGATACTATAATTTTCCCGGGCTTGCTATTGTCTCTCCTTTATGCCATTAACAAGTGTTATACTGAGCCAAAAATTTAGCAATGGTCTTTTTTATATATTTTCAAGAAAAAGTTTGCCAAACTCTCTTGTAGGTCTGAAGGAATTCAGAGTGTCCAACTACTGGTGATGAGTGCATCTCCTGTAGGATGGCAGTTTAGCAAGGGGAGTTAGGCACCAACACCATTCGGCCCTTATATTGTAGGTCATTCAATCTCAACTATAGTGCACTATTGAGCTATGTTCCTCCTCTAATTTCTTAATGATCTCCTACGTCTCTAGGTTATCTTTTCACTCCTTCATGATATCTTCTAAGAGGTCACAAATTAGAAGGGAGATTGCTGTAATTTCAGCATGCTTGGGTAGGCGAGAAAGCACATCTGCAACTAAGTTATCCTTCCCCTTTTAATAAACAATTTCATAATAAAATCCTAGCAATTTTGTTACTCATTTCTACAATTCAAGGGATGAAATCTTTTGCTCTAAAAAATATTTTGAAGCTCTTATGGTTGGTCTTGATTTGAAAGCGTTGACCGATCAAGTATGGTCCCATTTTGTCACTGGGTGCATAATGGCTAACATCTCCTTATCGTAGATTGATAGCTTCATATGATATGGGTGTTGAATCTTAGATTTTGATGATGAAATCAATTGATAGGTGTTTGATCTAACTTGTGTGTTGGAGAAATTGATGCATGATTAACTAAAATAGAGAAAGAAAATTACAATTAGATGTTGTGCTAGAGTCAAGTCCGGGCATCGAGCCGGGGTTCAGATAATGCAATAGGAACTCATCAAGAGACTCACTAGAAGCTCGTCAAGGGTATCAGGGGCTTGCTAGGAGTCTACTGGAAGCTCATTGAAGGCGACTTCCAAGAAGGCATCGGAGGTTCGCCAAAAGATGACCAAGAGACTCGTCAGAAGTTTGCCAAAGGTATTCGGGAAGATAGCTAAGAGTTAGGATGGTCAGGAGCTCGCTGGGAGTTCGGCAAGAGTTCGTTGAAGGGGATCGGGAAAGTCGCTGGTAGCACGCCAGAAGTTCACTAGAAGAAGACCGAGAGACTTATCAAAACTTCGCTAGAAGTTGCCGGTAAGCCTGCCGAGAGTTAGGAGGGTTTTGTTGGATATGACGATCACAATAATTAGTAAGTTATAATTAGCATCAGTTTGGTTTAGAGTCTAACTTGAGTTAGATTTAGAAGAAATCCATTTGGCTCACCCAGGAAGGGGTCAATTGAAGGTACAAGTCCGGAATAAAAAAATATAGAAAACACTTTTTCGGGATTCTCAGCAGGTTAGCAATAGTTGTAGTGCCCATGTCGACGATCATACTGCCCAGGTCAGTGGTTGTACTGCCATCGCTCTATTTTTAGGGTAGCTTTCGCTGGTAGTACCACTGGCACCGGCGGTAGTGCTACCTGTACCTAGATTTTTCGAATACGTTAGATTTTTTTACTCTATTTTCGAAAGCCAATTGGGGTCTAAAATATCCCCAAGTCTTCTAGAATTGAGTAAGAAAATTGGCAAGAAAACTAAAAAGAAAAGGGTGCTAAAAGTGTGCAAGAAAAAGAAAGGGGGCAAGAGTGTGAGCAAGAAAGTGTTGTAATCCTTGTAACAGTCTTGAGAATCTCCCTTATGAGTTGTAAGTGAAATAATTATAAGGTCTCTCTCCTGAACCTATGAAAAAGAGAGTGACAAGTATAAGGATTTGATCTTCACCCGAAGAAAATCATTAGTGGACACTAGTAGGCCTCAAGGAGGACTCCAAAAAGTAGACGTAGGCCAAGTTTTGACCGAACTACTATAAATTGTGAGCCTTCTAACTTTATTCTTTGAGTTTATGAATTTTTACTTAATCTTTCCTTGAGCAAGATAGAAACTTAGCATTATTCATAATTTAATTTCTCATGTATTCAACTTGAACGAAATGCTTTCAATTTTTAGTTTTACTTCAAACAAAATTTTTTTTAAATCGAGATTTCAGCACTTACACTAATTCACCCCCCTCCCCTCCTCTTAGTACCAATTGATCATAACATTTGGTATTGGAGCCACGTTGTACTCATTGGATTAAGAACCAAGTGAGTAAATAGCTTATTATGGCATTAACGAAGGTCAATGCATCATAAGTCATCATATGTTTAATGGGAGGGACTACATCTCTTGAAAAATTTGAATGCATAATTTCTTGATTTTGCTAGATTTTGATTTATGGTGTATTATCGAAAATAATTTTCAGAAGTCATCCAATCAAATAAATGATTGGATTGATAATGAAAAGCATATGTTTTCTTTAAATACCAAAGCTATGAATGCTTTATTTTTTACTTTAAATAAAGACAAGTTTAATCGGGTTTCTACATGTGATTCAGCTTTTACAATTTGGTATAAATTAGAAATAACATATAAAAGCATAATTAAACTAAATTAATCATTAAATGAAAAAGCTTGTAAAAATGAATTTGAAGAACACCTTCCAAAGAACAAGAAGAAAATTACTTTGACAATACAAGAACAAGACCTTCCAAAGAACATGAAGGATATTGAACTAAGAACAGAAGAACATCACCTTCAAAAGAACAGGAAGGAACTAGAACTAAGAAAAACATATGACTCATTAAGTAAAACCTTGAGTGATGAGAACTTTGAACTTTTGACAAATGAATCAAAAAATAATAAATAAAATCATAAAAATAAACTTAAATTGGTCAAAACCTCTTTCTACGAATGCAAGAAACCAAGACACTTCAAAGATATGGAGCATAACCAAGAAGTGAAAAATCTCATACTCGTGGCCAACCATGATGAGGTATGTAACCCATCTGAAAGTTCTTTTACTTTTAATGAATTATTAAGTTATTTTCATGAGCTTTAGGATGACTTTAGAAAGATTAGCAAATCCTATAAACTACATAAAGAGGAGCATGCATCATTAGTTAGTAAACTTGAAGAAATACATGAAGTAGCATCATCACACAATTCATGTACTAAATGTGAAACTTTAGAGGAACTTAGAAAGAAAAATATTGTATTGCAACAAATGTTAGAAAATTTTAAAATAGAGAATAAATCATTAAACATGAGCCTTGCAAATAAGGTCATATTCATATGAAAGGTATTGACTTTGTGAGTAACACTCAACAAAAGTCAACTATCCTTGTTGGAAGGCCCACATTACATTCTTCACCAGAAAAAAGATATAATTTTTACAGTAGATGTGGACACTTTGCTTACAAGTGTTCATTTAAGAAATATAGTTCATTTAAATTGATGTGAGTTCCTAAATGAACCATAAACAATTAAATACCTTTAATAAAAATGGGTAGAACTTTTCATGAGAGACCCAAACTCAAATGGGTACCTAAATCAAAACCTCCTATATTATAAAGTTACCTCATAAAAAGGCTAGGAGCACTAAATAATATTTTAAAATTAGATATTCAAGGCACATGACTTGAGATCTAACACTCTTACATGCTTACTAGCCTAAGTAATACTAAGAAAATTATTGAAATAAATGATTGCTCTAACTATAGCATGCTAGTATAAAAATAAATTAGAGTAATAATATAAAAAAGGGGAGACTATAGCTATTTTCAATGGAAAATTATATATATTTAAATTTATAAAAGAGAGATTTTGATGATGATGATGCTTATATGCTTGCATTGATTTGTAATAATTAAATGAGTATAAGTTGTCTTGAGATAAAATTGAATAAAATGATTAAATATTGAATCTGAACTTAAAAATATATAAATGAAATTATTCTTTATTTTCTATTGAAAATAAACCAAAAGATTTTATTTGAAAATATCTTGTCATAATAATTATAATAATTTCATTTGAAAATGTTTTCTCATTTGGAAATTTTATATTGTAATGACCTTGATGACGTTATGTTAATGTTAGTATTGAATAAGTGACTTGAAATATGATTTAATGGTTATTGTTGAATGTTAGAATTTGAGCATAGAATAAAATAAAAAAAGGAGAGAAAAATCATACTTCATTTTCTAATATTTTTGAAAAATTAAAAATATTTTTGAAATGAGAAAGAAATGAGCATGGTAACTCATTTCACTAAGTCTAAAGAGTTAGACTCACTTAAGAAATAAAAATCAATAAAATTAAAATAAATTGAAGCTCTTGTTTGGAAATTTTTATTGTAATTGTCTTGACGTTTTCTCATTTAAATGAAACCCAGTTTTTGACTTTAAATGACATTACATAAAGATATTATTAAAATAAATTATATAAATTGAAACAACTAAAAAGAAGAAAGTATTTTTCTTGAAATTTTCTCAATCTGTATTTTATTAAGTTTTCAATAAGAAATTGATGAATCTATTCATGATATTTTTAAATCTAAATTTTGATGATTTAATGATTTAAACTTGAAAAATTATTATTCAAATCATGATCTCAATATCTTCAAAATTGTAACTTGAGATCTTCATATAAATCAAGATAATTTAATATAATTATTATGTTTTATTAAAGTAAATTATCCAAATAAATCATTATTTATCTTTTTGATCTTTTGAAATTATAATATGAGATTTTCATAATGAACGATGATCTTCATAACTTGAAATTTTCTACATAAGAATCAAGATCGTTTATCTTTTCTCCCTAAGGGATCATATCTTTTGGTACTCACAATTTGATCTTTAATGACATGTTCCCTTTGTACTTATGATTGTAATTAGGATATGGATGTAAAAAGAAAATTATATCATCATATTCCTTTTTAATAATCACAAAGGGAGAGAAAATTCATATCTTAACAACCAAGCCATTAAATAAAAATAATTTGACTTTATTAGAAGAGAGCTAGGAATGTTAACCTATTCAAATGTACGATTTAGTATTTTTCAGATTTTTTGAATTACTTGAAATTTACTTAAGATGAATGCATAAGTGGATCTTGGTTCTCGAATTTTTTAGCTCATCTTTGAAATAATCGTTTCAGAATTTACGTTTATAAGATTGAGATTAAAAACTTTTCATTGTGATGTTATTTTCACACCCCCTATCGTTTCTTCTTCTATTTTATTCACAAAGAGGTAAACAAATTTTTGATGAGAAAATTTTATCTTTCATCCTATTTTACTAAGGGTGAGCAACGAAATAAAATTTTCATATATTGAATATTTAGATATGTAATCAATACTTCTCATTTTGTTGATAACAGATTGGGAGAAACTTGAAATATGATGAACATTTTTCTTAAAATGATTTGCTCAACATTTCACCTTTTTTGTTGATGACAAAGGGGGAAAAATGATATATCGATGACAACTTAGAATATTTATAAAAAATGGTAAAATGAGCATTTCTCCTTTTTGTTGATAACAAAGGGGGAGAAGTGATTGATGACTTAATAGGGAGAATTAATGATTGATGACTTAAGGGGGAGAATTTGAAATTGATGTATGAATTTGAAATTAAAGTTGTTTTATGATGAATGGATATTTGTTTTGATAATTTTTGATATATTGATGGTTGATGACTTAAAAGGAAAAGTTATTTGAAATTAATGTTGTTTGACAATGTATGAATGTATGTCTTAAAAATCTTTGATATATTGATGGTTGATGAATTAAAGGGGAAAATTATTGTATAGATGTATGTTTTGAAATTTTTGAAATATTTATGAATGGTATCATGTTTAAATTAAAAAGTGTTGGGTTCTTTTGAATTCAAGTTTGTTTTATCCTATGGCATTTATATAGGGGGAGTTAAGGTTAACTCCCATCATTAGGGAGCTTACCAAAGGTGATCGAAAGCTTGCTAGGAAGGCATTGGGGGTTCACCAGAAGATAGCCAAGAGACTCGTCGAAAGTTCGCCGGAGGTTGCTGGGAAGATAGCCAGGAGTTAGGATAGTTAGGAGCTCACCAGGGGTTCGCCAGGAGTTCACTGAAGGGGATCACGAAGCTCACTGGGAGCACACTGAAAGTTTACCAGAAGAAGACAGAGAAACTCATAGAAATTTCGTCGAAGGTTGTCGAGAGTTAGGAGGGTCTTGTTGGACTTGACGATCACAATGATTGTAATTAGTGAGTCGTAGTTAGCATCGGTATGGTTTAGAGTCCAACTTGAGTTAGATTTGAAAGGAATATAAATTAACTCAAGTGAGGCAAACCGGGTCCACTTTTGGGTTTGGGTTGAGCTCAGGTTGAGCTCGTTTGGTTGACCTAGAAAAGGGTCAACTGAAGGTATAAGTCAGGAATAGAAAAGTATAGAAAACACTCTTCCAAGATTTCCAGCGGTAGTACCACCAGTGGGGAAGGTTATACCACCTAACCACCCAAGTTGGTGGTCGTACCGCCATTGCCCTGTTTTGAGGGCAGCTTTCAACGACTGTACCACTGATGGTAGTACCATTAGTATCCGAATTTTTAGATATGTTTGAATTTTTAGCTCTATTTGGTAAAGCCAATTGGGGTCTATAAATATCCCAAGTCTTCTTGCATTGAGTAAGAAAACTGGAAAGAAAATGTGCTAAAAGTATGCAAAAAAATGAAAGGGGGCAAGGGAGTGGGCAATGAAAGTGTTATAATCCTTGTAAAAGTCTTAAAAATCTCTATTGTGAGTTATAATTAAAATAATTATAATGTTCATCTCTTGAACCTATGAAAAGGAGAGACTGAGAAATGTAAGAGTTTGATTTTCACTTGAAGAAGGTCATTAATAGACACTAGCGAGCCTCAAGGAGGAGTATTTCGAAAAGTGGACGTAGGCCAAGTTTTGGTCGAACCACTATAAACTGAGCCTTCTAACTTTTCTCTTTGAGTTTATCTAATTTTACTCAAGCTTTCCTTAAGCAAGATAGTAACTTAGCATTATTTATAGTTTAATTGCTCACATATTCAACTTGAATGAAACGCTTTCAATTTTTTATTTTACTTTAAATAAAATTTTCTTTAAACCAAGATTTCCCTCTCTTAGTGCCAATTGATCCTAATAATAGGGGGAGAGCCTTGCTAGTGTACACTAGTGGTCAACCATCTTGCATTAGGACAACACCAATTCTGGATCTTAATGCGTTGAGTTCAATCACAAACATCTTGTTGAAGTAGGGAGCGGTTTTTTCAGTTCAGCAAACACATTTAAAAATTTAGCAACTAAGAGGAGAGATTCAAGTCTACATGCATCATTGGATCTTCAATTTGTGGCCCCTACAATTGGATTAGAAAGCCAAAATATGTCTTGTGCAGCACCCTCTCCATGCATTGAGTTGTAACGATGGAAACTTTGCCCCCGTATTTGCCTCATAGGATCACTTGTTTCTTGTTGCTAAAAATTTTATAAGAAGTTTAGAAAAGTTCTGGGAAACATCACCTAGAGTAGATAGCACTCGATGCTAAGCATCACTTCGTAGTCATCCAATGACAATAGGAAGAAGTCTACGGTAATCTCTTTGCCTTGCATAATTAGTTTCACCTACGAACACTTGTGGCTACAAGATAAGGTTCAACCATCTATGACCTTCACATTAAACCTATTGTAATATTTGATCTAGAGGGTTAATCGGGTATCAACCTTACTATCCATGAAGTTATTGGTGCTTTCAGTGTCGATGAGAATTGTGATCAGCTAATGTTTGAGGAATCCATTGATCTTCATTGTTTGCGGATTAGCATAGCCAACTAGGGCATGTATGGTGCTGATGGTCAGCTATGGTTCTTCCTCCTCGGGTTCATGATCTATGTCCTAGGGTTCTGGATCCTCAAATAGTTCAATCATGAAAAGCTTTCCTATTTTGTAGTGATGATCTCTACTCTATGGTTCATCGCGATGCCAGCATAGTCCTTTTGTCGATCTCTCTCGGAATTCTTCTTGGGTAAGTCTCTTGGGCTGAGGGGTTTGGTTGGCAGTAGGGGAGGCTGAAGGCTTGATGCTTACTGGTCGGTTCACGATCTTGGTCCTTTGGGCATTGATGTTTAGCTTTTCTTCTTGGATGTGGGCAAAGGAGATGACAACTATAAATGTATACAGTTGTCACACCTTTACTTTGTATTGGATCTCTGGATTTAATCCTTCGATGAAGGTCCCTAACAACTACTTTTCAGACTAATCTTGAGTTTGATTTGAAAGACATTTAAACCTAGTTTGATATTCTTATATGGTTGAGGTTTGATGAATCTTCGTGAGATGGCCATCCATGTTCTCATACTCTGATGGTCCAAAGAGGATCAACAGTCTACTCTTGAATTGCTTCCAGATAGGTACACTGTGTGTATGCTCGAACCAATCATACCATGGGATCGCATCTCCAGCGAGGTCTATAATATTGATGTCAACCATAGATGCTTCAGGAGTTCTGTGGAAGCAAAAAGTACCTTTCAATGCACGATATCCGTCTTGTTGGGTCTCTATCTTCCGATCTCGGGAAGTCCACCCTTATGCATGGGTATGTTGATTCCTGCGCTTAATCACTCTTCTCAGATTGGTTCTCCTTGCAATCTGAACTTTCTCTATGCTGAGATCTTTTTGGGCTCTATGATTGGCCCAATCTTATTTCTTTGAAGGGTGCTTGTAACTTGTCCTCCATACGGACTTTGAAGGCTTCAAGCTTTACGTCAAGTGCATTGTTTGAGGCCATCGTATAAGATTGAAGATCTATAATGTTTAGATCCTTCTTCTATTAGTGAGTTAGGGGCATGAGGTTTTGGTGACAATAGCAGGAAGGGAGGAGGTGACAATAGCAGTGATCTAAGGTTAGATGGCTGCGATAGATGGCTGTTGTTGGTGGCAGTAGTTGGGGTAAAGATGGCTGCCCGAAGATTGCAAGTTGTGGCAATAATAGGGGATGATGGTAGTGGCTACAATAGATGAAAATAGCAACGACAACCATCAAGGAGGATGACAGCGACAACAACTGAAGAAGATGGTAGCAACAACAACCAAGAAAGATGGCAATGACAACAATCGAGGAAGATGACAGCGGCAACAACAGGAAGATGGCAACAGTAGCAACCTAGGAAGATGGCAACGACAACAACCAAGGAAGATGGTAGCGACAGTAATAGGAAGATGACAGCAGTAGTAACCGAGGAAGGTGGTAGCAACAACAACCGGAAGATGGTAGCGACAACAACCGAGGAAGGCGGTAGCAATAGCAACCGAAGAAGATGGCAACGATAGCAATCAAAAGATGATAGTAGTAGCAATTAAAGAAGATGACAGTGGTAGCAACCAAAGAAGATGACAACAACAACAACCAAAGAAGATGATAGCAGCAAATAGGGGTTAGCTGCAAATGAGGATGGCAGCAGCAATAGGGGTTTGTTACTGACAAAGATGGCAACAGCAACAGGGATCATAATAGAACCCCAGAAGGAGCTCTATAGATTTTGACCCTTAAGGGGGATCAACCCTTAAAACACTATAGGGGTTCCTCCCTCCTAGACTCAGCATAAGGCTGAAATAAAATTGATAATTGCTTGATTTAAGAGGGGGGCAGCTACATCTTTAAATATGGATCAAAACCCTAGCCTAAGGGGGTGCTTACCTAAATAAAATTACTCCTTTACCCCTCTTATAGCTGACTTGCCTTAATAGGAATAGGGAGTGGCTAGGTTGGCTCTATAGCCGACCTAAGCAGAGGGAAACCCTGGCGGACCAACCCAATAAGAGAGGTGGCGGCTACTAAGTCCTAAGGGCTAATCTAAACCCTAGCCATACTCCTTTATAAGATAGGAGTGACTTTATTATAATTTAGTATGGTTTTATTGACTACTTCTTAGGGAGATTAGGACTCAGCCCTGCTGGAGTCCTATCAAACCTGCCCTCTTAAAATCAATCTTGTCTTCAAGGCTGAGGTTCCATGAACTCGGGGAACCGGGTCTTCAGCTCCTCATATGATTCCCATGCTATTATCAACTGAACGTTGGCCTCCTCATCAGCTTGGGTGTTAGTTTGAAGGATTTGGGTTGAGTCATCTTCTTTAAATTTTTATTTGAGGTGGGATACCCAGTGGATCAACTGTGATCTTGATCTAGTGTGCGGATCTGATCTCCAGGTTAGGGCTCCAATGTGGTCCCCAATTTTGCAAGGCCCAAAGAAATAGGGAGACCACATCCTTAAGGCTCGAGTTTCCTACTGATCGAGCTGGAGGTGTAAGAAAACTCGATCTTTAATTTTTCGTCCATTCTGAAGTTTGTCGGGAGGCCATTTCTTCTTTGCATGTGCTAGCATGAGTATGGATTGTAATTCTTTTGGGCTTACTCCTCTTTCATGCCATGGACCTGTATCCAACCAAATTTTAAATTTGTTAGCAATAAGTATCCCCTTAAAAAATCTCATGTGAAGTGTGGAGAAAGTCTCGGTGTGAATTAGGAGTCGATCATCTTACATAAGGGTGACGCCGATCTCAACTCTGGATATGTCTGCTGGTTATAGGTTTATAAAGTTTCAGATCTGGTACAATTGGTTATCGGGATTGGTAGCCAACCTTATGAAGGTAATTGAGTATCAATAAAGGATCATCCACTCTCGGTTATCACGAGAGAAATATCCCATATGTGCTTGCTCAAATAAATCTCTGGCTAGGGTCATTCAGATTGAGAGAGAAAGAGTTCTCCAAGAGCATCCGATTAGAGTGAGACTATAACAGATTCCGTATGTGACCTGACAATACCATGTCCAATATACGATCTCTAGGATATTAGTTGGATGAGGGACTATAGATATACAGTAACTATGAACAGACAGGTTTAATGGATTTGATCCCCCTGTATTGTTTGGGGACTATAGCGTAGTGGCCTAGTACGTTCATAGTCGATGAGTCGAGTGAATTATTATAGGGATAATAATTCACTATATCAGAAGGAGTTCTGATGGGAGTGACTCACGGCCAACTCGGTATCGGGCCTAGAGGGTCACACATATATGGTAGATGCTTTAGCGAATAGAGGATTGGATGGAGATCCAATTAGCCCCTATTCTCATTAGATGAGACTTTATACTGATGGGCTCCTTGATTAAGGCCCAATTAGAGGCCTAAGGAGATTATTTGATAGAGGTCCAATAATGTAATATTAATGGGTCATTAGATGAAGATCCAATACCCACTAAGGAAGGAGCCCTAGGGTTTTTTGGTGGCTCTCTATAAATAGGAGGGGAGACTCATGTTTGATAGGTTGCAGCTTTACAGATTGGAAGAGTTTCGTTGTAGAGATCCATCATGTGGATACCGCTAGAGAGGAGAATGCTTGACTTCCGTCATCTTCTCCATCCAGATCTGAAATATAAGGATATATAATCTCCCTAGGTAAAATCAATCTCTCACACATCACGATTTTATCGATTTTTATATTTTTCTCGCGATCCCAATATTTTGTTTTGATTTCCGCTGCGCATGTGATGCACCCGTTGAGATTTTTTGACAGTGGTATCAAAGCCAAGGTTTTCATACAAAAGATTATTTTTAAACAGCGTGCAATGAGATTGAATCATGTATAATCATTCTACACATTCTTGTTACATTTTTATAGTGAAGGCAGCGAGGAGGAGGGGCGGCCAGCCCCCAAGCAGGACCGGCCACCCACAGCGGTGGCGGCAACGTCGCAGATAGTGTAAGGGAAGAAGGCTAAGACATTCTTTTGAGAAAAGAATGATCATACCCCTATGAATTCAAAAAAATTCTGAGGACTGTCCTTGTGTACATAATTCTCATAATACCCTCAATAATTCTAGAAATTTCAAAGATTGTCCTCTCATCTAGAATTATGAAAATACCTTTGATAATTTTAGAAATTTTAAGCATATCTTGATTTCCAAAAAATAATTAATTAAATACTTTAATTAATTATTATATATATCTAGTAATCCTATATATGATGTGATATACATGTGATATATGATGTGGATGGATGATCATGAGCCATGTGTTGTGATATGTTTAATTGTGATTATTATTATTATTATTATTATTGGGGCCTACGAGCCTTTGTTTTTCTCATTTATTGTCGGGCCTATGTGCTTGTGATTATTTGTAATTACATAAAGAGGTGCAACGGGAGCGTGGAGGTTATAGTGGGACCCACGATGCCGTGGCGAGAGATCACGACACATGGTGATGTGCCAATGCACACATAGATCTTATTATGAGTGATTAGGCCCATTAGCTTAGGCTTAATCATATTAGGTGACGGCTCATGATCATCCGGTGTGGCTTACATATATGATGTGTTATACACCTACTAGATATAAGTATATATATATTTACATACGATGTAGATATATATTAAATATGTATATGTATGACATGACATATTAAGAGACCGATATGAAATAGAAACCCCTCCTATGATAATATTAAGTCGGTAAGCATGAGGCAATAAGATTGACCCACGTGGCCTTCCATCGTTATAGGAAGAAATTGAATCACAACATAGGTTGAGTTGGTCGAGTCCCTCGAGGACATGGTATGCTTGGTCGAGTCTCTCGATGGCATATTATCAAATCAGACTCATATTGTAACGATGGTGATGAATTAACTGAATATCATGGTTGGTCGAGTCCCTCAAGACCATGATGATTCGGAGGCCGAACATGACGGGAATCATAAGAAGTTATGATTGGAAAGAGCTGCCTACCTTTTGGGCTTAGTGTAATTGGTCGAGTCACTTGAGGTTGCACTAAGATGCCAATTGGATCTCGATCTCCACTAGGAGTCTGTTGAAGACTTCTATCTCACGTGTCGAGGGTGTCACGTGATTTACTAAGAAAATAGTGGGAGTACATTAAGATAGAACTCCATATCTTAATTAGTATTTTCTATAAAATCTGCATATTATTTAATTTACGCTATATCTTATTTGTCGTTTGCAAAACCCCTATATGGTATACTTGATGCCAATAGTCTCATTAGTCTAAAAGCTCCATAATTTGAGAATTGTTCTCACGGAAGAGAAAATCGTATATGTCCTTAACATGATTATGCCCGCGCTGGAAGAAAGGATAAGCGAGGATGAGATCGCTCGCTTTGTGAAGTATATAAATAGTCCTAGAGGATAACCTGTGCGTTGATCTTGTATTTCAGTCCCTACTATATTTCTTTTTACTGTTTATTATTAACTTTATTATAAACAAGTTTGAGGTGACTCTACTTAAGCTCCTCAATATATTGAGTGGACCTGAGAGTACCATTAAGAAAGAGAAGTCAGTTCTCTATATTGGTGAGACCAATAGGAAAAGGAAGGCTAGTAAAGACCCTTAAGAAGGGCAAGGGTAAAAAAATACTAGGTAAGGCAAAGGTTGCTAAGAGAGACCCAGCAAAAGATAAAGGACAGTTCTCCCACTATGGCTATGACAGACATTGAAAGAGGAACTATAAGGGCTACCTTATAGATAAGGCGAAATAAAAGCTTAGTAAAGCTTCAGGTATATCCATGATCAGTCTTCACTTATAAGATTTTCATGATAACACATCAGTATTGGATACCGGGAGTGTCTATCACATTTGTAATTTGTTGCAAGTTCTGGAAAGACCTAGGAGATTGGATAGAGGCAAGATGGACCTTAAGGTGGGCAATAGAGCAAGAGTTGTTGCAGTTGCCATTGGGGATATCACCCTACATCTGCCTGGTGGAGCTATCATTGCATTGGATGCATGTCATTTTTGTTTTCTCTATTATCAAAAATATTATATCCATCTCTTGTTTGATAATAAGTGGATATAAATTAGTTTTTGAGAATAATAGTTGTTCAATAATTATGGATAATAAGATCATCACTAGAGGGACTCTTGTAAATAGCTTATATGTGTTAGACACTTCTCCACACATCATAAATATAAATATTTCTAAGAGTAAAAGAGATGAGGCGAATAATGCAAACCTATGACATTATAGGCTTGGTCATATACATGAGGAAAGAATTTAAAAGTTGTTGAAAGATGAATACTTAGATCTATTTAACTATGAGTCATATGCAACTTATGAACCTTGCCTTCGTGGGAAGATCACCAACTCTCCTTTTAGTGGAATTGGAGAGAGAGTCATCGAGTTATTAGAACTCATACATAGTGATGTATGTGGTCCCATGTCGACTCAGGCTATAGGTGGTTACTCATACTTCATTACATTCATTGATAATTTCTCTATGTATGGACACTTATACTTAATGAAGTACAAATCTGAGGCCTTTGAAAAATTCAGGAAATATATGAATGAGATAGAAAACCAAATTGGTAAGACTCTTCAATCAGAAATCAGATCGAGGAGGAGAATACTTGAGTATGGAGTTCACCTATTTCCTCAAAGATAATGGGATTCTATCCTAGTGGCACCTCCTTATACACCTCAGCTCAATGGTGTATCATAAAGGAGAAATCATACGATATTATACATGGTGCGGTCCATGATAAGTTTCGCTGACCTACCCATCTCATTCTAGGGTACGCCCTAGAGATCGCAGCTTACCTTCTGAATAGAGTTTCATCAAAGTCGGTAGTGTCTACACTATATGAGATATGAAAAGGAAAGAAGTCCAATCTTAAGATTATTAAGATTTGGGGTTGTTCTGCCTACAATAGAAGGCACAACCCCGATAAGTTGGAATCAAGGACAGAATGGTACACATTCGTGGGATACCCAAAGGAAACTTGTAGGTATTATTTCTATCACCCTAAGGACCGAAAGGTCTTTGTTGCCAAGAGAGCCATGTTCCTTGAGAAGGAATATATTCTTGGTGGAAACAACGGGAGCAAGATAGAATTGAGCAAGGTTGGAGGACCTAGCTTAAGCATCATTCCAGAGCCCACGTCTGTTCAGGTACCTAACACACAAATTCTAACTTTACGTAGGTCTAGTAGAGTATCTCACCCTCCTGAAAGATATGTGGGACATATTAGTGGAGATGACTCTTAGAATGTTGATCCTTATATCTACAAGGAGGCTATTATGAGTATAGACTCTGGGAAGTGGCAAGAAGCCATGAATTCTAAGTTGGATTCCATATACTCTAATAAGGTTTGGAACCTTGTGGATACACCTGAGGGTATTGTACATATCGACTATAAATGGATCTTCAAGAAGAAGATCGGAGTGGATGAAAAAGTAGAGACCTATAGAGCAAGGCTGGTAGTTAAAGGATATCGTCAAAGATAAGGAGTTTACTATGACGAAACCTTTTCACCTGTAGTCATGCTTAAGTCCATAAGAATTATTTTGGTCATTGCAGCACACTATGACTATGAGATATGGCAGATGGATGTCAAAATGGTCTTCCTTAATGGCAACCTCTAGGAGGAGGTGTATATAATACAGCCAAAGGAGTTCATATCCAAAGAGAGTCCCGATAAAGTGTGCAGATTGCTTAGATCCATTTATGGATTGAAACAAGCTTCCCGAAGTCAGAACATAAGATTTGATGAGGTGATTAGATCTTATGACTTCGTTAAGAATGAAGATGAGCCTTGTGTGTACAGGAAGGTAAGTGGAAGCGCTATCACCTTCTTGGTGCTATATGTGGATGATATCCTAATCATTAGGAATGATGTAGGAATGCTCTTCACAGTAAAGACTTCGCTATCCAGAATCTTCTCCATGAAAGACATAGGGTAAGCATCCTATATTTTGGAGATCCAGATCTATAAAGATAGATCCAAAAGGATGCTTGGCTTGTCCCAGTCTAGGTACATAGACTCTATTGTTAAAAGGTTTGGTATGGAGAATTCCAAGAGAGATCTCATACCGATAAGATATGGAATATCATTTTCTAGGAGTATGTCTTCAAAGACTCCTGAAGAAAGGGCAGACATGGATAAGATACCTTATACCTCAGTGATAAGGTCTATCATGTATGCAATATTACATACCAGGCCTGGTATAGCACATGCTCTGAGTGTCATGAGTAGGTATCAGGCAGATCTAGGTTTAGATTACTGGAAGGCAGTAAAGTATATCCTTAAGTACTTGAGAAGCACTAAGGATCTTTTACTGATATATGGAGAAGGTAGCCTCCAGGTTGAGGGCTACACGGACTTGAGTTTTCAGTCTGACATTGATGATAACAAGTCAAATTCAGGGTTTGTTTTCACCCTGAATGGAGGAGGAGTAAGGTGGAAGAGTTCCATACAAGATACCACTACTGACTTGACCACAGAGGCGGAATACATTACTGCAGTAGAGGCAACAAAGGAAGGGATGTGAATGAAGAAGTTCATCAAGGATTTGGGAGTCATACCAAGCAACGTATAGCTGACTACCATATATTTATGATAGCGACATGGCGATAACTCTAACAAGGGAACCCAGGTCTCAACAGAATTATTCTAAGGAGGTTCCATCTGATTAAGCTAATCATGACTCGAAAAGATATAGAAATAAAAGAGTTCCATCCGATGATAACATTGCAGATCCACTAACAAAGCCACTGGCTCAAATTTTATTTGAGCATCATAGGGCTCTAATGGGGATCAAACACATAGATAATTGACTTTTGGTTAAGTGGGAGATTGCCAATTATAGGTGCCCTGCAAGCCAATCATGTGAGTGATGGCATGTGTGACATGTTGCGTAATCTTTTTGCTTATGATTAATATTGATATATTCTCACATTATAGTATTTGTTGTATATATATTGAGAATCAGATTATAATGAGATCACAATAATGAGATCGATTCACATTTAATCATAGATCCTAAATAATCCCGGTTATAGGTTACTTGAGAGGGACATTGAGATAACTGGATAAATCAGTATACTATATACCCATCTATATGATGGAGTTGGTTGGTCTCATAGCCACTTATGTGGAGACACTAAGGATATAGTACAGGTGCTCATTGGAGAATGAGTTCACTGATTGATCCGTATATGGAATGCAGTATGGTTAATGATACCTAATGTTAGACAGCGATTCCATAGTCCCAGTTGTATATCTGGTCCTTAGACTTGAGATACCAAGGATGCCTTGTATGGGTACTCCTTTCTTTGACGCCAGACTTACAGGTTTGAAAAGTTTTAGATCTGGTATAGCTGGTTATCGGGATTGGTAACCAAATTTACGAAGGCAATTGAGTGTCAATAAATGATCATCCACTCTCGATATCACTAGACGAATATCCTATATGTACTTGCTCAAACAAATCTTTGGCTAGGGTCATTCGGATTCAGAGAGAAAGAGTTCTCTGTATGTAACTTAACAGTACCATATCCAATATATGGTCTTTGGGATACTAGTTGGACGAGTGATTATAGATACACGGTAACTATGGACAGACAAGTCTGATGGATTTGATCCCCCTTGTATCATATGGGGGCTATAGCGTAGTGGCCTAGTACATCCATAGTCGATGAGTCGAGTTAATTATTATGGGGATAATAATTCACTATATCAGAAGGAGTTCTGATGGGAGTAGATCACGGCCAGCTTGGTATCGGGCCTAGAGGGTCACACATATATGATGGATGCTTCAGCAAATAGAGGATTGAATGGAGATTCAATTAGCCCCTATTCTCATTAGATGAGACTCTATGCTAATGGGCTCCTTGACTAAGGCCCAATTAGAGGCCTAAGGAGATTATTGGATAGAGATCCAATAATGCAAGGTTAGTGGGTAATTGGATGGAGATCTAATACCTACTAGGGAAGGAGCCTTAGGGTTTGTTGGTGGGCTCACTATAAATAGGAGGGGAGACTCATGGTTGATAGGCTGTAGCTTTAACCACCACCTCCTATTCTTCTCCCTCCCTGTGTGTAAGAGTTGTGAGATCAGATTGGAGGAGTTTCGCTGTAGAGATCCATCATGTGGATACCGCTAGAGAGGAGGACGCTTGACCTCCTTCATCTTCTCCATCCGGATCTGGAATACAGGGATATATAATCTCCCTAGGTAAAATCAATCTCTCACACATTACGGTTTTATCGATTTTTATATTTTTCTCGTGACCCCAATATTTTGCACGATGATTTCATATTCGTGGAAAACTAATTTTTTGTTTTGATTTTCGCTGCGCATGTGATGCACCCGCTGAGGTTTCCTAATAGTGTCTGCTCTAAGTACAAACACATTGCGATGTTCAAGTAATACTAGCATCGATATAGATGGCATCATGGCTGTGGGGGTCATGTGGATGCCTTTCACCTTTTCCTTCTTGCGATCGTGGGCCGTGGATCCGAGGTCACCATCATGGAGGACTTGTAGCATCATGGTCTGCTCTTCAGTGAAGTCATGGAAGTAGCCCAAGATAAGGGAGCACTATATCATAACCCATTGTTGGTTCAGTTGAATATGGCACTTTAGGAAGAGCTTATACCTACACTTGGAGATAAAGTGTCGTTGTAAGGGAAGGTTGTGGTCAAATGATCTGTATCTTTTGAGTCTCCTGGACGATCTTTTTAGCTCAGTCCTTTGAAAATATGGATACCAATATAGTTGAATATGTGCTGGTGGTTCCCCTTGTAAGACCAACACACGAGGGACATGTAGTCTGGTAGGAAGGAGTTGGCTCGGTTCAGCAGACATGCTTGAGATTTCTGCGAGCTCTTTCAAGCACTATGTTAAGATCATCTTTTCTTCGTCCTCTCCTTTCCCACATAAGGTCACTTATTTTCTTTTGTCAATCATAAGGTCGTTGGAGCTCCTGGTGTCAACGAGGTTGGTGACAGACTGATGCTTGATGAAGCCATTAATGTCCAATATCTATGTTGGAGCATGAAAGGTGCAGGTGGCTGATTGTGGTTTTTCCTTCATATCCTTCTCCAAGGACTCGAGAGCCATATCTTTGAATTTGGGTTCTTAAGTGGGCTTAACCAATAGAGGTCTCACTTTTTCATAATGAGGTCTCAGTTTATTATAATGCCAACATAGGCCCTTTGCTGATTTATCACGAAACTCTTCTCTTGTTAACTTTTTCGACTGAGGTGATCGGCTGGTGGTAGATGGGGCTAGGAGTCTCTGTGCTGCTGGTCGTAAGGCAGCATTGGTCCTCTAAGTATCTTGCTTTAGCTTGTCTTCATATAATCGTGTGAAGGAGATGGCCGCCTTACATGTGTATGGTTGTCACGCTTTAAATTCTTCTTGAATCTCTAACTTGAAGCCCATAATGAAAGTTCTCAATATCTATTTTTCAGACTAATCACGAGTTTGATTAGTTAATCTTTCAAACCTAATTTGGTACTCTTAGATGGTAGAGGTTTGATGGATCTTTGTTACTTCTTCATCAAGGTTCTTGTAATTGATTCGTGTTGAAGGTTTATATGCTTTTGGTTGGGATGTGGCTCTCATGCTCTGAGCATCTTGATTGAGGTGCTCTTCTTGAAGTTGTATAAAGGAGATCGACATCGTCAAGGTGGGTTGCTATGTCTTATCGTTGCTTCTTATCTCTGATGGGTTCTTTTTGAAATTAGAATTTGCTCCATGTCGAAATTCAAAGAACTAGCCGCATCACTTCGCGCACACGACTCTCCAATTTCCTTTGAAGAACTTTATGACAAGCTAACAGGCTATGAAACTTACCTGAAGCGTGATGCCACGCTGCCAAGACCTCTGCCAGGACCTCCCATCACAGCTCAATTTAACCACATATCCAAAAGATGCAATCGCAAATATAACAAGAATGCTTTAAAAGGTGTGGCCAACTCTCCTACTACCTCTATGAGCAACTACCCATCGCTTCCTCCTCCATATCCTCTACATCTCAACTATCATTCGAATACTTCATTTTCGCCACATCGTCCTCCTCCTACGTTTCAGCAACTAGTTGTATGCCAGTTGTGCGACAAAACTGGTCACACTGCTAAAGTTTGTTGGTCTCGATCTCGCCTCCCACCTTCATCAACCTGGCCTCAGGCAAATGTCCTAACTACTCCTTCTGAAAGTTAGTCTAATTGGATTATGGACTCTGGTGCTTCCCACCATATCACTTATGATCTTTAGAATTTGTAGCTCCATAATGGCTATGGCGGACATGAAGACATCGTCGTCGGTGATAGTAAAAGGATTCCTATTACTCATATTGGTTCTACAAAGTTTAATTTTAATACCACTTCTTTCAAACTCGATAATATTTTATGTGCACCACATATCAAAAGAAATCTTATTTTAGACTCTCAATTTTGTCAATAAAATCATACTTCTATTGAATTCTTTCCTGATTACGTTCTTGTCAAGGACTTGAGTATGGGGGCATCACTAGTTCGCGGTCTGAATAAAGACAACGTCTACGAATGGCCGTCAGCCCTGTTTCTCACTCAGCCTATTGCCAACTCATCCACTGTTGCTCCAGTTGACATATGGCATCGTCGACTTGGTCATCCCTCTACCTCCCTTCAACAAAAATTATTTTCTCAATATTCAATTCCTGTTTTTAAATCTAGTAAGGTTATTACTCACTGTGATGCTTGTCTTAGCAATAAGAGTCATCAATTGCCTTTTGGTACCTCTTCTCTTTCCTGCTCTAAACCGTTTGAGGTAGTTTATACTGATGTTTGGGGTCCTGCGTCATTTATTTCCTTTGATAAGTTTAGATACTATGTTGTCTTTGTAGACTATTTTACGAAGTACACATGGTTATATCCCCTTCATCAAAAGTCTGATATCACTGGTATCTTTTCTTACATTAAAAACTTGGTTGAAAACTACTTTCAGACCTCTATTAAAACTATCTATTCTGATGAAGGGGGTGAATATCAAGCTCTTTCATCTCATCTATCTGCTTAGGGTATTCAACACCTTAAGTCCCCCCATATATGCCTCAATTGGTTAGTTCTACCAAATGTAAATATCGTCATATTATTGAAATTATCTAACATTGCTCCATTAGGCTTCCATGTCATCTATCTTTTGGTCCATAGCTTTTCAAATGGTTGTCTTCCTCATTAATCGTATGCCAACTCCTACTCTATACTATCAATCACCATTTGAAAATCTCTTTTAAAAATGCCCCAATCTACAAACATTGAAAGTCTTTGGCTGTCTCTGTTATCCGTAATTATGTCCCTACAATTCTAATAAAATGCAGCCTCATTCTCGCCCTTACATTTTCATCGGATATTCTCTTGAATATAATAATACCTTTCGATGTTATGATACTCACTCTGCTAAAGTCTTTGTTTCCAAACATGTCACTTTTGTAGAATCTGTTTTACCTTTAGTGATCATGGGCAATCTGTCGCCCCATTAGTTCCTTTGACACATCTTCATCCCCCCACATGCCTTTGTCAGATCCATATTCTCTTGTTACATCTGTTCCCCACCTTTCTTCTTCCTCCTCTCCTCCGGCTCCTCCAGCTTCTTCTCTTCCAGCACCCCAGCCTTTGTCCTCCCATAGTTCGGGTGATTCTGTCGTCCCGCCGTCTGACTCCACTAGTGCTAACCCTCAGCTCTTCCCTTCTAATACTATTATACCCTCCCAATATCCAATGCAAACTCGTTCCAGGAGAGGTGTCTTTAAATCTCGTCAGGTTCTTGACCTCCATGTTAGCTCTACACCTTCCCCCGACTCTGCTAAATCGTCTTCTTTTCTTAGGCCTAAAAATCTCCTCATTGGCATAAAGCCATGTGTGAGGAGTATGATGCACTCCTTCATAATGCTATATGGACCCTTATCCCCTCTCATTCTACACTAAATATTATCGGGTGTAAGTGGGTCTATCGAATTAAACGAAATCCTGATGGTTCTATTGCTCGCGATAAAGCACGACTTGTAGCTAAAGGGTTTCATCAACACCTTAGTATTGACTACACTGAGACATTTAGTTCTATTATCAAACCTACTACAATTCGACTTATCCTAAGTCTGGCAATATCCAAAGACTGGTGTTTATGCAAATTAGATATTCACAATGTCTTTTTAAAATGGACTCTTACTAAAGATGTCTTCATGGAACAACCTCTAGGCTTTATACATCTTCAATATCCATGACATGTATGTAAACTCCAAAAGGCTATTTATGGACTTCGTCAGGCTCCCCGGGCCTGGTATACTAAACTTGGTTTATACTTGTCCTCACTTGACTTCATTAACTCCAAGTCTGATGTCTCTTTATTTCTATGATAACAACATGGGTGCACTATCTATCTTCTGGTCTATGTGGACGATATTATTGTCACCGGTGATAACTCTATAGAGGTTCAAGTATTTATCAAGCTATTGGCCGACAGATTTTCTCTTAAAGACCTTGGTCGCCTGAATTATTTTCTCGGTGTCGAGGCCATGTTTATGTCTTTTAGTCTCTTCCTTTCATAGAGAAAGTATATTCATGACTTGCTGTTGAAGACAAATATGCAAGATGCAAAAGAGGTTACCACTCCTTTGTCCTCTAGTGACTCATTAAAGTTATGTGATTGCAGTCCTACTATAGACTCTACTTAGTATCGGTAGGTCATTGGCTCCTTACAATATCTCACTCTTACTCATCTGGATATCTCTTTTGCAGTTAATAAATTATCTCAATTTATGCATTGGCCGTCGATATTACACTGGACTACTATCAAACGCGTTAGTGTTATCTTAAGGGGACCATTGATCATGGCATTTTTCTTCGCAAACACTCTCCCCCTCAGCTTCATGCCTTTGCCGATGTGGATTGGGCGGGAAATACTAATGATAGAACATCCACATCAGGTTATATTATTTTTTTCAGTGCTAATCCGATTAGTTGGAGTTCTAAGAAACAAAAGACGGTTGCCAGGTCTACTACTGATGCTGAATATCGAGCTATTGCCATTGTTGTTACAGAACTTAATTGGATCACCAACTTGCTTAAGGAGCTTCACACTCACTCTACTTCCACGCCTGTTATTTACTTTGACAACATCGGTGCGACTTACCTTTGTGTAAATCCAGTTTTTCACTCCCGCATGAAGCATGTTGCTATTGACCTTCATTTTATGCGAGATCAGGTTGTCCGCTAGCAGCTCCGTGTTTCTCATTTTCACACGGTTGATCAACTTGCTGACTCTCTCACAAAATCTCTGGCCCACAAACTCTTTTTCTTACATCAGTCCAAGATCGGCATCCTTGACAGGAGCTCGATCTTGCGGGGGCATGTTAGTTGAACAGCACTATAACTGAATGAGAATATCTCGTTCATCAGTTGAGGGAAATCCTCAACTAAATCTTGTATAAATATGTGATCTCTCAATGAATAAAGTGTCTTTTTGTGTTCTCATCTCCCTTTAACATCGCCTAGGTGCAGATACTTTCACTTAAAGGTAAACAATCAAGAGTTCTACTAATCAATTATAGACTTGTCTCAATTATAGACTTGTCAGTGAATACGAAGCAGAACCCATAGAGCGGTAAAGAACTGGGTGAAACTAAGCCCACTACACAGAGCAATATCTTTATCTTCTAGCTTGAGGAGAGTCTCTTTCTTTGAATAATGCCCATAGAGAAGAAGCTGTTGAAAGATCTACGTATGACCACGGAGAAGAAGCTATTGAAAGATCTACTTCCGTGCTCAAAAAAATGAAATTCAATATTTATTGACTTGACTAGAAGACTAAAATGTCCCAACTAGACTTAGTGTGCCAACATCAAGGGTGCACCTCCATTTATTCCTTTATTATAGAGCATTAATTAGGTCTCTCAATTTCATCTTTTAGTTTCCTTAGCACTTACAGAGTTTAGATGTGAGATACTCACAACAATTCTTGTTTTCGGGATCATCAGCAATAGAAAAAAGATGTTGAAATTTCGGGTGTTGGTGACGAAAGAGGTTTGAGTGTTTTAATAAGCTAAAGATAATTTATTTTATCATATTCACTATATGTGCTTGTTCTTGTGTTGTCGTATTAAGAAAAGAAGCCCAAGCAGAATGCTTACTATGTTTGAAGCATCTCTTTACTCTTAAGTACGTTAACATAAAAGTTTATAATATGCTATCTGTAATGCGGAAAAATTTTAATGCTAGAATATGAAATGAAATAAAAATGGATCTAAAAGGATTATTACGATGCGTACTTTTTAATGCTACTATTCAGGAAAACTTTCACCTGATCTGCCAGTGCATTATCATCGGATCCAAGATCTGCAATATCAATCTGCAAGGAGACCTAGACTCACCTTCTCCTTTCTTCCTATCCTTTCACAAGACCACTATGATTGATGGATTAGGGAAATAATAATATGAGAAAGGAATATAAGAGAGGAACTGTAATATCTCAATTGACTGATACACATGACAAAGGGAGATAGAGAGAAGATCTGTAATCTCTCAACTATGTCAGGTGTTTTGTGATTCTCATAATCACTTATCATCTTTTCTTTTCCCACATTTTCTATCCCTAGGAGATCTTATCTATTTACAGGTGAGAGTGGAGGGTCTAGGATAAGTAATTAGGAGAGTTCCTCCCATCAAGGGCATCTCCTAAGGAATCTTACTTTAATTGGACTTCCTTTCTATTGTTAATAACCATAATCAGAATTCAATCATATCCATAATATATCTTACTTAATTAAATAGGGCCACATAATCTAACAGTCTCCCACTTAGCCCATTAATTTGGTAAGATACAAAAAGTATTTAAAATCAAAATAAATAAATAATATTTATTTAAAAATAAATTTACATAATTGGATTTTAAAAATTTGAAAATTATTTATACGCATGTGAATTCTAAAATAGGCCAATAAGTCTAATAAATATAATAATACTACATTAAGTCTGACGGACAATGCGAGTCATAGCGATTGCATAACATAAATATCATACTTCTTTCTATGTACCACAACATAATTAGCCTTTCCTAATGCTGTCCAAAATGACCAATGTAATTTATCTTGTCAAGATAATCTTGTTATCATATTCAGCCATAATATATATATACATAACTGTGAACAGGATAGCAGAAATAGATAACTTTAAGCACATAAATAAAATATCAATTATAGTATCTACTCAAACATGCATCACTATATCTTTTATGGGTTGCTTATAAACCCAATCACAAGAACATGTTCTTTTAAAAAACACTTGAGGTTCAAAGTCCAAAGTGAATGGATCAGCAATCAATACAGTGGAACTCTGGTAATTAATTGACATTAGATGTTTCTGGATTCTTTTTCTCTAACCATCAAGTATTTTATACCATAATGTATAGAGATGCTATAGCACTTGTCATTCTTAGAGAAGAAAATTACCGTGATATGTTATAAAATATCCTCAGTGACCTGACAATTGAGTCTGACCATACCAAGTACTAAGATAAGATTTCACAGTCATAAATTTGATTAGTGACCTCAAAGCATGTCACAAAATCAACTTTTATTATTAATAATATAATAATAAATTACCCCTCTGATAGATATAGGTATAAACCGTAAGATGGACTTCATGTTATTGAGGTAATTTATAAAATCAACACTTAAAAATTACCATACTTTCAAGCTAATATAATTTCATACATGTGAGCAGAGAATTGTCCCTTTCAAATATCTTATTACCTTTCTTTTACAGTTCTTTAATATTTTTATTTCTGGGTAACTTGAATATCTACCCAATATATTAATTGTAAAACTGATATCTGTACTATTATTGGTTGAGCATAGACTTCCAACTGTGCATATATAAATAATATTTTCTTTTTCTGATTCTTTTCAAGTCATTTTAAAGTAGCTATTTTGACTTTTTTTTTTGTGATTTGTTGAACAAGGTTGTATATTAAACTTTTCCAAGACTTGGTCAATATATCATTTCTGAGACAGTCTTAATAATCATTAAGATTTATAACTGAATATCTCAATGCTAATAATATAAGATGTCTCATTCATATCAACCATCTTAAATTTTTGATGATAAATTTCATGATTTAGGATAATAAACCAAGAACATTATTGGTAATGCAAATAATAAACTTGCTCCTATTGATCTTCAGATATAAATACCGATCAATAATATTTTTCTTAAATCTAAAGAAATCAATGATATTAAATAAAACTTTATATATCATTATTAGAAGCTTGTTTAAGGTCATAAATAGATTCTTGAATTTACATACCAAAATTTATATTTCTTCTACAAATTATTTAGAGTGACTCATATAAAACTAGATTTTTAATAAAAAAACTTATTTTCACATCCTTATGGTGTAACTCATACTCATAATGAGTCATCAATGTCATAATGATTCTTAATGTGTTTATTTAAAAACTAAATATCTCATTATAGTCAATGCATTTTTTATGAGTAAAACCTTTAACCACAAGTCTGACCATTATATCATTCAACATTGTCCTTAAGTTACATTTATGTAACAAACTTTTATAGTTATTGGACAATTCGATGAATTCATCAAACACCATCCTAGTTATTGATTTTAACTCTTCTTTCATTACATTATATTTTCCTTTTCAGAATCGTTACCTTTCATGACTTGTGAAAATAATAAAGGATGAGAGATTCATTTGATTCCTATATTATAATATAATTCTTGTAGATATACCACATGATAATCATAAATGACAGAATTCCTTTCCCTTTGAGATATTCTCAGAACTGTCAATTATGGTTATTCTACAAGACCATTAAAAGTGATATCAATATAATGTGAGAGTTTAGCAATATTATTTTATTGTTCTCTATTATCAAATTATTTAATGATTTGAATAACCATAATTTCTCGAATAATAAACGAGTATCAAATTATATATCCTCTATATCAAAAATTAAATTTTGAGATTTTTTCACTCCCACTGATTCGCTATTTTATAAGAATCTTTACATTATCAGATTTAATTATCTCTGTACTATGATTAGGACAATAAGAAATGTACCCATTTGAACTTTTTTGGATAAACTATAAAATATCTAAAATGATTATTAATTTTAATTTCTTTTTATGTGAATTAAAGATCCTTATCTCTACAGGACAATCCCAAAATATTTTAAGTTGGGTTTCTTGTCAATCCATAACTCAAAAGAAGTTGATAGAATTTACTTACTAGGAACCCTTTTGAGTTATACATAATTGTCCTTAGAGCTTTTTCTCACATTGATTTGGATACAAAGAATAATCCATCATGCTTCTAATCATATCTATAATAATACGAGTATCTTTCAGCAATCCTGTTCTGTTGTTGTACATATGGTAAATCATACTTAATACATATACCCTACTTTTCCAAGCATCTAGTAAAAGAACTAGAATTATAATTGTGTTCATTATAAATACCTTAAAATTTATCACCCCTGTTAGATATGATAATCTTGACTTTTTCTATCTAATCAACTCTTTACCTCATTTATCAATGGTCTGATAATTTATATAAATTAGATATATATAATTATATCTCGATATGTTATCTTTAAGGTGATAAAATATCTCTCTTTAATAAGATAGAACATAAAATGACTCATAAATATAAATATAATCTCAAGGAGTTTACTCTATTTCATTTTAATATAAGATCATTGTAAACTCAAGATTCATATTAATTCTATATAAACTATCATACAGAATTCAAAATTTAACTTTTATTGAATCATACTAAGTTTACAATCACCAAAAGAGAAATAATATTCTAATAATTCTAAGTAAAGAACTCAAATTCCTAGAATTATGAGTATATCCTTCATATCCATCAAATAAATCATCTCTTGACATAGGCGATAAATAAATAATTATCACTTTCGCTTTAAGATAATTCCCTATAATGATGAATATTTTATTCTCTTTTAGATATTTTTTATATTAAAATAAATTTCTATTATTTGGTAATATTTGTTGAAGCATAAAATCAATTGACCAAGTATTAGAAAATAATTTCTATAATATTTGATTTGAACCATACAAAGATTAGACTTACACCTTTTTAAACCAAATCTTATAGTTCTTCTTCACATGAATAATTTTTCTTTTATGAGTTTATATAGTATTTATAAACTCAGGTGGCTTATGCCTCAATTTTCTTTTATTATTACCAACTCCTTAAGTACTCAAAATATTATGAGTATTTTCTATCTTAATTTTTTTTAATTCTTCCTGTACACATATACTAGTTGACTCATTTAAGTTTTATTTATTTTTAATTAAGTTTTAAATGAGTCAAACTAAGAAGAAAAATAAATTATAAGAAATAACTCAATTAAAATTATGCTCAATGTTCTTGAGCTTACAGCTTTATCAGCTATATTGAGGACATAATCTTAAATTCCTTAAATACTATCAATTTTAGTCAATTCTTCTATTAAGGTGTCAACTAATGACTTATCATTAAATTTAAATTGATCTATAAATATTCTTATGCACAAATTGTAAACTATATTGAAGTCTAAATATTATTAGTAATTATCATAATATTGAGTCTTTTAGACCTTTTCCAATCAATTATATCAAATATTTATTCCATACAGCTTTCAATAATTAAGTCTGTGTTCCTTTTCAGTTAATCTGATCAAGGTCTAACTTACTCAATACAAATTGCATATGCTCAAGCCATTTATTTCAGATAAGATATATGGACATTATAAGAATATAATAAAAGAAGTACCACTGTAATAATATAATGCTTTGAGTTTTTTTTTAATAAATGTTGAACTATTGATATCATCTCTATTTCACCTTTGGGTAAAATATTGATATATCTAGTGTTCACACAAAATTATTTATAGAAGACTGACATCCTTGTAGAATAGGATTGCTACCTTTGGGTATACAATCCTAAACTGCAAGGATATCCAAAATAGTATCATCTTACCCCATCACATAATTATTTAAAGTAGATTCTCCTTTAGGATTATCTAAATCTTCTAATTATTTTCTTTATATAATTTAGGACGAATTCCATAATGTATTTTATAAATTATTGGTCTAGGTCACTTTGGTAGCTACATGATCAATACAAGAATATAAAATACCATCTAAAATGTCCTATAAATGACAAGACCTTTATTATAATTCACATCTCATAAGTCTATCATCCCAAGCTACTTTGGTAGCTATCGGTCAGATAAAACTTAGAGAGTTGAATTATAAATAATATTCAACAAGTTTTATTATCTAATTTATATTGAACCAGTTCAATAATAAAATAATAATAAAATAATTATTAAACATTGATCAGCATAAAGAAAACTTATATAATAACTATAATCATGATGATACATAAATCATGAAAGACCTTTATGTGAAAAAATGATATTATTTCACAATCTCAAACATACACATATGAATAACCAAACAAATATCCAAGAACAATAATTGGATTTTATTTACCACATAAAATTAACAAAGCATATGAGAAAACCATCAATAAACTATTATACCAGTCAATCTTATTTAATTGGTTAAGATCATAATTGAGTTAAGCATCAATCCAATTAACTCATCAATCAAAATTGATCAAAAATAAAATATAATCATTGAATAATCAAAATATAATATGATTAAATTTTATTAGATTATATATTGATCAATTTTATAATTGAAAAAATAACCAAAAATTTTTAATTTTATAATGATAGAACTGTAATTCTAAAAAAATAATATAAAAGAATTACAGACTAATATTCGGTCGAAGGATAAAATTATAATTTTGGTGAATGGCAAAACTATAATTTGAGTAAAATGGTAAATCATAATTTTACATTTAATGGTAAAACTGTATTTTTTGATTCAATGGTAAAACTATAATTTTATTAAGAAGAAGAAAAGAAAAACCCTAATCTCTTCTCTTCTTCGCTGGCTGTCGCGTCGACGGACCAACTGCCGCGCCGATACAATGCGACCTATGGGGTGGCCGCAATGCTGCCGTACGTTGGACGATCGTTGGCATGCGATTATTCTTCCGGCGTCAGGTCGGTCTACAAGCTGTCCGCCTTCTATTCGTACGATCGTTGTGTGTCAGCCCCCGACCGTGCCATTATGCAATGCAATATTCGTAGCATAAAATAGGTGATCAATGCTCTTAAACATAAAAATTATAAATCATTTACAAGGAAACGATAGGATAGATTGAATATAAAAATAGATCAATAATACTGATGAATCATTCATGGTAAACAAAAGTTGATTAACATCTTTTATCAAACAAAAGATGCTAACAAATAGATCCAAAGTATTTGATTTCAAAACCTGGCTCGATACCAATTGTTAGCATAAAAATCTATAATATGCTATTTGTAATGTGGAAAAACTTTAATGCCAGAATATGAAATCAAATAAAAATGGATCTAAAAGGATTATTACGATGCGTACCTTTTAATGCTACTATTTATGAAAACTTTTACCTAATCTGCCAGCGTATTATCATCGGATCCAAGATCTGCAATATCAATCTACAAGGAGAACTAGACTCACCTTCTCCTCTCTTCCTATCCTTTCACAAGACCACTATGATTGATGAACTAGAGAAATAATAATATGAGAAAGGAATATGAGAGAGAAACTGTAATCTCTCAATTGACTGATACACATGACAAAGGGAGATAGAGAGAAGATCTATAATCTCTCAACTATGTCAGGTGTTCTGTGATTCTCATAATCACTAATCATCTTTTATTTTTCATTTTGTATCCCTAAGAGTTCTTGTCTATTTATAGGCGAGAGCGGAGGGTCTAGGATAAGTAATTAGGAGAGTTCCTCCCATCAAGGGCATCTCCTAAGGAATTCTATTTTAATTGGACTTCCTTTCTATTGGCTAATAGTCATAATCAGAATCCAATCATATCCATAATATATCTTACTTAATTAAATAAGATCACATAATCTAACAAATTTATTTTATCATATTCACTATGTGTGCTTGTTCTTGTGTTGCCCAAGCACAATGCCTACTATTATGAGGTGTTTGAAGTATCTCTTTATTCTTAAGTACTTGCTTTACTTGAATCCCAAAAACATCACTAAACCTTATAAAACTTGTGATAACTGTTGTTGCCGCTACACTGGCTCGCTACCGCCATATCCACATCAGTTACCATAATTATTTATAATGCGTTATTCATTGCAGTCCTGCCGCACAACATCTTAGTTGTTTGTCTAGCAGCTGCTTGGTTATACGTTACTTGGCTGTTGGCATAGAGTCTCTTTCGGTTTGCGTTGAATCATATGACTCGAATGACCTGTGTGAAAGTAATCCTAGTTAAGAATTTAAGACAGAATGAGAAACTGTTGAGGTATAGAGCAAGTCAGCTACAATAAGATATAATACAATTTAGTAAAAACGGGTTCAGATTACAAACAATATTACTCTTTTATATACTAGGGTCGGCAAGAACAAGTAAGAATCAACTACTTCTTCGAAAGAATAAACTCCTTCACTTCAGTGCGTAAGCCTTAGAGAAAGATGCCTTCTTCAGTGCCTAAGCTTTAATTACTATAGCTAGGATGCGCCCATAATATTAGTTTTGGAAGTGATGATGTATTGTTGTTCATATTTCTTTCATTAAGTAGATAGCTAGATGAAATGAAATAAGCAGTGAGTAAGCAGTAAAGTTAGAGTTAGTTGGGTTTACATACTTATATAATAGGTGGGAAGTGAGTGAAGTTATTAAAGCAAGTGAACAAAAAGCAAACAACGAACTGTCAGGTTAGGCAGGGCCGACAGTGCTAGGTAGGTGTTTAATTACAATATTACGTTAGTTTTGTAGTTGTGCTTGAAATGCCAGAAGTGAGGGCGAAATGTGATAGTTGTGACCTGAACCCCACCCTTTATAAATGTGATAGTTGTGACCTGAACCCCTCCCTTTATACTTTAACTCAGCAGTTTATCATTCTATTCAACAATTTGATCTAAGAAAACAGGACTTAGTTGCTTGGTGAATTCAACTAACTCAGTAGGGGTGTAATATAAGATGTCGTCACTACCCACCCTTCTCTATCCCTCTCGCCCAACTAGTTCTCTTTTCTTTATAGCCTACCCCATGTGCTTCTTTTAAGACTACTAGAATACCACTTGATAGAAAGGACAGAATTTAAGACCTGTTGGGAGGTTGCCCAGTTTAGTTAGTTATCTTCTTCAACATATGATTCTCTTAATACAAACTCAATTTGCCCTGCCTTTAGTTAGTTCTCTTCTACGTGACACGATTCTTTTAACACAAACTCAACTCGAACAGTTAATTCATAAGCTTATTAATTCATAAGCTTACTTCCACACTAATTAAGGTAGAGAAATATTATCTACTTCCTTCCGTATGGATACATGAGTTCATTGATCTGACCTAAACTCGAACTATATCTAATCCTAGAACTAGAACTAGTCGACTTTAAGCTCTAGCACCAATCAATAGTGCTAATCTTATTTGTGATTTTAGGCATGAACTGTTGAAATAAGAAGAAGTATTGAAATGTCCATTGAGTTTATTGCTTCATTATCAATTTATACAAATGAGGATAAGAGAATTTTTCTCAACTAACCTACGTGATTTCCTCATTTAGTTGAGGAAAACATATCCAAATCCTAACTTAATCTTATCTTCTATTATGTCATCGCAAGATCGAGCTCCTGTAATGACGTCGATCTTAAATAAGGACGCCGATCTTGAACCGATGACAATGAATCTGAAGGAAGAAAGCCGCTGTGTTATCAACCATGGTGAAGACCTGATGACAGTTGACTTCGATAGTGATATCAGCCTAGCTGAGAAGAAAGCCATTATGTTGCTAGCTACGATGAAGATATGATGGTAGTTGATTTTAACAGCAATGTCAGCCTAGCTAAGAAGGAGACGATTCTATTGGAGCTAAGTTTGAAAATTTGATTTGATCAGACTATCATACCCCCATAAGATTAAGTTCCTGTGAAGGATGCAGATCTTGAACTAATGTCAATCATAGTGAAGGTTTGATAGTAGTTGACTTTGGCGACTATATAAGCCTAGCTGAGAAGAGACCACTATGTTGTCAATTGCAGTGAAGGTCTCATGGCAGTTGACTTCAGCGACCATATAAGCCTGGCCGAAAAGGAGATACAGACATGGCAGGAAGAGGAGATCTGACACGAGGTATGTGCAGCAGAAAGGATAGAGCATAAGCTGTCGTTGGACAACGGAGTGGAGAATGTTAGGATCAATTGGCACTAAAAGGAGAATGTTAGGACCATATAAGCCTGGCCAAGAAGGAGATGCAGACATAGCAGGGAGAGGAGATCCGACACGAGGTATGCACAGCAGAAAGGATAGACCATAAACTATCGTTGGACAACGGAGTGGAGAATATTAGGATCCGACATGAGGTATGCGCAGCAGATCCAAAGCTTTTCATTTTTAGTGAAACGAGTGAGTGATTAAAAGAAAGTTGCTAAGTTAATGAGCAAATCGGAAAGATAAGCAATATTTGAAGGAAAGAACTTATCATGAAAACTTTGCTTTCAAAGAGTTGAGTTAAATCAAAAGAATTAATACAAGAATATGTAAGTAATTGAAAGCAAAGAAACACTCACAATTTTTATAGTGGTTCAACGTTGAAGGCTTATGTCCACTCCCGAGTCCTCCTTCTTGAGGCACACCGACATCCACTACCAATTTTCTTTGTGTGAAGATCAAACCCTTACACTTTGATTACAATAGAGACTTGAAAAAATTTCTAACTCTAAGATCACTCCCTTTCCTTTTCTTTTTCTTACAAATCACACAAAATTTCTTTTTCACAAAAGTTAATTGCCCAAACAGAGTTGTATAGAATGTAAGAAAACTTGGGATATTTATAGACCTCAAATAACTTTAGAAATTAGAGCCAAAAATCAAACATACCCAAAAAAATTGGATATAGGCGGTTTACCCTTCGACCTGGGCGGCTCAGCTACCCGATCACTTGGGTACGGGCAGTTTACCCGTCGGCACTTAGGGGGTCAACCGCCCAAAGTACCTAGATTCCTCGGTACAGGTGGTTTAACTGCCCAGCCTAGGCAAATCAGTCACCCAAAAACCTGGGCGACGATGGTACACCCGTCGCTCACCAGTGGTTTACCCATCGGAATTTTCGTAAAAGTGGTTCCCTCTACTTTTCAAATTTTGACTTGAACCTAATGTTGACTTGAACCTAATGTTGACTAACCCTATGGTCAACCAACTGAGCTCAACCTGAGCTTAATCAAACCCCAATAGTGGACCCGATTGCCTTACTAAGTTGATTTGGATTTCTTCCAAATCCAACTCAATTTTAGACTCAAACCCTAACTATGACTCAATAATTACAATACTTAATGACTAATCAAGATAATCAAAACCTAACTTTCGCCAATCCAGCAGCCTCCTGTGAGTCTTCCCGTTTGCCTCTCGCGATCTTCCGGCGTGTTCCTAGTGAGCTTTCTGATCCCTTTGGCGAATCTCCTAGCGAACTTCGGCAAGATCCCACTACATCATCCAAACCTGGCCTGATGCCTAAGCTTGATCTTGGCCCATCATTTAATTGTAACTTCATTGCTCCTATCATAGTTAGTCATGCATGATGCTAATTATGACTTAATTAAATACAATCATAATTACCAAATATCTATTACAAGACCATCCCAACTCCCGACAAGCTTTTCGGCGACCCCCAACAACCTACCGGTGAGTCTCGGTCTTCTTCTAGCGAACTCCCTTGTGCCATCCTAACAAACTACCGATACCCTTGATAAGCTCCTAACACACTCCTAGCGAGTTTCAATCGTATCGACCCGATGTATGGGCTTGACCTTGGCCAATCATAATTGTAATAACCATTTTATCATAATTAATCTTGTAATAATTAATCCTAACAATCCTATTAGATCAATAACCTATCAGTTGATTTTATCATCAAAATCCGAGATTCAACAATCTCCATCTTTTTAATGATGATAATCAATTGATGACAGGAGTTAATCCTAACTCTCCTTAAATATATGCTACTTAAATTTAATAGAAGCATACACTTTTAAATTCAAGTAATTAATATTCTATGTAAATTTCAACATAAATTTACATCAAGTCATCAAATCATGAGTAAAAAAGAATTAAACATTTATATCCAAGATGTCTAATTCATATCCTTATCCAGGATATCCATATATTTCAACAATATCATGTGTCATCAATATATTCATCATGTGTCGTCAATATATATTTCTCCTCCTTTGTCATTAACAAAAAAGTGAAATATAGCTAATAATTTTAAAGCACAAGAGAACATTACTCTCCCTTAGTATATGCATTATAAAATTTTCTTCCCCTTTAATAAGGAGAGAAATAAGAGAGGTGTTATTAAATCATTTTATCATAGAGAAGAGCTCTTAATAAATTTTAAAAAAGTAATACTGAGCTCAAAAGTTCAAGGGATTTAAAGATTACTTATGTATTTAAAATGTAGCAAAAATCATCTCTTGATATCAAAACTTATCTCTTGTAAATTTCAAATGTGGTACATCTTCATACAATTTTTTTCTCTTTTTTTATGAAAATAATAAGATAAAATCATAGAGAAAGTTTTCAAAAAAATGTTATAAAAAAACTTTATTTAATGAAATCTATATTAGTAATTTATATATTTTCATGATTTAACATTTCTAGGTCTCAACCTCAATATTGTATATATAGAATTTTGAATATTTGCTCAACAAATTTTTCTCATATAACTTTCAAGAAAATATAGCAAATAAATCTGAATAATAATAAATTATTATGTTTATGTAGATTTTCAAAATTATCATTACATGTGTGATCATCATACATGATTTCACATTGTTATACCTTCTCATTCTTTGTCATCAACAAAAGGAGAAGTACAATTAATAAGTTTTTGATATATGAAAGCTTAGTAATTTAACAATTATTACTTTAAAACATGCAAACTAGTGAATTCATTCTTCTCTTTTAAGAAGTGCAAGCTAGCAAATATTTGACTCCTTTACATTATTTAAGCTAGTAATTTTATAAGCTAACAAGTTTTGCTCCCCCTTTGTTATTGTCAAAAAGAAGGGATTGTTAGAATAATGCAAATTTTTTTCCATTATATCATTTTTTAAGAAATAAATCAAGAAATATACTAATCATCACATGAAATATAGCAAGAAAAATTAACATAGTGATGAGATATTTAATTTATGAAGACAAATTGTGACTATCAAGAGACAAATTATAAGAGAAACAAATAAAATAAAATCTCCTAATTCATTCATAAGAAATCTCAAGTTGTTAAGTTCATATTTTGTATAAGAAATTCTTTTAAATAATACAAAGACATATAACAAAAGATTTTGATTCATAAAAGATTTCAAGTTATAATTCTAAGAAATCAAAACCACGATATAGATAAATAACTTATTCAATTTTAAAATCATCAAAATTACTTTCAAGAGATTCAAAATGTAATTAATAGACTTATTAGTCTCTTGAAATGCTGGTGATTTCTTTTCTCCACATGTGTGAGCAAGAAGGTAGAATCAAGATAGAGAAATAAAAAATATCATATCATAAAATACTTAATTTTAAAGATATAAATTTTATAAATATGAATTTTAAAATTAAGCTCAAAACTTCAAGATATTCAAGGAGATTCAAAAGTTTAAGAGCTACTCATGCATTTACAATCATCTCATGTAATTTAAAGTATAGCAAAAGATCATCTATTGTAAACTTTAATAAAAATCATCAAGAATTTTATAAGACACGATAGTAGATCAATCTTAAATTGTAAATCAAGTATTTTACATACATTTAAAAAATTCTAAATTTTCTTCCAAGCAAATTATTTCTCATTCAAGGTTATCATATCCGCTTTACTTTTAATCATACTAATAATTTTATCTCTCCTTTTTTTTTGTTATGTCAAGAAAAAAATATGATAGCATAATTTCTTCTTAGCATTCATATTCAAATTACACCAAAAAGTACAAGGACATCATGTCATTAAAGACAAAATCAAAATTTTAAATATCAAAAGACATGATTTCTTTTAATAAGTTTATTTCTCCTTTTTTTTGTGAATAAAAAAATGAGTCTTAGGAGATAATCTCAATTCATCCAAGATAAATCTTTTTAATAAAGAAGAATGATCTTGATAATAATTTTAATTAATATTGTTAAGATCATAAATCATATTTTTATTTTAAAAAGAAAATTATAGAGATCAATAACATATAAGTCAAGTCAAGAAATTAAAATAATATTCATGATAATATAAATCTCTTTCAATTTTTAACTTATCACAAACTTAAGAAATACTAATTTTGGTGATAAGTTACGCCATTCATGAGTTTTAAAATAAATCATGTCAAGATAAATATTGATATCAAATGACATTCATGAATATCAAAGACATGATTTAATTTAATAAATTTCTTTTTAGATGATAAAATAAAAGATTTTTAAGTTTTCTTTTCTAAATTTACCAAAATCATGATAATAATTTATTCAAGTTCAAATCATCAAATTGTCAAAATCGCTTTCATAGTTAAGAGAGTCATAAAAATAACATAATTGATTTATTATTTTTTAAAATAAAATCATTTGAAAACTTATTCATAATCATCATCAAAATTTGCTTTTTGAAAAATTCAATGAAAGCATTATAGATTATTTTTTAATAGCTAAAATTCTCTAATCTATTTTTGTAGTTTAAGAGATTTAATAATAATATTATTATTTTATCTTTTATTGAAGGATTAATAGAATAAAAAATTTTCAAGAATAATTGTCCTTCTTTTGAAATTTATTTCAAGAATGCATTGGCATTTAAATTCAGAAAAGAAATTTCATTAGGATCATTGTAAAAATATTTTCAAATAAAAGCTTTTATTTATTTTAAATCTAATGATTTTTATATGTTGAAAGATTCTATCATGTTATCAAGAAGTTTTTCTTTTAAAGAAAGATGATTTTGTATATGATTTTTAGGTTTAAAAACAACATAAACCATCAACACAAGTTAATACACATTAATACAATAATCATCATCAAAATATTTATTTCATACATATGATTTTTATTTAAGTTAATTATACTTTTTTATTTCTAAGTCTAGCATGCTCTAGCTATGCATCATCAAGATTAACTATATATTGATGAACTATTTTCAATAAATTTTTCTTGTTATTTGCTTAGGCGAATAAGCTTTGAAAGAGTATTAGATCTCAAGTTATGTACCTTGAGCATCTAATTTCAAAACATTACTTAGTGTTCCTAGCCTTGTTAGGATACAACTTTATATTATACAAGGTTTTGATTTAGGTACCCATTTGAGTTTGGGTCATTTGAATGAGTCCTTTGCAATGAAGGACATTGGGCCAAAGGTAAATATTGGGCATCTGATTTCTCATGACAGAAGAAATAAGAGATTTCGTTATCATAGGAGAAATACATTGAAAAGGTATTTGATAGATTCAAGATGAGCAATATAAAGCTAGTTGGTTCTCCTCATTCAGGTCACTTCAAGTTATGCTTAGATCAGAGTTCGTCTAGGTGATCAGGAGAAGGAGAAAATGCAAAAGGTTCCTTATGCTTTAGTAGTTAAAAGTTTAATATATGCAATGGTATGTACGAGGTCGGACATCACATATGCAATGGATGTTGCTAGTAGATTTCTTGTAAATCTAGACAAATAGCATTGGGCAGTAGTGAAGTGGATTTTTTAGATAAAGAAAGTTCTAAAGTTTGTTTAAGCCTTGAAGGTGGACCATCTGTGGTGACATATTATACATATGCAGATATGGCACAAGAAAATCAACATTAGGTTTTACACTCACTTTTGTAATAGGAGCTGTGTCATGACAATTTAGATTGCAAATGTGTATTGCTCTCTCCACCATATAGGCAAAATATATTGTTACTAAAGAGTTTTGCAAAGAAATATTTTACAAAGAAATATTATGGATGACGAGATTCTCATTTTTTCTAATGGCTTAAGATTGTTTATGATTCCTTTAGGAACCCAAATTAATTTATGTGAATTATAATTTTTAAATGAACATTTATAGGCTTTATGTCCTAATCTACCATAAAAATTATATTTATTTTTAGATGGTAAATTTAATATAGGTCCTTTTGTAAAGATAGTTGACTTTTGTTGAACATTACCAACAAGGCCTATACTATTTCTACTATTAATATGACCCTTACTGGAAAGGATCATATTTAGGGATTTGTTCCCTATTTGAAATTTTTTTAGTGTTGATTTAAGCATAATGATTTCTTCTTTAACACTATCTAGTATCTTACATTTAGAGCATGTGTTGTTGTGTGATACTAGTGAATCATGCATTTTGTTAAGTCTACTAACTAGCAATTCATAATCATTCTTAAGTAGTTTAAATGATTTACTAAGTTTTCTAAACTCATCAAATGGATCATGAAACATGCTTAATAATTCAAAAAAAAATTATTTAAGGACTCACTGACCTCATCTTCGATGGTCATAAGAGCGAGGTTCTCCACTTCTTGGTTGTGCCTTTCATCTTTGGAGCTTCTCGACTTCTTGCATTCATAGCAAGAGTTTTTATCCATCTTTATATTATTTTTAAGATTCAAGTTCATTAATTTTTCTAGTTCATTTGTCAAAAGTTCATGGTCCTCATCACTCAAGATTTCACTCAAGGAGTCATGTGTTCTTCTCGATTCATATTCCTTCTGGTTCTTAGGAAGGTGTTCTTCTTGTTCATTTTTAGAAGTATTTTTATTTAATAATTTATTTATATTAAGTATGCTTTCATATGTTATTTCTAATACATGTCATATATCAAAAGCCGAATCAAAATAAGAAACTCAATCAAATTCATTTTTATCAAGGGCACAAAGCAAGACATTTATAGCCTTGCGTTTAAAGAGAAAGTCTTCTTCTCCAAATCATTCCAATTTTTCATTGGAAGAAAAGAATTTTCAAATATGTTTTCAATAATAGTCCATAAATCAAGGTCTAAAGCAAGCAAGAAAACTCTCATCCGAGTTTTCTAATAAGTGTATTTCGTTCCATTAAATATGGGAGGACGAACAATAAAAAGGCTCTCTTGAAAACCAATAAGAGCCATTTCTCTTAAGTGTTAAATCAAATGAGAAAAATTGAGGCTCTGATACCAATTGTTAAGATCAATTGGCACTGGGGGGTGAATTAGTACAAATATAAATTTTAGTTTTAGATGAAAACTTTTCGATTAAACCAAGATAGGAAATATAAAGCTTTTCATTTTTAGCGAAACGAGTGAGTTATTAAAAGAAAGTTACTAAGTTAATGAGCAATAATACAAGAATATGTAAGCAATTGAAAGCAAAGAAGTACTCACAATTTTTATAGTGGTTCAGCATCAAAAGCCTATGTCCACTCCCGAGTCCTCTTTCTTGAGGTACACCGGCGTCCATTACCAATCTTCCTTAGGTGAATATCAAACTCTTACACTTTGCTTAAGAAAATTTCTAACTCCAAGATCACTCTCTTTCCTTTTCTTTTTCACATAATTTAATTGCCCAAAAAAAGTTATATAGAATGTAAATAAACTTGGGATATTTATAGACCTCAAATGTTCTCAGAAATTAGAGCCAAAAATCAAACATATCCAAAAAATCGGGTATGGGTGGTTTACTGTACTGGTGGGTCAGCTCGAAAACCTAGGCGGTTACGGTACACCCGCCATCACCATTGGTTTACTCGTCAAAATTTTCATAAAAGTGATTCCCTCCACTTTTCAAATTTTGGCTTGAATTTGAAGTTGACTAACCCTTTGGTTAACCAATTGAGCTAAATCCGAGTTTAATCAAACCTCAATAGTAGACCTGATTACCTTTTTGAGTTGATTTGGATTTTTTCCAAATCTGACTTAATTTTGGACCCAAACTCTAACTATGACTCAATAATTATAATACTTATTGACCAATCAAGATAATCAAGACCTAACTCCTGCCAATCCGACAGCCTCTGGTATTCTTATGGTGAGTCTTCTAGTCTTCTTCTGGCGATCTCCTGGCATGTTCCCAGTGACCTTCTCGATCCTTTCAGCGAATCTCCTAGCGAACTTCGGCGAGATCCCACTACATCGTTCGAACCCGACCCGATGCCCAATCTTAGCCCTATTGGGCAGATGGCCCAGATTCAGTGATAATAGGCTTTAGTGAAGCCCACAACCTAGAACTTCACTTATATTAACCTAAAACTTATATTAGGTGGATAGGGTTGAGATTAAGAGAGCAGGGATAATTGAAAACGTGGGTGAGAGAAAATAGACTACAGATTGACAATAGATGCAAAAAAATAAGAGATTCAAGAAAGAGAAGAAGACAAGGATAAGAAAAAACTATTCTCAATCATTCATATCTCAGGTTAGATCAGTTTGTAGTAGATTCTTACTTTGATCTCTTGGGAAGATTTTGGATATTATTTTTAGTATTATAGTCCTTGTATCCCTATGATTCTCTTATGGCTGTTGCTTTGGGCTTGGACAAGAAGCCTTGAGATCTGTATATTCATTATTTTGATAGTGAATTTTTTCTAGCTTGTCCCGTGGTTTTTACCCTTTGAGTTAAGGGGGTTTTCCACGTAAATCTTGGTGTTCATATGATTGTGATTTCTGTTTGATTCCACTATGTATGATGGCTTGCTAGTGTTTGTTCGTATACAAAGTTTATTCCTGTTTTATTCCCATCAACTAGTATCAGAGTAGGGTTTTGGTGACATTTAATCTTTTGTATTCGAACATGGAGACTGGTAATATTTCTCGTATGATTAGTTTAAATGTAAATAATTGAATGATATAGAAATCAAGAATAGAAGATCTCTTGTATTGCAAAGATTTGTACGGACCTTTGCAAGGGGATAATGCAAAACTAACAACTATGACAGATGATGACTGGAAGAGGTTAGATCGAAAAACTGTTGGCTTTATTTGTCAATGACTTGATGATAGTGTCTTTCACCATATTTTTTTCTAAAAGTTCTGTTTACTCTCTTTAGAAAAATTTAGAAGGTCTTTATGAAAGAAAAACGATTGGCAACAAAGCTTTCTTGATCAGAAAACTTGTGAACTTGAAATATAAACAGTGTACTTCTATTCCTGAGCATTTGAATAGAATGCAGAGTATTACTAACAATTTATCCTCTATGAAAATGTCTCTTGATGATGAGTTGCAAGCATTGTTACTTCTCAGTTCTTTGCCAGAAAGTTGGGAGACACTAGTGGTTTCCCTTAGTAATTCTGCATCATATGGTATTGTCACCATGAGTCAAGTAACAAGCAGTTTGTTGAATGAGGAGTTGAGAAGAAAGAATTCAGCTGCTTTTTAGATTGATTCACAAGCACTTGTGTCAGAGAATAGAGGAATGTCAAAGTCAAAGGATAGAAGTGGTTCACACGTGGGTAGAAGCAAGTCAATATCAAGGAAAGACATTGTTTGCTACAATTATTGTGAGAAAGGACATTACAAGAATCAGTGCAAGTAAACTAAGAAGAATAAGAAAAGGGAGAAAGAAGTTGAGCATATGGAGTCAAAAGAGAATATCATAGCTATGGTGCAAGGTGGTGATTATTTGATTTTGTCTACTTCTGATGATATTTTTTCTTGTGTGTGTCAGGATCTCGAGTGGATAATTGACACAGGTACTTCTTATCATGCTACACTATGGAGGGAGTTCTTTGCTACTTACAGGTCTGAAAATTTTGGTATTGTCAAGATGGACAACTATGACACAGGAAATATCATTGGCATGAGAGATATCCATAAAAAGACCAACCTTGGTTGCAGTTGGTGCTTAAGGATGTGAGGCATGTGGTTGATTTAAGACTAAATTTAATTTCAGTTGGAAGACTGGATGATGAAGACTTTGGTATCAGATTTCACAAAGGGCAGTGAAAGCTCAGTAAGGGTTCTCTTATTGTAGCTAATGGGAAGAAATGTCATACATTGTACAGATTGTAGACTAAAGCTTGTGGTGAGCAGTTGAATGCCACAGAGAAAGACTTCAGAATGGAGTTGTAGCATAGGCGATTGGGACACATGAGCGAGAAGAGACTGCAAGAACTTTCTAAGAGAGAGGTATTGCCAGACCTCAGAGGTACACGTTTAAACCCTTGTATTGATTATTTGGCTGGTAAACAATATAGAGTTTTTCTTGTTAGTCTTGCCTTATCTAGAAAAATATATGCCTTGGACCGTGTCTATACAGATGTGTGTGGTCCTTTGAGGACAAAAACTCCTTGTGTATCTATTAATATTCCTAGTATCAGTGGTGCACTTTATTTTGTTACTTTTATAGATGACTTTTATAGGAAAGCTTGGATCTATGCTTTGAAGACTAAAGATCAGGTTATTAATGTCTTCAAGGAGTTTCATGCAAGAGTTGAAAGGGAGACAGAAAGGTAATTGAAATGCATAAGTTTCATCTTGATACTTCAAAATTCGTAGGATTTGTCCGAGAAGATGGGAATAAGGGGTTGAGACATATAATTGCCATTAAAAGTCATAATGCCCAATTCAGATTGAAACAAGGCTCTGATATCATAAATGTTAGGGAAGGAGTAAGGAAACGATAAAACATAATATTATGATCCAATTAACAAAAAATAATTTCAATAAAAAATGACATAGTATTAAATAAGAGGTAAAAGAACAAAGATACTTACAAGATTATCTCCAAATACACACACTCTCTTCTCTGCACACTTGCTTCATTCACTAAGGTCCTATTTATAGGATATAATAGCAACTACCTCACACCACTTCTTTCATCCCACTATCTCACTATCTCACCCATGATTAATAACTACCTCCACTGACTCCTAAACTACCTCCACAACTTCTAAACATGAGCCACTACTCGTTAACTACCTATGTAACTAACATGAATCAATTCTAAACACTCTACTCCTCACTTTGAGCGATAACTTATTTTATTCTATTAGAGACAAGACAAGAATCGCATTTTATGTTGATCCTTATTTATCTTCTTCTTTAAATAAAACCCTAATTTAGCACAAGTAACCAGAACAAGACTTGAAGTGAAGAAAATGGATCTTGATAATGGAGGATTGCCCACTTATATACTAAATCAACGAGCTTCTTTCTATGGTCCCCTTTCATGCTTTGGAGTGTACTCAAACTCTCCTGTGGACGTAAAAGCAAGAACTGAACTTTATAAACCAATAACTGCTTACTTGATTTGAGTGGCTTCAAAACCATCCCTTGAACGGAACTTTTAAATTATGATTATAATCCTAATTCTGATCTCTCTCCTTTTCTGGTCCTATAACAGATAAGGCTTCTTGAACTCTATTTTGCATATGGAACAATATTGGAATAAGAATCTGGGGTTATAGCTCCCGAGTAGTGGCTTTCTGCTTTAGCTCCTTCAAACACTCTACTTCATCCTACCTCCTTTGACTGAGACAACGCAGGCAATTAGAAATAGAGAAACAAGACAAGCAAGCAAATCTTCTAGACTCTACTCTAGATGTAGATTCAATTCCTGTTTGACTCGGTGAAAGACTCAGTGCGAAAAGAACTCCGAACGATGCTTATTTGCTTATTCCCTTTTGCTAAGTATCCTAATTAGCTCCCCAACTCATATACTCAAGAAAGCCAGTAACGGCCTAACACTAAGACCTCCCTGCTGAAAGGAGCCTTTTTGAAAAGTTTAACACTTGTAAACTACCTTCTATAAACACCCACATGGGCCCCATGAAATAGAACTAATTGTCCTGCTTACTTTAGCTTCTTCTATTGATGATGTTTCTCGATAACTCCATTTTGATTTCTGCACTCAAAGCTAGTACTATCTTCGGAGTCTGAATCAATTCCCTTCATCTTAAACTTGAACTGCATCTTATGCATCTGATCTGGTCGAATTAACAAGTACTAGTATAGGCTATTTGCACATGTAACTTTTAGGTCTTGCAGCTTCCTTTAGCGCTGAGGCAACTAAAACGAAAATTGATTCATTCACTGTTGATTCTTTAGATTCTGATATAGTCATCAATGTTCAAACACAACTTTATTTCCCACTTTGTCGCCTACACTCGATTCAATAGATGAAACAAAAGCAAAATCACTTGCTACAACTGATCTCATAGACTTACCTCGCACTGCATATTCTCTTGACCCGATGTTTCATTCTTGTCACCAACACATTTGATGCGGGCATTCCTAAAGAGATGATCTACACTCCTCAGTAGTTACTTGTCTTTTGCTTGTTAGTTTTAGTCCTCTAATCGTTAGATTCATTCTTAGACTCCTACCTAAAAGTCTTGTCCGTCGAGGTGACTGGCCAGCCCTCTGCTCCTTTCTTTTAGTCTTACTACTTACCTGACTTGCCTTTCTTATCTTTCGGTCTTACACTCCTTTATCTCATCCCTACTAGGAGTCTGTCGGCGACATCTCACGTGTCGAGGGTGTGGCGTGATTCGCTATGAAAATAGTGGGAGTATACTAAGATAGAAGTTTATATCTTAATTAGCATTTTTTATAAAATCTGTATGTTATTTAATTTATGCTATATCTTGCTTATCGCTTGGAAAACCCCTACATGTCATACTTGATGCCAACTGCCTCATTGGTCCAAAAGCTCCGCAATTTGAGAATTGTTCTCACGGAGGAGAAAATCGCATATGTCCTTGATACAATTCTGCCCACGCCGGAAGAAGGGGCAAGCGAGGATGAGATCGCTCGCTATGTGAAGTATATAGATGATTCCATGTTGGCAAAATGTTACATGTTGACCTCTATGACTCCTGAGTTACAAAGGCAACATGAGAGCATGGATGAAGATTATATTCTTCTTTATCTTCGCCAGCTATTTGAGAAACAAGGAAGAACTAAAAGATATGAGATATATAAGAAACTCTTCCAAGCCAGGATGATAGAAGGGACATCGGTTGAGAACTATGTCCTAAAGATGATAGAGTGGATCGAGAAACTCACAGGTCTAGGAATAGTCCTAGAGGATAACCTATGCATTGATCTTATACTTCACTCCGTATCAAATTCTTTTTCTTACTTCATCATGAATTTTAACATGAGCAAATTTGAGGTGACTCTCCCTTAGCTCCTCAATATGTTGAGGGAAGCTGAGAGTGCCATCAAGAAGGAGAAGCCAGGTCACCATATTGGTGAGACCAAAAAGAAAAGGAAGGCCAGCAAGACCCTTAAGAAGGGCAAGGGCAAAGAAAGACCAGGTAAGGCAAAGGTTACTAAGAAATACCCAAGAAAGGATAAAGGACAATGCTTCCACTGTGGCCAAGATAGACATTGAAAGAGGAACTACAAGGACTACCTTGTAGAGAAGGCGAGATAGAAGCTTAGAGAAGCTTCAGATATATTCATGATCAATCTCCACTTATCAGATTTTCATGATAACACATGTGTATTGGATACCGGGAGTGTTTATCATATCTGCAATTTGCAGGTTCTGGCAAGACCTAAGAGATTGGTTAGAGGTGCGATGGACCTCAAGATGAGAAATTGAGTAAGAGTTGCTGCAGTTACTGTTGGAGAGGTGATCCTACATCTGCCTAGTAGAGCTATTATTGCATTAGATACATATTATTTTGTCCCTTCTATTATCAAAATATTATTTTCATTTCTTGTTTGACAATTAGTGGATATAAATTAGTTTTTGAGAATAATAGTTGTTCAATAATTATGGATGATGAGATCATCACTAGAGGGACCCTTATAAATGACTTATATGTGTTAGACACTTCTCCATATATCATTAATATAAATATGTCTAAGAGAAAAAAAGATAAGGTAAATAATACATACCTATGACATTATAGGCTAGGTTATATATATGAGGGAAGGATTTAAAAGTTGCTAAAAGATGGATACTTAAATCCATTTGACTATGAGACATATGCAACTTATGAACCTTGCCTTCATGGAAAGATGACCAAATTTTCTTTTAGTGGAATGGGAGAGAGAGCCACCGAGTTATTGAAACTCATACATAGTGATGTATATGGTCCCATATCGATGCAGGCTATATGTGGTTACTCATACTTCATTACATTCACTGATGATTTCTCTAGGTATTGACACGTGTACTAATGAAGTACAAATTTAAGACCTTTGAGAAATTAAGGGAATATAAGAATGAGGTAGAGAGTCAAATTGAAAAGAGTATTAAAACTCTTCAATCGGATCGAGGAAGAGAGTACTTAAGTACAGAGTTCACTTATTTCCTCAAGGACAATGAGATTCTATCCCAGTGGACACCTCAGCTCAATGGTATATCAGAAAGGAGAAATCACACGCTGTTAGACATGGTGCAGTCTATGATAAGTTTTGTTGATCTACCCGTCTCATTCTGGGTGTATGCACTAGAGATCGCAGCTTACATTCTGAATAGAGTTCCATCAAAGTCGATAGTGTTTACATCATATGAGATATGGAAAGGAAAGAAGTCCGATCTTAATATTGTTAAGATTTGGGACTATCCTGCCCATGTTAGAAGACACAACCCTGATAAGTTGGAAACAAGGACAGAATAGTGCACATTCATGGGATACCCAAAGGAAACTTGTGGGTGTTATTTCTATCATCCCGAGGACCGAAAGGTCTTTGGTGCCAAGAGATCCGTGTTCCTTGAGAAGGAACACATTCTTGGTGGAAATAGTGAGAGTAAGATAGAATTGAGCGAGGTTGGAGAACCTAGTTCAAGCACCATTCCAGAGCCCGAGTCTGTTCAGGTACCTAACTCACAAGTTCCAACTTTATATAGGTCTAATAGAGTATCTCACCCTCCTGAAAGATATGTGGGACATATCAGTGGAGATAACTCTCAAAATATTGATCCTCAGACCTACGAGGAGGCTATTATGAGTATAGACTCCAGGAAGTAGCAAAAAGCCATAAATTCTGGGATAGATTTTATGTACTCTAACAAGGTTTGGAATCTTGTAGATGCACCTGAGAGTATTGTACTAATCGACTGTAAGTGGATCTTTAAGAAGAAGATCGGAGTAGATAGAAATGTAGAGACGTATAAAGCAAAACTAGTAGCTAAAGGATATCGTCAAAGACAAGGAGTTTACTATGACGAAACCTTTTTACCTATAGCTATGCTTAAGTCCATTAGAATTATTTTGGCCATTGTAGCACACTATGACTATGAGATATGACAAATGAATGTCAAAACGGTATTCCTCGATGGCAACCTCGAGGAAGAGGTGTATATGACACAACTAGAGGGATTCCTATCTAAAGAGAGTCCAGATAAAGTATGTAGGTTGCTTAGATCTATTTATGGACTAAAGCAAGCTTCCCAAAGTTGGAACATAAGATTTGATGAGGTGATCAGATCTTATGACTTCGTTAAGAACGAAGATGAGCTTGTGTCTATAGGAAGGTAAGTGGAAGCGCTATCACCTTCTTGGTGCTATATATAGATGATATCCTAATCATTGGGAATGATGTAGGAATGCTCTCCACAATAAAGGTTTGGCTATCTAGAAACTTCTCTATGAAAGACTTAGGGGAAGCACCCTATATTTTGGGGATCCGGATCTATAGAGATATATCTAAAAAAATGCTTGGCTTGTCCTAGTCTAGGTACATAGACTCTATTGTCAAAAGGTTTTACATGAAAAATTTCAAGAGTGGTCTTATACCGATGAGACATAGAATATTACTTTTTAGGAGTATATCCCCAAAGACTCTTGAAGAAAGAGCATACATGAATACAATACCCTATGCCTTAATGATAGGGTCTATCATGTATGCGATGCTATGTACTAGGCCTGATATAGCACATGCTCTGAGTATCATGAGTAGGTATCAGGTAGATCCAGGTTTAGAATACTGGAAGGCAGTAAAGTGTATCCTTAAGTACTTGAGAATGACTAAGGATCTTTTACTAGTATATGGAGGAGGTAGCCTCCAGAATAAGGGCTATATGAACTTAAATATTCAGTCTAATATTAATGATAACAAGTCAAATTCAGGGTATATTTTTACCCTGAATAGAGGAGTAGTAAGCTAGAAGAGTTCTAAGTAAGATACTACTGCTGACTCGACCACAAAGGCAGAATACATTGCTGTAGTAGAAGCAGCAAGATGAAGGGGAGTGGATGAAGAAGTTCATCAAGGATTTAGGAGTCATACCAAGCAGCGTGGAGCTGACTCCCATATATTGTGACAGCGACAACGCGATAACTCTAACAAAGGAACTCAGGTCTCAACAAAATTGTTCTAAGGAGGTTCCATCTAATTAGAGCGATCATGACCTAAAAAGATATAGCAATAGAAATAGTTCCATCCGAATATAATATTACAGATCCACTGACGAAGCCACTAGCTCAGATTATATTTGAGCATCACAAGAGTCTGATAGGGATCAGACACATAAGTGATTGGCTTTTAGTCAAGTAGGAGATTATTGGTTACAAGTGCCCTGCAAGTTAATCATTTGAGTGATGGCACATGTAACACACTATGTGATCTTTTTACTTATGATTAATATTGATATATTCTCACATTATATTATTTGTTACATATATATTATGATGTCCTTAGTACTATGCAATGAGAATCAGATCGTGATGAGATCACGATAATGAGATCGATTCACCTTTAAACACAGATCCTAAATAATCCCGGTCATAGGTTACTCAAGAGGGACATTGAGATAACTGGATAGATCGGTATACTATATACCCGTCCATATGATGGAGGCGGCTGGTCTTATAGCCACTTGTGTTGAGACACTAAAGATATAATACAGATGCTCATTAGAGAATGAGTTCACTGATTAATCCATTTAGGAAATGTTGTATGGTTAATGATACATAATGTCAGACAATGATTCCATAGTCCTAGTTGTGTATCTGGTCCTTAGACTTGAGACATGAAATATGCCTTGTCTAAGTACTCCTTTCTTTGACGCCAGACTTACAGGTTTTGAAAGTTGCAAATCTGATACAGTTGGTTATCAGGATTGGTAGCCAATCTTATGAAGGTAATTGGGTGTCAATAGAGGATCATCCACTCTCGGTATCATAAGAGGAATATCCTATATGTGCTTGCTCAGACAAATCCCTGGCCAAGGTCATTCGGATTGAGAGAGAAGAAGTTCTCTGGTAGAATCCGAATAGAGCAAAACAAACTGATTCTGTATGTGACTTGAAAGTACCATGTCCAATATATAGTCTTTGGAATATTATTTAGATAAGGGATTATAGATACATGGTAACTATGGACAGACATGTCCAACGGATTCGATCCCCTTGTATCGTTTGGGGACTATAGCGTAGTGGCCTAGTACGTCTATAGTCGATGAGTCGAGTGAATTATTATGAAGATAATAATTTACTATATTAGAAGGAGTTCTAATGGGAGTGACTCACAGCCAATTCGGTATCGAGCTTAGAGGGTCACACACATATGGTGGATGCTTCAGTGATTAGAGGATTGGATGAAGATCCAATTAGCCCCTATTCTCATTAGATGAGACCCTATACTGATGGACTCCTTGATTAAGATCCAATTATAGGCCTAAAGAGATTATTAGATAGAGACCCAATAATGTAAGTTTAGTGGGTTATTGGTTGGAGATCCAATACCTACTAAGGAAGGAGCCTCAGGGTTTTGGTGGCTTTCTATAAATAGGAGAGGAGACTCATGGTTGATAGACTACAACTTTAGCCACCACCTCCTATTCTCCTCCTTCCTTCTGAGTAAGAGTTGCAAGATCAGATTGGAGAAGTTTCGCTGTAGAGATCCATTGTGTGGATACAAGGATTTAGAATACAAGGAAGGATTTAGAATACAAGGAAGGATATACGATCTCCCTAAGTAAAATCAATCTCTCACACATTGTGATTTTTTTGATTTTTGTGATTTTTATGATTTTTGTGATTTTTGTGATTTTTGTGATTTTTCTCACGACCCCAATCTTTTGCACGATGATTTGATCTGTGTGGAAAATCTATTTTTATTTTAAATTTTTTCTACACATGTGATGCACCCACTGAGGTTTCCCAACACTCCCGACAAGCCCCCGATACCTTCGGCAAGCTTTCGATGAGTCTCTCGATGGGTTCCTACTACATCGTTTGAACGCTGGCCCAATGCTCGAACTTAACTTTGGCCCACATCTGATTGTAATTTTCTTTCTTTGTTATAGTTAATCATGCATTAATTATCTCTAACACACATATTAGATCAATAAACCCTAAATTAATTTCATCATCAAAATTCAATATTCAACAATATACTTTAGCCTTAAAGTCTAAATTGAGTTTGACTTTGACACTCCTTCCTACCCTCGTATATTCTAGTTTTAGTGTTCTACTACTTACTTTCATTCCCTTTCGTAAGTATTCCACTTCTATATCCTAGTCTGCCTCTCTTATCTTTTAGGTGCCACTTCTAACTCTTAGTCTGCTACTCCTTTATCTTATTTTTGTATCTGCCCCTCGCATTCTTGTGCTTGTTCCCTCAATTCCTATGCTTGATTGCTAGTCTTCTAATTGCCTCTTACATTTTTTAGTTGTAGCGGCTTAACTGACACTGCTTACTTCGACTTTGTGTCTCCTAATCGCTAGTCTTCTAATTGCCTCTTGCATTCTTTAAATGCCTACGTTTGAGTTTAAGTCTTTTGCTCATGCCTCTAAGTCTCCCGCTCCTTTATATAAGTCTTAAACCGCCCTCCCACCTTAAAGTTTGTAGTTCAAGTTAGGGCCTTACTTTCCTTTCTTTAACTCTTCCACTCCTTGCTTCGGTTCTTCTACTCTTGCCCTCAATTCTTTAATTTGATTTAGTGTTTTCTGCTCCTAGCTCTTAATCCGTTGCTATTGCCTTAAAACCCTTCCATCGACAACCAAGAGAGAGCCTGAAACTTATGTCTTAAAGTATTGCTTGTTAGTTTAGCTTTCTACTTGCTTCTTGTATTCTTGCTTTTGAGTTAAATTCTTACTGGCCTCCCATGCTCTCCAATCTTGACTTTTGCTCCCCACTTCTGAGGCTCTTGCCTTAAATTATCGCTATTGGTGTTGGGGTGTTAGTCAAATCCTAACACTTGCATTTGTCCCTTCAACTCCTATGTTTGGGTTTAAGTCTGAGATACTCTATTACTATTGAATACTTTCCTCTTACTCGAATTCCTCTCAATAGAAGTTTTGATAACTATACTCTACTCTTAGTATTATTCCTAAGTACTAGTATCCTTGGCCCGGAACTCCCCTCTTCTTACTATGTATCTTAGCACTTCACTCTGTGACTCCTGCCTAAAGCTACTTATTTTAAGTCTTACTTTTGAAGGTTACAGGTGCCCTGCAAGTCAATCATATGAGTGATGGCACGTGTGACACATTGTATAGTCTTTTTATATCATTATTTATTGACATATTCTCACATTATATTATCTATTGAATATATATATTGTGATGTCCTTGAGTTTGTGCAATGAGAATCAGATCATTATAAGATCATGATAATGAGACCAATTTACCTTTAAACACAGAACCTAAATAATCCCAATCATAGGTTCCTCGAGAAGGACATCGAGACAACCAGATAGACTTGTGTGTTGTATACCTATCTATATGATGAAGGTGACTGGTCTCATAGTCACTTGTATGGAGACACTAAGGATACAATACAGGTGCTCATTGGAGAATGAGTTCACTGATTGATCAGCTTACAGAATGTTATATGGTTAATGATACCTAATATCAGACAACGATTTCATAGTCCCAGTTGTGTATTTGGTCCTTAGACTTAAGACACTAAAGATGTCTTGTTTGAGCACTCCTCTCTTTAACGTCGGATTTAAAGGTTTAGAAAGTTCTAGATCTCTATAACCAGTTATCAAGATCGGTAGCCAACCTTATCAAAGCTATTGAGTATTAATAAAGGATCATCCATTCTCAGTATCATGAGAGGAATATCTTGTATACTCTCGCTTAGGTAAATCCCCGATCAGGTTGGTCAGATTGAGAGAGAAGGAGTTCTCTGGGAGAATCCGATTAGAGTAAGACTTAGTTGGATTCCGTATATGGCTTGATAGTACCATGCTTGGTATATGGTGATTGAGGATAGATAGGTCCAACAGATAAGATTTTCTATATAGTTTAGGGACTATGGTGCAGTGGCCTAGTATGGCCATAGTCGATGAGTCGAGTGAATTATTATGAGATAATAATTCACTGAGTCAGAAGAAGTTCTGATAGGTATGACTCACGGCCAACTCCTTCATCCTCTCCATCCGGATTTGGAAAAATAAGGGTATACGATCTCTCTAGGTAATCATTCTCTCACACATCACAGTTTTTGATTTTATGATTTTTTATGCTTGCCAATCTTTGCATGATAATTTTGATCTACGTGAGAAATCAATTTTGTTTTGATCTTCGCATTTGATGCTCCTGCTGAAGTTTCCCAATAGTAACTATACTCTACTCTTACTATTATTCCTAAGTACTAGTATCCTTAGTCCGAAACTCCCTTCTTCTTAGTATATATCTCGGCACTTTACTCCATGACTCCTGCCTTAAGCTACTTATTTTAAGTTTTAAATTCTAGGGTTAGTATTCCACTCCCTTCTTTTAGTCTACTACTGCTTACTTTTATTCTTTAGCCCCTAACACTCTTATTCTTCAACCCATTGCTTTAGCCTGCCTCTCTAAATTCTTATTCGTATGCTCCTTGCTTAAAGTCCGAAGTTTCATTTCAAACCTGGGGTGAGTAAGTCGTATAGGAACTCATTCTATTAGTAACAGAATTAAGGTTGTTAATCTAAGAAAAAGAATAGTTAGGGCCTGAGGGGAGAATTGAACTCATGGATATAAGAATGCGAGTGACAATAAGGAATTCAACATTATAGGGGAGGTGGAAATGCTTGGGCATGTGTGTGATCTGGGAAGAATTAACCTCATTAGTAAAAGAATGGGAGTGGAAATAAAGAATGAAAATCGGTACTTTAAGAATGGGCTAGCTAGGAAGTAGGACAGAATCAAGTAAGTCTAAGTTTGAAAGTAAGGATACCCGGGCTAGGGCTAGGGCTAAAAGCTATAAGACTAACATTAAGTAGTGATAAGAATTAAAACACTACTAAAGAACTCAACATTAGAAGGGGGAGTTGAGCTATGCACCCCACCAGGAAGAATTGAAATAAGTAGTACAAGAATGGTTGTGTGTCTTGGGGAGGCATAATTGAACTCATAAGCATAGGACTCTAACCTCACATTAGAAATTCCACTAATTAGTATAAGAATGCCCAGGAGGCGTCCATCAGAAGAATTGAACTCACTAGCATCATAGTTAGACTCTGTAATCCAAGAATTGAACTCAGTAGTAAAAAAGAATGAAAGTGTATACTGGGTGGGTCTGATATGAGATCAGGATTGGAAGACCTAAGGCTAAAGCAATTGACGTAAACTCTCAAGTACGAATGCAAGGACCAAGTAAAAGAATTGAACTTATTGGTTTAAGAAATGATAGTTGAACGATAAGGAATGAAACTAAAAAGTAAGAATTCAACTAATTAGTCGAAGAAATTAACTCGCAATTAGTAAATACAGAATGCTACTGCTCTCCCCGAGTCTGAACTGCACCTTTCATTCTTTTGAGTTGTAGCTTCAAATTGCCTACCACTCTTGGACTTAAATCTGGCTTGTGAGTTTGAGCCTGTTACCCTTGACATAAGTCTGATTCCTCTATTCTGAACTCTACCTGGCATTATTAAAATGAAAACTCCTGCCCTCAATTATGTATTTCAACCATTGAAACTGACACTCACTTCTCTCGCTCTTCCTCTACTTTTTTTATGCTTCATATATTACTGCTCGAACTCGAATTGGCCAACAAGAAGCAAAGGCAACAAGACCAAGTTGAAGTGACTAAACACAAAATGGTAACTCTGAGAGAGAGAGTGAGAGAGAGAGAGAGAGAGAGAGGCATCACAGGTCCCCACCCCGAGTCGAAGTGCCCATTAAGCGTACTCCGATAAAAAACTCAGGATGTTGGTCATGATCTCTATAAAGTGAATAATCTATCGCTCGCTCAGAAAATAGTGTTGTGAGCCATTAGCTATGGTTTCGAAAAGAAAGGAATTCGGTCCGGTGAATAGGAGTTCCCATTTCCTCAGCTTTATGAGAATATACCACTCATCTCCATCTGTTAATCCTATTGAAGGAACTCTAGGTTTGAATCCGATTAAGCTAAGCAACGTTGGTACAAGATCTCGGTTTAGTAAAACTAATTAAAGCTAGTGGGACTATAAGTGGGACTATAGTTTCTGTGTTGTTGACGTGACTCGGAAGAAAGGTAGCTTTAGTTAAGTCGGGCGGAAGTAGTAAATCTTTCAACTTCTTAACTCCGTGGGGAATCCGCTTCAATTGAACAACTTAACTCATTGTCCCAGTCCTTCTTCATATTTCATTCATATTATATTTGATAGAATACCCCTTAACCTCTTCTTCGGAATCTTGAAACTACGAACTTATTTGTCAAGCTAGGAACCTAACCCACTTGACTAGTAAGATCTCTCTTCCTTTTTTTACTTTTCGAACTTGCACTATCAGCTATCAGCAGTGCTTTTCACTCCTATCTAAATCATTTGTCTAAAAACAAACCTTGGCTCCAAAGATCTCTGCCTTAATCTTTGCCTAGTAATCTTCGTCGGGTAGCGTAGCACCTCTGCTTGCTAAGAGTTGATTTCCTAATTGAAGTAAAAGAATAAAAAGAGTTGAACTCAGTTATATACCCTCACTCTGAAGTAAAGAATAAAAAGAGTTGAAATTAATCATATAACCCTCACAACTCCAATTTTGCCTCTCCGTTAAAACAAACCTCCTATATTGATTATGGGTATGTATATACATATACATGTATATATATACATATATATATATATATATATATATATATATATATATATATATATATATATATATATATATATATATATATATAGAAGGAGGTTTGTTTTATCGAACAACTTCTTCTTTGCAGGTCCTATGGGACTACACGAGGTTGCAAGTGGGCTGACCCTTTGCAGATAGATAATGCTTTGGGCAATAGAAGACCCTCTCTGCAAGAGCCATTGTTCGATGGATACCTAGATGTCCAGCCCAAAGAGAATCGTGACACTCTTTCAGGAGTTCATACCTCAAGTTATCCATTCGTGGAACATAAACTCTATTCCCCTTGGTGTAGATGAGTCTCACCTGGACCCAAACTCATCGTGCCTTACCCTCTTTGATGAGTTGCATCAGAATTACTGCTTGAGTATCTGGATACAGTACATCCCTGATCTTGGAAAGGAAATTGGAGTGTAATTGACTTGTTTGGCCCTTGCCCTCCAACTGTATAACATTTACTAGCTCTACTTTCTAGCTCAATGCATCAGCCACGACGTTTATTTTTTCGGGTTTATACTCCATTACCATGTCGAACTCAGCCAAGAAGTCCTGCCATTACGCTTGCTTTGGGAAGGGTTTCTTTTGAGTTTGGAAGTATCTTAATGCGACATTGTCTATCCTTAGTACGAAAGGTGCTCCCATAAGGTAGTGTTCCCCCACTCTCGTAGACAGTGGATCACCACTATCATCTCCTTCTCATACACAAGATATCGTCGCTCGGTCTTATTGAGCTTACGACTCTCGTAGGCCATTGGATGACCCTCCTGCATAAGAACTCCCCCAATAGCAAAGTCAGAAGCATCTATATAGACTTCAAAAGACTTTCCATAGTCTGGTAATCTAAGTACAAGTTCCTCCAACACAGCAATCTTTAGGTCTTGAAATGTCACCTTACATTTATCAAACCATCTCTAGGACTGCTCATTCTTTAGCAACTCTGTCAACGGAGCTACACACTTCGAATATCCAACTATGAAGCATCGATAATAATTGATGAACCTAAGGAAGGATCTCAACTCCAGCACCTTTTTTGGTGTTCGCTAGTCTGCCACAGCTTGTACCTTAGACTTATCCATTCGGATGGAACCATTGCCAAGTCGATGCCCCAAGAATAAAATCTCCATTTGGGCGAAGTAGCACTTTTCCCTCTTCACGAACAAGGTATTCTCCCTGAGAATTTTGAAAATTGTTTGAAGGTGCTTAACATACTTCTCAAGTGTTTGGCTATAGACAATAATATCGTTTAAGTAGACGACCATAAACTTGTCCAAATACTCCTTGAACAATTAGTTCATTAGAGTATAGAATGTGGTCGAAGTGTTGGTTAAGCCAAAAGACATCACCAAGAACTTGAGTGCTCCATACCTAGTCACACAAGTAGTCTTCACCTCATCACCTTCTGCAATGCGCACCTGCCAATACCCTGACCGAAGGTTGAGTTTGTATAAGTACTTTACCTTACCCAATTGATCAAACAAGTCCGCGATGGGCGGGATGAGGTACTTGTTCTTCATCGTCATCTTATTGATGGCTCAATAATCAATAACATAATCAGAGACTCCCATCTTGTTTCTTATGAAAGAGGACTCGAGCTCTAAAAGATGCTTTTAAATTATAGATAAGACCACCGCTTAGTAGTTTGTCTAACTACTTCCTTAGTTCTACCAACTCTGGAGGGGCCATGCAATATAGTGGTCTCGCTGGAGGCTTAACTCCCAGCTCTAGCTCAATCCGATGATTCACGCCTCTACGTAGTAGTAGAGTTCTCGGCAACTCCATTGGCATCACATCTGATATCTCCTTCAGAATGTTCGTCACAATAGTAGGTTCTTGAATAGTCTCCCCATCAAGTGTCTCTAGCTTCATAGCAGCTACAAAGGTTGATTCACCTTTTCATACCCCTTTCTTCAATTATAAAGCTGATATTTGTTGTGAGTCCTTGGTTTCTCCTTGAGAAACTGGAACCATACAGGGATCGTCACCTCGCATTAGATATAGGATGTTCAGGAATGACATTGGCACCTACTTCGTCGTGTGCAAAAACTCTATTCTGAGAATCACTTGGAAGTCATCCAATGGCACTGCCATCAAATATGTGCTCCCGCTCCATGTCCCGAGCTTGATGGGGACCCCCGTTGCTTGTTCAAAGATCTGCTTGGCCTCTGAGTTCACAGCCTTCATACAACTTGGGCTCTTCTTCATGATTAATCCAAGTCACTTAGCTTCACAATTGACAATAAAATTGTGGGTCGTGCCCGTGTCCACAATCGCATGGGTTGTTCGGCCATTAAGCTTGATGTCCACATACATCAAACTCATTGCTTCCTGCCTTCGGTGGCGTTGCCTTTGTGTTCTCCCCCACTTGACCTGCAATGCATTCAACAAACACATTGCTCCCATCCTGGGTCCTTGTAACGCCTCACTATCGCTATTGGATTCAGAACTACTCAAACTAAGGGCAACAGCTTTGCCCTTGTTTGACTTACGAGGCTATATCGATGCAGTTAAAGCATTAAGTGCCTGTTTTTACGGGCACTCACTCACCATGTGTAGTTCTCCGCACAAGAAGCATCCACTAGACTTTGGGACTTTATCTTTTAAGCTTGGTCCCTTGTGAAAATTCTTCTTCTTTTGTTCGCTCCCAGACTCCTTCACTCGAGAGTATTTAGCTGGGCAATTTTTTGAATATTGTTTCTTCTTTCTCAAAACCTCTGAAGAAATCAAGTTAGTTAGCCTTTCTGCGACTGGAATTGCCTTGACTACGTTGGTGACATTTCTCTGATGTAGTTCTTGTTGTGCTCATAGCTTCAAACCACCGAGGAACCTGAATAGATTATCTTTTTCAGACATGTCCTGTATATCCAGCATCAGTGTTAAAATTTATTTCACATAGTCTCAGATTACTGTGCTTTGGCCGAGTTGTTTCAGTTTCCTTGTGACGAACTCTATGTTCTCGAGCAAGAACTAAGTCCTTAACTCTCACTTCAAGTCTCCCCATGTATCCACTTAACATCGACCTTGTTGGATCTCTTCCCAATGGGTTCACCACCAAAGTTTTGCATCCTTATTCAGATACATTGTTGCTATAGCAACTTTGATCTCTTCAGAATCGAGCCTTGTAGCATGAAAATATTGTTTCATGTTGAACAAGAAATTTTCAAGCTCTTTGGCATCCCTAGCACCCCCATAGCAATGCGGCTCCGGTGCCCTAAAGTTTTGTGGTGGCGCAATACGGGTATTGTTGCCTCCCGTATCAAGAGTCCTTGTTAACACCATCACCTTAGTTGTGAGTTCCGCCACAACTACATATAGATGTCGTACAAAATCTTTGGTGTCCTTTGTCAGTTGATCGATCAGAGTTTCAACTTTTTTGATCCGAGATTCAGCTTCTTCTTACAAGCTCTCTACCCTAAGTAGCCTTTGTTGGCCTTGGTAGAGTTTCTCCAAGCTTGCTTCAAGAATATCAAGGTGGGATTCCACCATTGAAAGTCTCTTCTTGTGGCTCTTTTTCCCGGTTGGCACTCCAGATGGTGCCTCGTCCACTCATGGAAAATACCCAACTTCACGCTCGTCTTGTTCACTACCACGCTCCTCATGAGCGGCTCTAACAGTTTGCGAGCGAGTTTGCACTTGCAGTCAACCTGTGGCTGCTTGGAGCAAGGGTCTAGCTTGCCCCATCTTGCTCGATTCACCATGATGTTTCACAATGGTGAGTTTGCAAATCTTCTTCGTTATTCATTTGAATTACTTGCCTACTCTGATACCACATTGTCATGGACTTAGCTGGGATTACCTAAGTCATGAAATGCCCAAAGCATTAAATGTCCACAAAGGGTTAACCCACTTGGAACTTCCTGTAGTCTCGTAGGACCTACAAAGAAGAAGTTGATTAGCTTACAAACGAGCGATGGACAAGTCCCAACGTCTCGCAAAGCGGGAAGCTATACAAGCAATTCGTCGAACACCTTAAGTGCAGTAGAGAAAATAGAGAAACAGAGCCAAACAAGACTTTAGAGAGTGGTAAGAATAGTTGCAAGTCCATAAACGATGATTCCCAAGGTATCAGATGCAAGACAAGTTTAATTATTGATGAAAGCCTACGCCCGACATATACCCGAAATCTCATCCAGCTCGATGTCACCTGGGGGGTTACAAGGTGCTAAAATGACTAACATTTTGCACCGCTCAGAGTGGTCACCACAGCACATAAAAAAGATCCAAAAATGAGGCTGTTTTGGGCTGTTTTGGCTCTGCATAGTGAACGATCGTTTTGCAATCTTCTACACTATTTTTGCTCACATTTCTTAGGTAGAAACATAAACTCAAGGCAAAACAAGCTGCCAAACATATGTACAAATAAGAAAAAAGTGATAAACGGTTCATTGAGTGAAGATATTACAGTTGAGCGACGATCGTTCGTGACAAATGGATGTGTGGCATCATCGTCATGGTCACCCTTCTTCCTCAACTCTACAAAAACTTTTCTCTCGTTATTCTCTTCCATCTTTTAAAGCAAGTTCTATTGTTATTCATTGTGATGCATGTCTTAATAATAAAAGTCATAGATTGCCGTTTGAAAATTTTTATATTTCTTGCTCATAACCATTTAAAATTATGTATACTGATGTTTGGGGTCCTACACCAAGTATTTCATTCGACGAATATAGATTTTATATTATTTTTATTGATTATTTTACCAAATATACTTGGTTGTATCCTTTCAACATAAGTTTGATGTCTCCAAAACCTTCCTTACCTTTAAAAAAATGGTGAAAAATATCTTTCAGTCCACCATTAAAATAGTTTATTCTGACAGTGGAGGTGAATACCAAACACTAACAACATACTTGTTAGCCTGTGGTATTCAGCATCTCAAGTCTCTTCCGTACACTCTTCAACTAATTGGTTCAGCCGAACATAAACATCAGCATATAGTTGAAACTGGTCTCACACTTCTCCATCATGCTTCTATGCCAACTACCCTTTGGTCTGCAGCCTTCCAAACTGCAGTCTATTTGATTAATCGCATCCTACTCCAGTCCTCCACAATCAATCACCATTTGAAAAACTATTTCATAAATCCATAAATCTTTAGAAACTTAGGATTTTTGGTTGTGTCTACTATCATTTTTTCTTGAACATAATGCTTACTGATGCTATGATCCTTTGACTCACAAGGTCTTTGTGTCTCGTCATATTGTCTTTGTGGAGTCCTCCTTTCCATTTCACTAGTCCAAATCTTCTACTATACTAATTACTCTAGTGAATATGCATTATTGGCATATGCCATTATTTAATGAGCCTCCACAAGAATCAACCACTCCATTCCACATACATGAGTGGAGCACTTCTCCAATACAACATCTCACTCTCTCTTTTTCTTCTCCTTTTTCTGCATACATACCTCCTATCACTAACATCCAATCTTCGGACACTCAATCACTAGCATTTCCCTCACCCTAGCCTATGACCACTAATGTTCCTCAGTCCAACTCACCCTGTTCTATTACTTCCCCAGCACCCATTTCACTATCATCTCCTAAACCACTTGGACATTATATGACAACACGCTCTAAAAGTAGTATTTTTAAACCATGTCAGGTTCTCGACCTCAATGCAGTTGTGACTCCCTCTGTTAAGACCTGTGAACCTACCACAGTCACTCAAGCCTAAAAGTCTCCTTATTGGCATCAAGCTATGTCTGATGAATATGACGTCCTACTTCATAACTCTACTTAGACACTTGTTCCGTTTCATCTTGCATAAAATGTCATCGGGTGTAAGTGGGTTTTTCGAATTAAGTGGAATACTGATAGGTCCATTGCCAGGTATAAGGTCCGTTTAGTAGCCAAAGGCTTCCATCAACGTCCTACTGTTGACTTTATAGAGACATTCAGTCATGTTGTTAAATTCATAACAATCTGACAAATTCTAAGTTTAGCCGTTTCAAAAGGGTAGCACGTGCGGCAACTTGATGTAAACAATGCCTTCTTACAAGAAACATTGACTTACGATGTCTTTATGGAGCAACCTCCTGATTTTCTTCACCATCAGTATCCAAAACATGTATGTAAACTCCACAAAGCTATTTATGATCTTCGGCAAGCTCTAAGAGCCTAGTACAAAGAACTCGGCTCATTTCTTATGTCAGTTGGCTTCTCTAACTCTAAGTCTGATACGTCCTTATTTCTCCGTCAATAACCTAGCAGTATAATATATCTTCTAGTATATGTAGATGATATCATTGTGACAGGTAATAATTCTACGGAGGTTACAATATTCATTAAAAAGTTGGTCACCAAATTTTCCCTCAAAGATCTCAGTCCCTTGACTTATTTTCTGGGTGTGGAAGCAACGTCTATATCTTTAGGACTCTTCTTCTCTCAGTAGAAGTACACTCAGGACTTATTAGTGAAGACAAACATGAAAGATTCAAATGTTGTTTCAACTCATCTCTCTATTAGTAAATCGCTTCGGTTAAATGATGGCAGTCCTACTACATATCCTATTCAATATCGATAAATAATTGGCTCCTTACAATATTTAGCTCTCACTCACCCAAATATCTCATTTGCAGTTAACAAACAGTCACAATTCATGCATAAACCATCTACTACATATTGGTCAATAGTTAAATAAGTATTACGATATCTTAAAGGTACTCTTGACTATAGCATATTTCTCTACAAAAACTCTCTACTTCAACTTTATGCTTATGTTGATGCTGATTATGCTGAAAACTTTGATGATAGAATATTAATATTTGGGTATATTATCTTTCTAGGTGCCAATCTAATTAGTTGGAGTTCCAAGAAACAAAAGATAGTTGCTCAGTCAACTACTAAAACTGAGTATCGCTCTATTGCAACTATAATTGCTAAACTTAACTGAGTAATGAATCTGCTCAAAAAGCTTGACATCCGCTCTTTTGTTACTCCTAAATATATTATGATAATGTATGGGCTACCTACTTATGTGCCAATCTAGTGTTTCACTCTCGTACGAAACATATAGCAATTGACTTCCACTTTGTATGAGATCAAGTCATGAATCATCAACTATGTGTTTCTCATGTTCACACGGTAGATCAACTGGTAGACTCCCTCATGAAGCCACTCTCCCATAAGTTATTTTCACTTCATCGGTCCAAGATCGACATCCTTGTTAGGAGCACGATCTTGCGGGTGCATGTTAAAAGATAGAATTTTTAGATAGACTTGTTGTAACAACTAGTAGCAGAATGGTTAGATTGTTGAGGAAAATCCTCAACGTCTAATCTCTTTATCCCTCTCTCATCTTGTATAAATATATATAAATGAATGAATAAAGCATTGTACTTTATTTCCTTCAACTCTTCTCCTCATTTATGTCATGAATAAGTATCTCCTCTGAAAGAATTGGCCCCATCGATATTTGCCCCTAGTTCAATTTAGGTTATAGTTTTGTTAGAACTCTTCTCCTCTTTAGCTAGCTTGAATGAAAGCTAGAGATTCCAAGTCCTATTTTTTAGGGCACAATCCCGAGTTTCGAAGTGTAAAAAAGGCGAGTACAAAACTAGTGGTATGTATAGAAGAAGGGAGCCCTAAGTTGCCGTTAAGCAAGCAAGCTTTATTTCTAATGGTGAGCTAAATCCATCCAAACCCAGTCAAGGCAGAATGCAGATTCCAAAAAGGCTTTGAATAAGCTATAGGTTTCTCAGGCTTGGGAACTGCTTTGCATTAGGTGTTTAAGCTAGGTTCTTCAAATCCTGTGACTTCCAGAGCCATTCATACTGTTTAGGAATAGGGTCTATTCGCTAGGCTATCCCATAACAGATCTATTGCTCCTAACTTGTTAGGTTTGGGCAACGATGAAGAGAATCCAAGAAATGTAACTATTCAATTAAATCAAAGATATGTTGTCTCAAGTATTGGACTTGGTTGGGGATTATTTATAATATTCCATCCATGGGAAACGGAGCCCACTCTTAAAAGATATAAGAAATGGGTAGAAGATGTGTGAATGAGCAGAAAAGTATTAAAAGATGTGGAGATAGATTGGATGCCCGTTGACTATTGGCGTGAGGGACCCAGATACTTCGCTACTTTAGAAACCAATTAATTTCCTATAACTAGGATATAAGATTGCTTGAATCACTCACGTCTCAATTAGTGTTCTAATCTATATCAAATTAAAAAATAACTATATATCTTTAACCAAAAGTTAAATCATCTAAATCCTTTTCTGTAAATTGTAAAACACCTTGATATTATTCGATAATAGCTTTTGAAGTACATTAGTTATGAAAATGGTATTTCAGTATGGGCAAGAGTTTCACGTGATATGGGTCGAGATGAAAGGAAGTATAAGCATAAAAATTATAATTATGTAAATTATTATGTAGAAAACTATTATGTCAGGATTTGAAATCAAATAATACGAGATATGTTTATGATGCGTACATTTAGATGTCATTTGATTGATATCCAATTAGAACTTCAAAAGTACCACCTGTCGAATTTGAATAGCTCGTTCTATCGATCTGCAAGGAGAACTAGAATAGATCTAGACCCCTGAGAACTAGAATAGATCTAGACCCCTTCTCATCTCTTCCTATCCTTTCATAGAATCACTATAATTGATGATTTTAGGGAGATCAAGAGAATAACTGTAATTTCTCTAACTCTATTCCCTATTATCGTTTTGTGTCTTTCCATGCATTAGATTTATAGTAGGTCATGTCTATTAATAGACGAGAGCAGAGGGTCTAGTGTAAGTTATTATGAGAGTTCCTTCCATCAAGGGCATTCCCTAAAATATCCCAATATAATATAGACTTTATTTAATATTAGCTAATATCTTTTATCAGAATCTAAATAATTAATAATATATGTTATTCAATTAATAAAGGGTCATATAATCTTATATTCTCCCACTCGGCCCATTAATTGATAATATATAAAAGATATCCAAAATCAAAATAAATAAAACAAAATTTATTTAAATTTTAAAAATTGGATTCTAAAAATTTTGAAAAGCATTTTATACATGGCCATGATTTTTAAAATAAGCCAATAAGTCCAATAAGCATAATAATACTATATTCAGTCCAACTATCAATGTGAGTCATAGCGATTATGTCATCAATGTCACACTTCCTTCTATGTACTACAACACTGTTAGTCTTTCCTCAAATAGTCTATAATGACCCCTGTAATTTATCTTGTCAAGACAATCTTATTTCTTACATTTAACCATAATATAAATAATCATAAATATAAATAGGATAGAAAAAATAAATAACTTTAATTAGGCAAAAGAAATGTCAATGATAGTATCTACTTAAACATACATCACCATATCCTTTATGGCTTGCTCACAAGCCCTATTCTAAGAACATGTTCTTTGAATATTTTACACTACAAAACTTTAGTAAATGGATCAACAATCATCATAGTGGTGCTCAAATTTTTAATTGACACATGTTGTTTCTGGACTCTTTCTCTAACCACCAAGTACTTTATCTCAATGTGCTTAGAACCACTAAAGTACTTGTCATTCTTAAAGAAAAAAACTACTATAGTATTATCACAAAATATCTTCAGTGGCTTGACAATTGAGTCGACTACACCAAGTCCTGAGATAAAATTTTGTAGCCATAAAGCTTGATTTATGATCTCAAAGCATGCCACAAATTCACCTTCCATCGTAGATGATGCAATAAGTGATTATTTTATATTTTTTCAAGAAATTACCCCACTAGCCAGTATGAACGTAAATCCTAAAGTGGATTTCCTACTATCGAGGCAATTTACAAAATCAGCATCTAAATATCCCGTTATTTCAAGCTGATCTAATTTCCTATATATGAGCATATAATCTTTTGTCCCTTGCAGATATCTCATTACTTTCTTTGCAGCTTTCCATTGTTCCATTCTTGGGTTACTCTGGTTACTCTGGTATCTACCCAGCATTGTCACTGCAAAACTGATATCTGGCCTTGTACAGATTTGAGCATATAATAGACTTCTAATTACGCACCCATAATGAATATTCTTCATTTGATCCATTTCTAAGTCATTTTTCAGGCACTGGTTTTGGCTGAATTTTTCACCTCTAGTCATAGGTGTATCATTGACTTTACAAAACTGCATATTAAACCTTTCCAAGATATGATTAATATAACCTTTTTGAGATAGTCCTAACAAACTTTGAGATTTGTCCCTGAATATCTCAATGTCAATAACATAGGATGCCTCATTCATATCAACCATCTTAAAATTCTTATTGAGAAATATCTTAGTTTCGTGCAACAAACCAAGATCACTACTGGTAAGCAATATATCATCCATATATAAGACCAATATAATAAACTTACTCCCACTAACTTCAGATATATACACCAATCAACAATATTTTTCTTAAATCCGAAGGAAGTAATTGTATCATGAAACTTTATATATCATTGTCTGGAAGCTTGTTTAAGGTCATAAATGGATTTCTTAAGTTTGCAAGCCCAACTTTCCTTTCCCTTTTCTATGAATCCTTCAGGTTGTTCCATATAGATTTCCTCATCTAGACCTCTATTTAGAAATGTTATTTTTACATCCATCTGATGTAACTCAAGATCATAATAAGCTACTAATGTCATGATGATCCTTAATGAGTCCTTTCGAGAAACTAGAGAAAAGGTCTCATGGTAGTCAATGCATTCGTTTTGAGAAAAACATTTAGCCATAAGTCTGTCTTTATATTGTTTGATATTGTCCACCGAGTCACGTTTAGTTTTAAAACCTATTTACAACCGACTCTTTTACAATTATTGGACAATTCAATAAGTTCCTAGACACCATTCCGGTCCATTGATTTTAACTCATCTTTCATTGTATCATATTATTTTTCAGAATCATTACTTTTTATGGCTTGTGAAAATGATAAGGGGTCACTTTTCATTCCTATATCAAAATCTGATTCTTGCAGATATATCACATAATCATCAGAAATGACATGTTTTCTTTTTATTTGAGATCTTATCAAATCTATCAATTGTGATTGTTCTACAAGACTATCAGCGGCGACATTAACATCATGTGAGAATTCATCAATGTTATTTTGTTGGTCACCTTAATCAATTCTCTCATTGATTTGAGGAATAATAATTTCTCAAATAAGGGATAATACAGCAGAAGAAGTCTGAATCTCCTCAATATCAAAATTAATCCTTCGAGACTTTTTACTCCCACTGATTTTACCATTTTCTAGAAATTTTATATTACCAGATTCTACTATCCTTATATTATGATTAGGGCAATAAAATCTGTATCCCTTGGATCTTTCTGGGTAACCAATAAAATATCTAGAAATTATTCTTAGATCCAATTTCTTTTCATGTAGATTGAATACTCTTATCTCTGTAGGACACCCCCAAATATGTAAATGTCTTAAACTGGATTTTCTACTAGTCCTTAACTCAAATAAAGTTGACAGAACTGACTTACTAGGAACCCTGTTCATGATATACATAGCTATCCTAAGAGTATCACCCTACATTGACTCAGGTACAAAGGGATTACTCATCATGCTCCTAACTATATCCATAAGAGTACGATTTCGTATTTCAGTAGCACCATTATGTTGTGGTATACCTGGTAATGCATATTGAGCATAAATACCCCACTGTTCTAGGAATCTAGCAAAAGGACCAATATTCTGACCGAATTCATCATATCTGCAATAAAATTCACCACCCCTGTCAGATCTGACAATTTTAACTTTTCTATATAATTATCTCTCGGCTCATTCATGTACACTTCAAGAATGTCAACAGCTTGGAACTTTTCATGTATTAGATAAATATAGTCATATATGGACAGATCATTTATAAATGTGATGAAATAACTTTCTCTACTAAAACAAGAAATATGGAGTGGTCCGTAGATATCAATATGAATAATTTCAAGAAGTTCTTTACTTCTTGTGGTATTTTTTTTGTATGCTTAGTTTGCTTTCCTTTAATATAATCTATGTAAACATCAAAATCAATGAAGTCTAAATTTTTCAAAATATTATCCTTCACTAATCTTTCAATTATTTTCTTGGAGATATGCCCCAAACTTCTATGCCACAATATAAAATCTTTCATTATTGGAATTATTTTTCATTCCAATACTTGATTGTAAGGTTAATAATGTATTTGCAAACTCAAGATTCAAATTAATTCTGTATAAACCATCACACAGAATTCCAGAACCAACTTTTATTTAATCATAAAATATGTTAAGTTTACTATTACTAAAATAAATATAATATCCTGACTCATCAATTCTAAATAGAGAAATTAAATTTTTAGAACTTGTAGGAACAAAACATGTGTCATTCAAATCCATCAGATGACCCATCTCAAGGCGTAAGCGGTAAGTCCCTATTGATACCACTTTTGCTTTGAGACGATTTTTCATAATTATGAATCTTTTATTTTCTTTTGGTTTTCGAATTAAAAGGACTCCATATATATTATTAGTAATATGAGTTGAAGCGCTATAGATATTATTTTGGTTTTCGAATTAATGCTTTGAGTTTTACCAAAATATGATAAACTATTGATATCATCAATATTTAACCTTTAGGTAAAAATACTGACATATCTAGTGTTTATACAAGATCTTTTATGGAGGACTGATACCATCCTTATGGAATAGTTTTGCTACCTTTGGGTATACAATTCTAAACTGTAAGGATATCCAAAACAGTATCATCCTACCTCATCACATAATTATTTGAAATAGATTATCTTTGGGATTATCTAAATCTCTTAATTATGTATGTAATTTTGAATATTATTTCTTTAATTTTATTGAGGACTTGTTCCTTAATGTAATTTTATAAATCATTGATCTAGGCCACTTTGGTAACTACAAGGCTAATGTAGTAATATAAAATATAAATTAAATTATCCTATGAATGATAAGACTTTAATTGTATTTATATCCTATAAGCCTATCATCCCAGACTACTTGGTAGCTACTGGTCAGGTATAACTTAAGGAGATGAACTATAAATAATATTCATCAAACTCATTTGAACTAATTTATGCTAAAATAGTTCAATAACATAATAATAATAATAAAAATAATAATAATAAAACACTTAATCAGCAGAAAAAACTCATATGATAACTATAATCATGATAATACATAAATCATGCTTCATGTGAAAAGTAAATATTATTTCATAATTACTAACATTTGCATGTGAATAACTGAATAAATATCCAAGAAACAATAATTGGATTTAACAAATACAATCAATAATTCATATAAAAACTATAAAGAAATAATAATTTATAACTTTTTAAAATTAAATTAATTAATTTTATTTAATTGGAGAAGCCCATAAGTCCAATTAAATAAATTGATTAAAATATAATCAATGAATAATCAAAATATAATCATGATTAACTTTTATTAGATTATATATTGATCAATTTTATAATTCACAAAATAAAACATAATTTCTCAATTTTGTAATGGCAGAACTATAATTCCAAAAGGATATAAAAAGAATTACAAAATTTATAAAATATTATAGGATTAATAGTAAAACAGTCGAAGGATAAAACTGTAATTTCGATGAATGGTAAAACTGTAATTTGAGCAGAATAGCAAAACTATAATTTTTCACTTATGGTAAAACTATAATTTTTTATTTAATGGCAAAACTATAATTTTCCACTTAATGGTAAAACTGTAATTTTCTTTAAGAAAAAAAAACGCTAACTTTTTCCTTCTGGCCTCTGTCTAGCCAACATGCTACGCGGCCCACGCAGTGGTGGTCGGTTGCACGCTGCATCACCAGCTGTAGGAACACGCCCACTAGCATGCGGGGCCACTGCTTGTATGGCCTCTGCTGCACGCGGCTACCTCCGCGTGTGGCCATTGCTTGATGCAACTGCCTCCGCGTGCGGTCGTCTCTTGATGCGGCTGCCTCCACGTGCAGTCGCCGCTTGATGCGACTGCTGCCTATGCTCGACCGACCCAATGCACGGTCGACCGTCAACGTGGCCGGCGCGGTTGATCTGTGCGCGCATGTCGCTCAGTGTAGTGTCGCCACATATAGATCCAGCCAAAAACGTGGCAAGATTGCTGCATCTTTTCCATGATGCACAGTAACCATCAAGAATCGTTCACAAGCAAACGATTGAATTTAACAGATTGGAATATAGATTGATCAAATATCAGATCAATGCATCGTAAATAAGAATAGATCTAATATTTTTTATCTCAAAACCTAGGCTGTGATACCAATTGTAAGCATAAAAACTATAATTATGCAAACTATTATACAGAAAACTATTATGCCACGATTTGAAATCAAATAATACGAGATCTGTTTCTGATGCATACCTTTAGATGCCATCTGATTGCGATCCAATTAGATCTTCAAGAGCACCACCTGTTGGATCCGAATAACGTCATTCTATCGATATGCACGAAGAATTAGAATGATCTATATCCCTTCTCTCTTCCTATCCTTTCACAGGACCATTGTAATTGATGATTTTGGGGAGATCAAGAGAATAACCATAATCGCTCTAACTCTATTCCCTATTGTCGTTCTGTGCCTTTCCGGGCATTAGGTTTATAGTAGGTCCTGTCCACTTATAGGCAAGAGCAGAGGGTCTAAAGTAAGTTATTAGGAGAGTTCCTACCATCAAGGACATCCCCTAAAACATCCCAATATAATATAGATTTTATTTAATATTAGCTAATATCTTTTATCATAATCTAAATAATCCATAATATATCTTATTCAATTAATAAAGGGCCACATAATCTTATAGGAAGAGGATTCAGATGACTCATAGGCATTTCCTCCCACACACCTGCTGGAGAAGGATACGTTTACGAAGGGCCAAGACGATGGATTTTGGTCAAAAGTGAGATATAAAATGCTAGAACTCAGCTGATTAGAGTAACGAAAGTGGAATATCTAGATGGTGGTGTAGGAGTTGGCAAATTAAAGGGATAAACCCCGCCTTTATGGAACCCATACAAAATTGAGACATAGCATTTATAAGCTCCTTCATAAAGAGTATGAGTATAAACTCATCCAAAATAATGGAGAAAATAAGAAGACAAACCCAGTTTAGCAATAATTTATAGGATTGTGAGGTATTTTTTAGGGTAAATCCAATCCTTCACTTTAGGAAAGGACCTATTCTTGTTTTGTTATTGCTCAGTTCTAATAAAATTATTACATTAGCCTTCGAATCGGCTCATGTAGTAATCCTTGTCACAATAATAGTTTAAAAGTAAAATAAGAAGAAAGATCAGATAGCCTACTTATGATGTCTTCTGTATTTCTATAATAGAATTGTGGATTGACTTAATTCATGGCTAGTCTGAAGACCCCGACCCCAGATCTATCAATAACAAGTTGGAAGCAATTGATTGATAACTCGCTGTCAGCTAACTGCCTGCCCAATCCAAAGTAACTGGATGCAAGGAATAATTTCACTTGTAGATATTTTACCTATTCATTATCTAAGTGTTGAATCTCATATTTTGATGATGAAATCAATTGATATTTTATTGATCTAATATGTGTATTAGAGAAAATAATGTAGGATTAACTATGATGGAGGAAAGGAACTACAACCTAATGTTGGGCCAGAATCAAGGAATGCGGTGGAAGCTCACAGGAGTTCGTTGAAGGAATTGGGAAGCTCGTTGGGAACATACTAGGAGATCGTTAGAAGAAGACCGTAAGACTTATCGGAAAAATGTCGAAGGTTGCCGGATTGTCGGGGGTTAGGTCAATTGTTGAACTTGATGGTCTTGTATGGTTGTATTCAGTGAGTCATATTTAGGTTCGAGTCCTAATTCAGTTAATTTTGGAAGGAATCCAATTTAATTCAAGAGAGACAAACTGGGTCCACGTTTAGGTTTGGATTGAGCTCAGGTTGAACTTATTTAAAAGGGTCAACTGAAGGTTTAAGTCGGGAATTGAAAAGTGTAGAAAACACTTCTCCAGGTCGGTGGGTGGTAGTTGTACCACCCAAGTCAGCGGTCGTATCACCTAACTCGGTGGTTGTACTGCCAATGCTTAGTTTCAAGATAGCTTTCAGCGGCAATACCATCGGCGTTGATGGTTGTATCACCTGTACCCAAATTTTTGGGATATGTTTGAACTTTTGGCTCCATTTTCTAAGCCAATTGGTGTCTATAAATACCCAAGACTTCTTGCATTAAGTACAAGAAATTGAGCAAGAAAATTGTGACAAAAAAATATGCTAAAAGGATGCAAGAAAACGAAAGAGTGCAAGGGAGTGAGCAAGAAAGTTTGTAATCCTTGTAAAGGTCTCCCTTGCGAGTTGTAAGTGAAATACTTATAAGAGTTTGGCCTTAACCCGAAGAAGATCAGTAGTTGATACTAGCGGGCCTCGATGAAGGGGACTCGGGAAGTGGACGTAAGCCAAGTTGTGGCCGAACCATTATAAATTGTGAGCATCTCTTAACTTTATTTTTTGATTATATATGTTCTTATTCGAGCTTTCCTTTAGCAAGATTATAACTTAGTTTCGTTAAATCATTTTATTACTCACTTATTCAACTTGAATGAAATGCTTTCGATGTTCAGTTTTGCTTCAAATGAAAGTTTTCTTTAAACTAAGATTTCAGCACTTGCACTAATTCATATCCCCCCTCCCTCTCCCCCTCTTAGTGCCAATTAATCCTAACAATTAGTATCAGAGTGAGTAAGTACTTTTGTTTGGAATGAACAAGGGACATTCTATTGCACGTTCTCCCATATTCAATGGGACAAATTACATATATTAGAAAATAAGAATATATATTTTTTATATATGTATTTTGATTTATGGCATATTATTGAGAATGGTTTTAAAAAGTTTTTCAAACTAATGAACGAATGAAATGTTTTAGAAAAAAATATTTTTTATTAAATACAAAAGAAATAAATGTCTTATTTTGTGCTCTTGATAAGAATGAATTTAATCAGATTTCTGTTTGTGAAACTGCTTACGAGATTTGGCATACACTTGAAATCACACACGAAGGCACTAGTAGAGTTAGAGTATAAGATTAATCTTTTAGTGCATAGTTATGAATTATTTTAAATGAAACCAAGTGAGACCATTGAAGACAAGTACACATAGTTCATGAATGTCGTCAATGGTCTAAAAGCTCTTAGTAAAAGTTTTTCTAATTTTAAACTTTTAGTAAGATATTAAGATCTCTTAAAAAAAAATTGAGATCCTAAAGTAATTACAATTTAAGAAGCTAAAGATCTAAATAATTTTTTTCTTAAAAAACTTATTAGATTAGATCACTTATGACTTATGAACTAAGTTGTAAAGCTCATGGTGAATTTGAAGAACCCCTTCCAAAGAACATAAATGATTTAACACTGATAACTAAAGATGAACACATTCCAAAGAACAAAATAACTTAACACTAAAAACTGCATATGACTCCTCAAGTGAAACATCGAGTGATGATAACAATGACTTTACACTACTGACAAGAAAAATAAAAAAATAAAAAAGAACAAAAATTAAAAAAATAAAAATAAACCAAAAAAGGATAATATAATATGTTTTGAATGTAAGAAGGCATAATATTTCAAAAGTGAATGTCCACTATTGAAGAAGAAGGGATCATAATACAAGAAGAAGGATCTATCGACAACTTGGGATGAGTCAAGCTCATTAGATGAAGAGACCACAACAAGGAAGAGGTTGTCAACTGTTCTCTTATGGTCATCCATGAGGAGGTATGTACATCTTCCAATATCTCTTTTACTAAATTACTAAATATTTTCCATGAGCTTTATTATGAATTTAGAAAAACTAGCAAGTCTTATAAACTATTTAAGAAAGAGCATGATTCACTAGTTTGTAGATTTGATCAAATATATGAAGCATCACTATTACTTAGTTCATGCACCAAATGTGAAGATTTAGAGGAACTTAGAAAGAAACATTTTGTATTACAACATACATTAGAAAATTTTAAAATAGAGAATAAATTCCTAAACATAATCCTTGCAAATAAGGGTCATGTTCATAGGAAAGAAGGTATAGACTTTATGAGTAATACTTAACAAAAACCAACTATCTTCGTTAAAGGATTCACTCTAAACTTGCCATAAAAAATTAAATGTAACTTTTGTTGTAGATTATGACATATAGCTTACAAGTGTTCATTTAGAAAGTATAATCCATATTTATTAATTTGGGTTCCTAAAGAAACCATAAAGAACAAAAAACCTATAGTTAAATTAGGTAGAGCTCTTCATGAAGGACCCAAAGTAAAATGGGTACCTAATTTAAAACTATCTTTCTTGTAGGATTGCCTCCTAAACAACAAAAAATTAATTATATTATATGTTGAAAATATTGATAATAAATCTTTTGATGGTTGATTAGTCTTAAATGTTTTTCAATAATTCATAACTAGTACATATTAGTACAAAATAAATTATAACTAAAGAACCTTCATTTTTTTATAAAAAAATATTTGTATTAAAATTTATGAAAAAATAGATTTTGATGATAATTGAATATTAGTTTAAAAAATCATTGGCTTGGATGTTATATTGATTTAAGTGCTATGGTAAATGCATGATGAGTTGTTTCTACTAAAGGTTGTATGATAGAGGCTTGAAATAATATACATAAAAGAATAAAAAATAGTGCACTAGCGGTAGAACTATTGGACTAGCAGTGGCACCACCAAAACACACCGTATACAAGAGGTAGAACCACTCAGTTGGTGATTCCATCACCGGAAACCCAGCCCATATAAATAGCACTCAGGGCCAGTGGTAGAACCGAACCAAACCCCTTTCACACTCCGCTATAACCTTCTAAAAATTCCCTTTCCTCTTCAAATCTAAAGAACAATCTCTATCTCTAGGAAATCACAACAAAGGTAACTCTCAAAACATTGCTCTCAATCTATTCTTTGATCTTACTTTTTACTTGCAATACATGTAGTTCAAATAGCTCTTAGAAGATCCTTAAGGGATACAGGAAAGAGGAGATTAGATGAAATATTTGACCCTATATACTTTGATACCCATGAACATACCATAAAATTCTCAATCTTTGAATTTAGAAATATTCATAAGGGAAATATGTAGGTCTAGAAGATTTAAGAGATTTGGAACCAATCCAATGATTTGTTAACTTAAACGCCCTACCTATCCTTCAAATGAATGAACCCATTTATCCTAGACTTGTTAGATTATTCTACAATAACTTGCATATAGATTATTAAGATAAGGTATCTACATATCTCTTGGGGCATCATATAGCTATTACGGATAGTTTAATTTACAATCTCATAGGAATCCTTGAAAAAAGAAGTGGTTGCTACTTTAGAGGACAATGGGACATTAAATCAATAGGGGTTACTTACTTTGAAGTCATAGGTACCATCTTTGGTAACCCAAATCTATCTATTGTTCCTATAAGCTGTGAGCACATGCTACCTTTCAACACAAAATTACTTCATTAAATACTAATTAGTATTATACTCCATAAGCAATTTCATCATGATGAAATTAGTTAAATATACTATATATTGGATCATGACAAGACGTAATTATTGTTTCAGATATCTGTTGAGGCAAAACATGATTGAGCATTCGACTAAGGATATAATGCTTCTATAAGGTGGCTTAATAACTAGATTAATACATGCAAACAATATAGTTATTCTAATAAATAAAATAATAATAAAGTTAGATAGATACAATGTCATTGATAGAAATCTATTAAGAAGATTAAGATGCATTGTAAGAAATGGTATATGGATTAGATTGCCTAGGAGAACTAATCCTCCCCCACCTAGGCTGAAACCTTAAATACCTACACTTAAGAGAAGTCTATCTCCTCCTACTAGTCCCTTTGAGATAGCACCAGCGATGCAACCAGCACCTTCATCATTTGACGACTCTATAGTGACTCGACTTGATCGAATTGAATTACGTCAAGACCAAATGATGACTGAGATGCAACAAATCCATCAATAGCTTAATACTCTAATTAGATATTTTGGATTACAATCACCTAAATAGTTTATATGTTTAGAATTGTAAGGAAAAAGTTAGTGGTACTAATTGTGATGTATTTCTTGCACTCTTATGATGTATTCTTTTATGACATGTACTTTTTTAATATTAAGAAGTACTTTTTGATGGCTTAGTGATGCATGCAATACTTTATGATATTAGACATCACTTTATTAGAGATTATATGAATAATCTTAATATATTATTAGAATTTATTGATACTAAGCATTAATTAGTAGATATTTTTACTAAGCCATTAAATGAAGAGTAATTTGACTTTATTATAAGATAATTAGAAATGCTAAACCATTAAAATGAATGATTTGCTATATTTTAGATTTCTTAATTTACTTGAAATTTACATAAGATAGCTCTTAATATTTCCTTAGATTTCTTAGTTCTTTTTAAACTTTCTTCCGAAATGATTCTCTTTGAAATTGACATTACAATAATGAGATTTGAAGTTCTTTTTGTGATGACATTTTTATCCTTTCTCAAACATTATTTCAATTCATGATAAATATTTATAAAAGAAAACTATGTGACATAAACTTTTATGATACTTGATATGAGCTCTCTTTTGTATCCTCTCTCAAAATTTATTTTGATTCATGGATCTTTTATATCCTTGATGAATAATTTCGAATGTATCACTCTCTACTACTTTTTTTTATACTAAAGTTTTGGATTTTTAAACCCCCCTCTTTTTCATTTCTTTTTGTTTCTTATTTACAAAGGGGAAAAAAAATTTTCATAAGAAAATTATGTCTCTTATCTTATTTTACTAAGGGGGAGCAATTTGCTCCAAATATTTTGATATAATCATTATTTATGAGAAAAGTTTTTCATGAGAAAACTCTTACATAATTATTATTTATGTACCTTGAAATTTGATACATCATGAAATTATATACCTTGAAATTAATTACTTAATATTTTGTCTTTATGTTGATCACAAAAGGGGAGAAATAGCATATTGATGACATATGGTAAACTAAGCATTTTTTTTATAAACAAAGAGGGAGAAATGATTGATGACTTAAGAGAAAAAATTTTAAAATTTTAAAATTAATGTATGACTGATGTAAAATCTTTGATGATTTGATGATTTGATGATTGATGACTTAAGACAAAAATGCTTTATGTTGATGTTACATTATTTCTAAAGTTGATAAATGAATATAATATTACATCTATTGAAATTGATGTTATATCATTTCTGAAGTTGATAAATGAATATGATATTGCATCTATTGATGAAAATTGTTTGAAATGTTATATCATGATATTTGAATTCAAGATTATTTAGTTCTCTTGAATTTAAGTTTACTTTCTTTGGATTATGGCATGGAGATAGGGGGAGTTAAGGTTAACTCCCATCATCAATTGGTTGTTATCATTAAAAATGAGAGATTATTGAACCTTGAATTTTGATGATTAAATCAATTGATGGTTTGTTGATCTAATATTGACACACATTTAATTATACATATGTGACCTTTAAAATTCTAAAGGTATGACCCTTAATATTCTAACAATCTCTCACTAGGTCATATATGTATTCTGACAAATGTATTATATTTTATGAGCTCAAAACTGTTGTCATTATTAAATAGGACATATAACATAATCTCACCTATTGGCTATATTATAGGACTAAAACGGTTTTCGCTATATCAATCATAGCTAAACCCATCAGTGATCACTAATATTAATATAACTAAATGACATAGATCAATCATTAAATGTGTGACATGAAAATTACATGAATATGATCTATACATGTTAATTTTTAAATGGTCCAACTTTTTCTTTATGAGATCATTAATAGCCATAATATACAAAGTGTAATAAACTATAGCTTTATTTATGATAAAAAATATCTATCTATAAATATAAAATCTAGCATAGAACATATAATAAACATCTTATAAACTCCCACTAAATTAAAGTTTTTTAAATTCTAATACACCTATATCAACGGTATGCTCATGAAAGACCATGGGTGGTACACGTTTTGTGAGAGAATCTACCAACATAAAATTTGTTCCTAAATTTTCTATAGAAATTTGTCCACTTCGTATCTTTTCTTTCACAACTAGGAACTTAGTGTCAATATGCTTTGACTTAGTCGAGCTCCTATTGTTGTTGGAATATAAAATAGTTAATTTATTGTCATAGTATATCTTTAGCAATCTTTCAACTCCTTGTACTATTTACAGCTCTGTGACAAAATTCCTCAGCCAAATTCTATGACTGGATACCTTAAAACATGCTACAAATTATACTGCCATGGTGGAAGAATTAATAAAAGATTACTTAGCATTGCACTAAGAAATCAGCCCACCAACCAACTTATAAACGTACGTCAAAGTGGATTTCTTACTGTCTTAGCATCCAACAAAATCAAAGTTAGAATACCCAATGATCTCGAAGTCGTCTGATCTCTTATATATGAGCATATGATCTTTTATCCACTTTAAATATCTTAACTCTTTTAGTTGTCTTCCAATGATCTATTCCAGAATTGCTTAAGTATCTGCCTAGCACCCCAACAATGTACAAACTTGTGTATACATTTAGACTCCCTACAACTAATGCATAAGAAATCTTCTGCATTTCTTAAGTTTCTAGATTTTCTGATTAAGACTGAATTTGTCTCCCTTTGCAGTAAGGGTATTTCCTAGTTTATAATTCTTCATGTTAAACCTTTTAAGTATCTTATCGATATAATTTATTTGTGATAATCCTAATATACCCTGAGATCTATCATGAAGTATATTGATTCCTAATACAAAAGAGGCATCACCAAGATCTTTTATCTCAAAATTTCTTGATAGAAATATCTTGGTCTTGTTCAATATACCTATATCATTTGTGGTAAGCAGAATGTCGTCAACATACAATATCAGGAAAATAAATTTGCTCCCACTTAACTTGTGATACATATAATCATCAATAGCATTCACCTCAAAACCAAATAAGAGAATTACGTGATGAAATTTATGATATCACTAATAGGATAATAGTTCTAGCCCATAGATGGATTTTATCAATTTACAAACTATTTTCTTTAGGTCTCCTAACATAAAGTTTTCTAGTTGTACCATATAAATTGTTTCATTGATATTTTTATTGAGAAATATTATTTTGACATCTATCTGATGAAGCTCTAAATCAAAATATGCAATTAGAGCTATAATTATCCTAAAAGTATCCTTCATTAAAATTGGAGAGAAGGTCTCTTTAAAGTTAATTCTTTTTTTTTAGTATAACTTTTTACCACAAGACATGCCTTATACCTCTCCACAATACCATTAGAATCCCTTTTGGTTTTAAAAAACTATTTACAACTAATTGGTTTCACGCCTTTTGGTAATGGGACAAGTTCCTAAACTTTGTTATCTTGCATAGACTTATACTCTTGATTCATTATTTCAATCCACTTATCTGAATTGGACTCCTCCATAGTTTAACGAAAGTTGATTAGATCATCTTCCATTATACCACTACTTTCTTTATGTTCCTAGAGAAATATCATATAATCATCTAAAATAGCACTCCTCCTTTCTCTAGTGCATCTTCGCAAAGGTGTTGGCTTTTGTGGCACATGTTCTTGAGGATATTGAGTTTGTTCCTCATGAATAATTTTCACATGTTGTATAGGAGTTGAAATGACTATATCCTTTTGAGGTACGAAATTTTTAATACATCAGTGACAACCATATGTATTGTATTAGATTGAACCAATTGTTCCTCAAAGGTGAAGTCTTGAACTTTATTTCTCCCTCCAAATTCAATGTCTTAAAAAAATATTGCAATACCCATCTCAAAAATACTTCTGGATTTGGAATCATAAAATTTATACCCCTTAGAAATGTCAGAACAACTAATAAAGTAATGTTTATTGTTCAGGGTTCCAATTTCTTTTCATTAGGCCTATAAGGCTTTGCCTCAACTAGACAACCCCATACACAAAAGTACCTAAAACTAAGCTTTCTCCCAGTCCAAAGCTCATAATGTGTTTTTGCAGTTACTTTACTTAGTACTCTATTGAGGATGTAAGCTGCAGTCTTTATTGCTTCTCCTCAGAGTGACTTTGGTAAAGTAGATTGAGAATTCATGCTTCTTACCATGTCTTTAAGTGTGTGGTTTCGTCTTTCAGCTACACCATTCATATTAGGTGAGCCTAGCATTATATATTATACAATTTCATACTTCTCTAGGTATAAAATAAATGATCCTGGATATTATTCACCTGAACCGTTATTTATACTGTAATATTTCCCTCCACGGTCAGATCTAACACTTTCTATCCTTTTGCTAAGTTGATTTTGAACTTCAGCTTTAAATGATTTCAACACATACAAAAACTGAGACTTTTCATGTATTAGATATAAGTATTCATATCTAGAGTAATCGTCTACAAAAGATATAAAATATTATTGACCATTCTATTAAGCTGTAGGAAATGATCCATAAATATCTGTATGTATCAATTCTAATAAGCTCTAAATGTACCGATCTCTTGCATTTGTTTACCCTTAATCAAGAATCGTGGGATCAAGAATCCCTTTTGACATAAGTCTTTCAACTATATTTATAGAGATGTGTCTTATACCATAATACACTTGAAATTTTAATTTTACATTTATTACTTCATAATTCTACATTCAGGCATTCATGATAGTATACTATAGTATCAAGCAAATATAAATTGTCAAAAGCCATAAGTGAACTAGTCCCAATTATATTTGAATTTAAAGATAAAGTAAATTGATTATTTACAAATGAACAAAAATAGCTAGATTTGTCCAAATAAGAAATAAAAATTTAATTTCATCTAAATGATGGTACAACAAAAGTGTCTTTCAAATCTAAATAGTATCCAGTACATAATAACAATCTAATAAGTCAAGCTTTTTAATGTTTTAAGCTTTGAAGTAAGATTAAACATCTTCATGATATACTCCCTTATATTTCCTTTACCCCAATATACCTCATGGAAATCAAGTTCTAAAGTAGAATGCTTGTTTCTGTCTTTTTATTTTAAAAAAAATATTTTTATATTTCGGTAAGGAAATCTTTAGCCTTAGTAATCCCTTCAGACACAGCATCTCTAAAGATCTCCATATTACTGCACTTAATAATCGTAAGACTCATACGATTAGACCTATCCCACTTCTCAAATAGTCTCCTTTCATCAGGAGTGCTAGATTTTGTACAAGAAGTGGATTAGTCTTTCCTTAGTGCAAGGTCCAGATCCATGCAGCCCAAAACTATCAAAATATTTTCCTTCCAATCCTTAAAGTTAGTTCTATTTAGAACCGGTACTGAACTGGGGTTAGCATATATTGTAGCAAGAGAACCTAAATAAGAGAACAATAGACAACCACAAATTATGCACAAATTTATAATACCATCACTGAAGAAAATTCAAAAAATGATATAACCTATCTCAAGATACAAAGTGTAACATTAATATCTTCTTCAATGTTAATTGCTAGTGATAGTTTTATTATAATAATCAAACACTAAAAATAAGGCATGTCAAATGATAAACCCATCTTTAGATTGATATATCATTCACATGTAAAACTTTATAATTGTCACGCGTCTACCATCACATGTGTATATAAAATCCTGCTCGTCATTAACCTTCCTTTTGGCTATGTAATTACCATATAGATGTAAATATACACTGCATTTAATATTTTCATGAGAAATATCACACATAAGAAGTCACTTTAGCGACTTCATGCATCATATTACTCAATCTAATATTAAACAACTATATAATCACTAATTGAATTTGAACCATAATAGTCAAATTGGCTTGATCTTAATTTGTTGATTCAAATATTTAAAACTTGTAAACTATTCAATTTATATTAATAAATAACTTTATAGAACCAATATTGTGTTTAAGTCAATTAGATAAAATCTAATGGCACTACAGCGAATAGTTGTGTCGTATATGAATCTTTTTTTTTATAACAAAGAATATTGGAGAATGTGCTACAACGAAGAGTTCTATAAATGGTTCATTTATTTGATTGGAGGACTTCTGAAAATCATTTTTGACAATACACTATAAATCAAAATCTAAAGAGATCAAGAAAATACGTATTCGAATTTTATAGGATGTGTAATACGTCCCATTGAATATGGGAGGACATGAAATGTAATGTCCTTCATTCATACCAAACAAAGTTATTTACTCAAGTGGGTATTAATTCAATAAGTAAATACCTTGCTTTGAGACCAATTGTGAGGACGGGAGGGGGGGTGTTGTGGGGGGTGTTGAATTAATACAAGTGCAAAAAATCATAGTGTAAGGAAAACTTTTCATGAGAATCAAAATTAGAATCGAAAGTGTTTCATTAAGTAAAGTGAGCAATAAGCTATTGAACATGATTATGCTCAAAGAAAGCTCCTTATGAAAATATACATAATAAAAAACAACAAAGTAGAGAAATGCTCACAGATTTATAGTAATTCGGCCTCAACCTAGCCTACATCCACTCGCGAGTCCTCTTCTCCGAGGTCCACTGGTGTCTATTACCGATCTTCTTTGGATGAAGACTAAATCCTTACAGGCTTTCAACTCAAAGGAGACTTCTTACAAGAAAGACAACATTTAGCTCACTTCCTTCCCCATTTTCTTTTTCTTGAACACTTTTAGCACCTAATTTTTTGCACAACTTAGGGTATTTATAAGCCTCAATTGGCTTTAGAAGAATGGAGCCAAAATTTAAACTCACCTAAAAACTCTAGATATAGGTGGTACAATCGTCGGCGTCAACAGTTCAACCGCCAAAAGCCACCCTGAAAATAAGGTAAGGGTAGTACAACCATCGGCTTGGGTGGTTCAACCACTGCCTGTTGCCCGGATTCCTGGGCGCTGATGGTACAACTATCGCTTATTGGCGATACAACCACTAGGATTTTTGGAGAAGTGATTTCTAATCCTGACTTATACCTCCTATTGACTAATTCCCAGGTCAACCAATTGAGCTCGACCTGAGCTCAATCTAAACCCCCATAGTGGACTCGGTTTGCCTCACTTGGGTTAATTTGAATTCCTTCCAAACTTAACTCAAGTTAGACTTAAATCTAATGATGCTAACGACGAGTAATTAATTATAATCAATGTGACCATCAAGTCCAACAAGACCCTCCTAACTCCCGAAAAGCTTTTCGATAACCCCCGATGATCTTTCGACGAGCCTCTTGATCTTCTTTCGGTGAACTCCTGATACCATCCTGGCAATCTCCTTATCACCTTTAGCAAGCTCCCGACTTACTCCAAGCAAGCTTTTAATACTTTGGCAAGCTTCCGGTGAACTCCTAACAAGCCTTTGATCCCTTTCGGCAAGCTCCTAGTGAACTCTCGACAAGCCTCTGCTTCCTTCAGCAAGCTCCCAGCGAACTCCTGTTAAGCTTTTGATACCTTCGGCAAGCTTCCTGCTAGTCTCTCGGCGAGTTCCCACTGCATCGTCCAAACCTCGACTCAATGCCCTGGACTTGACTCTGGCCCAATATATGATTGTAACTTTCTCTCTATTATAGTTAATCTTGCATCAATCAACTCTAACACACATGTTAAATCAATAACCTATCAATTGATTTCATCATCAAAATATAAGATTCAACAAATATTTTATGCTATTGATAGATGATTGCACAAGAATGATGTAAGTATATTTTCTCAAAGAAAAGTATGAGGTTTTTTATGTTTTTAAAAACTTTAAAGCATTTGTGAAAAAACAAAATGGTTGTTTCATTAAGACTCTAAGTACTGATAGAAGGGGTGAATTCACTTTCAAAGATTTTTTTGATTTTTGCAAGAATACAGGCATTCATAGGGAACTAACTATAAGCTATACTCCCTAACAAAATGGAGTAGTAGAGCAAAAAAAATTGAGTAGTGGTCGAGACTGCTATTGTGTTTAAGTCAATTAGACAAAATCTAATGGCACTACAGCGAATAGTTGTGTCGTATATGAATCTTTTTTTTTATAACAAAGAATATTGGAGAATGTGCTACAACGAAGAGTTATATAAATGGTACATTTATTTGATTGGAGGACTTCTGAAAATCATTTTTGACAATACACTATAAATCAAAATCTAAAGAGATCAAGAAAATACGTATTCGAATTTTATAGGATGTGTAATACGTCCCATTGAATATGGGAGGACATGAAATGTAATGTCCTTCATTCATACCAAACAAAGTTATTTACTCAAGTGGGTATTAATTCAATAAGTAAATACCTTGCTTTGACACCAATTGTGAGGACGGGGGGGGGGTGTTGTGGGGGGTGTTGAATTAATACAAGTGCAAAAGATCATAGTGTAAGGAAAACTTTTCATGAGAATCAAAATTAGAATCGAAAGTGTTTTATTAAGTAAGTGAGCAATAAGCTATTGAACATGATTATGCTCAAAGAAAGCTCCTTATAAAAATATACATAATAAAAAACAACAAAGTAGAGAAATGCTCACAGATTTATAGTAATTCGGCCTCAACCTAGCCTACATCCACTCGCGAGTCCTCTTCTCCGAGGTCCACTGGTGTCTATTACCAATCTTATTTGGATGAAGACTAAATCCTTACAGGCTTTCAACTCAAAGGAGACTTCTTATAAGAAAGACAACACTTAGCTCACTTCCTTCCCCATTTTCTTTTTCTTGAACACTTTTAGCACCTAATTTTTCACACAACTTAGGGTATTTATAAGCCTCAATTGGCTTTAGAAGAATGGAGCCAAAATTTAAACTCACCTAAAAACTCTAGATATAGGTGGTATAATCGTCGACATCAACAGTTCAACCGCCAAAAGCCACCCTGAAAATAAGGTACGAGTAGTACAACCATCGGCTTGGGTGGTTCAACCACTGCCTGTTGCCCGGATTCCTGGGCGCTGACGGTACAACTATCGCTTATTGGTGATACAACCACTAGGATTTTTGGAGAAGTGATTTCTAATCCTGACTTATACCTCCTGTTGACTAATTCCCAGGTCAACCAATTGAGCTCGACCTGAGCTCAATCTAAACCCCATAGTGGACTCGGTTTGCCTCACTTGGGTTAATTTGAATTCCTTCCAAACTTAACTCAAGTTAGACTTAAATCTAATGATGCTAACTACGAGTAATTAATTATAATCAATGTGACCATCAAGTCCAACAAGACCCTCCTAATTCCCGAAAAGCTTTTCGATAACCCCCGATGATCTTTCGAAGAGCCTCTTGATCTTCTTTCGGTGAACTCCTGATACCATCCTGGCAAGCTCCTTATCACCTTTTGCAAGCGCCCGACGAACTCCAAGCAAGCTTCTAATACTTTGGCAAGCTTCCGGTGAACTCCTAACAAGCCTTTGATCCCTGTCGGCAAGCTCCTAGTGAACTCTCGACAAGCCTCTGCTTCCTTCAGCAAGCTCCCAGCGAACTCCTGTTAAGCTTTTGATACCTTCGGCAAGCTTCCTGCTAGTCTCTCGGCGAGTTCCCACTGCATCGTCCAAACCTCGACTCAATGCCCTGGACTTGACTCTAGCCCAATATATGATTGTAACTTTCTCTCTATTATAGTTAATCTTGCATCAATCAACTCTAACACACATGTTAAATCAATAACCTATCAATTGATTTCATCATCAAAATATAAGATTCAACAAATATTTTATGCTATTGATAGATGATTGCACAAGAATGATGTAAGTATATTTTCTCAAAGAAAAGTATGAGGTTTTTTATGTTTTTAAAAATTTTAAAGCATTTGTGAAAAAACAAAATGGTTGTTTCATTAAGACTCTAAGTACTGATAGAAGGGGTGAATTCACTTTCAAAGATTTTTTTAATTTTTGCAAGAATAGAGGCATTCATAGGGAACTAACTATAAGTTATACTCCCTAACAAAATGGAGTAGTAGAGCAAAAAAAATTGAGTAGTGGTTGAGACTGCTAGATGTATGCTTAAAGAAAATGTAGTTCCAAAGGAGTTTTAGGCAGAAGCTATGAAACATCGGTATATTTTATAAATCACTTTCCTACCATGGTAGTACAAGAAAAAAAACCTTATGAAGCATGGTTAAACAGAATGTAAGATGCAAGTCATTTAAAGGTATTTGGTTGTATTGCTTACTTTCATGTTCCTATTGAAAAAGAAATAAACTTGATAAGAAAAGTTTTAAATATATATTTGTTGGGTATAGTAATGAGATAAAAGGTTTTAGACTTTTTAATCCTACAACTAAAAAATTAAATATGTCATGATGTTATTTTTAATGAAAAATAAACTTGAAAGTCTAAAGCAATTGAAATAACAATATATGTAAAAGAAATAGATAAAGCATACACTGCCTATTAATAACTTATCTGACTCTTCTCATATTTTGAATGACTCAAGTGAATATAGTGATAATGAATCACCTCCATAAAAATTTCATAGTACTTCGAAAATATATCAATCTGGTGATTTTGTGTGTTTTGCTTTGGAACCTACTTGTTTTGAAGTTGCAGCTCAGAAAGAAGAATGGGTTCAAGTAATGAATGATGAGTTGGAAGCAATAGGAAAAAAATAAGACTTGGGAATTAGTATATTTGCCTCTAGGGCAATTGGATTTGAATGGGTGTACAAGTCAAAATTTAATGCTGATTGCTTGCTGTAAAAATATAAAGCCCATTTGGTTGCCAAAGGATATACTTAACTTACAGATATTGATTTTTTAGAAATTTTTTCTCCAGCTGCTAGAATTGAGACAATTAGAATTATTTTAGCATTGGCAGTAAAAAAAAAAGGCAGGTTTATCAATTTGATATTAAATCATTTTTGAATGAAATGTTGCAAGAGGAGTTTTATGTTAAGTAGCCCGAAGGATTTGAAATTAAAGGATCAAAAGATAAAGTGTACAATTTAGACAAAGTATTATATAGCTTAAAATAAGCTCTGAGAACATGGTATAGCTGAATTGACAAATACTTTTTTCAACATAATTTTCAAAAAAATTTAAGTGAGCCAACCTTATATATAAGAATTCAAGTTATGAAGATTCTCATGGTATGTTTATATGTGGATGATATAATATTATACTAGGAATTCATCAGATATCCTTGTTGAATTTAAAAAATAATATGACAGTAGAATTTGAAATGACTGATCTGGGGCTATAACACTATTTCTTGGGAATGAAAATTATTCAAGATGCAAATGAGATTTTTTTGTGCCAAGAAAAATATACTAAATATTTGTTAAAAAGATTTCATATGTCAACATGTAAGCTAGTGAGTACTCTAATGAATACAAATGATAAATTTATGTTAGATGATGGACTGGAAAAAATAGATGAGCAATAATACAAAAATTTAATTGAAGGGTTGATATACCTTACACATTCAAGGCCAGATATTATGTTTATATTTAGCTTGTTATCTAGATTCATGCAAGTCCTAGTAAGAATTAATTTGGAGTAGTTAAAAGAGTTATTAGATATATTAAGGGGACTCTCAATTATGGCATTCGTTATGAGTAAGTAAAAGATTTTAAGTTATATTCTTATACTGATAGTGATTGGGTTAATCGTGCAAATGATAGGAAAAGAACTTCAAGATTTGTTTTCAGCCTTGGCTCAGGTGTGATTTCATGGACAATGAAAAAACAGGAATGTATTGCTCTCTCAAGCTCTGAGGCAGAGTATGTTACGGCTATAAGTACAACATGTCAAACAGTTTGGCTTCGAAGAATTCTAGCAGATCTTCAAGAAAAACAAGATGGACCAACTAAAATCTATTGCGATAATAAGTCTACTATTACAATGACAAAGAATCTTGTCTTCCATAGGCACACCAAACACATTGAAATTTGATATCATTTTATTCGTGAATTGGTTAATAAAGAAGGAATTCAAATGGAGTACTGCAATACCGAGGAACAACTTATCGTTATCTTCATAAAAGCTTTGGTAAAAGAAAAATTTTATTTTTTTCGAAAACAACTTCTAAGTTATAACTATTTGAATTAAGGGATTGAGTTAAGATTAATTCAATTAGTTATGATCAATTTAAGTAGTTAGGATATGATAAAATAAAAGATAAAAATTTAGATCTAAATTTAGTTTAGATGATGATGAAATTTTCTAATATTTTAAAATATTTATATTTTATCTTTTAATTAATATAAATAGGTGTTATTGATTCATTCCAAAGCATTACAAATCTATTTCTCCTGGTAATTATACAGAAAAGCCAATAGGATTTGACCATATCGTGCTACTGTCTTGACCTAGGATTATTTTCCTCTTATCGGATTAACAACGGATCTGCGTTTCAATGTTGTTACTCTTACACTTGGACGTTATTACTCTTACTCTTTTGTTACTCTTGGATAGGTATAGCTATAGCTAAGGTTCTGGCTTATACTTATATTATATAAAACAGACGGACTCAGGTCAACACAAAGTATCGACCAACGAAAAGAGCTTTTGACACCAGCATGTATATCGAACTAGTATAATAGAGAGAGGCACCATGAGCATAGAGAGAGGCACTATGGGCGCAGTTTTATCAGACTTCCAAGGAACATTTGTATTATTGCAATCAGAGGAACATTTGCATTATATTATATTATATAAATGAAAAGTGGCGTATACTGAAAAGGGAGTTACAATTCTTACTCTATGTCTCTCAGTGTCCTGAAAGCTTCTTATGGAGAAAGAGTGATCTGTCTGTCTAACTTAAATAACTCTTCTAAGACTTTAAGTGATTGATAGTCTATGAGTTATTCTGAGTTATCAACAATCTATCTAACTTCATAACGTAGCATAGCTATAGAGTTAGTTGATAGTCTATGAGTTATTCTGAGTTATCAACAATCTATCTGAGTTATCCCTTTCAGTCGTAACATAGCTATAGAGTTAGTTGATTTCTATTGCTTTATATAGTCTATTGGTTGATGAAAGTAAAAATCCCTGTTTAATATCAATTATGTTTTAGCCGTATTTGTCCTTACTGCTGATTCAGATTTCATTGCTATTAGTTCCGTGCATTATCTAAGACAGTAGGCATCCCGCCGTTCCTGCATACGGCCCATCTTTATCCCTGCTCTTAGATTCACGTTATCAGTTCCTTGTCTTATTATTGATTGTAATCTAGATCGATTCCTAACAGCCTTTATGCCGCATCAACAGTGAAGCTTTACAGGCATCAACAGTAAAGCTTTGTCCAAACAAAAGAAATGCAGAAGGCCCCCGATGCGAACCCTACTTTCGATGCATCTTTTCCTACAGTAAGAAACGCAAGTCCCCAATATTATGGCTACAGCATTCGGTCCTTGTAGTGAAAGCAACTATCTCATCTCTTGCAGTTCCTTCGGGGCATCTTCTTTGAGTGAGATATTTGCTTTTCCTTAGCTATATCGCTTAGGCAATTGGACAGCTTTATTCCTCAAATCATATCCTTGCTGTTACCGTTAATTCAATAGATGTCTTCGCCTGCCAATCTTGTGTTAACTCGTAGCAATACTGTAGAAACCGGTAATCCCGCATCTGAATCAGAGGGAAACCTATGCCATTTCACGTAGCAAACAAGCCTTTCTTTTAAAAAAAGTAATGGATTGACAGTATGGATCCACACGAGTCTTATTTAATTATCTCTTTATGATAATTAAATAAATTTAATTTTAAATTTAAGATAATTAAATAAATTTAATTTTAAATTTATGATAATTAAATAAATTTGTCTTATCTATACATTATTTTCCTTCAAAGAGTTCACATTAGTTGCTTTTGTCAGAAAATTTGAAATTTATCTTTCTTAAATATTTAATTATCATAAAGAGATTAATTTTATTACAAGAAAGGTTCATTTCATTATAAAAAAATATTTATGAAAAGATAAGTCAAATTGACTATTGATTCTTAAAAGGATTTATTGAAACAGAGAGTTTCATTCTTAATACATTAATGTAATGTATCTTTGGGGATTATATAAACCTCATATGAAAAAAATATAGAGTTTATAAAATTATAAAAAATATTGAGAGAAATACAGAAGATTTAGCATTCTCCTACTCTTTCTTAGTGTGATAACTCTATCCCTTCTTTTTATCGATTTCAATAATTGGTATCAGAGTTATGACTTCATCCCCAAGCACTTTCCAACTCCAGGTCCCTAGATTCACAAAAGAAAATTATGACATATGGTATATTTTAAGGTTCTTCTAAGCTCTCAAGATGTATTAGAATTTGTAGAAGAGGGATTTGTTGAACCAAGTCCAACAGAAGAAGGAGCAATAAATGCAGAAGCAAGAAAACAATTCAAAGATAGAAGAAAGAAGGAGAAAAAAAGCATTATTCACATTCTACTAAGGGTTTAATGATACAATGTTCGAGATTATTGCTCTAGTAAATACTTCAAAAGAGGCTTGGGAAATGCTTTAAAAAATATTTGGAATTTTTATGACTTATTTCCTTGCTCTAGTAAATACCAACTTGGGCTTAATGACTTATTTCCTTGGTATTGAAATTATATAAAACAATGAAGGAATTTTTATCTTACGAAGAAATTATGTAAAGGAGGTTCTAAATAAGTTTTCTATGGAAGATTGTTATCCTACAGATACACCTATTAAATATGGCACCAAGTTGACCAAGGAAGGCGAAGGTAAAAATATTAATCCAACTTATTATAAAACTATAGTTGGATGTTTAAGGTATTTGACAATCACTTGACATAACATACTATTTGGAGTCGGTTTATAGATACATTGAAGCTGATAGAACCCCAGAAGGAGCTCTATAGATTTTGACCCTTGAGGGGAATCAACCCTTGAAACGCTGTAGGGGTTCCTCCCTCCTAGACTCGGCATAAGGCTGAAATAAAATTGATAATTGCTTATTAAAAGAGAGGGGGCGGCTACATCATTATATAGGGTTACAAACCCTAACCCATGGGATACTTGCCTAATTAAAATTACCCGTTTACCCCTTTTGTAGCCTACCTCTGCGAGGGAACAGGTGGCGACTAGGTTAGCTTTATAGCTGACCTAAGCAAGGAGAAACCCTAGCCGACTAGCCCAGTAAAAGGGGTGGTGGCAACTGAGCCCTAAGGCCCCAAATTAAACCCTAGTCACACTTCTTTATAGGATAGAATTGACTAGGTGGGGTTTTATTACAATCTCACTGTTAGGATCAATTGGCACTAGGGGGGTGGGGATAAATTAGTATAAGCTAAAATTTTTCTTTCTAAAGCAAAAGCTTTTCAAATAAGATAGAATAGGAAATCCGAAGCTTTTCGTTTTTAATAAAACAAGTGAGTGATTAAAATTAAGTTATTAAGAAAGCCGAAAAGATAATCACGTTGGAGGAAAAGAACTTATCGTCTTGCTTTCAAAGAGTTTAGTTAAGTTAGAAGCATCAATTTAACAACATTCAAGCAATACAAGTATAAAACACTTATAATCTTATAGTGGTTCGGTACCAACGGCCTACGTCTACTTCGAGTCCTTCTTCTTGAGGCACACCGGCATCCACTACCAATCTTCTTTAGGTGAAGATCAAACCCTTACACTTGAGCTTATAAGGGAGACTAGATTTTCAATTCTAAGCTCTCTCCCTTATCCATTTTCTTTTTCTTACAATTCTCACACAATATTTTCTCACAATATAATCCCCCAAAAGTGTTGTCTTAAATGTAAGAAAACTTGAGTATTTATAGGCCCCAAATTGGCTTCAAAATCGGAACCAAAATCTAACTCACCTAGAAAATCTGGGTACGAGCGGTTTACCCATCGTCACAAGCAGTTTACCCGTAATCAACGATTAGCCACCGCCCAGATTCTATGGTGCGGGCGATTCACCAGCCACCTGGACAGTTTACCCACCGAAAGCGCCTTGTCCGATTCTATGGTACGGCGGTCAACCGCTCACCCATGGTTTAGAAATTTTCGCAAAAGTGGTTCCTCCACTTTTCAATTTCGACTTGACTTTACATTGACCAGCTCTTTAGTCAACTAATTGAGCTCAACCAAACCCAATAGCGGATCTCATTGAGTTGATTTAAACTCCTTCCAAATCCAACTCAATTAGGACTCTAACTTCTAACTACGACTCAATGATTATAACACTTAATGACCAATTAAGCCTAATTAAGACCTAACTCCTGTATATTCTGGCAACCTCCGGTAATCTTACGACAAGTCCTCCGGTCTTGTTTTTGGTGATCTCCCTTCGCCTTCCCTGTGAGCTTCCCGATTCCTTCGGTAAATCTCCTAGCGAACTTCCGGCAAGATCCCACTGCATCGTCCGAACTCGGCCCGATGCCTAGGCTTTATCTTGGCCCATCATCTAATTATAATTTTATTTATCCTTCCATAGTTAGACCTACACAATGCTAATTATGACTTAATTAAATATAATCATAATTATCAAAATATCTATTACAAGATCATCCCGACTCCCAGTAAGCTTTTTTACTACCCCGACAATCTTCCGGTAAGTCTCGGTCTTCTTTTGGCGAACTCCCTTGCGCCATCCTAGCAAACTCTCGATACCCTCGGTGAGCTTCCGACACACTCCTGGCAAGTTCCCAAATGCATCGACTCGATACATGGACTTAACCTTGGCCAATCCTGATTGTAATAATCTTTCTATCATAATTAATCCTATATCAATCAACTCTAACAATCCTTTTAGATCAATAATCCATCAATTGATTTCATCATCAAAATCTGAGATTCAACAATCTCCCCCTTTTTGATGATGACAATCAATTAATGACAGGAGTTAATCCTAACTCTCTCTAAAACCATACCACTTAAATTTAAGAGAAGCACACACTCTAAAATTCAAGTTATCAACATTTTATACAAATTTTAACATAAATTTACATCAAGTCATCAAATCATGAATTGTAAAATATCCAAGTTATATCATCAAGTGTTATCAATGAATATTTTTCAATGTCATATGTCATTAATATATATTTCTCCCCCTTTGTTATCAATAAAAAGGTGAAATATAGAGCTAATAATTTCAAAACACATGATGACATTACTCCCCCTTAGTATATGCATTAATATAGAAGACTTAAATTCAAGAGAGTCACATCCTCTTGAATTTAAGTAAATTAAAGCAATAAGTATAACCTTTCAAGTATAACAAAGATTTACTTTTTTAACTTTTAAACTTTTCAACTTATCAAGAATTTTCAAGGATTGTCATGAAGTTGAAAATATTTGAGAATTTTTCTTCAAATCATCAAGCATAGAAAATTTTTAAATCAATAAGCATAGAAAATTTTCAAGTCATAGAGTATAGAAGATTTTCAAGGCATTGAGCATAGAAAATTTTCAAGTCATAGAAAATTTCAAGTCATAGTACATAGAAAATTTTCAAATCATAGAAAATTTAAAGTCATTAAGCATACCTTTCTCAATAAATTTAATATATTTAAAAATTAATCTCTAGTCATCAACCATATCTTTTATAATAATAAGTAGAGAAACAGAGAAGGTGTTGTTGAATCATTTCATCATGAGAAGAGCTCTTAATAAATTTTAAAAGTAATATCAAGATGAGCTCAAAAGTCCAAGAGATTTAAAGACTACTTATGTATTTCAAATATAACAAAAGTCAACTCTTGATATATAAAATCATCTATTGTAAATTTCAAATATGGCACATCTTCATGCATTTTTTAAAAATAATAAGATACCAAATCATGGTGAAGGTTTTCAAAAATGTTATCATAACAAGCTTAATCTCATAAAATCTAGATTAACAATTTATATATTTTCATAATTTAGCATTTCTAGGTCTAAACCTCAATCTTGTGGATATATAAAATTTGAATATGAGCTCAACGTATTTATCTCATATAAATTTCAAGAAAATATAATAAATAAATCTAGTAAGTTCTTTCTTCTCTTTTGGGAAGTGCAAGCTAGCAAATTTTTGCTTCATTTGCATTGTTCAAGCTTGCAATTTTCAAGTTGACAACTTTTGCTCTCCCTTTATCATTGTCAAAAAGAGGAGGGGATGATTGCAATAGTGTAAAACTTTTTCCATTTCACTATTTTTCAATATCATGAAATATATCATGAAAGATTAACAAAGTGATGAGATGTACAATTCATGAAGGTAAATTGTGAATATCAAGAGACAAATTTGTAGGAGAAACAATTAAAATAAAATCTCTTTATTCATCTATAAGAAATCTTAAGTTGTCAAGTTCATAATTTATATAAAAATCTCATTTTAGATAATATGAAAACACATAACAAAAGATTTTAATTCATAAAAGATTTCAAGTTATAATTCTAAGAAATCAAAATTATGTTATTATTTAATTTTAAAATCATCAAAATCATTTTCAAGAGATTCAAAATGAAATCAATACATTTATTAGTCTCTTGAAATGCTACTGATTTTCTTTCTCTACTTTGTGTGAATACCAAAGTAGAATCAAGGTAGAGAAGTGAAAAATATCACAAAAATACTTATTTAGATTCTAAAATTCAAAAAAAATCAAGAGCTACCCATGTAATTTAATCTATTTTATGCAAATTTTAAGCAAGGTAGCAAATCAGGCAAATCATATCTCATGTAGATTTTGATAATTATCATCATGAATTCCAAAACAAAATATGATAGTAGATTAAGCTCAAATTGTAAACCCAATATTTAGTATGCATTTACAAAAGTTCTAATTTTCTTCTAAGCACTTGTTCATCATTCGATGTTTGCTTCTAATCATATTAAAAATTTTATCTCCTACTTTTTGTTATTGACAAGAGAGAAATATGATTGCATAATTTCCTTTCATAAATCTCCTTTTAAAGAAAATCATAAAGATCAATAATGTGATTCCCATAACATATAAGTCAAGTCAAGAAGTTAAGGAAATACTAATTTTGGTAATAAGTTATACTAAGAAGAAAGTTATAAGTAATCATATCATAAAGAATATTATTATCAAATCATAAATGCCAAGAACATGATTTATTTTGACACATTTCTTCCTAGATGAAATTTCAAAGCTTTTGAAATCTTAGGAGACAAGGTAAGAAGGATCTTGATTCTTATAGAAATATCAAGTTATAAATATTGAGAAGTCAAGATCATGTTTAGGATGAAGGGAATCTTAGTAAATAAAAAGTTCTCAAATTATAATTTTTAAGATTTCAAAATCATGATTTAAGTTATCAAATAATCAAAAGCAACATATCAATGAAGTTGGATAGATTCAAACATATCCATTCTTTAAAATAAAATTATTTAAATACATATCCAAAATCATCATCAAAAATTATTTTTCGAAAAATTTCAATAAAGTCATCATAGAATGTTTTCCAAAAGAAAATAGCTAAAAATTTTCTAATTCATTTTGTAGTTAAAGATATTTAGTATAAAGAGATTTAGTATAATTTTATTCTTTATTGAAGGATACATAGGATAAAAATATTCTTTCAAGAAGAATTATACTTCTTTTGAAATTTATTTCAAGAATACAATGACATTTAAAATTAATTATCCTCCTTTTAGTTGTTTCATGTGATTTCTTTCTCTCCCTTTTCTATATTGTTCTATGCTAAAATTCTATCCTTCAAATCAATCATAGCATTTCAATCAATATAATATTTAAATCAATCATTCGATAGACTTTATCAATATTTGAACCATTTAACAATAGTTTTTACATTTAAACCAATTTTTTAATCATCATCAAAATCTCATTTATGTAAATTTCAACATGAGTAATTTTTTATTAATTATAACTTGGGTTATTTTAGTTCTAGTTTTAGCATGCTCTAGCTATGCATTATAAAGATTAATTATATAATGATGACTAAAAGGATTTATTATAATAGAAATAAGGATCATTAAGCTTCAAACAACTTAATTTAAATAATTATTTTTATTATTGTTACATAGGCTAGTGAGCTTTGAAAGAGTATTAGATCTCAAGTCTTGAGCATCTACTTTCAAAAGGAAACAACATTATATTATGGGAGGTTTTGATTTAGGTACTCATTTAACATTGGGTCCTTCATGATATGCTATTTCCATTTTCTCTGATGGCTTAAGGTTGTTTATGGTTCCTTTAGGAACCCAAATTAATTTATGTGGACTATAATTTCTAAATAAATATTTGTAGGTATTATATCCTATTTTTCATAAGAATTATATTTAACTCTTGGTGGCCCATTTAATGTAGGTCCTCTTATGAATATGGTTGGCTTTTATTGAATATTTTCAATAAATCATATGCCATGTCTATTATTGATATGACCCTTATTGGCAATGACCATATTTAGGGATTTATTTCCTATCTCAAATTTATCTAATGTAGTTTTAAGCATACAATTCTCTATTTATAATATTATTTATTATCTCACATTTTAAACATGGTTTAGATGAAGCTAAGGAGTCATGCATTTCATCAAGTCTTTTAACTATCAAATCATGATCAGCTTTAAGCAGTTTAAAAGATTTACTAAGTTTTTTAAACTCATTAAATAAACCATTAAACATGCTTGATAATTCTGAAAATGAAAAAACTAAAGATTCATTAACCTCATCTTCGATCGCCATTAAAGCAAGGTTCTCCACTTTTTGGTTGAGCATTTGATCTTTTGAGCTCCTCGGCTTCTTGCATTCATAGCAAGAAGTTATGTCCATAATTTTTATAAGGTTCAAGTTGATTAAATTTTCCGGTTCATTTTTCAAAAGTTCATGTCCAAGATTCTCATCACTCGAGATTTCACGCGATGAGTCATATGTCATTCTTAGTTCACAATCCTTCCTGTTCTTTGGAAGGTGTTCTTCAAGTTCATTTTTGTAATGTATTTCATTAATTGATTCATTTATATTAGTTGTGCTTTCATGTGTGATTTTTAAAGTATACCAAATATCAAAAGTCAAATCACAAGCGAAAACACGATTAAACTCATTCATATCAAGTGCACAAAATAAGACATTCATAGCCTTTACATTTAGAGAAAAATTCTTCCTTTCCAAATCATTTAACTCATTCATTGGTTTATAAGATTTTTCAAATCCATTCATAACTATATTCTATAAGTAAAAGTCCAAAAAGATAAGGAAAATACACATTCGTGTTTTCCAATATGTATAATCTGTCCCATTGAACATGGGTGGACATGAAATAGAATGTCCCTCATTCATGCCAAAACAAGTCATTTACTCAAGTGGGTGTTAATCCAAAGAGTAATAACCTTGCTCTGATATCAATTATTAGGATCAATTAGCACTAAGAGAGGGGGGAGGGGTGAATTAGTGCAAACTAAAATTTTTCTTTCTAAAGCAAAAACTTTTCGAATAAGATAGAATTGGAAATCCAAAGCTTTTCATTTTTAATAAAATAAGTGAGTGATTAAAAGTAAGTTGTTAAGGAAGTCGAAAAGATAATCACGTTTGAGGAAAAGAACTTATCATCTTACTTTCAATGAGTTTTGTTAAGTTAGAAGCATTAATTTAACAACATTCAAGCAATGTAAGTATGAAACACTTACAATTTTATAGTGGTTCAGTGCAAACGGCCTATGTCCACTTCCGAGTCCTCCTTTTTTAGGCACACCGGTATCCACTACCAATCTTCTTTGGGTGAAGATCAAACTCTTACACTTAAGTTTACAAGGGAGACTAGATTTATAACTCTAAGTCTCTCCCTTACCCCTTTTCTTTTTCTTACAATTCTCACATAATATTTTCTCAAAATATAATCCCCCAAAAGTGTTGTCCTGAATGTAAGAAAACTTAGGGTATTTATAGGCCCCAAATTGGCTTCAAAACTAGAGCCAAAATCCAACTCACCCAGAAAATTCGGGTACGCGTGGTTTACCCGCCATCCAGGTGGTTTACCCACCATCAACAGCTAGCCGTCGCCTAGATTCTGTGGTACGGGTGGTTCACCCGCCACCTAGGTGGTTTACCCACCGAAAGTTGCTGCTCGTTGCTCGAATTATGTGGTACAGGTGGTCCAACTGCCCTCACCAATGGTTTACCCGTTAGAATTTTCACAAAAGTGGTTTTCTGCACTTTTCGAATTCCAGCTTAACTTTTACATTGACCAGCTCTTTGGTCAACTGATTGAGCTCAACCAAACTAAGTAGTGGATTCGATTGCCTCATTGAGTTGATTTGGATTCCTTCTAGATCCAACTTAATTAGGACTCTAACTTCTAACTATGACTCAATGATTACAATACTGAATAACCAATTAAGCCTAATTAAGATCTAACTGCCACATATTCCAGCAACCTCCGGTAATCTTGTGGCAAGTCCTCTGGTCTTCTTTCCAACGATCTCTCTTTGCGTTCTCAACGAGCTTCCCGATTCCTTTGGTGAATCTCCTAGTGAATTTCTAGCGAGATCCCACCGCATCGTCAGAACTCAGCCCGATGCCTTGGCTTTATCTTAGCCCATCATCTGGTTATAACTTCATTGATTCTGCCATAGTTAGACCTGCACGATGCTAATTATGAGTTAATTAAATATAATTATACTTACCAAAATATCTATTACAAGACCATCCCGACTCCTGACAAGCTTTTTGGCTACCCTCGATAATCTTTCAGCGAGTCTTGGTCTTCTTTTGGTGAACTCCCTTGCGCCATCCTAGCAAACTCCTGATACCCTCAGTGAGCTTCCGACACACTCCTAGCAAGTTCCCAAACGCATCGACTTGATGCATAGACTTAACCTTGGCCAATCTTGATTGTAATAATCCTTTTATCGTAATTAATCCTACATCAATCAACTCTAATAATTAGGACTCAACTCTAATAATTGATTTCATTATCAAAATCTGAGTTTTAACACTCACAGGGTTCTTATTGATTACTTCTAAGTGATTAGGACTCAACCCTGTTGGTGTCCTATCAAACATGCTCTCTTTAAATTAGCCTTGTCCTCAAGGCTAAGGTTCCATAAGCTCCTCATATGATTCTTATGCTATCATCAACTGAACTTTAACCTCCTCATTAGCTGGGGTGTTAGTTGGAAGAATTTGGACTGAGTCGTCTTCTTTAAATTTTCATTTGTGGTAGGATACCTAGCGGTTCAATTGTAATCTTGATCTAGTGCACAAGTTTGATCTTCAGGTTATGGCTCCAATGTGATCCCCAATTTTGCAAGGCCCAAAGAAATAGGGAGACCACTTCATTAAGGCTCGAGTTTCCTGCTGATCGGGCTGGAGGTGTAGAAAAACTCGAGCTTTAATTTTTCGTCCATTCTAAAGTTTGTCGGGAAGTCGTTTCTTCTTTGTATGTGCTGCTATATGGTTAGTCTTTAGTGATAGCCAATCTTTCTTCTGGAATAGTGACTACCCTCTAATATGATTCAGGATGATGAGAGCCCAATATGGCATGAGTATGAATTACAATTCTTCTAGTTTTATTCTTTTATGTCATGGGCCTGTATCCAACCATATTTTAAATTTAGTAGTAATTAGTATCTCTTGTAAAAACCTCATGTGGAGTGTGGGGGAAGCCTTAGTGTCAATTAGGAGTCGACCATCTTGCATAAGAATAGCCCTAATTCTAACTCCTGACACGTCGACCTCAATGACAAAAGTGTGACTAAATTGGGCAACGCTAGGACCGGCGTCATCGTCATAGCGGCCTTTAGTCGTTCAAAGACTATAGAAACTTGTTCCGACCATAAGAAGGAGTCTTTCTTTAGTAGAGATGTCAGAGGGGCATTAATTTTTCCATAATCTTTCATAAATTTATGATAGTAGCCCGTGAGTTCAAGGAAGCCGCGTAGTGATTTTACGCTTGTAGGTTTCGGCCATCCTTGCAATGCCTCGATCTTCGTCGGGTCTTCCGCTAATCTATCCTCTGATATAATGTGCCCAAGATACTCCACTTTACATTGTAAGAAGCTACACTTTGACTGTTTAATATAAAGATTATTCTCCCGAACAATCGTTAGAATAGTTCATAAGTGTTGAAAATATATATCAAGCGTAGGGCAATAAATGAGAATATCAACAAAGAACACCAATACAAACTTATGTAGAAAACTCCAAAATATGTCATTCATCATATTTGGAAAAGTAGATGGAGCATTCATAAGTCTGAAAGGTATTACCAAAAACTCATAGTGGTCGTTATGTGTGCGGAATGTAGTTTTCAGAATATCTTCAATGCATACCCGAATCTGATGATAACTGGAACAGAGATCTATTTAGTGAATACTCGGGATCCTTTTAATTCATCCAAAAGCTCATCTAGACCCTATAATCAATGCACATTCTCTATATACCGTTCTTCTTGTGCACTAGTAACACTAGTGAAGAATAAGGGTTGCAACTCTGTCGAATCACCACGGTATCAAGCATCTCTTTAATGATGTTCTCGATCTCATTCTTTTGCAAGTGATGGTAGTGGTATAGATGTAAATTTGCTAGAGATTTGCTCAGCAGAATAGGAATACAGTGGTCATACGGTCGATTAGGGGGTAGCTCGTGCGGCTCTGTGAAAATATCCACGAATTCATCCAGCAATAGGGCAAGCTTAAGATCTGAATTGTATATATTTCCCCCTTTGATGATTTCTGGACATGCATAAAAAATCCACCATGTGCTTTGTGTAAAACTTTCTCCATTCGTTAAAATGAAACAATAAAAATTTGGCTCCCGTGCTTACCTCATAATGTGACCAGTCTCCCTTTGCAATAAAATTTTATGATTAATTTAAAAAATTCTAAGAGATATCATTTAGTGTTGTGAGTCATTCGATCCTAAGTATGGCTTCATAATCATCGATGGGTAGGAGGAAGAAATCAGCTAACACTTCTTGATCTTGGAGGAGTAGTTTCTCTCGCGGGCACCGTTGGTCGTAATTGAAGATTCGGCTGTCGGCGATCTTTACATTAAACTTGTTGTAACTTTTGTTTTAAAGTGGCAAATGTGCAGCAACCTTACTATTGAGGAAGTTATTTGTGATACCCATGTCGATGAGAACGATGATGGGTTGTTATTTTAGAAGTCCTCCAACTTTCATCATCTGCGGGTTGGAGTAGCCAGCCAATACGTGCACTACATAGTCGGTCGGTTGGGACTCTTCCTACATTGCTTCTTCTTCAGATTCAAGAGCTTCTTTAGATGTATCGTTGTCCTCATCCTCTATTGATTCAATCATGAGGAGCCAGCCCTTTTTATAGCGATGTTTGTGGCTCCATAGTTCATCGCAATGCCAACACAACCCCTTAGTCGATCGTTTGCAAAGCTCGTCTCCTATCAACTTTTTTGGTGCGGAGACTTGGATTGTAGTAGAGGGGTAGTAGGCCTCGGCATGATTAGTTAGGAAGTGACCCTTGTCCTTCTACCTCATGGTTCAATTGTTCTTCTTAGATATGCACGAAGGAAATCACCGCTACAAGTGTGTACGGTTGTCGCGCCTTTACTTCTCCTCGGATCTCTAGCTTTAGGCCCTCAATAAAAGTACCTAAAAGTTATTTTTTAGACCAATTCTCAGTTTGGTTAGATAAACGCTCAAATATTATTTGGTATTCTTGTATTGTAGAGGTTTGATGAATCTTTGGCAATTGTCCATCGATGTTGTCGAAATCGATTGGTCCGAAGCAGTTTAGTAGTCCTTCCTTGAATCGCTGCCAAGAGAGTCCTCCATGGGTGTGTTCAAACCAATTGAACCATTGAATAGCATCTCCCTCGAGGTGTGTGGCAGTAATCTCCACCCATGTAGCCTCAACGGTTTGGTAGAACCAAAAATAGCGCTCGACATGCGAGATCCATCCAATTGGGTCTCCTTCTTCCCATCTTGGGAAATCAACCTTCATGTGTTGATTGTTGGGATCAGAGGTGATGTGTCCATGCTCTTGAGGGTCGTCCCGCTGATCTGAAGTCTCTCCATGGTGTGACTTCCTCGGGCTTGATGGTCGGCCCATGCTGAATTCGGTGAAAATTGATCGTATCTTCTACTCCATGCGACTTTCAAAGGCCTAGAACTTAGAGTTGATGGCCTTCTCTAATGCCATAGTGTATGCATCTAGATTTGTAATATTGAAATCTCTATTTTGTTATCAGGTTAGTAGCATGAGAATTTTAGAGAAGGGGGTGGCCGGTTGGAAGGTGAATTGGTTTGGATGGGAGTAGGTTACGGTTTAGGGCTAATTTAGGTAGCTGTTTAGTTTTAGTTTAGGGTAGGGTTTTAAAGAATTTTTAGTAAGGATGGTAGGGTTTAGTGATGAGAAAAAAAGACTCCAAAATCTCACAAAAAATAGCACTCAAATTCGATAGAATTTGACGAAAAAAGTGCTACGATGTATAGTCCTACCGAACAGATTTTACATCGGAGAAATGATAACTTCTCGACATAATTTTCAAAGGAAAGTTCAAGGAAATTATATAAAAACCCTTAGTTCAGATATTGTTAATACCAGTAAAAATTTGACGAAATTTTGGTAGCGTAATAGTACAAAAATAGGGCAAAAGATGAAAGGTAGAGATTCCTTCATCGTAAAATTCTAAAACTATATGATGGTGAAAGATTACACAAGAAAATCGGTTCCAGAAGGAGTTTTTTTTTAAAATGAAATCCAGATGAAAGCCAACTTGATCTTGAGAAAATTTTAGCTAGAAAGGAGAAGAAATAAGCCAGTTTCAAGAGACAAAAACACAGCTAAAAATTTCTGTAGTGTTCCACCCTCGCAACAACGATAACATTTATGACAAACGAAATTTGCAGTGGATAAAATTTGGGAAAAATCTTCAACGTGTTAAGTAAGAAATCTTGTAGTATTGAAGAGGCTTAGGTGATTAAAAAATATCAGATTTTTAGATCTCGCAGGGGGCGATAGCAGATAGATGGATCTGTGGCTTGGTGGGCGACGGTGGATGGATGCATCATCAAAAAGTAATTGTGGGAATTATTTGGAAGATGGAGACATAGATGATGGCTATAAGGCAGCAGGAATGCTGCTTTGATACCAGATGATAGAACCCCAGAAGGAGCTCTATATATTTTGACCCTTGAGGGGGATCAAACCTTGGAATGTTGTAGAGGTTCCTCCTTCCTAGACTCGGCACAAGATTGAAATGAAATTGATAATTGCTTGCTAAAAAAGAGGGGACAACTACATCATTATATAGGGTTATAAACCCTAGCACATGGGGTGCTTGCCTAACTAAAATTATCTGTTTGCCCCTTCTATAGCCTACCTGCCTTAGAGGGAATAGGTGGCGACTAGGTTGGCTTTGTAGCCAACCTGAGTAGGGGAAATCCTAGCCGACTAGTCCAGTAAAAGGGGCGACGACTACTAAGCCCTAAGGCCTCAAAATAAACCCTAGCCACATTATTTTATAGGATATAAGTGACTAGATAGAGTTTTATTATAATCTCACAGGGTTCTTATTGATTACTTCTAAGTGATTAGTACTCAACCCTGCTTGAGTCATATCAGAAGCTCCTAAGATTTCTCATTTAAATATCGTTAAAAAAATTTTATGATATATTAAAGGAATAATTGAGTATAAAATATTCTATTCATCATCAAAAAGACTTGATCTTATTAGATTTAATGATAGTGATTGGGCTGGAAGCTATGATGATCGAAAAAGTACAATTAGATTTGTATTTTATTTTGGTGGAGCTGCATTTACTTGGTCTTCCAAAAAATAATATATTGTTGCTCTATCAAGTTGTGAAACATAATATATAATAGCATCTTCTTGTATTTGCTATACAATATGGTTAAGCAGATTACTCCGAGAATTTCATATGCCACAAGAGAATTTAACTAAAATTTACGTTGATAATATATCGACTATAGCCTTAGCTAAGAATCCAGTCTACCATGAAAAATCAAAGTATATCGACACAAGATTTCATTTTATAAGAGATCATGTTAAAAATAAAAAAATATAGCTACATCATATCACGACAAGAGAACAAGTGGGCGATATATTTACAAAACCTATCAAATTTAAAATATTTCAACAACTTCGATGGAAACTTGATATATTGGATGGAACAACCTTAAGGGGAGAGAATGTTAGAATTAAACTTATTTAAGTATCATAAAGAGATTAATTAAACCTCATATGTTGAGTCATGAAAAATATAGAGTTTGTGAAATTATAAAAAATATTGAGAGAAATACAAAAGATTTAACATTCTCCTATTATTCCTTAATGTGATAACTTTATTCCTTCAGTTTTTGCCCCTCTAAAAACAGACCATGGGAATAAGAGAAAAAATATAGAAGCAATGATGATTCAGCGAAAGAGCTCCTAGGCGCTAACTACTAGCGGCTGCTCTTACTGTCGATTGATGATCTAAGATATATCATTTGTGCTTAGTAGGATTTCCTCTAGTCGGTCCGCAACTAGCTGCCTATGATCAATTCTTTTTCTTTCTCTTTCGTCTATGAGCAATTCTTTTTCTTTCTCTTTCATTGAATTGATTGAAGTCGGCTAATCCAATGAGACCTCGCTGCTTATTTGAGATTCTTTGGCATAGACATCTCGTGTATACCACGCACCTTGGACGGATCCATGCTTAACGCCCTCGTTTGCCAACAATAAAGCCCAGGAGCATTCTGGCAGATAGACTGAAAATACATTTATTTGATTAATTTTTCTATTTTAGGGCTCTTTTTGGATTATTCTTTCTATTTTATGGGCTCTTTCGAGAATTCGATGAAGGTTAGCTTCCCGGGATTTCAACGTAATCATATAAATCTCCATGCAGTGTCGTGTATCATACATATCATGGAAAGATGTCCATAATAGCCCTTTTCTACGTGGCTCCAGCATTTTGAAGTACAAATGGCATGACAACATGGCAGCATGTTCCTCGGGTGTAGTGAATGATGTCTTCTCTTGGTCTTTCTTCTTTAGCGAGGTTTCAGTGAATAGTTCTCTTCTGGGTAAGCCTTGTAAAGGTCTCGGAAATAAATGCAAACACAAACAAACTTGTCCATTCTTCCTTCTTTACTGGTGACTAATTAATTGGTTCTTCCACTGGTAGCTTATTTTATTAAATGGACTCAGATTCGTGGCTGCATGCGAAAGGTAGAACTGAAACGACCTCTGTTGAGGCCATCACATGCCTCTACCACCTCTTGAAATACTATGTTGCCAACCTAGAACAGAGGTAAGAGGGGTTATAGAATTCTTGGTTGCCCTTCCACTCACGGTACACCTACTATCTGAATATACGCTCTTTGTTATCTCTATCTATATAATTAAGAAATATAACCTGTTTATCCCTTTGAATCTCATCTACTCAATCAATTTATCTCTATTTTGTTATTGCATAACAAACTATCCTAAGCTAGTTGAAACAACCCCTCATGATACAATGCTAAGGAATATATAGTGTGACGGGAAAGCGGGAAGATATTGGATTTTAGGGAGAATATAGTTAGTTGCCCTAATAGCCTTTTGGATGGTTAGCCTTCTTTGAATTCAAATACAAGTATACTTAGGATTGAACATTGGTTAACAACTGCCACTGAAACTGTAGGGGCAAGGATAAGATCTGATGAAAATAAAATTGCTTTTGGCCTCTGCTTTATGTAGTACTTCCTTAACTAAATGAGGCAGAGAGAGTTTTCTTTATATAGTACTTCCTAAACTCAGATAATGGTTAAAAGAACTAGACATCAAACTGATGCTCGACCGTATAAAAGAAAGTATGCCTATGCCTGCCATACTTCTATTTTTGTAATCCCCTTTCTGCGCATTTCTGGTTTGGTTATCACCCTTTGCTTATGCCAGTTATTACCCCTTGCTTGTGTGAAAGGCTTTCAAACGAAAAAAACAAACAGTAATAGAGAACTTAAAGCCGAAACTCCAGGCTACATGCACGCTATAGGCAGAGTATATTCGGAGAGTCATATTCAAGCCGCCCCGACAATAAAGGAAAGATATATTCATACCTGCTGAGGATCGTTCCTCTAGAAGATATATTCCGAAACTTCTCAAGTAGACTCTTATGTTGACTCCACTGAATTACTTGAACTAAGGAAAGGCAATAAAGAGACCTATAAAAAAAGATTATCTCGGGGCTTATTCCCTTAGCGATCGATGTGTGGGGATGACACGGCTTGGGTCGTCATGATGGTGGGGATATCCCCCCTTGTCGTATGGTTGCACTCCTAACAAAAAGGCCTTCACTCGAGGAGGGAGCCCCCCGACGAGGTCCCTTCAACGGCTACGTTAGCACTGTAGACAGGAGTATTTTCGGTGCCCTTTTCCGATGTCGAAGCTTTTCTTATTTTCGGAATCAAAGTAGGGGGGAGCGGAGCCTCCCCAAAGCTGCTTTTGGGGTGGCTTTTATACCTGTCCGTCGACGACCAATCGTGCCTCCTCTCATCATTCCTCTGATATTCTTTGTTAGGATATTTAATACTGCAGGCACCACCGATGGCCGTCTGTATTATGGGTGAGCATGTTGCATGTGGTTCCTACCCTGCTCTGGTATAATCTCTTCTGATTCCTCAAGATTTAATGGAGATTGTGTAGTGCCTGACGATGCTGCGCATTGGGCTCCTCCCCTTATTATAGCATGTCATTCACGGGTGTCAAGGGTCTCATCGTTTACCCAGTCAACTGGTCCTGCTTCCAGGGCTGATGCACTTAGGCCATGTCGATGCATCGGGGAGGGGGTCCATTATTACTCCTATCATTCTTATGCCCCCCTCGGAGGAGGCTTTCCTAAGATTTGGTGAAAGCGCAGGAGAAGGTCCTTAGGATTTGGAGTCTTTATGTGGGATGATCTGTACGTCTGCATGGAGTAGCATCGCCTAACTATTGGTCATTCCAAAGTTGACATGATTGTCTTGTAATCATCGGGCTTCGCAGGGAAAGCCTTCAATCAAGGCGAAAAGCTCATTGGAGGGAATGGTCGGGAATAGGAGCCTCGGACGAGGCTGAGAGCTCGTCTGGAGATAATTAATACTGAAAGTCCTCGGGCAAGGTTGAGATCTCACTTGGAGGTGCTCGGTACTAAACGCCCTTGGGCGAGGCTGAAAGCTCGCTTGGAGATGTTTGGGACTGAAAGCCCTTGGGAGAGGCTGGAAGTTCGCTTGGAGATACTCGGGAATGAAAGCCCTCGAGCAAGGCTGAGAGCTTGCTTGGAGATGCTCGGGCAAGGCTGAGAGCTCGCTTGGAGATGCTCGAGACTGAGAGCTCACTTATAGGTGCTCAGGACTAAAAGCTCTCAGACAAGATTGAGAGCTCGCTTGTAGGTGCTCGGGACTAAAAGTCCTTGGGCGAGGTTGAAAGCTCACTTGGAGATGCTTGGGAGTAAAAGCCCTTAGGTGAGGCTGGAAGCTCTCTTGGAGATGCTCGGGACTAAAGCCCTCGGGTGAGGCTAAAAGCTCACTTGGGGATGCTCGGGACTGAAAGCCCTTGGGTGAGGCTAAAAACTCGCTTGGAGATGCTTGAGACTAAAAGTCCTCGGGCGAGGCTAAGAGCTTGCTTGGAGGTGCTTGGGACTGGAAGTCCTTGGGCAAGGCTGAAAGCTCGCTTGGAGATGCTCGAGGACATCGAGCAACCTGATTTCTAGTTGGGAGATCTTTCTTAGGATTGATGATGATTCATTCATCGATCAAGACCCTTCGAAAGGCGATGCATGGCCTGCACGGTAACTCATTCAGCGTAGAGCGGAAAGCATCATAATGAGCTGTCCCGCTTTTTTGGGAGAGGCGAAGTGCCAATCGGTGCTGGGGTGAAGTATTAATCCTCCTTGGTTCCTTCGTAGTCTTCCTCTACTCTTTCTATGGCTTCCTTCTTCCCTATCACTGTTGCTTTTTGTAGTCTCTAGCACCGACTTCAATAATGTTTCCTTCCTTTGACCCCTTTTTCCTCCCCAGATGGTCTCTCTATTAGGATCAATTGGCACTAAGAGGAAATCTTTTCAATTAAAATAATATAGGAAAATCAAAGCTTTTCATTCTTAGTGAAATGATTGAGTGAATTAAAAAAAGTTACTAAGATAATAATCAATCCAAAAAGATAAGCAACATTTGAAGGAAAGAACTTATCGTGAAAGTTTTGCTTTCTAAGAGTTGAGACAAATCGGAAGCTTTAATACAAGAATTATGTAATCAATGAAAGCAAAGAACCACTCACAATTTTTATAGTGGTTCAGTGTCAAAGGCCTACGTCCACTCCTGAGTCCTCTTTCTTGAGGCACACCGACGTCCTCTACCGATCTTCTTTGGGTGAAGACCAAAAACTTACACTTGAGTTTATAAGAGAGATAAAATTTCACTTTTTGATCACTCTCTTACATTTTTCTTTTTTTCTTATAATTCTCATACAATATTTTCTCAAAATATAACTCCTCAAAAGTGTTATGTGGAATGTAAAAAAAATTGGGGTATTTATAGGCTCCTAATTGGCTTCAAAACCGGAGCCAAAATCCAATTGTATTTGAAAAATCCGGGTACGGGCGGTTCACCCGCCAAGCTAGGCGGTTTACCCACCAAAAGTACCCAGATTTCTGGGTATGGGCGATTCAGCTGCCCAACTGGCAAGTCGACCACCAAATCCTAGGTATAATCGGTTGAACCTTCGCCCATCGGCGGTTGACCCATCGGATCTTCGCAAAAGTGGTTCCCTCCACTTTTCGAATTATGGGTTCAACCTGATGTTGACCAATCCTCTAGGCAACTAATTGAGCTTAATTTGGGCTCAATTAAACCCCAATAGTGGACCCGATTGCCTCAATAAGTTGATTTGGATTTCATCCAAATCTAACTCAATAGGACTTAAACCCTAACTACGACTCAACGATTACAACACTTAATGATCACAAGCTTAATTAAGACCTAACTTACGCCAATCCGATAGCTTTAGGTATTCTTACGGTAAGTCTTTTGGTCTTTTTCTGGCGATCTCCCAGAGTGTTCCTAGCGAGCTTCCCAATCCCTTCAGCGAATCTCCTAGCAAACTCACGGTGAGATCCCACCATATCGTCCAAGTCTGGCCCAATGCCTAAGCTTGATCTTGGCCCATCATCTGGTTGTAACTTCATTGATTCTATCATAGTTAGTCCTATATGATACTAATTATAACTTAATTAAATATAATCATAATTATGAAAATATCTATTACAAGACCATCCCAACTCCCGACAAGCTTTCTGGCTACCCCCGATAATCTTCTGGTGAGTCTCGGTCTTCTTCTAGTGAACTCCCTTATGTTATCCTGACAAGCTCCCGATACCCTCAGCGAGCTTCCGACACACTCCTGGCGAGTTCCCAACCATATCAACTCAATGTATGGACTTGACTTTGGCAAATCCTAATTGTAATAATCCTTCTGTCATAATTAATCCTATATCAAATAACTCTAACAATCAATGTTAGATTTATAACCTATCAATTGATTTCATCATCAAAATCTGAGATTCAACAATCTCTCCCTCTTTGATGATGACAATCAATTGATGACAGGAGTTAATCCTAACTCCCCTTAAATCTGTACCACTTAAATTTAAGAGAAACACACACTCTTAAATTCAAGCAATCAACATTCTATGCAAATTTCAACATAAATTTGCATATTCAAGATATCAAATCATGAGTAAAAAAGAATTTGCACTCATATCCAAATCCAAGATGTATCAATCTATGTATATATCAAGATATCTATATTTTTTAACAAGATCATATGTCATCAATGTATTCATCAATTTATATCATGTGTCATCAATATATATTTGTCTCCTTTTGTCATCAACAAAAAGGTAAAATATAACTAATAATTTCAAACCATATGATAGCATTACTCCCCCTTAGTGTAGCATTATAAAATTTTTCTTTCCCTTTAATAAAGAAAGAAATAATGGAGTTGTTGTTGAATCATTTCATCATAGAGAAGAGCTCTTAATAAATTTTAAAAGTAATAATAAGATAAGCTCAAAAGTTTAAGATATTTAACGACTACTTATGTATTTCAAATGTAGAAAATGTCATCTCATGTAATTTTCAAATGTGGCACATCTTCATGCAATTTTTCTCCTCTTCTTTTGAAAACAATAAGATAAAATCATGGAAAAAGTTTTCAAGAAATGTTATCACAAAAAGACTTTATTTCATGAAATCTATATTAACAATTTATATATTTTCATAATTTAGTATTTCTAGGTCTTAACCTCAATCTTGTATATATATAATTTGAAAATGAGTTCAACAAATTTTTCTCATATAAATTTCAAATAAATATAGCAAGTAAATCTGAACAATAATAAATTATTATCTTTATATAGATTTTCAAAATCATCATTACATATATAATCATCATACATGATTTCACATCATTATACCTTCTTCTCTTTGTCATCAACAAAAGGAGAAGCGCAAATAGTAAGTTTTTGATATATGAAAGCTTAGCAATTACTCTAGAACATGCAAGCTAGTGAATTCATTCTTCTCTTTTGAGAAGTGCAAGCTAGCAAATATTTGTTTCCTTTGCATTGTTTTAGCTAGCAATTTTATAAGCTAACAAGTTTTGCTCCCCCCTTTCTCATTGTCAACAAGAAGGGATAGTTAGAATAGTATAAAACCTTTTTCATTAAATTATTTTTTAATAAATATATCAAGAAATATACCAATCATCACATGAAATATATCAAGAACAATTAACATAGTGATGAGAAATTTAATTTACGAAAATAAATTATAAATATCAAGAAACAAACCATAGAATATCTTGATTCATGCATAATAATTCTCAAGTTGTCAAGATCATGATTTATGCAAAAATATCATTTTAAATAATATGAGAAGACATAAGAGAATTGATTTATTAAAGATTTTAAGTTATAATTTTAAGGAATTGAAATCATGATATAGATAAAGAACTCATTTAATTTTCACTAACCAAAATTATCAAAATCATTTTCAAGAGATTCAAAATAAAATTAATAGACTTATTGGTCTCTTGAAATGCTAGTGATTTCCTTTCTCCACTTTGTGTGAATAAGAATGTAGAATTAAGTAGAGATATGAAAAACACCATATCATAAAAATACTCAATTTTAAATATGTTAATTTTATATATGTGAATTTTAAAATTAAGCTCAAAACTTCAAGATATTCAAGGAGATTCAAAAGTTTAAGAGCTACTTATGCATTTAAAATCATCTCATGTAATTTTGATAACAATAATCATGAATTCTAAAAGAAAACATGATAGTAAACTAAGCTCAAATTGTAAATTATGTATTTTGTATGTACTTAGATAATTTAAAATTTTAAATTTTCATCTAAGTAAATTGTTTTTAATTCAATATTATCATATTTAATTTACTTCCAATTTTATCTCTCCGTTTTGTTAATGTAAAAAAAGAAATATGATTGCATAATTTCTTCTTAATATCCATATTCAAATTACACCAAAAAGTACCAGAGGATCATATTATTAAAGATAAAATCAAAATTTTGAATATCAAAAGATATAATTTCGTTTAATAAGTTTCTTTTCCATTTTTATAAATAATAAAAATGAGTCATAGGAGATAATCTCAATTCATCCAACATAAATTTTTAATAAAAAAGAAGAAGAATATTGATAAAATTTTTAATTATTATTGTTAAGATCATAAATCTCCTATTTATTAAAAATTAGAAAATCATAGAGATCAATAACGTGATTCTCATAACGTAAAATTCAAGTTAAGAAGTTAAGGAAATATTCATTATAAAATAAATCTCTTTCAATTTTTAAATTATCATAAATTTAAGAAATGCTAATTTTGACAATAATTTATGTCATTAATGATTTTTAAAATAAATCATGTTAAGAAAGATATTGATATAAAAAGACATTTATGAATACCAAAAAACATGATTTAAATTAATAAATTTATTCCTCCTTATTGTTTATAAATTTTAACATAAGTAATCAAGAAAACTTATATATTCAAAATTTCAAGTACAATAGAAATCCAATTATGTAAAATCTCATGTGTTTAAAATTCATAATTTTAATTTTAGCAAATCGTTCCTAATTCAATAAAGATTTTTCATGATCAAAGTATTTATGTAAAGATTTCAAGTTTCATTTTCTAAACTTACCAAAAATCATGATAATAACTTATCCAAGTTCAAATCATCAAATTATCAAAATCACTTTCATACTTTAAGAGATTTATAAAAGATAACATAATCGATTCATTAATCTCTTTTTGAAAGATTTATAAGATAAAAAAATTTTCAAGTGAAAATGTATTTCCTTTATTTCATACAAGCATGTCTTTGTCTTTTAAGTTAAATAAAAACATGTATCTTTATTTAAAACCAAAAAGATCTTTCATTACGACAAGGATCAATAATCCATAAATCACAAAGATCATCATACATAATTTTGAAATATAAGCTCATCAAGCATAATCACTATCAAGCATGGTTTCATAAAACATCTTCAATCAAAATTCAACCTAACTAAATTTCAATTTTTAACCCTTTTGCATATAGTGCAAGTAGTTGATAAACTCATTTTCAAATTTTTATTTATTTCATGTTTGAATTGAAAGGTAATCATCACACATTCAACCTTAATATACAACTATTCAATTATCATACATTCATTTCAACAATAGCCTTTCCAAATATTCAAACTAATGATTTTAAACTTATTATTCAATCATTATCAAAATCTTATTTATATCAATTTCAACATATTTTTCAATAACTAAAGTTCTTTAGTTCTAGTTCATTTTCATACTTATATATTCTAGCTATGTATTATCAAGATTAATTGTATAATGATGAATCATTAAAAAATTTAATGTTAATAATTTTAATTCCAATAATTTTATTATTACTACTTTGGCTAGTAAGCTTGAAGGAGTGTTAGATCTCAAGTAATATGATTTGAGCATCTACTTTTAAAATATTTTTATTGCTCCTGACTTTATTAGGAAACAACTTTATATTATGGGAGGTTTTGATTTAGGTACCCATTTAATATTGGGTCTTTCATGACATATTTTTCCTATTTTTTTATGGCATAAAGTTGTTTATAGTTCCTTTAGGAACCAAAATCAATTTATGTGGATTATAATTTTTTAATGAACATGTGTATGCTTTATGTCCTAATTTTTTATAAGAATTACACTTGCTTCTTTGTGGCACATTTAATGTAGGCCTTTTTACAAAGATAGTTGTCTTTTGTTGAATATTTCCAATAAAGCTATGTCATTTCCAATAAAGCCTATTGGCAAGGATCATATTTAGAGATTTGTTCCCTATCTCAAATTTCTCTAGTATTGTTTTAAGCATGCAATTCTCTTCATTAACATTATCTATCATATCACATTTAAAACATGGTTTATGTGATGCTAAGGAGTCATGCATTTCATCAAGTCTTTTAACTAACAAATCATGATCAACTTTAAGCAGTTTAAAAGACTTGCTAAGTTTTCTAAACTCAATGAATAAATCATGATATATGCTTAATAACTTAAAGGCTCACTAACCTCATCTTTGATCACCACTAAAGTAAGGTTCTCCATATCTTGGTTGAGGATTTGATCTTTAGAGCTCCTTGGCTTCTTGTATTCATAGCAAGAGATTTTATCTATCTTTAGATTAATTTTAAGGTTTAAGTTCATTAATTTTTCAGGTTCATTTGTCAAAAGTTTAAGGTCCTTATCACCCGAGATTTCACTCGATAAGTCATATGTTTTCAGTTCAAATTTCTTCCTGTTCTTTGGAAGGTGTTATTCAAGTTCATTTTTGTAAGACATTTCATTAATTGATTTATTTATATTAATTGTTCTTTCATATGTGATTTTTAAAGTATGCCAAATATCAAAAGCCGAATCATAAGTAGAAACATGATTAAACTCATTCTTATCAAGAGCACAAAGCAAAACATTCATAGCCATTGCAATTTAAAAAGAAAGTATTCTTCTCCAAATCATTCTAATTATTCATTGGAAGAGAAGACTTTTCAAATCCATTTTCAACAATAGTCCATAAATCAAGGTCTAAAGAAAGTAAGAAAACTCTCATCCGAGTTTTCCAATAAGTGTTGTTCGTCCCATTGAATATAGGAGGATGAACAATAGAAAAGCCCTCTTGAAAGCCAATAAGAGCTATTTCTCTTAGTTGTTAAACCAAATAAGAAAAATTGAAGCTTTGATACCAATTGTTAGAATCAATTGGCACTAAGAGGGGGAGGGGGACGGAGGGGGTGTGAATTAGTGCAAGTGTAAATTTTATTTCTAGATGAAATCTTTTCGATTAAAACAAGATAGGGAAATCAAAGCTTTTCGTTCTTAATGAAATGATTGAGTGAATTAAGAAAAGTTACTAAAATAATAATCAATCTAGAAAGATAAGCAACATTTGGAGAAAAGAATTAATTGTGAAAACTTTGCTTTCTAAGAGTTGAGATAAATCATAAGCTTCAATATAAGAATTATGTAATCAATGAAAGCAAAGAACCACTCACAATTTTTATAGTAGTTCGGCGCCAAAGGCCTATGTCCACTCTCGAGTCCTCCTTCTTAAGATACACCGACATCCACTATCAATTTTCTTTAGGTGAATATCAAACCCTTATACTTGAGCTTATAAGGGAGACAAGATTTCACTCTTTGATCACTCCCTTACCCCCTTTTTTTTTCTTATAATTATCACACAATATTTTCTCAGAATATAATCCCCCAAAAGTTTTGTGTGAAATATAAGAAAACTTAGGATATTTATAGGCCCTAAATTTGCTTTAAAATTGGTGCCAAAATCTAACTATATTTGGAAAATCCAGGTACGAACGGTTTACCCGTCGAGCTGGGTAGTTTACCCGCTAAAAGTGCCCAGATTCCTAGGTACGGGCGGTTCAGCCACCCAGCCACCGGAAATCCTAGGTACGATCGGTTGAACCACCATCCACCGGCGGTTTACCCACCGAAATTTTCGCAAAAGTAGTTCCCTCCACTTTTTGAATTATGAGTTCAACCTGATGTTGACCAATCCTCTAGTCAACCAACTGAGCTCAATCAAACCCTAATAGTGGACCCGATTGTCTCGTTGAGCTAATTTGGATTTCATCCAAATCCAACTCAATAGGACTCAAACCGTAACTACGACTCAATGATTACAATGCTTAATGACCATAAGCTTAATTAAGACCTAACTTCCGCCAATCCGATAGCTTTTAGCATTATTGTGGCATATCTTTTCATCTTCTTTTAGTAATCTCCATGATCAGGCACCCTATATGGGTGGTGAGACAATAAGATTGATCTACGTGACCTTCCATCGTCATAGGAAGAAATTGAATCACGACATAGGTTGAGTTAGACGAATCACTCTAGGCTCACCTATCTATGTGATCGAGTTCTTACCTACGATATATAGATATCACCGGTGACCTAAGGACATGGTATGACTCGGTCGATTAGTCGAAAGCATATCCATCGAATCAGACTCATCTTGTAATGATGGTGATGACTTAACTGAACTTCATGGTTGGTTAAGTAGTTAAGACCATGATGATTCAGAGATTGAACATGATGAGAATCACAAAGAGTTGTGATTGACAAGAGTTGCCTATCTTTTGGGCTTAGTGTAATTAGTCGAATTCCTCGAGGTTGCACTAAGATGCCGATTGGATCCCGATCCCCACTAGGAGTCTACCGAAGACTTCCGTCTCACGTATCGAGGGTGTCACATGATTCTCTAGGAAAATAATGAGAGTACATTAAGATAGAAGTCCATATCCTAATTAGTATTTTTTGTAAAATTTATATGTTATTTATTTGTGCTATATCTTAAACATGTCACTAGCAAACCCTCTTCATGGCATACTTGATGCCTACTACCTCACTAATCTAAACTATACAAATTTATTTCATAATTTGAGAATTGTTCTTATGAAAGAGAAAATCGCATAGCCCTTAACACGTTTATATCCATACTAGTGGAAAGGACAAGCAAGGATGAGATTGCTCACTTTGTGAAGTATAAAAATAGTCCTAAAGGATAACTTATGTATTGATCTTATGTTTCAACTCCTACCAAATTTCTTTTTACAATTCATTATTAACTTTAATATGGACTAGTTCGAGGTGACTCTACCTGAGCTCCTTAATATGTTGAGGGAAGCTAAGAGTACCATTAAGAAAGAGAAGTCAGTTCTCTATAATATTTAAACCAATAGGAAAAGGAAGGCAAGTAAGACCCTTAAGAAGGGTAAGGGCAAAGAAAGGCTGGGTAAGACAAAGGTTACCAAGAAATACCGATAAAAGATAAAGGACAGTGCTCCCATTATGGCTAAGACAAGCATTAGAAGAGGAACTGTAAGGACTATCTTATAGATAAAATGAAACAAAAGCTTAGAGAAGCTTCAGGTATATTTATGATCAGTCTTCACTTGTCAAATTTTTATGATTCTGGTAAAGATCTTTTATACTTGCTTGTATTATATCATCATCTTATGATAATATAGCTTTCTTATATTGTTTATTAATTTTTCAGTCCCAAATCTATTGTTCATCAAACTTAACATCTCTAGACATTACAACTTTATTTGTGATAGGATTGTAGAGTTTGTAACCACTGAAATTCCCAGCATAACTTAATAAAATATATTTTTTACTTTTATCTTCAAGTTTTGTTCTCTTTTCTTCTGGTATCTTTGCAAATACAACATTTACAAAAATTCTTAAATGATCAACTCTTGGTTTCTGCAGGCTCCATACTTCTTCTGGTGTAGAATTATCAATTTACCTTATTGGAAACCTATTAAGCAAATAAATCACATAAGCAATAGTATCCCCCCAAAATTCTTTAGGAATCTTTCTTTCCTTTAACATGCATCGGACCATATTAAGTACAGTCCTATTTTTTCTTTCTGAAGCACTATTTTGTTGAGGTGTGTATGGTATAGTAAATTAATGTAAAATTTTATTATTTCTATAAAAACTTTTAAATTTATTTGATGTATATTCATCACCTCTATTTGTTCGTAAACATTTAATCTTATAATCACTTTATCTTTTAACCAAGTATTTAAATTTTTTGAATTTGTTTAACACTTCTTTCTTTTCCTTTAAAATATAGACCCAAATTTTGCCACTATAATCATCAATGAAGGTATAAAAATACCTATTTCATCTAAGTGATATTGGGCTGATAGGGCCATAAACATCCAAGTGTACTAGATCAAGTCGATGCCATGCTCTTTTTGTTCTACTGATTCTGAAAGGATTTCTTTATTGCTTACCAATGACACATTTTTCACATAATTTTGATGGGTGGTCAATTCTTGGCATTCCCATCACCATATTAAACTTCTCTAGAAGTTTTAAAGCTTCAAAATTTAAGTATGCATATCTAAGATGTTATAATGTAGAAATATCATCAATATCAGTCTTAAAATAATTTGATCGATCAAAAAAGCATAAATATAGAGGAAATATTCTATTCTTCATTATTTTCACATGTGAGATTAATGTATTATTCTTATCATAAATTGAAAGAGTCATATCTTTCATCTCAATATTATAATATTCTTAAAGTAATTGTCCTAAGCTAAGAATATTAATTTTCATATCAGGCACATAATAAACATATGAAATGTATAATTCTTTACCATTATGGAGTCCAAGAACAATTTTACCTTTGCTTCTTACTAGTCTTTTAGACAGATCACCAAATATAATATTTTCAGAATAATTTATATCTATTTATGAAAATAATTCTTTAATGCCACACATGTAATTTAAAGCTCCTGTATCTAGATACCATGTCATAGACTGATCTTACTGCAAATAATTATATCATTAGCAAACCTTGATTTTCATTCTTCTTTTCTTTTTTAATAAAATTTATCTTATCACCTTGATTGTCAAGATTATAATAGTATTTAAAGGATTAATGCCGATACCTTTTACAAATATAGCATTGCATTTCAAACCTTTTAGAATTTCTGTCACGTCCATGGCCTCGGCCACGTCCTCGACCATAACCTCAACCTCTTTGGCTAGAATTTTCTTCACCACCTTTATTGTTTGGATATTCTTGATAGGTCTAATTTCTAGCACCTCTTCCTCTTTGTCCATGACCTCTTCCTTTTTGAAACTTTGATTCACCTTTATTTTCAAGAATAAGCTTAAGTCTATAGTACTTGTTCTATAGTTTTGTCTTCTGCTCTTTTTATTATCCTTTATTTATGAATTTGTAGAGAACTCATAAGTTGTTCTAAAGATATTTATTCCAAATCTTTAAACTCTTTAATCACAACAGCAATAAAATTAAATTTTGAAAATTAATCTTAGTATCTTTTCTATCACTCTTTGATCACTTTTTGTTCACCATTTCTTGTCATTTGATGAACAATAGAAATAAATTTTGTGAAATAATCAGATATAGTTTCAGAAGTACTTTGTTGTAATTTTTTAAAATCGGCTCGTAAAACTTATAGACAGAGTTTTTTTTATCTTATCAATACCACCAAATATTTTTTGAAGCATTTTCGAAGCCTGTTTTGAAGTATTTGCTGGAGTGATGATCTCAAACATTATATTATCAAGTACTTGATAGATCGTGAACAAGATATTTTTCTCCTTTTTTATTTTATCTTTGAGTTGCTCTCTTACTTTTACATTCATTGCTCCTTCTTCTGCTGGATTTAGTTCAACAAATCTATCTTCTATAAATTCCTATTTATCTTGAGAGTCTAAAAAAATCTTCATTTGAATGCACCATATTTTTTTAATTAACTCGAAAGAATAAGTTAAAAGTAACAACTCGTGTCCTGTTATTCGCATTTTGAGAAAATAAGGACCGACTAATGTAGTAAAGATAAGAGACGACGAATTCCCTATTTAAATAACCTTTTGTGGAACTTCCAGCTATCAAGGAGACTAAAAGCTATCAGTCAAGTCAGAGGAAAAAAAGGCTACAAATTAATGTGGGTGCAGTTTCTTGTCTGAAATGTTGAATAAAAGAAGACGTCATTAGAAATTAATGTAGGAGAATTCCAGGTCATTGTCGGAGGAAGAATAGCATGTTATTAGGTAAAAAGATGGAAGACATGCTCCACTCTAAAGACCTCTACACACCGATTGAAGGATTGAAGGAGTGGATAAGAATAAGAGTGATATGCCCCATGAAGATTGGATAGACCTACAAGCAATTGCATGTATTCAACAATATACGGATGATGTTTGTTGTGTTCCACTATGTGTCGAATGAGGTTAGTGCTAAATCCTTGTGGAAGGTATCAAGAAGCTACATGATCCATTTGAGAGAAAGACTGCTGAGAACAAAACAAACAAAGCCTTCCTAACCTAATGCAACAACTCGTCAATTATTTCTAGTGAAAGGGGAACTGTTCAGTTGCAGAACATAAATGAAATGCAAAGCAAACAATTAGAAATCAGCTGGAAACTATAAAAAAAGATGCTGTCAGTGTTACTAGAAACTATAAAGCTGCTGCTTGTGTTAGATAATAAGTTACAAGTATTGTTGTTGCTTAGTTCGTTGCCAGATAGTTGGGATATTCTTGTTGTGCCTCTTAGCCACTTGACAATTGATACTCAACAATGGATGAGCCAAATGACAAATAACTTGTTGAATGAAGAGCTTAGAATAAAATAATCAAAATTCATTCACTTACAAACACTAGTTATCGAAGAACAAGTGAATAAAAAAATAGTAATAACAATCAATAATCTTTGAGGAGATCCTAAGTCTAGGAAAAGGGCAACTTGCCATCATTATTGGTATTGTGATTGGGCACATAAAATAAAAGGGAGAGTGTTGAAAATCAAAATAAGAAAAAAAAGATAAATAAAAGTGAAATAAAATGAGAGATAAAGAGTAAAGTAGAAAAGTGAAATGAAATGGGAAATGAAGTAAAGCCTTTGCTAGTAATGGTTCAATCATTTTTTTATTTCCATTGCTAGTAATGGTTTGAATGATTCTTTTTTTCTGTGTGCGATGCAAATTGTGTTAGTATCTTCCAATGATATATTGTGGGTTGTTTTTTTTTTCGAGACGCATCCTTTCCTATCATCCCGCATAGATCTTTCATCACTTTGTATGAATCGAGGGATTTCGGCTTAGTCAAGATAGGGAATAGTTATATTTCTAAGACGGTTGGAAAAGGTGATGTTTGCATTGTCACTTATGTTGATCACTCATTGGTTCTTGATGATGTGAGGCACATTTAAATACCTTAGATGGAATCGAATCTAGGATTAAGATTAATTCTTAGATCTATGAATCACTATTTGGCAGAGGAGTTTAGAAGCTAACAAAAGGCTCTCTTGTTCAGGAGACAAAAAAGTGTTGTACTCTCCAGAAGACTATTTCGTGGTCCCAGGGGTGAGGTAACTATCATCATTCTAATATAAATCTCGTGGACGACTTAGGCACATGAGTGAAAAAAAGAAAAAAAAGGTGTCTATTTTGGTGAAGAAACAATGGCTCCTGGGTTTAAGTTGAAAACAAGGCAAAGGGCGGATAGTATGTCAAATCCTTATTAGAATTGTTTGATTTGATTGGTAAGCAATAGAGTATCTTTTGTGGAAAAGAATATGTTAACCTAACCTAAAAACGAACATTCATCAATTTGGTTTATGGAGGCTTTGAGATGCCTTGTATTTTGTTACTTTATTTTGATAGATGCATAAAAAGTATGGGATTATGTCACGAAGAGGAAAGAGAAAGTGTTTGAGATTTAAAAAAAATATCATGGTTGAAAGGAAAATCGGAAAGCTCCTAAAATGCCTTCACACGTATAATGGAAGAAATACACCTAACAAATGTTTGAGAGCTATATTATACCAAGCATGACATAAGACATTGAGGACAGTTTCCTATATGCCACAATACAATACACAATGATATGACTGAGAGTGAGAGGATGAACCGCACCATAGAAAGGGTTAGAAGCATGAAGCCACAATGCCCTTCCGCAGCAGGAGGAGGTATTTTGGAAGCAGTTCGCTCTCTATAGGGTTACTTGGAATAATTCAGTTTCTAGGAACACTCAAGATTGCCCAAACAAAGCTTACAACCAGGTCAGAGAACTTATGGATATGGATAAATACATTAACCAAAACAGTGGAACGAGCTTATAGATATAGATGAGGATACATTAACTAAAAGTGGAACTGGACCTTATTAGAATTGTTCTTAACACCACTTTTTCTCACCTCTCTTTACTTGTGAGAATCGTCATATGACTGATTGATGGGGATAATAACTAACTTATGTGAATTTATAATAGGAACAATAATAACTTATTTACTGGGAATAATAAGAACTTATGTTATAGTCTCCTTAGGTACCAAAGCAGCAGGTATCCTTTTGCTTTTTCAAAGACTTATGTTATGCCTTTTTCATAATGGTGATATAGTAACCTAGTTCATTTATATTGTTGGTATATAACATACCCCAGCATCAATCTTGCTGGGATACCTATCAACGGAACACATCAAGAAAAACCTTATCGAATAAGACCTGTGCTAGGTTAAACTGAGGGATGACGAAGTATGGTATGGATGGAGAGCATATGCTAGGATAAATCAAAAGAGTACCATGCTAATTGCTAAGTTATATGTTGACAAGCGGTCTTCCTCTCTTCCTATTTAAGGGTTGAAGCCTTTGCATCGTGGAGGTGGGTTATTTCTTTCTTTTATCAATTTCTAACCTTATTGCTCTGCCCAAGATCTATTTTTCAATCAATTATTGCGAAAGGGACGAGTTTGGGTGTTTGGTGATTTTCTTCAATGAACTTATTATGCTCATTCTTTGTTCTATTTCTTATTATGTTTATTCTTTAGTCTATTCTATGTATTGCTTTAATTCATTATAGGATTTAAGTGGAAGCCAAGCCGGTCATAGGTCCCCAATTTAGGGCGCGGAACTGTGGGGACTCAACTTCCCTTATAGCTTTTTGAGTTACGGTACGAAGTTCTTCGCATCGTGTCAAGGAATTGTGGCTCGGCTTTTTCCCTACTACACGGTAATATTTTCCTTATTATGCGGTAATATTTTGAGCTTTTCTCATTTAGTCTCAACGTACAATAAAGGTGCTTTAATCTATCTTAGAAACCCCATTTTTCCAGAGTGATTCTTGCATCCTATCTTTCTGATTTAGTAAAGTTCATTTGTTTGAGCCCCCAGTCTTGAAATATTTTTTTTGACTATAACATCACAGACACTCTTTTCTTTCTAAAGGCATGATATCATAATAGAAATAAATGAATCAACTTCTACGAGGTAAGTCCAAATTCCACTCCAATGAGTCATGCTGTATGGTTAAAGCAAAACTTGCTAACGGTGATTCATACCCGGGGACAAATACTTTATGAAAAAAATATTTTCAGAAAATACTTTATGAAAAGGAATATGTTCAAAAAATGTAAATCTTCTATGTCCTACAATACATATTCAGGATTAATCTATTGAATATATATTCAGGATTAATCTATTGTAAAGGCTTATACTGGATCTATGAACCAAGCACTGTCAATCCGGCCTTCAAAAAAGCTGTTTGGAATGTGCCTCACTCCCTTTTTACCCTTTTTAATTTTTTTATTTTAGATGGTTTAAGGGAAGCGCTTCGCACCTTTAAAAAAAGATGGTGCTAAAAGAAAGAAAAAGACTAGCCCGGAAAGGGTGCGCTAATCCTGCTCCTAAACAACTTGCAATTGTTTTGCAGCAGTCCATTCTTATTCCTTTCTTTTATGGGCTTTGGGGTCAAAGTAGAACACATGTAGCTCCATCTTTCAAAGAGCCAAGAATTCTATTAATGAAATTCGATGCATCAATTTGATATTATAAATGTGCTAGCACTATATAAAACAAAAGGTGGGATGGGTTGACTATTTGTTAGCTATGAAAGTGGGATGGTTGACTATTTATTAAGCTATGGTTCATAAAACTTCTTTGTTATGTATGGCCAGTCTTAAGGGTTGAAAAGCCCTTAGTTTCTAAGTGGGTTCCTGCTCTTTTACGTGGATTTCCATCTACAATATTGTTAGAAGTAAAATGAATTGATTTTATTAACTTGATTTTATAGGCTAAAGAATTTATTAAGAAAAAAATTTTCTCAACTGAGTATTGAGAGTTCTCGTGCAGTTGAAAGAAATCTTATCTGCTATCATGCCCCCATAAGATTGAGCTTTTGTCAAGGATGATAATCCTAAACCAATATAGTCAAAAGAATTTTCTAGAAAGAGGCTTCATAAGGGAGTCTGCTATATGGATATGGACGATATGTAGTTGATGTCGAACAACTTGATCTTGCATGAAAAAAGTCAATGGCAATGAGCTTCATGTGGGAATGAAATAAGAGATTGGCGCAGAGGTAACTAGCTCTAATATTATCTAAATATATTGTAGGAGTAAGAGTAGAAGTAAGATTAAGTTCTTTGAATATATTCATGATCCATTTGAGTTTAGCAGCAGTAGTGGTGATGGCATGGTATTTAGTTTCAGTTGTAAACCGTGCGACTATATTCTGCTTCTTAGAACTTCAACTAATTGGATTAGCTCCAAGGAAAATGATGTGTATGTTCTATCATTAGGGTTTCATGCCTAATCAACATCAACAAATGCATGCAGATGAATCAGAAAGTGTTTGCTGAGAAAGATACCACGATTGATGGTCCTCTTAAGATATCACACGATTTGTTTGATTGTATACCAATGTGTAGTAAATGGCTAATGCATAAATTTTGATAGTTTATTGACTACAAATGAGATGTTTGGACGAGTGAGAGCTAAATATTATAAGCAGTCAATTACTTGATGGTATTGAGTAGGATCTGTAGAGAGGAGAGTGGTAACCTCATTTGCATCCTGCATATTTGTCTTTGATAATAGATCTTGAATATATTTTCTTTATGAGAGAAAAAATCCTGAAGATGTATATGTTGCCTCTGCTCCCAAAAAGTAAGGCTCCCAAATCTTTGAAAGAGAATCGATTTGTCAATTACATAATAAATGTCTGAACCTCCAAAGAATTATTACCTATGATAATAATATCATCCACATATACTAAGTGATATACTCTATGTTGTTATTGCAGAAATAGTGAGGTATCAGACTTAGAGTTAACAAAGCCAATGGAAGTCAAAAACAAGCCAAGTTCAATATATCAGGCTCTTGGAGTTTGACAAAGTTCGTAAATAGCTTTTTGCAACTTACAAACATACCTTGGATACTAAGGATGGATGAAGCTTGGAGGTTGCTGCATAAAGATATCTTCAATAAGAGTCCCTTGTAAAAAAATATTATTAACATCCAATTGTTTTAAGCACCAATCTTTTGAGATAGTAAAACTCATGATAAGTCGGATTGTGGTGGGTTTTACAATGGGATTGAATGTCTCAGTGAAGTCAACACTAGGTCATTGATGGAGGAACCCTTTAACCACTAGACCCATTTACACTTGATGATATTTTCTGTGTGATGACAGGGAATAAGAGTCCATACAGAGTTACGAAAGAGAGCCTGTGTGGAGATTTTTGGGCTTGAGAAAATGAAGTTGGTTCAACAACCTCAAGTGAAAATTCAGTGCTAGCATATAGATCAAGAACATGATGTGGTTTAAAATAATCACTTTTGGAACGAGTTATCATAGGATGCCTAAGGACTACAATATTATTAGAAGAGTCACGAAAATGGTTTGAGTCAAACTGAGGAGTTTCAGTGGTGCTAGGTCTAGGTGAAAGTGGTTGTACCTTTGAGGGTAATGTTGCAGAAATAGGAGAAACTTATGGTAAGGTAGAGGAGGGAGTGAGGACATGTAGAACTGGACTAATATGAGAGTGCAGATACTGAGGGGAATAATTAGATAGTGTGGATGGAGGCTTGGTTGAAGGCTTCGAAGGTGTAATCCATTGATGCATATTTGGTGGAGTCGAATATATGGCAAAAGACTTGTGTTGTGAAAGGGAAAGATAGACTCAATAAAGATAACATGACATGAAATAAAGATTTTATGAGAATGAGGGTCATAATATCGGAAGACATTATGGTCAAGAGAGAATCCAATGAAAACACAAGGTTAAGATCTAAGTGTTAACTTATGTGAGGCATAGGGATGTAACCATGGATAACACATGTAGCTAAATACTTTGAGCTTCTAACGGGTTGGATATTTATGAAATAGATTTTCAAATGGTGATTGATATTGTAGGATGAAAGTAAGCATACGATTAATAAGGTAGACTATAGTTTGAAATACTACTGACCAAAAGGTTGGTTGTATGGAGGCTTAGTGTATAAGTGTCAAACCAGTCTCAACTATGTATCGATGTTTGTATTCAGCAGAGCCAACTAGATGAGAAGTATATGTAGACGATTTTAGGTGTTGAATACCATAGCTGACTAGCATAAGGTGAGAGCTTTAAATTCACCTCCACCATCAGAATAAACTGTTTTAATTGTAGTCTCAAAAAAATTCTCTACTAGCTTTCAAAAATTGGTAAAGATTGTTTAAACCTCATATTTATGACGAAGATGGTATAACCATGTGTACTTAGTAAAATAATCTATGAAAATGACATAAAATAAAAAATTGTCAAAAGAATTTATTGGAGCAGGGCCCCAAATATATGTATAAATAATTTCAAAAGGTTGATAATAGGAAATAGAGGAGGTTTTAATTTCAAAACATATGTATAAATAACTTTAGAACTAAGACAAGTATAATAGTGAGTTATGTTACTACAGTAATTAATACTAGAAAGAGATAAATGGGAGAATAATTTCTACATAATAGAGGGCGAGGATGACCAAAATGACAATGTCATACGTTAATTGGAGCTACAATGGAAGAGTTAATAGTAAACTTAGTTATTTGTGAAGTAGACGATCACTCGTGAATGTTATCTTTATTCTGGCCGCGAGCCAAGGATGCCCCCCGTGTTCAAATCCTTAACAAGTAAGAAGTCAGGAATCAAATTAATTAAAACATTATTTTGGCTACAGAATTGAGAAACATAAATAATGTTTTGTTTAATGTATGGTGCACACAGAACATTATCGAGTATAAAAGTAGTAGTGTGTAAATTAAGCATTGCAGAACCAATATTAATAATGGGGAGTCATTTACCATCACCAATAATAATGTCTTCATTCCTACCATAGTTGCTACGGATGGATAGGTTTTGTAAGTCAATGGTGATATGATAAGAAGCCCTAAAGTCTATGATTCAATTAGGTTGACTAGTAAGCAGAGTAGTCATAAGATTCGCTTGAGGCCAATTGGATGGAGCTGAAAGTCAGGGTCAAGACTGACAAACTTTTGTGGAGTGTCTGATTTTATCACACAATTGATAGATGACTAATTATTAGTGTGTGTGAGCAGGACGCAATGGCTGGAAGGTGCCCTCGTGATAGTTGTTGAAGTTGGGGTTGAAACATAGAAAATGTGGAGGGGAGGTTGGCTTGAAGCAACTTGTCTCAACCTTCATCGGCTTTCTTGTTGTATTGAGTGCCTTCCTTTTTATATTTTTCACTGACTTGAGTAGTGATGGTTAGTCTTGATAACTTCTCTTCACACTTCAAATATGTCTCAGTCAACTTATCATAAAGTTCATCAAACGATATTGGTGAGTTGCACAAATTATGGCTCCTAATTCCTTGAATTCGGTTCTCAAGCCATTGAGAATGGAGATAAGGACTTCCTCATCACTAAGAGAATGACCTATTAAAGCCAAATCATCAATGATAACTTTGATATTTTATAAATAATCAGCGATAATACTTTCCTCTTATTTGATGTTCATTAGATTGGAGAAGAGGCCGAGTATGCGAACAATTTGCTAAGGTAGTTTACAACTTGCACCATGCCTCTATAGTAGTAACATAGGAGGATATGAGTGGAGCAACGGATCTAGCAACTGAGGCTTGAATTGCCTAAAGGATGAGAGGATCTTGGCGTAACCATAGTTTGTGCTCTGGATTTAGTACTAGACTAGGCATTCCTGGGATGCTAATTATCGCCGATAGACAGTTGAGAAAACCATTAACGTAGCTTGACAGATGATATCCAAATAATAGATTAAAAAATTGAGCATGCCAAGATGCATAGTTGTCACCTCTAGATAATTTGAAAGGGATGAGAATTAAAGTATTGATGGAGATGAGCCTTGTAGTTTGAGAACTACTGTGGTTTCCTATAGGGATAGTGATGGGAAAGTCAGAGGTAGACGATGAAGACATGATGAGAGGTGTGTTTTGTCCTGAGACACTGTCAACGTGATGCACCTGCTGCCTGATGGTGCAGTATCTAGGGAAGAAAAAAGACAAAGCAAATGTGATTGGTGCAGATTGTAGCTTTTGGTCGAGCTCGGGTCTAGAGGTATTTGGAAGGAAAGAGCCTCTCTCACATGCACCGGTTGGTTTCGAGCTGTGCGAGTGGCTGGTCTTTGTCTTCTGGGAGAAGATTCTGGTAGCGACGGGTAGAGAAAGGGAAGGATCTATCATCGGACAGCGAAAGAGAAATATAATCTCTCTTAAAGAGAGAATCGCTCTAATACCATGTTAGCAATACAAGTGAATTGATTTTATTGATTTATTCATGTGTACATCATTTCTATTTATAGGTTGAGAAAATTATTGAGAAAGAGAATTTCCTAAGCAGTGAAAATTTCTCATATAATTAAAGGTACAATTGAGTAAAATCTTACCTGCTATCAAGTGAGCAGCTATATGCCGAAGAACTATATGATTACTATATGCTTAAAACTTCAAATAGACTGCCAATTTGCACACATTGCTAGAACCACTTTTTTCATACTGGGCTCGACCATAGGGACAAGAAGGGAAGTAAATAACTTCCTTCCTGCTATGTTTGGTAGTTGAATGGAGAGCGAGAGAGAGATAAGACATGCCACCTAAGACTAGTATGCTATTTAGCCTAAAACAAAGAGTAACACACCATATCTCAGTAAAGAATCTTTTGTGTACAAGAGGCCTACGGGTTTTTTATCTTCCCTTTTCAGTGTGTGTTGCGTCCTGAGCGGGTAGTCATTACACCAATCGAAGCAGCACCTTGAGCCCAACCTTTTAACAAATCGAAACCCCACCAATAAGTATGCAAGGAATTGGTATAGATTTCCAGAAACCAGAAAGAAGGCTATAGAAAGCCCCTCCCCGATTGTCAAGAGTCAACGTGGGACGGAAACAACTGAAATGATAAGGACTGTAGGCAGCACGAAAGAAAATATGAGATGTCTTGCCCAGTGAAGAAGGAAAGTAAGGTCATCGAATCAGCCGAAGGTGAGAGGTGTTAGAAAACGAGAAAGAGTGAATAGAAAAAGTAAAATAAAAAGATTAAAAAAATTTAAAATTAAAAAAAATTTTAACAGTCTAATAAGTCTGTTAATGTTATTATAATTAATTTTATCTATTAATATGTCATCGTAAGATCATACACCTGTCAAGGACGTCGATCTTGAACCTATGCTATGAAAATAATTTGCGAGCGAGTGACTTCGTGAGAGAGTCTGTCAGTTGATCTACCGTATGAACATAAGAAACACAGTTGATGATTGACCACTTGATCTTATACAAAATAAAATTCAATTGCTCTATGCTTCATACGAAAGTGAAATACTGGATTTGCACATAAACAGGTAATCCCAGCATTATCACAATATATTATAGGAGTAGTAATAGAGTGGATGTCAAGTTCCTCGAGTATATTCATTACCTAATTTAGTTCTGCAATAGCAATTATACTCAACTTCAGTGGTTGACCGAGTAATTATCTTTTGTTTATTAGAACTTCAACTGATTGAATTGGCTCCTAGGAAGACTATATACCCAGATGTTGAAGTTCTATCATCAAAGTTCCTAGCCCAATCAGTATCAACATAAGCATGAAGTTGGAGTGGAGAGTGTTATGTAGAACTATGTTGTAGTCAAGAGTACTGTTAAGATATCGTAAGACTCCCTTAAGTGCTAACCAATGTGTGGTAGATGGTCTATGTATGAATTGTGATAGCTTGTTAATTGTAAAGGAGATATCTAGGTGGGTGAGAGCTAAATATTGTAAAGAGCTAATTATTTGTCGATATTGAGTATAATCTATAGCAGAACTATCATTAGTTAACCAAAGTGATTTACTAGTTGAGAGAGGAGTTGAAACAGCTTTTGCATCATTCATGTTTGTCTTCACTAATAAGTCCTAAATATATTTCCGTTGAGAGAGGAAGAGTCTCGAAGATGTAGACATGGCTTCCACACCCATAAAATAATTGAAAGACTGAGATCTTTTAAGGAAAACCGATCGGTCAACTTCTTAGGAATATTATGACCGCCATAGAGTTATTTCCTCTCACAATAATATCATCCAGATATTAGAAGATATATTATACCATCATGTTATTAACAAAGAAATAAAGAAGTATCAGACTTAGAGTTGGAAATACCGACTGACATAAAAAATGAGCTAAGTTCTTTGTACTAGGCTTATGGAGCTTGATGAAATCCATAAATAGCTTTATGGAGTTTACAGACATATTTCAGATATTGAGGATGAAGAAAATTAGGAGGTTGTTCTATGAAGACATCGTCAATTAATGTTATATGTAAAAAGGTATTATTCACATTAAGTTGCCACATATGCTAGCCTTTTGAGACGGCCAAACTCAAAATAAACCAGATTATCATGGGTTTAACAACAGGACTGAATGTCTCGGTAAAGTCAACAACAGGATGTTGATGAAAGCCTTTAGCCACTAGACGAGCTTTATATCTGGCAATGGACCCATCAGTGTTTTGTTTAACTCAGAAAATCCACTTACACTCAATGATATTTTGTACGGGATGAAATGAAACAAATGGCCAGGTAGAGTTATGAATAAGGGCATCATATTCATCACACATAGCTTGACGCCAGTGAGGAGACTTTTGAGTTTGAATGACTGTGGTTCACACATCTTAATAGAGGGAGTCACAACTGTATTGAGATCAAGAATCTAACATGGTTAGAAAATACTACTTTTAGAGCGTATTATCATAAGATGTCCAAGTGGTTTAGGAGGTGATGGTGGAATGGGTGCTAGGGAAGTAGTAAAACAGGGTGAGTTGGATTGAGGAACATTAGCACTACCTGGTTGAGGTGAGGAAAATGTTAGTGACTAAGTGTCCGAAGTTTGGATATCAGTAGTAGGAGGTATGTATGCAAAAGGAGAAGAAAAAAAAGGGGGCGACATGTTGTACCGGAGGAGTACTCCACTCATGTATGTTTGCTAGAGTAGGTGATTCTTCTGGAGACTTATTAGATAATGGCATGTGCCACTGACATATATTCACTGGAGTAGTTTGTATAGTAGAAGACTTAGACTAGTGAAATGGAAAGGAGGACTCCACAAAGACAACATGATGAGACACAAAGATTTTGTGAGTTAGAAGATTGTAGCATCGGTAAACATTATGTTCAAGAGAGTAACCAATGAAGGTACAAAGCTTCTACCTTGGGGCTAGTTTATGTGATGCATAAGAACGTAGCCAAGGATAACAAACAACCAAAAGATCTAAGTTTCTGAAGATTTGGGGATTTATAAAATAATTTTTCAAATAGCGTCTGATTATGGAAGACTGGAGTAGGCATGCGATTAATGAGATAGACTGCAGTCTGGAATGTTGTAGACCAAAAAGTAGTTAGCATAGAGGCATGATGAAGAAGTGTGAGACCAGTTTCAACTATATGCCGATATTTGCATTCGGCTAAGCCAATTAGTTGATGAGTGTACGGTGGAGACTTGAGATACTAAATACCACAGTCTAATAGACATGATGTTAGTGTTTAGGATTCACCCCCACCATCAGAATAAACTATTTTAATTATAGACTGAAAAATATTTTTCATTATCTTTTTGAAGGTAAGAAAGATTGTGGAGACCTCAGACTTATGTTAAAGAGGATAAAACCAAGTATATTTAGTAAAATAGTCGATAAAGATAATATAGAATTTATATTTATCAAATAAAATAATTGGTGTAGGACCCCAAACATCAGTATAAAGAATTTTAAATGGTTGTATGTAATGAATAGAAGAATTTTCAAATGGTAGTCTATAACTTTTATTACTAAGACATGAATCACAATGTTTAAAAGGAGAGCTAACTTTAAAAGTTGGAAGAGAATAATGAAATAAAAACTTATGTTGAGTTGAGGAAGAAGGGTAACCAAGACGATGATGCCACATATCCATTAGAGTAGCAACAAAAGAGTACGCAGTAGGCTGAAAGATTGATGGCCACTGGTAGATGTTATCTTTACTTTGGCCTTGAAATAACGATGCTCCCGTGCTCAAATCTTCGATAAGAAAGTAGCCAGGAAAAAAATTCAATAGAGGTATTGTTTTGTTTACAAAATTGGGAGATAGAAATAAGATTCTGTTTAATATGAGGAGCGCATAACACATCATCGAGTGTAAAGTTAAGAGTCTGTGAATTAAGCATTGTGGAACTAGTATGAGTAACGGGAAGTCACTTATTATCACCGATGATGATGTTATCATTACCACCAAAACTATTGTGAAGAGACAAGTTTTGGAGATCCGAGGTGATGTGATGGGAGGCGCTAGATTCTATAATCCAAAAATGTTGACCAAAAGTTGAGGTAGCAGTGAGATATGCTTGAGGCATGTTAGCTAAAGGTCGAGGATGAAACTGACAGACTTTGGCAGAGTGACTAACTTTATCACACAGCTGACATATTATTCGTTATTGAGGCATAGGAGCAGGATGTTAAGGTTGTTAAGAACCGAAGTTGCTACCTGGATTGTGATAATATGGTGCTTCGCCCTTGTTAGAATACTGATCATACTTCTTTTTAGATTGGTGACTCACTTGAGCAGTGATAGGTGGTCCTGGTGCCATATCTTCACGCTTCAAGTATGTCTCGTAGTTAGTCAACTTGTCATGCAACTCCTCAAATGATAGCGACGAGTTGCGTGCCCATATTACTGTTGTATGTTCTTTGTACTCAGCCCCAAGACCATTAAGGGTGTGGATAATAACTTCATCATCACTGAGGTTGTGCCCTATTAAAGCTAAATCATCAATGATAATCTTTATCTTTTAGAGATAATCAGTGATAATACTTCCCTTTTATTTTATGTTCATTAGGTTAGAGAGAAGGCCAAGTGTGCGAGTGCGTAGGCGATTGCCAATGTAGTTTGCAACTTGCCAAAGTGGTGTGACAGATCCAACGATGAAGGCTTGAATTGTCTGAAGAATGAGACGATCTTGACGCAACCATAGTTTATTCTCTAGATTTGGCACTTGACTTGCTGCCCCCGGGATATTGATCATTGTTAGTGGACAACTGAAAGATCCATTAATATAACATAATAAATCATATCCAAATAGAGATTAGTGAATTGAGCATGCTAGGATACATAGTTACCTCCTTTGGATAATTTGAAGGGGATGAGGGCTACAACATTAATAGAGACATGCCTTGTATGTTGAGAAGTACTATTGCTCCTAATGAGGATAGTAACGGGAACATGAGAGGTAGATGACAAAGACATTGAGAGAAAAAGTACCAATCATTGTCATAGCTAGATTCGAAAGATATGCCTTGCTGAAGTGCTTGTAGACAATCCTGTGGCTGACTAGGATATGAGAACTAGAGGCTACAATAGTAAAGGAAGATAGAAGCTACTGTATTGCAGTGTTATAGTCCCCTTCATGCGGACGAGGGGAGGGTCATTTCCTTCTGCGGTCACCAGTACAATAGGTCGGCTGAGACAGCAAAGTGAAGAAGCAAAATGAAAACTGTTCTAAGCTAGAATGAAAGCTACAGCAAGACCGTGCAGGTGGGCTATGACAATAGGCAACAAAGAATGGAGAGGCGACTGCTGTTATTGTGATTCTCTTCGTACAAGGGATTGGAGGTTACAGTCGGAGAGCTGTAGTGTTTGATTGAAGTAGATGGTGTTCTTTCTACCTAGTAATCTATGATGATAGTAAATGATTGTTGTAGAAAAGTGACCGCTTGATGTAGATTAGGTGTTGACTACTACGATCGGTGCAGATCGCAACGTTTGGTGATCAATGTCAAGGCCTTCGATCACTCTTGGCGCCGATGGTGAGGCAGGTGACAATGACTGAAACTAAGGACAATAGTGGGAAGGAGGAAAAATAGGGGCTGTAAGAATCAACCTCTGACTTGGAGGGAAGGTAGCAGCCAAGGAGAGAGTTGCCTTCAGAGCAGAGGAAGTAGAGGATGTCAGCGACATAGTTCTTTCCAGCGAGAGTGACAACCTTCTTCCCAAAGGAGGTTCGATCACGATCAAGCACAGAGATAGGGCGCGCTGCCTCTACTACTCCAACGCTATTGATCTACTTTGGGTGAGCATGGACGACGACCATGAGAGGTGAACCTCTATGCCTGATCACTGCAAAATATGGTTTAGGCAAGCATAGCAATGGTCATGGGAGATGGACCACTGTTCCCGATCGCTACATATCTGTTTTGGGTGAGCATGGGTGACAGTTGTAAGAGATAGACCTCTGTTGTCAATCGCTCTATTAAGGAGGAGCAGTGGCGATTGGTTGAAGATGGCCCCTATAAAGTTTGCTGGCAGAGGTGGCAACGACTACACCGATAGCCTCGCGAAGCAGGTGGCTTCAGGGAAAGGGATCGCTACGGAGATGAAAAGGGGAAGAGCATGCGGCTGGCAGATCTAAAGCACCGCGTAGTCGATGGCGGAGGAGAACTGACGATATTACGACATGTTACTTTCATGGCACAACAACAATGAGATCGATACCATGTTTATAAAGATAGCAAAAAGATGTCGTTTGATAGTAAGAAATATTAATCTCTTTTTAAAGAGAGAGGGCTTTGATACCATGTTAGAAAATGAGAAAGAGTGAATAGAAAAAGTGAATGATATGTTTTATTCCTTCACATCACCACCTATTTATACAAGTAAAAGAAAGATTAAGAAGATTAGGAGTTGAGGATTTCCCTCAATAGTCTAACAAGTCTACTAATGCTATTATAACCAATTTCATCTATTAACAAGAGGACACACAGCAGATAGGTCAAAGGAATCCAAATGTAATGGAACGACTCAAATCAAAGAAAGGTTTCATCAAATTATGGCATTAGCAGAGAAGGCATTCCCATGGAGCTATAATATTAGTAGAGAAGACATTCTCGTAGAGTCATGAAAGCCGACTTTTTGTTAATAATTTTTCATCGCCTTAATTTTTCATTCTTAGCCTCCTCTCCTATCCCTTACCTAAAACTTAAAAAATAAAAATGAAACACTTTGGACAAGAAAAAGATCGGCTTTCAACTCCTGCAATGGAGCTTAAGGCACAGCTAGGTCCTGACTCCTATAGAATCTCAAGAGCTCCCCTTTCTCAGTGAAACACTTTTCCTTCTTTATACACTTTCAAGAGATTTAGGAAACTGTAGACTTACCCATAATCATTGCTATGCCCGGAACTAGTGAACTCTTTTGTATTTCTAGCTAATAACCTGTGTTTGTGTTCAGGAAGGTCACAAGCAGGCTTAGTCTCTTCCCTACCTAGATGGGATTACTCATCAATGCTTTATCCATCGCTTATTCCCTTACTACTTTCTAGGCAGGCAGTATATAATAAGCAAAAGAAGGGAAAGGGAAGCTTTCTCTCATATTTAGTTCTCTCTCTCTCTCTCTCTCTCTCTCTCTCTCTCTCTCTCTCTTAAAAGCCATTTATATAGAAAAAGAGATTCCTTCCAGCAAGTAGGGCTATATTTCAATTTGGAACCTATCTTAAATACTTCTACCTAAAATACTCAGATGTGGAATATCTTATCATTCAGACGATCAGGTCAGGGCATTTCTTGGATGTTCTTTTAGGGATTTAAATTAGTGATGAGCAATGTAGATGAGTTGTTAGTAGGGGGAGTTGCTCGTTCTTTCTACTGTAGTATCTCCGCTAATTGTATTTTCAGCTGCAATTGGATTTTTACAGATATTTCAAAGGTAGTCTGGGGTCTTTTCTTCATTGTTCAATTTCCATTTGAAACTTATTGCGACTCAGAATAGGCTAGCTGCCCTATGACATTTGACTCATGTTCATTGTGTCTTGGTTCTAGCCCTCTCTAAGAAAGAATAAAGCAACCAAGCTCTTCTACTAAAACCTAGTAATAGAGTCATGGCCACTTGTGAAATCACATAGCTTAGCTTCGTACTTCATGATCTTGGTCTTCCTCCTTTATTCGTCCAACTCTCTTTGCTTGGGATAAGGAGATATCCTAGACTTGGTGTTAAATGCAACTGGTGTATAAAAGGGGGACTGCACAAATCCCAATAGTATAACTAACTACATTGGTGGAATTGAACACTGAAATGACAACTAGATGAGATTATCTTAGCATTCCAACTCGAACTGCAATTGTCAAGTAAGAAAAGACTTAGCGCGAGAAAAGAACTGGCTCAGTTTGTCCATATCCTAATCCTATTCATCTATTGATTCTTTGGGTCGAATGGCATAAAACTTAAGACCTATTCTTTCCAAGGAGGGGCCTCTTCTTTCAAAGGGAGTGACCAAGAGTAGTTGCTATTAGGATATGTACCGCTTCTTATTAGGATAGGATTTTAAGTTAGGGGACTAATATACTTTAGATCTGTCGATTCTAGGCATCTAGTAATAATAGGATTTCCTTTAGGATCTCTTCTTTAGAGTCTACTCAAACTTTCTTTCCTACTTTTAAATCTACTTAATACCCTTTTAAGAGTTTTCATCCACTTAACGCCTAATCTTAATAAGAAGAACAAGCTTTCAGGGGTTATCTTGGAATTTCCTTTGTTGTTCTAACCCCTCTTTGTTTGTCTCCATTCAGGAATCGTCGCTGTAGGATAGAAGATCTCAGGGCCACTATGTTGTTAATCTTAATATTCGGTAGAATATGTTGAAAGGTAAAACAAACTACGAAAAGCTTAAGAGCTCTATTTATTGTAGCTCCTTACTATCTATCTCTTTCAAAGCCAACCCACGACAAGGCATATCTTTAAAGCGCAATAAGTAGCAAAGTGTCCTACCCGCTATATTTCTAGTGAGTGTCCCTCTCCGATGAGGCTGATGGCAGCTCAACAGTACCTCTAGCTCCAACCTCAAAAGTCACAGAGAAGGGGACCAGAGCAGGTTTTGGTCAATTGGTCAATCTCTAGGGCAAGGAAGAATGAGACCTTAAAGCTTTAGGATCCATAATGGACCTAGTGTAAGGGCATGTGTTGTCTAACACAATTGTAGATATAGAGACGTAAGCACTTTGCTAATGGATTTTTGCAAATGGAGTTTAGTGAAAGACCTTTCTTTCTTTAATATGGCGTGGAGTTTAGTGAAACCTTTCTTCAATATGACCCCCAAGTATGAGTATAAGAGGGCAAGAGTCGAGTCGACTAGATTTGATACCAAAGGAGAGTTGATGTAAAGCCTCAGTAATACATCGTAGGGCTTGTTTACAATTCAAAGGGAGATCGGCCCTGGACTAATGGTAAGGAGAATGTGTACTTCCTTAATGTCTTCATAGCCTAAGGGATGATAAAGAACTAGCTTAAGACTAGCCTAATAGAAAAGAAAGAAAAGTATTATAAGCCTGGCTTAGGGAGAGAAGAAGTCCTTTCTATTAATGTTCTTCTAAGATGGATAGTTGGAATAAGTTGTTCTCCTAAGATAGATAGTAGGAATAAGTTCCATCATTAACACACACCATTATAAACTTACTCTAAACGTTAGCTACCTGCGCTTCTCCTTTTGATTCTCTAAATAAAGCTAATATATGACCTTTTTCTGCTCTTGGCAGACCAACATCTTAGATAAGGAATTTCATTACTTCTGTACGTTGTCGGGTAAGTGTCTTTGTTCACAAGATAAGCAAACGATGAGAGTCCAAGTATAGGACCGATAGTAAGCCTTGAAAAAGTATCTATATGTTGCAAGGTAGTAAGACGAGTTTTAGTTGTTGTGTCGTCTGTTCATGGGAACCCCATCTAGACATAAGGCTGGCTATACTATAGATGAGAATCAATTCTCCTCAATTTACCTCGATTCACAAAATAGGAATTGAATATAGAGAAGATGTGACTTGGATCGAGACAGCAAATGATTGTACTTGGATCGAGATAGCAAATGATTGTTTTGTTAGCTGTTGAATTACTTATAGCAAATGTCTCCCTTGAGCTACACATTTACTCAAAAGCTAAGCAGTTATGTACCTAACCTTGGGAATGATTTGGAGCTTTTTGTGTATGTCTACCCATCAACTAAATAAGCTTATGTAAGGTCATAAAAAAAGGGAATGGAATTTCAACTTGATCCGAAACTCAATAAAAGGCTTTGAAAGTAAAATATGGCTATGAGTCAGTTATCCCAAGTTGCCTATATGCCCTAAAAAAAAATAAAGCCTAGTTATATGTTGGGAGGCTTAGAAGCTTAAATCAATCATCAATTGGAGCTCAAAGTAAGGATCTACTGAAAAAGAAAAGCTGAGCGGCAAGTAAATTGGGTCTAGTTTATTTGATTCCAACAAGTTTTGGTTCACTTAATGTTAGGATCAATTGGCACTAAGAGGGGCGGGGGGTGAGGTGAATAACTGCAAGTGCTAAAGTCTTAGTTTTAAAAAAATTTCTATTTGAAGCAAAATCGAAAATCACAAGCATTTTGTTTAAGTTGAGTAAGTGAGCAATAAAACTAATTGATGAAGCTAAGTTATGATCTTGCTAAAGGAAAGCTCGAATAAGAATATATATAATCAAAAAGCAAAGTTAAGAGACACTTACAATTTATAGTGGTTTAGCCATAACTTAACTTACGTCCACTTTCTGAGTCCTCCTTTGTCGAGACCTGCTGGTGTTCACTACTGATCTTCTTCGGGTGAAGACCAAACCCTTAGAAGTATTTCACTTACAACTCTCAAGGAAGACATTTACAAAGATTATAAACTTTCTTGCTCACTCCCTTGCCCCCTTTTTTTTTCTTGCACACTTTTATCACTCTTTTTTTTTCACAGTTGTCTTGCCCAATTTCTTGTACTTAATGCAAGAAGAACGTATTCAGAAAATCTGGGTACAAGTGGTACAACCATCGGCGCTAGCGGTACTGCGGTCAAAAGTTACCTTGAAAATAGGGCGACGAGGGTACAACCACCGACCTGAGCAGTACGATCATTGACCTAGGTGGTACAACCACCACCCACCGGTGGTACTATGCTAGGAATCCCAAAAAAGTGTTTCCCACACTTTTCTACTCTGAACTTATAACTTCAGTTGACCCATTTTTACGTCAACCAAATAAGCTCAACCTGAGCTTAATCTAAACCAAAACATGGATTCGATTTGCCTATCTTGAATTAATTTGTATTCCTTCTAAAATTAACTCAATTAGGACTCGAACCTAACTATGACTCACTGATTACAACCATACAAGATCATCAAGTTCAATAATCGACCTAACCCCTGGCAATCTGGCAACCTCCGATATTCTTCTGATGAGTCTTACGATCTTCTTTCAGTGATCTCCAAGTATGTTCCTAGCGAGCTTCCTGATTCCTTTGACAAACTTCTAGTAAACTTCCGACGAGCTCCTACCGTATTATCCAAACCTTGGCCCGATGCCTAAATTTGATTCTGGCCCAACATTCGATTATAATTTCTTTTCTCCGTCGTGGTTAATCCTGCATTACTTTCTCTAACACACTTTATTTGGTTAGCCAAAATAAAAGTAATCTAATTAAGGTGAAGTTATTTGGCTAAGGAGTATATTTATCATGAAAATTAATTATGTAGATACCATTAGTTATATTTCTAACTTCATAACGTGAGAAGTTAGGAAGATGAAACATCATGAGCCATAACTTACAGTTATGACTTATGAATATAAAAAAAGGTTATGGTCTCTGCAGAATAAAGAATGAACATTCTCTTCACCCGTCAAAGAGAAATTAAAGGATTATGAAAGAATATTATGCAATTGGAAGGCCAATATACTAATCAATCCAAAATATTCCAATGGATTCATCAGGCAGACCTTTATGTTAATGTGTTTCATAATTATTATTGGACATCATGTATATTATTGAGAATTTAATAAATATGATAAAAATATTCTCAAAAGGTCTTGGATCTATAAAATATGTTTGATCAATATTTGTTATGATAAATTCCTAATAGATACCACTAAAAGAAATAGTTCTAGAAGACAAAGATATAGGCGCTAATAGAGCCCTAAACAGAGGAGGGTAAATAGGCATCAGAAATGGGGAAATAGCATATGAAGTAGGGCTTGTGGAAAAGAATTTAATCTCGAAGCAAATAGATTTAGTATCCTAGATTGAGAGATAGGGATGATGAGGATTCAGAACACATCTGAGGATAACATTAAGATAAAAAGTGTCAAATTATACATTAGAGTAGATTTAGCTTGGGAATAGACTACTTAAGAATCAAATATAATTGTCGGATTCGAAGGAGTTGGCCAACGTAAAATCTTAAGTATGGGTCGATACATCATAAAGAAGCCAAGCAACTAAGGCCACTGAGTAATAGAAACATACCCCTGTGGAAGTGAAAAATCTTAAGTATGATCCACATGAGTTTCTTAAGGATCCCGCCCCTACCCTCCGCAAGCAAGAAGTAATAAGTGGAGATGTCGGCCATGCCAATCTATTGGTGTTCTCTGCATAGGAAGTATCTTAAGGCCAACACCTTGCTAAGCATCTATTTCTATTCTATAGCCTAGGCACGTTTGTAGTTCTAACTGATCTAGTCGATTCATAAGTTTCAAGCCGCTTTGATGGATAGGGTGATATCTATCAAGCCAACAATATACCTTTCATATCAAAAGTTATCCCTATTAGATGTAGCAAATCAACCAACGTCAAGGATGGTAGCTATAGAAACGATCGAGGGATAGAGATCCAGTATGAGCTAACCGAGTTTACCATGTTGCTAAGGCAGTCATAGGAAAAAGCAATAGTCTAAGCCATTTATCCAACTACTTTTACTATGAAGTCTATGCGCAATTGGTTCTGTCACTTCAGTAGAAGAGTAAGCAGCATAGCATATTCCTAGCCTAGCTACATAATCACGTGTGTAGCAAAGTAATCCAATGGCTTCAGTAGAATACGTTGATTCAGATACATACCAATTAATTCATTTTTTTAAAAAAAGAGATTTCTGAATAGCTAGTAAAGATAGATCCATAGACCGCGGTAGCAAGAGATAACATACCCTTTGACGAAATATTAGAGTACAGGCATGGATGCGCCAAATTGCCTGAAATACTCGCTAGTCTCCAAGAGATAAGGCACCCATACCCTATTTTTTAGGAGGTAGAAGCAAATTTACTAACCTAGCATTTGTTCTTGGGGAGATAAGGAAATGCAACTCTTTATAGGGATTGGCAGGGCCGAGGATAATAATAACCTCTATTCCGAATAAGTTCTTTCCATTTTTCTTATTCTAACCCAAAAGAAAGAGTAGCCCTTGCTTAGCCACGCAATTTGGATTGTAGGAATTTGGATTATATAATATTATAGAAATTTAGTGGATATGGTGCTTTTGATTCAATTGTTGAATATTTCAAATCTACTAATGAAACTAATGTTAGCATTCTTGCTAGAAGACTTACCCCACCCCTTAATTAACTATATGAAACGAACGAAAGAAGTTCTTTATCTATATAATAGGTTGATAATATTTTCTTAGGCTAATGAATGTTTATTCTAACTCCAGTAAAGGGACCTTGCTGGGAATGAAAGAGTGACTCGAACCACATATACTCGACACTCCAATCCAAATATAGGATGAAACAAGGAAGCTTTAGAATGAAAGAGGAATCGAAGGAACCAAAGGGGAAATAAGGAATCCAATAGCCAATTCTTATGTTTGAGTGGAAATTCTTACAGGTTCTGTCGCTGTCCAAGCCTGACTTTTTCCACCACTTCATAGGCTCCTCACTTCAATTCCCATATGTGATTGTTAGTCTTCTAACTACTTCTTGCATTATGTAGGTGTAGGCTTAAACTCCTTGCTCTAAGTCTTGCTTGTTAGCTACCCTCGATAGAGGGTTAGTCCAGCAGTCCTATCTTTCAAGTAGAAAATCCACATACGCCTCTATCTTTCAAGTAGTAAATACAGAATTGAACTCATAAGTAGGAAAGTAAGAACATTAGGCTAGTGACTAACAAGTAAGAATGCCCGGCCGATAAGGATGGTAGGGAGAATTTCACTCATTAGTATAAGAATGGGTCCTGGCCATGGGAAGTTAGAATTGCACTCATAAGTGGAGGGCCTAAACACAGAAGTAAGCTTGCCACTCCTTGTCCTAAGTCTTGCTTTCTACCCTCTTGCTCTTAACTCTAAAACTGAAACTCTTGTTATCTTAGCCTTACCCTCTTATCTTTAAAGTCTTGCCCAGGGGTGCGGGGTGTAAACTATTGGTCTGGCACTCCTTACTTGCATTCTTGTATTTGTCCCTTACATCGCTTGAGTTGATGTCTTCTACTGCTTAGTTGAAGTCTTACCTTTAGCCCGACACTCCTCTATCTCATTCTTTATCTTATCCCTTCCATTTATATGCCCCGCCTTCAAGATTAGTTCTTGCTCCGAAACTCCTTGTTTTTACTCTGCCTTTCCTATCTCTCACTTTGTCTCTCCTGTCTTTGATTCTTATGTGCAGGTTTTAGCTTGCCATTCCTATGTGCAAAGTTAACTCTTCAACTACTGCCCTAAAGCCTTACTTGTGTTCGCTTTAAACTTACTATCCTATCCCTAACTCTTTCATCACTTTATCTCAATCTATCATTCTCCTCTCTCTCTTAAGGAAGCCAACTCAAAAGTAAGGACACCCAGGCTAAAGTTAGGAGTCGTAAGTCAAATACTGAACAAGTAAGTCAAAGACTGAAACAAGAATCCCTTTGTTGGGGCATGCTCTCCCCTTTCATTCTGTATTAATAGCTTCAAATTGCCATTGTTTTATCTCATTCTATTACTCCTTGCTTTCATTCTCGCAATGCTTACTTTCATTATATAGTTGTTTTTTACTTTCATTCTATAGTTGTTTTTTCCTAGACTTAAGTTTGGCTCTGACACTCCTACCTTACATCCTTGCTTGTGAGTTTTAGTCTTAGGCTCTTGCCTTAAAGTCTCGATCCTCTAAGGAATGCAGTCAAACTGGCACTACTACCTTAAAGTCTTGAGCCCCCTTAAGATACATAATCAGTCTTCCACTCATTAGCCTCACTCCATCGCTCTTTGTTATCTCAAACTGACACTCCAACTCTCATTCTTTGACTCATAACTCACAAACTATAACTCCTGCCCTACATTCTTTAGTTATAGCTTCAATGCCTATGTCCTCATTTCAATTTTAAACTCTTGCCTTAAAGTATTGCTTTTGAGTTAGGGCCTTACTATCCTATCTCTTATTCTTATACTTGTTGTTTCATTCCCTAATGCAAACTAATAAGTCTTTCTCTCTTGCCTTTAACTCTTAGGCTCCAGTTTACATCACTAGGCGAGTAGGGAGAATTACCTCTCAATACACTAGATCAATATAACAATCAAACAAGTAAGTCAAAGAACTAAATAGTAGGTGCGTAGAATAGCTTTTGTGTAAGGATCCCCAAGCATAGGAATTGAACTCACTAGTATGAGATTGGGTAGTGAGTAGGCGAGTCTGCATTAGCTCATATGATAAACCAGTATCAGACTTTGAGTAGTAAGTATAAGAATGAAACGAGCAAGTAATAGGAATGAGAATGGAAAGTAGAAAGTAGTTGCTTGGTTAGATAGGAATGAGAGTGTCAAGTGGGAAAGCAAGAATCGGTGACCTGCCTCAAAAAGGGAGAATTGTACTGAGTAGTCTAATCCCTATTTGTTTAATTCATTCTGTTAGTTGAGAGTTAGAGTTCTAGTCTTCTACCACTTAGTTTTATTCTTTGACTTAATAGTTTCATTCTTGTTAACACTATAGTTTAAGTCTGAGTTTTGAGTTGGATTCTTAATCCTTATCCCCTAGTCTCGAGTTGAATTATACCTTTTGAGTTGGATTCTTAGAGGACTCCTTTTTCGTTTGGTAGGAATCATTCGAGTGGGGAGGAACCGTTTTGAAGATTAACTCTTGTACTAATGCTACTTAGCGTAATTCCTAGTAAGTTGTTTTAGTTTAGTTCTAGGGTTATATCTTAGACTACTTAGTTCAATTCCTAGTTTTTTGTTTAAGTCTTATTAGTATTGGTTCAATTCCTAGTTTTAAGAAAGAGAAAGAAGGTTGGGCAAGAAGGAGTTGATTTCTTACTTTTTAGTTTTATTTAGGCCCTCTCTTGTTTAAGTCTTATCAGTAAGAGTTTCAGTCTTATACTCCTTTCTTGAATTCCTAGTTGTTAGTTGTTTTTTTTATGTCTGTGTTTGATTCTTATTAGTACTAGTGGAATTCCTAGTTTTGAGCTCAATTTTTGTTATCAATGGTTGAATTCCTAGTTTGAGTGGAGATTCTTAAACTACCTAGTGCAAATCTATATTTCTAGTTAAAGTCTTATTAGTAGTAGTTGGATTCTTATGTTTCAGTTTAAGTCCTTATAGAACCAGTTTCAGAATGAAAGGTGTATAAGGGAGGTAGAGGTTTTAAATGACAAATTATAATTTAAGTCATAGTGTCAGTGCTAAAAAAGTTTCAAGATAAAAGTCAGATTTCGGTGCTATAGTTTCGAGTTGAATTCACTGAGTTGTTGTCTTAGCCACTTAAGTGAGATTATGTAAGTTAGGTTTCATTCTTTATTCTGAAATTCCTAGTTTCAATCTTTGTTTAAAGGTTTTTTCCTATTAGTTAAATTCCTAGTTTCAGTTTTATGCTGCTTTCTTTAATTCTGACTTTCCAGTTTCATTCTCGCAAACCCTTACTGAGATGAGCTTTGACTTTTGTGTTCCATTCCTATTGGTAGTAGTTGAATTCTTGTTTTTGAGTTAGATTCTAGTTATCTGTGGTTCAATTCTTAGTGTTAGAGTTAAAGTCCTAGTTCCTAGTTTAATTCTGGGTTTTATTCTTATACTCCTTTCTCACATTCCTACTTATGAGTTTAAGTCTAACTTGAGAGTTGAGCTCTTACTTATGAGCTACATTCTTATACTTACAACTATTAGCCTTATATCTCTGGGCCTTATCCTTACTTCTGAGTTTAAACGTAGGGAGTACTAGTTTGACACTTAGACTAATGAGTTAAAATATGATACTACTAAGTTTGACCTTGTGTCTCGAGTTATCATCTTATCAGTACTAGTAGAATTCTAATAGTAGTAGTTGCGTTCTTAGAAGTAGTAGTTCAATTCTAATACCCTTATATCAATGCCTAACTAGGTCTTTTATTCTTTAGTTCTGGCTTGATTTTGTGACTTATGAGTTTGCTTCTCCCCTATCAGATCCATTGGCCATCCTTTTTATTTCCCATTTCCAACCTCGACCTTGCACCTTAAATTCTTATTTTTTTTTTCCTCTCCTCCATTATGCTACTAATGAGTGGATTCCTAGTTTCGAGTTTAATTCCTCGGATTCCTTTTTTTTATTCTTGTACCTTAACACACACTTTTGTATTTCTGTTTTAATTCTTGTACTAATGAGCAAGGTTTCCTAACTATAGACGTATTCGGAGAAGTAGAATTCAACTAAGTAACTTGCAAAAAAAAAAAAGAATTCAACTAAGTAGTAGAAGTTTTAAACAAGAGACATGGAAAGCAAGTAAGAAGTGGAAGACAAAAACTCAAAAGCATGACTTTAAGGAAGGAGTCTAAGAATGAAGTGCTAACGAGTGGAAGAGCCAAACTCGATCTAGGTCCCCAGTGGTTAAGACTAAAGCTAACGCGTGTTAGAGTTAAAGACAGGAGCGACATAATGAGAGAAGGGGGCAGAAGACTCAAACTTATAAGTAAGAATGCAAGGAACAGGCCTAAGAGTGAGAAACAAACAAACAAGACCTTAAGATAGGAATCTATCTAGGCCTTAGAATGGAAATACAAAATCAAAGCAAGGAGTGTAGGGCTTGTTAGGATCAAAGCAGCACTAAGAGGGGGGTGGGGTGGGGGATGTGGTGAATTAATACTTATAAAAATTTCACTTCGATATAAATACTCACTCAATAAAAACCGTATCAGAAATGCATTTAGGCGTAAAGATGCATTTAAGCGTAGAGATAAATTTAAGCGTAGAGATACATTTAAGCATAGAGATATTTGTAAGAGTGCAAGCAAAGGTTGTAAACAATTAAGCAATGAACATAAAGAGCAAAGAGGAGGAAGCAAACTGATTTTATAGTGGTTCGGTCCCCTCGACCTACGTCCACTCCCGATTCCTCTTTACTTGAGGCCATCGGCTTCCACTCTTGATTTTTTTTAATGGGCAAAGATCAAACACCCCTCTTACAGCTTTATTCTCATTTTACAGGTTTAGGAGATAACCTTTACAATTCTCTCAGCTCTCCCTTAAATAAAAACTACACAAGACGAAATTAGGAAAAGCTCTTAATTACAATAGTGTTTTCACAAGATTTTTTGCTCATAATTGCTTGTATACCTCAGGTAAAAAATGGTGGAGTATTTATAGGCCCCAAATAGCTTCAAAAGTGGAGCCAAAAATTAATTTTTGAAGTGATCTCGAGGTACTAGTCTCGAAGACTACATTCTGGGTGGTTTCGCCGCCTGACACAGTCTGGGAGACTGTGTTCTGGGTGGTTCAACCGCTTGATAGTCTGGGAGACTTGGTCTGGGCATTTCAACTACCTAATCTCGATGGTTCAACTATCTGACACACCTTCAAAGACTATGTCATCTTGGAGACTGTGTCTTTGAAGACCATGCCTTATCTGACCTTGGGTTACTGAAATGACTTTTATAATGAGTTCAAATTAGTCCCAATTAAAGCATAATGGCCTCTTAATTGAGTTAGTAAAACTAACTCTCATTATGATGCTAACTACAGTACTCAACGTATAATTTTCATTGTCTGATCGTCTCTTCAGTAAACTCTCGACAACTTTTCGATGAACCCCCGATGAGCTCCCGATTTCCTTCGGTGAACTCCCAATGAACTTCCAGCATTCTTCCAGTGAACTCTCGGTGAGCACCTGACAACCTGTCGGCGAACTCTCGATGAACTTCCTGGCATTCTTCCGGCGAGCTCCTGATAAACTTTCCGCAAACCTCTGGTGAGGTCTCGGCGAGTTCCTGATAACATCGTCTAAACATCGGTCGACCTCTAGCGAACTCTCATCGAGCTCCCATTATGTCATACGAACCTTAGCCTGATGCTCGAACCTGACTCCGGCCTAACATCTGATTGTAATGCCCTTTTACCGTTGTAGTTAATCCTGCTTCACTTTCTTTAACACATGAGTTAGATCATAAAACTCATCAATTGATTCATCATCAAAATTTGAGATTAAATAATCTCCCCCTTTTTGATGATGACAACCAATTGATGACAGAGTTAACCTTAACTCCCCCCATGTATATATCATAGGATAAATACAAAAAACTTAAATTCAAAAGAACCTGTCACTTTTGAATTCAAGTATAGTATTTTCATAATTTAACCGTTCATGATACCATACATGACAAAATTTTCAAACATTCATCTTCTTGGTATCACATGATAAATAATTTCAATTGATATGTTTCACATAATGAATATTTTAAACATTCACTTTATGTCAAAAGTTATGATACTATACATGATAAAATTTTTAGAGTAATTATCTTCTTGGTATCATATAAATATTTCAAAGATTTCAAAATACACATTTCTCTTACATAATTAATTATGTCATTTCTCCTCCTTTGTCATCAACAAGAAGGAGAAATGCTTACTTCATATTTGAACATTTATCACAAATATCTATCATTTAAATATTTATCATTTTTAAATATTTATAAAAAATATTCAAACATATCATTTATCATTTATCATCAATATACTATCTCTCCCCCTTTTGTCATCAAAAATGAGAAATGTTCAACATAACTTTTCTAAACAATTGTTTAAAACAAATGTTCATTATATGATAAAATTTCAAACACAACATTTATCATATATTATCAATCATGCCATTACTCCTTGTTATTAAAAAGGAGAAATATTCACCACACATTTAAATACTAAGTGTTCAATACATATGTCAACACATTTATCATAAATATTCATTACACAAAGAAAGAAATCTAGTCCATTCTCCCCCTTAATAAAAAAAAATAGAGTTTAATCCATTTCATATCAAATTGTTTTCTTCTCCTTTGTAAATAAAATAGAAGAAGAAGAACAACAGGGGGTGTTAAAGATCCAAAAATCAAGTATCTCAAAACAAAATAAATTATTAAGAGGGGGGATACATTTGAAAATATTCATGAATCCAAGAATCTAAATATTGAAAGAGACCTCATGAGTCTTATCATAAAATACTTATATTTTTTTTCTTTTGTAAATGTCAAGAAGAAAGAATCAGGTGAATCTATTTCAAAGGATAGCTCAAAAAGTTGAGAAATCTGAGAAAAATATAAGAGCTACTCATATCATCTCATGTAAATATCAATAAATCCTCAAAGTCATGATAACAAATCATGCATTTAAAAGGTTTTTCATATCTAATTTTCTTCAATGAAATTGTTCCGCAGTTAATAATTTTATTATAAGATATCAATTTTATCTCCCCCTTGATCATTGTAAATAATGAAAATGAGTCCTAGGAGAGTAAATAATCTTGATTTGTTCAAGGTCGTAATATATATAATTCATTCAAATATTTTTCTTAATAAAATGACAGAATGATCTTGATTAAAAATCTCAAATTATAGTTGTCAATATCATAAATCTCTTTTTTTATTAAAAAGAAGAAATTATAGAGGTTAAAGATAATTTTTATAAAGGATAAGTCAAGTGAAGAAGTCAACAAGAAGCTTAAAGAAAATCATTCAATTTTCAACTCATCATAAATATAAGAAATATTAATTTGGTGATATACCATACATGAATATAAGGAAGACATAAATGAATCATATTATGAAGGATATTACTATCAAATCATGAATACCAAAAGATATAATTTAATTTGACATATTTCCTTTTAGGTCCAAAAGAAATTTTATGAGATCAAAGAATAAGAAGTATCTTGTTTCATATAGATAGTTTTATGTAATGAAACAAAAAAGTCCTACTGAACAATCTTGATTTATATAAAGTTCTCAAATTATGATTTTCAAGATATCAAAATCATGATAAGACCCTTTTTATGATACGGTGCATAGGAGAAAAGAAAAAAAAGTTTTTGATTTATATAAAAAAATTTAAGTTATCAAGATCATATTCTTAATGAAAATCTCAAGTTATAAGATCATAAGTCTCCTCTTTGATAAAAAAAAATTATAGAGGTAAAAAAAATGATTCCCATATAAGATGTCTTAAGTCAAAGATCATGAGAAAGTTCATGATTCGACTGAAAAAAAATCTCATTCAAATTTTAATTATCAAAATCACTTTTGTAGTTCAAGAGATTCAACAATAATCATAACATTTTATCTCACTAAAAACTTGATTGAAAAATTTTCAAAGAAAAACTTTTCCTCTTTTTAGTTATTTCAATCAATGTGATTTGTTTCGTACAAAAATTCCTTCATCTTTTATGCCAAATCCATTTATTGATTGTCATTTAAATTCTAGTTTCATCTAAAAAGAAATCATCAAGATCATTAAAATAAGTAAAACAATTTTAACCTTTTAAAACTAAAAATCAAGTATCATTTCCAAAAGAAATCATAAAATGAGCATGGTAACTCACTACACTAAGTCCAAAAATCATTAGAATTAAAATAATCAAAGTTTTCATTTGAAAATATTTTATTACAATGATGTTGATGAAAATATTTTATTACAATGATGTTGATAAAATTATGTTTTTGACTATAAATGACATTGCATTCTTAAAATAAATTTCAAAAGAAGGACAATTATTCTTGAAATAATTTTTATTCTATTAATCCTTCAACAAGAGACAAAATAATACTATTATTGTTGAATCTCTTAAATTATAAAAATAAATTAGAGAGCTTTAGCTATTAAAAAATAATTTATGATGCTTTCCTTGAATTTTTTGAAAAGTAAATTTTGATAATGATTTTAGATAAGTTTTCAAATGATTTTATTTTAAAAAAAGATTAATGAATCAATTATATTATTTTTATGACTCTCTTGAATTATGAAAGTGATTTTGACAATTTGATGATTTGAACTTGAATAAATTATTATCATGATTTTGGCAAGTTTAGAAATAAAACTTGAAAATCTTCTATTTTATCATCTAAAAAGAGATTTATTAAATTAAATCATATCTTAATATTCATGAATGTCTTTTGATGTCAATATTTATCTTGACATGATTTATTTTAAAACTTATGAATGACATAACTTATCACCAAAATTAGTACTTCTTAAATTTGTGATAAGTTAAAATTTGAAAGAGATTTATATTATTATGAATATTCCCTTAATTTCTTGATTTAACTTATATATTATGGGAATCACATTATTGATCTTTATAATTTGTTCTTTTAAATAAAAATATGATTTATGATCTTAGTAATATTAATTAAAATTATTATCAAAATCATTCTTCTTTATTAAAAAGATTTATATTTGATGAATTGAGATTATCCTCTATGCCTCATTTTATTATTCACAAAAAAATGGGGGAAAGAAACTTATTAAACGCAATCATGTATTTTGATATTCAAAATTTTGATTTTATCTTTAATTACATTATATGAATACTAAGAAGAAATTATGCCATCATATTTCTTTCTTGATAATAATAAAAAAGGAGAGATAAAATTATTAATAGAATTAGAAGTAAATTGGATATGATAACCTTGAATAAGAAATAATTTGCTTGTAAGAAAATTTAGAATTTTCTAAATGCATGCAAAATACTTGATTTACAATTTGAGTTTGATCTACTATCATGCCTTCTTATGAAACTCTTGATATTTTTTATTAAACTTTACAAAAGTTGATTTTTACTATACTTGAAATTACATGAGATGATTTTAAATGCATGAGTAGCTCTTAAACTTTTGAATCTCCTTGAATATCTTGAAGATTTGAGCTTAATTTCAAAATTCACATCTATAAAATTTATATATTTAAAATTGATTATTTTTGTGATATGATATTTTTCATTTCTCTACCTTGATTCTACTTTCTTGCTCACACATATGGAGAAAGGAAATCACTAGCATTTTAAGAGACTAATAAGTCTATAAATTATATTTTGAATCTCTTGAAAGTGATTTTGATGGTTTTGAAATTGAATGAGTGATTTATCTATATTAGGGTTTTGATTTCTTAAAATTATAACTTGAAATTTTTTATGAATCAAAATCTTTTGTTATGTGCCTTCATATTATTTAAAAGGAGATTTTTATACAAATCATGAACTTGACATCTTAAGATTTCTTATGGATAAATCAAGAGATTTTATTTGTTTCTCCTATGATTTATCTCATGATACTCATAATTTATTTTTATAAATTGAATATCTCATCACCATGTTAATTTTTATTAATATATTTCATGTGATGATTGGTATATTTCTTGATTTATTTCTTAAACAATGATGTAATGAGAAAAGTTTTACACTATTCTAACCATCCCTTCTTTTTGACAATGACAAAGGGTGAGTAAAACTTGTTAGTTTATAAAATTACTAGTTTTAACAATGCAAATGTAGCAAATATTTACTAGCTTGCACTTCTCAAAAGAGAAAAATGAATTCACTAGCTTGTATGTTCTAAAAGAATAAAAAATTTATTAAATTGTTAAGCTATCATATATCAAAAACTTACTAATTGTACTTCTTCTTTTATTGATGACAAAGAGGGAGAAGGTATAATGATATGAAATCATGAATGATGATCATGCATGTAATGATAATTTTGAAAATCTACATAAAGATAATGATTTGTTATTGTTCAGATTTATTTGCTATATTTTTTTAAAATTTACATGAGAAAATTTTGTTGAGCTCATATTCAAAATTTTATATATACAAGATTGAGGTTGAAACCTAGAAATGTTAAATCATGAAAATATATAACTTACTAATATAGATTTCATGAAATTATATCTTTTTATGATAATATTTAAAAAAAAACTTTCTCCATGATTTTATCTTATTATTTTCAAAAAAAGGAAAAAAATTGCATGAAGATGTGCCACATTTAAAATTTACAAGAGATAATTTTTTATATCAAGAGATGACTTTTGCTACATTTCAAATATATAAATAATCTTTAAATCTCTTGAATTTTGAGCTTATCTTAGTATTGCTTTTAAATTTTATTAAAAACTCTTCTTTATGATGAAATGATTCAATAACACCGCCCTTATTTCTCTCCTTATTAAAGGGAAAGAAAATTTTATAATACATATACTAAGGGCGAGTAATATTATTCTATGCTTTGAAATTATTAGCTATATTTCACTTTTTTATTGATAACAAAGGGGGAGAAATATATATTAATGACACAGGATAAATACATTGATGACACATGATCTTGTTGAAATACATGGATATCTTGGATAAGGAAATGAATTGGACATCTTGGATATAAATGCTTAATTTCTTTTTACTCATGAGTTGATGACTTGATGTAAATTTATGTTGAAATTTGCATAGAATGTTGATTGCTTGAATTTAAGAGTGTGTGGTTCTATTAAATTTAGGTGACATGGATTTAGGAGGAGTTAGGATTAACTCCTACCATCAATTGATTGTCATCAACAAAAAGAGGGAGATTGTTAAATCTCGGATTTTGATGATGAAATCAATTGATGAGTTATTGATCTAATATAGATTATTAGAAATTAATTGATGCATAATTAATTATGATAGAATGATTATTATAATCAGGATTGGCCAAGGTCAAGTCTATGCATCGGGTCGATACGGTTGAAAACTCGCTAGGAGTGCGTCGGGAGCTCGCCGAAGGTATTAGGAGTTTGTCAGGATGGCGTAAGGGAGTTCGCCAGAAGAAGCTCGAGACTCGCCGAAAGATTGTCAAGGGTAGCCGAAAAGCTTACCGGAGTTAGGCGGTCTCGTAATGGATGTTTGACAATTATGATTGTCTTTAATTAAATGGTAATTAACATCATGTAGGACTAATTGTGACAGGAGAAAGGGAGTTATAACCATATGATGGGCCAAGATCAAGCCTGAGCATCGGGCCGAGGTTTGAATGATATAGTGGGATCTCGCTAAAGTTCGCTAGGAGATTCGCTGAAGGGATCGAGAAGCTTACTGGGAACACACCGAGAGATTACCAGAAGAAGACCGAATGACTTGCTGCAAGAATGTCGGAGGTTACCAGATTGACGAAAGTTGGGTCTTAGTTTAAGCTTATGGTATTTAAGCATTGTAATCATTGAATCATAGTTAGAATGAGTCTTAATTGAGTTAGATTTGGATGAAATCCAAATCAACTCAATAAGGCAACCGGTTTCACTATTGGGGTTTGATTGAGTTCAGGTTGAGCTCAATTGGTTGACCAGAGGGTTGGTTAACATTAGGTTCAAGCCGAAATTCAAAAAGTGGAGGGAATCACTTATACGGAAATTCGAAAAGTGTCTAGGCGGTTGAAACGTCCATACCTAAGAATTTGGGTACTTTCAGCAGTTGACCTGCCCAAGCCGGTAGATGAATCGCCTGTACCTAGATTTTCCAGATACGGTTGGATTTTGACTTCAGTTTTAAAGCCAATTTAGGGCCTATAAATATCCCAAGTTTTATTATATTCTACACAATAATTTTGGGGATTATATTCTGAGAAAATATTATATAAAAATTATAAGAAAAAGAAAGGGGGTAAGGGAGTGATCAAAGAGTGTAATCTTTTTTCTCTTATAAGTAAAGTGTAAGGGTTTGGTCTTCACCCAAAGAAGATCGGTAGTGAATGCCGGTGTGCCTCAAGAAGGAGGACTCAAGGAGTGGATGTAGATCGTTGGTGCCAAATCACTATAACAATTATGAGTTCATCTTTTTCTTTCCTTATTAACGCTTCCGATCTTGTTTACTCTTTGAAAATAAACATTTCACTTACGATGTTTCTTATCTTTTGGATTTCCTTGCTCTTTCTTAAGTAATTAGTAAGCAAGTAACTTAATAATATTCTTATCATTCACTTGCTTTGAACAACAAGCTTTGGATCTTCCTATCATGCTTAAACGTTTTTGTTTAAAATAAAAAAATTATACTTTTACTAATTCAACCCCCCCTCTCTTAGTGCCAATTGATCCAAACAAAATGTTCTTCCCATGTTCTCTAATAGTTTTAGGTTGTTTATGGTTCTTTTAGGAACCCAAACTAATTTGTGATGGCTATAATTTTTAAATAAACTTTTGTTGGCTTGATGTCTTAATTTTTCACAAAAATTATATTTTATTTTTGATGGTAAATTTAAGATATATCCTTTAACAAAAATGATTGGCTTTTGTTAAACGTTATCAGCAAAGCTTATACCCTTTCTTCTATTAACATGACCTTTATTAGCAATGATCCTATTAAGGGATTTACTTCCTATTTCAAAATTTTTAATGTTGATTTAAGCATGATATTTTTTTTATAACATTATCTAGTATTTTATATTTAGAACATGGATTGTGAGATACTAACGAATCATGTATTTCATTAAGTCTACTAACTAACAAATCATGTTCATTCTTAAGCAATTTATAAGATTTATTATTTTTTCTAAATCCATTAAACAATTCATGAAACGTATTTAATAACTCGGTAAAAGAAATGCCTAAAGAATCACTAACCTCGTCTTGGATCGCTAGAAGCCTGATATTCTCCACTTTTTTCTTGATTGTGCTCCTCATCTTTGCAGTGTCTTGGCTTCTTGCGTTCATAGCAAGAGTTATTGTCCATCTTAAGACTATTTTTATGATTTATATTTATTAATTTATCTGATTAATTTGTTAAAGGTTCAAAGTCCTCATCACTCGAGATTTCATTCGAGGACTCATATGTCACGCTCAGTTCAAATTCCTTCCTATTTTTTGGAATGTCTTCTTCAAATTCATTTTTGCAAGTTTTTCATTTAATGATTCATTTGATTTAGTTGTGCTTTTATGTGTCATTTCTAATATATACCATATATATCAATAGTCGAATCAAAACAAGAAATCCGATCAAATTCATTTTATCAAGTATATAATATAAGACATTCATAGCCTTTGCATTCAATGAAAATATTTGTTTTTCATAATTATTTTAATTATTTATTAGATTGGATGACTTCTAAAAAAAATTTTCAACAATACACCACAAATCAAGATCTATTGAAGTAAAAAATATACGCATTCAAAATTTTCAAGATGTGTACTCTGTCCCATTGAACACAGGAGGACTTGTAATGCATTGACCCTCATTCATGCCAAATAAAGCTATTTACTCAAATGGGTGTTAGTCCATTGAATAAGACCATGCACTGATACCAATTGTTAGCATCAATTGGCACTAAGAGGGGGGGGTTTGAATTGGTACAAGTGATGAAAACTCAGTTTAAAGAAAATTTCATTCAAAATAAAACCAATATCGAAAGTATTTCATTTAAGTAGAGTAAGTGAGCAGAACAATGCTAGGATTCTTGTTTAATGAAAGCTCAAGTATAAAAATGTAAATCCAAATAAAATTCAAAATATGAAACACTAACAGATTTATAGTGGTTCGACCTCATCCTGACCTACATCCACTCCCGAGTCTTTTTCTCCGAGGTCCACCGGTATCCACTATTGATCTTCTTTGGATGAAGACCAAACCCTTACAAGCTTTCAACTTACAAGGGAAACTCTTTACAAGAATACAATACTTAGCTCACTCCCTTCCCTTTTTTTTTTTCTTGCACACTTCTAGCATCCAATTTTTCACATAATTTCTAGCCCAATTATTATGCAAAAACTATGCTAAATGTAAGAAAACCTGGGATATTTATAGGCCCCAACTGACTTCAGAAGAATGGAGCCAAAATTCAAAGTCACTCGAAAAATCCGAGTCCGGGCGACACAACTGCCAGCACCGATAGTACGATCGCCAAAAGCCACCCTAAAAATAGGGTACGGGCGGTCCAACCATCAACAACCACCCAAAAACTTGGGCAGTACAACCATCACTCACTGGCGGTACAACCGCCGGAAAACCTAGAAAAGTGGTTCCCTTCACTTTTCTAATTCTGACTTGTACCTTATGTTGATCAAATCTTAGGTCAACCAATTAAACTCAACCTAAGCTCAATCTAAACCATATAGTGAATCCGGTTTGCCTCAATTAAGTTAATTTGGACTCATTCTAAACTTAACTCAAGTTAGACTCAAACATAACGATGCTAATTATGACTAATTAATTACAATCAATATGATTATCAAGTCCAACAAGACCCTCCTGACTCCTGACAAGCTTTTCGACAACCCTCGATGATCTTTTGGTGAGTCTCTTGATCTTCTTTCGATGAACTCCCGATGCCATTCTGGTAAGCTCCCGACGAACTCCCAGCAAGCTTCTGATATCTTTGGTAAGCTTTCAGCGAACTCTCAGCAAGCCTCTAATCCCTTTAGCGAGCTCCCGGTGAACTATCGACAAGCTTTCGATGAACTCTCGGTAAGCCTCCGATCCCTTTGGTGAGTTCCCGGTGAACTCTTGGCAAGCTTATGATACCTTCGGCAAGCTTCCGGTGAGTCTCTCGGTGAGTTCCTACTGCATCGTCTGAACCCCGACCTAATGCCCCATACTTGACTCTTGCTTAACATCCGATTGTAACTTTTTCTTTATCGTAGTTAATCTTGTATCACTTAACTCTAACATACATGTTAGAACAATAACCCATTAATTGATTTAATCATCAAGATATAAGATTCAACACTACTTGCCTTTGTGTCAATCTGGTCTTTCACTCTCACATGAAGCATATTGCTATCGATTTTCATTTCATACGAAATTAAGTCGTCTGTTAGTAGCTCCGTATTTCTCATGTCAACAAAATCTCTGGCCCGTAACTCTTTTTCTTGCATCGATTCAAGATCAACATCCTTGATAGAAGTTTGATCTTACAGGGGCATATTAGTCATTCAAATTTTTCTAACTGAATGAGAAAATCATATTGATTTGTTGAGAAAAATCTTTGTTCCCAACCTTATATATAGATGTATGTTGAACCAGTGTATTATACATGTCTGATAAGTCATGTTAAACCTCCTAGCTCGAAAGACTGTAAACTCCTTTGATCCTTCTATTTTCAACATGTTCAACCTCCTAGCTCGAAATACTGTAAATTCCTTACTTAGATTTCAGTAAGTGTTAAGATGTAAACTTGCTAGCTGATAAGTCAGCTAGCGAAGCCTAAGACTGGATGACTTATTACTAGTTTGTTTCACTGAGGTTTCTCGGCAAAATTATCATATCTTTAATCCATATTTTTAAAGACTATTACTGATCAGCAAGCTGCCTTTACTTTGGCTTCAAGTCCCATAAGACAAGAAAGAATGAATAGTTGTAAGTTAGAGAAGAGAGTCGCTGTCTCGCTACAAATTCCAAATAATAGATTTTGCTATTAGTCTTTATTCTTAAAAGTACCATTAGAGCTCCTTTTCCCGACAGCAGTGCTCTGCTCTACTTATTATTTTATTACTGACTAACGACCTTCGCTTAAAAGTCAGGCCTGACATGTCCACTAAATCATGTTTTTAGGCTTCATTAGGTAGAGGTGGGTATGTTCTGACAAGATCGAATTCCCAGTATTTTATAGGTTCTCAAATATCTATCTTAGATTCCAAAAGCAATTGGGAACATATGCCCAAAAGCTCTTACCAGCTGGGTTTCCCTCAGTCCCCAATGAGGTAGAAAAAAAAAAAAAACACTTTTATAAGTACTTCCCAGAAATCCAATCTGATGGTTTTGGTACCAGTTGCAACTATAATGAAAGCTATTCTGACCCGAAATAAGATCTCACGACTCTTCTGTTAAGACAATCAAGATGGAATTCACATCTTTCTTCAAGTAAAGGCACTAAATATGTCTTCAACTCTTGGATATCGATGCTTTCCTTTATCTGTGATAAAATTGAAATTCATAGTCTAACTGTAGAACTTATATTATATTATTTATATAGTTACTGAACTTCAATTATTTATATAGTTGTAGTTATAGTGTGTATCACGCCATATGCCTTATCTGCTGGACCGTAAGCGGATGCTCGGCGTTGACAATAAATATTTCATTATATGATCTCATATCTATTTTAATGATATGATCTCATATCTATCTATTTGAACGATGAAACTTCTTTATTTATTCCCTAGCCTCCCTTTCCTCTTTGGAAAAGCAAAAGGCAAAAAAAAAAAAACAATCTCTCTCCCTTACTATCCTTACAGTCGAGTGACTTCTGTCAAGAGCAAGAAAAGGAATGTCTTAGCGGGCACTTACTCTAATTTGAAAGAAAACTCGATCAATAAGAGCTAGAAGCTTTGACCTAAATAGAAATATACTTCTCGTTTGCTGCTTACTTTTGAATTGATATAACATGAGGTTGAATTAGTGCCAGAGTAAATTTTTATTTTAAATAAAAGCTTCTAGCTTAAACAAGATAGGAAATCCAAAGCTTTTTGTTCAAGTAAAATAATTGAATGATTAAAAGAAAATTATTAAGTTAATAAACAAACCTGGAAGATAAGCAACGTCAAAGAGAAGTACTTGATATAAAAAATTTACTTTCAAATAGTGAATTCAATCGGAAGTATTAATACAAAATTCATAAGCAATGAAAAGAAGGAAAGAATTCACAAGTTTTATAGTAGTACGACATCAACGACCTATGTCCACTCCCGAGTCTTCCTTCTTTAGGCACACCAGCGTCCACTACTAATCTTCTTTAGGTGAAGAACAAACCCTTACACTTGAGCTTACAAGGGAGACAAGATTATAACTCTTTGATCACTCCTTTATCTCTTTTCTTTTTCTTATACTTCACACAAGTTTTTCACAGAATTTTTTTCCCAAAAGTATTGTATGGAATACAAGAAAACTTAGGATATTTATAGCCCCAAATGACCTCAAAATTTTGGAGCTAAAAATCAAACATATTCGAAAAAACCAGATACGAGCGATTTACCCGCTGACCTAGGCAACTCAATCGCCTGAATACCAGGGTACGGTTGGTTTACCCATCGACCCTAGGCGGTTTACCCGTCATCAATCGCCCGAAAGCTTGGGTGACATCGGTTCACCCATCGCTCATCAACGATTTACCTGCTGGAATATCCGGAAAAGTGGTTCCCTCCCCTTTTCAAATTTCAGCTTGAACCTGATATTGACCAATTCTTTGGTCAACTAATTGAGCTCAACCAAACCACGTACCCGATTATCAATTTGAGTTGATTTTGATTCCTTCCAAATCACACTCATTTAGGACTCAAACTTAACCTACGACTTAAAGATTATAATTAAGACATGACCACCAAACTTATGACCTTACTCCCATAATCTGGTAACCTTCAGGATTCCAAGCGGCAAGTCTCACGGTCTTCCTCCGATGATCTCCCGGTGTGTTCTTAGCGAGCTTCCCGATCCCTTCGATGAAGCTCCTAGTGAACTCCTGATGAGCTCCCTCCACATTGTCCAATCCTTGGCTCGATGCTTAATCTTGATTGTGGGTTTATGTCTGATCAATAACTCCTCCAATTGTGATTAAACCTGTATGATGCTAACTATGACTTAATTAATTATAATCATAATTGCCAAATACATCCACTTCAAGATCTTCCCAACTCTCGATAAGCTTTTCGGCTATCCCGGATAATCTTCTAGCGAGTCTTGATCTTCTTCTGGCGAACTCCCTTATGCCATCCTAGCAAGCTCCCGAGACCCTCGATGAGCACCCAACGCACTCCTAGTGAGTTTCCAACTGAATCATCCAAACCCCAACACGATACATGGACTTGACTTTGGCAAATCCTGATTATCATATTCTCTATATCATAATTAATCCTGCATTAATCAACTTCTAACAATCCATGTTAGATCAATAACCTATCAATTAATTTTATCATCAAAATTTAAGATTTAATAATAATTTCATAGACACTAACACAGATAAAGATGAAACTCATTCACCACGCACAAAGGAAGAGACTCTTTAATAAGGGTCTAGTGACTTAGTAAACTAAAGAAGCTACAAGATAGCATGTAAGTAAAGGCAAAGAAAAAAAGTAAAGTATGAAAATAATAGGGTGAAGCTGTTGATATGATAGACCCAAGTAGCATGGATTTGGAGCTACTGGTTGCGCCATCGCTAATTTGTTGGAAATAGGAAGAAGTAAAGAAATGCCCATTTAGTTCATTGATTTATCATCAATTTACACAGATGAAGATAGGAGGATTTCCCTCAACTAACGTATGTGATTTCCTCATTCAGTTGGGGAAATCATGCTAGTTACAGGTTCCCTGCAAGCCAATCACACGAGTGATGACACATGTGACACACTGCGTAATCTTTTTGCTTATGATTAATATTGGCATATTCTCATATTATATTATATGTAGCATATATATTGTGATGTCCTTGGTTTTGTGCAATGAGAATCAGATCGTGATGAGATCACGATAATAAAATCGATTCATCTTTAAAATAAATCCTAAATAATCCCGGTCACAGGTTACTCCAGAGGGATATCGAGATAACTAGACAGACCGGTATACTACATACCCATCTATATGATGGAGGCAATTGGTCTTATAGCCACTTGTGTGAAGACACTAAGGATATAGTATATGTGCTTACTGGAGAATGAGTATACTGATTGATCCACTTATAGAATATTATATGGTTAATGATACCTAATGTCAGACAGTGATTTCATAGTCCCAGTTGTATATCTGGTCCTTGGATTTGAGACACCAAGGATGCCTTGTATAAGTACTCCTTTTGTTAACTCCAGACTTAGAAGTTTGGAAAGCTCCAGATCTGGTACAGTTGGTTATCGGGATTGGTAGCCAACCTTACAAAGGCAATTGAGGGTCAATAGGATCCACTCTCGATATCACGAGAGAAATATCTCATATGTACTTGCTTAGACAAATCCTTGGCTAAGGTCATTTGGATTGAGAGAGGAGTTCTCTGGTAGAATCCGATTAGAGCAAGACAAACTGATTCCGTATGTAACCTGACAGTACCATATCCAATATATGGTCTCTGGGATATTAGTTGGATGAGGGATTAGAGATACATGGTAACTGTGGACAGATAAGTTTGATGGATTTGATCCCCCTGAACCATCTGGGGACTATGCGTAGTGGCATGGTACGTTCATAGTCGATGAGTCGAGTGAATTATTATAGAGATAGTAATTCACTATATCAGAAGGAGTTCTGATGGGAGTAACTCACGGCTAGCTCGGTATCGGGCCTAGAGGGTCACACACATATTGTAGATGCTTCAGCAAATAGAGGATTGGATGGAGATCCAATTAGCCCCTATTCTCACTAGATGAGACCCTATGCTGATGGGCTCCTTGATTAAGGGCCGATTAGAGGCCTAAGGAGATTATTGGATAGAGATCCAATAATACAAGGTTAGTGGGTAATTGGATGGAGATCCAATATCTACTAAGGCAGGAGCCCTAGGGTTTTTTGGTGGCTCTCTATAAATAGGAGGGGAGACTCTTGGTTGATGGGCTGTAACTTTAGCCACCACCTCTTATTCTCCTCCCTCCCTCTGAGTAAGAGTTGCAAGATCAGATTGGAGAAGTTTCATTGCAGATCATATGGATACCGCTAAAGGAGGATGCTTGACCTCCTTCATCTTTTCCATCTGGAACTAGAATATAGGGATATACGATCTCCTTAGGTAAAATTAATCTCTCATACATCGTGATTTTTCAATTTTTACGTTTTTCTCGTAACCCCAATCTTTTGCATGATGATTTGATCTGTGGGAAACCAAATTTTGTTTTGATTTCTGCTGTGCATGTAATGCACTCACTGTAGGTTTCCCCAATAGTGGTATCAGAGTCAAGGTTTTTGTATGAAAGATTGGTTTTAAACTACGTGTGATGAGATTAAATCACGTAGAATCATTCTATACATTCTTCCTGTGTTTTTACAGTGAAGAAAGCCCTTATAAGGGGCAGTCGGGCAAAGCTACGGCCAAACCCCTTATAGGGGCAGCCGACCACCTCAAGTGGCGGCAGCCAAGCCCCTCCGAGGCGGCCACCAGCGCGAGCCCGGCATGATCGACTGGCGAGCCCGCAGGCTACCACCGGCCCGCAAGGGCAGCTTCAGCGGTGCGGCCGGAGTCGCCCGGGCAGGCAGTGGCCGCCCGCAGGACAAGGCAGCCTGCTGTGGCCGCCGCAAGGGCAACCACCGTAGGAGTGGTCGAGCAAGGGCAGCACTGCGGGCGGCGCCGCCGCGAGGTGTCGCCCGGCGGCGCCGCTGCAGGGTGGTGCCACGCTAACGGCGTGCAGCGCCGCCACCTATGTAGGGCAGCGACGGTGGCACAGATGGGGGCAAGGAGAGGGCTAGGGCTTCCTTTTAAGAAAAAGGATGATCCTGCTCTTCTGATTTTTAAAAATTTTGAGGGTTGTCCTCATGTACAGAATTTCGAAAATACCGTCAACAATTCTGGAAATTTTGAGGACTGTCTTCTTATCCAGAATTATGAAAATACCCTTGATAATTCTAAAAATTTTGAATATAGTCTGATTTCTAGAAAATAATTAATTAAATAGTTTAATTAATTTTTATATATATCTAGTAATCCTACATATGATATGATGTATGATGTGGATGGATGATCATGAGCCATGTGTTATGATGTGTGTAATTGTGATTATTATTATTGGGGCCTGCGTGCCTCTATTTTTCTCATTTTTTGTCGGGCCTACATGCCTGTGATTATTTGTAATTACATGGAGAGGTGCATTAGGAGCATGGAGATGATAGCGGGACCCACGATGTCGTGACGGGAGATTATGATGCATGGTGATACGACGATCCAACAGAACCGATAATGATGAGATCAACAATCACAGGGCATGGAGATGCGCCGATGCACACATATATCCTATTGTGAGTGATTAGGCCCAATGGCTCGGGCTTAATCATATTATGTGACGGCTCATGATCATCCGATGTGGCTTGCATGTGTGATGTGTTATACACCTACTAGATATATGTATATATATATTAAATATATATATATGTGACATGACATATTAGGAGATTGATATAAAATAAAAACCCCTCCTAATATAATATTAAGTCGGTAAGCGTAAGGTAATAAGATTGACCCACGTGGCCTTCCATCGTTATAGGAAGAAATTGAATCACGACATAGGTTGAGTTGGTCGAGTCCCTTGAGGCTCACCTATCTATGTGATCGAGTTCTGGCCTATGACATAGAGATGTCACCGGTGACTTGAGGACTTGATATGCTTGGTCGAGTCCTTCGAGGGCATATCATTGAATCAGACTCATCTTGTAACGATGGTGATGACTTAACTGAATATTATGGTTAGTCGAGTCTCTCGAGACCATGATGATTCGGAGGCCGAACATGATGAAAATCACAAGAAGTTATGATTGGCAAGAGTTGCCTACCTTTTGGGCTTAGTGCAATTGGTCGAGTCCCTCGAGATTGCACTAAGACGCCAATTAGATCTCGATCCCCACTAGGAGTCTGCCGGAGACTTCCGTCTCACATGTCGAGGGTGTTGCGTGATTAAGAAAATAGTGGGAGTATATTAAGATAGAAATCCATATCTTAATTAGTATTTTTTGTAAAATCTACATGTTATTTATTTTTGCTATATCTTATTTTATCAAAAACATATCGCTCATAAACCCCCTACGTGACATACTTGATGCCAACTGCTTCACTGGTCCAAACTATATAGATTGGCTCCGTAATTGAGAATTATTCTCATGACGGATAAAATCGTATATGTCCTTGATACAATCGTGCCCACACCAGAAGAAGGGGCAAGCAAGGATGAGATCGCTCGCTATGTGAAGTACATAGATGATTCTATGTTAGCAAAATATTACATGTTGGCCTCCATGACTCCTGAGTTACAAAGGCAACATGAGAGCATATATGCAGATTCTATCATTATTCATCTTCGCCAACTGTTTGAGAAATAGGAAAGAACTCAAAGATATGAGATATCTAAGAAACTCTTGCAAACTAGGATGACAGAAGGGACATCGATTGAGAATCATGTCCTAAAGATGATAGAGTGGATCGAGAAACTCACAGGTCTAGGAATAGTCATAGAGGATAATCTATGCATTGAGCAAGACCTAGGAGATTGGCTAGAGGCGAAATGGACCTCAAGATGGGCAATGGAGCAAGAGTTGCTACAGTTGCTGTTGGAGAGGTCACCCTACATCTGCCTAGTAGAGCTATTATTGCATTAGATGCATACTATTTTGTTCCTTCTATTATCAAAAATATTATTTCTATCTCTTATTTGACAATTAGTTGATATAAATTAGTTTTGAAAATAATAGTTATTCAATAATTATGGATGATAAGATCATCACTAGAGGGACTCTAATAAATGACTTATATATGTTAGACACTTCTCTACATATTATGAATATAAATATGTCTAAGAGGAAAAGAGATGAGGTGAATAATGTATACCTATGACATTATAGGCTAGGTAATATACATGAGGGAAGGATTCAAAAGTTGCTGAAAGATGGATACTTAGATCCATTTGACTATGAGAATATACAAATTATGAACTTTGACTTCATGGGAAGATGACCAACTCTCCTTTTAGTGGAACTGAAGAGAGAGCCACCGAGTTATTGGAACTTATACATAATGATGTATGTGGTCCCATGTGGACTCAAGCTATTGGTGGTTACTCATACTTCATTACATTCACTAATGATTTCTCTAGGTATGGACATGTGTACTTAATGAAGTATAAATCTGAGGCCTTTGAGAAATTCAGGGAATATAAGAATGAGGTAGATAACCAAATTGGAAAGAGTATTAAGACTCTTCAATCAGATCAAGGAGGAAGTACTTGAGTATATAGTTCACCCATTTCCTCAGGGACAATGAGATTCTATCCCAGTAGACACCTCCTTATACACCTCAGCTCAATGGTGTATCAGAAAGGAGGAATCATATGCTGTTAGACATAGTGTGATCCATAATGAGTTTCGTTGACCTACCCGTCTTATTCAGGGGGTATGCCCTAGAGACTACAACTTACCTTCTGAATAAAGTTCCATCAAGGTTGGTAGCTTCTACACCATATGAGATATGGAAAGGAAAGAAGCTCGATCTTAAAATTGTTAAGATTTCGGGCTGTCCTGCCCATGTTAGAAGACACAACCCCGATAAGTTAGAATCAAGGATAGAATGATGCACATTCGTATGATACTCAAAAGAAACTTGTGGATATTATTTTTATCATCCCGAGGACCGAAAGGTCTTTGTTGCCAAGAGAGCTGTGTTCATTGAGAAAGAACATATTCTTGGTGGAAACAGTAGAAGTGAGATAGAATTGAGTGAGGTTGGAGAATCTAGCTCAAGCACCATTCTAGAGCCCGAGTCTGTTCAGGTACCTAATACACAAATTCTAAATTTACATAGATCTAGTAGAGTATCTCACCCTCCTAAAAGATATATGGGACATATCAGTGGAGATGACTCTCAGGATGTTGATCCTCAGACCTACAAGGAGGCTATTATGAGTATAGACTCTGGGAAGTGGCAAGAAGCCATGAATTAATTCTGAGATGAATTCCATGTACTCTAACAAGGTTTGGAACCTTGTAGATGCACCTGAGGGGGTTGTACCTATCGGCTACAAATGGATCTTCAAGAAGAAGATCAGAGTGGATGGAAAGGTAGAGACCTATAAAGCAAGACTAGTAGCTAAAGGATATCGTCAAAGATAAGGAGTTGACTATGACGAAACCTTTTCACCTGTAGCCATGCTTAAGTCCATTAGAATTATTTTGGCCATTGCAACACACTATGACTATGAGATTTGGCAGATGGATGTCAAAATAGCATTCCTTAATGGCAACCTTAAGGAAGAGGTGTATATGATACAACTAGAGGGATTCATATCCAAAGAGAGTCCAAATAAAGTGTGCAGGTTGCTTAGATCCATTTATGGATTGAAGCAAGCTTCTTGAAGTTGGAACATAATATTTGATAAGGTGATCAGATCTTATAACTTCGTTAAGAACGAATATGAGCCTTGTGTGTACATGAAGGTAAATGGAAGCGCTATCACCTTCTTGGTACTATATATGGATGATATCTTAATCATTAGGAATGATATAGGAATGTTCTCCACAGTAAAGGCTTGGCTATCTAGAAACTTCTCCATGAAAGACTCAGGGGAAACATCTTATATTTTGGGGATCAGGATCTATAGAGATAGATCCAAAAGGATGTTTAGCTTGTCATACCCAGTCTAGGTACATAAACTCCATTGTCAAAAGGTTTGACATGAAAAATTCCAAGAGATGTCTCATACCGATGAGACATGGAATATCACTTTCTAGGAGTATATCCCCAAAGACTCCTGAAGAAAGGACAAACATAGATAACATACCTTATGCCTCAGCGATAGGATTTATCATATATGCGATGCTATGTACTATGCCTGATATAGCATATGTTCTAAGTGTCACAAGCAGGTGTCAAACAGATCGAGGTTTAGAACACTGGAAGGTAGTAAAGTGTATCTTTAAGTACTTGAGAAGGACTAAGGATCTTTTACTATTATATGGAGAAGGTAGCCTCCAAGTTGAGGGCTACATAGACTCAAGTTTTCAATCTAATACTGATGATAGCAAGTCACATTCAAGTTATGTTTTCACTATGAATGGAGGAGCAGTAAGCTGAAAGAGTTCCAAGTAAGATATTACTGCCAACTCGACTACAAAGACGGAATACATTGCTGCAGCAGAAGCACCAAAGGAAGGGGTGTGGATGAAGAAGTTCATTAAAGATTTAGGAGTCATACTAAGTAGCATGGAGCTGACTCTCATATATTGTGATAGCGATAGGGTGATAACTTTAGCAAGGAAACCTAGGTCTCATCAGAATTATTCTGAAGAGGTTCTATATGATTAGAGCAATCATAACCCGTAAAGATATAACAATGGAAAGAGTTCCATCCGAATATAACATTGCAAATCCACTGACGAAGTCGCTGGCTCAGATTATATGTGAGTGTCACAGGGGTCTGATGGGGATCAGACACATAGGTGATTGGCTTTAGGTCAAGTGGGAGATTGCTAGTTACAGGTGCCTTGCAAGCCAAGCACGTGAGTGATGGCACGTGTGACACACTACGTAATCTTTTTGCTTATGATTAATATTAATATATTCTCATATTATATTATATGTAGCATATATATTGTGATGTCTTTGGTTCTATACAATGGGAATCATATCATGATGAGATCACGATAATGAGATCGATTCATTTTTAAACATAAATCCTAAATAATCCTAGTCATAGGTTACTTGAGAGGGACATTAAGATAACCAGACAGAACGGTGTTCTATATACCCGTCCATATAATAGAGGCGGCTGGTCTCATAGCCATTTGTGTGGAGACACTAAGGATATAGTATAGGTGCTCATTGGAGAATGAGTTCACTGATCGATTCGCTTATGGAATGCTGTATAGTTAATGATACCTAATGTCAAACAGTGATTCCATTGTCTCAATTGTATATCTGGTCCTTGAATTTAAGACACCAAGGATGCCTTGTATAAGTACTCCTTTCTTTGATGCCAGACTTACAAGTTTGAAAAGCTCCAGATCTGGTATAGTTGGTTATTAGGATTGGTAGCCAACCTTACGAAGGCAGTTGAGTGTTAATAGAGGATCATCCACTCTTAATATCACGAGAGGAATATCCTATATGTACTTACTTAGACAAATCCCTGGTAGGGTCATTTGGATAAGAGAGAAGGAGTTCTTTGGTAGAATCCGATTAGAGCAAGACAAACTGATTCCGTATATGACCTGACAGTACTATATCCAATATACGGTCTTTGGAAAATTAGTTGGATGAGGGATTATAGATACATGGTAACTGTGGACAAACAAGTCTGATGGATTCGATCCCCCTATATCGTGTGGGGACTATGATGTAGTGGCCTAGTACGTCCATAGTCGATGAGTCGAGTGAATTATTATGGAGATAGTAATTCACTATATGAGAAGGAGTTCTGATGGGAGTAACTCACGGCCAGCTCGGTATCACGTATAGAAGGTCATACACATATGGTAGATGCTTCAGCGAATAGAGGATTGGATGGAGATCCAATTAGCCCCTATTCTTATTAGATGAGACCCTATGCTAATGGGCTCCTTGATTAAGACCCAATTAGAGGCCTAAGGAGATTATTAGATAGAGATCCAATAATGTAAGGTTAATGGATAATTGGATAGAGATCCAATATTTATAAAGGCAGGAGCCCTAGGGTTTTTTGGTGGCTCTCTATAAGTAGGAGGGGAGACTCTTGGTTAATAGGCTGTAACTTTAGCCACCACCTCCTATTCTCCTCCCTCCCTCTAGCAAGAGTTGCAAGATCAGATTGGAGGAGTTTTGCTACAGAGATCTATCGTGTGAATACCGCTAGAGAGGAGGACGCTTAACCTCCTTCATCTTCTCCATCCGGATCTGGAATACAGGGATATACAATCTTCCTAGGTAAAATCAATCTCTCACATATCGTAGTTTTTCGATTTTTGTGTTTTTCTCGTGACCCTAATTATTTACACGATGATTTGATCTAGGTGGGAAGCCAGTTTTTGTTTTGATTTCCACTGCGTATGTGATGCACCTGCTGTAGGTTTCTCAATAAATCATATCATTCAATTGAGAAAATCATATCTAAATCCTATCTTCTATCATACCCCCGTAAGATTGAGCTCCTGTAAGGATGCCAATCTTGAATTAACGACACCGATCTTGAACTAATGATAATAACTCTGAATGAAGGAAGCCATTGTGTTATCAACCGCGGAAGATCTGATGGCGGTTGACTTCAATAGCGATGTCAACCTAGTTGAGAAGGAAGTCATTGTATTATCAATCACGGTGAAGATTTGATGGCGATTGACATTGATAGCGATATCAACTTGGTTGAGAAAGAGCAGACGATTCTACTAGAGCCAAGTTCGAAATCTGATTAGATCGGACTATCATTGGACTATCATGCCCCCGCAAGATCAAGCTCCTGTGAAGGATGCAGATCTTGAACAGATGCCAATGAACCTGAAGGAAGGAGACCACTATGTTGTCAACTACAGTGAAGGTCTGACAGTAGTTGACTTCGGCGGCCATGTAAGCCTGGTTGAGGAGGAGGGTGTAGGCATGGCTGAGAGGAGGTATAACACGGGGCATACGCAGTAGAAAGAATGGAGCATAAGCTAGCGTTGGACAGTAGAGCAAAGTGGAGAACTGATAGAGTTGGGGTGGACTATCGAGGAAGAAGGTGTCGATGCCACCGAGCAGCTGCAGTGGGTAGAAGGATCTCACTAAGCGATTGAAAGTGAGGAGAGCAAGATGCTGCATTGATGCCCTTCGTCTTCTTTTCTTTCTCACTTTTATTTCTTCTTTCTTTTTCTTTTCTGTTTTTTTTTACTATTGCTGTAGAAAATTACAAGGGGTGCAGTGGCAGGGGAGGAAGAAGGCGAATCGGAGAATCGGAGCTCTGGGGGTGTCACGGGGGTTCATCAGCGAGCTAAGGAGAAGCAAGGGAGGAAGGGGAGCTCTTGGTAGAGGAGGTTGCAATGGCAGCAGGGAGGGTGCAACAGTGGCTTGCAGCGGCTGAAAGATTGAAGCAGAGGAGGAAGTGGGAGATGGCAGTAGCGGCAAGGCTGTGTAGAAGTAAGCATCGATGGCAGCGAAAGCAACGACGACGCTACCTTGTGTTGGTGAAGTGAAAGGAAGAGAACGACTGTGGGTCCGACATTGTCGTGAAAAAGGGAAGGAGAGATCTACATAAAAAAGAGATCTACATAAAAAGGGCAACGGATCCACCATGGGAGAGGTCGGTGGTGCCACCAGGACAACACAGGTCGTTGGACCTGTTTGAGGCAAGCAGGCACCGAAGCAGAGGATATCCAGGAGAGTGGCAACAGATGACCCTTGGGTATCTGCAGTTTCGCAACGGGGTTGTCATCGGACAAATGATGATAGAAATTGTCATTTGATAGTGAAGAAAAAAATCTCTCTTATAGAAAGAGAGAAATAGGAAGAAGTAAAGAAATACTCATTGAGTTTATTGATTTATCATCAATTTATACAGATGAAGATAGAAGGATTTCCCTCAACTAATGTATGTGTTGGAGAAATCATATCATTCAGTTGGGAAAATCATATCTAAATTCTATTTTCTATCATAATTGACCATAAGCAAACTACTCCTTGACTCTAAACTTTTGAACAAATGAGGGCATATCCCGAACGGAAGCAGGAGTATCAGTTGTAGTTGACGTGCACTCAATTCATACTTTCAATTAATCATCTATCTTTTACTCTGATTCCCAATAATCTAATCTATACAATAGCAGATCTACTTCTCTTTCTTTTATTTTAATTCTTAACATGCTATTGTTCTTGCTCCGGCAAATTAACTATCCTCGTGTATTAGGGGCATTCATTCAAAAGAGGTAGATTCGGCTTATTGATTCTCACCAACACGGCACCGATTAATAGCTTCTTCTCTCTCTTGTCTTGCGTCTGCATCCTTATCACTACAAGGTAAAGTCAATCAAACACTCGAAAGAGACTCGTCGACAACAAACACCTAAAGAGACGATACTGAATTTACAGTAGATCTGTAGTAAAACCACAGAATGAAATCTGAAACCGGCGCATCTCATTGTTGAATTCAAAAGTGTAGTGTTTCAGTGAGTTTTCTATATTCCCATATGATGCTAGCTTTCTTATTTTCTACTCTGTTTATATTATATATATGTGGATGCTAGCTTTCTTCTTTTCTATTATGTTTATATAAGTTAGTTGTGCACTCAACAAGTAAACAAGCTCTATCGCAAGCAGAAATAACTCGCCTTAGCACAATGGATCAAGCAACGGCTAGCTCCCCTACTATAATTGCTCGTGGCTCTACTATTTTAAGTTCTGGTATCTCATCTCCAAGTGATTTCATTCTTTAGGCAACAGAACAAGTAAGGGACATGAAGCAAGCAGAAGTCTCAGAAACAAGCGCTTTAGGTAAGAATTTATTGAGTCATTGCTATGTTCTTACATTCCTATATTCGATTCTTATATTCCTAATACTTTTTATTAGATTCAGCTACATGATTGGATTTCGCCCCATGTCACTTGATTTCAGCTTTTATATGATTTGATTTCACCCTAGCATTAGTTAGTTCTTGTTTTGAGTTTGGGTTTGCTCTAGTGAGTTTTCAGTAACTCCCGTTAGCGCTTAATTGAATCTTATCGTGGTCATGACAACTCTAAACTCCATTAGCGGTCAATTCGTCTTATTAGCACTGACTTCTCCAGCCGGCCCAGTCTATTTCATACGAGTTCCAGTTCTATTTTTGTGTACTAAGAGAGAGAATTGATAAAGTCTGTTGCAATTCCTGTTGTTGAGGTCGGTTAAGAGAGGAATTAACTAGGAATAAGGAATTTTAGAATCAAGCTTGAAGGTAAGGATACTAAGAGTAGGGTACGAATACTAAGAGGAGGGATTTGACTGAACGAATACCAAGAGGAGGGATTTGACTGCACACTGGCGCAAGAGCTCTATCGTTCAAAGAAAAACTTCTATTTCTTTTTTTTTACCCAGTTACTCTAATAAAAAACTAGGAAAACACTCTAAAATATTAATTAAGATAATATAAGATAATGTTTGAACAATCAAATTAAGTGAACAAGCACCAACCTGTTCTCTTAGGGCATCAAACCATAGTGTAAAAGTGGAATAGAAAGAGAAGAATTGCAGGTAAGAGGCACGTGCATCACCCGGCCCGACAAGAATAAGTAAGTTTAGTTTTCACCCCCGAGAAGTCTAGTTCTAAGATCTTAAGCTGTGACGCCAGATAGAGTTTAGGTTGTAAAGTTTAGGGGCATAAGATAGGAAGTGAGGTACACTTCAGTAGAATAACCAGTTTCAATTCAGTTCTTGTTGTTGACGACTCCAGATGTTTGACAGAATCCAATTTGAAATGCGAGGGAAGGACTTATAGGCGTAATCGAAGTCGTCTAATTGAAGCGTGGTGTGCTCAATAATATCTTTAACAAGCAAAACAAGTGCAAAATAGTCGATAAAATCTAAAGCAGGAGACAAAAGCAGTTTAATATTAAGCAACAAGCGATTCATAAAGTAACATTCCAGCATTATCTGCGAGGGAAGAATCAGTTATCAATTTATTCTGTACGATAAAGAAAGAAAAAAATACTTCAGTCAGCATAAGCAGTTTCAAAGCTCCTCATGCAAAGGTTTTAAAGTCCTGTTGAAGTAAAGTCTCAAGAAGCAGTGCCAAAGTGTACTGCAAGCGTAAACTCTTTGAAGTATGTAAATGGATAATCTAAAATTCTTACTTATTTTCTTTGCTTTGTCAGTTCAAGGAGAGGTGGGGTCGGCAAAAGCACAAGCTGTCCTATTTCTTTACAAGTTTCTATGCTAATTAAGCGCCAACTCTGTTTAAAGTATATAGAATCTCACGTTCGTACTACGTTCCTACTAACATAGATAAGATAAAGAATTATTTAAAACCTATTGTTTTCCGCTTTGCTTCAAAACATGTATACGGCTTACTGCCTAGTGCACTTAGGCTCTCTTTTCTACCAACTAGCTAATGCACTTAGACGAAGTATGAAGTTAAAGAATAGAATTGATCGAGTGAGAGTGAACCACCTAAAATCAACTCGATTAAGGGGTATTTTCTTTGACTTTATTCTATACTTTGAATTCAGTAAATAAATACCGATCCAGCTTCTGTTACTTATTCTTCCGCTTTTTAATATTTCTTATGATTTTACAGCTTGTTGGTGTTAAAAGAGACTAAATAGAATTATAAAATAAAAAGAGAAGGATAAGAATAAGGAGTTTATATAGTCCTCAAGATACATTATATTTATGCATTAAGAATGAATTTTTCTCTTTCAAAAAATCCTTTCAAGAATCAATAGTCAATTTGACTTGTCCTTTCATAAATATTTTCTCTGAATGAAATAAACTTTTCTTCTAATGAATTAATCTCTTCATGATAATTGCATAAGTTTAATTCCAACATTCTCCCCCTAAATTTGTTCTGTCCAACATGCTAAGTTTTCTTCGAAGATGTTAAAATATTTTAATTTTAAGAGGTTTTATAAAAATATCAGTCATTTGTTCACTTGTCTTGACATGGTGTAGCTCCACTTTTTTGTTTTTGACATGATCGCTTATAAAATGAAATCTTGTGTCAATATGCTTTGTTCTTTCATGGTAAACTTGATTCTTGGCTAAGGCAATAACTGATTCATTATCAACATAAATCTTGGTTGACTTCTCCTATAGCATATGAAGTTCCTGAAGTAATCTTCTTAGCCATATTGCATGACAAACACAAGAAGATACTGCTATATATTCTGCTTTACAACTTGATAAAGCAACTATATGTTATTTTCTTGAAGACCAAGTAAATATAGCTCCACCAAAATAAAACATAAATCCAATTATACTCTTTTGATCATCGTAGCTTCCAGCCCAATCACTGTCACTATATCCAGTAAGATCCGATCTTTTTGATGATGGATAGAATATTTTATACTCAATTGATCCTTTAATATATCGTAAAATTCTTTTAGTGACATTTAAATAAGAGTCTTAGGAGATTCCATGTATCTATTTATTAAACCAACTCCAAATAATATATCAGGTTGAGTGTATGTCGAATACCTTAAACATCTAACTAGACCTTTGTAATAAGTTGGATTAATGTATTTACCTTCGCCTTCCTTGGTCAACTTGGTGCCATATTCAATAGGTATATCTGTAGGATAACAATCCTCTATAGGAAACTTCTTTAGAACCTCTTTTACATAATTTCCTTGTGAGATAAAAATTAATTTATTATTTTATATAATTTTGATACTAAGGAAATAAGATATTAAGCCCAAGTCAGTCATCTCAAACTCCTTCTTCATAGAGTATTTAAAATCTTTAATCATGGAGTTATTACTACCTGTAAAGATTAAATCATCTATATACAAGCATACAAATATGATATCTCCATCAATGTTAGATTTTATATAGGGAGCATGTTTATGTGGACATTTCGAAAAACTATTTTGAATAAAATAAGCATCTATCTGAGGATTCCATGCTTGTGGGGCTTGTTTAAGCCCATAAAGTGCTCTCTTTAACTTGTATACTTTGTCTTTTGTTCATAAATAATAAAACTAAGGGGTTGTTGAATATATATCTCTTCTTCAAGAACTCCATTAAGGAATGCTAATTTGACATCCATTTGTAAAATCTTTTATTTTATTTAAGCTGCTAGGGAGATAAGTAATCTTACTGTCTCTAATCGAGCAACTAGTGCAAACACTTCTTCATAGTCGATCCTATATTATTGTTTATATCCCTTTATGACCAATCATGCTTTATATTTCTCCACCTCTCCTTGTGCATTTCTTTTTGTTTTGAAGATCCACTTAACACCAATCGCTTATTGGTCTTCTGGAAGTGTAGTAAGCTCTCATGTATCATTTTTGTTGAATGCATTAATCTCCTCCTTCATAGCTTGTCTCCATTTTTCTTCTTTATAAGCTTCTTCAAACGTTAATGGATCATATCCTGCAAAAAGATAAAATAGAGAAAGTTAGTATCAATTCTTTGAGTCACAACATATAGCTCCTGGATCGGTCTTGTCCTTCTTATAATCAGACTTCTTAAATCTTGTGACCTAATTGATCTCAATGATGATTCTGGTAAAACCTCTTCTGTGCTTGCTTGTATTATATCATATTTTTTCTGATGATATGGCTTTCTTATGCTTTTCATTACTTTTCCAATCCTAAATCTGTTGTTCATTAATCTCAACATCTCTTGACATCAGAACTTTATTTGTGATGAATTATAGAGTTTGTATCTACTAGAATTCTTAGCATAACTTAATAAAATACATTTCTGACTTTTATCTTCAAGTTTTGTTCTCTTTTCTTCTGGTATCTTGGCAAATGCAACACTTTAAAAAATTCTTAAATGATCAACTCTTGGTTTCTACAAGCTTCATACTTTTTCTAGTGTAGAATTACTAATTCACCTTGTTGGAAACCTGTTAAGTAAATAAACTGCACAAACAACAACATCCCCCCAAAATTCTTTAGGAATCTTTCTTTCCTTTAATATGCATCTGACCATATTAAGTATAGTCCTATTTTTCCTTTCTGAAACACCATTTTGTTAAGGTGTGTATGGCATAGTCAATTGATGTAAAATTCCATTATTTTTATAAAAATTATAAATTTATTTGATGTATATTCACCACCTCTATCTGTTCGTAAACATTTAATCTTACAACCACTTTGTCTTTCAACTAAGTCTTTAAATTCTTTGAATTTGTTTAATACTTCTTTCTTTTTCTTTAAAATATAGACCCAAGTTTGCCACTATGATCATTAGTGAAGGTAAGAAAATACTTGCTTCCTCCAAGTGATACTGGGCTGATAGGGCCACAAACATCCGAGTGTACCAGATCAAGTTGATGTCATGCTTTTTTTGTTCTGTTGATTTTGAAATGCTTTTTTTCTTACTTACCCATAATACATACTTCACATAATTTTGATGGACGATCAATTCTTAGCATTCTTGTCACCGTATTAAACTTCTCTAGAAGTTTTAAAGCCTCAAAATTTAAGTGTGCATATCTAAGATGCCATAATGTAGAAATGTCTTTAATATCAGTCTTAAAATAATTTGATTTATAAAAAATACATAAATGTAGAGAAAACATTCTATTCTTCACTATTTTCACATGTGAGATTAATGTCTTAGTCTTATCATAAATTGAAAGTCATATCTTTCATCTCAATATTATAATATTTTTCAATTAATTGTCCCAAGCTAAGAATATTATTTTTCATTTCAGACACATAATAAACATCTGAAATGTATAATTCTTTGTTAGTATGGAGTCCAACAATAATTTTACCTTTGCTAATTGGCCTTTGAGACAGATCACCAAATGTAATATTTCCAGAATAGCTTATATCCATTTTTGAAAATAATTCTTTAATACCACACATGAGATTTGAAGCTCCTGTATCTAGATATCATGTCATAGACTGATCTTCCTTCAAATTATCATAAGTCATTAGTAAAACTTGGTTTCATTCTTCTCTTCTTTTTTAATAAAATTTACCTTATTACCTTGATTGTTATGATTATAATAGCATTTAAAGGAGTAATGCCCCTATCTTTTGCAAATATAGCATTGTATTTCAGACCTTTTAGAATTTCTGCTATGTCCACGGCCTCGGCCATGTCCTCGACCATAACCTCAGCCTTTTTGGCTAGAATTTTCTGCACTATCTTCATTGTTTAGATATTCTTGATAGGTCTGATTTCTACCACCTCTTCCTCTTTGTACATGACCTCTTCCTCTTTGAAAATTTGATTCATCTTTATTTTCAAGAGTAAGCTTGGTTTGTAGTGCTTGTTCCACAGTTTTTTCTTCTGCTCTTTTTGTAATCCTTTATTCATGAACTTGAAGGGAACCCATAAGTTATTCTAAAGACATTTCTTCTAAATCTTTAGACTCTTCAATCGCAACAGCAATAAAATCAAATTTTGAATCTAGTGATCTAAGTATCTTTTTTATCACTCTTTGATCACTTATTTGTTCACCATTTCTTCTCATTTGATGAATAATAGAAATAACTTTTGTGAAATAATCAGAAATAGTTTCAGAAGTACCTTGTTGTAATTTTTTAAAATCGGCTCATAAAACTTGTAGATGAAGTTTTTTTACCTTATCAACACCACTAAATGTTTTTTGAAGCATTTCCTAAGCCTCTTTTGAAGTATTTGCTAGAGTGAGGATTTCGAACATCGTATCATCAAGCCCTTGGTAGATTATGAACAAGACATTTTTCTCCTTCTTTCTTCTATCTTTGAGTTGCTCTTTTGCTTTTGCATTCATTGCTCCTTCTTCTGCTGGACTTGGTTCAACAAATCCATCTTCTACAAACTCTCATACATCTTGAGAGCTTAGAAGAACCTTCATTTGGATACACCATATGTCACAATTTTCTTTTCTCAATCTAGGGATTTGGAGTTGGAAGGTACTTGAAGATGAAGCCATAGCTCTTATACCAATTATTGAAGTTGATAGGAAGAAAGGATAGAGTTAGCACACTAAGGAAGAGTAGGAGAAGGCTAAATCTAATGTATTTCTCTCAATATTTTTATAATTTCATAAACTTTATATTTTTTATGACTCAACATATGGGGTTTATATAGTCCATCAAGATATATTATATTTATACACTGAGAATGAATCTTTCTCTTTCAAGAAACTCTTTCAAGAATCAATAGTTAATTTAACTTGTCCTTCTATCAATATTTTCTCTAGATGAAATGCACCTTTCTTATGATGAATTAATCTCTTCATGATAATTGCATAAGTTTAATTCCAACAGGAGTTTCATCCCTTGTTTTATCATCCATATGTGTCTTTGTCTTGTTGTCGATTCAGAAAGTAATGTGTTTGGGGCAAAAGGGAAGAACAAGCTTATTTAAACACATCTATAGCAAGTGCTCGATTACAAGTTTAAGCGACTACAAGATCTCCATTAGAAAGAGGGCGAGAAGTAGAAGTTAAAGGTTAAGGTTAAGGCTAAATAAAGTAAGGTAAGAGGTTAAAGGTTTTGTTGTCGATTCTGAACTTCAAGTCTTGTTTTTGTCCTCGAGCTATCGTGAACTCTTTGCCATTGTAAAGTCTATAGGTGCTGGCGACTAAGAAGCTGGGTAAGAAGAGAAGCTGGAAGGGGTGAAACTATAACTCTTTGTTTGAGTGCGAGTTGAGTCTGTTGAGCAGATGGGCAGATAGCCCAAATTCAGCCCATAATAGGCTTTAGTGAAGTCCACAGCCTAGAACTTTACTTATATTAACCTAAACCCTAGATTAGATAACTAGGGTTGAGATTAAGAGGGCAGCGATGGCTGAAAATATGAGAGAGAGAAAGAAGACTGTATATTGACAGTAGAGGCTAGAAAACAAGAGATCCAGGAAAGGGAAGAAGACAAGGATAGGAAAAGACTATTCTAAATCATTCATATCTTAAGTTAAATTAGTTTGTAATGGATTCTTACTATGATCACTTGGGAAGGTTTTAGATATTGTGCTTTGTATTATAGTCCTTGTATCCTTGTGATCCTCTTATGACTATTGCTTTAGGCTTGGGCAAGAAGCCTTGAGATCTATATGTTTATTATTTTGATAGTGGATTTTCTATAGCTTGTCCCGTGGTTTTTACCCTTTGAGTTGAAGGGGTTTTCCATGTAAATCTTGGAGTTCATTTGATTGTGATTTTTGTTTGATTCCATTATGTGTGACGATCTACTAGTATTTATTCGTATACAAAGTTTGTTCCTATTTTATTCCCATCAACTGGTATCAGAGTAGGGTTTTGGTGACATTTAATCTTTTATATTTGAACATGGAGGGCGGTAATGTTTCTCGTATAATTAGTTTAAATGGAAACAATTGGATGATATGAAAATCAAGAATGAAAATCTCTTATATTGCAAAGATTTGTATGGACCTTTGCAAGGGAATAGTGTAAAGCCCACAACTTTGACAGATGATGAGTGGAAGAGGTTAGATCGAAAAACTATTGGTTTTATTCGTCAATGGCTTGATAATAGTGTCTTTCACTATGTTTCTATTAAATGTTCTGATTAATCTCTTTGGAAAAAGTTAGAAGGTTTTTATAAAAAAAAACAACTGGTAACAAAGCTTTTCTAATCAGAAAACTTATGAACTTGAAATATAAAGAGGGTACTTATATTCATGAGCATTTGAATGAAATGTAGAGTATTACTAACCAGTTATCCTCTATGAAAATGTCTCTTGATGATGAGTTGTAAGCATTATTATTTCTTAGTTCTTTGTTAGAAAGTTGGGAGACACTGGTTGTTTCCCTCAGTAATTCTGCACCAGATGGTATTGTCATTATAAGTCAAGTAACAAGTAGTTTATTAAATAAGAAGTTTGGGAGAAAGAATTCCGTAACTTCTCAGATTGATTCATAAGCATTTGTCTCAGAGAACAAAGGAAGGTCAAAGTCAAAGTATAGAAGTGGTTCACGCGTGGGTAGAAGTAAGTCAAGATTAAGGAAAGATATTATTTGCTACAATTATGGTGAGAAAGGACATTATAAGAATCAGTATAAGCAACCTAAGAAGAATAAGAAAAAGGGGAAAGAAGTGGAGCATACAGAGTCAAAAGAGAATATTACAGCTATAGTGCAAGGTAGTAATTATTTGATTTTGTCTACTTCTGATGATATTTTTTCTTGTGTGTGTTAGAATCTTGAGTGGATAATTGACACAAGTGCTTCTTATCATGCTACACCAAAGAGGGAGTTCTTTGCTACTTACAGGTCTGAAAATTTGGTATTGTCAAGATGGATAATTATGGCACAGTAGACATCATTGGCATAGGTGATATCCATACAAGTGCTTGTGATTGATTTAAGACTGAATTTAATTTCAGTTGGAAGACTGAATGATGAAGACTTTAATATCAGATTTCACAAAGGGCAATGGAAGCTCAGTAAGGATTCTCTTATTATAGCTAATGGGAAGAAATGTTATATATTATATAAATTGCAGGCTAAAGCTTATGGTGAGCAGTTGAATGCTATAGAGAAAGACTTCAGCATAGAGTTGTGGCTTAGGCGATTGGGACACATGAGCGAGAAGAGGCTACAAGAACTTTCCAAAAGAGAGATATTGCCAGACCTTAGAGGTACATGTCTGAATCCTTATGTTGATTGTTTGGTTGGTAAATAATATAGAGTTTCCTTTATTAATCCTGCTTTATCTAGAAAAATCATGTCTTAGATTGTATCTATATAGATGTTTGTGGTCCTTTGAGAATAAAAACTCATGGTAGATTTATTAATGTTCCTAGTATCAGTGGTGTACTTTATTTTGTCACTTTTATAGATGACTTTTCCAGGAAAGTTTGGGCCTATGCTTTGAAGATCAAAGATCAGGTTATTAATGTCTTCAAGGAGTTTCATGCTAGAGTTGAAAGGGAGTCAGAAAGACAATTCAAATGTATAAGATCAGATAATAGTGGTGAGTACACAAGATTGTTTAATGATTATTGCAGGTCACATGGCATCCAACATGAGTTGATAGTTCCTGATATACTTCAGCATAATGCAATTATAGAGAGGATGAATTACATCATCATGGAAAAGATCATATGTATGCTTTCACATCATCATGGAAAAGATCATATGTATGCTTTCACAGGCTAAGCTACCTAAAAGGTTTTGGAATGGGGCTTTGAGGACTGTTGTTGATGTAATCAATTTATCACAATGTACAGCTCTAGATGGTAATATTGCAAAGCATGTATGGTCAGGGAAAGATGTCTCCTGTAGGTATTTAAGGGTGTTTGGTTGTCATACATTTGCATATATTTTAGATAATGAGAGGTCCAAGCTGGATGGTAAGACAAAAGAGTGTATTTTCCTTGGTTACTTATATGATCAGTTTGGTTATAGGCTTTGGGATCCAAAAAGCAAAAGGTGTTCAGAAGCAGAGATGTTGTCTTCTTTGAGGATCAAACCATTAAGGATTTTAAGAAGGAGGCACCAGCTAAGACTTCTGCAGAGGGATTTGTAGACTGTGACCCAATTATTTCTCCAGTATATTAGGGTAATGGGAGAGATGTGCAGGAAGATGGTGCAGAGTGAGATATTGATCTACTTGCAGGACATGTTGAGCATGAAGAAGAAAGAGAGCAAGTTCCCAAAGAACCTCAGTTAAAAAGATCTTTTAGACCACATCAACCTTCCAGAAGATCTCTACAGATGAGGATGTGATGCTTACTAATGCAGGTGAACCAAAGAGTTACCAAGAGGTAGTTGAAAGTGAGCAGAAAAAGAAGTGGTTTATTGCTATGCAGGAAGAGATGTATTCTTTGCAAAAGAACCACATATATGATTTGGTGCAACTATCAGAGAGAAGTAAAGCCTTGAAGAACAAGTAGGTTTTAAGGATGAAGTCTCAAGAATATTGTTCTCAACCAAAGTACAGAGCTAGATTGATTGTGAAAGGCTTTGGTCAAAAGAAAGGTATTGACTTTGAAGAGATTTTTTCTCCTATTGTTAAAATGTCTTCTATCCATGTTGCTCTTAGTATTGCTGCTAACCTAAACTTAGAGATTGAGTAGTTAGATGTGAAAACAACTTTCCTTCATGGTGATTAGGAAGAAATTTATATAGAGCAACTAGAAGGCTGCAAAGTCAAAGGTAAAGAAAATTTAGTCTGCAAGTTGAAAAAGAGCTTGTATGGGCTGAAGCAAGCTCCAAGACAGTGGTATAAAAAGTTTAATTCATTTATGGTTGAAAATGGATACAAAAGAACAACTTCAGATCATTGTGTGTACATCAAACGGTTTGGTGAGGATTTTATTATTTTCTTACTTTATGTTTATGACATACTTATCCTTGGGAAAGATATGTCTATGATTGATAGGTTGAAGAAGGAACTGAGTGAGCCTTTTGCAATGAAAAACACGGGGCCGACAAAATAAATACTGGGTAAGCAGATTTCTCGTGATAGAAGAAAGAGGAAGATTTGGTTGTCACAGGAGAAATACATTAAGAAGGTATTGGACAAGTTCAGTATGAGTAATGTAAAGCCAATTGGTTCTCCTTTTGTAGGTCATTTCAAGTTATGCTTAGAGTAGAGTCCGTCAAGTGATGAGGAGAAGGAAAAAATGCAAAAGGTTCCTTATGCTTCAGTAGTTGAAAGCTGAATGTACGCGATGGTATGTATGAGGCTGGACATCGCATATGAAGTAGATGTTGCTAGCAGATTTCTTGTAAATCCAAGTAAAGAGCACTGGGCAGCATAAAGTGGATTTTTAAATATCTCAAAGGAAGTTCTAAAGTTTGTTTAAGCTTTGGAGGTGGACCACTTGTGTTGACAGGTTACACAGATGCAAATATGGCAAGAGGTATTGGCACAAGGAAGTCCATATCAGGTTTTGTACTTATCTTTGCAGGGGGGAGCTGTATCATGATAGTCCAGATTGTAAAGGTGTATTGCTCTCTGTACCACAGAGGTAGAATATATTACTGTTATAGAGGTTTGCAAAGAAATATTATGGATGAAAGGATTCTTACAAGAATTGGAGCTGAAACAAGAAAACTATATGGTGTATTGTGATAGCTAGAGTGCCATCCATTTGTGCAAAAACCCAACATTTCATTCCAAGTCAAAGATATAGATGTCAGATATCACTGGATTAGAAATGTGCTTGAAGAGAAGCAGTTATAGCTTCAGAAAATTCACATAAATGATAATAGGGCAGACATATTGACAAAGGCTCTACCGAAAGAGAGATAGGAGACGTGCCGACAGTTGGTCAACATGGCTTCACATTGAGGAGTCATGAAACAGCCTCCCTTATGGGCTGAAGGGGGAGGTTGTTGGGCAGATGGGCAGATAGCTTATATTCAACCCATAATGGGCTTTAGTGAAGCCCACAGCCTAGAACTTTACTTATATTAACTTAAACCCTAGATTAGGTGGCTAGGGTTGAAATTAAGAGGGTAGCGATAGCTAAAAACGTAGGAGAAAAAAAAAAGACTACAAATTAACAGTAGAGGTTAGAAAACAAGAGATCCAGAAAAGAGAAGAAGACAATGACAGGAAAAGACTATTCTCAATCATTCATATCTCAGGTTAGATCAGTTTGTAGTGGATTCTTACTATAATCACTTGGGAAGATTTTGAATATTGTGCTTAGTATTATAGTCCTTGTATTCCTGTGATTCTCTTATGGCTGTTGCTTTGTGCTTAGGCAAGAAGCCTTGAGATCTGTATACTCATTATTTTGATAGTAGATTTTCTCTAGCTTGTCCCGTAGTTTTTACCCTTCAAGTTGAAGGGGTTTTTCACGTAAATCTTGGTGTTTATTTGATTATGATTTCTATTTAATTCCGCTGTGTATGACGGTCTACTAGTATTTGTTCATATATAAAATTTATTCCTATTTTATTCCCATCAGAGTCTAGGTTCCGAGTCAGAGTAAGAGTTATCCCCCGATAATTAAGAATAGAATGGCAACTTCCTTTTTGAAGCAGTAAACTAAAAACAGTCAATAAGCAACAACCATAAAATAGTCTTTTTGCATAGGGTTAGGTGAACAGTTGATAGAAATCTGGCTTTCGAAAAATACCTTTGCTATGTTTTTTCAAAAAATCACCATTTTTGAGCCAGCTACTCGGGGATTTTGGCTTGCAACCAAAAAACAAGGTTTCATTCAACTTCTCATAATTTTGGATCGGCCTATTAGGAAAACAGGGTTGTATCTTTTTTTCTCGAGTTTTATAAAAAGTTCGTTATTTTTTTCTCTATTAGGGACATATGTATTGCTACTAAAAAACCCGGGTTTCGTAAAAAAATCATGAAATCTTCCCATCTATTAGGGGAAATTGACTTGCTACATTTTTTTCCCGGGTTTCAATCCACTCTGGTTGGTTCCCTTTCCACTCTACCGAACTAGTGTTTGCTTGTCTCCGGTCTTGCTTTGTATGTAGTAGTTGCTTGTGTGCTTGTCTCTTGCTTTAGTACTATTGCTTATCCCATTTCATCTTTTATAATAATACCTAGAGTTAATACTTACACATGAGGAAGTGGAGATTCGGCTTCGGCTTCTATATATGATAAAAGAGGAACTCGGTGAACAAAAGTAGACTCTAACAAAATCACTTCTCTGCTAAGAACCAACCTTATAGACTTTGGCTAATCACCTATGTTGTTGGGATTTGTGTTGTGGATGATGAGTCAGTATGGTACGATTTTATAGGGTCAACTTAGCAAGATCCGGAGACTCGGGGAAGCTTGACGGGATGCCTGGGCTCCTTAGGTCGGGGTCCGGTCGGGTCGATATTGAGAGGCACTTGGGAACTTGCAAGAAGGCCGTTGTCAAGGAGGGGTGGGGGGTGGGTGTGGGGCACGTGCTCGTCATGTGGGGCTTGGGGCTTGGGAGGGGATTGGGGGTGGGGTCGGTGGTCTAGGGGGTTTGGTTTGTGCCCGACAAGGCCCCTCAAATGGCTAAGTTAGCATTTAGAGGTAGAGATCTAGATTGCGGCTCTAAAGGTCCCAAGTGATTTTCAGGAGAAGTGGTCGGGAGTCAGAAAGAGGATCCCCTCTGTAGGCTACAATAGGGGGTATTTATACCAGTCAGGCAAAGGGAAGTCATACCATAGTGTTTAATGGGTGCGATGTCTTTAGTCAAACTGTGAGTATGACCCTGCGTCAAGTAATACTTTTGCTAGTTTCCAAAGTCTTGATCGGCAGGGTCGGCGATCGTGAGTACGACACATAGAATAACCAGCGTGATCTTCGGCTGGGCATGTCTGGGCTATCGGGTTGCCGAGGTGGTTGTCCATGTAATCCTCGGGCTGACGTGTCAAGGCTAACTAGTCGAGACGACGTGGCTGCAGACGTGGCCCTTGACTTGGCATGGCCAGGCTAGGCCAACGAGCCCAATATTTACCCTATCATTCTCTCCTCCCCGCCCCCCCTCCCCCAAAGAAGCTCTCCATGGAGTTTCTCGAGGAGGTGTTCCGGGAGGGCTTTGTTGTGGCTCTGAAGTCAGAATCGGAATACACCTATTGTATTGCGGCTGACGTGGTTTGGCCAATCTAGATATCATTATGGGGTTGGAGAGCTGGATTTAAGAAAATCGCTTGGGCCTAGGAGCTCACTGCGATTGGTCGGGGCTAGAGACCCGTTGGAGCTGGTCAGGACTGAAAGCCCACTGGTAATGGTCGAGACTGAATGCCCATTGGAAATAGTCAGGATTGAAAGCTCACCAAAAATGGTCGGGACTAAAAGCTTATTGGAGCTGGTCAGGACTAAAAGCCTGCTAAAAATGGTCGTGACTGAGAGCCCACTAAAAATGGTCAGGACTGAAAACCTGCTGGAAATGGTAGGAATGAAAACCTGCTGGAAATGGTTGGGACTAAAAGCCTGCTAGAAATGTGAAAGCCCGTTGGAGCTGGTCGAGACTGAAAGCCCACTTAAAATGGTTCGGATGACAAGTCCGATGCTTGGAGCGGGCCGAAAGGTGCCTTGTGCTCTATAAACTATCGACAAATGAAGTCTTGTCGCACCGCCTGTTCATCATACACGCCACGTCCCACCATCACGTTGGTCAATCGGGGGTGTCAGGTAAGATCTTTCCTCTGACACTGGGATTGCCTCAGCATACATTGCAATATGTTGCCTGACATCAGGATTTTATGGTCACGTGGCAAGCGGTGGGCAGGCGACGTGTGTGCCATTTTTCTGCTTCTTCTCTTTTTCCTTTCTTTTTTCTTTGCCATCAATGAGGGTGTGTATTTGAGGTGAAGCGTTGGACCATGGATGAGGTTTTGCTATAAATACCCCTCCTAGGCCTACTTGGGTTTTTGTTTTTACGTTCTCCACTCTCGGTTCTTGCCCTCGGTTGTCGTCCTTGAACTTTTCATTTGCTCCTCCTCCAGTCATTTCTTGATTAGGTTGAGATGACTTCTCATAGTTCTTCCTCTCTCCCTACTTCTAGTTCATCGGTCTAGTCTGTGGAGGGTCCCTCGGGTGCCGCTAAGGCAGTGAATCTAAGGCATCGAGTAATAGGTCGCCCCTCAGGTAGTCCCGGGGTGGAGGTAGTCAATTCATCATCGGGAGGAGCAACCTCGACTGACTCCAAGGTCCTGAAGGCCTTGATGGTCATGCAGTCATGTTACAATAGTGACTCGACCATGACGGTTCATCGGTTGGCTAAGGTATGGGAGTGCTTTTACATCCCCTTGGAGTATGAACTTCATGTTCCTCTGCCCAGGTGCACCCTTGTGATGCATTCCCAGATAGCTTTGGGTGATCGATCGATGCTCTTAAGGTGAGACTCTGGTTCCTGCTTCATCCTGTGATTGAGGCTTGCCTCGATGGGTGGCGGATCTCGCTTTCGCAGATGGCATCCAACTCCTTGTGCTATATGGTGGCGTTCCTCGGGGAATGCCATGGGTCGGGCATTGTACGAACCCGAGACTTATTTATGGCTTGCTTATGCTTGTGTCGGGCACAAGTTGGGTACTACTTGAGCACCTGAAGTGGATTTCGGGTGAGTGGGGCTCCCTCCAGCAATAAGGGTTGGAAAGCCTAATTTTTCTTCATTTCTTGTGGTCAGGGATGGGGCTTCCGGCCCGAGTGGACTACTTGACCGGTGAGCCATGCTGCCCCCCATCTTTCGGACAAGGAGTCTGAACTAGTCAGGATTCTCTGGAGGATCCTCTCTTCTTCTTGGGCCATCAAGAACATGACCGATGCATGGTTGGTCGAAGTGAGACTCAGTCCTGCCCCTCGGGGTATGTCTCACTTTACTAGTCTTTTGACTTGTCTTAATCAGACAAACTAACCTCCTATCCTTGTTTTATAGACATGTTTAATCTTATGAAGGTGAAGAAGTCGACGGGTCATGCTCCGAGCTGACTTGCACCATCGCCTCCCACCGAAGTTCCCATCGAGGTGGCCAGGGAATGTCCTGCACATGGGGGCGAGAAGCATCTAAACAGAGGAGGGAGTGAACCACTAAGGAAGAAGACGAAGGTGATAGTCTCTAAGCCCATCGCGGTAAGGGGAAGGAGCCGATGGAGGTTGCGAAACCCCCTGATCATCCCCCCACTATAAGGGACCTGTGCGAAGTGGCTGATCGGGCGGGGAAGGACCACTATTTCATCACCCAGATATCCAATCTATTGTGTCTCGACGCCAAGGGCCCACTAAAGCCGCATTTGCTGAACTTGACCAAAATGACTCGGGTCTAGACTGAGGGACCGATCATCGCAGAGTATGTGCAGGGGGCGCTGTACTCGTTCCTTGCTAAGCAGCTGTACGAATCCTCCTCTATGGAGTTGATGGATCGGGCCACCTCGGTCGTTTGGGTATATGGTCTTTAAAATGTCCTACCTCGATTTGTCAGCTCTTCTATATTCCTGACTTGTCTTCTTGTCCTCAGAAGGGCCTTTATTTTGTCAGTGCTTTGATCAACTGCGTTCACAATGTGGGGCAGATGGTGTGCCTTTTGTCGGAGAAGAACTCGATGCTTTAGGCCGAGAATAAAGAATTGAAGGCTGGCGCAGGCCCGAAAGCTGTGGCAATCGTAGAGAAGAGAGCCTACGAGTTGAGTGCCTAGGTGGATCAACTCAAGGCGGCACTCTCAAGGAGTCCAAGTAGTGTCGTACGAATCTAGAACTAGAAGCTGACTCCACACATGTTGAGCTTAGGGACCTTTGGGATTCTTAGCGTCGGCACAAGGATGAGGTTTTATCACTGATGAAGGGGGTTAAGATGCTACAATTTGAACTAAAGGTAGAGGGCGACAAAGCTATCATCAACTATAAGAAGTCCCAGGGTTTTCAGTCTAGGCTGGAGAAGATAGGGCAGGTCACCTATGAGTTCGGGTACTGGATAGTGCTGGAACACTTTCGAGCAAAGTACCCAGACTCATCTGTCAAGGAGGACCCCTTCGCTGAGCGACCCAAGGACGCCAACGTAAAAATGGAGGCAAGTCAGCCCTTTGATGATAGCACTCCTCCTGAGGACTACGTTTATTATAATTTTGTTTGTCGGGAAATAATTTTGAATGTTGTCGATTACCTGACTATTTATGTAACCCCATTTAGATCAATACAAATTGCATCTTTGCTTCTGAGTGTATTTGTCGTGTTGTGGTCTGTTGCTCACCCTTGATGTTCAATTTGATATGGAGCAACATAATTTCTAGTCATCTTTCTACTTGCTTTATGTTGTGAGTTCATTGCTCAGCCGACTTCGGTCCAATACTTTAAACATATAACTTCTTTAGGTTTGAGATGTGCCACATCTGAGGAAGTACCCGATCGTCCATCGTGACCAGAATATAAATATCATCTCGGATGGTGCGGATGACCCGATACAGTCCCTCCTAGTTTGGGGCTAACTTGCCTCAAGCATGTCATGGGTCACTAACTTCGGCTTTTCTAAGGACAAGGTCATCGTCAGCAACTTGTCGTGGTCGAACTCCATGGTTATAGAGTCAGGTGATAGCTTTTTGATATGTGAGGGCCCATAAATGTGCCTCGGTGATAGAACCCCAGAAGGAGCTCTATAGATTTTGACCCTTGAGGGGGATCAACTTTTGGAATAGTGTAGGGGTTCTTACCTCCTAGATTTGGCACAAGACTAAAATAAAATTGATAATTGCTTAATTTAAGAGGAGGAGGGGGGGAGGCTACATCTTTAAATAGGGATCAAAACCCTAGCCTAATGGGGTACTTGCCTAAGTATAATTACCCCTTTACCCCTTTTATAGCCAACCTGCCTTAATAGGAATAGGGGGTGGCTAAGTGGCTCTATAGCCGACCTAAGCAAGGGGAAACCCTTGCCGACCAACCCAGTAAGGGGTATGGCGGCTGCTAAGCCCTAAGGGCTAATTTAAACCCTAGCCATACTCCTTTATAAGATAGGAGTGGCTTTATTAAAATCTAACAGAGTTTTTATTGACTAGTATTAAGATGATTAAGATTCAACCCTGTTGGAGTCCTATCAAGTTCGTCCTCTTCAGATCAGCCTTGTCCTCAAAGCTGAGGGTCCATAAACTCTAGAAACTAGATCTTCAACTTCTTGTGTGACTCCCATGTTGTATTTTTGGAGGATTAGTGAGTCCACTTCACAAGTACTTCGGTTGAAGGGCATCGTCGGTGCATCACAATCCTCCAATCAAGTCTAGCTTTAGGTTAGGCTTTGATTTTGCCATCATTAGTGGTGCTCGATAGCTGAGTCAGGGCCTTCTCATATTTTCCCAACTTTAGCTTTAATAAGGACACGTGGAAGACGGGATATATCTTAGCATCATTTGGAAGCTTTAATTTGTATGCTACAGCCCCAACTCGCTCTAAGATCTGGTATGGTCCATAAATCGTGGAGATAGCTTCATTGATACTCTTGCATTGATTGATAGTTGCTTGTATGGTTGGAGCCGAAGGTAGACACAATCTTCCAATGTGAATTTTCGCTCACTCCAGTTATTGTCTACTTATTGCTTCATGCGAGCTTGAGTGGCACTCAAGTTGTCTTTCAGTATTTGCAGTAATTTGTCCCTGTTAATCAAATTTTGATCAACATGATCTACTTTGGCTGAACCAAGCACATATCTGGATATTACATGGGTCGATCGGCCATACAGTGCCTCATAAAGGGTATATTTAATTGATGAATGAAATGTCATGTTGCACCACCATTCAGCCCAAGGAAGCCACCTTGTCCACTCTTTGGGCCGATTACTGGTGAAGCACCATAGGTTTGTCTTGAGGCATCTGTTCATCACTTCTGTTTGGTCTTCTATCTGGGGATGATAGGCTGTGCTCATCTTCAACTGGGTACCTTGTAGATGAAAGAGCTCTATCTAAAATTTACTTGTGAATACCCTATCACGATCACTGATAATCGATCTTGGCATCCCATGCAGGTTTACTATATGTTTCATAAAAAATTGAGTAATACTAGCCGTAGTATAGGGATGTTTTACAACACAGAAATGAGCATACTTGGTTACCACCACAAAGACTATGCTTTTACCTTGTGATAGTGATAGCCCCTCGATAAAATCTATAGAAATGTCGATCCATGCTGAGTCTGGTATGAGTAGTGGCTATAGTTTCCCCGGTCTTGCCATTGTTTCGCCTTTCTTCTATTGACATATATCACATTTGGATACATAATCATAAATTAATTTTTTCATATCCTTCCAAAAGAAGTTTTGCTTCACCCTTTTGTAAGTCCTCAGAAATCCAAAGTGCCTTGCTGAGGGTAAAGAATGCATCTTGTGTAAAATAATTTGAATGCAAGGAGAAGAAGTAACGATAACAATTCGATCTTTGTGTCCTTTTAATCCCACAAGTAGTAACTCATGGACCCCGGGTCTTTTTCCAACTTTTCTATAATGGTCAGGCTTCTGGATCATTCTTCTATTCCTCCCTAATATTGTCGAGGAAGTCGGTGGAGGGAAGGGAGATGGCTAAAATTTTGGCTTGTTCTGGTAGTTGAGATAGGGCATCTGCAACAACATTCTCTTTTCTTTTTCGGTAAGTAATTTCATAATCAAAGCCAAGGAGTTTAGTTACCCATCATTGCTACTCTGGGGAGGATATTTTTTGCTACAAGAAATATTTAAAGCTTCGGTGATCGGTCTTAATCTGGAAGTGCAAGCTGATCAGGTAGGGTCTCCACTTTGTAACTGCATGTATGATAGCAAGCATTTCTTTGTCATACATGGACATTTTAAGATGTGAGAGAGATAAAGCTTTGCTGGTGTAGGCAAGGGGTCAACCATCTTGCATTAGAATAGCCCCAATTCCAACTCCAGATGCGTTTGCCTCAATCATGAAAGTTTGGCTAAAATCGGGTAGCGCAAGGATCGACGTCATCGTCATGGCGGCCGTGAGTCTTTCAAAGGCTGCGGAGGCTTGATCCAACCACAAAAGGAGTCCTTCTTGAGTAGGGACATGAGTAGGGCACTGATCTTGCCATAATCTTTCATAAACTTTCAGTAGTTGCCCGTGAGTCCAAGGAAGCCACATAGTGATTTTACATTTGTAGGTCTCGACCATCCTTGCATTGCCTCGATCTTTGTTAGGTCTACCATTACTTCATCCTCTGATATAATGTGCCCTAGATACTCCACTTTGGGTTGTAAGAAGCTATATTTTGATTGTTTAACATAAAGAATATTCTCTCAAAGAACGGTTAGAACAGTTCATAAGTGCTCAAATTGTATATCAAGCGTATGGCTATAAATGAGAACATCATCAAAGAGTACCAATATGAATTTGCATAGAAACCTTTGAAAGATGTCATTCATCAAGCTTTGAAAGGTAGAAGGAGCATTTGTAAGTCCGAAAGGCATTACCAAAAACTCATAGTGGCCGTTATGTGTGCGGAATGCAGTTTTCGGAATGTCCTCAGTGCATACTCTAATATGATGGTATCCGGATCGGAGATCCAATTTAGTGAAGACTCAGACTCTTGTTAATTTATCCAAAAATTCATCCATGACTAGGATAGGATATTTGTCCTTGACGGTGATGGTGTTTAGAGCCCGGTAGTCAATGCACATCTGCCACGTACCATCTTTCTTGCGCACTAGCAACACTGGTGAGGAGTAAGGGCTGCAACTCGGTCGAATCACCCCGGTGTCAAGCATCTTTTTAATAATGTTCTCGATCTCATCCATTTACAAGTGAGGATAATAGTATGGCTACAAGTTTGTTGGAGGTTTGCTTGGCAAAATAGGAATGCGGTGGTCATGCAGTTGGTTAGGGGGCAACCCACGTGGCTTCGAGAAAACATCTACAAATTCATCCAGCAATAGGGTAAGCTTAGGATTTGAGTTATGTACATTCTCCCCCTTAGATGGCTGCTGGATATGCATAAAGAATCCACCATGTACTTTAGGCAAAACTTTCTTCATTCGTTGTGACGAGATGGTAGAAATATGGCCCCATGCTTGCCTCATAACGTGACATGTCTCTCTTTGCAATAAAAATTTATAATTAATTTAAAAAAATTTTAGGAGATATCACCTAGCATTATGAGCCATTCGATCTTGAGTATAGTTTCATAATCATCGATGGGTAGGAGGAAGAAATCAACTACCACTTCTTGGTCTTGGAGGAGTAGTTTCACCCACGCACCGTTGGTCGCAATTGAGGATTCGGCCGTCAACGACCTTTACGTCTAATTGTTGCAACCTTTGATTTGAACAAAAAACATTTATATTTGAGGAAGTTATTTGTGTGTGTGTGTCAATAAGAACGGTGATGGGTTGCTATTTAAGTCTCTCCAACTTTCATCGTCTGTTGTTGGAGTAGCTAATGCGTGCACTACGTAGTCACCGGTTGGGACTCTTCCTCCATGGATTCTTCTTTAGGTTCAAGGGATTCTTCAAATGGTTCATTATCCTCATCCTTCACTAGTTCAATCACAAGGTGCCGGCCCTTTTTGTAGCAATGTTCTTGGCTCCATGGTTCGTCACAATGCTAACATAATCCTTTGGTCGATCGTTCACGAAGCTCATCCCTCATCAATTTTTTTAGTGTAGGAGCTTAGATGGTAGTAGAGGGGGTTGCAGGCCTTAGCATGGCTAGTTGGGGAGTGACCCTTGTCCTTCGCATCTCTTGGTTCAATCGTTCTTTTTGAATACGCGCAAAGGAAATCGCCACCATAAGAGTGTATGGTTGTCGCGCCTTTACTTCTCCCCAAATCTTCGGCTTTAGGCCCTCAATAAAAGTCCCTAAAGTTATTTTTCAGATTGATCCATAGTTTGATTAGATAAATGTTCAAACCTTGTTTGGTATTCTTATATTGTGGAGGTTTGACGAATCTTTGCCAATTGTCCGTTGATGTTGTCGAAATCGGATGGTCCGAAGCAATTCAGTAGTCCTTCCTTGAATCACTACCAAGAGAGTCCTCCATGGGTATGCTCAAACCAATTATACCACTAAATAGTATCTCCCTCGAGGTGGATGGTAGCAATCTCCACCTGTGTGGCATCGGCGGTTCGGTAGAACCGAAAATAGCACTCCGTGCATGAGATATACCCGATCGGGTCTCCTTCTTCCCATCTAGGGAAGTCAACCTTCATGCATGGATTATTGAGATCAGAGGTGATGTGGCCATGTTCTTGAGGATCATCTTGTCGATCTAAAGTTTCTTCGTGTTGTGATTTTTTTGGGCTCGACGATCGACCAACGCTGAATTCGGTGAAAAGGGATCACATCTTCTCTTCCATGTAATTTTCAAAGGCTTCAAGCTTTGCATCGATAGCCTCATCAGATGCCATATTCTAGATCTGTAATATTGAGATCTTTTTCTGCTATTGGATTAGTGGCATGGGAATTTTGGAGAAGGGGGTGGCCGGTTAGAAGGTGAATTAGTTTGCATAGAATAACACTCAAATCTGATAGAATTCAATAAAAAAACGTGCTATAATGTGCAGTCCTATCGAATAGATTTTTTGTCGAAGAAATGATGATTTCTTGATATATTTTTCAGAGGAAAGTATAAAAAAATTATGAAAAAGCCCTTGGTTTAGTATTGGGAATACCAGTAAAAAGTTTGGTGAAATTTTAGCAACATAACAATAGGAAAATATGACAAAAGACGAAAGGTAGATCCTTAATCGTAAAAATTCTAGAACTGTGTGCTCATAAAAGATTACATAAGAAAATCGATTCCAGAAGGAGGTTTTTTGAGAAATTAAATTCAAATGAAAGGTAACTTGATCTTGAGAATTGTGTACAAATTTTGGCTAGAAAAGAGAAGGAATAAATTGGCTTCAAGAGGCAAAAACATGGCTAAAAATTTATGTAGCATTCCACCTTCGTAACAACAATAATGTTTATGACAAACAAAATTTACAATGGATAAAAATTGGAAAAAATCTTTAATGTATCCAATAAGGAATCTTGTAGTATCAAAGAGGCTTAGATGATAAAAAAATTACCAGATTTCTAAATTATATAGGGGGCGGCAGTAGATAGATGGATCTACGGCTTGGTGGGCGACGGTGGATGGAGGCGATGTCAAAAGCAATTATGGGAATTGCATGGGAAGGTGGAGGTAGCTGAGATGGCTATGGGGTAGCAGGAACATCGCTCTGATACCAGATGATAGAACCCCAGAAGGAGCTATATAGATTTTGACCCTTGAGGGGGATCAACCCTTGGAACACTGTAGGGGTTCCTCCCTCCTAGATTCGGCATAAGGCTGAAATAAAATTGATAATTGATTGATTCAAGAGGGGGGGCAACTACATCTTTAAATAGGGATTAAAACCCTAGCATAAGAGGATGCTTGCCTAAGTAGAATTATCGCTTTGTCCCTCCTATAGCCAACCTACCTTAATAGGAATAGGGGGCAGCTAAGTGGCTCTATAGTCGACCTACGTAGGGGGAAACCCTAGCCGACCAACTCAGTAAGGGGTGTGGTGGCTACCGACCAACTCAGTAAGGGGTGTGGTGGCTACTAAGCCCTGAGGGCTAATCTAAACCCTAGTTATACTCCTTTATAAGATAGGAGTAGCTTTATTATAATCTAACAGGTTTTTTATTGACTAGTACTAAGATGATTAGGACTCAACCCTGCTGGAGTCCTATGATTCAGACCTTAGCTCCTCGATGAGGTCGAGGTTCTCCCTAAGGTCTAGTCCCATGGCTTTTTGTTCAAAGTGCTTGATCTGAGAGGTGGGGAAGACCACTTTGGGTGATAAGATGACCTCGGTTTCGAAGGCGAGGATGTAAGGAGACTCTCCCATCTGTCACGAATGATCATTGCTCAACTTCAACTCTTCACTCAACGAACTATTTGTCATTTTTGTTTACTTGTACATATATTTGGTAGTATGTTTTACCTTGGTTTTGTATGATTTTGCCTCACAAATGCAAGCTGAAGTAGTTTGTAAGGCTGTAGAATGGCCGCTCACTGTGTGAAACCAAAATAGGCCAAAACAATCCAGTTTTGGACCATTTTTGCATGCTACGGTGACCTGGCCGAGCGGTACAAAATGTCAGTCATCTCAGCCCTCTGGAAACCCCTATGTGGCACAAGGCTGGATGGGGCTTCGGGATAGTATTGAGCGTGAGCATTTAATAGAACCCCAGAAGGAGTTCTATAGATTTTGACTCTTATGGGGGATCAACCCTTGAAACGGTGTAAGAGTTCCTCCCTCCTGGACTTGGCACAAGGCTGAATAAAAGTTGATAATTGCTTGATTCAAGAGAGGGGGCGACTACATCATTATATAGGATTCTAAACCCTAGCCCATGGGGTGCTTGCCTAACTAAAATTACCCTTTTGCCCTTCTAGGGTAATTAGGACTCAACCCTGTTGGAGTCCTATCAAACCCACTCTCTTAAAATCAACCTTGTCCTCAAGACTGAGATTCCTTGAACTCAGGGAACCGAGTCTTTAGCTCCTCATCAGGTTAGGTGTTAGTTGGAAGAATTTGGGCTGAGACATCATCTTTAAATTTTCATCTTAGGTGGGACAACCTGGAGGATCAACTATAATCTTGATCTGGTGCACGGATCTGATCTCTATGTTAGGGCCTCAATGTGATCCCCACTTTTACAAGGTCTAAAGAAATAGTGTGACTACTTTTTTAAGGCTTGAATTTCATACTGGTGGAGCTAGAGATGAAAGGGGACTTGAGCTTTTTCAGGAAACTTTCTTTTGCTCTGGCATTTGTTAGGGGGAAGTTTCTTCCTTGCATGAGCTTCCATGTGGTTACTCTGTAATAGTAGTCATGCCTTCTTTTAGAGTGAGGGCTATCCTCTGATAAAATTTCTAGTGGTGTGAGCCTGATCTGAGTTTGAGGTGGGTAGGAGTGGTGATTTTTTGGGACCTATTTTTACTTCTTCATGTTATTGACTGTCTTGCATGAGGATGGTGATGACCCCCACTTTGGATGTGTCTGCTCCAATAATAAATATATGACCATGATTTAGTGTGGACGACATCATGGTCGTGAGGGGTATAGTTCCACTCGGCCAAAGTGGTGCATCTTTCTTTATAATGAGAGGGATGATGTTCATGCTTCATTGAGCCCTCAGTATGATCCTTCCCCTTTTCTGATTTCACTATTGGAGGGGCTTAATTTTCTTACGATCTTGGGCCATATATTAGAGATCAACATCAAGGAAGTCTTTAATCATCATGGTCTGATCCTGGGAAAAGTCATGGAAGTCACCTAAGATTTGAAAGTGCTGCATCAACAACCATGGTGAGTTCGGTGGGATGTAACACTTCAGAAGTAGCTTATCTCCTGGGAAAAGGATGTAGGGATATGTCGTAGCGAGAAATAAGTATAGTCGAACAATTCATGTCTCTATCATCTCTTGGACGACCCTTTTATCTCCGACCTTTTAAGGTTGTAGGAAGCAATCTGGCCAAGCAACAATTGGTAGAAGTTTCGGCCTATTTAGCATAGGGGGGTCGGATAGCTTCAGAGGAGGTAATCGGCTCGATTTGGTGGAGATGCCCAAAATTTCAGCAAGCTGTGGGAGAGGGTTCTTATCTTCAATCTCATAAAACTCTTGAATTTAAATTTGGAAACCACTAGATTCTTCTTTTGGTACCCCCTGCGAGTGTAGTATTGTGGTTGTAGTCGCTGGGCTCCCTAGTAGGACCACATGTTTTTCTTTGTTGAAAAATTTTATGGTTAGCCTAAAAAAACTTTAGAAAACATCTCTAATTATGGACAACCAATCAATGCCAAGCACTGTATCAAAATCATCGAGAGGGAGGAGGAAAAAATCAGCAACTATGTCTTGCTCCTGTAGGCTTAGTTTAACCCGCGGACACTTCTGGTTGCATTTCAGAATTTGGTCGTTAGCTACCTTGATTCGAACCTGTTGTAATCTTCTTTTTGGAGCATTAAGCGGGCAGCAACCTCATTGCTCATAAAGTTGTGTGTGCTCCTGGCGTCAACAAGGACGATGATGGACTACTACTCGAGATACCCTCCGATCTTTAATTTTTATAGGTTGGTGTAGCCGGTTAAGGTAGGGACTGCACGGGTGGCCGTTTATGGTGTATCCTTCTCCTTGGGCTCGAGAATCATGTCTTTAAGTTTGGGTTCCTTTGCTGATCCATCATGAAAGGTTTCTCTTATTAGTTTCTTCGGCTGAGGGGATCGACTGATAGCAGGGTGAGGTGAAAGATTTGGTGCCGCTGGTCGAGGAGTGACCCTAGTCCTCCGGGCTTTATAGTTCAACTGCTCCTCTTAATGTCGAGCTAAGAAGATGGCTAACTTAAGTGTATGGCTATCACGCTTTAATTTTTTCATGAATCTTCGGCTTCAAACCCTCAATAAAAGTCCTAATTATCTACTTTTGGTACTCTTGGATAACAAAGGTTTGACGGATCATCATTAGTTCTTCATCACGGTTCTTGCAATCAATTGGTGCTGAAGGTTTATATGCTATTGGTTGGGATATGACTCTCATGCTCTGAGCATCTTGATTGAGGTGCCCCTCTAGAAGTTGTGCAAAGGAGGTTGATGTCATCGAGGTGTAGGGCTATCGTGTCTTAACTTCATTTCTCATCACATAAGATTGTAAATCAATAGTGTTCAACTCCTATTTTTGATGTCGGGTCAAGGGCATCAGTTCTGTCTTACTCGGTGTTGCTATTGTGACACCGGTGGCCAGAAGAACGATGGTGCAATGATGCTACACAATCGTCAAGGTTGCGACAGATAGAGGAAAAGGTGCGACACTAGTGCAGTTGGTGAAGGAGGAAGATGGCAATGGCTGAGGGATGAAAGTTGCCCTGTTTAGGTCACTGTGAGGAGGGAAGGTTGCTGCCTAAGGTTGGAAGGCAGCAGATCGGTGTAGGGAATGGTTGAGGTTACTGTAACTAGAAGCGGCAATGTTGATATATGGGCAACAACGATGGCGAAGGAGGTAGCAGCATTGATGACGGAATCAGTGGAGGCAATGAAGATGAGGTGTGGTTGGGTTAGAAAGCGATAGTGTCGTGGTGGGGAGCGGTTGAGGCTATAGTGACCTAAGGCTGTCGTGGATAATGTTGCACGACCATTATCAATGCCAGTGGAGTAAAGGAAGTGGTGGTGGTAGCATATGATGAAGACGACTGTAGAAGGCTAAAGGAGAGGTAGAGGGCATCGAGACAGATGCGGCGATTGTGGCAGAGGAGGGTGTGGTTGCTGTTGCTACTGTTGAAGGCATTGTTGTGGTAGGTGAGGCAATAGAAGCGATAGCTTTTGAGTAGGATGTTGCAGTCAGATGCAATAACGATGCTGCTGTGCATGACTAGAGGGGGTTTTGGCGATGTCACTGATCCTATTGGGGGTTGCAGTAGCATCGGCTAAGGAGCAGGGAAGCGGGAGCTAGCGACGACAATAGAGGAGGCAGGGAAGAAGATATGTAGTGACGTTGGTGGCATGGGTGGAGCAGCAAGATCGCATGGCTGCAGAAGTTGCAGTGGATGCCAAGTGATCGATGTCGGAAGTTGTAGTGGGAAAGTGGATGGGGCTTGGACTCATATGGCTAGGGAGGCTAGAGGAGAGGCAACGATAGCAATGTAGCTATGGACCACTCGGGATCTACGATCCTAGTCACATGGGCAATAATGTTTATTGTAGCTGCTGTGGAACGGATCATGCAGTTGAGGAAGACGATGGTAGTAGGGGTGAAAGCAGGGCAGCTAGGGTAGAAGGCGGTAGCAGTGTGGCCGACACTGGAATAGCAGGGAAAGGACAACAGTAGCAGGGTTGTGTAGTTGTGGTAGAGGCTAGAGATGGTGATGACAACGCTAAGCTGAAAGCAGGGGAATTGGCGATGCTGGGATAGAGATGGTAGTGAGAGATCAATATGGTAGAAGCTGGCAACATCATGCAGGCAGCAATGCTTGCTACAATTGAAGGGAAAAAGGGAGATGGCAGCGTGAAGATGCCAACAACGGGGAAGAAGCAGCACTGAGATAGATGGCAGCGGTCGTTGGAGTGGACGATAGAGGGCCGTGCATTACAATTGGAGGTAGAGATGGTAGCGAGAGATCGTTGTGATAGAGGAAGGTAGCAGCAATGGTGGTTGTAGCTACGATTGGATGGATTGCAGGTGATAGATGGGGGTGGCAATAGCAGTAGTAGGGGTGATAATGATGGCAGCACTATAATGATGTGAAATAGCTGATTTGGAGAAGGCAACACGATAGTAGCGTCGGGCAGCAGTGTGCAGGTAATGAGCATATCGCTACTGCGATATGCTAAAGGCAACATTGATCACTATAGTAGGTCAGCAGGGGATGTGCATCAGCTGATGAGGGTGAGGCTGATGATTGCTGCAGTGAAAATAGTGGAAAATTGCAGCAAGGTGGCTAAGGTGATGATGCTATTGGTGGTTGCAATATGAAGTTGGTAGGCAGCAGCGAGGATAGCACAAGATAATGAGATGATAGGGCAATGATGACGCTGTTGACGACTGCGATATGAGGTTGAGGCAGTAGCAAGAGGATGAGAGGGGTGGCTGCAACTTGGGCTAGATGGCTGCAACGACAATAGCAAGGGTTTGGAAAAGGTGGTTGCAATCTAGGGTTACAAATGGCGGTAGCAGTTGAAGGTGGCAGGGGTGGCAGTGGAGATGATGGACGGTAGCAATGAAAGTGCCAAGGAATGGTGCTATGATACCAAAAGATAGGAACCCAAAGGTTTCTATCAAAAATATATGATCGCGGTAGGGCCGGCAATGGAGTGGATGAACAGTGAGATGCTATAAACGCTGCTCTAATACCAAATTATAGAAACCCCTAGGGTTCTATCATGGATGGAGATGGAAAAGGGGAGAGATAAATGATTACTTTGAGGAGATCAAGCCTCCTTGATCTCTATAGTAGATCAGCCCTCCTAGGGTTTTGGACTATTAGCTAAAATATATTTTTTCATTGATTGCTCAAAATAAAATAGTTGCACCCTTATTTATAAAGACTCTTAACCAACTCCTAATTGAACTTAGACTCCTAAATGGACTGCTACTTGGACTCCTAATCAGATAGACTCCAACTCCTACTATGACTCCTAATTGGCTTGACTAGACCGACCAACATAAATAATAAAGAACATAACTCAACAGATGAGGACCCAACCCTGTTAGGGTCCTATCATTGAGGGCATTAGGTAAAAGGGGAATGGGTGATCGATGAAAGAATTATACTCATTAGTCTGATAACGGTCCGATCTTATGGCTATCAGGCAATTGCTCCTAGGCTATTGAGCAGGTCGGTAGTCATTAAGAGTTCGGAATGACACTAACACATCGAAAAGTTAGCCATTGAAATACAAGACTTGTTAATGACTTGTACTAATTTGGCTAATGTCATGAATAGAGGACTCGATAACACAACTATTACTAATGTGGGAACAGACTCAAAATAAACCTACAACTATAGCACCATCCTTATTTCCATGAAATATGTCTCCTACGTGCTAGCATATGTGATGGCATGTGTGACACGTTACATAGACTTTTTATATTATTATTATTGGTATATTCTCACATTATATTATCTATTGAATATATATATTATGATGTCCTTGGTTCTATGCAATGAGAATCAGATCATGATGAGATCATGATAATGAGACCGATTCACCTTTCATCATAGATCCTAAATAATCCTAGTCATAGGTTACTTGAAAGGACATCAAGATAACCGGACAGACTAGTGTATTGTATACCTATCCATATGATGGAGGCAATTGGTCTAATAGCTATTTGTGTGGGGACACTAAAAGTATAGTACAGGTGCTCATTGGAGAATGAGTTCACTGATTGAACCACTTACGAAATACTGGATGGTTATCAATACATTTCGTCAAACAACATTTCGTAATCCCAATTATGTGTTGGGTCCTTAGACTTGAGACACCAATGATGCCTTATTTGTGTAATCCTTTCTTTGATGCCAGACCTCCAAGTCTAGAAAGTTTCAGATATAGTACAACTAGTTATTAGGATTGGTAGCCAACCTTATGTAGGTAATTGAGTGTCAATAAATGATCATCCGCTCTCAGTATTGTAAGAGGTTATCCTGTATGTTATCAGTCGAACAAATCCTCAACTAGGGTCATTCAAATTGAGAGAGACAGAATTCTCTAGGAGAATATGATTAGAGCGAGACTTGTACAGTTTATACATGAGCACTGATAATACCAAGCCCAATATATGTTATAGGATATTAGATGGATAAGCGACTATAGATACACGATAACTGAGGATAGACTGGTTCAATGGATAAGATCTCCTGTACCATCTGAGGACTATGACGAAGTGGCTAAGTACATCCATAGTCGATGAGTCGAGTGAATTATTATGAGATAATAATTTACTGAGTCAGAAGGAGTTCTAACAGGTAGGACTCATGACTAGCTCGATATTGGGCTTATAGGGCCACACACATTTGGTAGATGTTTCAATAAGTAAATGATTAGATATGAGTTATCTAATTATCTCCTGTTCTCATTGGATGAGACTCAACATTTATGGGCTCCTTGCATAAGGCCCATCTCCATTTGGATCTAGAGTTTTAGGGATATAAGATCTCCCTAGGTAATCAATATCTCACATATTATAATTTTCATTTTAACAGGTATTTTACGCACTAATTTTTGCATGATGATTTAATATATATGGGAAACCTATTTTGTTTTCTTTCTTCTATTACATATGTGATGTTTCTACTAGGTTTCCCAATAGTGGTATCAGAGCTAGGTTGTTCATGCAAAAGATTAGTTTTTAAATTACGTATGATGAGATTAAATTATGTAGAATTGTTATATGTTTTCTTATAACAAACACAACGCCCACGGTGGTCGTGGGCGACGATTGCTTATGGGGGTTATCATTGACGTCACACCGCAGGCGACCACGATGGCTGCGAGAATAGAGTAGGGGAATTAGAGTTTCTTTCTACAAAAGGATGATTTAACTCCTTGGAATTTTTAAAATTTTGAGGTATGTTCTTTTATCTAGAATTCTGAAATACCCTTAACAATTCTAAAAATTTCTGGCATGTCCTAATTTCTAAAAAATAATTAATTAAATAATTTAATTATTAATTATTTATCTAGTAGTCCTACATGATAATGTGTGTATATATGATATATGATGTGGATGATCATGAGCTATGTGTTGTAATCTATGTATTAGATTATTATCATTATTGAGGCTTACGAGCCTTCATTTTTCTTGTTTATTGTCAGGCCTGAGTACTTGTGATTATGTTATAATTATATGAAGAGGCACAACGGAAACATGGAGGTGTCAACGAGATACATGATGTTGTGGCAAGCGATCGCGACGTATGATGAGATTTTTCAAAGATCTGATGGAACCGATAATGATGAGAAGGACGATCACAGGGCATATAGATGCGCTGATACACATATAGATCCTATTGTGAGTGATTGGACCCACTAGCTTGGGCTTAATCACATTAGGTGATGGTTCATGATCATCTAGTGCGACATGCATATGTAATATACGATTATACACCTAATATATATATATATATATATGCATGAAATATAGATATATATTAAATATGTATGTGTGTGACATGACATATTCAAAGACTGATATAAAATAAAAGCCATCCTATGATAATATTAAATCGATGAACATGAGGTAATACGATTGACTATGTGACCTTCCATCGTTATGGGAAGAAATTAAATTATGACATCGGTTGAGTTGGTCGAGTCCCTCGAGGCTTACCTATCTATATGATCAAGATCTTGCCTATGACATAGAGAAGTCATTAGTGACCTAAGGATGCGGTATGCTTGGTCGAGTCCCTGGAGGGCATATTATCAAATTAGGCACATCTTGTAAGGATGGTGATGACTTAATTGAACTTCATGATTGATCGAGCAATTGAAACCATAATGATTTTTCAAATGTCGAATATGACAGAAATCAAAAGGAGTTGTGATTGGCAAGAGTTGCCTACCTTTTTAGGCTTAGTATAATTGGTCGAGCCCCTTGAGGTTATACTAAGACACCGATTGGATCCCGATCCCCACTTACATCCACGGGCAGCTCGGAGGTCATTCTCTTGGGACACTTCCTCAGGCTCACCCCCTCTCTGGTACTGGGTCACTTCTCAGTTGTGGGTGCACCGACGTTTACTATGGCGGGTGCGTTGGCCATCTATAGGACCGTCGATCCGTTGCCCGCTCAGTCGTCAGATTTCATCTTGCCAAGGTTGAACATATCTGTGTGACAAAAGGTATGATTAGGAAAATCTTAGCCTGATAAGAAAATGGGAAAACCATACCCCGAGGTGCCGGGTTAAGACTCGCCTTGGCCAACCAAGCCTCGTTCATGTCCTTCACCCCTTGGAAGTGGAAAGGACCCTATAGGATCTCGACCAGTTTGGTCTCATCGGTCAAAAGTGCTGGGACTAAGTTGTTCACCATCCGAGAGATCCATTTGGTCAAGAAGCTCCAGTCTCGATGATAAGAAATGAAGAAAAAGCACGACTTCCAACCTTTATTGCTGCAAGGCACACTGCCCACTCAGAATCCATTGCGAGCGATCAGATAACACTCGGCTTGCCCCCGATATAGGTGGAAACAAGCGATGAACAACTCTCGAGTCATTGCTATGCCTGACCCATAACACTCCCATAAGAAAGCCACCAGATAGCACCACGAGTCGGATGTCATCTAGGAAGGAGAGATCTGCCACCCTTCGAGGCATGCCATGATCCCAGGGTGCAGCGAGAACTTTAGGCCCGCCTCGAGGGAATCAGTCGACAGACAGAAACCATTCAAAATAGGCATCATAAGGATGCTCCCTAAGCAGGAGAACATGGAGTTCATACTCTGGAGGAACAAAGTAGTTCTTCCTCACCTCCGTCAACGGACGAGTCATCACGATTGAATCTGCATTAAAAAAGGATTGCATCACCACTAAGGCATCCGTGGCTCCAAGGTTAGTCGGAGATGCACCCCCAAACGACAAGACAATGGTGGTTAACCCTAAGTCCCTAGAGGGATGATCCAAAACCTTATGCCTATGGGTCAAAATTATGACTGAACGAGACTCAGATTGAGAGGAGGCGGAAGACATCCAACATGCTCGAGAAACCGTCGGGGGAGCAAAAAGAAGGGGGGTTGAAAGCAGTGGACAATGACATAGCCAACACTAGAGACGACAAAGACAATGAACAGTCATGGAGAGAGAGTAGCAAGAGACTACAAAGAATCCGAAGGGATTAATACCTTACCCTCGCACCGGTTGGTGCTTCACCTACCCATGGAGTGGCATAGCTAATTATGATGCTTCGTGCTCCGCACCTAATGAGATATTACATAGAACACGCATCACCTGCTTAAGGATTTGATGAGCAGATGAATCGACATCGATTTCAAGAAAAATCTCCCCGCCAGAAAATCGATTATGTAAAGCCCTCAACTACCCAAGCATCTGTAGGCGAGCTCTCAGCCTTGCCCAAGGGCTTTCAGTCCTGAGCATCTCCAACCGAGCACTCAGTCTCCCAAGAAATTTTAGTCCTGAACATCTCCAAGCGAGCTCTCAGCCTCGCCTAAGGGTTTTCAGTCCAAAACATCTCCGAGCAAGCTCTCAGCCTCGCCTAAGGGCTCGTAGGCCAAAGCATCTCCAAGTGAGCTCTTAGCCTTACCCAAGGGCTTTCAGTCCCGAACATCTCCATGCAAGCTCTCAGCCTCACCTAAGGGCTTTCAATCCTGAACATCTTCAAGCAATCTCTTAGCCTCGCCTAAGGGCTCATAGCCCTGAGCATCTCCAAGCGAGCTCTTAGCCTCGCCCAAGAGCTTTTAGTCCCGAACATCTCCAAGCAAGCTCTCAGCCTTGCCTAAGGGCTCGCAGTCCCGATTATCTCCAAGCAAACTTTTCGCTTCACCAAAGGCTTCCCATGTGAAGCCTGATAGTTGCCTAATAACCACGCTAATGTCAAACCAACTAATAACCGAAGCGACACAACCCCGTGCAAGCATGCAGATCACTCCCTTACTACAACTCCGCACCCAAAGGACCCTTCCCTGTGCCTTCGCAAAACCTTAGGGAAGCCTCCTCCTGGGGGGGATAAGAGAGATAATAATGGGCACCCCACCTAAACCGGATGACGTGGCTTGAACTGACCCAACATAGAGCAGGATTGGTTGACTAGGTATGCGATCTACCCTCTGACACACACGAGCGACATGTCACAATGAGGGGATGAGCCCAATGTGCAGTATCATCGAGCATCGCACAATCACCAACAAATCTTAAAGAATCTAGAGAGATCTTACAATAGCAGGGCTGAAATGACATACCACATGCTCACCCGCAGCATAGATGGTCGCCGATGGTGCCTATAGCATTAAACACCCTAGTGGAGGACACTGCAAGGATGGATGAGAAAGGTACAATTGGTCACCGACAGATAGGTATAAAAGCCACCCTTTGGGGGCTTTCAGGAGGTGGATCTCCACTCTCACAATACATATAAGAAAAGCTCTGACACCGAGAAGGTGCTGGAGATACTCCCATCTACAAGGCTAACTTAGCCATCGGAGGGGCCTCATTGGGAGGTCCTCCCTCAACGGAGGTCTTTTCTTGCAGGTACCCAAACACAGAACGGGGAAGAGCCCCTGGACGACTAGAACACATCTTAGTCCAGTGAATGTCTCACATCCTCCTCGAGCTCCAAATCCTACTAAGTTGTTCCTGCGCATGCAGGCCGAACCACGTCGTGCTAACTCCTCGGACATGACGGATCACCCAGCAACACACATCATACCCCTCTCCTATTATTGGTGCCATAACATAGATAGTCCTTGAGATAACAAGGAGGTGCTCAACCTCACATTCTATACAATCCATATGAGATGGGGGGGGGGGGGCGAGGAGTGGGTGATGCCCTCGACCTTCAAAGCAATTGATGAGATGCGCTTCAATTGCTGATGCCCTCGACCTTCAAAGCAATGTACATTTTCCTATTATGCTATGGGTTGTCAAGAGGTCAATGACGAGTGCTATTGAGAAAAGAAGAGCTATAGGTTATCAAGAGGTCAATGACAAGTGTTGTTGAGAAAAGCATAGCTACTTTACCACTATAAACAAAGTCCAACTCATGAAACACTTAGTGCCTTCATCTTTCTGAGGAGCCTGGTGGGGACCAGTTGATCCTAGTTGTTTGTATGTCGCATCCAAAGGACTCTGTATTTCTTGCTGAATATGGAGACTTCTGAATTAGCTATCTATCTCCCCACTCAATGTACTTATATGAGTGAACAGAAGACGGATGAGCCCTATAGCGCAATAGGGTTAGTGGTACTAAGGTCATACCACTTTCTGCTTTGCTAGGTTTAAAACCGATTGTGCCCACATGTAGCGATAGGAAGGAATTCATTTCAAACAAAGAGGATTGAATTCATGACTGGCCGAGATCTAGTCTTCAGTCACACCGGTAAGGAGAGCCAAGTTCCTAACCATCTGGAGTTCTCCACCTTAAGAAGAAAGCAAAGTGGGTTGGGTTGGCACCTAGGACTCAATTGGAAAAAAGTGCTCCAACTTACTCAACACTCAATTTGACCTCCCGAGCATCACTTGCATACAAGAGAATTCAAACAGTCATCAAGAAAGAAGGGCATTTAATGTTTACCAATGGCGATCTGAGTCTTCAAAGAAGAATCTCAAAAATCAGCCCCATCTCAGGTCGAGCTCAAGAAAAGTTCAAGCTTTGCAATCCAAAAGGCACAAAAAGATTGTCGTTAGAAGTGATGTGGTTAAGCTACAAGCCCTATTTGAAAATCTTCGAAGAATCTAAAAAATCCTCACCCCTCCTGATAGAACCCGAGAAGGAGCTCTATAGATTTTAACCCTTGAGGGGGATCAACCCTTGGAACGCTGTAGGGGTTCCTCCCTCCTAGATTCAACACAAGGCTAAAAAAAATTGATAATTACTTGATAAAAAGAGGTGGAGGCTACATGCTTATATAGGGCTCCAAACCCTAGCCCTAGGGGGTACTTGCCTAACTAAAATTATCCTTTTTTCCCTTCTATAACCTACTTGCCTTAGAGGGAACAGGTGGCGGTTAGGTTGGCTCTATAGCCGAACTATGCAAGAGGAAACCCTGGCCAATCAGCCCAGTAAAGAGGGCGATGGCTACTAAACCCTAAAGCCCAAATCTAAACCCTAACCACACTTCTTTATAGGATAGAAGTGGCTATGTGGTGTTTTATTACAATCTCACAGGGTTTTATTGATAAATTCTAGGGAGATTAGGACTCAACCTTGTTGGAGTCCTATCAAACCCGCCCTCTTAAAATTAGTCTTGTCCTCAAGGCTGAGGGTCCATGAACTCTGGAAACCAGGTCTTCAGCTCCACATCAGCTTGGGTGTCAATTGGAAGAATTTGAGTTGAGTCGTCATCTTTAAATTTCTATTTGAGATAGGATACCTAGAGGATCAACTGTAATTTTGATGTAGTGCATGGATCTGACCTCCATGTTAGGGCCCCAATGTGATCCCCAATTTTGTAAGGCCCAAAAAAGTAGGGAAACCACTTTCTTGAGGCTTGAATTTCATGTTGGTGGAGTTGGAGATAAAAGAGGACTTGATCTTTCTTAGGAAACTTTCTTCTGCTCTGGCGTTTGTTAGGGGGAAGTTTCTTCCTTGCATGGGCTACCACATGGTTGCTCTGTAATAGTAGTCGTATCTTTTTTTGGAGTAAGAGTTGTCTTTTGATAAAATCACTAGTGGTGAGAGCCTCATCTGAGTCTGAGGTGGGTAAGAGTGAGTTTTCGAGGCTCATTTTCACTTATTCGTTGTGTTGACCATCTTACATGAGGATGGTGCTGACTCCCACTTTGGATGTGTTTGCTCCAATTATAAACATATGGCTATAATTTAGTGTTGATGACATCATGGTCATGAGGGCTATAGTTCCACTCGACCAAGGTGGTGCATCTTTCTTTATAATGAGAGGGATGATGTTCATGCTTCATTGAGTCCTATGAATAATCCTTCGCCTTTTTGGTTTCACCATTGGAGGGGCTCAATTTTCTTGCAGTCATGGGTAGTAGATCAAAGGTCATCATCAAGGAAGTCTTTAAGCATCATAGTCTAATCCTAGGAACAGTCGTGGAAGTAACACTTTAGAAGTAGCTTGTCTCTGGGGAAAAGGATGTAGGGATATTCATGGCTAAACAATTAGTGTCTCTATCATCTCTTTGATGACCCTTTTTCTCTTCGACCTTCTGAGGTTGTAGGAAGCAGGCCATGTAGCAACTGGTAGAAGTTTCAACCTGTTCAACATAGAGGGGTTGGACAGCTTCAGAGGAGGTAATCGGTTCGATTTGGTGTAGACACCCAAAATTTTAGCAAGCTGTGGGAGAGGGTTCTTATCTTCAATCTCATGAAACCCTTGAATTTGAATTATGAAACCACTAAAATTTTCTTTTGGTACCCTCTCCATGTGTTATGTTGTGATTATAGTTGCTGGGCTCCCTCGTATAATCATCTGCTTTCCTTTTCTGAAAAATTTCATGGTTAGCTTTAAAAAAATTTCACAAAATACCTCCAATCGTGGACAACCAATCAATGTCAAGCACTATATCAAGACCATCAAGAGGGAGGAGGAAAAAATCAGTAATTATGTCTTGCTCCTATAGGATCAGTTTTACCCGTGGGCACTTTTGGTTACACTTCAAAATTTGGCCATTAGCTACCTTGACTTCGAACTTGTCATAATCTTCTTTTTGGAGCATTAAGTCGGTAGCAACCTTACTGCTCATGAAGTTGTGTGTGCTCCCGACGTCGATAAGGATGATGACAGACTGCTACTCCCTTCAATCTTCAATTTTTGTAGGTTGGTGTAGTCGACAAAGGTAGGGACCATGCAGGCGGCTGGTTATGGTGTATCCTTTACTTAGGCTCGAGAGTTGTATTTTCAAGTTTGGGTTCTTGAATGGGCGCAATCATCAGCAGTGTCTCCTTTTTATATTTGTTTCTAAGCTCCATAGTTTATTACAATACCCACATAGGCCCTTTGTCGATCCGTCATGAAGGCCTTCTCTTGTTAATTTCTATGGTTGAGGGGGTCGGCTGATAGTAGAATGAGGTGAAAGCTTTAATGCCCCTAGTCGGGGAGCAACTCTAGTCTTCTGAGCTTCATAGCTCAATCGTTCCTCTTGATGTCATACAAAGGAGATGGCTACCTTAAAGTGTGTACGGTAGTCGCGCTTTAACTTCTTCCTGAATCTCTGGCTTCAAGCCCTCAATAAAAGTCCTCAATATCTATATTTTAGACCAATCATAAGTTTGATTAGATAACCTCTCAAACCTGGTTTGGTACTTTTGGATGATGGAGGTTTGACGAATCATTGTTAGTTCTTCACTAAGGTTCTTTTTACAATTCAAATTTGCACCGCATTGTGATCTTATTGGGCTTAGTGATTGACCCAATCTAAACTCCTTAAAGAGAGCACGTAATTTAACATCCAATCTAAACTCCTTAAAGAGAGCACGTAATTTAACATCCATATGCATCTCAAGAGCCTCCAATTTGGCTTCTAATAAGCCCACTGATTTCATGACGTAAAGATATTTAACTTGTCAAATCAAACTAATTAAAGAGTATAGCCGCAATCTTTTAGGTTAAAGGCAGCAATGGCAGTGATGTTAGGGCTGCAGTGGTCTGGTCTCCAAGTGGAGGATGGTAATCAAGGGTAGCAGCAACGGTGGAGGAAGAAAATAGCAGCATGTGTTAAGAATGAATTTGGGAAAACAAAAGCATACTTGTTATCGAGGTTTAGCATCTATTTATACAAAGATGAAAGGCAGATTTCCCTCAACTGATAAACAAGATCATCTCGTTTAGTTAGGGAAATCTGTTATAGCTAACATGCCCTCGCAAGATTGAGCTCCTGTCAAGGATGCCGATCTTGGATCGATTGAAGGAAAATAGTTTACGAGCCAGAGACTTCGTAAGGGAGTCGACCAGTTGGTCAGCTGTGTGGACATGAGAAACACGGAGCTGCTTGTGGGCTACTTGATCTCGGACAAAGTGAAAGTCAATAGCAACGTGCTTCATGCGGGAGTGAAAAACTGTTTTTGCATAAAGGTAAGTGGCCTTGATATTATCATAGTAACTAATAGGCATAGAAGCATAATGGATTTGAAGTTCCTGAAGCAAGTGGCTAATCCAATTGAGTTCAGCAGCAACAGCAACAGCAACAACAACCCGATATTCAGCCTCGGTAGTAGATCGGGCAATCGTCTTTTGCTTTTTAGAGCTCCAACTTATCGGATTAGCACCAAAAAACACAATATACCCAGATGTAGAGGTTCTATCATCAATGTTATCGACCCAATCTGCATCAGCAAAGGTATGAAGCTGAGAGGGAGAATTTTGGCGGAGAAAATGCCATGATCAATAGTCCCTTTGAGATAACACAAAAGACGTTTGATAGCAGTCCAGTGCAAAGTAGATGGTTGATGCATAAATTGAGATAATTTACTAACCAGAAAGGAGACATCGGGACGAGTGAGTGCTAGATATTGTAAGGAGTCAACTACCTGTCGATATAGAGTGGGATCTATAGCAGGACTACAATCATAGAGTTGTAGCGATGCACTTGGAGATAGAGGAGTGGAGACTGCTTTAGTGTCTTACATGTTTGTCTTCAACAGTAAATCATAAATATACTTTTGTCGTGAAAGAAAGAGACCAGAAGATGTAAATGTAGCCGCAACACTGAGAAAGTAATGTAAGGTACCAAGATCTTTAAGGGAGAATCGGTTTGCCAATTGCATAATAAATGCTTGAACCTCCATTGAGTTATCACCTGTGATAATAATATCATCCACATAGACGAGGAGATAGATGGTGCACCCATGATGTTGGCGTAGAAATAAGGAAACATCAGACTTAGAGTTGATGAAGCCAATGGATGACAAGTAGAGACAAAGTTCAGTATATCACATTCGTGGAGCCTGACGAAGTCCATAAATGGCCTTTTTAAGTTTACAAACATACCGCGGATATTGAGGATGTATAAAGCCTAGAGGTTGTTCCATAAAAATATCTTCAATGAGGGTCTCTTGTAAAAAGGTATTGTTAACATCTAACTGATGTAAGCACTAGCCTTTTGATATTGCCAGACTTAGAAGAAGGCGAATGGTAGTAGGTTTGACAATAGGACTAAATGTCTCAGTGTAGTCAACGTCAGGTTGTTGATGAAATCCTTTGGCAACAAATCATACCTTATAGCGAGCAATTAAACCATCGAGATTTCGCTTAATCTGAAAAACCCATTTGCACCCAATAATATTTTATGTGGAGAGAGGAGGAGTGAGAGTCCAAGTACCATTGTTAAGAAGAGCATTATACTCCTCACATATGGCTTTACGCCAATGAGGATATTTCTGGGCCTGAGAGAAGGAAGTTGGTCGAATAGAGTCGAAAGAGGTTTTGGTGCTAACATACAAATCTAGAACTCGACATGGTTTAAAGATACCACACCTAGAACGAGTTTGCATAGGATGCCGGGAGGTGATAGTAGGACTAGGAGGTAAGGGCTATGGGTTAGTACTAGTTGAGGCAGACGGAGGGACAATAGAAGTATCCTGGCATGGTGAGGACAAAGACACTGGGGGGGGAGGAGCCAGAGGAGAGGAGGAAGAGAGAAACTGTGGAACAAAAGTAACAAGAGAGTGTAGATCTAAAGAAGACAAAATGGAGGAGGAAGATTGTTTATAGAGATCCAATAGAATGATAGATTGTCGATGATCTCAAAAGGGAAAGGCAGACTCTACAAAAGTAACATATCTAGAAACAAAGACTTTAGCAGAGTGAGGGTCATAACATCGATAGGTGTTATGTTCAAGAGAGTACCCTATGAAAACACAAGGTCGAGATCGAGGTTGCATTTTATTAGAATTATAAGGACGTAACCATGGATAACATAAACAACAAAAAACCTTTAAGGTTTGGAGGTTGGGGTATTTTTGAAATAGCCTTTCAAATGGTGAATGATATTATAGGAGAGGAGTAGGCAAGCGATTAATAAGATAAACAACAGTTTGAAACGTGATAGACCAAAAGGTAGAAGGCATGGAAGCCTGATGGAGCATCAGAGGTAGAGGAGGAAGACATCGAGGAACCAATAGTAGATTAAGGGAAAGCAAAACTTAAGTGATCTCACTGAGAAAACAGTGTCAAAAACGGTAGGAGTGGGAGTAGGAAGCTGATTGATGAGTAATATGACTGAAGTGTCCGAAGAAATTGATGGTAAAAGTAATGAGAAATGAAAGGAAAGGAAATGCTACCTTGTCTTGATATGACAAACTGTAGTGTTGGATAGTAGAAGGTTGTTGGAACTAGCTATCAAGTGCAGCAATCTTGCTAGATCCAACATGTCCGAAGAGTAATCCGATAGTGAAAGAAGGAAGAGGTTGCCACTATAGAAGGGAAGAAACTTTATAGGTAAGTGACTGTCGGCAGCTGAGAAGAACACAAGCTGCGATGGCTGCCCTCCAAGAACTGGACTACAAGGAGGTCATAATTCAGGGAAGCTACAGATGAAGTTCCCTAGTGTCAGCCAGCAGTAATCGGCGAAGGTGACAGTGGACGATGCTAGCACCCTTTGAGAGGGGAATGAATACGAGCAGCTTTAGTATAGCACCTGGCAACTCGAGGTCATCGCCGGAGTAGAGGTAGTACTATGCACCCATAAGCAGAGAGGGGGGGGGGGGGGTGGGGTGTGTGGGGGGGAGTGTGCGGGAGGAGGCAGCACTAGTCCTTGGAGACGCGGCTGTGGTGTTTACGTTTGGATTGCTCTTTGGAGCTGCTGAAGTCTTGCATGAGATCATCCAAGCTTTGAAGATGAAGATGGCAAGCTTCCCATAGGTGGAGGCGAGAGACCAGTCCATGAGGCCATAGCCATAGGCATTGCTGCGATATATGCTGTACTACCGAATAGAATTCTCGTTGAAGAAGCAGTAGTTTCTCGATATTAATTCCAACAAAAATTAGATCTCTAGATCAAATGTAGGGGGTAGTGATAGATTGATTTCATCTATGATTAGGGTGGAAGGTGGAGGCATATGTCACACCAATTGTGGGAATTGTTTGGGAAGGTGGAGGCGGTTGAGATGGCTACAGGTGTAGCAAGATCACTGCTCTAATACCAGATGACAGAACCCCAGAAGGAGCTCTATAAATTTTGACCCTTGAGAGGGATCAACTCTTGGAATGTTATAGGTGTTCCTCCCTCCTAGATTCGGCACAAGGCTGAAAAAAAATTGATAATTGCTTGATAAGAAGAGGTGGAGGCTACATGCTTATAGAGGGCTCCAAACCCTAGCCCTAGGGGATGCTTGCCTAACTAAAATAACCCTTTTGACCCTTCTATAGCCTACCTGCCTTAGAGTGAATAGATGGGAGCTAGGTTGGCTCTATAGCCGAACTAGGTAGGGGGCAACCCTAGCCGACAAGCCCAATAAAGGGGGTGACAGCTACTAAACCCTAAAGCCCCAATCTAAATCCTAACCACACTTCTTTATAGGATAGAAGTGGCTAGGTGGGTTTTTATTACAATCTCATAGGGTTTTATTGACTACTTCCAGGGAGATTAGGACTCAACCCTGTTGGAGTCCTATCACCCCCATCCCCACCGAGAGACATGCTTAAGCTGCTACCAAATCCATTAGAAGAGAGTTAGACTCATGAGCTTACTGTGAAGTTTCAAAAAAGAGTCAAACATCCCTTAAAGTGGAAAGAAAGCTTGTTTGTGGTCAGCGGATCAGTAGAGGTCATTGTATATAATGTCGTGGCCCTCTTCAATGTTGAGACATCGATCGATCAAGAAACGATAAAGATGAAAATGTTAAAGAAAATAGACATCGTTTTCAGCATTGTACCTACAATCAAAGAAAGAGAACCTGGCCCCAACACTAGCGTACACCTGTAAAGGTGGTGGCTATTCGTCCATGCTAGTTAAGTCCTCCTAGTCTATGTTCCCTACCCGGGGTGAGTATTATAGTGAAAACCTCTCTCTATTATGATTGTTGGTATAGGAAGAAAAGCCATGCTTTGAAACTATTGTCTCTCCAGTTGAGCTTCTCTTCTGACCATGAGTTCTGAGTCATGGAAAGCTGAAAGCTCATTGAGAAATATGAAAGAAGATAATAAGAAAAAAACAACCTCTGTTTTTTGTAATACACACATCCTCTATGCTCGTCGTAGTAAGAAGAGGGCATTGTGCATCGACCTTCGAGCAATCCTTCCCTTTAGCGAGGAATGAACTAAGAATTATTTTCTTACAATATACTTTTCATGACTAAAATCTTTTGCTGCTTTTGATTCTAGACTTCTAATAGAGTTTCTACTCAATTCATAGTTCAAAAATTTATCTGTTAAGTTTACAAGTCACAAGAAAGGAATTGATGAAATATTTGATTTGACTTCCACTTACGGAGAGATTCAATTGTTGGTTTACTTTTGGTTGACATGGGTGCTTAGGGAGTTGTCAGTGAAGAAATCTCTAATCAACTTAAATCCCATACAGAAGCTGAATCTCATGCTTAAGCTGTTGGCATAAAAACTATAATTATGCAATCTATTATGCGAAAAAAACTATTATGCCAGTATTGAAATCAAATAATACTATATCTGTTTACGATGCATACCTTTAGATGTCATCTATGTGAGATCCAATTAGATCTTCAAGAGCACTGCCAGTCGGATCTGAATAACATCGAGTATCGATCTGTAAGAGGAACTAGAATAGATCTAACCCCTTCTCCTCTCTTCCTATCCTTTCACAGACCACCTTAATTGATGGTTTTAGGAGATCAAGAGGATAACCGTAATCTCTTGATCTAGATCAAGAGGATAACTGTAATCTCTTGATATATTTACCCCTTTGCACGTTTTGTGTCATTCTGTGTCGTTTCATGCTGTACCTTGCATTGGGTTTAGAGTAGTTCCTGTATATTTATAGGCGAGAGCAGAGCATCTAGGATAAGTTATTAGGAGAGTTCCTTCCATCAAGGGCATCCCCTAAAATATCTCAATATAATATGGACTTTATTTAATATTGGCTAATATCTTTTATCATAATCCAAATAATCCATAATATATCTTATTCAATTAATAAAGGGTCACAAAATCTTATATTCTCCCACTTGGCACATTAATTGATAAGATATAAAAGATATCCAAAATCAAAATAAACAAAACAAAATATATTCGAAAATAATTTTATATAATTGGATTCTGAAAATTTTAAAAAGCATTTTATACATGACCATGATTTTAAAAATAAGCTAATAAGTCCAATAAGCATAATTATACTATATTCAGTCCAACTACGGATATATAAGAGTCGAAACTGCTCAGAGCATTCCAGCCAGCATAAGCATTCGAATAATCTGGAATGCGACGTGGCATACCCGATAGCCCTAAGAAATGCATAGGAAAGAAGGTAAGATTAACCCTGAAAGAAGTGATCCAAAAATGTATTTGTCCTAAAGTTTCCGGGTATGTCCGACCAAAGATTTTACCCACCCAATAGTGAAATCCTGCAAATAAAACAAAAACGGCTCCCATAGAGAGTACATAATGGAAATGTGCAACTACATAATAAGTATCATGTAGAGCAATGTCTAGGAATTAGCTAGAACTATTCGTGAGCCTCCTATAGTGAACAAAAGGATGGACCCTACAAATAACATGGGTGTTTTGAATTGTATCGAACCTCCCACATAGTAGCGATCCAACTAAAGATTTTGATCCTGTGGGAGCTATGATCATGGTAGCGGTGAAGTAGGCACGTCAACGTCTAAGCCCACGAAACATATGATGAGCCCAAACAAGAAATCCAAGAACACCTATCGATCATGGCATAAACCATGCTTAGATACCAAGACGAGTTTTCGAAAAAGCGAACGATATGACTTATGATAGGATCCAGGAATGAGGATGTAAACTTGGTGCTTCTCTCTTCTACTAATATCAGCGGATGAATAGAAGAAAGGTAGACTATATCATCGCGGATGAATAGAAGAAAGGTGGACTATATCATCAACTTATTCTATTCCATTTGTGTAGGAAAGCTAGCCATGCTTTATGGTGAATACTGTCAGGTTTAAATGCTTTGAGATCGTAAAGACTGTAATATTCTTCAATAAGGAAGAATCGTCATGATTTATTACTTCGGACAACACTTAATTTAAAGTAATCTAGCATCATGATAACATCTTTTCGACTTTGTACAGACCATTGATAGTAACCATTTTTACTACTATACTATCAAAGTAGATATTTCCTCCAAATACTACCTTATAAGACTCTAAATCTTGTAGAAGGTTCTTATTGACTCGAATACTTAGTTGAGGTAGTCCATGCTTTATAGCGATACCAATGGTACCTTCAGTATCAAAGAATCCAGCAAACCAATGGGATTTAGCATCTAGTGCAATAGGTAGAATTACAGGGATATAAAGTACTTGACAGACATGATGTAGTTGAAGTAGTCATGCTTCATGTCGAATATGCCCATTAATACAATGAATTAGTTTCATCATACCAAGTTTATTATGTAGTCGATAACGATAAGCTTTAGCACCTGATCGCATTTTCATACTTCCACCAAGCATATGTTGGATATATCGTAGTAGTCGAGATCCGAAAGTCCCATAGTAATGGAAAGAGAAGTATATCCTTGTTTACTAACTTGAATACTTCCATCACCATCGATAATTCCAGCTAGCCACTCACGATTTAGGATAAATTGTTGCATGTAGTCTCGAGGTTCCTACTAGATGGCTTTTATGTCGTTGGTTACATCGATTGTGTCTTAGATACTCCATTTTGACTAGATTGAGGTTTTACTAGAAAACCACTTATGAACATAGTAGGAGTACCATTAAGCGATCCCCATATAGCGCAATGCGTATTCACATTGGAATCGAAAAGGGCCTTTGAAAACCAAGAACCGAAAGGGATGTTGGTATAATATAGGGTCTCCTCCGCAGGATCGAAAAGGTTGTATTAAAGTTTCGATCGATTAATAACATTGTTATTGCCCATGCCGATCTAAGTGATAATAAAAGTAGGAAGGTCATTCCGTGTCCACGCATGTTAAAGATAGTTGTTATAAAATTGATAGATCCTAAAATTGATGAAACACCGAGAGATGAAGACTAGAAATTGCTGAATCAACTGCTCCTCTAGAATGGTGGTAATACCACTTAAGGCGGATAGACCGTCCACCCATTATACCCACTTCTACTAGGGCTTTTTAGGAGCAAGAGACTTGGTGGCAACAACGAATGAGATATTATTTAATCATGGAAATGCCATGTCGTGCACCTATAAGAATCAGACAAACCAATTTCCATCCACCTATCATCGGCATAACCATAAAAAGATCATTAAAGAAGCATGAGCCATTATTAACACATTATAAAGTTGATAATTACCACCAAGAATTTGATCACCGGTCGAGCTAATTCCATACGAATCGATCAAAAGCATGTACCCATCACTCCAAAGAATAGCAATCAAGATAAAATAGAGAGTACCGATATCCTTGTGGTTTGTAGAGAAGAGCCATCGACATTGGGAATGACCTTATTTGTCATTAAAGTTGAAGTCACTTTCTTGCCTTTTCGAGAGGGACCCTTACGAAGCTGAGATATTCCTAATTACGGTATGGGAGAAATTGGCGCATGAGTGACCGAATCCACCTTGTTCTAGTGTATCGCTTGTAGTCGCCACCCCGCACCTATCGCTTTTACTTGACTATTGCTAGGCCCCTAGCAAATAACTACGAAGAAAGGTTGATAAAAGTTCCAAAATGACTAAGATGTAGCTAGGGCTATTCGTAGGTGCAAAATAGTCCCACCAGTTTGTTTGGGATTAGAAGCTATACTCTCATACTAGAAACTAAGTACTCATTGCAGGATCCTCGTATGAGTCAGTCGCCTCCTGTCGACTACTCCTCTAGTTGGTGAATTAACAGAGTCTTTCCTTGCGGGTTGTCAATCAGATCAGTATAGAAAGAGGTGCCCATGGGTTGTGTGTGATTCTAATTAATGAAAATAGAATAAGAGAAACATGAAAATAGAAGTACACACTCTCTCTCTCTCATTTATATATCTAGAAATATATATATATATTTGATATAGGTGCTTCTATTATATGGTATATCACTTAGGTGCTTCTATTATATGGTATATCACTGCGTACTGAGACTATTATGAATTCTTCAATCAGGGTGGGCATCCTATCTCTAACATTAATTCAGTACTTCTGTTCTTAACTCATGAATGTACAATCTGGAGAATCAATGACTCGTAACATTGCATTGCGCATCCTTAATTCATCTTATATTAATGAAATGGCTAATTCAAGTACAATATCAATTTAGACTCTTGTTATTGACCTGAACCGTGGACCCTTATCGTAGAATAGCATATAGTACCTGAATAGCATAGAGTACCTTCTTCTATACTCTATAATATAGGGTAGGGACTAACATCAAAGTGATAATTTATCTCAACTCTCAACTCGGAACTAAGAAATACACAGAGTGCCTAACGAACCTAACTAGCAACTGGGTGGGAATCGAACCACTGCTAATCGGAATGAAAACAAATAATAAAGTATACGGGTTTGGGGAACCCTATCTGGCTTGTAGGAATTTTAATTATTAGTATGAGAATGACTTGTTGAAATAGTAAATACATAATGGAACTAGGGCGGCTTATTTATAATCTGGGGCTACTGATGAGAATGGATCTACTGCGGTATAAGAATAACAAGTTGCGGCTAACCGTCTGTCATTCCTTTTACGACTACTAATACTAATATACCTATATCAGATAGAGTAATGAGCTTGGGTATGCTAGAATACATGAGCTAGGTATGTTAGAATAAGTTAATACATTCTCATAAGATAATAAATAGCTGCCTCAGAGGAATGCCACTATACTCTTTCAAACTAACAGACCTTATTGCATCTTCCAAACTAACATGACTGACTTTTATTCTTGCTTATTAGCCCTCACCTGCCTCCTAAACTGATACTCCTTTTTCAAATTCTGAAAATCATGACTTGTATTCTATATATTGTTCCTCACATTCCCTTTCTTTTATTTATAGGTCTGTCTCCCCTTAATCTAAATCCAAATCTTACTTTACTGCATGGCATTCCTTTCTTTTATATCTGTCTCAATCAAAAGGATATCCCTTCCCTGCAATCTAATCTAACTGATGTTGTTTGTTCTAGCTCTCGAACAAGCAAGCGATGAGGGGCGAGGTTGCCCGGGTCAATGGATCGAAGCGAAGGCTATATTTAACCACCTACTACTACGAAATAGGCTAGCGTAGCGGACGGAAACCCAGAAGTGAAAGATGAGAGAGCTCATCATAAAGATGAAATAGCGGGTCCAACGATTACATTTCTTAGGTCTGGTATGGGACTACATAGCAAACAAAATAGTCAACAATTAGAATCTTATTAAGATGGTAAAGGCTCCACTAACTATAGGAAGAAGGGCATTCAGGTGGATCTATCCATGGGTGGTGGGCATTCAGGTTGATCTATTCAAAATAGGTGGTAGTATGTCATGGATGAATGAATATTATGGAAATCCCAACTTACGTCTTATCTACTTATAGAAATCCCAGCTTACGTCTTATCTCGAGAATCGAACCATCTTGTTTGTGTATCATAAGATACGTGTATCGGCATAGGATGAAAAGGGATGTCTGTGTCTTGCACGAACGATAGATCAGTTGTTTGGGTGTGAAGTCAAGTCCCTCTTTCTTAGTTTCCTCTTATCGGATGTGCTCGTGAAGTAATTTCAAGTGTTTTCATGAGTGTCTTTGGGCCGTGTGTGGGTGTGTGTTTCATATGTCCCCAATGTAATGTAAGATCTTGTCTTGTATTCTTTCTTTTATGCCTTTTATTGCCCCTGCTTATATTCATTCTGAAATTAGGTATGTGGAGAATGGCTGCTAATACTAGGTGTGTTTAGAGAGAGAGAGAGTGGCTTACTACTGTGTTTAGTTACAATTGAACTAAGTAGTACAGAGGAATAGACATCAGATCTGGGGCCAGTAAAAGAATGGAGCTAATAGCTATCACAAACTTTAGTTACTGGATGAATAGAAAGAATAGAATAGAAAACAACCTCCACTAATACTGATAAAGCTAACTCGCTAAACAGTCCAAGAAGCAATCCAATAATAAAGAGTCGAACTTTACTAGAAGAACCAAACTTAGTATTATTTGCATATAGATATGATCTAGTGCGCGCTTACTATTACTACTCTAATGGCTGGGTACGCCCTAAAGTCTGTAGTTCAGTTCACCTTTTCACTCTCACTATTCTTGCTTTGAAACCGACATAAATTAGTAGATCCTTTGCTTTAATGCACCTTAGCTGCAATCGCTTTATCTAACTCTCCTTACTTGGGCACTTAGTCTCTCTTTCCTTCCTATCATTCTGAATTGACTTAGTTACGCTCTTGCCTGTGGGCGTTATTATCTGAGTGAGTGTGGATGCGATCTAGCATAGTTAGAATATGGGTAATAAGAAGAAGTAAGCTCATAAGTAAGAGAGGCCAATACCAACAAGAATCTAGCTGATGCGAATCATACTTCACTGCATAGCCCAGGCTTTCATTGCTAATGTAAATACTCGATCTCGAGCTTACCTTACGATGATCAAAGGATTAATGAATTGATATTAGAATTGGTTTTCATATGGGATATCCTAGGTCCGATGCACTTAACTACTAAATGCAACACAGCACTACTTTATTTATGATAATAATGAAATGTCATTATTCAGTTCACGTATATTAATATCATGCTTTCCCCGAGTATTAATGTCATGCTTTCCCCGAGCGAAGAGATAGGTTTGTTTGGTCAAGTAATAAGTAGTAAATATAGAATGGAACTCAATAGTAGTAAATATAGTGGTAGAGGAGTTAGTCCTGGGGCGGAGTAAAAGTGTGAAAAGTAAGAAACCTCATAGGGTACGATCTAATGCATAGGAGTAAGTAGTAGAATATGGGTCTGATCTAGGGCAGTATAAGACCTATAGTAGTGATGTTACGAATGAAAGTATAACTGCGAAACTAAGGACTTCAACAATACAATTAGAATCCAAGAGATAAGTCGGAACTAACCCAAGTGGTACGGGAGTGGGAGCCGAAGATACACAAGTAGAATTTCGCTCCATAGCACAGAATGATCATGAATTAACCTCAACTAAGTAGTGTGGGAATGATTGCTTGGTGGAGCTGGTCAGAATTTCATTCCCAAGTCTGAGTATCAGTAATTGGAGAATATCAGTAGGGCGGGGCAGACCTATATTATGGACATTACAGGGCTAAAAGATAGGGTAGGCAACCTTACAGAAAGGCGCAGAAGAGTCAAAGGTTCAACTTAAACATAAGAGGTAGGTCACAGAATTGGAGCTAGGGAACTCAGCCTTCACAGAAGTTTAGGGTACAAGTACAGATGTTAGATCAAGAGTATTTGAATGAGAAATAGTAGTTAAAGTTATAGAAGCACCAGTTCTATTCTATGCTTTAGGGGACCGTTTGGAGCCTCAAAGCCTGAGTGCGTTTCCAAGTCAGTCAGAAGTTAGGAGCGCCCAGGTGGGGAATGAGATAAATCAACTACGGGCTGAGCTACAGGAAAGGTAGACTGATCTAAACAAGAAGAAGCCTAAAGTCCATAAGCAAGAGTAAGAGAAAGGAATATCAGCCAACAAAGCCAACTACTGAAATTCAAGGTGGAACTCTGGCTTCCTAACTGAGCAAACCATTCCTATAATAATGAGTTCTATTCTGATTAACAGGTGTATTTGCCTATAATCCCCCACTCCGGGTATAACACATTCGCACAAATCAGAATTGGGCTACTGCTTCCAAGAATGCAATAACTATGAGAATAAGAACCCTGTTGAATAAAATGAACATGAAAAGAGAACTCACCTCAGAGCGTGGAATACAGCTACCGACCTCAGATCTTACTTAACTTTAGATTATTCTAAAATTGGTTATTGGTACCATGGCAAGTAAACTCCATTCTCAAATTAATACTTTTTAGGGGGGGCACTAGATCATACCATCATATAGATGTACTGGATCATGCCTCATACCCCATAGGATATTTACTCTTCTGACTTTTTTTCTATAATTACTGGCATAGTCCCCTGCTCTACTATATCTTAGACCATATCCCTTGCCTTCCCAGCAACACTATATCTATAAATAATGCTTATAAGCCTTCTACGAATAACTCGGGAGCCAACTACTACTTCTAAGTACTCTGGGAACTTTCTTTAACTTCTATTCCCCGAACTAACTCTACGCCTACTACTTATGAGAATAAACCAGGAGAATAAGGGATTGAACTGGTTGTGGTGTTTCTCATACTTTTACTGATACCGGGGCATTCTTACTACCTTGCTTTTCACTCTTTAGTTCCTGGACCTAAGCCTATCTTTCCTTACCTAGAATACTTATTCCACCTATGAGACCGGAGCACGCCCCCCGCTAACCTATTTTCAATAAATGGCCTTAGTGATAAGCCTGCCTTCACTTACTCTAAAACTTACATTGCAGCTGGGGTGTCTAAAATCTTGTTTGTTAGTTAAAGCCTTCCGGATAGGTTTGGTCAAGTCAGTACCTTTTTCTTTCTCTATCGGGCAAGGTAGGGATTTGATGTGACAAATAAGAATGAAATGTTGATTAGTAAAACAACTTCATTGGTAACATAATCAAAGTGGAAATATAGAATACAATTGGGGCTTTAGAGAATAGGTTAAGTAGACGGGTAAGTAAGTAGGGCGACTAGCTTTACAGTAAGACTGAGTGGTACCACTAGATATCATAATGAGGGATAACACCACTACAGAATGCGTGATACCACTATTTCACTTTAAAGTAAGAATACCAGGCAAAGTATATGTCGAAGAGGTTAATAATCATAGGTGTGCTAGCAAGGAAAGGGGAAAGTATTGTTCAGGTATTCAAGTAGTCTCTTCGGGGATGAGTTCTACTATCAGTTTCGCAGGTTTGGGTTTACAAGTTCAATTGATTGATCTTCGGGTGCTTTACTTTCATCTGTGTCGACTACAAGTGGTTCCGCGAGTTCAGTGGAGTTCGGTAAGGGAAGTAATGAAAATGATTGTTTCATCATCGTACTAAGAAGAATAGACTCCAGTGAAGCATTATTAAGGCCACCACTACTCGGGGCTTTCACACCTGATTGAGAGTTGACAACACTAATTGACTTAGCGCTTGCTGCTTCATATTCTTCTGATTCGGATTTAGCCTCTTCTTATCCATATTCCATAATGAAACCCCTTCCTTCTTGTCTGTTCGTTAACACAGGATAACTTCTTAAAACATATTCCCAGAGGATACTTAACCCTTACTTTATACTGTAGCAGGAGAAAAGAGATGAGCTTTGGCTTCTACATAGAGGATCAAAGTTCTACTTTCATTGCACAGCTTCGATATAGGATACATACTTTTTGTCTTCATCGGTGTTAACGAGTTATGCGCACCCTACATCTAAGTTATCTAAGTTACATCTAAGTTATCTAAGTTTGATTTTGTGTTCTGACCTTATAGACCTCGGAGACTTTACCTTGAGAGCAGTTGCCAAACTCCCTCCTAACGCTTTCATCCTTCCTAAGCGCTTAAGGCAATAAGTAGATTATAGCCCATCAAGTAGAAATTCAATCCATCCAAGTATTGGCAAGGGAACAGAACAAATAAGATCACAATATCCGTAAGGAGAATAATAATCCTAAAGCAGAGGGCATAAAAGAAGGCTTTAAAGCAACGAGTGCGATATCAAGGTTAAGTTATCTTGCGCAAGTCCTTTGTTTTAGTCATCGGGAGCTGCACCGGCCTAAGCTTGTTTCATTTAATATCTCTCTTGCACCGCTTATAAAATTATATAACCAAAAACATAGCATAACTCGCTTTTTATATAACCAACATCGCATAACTAAACTAGCGTTCTTGACAAACAAGACCAATATTTGGCTTCCTTCGCCTCGGAAAGTGATAATTGAATGAAAAAGGTGAACTCCCGGTCGAACAGGAAGAGACTCGTATTTAGCTAGAAGAAACCACTTCCATGCTTCTATTATAGATGAACGTATGCCAACTTAAAACCTCTCTCTCTCCCCTAGACTAGGAGCTGCAGCGGTAGAATCGGGCAATTCTCTAACTTTAACATGGGTGAAACTCTTCTTACAGCGAATTCTATATTTAACCCCCCAATAGTCCTACTAATTCATTGACGCCTATAATATTAGCTTTTGTGAACTCTCATTAGCACTTTGGGCGAGATCCACTTTCTTTTGTTTTGATACTTGAAGCTATAGCCTTTACCTTTAACACTTGATACCCGCCCCTGCTTCTTCTCTGACAGCATACCGAGCTAGCAAACACGTAAGCAATATTTTTAAGAAATAGTAACCAGCGCCTCAAGCTTAATTCAATAATAGCAACAGCCACAAAAGCTTAATTCAATAATAGCAACAGCAAGAAGTAATACATCAGCAGTAAGCGTAGTGCTTTGTTATCTTTAATCCATAAGTATAAGTATCCATCCAGATGATACAAGTAACGTCGCAGGAACAACAAGTGCTTACGTAAAATAATATCTGGTCTATGCTCTGACTCTAAAGAAAGAAATGGAAATGAATATGACAACTTATGTAACTTATGTAACCTAACCTCCTCACGGTCATAATAAGAAGAAAATACATATTTGTAAGCCGAAGCCGAATCTTATGTTTACGGAGCAGTGTTGCCCCTTTTTACAAGTCTTGTATTAAACTCCGCTAACATGATCTCAGTATTAGTAATCGATATGAAGCTTCATCACCCTATGCCTTTACTTGAAAACGAACTCCTAACTCTATACATTCAGAGAAGATTGCCCTGACTTCCTTGACTCCTTTGCTTGCTTATCTATTTCCTTGTTTATAGGCAGGTGAGATAGATTCAACAAAAGATGGATTTTCAATGAATTCTTAACTTTAAGTTGAGTTCGAGGAATGACATAATCCAAATCTAAAGTAAGATGTTAGATCATCAGAAATATTAGGCAAAGTAAGCAGTTTAATCGAATCTAAGTATTGTCTGTTGGGGTTGGTTCGGCAAGGTCAACAGTTATGTTAGGTGGAGCAGGATCGTAAGAAAGATCTTAATCAGTATCAAATAAAGTAAGCAGGACAATTAGTCCCCTTTTTTGGGCCTCTAAAGCTGGGTTTGGGGCCTACATGGGTGGTTTTGCTATAAAGGGTAGTTAACAGACGTTAAACTTAGAGAAATCCGCCTTCTTGCCATTAACCTAAAACCTTTCTCATTGCCTTCTCAAGCACCAGATACTCTCCTTTCAGATAAACCCTATTTACTCATTTCATTAGATGGGGCATGATTAAGGACACAAATACCTCGAACAGAAAGGGGCTCCACTGCTTACTGCTTAACCCTTATTCTTCAAGTGAACTCTACTCTAATGCAGATTACCCCCTAACTATAAACTGTCAACCTCAACTTCGATTCCAGAACCCAAATAGTAAGCTCACCTCTTTCATCGAAAACGGGACTTTCAGTGCTTTAATTAAATCTTGTAACTTACTCGCGCACAACAGATTCATTCTATGGTCGACCGCACCTCGCTTTAGTAGATCACTCTTCAAACCCAGTAAGACGAACAAAGGACCTTGGTAATAACTCTAAAACACAGGACTTTCCCATATAGAGGATTGAATCCAAGATATGTTGTAGAGAGCATGGAACCAAACTTAGTAATAAATGAGTATTTATATGTGTTTTATCGTATTCTATTGAGTCATCGTATGATTTTGTTTCGTGCTCCATTCTCTTAAGTACTTAGTCTAGTGGGGATGATTTCCATAGGGGAGATAACATGATACCCCTTCACAAGTTGCATTGTCACCTTGCTAGATCATACCCTTTCTGACTCATATACTGGGTGTGCTACCTACATCATAAAACCTTAGTGTATTTCTAAGTCTCCTACTGCCCTAGATCGGACCTGATTGACACCTCCATGAGCGTACCTGCAATAAGTCAGTCTTAAAGTAACCATCCACTCCGTCTTAGATTAGAGCGGACCCACATGATGTTGAGTCATTCTTTTATCATGATATAAGATATAAGTCATTCTTTTATCTACTAGAGCGGACCCCTATTGATTCTAGATTTCAACCTCCTAATAGCACACTGTATGACACATCTACTGGCAAGATTGATTTCAACCATAGGATGGTGCACCGCAACACAACTTATGGATAATAGAAAAACATAGATACAAGATAAAAGCAATTGTACTTATGAGACTCAGTTTCTCTAATCAACTACTAGGGTAACATCTTATACAATAAAACACTATATTAAATCAGAATAAAAGTACGAATCAAAGTAGACTAATAGGTAGTAAGGTAATACTGATGGTGGAGCTAAAGAATGCGAAGTACCTGGGTAACTCTCATAAGTCTAGGGGAATGAGATAGAGCCGAGGGAGTCAAAGTCATTGTTGGGTGGGATAGGCGGACTCACCTCTTGGGCAAGCTAAGATAAAGGAATGCCGGACTAAAAGGCGAGAGGGGTAGTTTGATACACACCTCTAATAAACTAAGCTACATCATAGGAATTTTAGGAGGTCTGAGCCAAGCAAGTATGAGTCTAGGAGCTCGACAATCGAGTAGAATGGGAACGCCCGAGAGGATAAGAGTTTAGGTAAGGAGCCGATGCTTGAGAGTCAAGAGTAAGCCCTGGTTCTTTTCTTGCTAGCAGTTTGAGTAGCAGTGGTGTTAGTTAGATCCCTTTCCATTCCTTTATTGTAGTAGGTGTATAGCATTCCGACTTTGATGTTTGGCTTCTTGTTTCGTTCTTTCCATTAGTGGTTACATTTAGAGAAGCATTATGTCAATCCTGATGTTCTATCATAGCACCAGTTGAGCACTAGTTGAGTTCCCAGTTTCGGTATAGATCCTTTGTTTCAAGTTCTCATAGTAGAGTTTGCATTCTATCCTTACATGAGTAGTTACTGATGAAGTGCAAGTTCCACTCTTTCTTTAGTTCCATTCTTTTATCTATCTTGTTGTTACTACTAAGCAAAATTCTTATCAAGACATCCGGGTCTTCATTCCCTCAGTCTTATTGAGTGGTGTTTCCGCCTTTGTTTTGTTGGTTGTATTGCAATAATAGCATTTGTGGGAACGAAAGTCAATAAGTGAAACCCAGTAGAGGCAGACCACGAAAAGTAAACTAAAGACTTTAAGGAGTAGTTGGAATACTAACACTGGAGCATAGGCATTAAAAGCAGTAGAGGTCGCTTTGACTGCTGGGTTCGATTCTCTCTTTTTCGTTGGAGTGGTTAAGGCACCGGTTTCGTTTTTGTTCTCATATCCCATGTAAACACTTCTATCTTTTCTTACATTAGTGCGTAGCGGTTCTCTATATTCCATTCCCTTCTTTTTATAACCTTACATAAGCTTATTTAGTTGGCGGGTAGACATATCAAAAAGGCTCCAATTCATTCCCACTAAGATAAGGTACTTAACTGCTTAGCTTTTGAGTAAATGCATAGCTCTGAACTCATGGTCTTGGTCTTTCTTTCGAAGGTAGTGAATCCTATAAGTAATTCAACGGCTAACAAAACAATCATTTGTTGTCTCGATCCAAGTCGCATCTTCTCTATATTCAATTCCGACTTTGTGAATCGAGGTAAATTGAGGAGAATTGGTTCTTCACCTATTGTATAGCCAGCCTTCTGTTTAGATGGGGTTCCCATGACCAAACAGCGCAACAACTCGAACTCGTCTTACGACCTTGCAACATATAGATACTTTTTCAAGGCTAACTATCAACGTTATACTTACTTTACTTGGACTCTCACCGTTTGCTTGTCTTGTGAACGTGAACAAAGACGCTTACCCGACAACGTATAGAAGTAATTCAATTCCTTATCTAAGATGTTTGTCTGCTAAGAGAAAAAAAGAAGGTCATATATTAGCTTAGCTTTGTTTAGAGAATCAAAAGAAGAAGCGAAGCTTGCTAACACTTTAGAGTAAGAGTTGATAAGGGTGAGTGTTAACGATGGAACTTATTCCAACTATCTATCTTAGGATAACATGAATAGAAAGGACTTCTTCTCCCCATAAGCTGCCCGGCTGCGATACGATACTTTTATGTTTTTTATAAGGCGAGTCTTAAGCTAGTTCTTTATCGTCCCTTAAGGCTATCAAGACATCAAGGAAGTATACCTTCTCGTTACCATTAGTCCACGGCCGATCTCCCTTTGAATTGTAAACAAGCCCTGCGACTTATTACTGGGGCTTTACATTGACTCTTCTTTGGTATCAAATCTAGTCGACTCGACTCTTGCCCTCTCATATTCATACTTGGGGTCATATTGAAGAAAGGTCTTTCACTAAACTCCATCTGCGAGAATCCATTAGGAAAGCGCTTACGTCCTCTATATCTACAATTGTGTTAGACAACACAAGCCCTTACACTGGCTCTGATGTGGATCCTAAAGCTTTAACGGCCTCATTCCTCCTTGCCCGAGGGATTGACCAGTTGACCAAAACCCACTCTGCTCCCCTTCTCTGTGTCTTTCGAGGTCGAGCTAGAGGTACCATAGGGCTGCCATCGGCCTCATCGAAGAGGGACGCTAACTAGAAATGGAGCAGGTCGGACGCTTTGCTACTTGCCTAGCTTTAAAGATCTGCCTTGCCGTAGGTTAGCTTTGAAAGAGATAGATAGTAAGGAGCTACAATAAATAGAGCTCAAAAGGTTTTCCTAGTTTGTTTTACCTTTCAACATATTCTATCTAATCTGAGGATTAACACAGGTACGAGATCTTCTATCCCACTAAGATTCTGAGCAGACGGACAACAAGGAGAACAGAGGAAATTCCATGCTAACCCCTGAAAGCTTGTTCTTCTTATTAAGGTTAGTCGTTGAGTGGGCGAAAACTCTTAAAGGGTCTCGAGTAGATTTCACAGTCGAAAATCAAGTTTGATTAGAGACTCTAAAGAAGGGATCCTAAAGGGAATCCTATCTTTACTATATGCCTAGAATCGGCTGATCAAGAGTATGTATGTTAGTTCCCTAAGCTGAAAAACATGTCTTAATAGGAAGCGGGATGTATCCTGTCATATACTTGAATATGTATACTATGCCAAACTAAAAGCGGAGCAACTACTCTTGGTCACTCCCTTTGAAAAGAATAGGCCCCTCCTTGGAAAGAATAGGTCTTCCTAGCCATTCGACCAAGGGAACCAATAGGTGAATAGGATTAGGATATGGACCATCTGAGCTAGTTCTTTTCTCGCTCTAAGTCTTTTTTGACTTACTTGACAATTGCAGTTGGAGTGCTAAGCTAATATCATCTATATGTCATTTCAGTGTTCAATTCCACCGATGCAGTTACACTATTGCGATTTTGATCCCTCTTTACACACATGCATTTAACACTAGTCTAGGATATCTCCTTATCCTAGGTAAAGAGAGTTGGGCAAGAAAGGAGGAAGCCCAAGATCATGAAGAAGCTAAGCCATGTGATTTCACAAGTTGCCATGGCTCTATACTCGGTTTGAGAAGAGCTCGGTTGCTTTATTCTTTCTTGGCGAGAAAAAGAAGACACAATAGCCGAGTCAAAGGTAATAGGGCTAGCCTAATCGAGTCGCAATAAGTTTCAAATGCAAATTGAACAATTAAAGAAGTCTTAGCCGAGAAGAAAAGACCCTTTGAAATATCTGTAAAATCCAATTGCATTGAAAATCAAATGAGCGAAGCTACTACGAGAAAGACCGAGCAACTCCCCGACTAACAACTCATCTGCGCTCATCGCTAATGGAAATCCCCAAAAACATCCAAGAATGCCCTGACACCATTTGAATGATAAGATATTCCACATTCGAGTATTTCGTAGGTTCCAATTTGCAATATAGCCTTCGGACCTTGAAACTAAAAAACGCCACCGCTAAACGAAAGAAAGGAACCCCTTTTCCGTATAGATGGCTTTTCTTTTCAGATAGAATACTTTGAGAGAGAGAGAGAGAGCACTTTACAATATGAGAGAAAGCTTCCCTTTTCCCTTATTTTGCTTATTATATACTGCTGGCCTAGAAATGGCGAAAAGGGGGGGGGGGGGCAAAAATAGTTGCTATCCGAATTGAATGGCTTACGGAGTTGCTTACCTTAAGACTGGAATTCTGTCAACAAAAGAAGGCTGGATCGATAGAATCAGGATAGGTATGACCTCACTTGCTCGCATTCCTCGCTTTCAGATGAGGCGACCGACTGAAGGAAAGCTAATCAAATCCCTAACCCTAAACTGGCTTTATCCCGAAGACCAATGGAGAAAGAGAAAGAAAGCAATACTGAAAGAAACTCCGAACTTGTTCGCTTATTATATTAGAGTTTGATTTAAGGTTGGCTAACTTCTTTCTAAGCATACTAATCGAAAGGGAGATAATAGAAAGGGAGAATATATATGGGAAGGCTATCTCTGGAGGAAATCAAATAAGAAGAAAGCTACCCCTCGGATAAGGAAACGCTGCCCTGGATAAGGATAAGGTATAATGCTCGATGAACGATCTATACAAGAGAGCACATGAAAATCTAGAAAATGAGTCCGGTGAATATATTCATATAAATAAAATGTAGCAGGAATACGCGATGGATAAAGCATTGATGAGCAATCCCATCTAGGCAGGGAAGAGACTAAACCTGTCTATGACCTTCTATCGGTATTTATGAAGATGCTTATTCTGGAGAAATCGGTCAAGTCCTGAACACAAACATAGGTTACAAGATAGAAATACAAAATAGTTCCCTGGTTCCAGGCACAGCAACGATTATGGGTAAGTCTAGAGTTTCCTACGGGCTCTTGAAAGTGTATAAAGAAGGCAAAGTGTCTCACTGAGAGAGCTACGGAGATTCTATGGAAGTCAGGTCCCAGCTGTGCCTTAGGCTCCACCGCAGGAGTCGAAAGCCGATCCTTTCCTTGTCCAAAGTGTTCCATTTTGATTATCAAGTTTTAGGTAAGGGCTAGGAGAGGAGGCCAGGACACTGTCTTATTTAGCTCCCATATTGCCTTTCCAAATAGACTCATATAATTGTTGAGTTAGTTGCTGGTATACTGGAGCACCGGTTGAGGGCTTCTTGTGTACCAAAGATCAAATGCCACCCCTACCACTCAAACTAAGGCGATGGAAAATTATTGACAAAAAGTAGGCTTTCGCGACTCCATGGAATGAATGCCTTCTCTACTAATATCTATGTTTTATGAAATACTTCTTTGATTTGAGTAGTTCCATTACATTTGGATTCCGTTGATCTTTCTGCTGTGTGTCCTCTCACCTTCGGCTGATTTCAATGCTATCGATGACCACACTTTCCTTCTTCACTGGGCAAGACATCATATTTTCTTTCGTGCTGCCTACAATCCTTGCCATTTCAGTCGTTTCCATCCCACGTTGACTCTTGACAATAGGGGAGGGGCTTTTTATAGCTTTCTTTCTGGTTTCTGGAAATCTATACCAATTCCTTGCATACTTATTGGTGGGGTTTCGATTCGTTAAGTTAAAAGGTATTCGCCATGGGCTCACGGTCTTGGTCTTCGATTGGTGTAATGACTACCTCGGGCAACACTCACGTAAAAGGCAAGCTAAAAACTAGTAGGCCTCTTGTACACAAAAGATTCTTTCTTGAGATATGGTGTGCTACTCTTTGTTTTAGGCTCAATAGCATACTAGTCTTAGGTGGCATGTCTTATCTCTCTCCGGTCCATTCAACTACCGGACAAGCAAGAGTAGGAAAGAATTTATTGACTTCCTTCTTATCCCCATGGTCGAGCCTAACTTCCTTACTAAGGTATGCAAAAAGTGGTTCTGGCAATGTATGCAAATTGGCAGTCTATTTTCCGTTTTAAGCATATAGCAAGCATATAGTTGTTAAGCATATAGCAAGCATATAGCTCACTTGTCCTGTAGTTGCTACATAAAGGAGCTGGAACCCACTTAGGAACTAAGGGCTTTTCAACGCTTCGCGACCATAAAGAACAGAAGTTTGATGAACCATAGCTAAATACATAGTCAACCATCTACAAAAAGGGTCAAAAGGGGTGAGGCGCATTCCAAAAGCTTTCGAAATTATTGGTTCATAGATCCAGATAAACCCTTACATACAATAGATTAATCCCGAATATGTATTGTAGGACATGGAAGACTTACATTTTCTGGGCATATTCCTCGTAAAGTATTTGTCCTCGGGTATGAATCACCGTTAGCAAGTTTTCCTGTGACCATACAGCATGACGCATTGGAATGGAATTTGGACTTACCTCGTAGAAGTTGATTCATTTATTTCTATCCACCTTTAGAAAGAAAAGAAGCTATGTGATGCTATAGTCAAAAAAGTATTTCTGGATTGGGGGATCGACAAATGCACTTTACTAAACCAGAAAGAGAGGACGCAAGAAGAACCCGGGAAAGGGAGGGAAGTCAGTCTGGTTGGTACCTATTAAGGAGCGTGTACAGGCATTAGGGCAGGAGAGGTGGGCTAATAGACAGTAAAGTAAGACCCGGGTTAAAGAATGCTAGAAGGGGATGTAAGAATTAGCTAAAGGGGAGGCATACTGGTATGTAGTAAAGTGGGGTTTGAAGGCAATAGCTACTCCGTTAGCGTAGTAACAGCGAGATATAGTAAATAAAGGCAGGGTAGGCACAAAGTAAGACTAAAGCCCGGAATCTCGGATTTAGACTCAAGGCCGATCGATACAATAGGCAATAAAGCTGGGCATTCAATGTTGCAATGTAGTGTTCTATAACGAAAGCATGGGTGGTTAGAGTGAAAATGAAAGCACGAGTGGTTAGAGTGAAAGCATAGGTACCCACTCATTGGTGTATTGATTGCTCATTATACTCATTCATTGGTGTATTGATTGACTGCATAAGTTAGTGTTATAATAATATTCTAATAATAAGGAGCGATATGGCCTCTATATAATAAATAATAATCAAAGTTGGGGGGCCCGGTCATATTCTCAATATCAATAAACATATTCTCAATATCAATATACAAGTCAATAAGCTAAGTCAAAGACCAATAGACAAGAGCCATAGTTTTCTAGCTAGTGGATAAAGCCCTGTTGGAAGTAGGGTAGGACTCGTAGTGTAAATTCAGATTTAGATGTTAGTATTTAAGAGGGGAGTAAGATGATAAAGGGTAGGTAAGAACCCTGGATAGTAAGGATATGGATCTATGCTTATAGCCTTAAAGAGAGTAGTGAGGTTCTTGTTCTTACTAGTCTGATTCTTAGTTACCGGAGGAAGCCTCGTTATCTGTGATTAGATTCCCTTTCTCCTGGTTTCGTCTTAGAAGAAGTAGAGGCAGCTCCAGCCTATATATGTTGGGCAGGTTCGAGGTCTGGCTTGTCACTCACCAGTCCCATTCTTATTAGCAGGAGCTCAATTACCTGCTTCTAGCTAAAGTATAGGTAGCACCAGTCCAGTCCAATTCTTTATTCCTGAATTTGCTCCTTTTCTTATTGAATTGATTGTTCCGTTGCTAGGTCTTGGCTTTGGGCACTCCACTTTAATACTTATACACGATAGCAGCTGTACTTGATACCTTTGCTTGCACCGAGACCGAGTCAACAAGTGATAAAACCTACAAAGGGGAAGGCCCTATGGATCTCGACAATAACTTCTATCTACTACTTTGATCTACATGAGCATAATTTTACCTTGAAGAACCGACCTCAATAATAATAAATACATTCTTTCGCGCACCATTAATAGAATGATGGATGTAAATACTCTGCGCCAACGCAAGATACGATCCACCAATACCAGCTCCTTATTCTTATGGAACTACACTTTCATCTCGAACTACACTTTCATAACCGACTTAACCACTATAAACCCGAACTCTTGTTGAAGAACCGATTGCCTCGATCTTTCTCTTGCTTTTGTCAACTTGGCTGTGCCTATATTCTCTTGAAAAGAATTCAATGTAAACTACTCCTATTAGCGCTTTATTCTGCCCTTAACAACACATGACAGAATTCATCCGCCTATATATAAATAAGTTAAGTAATATGCATGCACCTTCACTTATATGGATGATTTGGACCACTACTTAGAGATGTAAACTTAGATTTCTAGTTTTGTTGGCTTGAACCCTATCTTTCGAGCCGTAGTATATGAAGCAGAATCAACTACTTCCTGAAGCTTAAGTCTCGGGTGCTCTTCCACTGCTTCCTCACATATTGCCTCTACTTACTTTCTTTACTACCCGGAGTTGATTCTTACTACTTGGGCACTGAATCTATATTTGCCTTCATTAATTAAGGAATGGCCTGTCAGTAAGTAGGGAATACTCCTAAGACTAAACACTACCAGTGAGAGAACTACACTAATAATAGAAAGAGTTGAACCAATATAAGTATCAATGTTACTCCATAGGGCTCGGGCTCGTTACTGAAATTATTTATTGACCCATGAGCCTGTTACTCTTTACTCTAAAATGGATATTACTTATTTGATTTCTTTATCCACTGATCTGGCTCCTTTCTATGAGTTTGGGTCTGCCCTTTCGGGCTTAGCTTTGAAACTTAGATTCCGGATCTCATCCTTACCTTACTACCTTGACTTTCTTTCTTTAACTATGACATGGGATCCTAGCTTAGATGGAGTCTGCCCTTTCATTCTTTGGCTACTGAGAACGCCTGCATTTTCAATCACCAAGCCACGTATAGACAAATAACGACTAACTACAGAACTAAACTCGCAAGTTGGAATCCACTGCTATCTAATGAATAAGATAACTACTCTAAAGGGGGAAGAGAATCAAACTCAGAATAGAGAAAGAAACTACGAATACCAATAATAGAGCTAGTGCCAAACAGGCTTACTCTCTCGACTTTGATCTAAACTTACTACTAACAGAAATATAATCACTACCAATGCGAATTGATACTAGATCACTAAAATCCAACTCACAACAATGATACTTGAACTTACTATTAGGAAATCCACTATTGTGCTACCGATTATACTTTAATGCAGAAAGAACCTAGGCTTTGACTCCTACCTATGTGCCTGCCTGCCCTGCCTTACTATCATTCTTTAGTTGTAGAGTTAGTCCTGTACTTATACTTGCTAGAATGACCCTTATACTATGATTATACTTATCCTCTTGTTTGTACTTTCTTCTTTAAGGCTTAAGCTCCTCTCCTGGATATATATAATGGACTTAACTGTACCACCTAGCGAATCAAACTGACAGCTATCAGGTTGAACTAGCCCCCTTCATTGGTAAAATGAATTAGGATCGGTATAAGACAACAACCACTAACGGTAGGACTTGAACCCGTGTAAACAAAACCCATGTAACCAAGGTTTTCAACTCAGAACACAGACTTCCACTCCAAATCTCCTAACTATTAGCTTGGCACTACTGCTTTTAAGGTTAGTTGCGCATCCGGTTCAAACTTCCTTTCCTATGTCTTTTATTCTCTCTTTTTTAATGGGTATTCATAATTTCTATTTCTCATATGGTTATTTAGACTCTATCTCACTCATAAATAGAATATCAATATCATATGAAAACACACATGCTAATATATAAGTTAAGTGAAAAGAAGAATATAAATTAATGGTAATGGTATGATCCAGCACATCTAATAATAGGAATAAGAAAATAACTCGGGGCAGTGAACTCAACTCTAAACTAGATGTCCCTTTCTTGTTCTTCAACTACATACTCGCATTCTTTTACTACTAGACTCGAACCCGACTTACTGCATATTAACTCATCGTACCAAATTGTACTTGCCGCTCTTACGACCTCTTATTCTCTAGTTAGATCTTTTGGGCCTGTCTCTCCCTCCTATAAGATTGATACTACTATCAGTCAATTCCCCAACTTCCATCTTCCTTATTAGTGGACGCGAATCGATAGTTCTTTCCTTGAGATTGATGTAGTGTAGTGTCGTCTTTGGACTCGTTCGAACTAGTGGTTACGTTCGACACATGTACATGTACTTATATGAATTAATACTTAATGCCTTTGGTTTGCTGATTTACAGTGATGTACTAAAAGAGTAATTAACAAGTATTTCTACTCAATGAGTCATGCCCTCAGGTAAACATTCAAATAGCAAGTAATCCCGACTTTCCTCTTGCATAAAGAACACTCTCTTTCTTGCAACGATTCCTATGCATACTCTAAAGGTTAAGATGGGAAAACCATCAAATCAATTACCCATATCTGTTTGAGACTTTTGCATTGATATTGCAACAAAGAAATTCTCTCTCTATTTAGTTAGTCAGTTTCTCTCTCTTCTCTTATAAAGCGGGGAGAAAAGAAAACAACTTCCTATTGAGTGAGTTAGAGCCAATTACATTTTTGGAGCTAAATGCAGAAAGAAAAGAATCAAATGTTGTGTTGCAAAGTTATCACGAAAACTTAATACCTATATGCCAGATGGAGCACTCCCCATCCTGTTCATTCAAACATCCTCTTGATCTGGTTACAAGTTTCTGGGCTATGTGCAGCCTTATCAGACTTAGTCCGGTCACTATAGAAGGGTAGCCACGTCCCGGAGACACTCCTCCTATAGTGGTGCAACAGTACATTCCTCGCTCGATCGGGTCCATCCAGTCTAAATGGGTGGGTGGTTTAGGCGTGTCACAAAAATAAAAAACTAACAAATAATATCTTTTTGCAAACTCACTTCTCAGAAACCGGAGATACGAAAGCAACCTACGTATATGATCAATTCGACTGTTCATAATCCACCAGCATGGTATCAATTGAGAAGAGGGAATAGAAGAAGAATTATGGAAACTTAGGAAGCACCAGCGCTATGATGAATATAAAAGGAATATCAAGTATGTGATGCGGGATGCTTCACAGGAGGTTAAGAGTGTCTAATATAATTATGGTGATGGTACAGCTATATATACTTTTTACAATGGGGGGGAACCTTTGACTTCTAAAATAAGCCTTCCTTTCTTAATGGATGGAAATGGATTACCCTTACTGTGATCACCGAATAAGAAGATTGGATTTGAAGATGTATTCCGGGAAATGGCGGGAATCGAGAGCTTTCAACTATCGGATGCAACATTATTCTTTTATTTCAGATATATTAGCTTTGTTATCTTTCTTTCTTTACCGTTGACTAGATACCGCACTGTTTATGGTCCTGTTCTTGATTAATCTCTTTCTTTTACTTCTCTTTAGATCTGGTTTCTGATTCCGATCCTGATGATTCTCTATTTCTAAGTAACCTAGAAGTAAAGACAGTTGGGCCGAGTCAACCAGTAAAAGATCAACCAGTATTAGATCTTAACGCAGAAGCCATATCATCAGATTTGAGTCATTCTGATCAGATTGTATGCGGGAAAAGATTTGATGTCATTCCTTTCCCTACCTATAAGTATGTCCTTACTTGTTTTTATCCTAACTCTATACTCACTTAAGTTCTTTAGATGGAATAAACAGGGGTAATTAAGGAAAGATAGTTTTAGGTGTAGGCATATCAAAAAAGAAGCAGGCAAAGTTAGAATCAAGAGTGGGAGTGGGAGGGTCAGATCTGAGGTAAGTAGTTCCATTCTTTCTAGTGGTAGTTGTGCATTCTCTATTATTCTCTATTATGTGTTTCATCAAGTCCCTAGCAGCATAGCACTCTTGTTAGTACGGGTTCCGAACCAACCCTGTGTGCAGTGGATTCTAATAGTAGCATTTGATAGCAAGCGGAAAGGGCCCCCACAGGTAGTAAGTATGAGATCGAGGAAAGACTATTAGTAAGTGGATCAAGTCATGTTGCCGGGTTTCTATCCGTACCACTACTATATCCATTAATGTGATAGATCATCCACAGGCTTAGTATGCCCTACATCATACCACCAAGACATTACAAGGGTCGTCCTTCCTCCATTGTATATATCAGCCTGTTACTCGCCAAGTAACTACTAAAGGCTAAACTGGAATAGGAAATAACAAATATAGGGTTTAATATGAGTTCTTATTCCCGTTGTCTTCCTTCTTGGATTTAATCTAATACTTATTAGTTTGATTAGATATTGCTATATAGTAACTTAGTACGGTATCTTTACTTGATAGCTTCAGTTTAAGTAGCACCCATCTTTCTTTACTTGCTTTTAAACTAGTACCCCGGTCTCTGGAATAGAAGAATTGGTTCAGCATCAACCCCCACATATATTACACTTATGACGACCCGCAGAACGGAAATTATGACTTGACTAATGGCTTTAGTTGTCTTACTTTCCTGCCTGCTTGAGCTGGAGTTGCTAGTGAAAATCTGAGTCTATTACTAGATGCGCTAGGGTGGAACTGCAGAATGGAGGCGGGTAGTTCCAGCTTGGAAGCAAAGAGACACGGGTTGTAGTAAGGGGACAGGGACTAATAGCTAGGGCAGTAAGAGTGAAAGGTAAGATAGGGAATACAGGTGTGAAATCGGGAGTGCTGGAGTAGTAATTCTTACTTAAAGACGAATATATTCAATTTCATAAGTGGCATATAGTTTTCAACTAGAACAAAGGAATGCCAGCCAAGACAGTCAGAATGGTCACTATGTCGAGTAGCTAATGTAAGTCAGTAGCAAAGTCAAGCTCAGGTCTAATAATGAGCAAAGTAAGACTAAATCCAAAGCATAGGATCCGGTAGTTGATAAGAGCGTAGGTCCAAGACTGCCCTTACTGGACTTTATTAAAAGGAGTGTGTTTATTTACTTTCTTCTTATAGAATCTGTGTACTTCATAGTTTTCTTACTTTATCCTTAGCTTAGATAATGTATGCACAGTTGAGAGTTTTGCTACTTTAGATGATATCATGTGTGCGCGTGTGTGACTAATCTTATTTTAATAGAATCTAGCCTAATATACATACGGTTAACCTACTTACTCTCCATAGGGTAAACAACCTACTTACTCCTACATATCACAATTTCTTATTCATGTAAGTTCCAATACATTCTCTAATGGATTAACAATACTGCAACACTTACCAATACCACATTTATTTACTTTCATAGCAGCATTGCTTCAGTAACCCAACTCTAACCTCACTGCTTTACTTTCGCAACAACTAAACAAGCAGCTACATTAATCCATTCGCCGAAAACAATAACTCTCCATAATAGAGCTACGACTATAGTATATAACCCTTAGTAATATTACCAATCATTTCTATACACAATGCTTGCAACTGAAACTTGAACTGCTTTTTCTGGATACAGATACCCTTTTTTACTTTTCGCCAACATCCGGAATTGTTTCTTCTTTTATGCCCCTGGACCAAAAAGAGTGTAGTGGCAATAAAAAGTAGATAGACCCATGATAATTATCAAAGTTAGTAGCTCGTCTCTTTATTCCCGTTTGCATTCTCCTACTTAATATAGCTCAATTGCCTGTTTCGAGTTAAATTGTTAGATGCACTAGATTGTACCTAGAGTCTAGTAATATCTAGGTTGGGGTTATGCTCCATTACTCTATCCGTGCTCTCCCCTTGTTATTTTTATTATTGTAAGTAATAATATAATATAACCCTTATTAGTAGCAGTTACATTCCTGTACTGCTTACTTATATTCTCTTGAAATACTCATTTGGATCCTGTCACCAATACCGGTAGGAATAACCCTAATGTTGTTACGACTGAAAAGCCCTAACTACTATCAGATTCTCACTGCTGACCAGGAACCCTGCTCTACTTACTCTATGGGCCTCGCGCTACTTGCTTTTAGGCTCCCTTTCCTTTTCTTTCATTCTATCTTTTATTGTGAAATTACTTATTCAGTGTTCTTATAATAATAATAATAATGTGTAGTGCTTTCGAGCAAAGAGATGGGTTTGGTCAAGTAAGAATCAAGTAGTACACTAAGATCAACTATAAACTCCCGATAACAATCATCGAACCCAAAGACTTATACTCATAACTAAGAAAGCCAACTAAACTAGCGCTTATAGGAATCTGGGCTACTCTACACATATATTAGAATTAAATTACTACTGCTCGGCCTTACTATAAGGCATTAAACTCTTTGTAAGTTCCGCTCTTGCACTTGTGCTGGTTGATTCAGGCTGTAGTCAATACCCAGCAGAATGGACGACTACCCCGATAGGCAACTCCTACTATTATCAGACTATAACTCGCTATGGCTTATCCGCTCTAAAACAATGGCTTCAAGTGCAAAGTGGACAACTATTAAGAAATAGAATCATGAACTAATGCCCCAACGAATGAAACTAAAAACAAAGTATAAGGTCTTCCAGCTCCCGATCTCATATCCTTATTGTTAGTTTATAGTACACCTCTCCTGTTTCTCTTTCTGAAACTCATGCTTGGCATCCTTACTCCCCAGCCTACTTGACTGGAACAACCCACTACGGAGACAAAGACAAACTATGGCATCGACACAAAACTCGCATTCCTATATATGGCGCCGACACCAAACTCAAAAGTCAGGATACTTAGGATGGTAAGGAGAATGGAAACCAGAAAGTAGCTGCTTGGCCCCAACAAACCTATCTCTGATTGTTCTTTTACATATAGTAGTCTTAGTGATCCATTAGCGAAATGAGGTGAAAAAGAGGCTAGAGTTTTTTAGTCAACGAGATATTAGTTAATCCAGTGTTAAGTGAGCTGATCCATCATTTCAGATAGAATAGCAGGCGTACTCACAAGACAACTGCTACTACACTAATAGGAATAAAGCTAAAAAGTAGTAATACTCAGAGCTTTGAGGCAAAAACACAATGGTAGCAATTTTCTGATTCAACAAGGAAATATGGGACCCATTCAAAACAGTAGTGTCGGGCGCCTCAATGAATGATAGATGCTCGATCCACTGAGACAGAGTTAATGACCAATCACAGAATGATGTGCGAACCTCCCATGCGTTATTGAGGAATTAGTTGATGACCCGACCTTGCTACTATATAAAGACTAATTGATGGCACTTTCAGGATAGATGATATTACTGTAGAATACGTGCTTAAAGTTTACTTTCACCCTTGCCACGGTGATACACTCGCGGGAAGCATCCACAGACTGATTTTATTGATGTGACTAGACTCGTGGATTGATTAGGTGAGCAAGTAAGGTTTGGCATGAACACCAACAATAAGGGTATACGCCCTAGGAAGTAAGGCTTTGGCTACTATACTGGTGAGTTAGGCTTGGCAGGTAAGGTGAGCTATAGGCTGGCTTGGCTACTGAGGGAGATAGATAGGATCTGTTTTTCTATTTATGATAGTTAGACTTGGCTTTTTAGGTAGATAATAGGGCTTTTACTGCTGAGTTCATTTCTTTCAGTTGTGTTTGTATTATTGATATGCTTATCCAGGTATACTTACTTGCTCGTCAACACACCTACGATTCTGATTAACCTCATCTTGGCCTGCCCTTCCCCAATGTAAGCCTCTGAACCGTTCTCGTTAGTACTGATACGGATCTTTGCTCTACTGACCTGTATTCCTACTATGCTTTCTCTTACTCTTTGATTGACTTCCCTTCTCGAACTACTATTTCTAGTACTTTAATCTTAAAATAAGGAATTGGACCAACTACTACCGGCAAGAACCAACCTAACTCTCTTTGCTTTTAAACAAGCACTTTGGTCTATCCGGCTTACCTTTGCTCTTAAACTCCTCGGTAACATTCTTTTTAACCACCTCGATCCGGAGCTTTTAACGCATTAGTTCTAAAACTTACATTACTTATTTACAGTTCATGTATAACTTCTTTTCCCAACATATTCTCACTTACCTCATTCATTCTATAAGCCATAGGAGCTACTTGTCTCTATTCCTAGATTGGAGCTACTACTACTACAAAGGCCGGAGCTTAAATACAAGAATGAAAGCGGGAGAGGTATAGTGAAGGTAGCAATTGAGGCTTTGGCAGCTGGGTTCCATTCCTTAGTGCGGTGCTCGATTCCCTTTTCTCGTCAACACCTTAGAAGCAGTGATTCCAATCTGTACTTACTGTACTTTCAAGAAAGAGAAGAGGACTATGGCGTGAAAGAGGCAAGAAGTAGTTAATTCCCTTATTATAAGATAAAGTATTGGAAGCACTAGCTTGATAATTAAGTAAAGGAAAGGCGGGCCCATAAGTGAAATACAAGATATGAGATCGGGAAGGATAGGCTAACAGACAGGTAATTCGGACTAGGTCGGTTGTCATTAGTATTATTCTCATAAGTAGTTGTTTGATTCCGCTGTTATAGTGTCATTCCACCAAGTAACTACTAGGACTTGTTGAAGTAGTCAGTACCCGATTGGAACTAGTAATAAGGTACGATGCACAGCCCATATAGAATATAAGTATAGAATATAAGTAATAAGCATCAGATTGGAGCTAATGCCAGTAAGAACTACCCAGCTACCACTCTAGCACTACAATATTAGAGGATTGCTTACATGGATCTTAGGCTTTACCTCCCACTTCCATGTCTCTACTACCTCCTTACATGCTTTCACTGTTCATTTGGATCCTTACTTCAATGCCTATGTTTTGAGTTAAAGTCCACTAATTACTTCATTTAGTCACCAAGCCTTATTGCCTCGGGGTGAACTCTGGCACTACTGAACGAGGTGAACTCTGTCACTACTGAACTAGAACCGCCAAGTACTCAAACTTATGCTTGTTACTTCTATTCTTTAGTTGTAGCTCCAATGTCTATGCTTTTTGTCAAACTACACCATTGCTGCCTAACAACCTTACTTACCTCGCTTTTACTCTCAATATCTTTCTTGCACTCTACTATCCTTGTGCTTTAATGCCTATGTCCGCGCTGGAGGCTTACTCTACTGTCTACTAGCTTAGAGGCTTACTTTACTAGGTTCCAACCTATTACCACTAGGGGCAAGAGACAAGTAACTACTATGCTATCCCTAAACTCTAAACTTAAACTCTGGTCCAACGCAACAGCCTTACTATCTATGGTCCATTCCAAACCTTACTTGTAAATTTCTGATTCTGAGAGTTGTCCCCACCACTCCTATTCCTTGACTTACTTGAGCCATTCTTCCTTATTGGAGGAGATGCACTGGATCATACCTCTATCCTAATAATACCGGGTTTGGTTCTATCACCTATGAGTTGGATTCTACCTTACCTAGGTCTGCCATTTACCAACGAGTTTGATTCTTCCTAGTGATAGTGGCAAAAAGTATGATTTCTGAGCTCGAGTACATCAACAGTAGCAGTGTAATTCTCTATTCTTTTCTGGATTCTTATAGGAGTAGCATCATTCCTAGTTTAGAGCTACAGTGTTTTTAGTATTCCTGGTGAACCGGACGGACTACTCAATTCTAATATTTCTACATAATAGAAAGAATGCAAATAAGTAAGTACAGGAATCAAAGTAATTAGTCAGGGTACATAATCTAGTAATAAGAATAAAAAGAAGGAAGCGGTAGTAAACCTGTTAGGCATGAAAGATAGGCTCACTAATATAGGTAAAGTCAAGCAAGGTTTTGAAGTAGGGAGCGAGATACTAAATCTGGGAAGTAGGGATTGTAGGCGTAGACTTGAGGAAAGGGAAGTAAGAATGAGATCGAGGATAGCTCACTGACGCGCTACTTACGTTGTAGCTTGTTTGTCGTCTTGGTGCTTGGCGAGGTAGGCGAGGGAGTAGAAATCTTATTGTATCCACTCCTTGTGTGCGAGTTGCATCTGTATAGTTGCATTGCCTCTGACTTTAGAGTAGCGTTGCATTCACTTTAGGTTAGGCTATTACCTTCGATTTGCTTATATTATTCCAGAGCAGATCTAGCTCATGACTCTGTATCTTTTACCTTCTAGCTAAATTAATTATATTATTCCGGTTTACCCTCTTTCAAGTGCAATTCCAACTTCTTTTCTTAAAAAACTACAAATTGGATATTATATGTTTCGTTATATGTATTGAGAGAAAGAGAACTCAGTTGGCTAGAAGAAGCACTAGGTTTGTTACTTTTTCTATAATACTTGGCACCCGACACCCGAAACTTGACTTAGAGCTACAGCACTAACCTATACCTTTCACTTGGAATTCTGATTTTGGATCTTCCAACCTAAGAATTAGGCTATAGGCTCTATATTAATATTAGTCTCCTTACTTTCAAGTTGCATTCCATAGTTCCATTCTAGAATTCGTTATTCCATTCAGAGCAAGAGAGGGTTCGTTCAAATGGTATTGTAGTCCAAGTATATTTATGTAGTCTAAAATGAGTTTATTGAGCTTTTCTTGGGGTTGATGGGTTATTAGCCATTCAATGAGTTTACTGGGACTCAGTTGAAAAGAGAGTAAACAGTTCCAGAATCCATAGGTGCAGAAGCTGTTTGGAGTTAATACAAGCAAAGTAACTCGTACCCGATATTGAAGCGGAAGAAGGCAATTAGTGGTGACCTTACCAATCAGTGCGAGTTGAATCCCATATAGAAGCTAGAGTCAGATAAGTAATATCATCGGCAGGAATAGTATAGTCTCATAAGCAGGAGACAGAGCAGTTCTAAGCAACAAGCGATTCGTAAAGTAACATTTGAGCATTGTCTGCGAGAGAGGTTCGATCATCAGAGCTGCAAGTGATTCAGTTATTGTTGAATTTGTTGAATCGAGTGGAAGGCAATGAAGTTTATATTGTCGGGTCTTCAAGCTTCGTTATTGTGCAAGTGAAGTCAAGGTATCAAGCAATAAGAGACAAGGGGCAAGATATCAAGCAATAAGAGATAAGGGGGTGTTGGTTGGGTATGAATTTCTTAATCTTACATAAATATTCTTTTCTGAACCGAAAGAAAGAAGAGTTTGAGTCGAGAGATGAGATAGAAATCAAGTATTTGTTCCATTTGTTGAAGAGAAAGAATAGAGGTACAGTTCCCCTTTGGATACATAAGTTTCAATAGTGATTGTGTTGAGCCTGCCTATAAATAAGTTGTTCCTTAATCGAGTAGAAAGGATGTCTTTGGCGCAAATTCAATTACAGGTTTGTTCTTTTGTGCGCTAGCGAATTGCTAATAAGGCCGGGTTCAGGTTATTGTGTCGGTGCTTTTGTAGGCGACAAGTATCTTTATGTTCGAGTTGAATCGTGCAGTTCTGAAAGTGTAGTTTCAGCATTGTCTGTGAGAGAAGTAATTGTTTCACTGACATTAGATAGAAATAGGTAACCAAAGGCCAAAGCTTGAAAGTAAAGAAGAGAATTACCAGTTTCTGTTGAGATGACTTTCTATTTGGTTGGAAGGTTCAGTGTGAAAGTCATTGTATCAAGAAGGAAAAGGCGAAAGAATAAGCTGGATCCGCATCAGAGTAGAAAGCCAAAGATGTATCTTTATTTGTTGCAATAGAAAGAGAAGGATCAGACTCCTTTAAAGATCTTAAGCCCCCTTGGCACTACACTAGTTACTTGTTGGATCGGGATCTCAAGTTGTTTTCTTTATTGCTTATCATATAGATCTGTTTAATGTTACCTATTCATATAACATTTAACTTCCTCAATTCGAAAGTAAGAAAAGATTTTTAGTATCCTGATTTAGTGCTAATACTATAAATAGAATAAAGAATCCATTTATCCAGTAAGAGAATCAAACAAGTACTTCCAGGGCAGCAACTGCTACCATCGAATGGAACTACTACTTATGATACTTTAGCTACTGCATTTGATCCTTGCTTTAAGGCTAAGTCAATAAGCTCTACGATTGAAGATACCTTTCTTCTCTTCTATCTATGCACATCCTCTATTAATCAATATCTTATACCAACTTCACTTATACAAAGTAGTGGTTAGCTAGCAGTATTTCAAAGAAGGTGTAGTTTGGGCTTATGATTAGAACGAATGTATATCGCGGTGCAACTATCTTTCATTGGGTTTATTAAGAGAGTAAGGCATTGGGTACCAAAGAGTTCCATTAGATTTCGATCATATGAAAGCCCTCTTGAAACAAGGGAAATGCATTGATAAGTTAAGAGCGGTATCGGCCTATGACAACACTATATAAAAGGGTGCCCATCTTTCTTATCAACTACCTACTATTGGGGCTCTTCTATTATGTAGTAGAGTTTGGTCCCATTCTATGTTATTTATATCCCATTCTATGTTATTTAGAATCGTGCAACCTATTCTCATTGGCCAAGCATAAAGGCTGCCTTCCCGAGTCAAAATAATAGGAAAGCTGCTAGTCTCTTCAAGCAGTAAGTACGATGTCCTAGTCCTATAGGGTTCGAGTGCCGATAGTCTTTAGTGGAAGAGTATAGTTGCTCTCTTTCAATCTCATGTCATGTGAAGTCGTCACTCCTTTGAATCATTCTATCCTATTGCATTTTCGGTAGTTGATGAGAATAGAAGCAAGAGAAAGGGCGACTCTCAATCAAATGTTTAGTACATCCTGGATTCTTACTACACTGTCTTAAGAAATGCTTCTCTACCAACCATGTATAAGAGAGTGTCTCGTCCCCTTGCTGATACCATCATCGAGTTATTTCACTTAGAGCCCCTCTGCCAGCCAGATTAGTGGATCCACGATAGCAGACCAGAGAACGTATGCCGAATAGAGTAGAGTCGGTCCCTAGCTCCTTCCCATCTACTGCACTAGTTAGAATTGCTTATTGTTTCACCTTTATCTATTCGAATTCCACTTTCAGAATCGACAACAAGAACGATACTCGCACCCGAACCTACATCTACTGATTTCTTTCCCGAACTAAAGAAGATAAGGTGAGTGCACCCATTTTTTATAGATTAGATTTCACCTTATACACCTATTACTGCCTCTACCTATGGACTTTTCACTTTAATCACTCTACTCGGCACCTAGAGGAGTAAGCTAATACACCCGACCGTATACTCTATGAAACTAGAAGGAAAGCTCGCTCTATTAATAGCCAAAAGAAAAAGGGTCGATGTAATTGAGCTACGTATAATATAATCGACTACCACCTAAATCGACTACTACCTAATAGAATAGAATCAAAACACTACCGTATAGACCGAACGCTTGGGGTCTGCCTCAACTGGGGCCTACCAACCAATACTTTCACTGGGAACTTGGTCTTTATCTACTAGCAAGGCGGACTTTAAACCTAATATTACTTATTGAGATTCTTTCTTTTACTTGGAGATGATCTTGGCTTTCCTGCTTCAACCTTATCCTATCACTTAGGCTTGCTTCCCTTTTGAACTCCCCCTCTCCTTGTGCTTTAATGCTAGTCCCGGTATAAGTCTTGTAGTCAAAAAAATGATTTGACTCATTGCTTGAAGGCTTCCGCTTTTGACCTAACATCTTGCTTATGAGATTAAGTATGTGCCTACCCACACGGTATTAAGTCCGATCCGTCCCTATATTACTTATTCATATGTGCTGGTGTTAGCCTACCTTTGGTTAGACTAAATCTTACTTTGCTGCCTATGAACCTGTACACTACCTCGATCCTAGCCTATCTTTGCTCGGTTTCAGTCCAGATCTCTTTGCTTTCCAACTCAAACTAGGGCTACCTACCACATTTATGCATTGCCTTCCCCGGTCTTATTCCCTGATAGGTTTAATATGCCCCTGCCTTCCCCGGTCTTATTCCCTGATAGGTTTAATATGCCCCTACTCACTTTCCAACTCAAACTCCGGCCTCTCACCTATATCCTAGAACAACAAACACTATGCTCTAGACTAACGAGAAAGCTCCTATAACGCTAATTCTTTTACTATTGGTTGTGTCGCTACTTGATTCTTGCAACACGCCTTTTCATTTTACTGTTTACTTACTGCATCTCTGCCTCTATATCCTGATTTCTATTCTAATTTGGAATAGTTCAACTCTCAAACCAATATAATGAGTAGTCCACTTGGTGGATCCGGATCAGTGGTTAGAGACCAACAATAGCACGGAAGAGCAGCCCTTATAGCAATGGCGTAATTCCTTATTATTAAGATAAAGAGTATTGAATTTAGTAGGGAAAGAAAGTATTGTTAGCACCGGTTTCTATTCTTTTAGCTAGTGTGTAAATCTTGCCAGTATTGAGTTCTTGGTGAATCAGATGTGAAATACATAATTATGGTAAGGGTACTTAGTTTGAAATAGGGGAGCGTCAACCTAGATCTCGAGCTAAGGAATAAAGGAGGGGGTGGGAAGTCTAATCAGTCATAGTCTATTAGACAGTGGCTTGTTCGACGCTAGCTCTATTACGAGAAGCACTAGAGCTAAGTATTGTTGACATCAGTATCGGTATGAAAGCAAAGTAAGTCAGGGCAGCCTTAAAAGCAGTAGCCGCATAGTCTATTAGACAGTGGCTTGTTCGGCGCTAGCTCTATTACGAGAAGCACTAGGACAAGTGTTTTTGTCAGCAGCTCACCAATCTACTCACCACTCACCATCGTTCCGCTGCCCTGGTTGTGAGCTATAGCATTAAAAGCAATAGTTCATTTCTCATTGGTAGTAGTCACAGGTCCATAGATTAATGTCAACAATCCGAATAAGGAAAGGGTAGTTCAAATCATTTACGCTACAGTCCTGTTAAGCATTAGTATAAGTTTAAAGACAAAGGGGTAGTTCAAATCCAGAATTAGGTACTTACTACTCGTTTTGATTATTGCAGTTAAGCTTGTAGTGGAAAACAAAACTCTGCTCCGAGGCCCTCTACGATTTATATTCCTACGAGCACGTACTTGGTTTTAACCTAACACTCCCTTCTTCGATTCTAAGACCCCTGGCCTGGGCCTTCTACTACTTCATTGAATTCTGACTAAACACAATAGTAAGTCACTTTCTCTAAACAATATAGTAAGCCATTCTCTACATCCCCCGAACTACTTCAACTCGATATAAGTAATTCCACTCTTGCCTCTCAAACGTACCTTTCCGAACTAGAACCATCATTCTCATTTGTCATCACAAACCTCTATCTCGAACCTCGCTATCTTGTCTTCTATGGCCTTGTCACTACTGTCTCTTATTCTTAAAATACCCGTATCGTTCGTAGTGCTCTACCTGGTTATTACTCTTTCTTACTTGTGCTTGTTTAATTCATTATTCAATGTCAGCGTATCAGTTAACTTCCGTTAGCATGTGAAGTATCGTCATAATCATCTCTCAAGTCATAATTGAACACGCCCTAAACGCTATAGCTCTCAATTGGGAACTCAGCCACAGATCTCACATCTTGCTTTTAACCATAAACTACTTACTTTGATACTTTATCTAACTGCTGACGTCAATACTTTATCTTCTGATAATCAGAGTTGGACTTGTGCTCCTCGGGATCGAATCTAGGTTGCCCAATACTTCAACAAGAAAAAGGTAATCCAAAGATGGATAACAAGACTTCTTTTCATATCAAGAAGAAATCAACTACTACTGATACTGACAAAACAGCAATTCATAAGTAAAACGATGAAACCCATGCTAAACAATAAGGAATTGGACTACTACCAAGAATAAGCCAACTCCCAAAACAAGAAATTGATGTAGAGAATTAGAGAATGGAATTCAAAACACTAAAACGGAATAAGGAACATAAGAGTCAATCGTGACTTATGGAATGAAAAAGTAGGAGCCTCACCCGCCCAGGAATAAGAATCAAAATAATGAATCCAACTCTCATAACTAGGAGCATAAGGCTGCAGAAGAAACACTAACCTAAGAGTGTCCTTACTCATAGAATTGTCGGCGCCTAAGAATGGAGAGTGGAAATACTGAATTAAAGTAGGAAGTCTAAGCGGCAATCTCGATATACTGAATGAACCTAAGTAGTCTGTAACCCAACTTATGTAGAGAGAGGTATAAGAATACAATAAAAAACTAGGAAAACAACTAACGCTTCTAGAGCTTTAACCCAACACTAAGGCTTTCGCTAGAAACAACGGGGAATTACACTCTTAAGTCAGGGCTTGGGACTAGGACTTCTCATAATACATCTACTGCTTTTAAGGCTGCCTTTCTCGTCTCTTATTCTTAAACTACTAATTGCATGTGACTACTGCTTCTGCTTCTAGGGCTTTCATTGCCACTTCTAGGAAATGCACTTGTAGTAGGAATTACACTTGTATAAAGAAACAATCAATAAGGAATCAATCTATTAAGTCGTCGACTGAAACACTACCGGATATACCCAACTCAAAAGGGGGAATCAACCCACTGATAAAAAAGAATGGAATTCATAGGTGAGAGGATGAAACCGTGACTAATGAGATTAATAAGTAGGAGAATTCAATCACCGCCAGCGAGGCTTAAAATGGGGTTCTTTAGCTACTGATCGGATATACTTACTGGCTTTAATAAAGGTCTTAGCGCGTCTTTGAAACTCAAATTGTTGCTTCTTGAAATGCAATTGATAAGTCAGAATAAGAGTATGGTCTAGTGCATCTAGCTACTACCGAGCTAACCTCGATTCTTTAAACACTGCACCAAACCCTTTACTTTATTGCTTTAAACTTGGATCGGTGCTAACAAGACTCGTGCTACTTGCTCGCCTAGAAGAATTGAACCCAGGCTACCAATACCTTAACTTGGAGTTAAGAATCAAGGGAATCAATAGAAGAATAGAGCTGCTAAGAACAAGGATTTCACTACCAATGGAAAGACCCCGGCAACCCAACTACTCTATATCATAATAATAATATAGAAGGAAGGATACATCAGTGGGAAACTGAGAATGGAACTGGCATCTCGGAGAACCAAACAAAGTAGTCTAATAACTAAGGTATGACATCGACAACAAGGATACAAGTAGGAATAGAGACTTAATAAATACGTCAAAGGATGGAATGGAACTACTGAAAAAAAGACCCACCCCGCTTACAACAACTCAAACCTAGCTAGCGCTTTCGCTCCTCTCCAATCACTACCCTCAATTCTGAGTTTCTAGTTTTAAGCCTATTGGTTGTCGAATTCAATCCTGAGTTGTGTGAGTTAAGGCCTTTTAATGCCGGTTCCATTCCTGTTAACAGAGGAATCAGAAGAGTGTAGCAGTAATAGTGGACTGTAAGGTAAGACCAAAGCGAGGGTAGTAAGACCTATAGACTATAAGGTAATAGTGGACTGTCGGAGGTGAACTATGGAATGCAAGTATGGGTGCCCGAATTGAGATAGAGGATAGTCCAGTTTTAGAGTTATGCCTGTAAGACTGCGCCAAAGTCCAATCAGCCTATCGTGCCGCTGTTACCCCACATTTAAAGGATAAGTATAAGCGCCTAAGAGGCAAGACAATAAGAATATAAAAAAGGTGGCTATGTTCCGGTCCGATTGCTAGTTATGAGAACAAGCATTCTATCGATGAGATTTTCTACCGATAAGCTAGATTCCATTTGTCAGTGGTTTGATTCCCTTCCCCACATTCCTATTGGCGCTTGATTTAGTCTAATGCCTCTTGGTCGAAAATAGCATCTCTGCTTTCAAACTACCTCTATTGCCCTAAATCCCTATGTTTGATGTGAGCACTCGATCCTAACTCTATGGGCAATACTTTATCTTACTATAATATGCTAACAAGGCCGATATCAATGTCACAACAAGACAAGAATTGAGCTGCTAGCAAACAAACTAACTACTAATTATGGGACTAAATAAAAAAGACGGAATTGAGCCCGACACTACTGTTTTTAAGTCGGATGGACCGCTCTCGATCTGGATCTTTGCCTTACTGATCTCAAAGCTTTGTTGGTGAAAGAGAATTAGGACATTCTTCATCACCAACACGAACAGAACATTTGACAAAAACACTCGAAATAAAGGTTTTTCACTGCTGATAACAAGAAAAGAACTAGTGATAAGGAACAATAACCTCACTAGTGATACTAAATAATAATAGTGAGCATCAGCTTTGAACTGCGTACAACAAGGAATTGAACCCATGCCAATAGGACTTTTGCTACTACCTAAAGTTGTGTTCTCGCTCTATTGGCCTCTCGTACGCTAATAGAAACGGGCTTATGAGAATAGAACGGTGAACAAAAGCACTGAATCCACACACCAAGTAGATAAGAGACTTCAACTAACAACTCGGATTCTCGAACCCCTTGCTTAAAGTCTCCCGGGATGCATGTTTAGCCTGCCCTTACCTACCTGTGTTCTTTAACCAATGCTTTCAATTCCCTTCTGGGTCCTTGGGCTTATAACTACCCAATTATAGGATCAAGGCTCGCTTCTTCTACGACTGAAACAAGAGAAAGAAAGGGAGTCCAACCACTGATCTCATATTGCCATTAAGTAAACAACCACTGATACAAGGATGGAACCTACCAATGGAAAGAGGATAGAACTTGGTGAAACACGCCTAAGCTCTCGCTACTCCATCTAAGCCTATCTTCCCTTATACTGTCCTGCCCCACTTGCATTCTCTAGCTCCACTCAAATTCTGACTTTCTTGTCAACTAGTCCGCCCTTACTAACTCCAATTCTGACTACCCTGTCTTAAAGGCCTCCTTCTCCTTTCATCTTTGATTCCTCCACTGAGATCTATTTGGCATCAACACAAAGGAAGTTATGTTATAGTGTAAAGTACACCTTAGTTTAGTGGACTTATGTATGCTTATTAGTGGCGATCCGCCTTGCAGTTCCATTCCTGTCTTTGGCTTACCTTACAGAGCTTCCACGTGAAAATCCATTCTTTCCTCATAGCATTGTAATGCTGATAAAGATGTGTTTACTGCTGCAGTGTATTTGATTTAAATGGAGAGAGGTTATTGACCAAGTAGAGTAGTGCTTGGCTTGGCTGGCTTTACCTTTACGTCAAGGGCCCAGAAAAAGGGCCTATTTGAAAGTGCTTTCCCTTGTAGTGGTTGACCGCTAACTCTGTTAGGTTAGCCTTGTTGAAAGTGGAGTTATCGGGTAAGAAGCAATTCCTATAGTTGAAATTGAATATAAGAATGATTTCTTGCACAAAAGCAGGTAATATAAATAAGATAGGTATCCCAGTTAGGTATCCAAAGGCTCCTGTTGAAAGTGAAAGTCCTGGTTAAAAAGTAAAAGTAACCAAAGGTATAGGTAAGGTAGCTTTAAGAGTGGTACAAGTCGTCACCGACACTCGCAGGTTCAAGTGTTGTTTCTACTCTCAAGGAAAGTCAGCTATTATATAAGTTCGGTCAGATCTTCTGCTTATGGGAGTTCGAGCGCTAAGCAAGAAAGATATGAATTCCTATTTGACTCGGGCTCGGTACAATAAACAAGTCCTGTTGCCGAGTCTGGAAGTTGAGTTCGCACTTTGTCTGCGAGATATGTGTGATTGGCTCTAAGTTGGTATAGATAGGTTCTCATGTTTTAGTAGAGTCATAGAGGGAAGAAGCAGGAGCTAGAGGCAAGAGATTCAATTACTTCTTTGGTTTGGATGGACACAGTTTCTTATAGTCTTATTGAAATGCAGAATTTCCCATTAGCATAGTTAAACATAGGTCTGTACTGTATACAAGGTCTGATTATTGTCTTTACTTCTGAAGCGCTAAGTCAGTTGTTGCAAGGCATTGTATAGAAGAAAAGAAAAGTCATTATAGAGGAGGAACTGCTGTCTTAAGTAGAAGAATCAAGGGAATCCACTTGCTTAAGAACCAGTAAGCTCAATTATAGTTGAATCCCCAGTAGAATACTAGTTAGTTGGCGACGCCGGCCAAGATAAAGATATGAAGCAGGGTGGGTAATATGTAATATTTCGGGTATAAAGATGAAGTCAAAATGGTCTCTCTAAAAAGTGAGAATCGATCTCCTTCTCGGCAACCTACCTGTACTATAAAAGATGAAATTAGCATCGAACTTCTCTCACAAACAGGGCAGGAATATTTCCCTTAAGCCTTGTCAACAAATAATGAAACAACTTTATCTGATGCACGACCGGTGTAAACAATAGAACTCGCACCATCAACTCAAGCTAGCATCTAGCAGCTGCTCAATTCCTCAAAAGAGTGGAGTGGCGGCAGTTGAACTAACGACCAATTCTTCCATTCCTTAACCAATTCTACTTATCCTCTTAGTGACAATACATAATTCAGCTTAGTAGCCCAAGCCTTATTACTCCTGTAAAGTAGCAAGCCCTACTTTTCCAACTTCACTTTTATAGTTGTTCCTTGCAGAATTGAACCTAGCGATAACAAGGCTCGAACCACTTAGAAAAGGGAATGCGACACCACCCTCAATGATGGAACTCGAAGCTAGGGTCTTTCACTACCAACAGGGATTCTTTAACTATTGACGGATCCTTACTATCCTATATATATAAGTCCACCTTGGCTTACCCGCATTCGTATGATTCCGCTGCTCCACCTATAATTATGATTTGTCATTGAAAAACTCCCTTCCTTGTCACAGTGCATCCACTAACGATAAGACCTGTAGAGGCAATTGAATCACTATCAACGATACTAGAACTAACAACTGGGAACTCACTAGTAACTCCCTAAACTCGAACTCTGAAACCACTTACTTCCTTCCTGACTTATAGACTGTAGGCCTCTACTGCTTACTTGCATTCATTTAATTCCCTTACTGACTTGGAACCCTGTTGTTCTACTTACTATGGGCCTTGGCCTTGCCTTACTTGCTTTGAAACTTCCACTCATGGGCTAAATTCCCCTATCCATTCCACAAATAGGATAACTTATAAGGTAGGAAACCATTCTAGTCTAGAGTTGCTCACCGGCACGACACCAACGCTAACTCTTAACGTCCGGTCTGCGCCTACTGATCTTATATCTGACACCGCCTTCCACTTATCTCACTCTACAAAATGCCTTATCTTATTCTTTTTCTCCCAATCTCATATCCGTAGTTAGTGCTTAGGCCTGTGAGGTAGCTTCATTCCATCAACATAGTTTCGTTCCATCAACATAGTCTAGTAGTGAATCTATTAATACATTTACATTAATACATTTATATTGATACAAGTAATAAGCTAGTTGGGTGGTTTCATTCCATATGCCGATGGGGTTGGTTTAATTAAATCAATAGGTGTGTTTGTGCCAGTAGGATATGTTGGGCTTGTTTTATATGCCCCTAAAGTTCGATGTAGTGTTACCGTTCCATGGGTATCTATAGTAATAGAAACCCGTAGTAATGTAAATGTAATCATTAATAGGGAGCCCGAAGTACTTAATTGAATCATGAAATTCACAACGTAGAATGCAAGATAGAGCACTAAACTAAGGTTGCGATAAAGGAAATTAGGTAGGCGCTGGTAAGGCAAGTAAGCTTTGAAGTTCGTAGGGGAAGAGTGAGCTAGTCATTTCAGTATGAAAGCGAGGATAGACAAAATTGAGTTCAATATCACTAGGTTTTCTATAGGGCTAATGTTGCATTGAATCCTTTTATTCTTACTTTCCCACTCTCGGAGAATTATCCATGTTTTATTGACCCCGGAGAATTGGACATGTTCTATAAGGAATCAATCCGCATACGAGACCCCAATTCAAAACATGGGTCGCTACCCTCACTCGTATTTGATTATTTCACTAATGACTTCGAACTTTGCTCTATTGCCGCACAACACAAAGACTAACCTCTATTTCTTAGTTCAATTCTTACATCAAATAGGTAATTCAAGGAATCAATGTATATAAATAAGGAGCCGTTTCATTCTCATATGTCGGGCGCAGTTCCATTCGTATAAATAGTAGTTCACAAGAGGGGGTGTAGTATTTGATTCTCTTACTGGCTTGTTTGACTCTTTGTTTTAAGCGGAGAGCACAAGGTTTATATGAATTCTGAAATGTATGAACCATCTGTACTCTCTCTCCGGGAGCGTAAAGGTATACTAGTAGTTGGTTTTGGGAGGCCTAAGCTTAAATACAGGAATGAGAGCAAGGGCAGCTAATGTATGAGAATAGAGCTAGCCAAGCGCCAAACAACCACTAATGAAAGCCTGAGTTACAAGTTGAAAGTCCGAAAAGCACCAGTGTAATTCTCAGAGTGTAGAAAATTAGCGCTATGCAGTTGTTCCAGTCTAATGTTGACAGTGGTATTTCCAGTTCCTAGGGTAGTTCTTATTAACATGAGTCTTCAGGGCCCACTATTAGCTTTAGAGCTGCATATTGGTATTAGTTGCCTTAGAGATGAGTATTGGTTTACTTATAAAGGCATCCTTACTTGCTTAGTAACCCTTACTCCCTAATTGAATTCTGTAAGCCAGGTAGGTCAAGTAGGTCAACTCACTCTTAACGTCGAGTAACCAACTCTTCTAGTTGGGTGACCATTTCTGTAAGCAAGCGATCATCCACCATGTTGTACGTGCATCTACGGGGCGAACCCCTATGGGTGGTTAACTCAGCTTCCAAGTAACGTAGCCTAACCTAAAAGCAACGTAGCTCATTCTATCAATGGAACCCATTCCTTCTTAGAGTTACCATGCACCCAACCCACTCTGTCCTTTTGTCTCCGTAGCTCCTATACGTTGAATAATTATGTTAGCGGATCCCCCTTCTGTTGATTAGGGCCGACGTAAATGAGCATGCCACCTCCACGGCTAAACTCTACAGTTCAACCAACCCATCGCCATGAAGAGTGTAGCTAAGCTGAATTCAATACCCCGCCTTAAAGCCTTAATTCCAATAGTGGTTCTGTAAATCAAGACTTGAGTTCAATTCTGTATTTCATCTTTTCATCGCTAAATCAGTACTTGGTAGTAGGCTCGAGGTGGTTTACTTCAAAGGTAGGGGATTCTTTTCCTTTACTTAAATTAGTCGTGGGCTCGAGGCGTAACTACTATTTACTTCAAAGGGTGGTCGTTGGGTTAGGTTAGTATAATAAATAATCGGAGCGACAATACTTGATTCAATAAGTAATCCGAGCTACGAATTGATTTAATCCGAGCTACGAATTGATTTATCCTTCTCGAGTGCTTTCACCGTGCTTTCACCCGCTACAGTCATGGAATTGATTTATAGATGAGAAACTCATTTCATAGAATTGCTTTATAGATGAGAAAAGTCAATCCACTTTTTGCCATAGATGAGAAAAGTCAATCTGATATGAACCAATAGATTCACTAAGGAAACCCGATCTCAGTATAATTTAAGATACCTCTCATTCTCGTGTGCGATGTATAATCTCCTATTTTTATCTCAATATTGAATTCTTGATTCGGTATGATTCGGAAATATGATTTCAGTATGATTTGATTGAGTACACCACTTATTATTCTCGAGTATACCTCTATCACTACAGAATTCTCGAGCACTAAAGGAATTCTACATCACCGCCCTCGGAATGAAGGCTTTGGGTCGAGGCTCTTTTCTTCTACTCAAGGCTTCGGGCTCTTCTACTCTCTTCTACATCGCTCCGGGCTCTTCTACATCGGTGTAAAGGTAAAGTCAATTAGATTGATCCCATCTGCTCTATCGAACAACTCATATTGATTTCCCTCTGCTTCGCTAACAACTCATTCTTGATTTCCCACTAGCTACGTCGGTCTCTCTTTTTGTACGAGATCTCTCATTCTCACTTTCTTGTCCTTAATTCTTTAGCTACTGCCATTGTCAGCTGCCCTTACTTGCTTACCTATCAGTCCACGAGCGACCGTTCGTGCATTCTTTATTGTCTCCTGGTTATTCACTCCTATGACGGGCCAAGCAAACTACATTTCTTCTTTAGGCACAAAATCATTCTGTGCTCTGGTCTAGCAACTCCGGTCCCATCTTTGCTATGGTCCAGCAACTCCATCAACGTGGATCATCAGACATCGGCCAGGGGCTCATTCCTTAAGTAAACCAATCATTCTCATATCTACTATGCGCCTCGGACGTGCTAAGAAGGGGCCAGACATCAATGTACCTCGGCAATTCATGAATGGGTTGGTCGTGTATTAATGGTCCACAGGCTGATCAACAAGAAATGTTTGGTAGAAACCTCACTTTGAAAGTGATCAACAATTCTTTAATAAAGCAAGGTGGGTTTGGTTTGCACATCATGATGTGATATGTCATTCACCGTGTATCGATCATCTCTCATTCATGGAGGTGTCCGGCGCAAACAAACCTACCCTAGAGCTACCAGCAGTAACAATCACTCTCAGAGCTACCATCGGACCAATCATTCGGTGTGCAAAATGATATTCCCAATCATTCGAATCTCGAGCTACCATCGTACCGCCCAACAACTACGTCTTTGTGTGAAACTTAGGACTACATGGATCATTCACCAATTCGTAGATGGTACTTCGGGGCGGCATCGAATTCGCAGTTGTTGAGCTAACCGTAATGAATAGGTCAGTCCGGTCGTTCGTGCATCAAGGTTTCGTGCATCGTGGGTGGGAGCAACAACAATAATTTTGTGTCCGGAGGATCATTCTGAAGTGGTTCCCCCAGTCAGTTTGATTATTTTTGTTCTTTATTTTGTTATTTATCTTTTATCTTATAATAATCACAGAAACTGGATAATGAAAATCTGGAAAAGATAGCCTTAACTACAACACCTAAAATCACCCTTGCACGAGGCCAGCGCACCGGTTAGTTATGTTGCTATCAAACAGATGAATAGTATCTAGACAAGAAGGCTGTGGTTTGGTCCAGTCAGAGGTGTCGTGCGGTCTAGGGTAGCCCACCGGAATGGATCCAGGTAGTGAGAAAACAAACTCATTCACCTTACGCAACGTCGAAAGCGACGGTGGCTCCATACTTCATAAAGGGTATGTATAAGGCTAAAGAGACGTACTAAGAAATATAGGTATTGGTTTACTACAGCGCGTAGGAGTTCACAGATAAAAGGCATTCATTCCATCTTTCTATAGCAAGGTAGAAGCAAACAGAGACTAGGGAGTTATTCTCTCTTCTTTAGCTTACAAGCAAACGAATGGATTCTACCCTCCTTTAGCTTACGACCCATACCGAGAAAACCAATAAACCAATATCAGACTTCTTGGGACACGCTACTAATATGGGTGAAAACAACAAACCAATATTAGATTTCTTTATACCTTATACATACTATGTAGGAGGAGAACCAGAGCAGAGACAAGCCCTCCCCCACCAGTAAGAGATAGAGAATAGGGTAAGGCGGGTAGAGATAGAGAATAGGATAAGGTAGAGATAGAGCTAATTGGCTGGGTGTAAAGTAAAGTCTATAACTTCGCTAAATCGGTACCTTGGACGTTCCAGACAGAATAGATCCTAACTATAAGATTGATATTGGCAAGTAAGAATAAAAGACAGGTTTCTATTCTCTACTTTGAGTTGAAGTATAAGTAGCACTGGTTGTATATTCTTGTTAGCATTAGTATGATCCCGGTGTTTTGTTTAAGGTATTGTTGACACTAAAGGAAGTCTTACGGATAGTGTTTCAGTTTAACAAGGATGGTAAGCCCAATAGCCGGTAGAACAATAGAACAAAGAGGAGTTATAGACGGTTTAGAGACTTAAAGCAAAGATAGTAAGGCTGTTAGGCATTAGTTGAAGTTTGCTATTAGGGAGGACAGGCTTGTTTTATTACAAAAGTTCTATAGTTAGTAGCTGGTTTCCCAGTTGCTGGTTAAGATCTTGTTAGCACTGGTTCAAATCCTCTTTCTAGGGATTAGGCTTAGAAGCACTAGATCAATTTTGTATTTAGTAGTTCAATCTATTAGGTAGTAGTAGTAGTAGTAGTAGTCACAGGCTATGAGAAAGTATAGTAATAGTTACAGATAGGAATATTAGATTTGAAACGAGTAGAGGTAGTTTGAAACTTAGGAGAGACAGGATCGTCATACTATAGATAAGGGAGTTGTAGTTTGGGAGTTAGGGGGGAGTCCCGGACCTAGTTCGTATTCGGATAATCGAAGGCAGGAGAGGTGGTTTGAAGTTCACAAAAGGGTAGCTGAGGCATAGAAAATAGGGCTTGCTTAGCTTGTAACCTACGAGGGAGGTTCTTATACTAATGAAAGTAAAGCAAATTCTAATAGTAATCAACTACAGAATGGAGGGCGGGGGTTTCAGTTTGGTAGCAGAGATCCGGATCGGTAGGGTAAGTCTGAGTTCCCCTCGAAAGTGTTCTACTTAAGATTCTCTATGCCCTCTTCGAGTCTTCGAAGCAGTACCGGTACAGGTTCAAATCTAATACAATAAAACAAATTCTACTAGATATAAGTAAGTAGGCACTAACACAGACTAATAGATCCGGTAGTAAGAGTGAAAACAAAGAAGGTAGCCTAAGCAGTAGTGCTAGAGTGCAGCTAGCGAAGTAGTGTTGGTCGAGTGAGAGCGAGTATCAGTAGACTTAGTATTATGTTGGAGCTATAGCCTTGTTAGAACTCCCCATAACTGATTCTTTATCACAAGATTATAGGATTGATTCCCTCATTTACTTATTATGATATGGTGTATTGGGTTAAAGTCCTAGGTTCGTATCTCAGAGAAGAAAAGGCAGGAAAGGCATACTAATAGGTAGGATGGGCAGGCCCGAGCTCCAACTAAAGAATAAGATAGGGAGTGTCAGATTGATAACAAGTATTGGTACAATTTGGCAGTTAGAGGAGGTGGACTCAGGATATGAGCTCAGTAAAAGCAGACTCAAAACTAGTAGTGTCTTGGCGTCTAGTTACTTGTCGCGTAACACACTGTTTTTACTACCCGAATTGATTGAAACCACAAACGAATTCAATTAGAGGACAAATATGTTCAGAATCTCAGTAACCCACCCACACCCCTATTATTACTACTATGTCGATCAAGTCTGTCCTTTCTGGTTGACTTTCTTTCTGTATTGATGTGATAACAAGTGATCGAACTCGCTATGAGAATTCACGAGTATATTATGAGGCTTGCTTCGCCTATCGCTCCACCGCTCCTTACTTGCTTTTGTTCCAACACCACTTCCAACAAGACCGCCTCTCCTTTACCTTAGTGTAGGCACCGACTTCCATTCTTTTCTTTATGCGGGTATCTCGCCTCCTACTTTCCCTTTTCCTACTCTTTTCGGCAATTCACCTATTAGCTTGGCACCCTTACTCTAAAACGATATTGCTTTATCCAGCTACTCGATGCGGATGTCCACCTATTAGTATCCTGCTAATGTCTATCATTTCATATACACTAACTCATTCCATATCTAATAACTAAAGGTCTTCATCTACTGCACTCGGGGTATTCCAATACCTTAGATAACTCGGGCACTAACGCCTTGCATTTGGACAAACTCCTCTACTCTAGGAACCTCGCCTTTCATTACCACTCTATTTGCCCCACCTTTCATTCTGAAAAAGGACCTTACCGATCTAGTGGGTCTATCCTGTTATTCTCCTATATAAGTAAATGACCCTCTTGACAACCATTCACTAATAGGCAAGTCAGAATCAATCCATGACACTAAAGTAAAAAACATATAGCAAAGTGGGAATTGAGCTGTGACTAACAAGGCTGATATCATAGAAAATACATATCCTTATGATAATGAGAAAACACATTCCAATATATGATCGAGACAGGCGAAGGCTTAGCTAGAGGATAGGCTATTAGAAATAGGGGACATTCTCATAAGCAATAAAGTCAGAACCACGCTACTGCTACACTCTTATCAATTCTTTCTATTGGTTAAGTAGTTCAAGACCAGTATCCTTCATTAGGTATTTCATTATTACCTCGCAGTAGAACCGGGAGAGCAGCAGCTTCATCCATACGATAGGGAGAAAGTCCTAGTGTTAGTAGTGTTATTCGCGAGGTATTAGTTTTGTTCCATTGGGCCTGTATCGTAATCCCCATTTTCCAATTGTATTCGATTAGCATTAGTCATAGACTTCAGGCAAGGGGGGAAACATATAGGAATGGATGTTCAAAGGGAAGGGCTACAAAGAGCGTGAAGGTGCCAAGGGAGCCAGAATTAGATTCAGAGATAGGAGCATAAGGGCGAAAGGCAAGGCTAAAAGCCAGTAATGAAATACTTCAAGTTAAGAGCTCCGGGGGCTAACTAGGTAAAATAGTTCAGTAGGGGAAGCTTGAGAAGCACTTGTATCATTCCTTCTATTAGTGGTTATGTTCTTTCTATGGTAGTATTTGATTTCTTGTTATCGGTAGCTTGGTTCTGAGAAGGAGTAGTTGGTTTCCAAGTTTAGAGGTTGGTTCTTGTACAGTGATGTTCACTTCTCTATTTAGAGTTTCAAGTCCTATTAGCTATGGGCTACTAACTGCATTTCTGATTCCGTGGATTAATTCCCTGCTCCAGAGCTATCACTCCCTTCTACCAATATCACTTTCTTTGCTTTACAACTCAAACTACCTTCTTGAACTTTATGCTTTTAGTCTACAATAGTGCTTAACAGAGGTACTTCTAATAATGAAAAAAGTAATAGAGAGTACAGTTACGGTGTAGCACATCTAACAATTGAATAAGAAACTTCCAATCCAATCCACTGTCTGGAGGGCGGGGTGCCGCATAACTCTTTTGTTTTGGGGCTCTGTTCTGTCGAAGGAGAGGGCAGCTTATTGCGAAGATGGGGAACGGGTATAAGAAATATAGGTATAGGTCGGTTAGGTGCTTTACTTGATGGGCTTGTTCAAACATTCTCTTATAACTTATAATATACAATAATACAAACATTCATTCTCACATTAATATGCAAACATGAATTATCACATCAATTGTCACAATATGGAATAAGGATCCTATAAGCGCTAATTAGAATTCAAGCAAGTAGTATGGGTTTTGAAACAATAGGTGGGGAATGTGGCTCCTGGGTATATCGGATTTGAAACAAGGCAAGGCAGTAATAAGTGTTGTAGTTAAAGAAATGATTACATAATGGAGTTTGATAGCATTGGTTGTCTAGGAGGTTCAATATTGTTGTGATTTCTATTTTGCTTCTGATATCCTTCCTTTCTAATGCCCTATGCCCTTACTTTTTAGTTCCCTTCTTGGGCTACTGGGCTTAGGACTTCTACTGTTGATTTTCATTCTCCTTATTGGCGCTAAGCCTTTTGACTCTTTATTTCGACTATCGGTCCTGTCGAGACCAGTATACTGTATTATGGATTTATTCCTTAGTGGCCTGCCAGCGCATTCCTGTGCTACTGAGTCCATCTCTAATAGTTGTTAGCGAAAGTGTCTAAGTTCTGGGTTCAATTCTCTCTTTTGTATTTATTTTCTTTATTTACTAGCTTGCTATTGGTGTAGTTCCATCCTTGCCCTTATTATTATTATTATTCTAACTTATGCAGTCAACCGATACACCACAATGAGTAGGTTTTCCCTTACGAGAGGTTGGGTTATAGAACTTAGCTAAGCAACCAAAGAATGAGATCAGTTCGCCCTTATTATCACCAGCTCAATAACATCGACCCTGGTTTCAAGTCAAAGTCCTAAATCTTATTTAATTAAAGCAATAGCGAAAACAAACAAGTCAAAAGATACGGCTTACGTGAGCTTTCAAGGTGCCCACCTATTTCTGCTTATTAAATGAAACAAACAACTTGCTTACGCTTATACTGAATTTATAGGGAGTCTTATAGGGAAAAAGGAATGGTGAGTTTAGGGTAGCAAAATGAGACTTAGTTCTTTAATTTAGGGAAGCAGTTAGAGCTATTTCAATAGAAGCCAATAGAAGTTCCAGTTGCAAGTCGAGTTTAAGGTAATCCTATTGTTGGTGCTCTAGCTCTAAGTCTGGGTCTTGTTCGAGTGCTTGAGAAGGAAGACCACAATCGAGGTTCATAAAAGAGAGTTCGATAACTAAAATAGTATTCTGGCTTTGAAGCAGGAACAAGATAAGAAGACAAATCGAAGTTATCATGCCCAAGTAGTCGTGAAGCATCTCTTTACTCTTCAGTACTTGCTTTACTCTCATCCGTGTTTGTTGGCCAATGATAGAATCAGCAAGATAAGGTTAGGAGTATATATCATCTCTTTTAGAATGCCCAAGTAAACGGTGTTGGTGACTAGCCGATCGGTTCTTCAAGTCAAGTTGAGGTCGAGGAATAAGCAGATGGAAAAGAGAAAGATAGGGATGTTGTTTATTTACTTCTTTATGTACAGGTGCTCCAGAGATCAAATAAGTATTTGTTTCTGCTTTTTGTTTCCTCGGGCGCTTAGAAAGTTGGTATCAGTTCAATGAATAAGGGATGTAGATTAGGATTCAAGTACTATTGACCGCGTGAGGGATGATATAAATGGATTGTTTGTTTGCCTGTTACATTTATTATTTATATACAAAAGAGAGAGATTCATTATAGTAAGTATTTGATTTGGTTTACTTGGCTGAAGGATAGTCGATCAGAAGATGTAGCTGAATCAGAATGGAGGGATCCGCTGGAAACCAACTAATGCTTTCATAATAGTTGAATAAGGTTGTCACTACTGGGTCAGATCCTTGTCGTTGAATCTTTCTTTGTTGGTGCAGGAGTTGGCTGTAGTTCATCTACGATAGAAGAAATAAGGCTATAATGAATAAATAACAGCAGGTGAGGAATCAAAATCCTGGAACAATAGAATCCGCGGGATCTATGTCAGGTGAGGAAGAAGTCTCAAGGGAGCTAAAGAGAATATCTATCGTTGGAGAAGAATCGGGAAGTTCAGTTGGAAAGTAAGTATTTGGAGTAGGATATGGAGTAGGAGTAGGAGAAGTGGCGACTCGCTAACGATATATATGTTTACTTGGAGATGGAGCTGGATTCCAAATAGATATATGTTTACTTGTAGATGGAGCTGGATAATCCAAATAAAGGATAAAGTGAGTCAGCTAAAAGCAGTGGTTTGTGTCAATTCCCCTTTTTCGCTAACAGTATTTGTTGACGAGAGCAGAGTCTCTAGTGTGATTCCTAATGGATAGAGCATCAGTTCATAATTGGTTTTGATGTTTACCAGATCTAAATTCCTAAATAATAGGAGTGAGATGTGCAAGAGAGACATTCAAATGATGAACTTAAAGTCAACTAGAAAGAGAGGTTCGGGTCAAGAAGCTAACAACTTGCCAAGATCCGTTTCATAAGAAGGAGAGTTTATCGGAACAGGCACAATACTAAGTGCATAAGCTTACTTTCTGGGCTAGATCAGTTTAGCGGAAGACTCAGTGGTTCACTTCTTGGGGTGCTAATCGAGTGTAAATTCCTACCTCTTATAGAGCATCAGTGAGATTAAATGAATTATTTGAATTGAATGATTTGACTATTTTACTTGACTCATAAGCGGGTGAGATAGATTCATCAATAAAAAATTCTATCCAACAAGCTTAGGAAAAAGAAGAAGCAGAATTATTATTGTTACGGGGTGCGTAAGGTAAGTGAGTTTGTAAAGAAGATTGGAATAATAAGCATTTTACTGGTTCCTAACTGCTCTTATTCTGGGTTCACTCATATGTTTCGTTTTCAATTCAATTAGTTCTGTTTGTCTAACACTGCAAGACTTCAAAACTCACTATTTACTTAAACTCAAAACTCAAATGCTGGAGCAGTAATGCATACTGAGCACAAATACCCCGCTGTTCTAGGAATCTAGCAAAAGGACCAATATTCTGATCAGATTCATCATATCTGCCATAAAATTCACCACCCCGCGATCCGACAATTTTAACTTTTCTATCTAATTGTCTGTCGACCTCATTTATGCATACTTCAAGAATGTCAACGGCCTGAGACTTTTCATGTATTAGATAAACATAGTCATATCTAGACAAGTCATCTATAAATGTGATGAAATATCTTTCTCCACTAAAACAAGGAATATGGAGTGGTCCGTAGATATCAATCAGTATGAATAATTTTAAGAAGTTCTTTACTTCTTGTGACATTTTTTCTTATATGCTTAGTTTGCTTTCCTTTAATGCAATCTATGCAAACATCAAAATCAATGAAGTCTAAATTTTTCAAAATATTATCCTTCATTAATCTTTCAATTCTTTCCTTGGAGATATGCCCCAAACGTCTATGCCACAATATAGAAGATCTTTCATTATTAGAATTATGTTTCATTCCAATACTTGATTGTAGGATCAATAATGTATTCGTAAACTCAAGATTCAAATTAATTCTATACAAACCATCACATAGAATTCTAGAACCAACTTTTATTGAATCATAAAATATGCTGAGTTTACCATTACCAAAAGAAACACAATATCCTAACTCATAAATTCTAGATAGAGAAATTAAATTTCTAAAAATTGTAGGAACAAAACATGTGTCTTCCAGATCCATCAGATGACCCGTCTCTAGGCGTAAGCGATAAGTCCCTGTCGATACCACTTTTGCTTTGAGATGATTTCACATAATTATGAATTTTTCATGTTCTTTTGGTTTTCAGATTGAGAGAAATCCCTGTATATTATTAATAACATGAGTTGAAGCATCAGAATCAATCCACCATATATTAGAAGGAACTTCTATAATGTTTGATTCAAAACAAACAAAGGTTAAGTTTATACCTTTCTTTTCGAACCAAGTCCTACGTTTAATGCAATCCTTCTTTACATGTCCTTTCTTGCCACAAGAGAAACACTCTACTGTAATAGCTTTTTTTTCAATAGTTTGTCTAACACTTCCAGACCCGACAAATTTCTTCGATGGATGACGCTTCGATTTTCTTTTCTTGTTACCAACTCCTTTAGTAGTTGTCAGTACATTATATGAACTTTCCTGCTTTAATCTTAATTCTTCCTGAACACACATACTAGTTAACTCATTCAAGTCCCACTTATCCTTATTTGTATTATAGTGAATCTTGAATGGGCCAAACTGAGAAGGAAGAGAATTAAGAATGAACTGCATAAGAAAAGATTCATCAACATTCATTCCTAACGCCTTAAGTTTGACAACTTTGTCAGCCATATTGAGGATATGATCCTGAATTCCACGAGTACCATCATACTGAGCTGTAGTCAGTTCTTTCATTAATGTGCCAGCCAATGACTTATCAGCAGATTTAAATTTGTCTTCAATAACCTTTAAATATTCACGTGCGCTAGATGCAAACGGTAATGAAGTCTTTATATTATTTACAATTGTCATCATTATGAATATTAAACTTAGCCTATCAGATCTCTCCCAAGTCTTTATTTCATTGACTTGTTCCACAGTACTTTTATCAGTTAATTCTGCGGGCTTTTCAACGAGTAATGCCAAATCAAGATCTAGTACGCCCAATGTAAATTGCACATGCTCTAATCATTATGAATAATTTGATCCAGAGAGTACAGAGACGCTAGCAGCATGAGAATGTATGGACGGGAATACCACTACAGAATATAAAATAACATTAATGCTTTGAGTTTTACCAAAATATGATGAACTATTGATATCATCAATATTTAACCTTTGGGTAAAAATACTGACATATTTAGTGTTCATACAAGATCTTTTATGCAGGACTAATACCATCCTTATGGAATAGTTTTGCTACCTTTGGGTATACAATTCTAAACTGCAAGGATATCCAAAACAGTATCATCCTAGCTCATCATATAATTATTTGAAATATATTATCTTTGGGATTATCTAAATCTCTTAATTATGCATGTAATTTTGAATATTATTTCTTTAATTTCATTGAGGACTTGTTCCTTAATGTAATTTTATAAATCATTAATCTAATCGGTGACTATAAGACCAATTCAGTAATATAAAATATAAATTAAATTGTCCTATGAATGATAAGACTTTAATTGTATTTCATATCCTATAAGCCTACCATCGCAAGCTACTTTGGCAGCTACCAGTCAGGTATAACTTAAGGAGATGAACTACAAATAATATTCATCAAGTTCATTTAAACTAATTTATGCTGAGATAGTTCAATAATAGGATAACAACCATAATAATTATTGTACACTTAATCAGCAGGAAAAAACTCATATGATAATTGTAATCATGATAATACATAAATCATGCATTTATGTGAAAAATAAATATTATTTCATAATTACTAATATTTGCATGTAAATAACTGATAAATATTCAAAAACCAATAATTGGATTTAACACATACAATTAATAATTCATCTGAGAAAACTATAAAGAAATAATAATTTATAATTTTTTACTGATTAATTTTATTTAATTGGAGAAGCCCATAAGTCTAATTAAATAAATTGCTCAAAAATAAAATATAATTATTGAATAATCAAAAATATAATCATAATTAAATCTTATTAGATTATATATTAATCAATTTTATAATTTAAAAATAACTAAAATTTCTCAATTTTATAATGACAAAACTGTAATTCAAAAAAAATATATAAAAGAATTACAGATTTTTAAAAATTATAAGATTAATAAACCACAAGGGTAAAATTATAAATAAACCTACTTAGCCAAAGGGTAAAACTATAATTTTAGTGAATGGCAAAACTGTAATTGTTTGAGCAGAATGGCAAAACTGTAATTTTGTTAAGGAAAACCCTAGCCTCCTCGTTTGTCACCGCACGCGTGTGACTCACGTGGGTATGCCCATCGCCGCCATGATCAGGGCCTCCGGCACGACCCGCCTCTAGCGGCGACGCGCCTTGAGCGCCTTGCAGCAAATCCGGCCAAAAACACGGTAAGATTGTTGCGTCTTTAACACACAATGACAATCAAGAATCGTTTGTAAGTAAACGATTAAAATTAACCGATAGAAAAATAGACTAATAAAATATTCAAATTAATTCACTATAAACAAAAATAATAGATGTAATTGAGATTAAAAACTTTTCGTTGTGATGTTATTTTCACACCCCCTATCGTTTCTTCTTCTATTTTATTCACAAAGAGGTAAACAAATTTTGGATGAGAAAATTTTATCTTTCATGCTATTTTACTAAGGGTGAGCAACAAAATAAAATTTTCATATATTGAATATTTAGATATGTAATCAATACTTCTCATTTTGTTGAGAACAGATTGGGAGAAACATGAAATATGATGAACATTTTTCTTAAAATAATTTGCTCAACATTTCACCTTTTTTGTTGATGACAAAGGGGGAAAAATGATATATCGATGACAAATTAGAATATTTATGAAAAATGGTAAAATGAGCATTTCTCCTTTTTGTTGATAACAAAGGGGGAGAAGTGATTGATGACTTAATAGGGAGAATTAATGATTGATGACTTAAGGGGGAGAATTTGAAATTGATGTATGAATTTGAAATTAATGTTGTTTCATGATGAATGGATATTTGTTTTGATAATTTTTGAGATATTGATGGTTGATGACTTAAAAGGAAAAATTATTTGAAATTAATGTTGTTTGACAATGTATGAATGTATGTCTTAAAAATCTTTGATATATTGATGGTTGATGAATTAAAGGGGAAAATTATTGTATAGATGTATGTTTTGAAAATTTTGAAATATTTATGAATGGTATCATGTTTAAATTAAAAAGTGTTGGGTTCTTTTGAATTCAAGTTTGTTTTATCCTATGGCGTTTACATAGGGGGAGTTAAGGTTAACTCCCATCATTAAGGAGCTCACCAAAGGTGATCGAAAGCTTGTTAGGAAGGCATTGGGGGTTCACCAGAAGATAGCCAAGAGACTCGTCGAAAGTTCGCCGAAGATTGCTGGGAAGATAGCCAGGAGTTAGGATGGTTAGGAGCTCACCGGGGGTTCGCCAGGAGTTTACTGAAAGGGATCACGAAGCTCACTGGGAGCACACTGAAAGTTTACCAGAAGAAGACAAAGAAATTCATCGAAAGTTCGTCGAAGGTTGCCGAGAGTTAGGAGGGTCTTGTTGGACTTGACGATCACAATGATTGTAATTAGTGAGTCATAGTTAGCATCGGTATGGTTTAGAGTCCAGCTTGAGTTAGATTTGAAAGGAATATAAATTAACTCAAGTGAGGCAAACCGGGTCCACTTTTAGGTTTGGGTTGAGCTCATTTGGTTGACCTAGAAAAGGGTCAACTGAAGGTATAAGTCAGGAATAGAAAAGTATAGAAAACACTCTTCCAAGATTCCCAGCGGTAGTACCACCAGTGGGGAAGGTTATACCACCTAACCACCCAAGTTGGTGGTCGTACCGCCATTGCCCTGTTTTGAGGGCAACTTTTAGCGACTGTACCACTGATGGTAGTACCATTAGTATCCGAATTTTTAGATATGTTTGAATTTTTAGCTCTATTTTGTAAAGCTAATTGGGGTCTATAAATACCCCAAGTCTTCTTGCATTGAGTAAGAAAACTGGAAAGAAAAGGTGCTAAAAGTATGCAAAAAAATGAAAGGGGGCAAGGGAGTGGGCAATGAAAGTGTTATAATCCTTGTAAAAGTCTTAAAAATCTCTGTTGTGAGTTATAATTAAAATAATTATAATGTTCGTCTCTTGAACCTATGAAAAGGAGAGAGTGAGAAATGTAAGGGTTTGATTTTCAATTGAAGAAGGTCATTAATAAACACTAGCGAGCCTCAAGGAGGAGTATCTCGAAAAGTGGAGGTAGGCCAAGTTTTGGCCGAACCACTATAAACTAAGCCTTCTAACTTTTCTCTTTGAGTTTATCTAATTTTACTCAAGCTTTCCTTAAGCAAGATAGTAACTTAGCATTATTTATAGTTTAATTGCTCACATATTCAACTTGAATGAAACACTTTCAATTTTTTATTTTACTTTGAATAAAATTTTCTTTAAACCAAGATTTCCCTCTCTTAGTGTCAATTGATCCTAATAATGGGGGGAGAGCCTTGCTAGTGTACACTAGTGGTCAACCATCTTGCATTAGGACAACACCAATTCCGGCTCTCAATGCGTTGAGTTCGATCACAAACATCTTGTTGAAGTAGAGAGCGGTTTTTTCAGTTCAGCAAACACATTTAAAAATTTAGCAAGCAAGAGGAGAGATTCGGGTCTACATGCATCATTGGATCTTCAATTTGTGGCCCCTACAATTGGATTAGGAAGCCAAAATATTTCTTGTGCAGCACCCTCTCCATGCATTGAGTTGTAACGATGGAAACTTTGCCCCCGTATTTGCCTTATAGGATCACCTGTTTCTCGTTGCTAAAAATTTCATAAGAAGTTTAGAAAAGTTCCGAGAAACATCACCTAGAGTAGATAGCACTCGATGCTAAGCACCACTTCGTAGTCATCCAATGACAATAGGAAGAAGTCTGTGGTGATCTCTTTGCCTTGCATAATTAGTTTCACCTATGAACACTTGTGGCTACAAGATAAGGTTCAACCATCTATGACCTTCACATTAAACCTATTGTAATATTTGATCTAGAGGGTTAATCGGGTATCAACCTTACTATCCATGAAGTTATTGGTGCTTTCAGTGTCGATGAGAATTGTGATCAGCTAATGTTTGAGGAATCCATTGATCTTCATGGGTTGCGGTTTGGCATAGCCAACTAGGGCATGTATGGTGCTGATGGTCAGCTATGGTTCTTCCTTCTCGGGTTCCTGATCTATGTCCTATGGTTCTGGATCCTCAAATAGTTCAATCATGAAAAGCTTTCCTATTTTGTTACGGTGATCTCTACTCTATGGTTCATCGCGATGCCAGCATAGTCCTTTTGTCGATCTCTCTCAGAATTCTTCTTGGGTAAGTCTCTTGGGCTGAGGGGTTTGGTTGGCAGTAGGGGAGGCTGAAGGCTTGATGCTTACTGGTCGGTTCACGATCTTGGTCCTTTGGGCATTGATGTTTAGCTTTTCTTCTTAGATGTGGGCAAAGGAGATGACAACTATAAATGTATACAGTTGTCACACCTTTACTTTGTATTGGATCTCTAGATTTAATCCTTCGATGAAGGTCCCTAACAACTACTTTTCAGACTAATCTTGAGTTTGATTTGAAAGACATTTAAACCTAGTTTGATATTCTTATATGGTTGAGGTTTGATGAATCTTTGTGAGATGGCCATCCACGTTCTCATACTCTGATGGTCCAAAGAGGATCAACAGTCTGCTCTTGAATTGCTTCCAGATAGGTACACTGTGTGTATGCTCGAACCAATCATACCATGGGATCGCATCTCCAGCGAGGTGTATAATAGTGATGTCAACCATAGATGCTTCAGGAGTTCTGTGGAAGCAAAAAGTACCTTTCAATGCACGATATCCATCTTGTTGGGTCTCTATCTTCCGATCTCGGGAAGTCCACCCTCATGCATGGGTATGTTGATTCCTACGCTTAATCACTCTTCTCAGATTGGTTCTCCTTGCAATCTGAACTTTCTCTATGCTGAGATCTTTTTGGGCTCTATGATTGGCCCAATCTTATTTCTTTGAAGAGTGCTTGTAACTTATCCTCCATACGGACTTTGAAGGCTTCAACCTTTACGTCAAGTGCATTGTTTGAGGCTATCGCATAAGATTGAAGATCTATAATGTTTAGATCCTTCTTCTATTAGTGAGTTAGGGGCATGAGGTTTTGGTGACAATAGCAGGAAGGGAGGAGGTGACAATAGCAGTGATCTAAGGTTAGATGGCTGCGATAGATGGCTGCGAGTTGGGCTACCAAGATTGCAAGTTGTGGCAATAATAGGGGATGATGGTAGTGGCTACAATAGATGAAAATAGCAACGACAACCATCAAGGAGGATGGCAGCGACAACAACTGAAGAAGATGGTAGCAACAACAACCAAGAAAGATGGCAATGACAACAATCGAGGAAGATGGCAGCGGCAACAACAGGAAGATGGCAACAGCAGCAACCTAGGAAGATGGCAACGACAACAACCGAGGAAGATGGTAGCGATAGTAATAGGAAGATGACAGCAGTAGCAACCGAGGAAGGTGGTAGCAACAACAACCGGACGATGGTAGCGACAACAACCGAGGAAGGCGGTAGCGATAGCAATCGAAGAAGATGGCAACGATAGCAATCAAAAGATGATAGTAGTAGCAATTAAAGAAGATGACAGTGGTAGCAACCAAAGAAGATGACAACAACAACAACCAAAGAAGATGATAGCAGCAAATAGGGGTTAGCTGCAAATGAGGATGGCAGCAGCAATAGGGGTTTGTTACTGACAAAGATGGCAACAGCAATAGGGATCATGATAGAACCCCAGAAGGAGCTCTATAGATTTTGACCCTTAAGGGGGATCAACCCTTAAAACACTATAGGGGTTCCTCCCTCCTAGACTCAGCATAAGGCTGAAATAAAATTGATAATTGCTTGATTCAAGAGGGGGGGCAGCTACATCTTTAAATATGGATCAAAACCCTAGCCTAAGGGGGTGCTTACCTAAATAAAATTACTCCTTTGCCCCTCTTATAGCCGACTTGCCTTAATAGGAATAGGGGGTGGCTAGGTTGGCTCTATAACTGACCTAAGCAGAGGGAAACCCTGGCTGACCAACCCAATAAGAGAGGTGGCGGCTACTAAGTCCTAAGGGCTAATCTAAACCCTAGCTATACTCCTTTATAAGATAGGAGTGACTTTATTATAATTTAGTATGGTTTTATTGACTACTTCTTAGGGAGATTAGGACTCAGCCCTGTTGGAGTCCTATCAAACCTGCCCTCTTAAAATCAGTCTTGTCTTCAAGGCTGAGGTTCCATGAACTCGGGGAACCGGGTCTTCAGCTCCTCATATGATTCCCATGCTATTATCAACTAAATGTTGGCCTCCTCATCAGCTTGGGTGTTAGTTTGAAGGATTTGGGTTGAGTCATCTTCTTTAAATTTTTATTTGAGGTGGGATACCCAGTGGATCAACTGTAATCTTGATCTAGTGTGTGGATCTGATCTCCAGGTTAGGGCTCCAATGTGGTCCCCAATTTTGCAAGGCCCAAAGAAATAGGGAGACCACATCCTTAAGGCTCGAGTTTCCTACTGATCGGGCTGGAGGTGTAAGAAAACTCGATCTTTAATTTTTCGTCCATTCTGAAGTTTGTCAGGAGGCCATTTCTTCTTTGCATGTGCTGGCATGAGTATGGATTGTAATTCTTTTGGGCTTACTCCTTTTTCATGCCATGGACCTGTATCTAACCAAATTTTAAATTTGTTAGTAATAATTATCCCCTTAAAAAATCTCGTGTGAAGTGTGGAGAAAGCCTCGGTGTGAATTAGGAGTCGATCATCTTACATAAGGGTGACGTCGATCTCAACTCTGGATATGTCTGCTGGTTATAGGTGTCCTGCAAGCCAATCAAATGAGTGATAGCATGTGTGACACGTTGCATAATCTTTTTGCTTATAATTAAAATTGGCATATTCTCATATTATATTATTTGTTATATATATATTATGGTGTCCTTGGTTCTATGCAATGAGAATCGGATTGTGATGAGATCACGATAATGAGATTGATTCACCTTTAAACACATATCCTAAATAATCCTAGTCATAGGTTACTCGAGAGGGGCATTGAGATAACTGGGTAGATCGGTGTACTATATACCCATCCATACGATAGAGATGACCGGTCTCAAAGCCACTTATGTGGAGATGCTAAGGATATAGTACAGGTGCTCATTGGAGAATAAGTTCACTAATTGATCTGCTTATGAAATGCTATATGGTTAATGATACCTAATGGCAGACAATGATTCCATAGTCCTAGTTTGCACCTGGTCCTTAGACTTAAGACACCAACGATGTCTTGTATGAGTACTCCTTTCTTTGACGCTAGACTTATAGGTTTATAAAGTTTCAGATCTGGTACAATTGGTTATCGGGATTGGTAGCCAACCCTATGAAGGCAATTGAATATCAATAGAGGATCATCCACTCTCGGTTATCACGAGAGGAATATCCCATATGTGCTTGGTCAGATAAACCTCTGGCTAGGGTCATTCAGATTGAGAGAGAAAGAGTTCTCAAAGAGCATCCGATTAGAGCGAGACTATAACAGATTCCGTATGTGACCTGATAATACCATGTCCAATATACAATCTCTAGGATATTAGTTGGCTGAGGGACTATAGATATATAGTAACTATGAACAGACAGGTTTAATGGATTTGATCCCCCTGTATTGTTTGGGGACTATAGCGTAGTGGCCTAGTACGTTCATAGTCGATGAGTTGAGTGAATTATTATAGGGATAATAATTCACTATATCAGAAGGAGTTCTGATGGGAATGACTCACGGCCAACTCGGTATCGGGCCTAGAGGGTCACACATATATAATAGATGCTTTAGCGAATAGAGGATTGGATGGAGATCCAATTAGCCCCTATTCTCATTAGATGAGACTTTATGTTGATGGGCTCCTTGATTAAGGCCCAATTAGAGGCCTAAGGAGATTATTGGATAGAGATCCAATAATGTAATGTTAATGGGTAATTAGATGAAGATCCAATACCCACTAAGGAAGGAGCCCTAGGGTTTTTTAGTGGCTCTCTATGAATAGGAGGGGAGACTCATGTTTGATAGGTTGCAGCTTTACAGATTGGAAGAGTTTCGTTGTAGAGATCCATCATGTGGATAACGCTAGAGAGGAGAATGCTTGACTTCCGTCATCTTCTCCATCCAGATCTGAAATATAAGGATATATAATCTCCCTAGGTAAAATCAATCTCTCACACATCACGATTTTATCGATTTTTATATTTTTCTCGCGATCCCAATATTTTGCATGACGATTTTATCTATTGGGAAATTAGTTTTTTGTTTTGATTTTCGCTGCGCATGTGATGCACCCGCTGAGATTTTTTGACAGTGGTATCAAAGCCAAGGTTTTCATACAAAAGATTATTTTTAAATAGCGTGTAATGAGATTGAATCATGTATAATCGTTCTACACATTCTTGCTACATTTTCATAGTGAAGGCAGCGAGGAGGAGGGGCAACCAGCCACGGCCAGCCCCAGCAGACCACCCACACCAGCAGTGCAGGGCAACCATGCGGCCAAGGCCCCTGCAAGGGGCGACCACCAAAGTGCTTGCAGGGCAATCGCTAACATATGCGTCATGCATGGACGCCAAGGGCGGCACCTATGGGCGAGGTAGCACCGCGACCAAGCCGCAAGGCGCTACTGCTACGAGGCCACAAGTGGCGCCGGCCAGGCTACCGCAACGGCGATCGCTCCTACAAGGGTAGCGCCCAAGGCGACACCGCGCGAGGTGTGGGCCCAACCCTACAAGATGCACACCGTCACATGATGATGGCGATGGTGGCAACGTCGCAGATAGTGTAAGGGAAGAGGGCTAAGACATTCTTTTGAGAAAAGGATGATCATACCCCTATGAATTCAAAAAATTCTGAGGACTATCCTTGTGTACATAATTCTCATAATACCCTCAATAATTCTAGAAATTTCAAAGATTGTCCTCTTATCTAGAATTATGAAAATACCTTTGATAATTTTAGAAATTTTAAGCAAATCTTGATTTCCAAAAAATAATTAATTAAATACTTTAATTAATTATTATATATATCTAGTAATCTTATATATGATGTGATATACATGTGATGTATGATGTGGATGGATGATCATGAGCCATGTGTTGTGATATGTTTAATTATGATTATTATTATTATTATTATTATTGGGGCCTACGAGCCTCTGTTTTTCTCATTTATTGTCGGGCCTACGTGCTTGTGATTATTTGTAATTACATAGAGAGGTGCAACGGGAGCGTGGGGGTTATAGTGGGACCCACGATACCGTGGCGAGAGATCACGACACATGGTGATGTGCCAATGCACACATAGATCTTATTATGAGTGATTATGCCCATTAGCTCAGGCTTAATCATATTAGGTGACGGCTCATGATCATCCGGTGTGGCTTACATATATGATGTGTTATACACCTACTAGATATAAGTATATATATATTTACATACGATGTAGATATATATTAAATATGTATATGTATGACATGACATATTAAGAGACCGATATGAAATAGAAACCCCTCCTATGATAATATTAAGTCGGTAAGCATGAGGCAATAAGATTGACCCACGTGGCCTTCCATCGTTATAGGAAGAAATTGAATCACAATATAGGTTGAGTTGGTCGAGTCCCTCGAGGCTCACCTATCTACGTGATCAAGTTCTTGCCTACGACATAGAGATGTCACTGGTTACCTGAGGACATGGTATGCTTGGTCAAGTCTGTCGATGGCATATCATCAAATCAGACTCATATTGTAACGATGGTGATGACTTAACTGAATATCATGGTTGCTCGAGTCCCTCAAGACCATGATGATTCGGAGGCCGAACATGACGCGAATCACAAGAAGTTGTGATTGGAAAGAGCTGCCTACCTTTTGGGCTTAGTGTAATTGGTCGAGTCACTTGAGGTTGCACTAAGATGCCAATTGGATCCCGATCCCCACTAGGAGTCTGCTGAAGACTTCTATCTCACGTGTCGAGGGTATCACGTGATTTACTAAGAAAATAGTGGGAGTACATTAAGATAGAACTCAATATCTTAATTAGTATTTTCTATAAAATCAGAATATTATTTAATTTACGCTATATCTTATTTGTCACTTGCAAAACCCCTATATGGTATACTTGATGCCAATAGTCTCATTAGTCTAAACGCTCCATAATTTGAGAATTGTTCTCACGGAAGAGAAAATCGTATATGTCCTTAACATGATTATCTCCACGCTGGAAGAAAGGATAAGCGAGGATGAGATCGCTCGCTTTGTGAAGTATATAAATAGTCCTAGAGGATAACCGGTGCGTTGATATTGTATTTCAGTCCCTACTATATTGCTTTTTACTATTTATTATTAACTTTATTATAAACAAGTTTGAGGTGACTCTACTTGAGCTCCTCAATATATTGAGAGGACTGTACCATTAAGAAAGAGAAGTCAGTTCTCTATATTGGTGAGACCAATAGGAAAAGGAAGGCTAGTAAAGACCCTTAAGAAGGGCAAGGGTAAAAAAAGACTAGGTAAGGCAAAGGTTGCTAAGAGAGACCCAGCAAAAGATAAAGGACAGTTCTCCCACTATGGCTATGACAGACATTGAAAGAGGAACTATAAGGGCTACCTTGTAGATAAGGCGAAACAAAAGCTTAGTAAAGCTTCAGGTATATCCATGATCAGTCTTCACTTATAAGATTTTCATGATAACACATAGGTATTGGATACCGGGAGTGTCTATCACATCTGTAATTTGTTGCAAGTTCTGGAAAGACCTAGGAGACTGGATAGAGGCAAGATGGACCTCAAGGTGGGCAATGGAGCAAGAGTTGTTGCAGTTGCCATTGGGGATGTCACCCTACATTTGCCTGGTGGAGCTATCATTGCATTGGATGCATGTCATTTTTGTTCTCTCTATTATCAAAAATATTATATCCATCTCTTGTTTGATAATAAGTGGATATAAATTAGTTTTTGAGAATAATTGTTGTTCAATAATTATGGATAATAAGATCATCACTAGAGGGACTCTTGTAAATAGCTTATATGTGTTAGACACTTCTTCACACATCATAAATATAAATATTTCTAAGAGGAAAAGAGATGAGGTGAATAATGCAAACCTATGACATTATAGGCTAGGTCATATACATGAGGAAAGAATTTAAAAGTTGCTGAAAGATGAATACTTAGATCTATTTAACTATGAGTCATATGCAACTTACGAACCTTGCCTTCGTGGGAAGATGACCAACTCTCCTTTTAGTGGAATTGGAGAGAGAGTCATCGAGTTATTAGAACTCATACATAGTGATGTATGTGGTCCCATGTCGACTCAGGCTATAGGTGGTTACTCATACTTCATTACATTCATTGATAATTTCTCTATGTATGGACACTTATACTTAATGAAGTACAAATCTGAGGCCTTTGAAAAATTTAGGAAATATATGAATGAGATAGAAAACCAAATTGGTAAGACTCTTCAATCAGATCGAGGAGGAGAATACTTGAGTACGGAGTTCACCTATTTCCTCAAAGATAATGGGATTCTATCCTAGTGGGCACCTCCTTATACACCTCAGCTCAATGGTGTATCAGAAAGGAGAAATCATACGATATTATACATGGTGCGGTCCATGATAAGTTTTGCTGACCTACCCATCTCATTCTAGGGTACGCCCTAAAGATCGCAGCTTACCTTCTGAATAGAGTTTCATCAAAGTCGGTAGTGTCTACACTATATGAGATATGAAAAGGAAAGAAGTTCAATCTTAAGATTATTAAGATTTGGGGCTGTTCTGCCTACAATAGAAGACACAACCCCGATAAGTTGGAATCAAGGACAGAATGGTACACATTCGTGGGATACCCAAAGGAAACTTATGGGTATTATTTCTGTCACCCTAAGGACCGAAAGGTCTTTGTTGCCAAGAGAGCCATGTTCCTTGAGAAGGAATATATTCTTGGTGGAAACAACGGGAGCAAGATAGAATTAAGCAAGGTTGGAGGACCTAGCTTAAGCATCATTCCAGAGCCCACGTCTGTTCAGGTACCTAACACACAAATTCTAACTTTACGTAGGTCTAGTAGAGTATCTCACCCTCCTAAAAGATATGTGAGACATATTAGTGGAGATGACTCTCAGAATGTTGATCCTTATATCTACAAGGAGGCTATTATGAGTATAGACTCCGGGAAGTGGCAAGAAGCCATGAATTCTAAGATAGATTCCATATACTCTAACAAGGTTTGGAACCTTGTGGATACACCTGAGGGTATTGTACATATCGACTATAAATAGATCTTCAAGAAGAAGATCAAAGTGGATGGAAAAGTAGAGACTTATAGAGCAAGGCTGGTAGTTAAAGGATATCGTCAAAGATAAGGAGTTTACTATGACGAAACCTTTTCACCTGTAGTCATGCTTAAGTCCATAAGAATTATTTTGGTCATTGCAACACACTATGACTATGAGATATGGCAAATGGATGTCAAAATGGTATTCCTTAATGGCAACCTCTAGGAGGAGGTGTATATAATACAGCCAAAGGAGTTCATATCCAAAGAGAGTCCCGATAAAGTGTGCAGATTGCTTAGATCCATTTATGGATTGAAATAAGCTTCCCGAAGTTTGAATATAAGATTTGATGAGGTGATTAGATCTTATGACTTCGTTAAGAATGAAGATGAGCCTTGTATGTACAGGAAGGTAAGTGGAAGCGCTATCACCTTCTTGGTGCTATATGTGGATGATATCGTAATCATTAGGAATGATGTAGGAATGCTCTTCACAGTAAAGACTTGGCTATCCAGAATCTTCTCCATGAAAGACATAGGGTAAGCATCCTATATTTTGGAGATCCGGATCTATAAAGATAGATCCAAAAGGATGCTTGGCTTGTCCCAGTCTAGGTACATAGACTCTATTGTTAAAAGGTTTGGTATGGAGAATTCCACGAGAGATCTCATACCGATAAGACATGGAATATCATTTTCTAGGAGTATGTCTTCGAAGACTCTTGAAGAAAGAGCAGACATGGATAAGATACCTTATACCTCAGTGATAGGGTCTATCATGTATGCAATGTTATATACCAGGCCTGATATAGCACATGCTCTGAGTGTCATGAGTAGGTATCAGGCAGATCTAGGTTTAGATTACTGGAAGGCAGTAAAGTGTATCCTTAAGTACTTGAGAAGCACTAAGGATCTTTTACTGATATATAGAGAAGGTAGCCTCCAGGTTGAGGGCTACACGGACTTGAGTTTTCAGTCTGACATTGATGATAACAAGTCAAATTCAGGGTTTGTTTTCACCCTGAATGGAGGAGGAGTAAGGTGGAAGAGTTCCATGCAAGATACCACTACTGACTTGACCACAGAGGCGGAATACATTACTACAGTAGAGGCAGCAAAGGAAGGGATGTGAATGAAGAAGTTTATCAAGGATTTGGGAGTCATACCAAGCAACGTATAGTTGACTCCCATATATTTATGATAGCGACATGGCGATAACTCTAAGAAGGGAACCCAAGTCTCAACAGAATTATTCTAAGGAGGTTCCATCTGATTAAGCTAATCATGACTCGAAAAGATATAGAAATAAAAGAGTTTCATCCGGTGATAACATTGTAGATCCACTAACAAAGCCACTGGCTCAAATTATATTTGAGCGTCATAGGGCTCTGATGGGGATCAAACACATAGATAATTGACTTTTGGTTAAGTGGGAGATTGCCAATTATAGGTGCCCTGCAAGCCAATCATATGAGTGATGGCATGTGTGACATGTTGTGTAATCTTTTTTGCTTATGATTAATATTGATATATTCTCACATTATACTATTTGTTGTATATATATTGAGAATCAGATTATAATGAGATCACAATAATGAGATCGATTCACCTTTAAACACAGATCCTAAATAATCCCGGTCATAGGTTACTTGAGAGGGACATTGAGATAACTGGATAGATCAGTATACTATATACCCATCCATATGATGGAGGTGGCTGGTCTCATAGCCACTTGTGTGGAGACACTAAAGATATAGTACAAGTGCTCGTTGGAGAACGAGTTCACTAATTGATCCGTATATGGAATGCAGTATGGTTAATGATACCTAATGTTAGACAGTGATTCCATAGTCCTAGTTGTATATCTGGTCCTTAGACTTGAGATACCAAGGATGCCTTGTATGGGTACTCCTTTCTTTGACGCCAGACTTACAGGTTTGAAAAGTTTTAGATCTGGTATAGCTGGTTATAGGGATTGGTAATCAAATTTACGAAGGCAATTGAGTGTCAATAAATGATCATCCACTCTCGGTATCACTAGAGGAATATCCTATATGTGGTTGCTCAAACAAATCTCTGGCTAGGGTCATTCGGATTGAGAGAGAAAGAGTTCTCTGTATGTAACCTAACAGTACCATATCCAATATATGGTCTCTAGGATACTAGTTGGATGAGTGATTATAGATACACGGTAACTATGGACAGACAAGTATGATGGATTTGATCCCCCCTGTATCGTATGGGGGCTATAGCATAGTGGCCTAGTACATCCATAGTCGATGAGTCGAGTTAATTATTATGGGAATAATAATTCACTATATCAGAAGGAGTTCTGATGGGAGTGGTTCACAGCCAGCACGATATCGGGCCTAGAGGGTCACACATATATGATGGATGCTTCAACAAATAGAGGATTGAATGGAGATTCAATTAGCCCCTATTCTCATTAGATGAGACTATATGCTAATGGGCTCCTTGATTAAGGCCCAATTAGAGACCTAAGGAGATTATTGGATAGAGATCCAATAATGTAAGATTAGTGGGTAATTGGATGGAGATCTAATACCTACTAGGGAAGGAGCCCTAGGGTTTGCTGGTGGGCTCACTATAAATAGGAGGGGAGACTCATGGTTAATAGACTGTAGCTTTAACCACCACCTCCTATTCTTCTCCCTCCCTGTGTGTAAGTTGTGAGATGAGATTGGAGGAGTTTCGCTGTAGAGATCCATCATGTAGATACCGCTAGAGAGGAGAACGCTTGACCTCCTTCATCTTCTCCATCCGGATCTGGAATACAGGGATATATAATCTCCATAGGTAAAATCAATCTCTTATACATTACGATTTTATCGATTTTTGTATTTTTCTCGTGACCCCAATATTTTGCACGATGATTTCATATTCATGGGAAACTAATTTTTTGTTTTGATTTTCGCTGCGTATGTGATGCACCCGCTGAGGTTTCCTAATAGTGTCTGCTCTAAGTACAAACACATTGCGATGTTCAAGTAATACTAGCATCGATATAGATGGCATCATGGCTGTGGGGGTCATGTGGATGCCTTTCACCTTTTCCTTCTTGCGATCGTGGGCCGTGGATCTGAGGTCACCATCATGGAGGACTTGTAGGATTATGGTCTGCTCCTCAGTGAAGTCATGGAAGTAGCCCAAGATAAGGGAGCACTATATCAGAACCCATTGCTGGTTCAGTTGAATATGGCACTTTAGGAAGAGCTTATCCCTACACTTGGAGATAAAGCATCATTGTAAGGGAAGGTTGTGGTCAAATGATCTGTATCTTTTGAGTCTCCTGGACGATCTTTTTAGCTTTGTTCCTTTGAAAATGTGGATACTAATATAGTTGAATATGTGCTGGTGGTTCCCCTTGTAAGACCAACACACGGGGGACATGCAGTCTGGTAGGAAGGAGTTGGCTCGGTTTAGTAGACATGCTTGAGATTTCTGCGAGCTCTTCCAAGCACTGTGTTGAGATCATCTTTTCTTCGTCCTCTCCTTTCCCACATAAGGTCACCTATTTTCTTTTGTCAATCATAAGGTCGTTGGAGCTCCTGGTGTCAACGAGGTTGGTGACAGACTAATGCTTGATGAAGCCATTAATGTCCAATATCTGTGTTGGAGCATGAAAGGTGCAGGTGGCTAATTGTGGTTTTTCCTTCATATCCTTCTCCTCAGACTCGAGAGCCATATCTTTGAATTTGGGTTATTCAGTGGGCTCAACAATAGAGGTCTCACTTTTTCATAATGAGGTCTCAGTTTATTACAATGCCAACATAGGCCCTTTGCTGATCTGTCACGAAACTCTTCTCTTGTTAACTTTTTCAACTGAGGTGATCAGCTGGTGGTAGATGGGGCTGGGAGTCTCTATGCTGCTGGTCGTAAGGCAGCTTTGATCCTCTAAGCATCTTGGTTCAGCCTGTCTTCATATAATCGTGTGAAGGAGATGGCCGCCTTACATGTGTATGGTTGTCACGCTTTAAATTCTTCTTGAAGCTCTAACTTCAAGCCCATAATGAAAGTTCTCAATATCTATTTTTTAGACTAATCATGAGTTTGATTAGTTAATCTTTCAAACCTAATTTGGTACTCTTGGATGGTAGAGGTTTGATGGATCTTTGTTACTTCTTCATCAAGGTTCTTGTAATTGATTGGTGTTGAAGGTTTATATGCTTTTGGTTGGGATGTGGCTCTCATGCTCTGAGCATCTTGATTGAGGTGCTCTTCTTGAAGTTGTATAAAGGAGATCGACATCGTCAAGGTGGGCTGCCATGTCTTATCATTGGTTCTTATCTCTGATGGGTTCTTTTTGAAATTAGAATATGCTCCATGTTGTGATCTTCTTGGGCTTGGTGATCACCCGATCTAAACTCTTTGAAGAGAGCATATAATTTAGCATACATACGCATCTCGAAAGCCTCCAATTTAGCTTTGAATAAGCCCAACGATGTCATGACGTAAGGATCTCCAACCTGTCAAACAAACCGACTGAAAAGTGTACTTGCAATTGTTAGGTTGAAGATAGTGAATGGCAGCAATGTCAGGACTATGGGGGTGAAGACTCCAAGTGGAGGATGGCAGCCAAGGGTAGCAGCGAAAACGGAGTAAGAAGAAGGCAACAACAATGTCGGTTGTGACTGCGCTGCGACTTCGTGGCTGCAAGTGGCATCAGTTGCAGCAAGGGTGCAACTTCAATAGGAGGAAAATAGGGCAGCGATGTACACGACTATTGTGGAGGAGGGCAACAGCGGTATGGAGCAAGAGACAGCTGTTGTTGTGTTTAATTTATTGCTAGCCGCGATCAAGATAGTTGGCAATGAACGATTGTTGTGGGCTGCGATGTAAACAAATTACAGTAGTCTTTTGGAGAACCCTTTTCATCTGATGGTGTATGCAAAGTTTAATCTTCTTGTGTAGTTGTCATTATAGTCTTCTGGAGAACCCTTTTAATCTGATGGCTAGTGGTAGTACTATGTCTGCTTTTGAGGATTGCCACTTTGTAGTCTTCCTGAAGTATCATAAGGAAATCAACTAGTAGTTGTTTTACCTTTGAGCATCTTTTATCATAAATTAGGATTTGTCCATTAAAAATCTTATTTTCAAATTTGTCATTACTTTCATGATCAGACTCCACATTATTAATTTTCGGTTCCTCCTTAGCTGGTTCAATTGTTAACAATTTGTCACAACCTTCATTATCAGACTCCATATTATCAATTTTTTATTTCTCTTTTATTGGTTCGATCGTTAAAAGCTGCTCTTCTATATTGACCACTTTAACATCATCCTTTATTGATTTTTCTATTTATTGAAACTTCTATTTTGATAAATATCTATATTGATTTTTTCTTCGTGCTTACTGCCAAATGATATGGTGCGGGGATGGAAAGCTTTAACTTTATACTGAATCTCAGGATTAAGTCCCTCAAAAACTTTTCTCACCAATTGTATCTCAGACCAATCTCAGGTTTGGTTCAATAGACACTCAAACTTGCTCTGGTACTTATGTACTATGAAAGTTCGACAGATTTTGGTTAGCTATCCATTAATGTTCTTGTATTTCGATGGTCCGAAGTGAATCAGGAGCTCTCTCTTGAACTGTCCCCATGAAGGGACTTCGTGATAGGTCTCATACAAATCATGTCATAGGATCACACTACCTTCGAGTTGTGTGAAAGATATCTCCACTATTGATTCGTCCGGAGTTATGTGAAAATGAAAAAACTTTTCAGAACATGAGATCCAACCAATTGGGTCTCCATCGTTCCATCTAGGAAATTCTATGTGTGGGTATTCTGTGTCTTGCCCTTGGTCATATTTTTCAAATATCTTCCTTTTGAGACTAAAACTTTCATCATGCTGAGGTTTGTTGGGGCTCTTTGATTGACTTCTTCTAAATTCACGGAGGAGTTCTTGCAATTTATTGTCTATGCAAAGCATCAAATCTCAAATCGATCGGTCTTTGATGTTAGGATGAGGTTGTTGAGATTATAGTGGGTAGGATGATGGTTGGATTAGGTTGCGATTGAGGAGGAGGAAGGCAGCAGCGACAAGCAGAGTAGTGGCTATTGCAGAGGAAGAGGCTGCACGGCAATAGAAGGGGCGGTTGGAAGTGAGGGTTGTGTGCTGTAGCGGAAGACAACAGTGACAATGCTACTGTATATGGCCTTGAGCATGAAGGTAGCAACAATGGCTATTGTGGCAAGGGAGAAATGGAAGAGTAGCATAGTAGTGGTGCTCTTCTTCTTTTCTCTCTCTTTTTTTTTTATTGTGGCTGTAGCGAAGATGTGGTACCTTCTTGTTCAAGATGCTGGCAACAAGGAGGGAAGGGACAACGATTGTGAGGAGTGATGGAGAGCTTGTTCAAGATGCAAGCAGCAAGGAGGGAAGGGACAACGACTATGAGGAGTGATGGAGAGCTTGTTCAAGATGCTAGCACTAAGGAGGGAAGGGATAGCGGCTATGAGGAGTGATGGAGAAGTTAAGGGCAGTGGCAGTCGATGGCTGAGAGCAGAAGGCAGCAGCCGACGATCAAGGTTGTGCATCAGTGGGTAGTGGCAGGGAGGAAGAGGTAGCAGTGGCAGCAGCAATGGCTGCAGCAGGGGAGGCGAGCTAATGGCAGCTAATAGGGGCGGTGGTAGCAATGGCAAAGGGTTGAGACATATGTGCACGCTAGCGGGTGGGGCTACAGACAACAGATGGGGAGATGACAGTGGTAGGAAACGGTTGCTGCAAGGGAGGGCTTGGCTATGGCTGTGTGGCAGCAATGAGGGCTATGGCGAGGGATGTGAGTGGTGATGGCAGCTTGCATGGCTGCACAGAGGAGGAGCAAAGGGTGATGGCAGCGGGTGCTGTGGCTGGCTACAGCGGTAGGGGAGAAAAAGAGGCAGAGGAGGCAGCGGTTACTGAAGAGGTGGTTGGGAAGAGAAGAAGGCAACGACCAATGATGGGTGGTAGTGGCGGTAGCAACCGAAGCTGGCTACAACTGCAGTGAAGAAGGCTGGTGGTTGGCTGCAGTTGCGGGGAAGAGGTTGGGTAGCACTGGAGGGAGAAGAAATGACAATGCTAGATCTGGCAGTTGGTAGCGGTGGTGGTGGAAATGCAAGGGAAGGAAGGCATGGCTTAGAGCAAGGGAAGCAGGGGATGCAGCAGCATCAGCAGCAAGGAGGCAACGACAAGGAAGAAAGGGGAGGAAGAGAGATGGCTGGCAGGTTTTTTTATTTGTTTTTTGATGATGGCAAGAGCAACTATGAGGATGATGAACGGTAGTAGTGAAATGTCAAAGAATGTTGCTCTAATACCAAATGATAGAATCCTAAAGGATTATATTGATTCTTTGATACCAAATGATAGAATCCTATAGTTTTATCATGGAGGAAGAGGGTAGAAAAGAGGGATAATCGATCTCTTCGACGGGATCAGACCTTCTAGATCACTTTAAGGGAATCTACCTCCTAGGGTTTCTGCCTATTGCTAAAATATAACTACTTTATTGATTGATTTTCATAAAAGAGTTTACAGTCTTCTTTATATGGCTTCGCCAAGAGTCTGGCTAACTTCAAGTCTTAACTAACTAATAACTTCTAACTGAAAATAACAACTGACTCAATCCCAACTAAAGATAAAAACCACTCTAACCACTCATAACTAACTTAATGAGATTCACTCGATCGATAACTATGACTAACATGACAGCTTAAATAGATAGGCCCGACTTAGCTAGGGTCCTAACACGACCTTTTGAGGATGTGGACAGCAATATGCTCGAATATGTGCTAGTGATTCTTCTTGCAAAATCAGTATATGAATATTGTATAGCCTGGTCAAAAGTAGTCAGCTCAGTTCGATGGAGACTTTTAGCAAGCTTTTGCAAGTGTTGTGTCGAGATCGTCATTCTTCGCTCCCATGTTTCTCGCATAAGGTCACTTATTCTCCCTTGCCATTCATAAGATTGTTGGTGAGGACAGTGACAGGTTGCTGCTTAAAGAATTCTTCAACTTTTGCTGCTTGCAGGTTCGCATGGCCGGCTAAAGCGTGAGTCGTGCAATCGGCTGGCTGTGGGTCCTTCTTTGTGTTCTCCTTCTTAGGTCCTGGGCCTCTTCTTTAGATTATTTAATAGATTTTATCATGGAAAGCTCTCCTTTTTTGCAGTAATGGTTGCGGCTCCAAAGTTCATTATAATGATAACAAAGGCCCTTCGTCGATCTGTCGCATAGCTATTCTCTCGTCAATTTTGTTGGTAGCAAAGAATGGAGGGTGAAATGTAGGCCTAAGAATTTCAAGACACATAAGTTTTTGCTCTGCCTTTGTAAAATATGATATGAGCCATAAAGAATTTTCTTTCTCTTGTGAAAAAGAAGGAAAGAAAACAATGGAGGAGTTGTAACACATCATTAAGAAGAGCTCTCAATTTTGTAGATGTGAATTTTGTAAAGAAAATTTTAAAAATAAGCTAAAAATTCCAAGAAGATTAAAAAATTTAGGAGCTACTCATGTATTTAAAATCATCTCATATAATTTCAAGTAAGCATAGCAAATAAATTTATAAAATAGTAAAAAATTAATTATATGTAAATTTTCTCTTCTTTTTCTGAATAATAAGATAAAAAAATAGAGTTTTCAAGACATTAAAAGAAAACTTAATCTCATGAAATCTAGATCAACAATTCATATATTTTCATGATTTAGCATTCCAGGTTTTTTTCTAAGAAAATCAAATTGTTCTTCATTTAAAGGTTCTGTAAAAAATCTGCTAATTGATGTTTAATGTCAATAAATTCCAAGAATAAGTCTTAACAGTATACATGATCCATAATAAAATGATGTCTAATATCAATGTGTTTGGTTCTTAAATGTTGAATAGGATTTTTGGTTAAATATATAGCACTTATGTTGTCACATTTTATAGGAATAATTTTCAATTTCATTGTATAATCTTCTAGTGTGTTTTTCATCCAAATGACTTGGGCATAACATATACTAGCTGCAATGTATTATGCTTCCGTAGTAGATAAGGCTACTGAATTTTGTTTCTTGGAAGTCTTATAAACAAGTGCATGCCCTAAAAATTGATATGTTCTGGTAGTAATTTTTCTATCTATTCAACAACCACCAAAATTGATATTTGAACAAGCAATCAAGTCAAAGTTCTTTGATTTTAGATACCATAGCCCAAGTTTTGAGGTTCCCTTTAAGTATCTAAAGATTCATTTAACTACTTTCAAATGAAAAAAGTTCAGGATTAGATTAAAACCTTTTACATAATCCAACAATAAACATGATATTCGGTCTAATAGCAGTTAAATATAATAAACTTCTTATCATTCCTCTAAGTTTTCTGATCAAAGATTTCTCCTTAATTGTCTAAGTCCAACTTTGTAGATGTGCTCATGGTAGTATTTAATACTTTAGCATTTTTCATCCCAAAACATTTTATCAAGTTTAAGGTGTATTTAGTTTGACTAATAAAGGTGTCATCATCTAGTTGTTTTATTTGTAATCCTAAGAAGAATGTTAACTCACCCATTAAACTCATTTTAAATTCTTGACTCATTTCTTTAGCGAAAGACTCACATGAAGATTCATTTATAGATCCAAAAATAATATCATCAATATAAATTATAATAATCAAAAAATTATTTTTAAAATACTTAAAAAGTAATGTGGTATCAGCCTTGTCTTTAGAAAATTTATTTGAAATAAGAAAAAAATTAAGTCTTTTATACTAATCCTGAGAGGCTTATTTTAATCCATAAAGAGCTTTTTGTATGTTTGAAAACATGATTAGGAATAAGATTATTTTTAAAACTGGGAGGATATTCAACATACACTTCTTCGCAAATGAATCCATTTAGAAAATTACTTTTAACATCTATTTGAAATAACTTAAAATTTTTAAAAGATGTAAAGATAAGGAGCATTCTTATAGCTTCAAATCTAGCTACGGGAGTGAAGGTTTCATCATAATCGATTCCTCCTTCTTAGTTGAAACCTTTGGCCACTAATCTAGCTATGTTTCTAACCACGATACTATTTTCAACTTGCTTGTTTCTAAAGACCCATTTAGTATCAATCACTAAACGATCATTAGGTCTAGGAACAAGCTCCCATACCTTATTTCTCTCAAATTGATTAAGCTCTTTATGCATTGCATTAACCCAAGAATCATCTCTTAGGGCCTCATCAATGCACTTTGGCTCGATTTTAGAAAGAAATATAGTATTTGCATAAAAATTCCTAAAAAAAGATCGAGTTTGAACTCCTTTTGATGTTTCTCCAATTATACGCTCCTTAGGATGATCATTCATATACTTCCATTCCTTGGGTAAGGATTTGGAAGTAGATTCACCCAAGTTACTTTTAGGAGTATTATCATTTAAATTCAAAGTGCCAAGATCAATTTCATCATCAAAATCAATCTTCTTAAATTTGAAAAACTTATTAAAAACAGCATAAATTGATTATTCTATTACTAATATTCTTTTATTAAAAACATGATAAGCTTTTGAAATAGAAGAATAACCTAGAAAAATAACTTCATCGGATTTTGCATCAAATTTTCCTAAAGCATCCTTCTCATTAAAATAAAACATTTATAACCAAATATTTTAAAATAAAAAATATTGAGTTTTTTTACCATTCCATAATTCATAAGGAGTTTTAGTGAGTAATGGTCTTACAAGAACTTATTTGAAACATAGCAAGCGGTATTAATGGCTTTAGCCCAAAAATATTTGGATTTGAGTAGACTATATTCGTTCAACATTGTTCTAGCCATTTCTTATAAGCTCCTATTTTTTCTTTCTACTACTCCATTTTGTTATGGATTTTGTGAAGTAGAAAAATTATGAATATACCCATTTGATTCATAAAAATTTTGAAAACTATTGTTTTAGAATTCTCTACTATGATCATTACGTATTGAAGAAATCACACCATCCTTTTTCATTTTGAATAATTTTAAAAAAATCTATAAAATATTTAAATGTATCACTTTTATGTCCCAAGAATTAGGCCCAAGTGTATCTACTAAAATCACCCACTATAACAAATGCATATTTGCTATCACCTAAACATGTAATGTTAATTGGTTCAAATAGATCCATATGGATTAATTGAAGTGGACTAGAGATACTTATTTTATTTTTTAACTTAAAGCTACTCTTTATTTATTTTTCTAATTGACAAGTATCACATACTTTATCTTTGATAAACTTAAGATTATGTAAGCCTCTTACTAGATCTTTGGTAGAAATTTGGTTTAAAAGATTCATACTAGCATGACTACTCTCTTATGCCAAATCCAAGCATCATCATTCGAAGCCGAAAAACAAGTTTCATCACAAAATTTTTCAATATCTATGGTGTACACATTGTTGTTTTTTAAGGTAATTAAAAATTTATTTTTGTGTGACAATTAAATTATGCAGGCATTAGGTTGAAATAACTATATATCCTTTATCATATAATTAGCTAATACTAAGCAAATTATGTTTCAAGCCATCAACTAACAACATATCTTCAATCAAGAGGTTTGATGTATTACCTATAGTTTATTTTTCAATAATTTTACCCTTGTTGTTGTCTCTGAAAGTGACAACTTCTTCACTAAAGCTAGTGAGCTTAGAAAAACAAGTTGTCTTTCTGATCATGTGCCTTGAGCATCTACTATCGATATACCACTTGGTGCTCCTAGCTTTAGTTTGGAGACAAACCTACAAGAAATATATTTTTGATTTAGGTACCCATTTTACATTGGGTCATTCATAAAGAACTTTACCTTTCTTTTCTAGTCGTTTTTTGTTGTATGAAGTTCCCTTGGGAACCCAAACTAATTGTGTGGACTACATTTTCTAAATAGGCATTTATTTACCTTATGTCCCAATTTTTCACAAAGATTACATTTGATTTTTGGTTGTAAATTTAAGGTAGGTCCTTTTACAAAGATGGTTAGCTTTTGTTGAATGTTATAAACCTATGCCATTTCTTCTATTAATATGATCCTTATTGGCAAAGATCATATTTAGGGATTTGTTCTCAATTTTAAAATTTCTAATGTTGTCTTAAGTATGATCTTTAAAACTATATAGCATCTTACATTTAGAACATGGGTTATGTGATACTAATAAATCATGCATTTCATCAAGTTGACTAACTAACAAATCATGATCATTCTTAAGCAACTTAAAAGATTTGCTAATTTTTCTAAACTCATCAAACAAATCATGGAACATATTTAATAACTCCGAAAAAGAAATGCTTATGAATCACTAACATCATCTTGGATTGCCATTAGAGCATAGTCAACAACTTCTTCTTTGGAGTAGTATTCTTCATCCGAAGAGCTTTAATCATCCCAAGTGGCCAAAATTGTTTTCTTCTTGTGAGATGACTCCTTAAATTGAGGACATTCATTTTTGAAACATCCTGATTTTTTACATTCATAGCATATGACATTGTCATTCTTTGATTCTTTTTTGTTTTTATAGTTTTTATTCTTTTTCATAAATTTTTTAAACATTCTTGATAGTAGTTTAATATCATGGTCCTCATTACTCGAGGAGTCATTTGTTGTTCGAAGTGCTACATCTTTCCTACTCTTTGGAAGGAGCTCATCAACTCATCATAAGCTTTATAGTTCAGTTCATATATCATGAGGTGAGCCAATAAGTTCTTCAAGAGGTAAGTTATTTAAATTTGATCCCAATTTTTAGGTAGAAATCTTAAAATGTTATCCACAAGTTCAAAATTCAAAAAATATTTTTTAAGTGCTTTAAAGCTATTGACGACATCCGTGAAACGGGTGTACATGTCTCCAATGGACTCACTTGGTTTCATTCGAAACAACTCATAATTATGAACTAAAAATGTTAATCTTAGATTCTTTTACTCTACTAGTCCCCTTGTATGTGATTTCTAGTGTATGCCAAATATTAAAAGTCGATTCATAAATGGAAATATGATTAAATTCTTTCTTGTCAAGAGCATAATATAAGGCATTTGTAGCCTTTACATTCGAAGAAAAATTCTTCCTTTCCAAATCATTCTACTTATTTATTAGTTTTGAAGGTTTTTCAAATCCATTCTCTATAATGTTTCATAAATTAAGGTCTAAAGAACTGAGAAAAATATACATTATTGTCTTCCAGTATATGTAATTCATCCCATTGAATATGAGAGGACGTGAAATGAAATATCCCTCATTTATGTCAAAACAAGCTATTTACTCAAGTGTGTTAATCCTATGAGTAAGTAACTTGGCTTTGATACTAATTGTTAGGATCAATTGACACTAAGATGAAGAATTAGTACGAGAGAAATAGTGCTCGTTTAAAAACTTTCTTTTATAAAGTAGGGAGTAAACAACAACAAAAACTTTTCTTTATATTTTGACAAAACCGATTTCAAGCTGATTTGAAAAAAGTAGAGAGATTAAAGCTCGTATCTAAATAGAGAATGATTAAGAGCAAGCAAATACAATAAGTAAAGTAATTAAAGCACACTTATAATTATAGTGGTTCGGACTCAACCGGTCTACGTCCACTCCTCGAGTCCTCCTCCTTGAGGCACACTAGCATCCACTATCAATCTCATTTGGGTGAAGACCAAACCCTTATAACTGGAGCTTACAAGGGAGACTCTTTACAAGAATTTTTTCAACTTTGAGCTCACTGCCTTTCCCTTTTCTTTTTATTATGATTAACACAAGTTTTTCAAAGAGATTTAATCCTAAAAATTATTGTATGGAATGCAAGAAAACTTGAGAAATTTATAGGCCGCAAATGCCTTCAGAATTTGGAGCCAAGATTCAAACGTATCTAGAAAATACGAGTATGGGCGGTTCACCCGCCGGTGCTGGTGGTTCACCCACCGAAAGCACCCTGGAAACAGGGTATGGGCAGTTCAGCCATCGTCAACCGCCCGAAAACCAATCATCAAAATTTTTTGAAAAGTGATTCCCTCCACTTTTTGAATTTCGATTTGAATTTTATATTAAATAATTTTTTGGTTAATTAATTGAGCTCAACCTAAGCTCAATCAAACCCCTTTAGTGGACCCGATTGCCTCATTGAGTTGATTTGGATTTCATTCAAATCAAACTTAATTAGGACTCAATCCCTAACTATGATTCAATAATTATAACCATAATGACCATCAAGCTAAAACAATGACCTAACTCCTGCCAATCTGGTAGCCTTTGACATTCTTGCGGTGAGTATAACAGACTTCTTCCGGTGATCTCCCAGTGTGTTCCCAGTGAGCTTCCCGATCCGTTCGGCGAACTCCTAGTGAACTCCTTGCGAGATCCCATTACATTTTCCGAACCTTGGCCCGATGCACAAACTTGATCTTGGCCCAACATATAGCAGTAACTCAATTCCTCTATCATAGTTAGACTTGCAATACTTCCTTGAACACATACATGTTAGATTAAATACTTATCAACTAATTTTATCATTAAAATCTAAGATTCAATTGGTTCCCCTTATTCAAATTGATTCCTAGTTGCCTCAAGTCTGGTCTACGCCAGCCAACATGGCCTAATCAGTTAACATGACTCATAGACTAGGACCCAACCCTATTAGGGTCCTATCACTGTCACAGCCACGTGGAGTTTTGTTAGAACCCTGGCGGATTCTAAGCTTGGGGTTGATCTCTATAGGGGATCAACCTCCTTGGAACTCTATAGGGGTTCCCTCATCCAAAGCGCTGCTCAAAGGTTGCATGAAAGACTCTTTAATTCATGATAAAAAGTGGAGGATTACAAGGCTATTTATAGGCCATCTAACCCTAATTCCTAAGAGGACTCCTACTTCAAGACTCCTATCTTTAAGCAACTCTTAATGCTAATTTCCAACTGGCCTAACTAGGGGTGGTCGGTTGCTTATTATTTTTCTAATCCTATCCTAACTTAATCTCCTTCTTAACCAACCCCCTCTTTAACTAGGATAAGGGGTGGTTAATTAAGGTAACTAAATATCTTCCTAAACTAATCCTATCCTAGCCGGCCTCCCTTCTTTCCTTAATAGGGGTCTGCTAGATAGGATTTACATGAATACCGTTAGATTTTATATGATTGCCCTCTTTAATTAGGACTCCCCTAGCTGGAGTCCTAACAGACCCGCCCTCTTCAAATCAGCCTTGTCCTCGAGGCTGATGCTTCTTGAATTCTGAAAATTTGATTTTTAAATCGTTAGAGTTCTCCTAAGTGGCTTCTTCTTCTGGAAGGTTCGCCCACCGTATTATCACTTTAGTAGTAGGTCATCGTCATCGTGTCATAATCCTTCGGTCAATAATGGCACTCGAATGGGACTGGAGCTCTCCTTGGACAGTCATATTTGGTAGATGTCTTTGAACTGTCTCGTTCTGTCCTAACTTGAGCCTTAAGCATGACATATAGAAGACTGGATGGATTCGAGAGTTGGCAGGTAGGTCAAATTTGTATGCTACTACTCTGATACACTCCACAATCTGATAAGGTCCATAGAATTGAGGTGAAAGCTTCATGGATGCTTTGGTCTAGATCGATATTTGCCTGTATGGTTAAAGTCGTAGAAATCTCCCACTGAAAATTCTCTTTTGCCTTTGTGTTGATCATATTGCTGCTTCATCCTTGCTTGAGTTTCAATGAGGTTATCTTTTAATAGCTTTAGCATTTTGTCTTTGTTCTGTAGTTCCCTGTCTACTTGTTCTACTTTAAAGGTGCCCAATACATATTTTGGGATTATAGGGGGAGGCCGGCCATACATAGCCTCATAGGGTGTAATTTTCATAAATGAATAATAAGTTGTACTATATCACCACTCGGCCTAAGGGAGCCACTTTGTCTACTCTTTCGATCGGTCACTAGTGAACCATCTGAGGTAAGTTTCTAAACACCTGTTCACCACTTCAGTCTGGTCATCGGTTTATGGGTGATATGTTGTGCTTATATTCAATTTAGTGTCTTGCATCTGAAATAATTCTATCCAGAATTTGCTCATGAAAACCCTATCACGATCACTTACGATAGATCTTGGCATCCCATGCAACTTCACAATATTGTCCATAAAGATTCGGGCAATGCTGGAAGCAGTGTAAGGATTACAAATTGTACAAAAGTAAGCACACTTTCTAGGCGATCAACAATAACAAGAATCATACCTTTTCCTTATGATGAGGGCAGCCCTTCAATGAAATCTATTGATATATCAATCCATATCGTGTCCAGGATAAGTAGAGGTTACAGCTTTCTAGGGTTTGCCACTATTTCGTCTTTATGTCGTTGGCACACATCACATTATGTCATGAAGTTAGCAATAGCATTTTTCATCCCTTCCAAATAAAAATTTTGCTTAATTCTCTTCTAGGTTCTAAGGAACCCCGAATGCCTGGCCATGAGTGTGACATGCATCTCTTGAAGGATGGTTTTTATGCAACTAGAATTTGGTGCAAGCACAATACGTCCCTTATAGCGTAGGTCTTTTGAGTCCCAACTGTAATGAGCTATAGAACCTAGTTCTCCCTCCAATTTTTTTATGATCTTGCTATTTCCTGGATCTTCTTGCCATTCTCTCCTAATGTCTTCAAGGAAGTTGCTGACTGAAAGTGAAACGATCGAAAATTCAGCTTGCTTGAGTAGTCGTGAAAGTGCATCTGCAACAATATTTTCTTTCCCCTTTTTATAAATTATTTCATAATCATATCCAAGAAGCTTTGTTATCCATTTTTGCTACGCAGGGGAAGATATCTTCTGCTCTAAGAAATATTTCAGGCTCTTATGATCAATCTTGATTTAGAAGCATCGTTCGATTAAGTACGATCTCCATTTAGCCACCACATGCACAATTACGAGCATTTCCTTGTCATAAATAGTCATCTTGAGATGGGAAGGAGATAAAGCCTTACTTGTATATGCTAGAGGGTGGCCATCTTGCATTAACACAACACCTATTCCCACTCTAGAGGCATCGACTTCAATAGTAAAAGTCTTGTCGAAGTCGGGTAATGCTAGCACAAGCGTTATCATCATTGCGGTTTTTAGGTCATCAAAGGTGGTGGAGGCTCTATTCGACCACTGGAAAGTATTTTTTTTCAACAAGGAAGTAAGAGGTGCACTGATCTTCATGTAGTCTTTCACGAACTTGCAGTAGTAGCCCATTAAACCGAGAAAGTCGTGCAATGATTTTATGTTTCTTGGGGTCGGCTAGTTCTGCATTGCTTCAATTTTGGAAGTGTCCACCGCCACTCCTTCCTCTGATATGATATGCCCAAGATAGTCCACCTTCTATTGAAAAAAAGCTACACTTTGACTTTTTGATAGAAAGAACATGCTCTCGAAGAATCGTCAAAATAAGTCATAAGTGCTTAAAATGACTTTCAGTAGAAGGGTTATAAATAAGGATGTCATCGAAGAAAACTAGCACAAACTTATGAAGATAATTTCGGAAGATGTCATTCATAAGACTTTAGAAATTGGAGAGAGCATTGGTGAGGCCAATTGGCATTACTAGAAATTCATAGTGGTTATTATGTGTCCAAAAGGTAGTTTTCAGTATATCCTTTTCGCACACTCGTATATGATGATATTCGGATCGAAGGTCCAACTTTATGAAGATCCTTGCTTCCTTTAGTTCATCAAGCAACTCATCTACTACTAGAATAGGGTACTTATCCTTGACAGTTATACTATTGAGAGCTCTCTAGTCGATGCACATTCACCACATTCTATCCTTCTTTCGTACAAGGAGTACCGGTGAAGAGTAGGGGCTGTAACTTGGCCGAATAACCCCTGCTTCAAGCATATCTTTCATAATCTTTTCTATTTTGTCTTTCTATAGATGAGGGTACCAATATAGCTAAGTGTTTGTTGGAGGTTTGCCCGAAAGAATCGATATCCAATGATCATGCTGGTGGCTAGGGGATAGGCTATGCGATTCATCAAATACATCCAAAAATTTAGTAAGTGAAGTAGATTTGCGTCTTCAACTTTAGTTGTCTCCTCCTTGGATTGTTGCTCAAGTTGTACGAAGAAGCCACTGCATGATTTTTGCAATACTTTCTCCATTCATTGTGTGCAAATCATCGATATGTCACTCCCTCGTTTGCCACCGCGTAGTACCACCTTTTTTCCCTAGCTGCAAAACTTCATGATTAATTTCAAAAAATGCCAGGAAATATCACCTAATTTATCAGCCATTTGATGCCAAGCACGCTTCATAATCATCAAGAGGGAGGAGGAAAAAATCTATGACTATTTCTTGATCCTGCAACAAAAGCTTCACTCATGGGCACCGGCGATCACACTTTAGAATTCATTCGTCGATGACTTTAACATCAAACTTGCTGTAATCTTCAATATGTATGGCCATCTGGATAGCAACCTTACTGTCATGAAATTATTAGTGCTCCCGGTGTCAATGAGAATGGTAATCAGTTGTTGCTTCAGAAATCCTCCTATTTTTATCGTTTATGGGTTTGCGTAGCCGACAAGAGCATGCATTATAATATCAACCGACTGCTCTTCTTCATTCGTGACCTCTACCTCATGCTCTTGGACCTCCTCCTCCAATCTTCAAGAGGCTTGATCAATAGGAGGTGGCCCTTTTTGCAGTGATAATCGTGACTCTATGGTTCATCACAATGCCAACAAAGCCCCTTTATTGATCGATCACGTAGTTCTTCCCTTGTTAATTTTTTTGGTAATAAAGATGACTGGGAATAGAAGGAGGCTTATATGCCATGGGTCTAGGAGTGGTTCTTGTGCTTTGAGCATCTTGGTTGAGCCGCTCTTCTTATATCCGGGAAAAAGAAATTGCAACAGCAATGCTACGGGGCTACTACGCCTTAACCTCCCCTTTTATCAATGGTTTGAATCCCTCAATGAAGGTACCTAGCAATTGTTGGTCAGTCCAATCATGAGCAAGGTATGATAGCTTCTCAAACATGGTTTGGTACTCTTGAATTGTAGAGGTTTGCCAGATTTTTGTGAGTTGGCCGTCGATATTTTTGTACTCCATAGGTTCGAAACGGTTTAGTAGTGTGTTTTTAAATTGATTCCATGTTAGAGCCCCATAATTATATTCCAGCCAATTGTACCATTGAATAGGATCTCCTTCAAGGTGGATGATAATGATTTCCACCATAGCATCGTCCAACGTTCGGTAGTATCAGAAGTAACGTTCGGCACACGAAATCCATCCCACCACGTCTCCTTCTTCCTATCGTGGAAAGTCCACCCTCATGCATAGCTGACATATGTTTGAAGATTGTCCCTCCCTTCCTGAAGGCTTCTCTAAACTCTCTCCTTGCTGAGATATGGTTGGACTTGGTGGTTGTCCAATTTTGAATTCTGTGAACAAAGTGCGTAGTTTATTCTCCAAGCGCGATTCGAGCCGCGATTCAAGCCGAGATTCCAATGCTGCAAACTTGGCATAAATTGGATCTTGAGAAGCCATGGCATATGCCTATAGATTAGATATGTCCTTGCCTTTTTTCTGTTGATGGGTCAATGGAATGGGTGGTGGAAGATTTTAGACAATCAGTTGGTGATAGAAGGGTTCGGTTGCAATGGTTTTCTATTTTGGGCTGTCATTTTTTGTGGTTTTAGGGTTATGAAAATAGGTTATGATAGTTGTGTCTAAGGCTAGAGGAATGCCCTAAAGGTGTCTTGGGTAGTGGCAGCAAGATGGTTGGGTTTCGGTGGGTTAGGAAGAAGGAAGACAAAGGTGCAGTAGTAGATTTTTCATCAAAAAAAGTCCAACAGTAAAGATGTAATTTTTCCCAAAAATTTTCAATAAAAATTCAAGTGAAACTTAAGGGGGATCCACTGGTAAGTAAGAGGTAATGCCGATAAATTTTTTTTAAAGAAATAACATTAATAGTTTCAGCAAAATCAAAGATCACAAAGAAGTGCGATAGTAAATTTTTATATCTAAACTATAGTAGCTTAGATGTAAAAGATGAGCAGGTTATTTTGATGATTTTTTGACAAAACCAAATGGAGATCTGAGGATAGGAAGTTAAAAATCCATGGTAGAAATTTTGTAGTAATTAGATCAGTAAAAATACTAAGGGGTGTGCGGTTGGAATTCTGCAGCATAACTTTCGTAGTAAAGATGAAAACTTTGCAATGAAAAGTTTATGCAGCAATATGGGAATAATTTTTTTGGGTTTTTGGATTAAGGATAACTAAATTTCAGTAGTAGTAAGGTAAAAAACTAGAACTTGTTGCAATTCATGGGGAGATCAAAGGATGATCTGCGATAGTGGAGATGACGACTTAATTCGGTGACAATCTTTAAGCAATTATGGGAATTGCTTTGGATGGCTATGAAAGGGCAGTGAAATGCCAAGAACGCTACTCTGATACCAAGTGTTAGAACCCTAGGGGATTCTAAGCTTGGAGGTGATCTCTATAGGAATCAGCCTCCTTGGAACTCTATAGGGGTTCCCTCCTCCAAATCACTGCTCAAAGGCTGCATAAAAGACTCTTCAATTCATGATAAAAAGTAGAGGATTATAAGGTTATTTATAGGCCTTCTAACTCTAATTCTTAAGAGGACTCCTACTTCAAGACTCCTACCTTTAAGCAACTCCTAAGCTACTCCTAATGCTAACTTCCAACTGGCCTAACTAGGGTGGCTGGTTGCTTATTGTTTTCCTAATCCTATCCTAACTTAATCTCCTTCTTAACCAATCCCCTCTTTAACTAGGATAAGGGGTGGTTAATTAAGGTAAGCAAATATCTTCCTCAACTAATCCTATCCTAGCCGACCTCCCTTCTTTCCTTAATAGGGGTCGGTTAGATAGAATTTACATGAATGCCCTTTGATTTTATATAATTGCCCTCTTTAATTAGGACTCCCCTAGCTAAAGGCCTAACAAGTTTTCCCTAACTCTGCAGTTGACCATCAAACGCTGTAGCAATCCGACATCGGCATATTCTTTCTTGGTAGCTGTAGCTCCTGTAGCAATATTCTTTTCCCACGTCGGCAAGTCCAACATCATCGCCCACAAGCCATCAATATAGTGCTCCCCCTTCTTCTCACAATCGCTTCCCTTCCTCATTGTTCAACAATGGTAGTCCTCATCTTTGCTAATCTTTCATTGTCGATTTCCTCCGAGCACCCGTACCCATCTTCTTCGTCATCGCCCATCGTAGCTTGCTCAATAACCTGATCTCTTCATTGCTAACCAATTCACAACCCATGACAAACACTAGCCACTATCAACCTTATCTCTTCTTCACCGAGTGCTCTCTACTGGTAAAACCCTCTATGGTTTTCCCCATTGGTGAAGCCCTCTCTATTATTCCTCACCAGTGGACTTCAAGCATGTAACACCCCTCATTTCCGAATTTTCGTATAAATTTCTGGTGATAATGTAAGCATTCATTTTAAATTAACAAAAGAAATAGAGTATGAATCAGAGGTAACTTATTTGTAAGATTTGGGTGATCTGTTCAAAAAAAAAAAAAAGAATGAATCTGAGGACCTATATGTAAACCCTGAGGACCTAATCCTAAATGTACTAAATGCAAGGACTAAATTACAAAATATATAAAATGACAAATTCCACCATTTAAGCCTCTCTGCCTTCGTTCTTAAGGAAGCAGAGAAGGCAGCTGCGTGGATGATCAAGGGAAAAAAAAAGAAAGAAAGAAAGAAAGAAGAAGAAGAAGAGGAAGAAGAAGAAGAAGAAGAAAATTGGGGCTTTAAGGGTTCTTGCTCAAATCTTTTCACTTAGGGTCAAAATTATCAAAGACAAGTGTTCTAACCCTATCCTACAGAATCTTTAGTCTCTGTTTTTATGTGGATTCAAAATAAATTGAAGGATTTCTATTTAAAAACTGATATGTCTCTCTTTGGACATAGAACCATGGATTCTGAAGTTTTTCGGTAAACTGACCCCTATACACTGTTTTAGCTACAAGTTTCAGTACAAAATGTGAATTCAGGCAGGAACTATTTTTTTTAAAATTAGACTCTTATATCTTCCTTTTGACACTGATTTTGTAGATTTTGGACACTGAATACTTACCCAAACATCTGTTTCAAATGAGCCTATAGACGCTGTAAAATAGGGTTCAAGATTTCTGGCCTATCAATACTAAAATGCCTATAACTCCCTGTTGAAAATTCTGATTTGTACCAAACTGATTTTATTTGAAACTAGACTTGAAAATCTTTCTTTTGACATATAGTTTGAAAATTTTGGAATTCAATTGCCTACCCTATTATCTGTTGAATCCAACCTTATAAATTTTACAAAACAGTGATTGTGTTTTTGCCCTTGGGTTACCAAATCAAAAGTAACTCCGTGTTGGGAACCCTGTTTCATACGAAATTTGTTCCATCAAAATATAGATTGATATATGGTTCTACCATAGCTTTCTTATGGGTATTGGAGCATAATTGATATTCTAAAATATTTGTTTGCTGTGCCACTGGAATTCTGTCCGAAATCGAGCTTTGGTCGATTTCGCGTATTCTGTTCCATTCCTTTGGATATTTGAATTCGTCTAACCTTCTTATTGGAATTGAGCTAAATATGATTGCTTGGAATCCCTGTACACTCTTGTTTTCATTTCATTCCAAATCTGAATACATTTGTGAGAGATTTATTCTTTGTTTCGTATTGTCTCGAAAAGGCACATGCACGTTTTGTTGTTCCGCGTGTGTTTCCGACATATGCTACTTATTGTTAAAACTACCATCTTGTACTCTGGTGTGTGGGATTGTCTGGACCTTTGCCAGAAATGGTAAAGGGTATACGCTTATTGCCCGCTATGTGGGGTCCCGCTCTGGGATATTCGGACCTTTGCGAAATGGTAAAGGGTATGTGCTTAGAGCTGCGATGCTCTCCCCCGACTTCACCTAGACGTGGGTGGATGGAGCTCCCAGACGTGGGAGACATTTGTCAGGTGGTCATTCAGAAATGGATGGATCACATTCTGACTGAGATCCCACTACACCTTCTATATGTTTGATATGACATCCAGAGTTTTGGTGAGTTGTTTCTGTTCATGCTCTGGATAAGAATGATATGATTGCGACGTCAAGAACGATGTTTGAGCTTCTGTACGATATTTGTTTTTGATATGCTCTGAAATGCTTCATTCACTGATGATTTTGCTTCGAAATATTCCATATGCCGTTGATATGCTTCGTAACATTTCGTATGCCACTGATAAGCTCCGATATGTTTCCTTTGTTACTAAGATGCTCCAATTACTCTATGCCCCATCTGTCAGGAACCAAATATGTAAGATTGAAAAGATAATTATGTTTCTGCTCCCAATGATATTATGTCTACGAAATCGTATATTCTGCCTTGTAATTTGAAACTATATCCCTTTGGAAATTGTATTATTTTGATATGGATATGTTAGTCACTTGCTGAGCTCCTTATGCTCACCCCGTTTGTTGATAAATTTTTCAGGATAGCGTATCGCTTGCTTAATTGTTAAGATTGGGCTGAGGCGGTGGAAAGTTTAGAAGATTTTGGCCAGATCTTTGTTAGCATATGTGTTTTTGTTGTATAAGCTACTCTGCATCTTATGAAATGTGACGATGAATCTAAACCTGTGTATTTTGTGTAAGACAAAGGATCCCTCATGTATAGGATTTTGGAATGTTAAGTTAAATTCATGTAATGATATGAATTTATGATAATCGTTGATTTGGTGACTGCATAGACTTCCCCACTTATGAGTTTATGTGTGGTTATTATTTTGAAGAGTTGAGTTCAGATTATATGAATTATCGAGTGATGCGTGGTATGTTTATGAACCGCAGGTGATGAATTTGTAGACTATAGAGGTGAAAATTTGATCTCAATGTTTTCTTAGTGACCTCAAAATGTGTGTTTGGATCCTGGATTAGTTGTGAGGAAAATTTTAAATATTGTCGATATTTTGGAGGGGCGTGACAGAGGTGGTATCAGAGCATGATTTGAGAATCACTAAGAATATTCTCTTTTTGAGGTTTATTGACTATTATTTAGAGATTAATCAAAGAAAATGTTTTTTTTTTATGTTTTAGGAAACGAGGATGACGAGATCATCTGGTTCTCCTGTTGCATCTACTGCTGATCAATTGAGTGGTATCATGCGGACTTTGGAGACTATGACACAAGTGATGCAACAACAACAACAACTCCATCAAGGAAGTAATGATGGAACAGAGACATCAAACCAGACGGGGTTGGGAATTGGACAGAAGCTTAGTCCTCCCGCTTTTAGTGGTGCGTCGATCTAATGGTGGCGAGCGATGGATGATGCAGATAGAGAAAATATTTGATGCTTTAAATTACCCTGATGATCGAAAGGTTTTTCTTGCCACCTTTATGCTGGAAGGAGAAGCTGAACACTGGTGGAGAATGATTAAGAGGATGTCTGAAATCAAACATGAGCCAATGACATGGAAGTTATTCCAAGAAAAGTTTAACGATAAATATTTTCCAGATTGTATGAGAGAGCAAAAAGAATTGGAGTTCTTGAATCTTATCCAGGGAAGTATGACGGTTACAAAGTATGAATCTAAATTCACTGAGCTCTCCAGGTTTGCCACACATATGACTGATGATGAATCTAGAAAAGCAAGAAGGTTTGAAAGGGGATTACGGCCAGCAATAAGAAGCCGAATGTCAGCTTTAAAATTACGAACATATGCTGATACGGTAGAAAGAGCTTTGAAAATTGAAAGAGACATGGAGGAAATTCAAGAAATCATTGGCAAGAACAAAAGGGACAAATTTACTGGCAAAAGCAGGAGAGAAAATGAATATGAAGCTAGTAACAAGAGGTTTAAGACATCTGGATTTGAGAAAAGGAAACCATTGGGGAGGACACAGTTATGTGCAAAATGTGGATTAAATCATGAAACAAGTCAGTGTTTTCGGGTGACTGGAGCATGTTTTGGTTGTGGAAAGCTAGATCATCAATTAAGAGATTGCCCACTGAAAAGGAAGAAAGAGCCACTGTCTCCTAGACCCTCAGCCCATGCTAGAGTGTACGCTATCACTGAACAAGATTTTAAGGCTTCCAAATCAGTAGTGGAAGGTATTCTGCATGTTTCTAAAAGAAATGCAAAAGTTTTGTTTGATCCCGGCTCCAACTTATCGTTTGTTTCACAATACTTTGCTTGTCACTTGGATATTCTACCTAAACCCCTGGATTATATGTTATATGTAACAACTGCTGTTGGAGATTCATTGGCAACAAACTTGGTCTACCCATCTTGTTTGATCTCTATTGGAGACCGCGAACTCCTTGCTGATTTGATTCTCCTAGAGATCCAGGGCTTTGATATTATACTTGGCATGGATTGGTTATCTTCTCATCACGCTAGTATTGATTGTTACAAAAATAATTACTTTCTGCATACCAGATCAGCCTATATTTTTCTTTGAGGGCATTAGGCATGATTTGCCTCCTTGCTTGATATCAGCACTTCAAGTTTATCGTCTTATACAGAAAGGTTATTTTTGTTATATAGTGTGTGTAAAGGAGCATTCAGATCAGGAAACCCACCTAGATGAAATTGTAGTGGTCAAAGAATTTCCTGATGTATTCCCAGATGACTTGCCTGGTTTACCTCTAGATAGAGAGGGTGAATTTGCTATTGATTTAGTCCCCAGTACAACCCCAATATCTAAGCCTCCCTACAGAATGGCACCACTCGAGCTAAAGGAGTTAAAGAAGTAAATACAAGAATTATTAGATAAGGGTTTCATACGACCCAGTGTATCCCCATGGGGTGCTCTACTATTAGTGAAGAAGAAGGATGGAACATTGAGGCTTTGTATTGATTATAGACAGTTGAATCAGGTGACCATCAAAAATAAGTATCCCATACCTAGAATTGATGATTTGTTTGATCAATTGCAGGGTGCACAAATATTCTCTAAGATTGACCTGAGGTCAGGTTACTATCAGTTGAAGATCGAGGAGGATATTTCAAAAACAACTTTCAGAACTCGATATGGTCATTATGAATTCTTGGTGATGCCTTTTGGTTTGACAAATGCCCCTGCAGCTTTTATGGAACTAATGAATAGGATATTTCAACCACTCTTGGATATCTGTGTAATTATATTTATTGATGACATATTGGTGTATTCAAAGAGTAATCAGGAGCATGAGGAACACTTGAGAGATGTGTTGTCCATACTAAGAGAAAAGAAGTTGTATGCGAAGTTCAGCAAATGTGAATTTTGGTTGAATGAAGTTGCTTTCTTAGGCCATGTGATTTCAGGGAAGGGTATATCTATTGATCCAAGGAAAATAGAAGTAGTTGAATGGGAAGTACCAACAAATGTAAGTTAGAAGCTTCTTGGGCATGGCAGTTATTACAGGAGATTTGTGGAGGGATTCTCTCGAATTGCACAACCTCTCACCAAACTCACTAAAAAGAACATGAAATTTGTATGGGGTGATGATTGTGAGCAAAGTTTTCAAGAGTTAAAAGAAGGTTGACTAGTGCCCTATTCTCACTATTCCAAGTGGTAGTGAGGGATTTGTAGTTTATCGATGCTTCAAGAAAAGGCCTAGGATGTGTTTTGATGCAGGGAGAGTAATTGTTTATGCTTCTAGGCAACTTAAAGGTTATGAATTGAATTATCCGACTCATGATTTGGAGTTAGCAATTATTTTTGCTCTAAAGATTTGGAGACATTATTTGTATGGTCGACTTTGAAATCTTCACGATCACAAGAGTTTAAAATATATTTTCACTCAAAAGAGTTAAACATGAGGCAAGATGGATAGAACTTCGAAGGATTATGATTGTGCCATCCGTTATCACCGCAAAGCCAATGTTGTAGCTGATGCACTTAGTAGGAAATCTACAAGTTTTATGGCTAGTCTGGTCGTGAAGCAATGGAAGTTATTAGAAGAAAATTTTGATTTGAAAGCTTTGAGGAAAGAGCAAGACTCGATGATATTGATGGCCTCCATTCAAGTGCAATCTGATCTTATTCAACAAATTAAGGAAGCACAATTACGAGATTCACATTTAATCTACTTGAGGAATGAAGTAGAAAAGGAATTGAAGCCACAATTTCAAGTTTCAAAGGATGGCCTATTGAGATTTGGGGAGAGAGTATGTGTACCAAATGAACCAGATATCAAGAATCAAATCCTAAAGGAAAGTCATACTTCAAAGTACACCATACATCCTGGGAGCACTAAGATGTATAGAGATCTTCAAAGTCATTATTGGTGGAAGGCATGAAGAAGGAAATTGCAATGTATGTTTCAAAATGTTTGACTTGTCAGCAAATCAAAGTAGAACACCAAAGACCTGGAGGGTTGTTGCAACCTTTAGATATCCCTGAATGGAAATGGGAATGTATTACTATGGATTTTGTTTCAGGATTACCCAGAACCTCTAGGAAGCATGATGCTATTTGGGTTATCATTGATAGGTTAACAAAATCTGCACACTTACTACCGATTAATATGACTTATTCGCTTGATAAACTTGTAGATTTATATGTCAATGAAATAGTAAGACTTCATGGTATTCCAATGGAGATCATCTCTGATAGAGACTCCAGATTTCTCTCTAGATTCTGGAGAAGATTGCAGGAGTCGATGGGCACTAAAGTTAAGTTTAGTCGATATCATCCTCGATCGACGGTAAAGAACAATTCAAACACTTGAGGATTTGCTTAGAGCCTATGTTATGGATTGGAAAGGTGAATGGGATAAGGATATTTCACTTGTTGAGTTCACATATAATAATAGTTATCATTCAAGTATTCAGATGGCTCCTTATGAAGCTTTAGCGAAAGTGCATAACACCTATATGTTGGGAGGAAGTTGGTGACAGAAAGCTGTTAGCACCGGACAAGGTACAAGAAACTACCGAGAAAATTCAAGTTATAAGGAAAAGGTTAAAGACTGCTTAGAGTCGTCAAAAGAGTTATGCCGACAATAGAAGATGAGATATTGAGTTTGAAATCGGAGATTTTGTATTCTTAAAAGTCTCCCCTTCCAAAGGCATTATAAGGTTTGGGAAGAAAGGAAAATTAAGCCAAAGATTTATTGGACCTTTTGAGGTTCTTGAGAGGGTTGGTTCTGTCGCATACAGGATTGCCTTGCCACCAGTATTGTGCCATGTCCATGATATATTTCATGTCTCGATGATTAGAAAGTATAGATATGACCCTTCTCACATCATTAAGTATGAGCTGGTGGAGATCGATAAAGATTTATCTTATGTGGAAGAGCCTATTCAGATTGTTGATAAGAAAGAAAAAGTCCTAAGGAATCGGGTCATCCCACTGGTTCAAGTAAATTGGAGACATCATTCTGGAGAGGAGACAACTTGGGAGCTAGAGGAGGAAATGAAAAAGGTGTATCCCAGTCTTTTCATCGATAGAGGTATGATAAATTTAGAGGACTAAATTTTTCTTTTAAGGGGGGGAGAGTGTAACACCCCTCATTTCCGAATTTTCGTATAAATTTCTGGTGATAATGTAAGCATTCATTTTAAATTGACAAAAGAAATAGAGTATGAATTAGAGGTAACTTATTTGTAAGATTTGGGTGATCTGTTCAAAAAAAAAAAAAAGAATCTGAGGACCTATATGTAAACCCTGAGGACCTAATCCTAAATGTACTAAATGCAAGGACTAAATTGCAAAATATATAAAATGACAAATTCAACCGTTTAAGCCTCTCTGCCTTCATTCTTAAGGAAGCAGAGAAGGCAGCTACGTGGATGATCAGGGGAAAATAAAAGAAAGAAAGAAAGAAAGAAGAAGAAGAAGAGGAAGAAGAAGAAGAAGAAGAAAATTGGGGCTTTAAGGGTTCTTGCTCAAATCTTTTCACTTAGGGTCAAAATTATCAAAGACAAGTGTTCTAACCCTATCCTACAGAATCTTTAGTCTCTGTTTTTATGTGGATTGAAAATAAATTGAAGGATTTCTATTTAGAAACTGATATGTCTCTCTTTGGACATAGAACCATGGATTCTGAAGTTTTTCGGTAAATTGACCCCTATACACTGTTTCAGCTACAAGTTTTAGTACAAAATGTGAATTCAGGCAGGAACTATTTTTTTTGAAATTAGACTCTTATATCTTCCTTTTGACACTGATTTTGTAGATTTTGGACACCAAATACTTACCCAAACATCTGTTTCAAATGAGCCTATAGACGCTGTAAAATAGGGTTCAAGATTTCTGACCTATCAATACTAAAATGCCTATAACTCCCTGTTGAAAATTCTGATTTATACCAAACTGATTTTATTTGAAACTAGACTTGAAAATATTTCTTTTGACATATAGTTTGAAAATTGTGGAATTCAATTGCCTACCCTATTATCTATTGAATCCGACCCTATAAATTCTGCCAAACAGTGATTGTGTTTTTGCCCTTGGGTTACCAAATCAAAAGTAACTCCGTGTTGGGAACCCTGTTTCATACGAAATTTGTTCCATCAAAATATAGATTGATATATGGTTCGACCATAGCTTTCTTATGGGTATTGGAGCATAATTGATATTCTGAAATATTTGTTTGTTGTGCCACTGGAATTCTGTCCGAAATCGAGCTTTGGTCGATTTCGCGTATTCTGTTCCATTCCTTTGGATATTTGAATTCGTCTAACCTTCTTATTGGAATTGAGCTAAATATGATTGCTTGGAATCCCTGTACACTCTTGTTTTCATTTTATTCCAAATCTCAATACATTTGTGAGAGATTTGTTCTTTGTTTCGTATTGTCTCAAAAAGGCACATGCACGTTTTGTTGTTCCGCGTGTGTTTCCGACATATGCTACTTATTGTTAAAACTACCATCTTGTACTCTGGTGTGTGGGATTGTCTGGACCTTTGCCAGAAATGGTAAAGGGTATACGCTTATTGCCCGCTATGTGGGGTCCCGCTCTGTGGGATATTCTGGACCTTTGCCAGAAATGGTAAAGGGTATGTGCTTAGAGCCTGCGATGCTCTGCCGGCCCCCTCTGAATTCACCTAGACGTGGGTGGATGGAGCTCCCAGACGTGGGAGACATTTGTCAGGTGGTCATTCAGAAATGGATGGATCACATTCTGACTGAGATCCCACTACACCTTCTATATGTTTGATATGACATCCGAGTTTTGGTGAGTTGTTTCGCTCATGCTCGGATAAGAATGATATGATTGCGCCAAGAACGATGTTTGAGCTTCTGTACGATATTTGTTTTTGATATGCTCTGAAATGCTTCATTCACTGATGATTTTGCTTCGAAATATTCCATATGCCGTTGATATGCTTCGTAACATTTCGTATGCCACTGATAAGCTCCGATATGTTTCCTTTGTTACTAAGATGCTCCAATTACTCTGTGCCCCATCTGTCAGGAACCAAATATGTAAGATTGAAAAGATAATTATGTTTCTGCTCCCAATGATATTATGTCTACGAAATCGTATATTCTGCCTTGTAATTTGAAACTATATCCCTTTGGAAATTGTATTATTTTGATATGGATATGTTAGTCACTTGCTGAGCTCCTTATGCTCACCCCGTTTGTTGATAAATTTTTCAGGATAGCGCTTCGCTTAATTGTTAAGATTAATGAGGTGGAAAGTTTAGAAGATTTTGGCCAGATCTTTGTTAGCATATGTGTTTTTGTTGTATAAGCTACTCTGCATCTTATGAAATGTGACGATGAATCTAAACCTGTGGATTTTGTGTAAGACAAAGGATCCCTCATGTATAGGATTTTAGAATGTTAAGTTAAATTCATGTAATGATATGAATTTATGGTAATCGTTGATTTGGTGACTGCATAGACTTCCCCACTTATGAGTTTATGTGTGGTTATTATTTTGAAGAGTTGAGTTCAGATTATATGAATTATCGAGTGATGCGTGGTATGTTTATGAACTGCACAGGGTGATGAATTTGTAGACTATAGAGGTGAAAATTTAATCTGAATGTTTTCTTAGTGACCTCAAAATGTGTGTTTGGATCCTGGATTAGTTATGAGGAAAATTTTAAATATTGTCGATATTTTGGAGGGGCGTGACAAAGCAAGCCGAGCACCTACCTCTTCTTCCCTGACCTATCTTTTTGTAGCCAACAGTCTCCTCTTCTTTGTCCACTGTTGCGTACAATCCTCGCTCGTCAGACTCTCGTTACTACTCCTTCCTCAAGAACCTCTCTTGCTATAGTTGTAGTTCTAGTCGAATGAGCTTTTCATCATCATCTGCAACTCCTTCTTGGTCTACCTGTAGGTTATGGCACTCTGCCCTCTCTCTCCGGCCACCCTCTTGGCCACTGAACTCGGCCGGAGCAAATCGCACCTATCATCGCCAGATCTGCACCAATGTTGGCACTCTGTTCTATTTGCCTTAAGGGCTCTACAATGCCCAACTCTTACCAGAGTGCCTGCTTCCTTCTCCCCCTGCTCCATTGTGACTTCGGTAGTTGCCCCACCATTTCCTCTTTTCGATCTAAACCACATGATCATCATTTTAGTCATTGTCATTTGAGGCCACTAGCAGAGTTGCCTCCATGATCAGAGTCTTTCACTACCGTGGACGCTAGCCTCTTCACTTTAAGGAGCAGGGTAGGGCCCTAATCTCCCCACCCGTGGCTATAGCTTTCGACATCAATGTCGTATGTCTCAAGTTCCAGAATCTTGTTATTGATCTTATAACCATGGCCTTTACAATAATTTCAACGGTACCATTGGTCTCTTGCTTGAATATTCCACATCGCCAACTCCTGTCACAAGTGATAACAGTGGTATCGGAGGCATTTGTTTTGCACCTTCCGTCTGATCTGCTACTGAAAACACCCTGAGCTACTACCTCGATCTACCTCTAGTGCCAAAATATACTATCGACTTTGCTAGGAAATGTTAGAACTTCACAGGATTCTAAGCTTGGATTGGCCTCTGTAGGAGATCGGCCCTCTTTGGGACTCTATATGGGTTCCTCCCTCCTTAGTAGTTGGCCATAATGGCTGAAATGGATGTATTGATTGCTTGATATAATAGTGGTGGCTACATACTGTATATAGTGTCTCAAAACCTTAATTTCTAATAGGACTCCTACTCCAAGTAAACTAAGACTCCATCAAACTCTTACTTCAAGTGAAATACTCCCATCTTAAACCCTAAACGTCTCCTCTCAGCCCTAGCTGACTTTCTTTTATCAAGGTGGGTGGCTAATTGGGTTGATTACAAACTTGACTTGGTTGACTCCAACCTAAATCCAACTCTGGCTCCTAACCAGACTCCAGTTCAGCTAAATCCTAACCCTACTAGGATTTGAGTTGATTTATTATAATGGACTCAAATCTCTTGATACCTGACCTAATGTCAGGTCTAGGCTAGTCAATAGGCCCAATCTAAGGATTTGACTTAATCGACTAGGACCTGACTCAGTTAGGTCCTAATAGACCCGCCCTCCTTGAATCAGCTTTGTCCTCAAGATTGAGACTCCATAACTCTGGGTCCTAATATGTAACTCTTCATGAGGCTCCCTCATGGCCGCTATAGTAGGTGCATCATGATCCTGTGGTCTAGTATTATCTTTTATCTTTTTTACCAACGACAGCGTTTGGACAATAAGTCATCACGATCTTGCGATCCCATGTAATCTCTAGCTAGAACTGGCATCCTCAATAGTCAAGATGTTAGGTGGATGGATCTGGGCTAAGTAGCCCTCTCTAGACTTCCATTTGTGGTGAGATAGCCATGATGTCCACCATTTATAGGATCCTCACAATCACGATGCCATCTACATTAGTGCTAGCATTACTCGATCGTGGCTATTTGTTTGCAATTGGAGTAGACATATTAGGAATTGAGATCGGCATTACCCTCATGCAAGATGGTCGATTCCTAAGATGCAACGAGGCTCTCTCTACATTTCATACGATACTTTTGATATGTAAAGGGATACTAATTGCTACTGAATTTGAAGTTTGGCATGATACAGGTCAATGACACAAAGGAGAGATGAAAATAGGCTTGGTAAAATTATAGCTCCTACCCTCTTCCGACTCAGAATGGGCTCACACCACCAAGGACTTTATCAAAGGGGAGCAATTATTTCAAAAAAAGGCTCGATTACAATTAATGAACAACCAAGTGGCAGCCATGTAAGAAAGAAACAGCCCCCCAACAAATATCGGAGCAGAAGAAAATTTCCTGTTGAATATCGAGTTTTCCTTTATCTCCAGCCCTACCAACAGGAAATTTGAGCCTCAAGGAAATGGTCCCCCTGCTACTTTGGCCCTTGCAAAACTAGAGATCACAATGGAACTATAACTTATGGATCAGATTGGTACACCAAAATATAATTAATCCTCCAAGTATCTCACCTCAAATGAAAGTTTAGAGTGGATGACTCTGCCCAGATCTATCCATTTGACATCTAGATTGAGAGGTTTAAGTTCAGTTAATGATTATATGAGATCGTAGGATTGTGATGCACCACTATCCAGATACTACTACCCCTGATGGAGAGATACAAGACAATGCTAGACTGTCGGACCATAGTGCTCTTACCATAGATACCACAAGGAAGCTTCAAGGAGAATTACAGATCAAGACCCGAAGTTCATGGAGCCTCAGCCTTCAGGACAAGACTGTTTTGAAGAGGCCAAGTCTATAGGACCCTAGCTGAGTTGGATCCTAATTGATTGAGTTATCCTTATATTAGGCCTTATTGGCCAACCTAGACCTGACATTAGGTCGGCAAGGAGGAAATTTGAGTTCATTATAATATATTAGTCCAAATCTTAGTAAGATTAAGATTCGACTAAATTGGAGTCTAATTGGGAGTCGGAGTTGGATACGGGTTAGAGTTAACTAATTCAAGCTTGTAACCAACCCAATTGGCTACCCACTTTAATGGTGGGAAAAGCTCCAATCAGTTAGGACTCTCTCAAAGTTTGATTAGGAGTTAAATTAGGAGTTGAAGACTTAGTTTACTTGGAGCAAGAGTTGCTTCTTAGAGTTGGAGTTAGAGTTGTTGGAAGTAGGAGTTGCTTCTTAGAGTTGAAGTTGGAGTTATTAGAAGTAGGAGTTTTGAGTCAATTAGGAGTTAGAGTTTAGGAACCCTATAAATATCTTGTATTCTCCCTTCTTTTCATCATCAAAAAATTAATTATTTTTCAACCTATGTGCAGAAAACCAAGGAGGGAGGAACCCCTATAGAGTTCTACAGAGGCCTATCCCCTATAGAGATCACCCTAAGCTTATAATCTACAAGGGTTCTAACACACCACTATCATAAATCACCGTTTCAATCTCGCTACAAATTACATCAGGTTTTGGTATTCTATCTTACTATTGCTTTAATTTAGTTATCTTTAACCCAAAACACTAAAAAAGTGTTCCTATTTCACTGATTAAACTTATCGTCATAAAGTTGCCATCTTTACGATGAAAGTTACAGTGCAGAATTCAACCACATACTATTGCCTTATTTTGATCTTATTGTCATTAATTTTCTACCCAATCTTTAATGAGTTTTTTATGATAGCTTTGGCATTCCTTAATAGTAGATTTTCTTTTGGTTTCATATAAAAAATTATTGATACAAACCATTGATCTTTTATGTCCAAACTCTTGCAGTTTAGATGTAAAAATCTACTGCAACATCTCGTATTCCTTGATCTTACTAAATTCTTTGCTGCCGCATTCTCCCAAAATTTTCTGTCAACATTATCTTTCCCTTACCAATGGATTTCCATTGAGTTTTACTCAAATCCTTATTACAAACTGCTAGAAAAAGTTACATTTATAATGCTAAAATCTTTTCAACGAAAAATTCTACCACAATGCCTTTTGTCGTTCTTCTTCTCGTAAACCACCAAAACCCTACCAATCTTTCTACCACTAATCACATCATCCTTAGGGTACCCCTTTAGCCTTAAGAGGCAGCCATCATAGCCTATTTCCATAATCTATAGCCAAACCAAACAACTATAATAGCCCAAACAACGATCTACCGCAACCGCAAGCCTCCACCACTGATCTTATCTTCTGCAGCCACCAAACTTCCACTACTTAATACCCTTGACCTATCAATAGAAGAATAATTAAAATATCTCAAATCTAGAGACATACACAATGGCATCCGAAGATTTGATTGATGCTAAGTTGGAGGTGTTTGAATCGCGCATGGCGGACAAACTGCATGCCTTATTCACATAATTTAGAATTGGTCGATCTCCAAGCTCAACCAAATAGCAGTAAGGTGAAAGTTTAGAGAGTCTTCTAGAAAAGGAAGATCAAGCCTATGATGTGATGTAACCATGCATGAGGGTGGACTTCCCTCGATGGGAAGATAGAGACCCAATGGGATAGCTTTCACGTGCCGAACGCTACTTCCGCTATCATTGAACACCGGAGGCTTCCATGGTAGATATCACTATCATCCACATAGAAGAAGATACAATTCAATAGTATAATTGGCTTGAGTACATCGAAGGAGTCTTAACGTGAAGACAATTCAAAAGTGAGCTACTGATCTGATATAACCCTTGTGGATTCTAAGCTTGGGGTGATCTATATAGGGGATCAGCTTCCTTGGAACTCTATAGGGGTTTCTCCCTCCTTGGGCACAAAGGTTGAAATACAATTGATCTATTGATGATGAAAAGAGGTGAAAATACAAGCTATTTATAGGGCTTCTAAATCCTAACTCCTAATACGACTCCTACCCAAGATTCCTACTTCTAACAACTCCAACTCTAACTCTAAGAAGCAACTCCTACTCCATGTAAACTAAGACTCAAACTCCTAATTTAACTCCTAATTAACTCTTGAGAGAGTCCTAACTGAATAGAGCTCTTCCCCTCATCAAAGTGGGCAGCCAGTTGGGTTGGTTACAAGCTTGACTTAATTAAATCTAACATGTATCCAACTCCGACTCCCAACCAAACTCCAGTTCAACCGAATCCTAGTCCTACTAGGATTTGTGCTGATTTATTATAATAGAGTCAAATATCCTCCTAGCTGACCTAATGTTAGGTCTAGGTTGGCCAATAAGGCTCAATCTAAGGACTCGACTCAATCGACTAGGACCCGACTTAGCTAGAATCCTAACAGACCCGCCCTCTTTAAATCAGCCTTGTCCTCAATGCTGAGGATCCATGAACTTTAGGTCTTGATCTATAATTCTCCTTGAACTTCCTTGTGGTATCTACAGTAGATGCACTATGGTCTGACAGTCCAGCATTGTCTTGTATCTCTCCATCATGGATAGTAGTATCTGGGTGGTGGTACATCATGATCCTACGATCCCATATGATCATTAGCTAAACTTGAACCTCCTCATCTATTGGGATTTTAGGTGGATAGATCTGGGCTAACTCATCCTTTCTAAACTTTCATTTACAGTGAGATACTTGGAGGATCAATTATATTTTTAAATTGATGTATTGATCTGATCCATACGTCACGGCTCCATTGTGATTCCTAATTTTTTAAGGGCTAAAGTAGCAGGTGGACCACTTCTTTTAGGCACAAATTTTCTGCTGGTAGGACTGGAGATGTAGGGAAACTCAATATTCAATGACAAATTTTCTTTTGCTCTGGTATTTGTCAAGGGAGCTATTTCTTTCTTGCATGGGCTACCACTTGGTTGTTCTTTAATAGTAACCGAGCCTTCCTTTAGAATAATTGCTCCCCTTTGATAAGGTTCCTAATGGTATGATCCCATTCTTAGTCCGCGGAGGGTAGGAGCTACAATTTTACTAAGCCTATTTTCATCTCTCCTTTGTGTCGTTGACCTATACCATACCAAACTATAAATTTAGTAGTAATTAGTATCCCTTTATAGATCAAAAGCATCATGCGAAATAAAGGGAGAGCCTCGATGCATATTAGGAGTTGGCCATCTTGCATGAGGGTGGTGCTTATCCCAATTCCTGATATGTCTTCTCCAATTACGAACACATTGCCATGATCGGGTAATGCTAGCACTGATGTAGATGACATCATGACTGTGAGGATCCTGTAGATGGTGGACATGTGGATGCTTTTCTCATGTTCCTTCAGAATTTTGATCTCCATCTAGTAAGGTTTGGTGTCATAGATTCCATGTCAGTACTATCACTGGAGGGACTCAATCTTTTTGTGATTATGGGTCATGGATCGGTGGTCATTATCAGGGAAGACTTTGAGCATTATGGTCTACTCCTTGGAGAAGTCATGGAAGTAGCCTAAGATCTGGGAGTGCTACTTCAGAAGCCATACTAGTTCGGTTGGATATGGCACTTCTGGAAGAGTTTAGACTTGTAGACAAAGAGGCAAAGCTTTTGGAGATAAAGTGCCATTGCAAGGGAACATCGTGACTGAATGATCTATGTCTCCTGCATCTCCTAGACGATCTTTTTAGCTTCGGCCCTCTAAGGATGTGAAAACAATATGGCCGAATATGTGCTAGTGGTTCCTCCTGCATGATCAGCATATGAAGATCATATAGCCTGGTAGGAAGTAGTGAGCTCGGTTGGACGGAGTTGCCTGAAATTTTAGCAAGCTTCTGTAAGTGCTATGCCGAGATTGTCATTACTTTACTCCCATGTTTCTCACATAAGGTTATTTGTTGTCCCTTGCTATTCATAAGATTGTTGGTGTGGATGGTGATGGGTTGCTGCTTAAAGGATTCTTCAACTTTTGCTGCATATGGGTTCGCATGGCCGGCTAAAGCATAAGTCGTGCAATCGGTTAGCTGCGGGTCCTCCTTCATGTTTTCCTCCTCAGGTTCTTGGACCTCTTCTTTAGATTCTTCAATAGATTTTATTGTGGAAAGCTTCCATTTTTTGCAGTGATGGTTACGACTACAAAGTTCGTTGCAATACCAACAAAGGCCCTTCGCCAATCTATCGCATAGCTCTTCTTTCGTCAATTTTTTTGGCAACAAAAAATTGTTGGGAGCAGAGGGAGGTTTATATGCTACTGGTCTAGGAGTGGTTTTCATCCTCTAAGCATCTTGGTTCAACCGTTCCTCTTAGATTCGGATGAAAGAGATTGCAGCCTTCACTGTGGGGGGCTGCTATGCTTTAACCTCTCCTTTAATTTCCTGCTTGAGTCCTTCGATGAACATCCATAATAATTATCTCTCAAACTAATCATGAGTAAAGTTAGATAATTCCTCAAACATGATATGGTATTCTTGGATCGTGAAGGTTTATCGAATCTTGATAAGTTATCCATTGATATTCTTGTACTTAGTCAGCCCAAAGTGGTTCAATAATGCATTCTTGAATTGTATCCACGTTGGAGCCCCATGGCTTTATTCAAGCTGATTGTACAATTGAATTGCATCTCCTTCGAGGTGGATGACAGCGCGATGTCCACTATGGAATCCTCCGGTGTTTGGTAATATCAGAAGTAATGTTCGGCACACGAAATCCATCCTATTTGGTCTCCTTCTTCCCATCGAGAGAAGTCCACCCTCATGCATGGCTGCATCATATCAGTGGCTCATACTTTCTTTTTGGAAGGTCTCTCTGAACTTGCACCTTGCTAGAATTTTGTTAGGCTTAGAGATCGACCCAATCCAAATTTGTCAAATAAGGCACGCAATCTAGTCTCCAAACGTGATTCAAATGCCTCAAACTTGGCATCGATTGAACCTTGAGATGCCATTATGAGATATCAATATCATTCTCCTACTGTTGGGTCAGTGGTATGAAATGGTTGGATGGATTGGTGGTCGAAAGGGATGGTGGATCATGGGTAGATGGCTACGATTTGGAGCTGACAAGTTGCAATTTTTTGGTTGCTGTTGGGGCTGTGGTTTAGGGCTGCTATAGGGGTGTATAAGGGGTATGATAGCTGAGGTTTAAGGTTAGCGAAATGATTTAGGGTTGCTATTGATGACATTAATAGATTTGGGAATTAGATCATGATGCGATCGCAATAATGAGATCAATTCACGTTTAAACACATATCCTAATGAATTATGGAACAATATAAGATCTCTACTATCTAAAACTCCTTATGAATTACGGAATAATAAAACAACCAACATTGTATATTTTAAAGTTTTTTGGTTATAAATATTTTATTTAAATAAAAATTATGCCTTAATAAAATTTGATGTAAAATCCGATGAAGACATTTTTCTTAGATATTCCTCTATTTCTAAATCTTATTGATTTTTCAATATAAAAACTTTAGTTATTGAGAAATCTATCTATGTTGTCTTTAATGAATTTCTTGATATTGAGAAAAATAATTTTGATGATGATTTTAAATTTGATAATTTAAATTTGGATGAAAATTCTCCTTTTTAAAGCAATTTGGATACATCTACTTCTAAAGAAATCTTATACAAGGAATGAAAGTATGTAGATGATGATAGAACCCCACAAGATTCAATCATAGATAGAGATGGAAAAGGGAGATAAACGATCACTTCGAGGGGATCGGGCCTTCTAGATCATATCGAGGGGATCTGCCTCCTAGGGTGTTACCTTTTGGCTAAAACTAGACTTCTTTATTCATTGATTGATAAAAGAGTTTACATCATTATTTATATGACTTTGCCAAGAGTCCCTCTAGGCTTGGACTTAGAGTATCACTAAGCTTGGACTCTTAACTAACTGATAGAAATCAAATAAACTCCTAACTAAAAATAATAATCGATTTCACTCTAACTAAAGATAATAATCAACCCTAACCAACTCATAACTGACTCGATTGGGCTCACTCGACCCATAACTGGCACCGACTGATAGACCAACATGACTCAACTTAAACTTATTATGAATCGATAGACCCAACCCTGTTAGGGTCCTATCAGACCCGCCCTCTTGAAATCATCCTTGTCCTCAAGGCTGAGCAGCATCAAACTTCAGGAATATATTGGTCCAGAATATTTGCATGCATCACAACCCTTTGATCAATCAAATAGGGTCTCCACTTGGTGTAAGCAATGGGTCGATCTTCTGGTGCAGTAGTCATTGTAGTCTTTTAAGGACCCCTTTTCATCTGATGGCTAGTGGTGGTACAATATCTTTCTTTAACGATCATCACTTTGAAGTCTTCCTAGGGCATAAAAAAGAAATCAACAAGTAGTGGTTTGTCCTATATAATCAACTTTACCTTTGAGTACCTGTTATCACAAATTAGGATTCGCCCATTAGAAATCTTGTCTTCGAATTTTGCACAACCTTCGTGATTGAACTCCACATTGTCAATTTCTAATTTCTTATTAGCTGGTTCAATCATTAGAAATTTGTTATAGCCTTCATAATCGGGCTCCACATTATCAGTTTTTGTTTCCTCTTTAGTTGGCTCAATCGTCAAAAGCTACTCTTGTTTGCGATTGTCTATATTAACCACCTTGAAGTCCTGTTCATTGAAGCTTCTATTTTGGTGAATGTCTATACTGATTTTTCCTTCATGCACGCTGGCGAATGATATAACTGCTATCATGGTACGGGGATAGCGGGCTTTAACTTCACATTGAATCTTGGGATTATAAAATTTCTCACCAATTGTATCTCAAACCAATCTCGAGTTTGGTTTAACAAGTGCTCAATTCTACTATGGTATTCCTATACCATGAAAGTTTGGTGGATTTTGGCGAGTTGTTTATTAATATTCTCGTACTTTGATGGTCCGAAGTGAATCAGGAGCTCTCTATTGAGTTGTCCCCACGAAAGGACTCCGTGATAGGTCTCATTTAAATCATACCACTAGATCGCATCACCTTCAAGTTGAGTAGAAGCTATCTCCACCATGGTTTCCTCTAGAGTCCTATAAAAATAAAAAAACTTTTTAGCATAAGAGATCTGACCGATTAGGTCTCTATCTTCCCATATGGGAAACTTCATGTGTGGGTATCATGTGTCTTGCCCCTGATCATATTTTTTAGATCTATTTCCTTTGAGACTAGAACTTTCAGCATACTAAGATTTGTTGGGATTCCCTAATAAACTTCTTTGAATTCACTGAAGAGTTCTTGCAGTCATTCTCTATGCAGGCTTCGAAAGTGTCAAATCTCACATTTATCAATGTTTGCTGCTAGTATGAGGTCATTGAGTCTACAATGACTAGGGTGACAGTAAGATGAGGCTATGATTAAGGAGGAGGAAGGCAATGACGACAAGTAGGGGCAAAGACTATTGCAGAGGGAGATAGCGTGGCTGGGAGCGATTGCGATAGTAAGCGGGTGTGGCAGCAGCAAAATGGCAGTGGTAGGGGAAGTAGCGAAGAATGCAGGGGAAGGAAGAGGTAGCGACGGTAGTAGCAATGGCTGCAGCAGGGGAGGTGGGCTGCTGGCGATTGATGGGGGTACTATCAACATGGCTGGGCAGCTGTCATGGACAAAAATATAAACAAGGTATTTGATGAAATGCTCATGTTTGTCCGTGCCCTTCGGTTTGTATACATATCTTGTATAGCAAGTAGCAGGCTTGCAGTAGGCTTGGCAGCCCTAGTTTGGTTTGCTTTATGGTTGATTTTGGCTTATAAATATAAGTGTATCTTGTAAGTACTTGTGGGGACTTCAGTTTGTAATGGACCATTATCCTTTGTGTGCAACCTCTCTGAGTTTGTAATGTCTATGGGTGTAATTTGTATTTGGCTTTATAAAGTGTTTGCTTGAGCAATTACTTTTGGATCCTGTTAGAATTACTTCTTCTGGCCCATTTTCTCTTTTGTAAGTCTAAGTGACCCTAGAAGATCTCGGGGAAGGCTGACCTTTGTGGACGACACGCATGGGTGCTGCACGGCTTAGGCAAAATCAACTAAGCCCATGAGAGTGTGGTATCAGAGTGGGACTAGCATATGCAGAAAAACTCGCCATACAAACATGGGGGACCTAGCTAGCTGTATGGGGGACAACCAGCACGCGTAATCATTTGGGTTAAAACGGACATTGAGATGTAGGGAAAGGAGTCACTTAGAGGAGCGAATAATCAGGTTTGGGCATTCAGAGTAATGGCCAACCCTTTGCGCAAGAGGCACTACATAGACAAGCAAGCGAAGAAGAATGTGTAGCCTACAAAGATTGAGATGGCTGAGTTTGAGCTATGGCTCGACGTTGGCAACCAAACTTGATGGTGTTCAAGGCAAAGTGGAGCGCTTGGTGAAAGATGGGACCGTGTAAAGTGGGATATGTTGCTCAATGACCATAAGAGTTATGCAAAACTCATAAAGGTGAGGGGAATTGCTAACTCGAATGATTCGATACCCATGCAAGGGCTTATACACAAACGACAGAGTGTACGTGCCCATCCCAAGATGCGATCAGAACTTGACACCATGGAGCATCAGAACTTTCTCTTCGGCATGGAAAGGATACATGCATAGGCGGCTGAAGTGTGCAACAAGTTTAATATGTTGCTAAACTTTAAAGGGTACAGTGGGGACTGTATTGGAGAAGAGTCGCAACCTAGCAAGTGCATTTGCGGGGACAGAACAAGGCATAAGTTATTCAGCAAGATGGAGTAGTCCAAAGGGGACGGTGGTCTCCAAAACTTTTGGTGGGAAGAATGTAAAGGGGAAAGTTGCTCCAATAGGACAGATATCCAAGAAGGATAAGTCCTAGAGGGAGAATCATGTACAATGGATTGCATATATTGAGGAAGAGTTCCTTAAGGCAATATCTCCATACAGCTTAATAGACCGAGCGAGCGACGAAGAGTCATCGCATGATCTCGAATGAGGTAATGCATTGGTGGATGCATTTCGAGATCAAGTGGGGGAGCAATCCAAGGCAACATCATATGTAGACACACTTAGAGTCGATGTGGAAATCGAACTCAATGGAGGGCTGACCCGTAGAATGGTGGACGCGAGGGCCATTATTAAGTCAATGCAAATCGAGGAGCAGAGTAACTTGGGTGGAACTTAGTGAAATATCCAAGCCGCATGAAGGGAGTTGACATAGACGATGGAACATGGAGCAGAGGCACGAAGCTTTCCTTGGATGGAGGTTAAGGGCATGTACTCTTGTAGAGATAATAGTGGGATCATGTCGTTCCATGGGTTTTTTTTATTTTGATGGGGTGGACTTATCTTGCATGGTGCCAAAGATGAAGGGAGTTTCAGAGATGCATTTGACAGAGTAACTAAGGTGATTCAACTTACGGAGGCAAAGTTGGGTTCGAAAGACCTTAGCATAGGGCAAGAGGACGCAGAGGTGTACACTCTTGAAGAATATCCCATAGTGTTGCCATTTAAGTTGTTAGGAACAAGTGGTGCATAGCAGAGATTTTACTGGTAGGGGATAGAGGCCCAGGATCCAGACAATGGTGCACCAGTTCTAGCGATGTCGGGGGACTTCAGGAGCTACTAGGTGACAGATTGTCCTAGAGCTATGCTTCATCCGAGTGTGACCCAAGAGTGGGTGGATGAAGATGAATTGCCAAGGGAGCGAACCAAAAATTGGAGATGGCAGAGGCCCTATGATGTGTTGGTAGAGGCCACACATGGAGAAGTCGTAGTTCGAGTTCATCACACAAGAATCTATGTGCAAGCGAGATATCACCAGGAGGCGACATAGTGTAGCGGATCATAGTGGAATAATTCGTGGCAATGCAACACATACGATTATGTCTCGTGAGGGACACGATCATGTGGAGGTATGATCAGGAGCTACTGGGAGCTCGACTTTGGTGTACGACACAATAAGAAGAAGGGCTATAGATTCAAGGAGTAAATGACGTGGTACCGCAGAGGCAGGTCTTCGTGTGTGCATCAGAGTTTGCATTGGATGAAAGCTTTAGTCATCAGCATATGGGGGCTGTATACCACTGAGGAAGAAGTCCAAGTGCAAGTACCAATGAGTCTCATGGAGGGGGATGTGATCATGTGAGTGATCAGGAGCTGCTGGAAGCTCCACTTCGGTGAACAATGCAATGGCAAGAATGACTATGGATTCAAGGAGTGAATGCTATAGTACCATAAAGGCGAGTCTTGCATATGTGCACATCAAAGCTTGCACCAGATGAAAGCCTTGATCGTCAGTATATGGGGGCTATGTACCACCAAGTGAGAAGTCAGATTGTAAGTACCAGTGAGTCTCGTGGAGGGAACTTGATTATACAGAGGTATGGTTAAAGTGACTAGATAGTTGGACTACTTCAATGCTCACATTCGCTTAAGGGAGCCCAATAAGTCAGAGGACAAGGCCGAGTAAGCGAACGTTGCTACCAAGGAAGCTAAGGAGAATAGAATCAGTGCGAGCGCTACAATAAGATGGTGGAGGCAATACATGAGAGTTATAGTCTATCTTTCCATTGACCAAGGAGAACTGCTAGGAGGACACAGTGGTGTTGAAGCAGGTGGTCGAAAGGGGCGAGGAAGCAACGACGAGTCCAGTGGGGCTCAGCTACCCAAAAAGCAAAGTGTCGATTAGAAAGCAGATGGACTCGAAGGAGCGCCACAATGCCACAGAGGTGGATCTACCGATTATGAAGGAAGGGATGCAAATGTAAGATAACAGATAATAAGGCCATGGGCTTGGCAACGCTATGGTATCGCAAAGGCAGGAATTCAATAGAGTCATCAATCCCTTGCTCTCATAGAGGGAGAGCATTGGTCGTAAAAAGGGCCGAGGAGGTGGAGAATGTAGAGGCAAACTCTAAGTACTAAGACAGGATGGAAGGGCAAAGGCTAAGGAATGTTATAAGACTAGTGTCGATGGGCTTCTCATCAAGATAGTCGAAAGCGAGGGACTTCAGGTTGATACAGGAGTGCTCGACTAAGGAAAGAAGTAGGTAGTGTGTTGTACTATACCTTTTCTTCTCAGAGGAGTAGGTGGCAAAGGTGATGGAGAAGACGATATAATCCCAAAGGCGACCAGAAATATCAAAGAGTTATTTCAAGTTGGGGGACTCTAAGTTGGGATAAACTTTTTGCTCTTTTCGGGCAAAACTTCTTGCATTCTAGAAGTTCAATGGTAGTGAGAAGGCAAATCACAGTAGCTAACTCAACGTAAGGAGTGCAAACACTTCAAGTGCTTCAGAAGTGTGAGCAAAGAGCGGGCGAATGTTAGTAACCAACTCAATGCATGAAGTACAAACTCGAGGAGGCAAGTGAAATTGAGTAACCTTTGCCTTCTCAACTCAAGAGAATGGACGAAACTAAGTACCCCAATTCTCTTAACTCGAGGTGAGTGAAGCCAAGTAACTTTGCCTTCTCAACTACTAAGAGAATGGGTGAAGTCGAGTATCTCATTTCTCTTACTTATCCAGTGGAGGAGCTCTGCATAAGTTTAGTAACCCTTCAAAGAAAGCTTATAGAAGATAATAGTTGTCAAATCTCACCATTATTGATAGTAAGTACTACTGAGAGTAGATTGTCTGCTTCATTTTTGAATTGACCAATTGAAAGCGGGAGTGATGTGAACATACTTGAAAGTGACAACTAAATATGGAAGAAGGATCAACGGGCCAATATTATAGAGGAAAAACCTCAAAAACTTCAAAGTATGTGAGACGATGCTCTTTAAAATTCCAACAAGCATCCATCCAGTTCAAGCAGCATAAGTATACCGTGATACTGGTGTATAATAAGGTAGGTCTTTTCCTTCATCAGAAGGATCCGTGAAAGTCAACAAGGATCAGCACAACTCAGCCAACCCCACACCAGATTCAATCATTGGTGAGTTGAAGTAGCATGGTGGATCAGAGTTTGACTACTTAACAACAGCGATGAAGAGCGGTTGGGCTTCGACGAGGATTGAAGATTTAGCAAAATGTAAGAAGATGCAGCACCTACAGTGGCTTCGACGAGGATGTCGAAGGAATAAGTGGGGGAGAATGTCACGGACAAAAATGTAAACAAGGTGTTTGATGAAATGCTCATGTTTGTTTGTGTCTTTTGGTTTATATACATACATTGTACAGTAAATAGCGGGCTTGCAGTAGGCTTGATAGCCCTAGTTTGGTTTGCTTTATGATCGATTTTGGCTTGTAAATATGAGTGTATCTTATAAGCACTTGTGGGGACTTTGGTCTATAATGGACCATTATCCTTTGTGTATAACCTCTTTGAGTTTGTAATATCCATGGGTGTAGCTTGTATCTAGTTTTATAAAGTGTTTGCTTGAGCAGTTGCTTGTGGATCCCATTGAAATTACTTCTTTTGGTCTATTTTCTCTTTTGTAAGTCTAAGTGACCCTAGGAGATCTCGAGGAAGGCTGACATTTGCAGATGACATGCATGGGTGCCACACAGCTTAAGCAAAGTCAGCTAAGCCCGTGATACAATGAGAAGCAACAGCGATGGTGGAGAGGAGGGGAGGAACAGAGGTGGCCAATGATAGTTCCTTGGGCAGTATGATGCTACCGACTTTAATATTTTCCTTTGTTCCCGTCCTTTTTTTTTTTTTTTAGGTGATGATGGCTGCAGCGAAGATAGTGAGACTGCAATAAGGTGGCAACATAGAGATAAGAATAGGTGGTGAGGATGACAACAACGATGATAATGGCAAGGGCAATGGGGAGGATGATGAATGGTAGCAGCGAAAGTGCCGAGGAACATTGCTCTGATACCAATTGATAGAATCCCATAGGATTGTATCATGGATAGAGATGGGAAAGGGGGATAAACGATCATTTCAAGGGGATCGAGCCTCCTAAATCACTTCGAGGGGCTCCTCCTAGGGTTTTGCCTCTAGCTAAAATTAGACTTCTTTATTGATTGATTAATAAAAGAGTTTACATCATTATTTATAGGGCTCTGCCAAGAGTCCCTCTAGGCTTGGACTCAGAATCCCACTACACTTGGACTCTTAACTAACTGATAGAAATCAAATAAACTCCTAACTGAAAATAATAATCGACTCCACCCTAATTGAAGATAATAACCAACTCATAACTAACTCGATTGGGCTCACCCAACCTATAAATGACTCTGACTGATAGACCAACATGACTCAACTTAAATTTATTGTGAATCGATAGACCCGACCTTGTTAGGATCCTATCAATGCACATCCTAAGGAGCTAATATTATATATATATCAGAAGGTATTCAATCTCATTCTTTATTTAAAATTATTTATGTAAATGCTATCTTTTTATCTAGAATTGAACCTAAATTCATTCATGATGCTCTCAAAGATAACTCATGGGTCTTGGTAAATGCATAAAGAATTTTAAATCAATTTGAAAGAAATAAGGTGTGGACGCTTGATCCTAGACCTAGTGATCATTTTGTATTTTGCTGGAAATAACTAAGAACCTGATTCAAGAGAAGTCATGAGAATGATGTTTGTGTCTTTCAATAAGCTAATTAAGAGCGATAGAAAGCAATTAAAGAACACTCACAAATTATAGTGGTTCGGCCTCAACCTGACCTACGTCCACTCTCAAGTCCTCTTCTCCAAGGTCCACCGGCGTCCACTATCAATCTTCTTTGGGTGAAGATCAAACCTTTACACTTTTCACTCTCTTTTTCATAAGCCTAGGAGAGGAACTTTACAAACTCACAAGAGAGACTTTACAAGAATATAACTCTTCTCCTCACTCCCTTGCCCCTTTTCTTTTTTTTTATAATTTTAACACACTATTTTTTCATAGAATTTATAGCCCAAAGTGTAAACCTAAATATAAGAACTCTTGGGTTATTTATAAACCTTAATTGGCTTCGAAAATGGAGCTAAAAATTTAAACCTTTTCGTAAATTCTGTGTATGGGCAATACTACTACGGTCAGCCACCTGAAAATAAGGCTACGGGGAACTACCACCTATCACCTTTGCCAATGGCAGACTACCATCGAGAATCTCGCAAAAGCTCCTTTTTTCATACTTTTGTGTACTTAACTCGTATCTCCTATTGACCCCTTTTTAGGTCAACCAATTGAGCTCAATCCATCCCATAGTAGACCCGGTTTGCATCACATGACTTAATTTAGATTTCTTCCAAATATAACTCAAGTATGACTCAACGACAATTGATGCTAACTATAACTTAATTATAATCAACATGGCCAACAAGTCCCATTAGACCTTTTCAACTCCCAACAAGTTTTTCAGCTACCCCCAACGATCTTCCGACAAGTCTCTTAGTCTTCTTCTGATGAACTCCTTGATGCCATCTTGGCAAGCTCTCGCAAGCTCCTAGCGAACTCCCAACAAGCTTCTAATACCTTTGGTAAGCTTCCGATGAACTTACAGCAAGCCTCCAATCCCTTCAATGAGCTCTCAGTGAACTCCCAGCAAGCTTTCAATACCTTTGGTAAGCTTTCAGTGAGTCTCTCGATGAGTTCCCACCATATCGTTCGAACCCCAGTCTGATGCCCTGAACTTGACTTTGGCCCACATCTGATTGTAATTCTCTCTTTATCATAGTCAATCCTGCATCAATAGTCTCTAACACACTTATTAGATCAATAACTTATTAATTGATTTTATCATCAAAATCCGAGATTTAACAATCTTCTCCTTTTTGATGATGACAATCAATTGATGACGGAAGTTATACCTTACTCCCCCTATATCCATACCATGATTCAAATTAGAAAAACTTAAATTCAAGAGAATCAACCACTCTTGAATTCAAGGATCATAACATCCATTTGAAATGATACTATAAATTTCAAACATCTCAAATCATTAATGATATAACATGAATTTCAACCAATAATGGATCATCAAATTTTTAAAAAATTATGCATCAATCATACATTAAGTTAAAATTCTCTTCCTTAGTCATCAATTATTTCTCCCCCTTTGTTTATCAGCAAAAATAGGAGAAATATCTATTTTTCATTTTTTTACATGTGTCATCAATATATCATTTCTCACCTTTGTCATCAACAAAAAAGTGAAATGTTAGAGCAAATGATTTCAATGCATATGTGTCATTTCTCCCCCTTAGTAAAATAGGATATGAGCCATAATTTTCTTCATGAAAAAATATCTTCTTCTTTGTTGTGCATCATTTTTCATATATATATGTGTCATCAATATACTATTTCTCCCTCTTTGTCATCAACAAAAAGAGGTGAAATAATAAGTAAATAATTTCATGATACATAAACTCATTATATGTCAAAGTTTTCATATTTTTACAAAATATATTGATTGAATATTTAATATTTCATTGCTCCCCCTTAGTAAAACTAATTTTCTTGTAAAAATTTTTCTATCCCTTTTTGTAAATAAGAAAGAAAAAAATGAAGGGGAAGGGGTGTCAAAGATCTAAAAATTAAGAAAATGGTACATTTATAAAAAAATAGTATCAAAAGCTCATATCAAGCATCATAGAGGCTTTTGTCACATATTTTTGTTTTGTAGATATTCATCATGAATTAAAATGATCTTTGAGAAGGAATAAAATGTTATCAGAAGAAGAACTTTGAATCTCATTTTAATAATATCAAATATCAAGGAAAATCATTTCAGAAGGTGGGCTCAAAAATTTGAGAAATCCAAGAAGAACTAAAAGCTACTCATATATTTAAATTCATCTATAAATTCTAAGCAAAAGTAGTAAATAGCAAATCATTTATTTTGAAAATTATCTCATGTAAATTTTAATAAAAAGCTCAATTTGTAAAGATTAAGATTTTCAAAAGAAAACATTATAGCAAATCAAGCTCAAATTGTAAATCATGCATTTAAAAAATTCTAATTTTCTTCTAAACAAATCTTTCCTCATTTAATGTTATAAGATTCATCATATCCAATTTTTTTCTAATCATATTAATAATTTTATCTCCCTCTTTGGTCATTGAAAACAATATGATAATATAATTTTTCTTTTTACATCCATATCCTAATTTGCAACCATAAGTATAAAGGGATCATGTCATTAAGGATGAAAAAAATCAAATGTAAGTACTAAAAGACATGATTTCTTTTAAGAATTATCTTCACCTTCTTTTTTGTAAATAATAAAAATAAGTCTTAGGGGATTAAATAATTTTAAGTTATGCAAGATAAATCTTAAGACATGCAATTCATTTAGATAAATCTTGTTAATAAAATAGAAGAATGTTCTTGTTAAGAATCTAAATTATAATTGTTAAGATCATAAATCTTCTTTTTTATTAAAAAGTGAAAATAAGATATTTAAACATGATTCCATAAAGGATAAAGTCAAGAAATCAATGAAATGTTTATGGTAAAACAAATTTCATTTAATCTTTAACTTATTACAAATTTAAGAAATATTAATTTTGGTGATAAGGTGTATCATTCATGAATACAAGTTAAGGATAAATCATGACATAAAGGATATCAAATCATGACTATCGAAGGTCATGATTCAATTTGACAAAATTCTTCTTAGTTAAGATTCAAAGCTTTAGAAATATTTAAGAGATCAATTAAGAAGAGTATTTATTCATACAAATATCAAATTATAAATATCAAGATCATGAGTTAATTTCAAGGAAGAAAAAATAAAATATTTTGATTTATATATATAAAACTTCAAGTTGTCAAGAATATGGTTTATAAGAAGATTTTCAAGTTATAGATCAGAAGAGATAAATTATTATTCATTTACATAATTTTATTTGAACTTGATTTATATAAAAAATTTGAGTTGTAATTTTTTAAGATGTTAAGATCATGATAAAATCATCGATAATAAAGTTGGATAGATTCATCAATCTCTTTTTTTAAAAATTTGAAAACATATCCAAAATCATCATCAAAAATCACTTTTCAAAAAATTTCGATGAAAGCAATATAAATTGTTTTTCAAAAGAAAATAGCTAAAGTTCTCTAATTCTTTTTTGTAGTTTAGGAGATTCAATAATAATGGCATCATTTTATCTCTTGTTGAAGGATTGATAGAATAAAAAATTTTCAAGAAGAATTATTCTCCTTTTTAGTTGTTTCATATGTTTTGTTTCAAGAAAGATTTTGAAATCAATGAATTATCGTTTAAGACCAAAAATCAAATTTCATTCTAAAAGGAATCATCAAGGTAGTTACTATAATACATAAAAATGATAAAACATCTTCAAAGCAAAAATTTAACCTATCTCAATTCCAACATTTAATTGAGTCTAACTCTTTACATATAGTGCAAGGAGTTAACAAACTCATTTCCAAATTTTATTTATCCTATATTCAAATTCAAAAGTAATCTATTATTTAACAACACGTTCAATCTTAACATACAACTATTCAACCATTTAAATCAATCATTCAATAATGACATTTATAAGTTAACTTAGTCAAAAACACCATAACATTTAAGTCATTCAATAATAGCCTTTGCATTTAGATCAACAAATATCCAAGCCAATGATTTTAAACCTATAATTTAATTATCATCAAAATCTCATTTTCATAATTTTAATATAAATAATTTTTCATTAACAATAACTAAGGTTCTTTAGTTCTAGTTCATTTTCATACTAGTATGCTCTAGCTATGCATCATCAAGATTAATAGTATAATGATGAACCATCAAAAGATTTATTGTCAATAATTTTAGTTCTAATAATTTTCTTGTTTTCATTGTTTAGGCTAGTGAGCTTGAAAAGTGTTTTAGATCTCAAGTCAAATGCCTTGAGAATCCACTTCCAAGACATCATTTAGTGCTCCTAGCCTTGTTATGAGATAAATTTATAATATAAGAGGTTTTGATTTAGGTACTCATTTGAATTTGGGTCTCTCATGAAATATTTTTCCTATTTTCTCTAATAGCTTGAGGTTGTTTATAGTTCCTTTAGGAACCTAAATTAGTTTACGTGGACTATATTTTCTAAATGAACATTTATAGGTTTTATATCCTAATTTGCCATAAAAGTTGCATTTAATTTTTGGTGGTAGGTTTAGAGTGGGTCCTTTAATGAAAATAGTTAGCTTTTGTTGAATGTTGCCAACAAAGCCTATACCTTTTTGCTTATTAACATGACCCTTATTTGCAAGGATCATGTTTAGGGATTTATTCCCTATTTCAAATTTTTCTAAAGTTTGTTTTAATACAAGATTTTCTTTTCTAAGTTCATCTAAGTTTTCACATTCGGTACGTTAAACATTTGATGATGGTGCTACATGTATTTGTTAAAATCTACTAACTACAGAATCATGCTCTTTCTGAAGTAACTTATAAGACTTACTAATTTTTCTAAACTCATCATAAAGTTCATAAAAAGAAAGTAATAACTCATCAAAAGTAAAAGAGTTTTCCAATGAGTTACCTCATCGTGGTTAGCAACAAGTGTGAATTTCTCCACTTCTTGGTTATGCATTTCATTTTTTGAGCACCTTGGCTTCTTGTATTCATAGCAAGAGGTTTTGTCCAATTTAAGTTTATTTTTATGATTTTTATTTATTAATTTATTCGGTTCATTTATCAAGAGTTCAAGTTTAAGATTCTCATCACTCAAGATTTTACTCGAGTAGTAATATGTCATTCTCAGTTCACAATCCTTCCTATTCTTTGGAATGTGTTCTTGGGTTCTCAATGTCAAATCCTTCCTGTTCTTTGGGAGGTATTCTTCTTATTCATTTTTGTAAGATATTTTATTTAATAATTCATTTAGATTAAGTGTGCTTTTATGTGTCAATTCTAATGTATACCAAATCTCCAAACCAGAATCATAAGAGGAAATCCTATCAAATTCATTCTTACCAATTGCACAAAATAAGGCATTCATAGCCTTCGTATTTAATGAAAAAACTTTCTTTTCAAATTCATTCCATTCGTTCATGGGATTAAAAGGTTTTTCAAAATTATTTTTAATGATACGTCATAAATCAAAATCCATGAAAATCAAGAAAATACACATTCTAGTTTTCCAATAAATATAATCCATCATATTAAAGGGCAGACATGTAGTAGAATGTCCCTCGTTCATGCCAAATGAAGTCATTTACTCACTTGGGTTTTTAGTGTTTGAAAACCAAGCGAGAGCATCACATGCACAACAAAAATCAAAACAAAATAGGTTTCCCACATGGATCAAATCATCGTACAAAAGATTGGATCATTAGAAAGCCACAAAAAATTAAAAAATCATATCATATGATAAGTTATTTACCTAGGGAGATCGTATATCCCTATATTCCAGATCTGGATAAGAGGATGAAGGAGGTCAAGTGTCCTCCTCTCTAGCTGTATCCACACGATGGATTTCTATAATGGAACTCCTCCAATCTAATCTCGCAACTCATATGCAAAGGGAGGGAGGAGAATAGGAGGAGGTGACCAAAGATACATTTAATCAACTATGAACATCCCTCTTATTTATAGAGAGCCACCAAAAACACTAAGGGTCCTGCCTTAGTGGGTATTGGATCTCCATCCAATTATCCACTAATCTTACATTATTGAATCTCTATTCAATAATCTCCTTTGGCCTCTAATTGGGCCTCAAGCAAGGAGCCCATCAGTGTAGGTCTTATCTAATGAGAATAGGGGCTAATTGGATCTTAATCCAATCCTCTATTCAATGAAGTATCCACCATATGTATGTGACCCTCTAAGCCCAATACCGAGCTGGCCATGAGTCACTCCTATCAGAACTCCTTATGATATAATGAATTATTATACCTATAATAATTTACTCAACTCATCGATTATAGACGTACTAGGCTACTACACCATGGTCCCCAAATAGTATAGGAGGATTGAATCCATTGGAACTGTCTGTCTATCCACAGGTACTGTATATCTATAATCCCTCATCCAACTAATATCCCAAAGATCATATATTGGACAAGGTACTATCAGGTCACATACGGAATCCATCTAAGACTTGCTCTAATTGGATTCTCCTAGAGAATTCCATCTCTCTCAATTCGAATGACCCTGACTAAAGATTTGTCTGAGCAACTATATATGGAATATTTCTCTTGTGATACAGAGAGTGAATGATCCTTTATTAATACTCAATTACCTTCGTAAGGTTGACTACCAATCTTGATAATCGACTGCACCATATCTAAAACTTTTTAAACCCATAAGTTTGGCATCAAATAAAGAAGTACTCAAACAAGGTATCCTTGGTGTCTCAAATCTAAGGACCATATATGAGCTAGGACTACGAAATCACTATCTGGCATTAGGTATCATGAACCATACAACATTCCATAAGCGGATCAATCAATAAACTCATTATCTAATGAGCACCTGTACTAAATCCTTAGTGTCTCCATACAAGTGGCTATGAGCCAGCTACCTCCATCATATGGATAGGTATATAGTACACTAGTCTATCCAGTTATCTCGAGTAACCTATAACTGAGATTATTTAAGATCTGTGTTTAAAGGCAAATCAATCTCATTATTGTGATCTCATTACGATCTGATTCCCATTGCACAAAACCAAGGACATCACAATATATATATGCAATAGAGAATATAATATGAGAATATATCAATAATAATCATAAGCAAAGAGATCGCGTAGCGTGTCATATGTGTCATCACTCACATGATTGGCTTATAGGGCCCCTGTAACCAGTATTTAGTCCAATATATAGAACCTCACTCTGAAACCAATTGTTAAAATTAATTGACACTAAGAAAGGGATGGCGGGTTGAATTAATACAAGAGTGAAAGTGCTCATTTTAAAAACCTTGCTAATAAACAGTGAAGAAAGAAAATCAGAAGTGCCTTTTTATATTTTGTTGGAAATGACTAAGAACCTGATTCAAGAGAAGTCGTGAGAATGATGTTTGTATCTTTCAATAAGCTAATTAAGAGCAATAGAAAATAAGTAAGGAACACTCATAAATTATAGTGTTTCGGCCTCAACCTGACCTACATCCACTCACGAGTCCTCTTCTCCGAGGTTCACTAGCATCCACTATCAATCTTCTTTGGGTGAAGATCAAACCCTTACACTTCTCACTCTCCTTTCACAGGCTAAGGAGAGGAACCTTACAAACTCATAATGGAGACTTTATAAAAATATAACTCTTCTCCTCACTCCCTTGCCCCTTTTTTTTTCTTATAATTTTATCACATTATTTTTTCATAGAATTTCTAGCCCAAAGTGTTGTGCTAAATGTAAGAAATCTTGAGATATTTATAAACCCCAATTGGCTTCAGAAATGGAGCAAAAAATTTAAACCTTTTTGTAAATTCTCTATACAAGCGGTACTACTACCGTCAACCGCCCAAAAATAGTGCTACGACGGTACTACCATCGCTTGGGTAGTACAACCGTCGCCCACTAGTGGCACTACCACTAGAAATCTGGCAAAAGCCAATTTTTCTATACTTTTGTATACCCAACATGTACCTCCTGTTGACCCCTTTCTAGGTCAACCAAATGAGCTCAAGCTGAGCTCAACCCATCCCATAGTGAACCCGATTTTCCTCATTTAAGTTAATTTATATTTCTTTCAAATCTAACTCAAGTAAGACTCAAACTATAATTAATGCTAACTATGACTTAATTATAATCAACATGGCCAACAAGTCCCAATAGACCTTTTCAACTCCCGACAAGCTTTTGGGCTACCCCTGATGATCTTTCGTTGAGTCTCTCAGTCTTCTTCCGACGAACTCCCTTGCACCATCCTAGCAATCTCCCGATCACCTTTGGTAAGCTCCTGGTAAACTCCCAGCAAGCTTTTGATACTTTTGGCAAGCTTCCGGTGAACTCTCGGTAAGCCTTTGATCCCTTCGGTAAGCTCCCGACGAACTTCTAGCAAGCTTTTGATACCTTCGGTAAGATTCCTATAAGTCTCTTAATGAGTTCCCACCGCATCGTTTGTACCCTGGCCCGATCTCTTGGACTTGACTTTGGCCCACATTTGATTGTAATTCTTTCTTTGTCGTAGTTAATCCTACATCAATCATCTCTAACACACTTATTAAATCAATAACCCATCAATTGATTTCATCATCAAAATTTGAGATTCAATATATTTGAAGCCATAATGATATTTCTTATCCATGTATGTTCTAAAAATTTTAAATCATTTTAAATAGATGCCAAAAGTGCTTTTTTAATAGTTTTATCTCTGAAGAAGTTTATGTTGAGCAACCACCCGGATTTGAAAATGATCTTTCTCCAAACCATGTTTATAAATTATCTAAGGCTCTTTATGGATTAAAGCAAGCCCCTAGGGCTTGGCATTAAAGGCTTAGTTCTTTTCTTATTTAAAATAATTTTATTGAAAAAGGCAAGGTCGATACCACATTATTTATTAAATATTTTAAAATAATTTTCTTATTGTTCGAATTTACATTGATAATATAATTTTTACTTTATAAATAAATCTTTTTGTGAATCATTTGCTAAGAGTATAAGCCAAGAATTCAAAATGAGTTTGATAGGAAATTGACTTTTTTTTTAGGATTACAAATTAAACAACTAAATGATGAAACTTTTATTAGTCAAACTAAGTATACTTTGGATCTATTAAAAATATTTCACATAAATAGTGTAAAAAAGGCCATTAATACATCAACAACATTTTTACTAAATTAGATATGGACAATAAAAGAAATTGCTTTGATCAAAAGACTCATAGAGGTATGATATGTAGTTTATTATATCTTATTATAACTAGACCTGATATAATATTTAGTATTGGGCTTTATGCAAGATTTTAGTCCAATCCTAAATAATCTCATTATAAAGCAATTAAAAAAAATTATATATTTAAAAGAAACTCTCAGTCTAAGATTATGGTATTCAAAATATGAAAATCTTGATTTAATTGCTTACACTGATACTGACTTTATAGGATATAGAATAGATATAAAAGTACCACTAGAACATGCTAGTTCCTAGGTCATGCACTATTATATTATCTATAGTCAAGACTGAATATGTAGCGGCAGGTGCATGATGTGCATAGTTAATTTGGATGAAGAATATTTTAGAAGATTATAGACTTTACCTAAAAATATCCCTATAAATTGTGATAATACTACTATAATTTTTTGACAAAGAACCATATTCAATACTCTAGAACTGAATATATTAATATTAGACATCATTTTATTAGGGATTATGTTAGCAACTATGATATATCTTTCGATTTCATTGACATCAAACTTTAATTAGCATATATTTTTACTAAACCACTAAATAATGAACAAGTATGCATGTTGAATCTTTCAAATAATGAACATTTCACAACTTGATATTTATTTTGTATGATTCTTCTGTATTCATGACTTGTGTACTATACTTTAAGAATAAGAAGTAACTCATATTTGTGTTGATGACAAAATAAGAGAAATAGTGATTTATGCTTAGCTTATGTGTTGAACAAGGAGACTTATAACTTTTTATTAGTAGTGACTCATGCCTAACTTTTATTAGTAATATTTTAAATTTTAAAGCTTGATTGAATATTTGAGCTTGAAATGATAATATCAAGATTGAATTTATCTCGTCTTGAATTCAAGAGTACTATTAAAAAAGTTCTATTTTGAATTCAAGTTCATCAAATTTTTAAGATGACATAGATAGAGGGAGTTTTATTAATACCTATTATAAATTGATCTCTCAGAACTTTAATTTATCCTTAATATAAATATTCTTTATATGATATCGAAGTGGTTTTATAATTGGCTTATTAATGTAAACGAAGAGGAGTAGCACCATAATAATATGATATCCTTCTCTTCTTTTAGATGATGACAAAGGGGGCTTACATATTTTTCATTTTTGTTGATGACAAAAGAGAAAAAGTAATGGTAACATTTTGATGACGTAGCAACTATGTTGCACTCTTATACATGTATTTGATGACATTAACTTATGATATCTTTTTTAGATATGTAACTATTTTGACATTTTAACTATAGGTATGATGTGATTATTTAATGAAATTATGTATTATTCTTGTAACGATTACTATTGAAAGTCACTACGATTTTTTATTAAAATTATTTCAACTTAAATTCAAAGAGTAGCATTGAAAGTTATCATTTTTTAAATTTAAGTTCATTATAATATTTCAAAATAACATATAGATAAGGAGAGTTTAGTTAAAACTTTATCATCAATTGGTTGTTATCATCAAAAAGAGGGAGATAGTTGAATCCCAGATTTTGATGATGAAATCAATTGATGTATTTATAAACTAATATGCTTTCAAGATAAGTGACGTAGGAAAAACTTTGATTATAGACTTGAACCATTGGAAGGTAAATTGACGATGAAAGAAAATCAAACATTGGGTCGAGAAAAGCATCTGTAAAAGATTGGACATCGGATTAGAGGATTGGTCGACATGCCAAAGAATAAATTTTATCCCATGAGTTCGGGCATCAGGCCAGAAGGATCGAGTATTGTGCTGAAAGATCGGTTGTTGTGGGAAGTCAACATGCCGATAGATCAGGCGATATGCCTTAGGAATGGACGATGCATCAAATGTTCTAACAAAATATCAGATGATCAGATGACATATCAGAATGTTGGATAATGTGCTGAAGGCTTCATGTTGGGACTCTAGCTAGGGGAGTCCTAATTTAGTTTCATGGAAGACGGCATTCATGTAAATCCTATCTAGTCGACCCCTATTAAGGAAAGTAAGGAGGCCGGCTAGGTTAGGATTAGTTGAGGAAGCTATTCGAGGGGAGAGTAAGATGCAAATTATCTTAATTAACCATCCCTTATCCTAGTTAAAGAGGGGTTGGTTAAGAAGGGGATTAAGTTAGGAAAGGGTTAGGAAAACAATAAGCAACCGGCCATCCTAATTAGGCTGGTTGGTAGTTAGAATTAGAGGTGCATTAGGAGTTACTTAAAGGTAGGAGTCTTGAAGTAGGAGTCCTCTTAGGAATTAGGGATTAAAGGCCTATAAATAGCCTTGTAATCATTCACTTTTTATCATAAATAGATTAATCTTTCTTTAGCTAATGGCTCGAGTATCAAGGAGGGAGGAACCCCTATAGAGTTCCAAGGAGGCCGATCCCCTATAGAGATCACCCCGAGCTTAGAATCCATAAGGGTTCTAAAACTTGGTATTAATGTAGCATTCTTGGCATCTCGCTACCCTTCCATAATCATCCATCAGCCCCCCACAGCCGTCCAAAGGAATTCCCACAATTGCTAGAAGATCATCACCATACTCCACCGTTATCTCTATTATCGGAGATCATCCTTTGATCTCCCCATGAATTGTAATAGGTTCTAGTTTTCTACCTTACTATTATTGCAATTTAGTTATTCTTAAATCAAAAACCCAAAAAAATTATTCCCATATTGCTACATAAACTTTTCGTCGTAAAGTTTCCATCTTTATGACGAAAGTTATGCCGCAGAATTCCAGCTGTACACACTTACTGTTTGATTTACTGCTGTGTTTTTGCTAATTGAATTTCTACGAAATTTCTACGAAATTTCTACTATAGCTTTATAATTCCTATCCTCATATCTTTGTTTTGTTTTGTCAAAAAATCATCAAGATAATTTGCTCATCTTTTACGTCCAAGCTACTATAGTTTAGACATAAAAATCTACTGTCGCACTTCTCTGTGATCTTCGATTTTGCCAAACCTTTTGCTACCATTTTCTTCCACAAAATTTTTATTGGTATTATCTTTCCTTTATCAATAGATTCTCTTTGAGTTTTACTCAAATCCTTGTTTTGAACTACTGAAAAAATATCTCATCTATACTGCTAAAATCTTTCAACAAAAAAATTTTGCCACAATACCTTCTTATATTCCTTGATCTTGCCAACACTTTTGTTGTCGATTTCTTCCATAAATTTTTGACCTTTCCCTTGGCAGTGGATTTCTCATTGAGTTTTACTTAATTTCTTGTTATGTACTGGTGCAAAAAATTTTGACTATACTGCTGAAATAATTCACTGAAAAAATTCTACAGCAACACCTTCTCGTAATCTTTGATTTTGCCAAACATTTTGCTATCATTTTCTTCCATGAAATTTTTGATGATATTGCTTCTTTCTTAACAGTAGATTCCCTTTGAGTTTCACTCAAATTTTTATTGAGAATATCTAAAAAAAATTATGTCTCACTATTAGAATTTTTTTGATGGAAAAATCTATTGTTGCACCTTTATCTTTCTTCTTCTCCTTAACCCACCGAAACCCAACTAACTTGTTGCCACCACCCAAGATGTTTTTAGTGCATCCCTTTAGCTTTAAGACACAACCCTCATAACCTATTTTTCTTACCATAACTGAAGCCCAAAATAGTGACCTATCATAGCCTATCGACATAGAATTATGCAGCACTACCTTTCGGTGTTTTTTGCTACGCCCATATCTGATCCTTAACAAAATTGTTGCTGCCACCTATATCACCTTTAGGGCACCCCTATAGGATGCAGCTATCATAGCCTTTTTTCAATTTCTATAGCCAATCCACACCTCAACCGAAACAATAGTCTTCCACAGCCAGTGAACCTTCCACCGAACCTTATCTTCCATAGCCACCGAACCTTGCCAAATCGGTTTCTACCCCAACAGCAATCCTAAATCTTCCTTCCCAACCTCAAACCACTACCACAAAAATCCTTTACAGCCTCTGCAGCACCCTCAAACCATAGCACCAATGGCAACCTAAATTGTAAGCTATCAACCTTAAACCGCAACCTTGATCCGTCACTTTTTTGGCCACCAATCCCTACCAAACCGGTTGTTGCCATCAACAGTAAACCTAAGCCAACATTCTAACCCTAAACCTCTATCATCAAACCTCCCTTATAGCCTCTATAATAGCTCCAAACAACAGCATCAATAAGCACCCTCTTTGACGAAAAATTTTACTGCACTACCTTCAATACTACTTGCTGCATCCACACCCAATTCTTTCCAAATCCATTGTTGTCATCAACAACAACCCTAACCCATTCTTTTAAACTTAAACTTCAGTTGTTATACCCCCTATACAACCCCTACAACAGCCCCAGCAGCAACCAAAAATAGTAACCTTTCAGCCCCAAACCGTAGTCATCTACCCTTGATCCACTACCTCTTTCAGCCATCAATCCACCAAACCGTATCATATCACTGACCTAACAATAGGAGAAGGATATTCATATCTCAGATCTGGAGGTACACATAATGTCATATCAAGGTTCCATTGATGCCAAGTTGGAGGCGTTTGAATCACGCATGGAGGACAGATTGCATGCCTTATTCGTTGAATTCAGATTTGGCTGATCTCTGAGTCCAACAAAATTCCAACAAAGTGTAAGTTTAGAGAGGCCTCTCAAAAAGAAAGAACGAGCCACTGATATAAGGCAACCATGCATGAGATAGGACTTCCCTCGATGGGAAGAAAGAGACCCAACGGGATAGATTTCGTGTGCCGAACGTTACCTCCATCATCACCAAACACCGGAGGATTCCATGGTGGACACTACTGTCATCTATCTTGAAGGAGATGCTATACGATAGTACAATTGGCTTGAATACAACTATGAGACTCTAACGTAGATACAATTCAAGTATGTATTCCTAAACCACTATGGGTTAACCAAGTATGAGAATATCAACAAACAACTTGCCAAGATCTGACAAACCTCTACGATCCAAGAATACCAAACCAGATTTGAGGAATTGTCTTAGTTTGCTCGTGATTGGTCTCATAGACAATTATTAGGGATGTTCATTGAAGGACTCAAGCTAGAAATTAAATGAGAGGTTAAAGCGTGACAGCCCCCACCATGAAGGCTACAATCTCTTTCGCCCGAATACAAGAGGAACGACTGAACCAAGATGTTCAAAGGATGAGAACTACTCCTAGACCAGCAACATATAAACCTTTAGCACCCCGTGCTCCCAGTCCTGCTTCACTGCCAAAGAAATTGATGAGAGAAGAACTTCGTGATAGATCGGCGAAGGGCCTTTATTAGCATTACAATGAACTTTGGAGCTACAACCATCACTGTAAAAAAAGGAAGCTTTCCATGGTAGAACTCATAGAAGAATCTAAAGAAGACAACCTTAAACCTAAGGAGGAGAACACGAAGGAGGACCCACAGCCATCCGATTGCATGACTCACACTCTAGCTGGCCATGTAAACTCGCAAGCAATAAAAGTTGAAGAATCTCTTAAGCAATAGTCGGTCACCATCCTCATCAAGACCAGGAGCCCCAATGACCTTATGAATAGCAAAGTAAAGCAAGTGACCTTACATGGGAAATATGAGAGCGAAGAAAAGACACAACGCTTGGAGAAGTTTGCTACCTCCATCGAACTGAGCAAATTTCATCCTACCAGACTGCACGGCCTCTGTATGCTAATTTTATAGGAGGAACCACCAGCACATATTCGGCTCTATTGTTGTCCACATCCATAGAGGGCTGAAGCTAAAAGGATTATCCAGGAGACGCAGGAGATACAAATCATTCGGCCACGACCTTCCCTTGCAACGACACTTTATCTCCAAAAGCTTTGCCTCTTTGTCTGCATGGATAAGCTCTTGCTGAAGTGTCACATCCAGCTGAACTAGCTATGACTTTTGATGCAGCACTCCCATATCTCAGGCCACTTCCACTACTTCTCCCAAGAGTGGACTATGCTGTTCGAAGTCTTTCATATTGACGATCGTAAGAAGATTAGGTCCCACCAGCAACAGTACCAACATGGAATCTATGATTAGATGGAGCTCAAAATTCTAAAGAACAGGCGGAAGATATCCATACGTCCACCATCTACGGGGCTTCCACAGCCACGATGCCATCTATATCAGTCTTAGCATTACCAGATCGAAATAAGGTGTTTGAAATTGGAGCAGACAAAACAGGAGTTGAGATCGGCACCACCCTCTTGCAAGTTAGCCGACACCTAATTTACACTAAGGCTCTGTCTACATTTCACACGATGCTTCTGATATATAAAGGGATACTAATTACTACTAAATTTGAAGTCTAACATGATACAGGTCAGATGAAAACATGTTCGTTATAGCTCCTACCCTCGGACTCAGAATGGGCTCACCCCACTAGGAACCTTATCAAAGGATAGTAATTATTCCAAAAGAAGGCTCAGTTACTATTAAAGAACAACCAAGTGGCAGCTCATGCAAGAAAGAAATAGCCACCCGATAAATACCAGAGCAGAAAAAAGTTTGCTATTGAATATCAAGTTTTCCTTTATCTCCAGCTCTAGTAGCAGAAAATTTGAGCCTCAAGGAAGTGGTTCCCCTACTACTTTAGCCCTTGCAAAATTGAGGATCATAACGGAGTCATGGCTTATGGATTAGATCAGTACATCAATTTAAAAATATAATTGATCCTCCAAGTATCTCACTGCAAATGGAAGTTTAGAAAGGACGACTTAACCCAGTTCCATCCACCTGACTTCCCAACTGATGAGGAGGTTCAAGTTCGGTTGATGATTGCATGGGATCGTAGGATCGTGATGTACTACCATCCACATACTACTACCCCTGATGGAGAGATACAAGATAATGGTGGACCGTCAGACCACAGTGTGCCTACCATAGATACCATAAAGAAGCTTCAAGGAGAATTACAGATCGAGACCCAAAGTTCATGGAGCCTCAGCCTTGAGGACAAGGCTGATTTGAAGAGGGCGAGTCTATTAGGACTCTAGCTAGGAGAGTCCTAATTTAGTTTCATGGAAGAGGACAATCATGTAAAATCTAATAGGCATTTATGTAAATCCTATCTAGCCGACCCCTATCAAGGAAAGTAAGAAGGCCGGCTAGGTTAGAATTAGTTGAGGAAGCTATTTGAGGGGAGAGTAAGATGCAAGTCACTTTAATTAACTACACCTTATCCTAGTTAAAGAGGGGTTGCTTAAGAAGCGGATTAAGTTAGGAAAGGGTTAGGAAAATAATAAGCAACCGGCCACCCCTAGTTAGACCAGTTGGAAGTTAGAATTAGAGGTGCATTAGGAGTTGATTAAAGGTAGGAGTCTTGAAGTAGGAGTCCTCTTAGGAATTAGATATTAAAGGCCAATAAATAGCCTTATAATCATCCACTTTTTATCATAAATATATCAATCTTTCCTTAGCCAATGGCTTGAGTATCAAGGAGGGAGGAACCCCTATAGAGTTCCAAGAAGGCCGATCCCCTATCAAGCTTAGAATCCGTAAGGGTTCTAACACTTCATGATTGTAATTAGAGTGGTTAAGTCTTGATCATAGTTATTTGGAGTCAGATTGAGTTAGAATTATGTTAAAACTATGCCAACATAATTAGGAGCCTATTGGGTTTGAACCAGGGCCGAATTGAGCCTATTAGAAGGTCAATTTGGTGACCTTGAGAAGGCCTAAGTGATGGTACCAGTAGGCCCATGTAATGGTACTAATCAAAGAGTCAAAAGCATTATTTTGTACTTTTCTAGAACTTCTGATGGTAGTACTGCCATGGTCGATAGTGTTGGGAAAGCTTAAGAGATCACATGCATATTGGAAAAAATAAAAAAAGGTTTTCCATGTTTATCATTTCGTCGTGCGATAATTGGTGCATGAAAAATCGTAAAAGTAAAAAACTATGAATCATTTTAGATATGTTACCTACGGAGATCGTATATCTCTGAAATTTTTAGATCTAATAAGACATGATGAAGGAGGTCAGATGTGCTCATCTCTAGTGGTATCCACACGGTAGATCGATATAACGATGCTCCTCAAATCGCAACGAAAAACTCACAACTTTTGTGCACCTTCTTCGTAGCTTTTACACACCACTTTACAACGAATGTAGAATAAGAACTTCTTTCTTCTTCACTATCCTCATGCAATAGAGAGAGGGGTGGTCAGTTGATAAGAGATGGGAGGGACGAGAATAGGAGGGGATGACCAAAGATGTAGCCCATCATCTTTCTTGGCCGCCCCTGTGTCACAAACGGTAGTCGCTCAACCGCAACGCCTTTGCTTCTTGAATCATTCATCACTTTTTCTTGCTTGTACATAAGCCTTGAGTTTATGTGTTTTTACCTAAGAAATGTGAGCGAAAGTAGTGTAGAAGGCTGCAGAACGATCGCTCATTGCGTGGAGCCAAAACAACCTAAAACAGCCCTGTTTTTGGGTCTTTTTCGTGTGCTGCGGCAACCTTTCCGAGCGGTGCAAAATGTCAGCCATTTCAACACCTTGGCATTGGGCTGGATGGGGTTCCGGGTATATGTCGGGCATAGGCGATCATCAGCAATTGAACTTGTCTTGCATCTGATACCTTGGGAACCATCGTTTATGGATTTGCGACCGTTCCTACAACCCTCCAAAGTCCTATTTCACTCTCTTTCTCTTTTCTTTGCTGCACTTAAAGTGTTCAACAAATTGCTTGTATAGCTTTCTGCTTTGCGAGATGCCGGGACGTGTCCGTCGCTCGCTTCTAAGCTAATCAACTTCTTCTTTGCAGGTCCTATCGGACCTTAAGAGGTTGTAAGAGGGCTGACCCTTTGCGGATAAATAACGCATTGAGCGTTACATGACTTACGCAATCCCAGCTAAGTCCGGAATAGTGGGCAAGGTTGCTCCATGACTTAGGCAATTTCAGCTAAGTCTTCGGGAGTGTCGCACGGCTTAGGCAAATTCAGGTAAGTCCGTGACAATGTGGTATCAGAGCAGGCAAGCAATTTATATGAACAGCGAAGAAGATTCGTAATCTCGCTATGGTGAAACATCGTGGTGAATTGAGCAAGATGGGGCAAGCCGGACCCTTGCTCTAAGCAGTCGCAGGTGGGCTGCAAGTGCAAACTCGCTCGCAAACTGTGAGAGCCGCTCATGAGGAGCTCTACAGTGAACAAGACGAGTGTAAAGTTGGGTATTCTCCACGAGGTTAGGAGGCGCCATCTGGAGCGCCAACTGAGAAAAAGAGCCACAAGGAGAGAATTATAACGGCGGAGACCCGCCTTGATGTTCTTGAATCGAGCGTGGAGGAACTCTACCAAGGCCAGTGGAGGCTACTTAGGGTAGAGAGCTCGCTAGAAGAAGCTGAATCTCAGATCGAGAAAGTTGAATCCCTGATTGATCAACTGACAAATGACACCAAAGATTCCATACGACATCTACATGAAGTTGTGGCAGAACTCACGGCTAAGGTGATGGTGTTAACAAGGACTCTTGATACGTGAGGGAACAACACCCGCACTACGTCACCACAAAACTTCAGGGCACCAGAGCCACAGTGCTACGGAGGTGTTAGGGATGCCAAAAAGCTTGAAAATTTCTTGTTCGATATAAAACAGTATTTTTGTGCTACAAGGCTCGATTCTGAAGAAACCAAAGTTGCTATAGCAACAATGTATCTGAATGGGGATGCAAAACTTTGGTGACGAACCCGTTGGGAAGAGATCCAGCAAGGCCGATGTCAAGTGGATACATGGGGAGACTTGAACCGAGAGTTGAGAACTCAGTTCTTGCCCGAGAATACAGAGTTTGTCGCAAGAGGGAAACTGAGACAACTCTGCTAAAGTACAACAATCCAAGACTATGTGAAATAATTTTCAGCATTGATGCTGGATATATGAGACATGTTTGAGAAAGACAAGTTATTCAGCTTCCTCGATGGCTTGAAGCCATGGGCACAACAAGAACTACATCGGAGGAATGTTACCGACGTAGTCGAGGCAATTACAGCCGCGGAAAGGCTAACTGACTTTGTTTCTTCATAGGATTTGAGAAAGAAGAAACAATCTTCGGGAAATTGCCCATCTAAATACTCTCGAGCGAAGGAGTCTAGGGGCGAGCAAAAGAAGAAGAATTTCCACAAGGGATCGGGCTCAAGAGGTAGAGGCCCAAAGCCAACTGGATGCTTCTTGTGTGGAGGACCGCACATAGTGAGGGAGTGCCCACAAAAACAGGCACTCAATGCTTTAACGGCATTGATTCTACCCCGTAAGTTAGACAAGAGCAAAGCTATCGCCGTTAGTTCGAGCGGTTCTAACTCCAGTAGCGATAGTGAGGCGTCGCAAGGACCCAGGATGGGAGCAATGCGTTTGTTGAATGCGTTGCGAGGTCAAGTAGGGGAGAACACAAAGGCAAAGCCATCGAAGGCAGGAAGCAGTGAGTTGATGTATGTGGACATCAAGATTAATGACCGGACAACCCGTGCAATGGTGGACACTGGTGCGACCCACAATTTTATTACCGATCGTGAAGCTAAGCGACTGGGATTAATCTTGGAGAAGAGCCCAAGTCGTATGAAGGTGGTGAACTCGAAGGCCAAGCAGATCTCCGGATAAGCAAAGGGGGTCCCCATCAAGATCGGGACATGGAGCGGGAGCACAGACTTGATGGCAGTGCCATTGGATGACTTCCAAGTGATTCTCGGAATGGAGTTTATGCACACAGCAAAGTTGGTGCTAGTACCGCTCCTGAACTTCTTGTGTCTAACGGGAGGTGATGATCCCTGTATGGTTCTAGTTTCTTGAGGAGGAACCAAGGACCTACAACAAATATCGGCTTTACAATTGAAGAAAGGGGTGCAAAAAGGTGAATTAACCTTTGTAGCTTCTATGAAGCTAGAGACACTTGACGGGGAGGCCATTCAGGAACCTGCTATTGTAGAGAACATCCTGAAGGAGTTCTCAGATGTGATGCCAATAGAGTTGCCGAGAATTCTACCATTACGCAGAGGCATGGATCATCGGATTGAGCTAGAGCCGGGAGTTAAGCCTCCAGCGAGACCACCATACCGCATGGCCCCTCCAGAGTTGGCAGAACTGAGGAAGCAGTTAGATAAACTACTAAGCGGTGGTATTATCTGCAGTTTCAAAGCACCTTTCGGAGCTCCAATCCTCTTTCATAAGAAACAAGATGGGAGCCTCCGATTATGCATTGATTATCGAGCCCTCAACAAGATGACGGTGAAGAACAAGTACCCTATTCCGCTCGTCACGGACTTGTTCGATCAATTGGGCAAGGCAAAGTACTTCTCCAAACTCGACCTTCGGTCAGGGTATTGGCTGGTGCGCATTACAGAAGGTGATGAGGTAAAGACTACCTGTGTGACTAGGTATGGAGCATTGGAATTCTTGGTGATGCCTTTTAGCCAACGCTCCAGCCACATTCTGCACTCTCATGTACTAGCTATTCAAGGAGTATCTAGACAAGTTTGTGGTCGTCTACTTAAACGACATCGTCGTCTTTAGCCAAACACTTGAGGAGCATATTAGACACCTCCGAACAATTTTCAAAGTTCTCAGGGAGAACGCCTTGTTCATAAAGAGGGAAAAGTACTACTTCGCCCAAATGGAGATTTTATTCTTGGGGCACCGAATTGGGAATGGGTCCATTCGAATGGACAAGGCTAAGGTGCAAGCTGTGGTGGACTAGCGAACACCAAAGAAGGTGCCAGAGTTGAGATCCTTCCTTGGGTTCGTCAACTATTATCGGCGCTTCATAGCTGGATATTTAAAGCGTGCAGCTCTGTTGATGGAGTTGCTAAAGAAGCAGCAGTCCTGGAGATGGTCAGACAAATGTGAGGCGATATTTCAAGACCTGAAGACTGCTATGTTAGAAGAACCTGTACTCAGATTACCGGACTATGGAAAGTCTTTTGAAGTCTATACTGATGCTTCTGACTTTGCTATTAGAGGAGTTCTTATACAAGAGGGTCATCTAGTGACCTACGAGAGTCGCAAGCTCAACGAGACCGAGCGATGATATTCTGTGCATGAGAAGGAGATGACAGTGGTGGTCCACTATCTACGAGTGTGGAGACACTACCTTCTAGGAGCACCATTTGTGCTAAGGACAGACAATGTCACATTGAGTTACTTCCAAACTCAAAAGAAACTCTCCCCAAAGCAAGCACGATGGCAGGACTTCTTGGCTGAGTTTGACATGGTGATGGAGTACAAGCCTGAAAAAGCAAATGTCGTGGCCGATGCATTGAGTCGGAAAGTGGAGCTAGTGAATGCTATACAGTTGGAGGGCGGAGGCCAAGCAAGTCAATTGCGCACCAACTTTCTTTCCAGGATCAGGAATGGATTGTACCGAGATCCTCAGGCAGTGACTGATTTAACTCATCAAAGAGGCAAAGCACGATGATTTTGGGTCCAGGAGAGACTCATCTATACCAAGGGGAATAGAGTTTATGTCCCACGAGCGGATAACATGATGCGTGAACTCTTGAAAGAGTGTCATGATTCCCTTTGTGCTGGACATCCGAGTGTCCACCGAACAATGGCTCTCGTGGAGAGGGCCTTTTATTGGACGAAGATAGGGATAGATGTGGAGGAATATGTTCGAACATGCCTTACTTGTCAATAGGATAAGATGGAGCAACAGAAGCCAGTGGGACTTTTGGAGCTGCTACCCGTACCAGAAAGGCCATGGGAGAGCATTTCCTTGGATTTCATATCAAGCTTGCCTATAGTAGGGGGACTTGGATCAATACTCATGGTAGTTGATCAGTTTCTGAAGTATGCAACATTCATTGCTACACCCCTACATTGCTCAGCGGAGGAGGCGGCTAAGTTGATGATGAAGAATGTTGTTAAGTATTGGGGAGTCCCACATAACATCATTAGTGATTGAGATTCTCGGTTCTTAGGACGATTCTGGATCGAGTTGTTCAAGTTCTTGGGGTCTAAATTATACTTCTCCATAAGCCTCCACCCTCAAACGGATGGCCAAACAGAAAGAATTAACTCGCTCTTGGAGCAATATCTCTGGCACTACGTGAGTGCCAACCAACGAGATTGGGTGAAGTTGTTGGATATAGCCCAATTCTCCTATAACTTATAGCAGAGCTCTGCATCCAACAAGAGCCCATTTGAGATTATTACGGGACAACAGCCATTAAGTCTTCACACCCTGGTTATTGGTTATACAGGGAGTAGCCCATCAGCCTATCATTTCACAAAGGAATGGCATCGCAATGCAGATATTATACGGGCTTACTTGGAGAAAGCAACTAAAAAGATGAAGAAGTGAGCAGACTTGGGAAGGCGACCACAAGAATTTAAAGTTGGTGACATAGTGTTGGTGAAGCTCCAACCAGCATCACTCCTGTTCTTTAGACACAAAGTGCATAAAAGATTAGTATGCAAGTGAAGGGCCTTTCCCAATCATTAGCAGAGTAGGCAATGTCTCATACAAGTTGCAACTACCAGCATGGTTCAGAATTCACAACGTCTTCCATGCGAGTAACTTGAAAGCCTACCACTCAGATCCACGAGATGATTCTCGAAATGTTCCAACTCGACTACCCCCCACCAGAGCCTCTTACGAGAAGCAATTTGAAACTATTCTAGCAAATCGTAAGACAAAGCTACCCAATGGAGCGTAGCAAATAGAGTACTTGGTGAAGTGGCAAAAGCTTTCTCAAACAGAAATTAGTTGGGAGCCAGAAGACGCCCCACGACATGAAGAAGCTCATGCCAAAGCCTATCAACAAGCGTCGACGAGGGCGTCGATAGTTGAAGTAGGGGAGAATGTCACAAACGGTCATTGCTCAACCGCAACGCCTTTGCTTCTTGAATCGTTCATCACTTTTTCTTGCTTGTACATATATTTAGTAGCTTGTTTTGCGTTGATTTTATGTGTTTTTACCTAAGAAATATGAGCGAAAGTAGTGTACAAGGCTGCAGAATGATCGCTCACTACGCGGAGCCAAAATAGCCTTGTTTTTAGGTCTTTTTCGTGTGCTGTGGTAACCTTTCTGAGCAGTGCGAAATGTCAGCCATTTCAGCACCTTGGAACCCCCCGGCTGGCACCGGGCTAGATGGGGTTCTGGGTATATGTTAGGCGTAGGCGTTCATCAGCAATTGAACTTGTCTTGCATCCGATACCTTGGGAACCGTCGTTTGTGGACTTGCGACCGTTCCTACAACCCTCCAAAGTCATATTTCGCTCTTTTTCTCTCTTTTCTTTGCTGCACTCAAGGTGTTCGACAAATTGCTTGTATAGCTTTCCACTTTGCGAGACGCTGGGACGTGTCCGTCGCTCGCTTCTACGCTAATCAACTTCTTCTTTGCAGGTCCTATCAGACCTTAAGAGGCTGTAAGAGGGCTGACCCTTTGCGAACATATAACGCATTGGGTGTTACATGACTTAGGCAATCCCAATTAAGTCCGGAATAGTGGGCAAGGTCGCTTTACGACTTAGGCAATTTCAGCTAAGTCTTCGGGAGTGCCGCGAGGGTGTCGCACGGCTTAGGCAAATTCAGCTAAGTCCGTGACACCTGCCTCCTATTTATAAAGAGCCTCTTAAACTCTAATAGATCCTGCCTTAGTGGGTATTAGATCTCTATCCAATTACCCACACCACTTGAATTATTGGATCTCTATCAATAATCTCAATTTACCACCAATTGGGCCTTACTCAAGGAATCCATTAATACTAGGTCTCATCTAATAAAATAGGGGCTTATTGGATAACTCATATCCAATCCTCTACTCTCTACAACATCCACTATGTGTATGACCCTCTAGGCCTAATACCGAGTTGGCCATGAGTTGCACCTATAGAACTCTTTATAACTCAAAATTTCCTTTTGATTTAGTAAATTATTATCATATAATAATTCACTCAACTCATCGACTATGGACGTACTAGGCTACTATATCATCATGCCCAAATGGTATAGGGGATCTAATATATTCGACATATCTGTCCACACTTATTTTGTATCTATAGTCACTTATCCATCTAATATCCTAGAGACCGTATATTGGGCACGGTACTATCAGGCCTTATACAGAATCTATTCGAGTCTCGCTCTAATCGAATTCTCCCAGATAACTTCTCTATCAATTTGAATGACCTTATCTAAAGAGTTTTCTGAGTAAGAACATATAGGATATTCCTCTCATGATACGGAGAGTGGACGATCCTTTGTTGATACTCAATTACCATCGTAAGGTTGGCTACCAATCTCGATAACCGACTATATTAGATCTAAAACTTCCAGACCTATAAGTCGACATCAAAGAAAGGAGTACTCAAATAATACATCCTTGGTATCTCAAGTCTAAGGACCGAATACATAATTGGGACTATAGAATTACTGTTAGATATAAAGTATCAATAACCATCCAACATTCTATAAGCGGATCAATCAATGAACTCATTCTCTAATTAACACCTGTACTGTATCCTTAGTATCTTCACACAAGCGGCTATGAGACTAGTTGCCTCCATTATATTGATAACTATACAGTACATCGATCTGTCTAATTATCTCGATGTCCCTCTCGAGTAACCTATGATCGAGATTATTTAAGATCTGTGTTTAAAGGTGAATCAACCTCATTATCATGATCTCATCACGATCTGATTCCCATTATGTAGATCCAAGCATATCATAATAGATGCAACAAGCATTATAAAGTAAAAATATTTTAATAATAATAATAAGCAAAAACATTATGCAATGTGTTATACGTGTCATCACTCACGTGATTGGCTTGCAGGGCACCTGTAACCAACAATCTCTCACTTGACCTAAAGTTAATCTCTTATATGTTTGATCCTCATCAAACTCCTGTGATGCCTAAAGACAATATGAGATAGTGGCTTCGTCAATGGATCTGCAATGTTATCTTGTAATGGAATTCTTTCCGTTGCTACATCTTCATAGGCTAAAATCTCTCTAATCAATTGGAAACTCCATTAGAACAATTCTAATGAGACTTGAGTTTTCTTCTTAGAGCTATTGCCCTGTTATTATCATAATATATAAGAACCAATTCTCGCTACTAGGTATTGTTGGTTATAGGTACCCTAAGCCAATCACGTGAGTAATGACATATGTGACACATTGCGTGATCTTTTTACTTATGATTTTTATTAGCATATTCTCATATTATATTATATGTTACATATATATATTATGATATCCTTGGTTTTGTGCAATAGGAATCGAATCATGATGAGATCACGATAATGAGATCGATTTGCCTTTAAACATAGATCCTAAATAATCCCGATCAGAGGTTACTCAAGGGGGACATCGAGATAACCGGACAAACTAGTGTATTGTATATCAGCCCATATAATGGAGATGGCTGGTCTCTAGCCACTTGTGTGGGGACACTAATGATACAGTACAGGTTCTCATTGGAGACTGAGTTCGCTGGTTAATGATACCTATTATCAGATAGCGATTTTGTAGTCTCAGTTGTGTGTCTGGTCTTTAGACTTGAGACACTAAAGATGTCTTGTTTGAGTACTCTTTTATTTGACACTGAACTTATAAGTTTATATAGTTTTAGATCTTGTATAGTCGACTATTGGGATTAGTAGCCAACTTTATAAAGGCAATTAAGTGTCAATAGAGGATCATCCACTCTCAGTATTATGAGAGGAATATCTCATGTGTTCTTGCTCAGACAAATCCCTGGCCAGGGTCGTTTAGATTGAGAGAGGATTTCTCCAGAAGATTCTAATTAGAGTAAGACTCAGATGGATTCCCTATGTGGCCTGATAATATCATTCCTAATCTACGGTCTCTGAGATATTAGATGGATCAGGGATTATAAATACATGATAACTAAGAAGAGATAGGTCCAATGGATTTAATCCCCTATATCATTTGGGGACTATGGCGTAGTGGCCTAGTACTTTCATAGTCGATGAGTTAAATAAATTATTATGGGATAACAATTCATTGAGTTAGAAGGAGTTCAAACAAGTAGAACTCATGGCCACCTTGGTATTATGCCTAGAGGGTCACACACATATGATAGATGTTTCAGTGAGTAGAGGATTGGATGTGAGTTATCTAATAGTCCTTATTCTCCTCAGATGAGATCCAATATTAATAGGCTCCTTATATGAGGCACGGTTAGAAGCCAATTGAGATTATTAGATAGATATCTAATAATCCAAGAGGAGTGGGTAATTGGATGGAGATCCACTACCCACTAAGGTAGGATCCATTAGGGTTTTGGGGTGGCTCTTTATAAATAAGAGGCAGGGGTGGTATAATAGTGATAGGCTGCACCTATGGCCAAACCCTCCTATTCTCCTCCCTCCCTCATCTTCTCAACTGATCAGCCCTTCCCTGCTATGAGAGGGTACCGAAGAAGATAGCTGATCTTCTTCCACGAGTGTTGCGAGAAGGTGTGCAAGAGTTATGAGTTTTGGGCTACGATTGGAGGAGCATTGCTGTAACAATCCATCATTTGGATACTGCTAGAGAGGAGGACATTTAACCTCATTCATCCTCTCCATATTGATCTAGATTTTCCTAGGTAATCAATCTCTCATACATTGCAGTTTTCAGTTTTACGAGTTTTTTCCACACACCAATCTTTTCACGATGATTTGATATACATGGGAAACCATTTTGTTTTGTTCTTCAACTCTGCATATGATGCTCCTATTAGGTTTTCCAACGATGGTAGCAGAGCCAGGTTACTCATATAAAAGATTGGATTTTAAACTACATGTGATGAGATTGAATCACGTAGAACTATTCTACGTGTTTGTTGCAGCGATTGGTGGCAAAGATAGCGCCTGCAGGCAAGCTGCCTAAGGGCAAGGGGCGAGCACCTATTAGTTAGCTACCTACAGGGGTGGTCGTCCATGGCCAAGCACCTTACGGGGCGGCCAGGGTACCTGCAAGGGATGCTGGTTACAGCTAGAGCCCCTACAGGGGCAACGCCTTGCAGGCACAACCTCGCGGGCAGATCGCTTGTGTTCAAGGGCACCCACGGAGGCGACGCCTACGGGCAGTGCTTGTGGGTGGTCGCTTACAAGCAGATTTGCTTCTGCGGTCATAACGCCTGAGGGGAGCCACTTGCGGACCAAGTGGCCAGGTGAGGTGGCCCCGCATACCCACAAGGGCAGTTGCTCGAGGGCTGTGGCGGCCATCGATGACGCGTAGCATCGTCGCCTGTGCAAGGGCGATGGCAGCAGTCACAAGAAGAGGGCAGTAAAGGTTAGGGTTTTTTTCAATGGCAAAAACATGATATTGCCCCTCAATATTTGAGAAACTCTGAGATCTGTCCTTTTGTCCATAATTTTAAAAAATAAGAAAATTTTAAAAGTTCCTAGCATGTCCTGATTTTAAAAAATTAATTAATTATTAAAATGGTCCTACATGATGATGTGTATATATGATGTATAATGTAGACGAATGACATTTAGTCCTCCATATTTCTCATTTATTGTCGGGTTTGCATGTATATGATTATGTTATAATTACACGAAGAGACACGATGAGAGCGTGAAGGCATCAGTGGGACCCACAATGCTGTAGCAGGTGATCACAACACATGGTGATGCGCCGAGAATCCGACGGAATCAATGATGATAAGAAGGATGATCACAAAGCATGAAGATGCACCGATACACATAAAAATCCTATTGTAAGTGATTGGGCCTATTAGCTCGGGCCTAATTACATTCAGTGATGATTAATGATCATTTAGTGTGGCATGCATATGTGATATATGATTATACACCTAATATATATATATACATATATATATATATATATATAAACTTGCATGTGATGTAGATATATATTAAATATGTATATGTGTGACATGATATATTAAGAAAGTGATACAAAAACACAAATCCCCCTCCTATCATAATACTAAGTCGGTGAACATGAGGTAATAAGATTAACCCCTGTGGTCTTCCATTATTATAGGAACAAATTGAATCATGACATAGGTTGGCGAGTCCCTCGAGGCTCACCTATCTACGTGATTGAGATCTTGTCTATGACATAGAGATGTCACGATGACCGTTGGACGTGATATACTTGGTCGAGTCACTCGAGGGCATATTATCAAATCAGATTCATCTTGTAATGATGGTGATGACTTAACTAAACTTTATGGTTGGTCGAGCAGTCGAGACCATGATGATATGGAGGTCGAACATGATGGGAATCACAAGGAGTTATGATTAGTAAGAGTTACCTACCTTTTTAAGCTTAGTGTGATTGATCAATGTTAGAACCTTTATGGATTTTGGGGTAATCTCTATAGGGGATCGACCTCCTTAGAACTCTATAGGTGTTCCTCCCTTTTTGGTTTTCTATACAAAGGCTGAAAGATAATTGATATATTGATGATTAAAGAGTGGTGGCTACATTATAGGACTCCTACTCCATGAAGACTCCTTCCTAATGTAAGACTCCTAGTGAAATTCCTATTTCAAGTAAACCAAGACTTCAACTCCTAATTTAACTCCTAATCAACCTTAGAGAGAGTCCTAACTAAATGGAACTATCCCTTTCTTATCTTAGTCTCCTCCTCTCAGCCTAGCCAACTTCCCTTGATCAAGGTGGGCTGCTAATTGGGTTGATTATAAGATTGACTTAGTTGATCTGACCTGAGTCCAACTTCGACTCCTAACCCGATGATAGTTCACTCGAATCCTAACCCTACTAGTATTTTGAGCTGATTTATTACAATGGATTCAAATCTCTTACTAGCCAACCTAATGTCAGGTCTAGGTTGGCCAGCAAGGCCTAATTTAAGGACTCGACTCAATCGACTAGGACCCGACTTAACTAGGGTCCTAATAGAACCTCCCTCTTCAATTCAGCCTTGTCCTCAAGGCTGAGCTCTATGTCTCTAGGTCCTGATCTACAACTCCTCATAAGGCTCTCTCATGGCCCCTATAGTAGGCGCATCTTGCTCTTGCGGTCCAGCATCAATAGTAGTGATTAGATAGGGATGTGTCATGATTTTGTGATCCCATGCGATTATCAACTGAACTTAGGCCTCCCCATCGACTTGGTTGTCAGGTGGATAGATCTGGGCTGAGTCATCCTCTCTAAACTTCTATTTATGGTGAAATTCCTGGAGGATCAGTTGTAATTTGAATTGGTGCGCAGATCTAATCCAGAAGTTATGGCTCCAATATGATCTACAATCTTGTAGGGTCCAAAGAAACTAGGAAATCACTTCCGTGAGGCTCGAGTCTTCATAGATTCCTACTGGTAAGGCTGAAGATGAAGGAAGACTCGATCTTCAAAAGCAAACTTTCTTCTACTCTGACATTTGTCAGGTGGTTGTTTCTTTCTTATGTGGGCTGGCGTGTGGTTGTTCTTTAATGGTAGACTAGCTTTCCTTTGAGATGGTCATTGCCCTCTAGTAGAATCCATGATAATGTGAGCCTGATTTGAGTTTGAAGGTATAATTTTTCAGGACTTATTTTAATCTCCCTTTATGTCATTGTCCTTTATCATGCCAAGCTATAAATTCAACAATAGTTAGCATTTCCTCATCATAGATTGATAGCTTCAGGTGATATGGAGAGAGGGCTTTGTTGATGTAGGCTAGGGGTTAGCCATCTTGCATGAGGACATCACAAATTATGGCTCAATCAGCGAAGAGTAGGACTGCAACTTGGTCGAATGATCCCTATTTCAAACATCTCTTTTTTAATCCTCTCTATTTCATCTTTCTGGAGGTAAGGATAATGATATGGCTGAGTGTCTACTAGTAATTTGCCTGGAAGAATCATAATTCGATGATCATGTCGTCAGGTAAGAGATAGGTAGCACGGTTCGATGAAGACATCTGAAAATTCAGCAAGCAATTGGAGAAGGTTTGAGAGTTTAATTTTTGTTGGCTCTCCTATAGGCTACTATTGGAGTTGTATTAGGAAGTCACTGTTCACTTTGTACAAAACTTTCTCTATTTACTGCATTGAAACCGTCATCGCGTTGCTCTCGCGTTTTCCACATAAGATCACCTATTTCCCATTACTAAAAAATTTCATGATAAATTTAAAAAAATTCTAAGAAACATCACTTAATATAGTTAGATGTTGAGCACGGCCTCATAATCATCGAGAGAGAGGAGGAAAAAATTAGCAATGATCCTTTGGCCTTGTAAAAATAATTTCACTTATGAGCACTTCAAAATTCAGTCGTCAGTGACCTTAACATAAAACCTGCTATAATCCTCAATATGTAGGCCCATCCAAGCAGCAACCTTGCTATTTATGAAATTATTAGTGCTCCCGGTATCGATGAGGATGGTGATTGGTTGCTGTTTAAGTAGTCCTCCTACTTTCATCGTCTATGAGTTCACGTAGCCAACAAAAGCATGCATCATACAATAGATCGACTACTATTCTTCTTCCGTGACCTCCTCCTCATGCTCCTGGACCTCTTTCTCTAAACCTTCAATGGGTTCAATCAGTAGAAGGTGTCCCTTTTTGCAGCAATGGTCATGTCTCCACGGTTCGTCATAATGCCAATAATGGCCTTTCACTAATCTTTTGTGATGTTTGTCTCTCATCAATTTCTTTGGCAACAGAGGATGGCTAGGAGCAGCGGGTGCTAAAGGTTTATATGTTACTGGTCTAGGAGTGGTCATCATCCTTCGGGTGTCTTGGTTGAGCTGCTCCTCTTGGATTCGGGCGAAGGAGATTGCTGCCATCAAAGTGCATGGTTGTCATGCTTTAGTTTCTCCTCTTATTTATGGCTTGAGTCCTTTAATGAATGTCCATAATAATTATTTATCAGATAATTATGAGCAAGGTTAGATAATCTCTCAAAACTGGTATGGTATTCTTAGATCGTGGAGGTTTGTCGGATCTTTGCAAGTTATTCACTAATGTTCTCATACTCAGTCGATCCAAAGCAGATCAGCAGTCCGCTTTTGAATTGTATTCAGGACTCCTTGGGTGTATTTAAGCTAATCGTACCATGAATTGCATCTCCTTCGAGGTGAATGACAGCAATGTCCACTATGGAAGTCTCTGATGTTCGATGATAGCGGAAATAAGACTCGATGCACGAGAGCCATACCGTCGGTCTCCTTCTTCCCATCGAGGGAAGTCCACCCTCATGTATGGTTGCATCAAATCAGTGGCTTATTCTTCCTTTTTAGGAGGCCTCTTTGAACTTTCACTTTGTTGTAATTTTTTTTGGCTTGGAGATTCGTCAATTTTAAATTCTGCAAAGAGAGCATGTAGTCTATCCTCCAAATGCATCTCAAAGGCCTCCAACTTAGCATCGATCAGATCTACCAATGCCATGGCTTAATTTCCTAGAACTATGCTATCAAGATCCTTCTCTTGTTTTTCGGTCAATGGTATGAATTGGTTGGGTGGATTGGTGGCCGAAAGAGGTGGTGGATCAAGGGTAGATAGCTGCGGTTTGAGGCTGATAGGTTGTTATTTTTGGCTGTTGTTGGGGTTATGGTTTGGAGCTATTGTAGGGGTTGTATATGAGGTATAATGGCTGAGGGTTAAGGTTAGAGGATGGCTTAGGGTTGCTATTGATGGTAGCAACCAGTTTAGTAGGGATAGGTGGCCGAAAGGTTGATAGATCAAGGTTGGATTTAGGGTTGATAGCTTGTAGTTTAGGTTGCTATTGGTGCTACGGTTTGAGGGTGTTGTGGTGGCTGGAAAGGATTTTGGTGGTAGTTGTTTGAAGCTAGGAAGGAAGGTCTAGGGATTTTGGTGCTACGGTTTGGGGGCAGCAATCGATTTGGTAAGGTTCGGGTGTTTTGGTGCAGCAAGATATGCTCAGGGGTAATGCTGTAAGATTCTTCATCAAGGAATAGCAGTGTTATGACAAAAGAATTCCAACAGTATACAAGGGTTTTGGGATGGTTTTGACAGCAAGAAATAGATGATAATTAAGGCTAGATCAATATAAAGTATTGAAGAGAATATGGTAATAAAATTGATAGAACCTCAAAGGATTCTATCGACGTTCTGATACCAATTAATAGAACCATAAAGGATTCTATCAACACTCAGATACCAATTGATAGAACCCCAAAGGTTTCTATCGATGATCTAATACCAATTGATAGAACCCCGTAGAACTCTATCGTGGATGGAGATGGAAAATGAGGGATAAATGATCACATCGAGGGGATCAGGCCTCCTTTATCACTTCGAGGGGATTTGTCTCCTTGATCTCTATAGGGGACCCTCCTAGGGTTTTGCCTATTAGCTAAAACTCATACTTCTTCATTGATTGATTTTTAAAAGAGTTTACACCATTATTTATAGTGCTTTGCCAAAAGTCCCTCTAGGCTTGGACTCAAAGTCTCACTAAACTTGGACTCTTAACTAACTGATAGAAATCAAATAAAACTATTAACTGAAAATAATAACCAACTCCACCCTAACTGAAGATAATAACTAACTCATAACTGACTTGATTGGGCTCACCCAACCCATAACTGACTCCGACTGAATAGACCAACATAACTCAGCTTGAATTAATTGGGAACCAATAGACCCGACCCTATTAGGGTCTTATCAAACCCGATCTTATTAGGGCCCTCTTTAAATCAGTCATGTCCTTAAGGCTGAATAACATCAACTTTAGGAGTACTTCGGTCCAGGATATTTGATGCGCATCACAACCCTTTGATTAAGCAAATAGGGTCTCCACTTAGTGTAAGCAATGGGTTGATCTTTTGGTGCAGTAGTTATTGTAGTCTTCTGATGACCCCTTCTTATCTAAGGGCTAGTGGTGGTACTATATCTTTCTTTAAGGATCGCCACTTCGAAGTCTTCCTGGGGCATCAAAAAGAAATTGACAAGTAATTATTTTACCTTTGAGCACCTATTATCATAAATTAGGAGTCACTCATTAGCAATCTTGTCTTCAAGTTTAGAACAGCCAAAGTGATCGGACTCCATATTATCAGTTTTTGATTCCTCCTTAATTGGTTCAATCATCAGAAGTTTGTCACAACCTTCATGATCGGACTCCACATGGTCAGTTTTCTATTCCTCTTGAGTTGGCTCAATCGTCAGAAGCTGTTCTTGTTTACGATCGTCTATGTATACTACTTTAAAGTCCTATCTATTTAAGCTTTATTTTGGCAAGTGTCTATATTAATTTTTTCTTCATGCACACTAGCGAATGATATGGTTGCTATCATGGTGTGGGGATGGTGAGCTTTAACTTCACACCGGATCTTGGGATTATGTCCCTCGATAAATTTTGTCACCAATTGTATCTCAGACCAATCTCAGGTTTGGTTCACTAGGTGCTTAAATATGCTATGGTACTCCTGTATTGTGGAAGTCTGATGGATTTTGGCGAGTTGTTCATTAATGTTCTTCTACTCCGACAGTCCGAAGCAAATTAGAAGCTCTCTCTTGAACTATCCCCATGAAGGTACTCCATGATAAGTCTTGTACAAATCATACCACTGAATCGCATCACCTTTGAGTTGAGTGGAAGCTACTCTACCACGGATTCCTCCGGAGTCTTGTGAAAATTAAAAAACTTTTCAGTACGAGAGATCCAACCGATTGGGTCTCTATCTTCCCATATGGGAATCTCCTTGTGTAGGTATCCTATGTCTTACCCTTGATTATACTTTTCAGATTATTTCCTCTTAAGATTAGAACTTTCACCATGTTGAGTTTCATTGGGCTCTCTAATCCACTTCTTCTTAATTCACAGAGGAGTTCTTACAATCTGTCTTCTATGTGGGCCTCAGAGGCTTTAAACCTTGTGTCTAGTGCATTATCCATAGCCATTATATCAGTAACATTTTATTTGGTGATCAACAACGGCAATTGCGACAGAAGTACAACCGCGATAAAGGGAAGAAGAAGGGTAGTAAAGCTGGTGTCTCAACTGCAGCTACAAAGCAAGAGGGGAGCAACGACAAGGGGAAGAGTGGCAGCAGCAGAGGATGGCAGCAGCATAGGGAGGAAGATGGTGACTGGTCAGTGAGGGGAGGAAGGAGGCTGTAGAGACGCGGCTTGGTGCGGGCAGTGAGGGGAGGAAGGTGAGGAAGATGGCGATTGGGCAGCAAGAGGAGGAGATGGCAATGGCTGGTGATTGGTGAGGGCAACGACTACAATTGTTGGAGCAAGGGAGAAGGTAGTGGCAATGGCGGTTGGCGATGGGTGGCAGCAATGAGGGCTGGCAGCAAGGGACGGTGAAGGCTGCAGCAGCGAGAAGAAGCGACGCCTCGTTGAGTGACGGTGGTGATAGCTTACATGGGTCGCAGGACAGATGGGATGGCAACAGCTACAAGAGAGGAAAAGGTTCCAGCAAGGGGACCTCGGTGGTAGAGGAGAGAATGGCTGGGAGTAGTGGGTGGTAGCAATAGGGAGGCAGAGTGCTGCAGGTGAGAGTGGTTGCAACAACGGTAGCTATGGCAGCTGGGAAAGGCAACAACGCAGTTGGGCAGCTACGAGGCAATGAAGGAAGAAGGTGGCTGGCAGAGACACGGCTACATGGCTGCGCAGAGGAGGGTGTGGCTGGGAGGTGTTTATGGCAGGGGGTCGATGGTTGTGCACGGGTGGAGCAGCGACCGAGGAGGGTGTGGCTGGGAGGATGCGACTATGGCTATGGTTGAGGAGGAGAGGGAGATAGTGGTCAACGGTTGGGAAGAGAAGCGGTTGTGGAAAGGAGCAGCAGTAGGGGAGCTATGCATTGGGGATTGGGAGGAAGATGTGATTGCGTGAAGATGGCTATGGGAAAAAGGGAGCAACTGCGGCATCAAGTGGGAAGGAAAAGGCAACAGCAGCGTTGGCAATTGGGTGCAACAGGGGATAGCGACAAAGGGCTGGCCGACGGCAACGACAGGATGGGGCGCGACTGTTTATTGATTGCTGCAGTCAAGGTGGCTGTGGTAGTGAGGGATGAAGATGGTAGCTATAGCAAGAGAAGATGGTAGCAGCAAGAGAGCAACGACAGTGGCGGTGTGGATGATGAACGATAATGAAAGTGCGTAGGAATGCTGCTCTAATACCAATTAGTAGAACCCCAAAAGATTCTATCAATGCTCTAATACCAATTGATATAACCCCAAAGGTTTCTATCGATGCTTTGATATCAATTAATAGAACCCCGCAAAATTCTTTCATGGATGGAGATGGAAAAGAGGGGATAAACGAGCACTTTGAGGGGATCGGGCCTCCTTGATTACTTCAAGGGATCTGCCTCCTTGATCTCTATAGGGGATCAACCCTCATAGGGTTTTGCCTATTAGCTAAAACTAATACTTCTTCATTGATTGATTTTTAAAAGAGTTTACATAATTATTTATAGGGCTCTGCCAAGAGTCCCTCTAGTCTTGGGGAGTCTAACTAAACTTAGACTCTTAACTAAATAATAAAAATTAAATAAAACTCCTAACTAAAAATAATAAGTGACTCCACCCTAACTGAAGATGATAACCAATTCTAACCAACTCATAACTTACTCGATTAGGGTCACCCGACCCATAACTGACTTCGATTGAATAGACCAACATGACTTAGCTTGAATTAATTGGGAAGTGATGGACTCGACCCTGTTAGGGTCCTATAAAAAATATAGCATCAAGTTTTCAGCAAAAATATGGCAGTAAAGTAGTAGGCAATTGTTTTGGTTGTAGCTTTATGCTCCTATTTGGGCTGGTTGTAAAATTAAAAAAAAGGCTATGACAACTGCGTCTTAAGGCTAGAGGAGTGCCATCAAGATGATGTGGTTGGTGGCAGCAAGATTAGTAGGGTTTGGTGGTTTATGAGAAGAAGAACAACAAAGGTATCACAACAAAATTTTTTCATCAAAGAAATTTCAGCAGTATAGATGTAATTGTTTCTAGCAGTTCTTGATATGGATTTGAGTGAAACTCAATGGGAATCTACTGGTAAGGGAAAGATAATGTCAACAAAAAATTTATGAAAAAATACAGTAACAAGGAATTTGGCTAAATCAAGGAATACGAGAAAGTGCTGCAGTAGAATTTTACATCAAAGGTTTAGTAGTTTGGACATAAAAGATCAATAATTTATATCGATAATTTTTTCATGAAACCAAAAGGAAATTCACTATTAAGAAGTGACAAAGTCATCATAATAAGCTCATAGAAGATTAGGTAGGGTAGCAAGATCAAAACAAAGCAGTACTATGTGACTTAATTCTGCAACATAACTTTCATCGTAAAGATTGCAACTTTATGACGATAAGTTTGTGTAGTAGGAACACTTCTTTTTGTTTATTTTTTTAGGTTAAGGATAACTAAATTGTAGTATAAGTAAGGTAGAATACCATAACTTGATGTAATTCTTTAGGGAGATCAAAAGGTGATCTACGAAAGTGGAGATGACAACAGAATTCGGTGACAATCTAAGCAATTATGGGAATTGCTTGGGCAGCTGTGGAAGGATGATGGGTAGCTGAGGAAGGGTAGTGAGATGCCAAGAATGCTGCTCTGATACCAAGTCATAGAACTCTTACAGATTCTAAGCTTGAGGTGATCTCTATAGGGGATCGACCTCATTGGAACTCTATAGGGGTTCCTCCCTCCTTGGTTTTCTACACAAAGGTTAAAAGATAATTGATCTATTGATGATTAAAGAGTGGTGGCTACATGAGTTTATATAAGGTCTCAAAACCCTAATTCTTAATAGGACTCCTACTCCATGAAGACTCCTTCCTAATGTAAGACTCCAACTCCTAGTGAAACTCCTACTTCAAGTAAACTAAGACTCCAACTCTTAGTTGAACTCCTAATCAACCTTAAAGAGAGTCCTAACTAAATGAAACTCTCTCTTTCTTATCTTAGCCGCCTCCTCTCAATCCTAACCGACTTCCCCTCATCAAGATGGGCGACCAATTAGGTTAATTATAAGATTGACTTGATTGACCTGATATGAATCCAACTCTAACTCCTAACCCACTCCAGTTCAGCTGAAGCCTAACCCTACTAGAATTTGGGCTGATTTATTACAATAGACTTAAATCTCCTCCTAGTCGATCTAGTGTCAAGTCTAGGTTGGCCAACAAGACCTAATCTAAGGACTTGAGTCAATCGACTTGGACCCGACTCAGCTAGGGTCTTAACGGTCGAGTCCCTCAAGGTTACACTTGTTAAATCTCAGATTTTGATGATGAAATCAATTGATGGATTTATGATCTAACCTTTATGTTAGAGATAAGTGATGCAGGACTAACTACAACTGTGAAAAGGCAAAATAATTAAAGAAGAATCTAATGTTGGGCCGGAGTTAAGATCAGGCATCGAGCCGGAAGAATCGGGATCCGAAGGTTCAGACAATACGATAGGAGCTCGTCGGGAGTTCGCTGGAGGTTTCCCAGCAGTTGCTGGGAGTTCATCGACAGGTTGTTAGGAGTTTGCCAAGAGTTCGCCGGAGGTTATTAGGAGTTCATCGGAACATGATCGGGACCTCGCCGAGAGTTCACATGAAGGATGCCGAGAGTTCGCCGAAAGATCAGTTGACGTGCCGGACAATGAAGATTAGTTGTAATTATGTTTATGTTTAAATAGTTAGGGTTTTAATTAAAGTTAGTTTTGAAAAAATTCTACTAACTAAATTAGGGCTAACTAGGTCCAATTAAGGCTTGATTTGAGCTCATGATAGAGCTTATTTCGCTAACCTAGAAGGAGGTCAAAATGAGGTACAACTTAAGTATAAAATAATACTAAAAATGTACTATTTCATGTTACCTAGGTGGTGGTGCCGCTAGTGGTCGGCAATAGTACCACCGTTGCCTAAAATCCCGTGATGCTTTCGGTGGTGGTACCACTGGTAGTACCAGGCATACCATGATTTTCCCATAATATTTGAATTTTGACTCCAATTTTTTAAACAATTGGGGTCTATAAATACCCTAGGTATTCTTGCCTTGTAGAGCAAAAAAGTTGATTGAGAGCTTCTCTTATATCTTTCAAGTGTAAAATAAGTTTAAGGGAAGAGATTAAAGATTATAAAAGTTAATCTCCTGAAGCTGTGAAAAAGAGAAAAGTATATAATAGTTCACCCACCTCTTTCGAAACGAACTTTTTAGCACATGCACTAATTCACCCCCCCAAAGTGCTAACTCGATTATAATAGTTGGTATCAATGCAAGGCTTACTCAATTGGATTAACACCCAAATATGTTAAATGGCTTTTTCTGGCATTAACAAAGGACACTCTATCACACGTCCTCCTATGTTATGGGACGGACTATACCTATTGAAAAATTAGAATGAGGGTTTTTCTAATTTCTATGGATTTTTAATTATGGAACATTATTGAAAATGGTTTTCAATAGGCTTCCAATCCTATAAATGATTGGAATGATTATAAAAGAAAAATATTTTCTTTAAATACCTAAGTTATAAATGCTTTGTTTTGTGCTTTAGACAAAAATAAATTTAATCGGGTTTCTACGTGTGATTCTACTTTTGATATATGGCACACATTAGAAGTCATACACGAAGACACAAGTAAATTAAAAAAATTAAAAATAAATAAAATAACTTGCAAAGACAAACATAAGAACAACCTTTCAAAGAATATGAAGGATATTGAACTTGGAACAAAATAATAATACCTTCTAAAGAACAAGAAGAACATTGAATTAAGAACAAAAGAAGACTCCTCAAGTAAAACCTCGAGTGATAAGGACTATGACATTGCACTTCTAACAAGAAAACTCAAAAAATTCATGAAAAATTAAATATCATAAAAATAAAAATGAACAAAAAAAAGACACAACCACTTGCTATGAAGACAAGAAATCGAGGAACTCCGAATATGAAAAACACAATCAAGAAGAAGTGATAAACTACGCACTCATAATTATCAATGATGAGGTAATTAACTCACCCGAAGGCTCTTTTACATTTGATAAGCAACTCAATGCTTTTCATGAATTATTTGATGAGTTTAAAAAGTTTAGCAAAACTTATAAATCACTCCAAAAAGATTATGCATTACTTGCTAGTAAACTTGAAACTTTACATAAAGCATCAACACCAAGTCCTTGCTCTAGATGTGAAATGTTAGATACAATTAAAAAGAAAAATATCATATTACAACAAACTTTTAAAAAGTTTAAAATATATAATAAATCATTAAACATGATCCGTGCTAATAAGGGTCATGTTCATAGAAAGGAAGTTATTGGCTTTATGGGTAATACTTAACAAAAGCCAACTATCTTCATTAAAAGACCCACATTACATTTTTAACTAAAAATAATATAACTTTTATGGTAGACTTGGACATTTTGCCTATATATGATTATTTAAAAAGTATAGCCCACAAAAGTTAGTTTGGGTTCCTAAAGGAACCATAAATAACTCAATGCCATTAGTGAAATTAGGAAAAGTTTTTCATGATGGACCCAAAGTCAAAGAGGTACCTAAATCAAAACCTCATTTCTTATAGGCTTATCTCCAAACAAATGTTAGGAGCACAAAATGGTATCTTGATAGTGGATGCTCAAGGCACATGACTTGAGATCTAACATACTTTTCAAGCTTACTAGCCAAAACAATTAAAATAAAGAAAGATTATTTGAATCAAGATAATTAAAACTTGATGATCTTTGTTTCGATTATAATAAATCTCTTTATTAAAGATGGTTCATGGTTATACAATTAATCTTGATTATTTTTTAATGATGCATAGTTTTTGTATGTATAATTAAAGCATGCTGGTACAAAAATGAATTAGAAATAAAAAACCTTAGCTATCTTAATGGGAAACTATCTACATTGCCTTTATTGAAATTTCTAAAAAATGATTTTGATTATAATCTTGGATGTGTTTTCATATGATTTTTTTTAATGAGATGATATATTGGTGTCTATGATTTGAGATGTAGTGTATATAAAATAACTTTCTTAACTCTCAAAAATATTTATCCAAATAAATCTCATTTTATATCAGTATGAGTTTTTCATTAATCACTCCCTTAGGATTCTTCTTGATATTGACTAAAGGAAATATTTATCTAAATAAACAATGATATATCACTGGATTTTTGAATATTATTGGCTTATAAATGTTATGTTAGTTGATTTAAATATATATATTATTGTTGAATGATTTAAATATTATGTTGGTATTGACCAAGTTTTATTTATTGGCTTGTAAATGTTATTGTTGAATGTTTGATTTAAATGTTAAGATGGGTTTTATGTTGATTTAAAATAGGTTGTATGTTGTATGATTGAATGTTAGATTATTCTTGAATTTGAGTTTAAAATAAGGTAAAATAAAAAAGAGTGAAGTGAGCATGACAATTGCATAGAAACTCATTGCACTAAGTCTAAAGAGTTAGACTCGGTTAAGAAGGAAAATCATTGAAATTAAAATAAATTAAAGTTCTTGTTTGAAAATGTTTCATTATAATGATCTTGATGATTTCTTTTGAAATGAAACTTGGTTTTCAGTCTAATGATTATGCATGGACTTGGCATAAAAGATAAAGGTATTCTTATAAGAAATAAATCACATCGACTAAAATAACTAAAAAGAGGAATGTTTTTAAAATTTCTCAATTGAGTTTTCAATAAGAGATAAAGTGATGAATCTATTCATGATATTTTTTAATCTCTTAAACTATAAAAGTGATTTTGATGATGTAAATTTAAATGAGATTTTTTTTCCTAACCAAATCATGAACTTTCCCTTGATTTCTTGACTTGAGGTATCTTTTATGGTAATCAATTTTTTTAACTTATATGATTTCTTCTTTTAACAATTTACTAAAGAGGAAAATTAAGATATTAAGAATTATAGCTTGAGATTTTCTTATGAACCATGATCTTGAGGACTTGAAATTTCTTATACGTGAATCGAGATCTTTTATTTATTCTCCTTTGTCTCTTTTTGTTATTTACTATATAGAAGTTTCTATCTTAATCATAACCTTGATTTCTCTATATTTATAACTTGATAATTTTGATGAATTAAGATTTTTCTTACTATTTGATCTCCTAAGATTTATTTTTATTATCTAAAAGGAGATTTGTCAAATTGAATCATGACTTTTGGTATTCATGATTTGATATTAATATCCTTCATGTCATGATTTATTTAAGACTCCCTTGTATTTATGAATTGTATACCTTGTCACCAAATTGATATCTCTTGATATCCTTCATGATATGACTTTCATTATATAGTCCCTTTGCATTTATGGTTAGAGCATTAATGAAAAAGAAAAATTATACCATCATATTCCCTTTGACAATAACAAGGGGGAGATAATATTACTATATTGCAACAAAGACATTGAATGAGGAATAATTTGATTAGAAGAGAATTAGATATGTTAAATCTTCCAAATGTATGAGTTGCTCTCGTAGTTTTTGGATTTCTCGATCTTTGCAAATTAAACTTCTTCTTGAAATTTACATGAGATGATTTCAAATCTTCTGGATGCATGAGTTGCTTTCGACTTCTAAGTTTTTACAAATTGAGCTCTCTTCCAAGATGATTTCACATCTTTCCTTTCTCTTGAAACTTACAAAAGAAGAACTTTGATTCTTAGATTTTTGGGTATACTCGATCCTTTATATGAAAATTTCAAATGAATCCTCCCATTCAATCTTTAATCTTTGATCTTTGATTCTTCGAGTCTTGGGTATAATTGACTCCTCTCTTCTTCTTCTTCTTCTTCTTCTTCTTTTTAACAAAGGGGGAGTAAGAAATTTGATGTGGTACTTGTGATTTGACTTATTATGTGATAAAAAAATTCCTCCCTTCCTCTTCTTCTTATTTTTACAAAGGTGGAGAAAGAAACTTGCTAGCTTACATAGTGGTAGGACCTTAACAGGGTTGGGTCCTCATCTAGTGAGTCATGTTCTTTATTGAGTTACGTTGGTCAGTCTAGTCAAGACAATTAGGAGTCATAGTAGGAGTTGGAGTCTATTTGATTAGGAGTCCTAGTAGGAGTTGGAGTCTATTGAATTAGAACTAGGAGTTGGAGTCTATTTGATTAAGAGCCCTAGTAGGAGTTGGACTCGACTAAGAAGTCTTTATAAATAGGGCTATAACTATTTCTTTTGAAGCAATCAATGAAGAAAATATGTTTTAGCTAATAGACTAAAACCCTAGAAGGGACAATCCCCTATAGAGATCAAGGAGGCTCGATCCCCTATAGTGATTATGTATCCCCCCTTTTTCATCTCCATCCATGATAGAACCCTATAGATTCCTATCATCTGGTATCAGAGCAGTGTTCTTGGCATCTCATTGTTCATCCACTCCACCGTTGCCCTTATGGTGATCGTTTATCTTCGATAGAAACCTTTGGGTTCCTATCATCTGGTATCGGAGCAGCATTCCTTAGCACTTTTGCTGCTGACGTCCATCATCTCCTCGTTCACTTACTCCAACTGCCCTTCTTCCTCTGCCTAACGCTGCCATCTCTAGCCCTCTGCCGCACAACTTGCTGCCATTATTCTTCCCCTACACCTCCACAGGAGACAACGTCGATGCCCTTCCCTTGCTGCCATTTTCCTCCCAAATCCACCTCTACCAGAGCCAATGCTGCTGGCATCTCCACCCAGTAGTGCATGCAGTAACAACAGCCGCTGCCCTCATCTTTGGCCCTTCTTCCCTACCGTTACCACCATTGTTGTTCCCCTCAAACTATACACTATGCCTCCTCTTTATCTCTAGTGCTTTATCGCCACTGTCGTAGCCCCCGCTGCTGCTCGTGCGCTCTTTATGCCGACGCCATCCCCCTTAAGTCACAGCAGCCTCAGCCCTCTACCATGCCACCACCAGCATCTCCTTCCCAGTGACCGCAGTTGCCACATAGCCTTATCCTTAACTACATAGGATATTGGATAGTATATTAGATAGCCCCAATAAATCTCAACATGGTGAAAGTTCCAACTTATCATGAGCTTAGCTGATTTTGCCTTAACCATGTGGCACCCATGCATGTCCGTCTGCAAAAGTCAGCATTCTCTGAAATCTCCTAGGGTCTCTTAGGACTTATAAGAGAGAAAACAGGTCAAAAGAAGAAATTTCAACGGGATCCATAAGCAACTACTTAAGCAAACACTTTATAAAGCCAGATACAAATTACACCCATGGATATTAAAAACTCAAAAAGGTTGCACACAAAGGATAATAGTCCATTACAGATTGAAGTCCCCACAAATACTTATAAGACACACTCATATTTACAAGCCAAAATCAACCACAAAGCAAATCAAACTAGGGCTACTAAGCCTCCTGCAAGCCCACTACTTGTTGTACAAGGTATGTACACAAACCGAATGACACGGACAAATATGAGCATTTCATCGAACACCTTATTTACATTATTGTCCGTGACATTTTCCCCCACTTATTCCTTCAACATTCTTGTCGAAACTACTATAGATGCTGTATCTCCTCGTATTTTGCTGAATCTTTAATCTTCTACTTTGGTTGCAACATGCCCCTTTGGCTTCCAACCGCTCTCTGCCGCTGTTGTTGAGTAGTCGAACTCTGATCCGCCATGCTGCTTTAACTCACCAATAACTGAATCTAGTGTGGGTTTGGCTGAGTTGTGCTGATCCTTGTTGGTTCTCGTGGATCCTTCTGATGAAGGAAAAGACCTGCCTTATTATGCACCAGTATTGCAATATACTTATGTTACTTAAACTTAGTAGATGCTTGTTGAAACTTTGACGAGTATCACCTCACAGACTTAAGGTTTTTGAAGTCCTTCCTCTATAATGTTTGTCCATTGATCCTTCTTCTATGTTTAGTTGTCACTTCCAAGTAAGTTCGTATCACTCCCACTTTCGATTGGCATTCAATTGGAAATGAAGCGAACAGTCTACTCTCAGTAGTACTAATCACCAATAGTGAGGATTTGACAACTATTGTCTTCCATAAGCTTTCTTTGAAGGGTCACTAAACTTATGCAGAGCTCCTCTGCTAGATAAGTAAGAGAACTGGGATACTTGACTTTACTCATTCTCTTAGTAGTTGAGAAGGTAAGGCTACTTGGCTTCGCTCACCTTCTCGAGTTAAGAGAATTCGGGTACTCAGTTTTGCCTATTCTCCTGAGTTGAGAAGGTAAAGGTTACTCGATTTTGCCTGCCTCCTCGAGTTTGTACTTCATGCATTGAGCTGGGTACTAACATTCGCCCGCTCTTTGCTCACACTTCTGAAGCACTAGAAGTGTTTGCACTCCTTGCATTGAGTTAGCTATTGTGATTCGCCTTCCCACTGCCATTGAACTTTTGGAATGCAAGAAGTTCTGCCCGAAAAGAGCAAAAAGTTTACCCTAACTTGGAGTCCCCCAACTTGGAGTAAGTCTTTGATAGTTATGGTCACCTCTGGGATTGTATCGTCTTCTCCATCACCTTTGCCACCTATCCTCTGAGTAGAAAAGGTATAGTATCGCATACTGCCTACTTCGTTCCTTGGTCGAGCACTCTTGCATCAACCCGAAGTCCCTCGCTTTCGGCTATCTTGATGAGAAGTCCATCGACACCAGTCTTATAAAGTTTCTTGGCCTCTGCCCTTCAGCCTTATCTTGGTACTTGGAGTTTGCTTTTGCATTCTCCACCTCCTCGGCCCTTTTTACGACCAATGCTCTCTCTCTATGAGAGCAAGGGATCGGTGACTCCACGGAAGTCCTGCCTCTATGGTGGTGCTATCAAGCCCATGGCCCTACTATCCATTACCTTGCATCTTCATCCCTTCCTTCACGATCGGTAGATCTGCCTCTATGGCACTATGGTGCTCCTCTAAGTCCACCTCCTTTCTAACCGATGCTTTGCTTTTAGGTAGCTAAGCTCCACTAGACTCATCGTCGCTTTCTTGCCCCTTTTGACCACCTCCTTCAATACTACTATGTCCTCCTAGCAGTTCTCCTTGGTTGATAAAAAGATAGACTACAACTCTCATGCATGGCCTCCGTCATCTTATTACAGGGCTCGCGCCGATTCTATTCTCCTTAGTGTCCTTGGCAGCAACATTCGCTTATACGGCCTTGTCCTCTGACTTGCTAGGCTCCCTTCAACTAATGTGAGCATTGAAGCAATCTAACTCTCCAATCGCTCTGATCATTCCTTTGAATAATTAAATCCCCTCTATTGGACTCACTGGTACTTGCAATCTGACTTCTCCCTTGGTGGTACACAACCCCCATATGCTGACGACTAAGGCTTTCATCTGATATAAGCTTCGATGCGCACATACGGAAGACCCGCCTCTGCGGTACCATGGCATTCACTCCTTGAATCCATAGCCCTTCTTGCCATTGTATTGTTCACCGAAGTGGAGCTCCCAGCAGCTCCTAATTATTCACATGATTACGTCCCCGTCCATGGGAGTCACTAGTACTTGCAGTTGGACTTCTTCCTCGGTGGTATACAGCCCCCATATACTGATGACTAAGGCTTTCATCCAATGCAAGCTCTGATACATGCACGAAGACCCGACTCTACGATACCATAGCATTCACTCCTTGAATTCATAGCCCTTCTTCTTGTTATGTCGTACACTAAAGTGGAGCTCCCAATAGCTCCTGATCATACCTCCACATGATCATGTCCCTTACGGGACATGATTGCCTGTATTGCATTACAATAAACTATTCCACCATGATCCGCTGCACCATGTCGCCTCCTAGTGAGATTTCCATTGCATACAGATTCTTGTGTGATGAACTCGGACTATGACTTCTCCATGTATAGCCTTTGCCAGCACATCATAGGGCCTTTGCTATCTCCAATTTTTTTGTTCGATCCCTTGGTAATTCACCTTTGTCCACCCACTCTTAGGTCACACCTGGACAAAGCATAGCTCTATGACAGTCTGTTGCCTAGTAGCCCGTGAAGTCCCCTGACTTCGCTAGAATCTAGGCCTCTATCCCCTACCAGCACAATCTCCACTATGCACCACTTGTTCCTAATAACGCGAATGGCAACACTGTGACATATTCTTCAAAAGTACCCGCCTTTGTATCTTCTTGTCCCATGCTAAGGTCTCTTGATCCTAACTTTGCCTCCGTAAGTTGAATCACCTTAATTACTCCGTCAAATGCATCTCTGAGGTAACTTACATGTGCCTCGAAGCTCCCTTTACCTTTGGCACCATACAAGATAAGTCCGTCCTATCAGAATGAAGAACCCATGGAACAACATGATCCTACTCTTGCCTCTATAAGAGTTTATGCTCTTGACCTATGTCCAAGGAAAGCTCTGTGCCTTTGCTCCATGTTCCGTCTTCTATGTCGACTCCCTTCATGCGACTTAGATACTTCACCAGGTTCCACCCAAGTCGCTCCGCTCCTTGATTTGCATTGAGTTGATAGTGGCCCTTGTGTCCACCATTCCATGGTTTAACCATCCGTTGAGTCTGATTTCCACATCGACTCTAAGTGTGCCTTCATATAATGTTGCCTTTGATTGCTCCCCCACTTGATCTTGAAATGCATCCACCAATGCATTACATCATTCGAGATCATGAGACAACTCCTCATTACTCATTCGGTCTGTTAAACCTTGTGAAGATATTGCCTTGAGGAACTCTCCCTCAATATGTGTGGTCCATTGCATATGATTCTCCCTCTAAAGAACTAGAACTTATCCCTCTTGGATATCGATCCTGTTGGAGTAACTTTTCTCTTTACATTCTTCCCACTGAAAGTTTTGAGACCACCATCCCCTTTGGACTACTCCGTCTTGTTGAACAACTTGTGCCTTATTCTGCTCTCGTAAATGCACTTGCTAGATTGTGACTCTTTGCCAATACAGTTCCCACTACACCCTTTAAGGTCTAGCGATGTGTCATAGTCATTGCACATTTCAGCCGCTTACGAACGTATTCTTTCTATGTCAAAGAGAAAGTTCTTATGCTCCATAGAGTCGAGTACTGATCGCGCTTTAGGATGGGCATGAACACTCGGTCGTCTGTATACAAGCCCTTACCTGAGTACCGAAGCCTTTGAGTTAGCAATTCCCCTTCCCTTTGTGAGCTTTGCATAACTCTTATGTTCATTGAGCAATACATCCCACTTTACATGGTCTCATTTTTCACCAAGCGCCCCACATTGCCTTTAGCACCGTCAGTTTGGTTGCCAACGTCGAGCCATAGCTCGAACTCAACCATCCCAATCTTTGTGCGCTACGCATTCTACTTTGCTTGCTTGTGCTGGTTACAGGTGCCCTACAAGCCAATCACGTGAGTGATGACACATGTGACAAGCTGCGTAATCTTTTTGCTTATGATTAATATTGGTGTATTTTTATATTATATTATTTGTTACATATATATTGTAATGTCCTTGGTTCTGTGCAATGGGAATCGGATCATGATGAGATCATGATAATGAGATCGATTCACCTTTAAACACAGATCCTAAATAATCCTGGGCATAGGTTACTCAAGAGGGACATTGAGATAACCAGATAGATTGGTGTACTATATACCCATCCATATTATGAAGGCGGCTAGTCTCAAAGCCACTTGTGTGGAGACACTAAGGATATAATATAGGTGCTCATTAGATAATGAGTTCACTGATTGATCAGCTTATAGAATGCTGTATAGTTAATAATATCTAATGTTAGACAGGGATTCCAAAGTCCCAATTATGTATCTGGTCCTTAGACTTGAGACACCAAGGATGCCTTGTATGAGTACTCCTTTCTTTGATGCCAGACTTATAGGTTTAGAAAGTTCTAGATCTGGTATAGCTAGTTATCTGGATTGGTAGCCAACCTTATGAAGACAGTTGAATGTCAATAGAGGATCATTCACTCTCGGTATAATGAGAGGAATATCCCATATGTGCTAGCTCAGACAAATCCCTGGCCAGGGTCATTCAGATTAAGAGAGAAGGAGTTCTCCGGTAGAATCTGAATAGAGCGCGATAAACTGATTCCGTATGTGACCTAACAGTACATGTCCAATATACAGTCTCTGGGATATTATTTGGATAAGGGATTATAGATACATGGTAACTATGAACAGATAGGTCCGATGGATTTGATCCCCCTATATCGTCTGGGGACTATGGCATAGTGGCCTAGTACGTCCATAATCGATGAGTCGAGTGAATTATTATGGGAATAATAATTCACTATATTGGAAGGAGTTCTGATGGGAGTGACTCATAGTCAACTCAGTATCGAGCCTAGAGGGTCACACAAATATGGTGGATGCTTTAGTGAATAGAAGATTGGATGAAGATCCAATTAGCCCTTATTCTCATTAGATGAGACCCTATATTGATGTGCTCCTTGATTAAGGCACAATTATAGGCCTAAGGAGATTATTGGATAGAGATCCAATAATGCAAGGTTAATAGGTTATTGGATAGAAATCCAATACCTACCAAGGAAGGAGCTCTAGGGTTTTGGTGGCTCTCTATAAATAGGAGGGGAGACTCATAGTTGATAGGCTACATCTTTAGCCACCACCTCCTATTCTCCTCTCTCCCTCTGAGCAAGAGTTGCAAGATTAGATTGGAGGAGTTCCACTGCAGAGATCCATCATGTGGATACCACTAGAGATGAGGACGCTTGACCTCCTTCATCTTCTCCATCCGGATCTAGAATACAGGGATCTACGACCTCCCTAGGTAAAATAAATAAGTATTTGAACCCTGAATTATCCTATGACTCTCACATTACACTTTTAACGGGTCAAATAAAAAAAGAAAATTCACTATTTTTTCCTGCCCCTAAACTAGATTAAATATTTAAATATTAGTATCTCCGTAACCTCCATAGAGCGAGTTAATTACCGCTCTAAGAATAAGAATAAGTTGTGTTATTTCCAGAATTCGTTATGTTGCCTCTCCTCTCGGGCAACGCACATGTAGTTAATTCATTATTTTGTTACTATAAGCGAATGAACAAACAAGCCAACAAAGTAAAGCTGTTTGTTTGCTTTCGTTCCTCAACTCCTTACTTTCATTCTAGCTTCTATTTTTGCTTGCTCTTCTCATATATGTTCTTCTCTATAAAAGAATAGGCGGCCAGCCCCATACAGGGTCAGCCACCCATGGCCGATCGAATCGTAGCCGCCAACACGCTGGCCGAGGCGGGCGCGCTGCGAGCATAAACGCCCGCGCGCCGCAAGGGGCAGCCACCACGCTGTGCCGCCGCTGCAAGGCGGCCGCCTCAGAGGCGCGCCATGCAAGGCGACGATGCCGGTCAGGGTGGCCGGCGGCCGCCAAGAGGCAACAGCCTATGCAACGGCCAGTAGCACAATGAGGGTGAAGGAGGGCTAGGGCATCCTTTTGAGAAAAAGATGATTATGCCTCTCAGAATTTAAGAAACTTCAGCTCTATCCCTTTTATAAAGAATTTCTTAAATGCCTTAACATTTCAAGAAATTTTAAGGACTATCTGATCATCTAGAATACCGAAAACACCCTCAATATTTTTAGAAATTTTAAGGATTGTCCTCTCATCCAAAATATTGAAAACACACTCAACAGTTCTAGAAATTTTGAGGACTGTCCTCATGTACAGAATTTTGAAAATACCCTTGACAATTTTAGAAATTTTGATCATAGTTTAATTAATTATTATATATATCTCGTAATCCTATATATGATGTGATATATATGTGATATATGATGTGGATGGATGATCATGAGTCATGTGTTGTGATGTGTGTAATTGTGATTATTATTATTATTAGGGCCTGCTAGCCTGCGTTTTTTCTCGTTTATTGTTGGGCCTGCGTGCTTGTGATTATTTGTAATGACATGGAGAGGCACAGCAGGAGCGTGGAGGTTACAGAGGGACCCACGATGCCATGGCGAGAGATCACGATACATATTGATGCGATGATCCAACGGAACCGATGATGACGAGATCAACAATCACAGGGTATGGAGATGCACTAATGCACACATAGATCCTATTGTGAGTGATTAGGCCCATTGGCTTAGGCTTAATCATATTAGGTGACGGCTCAAGATCATCTGGTGTAGCTTGCATATTGGATGTGTTATACACCTACTATATATATATATATATATATATGTGTGTGTGTGTGTGTGTGTGTGTGTGTGTGTGTGTGTGTGTATTTACATGTGATGTAGATATATATTAAATATGTATGTGTGTGATACTACATATTATGAGACCAATACGAAACAAAAACCCCTCCTATGATAATATTAAGTCGATAAGCATGATGCAATAAGATTGACCCATGTGACCTTCTATCATTATAGGAATAATTCGAATCACGACTTAGGTTGAGTTGGTCGAGTCCCTCGAGGCTCACCTATCTACATGATCGAGTTCTAGCCTACGACATAGAGATGTCACTGGTGACCTGAGGACATGGTATGCTTGGTCGAGTCTCTCGAGGGCGTATCATCAAATCAAGCTCATCTTATAACAATGATGATAACTTAACTGAATATCATGATTGGTCGAGTCCCTCGAGACCATGATGATTCAGAAGCCAAACGTGACGGGAATCATAAGGAATTGTGATTGGCAAGAGTTGCCTATCTTTTGGGCTTAGTGTAATTGGTCGAGTCCCTCGAGGTTACACTAAGATGCCAATTGGATCTCGATCCCCACTAGGAGTCTACCGGAGACTTCCTTCTCACGTGTCGAGGGTGTCGCATGATTCACTAAGAAAATAATGGGAGTACATTAAGATAGAAGTTTATATCTTAATTAGTATTTTTTTATAAATTCTGCATGTTATTTATTTTTGTTATATCTTGTTTTGTCAGAAACATGTCGCTCATAAACCCCCTACCTGGCATACTTGATGCCAACTGCCTCACTAGTCCAAACTATACAGATTGGCTCCGTAATTTGAGAATTGTTCTCATGACGAAGAAACTCGCATATGTCCTTAATATAATTCTACCCATGCCGGAAGAAGGAGCAAGTAAGGATGAGATCGCTCGTTATGTGAAGTCTATAGATCATTCCACGTTAGCAAAATGTTATATGTTGGCCTCCATAACTCCTGAGTTACAAAGGCAACATGAGAGCTTGGATGCAGATTTTATCCTTTTTCATCTCCGTCAGCTATTTGAGAAATAGGGAAGAACTCAAAGATATGAGATATCTAAAAAACTCTTCCAAGCTAGGATGACAGAAGAGACATCGGTTCAGAATCATGTCCTAAAGATGATAGAGTGGATCGAGAAACTCATAGGTCTAGAAATAGTCCTAGAGGATAATTTGTGCATTGATCTTATACTTCAATCTCTACCAGATTCCTTTTCTAACTTCATCATGAATTTTAATATGAGCAAGTTTGAGGTAACTCTCCCTAAGCTCCTCAATATGTTGAGGGAAGCTGAGAGTGCCATCAAGAAGGAGAAGCCAATTCTCTATATTGGTAAGACCAAAAAGAAAAGGAAGAACAGCAAAACCCGTAAGAAGGGCAAGGGCAAAGAAAGACCAGGTAAGGCAAAGGTTGCTAAGAAATATCTGAGAAAGGACAAAGGACAATGCTTCCACTATGGCCAAGACAAACATTGGAAGAGGAAATACAAGGACTACCTTGCAGAGAAGGTAAGACAGAAGCTTAGAGAAGCTTTAGGTATATTCATGATCAGTCTCCACTTGTCAGATTTTCATGATAACACATGGGTATTGGATACCAGGAGTGTTTATCATATTAACCTAGGAAATTGGCTAGAAGCGAGATGGACCTCAAGATGGGTAATGGAGTAAGAGTTGCTACAGTTATTGTTGGAGAGGTCACCCTACATCTGCCTAGTGGATATAAATTAGTTTTTAAGAACAATAGTTATTCAATAATTATGGATGATGAGATCATAACTAGAGGGACCCTTATAAATAGCTTATATGTGTTAGACACTTCTCCATATATCATGAATATAAATAAGTCTAAGAGGAAAAGAGATGAGGTGAATAATCAAACCTATGACATTATAGGCTAGGTCATATACATGAGAGAATGATTCATAGGTCATATACATGAGAGAATGATTCAAAAGTTGCTGAAAGAGGATACTTAGATCCATTTGACTATGAGCCATATGCAACTTGCGAACCTTGTCTTCGTAAGAAAATGACCAACTCTCCTTTTAGTGGAACTGGAGAGAGAACCACTGAGTTATTGAAACTCATACGTAGTGATGTATGTGGTCCCATGTCGACTCAAGCTATAGGTGGTTACTCAGACTTCATTATATTCACTAATGATTTCTCTATGTATGGATATGTGTACTTAATGAAGTACAAATCTAAGGCCTTTGAGAAATTCAGAGAATATAAGAATGATTCTTAGGATGATGATTCTCGACTTACGAGGAGACTATTATGAGTATAAACTCTGGGAAGTGGCAAGAAGTCATGAATTCTGAGATGGATTCTATGTCCTATAACAAGGTTTAGAACCTTGTGGATGCACCTAAGGATATTGTACCCATCGACTGTAAATGGATCTTTAAGAAAAAAATCAGAGTGGATGAAAAGGTAGAGACCTATAAAGTAAGGCTGGTAGCTAAAGGATATCGTCAAAAACAAGGAGTTGACTATGATGAAACCTTTTCACCTGTAGCCATGCTTAAATCCATTAGAATTATTTTGGTAATTGCAACATACTATGACTATGAGATTTGGTAGATGGATGTCAAAATGGTATTCCTCAATGGCAACCTTGAGAATGAGGCGTATATAATACAACCAAAGGAATTTGTATCCAAAGAGAGTCCCGATAAAGTGTGCAGGTTGCTTAGATCCATTTATAGATTGAAGCAAGCTTCCCGAAGTTGGAACATAAGATTTGATGAGGTGATCATATCTTATAACTTTGTTAAGAACGAAGATAAGCCTTGTGTGTATAGGAAGGTAAGTGGAAGCGCTATCACCTTCTTGGTGCTATATGTGGATGACATCCTAATCATTAGAAATGATATAGAAATACTCTCCACAGTAAAGGCTTGGCTATCCAAAAACTTCTCCATGAAAGACTTAAGAGAAGCATCCTATATTTTGGGGATCCGGATCAATAGAGATAGATCCAAAAGGATGCTTGGCTTGTCCCAGTCTAGGTACATAAACTCCATTATCAAAAGATTTGGCATGGAGAATTCCAAGAGATGTCTCATACCAATGAGACATGGAATATTACCTTCTAGGAGTATGTCCCCAAAGAATCTTGAAGCATACATGAATAAGATATCTTATACCTCAGCGATATGGTCTATCATATATGTGATGCTATGTACTATGCTTGATATAGCACATGCTCTGAGTGTCACGAGCAGGTATCAGGCAGATCCAGGTTTAGAACACTGGAAGGCAGTAAAGTGTATCATTAAGTACTTGAGAATGACTAAGGATCTTTTACTAGTATATGGAGGATGTAGCCTCCAGTTTGACGGCTACACAGACTTGAGTTTTCAGTCTAACATTGATGATAGCAAGTCAAATTCAGGGTATATTTTCACCTTGAATGGAGGAGTAGTAAGTTAGAAGAGTTCCAAGCAAGATACTACTGCTGACTCGACCATAGAGGCGAAATACATTGCTATAGTAGAAGCAGCAAGACGAATGGGTGTGGATAAAGAAGTTCATCAAGGATTTAGGAGTCATACCAAGCAGCATAGAGCTGACTCCCATATATTGTGATATTGACAAAGCGATAACTCTAGCAAAGGGAACCCAGGTCTCATCAGAATTATTATGAGAATGTTCCATCTAATTAGAGTGATCATGACCCGAAAAGATAAAGCAATGGAAAAAGTTTCATCCGAAGATAACATTACAGATCCACTGACGAAGCCACTGGCTCAGATTGTATTTGAGCATCATAGGGGTCTGATGGGGATCAGACATATAGGTGATTGGCTTTTGGTCAAGTGGGAGATTGTTGGTTACAAGTGCCCTGTAAGCCAATCACATGAGTGATGACATGTGGGACACGCTGCATAATCTTTTTGCTTATGATTAATATTGGTATATTCTCATATTATATTATTTGTTACATATATATTGTGATGTCCTTGGTTCTGTGCAATGGGAATCGGATCATGATGAGATCATGATAATGAGATCGATTCATCTTTAAACACAGATCCTAAATAATCCCGATCATAGGTTACTCAAGAGAGACATTGAGATAATCGGATAGATCAGTGTACTATATATCCATCCATATGATGGAGGTAGCTGGTCTCACAACCACTTGTGTGGAGATACTAAAGATATAATACAGGTGCTCATTAGAGAATGAGTTCACTAATTGATCTTATGGAATGATATATAGTTAATGATACCTAATGTCAGACAGTGATTTCATAGTCCTAGTTGTGTATCTGGTCCTTAGACTTGAGACACCAAGGATGTCTTGTATGAGTACTCCTTTCTTTGACGCTAGACCTACAGGTTTAGAAAGTTTCAGATATAGTACAACTGGTTATCGGGATTGGTAGCCAACCTTACCAAGGTAATTGAGTGTCAATAGAGGATCATCCACTCTCGGTATCACGAGAGGAATATCCCATATATGCTTATTCAGACAAATCCCTAGCTAGGGTCATTCGGATTGAGAGAAAAGGAGTTCTCTAATAGAATTCGAATAGAGCAAGACAAACTGATTCCATATGTGACCTGACAGTACCATATCCAATATATGGTCTCTAGAATATTATTTAAATGAGGGATTATAGATACATAGTAACTCTGGACAGATTGGTCCGATGGATGTAATCCCTCCTGTACCGTCCTGGGGACTATGGCGTAGTGGCCTAATACGTCCATAGTCGATAAGTCGAGTGAATTATTATGAGGATAATAATTCACTATATCAGAAGGAGTTATGATAGGAGTGACTCACGGCCAGCTCAGTATTAGGCCTAAAGGGTCACACACATATGGTGGATGCTTCGGCGAATAGAGGACTGGATGAAGATCCAATTAGCCCCTATTCTCATTAGATGAGACCCTATGTTGATGGGCTCCTTGGTTAAGGCCCAATTATAGGCCTAAGGAGATTATTGGATAGAGATCCAATAACGTAAGATTAGTGGGTTATTGGATGGAGATCCAATACCCACTAAGGAAGGAGCCCTAGGGTTTCGGTGGCTCTCTATAAATAGGAGGGGAGACTCATGGTTGATAGGCTGCAGCTTTAGCCACCACCTCTTATTCTCCTCCCTCCCTCTGAGTAAGAGTTGCAAGGTTCGATTGGAGGAGTTTCGCTGTAGAGATCCATCGTGTGGATATCACTAGAGAGGAGGACGCTTGACCTCCTTCATCTTCTCTATCTGGATCTGGAATACAGGGATATACGATCTCCTTAGGTAAAATCAATCTTTCACACATCGCGATTTTTTTAATTTTTACGGTTTTTCTCATGACCTTAATCTTTTGCATGATAATTTGATCTGTGTGGGAAACCAGTTTTTATTTTGATTTTCGCTATGCATATGATGCACCGCTGAGGTATCCCAACAGCTTGTCCTCGTAGTGCCTCTCGCACAAAGGGTTAGCCATTTCTCTAAATGTCAAGCCTAGATGCCCACTCCTCTTAACGACTCATTTCCCTATATCTCAATGTCTGTTTTTGCCAAATGGTTGCATATGTTAGCTATCCACCATACAACCTAGCTAAGTCTCCCACGTTTGTATGGTGAGTGTTTCCGTGTATGCTTGTCACCCGTGCATGTCACGAGCTTAGTTGATTTTACCTAAGTCGTGCGGCACCCGTGTGTGTCTGTCCGTAAAAGTCAGCATTTCCCCAAATCTCCTACAGTCCATTAGGACTTACAAGAAAGAAAACGGATCAGAAGAAGCAATTCCAATGGGATCCACAAGCAACAACTCAAGCAAACACTTTATAAAGCCAGATACAAATTACACCCATGGACGTTACAAACTCGGAAAGGTTGCACACAAAGGATAATGGTCCATTACAGACCGAAGTCTCCATAAGTACTTACAAGACACACTCGTATTTATAAGCCAAAATCGACCACAAAGCAAACCAAACTAGGGCTGCTAAGCCTCCTGCAAGCCCGCTACTTGTTATATAAGGTATGTACACAAACCGAAGGACACGGACAAACATGAGCATTTCATCAAACACCTTGTTTACATTATTGTCCGTGATAAACTTTAAAGGAAGCTGATCTAAAAAATATGATCAAGGGCAAGACATAGGATACCCACGCATAAGAGTGTAATTCGCTAAATAGAAAGATGGAGACCCAATCAGTTGGATCTCACATGCTGAAAAGTTCTTTCACTCCCCATAACTCCAAAAGAATCCATGGTGGAAGTAGCTTTAAATCAACTAAGTTCTTTCACTCCCCATAACTCCAAAAGAATCCATGGTGGAAGTAGCTTTAAATAAACTTGATGGTGATGTGATCCGATGGTATGATTTGTACAAGACCTATCATACAGTCCCTTCATGGGGATAGTTCAAGAGAGAGCTCCTGATTTACTTCGGATCGTTGGAGTATAAGAACATTAATGGACAACTCGCCAAAATCTGTTAAACTTCTACAATATATGAGTACCAGAGTATATTTAAGTGTCTGTCAATCCAAACCCGAGATTGGTCTGAGAAATAATTGATGAGAACATTTATCGAGAGACTTAATCTTGAGATTCAATGTAAAGTTAAAGCTCACCACCCCTGCACTATGATGGTTTCCATATCATTCGCTTGCATGCATGAAGAAAAAATCAATATGAACACTTACCAAAATATAAGCTTCAATAGACAGGTAATCAGCAAGCCACCCACCCATCTATTCCTAACCAAAACCCAGACATAGAAAAGTCGACCGAAGAAAAATCCAAGGAAAGATCAACAAAGGATTTATGCTCATGTTATAACAAAAACTGATGCACACAAGGGTAACTTCTGACAATTAAGCTAATTAGGAAGGAATCAAAAACTGATAATGTGGAGTTCGATCATGAAGGCTATGACAAACTTCTAATGATTGAGCCAATTAAGGAGGAATCAGAGACTGACGATGTGGGATCCGATCATGAAGGTATGGATTCTGATAAAGATATTAGACCTATCACACATACAATGCATGCATTAGTCGACTACTCTAATCTATAACTCATGAATATTGAAAGAATTTTGAAACATCAGCCTACTACTATTTTAGTTGATATTTGTAGCAGTAATAATTTTATGGACAAAACGCTTATTGACTGATTTGTCTATCATATTAAAGGTTGTGACAAATTTGAAGTCAAGGTTTCTAATGAACGAATCCTAACTTATGACAACAAGTGTACAAAGATAAAGCTGATTATACAAAGAAAAGAACTACTTATGGATTTTTTTTATACCTCTGAAAGTCTTCGAAGTGGTGATTCTTAAAAGAAGAAAAAGGAACTACTGCTAGCCATTAGATGGGGAAGATTCTTTAGAAGAATACAATGATTACTACACAAGAAGACTAGTGCATTGCTTACTATAAGTGGAGATCCTACTTAGTTGATCAAAGGGTTATGATGCGCGATATATATTGAAGTACTCCCGAAATTTGATACTACTCAGCCTTGAAGACAAGGCTGATTTGAAGAGGGCAGGTTTGATAGGACCATAACATGGTTGGGTCATCATATATTAAATCATATTCTTTATCGAACCATGTGTTGTGATATGTGTAAATGTGATTATTATTATTATTGGGGCCTACGAGCCTTTGTTTTTCTCATTTATTGTCAGGCTTGTGTGCTTCTGATTATTTTATAATTATATAGAGAGACGTGAGCGTGGAGGTGATAATGAGGCCCACGATGTCGTGGTGTGAGATCAGGACACATGATGATGCGGTGAGGAAAGGAACCGATGATAATGAGATCAACGATCACTGGGCTTGGAGATGCGTCAATGCACACTTAGATCCTATTGTAAGTGATTAAGCCCATTGGCTCAGGCTTAATCATATTAGGTGACGGCTCATGATCATCCAGTGTGACTTGCATATGTTTTATGTGTTATACACCTACTATACATATATATATATAATATATATGTGTATGACACGATATATTACGATATCGATATAAAACAAAAACTCCTCTTGAGATAATATTAAGTCGATAAGCATAAGGCAATAAGATTGACCCATATGACCTTTCATCATTATTGGAAAAAATTGAATCACGACATAGGTTGAGTTGGTTGAGTCCATCGAGGCTCACCTATCTATGTGATCAAGATCTTGCCTACGATATAAAGATGTCACCAGTGACCTGAGGACATGGTATGCTTGGTCGAGTCCCTCGAGGGCATATCATCAAATCAGACTCATCTTGTAACAATAGTGATGACTTAACTGAACATCATGGTTGGTCGAGTCCCTCAAGATTATTATGGTTCAAAGGTCGAACATGACGGGAATCGTAAAGAGTTGTGATTGGCAAGAGTTGTCTACCTTATTAGCTTTGTGTAATTAGTCGAGTCTCTCGAGGTTGCATTAAGACACTAACTGGATCCCGATCCCCACTAGGTGTCTGCTGGAGACTTTTGTCTCATGTGTCGAGGGTGTTATATGATTCCTTAGGAAAATAGTGAAAGTACATTAAGATAGAAGTCTATATCTTAATTAGATTTTTTTACAAAATCTACATGTTATTTATTTGTGCTATATCTTATTTGTCAGAAATATGTCACTCGCAAATCCCTTGCGTGGCATACTTGATGCCAACCACCTCACTAATCCTAACCACACGGATTAGCTCTATAATTTAAGAATTGATCTCACGGTGGAGAAAATCGCATACGTCCTTGATACAATTATTCCCACACCGGAAAGGGGGACAAGCGAGGATGAGATCGCTCGCTATGTGAAGTAGATGATTCCACATTAGTAAAATGTTACATGTTGGCCTCTATGACTCCTAAGTTACAGAGGCAACATAAAAGCATAGATGTAGATTCTATCCTTCTTCATCTTCGCTAGCTATTTGAGAAACAGGGAAGAACTCAAAGATATGAGATATCCAAGAGACTCTTCCAAGCTAGGATGACAAAAGGGACAAAAGGTATACGAATAGTCCTGTATGATAACCTGTGTGTTGATCTTATACTTTAGTCCATGCTAAATTCCTTTTCTCACTTCATCATAAATTTTAACATGAGCAAGTTTAAAGTGCCTCTCCTTGAGCTTCACAATATGTTGAGGGCAACTAAGAGTGTCATCAAGAAAGAGAAGCTAATTCTCTATATTAGTGTGACTAAGAAGAAAAGAAAGACCAGTAAGACCCTTAAGAAGGGCAAGGGCAAAGAAAGACCAGGTAAGGTAAAGGTTACTAAGAAATACCCGCTAAAGGACAAAGGATAGTACTTCCACAATGGCCAAGATGGGCGTTGGAAGAGGAACTATAAGGACTACCTTGCAGATATGGCAAAACAAAAGCTTAGAGAAGCTTCAAGTATATTAATGATCAATCTCCACTTGTCAGAATTTCATGATAACACATGGGTATTAGATACTGGGAGTACTTATCATATCTGTAATTCATTGCAGGTTCTGGCAAGGCCTAGGAGATTGCCCAGAGGCGAGATGGACCTTAGAATGGGCAATGGAGCAAGAGTTGTTGTAGTTGCTATTAGGGAGGTCACACTACATCTGTTTGATGGAGTTATTATTGGATTGGATGTATGTTATTTTGTTCTCTCTATTATCAAAAATATTATTTCCATCTAGTGTTTGATAATTAGTGGATATAAATTATTTTTTAAGAATAATAGTTGTTTAATAATTATGGATGATGAGATTATTACTAGAGGGACCCTAATAAATGGCTTATATATGTTAGACATTTCTCCATACATCATGAATATAAATATGCCTAAGAGGAAAAGAGATAAGGTGAACAATGCATACCTATAATATTGTAGGCTAGGTCATAAACATAAGGGAAAGATTCAAAAGTTACTGAAAGATGGATACTTAGATCCATTTGACTATGAGTCGTATGCAACTTATGAACCTTGCCTTCATGGGAAGATGACCAACTCTCCTTTTAGTGGAACTAGAGAGAGACCCACTGAGTTATTAGAACTCGTATATGTGGTCCCATGTCAACTCAGGCTATAGGTGGTTACTCATACTTTATTACAGTCACTAATGATTTCTCTAGGTATGGATATATGTACTTAATGAAGTACAAGTCCGAGGCCTTTGAAAAATTCAGGAAATATAAGAATGAAGTAGAGAACCAAATTGGAAAGAGTATTCTTCGATCAGATCGAGAAGGAGAATACTTGAGTATGGAGTTCATCTATTTCCTCAAAAAAAATGGGATTCTATCCTAATGAACACATCTTTATACACCTCAGCTCAATAGTGTATCAGAAAGGAGGAATCGCATACTGTTAGACATGGTGCGGTCCATGATGAGTTTAGCTAATCTACCCATCTCATTCTGAGGATATCCCTAGAGATTGTAACTTACCTTCTGAATAGAGTTCTATCAAAGTCGGTAGTATCTACACCATATGAGATATGAGAAAGAAAGAAGCTCGATCTTAAGGTGGTTAAAAGACACAACCCTGATAAGTTAAAATCAAAAATAGATACCCAAAGGAGACTTTAGGGTATTATTTCTATCATCCCGAGGATTGGAAGACTTTTTTTACCAAGAAAGCTATGTTCCTTGAGAAGGAACATACTCTTGGTGGAAACAATTGGGGGTGAGATAGAGTTGAATGAGGTTAGAGAACCTAGCTCATGCACCATTCTAGAGCCCGAGTCTGTTTAGGTACCTAGCACACAAGTTTTAACTTTGTACAGGTCTAGTAGAGTATCTTACTATCTTGAAAGATAAGTGGGATATATCAATGAAGAGGACTCTTAGGATGTTGATTCTCAAACCTACGAGGAGACAATTATGAGTATAGACTCTGGGAAGTGGCAAAAAGCCATGAATTCTGAGATAGATTCTATGTACTCTAACAAGGTTTGAAACCTTGTGGATGCACCTGAATGTATCATACCTATTGACTACAAATGAATCTTTAAGAAAAAGATCAGAGTGGATGGAAAGGTGGAGACCTATAAGGCAAGGCTGGTAACTAAACGATATCATCAAAGGCAAGGAGTTGATTATGATGAAACTTTTTCACCTGTAGTCATGCTTAAATTCATCAAATTTTTTAGGTCATTGCAACACACTATGACTATAAGATCTAGTAGATGGATATAAAAATAAAATTTCCTCAATGGCAACCTCGAGAGGAGGTGTATATAATACAGCCAAAGAGATTTGTTAGAGAGATTCCAGATAAAGTGTATAGGTTATTTAGGTCCATTTAAGGATAGGCAAACGTTGCACTTGCAGAAGGACATAGGCAAGAGGCACCATGCATAGAATAAAAATAATCTACAACCGTATAGCTTTCCTTACTAGTATCACATGAAGTTAGAACATAAGATTTGATGAGGCGATCAGATCTTATGATTTCATTATAAACGAAGATGAGCTTTATATGTACAGAAAGGTAAGTGGGAGCACTATCACCTTCTTGGTGTTGTATGTGGATAACATCCTAATCATTGGAAATGATATAGGAATGCTCTCCACATTAAAGGCTTGGCTATCCATAAACTTCTTCATTAAGGACTTAGGGGAAGCATACTTTATTTTGAGGATATAGATCTATAGAGATAGTTCCAAGATGATACTTGGTTTGTCCCAGTCCAGGTATATAGACTGTAATGTCAAAAGGTTTGGCATGAAAAATTTTAAGAGAGATCACATACTGATGTGACATGGAATATTATTTTTTATGAGTATATCCCCAAAGACTCCTGATAAAAGGGCAGACATGGATAGGGTACCTATGCCTCACTGATATGGTTTATTATATATGCTATGCTATGTACCAAGCCTGATATAGTGCATGCTCTAAGTGTCACGAGCATGCACTATAGTGTATCCTTAAGTACTTGAGAGGGCACCGGCTATGGCCAGCGAGGGCTACGACTGCAATTGTTGGAGCAGGGGAGAAGGCAGAAGAAGCAGTAGTGGAGGCAACGAGAAACAATGGTGGGTGGCAGTAGTGAGGGCTGGCAGTAATGGCGATGCTACCAATATTGGAGGAGGGGAGATGGCGTGGGCTGAGGACAAGAAGGCAGCAGCATAGGGAGAAATGGAGATGGCATGGGTTGCGACCAAGAAGGTAGCAGCATGGGGAGAAAAGGAGATGGCATGGGCTACAGACAAGAAGGCAGTAGCGTGGGGAGAAAGGGAGATGGCATGGGCTACGGCCAAGAAGGCAATAGCATGGGGAGGAAGAGAGGTGGCTGGCGGTAGTCCTTTGGGTAGGATGATGCTGCAGGCATCAATCTTCTTCTTTTAATTCTCTCTTTTTTTCCTTTCTTTCTCTTTTTTTTTTTTTTGATGATTGCTGCAGTGAAGGTATAGAAGATGGCGATGATGGTGTGGATGATGAACAACAAAAGGGAAAGTGCACAGGAATGTGGCTCTGATACTAATTGATAGAATCCCGTAGGATTCTATCGATGCTCTGATACCAATTGATAGAACCCCACAAGATTATATCATGGATGGAGATGGAAAAGGGGGATAAATGATCACTTCGAGGGGATCTGCCTCCTTAATCTTTATAGGGGATTGACCCTCTTGGGCTTTCGCCTATTGACTAAAATACATACTTCTTCATTCATTGCTCATGAAAGAGTTTACACCATTATTTATAGGGTGCTACCAAGAGCCCCTCCAAACTTGGACTTAGAGTCTCACTAAACTTATACTCTTAACTAAGTAATAGGCTTTTAACTGAAAATAATAACTGACTCTATCCTAACTGAAGATAATAACCAACTCTAATCAACTCATAACTGACTCAATTGGGCTCACTCGACGCATAACTGACTCTAACTGAACAGACTAATATGACTTAGCTCAAATTAATTATGAATAGATGGACTTGACTTAGCTAGGGTCCTAACAAGTAAGCTAGAAGAGTTTCAAGTAAGATACTACTGTTAACTCGACCACAAAGACAAAGTACATTACTATGGTAGAAGCAACAAACGAATGGGTGTGGATAAAGGAGTTCATCAGGGATTGGAAGTCATACTAAGTAGCATGGAGCTGATTCTAAATACTGTGATAGCGACATGGTGATAACTCTAGCAAGGGAACCTAGGTCTTATCAGAATTATTCTGAGGAGGTTCCACTTAATTAGAGAGATCATAGCCTAAAAAGACATAGCAATTGGTAGAGTTTCATCTGAAGATAATATTGTAGATCCATTGAGGAAGCCATTGGCATAAATTGTATTTGAGCATCTCAGGGGTCTGATGGGGCTCAGATACATAGGTGATTGACTTTAGGTTACTGGTTATAGATCCCCTGTAAGCCAATCACATGAGTGATGGCACGTATGACATGTTGCACAATCTTTTTGCTTATAATTATTATTGGCATATTTTCACATTATATTATCTATTGCATATATATATATTATGATGTTCATGGTTTTGTGTAATGGGAATCGGATCGTGATGAGATCATGATAATAAGATTGATTTGTCTTTAAACATAGATCTCAAATAATCTTAGTTATAAGTTACTCGAGAAAGATGTCGAAATAACTGAATAGACTTGTATACTATATACTCATCCATATGATGGAGGCGACTCGTCTCATAGCCACTTATGTGAAGACACTAAGGATATAGTACAGGTGCTCATTGGAGAATGAGTTCACTGATTGATCCGCTTATGGAATATTGTATAGTTAATAATACATAATGTTAGACAATAATTTCATAGTCTCAATTATGTGTCTGGTACTTACTCTTGAGACACCAAAGATATCTTGTATGAATACTCTTTTCTTTGATGTTGGACTTATAGGTTTAAAAAGTTTTAGATCTAGTACAACTAGTTATCAAGATTGATAGTCAACCTTACGAAGGTAATCGAGTGTCAATAAAAGATCATTCACTCTCAATATCGTGAGAGAAATATCTCATATATGCTTGATTAGATAAATCCCTAGCTAGGGTCATTCGGATTGAGGGAGAATGAGTTCTTCGGGAGAATCCAATTAAAATAAGACTCAGACAGATTCCATACATGACCTGATAGTATTATGTTCAATATACGATCTCTAGGATATTAGTTGGATGAGGGACTATAGATACACGATAACTATAGATATATAGGTCTGATAAATTTGATCCCCCTCTACCATTTGGGGACTATGGTGCAATGGCCTAGTACGTCCATAGTCAATAAATCAAGTGAATTATTATGGAGATACTGATTCACTATATCAGAAGGAGTTCTGATGGGCGCGACTCATAGCCAGCTCACTATCAGGCCTAAAAGGTCACACATATATAGTGGATACTATTTGAAAATCTCAACGGGTGCATCACATGTATAGTGGAAATCAAAACAAAAACTGATTTCCCACGCAGATCAAATCGTCGTGTAAAAGATTGGGATCGCAAGAAAATCTAAAAAACTACGATGTGTGAGAGATTGATTTTACCTAGGGAGATCATATATTCTTGTATTCCAGATCTAGATGGAGAAGGTGAAGGAGGTCAAGCGTCCTCCACTCTAGCAGTATCCATACGATGGATCTCTGTAGCGAAACTCCTCTTCCTGATCTCGCAACTCTTAAGCGAAGGGAGGGAGGAGAATAGGAGGTGGTGGCTAAAGCTATAGCCTATCAACTATGAGTCTCCCCTCCTATTTATAGAGAGTCACCAAAAAACCCTAGGGCTCCTTCCTTAGTGGGTATTGGATCTCCATCCAATTACCCACTAACCTTACATTATTGGATCTCTATCCAATAATCTCCTTAGGCCTCTAATTGAGTCTTAATCAATGAGCCCATCAGTATAGGGTCTCATCTAATGAGAATAGAGGCTAATTGGATCTTCATTCAATCCTCTATTTGCTGAAGCATCCACCATATGTGTATGACCCTCTAGGCCCGATACTGAGCTGGTCGTGAGTCACTCCTATTAGAACTCCTTCTGATATAGTGAATTATTATCCCTATAATAATTCACTCGACTCATTGACTATGGATGTACTAGGCCACTACGCCATAGTCCTCAGACGATACAAGGGGATCAAATCCATCAGACCTGTCTGTCTAAAATTACCGTGGATCTATAATCCCTCATCCAACTAATATCCCAAAAACCATATATTAGATATGGTACTGTCAAGTCACATATAAAATCCGTCATAGTCTCAATCTAATTGGATTCTCCCATAGAACTTTTTCTCTCTCAATCCGAATGACCCTAGCTAGGGATTTATCTGAGCAAGCACATATGAGATATTTCTCTTATGATACTAAGAGTGGATAATCCTCTATTGATACTCAATTGCCTTCATAAAGTTGGCTACCAATCCCGACAACCAATTGTACCAGATTTGAAACTTTCCAAACCTAAAAGTCTAGTATCAAAAAAAGGAGTACTCATACAAGGCATCCTTGATATCTCAAGTCTAAGGACCAGATACACAAATGGGACCATGGAATCGCTGTCTAATATTAAGTATCATTAACCATATAGCATTCCATAAGTGGATCAATCAGTAAACTTATTCTCCAATGAGCACCTATACTATATTCTTAGTGTCTCCGCATAAGTGGCTATGAGACGAGCCACCGCCATCATATGGACGGGTATATAGTACATCGATCTGTCCAGTTATCTCGATGTCCCTCTCGAGTAACCTGTGACCGGGATTATTTAGGATCTGTGTTTAAAGGTGAATCGATCTCTTTATCGTGATCTCATCACGATCCAATTCTCATTGCACAAAACCAAGGACATCACAATATATATGCTACAGATAATATAATATGATAATATGCTAATATTAATCACAAGCAAAAAGATTATACAGTGTGTCACATGTGCCATCACTTGGCTTGCAGGGCACTTGTAACTATCAATCTCTCACTTGACCTAAAGTCAATCACCTATGTGTCTGATCCCCATCAGACCCCTGTGATGCTCAAATACAATCTGAGCCAACGACTCCGTCAGTGGATCTGCAATATTATTTTCAGATGGAACTTTTTCCATTACTATGTCTTTATGGGCTATGATCTCTTTAATAAGATGGAACCTCCTCATAATATGCTTAGATTTCTAATGAGACATAGGTTTCTTTGCTTGAGCAATCGCTTCATTGTTGTCACAGTATATGGGTATTGGTTCCACGTAACTTGGTACGACTCCCAAATCTTTGATGAACTTCTTCATCCATATCCCTTCCTTTACTGCTTCTACTATAGCAATGTATTCCACCTCTGTGGTTGAGTCAATAGTAGTATCTTGCTTGGAACTCTTCCAGCTTACTATTCCTTCATTTAGAGTGAAAATATACCCTAAATTTGACTTGCTATCATCAATGTTGGACTGAAAACTTGAGTCCATGTAGCTCTCAACTTGGAGGCTACCTCCTCCATATACTAGTAAAAGATTCTTAGTCCTTCTTAAGTATTTAAGGATACACTTTACTGCTTTTCAGTATTCTAAACCTGGATATGTCTGATATTTGCTCGTGATACTAAGAGCATATGCTATATCAGGCCTGGTACATAGCATCGTATATATAATAGACCCTATCGTTGAGGCATAAAGTATCTTATCCATGTCAGCCCTTTCTTTAGGAGTCTTCAGGGACATACTCCTAGAAAATGATATTCTATGTCTCATCGGTATGAGACCTCTCTTGGAAGTTTTCATGCTAAACCTTTTGATAATGGAGTCTATGTACCTAGACTGGGACAAGCCATGCATCCTTTTGGATCTATCTCTATAGATCTGGATCCCCAAAATATAGGATGCTTCCTCTAAGTCTTTCATGGAGAAATTTTTGGATAGCCAAGCCTTTACTATAGAGAGCATTCTTACATCATTCCCAATGATTAGGATGTCATCCCACTTACCTTCCTGTACACACAAGGCTCATCTTCTAATAAAGTCATAAGATATGATCATCTCATCAAATCTTATATCTAATCGAAGAGTCTTCATACTCTTTTCAATTTGGTTTTCTATTTAATTCTTATATTTCCTAAATTTCTCAAAGGCCTCAGATTTATACTTCATTAAGTACATGTGTTCATACATAGAGAAATCTTTAATGAATGTAATGAAGTATGAGTAACCACCTATAGCCTATGTCGATATGGGACCACATACATCACTATGTATGAGTTCTAATAACTTGATGGCTCTCTCTCCAGTTCCACTAAAAGAAGAGTTGGTCATCTTCCCACGAAGGCAAGTTTACAAGTTGCATATTAGTCATAGTCAAATGGATCTAAGTATCCATCTTTCAGCAACTTTTGAATCTTTCCCTTATGTATATGACCTAGCCTACAATGCTATAGGTACACATTATTCATCTCATCTCTTTTCCTCTTAGACATATTTATATTTATAATATATGGAGAAGTGTCTAACAAATACAAGTCATTTATAAGGGTCCCTTTAGTGATGATCTCATCATCCATAATTATTGAATGACTATTATTTTTAAAAACTAATTTATATCTACTAATTGTTAAACAAGAGATAGAAATAATATTTTTGATAATAGAGGGAACAAAATAGCATGCATCTGATGCAATAATAGCTCCACCAAGTAGATGTAGGGTTGCCTCTCCAACAGCAACTGCAACAACTCTTGCTCTATTGCTTATCTTGAGATCTATCTCGCCTCTAGCCAATCTCTTAGGTCTTACCAGAAACTGCAACGAATTGTAGATATGATAAATAATCCCGGTATCTAATACTTATGTGTTATCATAAAAATCTAATAAGTGGAGACAAATCATGAATACACATGAGCTTCTCTAAGCTTCTGTCTCACCTTCTCTGCAAGGTAGTCCTTATAGTTCCTCTTCCAATGTCTGTCTTGGCTACAGTGGAAGCATTGTCCTTTGTCCTTTGTCGAGTCTCTCTTGGCAACCTTTGTCTTACCTAGTCTTTCTTTTCCCTTACCCTTCTTAAGGGTCTTGCTGGCCTTCCTTTTCTTTTAGGTCTCACCAATATGGAGGACTAACTTCTCCTTCTTGATGGCACTCTTAGCTCCCTCAACATATTGAGGAGCTCAGGGAGAGCTACCTCAAACTTGCTCATGTTAAAATTCATAATGAAGTGAGAAAAGGAATCTGGTATGGACTGAAGTATAAGATCAACATACAAGTTATCCTTTGGGACTATCTATATACTTCACAAAGTGAGCAATCTCATCCTCGCTTTTCCTTTCCTTTGGTGTGGGCACAATCATGTTAAGGACATATGAGATTTTCTTCTCCGTGGGAACAATTCTCCAATTGCAAAGCCTTTGGACCAATGAGGCGATTGGCATTAAGTATGCCACATATGGGGTTTGCAAGTGACAAATAAGATATAGCATAAATTAAATAACATATAGATTTTACAAAAAATACTAATTAAGATATGGACTTCTATCTTAATATACTCCCACTATTTTTCATAGCAAATCATGTGACACTCTCGACATGTGAGATGAAAGTCTCCGACAGACTACTAGTGCGGATCAGGATCAAATTGGTGTTTTAGTGCAACCTCAAGAGACTCGATCAATTACACTAAGCCCAAAAGGTAGGCAACTCTTGCCAATCACAACTTGTGATTCCCGTCATGTTCGGCCTCTGAATCATCATAGTCTCGAGGGATTAGACCAACCATGATATTTAGTTAAGTCATCACCATCATTACAAGATGAGTCTGATTTGATGGTATGCCCTCGAGGGACTCGACCAAGCATACAATGTCCTCAGGTCATTGGTGACATCTCTATGTCGTAGAAAAGAACTCGATCACGTAGATAGGTGAGCCTTGAGGGACTCGATTAACTAAACTTATGTCATGATTCAATTTCTTCCTATAACGATGGAAGGCCACGTGGGTCAATCTTATTGCCTCATGCTTACCGACTTAATATTACCATAGGAGGGATTTTTGTTTTGTATCGGTCTCCTAATATGTCATGTCACACACATACATATTTAATATATATCTACATAGCATGCAAATATATATATACATATATCTAGTAGGTGTATAACATATCACATATGCAAGCCACACCGGATGATCATGAGCCATCACCTAATATGATTAAGCCAAAGCCAATGGCCCTAATCACCCATAATAGGATTTTTTTTGTGCATCAGCGCATCTTCATGCCCTGTGATTGTTGATCTCGTTATCATCGGTTCCGTCGGATTGTCGCATCACCATACAGCGTGATCTCCCGCCACGACATCGTAGGTCCCTCTGTCCCCTCCACGCTCCTGCTATGCCTTTTCATGTAATTATAAATAATCATAGGCACGTAGGCTTGACAATAAACAAGAAAAATGGAGGCCCGTAGGCCCCAATAATAATAATAATCATAATATACACATCACAACACATGGCCGTTGGCGGGCGCTACCCTTGTGGCCTCGCCGTGGGAAGCCGACCCTTGTGGCCTGGTAACGGGCGAGCACTGCCTATGCGGCCTCACCACGGGTGAGCAGCCCCTTGTGGGCAGGCTGCAGCCAGTCGCCCCTTTGCAAGGGGCCTCGGCTATAGTCGGCCACCCCCTTGCAGGTGGCTACGCTATGGTCGACTGCCCCTGCAGGAGGCCTGGTCATGGCTGGCCACCCATCCTCCTCCTCGCTGCGTTTATTATGAAAACATAGCAAGAACGCGTAGAACGATTTTATATGATTCAATCTCATCACACGCAGTTTAAAACCAATCTTTCATATGAAAACCTTGGCTCTGATACCACTGTTCGGAAACCTCAGCGGGTGCATGACATGCGCAACAGAAATTAGAACAAAAACTGATTTCCTACGTCGATCAAATCATCATACAAAAGATTAGGTTCACGAGAAAAATCATAAAATAACTATGTGTGAGAGATTGATTTTACATAGGGATATCGTATATCTCTGTATTTCAGATCCAGATGGAGAAGATTAAGGAGGTCAAGCGTCCTCCTCTCTAACAATATCCCCACGATGGATCTCTACAACAAAACTCCTCTTCTTAATCTCGTAACTATTATGTAGAGGGAGGGAGGAGAATAGGAGGTGGTGGCTAAAGCTGTAACCTATCAACCACGAGTCTCCCCTCCTATTTATAGAGAGCCACCAAAAAACCCTAGGGCTCCTTCCTTAATGGGTATTGGATCTCGATCCAATTACCCACTAACCTTGCATTATTGGATCTCTATCCAATAATCTTCTTAGGCCTCTAATTGGGTCTTAATCAATGAGTCCATTAGCACAGGGTCTTATATATTAAAAATAGGGGCCAATTGGGTCTCCATCCAATCCTCTATTCGCTGAAGCATCCACCATATGTGTGTGACCCTCTAGGCCCGATATCGAGCTGGCTGTGAGTCACTCCCATTAGAACTCTTTTTGATATAGTGAATTATTATCCCCAAAATAATTTACTCGACTCATCGACTATGGATGTACTAGGCCACTACGCCATAGTCCGCAGACGGTATATGGGGATCGAATCCATCGGACCTGTCAGTCCAGAGTTATCATGTATCTATAATCCTTCATCCAACTAATATCCCAGAGACCGGATATTGGACATGGTACTGTCAGGTCACATATTGAATCTGTCATAGTCTCGCTCTAATCAGATTCTCCCGGAGAACTCTTTCTCTCTCAATCCGAATGACCCTAGCTATGAATTTGTCTGAGCAAGAACATATGAGGTATTTCTCTCATGATACTGAGACTGGATGATCCTCTATTGACACTCAATTGCCTTCATAAGGTTGGCTACCAATTTCAATAACTAACTGTACCAGATCTAAAACTTTTCAAACCTGTAAGTCTGGCGTCAAAGAAAGGAGTACTCATATAAGGTATCCTTCATGTCTCAAGTCTAAGGATCAGATACATAACTAGGACTATGGAATTACTGTCTAACATTAGATATCATTAACTATAGAATATTTCATAAGCAGATCAATCAGTAAACTCATTCTCCAATTAGCACCAGTATTATATCCTTAGTGTCTCCATACAAGTGGCTATGAGACTAATCGCCTCCACCATATGGACGGGGTATATGGTACATCGGTCTATCTAGTTATCTCGATGTCCCTCTCGAGTAATCTATGACCGAAATTATTTAGGATCTGTGTTTAAAGGTGAATCAATCTCATTATCATGATCTCATCATGATCTAATTCCTATTATATATAACCAAGGACATCACAGTATATATGTTACAGATAATATAATGTGAGAATATACCAATATTGATTATAAGCAAAAAGATTACGTAGTGTGTTACACGTTCCATCACTCACGTAATTGGCTTGTAGGGCACCTGTAACTAGTAGATACTTCAGCAAATAGAGGATTAGATAGAGACACAATTGGCCCTTATTCTCATTAGATGAGACCCTATACTGATGGACTCTTTACATGAAACCCAATTATAGGCCAAAAAAGATTATTGGATAAAGATCTAATACCTACTAAGGCAAGACCCCTCCTATTCTCCTCCCTCCCTTTACACAAAAGATTATTAGTGGCTCTTTCATCGCCCCCTCCTATTCTCCTCCCTCCCTTTACACAAGAGTTGCGAGACCTGGGATTATGATTAGAGGACTATCACTACAGTGATCCATCATATGGATACCACTAGAGAGGAGGATGCTTGTCCTCCATCATCCTCTCCATCAGGATCTCCTTATGTAAATAATCTCTTGCATAATGTGATTTTTTAATTTTTATAACTTTCTTGCAACCTAATCTTTTACACGATGATTTGATCTACGTGAAAAACCTATTTTGCTTTAATATTCTACTGTGCATGTGATGCTCCCACTTGGTTTCCACAACTCTGCCCTAGAAATAGTATGTAGTTCTCTATGTTGATGAGACCAAAAGGAAAAATAAGGTTGATAAGTTCCTTAAGAAGGGCAAGAGCAAGTGCAGACCAAGTAAGGCAAAGGTGGCTAAGAAAAACTTGATTAAGGATGAAGGCCAATGCCCACTGTGGCAAAGACAGACACTAGAAGAGAAACTATAAGGATTATCTTACAGAGAAGGTGAAATAGAAGATTGGAGAATCTTCTAGTACATTTATGATCAGTATCCATTTGTTAGATTTTTATGATAACATATAGGTATTAGATACCAAGAGTGTTTATCATATCTGTAATTTATTTTAGATTTTGACAAAGCCTAGGAGATTGGCCAAAGGCAAGATAGACTTCAAGATGGGCAATGGTGCAAGAGTTGTTGAAGTTGTTGTTGGTGAGGTCACACTATATCTACCTAGTGGAGCTACTATTACACTAGATGCATGCTATTATGTTCCCTCTATTATCAAAAATATTAATTTTATTTCTTATTTGATAGTTAGTGGATATAAATTAGTTTTTTAGAATAATAGTTATTCAATAACTTTGGATGATGAGATCATCACAAGGGACCTTGATTAATGACTTATTTGGGTTAAATACTTCTCCACACATCATGAATGTAAGTACATCCAATAGAAAATGAGAAGAGGTGAACGAGGTATACTTATAATATTGTGGGCTAGGTCATACCCATAAGAAAATTATTCAAAAGTTGCTAAAAGATGGATACTATGATTTATTTGACTATGAGTTGTATGCAACATATTAACCTTGCCTTCATGGAAAGATGACCAACTCTTCTTTTAGTGAAACTAAAGAGTCATTGAGTTATTAGAACTCATATATAATGATGTATATGGTCCCATATCGACTCAAGTTATATGTGATTACTCCTACTTCATTACATTTACTAATGATTTCTCTATGTATGGACATGTGTACTTGATAAAGTATAAGTGAGAGGCCTTCGAGAAGTTTAGAAAATATAAAAATTAAGTAGAGAACTAGATTGGAAAGAGTATTAAGAGTCATCGATCAAATTGAGGATGACAGTACTGGAGTACAAAGTTTACCCATTTCCTCATGGACCATAGGATTTTATCCCAATGGACACCTCCTTATACACCTCAGCTCAATGGTATATCAGAAAGGAGGAATTGTTAGACATTGTGCGGTCCATGATGAGTTTCACTAACCTACCCATCTCATTCTAGGGATATGCCCTGGAGACCGCAGCTTACCTTCTGAATAGAGTTTCATCTAGATTGGTAGTTGTTACACCATATAAGATATAGAAAGGGAAGAAACCCAATCTTAAGGTTTTTAAGGTTTGGGGCTGCCTTACCCACATTACGAGAGCCAACCCTGACAAGTTGGAATCAAGGACAGAATGATGCAAGTTCGTGGAATACCATAAGAAAATATATAAGTATTATTTCTATTATTCCAAAGACCATAAGGTCTTTATTGCCAAGAGAGTTGTGTTCCTTGAGAAGGAACATATTCTTGGTGGAAACAGTGGGAGTGAGATAGAGTTGAGTGTGGTTGGAGAACCTAGCTCAAGCACTATTCCAGAGTCTGAGTATTTTTAGGTACCTAGCACACAAGTTCCAACTTTGTACGGCTCTAGCGGATTACCTTACCCTCCTGAAAGATATGTAAGACATATTAATAGAGAGGACTCTTTAGATGTTGATCCTCATACCTATGATGAGGCTATTATAAGTATAGACTTTGGGAAGTGGCAAGAAGCCATGAATTCTGAGATGAATTCCATGTACTCGAATAATGTTTGCAACCTTGTGGATGCACCTAAGAGTATCGTACCTATCGGCTGTAATTGGACCTTCAAGAAGAAGATTAGAGTAGATAAAAAGGTGGAGACTTATAAGATAAGGCTGGTGGCCAAAGGTTATTGTCAAAGGTAAGGTGTTGACTATGATGAGACCTTCTCACCTATAGCCATGCTAAAATCTATTAGAATTCTTTTGGTCATTGCAGCATACTATGACCATAAGATCTGGCAGATGGATGTGAAAATTTTATTCATCAATGGTAACCTCAAGGAGGAGGTGTATATAATACAGCTGTTGAATCTCGGATTTTGATGATGAGATCAATTAATGAGTGTTTATCTACCATATGTGTTACAAGAAAAATTGTAGGTCTAAGTATAATAGGAGCAATGGAGTTACAACTAGATGATGGGCCAAGATCAAGCTTAGGCATCGGGCTGGGTTCAAATGATACGGTGGAACCTCACCGGGAGTTCGCTAGGAGATTCGTCGAAGGATTCGGGAAGCTCGCTGGGAATACACCGGGAGATCACCAGAAGAAGACCATAGGATTCACCACAAGAATACTAGAGGCTGCCGGATTAGGCAGGAGTTAGGTCTTATTTAAGCTTATTGATCATTAAGTATTATAATAATTGAGTCGTAATTAGGGTTTGAGTCCTAATTGAGTTAGATTTGGAATGAATCCAAATCAATTCAATGAGACAACTGAGTCCACTATGGGGTTTGATTGAGCTCAGGTTAAGCCTAATTAGTTGACCAAATAGTTGGTCAACATCAGGTTCAAACTGGAATAAGAAAAGTGGAGGGAACCACTTTTCCAAAAATTCTGGCTAGTAAACCGCCATTGAGCTGTAGTTGGATCACTCGTACCTTGGAAATAGGGCGACGGCCAGTAGTTGCCGGTAGGTAAACCGAACTGTATCTTGGAATCTATGTGACTGAATCACCTAGAACAAGTGGGTAAACTACCTGTACCTGGTTTATGGGTGACTGACAGTGGGTAAATCACCCAGGTCAGTGGGCAAACCACTCATACCTGATTTTTTTCGTGTAAGTTTGATTTTTGGCTCCAAAAATTTGTAGCCACTTAGGACCTATAAATACCCAAAGTTTCCTTACACTCCATATACAAAAATTTTAGGGATTATATTATGTGATAAAATTATATGTGATTTGTAAGAAAAAGAAAAGGGCAAGGGAGAGAGCTTAGAGTTAGAAAATTCTCAAGTATCCCTTGTAAGCTCAAGTGTAAAGATTTGGTCTTCACCCAAAGAAGATCAGTAATGGACGCCGGTATGCCTTAAGAAGGAGGACTCAGGAGTGGATGTAGGTCATTGGTGTCGAACCACTATAAAACTTAAGAGTTCTTTCCTTGCTTTTATTGCTTACGAATTTTGCACTAACGCTTCCGATTGAATTCACTCTTTGAAAGTAAAGTTTTCACATCAAGCACTTTCTTTCAATATTGCTAATCTTTCAAGTTTGTACTTAGCAATTTTCTCACTTGTTTTACTTGAACAAAAAACTTCGGATTTCCTATCTTGTTTTAAGCGAAAAGCTTTTGTTTAGAATAAAAAATTTACACATGCGCTAATTCACACCCCTCCTCTCAGTGCCAATTGATCATAACAATTGGTATCAGAGCACTTACTCTTTAGATTAATGCCCACTTAAGTAAATGGCTTGTTTTGGTATGAATGAGGGATATTCCATCTCACATCCTCCCATGTTCAATGGGATGGATTATATATATCAGAAGATAAGGATGTATATTTTTCTTATCTCTTTGGACCTTGATCTATGGAGTATTATTGATAATGGATTTGAAAAATCTTCCAAGCCAATGAATGAGCTAAATGATTTGGATATGAAGAATTTTTCTTTAAATGCAAAGGCTATGAATCTCTTGTTTTGTGCTTTTGATAAGAATGAGTTTAATCATGTTTTCATTTATGAATCGACCTTTGATATTTGGCACACTCTAGAAATCACACATGAGGGGACTAGTAGAGTAAAAGAATCCAAGATAAATATTTTAGTTTATAACTATGAGTTATTTCAAACGAAACCAAGTGAATCCATTGGAGACATGTACACTTGTTTCACGGATGTCATCAATGGCCTAAAAGCACTTGAAAAATATTTTTTGAGTTTTAAATTAGTCAATAAAATTTTGAGATCTTTACCTAAAATTGAGATCCTAAAGTAACTAACCACTATTCAAGAGGCCAAAGACTTAAATAATTTACCTCTTGAAGAACTGATTGGCTCGCTTATGACATATGAACTGAATTATAAAGCTCATGATGAGCTTGATGAACCCCTTCTAAAGAACAGAAAGGATGTAGTACTTTGGACAACAAATGATTCCTCGAGTGATGTGGACCATGATATTGCTTTGTTATCAAGAAAATTTAAAAAATTTATAAAAAGAAATAAAAACTATAAAAATAAAAAAGAACCAAGGAATGAAAATGTCATATGCTCTGAATGTAAAAAATTGAGATATTTCAAAAATGAATGTCCTCATTTAAAGAAGAAGCCAACACATAAAAAAATTACTTTCGACTACTTGAGATGATTCGAGCTCTTTGGATGAAAAAGACAACTCCAAAGAAAAAATGGATAACTATGCTTTAATGGTCATCGAAGATGAGGTTAGTGAGCCTTTAAATATTTTATTTTCAGAAATACTAAATATATTTTATGATTTGTTCAATGAGATTAGAAAACTTAGTAAGTCTTTTAAATTGCTTAAAGTTGATCATGATTTGTTAGTTAAAAGACTTGACAGAATGCATGATTCATTAGTATCACATAAACCATATTCTAAATGTGATATGCTAGATAATGTTAAAGAAGATAATTGCATGCTTAAAATAATACTAGAGAAATTTGAAATAGGAAATAAATCTTTAAATATGATCCTTGCCAATAAGGGTCATATTAACAATAGAAATGGCATAGGCTTTGTTGGCAATGTTCAACAAAAGCCAACCATCTTTGTAAAAAGATATACACTAAATGTGCCACCAAAAATTAAATATAATTTTTGTGGTAAATTAGGACATAAGGCAAATAAATGCCTATTTAGAAGATGTAGTCCACATCAACTTGTATGGGTTCCCAAGAGAACTTTATACAATAACAAACAATTAGAAAAGAAAGATAAAGCTCTATATGAAGGACCCAATGTAAAATGGGTACCTAAACCAAAAATAATTTTCTTATAGGTTTATCTTCAAACTAAAGCTAGGAGCACCAAATGATATCTTAATAGTAGATGCTCAATGCATATAACCGGAGATCCATCTTATTTTTATAAGCTTAAGTGAAGGAGTTGTTACCTTCAGAAATAACAACAAGGGTAAAATCATTAGAAAATAAACAATAGATAACACATCAAACCTCTTGATTGAAGATGTGTTGTTAGTTGATGGCTTGAAACATAACTTGCTTAGCATTAGCTAATTATGTGATAAAGTATAGTGGTTAAATTTTAACCTATTACTTGCATAATTGAATTACCACACAAAAATAAATCCTTGATTGCTTTAAGAAACAATAATATATACACCATAGATATTGAAAAATTCTATGATAAAAATTATTTTTTGGCTTTGAATGATGATGCTTGGATTTGGCATAAAAGACTAGGTCATGCTAACATGAAACCTTTAAATCAAAACTAAGGAACTAGTAAGAGACTTACCTAATCATAAGTTTATCAAAGACAAAGTATGTGATACTTGTCAATTATGAAAATAAATAAATAGTAGTTTTAAGTTAAAAAATCATAACTTGCTTAGTATTAGCTAAATCCATATGGATCTATTTGGACCAATTGACATTACAAGTTTAGGTGGTAGCAAATATGTATTTATTTTAGTGGATGACTTTAGTAGATATACTTGGACCTATTTCTTAGCACATAAAAGTGATACATTCAAATATTTTACCAAGTTTTGTAAAATTATTCGAAACGAAAAAGGATGTATGATTTCTTCAATACGAAGTGATCATGGGAGAATTTTAAAATAATAATTTTTAAAATTTTTATGATGCAAATGGGTATATCCATAATTTCTCCACTCTACGAAATCTACAACAAAATAGAGTAGTAGAAAGAAAAAATAGGAGCTTATAAGAAATGGCTATAACAATGTTGAATAAATATAGACTACCAAATATTTTTGGACCGAAGTCATTAATACAGTATGCTATGTTTTAAATAGGGTTCTTGTAAGACCATTAATCACTAAAACTCCTATGAATTATGAAATGGTAAAAAACCCAATATATCTTAATTTGATGCTTTAGAAAAATTTGATGTAAAATCTGGTGAAGGTATTTTTCTAGGTTACTCTTCTATTTCAAAAGCTTATGGTATTTCCAATAAAAGAACATCTGTAATAGAAGAATCCATTCATATTGTTTTTAATAAGTTTTCGAACTTAAAAAGATTGATTTTGATGATGAAATTGATCTTGATTTTGTGAATTTAAATAATAACACTTTTAAAAGCAACTTGGATGTATCTACTTTTAATACCTTACCCAAGGAATGAAAGTATTTGAATGATCATCCTAAGGAACTTATAATAGGAGAAACATCAAAAGGAATTCAAACTCGATCTTCTTTTAGATATTTTTATGTGAATGCTATATTTTTTTCTCAAATCGAGCCAAAATATATTAATAAGATCCTAAGAGATGATTCTTGGGTCAATGCAATGCATGAAGAGCTTAATCAATTTAGGAGAAATGAGGTATAGGAGCTTGTTCCTAAATCTAATGACCATTTAGTAATTAGTACTAAATAGGTATTTAGAAACAATGCTAGATTAGTGGCTAAAGGTTTCAACCAAGAAGAATGAATCAATTATGATGAAACCTTCGCTTCCGGGGCTAGATTATCTTTGCATCTTTTAAAAATTTTAAGTTATTTCAAATGTATGTTAAAAGTGCTTTTCTAAATGGTTTCATATCTGAAGAAGTGTATGTTGAACAACCCCCCAATTTTTAAAATAATCTTCTTCCTAATCATGTTTTCAAACTTACAAAAGTTCTTTATGGATTAAAACAAGCCCCTCGGGCTTGGTATGAAAGACTTAGTTCTTTTCTTATTTCAAATAATTTTTCTAAAGGCAAGATTGATACCATATTATTTTTTAAGCATTTTGAAAATAATCTTCTCGTTATCAAATTTATATTTATGATATTATTTTTGGATCTACAAATGAATCTTTCTATGAGTCATTTGCTAAAAAAATAAGCCAAGAGTTTGAAATGAGTCTAATGGATGAGTTAATATTCTTCTTAGGATTATAAATAAAACAACTAGATGATGGTATTTTTATTTGTCAAACTAAATACACCCTAAACTTGATAAAATGGTTTGGGATGAAAAATGCTAAAGCATTAAACACTCCCATGAACACTTATACAAAGTTGGACTTAGATAATGAAGGAGAAAACTTCGATCAAAAAACTTATAAATGTACGATAGAAAGTTTATTATACTTAACTGGATATCATGTTTAGTATTGGATTGTGTGTAAGGTATCAATCTAACCCGAAACTCTCTCATTTGAAAGCAGTTAAACGAATCTTTAGATACTTGAAAGGAACATCTAAACTAGGATTATGGTATCCAAAATCAAAGAACTTTGACTTGATTGCCTATTTCGATGCTGATTTTGGTGGATATAGAATAGATAGAAAAAGTACTGCCAGAACATGTCAATTCTTAGCGCATGCACTTATTTCTTAGACTTCCAAGAAATAAAATTAAGTAGCTTTATCTACTATGGAAGCAGAATATATTGCAGCTAGTGCATGTTGTGCCCAAGTCATTTGAATAAAAACACACTAGAAGATTATGGAGTAAAGTTGAAAAATATTCTCATACAGTGTGATAATACAAGTGCTATATGTTTGACTAAAAATCCTATTCAACATTCAAGAATCAAACATATTGATATTAGACATCATTTTATAAGAGATCATGTAAATTGTCAAGATATCTCTTTAAAATTTATTGACTCTAAGCATCAATTAGCGAATATTTTTACAAAACCCTTAAATAAAGAATAATTTGATTTTCTTAGAAGAGAACTTCGAATGCTAAATCATGAAAATATATGAATTGCATGATTTCATGATAATGTGCTTTTTTTATGATAATATTTTTTTGTTCCCATGAGATGTTTATCTTATTATTCACAAAATGAGAGAAAATTTATATGATTATGATTTTATTATTTTACGGATTTATTTATTACGTTTGCTTGAAATTACATGAGATAATTTCAAATGCATGAGTAGCTCTTAAATCTTTGAATCTCCTTGAATATCTTAGATTTTTTAATTTATTTTTGAAATTTTACCTCTATAAGATTGAGAGCTATATTTAATGATGATTTACTACTCTCCTCCCTTGTTTTCTTTCCTTCTTTTTCACAAGAGGAAAAAAATTCTTTATGACTCATACATATTTTTAAAAGGAGGTGCAAAAATTCATATGCCTTAAAATCTTTAGCCCCACATTTCATCTTGTTATTGATGATAAAGGGGGAGAAATGGATGTTGATGACTTATGTAATTAAATGGATGTTGATGACTTATGTAATAACTTAAGGAAAAAATTTTAAATATTTGAAATTCATGAAAATCCTTGATATGTTGATACTTTAAAAGCAATCTTTGAAATATGATTTGCTTAAAATATTAATTGCCTTGATTCACTTGAATTCAAGAGTGAGTGATTATCTTGAATTTAAGTCCTATTTATTATGGCATGAATTTAAGGGGAGTTAGGATTAACTCCCGTCATCAATTGATTGTCATTATCAAAAAGGGTGAGATTGTTTATCTAACATGTGTGTTAGAGGAAAAAATTATAGGTCTAACTAGGACGGCCAAGATCAAGCTTGGGCATTGGGCTAGGTTAGGATGATATGGTGGAACCTCGCCGGGAGTTCACTAGGAGATTCGCCAAAGGGATCGGGAAGCTCGCTGGGAATACGCTGGGAGATCACCAGAAGAAGACCATAGGACTCACCACAAGAATGTCGGAGGTCGCTGGCTTAGATGGGAGTTTAAGCTTATTGGTCATTAAGTGTTGTAATAATTGAGTCGTAGTTAGGGTTTGAGTCTTAATTGAGTTAGATTTGGAAGGAATCTAAATCAATTTAATAAAGCAACCAGGTCCACTATGGGGTTTGATTGAGCTTAGGTTAAGCCCAATTAGTTGACCAAAGAGTTAGTCAACATCAGGTTTAAGTTGGAATAAGAAAAGTGGTGGGAACCACTTTTTCGGAGATTCCGTCGGGTAAACCATCGGTGAGCGACGATTGGACCGCTCGTACCCTGAAAATAGGGCTGGTATTTTTACATGAAATTTCTAGCCTTCCCGTAAGAGTTTTTTTCTTAACACCAATCGTATTAGTGCTAGATGGAAATGGTAACTCTAATAATTTCTTTGTCCTCAACGCCGCCAATAAAAAGCCTATTTTACTTCTTAAGTATTTATCCTCTTAAAAATTCTATTTTAAAAATTGAATAATAAAATTGGATTATGTATATGGAGTCGTGAAACATAATTTTGGAATTGGATCAATTCCTCCAATTGAATGAGTAATAAAGGATCTATGGATGAAGATACAAAAGTATATTTCCAATCATAACTAGTTATGACTTTTTTTTCAATTTATTTCATGTCTTTCCCCAATCATTCGATGTACTCATCATACTATTCTGTTGGTTATTGGTTGGACATTTTAAATTACTCCAACAATGAAAGCACCTTTTCATTCTTTCATATACTAGGGGATTTCACTTGGAAAAAAAAATGTTCCATACTAACGGATTGGGGCCCATAACCATGGGTTCCAATGTACGAGATCTTGTAGCACTTATCAATGAGGTCGCGGTCAGCAGTTGCTAGCGGGTAAACCACTTGTACCCAGGAAATTGGGTGGCTGAACTGCCCAGGACAAGTGGGTAAATCGACCATACCTGGTATCTGAGTAGTTGACGATGGGTAAACCACCCAGGTCAGTGAGTAAATCGCCCGTACCCGATTTTTTTGGGTAAGTTTGATTTTTGGCTTTAAAAATCTGAAGTCACCTGAGGCCTATAAATACCTCAAGTTTTCTTGCACTCTATATGTAAAAATTTTGGGGATTACATTTTGTGATAAAATTATGTATGATTTGTAAGAAAAAGAAAAGGGGAAGGGAGAGAGCTTAAAGTTAGAAAATTCTCAAATCTCCCTTGTAAGCTTAAGTATAAGGGTTTGGTCTTCACCTAAATAAGATCAGTAGTGGACGTCGGTGTGTCACAAGAAGAAGGAATCGGGAGCGGATGTAGGTCGTTGGTGCCGAACCACTATAAAACTTGTGAGTTCTTTCCTTGCTTTCATTGCTTACGAATTTTGTATTGATGCTTCTGATTAAATTCACTCTTTGAAAGTAAAATTTTCACATCAAGCACTTCCCTTTAACGTTGCTAATCTTTCAAGTTTGCTTATTAACTTAGTAATTTTCTCACTTATCTTACTTGAATGAAAAGTTTTGGATTTACTATCTTGCTTTAAGCGAAAAGCTTTTGTTTAAAATAAAAAACATACACTTGTACTAATTCACGCCCCTCTTAGTGCTAATTGATCCTAACAATAACCATAGGGATTCGTATCTAAAAAGAGTCTAAATAAGGTATGCAGGTTGCTTAGGTCTATCTATGGACTGAAGTAAGCTTTCCAAAGTTGGAACATAAGATTTGAAGAGGCGATCAAATCTTATGACTTCATTAAGAACGAAGATAAGCTTTGTGTGTTAGGAATGTAAGTGGAAGCGCTATCACCTTCTTGGGAATGACATTATAATCATACTATATATATATGACGTTATATATGACGTTATAATCATTGGGAATAATGTAGGAATGTTCTCCATAGTTTAGGCTTGGTTATCTAAAAACTTCTCCATAAAGGATTTAGGGGAAGCATCGTATATTTTTAGGTTCTGGTTCTATAGAGATAGATCCAAGAGGATACTTAGCTTATCTCAGTCCAGGTATATAGACTCTATTGTCAAAAGATTTGGCATGAAAAATTTCAAAAAAGGTCTTATACCGATGAGACATAGAATACCACTTTATAAGAGTATGTACCCAAAGACTCTTGAAGAAAGGGCAAACATGAATAGAATACCCTATGCCTCAATGATAGAGTCTATCATGTATGTTATTTTATGTATCAGGCCTGATATAATGCATGGTCTAAGTGTCACGAGTAGGTATCAGCTCAATCCAGGTTTGGAACACTAAAAAATAGTAAAGTGTATCCTTAAGTGCTTGAGAAGAACTAAGAATCTTTTACTAGTATATAGAGAAGATAGCCTCTAGGTTGAGGGATATATTGACTCAATTTTCTAATCTGACATCGGTGATAGAAAGTCAAACTCAGGATATGTCTTCACCCTAAATGAAGGAGTAGTAAGCTAAAAGAGTTTCAAGCAAGATACTACTACTGACTCGACCACCTAGGTGGATTATATTATTACAACAGAAGTAGCAAAGAAAGGGGGGTGTATGAAGAATTTCATTAGAGATTTGGGAGTCGTATCGAGTAGCATGGAGTTAATTCTCATATATAGCGACACCAATAGAGCTATAGCTCTAGCAAGGGAACTCAGGTCTCATCAGAATTATTCCGTGGATATTCCAACTGATTAGAGAGATTATGGCCCTTAAAGTTATAGTAATAGAAAGAATTTCATCCATAGATAATATTACAAATCCACTGACAAAGCTGCTAGTGTAAACTATTTTTAGAGGTCTGATGGGGATCAAACACATAGGTGATTGACGTTAAGTCAAGTGGGAGATTGTTGGTTATAGGTACCCTACAAGCCAATCACATAAGTGACATTTGTGACACGCTACACGATCTTTTTCTTATGATTATTATTGGTATATTCTCACATTATATATATAATATTATGATATCCTTGGTGTTATGCAATGAGAATCAGATCATGATGAGATCATGATAATAAGACAGCTTTGCCTTAACATAGATCCTAAATAATCTCGATCATAGATTACTCAAGAGGAACATCGAGATAACAAGACAGACTGGTATACTGTATACCCATCTATATAATGGAGGTGATTAGTCTTATAGTCACTTGTATTTGGATACTAAGGATACAGTATAAGTGCTCATTAGAAAATGAGCTTATTGATTGATCCGCTTATGAAATGTTATATGGTTAATGATCTCTATCGTCAGATAATGATTCTATAATCCTAATTATGTGTCTGATCCTTAGACTTAAGACACAAAGGATGCATTGTTTGAGTTCTCATTTCTTTGACGCTAGACTTATATGTTTAGAAAGTTCCAGATTTGACACATTCAGTTATTGAGATTAGTAGCTAACCATACAAAGGCAATTAAGTATCAATAGATGATCATCCACTCTCAGTATTATGAGAGAAATATCTCATGTATTCTTGCTTAGATAAATCCCTGGCCAGGGTAGTTCAGATTGAGAGATGAGTTCTCCGGGAGAATCTGATTAAAGCAAGACTCGAATAGATTCCCTATGTGGCCTAATAGTACCATGCCCAATATATGATCTCTAGAATATTAGATGGATGAGAGACTACAGATACACGATAACTGAGGATAGACAGGTTCAATGGATTTGATCCCCTATACCGTTTGTGGACTATGGCATAGTGGTCTAGTACTTCAATAGTCGATAAGTGAATTACTGTGAGATAATAATTCACGAAGTCAAAAAGAGTTCTGACAAGTATGACTCATGGCTAGCTCGATATTGGGCCTAGCGAGTCAAACATATATGATTGATGGTTCAACGAGTCAAGGATTAGATATGAGTTATCTAATTAGCTCATGTTCTCATTAGATGAGACCTAACATTGATGGGCTCCTTAAATGAGGCTCAATTAAAGACCAATTTAGATTATTGGATAGAGATCCAATAATCCAAGAGGAGTGGGTAATTGGATGTAGATCTGATACCCACTAAGGTAGGATCCATTAGGATTTTTGGGTGGCTCTCTATAAATAGGATGTAAGCATGGCACAATAGTGATAGATAGTATCTTTGGCCGCCCCCTCCTATTTTACTCCTTTCCTCATCTTTTCAGCTAACTAGCCCTAACTTACTATAAGAAGGTAACAAAGAAGATAACAAATCTTCATCCATAAGTACTATAAGAAGGTGTACAAGAGTTATGAGTTTTAGGTTACGATTGGAGGAGCATCACTGTAATGATCTATCGTGTGGATACCGTAATAGAGGAGGATGTTTGACCTCCTTCATTCTCTCAATCTGGATTTGGATTTTCATGGATATACAATTTTCCTAGGTAATTAATCTCTCATGCATCATAGTTTTCAATTTTACGGGTTTTTTTTACACACTAATCCTTTACACGACGATTTGATATATATGGGAAACCATTTTGTTTTATTCTTTTATTGTGCATGTGATGCTCATGTTAGGTTTCCCAATATGTATGACTCCCAAATCATGATGAACTTCTTCATCAAGACCCCCTCCTTTGGTGCTTCCGCCATAGCATTAAACTTTACTTCTATGGTTGAGTCAGCAATAGTATCTTGCTTGGAAATCTTACAACTTACTACACCTCCATTCAGGGTGAAGACATACCCTGAATTTGACTTGCTATTGTTGATATTGAACTAAAAGCTTGAGTCCGTGTAGCCCTTAACCTAGAGGCTACCTCCTCTATATACCAGTAAAAAATCCTTAGTTATTCTCAAGTACTTAAGGATGCACTTGACTGCTTCCAGTATTCCAAACCTAGACTGCCTAATACCTGCTTGTGACTCATGTACTATATCAAGCCTAGTACATAGCGTAGCATATATGATAAGCCCTATCACTGAGGCATAGGGTATGATATCTATGTCTACCATTTTATCAGGAGTTTTTGGGGATATACTCATAGAAAGTAATATTTCATGTCTCATTGGTATGAGACTATTGAATCTCGGATTTTGATATGAAATCAATTGATGAGTGTTTAATCTAACTTGTGTATTAGAGAAAGTAATGCAGGTCTAACTACGACAGAGGAATTGAGTTACAACCAGATGATGGGCTAGAATCAAGTTTGGGCATCGGGCTTAGGTTCGGATGATGCTGTGGGAGTTTGCCGGGAGTTTGCTCGGAGTTCACCAAAGGAATTGGAAAGCTCGTTGGGAACATGGCGGGAGATCACCGGAGGAAGAATGTAAGACTTGCCATAAGAATGCCGAAGGCTACCGGATTAGCGGGAGTTAGGTCATTGTTAAGCTTGATGGTCCTTATAATTATAATCAATATGTCGTAGTTAGGGATTGAGTCCTAATTGAGTTTGATTTAGAAGAAATCCAAATTAACTCAATATGTGGTAACCCGGTCCATAAAGAGAATGGCAATGGATTAAGCTCAGGTTGAGCTCAATTAATTGACTTGAGAATTGGTCAATAGGAGGTACAAGTTGGGATTAGAAAAGTGAAGGGAATCACTTTTTTGAAAATCCTAGTAGTTGTACCACCGGTGAGCGACAGCTCAAGATTCCGAGCAACAAATGATAGCTGGACCGCCTGTACCCTATTTTCAAGGTAGCTTTTGGCGATTGTACCGCTAGCGCCAGTGGTTGTATTGCCCATACTAGATTTTTCCGGGTGTGTTTGAATTTTAGCTCTATTCTTCTGAAGCTAATTGGAGCTTATAAATACCCTAAGTTTTCTTGCATTTAGCACAAGTATTGACACAAGTCATGGGCAAAAATCTGTGAAAATAGTGTGTGCTAGAAGTGTGCAAGAAAAAGAAAAAGGGGAAGGGAGTGAGCTAAGTGTTATATTCTTATAAAAGTTTGTAAAGGTTTGGTCTTCAACCAAAGAAGATCGGTAGTAAATACTGGTGGGCCTCGACGAAGAGGACTCGAAAGTGGATGTAGGCCAAGATTAGGGCCGAACCACTATAAATTGTGAGTGCTATTTACTTATTTTGTTTACTACTTTCTATTGCTCTTAATTAGTTTATACAAAGATACGATCATCATTCTCATGACTTTCAAGTTCATAATTATTTTCGACTAAATATAAAAGATGCTTACGATTTATCTCTTTACTTCTTGAAAGCAAAGTTTTCGAATCGAGCACTTCCACTCTTGCACTAATTGAACACCCACCACCCCCTTAGTGTCAATTGATCCTAACAGAGACCTCTCTTGAAATTTTTTATGTCAAACCTTTTGACAATAGGTTTATGTACCTAGATTGGGATAAGATAAGCACCCAAAAAAATCTATCTCTATAGATTTGAATCCCCAAAATATAAGATATTTCTCATAAGTCCTTCATAGAGAAGTGTCCGAATAGCCAAACTTTAACTATGGAGTGTTGGGAAACCTCAGCGGGTGCATCACATACACAGTGAAAATCAAAATAAAAATTAATTTCTCAAGTAGATCAAATCATTGTGCAAAACATTGGGATCACGAGAAAAATTATAAAAATTGGAAAACCACGATGTGTGAGAGATTGATTTTACCTAAGGAGATCGTATATCCCTGTATTCTAGATTCGGATGGAGAAGATGAAGGAGGTCAAGCGTCCTCCTCTCTAGTGGTATCCACATGATGGATCTCTACAGTGAAACTCCTCCAATCTGATCTCTCAACTCTTACGCAGAGAGAGGAAGGAGAATAGGAAGGGAGGGCCAAAGCTGCAACTTATCAACCATGAGTCTCCCCTCCTATTTATAGAGAGCCACCAAAAACCCTAGGGCTCCTATCTTAGTGGGTATTAGATCTCCATCCAATAACCCACTAACCTTACATTATTAGATTTTTATCTAATAATCTCCTTAGGCCTGTAACGAGCCCATCAGTATAGGATCTCATCTAATAAGAATATGGGTTAATTGGATCTCCATCAAATCCTCTATTCATTGAAGTATCCACTATATGTGTGTGACCCTGTAGGCCCGATACCAAGCTGGCCATGAGTCACTCCCATTATAACTCCTTTTGATATAGTGAATTATTATCTTCATAATAATTCACTCGACTCATCGACTATGGACATACTAAGCCACTACGCCATAATCCCTAGATGGTACAGGGGGATCAAATCCATCAGACCTGTCTGTCCATAGGTATCATGTATCTATAATCCCTCATTCAACTAATATCCTAAAGATTGTATATTAGACATGGTACTGTCATGTCACATACATAATCAGTTTATCTTGCTCTAATTAGATTCTACCGGAGAACTCTTTCTCTCTAAATCCGAATAACCCTAGCCAGGAATTTGTCTGAGTAAGCACATATGAGATATTCCTCTCATGATACTGAGAGTGGATGATCCTCTATTGATACTCAATTGTCTTCATAAGATTGGCTGTCAATCACGATAACTAGCTATACCATATCTGAAACTTTCCAAACTTATAAGTCTGGCGTCAAAGAAAGGAGTACTCATATAATCTATCTTTGGTATCTCAAGTCTAAGGACTAGATACACAATTGAGACTATAGAATCACTGTCTAACATTAGGTATTATTAACTATATAGCATTCTATAAGCGGATTAATCAGTGAACTTATTCTCTAAAGAGCACCTGTATTATATCCTTAGTGTCTCCACACAAGTGACTATGAGATCAGTCACCTCCATCATATGGAGGGGTATATAATACACAGGTCTGTCCGGTTATCTCGATGTCTCTCTCGAGTAACCTATGACCGAGATTATTTAGGATCTATATTTAAAGGTGAATCGATCTCGTTATCATGATCTCATCACGATCTGATTCCCATTACATAGAACCAAGGATATCACAATATATATACAATAGATAATATGAGAATATGCCAATATTAATCATAAGCAAAAAGATCACATAGCATATCACACGTGTCATCACTCATATGATTGGCTTGCAGGACACCTCTAACTAGCAATCTCTTACTTTGCTAGGGTTATCACTCTGTCACTATCACAATATATAGGAGTCAGCTCTACGCTGCTTGGTATGACTCCCAAATCCTTAATGAACTTCTTCATTCACACCTCTTCTTTTGCTGCTTCTGCTACAACAATATATTTCGTATCTATGGTCGAGTCAGTACTAGTGTCTTGCTTGGAACTCTTTCAACTTATTGAACCTCCATTCAGGGTAAAAACAAACCCTGAATTTGACTTGCCATCATCAATGTCGGACTAAAAACTTGAGTTCGTGTAGCCCTCAACCTGGAGGCTACCTTCTCTATATACTAGTAAAAAATCCTTAGTGCTTCTCAAGTACTTAAGGATATACTTTACTGTCTTCCAGTGTTCTAAACCTAGATCTGCTTGATACCTACTCGTGACACTCAGAGCATGCACTATATTAGGCCTGGTATATAGCATAGCATACATGATAGACCCTATAGCTGAGGCATAAGGTATCCTATCTATGTTTGCCCTCTCTTTAGGAGTATTTGGGGACATACTCCTAGAAAGTGATATTTCATGTCTCATTGGTATGAGACATCTCTTGGAATTCTTCATACCAAACCTTTTGACAATGGAGTCTACGTACTGTCACGAACAACAATGTAAACAATATGTTCGATGAAATGCTTGTGTTAGTCCGTGTCCTTCGATTTAGGTACATACCTTGTACAACAAGAAGTGGGCTTGCAGTAGGCTTGGCAGCCCTAGTTTGATTTGCTTTATAGCCAAGTTTGGCTTGTAAATACAAGTGTGTCTTATAAGCACTTGTGGGGGCCTCGGTCTGTAGTGGATCATTATCCTTTGTGTGCAACCTCTCTGAGTTTGTAATGTCCATAGGTGTAATTTGTATTTTGGCTTTATAAAGTGTTTTTCTTGAGCAGCTACTTATGGATCCCGTGGAAATTGCTTCTTCTGGCCCGTTTTCTCTTTTTGTAAGTCTGTGGGATTTCAGGAGATCTCGAGGAGGGCTGACCTTTGCGGACGGACACGCATGGGTGCCGCACGGCTTAGGCAAAATCAGATAAGCCCGTGACAGTACCTAGACTGGGACAAGCCAAGCATACTCTTTGATCTATCTCTATAGATCTGGATCCCCAAAATATAGGATGCTTCCCCTAAGTCTTCAATGGAGAAGTTTCTTGATAGCCAAGTATCTATTATGGAGAACATTCATATATCATTCCCAATTATTAGGATGTCATCCACATACAATGCCAAGAAGGTGATAACACTTCCACTTACCTTCCTATACACATATGGTTCATCTTCATTCTTAATGAAGTTATAAGATCTGATTGTCTCATCAAATCTTATGTTCCAACTTCGGAAAGCTTACCTTAGTCGATAAGTAGACTTGAGCAACCTGCACACTTTATCTGGACTCTCTCTGGATATGAATCCCTCTAGCTGTATCATATACACCTCCTCCTCGAGGTTGCCATTGAGGAATGTCATTTTAACATCCATCTGCCAGATCTCATAGTCATAGTGTGCTACAATAGCCAAAAGAATTCTAATGAACTTAAGCATGGCTACAGGTGAAAAGGTTTCGTTATAGTTAACTCCTTATTTTTGACAATATCCTTTACCTACTAGCCTTACCTTATAGGTCTCTACCTTTTTATCTACTCTGATCTTCTTTTTGAAGATTCACTTGCAGTCGATAGGTACGATACTCTCAAGTGCATCTACAAGGTTCCAAACCTTATTGGAGTACATGGAATTCATCTTAGAATTCATGGCTTCTTGTCACTTCCCGGAGTCTATACTCATAATAGCCTCCTCATAGGTCTGAGGATAAACATCTTAAGAGTCCTCTCCACTGATATATCCCATATATCTTTCAAGAGAGTGATACTCTATTAGACCTATGCAAAGTTGGAATTTGTGTGTTAGATACTTGAACAGACTTGGGCTTTGGAATGATGCTTGAGCTAGGTTCTCCAACCTTGCTTAATTCTATCTCACTCCCATTGTTTCCATCAAGAATGTGTTCCTTCTCAAGGAACACAGCTCTCTTGGAAACAAAGACCTTTCGATCCTTGGGATGATAGAAATAATACCCCAAAGTCTCCTTAGGGTATCCCACGAACGTGCACTGTTCTGTCCTTGATTCAAACTTGTCAGGGTTGTCTTCTAACATAGGTAGGATAGCCCCACATCTTAGCTACTTTAAGATCATGCTTCTTTCTTTTTTCATATCTCATATGGTGTAGACACTACTAATTTTGATGAAACTCTGTTCAAAAGGTAAGCTGTAGTCTCTAGGGTGTATCCCCAAAATAAGACGGGTAGGTCAATAAAACTCATCATGGATCGTACCATATCTAACAATAAGTGATTCCTCCTTTCTGATACATCATTAAGTTGAGGTGTATAAGGAGGTGTCCACTAGGATAGAATCTTATTGTCATTGAGGAAATAGGTGAACTTTATACTCAAGTACTCTTCTCCTCGATCTAATCAAAGAGTCTTAATACTCTTTCTAATTTGATTATCTACCTCATTCTTATATACCTTGAATTTCTCAAATGTCTTAGACTTGTACTTCATCAAGTACATATGTCCATACCTAGAGAAATCATCAGTGAATGTAATAAAGTATAAGTAGCCACCTATAGCCTGAGTCGATATGGGACCACATACATCATTATATATAAGTTCCAATAATTCAGTGGCTCTCTCTCTAGTTCCACTAAAATGAGAGTTGGTCATCTTCCCACGAAGGTAAGGTTCGTAAGTTGCATATGAATCATAGTCAAATTGATCTAAGTATTCATCTTTCAAGAACTTTTGAATCTTTTTCTCATGTATATGACCTAGCCTACAATGCCATAAGTATGCATTATTCACCTCCTCTTTTTATCTTAGACATTTATATTTATGATGTGTGGAGAAGTGTCTAACATATATAAGATATTTATCAATGTCCCTCTAGTGATGATCTCATCATCCAAAATTATTAAACAATTATTGTTCTCAAAAACTAATTTATATTCATTAATTGTCAAACAAGAGATGGAAATAATATTTTTGATAATAGAGGAAACAAAATAGCATACATTTAATGCAATAATAGCTCCACCAAGCAGATGTAGGATGACCTCTCCAATAGCAATTGCAGTAACTCTTGCTTAATTGCCCATCTTGAGGTCCATCTTGCCTCTAGCCAATCTCCTAGGTCTTGCTAGAATATGCAACGAATTACAGATATGATAAGCACTTTCGATATCTAATACCCATGTGTTACCATGAAAATTTGACAAGTAGAGACTGATCATGAATATACCTGAAGCTTCTCCAAGCTTTTATTTCTCCATATTTATAAGGTAGTCCTTACAGTTCCTCTTCCAATGCCCGTCTTGGCCATAGTAGAAGCACTATCCTTTATACTTTGTCGGGTATTTCTTAGCAACATTTACCTTACCTGATCTTTTTTTGCCCTTGCCCTTCTTAAGGGTCTTGCTAGCCTTCTTCCTTTTCTTATTAGTCTCACCAATATATAGAACTGGCTTCTCTTTCTTGATAGTGCTCTCAAATTCCCTCAACATATTAAGGAGTTTATGTAGAGTCACCTCAAAAGATTGGGATCATGAGAAAGACCATAGAAAAACAGAAAACCATGATGTGTAAGAGATTAATTTTACCTAGGGAGATCGTATATCTTTATATTCCAGATCCGGATGGAGAAGATGAAGGAGGTCAAGCGTCCTCCTCTCTAGCGGTATCTACACGATGGATCTCTACAGCGAAACTCATCCAATCTGATCTCATAACTCTTGCATAGAGGGAGGGAGGAGAAAAGAAGGGGGAGGTCACAACTGTAGCCTATCAACCATGAGTCTCCCCTCCTATCTATAGAGAGCCACCAAAAACCCTAGGGCTCCTACCTTAGTAAGTATTGGATCTTCATCCAATAACTCACTAACCTTATATTATTGGATCTTTTTCCAATAATCTCTTTATGCCTCTAATTGGGCCTTAAGCAAGGAGCCCATCAACATAGGGTCTCATCTAATGAGAATAGGGGCTAATTAGATATTCGCTGAAGCATCCACTATATGTATATGACCCTATAGGCCCGATACCGAGCTGGCCGTGAGTCACTTCCATCAGAACTCCTAATATAGTGAATTATTATCCCCATAATAATTCACTCAATTCATCGACTATGGATGTACTATGCTACTACGCCATAGTCCCCATACTGTATAGGGAAATTAAATCCATCGGACCTGTCTGTCCACTGTTACCATGTATCTATAATCCTTCATCCAACTAATATCCCAGAGGCCATATATTGGATATGATACAATCAGGTCACATATGGAATCAGTTTCTCTTACTTTAGTCAGATTTTACCGAAGAACTCTTTCTCTCTTACTCTAAATTACCCTAGCTAGAGTTTTGTCTGAATAAGCACATATGATATATTCCTCTTATGATACCAAGAGTGGATGATCCTCTATTGACACTTGACTGCCTTCGTAAGGTTGATTACCAATCTCAATAACTAATTGTACCAGATCTGGAACTTTCCAAACTTGTAAATCTGGCGTTAAAGAAAGGAGTACTTATACAAGACATCCTTGGCGTCTCAAGTCTAAGGACCAGATACATAACTGGGATTATAGAATCAATATCTGACATTAGATATCATTAACCATACAGCATTCCATAAGTGGATCAATCAGTAAACTCATTCTCCAATAAGCACCTGTACTGTATCCTTAGTGTCTCCATACAAGTGGCTATGAGACCGGTCACCTCCATCATATGAATGGGTATATAGTATACCAGTCTCTCCGATTATCTCGATGTCCCTCTCGAGTAACCTATGACCGGGATTATTTAGGATCTGTGTTTAAAGGTAAATCAATCTCATTATTGTGATTCCATCACAATTTGATTCCCTTTAGAACCAAAGACATCATAATATATATGTAATAGATAATGTGAGAATATGTCAATATTCATCATAAGCAAAAAGATCACACATCATTTCATACGTGTCATCACTCATGTGATTGGCTTGTAGGGCACCTGTATCCAGCATGGAGAGTATTCCTATATTATTTCCAATTATTAGGATATCATCCACAAATAGCACCAAGAAGGTGATAGCGCTCTCACTTACATTCCTATATACAAGGCTCATTTTCGTTCTTAATGAAGTCATAAGATCTAATTACCTTATCAAATCTTATGTTTCAATTTCGAAAAGCTTGCTTCGGTCCAAATATGGACCTAAGGAACCTATACAACTTATCTGGACTGTCCCGAGATACGAATCCCTTAGGTTGCATTAAATACACCTCATCCCCAAGGTTACTATTGAGGAATACGATTTTCACATCTATCTACTAGATTTTATGGTCATTGTGTGTTGTAATACCAAAAAGAATTCTGATGGATTTCAGCACGGCTACAGGTAAGAAGGTTTTGTCATAGTCAACTCCTTACATTTGACGATACCCTTTGGCCGTTAGTCTTGCCTTATAGGACTCCACCTTGCTATCTACTTTGATCTTCTTCTTGAAGATCCATTTGTAACCGATGGGTATATACTTAGGTGCATCAACAAAGTTTCAAACCTTATTAGAGTATATGGAATCCAGCTTAGAATTTATGGCTTCTTGCCACTACCCGAAATCTATACTCATAATAGTCTCCTCGAGGGTCTGAGGATCAATATCTTAAGTGTCCTTTCTATCACATATTTTTTAGGAGAGTGAGATACTCGAGCAGGCCTACGCAAATTGAAACTTTGTGCTAAGTACCTAAACAGACTCGACCTCTAATATGTTACTTGAGCTAGGTTCTCCAACCTTAATAAACTCTATCATGCTCCTACTGTTTCTACTAAGAATATGTTCCTTCTTAAGGAACACTGCCCTCTTGGTATCAAAAGATCTTTTGGTCCTTGGGATTATAAAAATAATACCCACAAGTTTCTTTGGGGTATCCCACAAACATGCATCACTCAGTCCTACTTATTATATGTGTCCTACAAGTCAATCACATAAGTAATATATATATATATATATGCTAAGAAAGCTAAAAGTATACTTGAAAAAGAGAAAAGCTGCATCTCATAGATGCTAAGAAAGTATACATTTTCACTTGCTAAATCAATCCTATTTCTAGGATTGAGGTACTAACATGTGGTAAGTATATGATCACGGGACACACAAATGAAATTTATACCTGCTGAACTATGAGCTAGATACTGTTTTGGGACAACATAAACCTACAAAAACTAGAAACAAACAAGAATTTTTACTCGTTATTTTTAATTTTTACTTACTTTTTGTGCTTAAATTGCATTAGCAGTCAAATGTAATATGTATGTTCAATTGCAGAGTAATTCAGTTAGGACCTTGAAAAGCTACACGCACTTGGAAGTGAGTTGGTACATCAGAGTTCTAGTAATATCGATGGAGCTACATTGACATCGATGGAGCTACCTTGAAAAGCAAGGAAACGATAAAATAGAATACTACGATCTAATTAACAAAAATAATTTCAATCAAGAAAACGATGTAGTATTAAACAGGAGGTAAAAGAACAAGAATACTTACAAGATTATCTTCAAATGCACATGCTCTCTTCTCTGTCCTCTTGCTTCATTCACTAAGATCCTAGTTATAGAACATAATAGTAACTACCTCACACCACTTCCTTCATCCCACTATCTCACTATCTCACCCATGATTAATAACTACCCTCACTGACTCCTAAACTACCTCTACAACTCCTAAACATAAGCCACTACTCCTAAACATGTTAACTACATATGTAACTACCATGAATCAATTCTCAACACTCCCCCTTGATTTATAATTATATACACCAATTTGAGATATAAAATAAATATAATTCTGAACTGGAAGTGACTTGGTGAGAATATTTGTAACTTGTTCATCCGTGCTATAGTACTTCATTGTTATTGTTTCATTATTACAAGATCTTGGATGAAATGATAGTGTATATCTATATGCTTTGTTCTTCTATGAAATATTGGATTCTTCGTCATTGCAATTGTAGCTTTGTTGTCACAAAATATTTTTGTTACTTCTTTTTATTCTTGATGAAGATCTTCAAGAAGTCTTCTAAGTCATATAGCTTGACATGCTGCTGATGTCACAACTACATACTCTACTTCTGATGTCAACAACGCAGTTATTACTTGCTTCTTTAAACTTCAAGATATAGCTCCTGATCCAAGGCTAAAAATATTACCTGAAGTACTCTTTCTATCATCCAAATATCCTGCCCAACCATTATCAGTAAAACCAAATAATTTATATTTAAAATTATAAGAATACCATATTCTATAATCTGTAGTTCCAGCAATATAATGTAGAATTCTTTTAACAGCTCCGAGATGATGTTTACTTGGGCTTTGCATAAACCTGGATATTAAACCAACAGAGAAGATAATATATGGTCGAGTATGAGTTAAATAGATCAAACCTCGAACTAAACTTCTGTAGTATCTTGCATTTGTCAAACATGTACCATCTTCAAGTTTCAATTTCTCATTTACATTTATAGGTGTAGTTGCAGCTTTGCATTTAATCATGTTAAATTTTTTGAGCAGATCCATTGCATACTTTCTTTGTGAAATAAAAATTTCATATGATCCTTACTTCACCTCTAACCCAAGAAAATAGTGCAGTAGACCTAAATATGACATTTCAAACTTATTCAACATGTATTTTTAAAATTATGTCACAACGGAGTCAGATGAACCCATATATATAATATCATCAATATAAAGATAAACCATAATTCACCTTCCTTCTTTAGATAAAGGGTAGGTTCATTATCACTCCTTTTAAACTATTTTGATGAAAATAATAATTAATTTTATTATACCATGCTCTTAGAGCTTGTTTAAGCCCACAAAGTGTTTTCTTTAGCTTATATACCTTTCATTCATGTCCTTTAACTAAAAAACTTTCAGGTTGAATAACAAAAATCTCTTCTTGTAAATCTTCATTTAAAAACACAGATTTCATATCAAATTGATAAATAGGCCAACTCAAATAAGCAGCTAAAGCTAAAAAGGTTCTTATAGTTTCAAATCTAGCAACTGGAGAAAAAGTATCATCAAAATCAATACCTTGTTGCTGCGAATATCCTTTTGCTACAAGTCAAGCCTTGTGCTTTTAGATACTTCCATCTGCATTATACTTTATTTTGTACACCCATTTCAAACTAATAGCTTTCTTTTCTTTCGGTAGATCCATTAGCTCCCAGGTTTATTCTTTTCAATTGACTTGATTTCCTCTTTTATTGCATTTCGTCATTCCTCATTTTCAACTGCTTCCTCAAAACTTATAGGATTTAAAATAAATAAAGTAAGTGTTGAATCATAAATCTCTGATAGTGATCTAAACCTTCCCTGAGGGGTTCATCTGACGAATCATTTACTGAATTTAAACTGCTACTAGGTGAGGTTAATGTTAAACTTGTTGGAGCAAGATCTGTCACTTGATACGGTAGAGTAACTAGTTCTGCTGGAACACGAATTTGTGATTCAACTTTATTGATCTCCCAATTCCAACTTATCCTTTCATCAAATACAATATTTTTGTTAATAATAACTTTATCACTTATAGGATTATATAATCGATATACTTTAGATTGTATAAAATATCCAATTAAGATGTATTTTTTAGATTTTTCATCGAGCTTATGATGATTTTGTGAATTTACCAAAGCATAAGCAATGCAACCAAAAATTCTTAGATGGCTTACACTTGGCTTTATACCATACCAAGCTTTAAAAGGAGTTCGATTTATAATAGCCTTTATCGGTAAAATATTTAATAAATAAACTGTTGTTGCAACTGCTTATGCTCAAAACTGATTTGAAAGATGCTTTCCTTTAAGCAAACTTCTTGTTATTTCAATAACAGTTTGATTCTTACGTTCAGCTACACCATTTTGCTCCAATGTATATGGTGTTGTCAATTCCTTGTGAATACAATTATCTTCACAAAAGAAATTAAACTCATTAGACATAAATTCACCACCTCTATATGTCTGAAGTGTCTTTATGCATCTACCATTTTGCTTTTCTATAAGTGCCTTAAATTTTTGAAAGTTATCAAATGCTTCAAATTTTAATTTCAGAAAATATACTGCGGCTATAATCATTAGTAAATAACAGAAAATATTGACTTTTCCCAAATAATTTTGTATTCATAGGTCCACATAAGTCAGCATAAATTAATTCAAGATAAGAAGATGCTCTCCATGCTTTTCCAACAAGAAATGGTCCTTACTTTTTTTGCCATAAATACATCATTCACATACATCAATTGTATTAATTTTAGGGAATCCATAAACTATTTCTTTTTATTTAACAATTTTAAACCCTTAATGTTAAGGTATCCATAAATTTGTCTCGTTCTTTTGATTTGTAATAAGATCATGTTTCTCAATATTTGAAATATCAATTGAAAACATCTTATTTTGCTTCATGCAAACATTTGTTATAATCAAGCCAGATTTCTTATCTTTAATAGTGCATGAACTATCATCAAATATAACTGAATATCCAATATCTATCAATTGTCTAATACTCAAGGTGTTTTACCTTCTCTTGATTTGTCTTCACCTCAATTGTTCCTTTTCCTTCTACTTGGATTTACTTGCTATCTCCAAGTTTAACTATCAACTTATGAGTTTCATCAATATATCTAAATATTGATCTTATGCCTGACATATTATTAGAACATCCACTATCTAAAAATCAAATATCATTTGAGATATCATTAACTTGTGAATGAGTAATAAACAACTTACTATTGTCTTTATTTTACTCCACATAGCTTGCTTGCTTTTCTCTTTTCCAGCAATCTACCTTCATATGATCAAACTTCTTACAATAGTGATATTGAATTCCACTCTTGTAGTTTTTCTAATCATAATTTGATTGCCTTTCATCATGCCCATTAAAGTGTCCTCTTCCTCTTCCTCTTCCTCTTCCATTTCCTCTACCACGAAATCCTCCTCTGTCATATCCTATTTCTGTTAATTTTTTATCTTCTTTTAAAGTAGAAGATTCTCACTTAATCTGAAATGTTTTTTCTCACTTTTTTTAAATGACCTATTTAACTTTGCTTTATGTGCTTACAAGGAACCCATTAGTTCATCAAATGAATAAGTAGATAAGTCCTTTGACTCTTCAATTGCGGCAACAACATGATCAAATATTGGAGTTAAACTTCTTAGAATTTTTGCAACAATTATTTGATTATGAAGATATTCACCATATGATTTCATTTGACTAACAATTTCAATCACTCAAGAAAGAAAATATTGCACTGATTCATTGCTTTTAATAAACAAAATTTTAAGCTCATGATGAAGAGTTTTAAGTTTTACCATAATCACCCTCGATGAGCCTTGAAATTCATTTTGAAGTATCAACTAGGCTTGTCTTGAGGTTGTCGCTATTGCAATTCTTGAGAAGATTGTCTCATGCACAGCTTGTTGAATAAAGAACAATACCTTTAAGTCCTTCTTTCTATTCTTCCTCAGTCTGGTTTCTTCATCTGAATCACATATCCATTCTCTATCAAGTCCCAAAGATCGTGAGACTTGAATAGAGTCTTCATCTTAATACTCCAAAATTCGTAGGATTTTCCTGAGAAGATGGGAATAAGGGGTTAAGACATAGAATTACCATTAAAAATCATAATGCCTAGTTCAGATTGAAACAAGGCTCTCATACCATAAATGTTGGGGAAGGAGGAGCAAGGAAACGATAAAACAGAATATTACGATCTAATTAACAAAAATAATTTTAATTAAAAAAATAATTTAATATTAAACAGGAGGTAAAAGAATAAGAACACTTGCAAAATTATCTCTAAATGGATACACTCTCTTCTCTACCCTCTTGCTTCTTTTATCCCACTATCTCACTATCTCATCTATGATTAATAACTATCTCCACTAACTTCTAAACTAACTTCACACCTTTTATTATTCCTAAATATATTAACTACTGTAATAAATTAATTCTTAACAAATATTTAGTACGGAATTCTGATAACAGATAGCAGCATTTATTAGAAACAAGAGTCAGGAATGTGTGACGGAGGCACAAGTTGCAGATAAGACACCAACTCATTCCTCAAGGCAATCTGTGTGTGCTTCAATTTGTAATGTTGCTGTAATGTCAATTTATGACCACTTTTCAGATTTTTCCCTTCCGGGTTCAATGATATCGCGTGAATAAGATTGTCAAATGTTCGATGTATATCTGAACATACATTTAGCATCAGGATGGAATGGTTGCCCTGTGATACATATATTTTACTTGTACCAGTGTCAGAACTCTCTTGCAAACATTTATGTTTTTGTCTGAGTTTGCAAATCCTCTAGCTTTCGGTGGGTGCCCTAATAATATCTGTGGAGACAGAGGTATCAGAGCTTTTGTTGATGGACAACTAGTTGATAGTCAGGTTCTAGGACCAGCTATGCAACTTGCATATTTGTTTTCCTGATTGCTTCTATGATTGCTGTGGTCACAGCTGACTATATTTAACATCGATTTCCAGTTATTTCCTTACAATGCAAATTCTCTTTAAATTCAGATTTAGAAGCAAAGCCTTTTTGCCAGGAATGCAGAGATGAAATCTCCCTATGAATTCTTTTTTTTCTTTTTTGTGTGTGCAATGCTGTTGAGGAATGAATTGTCAAAAGTGGAGAAAAAGGAGATTTCTCTAAGTTGGATATCACATAATGAAATGCATTCTTCAATCACATCCTTGCAATTGTGTCAACTACTCCAGATTCTCTCATTTCTGGTTGTTGCTTGCAAAGATCTTTACATTTTGGATGGCATACAGTTGATCTCGTCAGTGGCTCTTTTGTTGGCACTGTAATAAGGATTTCTTTGATAACGGATGATACTTCTCAGTCATAGCTGCTAGTTAGTGTATTTGAATCTAGTTATATACCGAAAAGAAGATTCGGATTAGAGATTCAACATTGCTTTATCATGGTACATACGTACATCTTGAGATCAGAATATTTCATGTTTTTTCTTGGTTAATATGGGTTCCGTCTTCCTGGTTCTGCTAAAATTGGAGATGTACTAATATACACACAAAAAGAAGAAAACATGGAACAGAAAACAAAAATCATGGATTAGATGGTGACCGCAGGTACCAAGTGGAGATGGTGATAAATCACAATCAACGGAGAGGGGTACCTGCAGAGAAACAGGTTGCAACCAATTTGCTTCATGTTCTTGGGACGCTGGACTCCCATCTCTTCACTCCTGAATACAAAGACAGCTTACTGTGTTTGGAAAGAATTAAAAGCGTGCACTATAACATCTTTTGGCATGAAGATGATCGTTAACACTACGCCAACATGACTACGTCCCAGACTTCGATATGCTGATTAAGATTCAAAACTCACATGTACTAAGATTCCTAGATAATATGCTACCTACTAATAATACTGAGGTGGATCGGTCCGACGAGTAATGGAAACCTATCTGAATGATACTAATGAAAGTGTGACGCTTGGCACCATTGTAAGATTTCCTTTCTTCCCTTTTCTTTTTTTTTCTCTTTTTTTTTTTTTTGTGATAAAGGAGTAAAGCTGCAAACGTTGATCCTTCTAGGTAAAAGATATCGACCATCTTATTTGGCCTGGTTCCTGGCTTATCTATGTAAAGCAAATCACACCTGGAACATGTGAAGCTGTTGCAGCATCAACAGCATCTTCTTCCACGAGATTTATAACCTTACTTGCAGTCCTGGAATTTTAGCATGTTAGCAGCAGATTTCGCAATTGACTCTTTCCCTAACAAATTTGGTAAATCTACATCTCCATGCTCACATATTTTATCTACACTTTTCATCATCACCCTTCTCCAAGCAATTTCCTATTTGGTATGAACATGATCATAAGTTGAGAAGGCCGCAAGGAAGGATATTTGCGTGATCAACTTGATGTATATATGGCCAGCCTCGTTTCTGGTTATTATTGGCCAAACTTGTTTCGTGAAATAAGATCTCAAACAATGGAACTTCACTTTAATTTCAGATAATGAAATCCGGTGGAGAGCTTAGAAGATGAAAATGTTCTGATAGACTGATGCGAGTTTTGGCTTCTAGTATGCATGAAATATTGAGGATAGTCTTGTTACATGATGCATGCTTTCTCGTCTGATGCATGAAATACGAATCAACAAACCAAGAGAAAACGATACTTATGTGATATTGCATGATCGATGCAATTCTTCAAATGAGTTCAACTTACCATGATCACATTATTATGTGATATTGCATGCCTGTTTTCTCTGTTGGTTAGCATTGGAAGATGATGTGCCCTTAATTCGCAGGTGCTCAGAAACACAAACTAGGAGGTGGGATTAGAACTGCATCGACCTGCCATTACGCGATCCTACAGGTTACAGACTGTCGTCATATACAATAACAAAGCTCTTAGTAGCAGAAGACGCCTTAAAACCCTTCATCTGGTTTGGTCACACTGGCATAGTAAGGCACGGAGCTGCTGCTCTCACCACCCAACTCCATGATGCCACTCTCTTGCCCGTACTCTTCCTGCATCTCCTCTTTCGCCGCCGCCCTCTCCGTTTCCGCCGCTCCCAAGGACGGCTTCTGCGGCTGCAAGAACACCGGCATCTCGAAGTAGCCCGGTGAGGACCCTGGCGGTGGCGGCCCGACCGGGGGTAGCTTCGAGAGGAGAGCTTCGAGACTGCTCATTGACGGGGTGATCCTCATCTGCGGCGGGCCGAAATGATCGTAAAGTTCCTCCGGGGGGACGAGCGGTGCCCCGTGCACGGGCCAATGCGGAGGGACGTTGCAACCGTCGATGGTCACCGGGAAGGCCGACGAGGATGGATGCGGGAGAAGAACGCCGGGAATGCTTTCGAGGTAGCTGAACTTCTTGCGGAGAAGGACGACGAAGCTCAGGTCCTCCATCACCTTCATTCGTCGCCATGATTCGCACAGCAACCAAAGCATTAGAGTAGCTAGTTACGCAACGAAGGCAGCGAGACAGTATATATGATGCAGCCATGCATCATGCGATCATGCACGTTTATGGACGCATGTGATCCATGATCCACATGCACTATGCATGGCTATGTTGTGTGTATGCGTAGTTGAGAGGGGAGAGGAACACCATCAGAGAACATGGAGCAAAAGGTAAGAAATTTTAACCAGTCAAGGAGATCAGAGAGAGACCTTGTTGACGGATCCTAATTGCACGACACCTTCCCTGACTGCAATCAGAGCAATAGTCTGCATGAACGGCGAGAAGCAAGTCAGTCTAGAGATACTGATGGATCTGCGAACTCTGGGGGGGGAGAGGGGTGTGCGGATTTGACCTTGATGCCAGATTGAAACTGTGCTTCCCAAGTCCTTGGTTGCTGGGAGAGGGAAAGAGAACTCAGTGGAGAAGCAAGAAGGAAAGAAATATCTGATTGAAGTAAGATGGTGGTGGTGTTGCAAGGACCGTAGAGCAGTGAGAGGCCCACTTACGGAATCAGTAGGATTGTTCCAGGTGGACAGGAAATTTATCTCATGATCTTGGGGTTCCTTAAACGCCCATTTATGGCTGTGATCTGCTGCAACTTTTCCGATCAAGCTGCCAACAAAATTAGAGAGCGAAAAGAAGACTGTAACATCAAGTGGTAAAGATAACAAGCAAGTGATAGTTAGTCTCTCTCTCTCTCTCTCTCTCTCTCACAGAGGAAGCAAGGAAGGAAAAAGAAAAGCAAAAAACGAGAAAGGGGAAGTGAAAGGGATCATCTTCTTCCTACTAACCCTTCTCCGTAGTTGTAGATCTCATGAGACATCTTGAAGAAGAGCTCAGGCTGGAGACCTTTAATTTCGCATTCTTCGTGAGCTGATGATCCGCCAGGTTGCTCACAGGTTGAAGCAGCAAAATTGCAGAACCCATCCTCCCATGCAAGTATCCTAGAGAGAGAGAGGGAGAGAGAGAAAGAGGTTGAATACAATTTTCTGTGCAGAGATGAAGAGATCCAAAGGAACATGTACCAATTTCTCCTGTTTCCTCTAGTCCTGTCATAAACCCCTCCCTGAAGATCCCACCTGCCAAGAAACAAGGAGAAGCAGGTAAGAAGTATAATGCAAAGGATGGAAAATTCTGTAGCTTGTGATGCTAATTTTGCTCACTTGGGTGGTGGGTAGTTTCTTGGCAAGATCCTCCAGAAGACAGCATACACCCACTGGGAGCTCTTGTGGACGCACAGGCTTCTTAGGGTTTGTTGGAGGAGATGAGTAACAGCTAAAGGATTGAGTTGTTCCTCCATTTAAGGCTTTTTGATCAGGAGGAAGATGAGCACACCACCCCTTTTTTCTTTCTCCTCTATTCCTTGGAGGAGGAAAACCACACCCTCCTCTATCCTGCTATTTGTAAGACAACACCTAGCCAAATATATACCTCTCTCTCTCTCTCCTGCTACAGTATTTAATCATGAGGTAAATTTATCTCCAAGAGTCCCACTCTCCTGTTCCCTATGGCCTCCTTGCCTATCCCCACCCAACCCCACCTTTCAAAGCTGTTCATCATTAGACTTCCCCCCTTGCCCTCATCATTTATAATTGAACCTGAGCAAAAACCAAACCTAATATTCCAAACCAGAAATGAGGTCATTCTTCACCAAAAGTTAAGCACTTTTTCATCGCTCGCCCTCTCTCTCTCTCTCACTCATTGGGAGCTTGCACTTTTTTTCTTTTCAGAAAAAAAGGATTTGAGAGAAGTCATATTATTCCATGCAGCAATAATGTAAAGATGACACAATCTCATCCAACAGTCCATCTTTACAGATGTGTATCTGATTCTATGCGTAAGTGCCTGCGAGCACGTAAGGATCTGAGTGCAAGCAGGACATGGTGGTGTTCTGCAGCTGAGTCTAATGGAAGTAGCAGATTGATGTAGATTCATGACCAATGGAGTTCATCATAAGTGGGAACTAGAAGTCCGTGCATATGTTACACTGTTGGCCGACATGGCTAACTCTATCCTTTTCAACACTGGGAGATGCTGCTGCACCTTAAATCACATGGTCTGCAACTCTCTAGTTTGCGTCACAACTTGATATATACGCTTAAACCATCCACTAGTTTGAGGCACAACTTGATCTCTATGTTTAAGCCACCAAATCAGTACATCCGAATAGAATCAAGATGGGTGAAGGGTGAGAAGGACCCAACATTTTTATTCATTGGCCTTAGAACATAAAAAATGTATATTTAATATCTAACGACAACTTTTTTACATATGCTTGTTAATGATAAGAAGAAGACTTTCCTCCTTCCACATGATATGGAATCTTTAGAAAAGGCAAAAATAAAGCTATAATATTGTCTTCCATGTTTTGAAAATTATGCTGAGATTTTAAATATTTAAGTGTAAGTTAAACTGATTAGGACAACCATCGAAAACATGCAACCTAAATCGAAGCTTATTTTTGTACTGTATTGAATCTATCTGAGTCTAAATAAAACCATATTAATATAACTTAAAAGCATAAAATGTTAGGTGATGGACCAATTTATATTTGCGTAATTTGACTCTTATTATCTTATAAATGTGAGGCTAATCTTGACATTATATTTTTTATCTAACAACTTAAACCACTTTGACATGCAATAATAATTCGGTGCTCGTATGATATGAAGATTGTTGCACCGTGTATACATACTGCTTTCCCTTTCTTTGTCTTTGGTTAGCTTTCTAGAGCTCCAGCATGAGGAACCAGAACAAACCAAAATTGCCAAATCCAAAGCTTTATTTCCCACAGCTTAAGCCTAAGAGACAGGAGCTGAGCATGCATTGTTAGGTTACAGATTTAGACATTACCGATGGAGACAAAGAGTCCACCAATCTTGAACTATTGTTTATGAATTTGGTTTGGGGTTTGAATAGCGGAGATAAATAGTTTATAAGTTTCTTCCCTTGGACTGCCACGCCTCGAACATAGCACTACAAGATTCAACAATTGAGAAGCTAAGCTTTTGGGGGCTTGCACATGCAATTGCTTGGTCAAACTTGTTTATGCATTACTCTCCCAAGCTATAATTTCTTGGTTGTTGAACTATAAGTTCAACTAACAAACGTAGAAGACCTGCAAAGAAAACGGGTCAATGACAAGCAATGCTAGCAAATTGCTATCATGGTGACTATTACAGGTAAGACATAACACCACATTATATCACTTAAAAGACTATATTAGTTCGGAACCGTCGTATCCCAAAGGGTCCAAGGCTAGTCGATCACTCGCAAAAACTGAAAGTAGATATTTAGAGTATCCTATTAATTCACCACACATTAGGTGTAGTGCCAAATGTATGAAGTGTTTGACCAAACCTTAAAACGCTTGCTGTCTAACCTCGCATTCCTTCATGTTGCTTTAACACTTTTTCCACCTTATAAACCATAGGTCTTTTCCAATTGTCTTGAATTGACCAAATCAAAAGTCATTCAACCTTTTTTTTTTCGTTAATTCTTGTAAAGTATATATATATATATATACAAGGGTAAATAGTGAATGACAATAAGATCTTTAGCAGCTAGGCTAGCATTTACATATCTTGCCTACTCCAAACTTAAAAAAAATTATAGAAGCCAAATGCAAACTTATTAATTGACAATAATAGACTGCTGCAACAAGAGCCAATAATCAACCAACATGCTTCACAAATAGTAGAGAGTTAGGATGAATACGAACTCCAACAGAGCCAGAACATGAAGATCCATCTTGAAGCATAAGACAATTATTATTAGCTGCATAGATTTTTTGTCTCTCCTGAAAGGATCCGATTCAATACCTATTAGCTTGAGTAGTAATTAATAAACATAGTCAGATTTCTTGCTGAACGCTTCCTTTTCCTTTTTTTTGTTTATTATTGAGGGAAAAAAATGGATTCTGGAAGTATTATTTCTTCCAAGATATCGGGGAAAAAGCAAATCTGAAATCAGCATGGTGCAGTATGAAATATACCAGTTGATATACATTTTATCTCTACTATCGTAATACTTGTAGTCCGATGAAGATCATATCATGTCTACAGGAAATCAATCAAACAGGCAAAAGAAACAAAAAAAGAAGAGAAACTTCATCTTTCTATTACTTGATATCTTAACAGTAGACATGTAAAAGAAGCGAGAAGCTTTATCCTCGTCGATGATGAAAAGTATCATAGTCTATCCAACATGAAATCAAATATCGAATCATGTAGAGTAAGGAAAGATTTTTAATGCATTGTATGTGGCAAATGCTGATACATCAAGAAATTTTTGTATGCAAACTGAATCTGCATAGATAGCCTCTTCTTTGTCCGTTTGTACTTCTTTTCTGTGTATTGGAATCATATCCCTTGTTACCATGATGGCACATGTGCATGTGTTCCTGTCATGAAGACATGTGCATGCATGGTCATCCACTTCACTTTTCCCCGTGAGGTGCAATAGATTATGGATGAGCCATGGCCATACATGACATGACCAAACAGGACGCAAGGACCCAAGGCTACTTCTCTTTCCTGCACTCTAGGCCTAAATAAAGAGAGAGGGAGAGAGAGAGAAAGAGACGAGAAAGATACCTCTGAGCCATTGGAAATGGAGCAGTGTCCCTTGTCTCCCTGAAGCTGCATGATGACCAAAGAGTGATTTCAGAGATATCATCCCACAGCTTTCGTCTCCCCCACTCCACTCTCCTCTGACATGGAAAGCAAAACTAGCAGGTCCTTGACCTCTTTGACCCACACCATCATCACACAACCCTAAAGTCTAATCTCCATCATTCCCTGGCCTCGACCCTTCATGGAGCTTATTAAAGAGGCCATGGTACAACGCCAAAGCCGTAATGAATGAATGCCCATATAGCCAAAGTTACCATTCACTCGAAAGCACAGCCAGCTTTGTCCATGACAAGGACATGCATGCATATCTACCTTAATAATTTTCCCGTCCTCTTTTGTGTCTAGAGAGAGAAAAGATATATATATATATATATATATAGAGAGAGAGAGAGAGAGAGAGAGAAAAGAGGTTACAAGGAGGCCTTTCTTTCCACATAGTGAAGTATTGTATAAATATTCTCATGGCCATATTCCTGTGAGAGCGACCCCAACAGGAGGAGGAGCTGCTGGGTAACATGGAGTATGGATCTAATGTTGGGAGCTTCTGACTGGAGCAGAGATGAGATAGGTTTTTATGGTTGCTTGTCACCCATCCCTACTCAATCCTTTTCATCTGACAGAAATGTTGGAAGGCTGTGGATCAAATGGAGGGCTTGGTGTGGGACGAAGGAATGGCAAAGGAGTCTGGTCAAGATCACAAGTGGACTTACCTACTCTCCATTTTCTTCTACAATAACATATCTGGACTCTCTGGTCATCCCATGTCCCTCCAAGGATAATAAATGAGGTGTTGAGAATATATATATATATATATATATATACATACATCTTTGAAAGGTTTGAGCTTGTGGAACATATTACAAATGGACAAGGGGACTTCCTTCACACACCCAAGGCAGGCAAGCATCTTCAGTTCCGTTCCTGCTCAGTTTTCCCATGAAATGACTGAGGTCACAAATTGGAGACTCGTATGTTGGGATTTTAGTGGCTTGACCTTGGTATCTTATCTTACGGAACATAGTGTTCAGGTAGATAGTAATGGAAAGTAAAGCCAGGCTATGCTGATGTCAAAGAACCTGTCATTGAGGTTTATCTTCGTGTCGTGTTACACTATGCACGAGCAAGATAACAGTTCAGCATTTCCTAAGAAAGTGTCTATTTTCCTTCCTGATTAAGTGGTTGGATGTAGTTTTCATGCTTGCATGTGGATTAGTGTTGCAGGCTGATGACCCTTTCAAGGGTATCAAATGTTGGACACTGCATTAACAGGTCATATTTTAGGGTTATATTGTTGACTCCAAAGGTAAATAGAACGCTAGCAGTGAATCATCTTTCTGATCATTCCTTCGGTAAAAACAAGAAAGAAAGATGATGTTTGATATGCCTTCGAACAGCAACAAGTATTTCTCTTATATGAAAGAGGGGAGATTGGTCTGGTCAATGCTGCTTGAAAGCACTACTGCCAATTCCAACTCCACTTAGAAAGACTCCAAAATAATCACGTGAAGCCTTTTGCTGGTCACAATCTTGGCCTCTAAAAGCTCCATGTACTCCCTTCAATGAAAAGATGTTGGCACCCTTCCCCTGCCTTTCTGCAGTAAAACTGAGCTCTCTTTATGGGTTTCATAGCTCTCCAAGTGCACTCATCTTTTCCCTTCTCTCCCTTATTTTGCTTTTTTTCCACACTGAGCTTATGAACAAAGAGCTCTTACTGTTAGCTTTTGCTGGGATGAATCAACCTTTTCAAGTCACAGTCCACAAAGAAAAGGTATATATATATATATATATATATATATATATATATATATATATATATATATATATATATATTCAGTTTTATGCTGAAATCGGTATAGATCGAACATAGTTTTATATTAGTAGTATACAAACTCTTATGATTAGCTGATTTGTTCAGTTACAAGATTTAACTTTATTTTAAGACATTAACACGATAATGAATCTATCATAAGTTAGCTATTCTAATAATTTACCCAGGGTTGAAGTAGGTCTTGCACACTAACCCAGCAAGTGTTTCTACTCCCAATTTGCCCATGGATTTACCGTAGCAATATATTGGAGCACCAATATTCCTTGAGTGATCAGGAAGACCGATATTTTGGTGTACAATATATAACTACGGTAAATCACAACATTATTTTTTTCCAAAATAGCTTCTGTGTAATAAATACACAACTGCTGCTGCGGAACTGCAACGTCAGTTACAACCTAGGGTTTGTCTGTCAAGTTTATCAAATCAAACTTAGTATCTTGCATTTTTAGTGCTTCTGCTGAAATAAATCAGAACATTCAGCACTTAGTTGGTACATTTAAATAGGAAAAAAAAGAGGGATTATCCTGTGCACAAGTCTCCAGTTAAGAAAGGATATATATATTTTTTATAAACATGAAAAAATTAGAGACGAGTGGAGCTGATGTCTGAAGCACCAATGATGAGTTAGACTTGTTTCCCTAGAAATATTTTGATGTGCATGGCTTAGATAAAGCCTAACTAGACCCATTGAAATATGTCATGTTTGAGCTGGACAAGGTACGAAAATGATGTTGGAGCAATTGTAAAAGATGATGACATGTCTTCTGACGAAGTACACCAGTACAGAATCTTCATTTGAAGACCATTGTACAAAAGTATGTTTTGACATAATACATTGTGCCTCCTATGCTGCAAATCATAAAGTGAGTGCAGTATAAGCCTAAGAAAGTAGGCTGCTGTTGCATGGAGAAGATAGGCTGATCTGGAGTCTTAGGAGGGTTGCTGGTGCTAATAATAAACTAACAGTATCCATGGACAGCTTCCCCCTTGGCATTTACTTGTCCACTATGCCATTCTCCTTGGGAACTTGACGGGGACCTGTTCGTATTCTCCCTGCAATCAATTGTCTCGAAGAAACAGAGGCGGAGGAGAACAAAAGAGTGTGGATGAGTGTTTTGAATTCACTTCCTTGGGGAAAATATTGGCTGAGCACTGCCCGACAACTACAGTTTTCGACGGATGATCCCATGGCCGTGGTCACAACTCCAAAAAGTGGTGGGATTAGTCTAATCCTAGGAAACTTTTTTCTCAGCAGCATGCTGGTTCTGGAATGTTTGGTCTGTTGATTAGACTAAAGCTTAGGTTTTGAGTGGTACAGACTGAGGTTTTGGGATGGCCATCATTTGTATGGGGGAGGCAGCCTTTTCTGCTTGATGACACATCTTTTTTATCTGGGCACTGAAAGGGACTCGCATCATTTAGAAGGATAGGATAAGCACCTCAGCTTTGGTTGTAGGACATGTTATCAGCACAGCACCATATGGTACACACCTCCCTTCAATGTGACTACTGACAGTGGGGAGCCTGCCTTTTTACCCATTAGACCAAGCTTTTAGCTCTGCTGAGAGATATCATTTCCCTCCACCGAAAAAAGGACCAATGTTCCATTTCTAGTTTGTGTATGTCCTTCAGAGGTTCAGGGATTCCCCGTCCCTGGCTATGAGTTTAGAAACAGGCATAGCAATGATCTTATATACCCAATCCAAATTTTTCATCTTAAATGATCCCTATATTTGTACAACTCTTATGCTTTTATTTGAAATATTTAATTAAAAATCATAGTCTTATATATTTCAAATATTTTTTATCAATATTTTTGTTGAGACTTAAAATAAAAGTCACCCCATGTATTTTAAAACTCATATAAGTAACTATTCGTACTAAGATTTTGTATCAAAATGATCTTTATACTATTCCATAGACGTTAAACAAAATGATTCTATTAATAAAAAAGATAATAACGTTTATTTTTAAAATTGGGAGGGAAGAGAGGGGTTCTGATTGATTTTTAATATATTTAAACTATATGAAGAGAACTTAAAAAATTAAAGATATCTCTTGTACTATAATATGTTAATCAAATACACCCCCCATACTTTCACTGTTCATCAAATTTATCGTCTGAACGTTAATACAGTAGTATTAAGTAATAGAAAAATCATGAAAAAAATTAGCCTTAACTTCTAGCATTTGAGTTTGTTTTATATTTTAAGCTTGATTGATGATGATTTTTATTGTTATATATTTAATTATTTTAAGTAATTAAAAAATTGATCTTCTAAAAATCTTAATATGTAGGATTGTTATGATTGTTTACTTCCTTTAGTGTGATTAAATTTCGACAGCATCTCTCTTAAAACTCGAACATATCCTATTTACAATCGCTCACAGAACCTATAAAGAACAACAATATATAATCAATTAATTTAACTATTACAAAGCCAGAGGTGAAGAGAGACATGGATAATGAAGATTAGAAAAAAAGTCAAGAGAAGGGAGGACGGGTTAGAGCTTGAAGATTATTTAGTTTTAATCTCTAAATCAAAAATAACCTCTCAAATTATTTTACCTAATAACGTAACATTTTTTCTAACACAGGAGATTACTTTGATGTGAAATCATAATATAATGAGTCACTTATATGAGTTTTAAAGTATAAAGTATGACTTTAATTTTGAGGTATAGTTTATAGATAGTATAAGTGAGACTCTTGTTTGATTGACATGAACCAGTATGGATTAAGCTGCATAATTGATAGTTGTGAATTGTGTGAGTCTCACATAAGAGGAGTTTGGGAGAGATATGTGATACACGTATCTCACAAATTACGAGGAGCAAAGTTATCAGAATCCGTCTCATTTATTTAGTGCATCAAAGTAATTGAAGTGAAAGATACAATATGTATCTTCTTTTGATCTTTCCATATATTTGGGGGATGGAGTATATGTTTACTTAATAAATTTATAATACATTTTTTATTATATATATATATATATATATATATATATATATATATATATATATAACGCTAACATATTATTATTTACTTGCTCGATCATTGTAACATTTCTAACTCAATGAAATGACTCAAGATGAATTAAGTCTCTATTGAGAGTGCATTGTTGCATAGGTGATAGGTCTAAAATATTATATGCAGTTTAATATGATAAAAAAATTGATATTCTTAAGAAAATTCAAGATAAATTAGAATTAAAAAAAAATTAAAATTTTCCTAAAGATAATTGCCTTTATTGACATGGTGCTAAGACCCTAATGCAGCATAACAAAATATAAGAAAAAAAATGTATATTTGTTATGTAGCATCAAACTAATTTTCCTTAACATGAACGATATTATTGGGATCCCAAAAACATTCTCAGTAACATTTGTGTTATGTGAACCTTTACCACATCACCTATTATATTATATGTTATGTACACAAATTAAAATAGAGGTGTACGATTTTTTAAAAATTCTTTCATAGATTTGACATGATATCATTACATTTTTTAGGCTAAATAGGATTTGATTCATCAAACAGCATTTTGAACATCATTAAGTTGTGGTAATGAACAGCAAGCACATCACATAACTTGTCAGAAAGATAAACGATGGACATCTAAGTCATCTTGTTATCATCTTTCATATTTTTTCGCTATAGTTTAAATAATAAGAATTCTCCTACAAGGATGAAGTTTGAGACATACTAGATCAAGAGGACACGGCTTAGAAGGCATGTTATTCACCAAGACAGTGGAGCCCTCAAAATGATTACTACTCGTTACGATGAATTGACAAGTAATTTAAGATTTAAGCCCATTTCAAGCAGACTGTTTCTGACATTAAAGGAAGGTTGCGAATGCTATAAATAAAAGGCCCGGGTACATATTGGGTTAATCATTGTTATAAAAATTGGAAAGAAAAAATAACTTAATTTTAAATCATGGGACATGTTATTTTTAATGGATGTTTTATTCAATAAATTGTAATAAACTCGATGGCTGCCAATTATTCCTTTTATAAAATTTACAAAGAGGAAAAAGATACTACAAGATCTTTTTTTTCTTTTTGTTACTTGTTATTATTGTGTATAATTATTATAAGTGGTAACCTCAGGAACAAGATGCTTTATATAATAAAGAAAAAATATTCGAGCAGAAAATATGTTTGAAATAAAATTTTTTGTAGCTAGACCCACGATAAATATAGGATTTTTTTGGAAAAAGCTTTTCTGCTTAATACCTGAAATACCTTTTTTTCTTTCTTCTTTTCCCTATAGATTGATAACCAGTCTCATTACAGTATTTTTACACTGTATTACAATGTTTTTACTAATACCAAAAAACACTGTAACACAGTATCAAAACTTTATAATTATAAAATTTTATAAAAACAATGTTTTTAGCTATATTAGGAATACACTGTATAATAGTATAAAAATATTATAACATAGTGGTGTTTTAATATTACGCTATATTAGTTTTCTTGGTATTGCAGAAAACACTATAACTAGACTGCTTCGTCTTATGGATTGGTCCACAGGAAAAAGGAAAGAAAGTGAGGACAAAGAGATAGGTGATTGAGAGTATTTAACGTATTAGACAAGAAAGATATTACTTAAAAAATTCTGAAAATGAGAGGTGCTTTTTGGAAAAAAATCCAAAAAATAAAATTTCTTTGAGAATTCACCCTAAATTATATATATATATATGTATATATGTATGTATAAATATACATATATAGATACACACATATATATATATATATACATATATATGTATATATATAAGTATCCATATATATACATATATATGTATATATATATATATACATATATATGTATATATATGTATATATGTGTATATATATATATATATACACATATATACATATATATGTATATATATGGATACTTATATATATACATATATATATGTATATATATATATATATATATATATATAGAGAGAGAGAGAGAGAGAGAGAGAGAGAGAGAGAGAGAGAAAGAGTAGCAAATAAATCAAGGGTTTGGCCAAGCTCATGGCCACCAGCTCCACCTAACTGCTACAGCAGCTCATCCACCCCAAATTGACAGCTCCCTAACAATGGCCATTCTTGGCATCAAAATCCAGTGTTGTGCTTAAACCCAATGTCAACTCATGTCAACACATCTTTCTTGGGTTTCATCTCTTTACAGATGGGACGTCACATTGATAGAAAATGAATTATCATGGAAATCAGGTGTGGACCTCTCTCTCTCTCTCTCTCTCTCTCTCTTACTTAGCCACGGTGGTTGATGGATTCATCACCAAACAACAAGGAGGTGGAGGCCACACTTCGGTTGCATGAGAGGTACGATATGAGATTTCAGAAAGAAAGCAAGTGAATAAACTGTCATCATATCACCAAATGGAAATGTGAGGAAAGGAGCAGAAAAATGAAGAGCCTCTAATGGGTGATGGCACTTCAGGACTTGGTGGTGGATTTCCAATTATTGGCCACACTAACAACTCTGATAGCTTGTCAAGTGGACCCAAACATTGATTTGATTTCCCATATCCCAAGGGTAGGTGTTGGTCTAAACCTCCAATCAATGGAGCCTGGAAGAAGAAAGCAGGATTTGGGAGTTTAAATCTCATGTTTTATCCTAATTCCAACTATATCAACTGTTTGCATATTCCTATTCAACATTGTGAGCGACACCAACAACAATAACAATATTTGTTTAATATAATTTAAACCTGGACCCGTGACTAATTTGTGCTCCAGGAACAAGACAGAAGATGGCAGGGAAGAGGAAAGGCACTATATTCTCTATCATATCAATCAGTAGTTTGGTTCAAAAAGCATAATTACAATTGTTATTTGTAACTCCAATAATAATGAGGTTTCCCTGATTAAAGTGTTGCACTTGCAATGTTAAATTGTTTCTCAAAGTTTGATAATGCTAATAGCAAATTCTTGGGGCTAAATTGTCAGCCTAATTGTATGATTACTTCCAAATGGAACAAATTAACACAAGAATAACTACATTAACATAACCCAACGAAGAAAATAACCGTGAGATGACAGAATAGTATAGGTACCATTTCATGAACCCCGGGTTTCCGGTGTTCTATCAGTAGATGGGAGGCACAGTAATGTAGGAGGAGTATGTCCCTGCAGTTGCAGTCATAGAAATCAACCAAGCCTTCAATCACGTAACAAAGAGAGAGAGAGAGAGAGAGGGCAAAGCTTTTTGGCCTAGTTATCACTGGAGAGACTCCATTACTGTCTGTGAAAAGCTTTCTGCAATCACCTTTTTTTAGGAAAAGCTTCTGCAATCATGTGAAACCAGTCATGCTTAAAGCAAATCAGACGATGATCTGAACTGGCAAAAAACAGAGGTATCCTCCTGACCCAGAAGATTAAGCACAACTAGTTGATGCCAGAGCCAGCAAGGACTGAAAGGCCAAGAGAGTAAGAGATGCTGATGGAGTAACATCTTATGTCATCATCAGTAAGGACATCATGATTTGGCTAGAACAATAAGTCCAACATGGCATCAGTGAACAAGAAAATGTCTCTGTGATCAGTGCCAACAAATACAAAATTGATTCTGCAACAGTACTACTATTAAGCTCAATTTCAGCCTGATATAATACCAGATGTGCAGATGTACTATGAAGGACAATTATAAAGGGAGAGCCTGAACAACATAAAGAAAAAAAAAGGAAAATTAACCAGATCGATGTCGGTTCTAATAGCAACAAATTAGGAGGGGCCTCCACAGGAAGAATGTGGATTTGTACAGATGATTGCCATCCAATACAATACATTCGATGAAGAAAATGAGACAACTAATCCAGGTCCAAACATTTAGAGATGTTGCTTTTAAGATGACATAAAAGTTGGGATGAACTCTGCTTTTGATGAGTACATAGCGTTAAAAACATGCCAACAAACAATGCAACATAAAATAGTAGTTACAGGGCGATGTTTAGCTGGAATGATGATGAAATCCATCTAATTCGGGAACTGGTTCTCTTCACAGCTACAAGAGTGATACCGCACCTGAACAGACAATTAAAAAGAATCAAGGACAGAAAGGCAAAGTCCTACAAAATTCACATGAAAGATGTGTTTACTCATGACTGTCAACGTCAGTTACAGCTATTTAAATGCACTTGCTCTCCTCCGAAACAAAAGGCAGTAGTCCTATAAAAAAATGGCTCTTGCTCCCAGCATAGCCAAGTTTTTGAGATCCAAATCTGGAAAAGCTTTACCCATAAGAAGCTCATGATATGCAAAGGACATCGAGGATGGTGGTGATCAGTTGGAAAAGACATTCTTAGCCAACTAAGATTAGGGATGGAAGCTACAAACAGTTCTCGTCAAAATCTATGCCACAGTCGGCTTAGCTTTTCTCAAATAAATCTGTCATGCTTTGCCAACCCCATATGCATTAAGTTAGGCATGCTGGTTATCCTCATGGTTTCAGAGATTCACAGAAATAACTTCAAAATTCAAAGTACATTGAGAATAGACCATCCATCAGCAGTCATGCCGACCAAAGAAACAGATGCCCAACACATGAAGGACAAAAGAACAAGGAAAAGAGTTGTAGGATCTGACCAAGAAGGCCTTGGGCTGGTCGTTGGTCACTATTGTAGGTTCTGGTTCTCATGGAGGAGGAACCAAAGTAGTCTTTGGAATTGTGACTAATTTTGCTAGCATCAGAGTCTAGATAGTGAACAGCTAAATATTTCTTCCAGTGATCTTACAGAATATAAATATTTGTTCCAGTGAAAGCAAATATGGTACATGAGTAGTATAGATCTATATAACTCATCACATCTTGTTAGATTTTTCAGTTATTCAAATGATTTCTTCCTAGTTTTAAAGAAAAATAATGATCATGGCACTTATCTGATTATAATTTATTATAAATTCAAAATGAGCAATACTAAGCTTGGCATAAAGCTAGTATCCAAGTCAACTTATAGACCCCAACAAAAGAGACAGCAATTGTAGCAAAGTGAAGGTACGTAACATGCTAATGTGGTTAAGCAGAAAAAAACATAAGAAAGAAAGGAAAAGAAAATTGCAGAACTGATACTAAGTCAAATGGGAGCTAACATTGTGCTATAATTAATTAAGAGCTGCTGCTCTTGGTATTCTTTCTCTATTCTCTTCTTGTGCTCAGCAACCAAGCTGCAATTCAAACAAAGTTATAGCAGTTGTAGATTAATCTATATCAACCTTTCAGCAACAACACAAGTCCAAGAATCCAGACGGGACACTTTGAAAGCAGCGGAACTTGTGAACAGTAGCTCTGCATATTCTAAAAATATTATAAATTATTTCTAATGATAATGACTAGATTTTGGATGCTTCAATATCAGTTTATATGATTACAAAAGAGACGAGCGTGCAAAGCAGATTTGGCATAAGAGTTCATCATGAGAACCTTGGTAGTCGAGTTATGCCTACATTTTTGCGTAAAACATGTACTCTCCAGCAGTTGATGTCTACAACCAACGCCTAGTGGTAGAAAGTATATCATTGACATCTTGTATGTTGGTGATTTGTCTCAATGTGCCATATGATCCCAAGAATAAAATTTTAGTCATGTTATGCCTACATTTTTGTGTAAAACATGTGGATGCCTGCAGTTGATGTCTATAACCAATGCCTCATTGACATGTTGTACGTTGGTGATTTATCAATGAGCTATATGATCCCAGAATAAAATTTTAACTAAAATACTGAAGATAATATCAATATGACTTAAGAATTTAATTAGTATAAACTGAAAGTAGCTAAAATGATGAGAGATTTTATGGGATGTGCGCATGCCAAGGACCTTTAAGAGTTGGTTTTTCTTAGTAGAAAATAATATGAACTATTCAGACAGATAAACATTAAATGGTGGTGCAGGGCCAGGTTAAAGTGGAACCTAAATGGGGAAAGAGAGGCACCTCTCTCTTTCTCTTTTTTTTTTTTTTTTTGTTTGTCTCATGAAACAACAATGATTCGTAGAATAACTTTAGATTTGCAGAAATTTGGCATGATTTTAGCAGGAATGGCATGAACAGGATTTGATTGAGAATGCTTTTGCTGATTTATATAGCAAAAATTATGGCATCTTGATGATTTTCGAAGAATGTCCTTATGCTTTTGGGTGGCTGACGTTTTGGGATTTTCCGTCCCTTTGAAGAATCTAGGAGGCTATTTAAATTGTGGTTATTGTCAAAGCTCTTATCCCTGAGAGGCTTCAGATCAAACTCTAAAAGATTTATTGGAATGAAATATCCCCTCATTGTGTAGTGTCACAATGTTCTCCAAAATTATGTTTGAAAAAATGACTCCTATAATAAGAGTCCTATTTACCTAACAAACAGTTTGGAGGATTTTAATGAATAATTCTAATATTAAAAGATTTATTGGAATGAAATAGCCCCTCGTTGTGTAGCGTTACAATGTTCTCCAAAATTATGTTTAAAAAATGACTCCTAATTTACCTAACAAACAGTTCAGAGGATTCTAATGAATAATTCTAATACATCTTTGGTAAGTGAGTTCAACGTCCGTGTAAACAAAGAGGAAGCAATAGATCTTATGTAGGCAAAAAGATCATGAGCAATTAGAGCAACAGATTACCAAAACTTGTGAACATGTAGAGCAATAATGATCTATCACTTGAGGCTCTTCTTTCTGATGAACATGTACTACAAACATCTATTTGTATCAACCAGCTAGCATCAATTTGCAGACACTAAAATTGATGTATATAATCAGGTACCAAGTTGAACTTACATCTTAATTTCACAACATAATTTTTGCCAACAAGAATAACAAAGATAAGTTCATGACATCAAATAGATTCATCAAGAAGAAGAAAAATAAAACAAAGCATAGACACCAGGATGTTAACTTTGAATTTCACTTGCCATGCTACAAGACATAATAAGAACTTATTACTTGAAAAATCATAACAAGAAAAATAATGAATCCAATGAAAATTAAATAGCACATATTTCCATGGAAACCGGGTCATGATGCCCCTATTTAGAATGCTCAACACAAATATAAAAGCCGACCATATGCGACACACTGTTCAATTATTAGAGTAGTCTAGAACCGACAAAATCATATAAGCAACACAACCAACAAGCAGAAAGAACAAACTAAAATCTGAATGGGTTTAACACATTGATATTATCTACAAGTCATCCCTCTATAGGAATCAAAAGAAGCTTGAGATGTGCTATGTCCAACAAGCCATGGATTGGCAAAAGTCACCATTATCAATCATTACAAATGTTGAAATCAATGAAACAAAATCCTCATTCACATCTGCCTTTAGAAAGAAAGACAAGAAATCAACAAACATGTTGCTATTTTTCTAACTCCAAAGTTATATGTCAGAACCATTCATTTAAGACCGTCCAATTTTCATGCCTGCATAATAAATTATGATATGTTTATATCAACTGTCCAATTTTCAGTGCCAACAAAGAGTATTGATTGATAGCTTATCAGATACGGAAGCTGCAGATGCTGTGTTCAATAATCTCTCTAATTCTATGGAAGTTGCTTATAAGATCTGTTTGTATATTTGTCTGTATGACAACTCCTTTCATATTAACATTATACTATTAATAGTAGAGACGAGGCGAGATGCTGATCAAGAGCGAAAGCTATTTACTTGGAGCAGCAACAGCGATGGTGATAGCGGCAGCGGAGAGCAGTGGAAACGAGGCGACGAGCTGATATGACCGAGAGCGAGAGTAGCGGCAGCGACAACGATGGCGCCGAAGAGTAGCGCCGACGGTGAAGACCAGTGACTGCAGTGACAAAGGTGAATAGAAGCAACGACAGCGATGGAGGCAAAGAGCAGCAACGACAGTGAAGCAACAATAGTGAATAAGGCAACAACAGCGATGAGATGTCGATAAGATGTAATCCCGATTCGAGATGAGAAGATTAGGGTTAAATCATAAAATATATATTGCTGCACTAGTTCGTTCGATTGAACCAACTAAAACAAATACTAAATCAGATCTAAAAGTCTGGCTCGATCGCCTAGTTTAACTTGGGTGCTTGCCTGAAGTGCCCAACGCTTAAGCTCGGGCGAGCGTCCAAGCGATGCCTCTTTGAGGCGATGGAGATTGAGCGAGGCGCTCGAGCCTCGCCTCGCCTCACCCAAGTGGTTAGGCGAGCGCCCAAACATCTTTTTAAATCACTAAATAGTACTATCATTTGGAAAGCTTATTAGGTAAGTCATTGGATAATGAGATGATACAACACTAGGAGGTCTAACAAGCAGCGATGGAAAAGTAGGGCAGAATGAACCACCAACTCATGAAGAATCAACATAGGACGTTAAAAACCTGAGAAAGAGGTTGAGCTGATTGGATAACTAGAAGCAAAGAGCAATCTTGCGTAAGAAAATGATGTCACAGAAGCAAACGTCATGGCTGGTGATGATGAAAGTGCAGAGCCCCTATAATCATCATTCAAAGAGTTGCCACCACCAGTTAATGACAAAATCCTCTGAGACACTGGAATTGCAACTAATGGATTGAACTGCTGCACTCTATCAAGCAGTAAAGATTGTATAGCAACAGCTGGAAAAGAGGTAGGACAGATCCATCAAAGATTATTTGTTATATTAGCAAGTGGAGCAAAAAATGGCACATCACTTGTAGTTTCTGTTTTTTGGCTCCTTAGTATTGGTCCTAAACCAACTTCATCAACACCTGGCCGGTCATTCAGATCAAAGTTCCTTAGCACACTTGCCTCTCCACTAGGAAATGCTCCACATGCAGGTTGAGTAGGTAAAATTGGTGACTCTAATCTATGGCCACTGCTTGTCAAGAGCTGTCCATTTTCCAGAGTCCCAGACCATCATCAACTCTATTTAAATCAAGATCAACTCCCCCAGCAATTCTTGATGGTGCATGATGAGTACTAACAGTCCCTGAAATGGACACTGTAGTCCAAGAAGTACTCTCAGAGGCCATGTCTTCAAGAACTCCCTCATCAGCTAAATTCAGATCAATGTCTAGCAGAGGACGGCCTTGCTTCTGGCAAAATAAGATGGTGGCATATGTGAACTATTAGATGGCATCTCTAGGAATGTTTCATGGTTCTGGTGGTCAAAATGCACTAGTGGCTGCTGAGCCTTTCCATCCAGTCTCATCCTTAGTCCAACAAATTTTCAGGTGGCATAAACGGTCCTTTTCCTGGTGCAACTACTGTTATTGAAGCAGGCAAAAAACCATTCGACCCTGGATTTGCAAAGTGAGATAGACTACGCAAACGAATTACAAATGAGCATTCTATTGCAGCTGAGATAGCTGGCTGTCCTTTGTTCCCATCAAGATTAGAATTGACCTCATTCAAATCAAATTTAAGCTTACTAATAATATTTTAAAACGGGAGTACCTAATTTGTTACGATCAGGATCCTATGATATTCTCTATCGCTCATAATACTTCTCTTATTACCTTTAATTCAAACCTCTCAAATATAACAACTCATTAGCGTCCCAAGAGAAAGTTAAAATTACTTCATTAATAGGTGATTTGGTAGGTAGAAAGTTAAAGAAAATTGTTTCATGGTGCTTATCTTCAAGACTAAAAAATGCATTAAAGGAGTTAGTTATAGCTGTAAATCATTAAATTTCATAGTTCCCTATGCATAGAGGGTTATTCCATATACTAATATCTATTTTGGTATTTTAGAGTTAGAAATGAGTTAAAAATCTGATTGTATTATCAGAAGCTCTTTTGAGTTCTCTCTTAAATTCTATATCTCTTGGATCTTTCTTAGGAGGTGAATTTTTTATTTTTAATTTTATATCTTTGTTTAGTATCCTTGGGGTGGTAAAATTTCTGTATCTCTTTGGGATTTTAAACTCGGTGATGAACTATTTATCGATTTTATACAAGTATTATCTTGAGTTTATTTATTTTTCAATCCAAAATACTTATTCTATCAAATACAACTCAATTATTAGTTTATTTTTTGAATTTCATTTTTCTCTTTTTTCCTAATATCAATTTGGTATCGGAACTAAAAGCTAGAAATTATAGCAAGGCAAAATGGAAAAGATGTAATTGGTGAAGGTAGTGGTTATAAAGATGATATTGAATCCTTGAGGTTGTAACTATAAAGATTACTACACATTCTACAAGAAAAAATAAAATCATTAAAGAACTTCGAAGTAGAAACAACTAACATGAAAATGATGCCCAAAAGTTTAGTTATGATGATGATACACCTCCTCACCTAAGGGAGTTGGGAAGATTTCGAGTAAGGTATAGAGATTAAAATAAGTGGCAAAACAAATATAATCCAAAGTTAGATATACCAGAGTTTGAAGGTAAAATTAATATCGATGATTTTCTTGATTTACTTAAATAGTAGAAAGAATATTCAATTTTAATGAATAACTAGAAAAAAAAGGTAAAGCTTGTGGCACTAAGACCCAAAAGGAATGTATCTTTTTAGTGGGAAAATATAAAGAAACAAAGAGAACGCAAGGAGAATAGTAACATCGTGACATGGGAGAAAATGAAAAGGGAGTTGAAGATAAGATATTTACCTGACAACTATAGGCAACACGTCTTTATCAAAATCTATGATTTCAAACAAAAAAATCTTAATATATAGTACACAATGAAATTCAATAATCTCATGTTAAAATGAAGGCCTGTGGAACCAAAAAAGCAAACCATTGTAAGATACTTAAGAGGTCTTAAATATAAGATTACCAAAGCAGTTCAACTCCAACCATATTGATCTTTGAATGATGTGAGCAAGTCGACATTAGAAGTGGAGAAGTAACAAAAGTTTGAAAATGATTCTCAATATGGAGAGAAAGATGGTTATATGAGAGGGGAAAATTTCAAGCCTACTCTCTAAAGCAAAGTGGTGTCGAAAGTGTAAGACAAAGGTGAAGGATCAGCTAACAGCAAACAACCACCTAATTCTTCTACACCAAGTGGTCAAAATACTTCAAATGTTATGGTTTTGGTATATTACTTCAGATTATCCAAATAAGAGGATTATTATATTAGTTAAAGAATATACTAATGAAAGAGATAAAGCCAATGATAAACTAAAATATGATGATGGTGAGGAAAGATGTTACCTATGCTGATCATAGTTTGTCTATTGTGTTATAACATAGCTTACAAGTGTCCTATGTGACTGAAGATAAAAGTTAGGTGAGAAAGAACGTATTTCACACCAAATGCATTTCTCATTGCAAGTTGTGCTTGATGATCATTAATAATGGCAACTTTGATAATGTGATATTTTTGGAGATGGTGCAGAAGCTAAAGTTGAACATAATCCCTATCCACATCCTTACCAACAATGCTGACTGTAAAAGGGGAATGACAACAAAGTACCTAAAATATGTTTAGTTATATTTTCTATTGGCAAATATTATAAAGATAAAGTATGGTGTGATGTTGCACCTATGGATACTTATCATTTGCTATTGGGTAGACCTTAACATTATGATAGAAAAATATTATATAATGGCTACAAACATACTTAATCTTTTAAGATGAATGGAAAAAAGATTATTTTAGCTCCATTACAACTTTCTAAAACCAATCCACCAAAGAATAAAGTTAATATTTTATATTTTATGGTAAATGCAAGGGTGAATTAGAATAGGGTGGTCATGTCTTGGCTCTAGTAGTAGTAGAGGAGAATGAACAACATAATGAACCACCGTCAAATATAAAAGTGATCCTAGAGGAGTTTCAAGATATTATATTCGAAGAGATTCCACATGATCTTTCACCTTTGAGAGACATCCAACACCACATTTCTGGAGGTTGTCCTACCTAATAAGATAATTAGGTAGGACAAAATGAGTCCCAATAAGCATGAAAAATTTTAAATATAAGTGGATGAGTTGGTGGAAAATAGGTTGACTCGGCAGAGCATGAGTCATTATGGAGTTCCATCCATGTTGGTGCCTAAGAAGGATGGTTCTTCGAGAATGTGTGTGGACAGCCGCACCATCAATAAAATCATATTTGATTATTATTTTTCTATTCTAAGGTTAGATAATTTACTTGATCAATTGTGTGGTGCTTCTATTTTTTTCTAACATTGATTTAAGGAGTGGCTATCACCAAATTAGAATAAGGCTCAGAGATGAGTGAAAAATAACATTTAAAATTAATAAAGACTTATACGAATGGTTGGTTATGCCATTTGAGCTATTTAATGCTCCTAACACTTTTATGAGATTTATAAATCACATACTTAAGCCATGCATTGGGACTTTTATTATGGTTTACTTTGATAATATATAAGTATATAACAAAAGTGAGGAAGAGCAAAGAAATCTTTCTCATTTTAAAGCAATAAAAACTTTATGCTACTATAAATAAGTATGATTTTTTTACTTATATTATGGTGTTTTTGGGATATGTTGTTAAAAAAAGTAGAATCATGATATATTAAAGTAAGGTAGAGTAGTGATTTAAAAAGCGCTAGGGGCCAAAACGCCCGAGGCACTAAAATATACAAAAAATATAATATAATTAATAAATATAATTATTTAAATAAAAATATTATATTAAATTAAAAAAATTAAAGTACCAAATACAAAGTCATGATGTCATATTAACAAAAGTCTCAAAATTCAAAGTAATAAAGTTTTATATCAAAGTCATTCATCATAATCAATATTATCGTCATTTTCAAATAAATCATCTTAATTAAGTTTGTTTAAGAAGAAGTAAATAAATATCCATTGAGTTATTGATTCATCATCAATTTATACATGTGAAGAGAAGAGGATTTCCCTCAACTAACCTATGAGATTTTCTCATTCAGTTGGAGAAATCATATCTAAATCCTAGCTAAATCCTATCTTCTATCATGCCTCTGCAAGATCGAGCTCCTGTAAGGACGTCGATCTTGAATTGATGTCAATAAATCCAAAGGAAGGAGGTCATTGTGTTATCAATTATGAAGAAGATCTGACGGTGGTTAGCAGTGATGCCAACCTAGTTGAGAAGGAGGCTGCTGTGTTTTCAACCGCGATGAAGATCTAACATCGGTTAACTTTGACGATGATATCAACTTGGCTGAGAAGGAGGCCGTTGTGTTGTCAACCGCGATGAAGATCTGATGGCAATTGACTTTGGCGGTGATGTTAGCCTGACTGAGAAGGAGACTGTTGTGTTGTCAACCAACACAATGATTGACTTCAGCGACGATGTCAACCTGGCTGAGAATGAATAGATAATTTGATAGAACCCCAGATGGAGCTCTATAGATTTTGATCTTTGAGGGGGATCAACCCTTGGGATGCTATAGAGGTTCCTCTCTCCTAGTAGTCGGCCATATGCCTGAATTTTAGATTGATCTTATTTTTTAAAAAGAGGTGGAGGATATATGTTTATATAAGGCACCAAACCTAGCCCTAGAGGAGTGCTTCCTAAGTAAATTTCTCTTTTTACCCCTCATATAGCTACCATGCATAAATAAAAGGGGCGACAGCCTAAGTGGCTACACAAGCCATGCCCCTCCGCTAGAAACCCTAGCCAACCGACCCAGTAAGGGGGGTGGTAGCTAGGAAGCCCTAAGACCCCAAATTAAACCCTAACCACACTTCTTTATATGATAGAAGTAACTATGTGGAGTTTTATTACAATCTCACATGGTTCTTATGTTAGGATCAATTGGCACTAAAAGAGGGGTGTGAATTAGTACGATATAAATTTTTATTTTAAGTGAAATCCTTTTCGATTAAACCAAAGTATGAAATTCGAAGCTAAAGTCTTAGGTAAAAAACAAATGTGTTTTAATGAAAGTTGCTAAATTGATAGGTAAACCTGAAAGATAAGCAACGTGATTTTACTTTCAAAGAATGAGTTAAATCCGAAGCATCAATATAAGAAAATGTAAGCTATTTGAAAGCAAGGAAACAACTCACGATCTTATAGTGGTTCAGCGCAAAAGGCTTACGTCCACTTCCGAGTCCTCCTTCTTGAGACATACCGACATCCACTACCAATCTTCTTTAGGTAAAGATCGAACCCTTACACTTGCTTATAAGGGAGACTTAAGAAGTTGCTATTTCTAAGCTCTCTCCCTTCCCTTTTCTTTTTTTCTTACAAATCACACACACCTTTTTTCATATAATTTAATTACCCAAAAGAGTTATATTTGAATGTAAGAATATTTGAGTATTTATAGACCCTAAGTGGCTTCAGATTTTTGGAACTAAAAATCAAACATACCCGGAAAAACTGGATATGGGTGGTTTACCCATCGTCAGCCACTGGTCGCCGCCCATAATCTGTGGTACGGGCAGTTCACCGGCCATTTGGGCGGTTTACCCGCCAACACTTGTTGGTTGTCGCCCAGATTATGTGGTACGGGTGGTCCAGTAGTCGCTCACTAACGGTTTACCCGTTGGAATTTTCACAAAAGTGGTTCTCTTCACTTTTCAAATTCCGGCTTGACTTTTACATTGACTAGCTCTTTGGTCAACTAATCGAGTTCAACCTAAGCTTAACCAAACCCAGTAGTGGATCTGGTTGCCTCATTGAGTTGATTTGGATTCCTTTCGAATCCAACTCAATTAGAACTCTAACTTTTGACTACGACTCAATGATTACAATACTTAATGACCCATTAAGCCTAATTAAGACCTAACTCCCGTATACTCCGACAACCTCCAGTAATCTTGTGGCAAGTCCTCTGGTCTTCTTCTCGGCAATCTCCCTTTGCATTCCCAACGAGCTTCCCGATTCCTTCGGTGAATCTCCTAGTGAACTTCCAGCGAAATCCTGTCGCATTGTCTGAACTTGGCCTGACACCTAGGCTTTATCTTGGCCCATCATCTGGTTGTAGCTTCATTGATCCTGCCATAGTTAGACTTGCAATATTTCTTCTAACACATGTTAGATCAACATACATCAATTGATCTTATAATCAAAATTCGAGATTCGACAATCTCCCCCTTTTTAATGATGACAATCAATTGATGATGAGAGTTAATCCTAACTCCCCTTAAATTTATGCCATCATGTAGAAGACTTAAAATCAAGAGAGTCACATCCTCTTGAATCAAAGCAATAAGCATTTCAAGCAAATAACCTTCAAGTATAACAAAGATTTGATTTTTAAACTTTTCAACTTATCAAGAATTTTCAAGGATTATCATAAAGTTAAAAATATTTGAAAATTATTCTTCAAATCATCAAGCATAAAAAATTTTCAAATTAATAAGCATAGAAAATTTTCAAGTCGTAGAGCATAGAAGATTTTTAAGTTATTGAGCATAGAAAATTTTCAAGTCATTAACCATACCTTTCTTAATAAATTTAATATATTTAAAAATTAATCTCTAGTCATCAACCATACCTTTCTCAATAAATTTAATACATTTGAAAATTAATCTCTAGTCATCAATTATACCTTTCTCAATAAATTTAATACATTTAAAAATTAATCTCTAGTCATCAATCATATATTTCTCAATAAATTTAATACATTTAAAAATTAATCTCGAATTATTAGCCATACCTTTCTCCCCCTTTGTTATCAACAAAAAAAGGTGAAAGGTGTGGTTAAACTTTTAAAGCAAATGAGTTTTTATTTTCTCCTTTGTAAAATACAATAAATAATTTTTTCTTCTTGTAAATCAAGAAAGAATAGAGGATGAGTTTTAAAACATCATCAAATATAGCTCTCAATATAAAATGAAATTTTTAGAAGATTCAAAAATCCGAGAGATATATATAAAAAAAAGCTACTTATGCATTAAAAAAATCATATAATTCTTTTTACAAGTAAGCATCACTTGAATTAATCACAAAGATAAATAGGTTAATCTCATGAATTTAAATAATTTATATATTATCACGATTTAGCATTCCAAGTTCTCTTCTTAAAAAATTATAATACTCTTCATTTAAGGGTTTTATATTGATATCCGCTAATTGATGCTTAGAGTCAATGAATTCCAATGAGATATCTTGATAATTTACAAGATCCCTTATAAAATGATGTTTAATATCAATGTGTTTTATTCTTGAGTGTTGAATAGGATTTTTGGTTAGATAAATAACACTTGTATTATCACATTTTATATGTATATTTTTTAATTTTAATCCATAGTCTTCTTCTAGTGTGTTTTTCATCCAAATGACTTGGGCACAACATGCACTAGTTACAATATATTATGCTTCTATAGTAGATAAAACTACTGAATTTTGTTTCTTGGAAGTCTAAGAAACAAGTGCGTATCCCAAAAATTGACATGTTCCAGTAGTACTTTTTCTATCTATTCTACATCCACCAAAATCAGCATCAGAATAGGCAAACAAGTCAAAGTTTCTTAATTTGGATACCATAAACCTAGTTTATATATCCCTTTTAAGTATCTAAAGATTCACTTAACTACTTTTAAATGAGAAAATTTCGGGTTAGATTGATATCTTATACATAATCCAACACTAAATATAATATTAACTCTAGTTGCAGTTAAGTATAGCAAGCTTCCTATCATACCTCTATAAGTTTTTTGATCAAAGTTTTCACCTCCATTATCTAAGTCCAACTTGGTAGAGGTGCTCATGGGAGTATTTAATGCCTTAGCATTTTTCATCGCAAATCATTTTATCAAGTTTAGGGTGTATTTAGATTGACAAATAAAAATATCATCATCTAGTTATTTTATTTATAATCCTAGGAAGAATGTTTACTCACCCATTAGACTCATTTCAAACTCTTGGCTCATTTCTTTAGCAAATGACTCATATAAAAATTTATTTGTAGATCCAAAAATGATATCATAAATATAAATTTGAATAACAAGAAGATCATTTTTAAAATACTTAAAAAATAATATGGTATCAATCTTGTCTTTAGAAAAATTATTTAAAATGAGAAAAGAACTAAGTCTTTCATACCTAGCCCCCTAGAGAGCTTTTGTAAGTTTGAAAACATTATTAGGAAGAAGATTATTTTCAAAACCGGGGGTTATTCAACATATACTTCTTCAAAAATAAAATCATTTAGAAAACACCTTTAACATCCATTTGAAATAGCTTAAAATTTTTAAAAGAAGCAAAGGCAAGGAGCATCCTTATGCCTTCAAGTCTAGCCACGTGAGTGAAGGTTTCATCATAATCGATTCCTTCTTCTTAGTTGAAACCTTTGGCCACTAATCTAGCCTTGTTTCTAACCATGACACTATTTTATTTTGCTTGTTTCTAAATACTCATTTAGTACTAATTATTAAATGATCATTAGGTCTAGGAACAAGTTACCTTACCTCATTTCTCTCAAATTGAATAAGCTCTTCATGCATTGCATTAACCTAAGAATCATCTTTTAGGGCTTCATCAATGGATTTTGGCTTGATTTGAGAAAGAAATACGATATTTTCATAAAAATCTTTAAAAGAAGACCGAGTTTGAATTCCTTTTGATGTTCCTCCTATTATAAGCTCCTTAGGATGATCATTCACATACTTCCATTCCTTGGGTAAGACATTGGAAGTAGATACATCCAAATTACTTTTAGGAGTATTATCATTTAAATTCGTAATATCAAGATCAATATCATCATCAAAGTTAATCTTATTAAATTCAAAAAACTCATTAAAAACAACATCAATGGATTCTTCTATTACTAATGTTCTTTTATTAAAGATACGATAAACTTTTGAAATAGAAGAGTAACCAAGAAAAATGCCTTCATTTGTATCAAATTTACCTAAAGCATCCTTTTCATTCAAAATAAAATATTTACATCCAAATATTTTAAAATAGAAAATATTGAGCTTTTTACCATTCCATAATTCATAAGGAGTTTTAGTGATTAATGGTCTTACAAGAAACCTATTTAAAACATAACATATCGTATTAACTGCTTCGGCCCAAAAATATTTGGGTAGTCTATGTTCATTCTACATTGTTCTAGCCATTTCTTGTAAGCTCATATTTTTTCTTTCTATAACTCCCATTTTGTTGTAGATTTCATAGAGTAGAAAAATTATGGATTAGAAAAATTATGGATATATCCATTTGAATCACAAAAATTTAAAATTTTTTTATTTTGAAATTCTTCACCATGATCACTTCGTATTGAAGAGATCATGCATTCTTTTTTATTTTGAATAATTTTACAAAACTTTGTAAAACATTTAAATGTATCACTTTTATATGCTAGGAAATAGGTCCAAGTATATCTATTAAAGTCATTTATTAAAACAACTGCATATTTGCTATCTCATAAACTTGTAATATCAGTTAATCCAAATAGATCCATATGAATCAATTGGAGTGGTCTAGAGGTGCTAATTTGATTTTTTAACTTAAAGCTACTCTTAACTTATTTTCTTAATTGACAAGTGCCACATACTTTGTCTTTAATAAACTTAAGATTAGGTAAACCTTTCACAAGTTCCTTAGTAGAGATTTTATTTAAGAGTTTCATACTAGCATAACCTAGTCTTTTATGTCAAATCCAAGCATCATCATTCAAACAAGTTTCATTACAAAATTTCTCAATATCTATAATCTATATATTGTTATTTCTTAAAGTAATCAAAGATTTGTTTTTGTGTGGCAACTCAATTATGCAAGTATTAGGTTGAAATTTAATAATATACCTTTTATCGCATAATTGACTAATGCTAAGCAAGTTATGTTTCACGCCATCAACTAACAACACATCTTCGATGTGTTACCTATTATTCCTTTTCTAATTATTGTACTTTTGTTATTATCTCCGAAGGTGACAACTTCTTCACTTAAGCTAGAGAGCTTAGAAAAGTGAGATGGAACTCTGGTCATATGCCTTGAGCATCCACTATCAAGATATCACTTGGTACTCCTAGCTTTAGTTTGGAGATAAACCTACAAGAAAGATATTTTTAGTTTAGGTACCCATTTTATATTGGGTCCTTCATAAAGATTTTTATCTTTCTTTTCTAACCGATTTTCATTATATAGAGTTTTCTTTGGAATATATACAAGATGATGTGATGTACATTTTCTACAAGGTCATTTGTTTGCCTTATGTCCTAATTTGCCACAAAAATTACACTTAACTCTTGGTGGCACATTCAATGTAGGTCCTTTTACAAATATGGTTGGCTTTTGTTGAATATTTCCAACAAAGCCTATGCCATGTCTATTATTGATATGACCCTTATTGGCAAGGATCATATTTAGGGATTTATTCCCTATCTCAAATTTATCTAATGTAGTTTTAAGCATACAATTCTCTATTTTAACATTATCTAGCATATCACATTTTAAACATAGTTTAGGTGAAGCTAAGGAGTCATGCATTTCATTAAGTCTTTTAAGTATCAAATCATGATCAACTTTAAGTAGTTTAAAAGACTTGCTAAGTTTTCTAAACTCATTAAATAAATTATTAAATATGCTTAATAATTCTAAAAATAAAAAATCTAAACACTCACTGACCTCATCTTCAAATGCCATTAAGGCATAGTTAGCCACCTCTTCTTTGGATTGGTCTTCATCCTCGGAGGAACTTGAATCATCCCAAGTGGTAGAGAGTACCTTCTTTTTAAGCACCGGTTTCTTCTTTAGTTGAGGACATTCACTTTTGAAGTGTCTCGATTTTTTGTATTCATAGCAAATGATGTTGTCCTTCTTTGGTTCCTTTTTGTTTTTAAGATTTTATTTTTTTATATAATTTTTTTAAATTTTCTTGACAAAAGTGCAATATCATGGTCCTCATCACTTGAGGTTTCACTTGAGGAGTCATTCATTATTCGAAGTGCTACATCCTTCCTGTTCTTTTGAAGGGGTTCATCAAACTCATCATGAGTTTTGCAGTTTAGTTCATAAGTCATAAAAGAGCCCAACAGTTCTTCAAGAGGCAGGTTATTAAAATCTTTGGCCTTTTGAATAGCGGTTACTTTAGGATCCTAATTTTTAGGCAAAGATCGTAAAATTATACTCACAAGTTCAAAATTTAAAAAATATTTTTCAAGTGCTTTAAGTCCATTGACGACATCCGTGAAACGGGTCTACATGTCTCCAAAAGACTCACTTGGTTTCATTCGAAACAACTCATAGTTATGAACTAGAATATTTATCTTTGATTGTTTCTCTACTAGCCCTCTCGTCTGTGATTTCAAGTGTGTGCCAAATATCAAAAGCTGATTTGTAAATAGAAACATGATTAAACTCATTTTTATCAAGTGCACAAAACAAGACATTCATAGCCTTTGTATTTAGAGAAAAATTCTTACTTTCCAAATCATTTAACTCATTTATTAGTTTGGAAGATTTTTTAAATTCGTTCTCAACTATATTCCATAAATCAAAGTCCAAAGAGATGAGGAAAATATGCATCCGTGTTTTCCAATATGTGTAATCCGTCCCATTGAACATGGGTGGATGTTAAAAGGAATATCCCTCATTCATGCCAAAACAAGTCATTTACTCAAGTGGGTGTTAATTCAAAGCATAATAATCTTGCTCTAATATCAATTGTTATGATCAATTGACACTAAGAGAGAGGGGGTGGGGTGAATTAGTGCGAGTATAGATTTTCGTTTTAAGTGAAATCCTTTTCGATTAAACCAAAGTATGAATTCTGAAGCTTTTAGTCTTTCGTAAAAAATGAATAAGTATTTTAATAAAATTTACTAAATTGATAAGTAAACCTGAAAGATAAGTAACATGAATATTTTACTTTCAAAGAATAAGTTAAATCCGAAGCATCAATACAAGAAAATGTAAGCTATTTGAAAGCAAGGAAACAACTCATGATTTTATAGTGGTTCGGCACTGACGGCCTACGCCCACTTCCGAGTCCTCCTTTTTGAGGTACACCGGCATCCACTACCAATCTTCTTTGGGTGAATATCAAACCTTTACACTTTCTTATAAGGGAGACTTAAGAAGTTGCTATTCCTAAGCTCTCTCCCTCCCCTTTTCTTTTTTTCGTACAAACCACACACACTTTCTTCTTGTATAGAATTTAATTGCCTAAAAGCATTATATTTGAATGTAAGAATACGGGTATTTATAGACCCAAAGTGGCTTCAGATTTTTGGGGTCAAAAGTTAAACATACCCGAAAAAACTAGATACTAGGTGGTTTACCCGTCGTCAATCGCTAGCCGCCGCCCGGATTCTATGGTACGGGCTATCCAGCTGTTGCTCACCGATGGTTTACCTGCCAAAATTTTTGCAAAAACGGTTTCCTCCACTTTTCAAATTTTGGCTTAGCTTTTACGTTGACCAGCTCTTTAGTTAACTGATTGAGCTCAACTTGAGCTCAACTAAACCTAGTAGTGGATTCGATTGCCTCATTGAGTTGATTTGGATTCCTTCTAAATCCAACTCAATTAGGACTCTAACTTCTAACTATGACTTAATGAGTATAACACTTAATGACCAATTAAGCCTAATTAAGACTTAACTCCCCGCATACTCTAGCAACCTTCGGCAATCTTGCGGCAAGTCCTCCGGTCTTCTTTCCGGCAATCTCCATTCATGTTCCCAGCGAGCTTTTCGATTCCTTCGGTGAATCTCCTAGCAAACTTCCAGCGAGATCCCATTGCATCATCTAAACTTGGCCCGATGCCTAGGCTTTATCTTGGCCCATCATCTGGTTATAACTTTATTGATCCTACCATAGTTAGACCTACAATATTTCTTCTAACACATATTAGATCAATACACATCAATTGATTTATCATCAAAATCTGAGACTCAACATCTTATTGATTACTTCTAGGGTGATTAGGACTTAACCCTGCTGGAGTCCTATCAATCCTACCCTCTTTGAATCAGCCTTGTCCTCAAGATTGAGGGTCCATAAACTCTGGGAATTGGGTCTTCAGCTTCTCCCATATGATCATTAATTGAACTTTGGTCTCCTCATCATCTTGGGTGTTAATTGGATGGTTGCCTGATCGGTGCCTCCTAAGTATCTCTGTTTGTCGCAGCCAAACCCTTCTTCACCGCAGCCAAGCCCTCCTATATTGCACCTGCTCTTGTCGCGACCCCTACCACTATCGCTGTTGCCTTCTATTTTAGCCGTATATAGTAGCATCGTTGCTACTTCCTCTCATATGGACCGTCCCTCACCGACGCTCTCCAATCCTTTATGGCTGCTTCTCCCAGGGGCATGCTGAGTAGGCCGCCTCCCCAACTGACTTCTCCACCTCACTATCGAGGGCAGCTAGATCCACATTGCCATCTGGGACGTCCGCTCCTACTAGATCATCCTCTAGATCAACTTGATGCTGCCTCTGGCCATGGCATCTTCAACGTCGGTGGCTATCCTTAGTCCCTCCTTGGCCACGACATCTGCTAAAATGTCCTCTCACTGTCCCCTACTGCAGCTCTCATCATCCCCTATCACTGTCGCTGCATCCTTTGCTTCCTGTGGTTTATTCCTTTGCCATGCCTATATCCTCCTTCTTAGCCAGGCTTACATAGCCGCTAAAGTCAACTGTCATCAGATCTTCACCACGGTTGACAACATAGCATTCTCCTTCCTTTAGATTCATTAGCAAACGATTCAAGATCTATGTTCTTCATAAGAGCTTGATCTGTGTCCTTCACAAGAGCTTGAACGTGGCTCTAGCAGAATCGTATGCTCTTTCTCAGCTAGGCTAATATCACCATCAAAGTCAACTATCATCAGATCTTCACTGCAATTGACATCACAATGGCTTCCTTCTCAACTAGGTTGACATCGTCGTCAAAGTCAGCCATCGTCAGGTCTTCACTGTAGTTGACAACACAACAACTTCCTTCTTAGCTAGGCTGACATCGGCATCGAATTCAATCATAGTCAGGTTTTCACTGCGATTAACAACACAATGGCTTTCTTCCTTCAGATTCATTATCATCGGTTCAAAATCAGCGTCCTTAGTTCAAGATCGACTTCCTTACAGGAGCTCGATCTTGTGGGGGCATGATAGAAGATACGATTAAGTTAGGATTGAAGTAGTAATGAAATGCCCATTGAGTTCATTGATTCATCATCAATTTATACATGTGAAGATAAGAGGATTTTCCTCAACTAACCTACGAGATCTCCTCATTTAGTTGGGGAAATCATATCTAAATCCTAGTTAAATCCTATCTTCTGTCATGCCCTCACAAGATCAAGCTCCTGTCAAGGAAGCCGATCTTGAATTGATGTCAATGAATATGAAGGAAGGAGGCCGCTATGTTGTCAACCATGATGAAGATGCAGTTGACTTCGATAATAATGTCAGCCTGGCTGAGAAGGAGGCCGTTGTGTTGTCAACCACAGTGGTTAATTTCGGCAGCAATGTCAGCTTGGTTGAGAAAGAGGCTGCTATGTTGTCAACTGTTGTTTGACAGTAAAGAGAGAAATAGAGATAATCTTTGGTAGTAGTTCCGATAGAGGCTACAGGAGGGATGGCATCGGTGAGCAAGTGTAGAAGCCGTTGTGCTATAGATGGGGTAGGGCAGGTGCCGGTACTCGTTGGAGCTGATGTGACAGTAGTGGTGCACAAGGAAGATGACATTATGCATAAGGACATCTCGACATAGGAGTGAGGAAGCCAATGATTGTGGGTCTAGCGGGGGAAGAGAAAGTCGATAGAAAAGAAGGGCTATCATGGATAAGCGATGATAAAAGCTATCGTTTGACAGTGGATAAAAGAAAGATAATCTTATAGAGAGAGGGGCTTTGATACCATGTTAAAAATAGGAAGAAGTAAAGAAATGCCCATTGAGTTCATTGATTCATCATCATTTTATACATTGAAGATAGGAGAATTTCCCTTAACTAACCTACGAGATTTTCTCATCGAGTTAGGGAAATCATATCTAAATCCTATCTTCTATCATGCCCCCGCAAGATCGAGCTCCTATCAAGGATGCCGATCTTGAATCGATGTCAATGATGCTGGTTACAAGTGCCCTGCAAGCCAATCACGTGAGTGATGGCATGTGTGACACATTGTGTGATCTTTTTGCTTATGATTAATATTGATATATTCTCACATTATCTGTTACATATATATTGTGATGTCCTTGGTTCTATGCAATGGGAGTCAGATCATTATGAGATCACGATAATAAGATCAATTTATGTTTAAATACAGATCCTAAATAATTTCGGTCATAGGGTACTTAAGAGGGACATTGAGATAACCAGATAGATTGGTGTACTATATACCCGTCTATATGATGGAGGCGGCTGGTCTCATAGCCACTTGTGTAGAGACACTAAGGATATAGTACAGGTGCTCATTGGAGAATGAGTTTACTGATTGATCCGCTTATGGAATGCTGTATGGTTAATGATACTTAATGTCAGACACCGATTCCATAGTCCTAATTGTGTATCTGGACCTTAGACTTGAGACACTAATGATGCCTTATATGAGTACTCATTTCTTTGACACTATACTTACATGTTTGTAGATCTGGTACAATTAGTTATCGAGATTGGTAGTTAACCTTACAAATGTAATTGAGTATCAACAGAGGATCATCCACTCTCAGTATCACAAGAGGAATATCTCATATATGCTTGTTTAGACAAATCCCTGGTCAGGGTCATTCGAATTGAGAGAGAAATAATTCTCCGGGAGAATCCGATCAGAGTGAGACTATGATGGATTCCGTATGTAACCTGATAGTACCATGTCCAATATACAATCTCTGGGATATTAGTTAGATGAGAGATTATAGATACATGGTAACTGAGGATAGATAGGTCCGATGAATTAATCCCCCTGTATCGTCTAGGGACTATGACATAGTGGCCTAGTACGTCCATAGTCGATGAGTCGAGTGAATTACTATGGGGATAATAATTCATTATATCAGAAGGAGTTTTGATGGGAGAGATTCATGGCCAGCTCGATATCGGGCCTAGAGGGTCATACACATATGGTGAATGCTTCAGTGAATAGAAGATTGGATGGAGATCTAATTACCCACTAAGGCATGAGCCCAAGGGTTTTTGGTGGCTCTATATAAATAGGAGGGGAGACTCATAGTTGATAGGCTACAGCTTTAGCCACGACCTCCTATTCTCCTCCCTCCCTCTGAGCAAGAGTTGTAGGGTCAGATTGGAGGAGTTTCGCTGTAGAGATCCATCGTGTGGATACTGCTAGAGAGGAAGACACTTGGCCTCCTTTATCTTCTCCATCCGGATCTGAAATATAGGGATATACGATCTCCCTAGGTAAAATCAATTTCACACGTATCGCAACTTTTTGGTTTTTGTGATTTTTCTCGTGAACCCAATCTTTTGCACGATGATTTGATCTGCATGGGAAACTGATTTTTGTTTTGATTTCCACTACTTATGTGATGCACCCGCTGAAGTTTCCCAACAAATGAATCTAAAGGAAGGAGGCCATTGTGTTATCAATTACGATAAAGATCTGATGGTGGTTGACTTCAGCGGTAATGTCAACCTGGCTGAGAAGGAGGCCGTTGTGTTATCAATCATAATGGTTGACTTCGGCAATAATGTCAGCTTGGCTGAGAAGGAGGCCACTATGTTGTCAACCACAGTGAAGATTTGACGATGGTTGACTTCGATGGTGATGTCAGCCTAGTTGAGAAGGAGTATATGATTCTGTTGAAGCCAAGTTTGATAGTCTGATTAGATCAAACTATCATGCCCCCGCAAGGTCAAACTCCTATGAAGCAAGGAGATCTTGAACCGATGTCAAGAAATCTGAAGGAAGGATACTACTATGTTGTCAACCACGGTAAAGGTCTGACGACAATTGACTTTGGCGGCCATGTAAGCTTAGCTGAGAAGGAGAGTGTAGGCATGGCAGGAAAAGGAGATCTGGCACGGGGCAGGCATAGCAACATGGATGAAGTAGAAGGCATAAGTTGTTCTATTTCTATTGCACTGTGGAAGAAGATACTGGCGATGCCAAAAGAAGAGGTAAGAAGCTGTCGTTGGACAACAGAGGGTTACTATCAGTGGAGGAGAGGTACTAGGAGTCAGCGTCAGCAGGAGTGGTGCACTACTAGTGCCAATCGCTGGAAGATGCTAGCTGTTGCCAACGGAGAGTGGGCGATGGCGATAAGAGGATGAAGAATCGACAGGAGATCATCCATCCTCTATTGCTAGAGATTTGATCAGATAAATAATCTGATCAAAGGAAAGAGTTTGATATCGTTGTGTATGGAGTGCTTGGGATGCTGCTGGGAAGAGAGGCTGGTAGCATCACCTCCAATAGAGGTAGGCTTGATCCGGCTGGCAGTGACCTGGGTGAGCACGAGCGACGGTCGCGAAGTCTGCTGGTTGATGTGGCAACACCTGATGTGTCCCGCTATTCGGGTGGTCGTCAAAGCCTAACTACATCGATGACCTTGCAATGTAGGAGGCTTCTAGGAAAGGGGGTTGCTGCTAAGATGAAGGGGAAGCACAAGCAACCAACGGATCTGAAGGGCCGCATAGTGGAAGAGGGAGAAGCTGAGGCAGGTGGGACGAGAGGGGATGCTATTGGTGTCTTTAATGATGGGGCTGAGGAATGGCTACTTCGAGATAGGGGACACTACGGGTGGCTTCATGGGAGCGATAAGTCAACGGCGAGGGCTACGACAGAAGGGTCTCAGAGAGAAGGATCTCACTAGGCTTGATGGGGCGATTAGAGCGCACCCGTGATCAGGAAGAAGAGATGATCCTGGCAGCTATTTAGCAGCAGATGATTGATCTTCGATTGTTGGGTGAAGATGCTGGCAACATTGAATAGAGGAAGAGAAGATGTTATTATCAGACAGCGAAAGAGAGAAGCAAGTGCTACAGGTCACTGGCGGAACAACAGAGAGAGGAAGTGGCACCTCTCTTGCGGAAGAACAAGGAGGTGTCTAGATCTATTGATGCAGGTTGAGGGCAACGACCACCATAGATAGAGTGTCTATGGTTACTCATTGATGGTGTAGCGATGATGTAGAGGAGGGTCTGCACCAAAGAGGAGAGGTGGCTAGGAGGATAGCAGCGGTCTAGCTGCAGGGTTGTAGAGACATAGTAGAGAGAGCGCATAGGGGGAGGGCGATGCCCTGGGTATCACCGGCTCTACGATCCTTTCTCTATTATGTGGGTGGGTTGCAGCGATGGATCAAGGGTGACGGGCACGGCCAGGGATGAACACGACCAGCAATGAGCGGGACCCAAATCTTTAGATCCTCGAAGGAGAAAGAAAGGTCGTGGCTTTGCAGAAGAGGAGTCGATCGACAGTTGCAGCTTCGCACGCGGCCAAACGTGGTGGGGACTTGCTGTCGTTTGATAGCAAGAAGAAAGCTTGCGAGTAGCGGTGGGATGCTGCAGGAAGTAAATGATGCCACAGGTCACCGACAGAACAACAGAGAGGGATGGGGATCAAATGATGCTAGGGAGATTAGCATCAATTTGGTGTTGGTTCTTGTCCAACATGGCGACAGCAGGTTTCGGTGAGGAAGAGGTGCCCTCAACGTCTTTCACGACCAAGGAGGTTGCAATGGTAGAACAGAGGAGACAGTGGCGGGCACCAGCGAAGCAATGGCACCAGCAATTTTATAGTAGTATTTGGTAGAGGAGTCAACGACGATGGATTGGTGGAGGTAGAAAACATAGATGCCGACAAGGAAGGCGGTTGGAGCCACCAGGACTACACAGGCCACTGGACCTATTTGAGATGAAGAAGGGGCAGTAGATCCATCGTGGGAGAGGCGAGTGGTGCCATCAGGACCACACAGGTCACTGGACCTATTTAAGGCAAACAGGCACCGAAGAAGAGATGCCACAGGATGAGGATCACGTGGAACAACTGCTCCAGCACAGCATATAAGGGAGACAATAGAGAGGATGGTCACCCAGGTCGCTGAATCTCAGAGGACTACCATCGGTAGAGGAGAAGAGCGTGTCGTCGATAGCATCATGAGCGGCACCTGACTCTTGCTAGAGAGGTAGATCTGTACCATTGAGGAGAGAGTTGCCTTTGGAGCTGAGGAAGTAGAGGATGTCCGGGAGGGTGGCGATGGATGACCCTTGGGTACTTGTGGTTTCGCAGCGGGATTGTCCACTGACAAATGGCATAGAAGCTATCGAACCCGATGATGACGAAGATACCGATGTCGATGATAGATATAAAAGCTATCGTTGGACAGTGATAAAGAAAGGTAATGAGAGATTTCTCTTATAGAGAGAGGGGCTCTGATACCATGATAGAAGATAGGATTAAGTTAGGATTTAGATATGATTTCCCCAACTGAATGAGAAAACCATGTAGATTAGTTGAGGGAAATCCTCCTCTTCATATGTATAAATAAATGATAAATCAACTGGGCTTTTCATTCTCATATCATATTCCAACATGGTATCAGAGCCCCTTTCTCTTTTAAGAGAGATTATCTTTTTTTGCTATCAAACGACAACTTCTTTCTTTTTCCTTATCCTCTCTCTCTCTTAAGAAAGATTACTATTACTTTTTCTTATTGTGAAATGATAGCCTCTTGCTAACGATCGAGGCCTTGACGACACGATCGACGACTCCACTCTAGCTCTCTATCGTCAATGTCGATTCCTCTCCTCTATCAGTAGTAGCCCTCTGAGGTCCAGCGATCTGGGTGACCATCCATTATGTTGCGGTTGCCCTGTGCCACACCAACTTCTCAACCAGGCTGACATTGCTACCGAAGTTAATCGCTGTGAGATCTTCACCGCAGTTAACAACACAACAACCTCCTTCCTTCAAATTCATTGACATTGATTCAAGATCAGTATCTTTAGTTCCAGATCGAGGTCCTTACAGGAGCTTGATCTTATAGGGGTATGATAGAAGATAAGATTTAGTTAGGATTTAGATATGATTTCCCCAACTGAATGAGGAAATCTCATAGGTTAATTGAGGGAAATCCTCCTCTTCTTATGTATAAATAAGCGATGAATTAATGAATCAATTGGGCTTTTTATTCTCACATCCTATTCCAACATGTTGAAATAGGAAGAAGTAATAAAAATGCCCATTGAGTTCATTGATTTATCATCAATTTATACAAGTGAAGATAGGAGGGTTTCTCTCAACTAACCTATGTGATTTCCTCATTCAGTTGGGGAAATCATATCTAAATCTTAATTTAATCCTATCTTCTATCATGCCCCCGCAAGATCGAGCTCCTATAAGGACATCGATCTTAAACGAAGGACACCGATCTTGAATCAATGAGAATGAATCTAAAGGAAGAAAATCGATGTTTGTCAACTACGGTGAAGACCTAACGACGATTGACTTCGACGGTGATGTCAGGTTAGCTAAGAAGGAAGCTATTGTGCTATCAACTGTGGTGAGAATTTGACGACGGTTGATTTTGACGATGATGTTAGCCTGGCTGAGAAAGAGCAAACGATTCTACTAGAGCCAAGTTCAAAAATTTGATTAGATCAAACTATCATGCCCCTATAAGATCAAGCTCCTATGAAGGACATAGATCTTGTACCGATACTAATGAATCTATAGGAAGGAGACCGCTATGTTGTCAGCCACAGTGAAGATTCGACGGCAGTTGACTTCGGCGGCTATGTAAGTTGGTTGAGAAGATGCAGGCATGGCAGGAAGAGGAGATTCAGCATAGGGTAGGCATAACAGAATGGATAGAGCAAAAGCTGTCGCTGGACAATGAAAGCAAGTAGACCTCGATGGCAGGAAGAGGAGGTTCGATAGCTACAACAGAAGAAGTAAAGGTTGCTTTGTTTCTGTTGCACTGCAAAAGAAGATGCTGGCGACATCAAAAATGAAAAGGTAATAAGAAGCTATCATTGGATAGCAGAGTGGAGAACTGATAGGGCTGGGATCGACTATCATGGAAGAAGCCATGATGCAGCCAAGCAGCGACAGCGAATAGAAGGTTCTCACTGAGCGAGAAGGTGATACTAAAGGTCGAAAGCGAGGGGAGAAAGATGTAGTAGTGATGCCCTTAGTCTTATTCTCTTTCTCTCTTTTCCCTCTTTTTTTTTACAATTGTTATAGAAAATTGTAGCAAGGTGACTAGAAAAGGGTGGGCACTAGTAGAGAGTGGCTAAGGCGACAAATGGGTAGATGGCAGCAGTTGGGAGTGATTATTACGGTGAAGGACTCAGCTGGGAGTGACGTGTGGCTAATGGAAAAGCCGTAGGAAGCCGAGGATGCAACAGCAGGGGAAGAAGAAGAGGTAGCGGTCAAGCAGCCAACTGGAGGTGACTATGATAGTAGCTAGAGGGTGCTACTGGGAGGGGAAGGAGCGGTTTGTGAGAGATCAAATCCGATGACAGAAGTGGCTAGATTGAGGAGGAGGCCTGGGGTAGGCAGCACACAGGAGATTTCATAGCGGCAGAGGTGTTGGGAAACCTCAGCGGGTGCATTACATGCATAGCAAAAATCAAAACAAAAATCAGTTTCCCACATAAATCAAATCATCGTACAAAAGATTGAGGTCACGAGAAAAATATAAAAATTGATAAAACCATAATGTGAGAGAGATGGCTTTTACCTAGGGAGATCGTATATCCCTATATTCCAGATCCAGATGGAGAAGATGAAGGAGGTTAATCGTCCTCTCTAGCGGTATCCACACGATAGATCTCTACAACAAAACTCCTCCAATCTGATCTCGCAACTCTTGCTCAGAGAGAGGGAGAAGAATAGGAGATAGTGGCTAAAGCTATAGCCTATCAACCATGAGTCTCCCCTCCTATTTATAGAGAGCCACCACAACCCTAGGACTCCTGCCTTAGTGGGCATTGGATCTCCATCCAATAACCCACTAACCTTGCATTATTGGATCTCTATCCAATAATCTCCTTAGGCCTCTAATTAGGCCTTAAGAAAGGAGCTCATCAGCATAAGGTCTCATCTAATGAGAATAGAGGCTAATTGGATCTTCATCCAATCTTCTATTTGCTGAAGCATCCATAATATGTGTGTGACCCTCTAGGCCCGATACCGAGCTAGCCGTGAGTCACTCCCATTAGAACTCCTTCTGATGTAGTGAATTATTATCCCCATAATAATTCACTCGACTCATCTACTATGGACGTACTAGGCCACTACGCCATAGTCCCTAGATGGTATATTGGGGATCAAATCCATCAAACCTGTTTATCTATAATTACTATGTATCTATAATCCCTCATCCAACTAATATCCCAAAGACTGTATATTGGACATGGTACTATTAGATCACATACGAAATCTGTCATAGTCTCGCTCTAATCGGATTCTCCTGAAGAACTCTTTCTCTCTCAATCCGAATGACCCTGGCTAGGGATTTATCTGAGCAAGCACATATGAGATATTTCTCTTATGATACTAAGAGTAGATAATCCTCTATTGACACTCAATTACCTTTGTAAGGTTGGCTACCAATCCCAATAACTAGTTGTACCGGATTTGAAACTTTCCAAACCTATAAGTCTGGCGTCAAAGAAAGGAGTACTCATACAAGACATCCTTGGTGTCTCAAGTTTAAGGACCAGATACACAACTAGGACTTTGGAATCACTGTCTGACATTAGGTATCATTAACTATACAACATTCCATAAGCGGATCAATCAGTGAACTCATTCTCCAATGAGCACCTATACTATATCCTTTGTATCTCCACACAAGTGGCTATGAGACCAGTCGCCTCCATCATATGAATGAGTATATAGTATACTGATCCATATAGTTATCTCAATGTCCCTCTTGAGTAATCTATGACCAAGATTATTTAGGATCTGTGTTTAAAGGTGAATCGATCTCATTATCATGATCTCATCACAATCCGACTCCCATTGCACATAACCAAGGACATCATAATATATATGTTACAAATAATATGAGAATATGTCAATATTAATTATAAGTAAAAAGATCACACAGCGTGTCACACATGCCATTACTCATATGATTGGCTTGTAAGGCACCTATAACCAACAATCTCCCACTTGACCGAAAGCCAATCACCTATGTGTTTGATCCCCATCAGACCCCTGTGACGCTCAAATACAATCTGAGCTAGCGACTTCGTTAGTAGATTTGTAATGTTATCTTCGGATGAAACTCTTTATATTGCTATATCTTTTCGGGTCATGATCGCTCTAATCAGATGGAACCTTCTTAGAACAATTCTGTTGAGACCTGAGTTCCTTTGTTAGAGTTATCACCCTATCGCTGTCACAATATATGGGAGTCAGCTCTACGCTATTTGGTATGACTCCCAAATCCTTGATGAACTTCTTCCTCCAAACCCCTTCCTTTGTTTCTTTTGCTACAGCAATTTGTTCTGCCTCTATGGTCAAGTCAGCAGTAGTATCTTGCATATAACTCTTCCAACTTACTGCTCCTTCATTCAGGGTGAAAGCAAACCCTAAATTTGACTTGCTATCGTCAACGTTGGACTGAAAACTCGAGTCTGTGTAGCCCTCAACTTGGAGGCTACATTCTCCCTATATCAATAAAATATCCTTAGTGCTTCTCAAGTACTTAAGGATATACTTTACTGTCTTTCAGTATTCTAAACCTAGATTTACCTGATACCTGCTCGTGACACTCAGAGCATGTGCCATATCAGGCCTGGTACATAGCATCGCATACATGATAGACCCTATCACTGAGGCATAGGGTATCTCATCCATGTCTGCCCTTTCTTCAGGAGTCTTTGGGGACATACTCCTAGAAAGTGATATTTCATGTCTCATTGGTATGAGACCTCTCTTGGAATTTTCTATGCCAAACCTTTTGATAATGGAGTCTATGTACCTAGACTGGGACAAGCTAAGCATTCTTTTGGATCTATCTCTATAGATCCGGATCCCCAAAATATAGGATGCTTCTCCTAAATCTTTCATAGAGAAGTTTCTGGATAGCCAAGCTTTTACTATGGAGAGCATTCCTAAACCATTCTCAATGATTAGGATGTCATCCATATATAGCATCAAGAAAGTGATAGTGCTTCCACTTACCTTCCTGTACTCACAAGGCTCATCTTCATTCTTAACAAAGTCATAAGATCTGATCACCTCATCAAATCTCATGTTTCAACTTCAGGAAGCTTCAATCCATAAATGGATCTAAGCAACTTGCACACTTTATTTAGACTCTCTTTGGATACAAATCTCTCTAGCCGTATCAAATACACCGCCTCCTCGAGATTGCCATTGAGGAATGTCATTTTGACATCCATCTGCCGATCTCATAGTCATAGTGTACTGCAATGGCCAAAATAATTATAATGGACTTAAGCATGGCTACAGGTGAAAAGGTTTCGTCATATTTAACTTCTTGTCTTTGACGATATCCTTTAGCTACCAGCCTTGCTTTATAGGTCTACTTTTCAATCCACTCTGATCTTCTTCCTGAAGATCCATTTGCAATCGATGGGTACAATACCCTTAGGTGCATCAACAAGATTTCAAACCTTGTTAGAGTACATAAAATCCATCTCAGAATTCATGGCTTATTGCCACTTCCCAGAGTCTATACTTATAATAGCCTCCTCATAGGTCTGAGGATCAATATCCTGTGAGTCATCTCCACTGATATATTTCATATATCTTTCAGGAGCGTGAGATACTCTACTAGACCTATGTAAAGTTGGAACTTGTGTATTAGACACCTGAACAGACTCGGGCTTTGGAATGGTGCTTGAGCTAGGTTCTCTAACCTTACTCAATTCTATCTTGCTCCCACCATTTCCACCAAGAATATGTTCCTTCTCAAGGAACTTGACTCTCTTAGCAAGAAAGACCTTTCGGTCCTCGGGTGATAGAAATAATACCCACAAGTTTCCTTTGGGTATCCCACAAATGTGCACCATTCTGTCCTTGATTTTAACTTATCAAGGTTGTGTCTTCTAACGTGGGTAGGACAATCCTAAATCTTAACAATCTTGAGATCAGACTTCTTTCCTTTCCATATCTTATATGGCATAGATACTACCGACTTTGATGGAACTCTGTTCAGAAGGTTAACTGTGGTCTCTAGGGCATACCCTCGGAACGAGATGGGTAGATCAGCAAAACTCATCATGGACCACACCATGTCTAACAGCATGCGATTCCTCCTTTATGATACACCATTGAGCTGCGGTGTATAAAGAGGTGTCCACTAAGATAAAATCCCATTGTCCCTGAGGAAATGGGTGAACTCTGTACTCAAGTACTCGCCTCCTCGATCTGATCGAAGAGTTTTAATACTTGTTCCAATTTGGTTCTCTACCTCGTTCTTATATTCCCTGAATTTCTCAAAGGCATCAGATTTGTACTTCATTAAGTACACGTGTTCATACCTAGAGAAATCATTAGTGAATGTAATGAAGTATGAGTAACCACCTATAGCTTGAGTCGACATGAGACCACATACATCACTATGTATGAGTTCTAATAACTCAGTGGCTCTCTCTCTCTCCAGTTCCACTAAAAGGAGAGTTGGTCATTTTTCCACGAATGCAAGGTTCACAAGTTGCATATGACTCAATAGTCAAATGGATCTAAGTATCCATCTTTCAACAACTTTTAAATCCTTCCCTCATATATATGACCTAGCCTATAATGTCATAGGTATGCATTATTCACCTCATCTCTTTTCCTCTTAGACATATTTATATTCATGATGTGTAGAGAAGTGTCTAACACATATAAGCCATTTGTAAGGGTCTCTCTAGTGATGATCTCATCAACCATAATTATTGAATAACTATTATTCTTAAAAACTAATTTATATCCACTAATTGTCAAACAAGAGATAGAAATAATATTTTTGATAATAGAGGGAACGAAATAGCATGCATCTAATGCAATAATAGCTTCACCAAGCAGATGTAGGGTGACCTCTCCAACAGCAACTGTAGCAACTCTTGCTCTATTGCCCATCTTGAGGTCCATCTCGCCTCTAGCCAATCTCCTAGGTCTTGCTAGAACCTGCAATGAATTGCAGATATGATAAGCACTCCCGGTATCTAATACCCATGTGTTATCATAAAAATCTGACAAGTGGAGACTGATCATGAATATACCTGAAGCTTCTCCAAGCTTCTGTTTCACCTTATCTGCAAGATAGTCCTTATAGTTCCTGTTTCAATGTCTATCTTGGCCGTATTGGAAGCACTGTCCTTTGTCCTTTGCCGGGTCTTTCTTAGCAACCTTTGCCTTACCTAGTCTTTATTTGCCATTGCCCTTCTTAAGGGTCTTGCTGGTCTTCCTTTTCCTTTTGGTCTCACTAATATAGAGAATTAGCTTCTCCTTCTTGATAGCACTCTCAGCTTCCCTTAACATATTGAGGAGCTCAAAAAGAGTCACCTCAAACTTGCTCATGTTAAAATTCATTATGAAGTGAAAAAAGTAATTTGGTAGGAACTGAAGTATAAGATCAATGCATAGGTTATCCTCTAGGACTATTCCGAGACCTATGAGTTTCTCATCCACTCTATCATCTTTAGGATATGGTTCTCAATCAATGTCCCTTTTGTCATCCTGGCTTGGAAGAGTCTCTTACATATCTTATATCTTTGAGTTCTTTCTTGTTTCTCAAACAGCTAGCGGAGATGAAGAAGGATAGAATTTGCATCCATACTCTCATGTTGCTTCTGTAACTCAGGAGTTATGGAGGCCGATCTATAACATTTTGCCAATGTAGAATCATCTATATACTTCACACAGCGAGCGATCTCATCCTCACTTGCCCCTTCTTCCGGCGTGGGCACAATTGTATCAAGGACATATGCGATTTTCTTAGCTGTGAGAATAATTCTCAAATTGTGGAGCTAATCTATATAGTTTAGACCAGTAAGGCGGTTGGTATCAAGTATGCCACGTAGGGGGTTTATGAGTAATATGTTTATGAAAAATAAGATATAGTAAAAAATAAAAAACATGCAGACTTTCTAGAAAATACTAATTAACATATGGACTTCTATCTTAATGTACTCCCACTATTTTCCTAGTAATCATATGACACCCTTGACAGACTCCTAGTGGGGATCGAGATCCAATTGGCGTCTTAATGCAATCTCGAGGGACTCGACTAGCTACACTAAGTCCAAAAGGTAGACAACTCTTGTCAATCACAACACCTTGTGATTCCCATCATGTTCGGCCTCTGAATCATTATGGTCTTGACTGCTCGACCAGCCATGAAGTTCAGTTAAGTCATCACCATGGTTACAAGATGAGTCTAATTTGATGGATATGCTCTCGATTGCTCGACCAAGTCACTGGTGACATATATATCATAGGCAAGAACTCGATCACGTAGATAGGTGAGCCTCGAGTGACTCGACCAACTCAACCTATATTGGGATTCAATTTCTTTCTATAACGATGGATGGCCACGTGAGTCAATCTTATAGCCTCACACTTACCAACTTAATATTATCGTATGAGGGGTTTTTATTTTCTATCGGTCTCCTAATATATCATGTGACACAAATAGATATTTAATATATATCTACATTATATGCATATATATATATATATATATATATATATATATATATATATATATATATATATATATATATATATATATATATATATATATATATATACACATATATCTAGTAGGTGTATAACACATCACACATGCAAGCCATACCGGATGATCATGAGCCATTACCTAATATGATTAAGCCCGAGCCAATGGGCCTAATCACTCACAATATGATCTATGTGTGCATCGGCGCATCTCTATGTCTTGTGATTGTTGATCTCGTCATCATCGGTTTCATCGGATCGTCGCATCATCATGCGTCATAATCTCCCGTCACGGCATCATGGGTCTCACTATCATCTCCACACTCCCGACGCGCCTCTCAATGTAATAATAATAATAATAATAATAATAATAATAATAATAATAATAATAATAATAATAATAATAATCACAATTACACACATAACAACATATGGCTCATGATCATCTATCCACATTATACATCACATGTACATCACATCATATGTAGGATTATAAGATATAAATAATAATTAATTAAACTAATTAATTAATTCTTTTTTTGGAAATCAAGATATGCTTGAAATTTTTAAAATTATTAAGGGCATGTTTGTAATTATGGATGAGAGGATAATCCTCAAAATTTCTACAATTATTGAGGGTATTATGGGAATTATGTACAGGGGCAGGATCATCCTTTTCTCCAAAGGATGCCCTAACCCCTCTTTCCCCTCGTGTCCGCCTCACGGCGGCCCGGTACCGTCCGCCAAGGGGTGGCCACCGTGGTTGGCGCCACCGCCCTTGCTAGTGGCGGTGGCGTGGGCTGCGGGTGCCTTACAACCGCCCCTTTGCGTGCAGCCAGCTCGCCCGCGGCCGGCCGTAGTTGGTCGTGCCCATGGGCGGAGCTTTTGCCCACAGGCGCCACCCCTGCGGATGGCTATTGCCCCTTACGGGCCCTGCTGGCCTCCCTTTCAGGTTGGCCCTGGCCACAACTAGCCACCCCATTGCAAGGGCCTTGGCCGCGGCCTAGCCGTGGGTGGCCGGGCCCTGCATGGGGGCTGGCCGTGGCTAGCCGCCCCTCCTCCTCGCTGCCTTCGCTACGAAAATGTAGCAAGAACATGTAGAACGATTCTACACGATACAATCTCATCACACATAGTTTAAAACCAATCTTTCACACGAACACCTTGGCTCTGATACCACTACTGGGAAACCTCAATGGGTGCATCACATGCACAGTGGAAATGAAAATAAAAATCGATTTCTCACGTAGATCAAATCGTCAAGCAAAAGATTGCAGTCGTAAGAAAAATGCAAAAATCGATAAAACCACGATATGAGAGAGATTGATTTCACCTAGGGAGATCGTATATCCCTGTATTCCAGATATGGATGAAGAAGATGAAGGAGGTCAAGCATCCTCCTTTCTAGCGGTATCTACACGATGGTTCTCTACAACGAAACTCCTCTAATCTGATCTTGCAACTCTTGCTCAAAGGGAGGGAGGAGAATAAGATGTGGTGGCTATGAGTCTCCACTCCTATTTATAGAGAGCCATCAAAAACCCTATGGCTCCTACCTTAGTGGTATTGGATCTCCATCCAATAACCCACTAACCTTGCATTATTGGATCTCTATCCAATAATCTCCTTAGGCCTTTAATTAGGCCTTAAGCAGAGAACCCATTAGCATAGGATCTTATCTAATAAGAATAGGGGCTAATTGGATCTCCATCCAATCCTCTATTCGCTGAAGCATCCACCATATGTGTGTGACCCTCTAGGCTCGATACCGAGCTGACCGTGAGGTACTCCCATCAGAACTCCTTCTGATATAGTAAATTATTATCCCCATAATAATTCACTCGACTCATCAACTATGGACGTATTAGGCCACTACGCCATAGTCCCCAGACGGTATAAGAGGGATCATATCCATTGGATATGGTACTGTTAGGTCACATATAGAATCTGTCATAGTCTCGCTCTAATCGGATTCTCCCAGAGAACTCTTTCTCTCTCAATTCGAATGACCCTGGCCAGGGAATTGTCTAAGCAAGCACATATAAGATATTTCTCTCGTGATACTGAGAGTGGATGATCCTCTATTGACACTCAATTGCCTTCATAAGGTTGGCTACTAATCTCGACAATCAGTTATACCAGATTTGAAACTTTTCAAACCTGTAAGTCCGATGTTAAAGAAAGGAGTACTCATACAAGGCATCCTTGGTGTCTCAAGTCTAAAGACCAGATACACAATTGGGACATGGAATCATTATCTGACATTAGGTATCATTCGTCATATAACATTCTATAAGCATATCAATCAGTGAACTCATTCTCCAATGAGCATTTGTACTATATCCTTAGTGTCTCCACACAAGTGGCTATGAGACCAGCCACCTCCATCATATAAATGGGTATATAGTACATTGATCTGTCCAGTTATCTCAATGTCCCTCTTGAGTAGCCTATAACCAGGATTATTTAGGATCTATGTTTAAAGATAAATCGATCTCATTATCATGATCTTATCACGATCTGACTCCCATTGCACATAACCATGGATATCACAATATATATGTAACAGATAATATGAGAATATGCCAATATTAATCATAAGCAAAAAGATCACACAGCTTGTTACACGTGCCATTACTCACATGATTGACTTGCAGGGCACCTGTAACCAGCAAGAGGCGGTGGCTATGGAGGTAGAGGTGACTACGAGCGTGAGGCAGTGGAGAGTAACAACCACCATGGTGGTGGCAATGGCGTTAGGGCTATGGCCAAGATTGCAAAACATTCTACATAAAAAAAATGAAATTATTGAAGAACTTCGAAGTAGAAACAACTAACATGAAAATGATGCCCCAAAGTTTGGTGATGATACACCTCCTCACCTAAAGGAGTTGGGAAGATTTCGAGCAAGGTATAGAGACTAAAACAAGTAGCAAAACAAATACAATCTAAAGTTAGATATACCAGAGTTTGAAAGTAAAATTAATATTGATGATTTTATTGATTGACATAATACAATAGAAAGAATATTCAATTTTAATAAATCACCAAAATAAAAAAAAGGTAAAGCTTGTGGCACTAAGACTTAAAAGGAATGTATCTTTTTAGTGAAAAAATCTAAAGAAGCAAAGAGAACGTAAGGGGAAGAGTAACATCGTGACATGAGAGAAAATAAAAAGGGAGTTGAAGATAAAATATTTACCTAACAACTATAGGCAATAGATCTTTCTTAAAATCCATGATTTCAAGCAAAAATATCTTAGTATAAAGTACATAATAAAATTCAATAATCTCATGTTAAAATGAGAGCTTGTGGAACCAAAAGAGCAAACCATTGCAAGATACTTAAGAGGTCTGAAATATGAGATTACCAAAGTTGTTCAACTCCAATCATATTGATCTTTCAATGATGTGAGCAAGCTGCCTTTAGAAGTGGAGAAACAACAAAATTTTGAAAAGGATTCTCAATATAGGACGAAAGATGGTTATATGAGAGGGAAAATTTTTAAGCCTACTCTCGAAAGCAAAGTGGTGTCAAAGGTGTAAGACAAAGGTGAAGGATCAGTTAGCAGTAAACAACCACCTAATTCTTCTACACCAAGTGGTAAAAAATGCCTCAAATGTTATGGTTTTAGGCATATTGCTTCAGATTATCCAAATAGAAGGATTATTACATTGATTGAAGAACATACTGATGAAAGAGATCAAGCAATGATAAACCAAAATATGATAATGATGAGGAAGATGTTACTTATGCTGATCATAGTTTGTCTATTATATTATAATGTAGCTTACAAGTGTCCTTGTGTGACTAAAGATAAAAGTTAGGTGAGAAAGAACTTATTTCACACCAAATGCATTTCTCATGGCAAGTTGTGCTTGATGATCATTGATAGTGGCAACTTTGATAATGTTGTATTTTTGGAGATGGTGCAGAAGCTAAAGTTAGACATAATCCCTTATCCACATCCTTACTGACAATGTTGACTGCAAAAGGGGAATGACACTAAAGTAATAAAGATGGAAGCTGCTGCTAGTCAGTTGCGCTAGCACTACCTAATTCTAGACGACAGGTACCTGACATAGGATCCTCGACAAGCAGGTTCTGTAATTTTCTACCCGAAGCAGCAGTACAATCAGATCCATCACCTATTTTAATGTTAGAAGTGCATATACTTCCATCTCCAATTTCTTCACGATCACACTCAAAAGATTTGTTCCTATCCATTGATGGGCTTGTCGAATTAGGCTTACCATCAGTGCTAATGCCTGAAACCTGTCCTCCAGTATCTAGTTTGTCCTCAAGTGGAGTAGCTCCACCCTTATGCCCCTCCACTTCTGTTGATCTACACACAGAAGAACATTTATCTATTTTTTCTTCCTTAGGCTTCACTCAACATATACAGGATTTTTCAATTTTATGATAACTCACACATAAAGTAGTTGTTTATGTTGTTGTTGGCATAAAAACTATAATGATGTAAATTATTATATGAAAAAAATTATTATGTCAGGATTGGAATCAAATAATACTATATCTGTTTACGATGCGTACCTTTAGATGTCATCTGATTGAGATCCAATTAGATCTTCAAGAGCATCACCCGTTGGATTTGAATAATGTTGAGGTATCGATCTATAAGAGGAACCACCTTAATTGATGATTTTGGGAGATTAAGAGGATAACCATAATCTCTTGATCTAAATCAAGATAACAACCGTTATCTCTTGATCTATTCACCCCCGTGTCGTGTCTTTTCGTGCATTGGGTTTATAGTAAGTCCTGTCCATAGGCAAGAGTAGAGGGTCTAGGGTAAGTAATTAGGAGAGTTCCTTCCATCAAGGGCATTATCTAAAATATCCCGATATAATATGGACTTTATTTAATACTGACTAATATCTTTTATTAGAATCCAAATAATCCATAATATATCTTATTTAATTAATAAATGATCATATAATCTTACATTCTCCCACTTGGCCCATTAATTGATAAGATATAAAAGATGTCCAAAATCAAAATAAATAAAATAAAATTTATTTGAAAATAATTTTATATAATTGTATTCTGAAAATTTTGAAAAGATATTTTATACATGGCCATGATTTTAAAAATAAGCCAATAAGTCCAATAAGCATAATAATACTATATTCAGTCCAACTATCAATGTGAGTCATAGTGGTTGTATGTCATCAATGTCACACTTCCTTCTATGTACTACAACACTGTTAGTCTTTCCTTATGTAGTCTATAATGACCCCCGTAATTTGTCTTATCAAGACAATCATGTTTCTTGTATTCAACAATAATATTCATAAACATAAACACAAACAATATAGCAAAAACAAATAACTTTAATTATGTAAAAAATATCAATAATAGCATCCACTTAAACTTGTATCACCATATCCTTTGTGACTTGCTCACAAGCCTCATTCTAATAACATGTTCTTTAAATATTTTACACTACAAAGCTTTAGTAAATGGATCAGCAATCATCATAGTCGTGCTTAAATTTTCAATTGAAACTTGTTGTTTCTGGACTCTTTCTCTAACCACCAAGTACTTTATCTCAATGTGCTTGGAACTACTAGAGTAATTGTCATTCTTAGAGAAGAAAACTGCTGCAGTATTATTACAAAATATCTTCAACGGGTTGACAATTGAGTCGACCACACCAAGTCCTGAGATAAAATTTCACAACCATAAAGCTTGATTTGTGGCATCAAAGCATGTCACAAATTTACCTTCCATCGTAGATGTTGCAATAAGTGATTGTTTTATACTTTTTCAAGAAATTACCCTACCAGCCAACATGAACACAGATCCTGAAGTGGATTTCCTGCTATCGAGGTAATTTGTAAAATCAGCATCTATATATCCCATTACTTCAAGCTGATCTGATCTTATATATGTGAGCATATAATCCTTTGTCCCTTGTAGATATCTCATTATTTTCTTTGCAGCTTTTCAATGTTCCATTCCTGGGTTACTCTGGTATCTACCCAGCATTGCTACTGCAAAACTGATATCTGGCCTTATACAGGTTTGAGCATATAATAGACTTTCAATTGCGCACCGATAACGAATATTCTTCATTTGATCAATTTCTAAGTCATTCTTTAGGCATTGGTTTTGGCTGAATTTTTCACCTCTAGTAATAGGTGTATCATTGGCTTTACAAAGCTGCATATTAAACCTTTCCAAGATACGATTAATATAACCTTTCTGAGACAATCCTAACAAACCTTAAGATATGTCCATGAATATCTCAATGCCAATAATATAGGATGCCTCATTCATATCAACCATCTTAAAATTCTTATTGAGAAATATCTTGGTTTCATGTAACAAACCAAGATTACTACTAGCAAGCAATATATCATCCACATATAAGACCAATATAATAAACTTACTCCCACTAACCTTTAGATATATACATTGATCAACAGTATTTTCCTTAAATCCGAAGGAAGTAAGGGTATCATGAAACTTTATATACCAATGTCTGGAAGCTTGTTCAAAGCTATAAATGAATTTCTTAAGTTTGCAAGCCAAATTTTCCTTTCCCTTTCATATAGATTTTCTCATATAGATCCTCATTCAGAAATAATATTTTCACATCCATCCGATGTAACTCAAGATCATAATAAGCTACTAATACCATGATGATTCTCAATGAGTCCTTTCGAGAAATTGGAGAGAATGTCTCATGGTAGTCAATGCTCTCTTTCTGAGAAAAATCTTTGGTCACAAGTCTGGCTTTATATCGTTCGATATTACCCACCGAATCACGTTTAGTCTTAAAGACCCATTTATAACAGACTCTTTTACAATTATTGGGCAATTCAACGAGTTTCCAGAAACCATTCTGGTCCATTGATTTTAACTCATCTTTCATTGCATCATACTATTTTTCAGAATCATTACTTTCTATGGTTTGTGAAAATGATAAGGGGTCCCTTTTCATTCCTTTATCAAAATCTGATTCTTGTAGATATACCACATAATCATCAGAAATGACATATATTTTTTTTTCTTTGAGATCTTCTCAAATCTGTCAATTGTGATTGTTTTACAAGACTATCAACGGCAACATCAACATCATGTGAGAATTCATCAATGTTATTTTGTTGTTCACCCTCATTAATTCTCTTATTGATTTGAGGAAAAATAATTTCTCAAATAGGGGATAATATAGGAGAAGAAGCCTGAATCTCCTCAATATCAAAATTAATCCTTCGAGACTTTTGACTCCCACTGATTTAATCATTTTCTAGAAATTTTGTATTACCAGATTCTACTATCCTCATATTATGATTAGGGCAATAAAATCTATATCCCTTGGATCTTTCTGGGTAACCAATAAAATATCCAAAAATTATTCTTGGATCCAATTTCTTTTCATGTGGATTGAATACTTTTATCTCTACAGGACACTCCCAAATATGTAAATGTCTCAAATTGGATTTTCTATCAGTCCATAACTCAAATGGAGTTGATGGAACTGATTTATTAGGAACCCTATTCAGGATATACATAGCTGTCCTAAGAGCATCACCCCACATTGACTCAGGTACAGAGGAATAACTCATCATACTCCTAACCATATCCATAAGAGTACAATTTCGCCTTTCAGGAATATCATTCTGCTGTGGCACACCTGGTAATGCATACTGAGTACAAATACCCCGTTGTTCTAAGAATCTAGTAAAAGGACCAATATTCTGACCTGATTCATCATATCTACCATAAAATTCACCACCCTTGTCAAATCTGATAATTTTAACTTTTCTGTTTAATTATCTCTTAACCTTATTTATGTACACTTCAAGAATGTCAATGGCCTAAGACTTTTCATGTATTAGATAAACATAGTCATTTCTGGACAGGTCATCTATAAATGTGATGAAGTACCTTTCTCTACTAAAACAAAGAATATAGAGTGGTCCATAGATATTAGTATGAATAATTTCAAGAAGTTCTTTACTTCTAGTAGCATTTTTCTTTGTATGCTTAATTTACTTTCCTTTAATGCAATCTATGCAAACATCAAAATCAGTGAAGTCCTCAAGTGGAGTAGCTCCACCACCATTATGCTCCTCCACTTCTGCTGGTCTACACACAGAAGAACATTTATCTTCTTTTTCTTCCCCAAGCTTTACCTCAACATTGATACAGGATTCTCTAATTTTATGAGAACTCACACATAAAGTAGTCGATTATGTTGTTATTGGCATAAAAACTATAATTATGTAAACTATTATGCAGAAAAAAAATTATTATGCTAGGATTGAAATCAAATAATACTAGATCTATTTATGATGCGTACCTTTAGATGTCATCTGATTAAGATCTAATTAGATCTTCAAGAGCACCGCCCGTTGGATCTAAATAACATCGAGATATCAATCTGCAAGAGGAACTAGAATAGATCTAGACCCCTTCTCCTCTCTTCCTATCCTTTCACAAGATCACCTTAATTGATGGTTTTGGGAGATCAAGAGGGTAACCATAATCTCTTGATCTAAGTTAAAAGGATAATTGTTATCTCTTGATCTATTCACCCCCGTGCCATGCCTTTTCGTGCCTTGGGTTTATAGTAGATCTTGTCCATTTATAGGCGAGAGCAGAGGGTCTAGGGTAAGTAATTAGGAGAGTTCCTTCCATCAAGGGCATCCCCTAAAATATCCCAATATAATATGGATTTTATTTAATATTAGCTAATATCTTTTATCAAAATCTAAATAATCCATAATATATCTTATTTAATTAATAAAGGGCCGCATAATCTTACATTCTCCCACTTGGCCCATTAATTGATAAGATATAAAAGATATCCAAAATCAAAATAAACAAAACAAAATTTATTTGAAAATAATTTTATATAATTGTATTCTAAAAATTTTAAAAAGGTATTTTATACATGGCCATGATTTTAAAAATAAGCTAATAAGTCCAATAAGCATAACAATACTATATTAAGTCCAACTATCAATATGAGTCATAGTGGTTGTATGTCGTCAATGTCACACTTCCTTCTATATACTAAAACACTATTAGTCTTTCCTTATATAGTCTATAATGATCCTTATAATTTGTCTTGTTAAGACAATCATGTTTCTTGCATTCAACCATAATATGCATAAACATAAACACAAACAAGATAGCAGAAACAAATAAGTTTAATTATGTAAAAAGAAATGTCAATAATAGCATCTACTTAAACATGCACCACCATATCCTTTATAGCTTACTCACAAGCTCCAAGAACATATTTTTTAAATGTTTTACACTACAAAGCTTTAGTAAATAGATCAGCAATCATCATAGTGGTGCTCAAATTTTTAATGGACACTTGTTGTTTCTGGACTCTTTCTCTAACCACCAAGTACTTTACCTCAATATGCTTGAAACCACAAGAGTACTTGCCATTCTTAGAGAAGAAAACTGCTGCAGTATTATCACAAAATATCTTCAGCGACTTGGCAATTGAGTCAACCACACCAAGTCCTGAGATAAAATTTCACAACCATAAAGCTTGATTTGTGGCCTCAAAGCATGCCACAAATTTACCTTCCATCGTAGATGATGCAATAAGTGATTGTTTTATACTTTTCCAAGAAATTACCCCACCAGCCAGCATGAACACAAATCGTGAAGTGGATTTTCTACTATCGAGGCAATTTGCAAAATCAGCATCTAAATATCTCGTTATTTCAAGCTGATCTGATTTCCTATATGTGAGCATATAATCCTTTGTCCCTTGCAGATATCTCATTACTTTCTTTGCAGCTTTCCAATGTTCCATTCCTGGGTTACTCTGGTATCTACCTAGCATTGCCACTGCAAAACTGATATCTGACTTTGTACAGGTTTGAGCATATAATAGACTTTCAATTGTGTACCCATAAGGAATATTCTTCATTTGATCCATTTCTAAGTCATTCTTCGGGCACTGGTTTTGACTGAATTTTTCACCTCTAGTAATAGGTGTATCATTGGCTTTACAAAGTTGCATATTAAACCTTTCCAAGATACGATTAATATAACCTTTCTAAGATAATCCTAACAAACCTTGAGATCTGTCCCTGAATATCTCAATGCCAATAACATAGGATGTCTCATTCATATCAACCATCTTAAAGTTCTCGTTGAGAAATATCTTAGTTTCATATAACAAACCAAGATCACTACTAGCAAGCAATATATCATCCACATATAAGACTAATATAATAAACTTACTCTCACTAACCTTCAGATATATACACTGATCAACAATATTTTCCTTAAATCCGAAGGAAATAATGGTATCATGAAACTTTATATACCATTGTTTGGAAGCTTGTTTAAGGCCATAAATGGATTTCTTAAGTTTGCAAGCCCAACTTTCCTTTCTCTTTTCTATGAATCCTTAAAGTTGTTCTATATAGATTTTCTCATCTAAATCCCCATTCAGAAATGATGTTTTCACATCCATCTGATGTAACTCAAGATCATAATAAGCTACTAATGCCACGATGATTCTCAATGAGTCCTTTCGAGAAATTAGAGAGAATGTCTCATGGTAGTCAATGCCCTCTTTCTGAGAAAAACCTTTGGCCCCAAGTCTGGCTTTATATTGTTTGATATTGCCCACTGAGTCACGTTTAGTCTTAAAGACCTATTTACAATCGACTCTTTTATAATTATTGGGCAATTCACAAAGCTCCCAAACACCATTCCGGTCCATTGATTTTAACTCATCTTTCATTGCATCATACCATTTTTCAGAATCATTACTTTCTATGGCTTGTGAAAATGATAAGGGGTCTCTTTTCATTCTTATATCAAAATTTGATTCTTACAGATATACCACATAATCATTAAAAATAGCATTTTTTTTTTCTTTGAGATCTTCTCAAAGCTGCCAATTGTGATTGTTCTACAAGACTATCAGTAGCGACATCAATATCATGTGAGAATTCATCAATGTTGTTTTGTTGTTCACCCTCATCAATTCTCTTATTGATTTGAGAAACAACAATTTCTCGAATAGGGGATAATATAGGAGAAGAAGCTTGAATCTCCTCAATATCAAAATTAATCCTTCGAGGCTTTTGACTCCCACTGATTTTACCATTTTCTGGAAATTTTACATTACCAGATTCTACTATCATCATATTATGATTAGGGCAATAAAATCTGTATCCCTTGGATCTTTTTGGGTAACCAATAAAATATCCAAAAATTATTCTTGGATCCAATTTCTTTTCATGTGGATTGAATACTTTTATCTCTACAGGACACTCCCAAATATGTAAATGTCTCAAATTGGATTTCCTATCAGTCCATAACTCAAATGGAGTTGATGGAACTGATTTGTTAAGAACCCTATTCAGGATATACATAGCTGTCCTAAGAGCATCACCCCACATTGACTCAGGTACAGAGGAATAACTCATCATACTCTTAACCATATACATAGCTGTCCTAAGAGCATCACCCCACATTGACTGTGGCACACCTGGTAATGCATACTGAGTACAAATACTGTTTGATATTGTCCACCGAGTCACGTTTAGTTTTAAAACCTATTTACAACCGACTCTTTTACAATTATTGGACAATTCAATAAGTTCCTAGACATCATTCCGGTCCATTGATTTTAACTCATCTTTCATTGTATCATATTATTTTTCAGAATCATTACTTTCTATGGCTTGTGAAAATGATAAGGGGTCACTTTTCATTCCTATATCAAAATCTGATTCTTGCAGATATATCACATAATCATCAGAAATGACATATTTTCTTTTTATTTGAGATCTTATCAAATCTATCAATTGTGATTGTTCTACAAGACTATCAGCGGCGACATTAACATCATGTGAGAATTCATCAATATTATTTTGTTGGTCACCTTAATCAATTCTCTCATTGATTTGAGGAATAATAATTTCTCAAATAAGGGATAATACAGCATAAGAAGTCTGAATCTCCTCAATATCAAAATTAATCCTTCGAGACTTTTGACTCCCACTGATTTTACCATTTTCTAGAAATTTTATATTACCAGATTCTACTATCCTTATATTATGATTAGGTCAATAAAATCTGTATCCGTTGGATCTTTCTGGGTAACCAATAAAATATCCAGAAATTATTCTTGGATCCAATTTCTTTTCATGTGGATTGAATACTCTTATCTCTACAGGACACCCCCAAATATGTAAATGTCTTAAATTAGGTTTCCTATCAGTCCATAAATAAAATGGAGTTAATGGAACTGATTTACTAGGAACCCTGTTCAGGATATATATAACTATTCTAAGAGCATCACCCCACATTGACTCAGATACAAAGGAATAACTCATCAGGCTCCTAACCATATCTATAAGAGTACGATTTCGCCTTTCAGCAACACTGTTCTGCTATGGCACACTTGGTAATGTATACTGAGTACAAATACCCCGCTATTATAGGAATCTAGCAAAAGGACCAATATTCTGATCGGATTTATCATATCTACCATAAAATTTACCATCCCTGTCAGATCTGACAATTTTAACTTTTCTATCTAATTGTCTCTCGATCTCATTTATATACACTTCAAGAATATCAACGGTCTGAGACTTTTCATGTATTAGATAAACATAGCTATATCTAGACAGGTCATCTATAAATGTGATGAAATACCTTTCTCCACTAAAACAAAGAATATGGCGTGGTCCGCAGATATCAGTATGAATAATTTCAAGAAGTTCTTTATTTCTTGTGGCATTTTTCTTTGTATGCTTAGTTACCTTCCTTTAATGTAATCTATGCAAACATCAAAATCAGTGAAGTCCTCAAGTTTAGTAGCTCCACCACCATTATGCCCCTCCACTTCTGCTGGTCTACACACAGAAGAACGTTTATCTACTTTTTCTTCCCCAGGCTTTACCTCAACATTGATATAGGATTCTCCAATTTTATGAGAACTCACACATGAAGTAGTCAATTATGTTGTTGTTGGCATAAAAAATATAATCATGCAAACTATTATGCAAAAAAAATGATTATGCTAGGATTGAAATCAAATAATACTAGATCTGTTTATGATGCGTACCTTTAGATGTCATCTGATTGAGATCCAATTAGATCTTCAAGAGCATCGCCCATCAAATCTGAATAACGTCGAGATATCAATCTGCAAGAGGAACTAGAATAGATCTAGACCCCTTCTCCTCTCTTCCTATCATTTCATAGGACCACCTTAATTGATAGTTTTGGAAGATCAAGAAGATAACCATAATCTTTTGATCTAAATTAAGAGGATAGCTATTATCTCTTGATCTATTCACCCCCGTGTCATACCTTTTCGTGTCTTGGGTTTATAGTAGGTCTTATCTATTTATAGACGAGAGCAGAGGGTCTAGGGTAAGTAATTAGGAGAGTTCCTTCCATCAAGGATATCTCCTAAAATATCTTAATATAATATAAATTTTATTTAATATTGACTAATATCTTTGATCAAAATTTAAATAATTTATAATATATCTTATTTAATTAATAAAATATCACTTAATCTGGATCATCATTGGATTTATTTTCCTGCAATTGCATATCATTTCTAATGTCACTTGTAAAGCTGGCCCCAACATCTTGTCATCGATCTGTAGCTAGCACGAACCAAAACTCCTCGCTTGCTTCTCAGAATTGGCATCAGCAGCTTCATCATCATGGACGTTTCTTTGAAATATATCACTATTACATGATTGCTTCAATTTGGACTCACTATTTCAAGTACAAATATCTTCTAGTGCAATTGAACTTCCAGGTGACTCAATGGGAGATATTATAACAGACTTGGAAATTTCCCTTGCTGCTATAGTAGCAGGTTTTCTTTGTTTATCCCATGTCAACCCCAATAGCCAAAGGAGTGCTACCTTCAGAGCACTTGGCACAGCTTTCCATCGACGCATGAATAGAACTAAAAGAATTTCTTATTCTAAGTTCAATCAAGGAAACATCATTTTCGTTCCATGATGATGAACAGATAGTTTTGAAACTTTATTAGTTTTCTTATCAATTCTGTTATGTTCTTGACAATAATTTAAATGGGTGTTCGGACATTCGCCTAAACGCTCGGGCGAGGCGAGGCGAGGTGAGGCCTGAGTGCCTCGCTCAATCCCCAGGCGACGCACTTCAAAGATGTGTCACCTGGGCGCTCGCCCACGCCCAGATATCGGGCACTTCGGGCGAGCGCCCGAGTTAATCCAAGCGATCAAACCAGGCTTTTAGCTTTAGTTCGATCGTTCACGTCAGTTGGTTCAATCGAACCAACTAACGTAGCTATATATATTTTGTTAGTCAACTTAATCCTCATCTCGAATCGGGATTATGCCGCTAACATCTCGCTGCTGCCACTGCCGCTGTCTTCGCTGCTATCGTTGCTCTTCGCTACCATTGTTGCTCTCACCTGAGCACCCGAGAACCTGGTTTGGTCGCCTAGATTATATCGCCAATACCGTCACTACTCTCGTTTCTCTTCGTCGCATCACTGTAGTCACTGGTCTTCGCTATCATCGCTATCACTGCTGTCGCTCACCACCATCACTGTCACTGCGCGCCCCCCCCCCTCTCACCTTTGATCAGGTCAGCTCGTCACCTCGTTTCTACTGTTAACAATATACTGTATATTAACACTTAACACTATAGTATACTGTTAAGTTAACTAATTATTAATAATATACTATAATTTTAATAGTATAATAGTATACTATTAATATTACTGTTAACACTTAACAGTATGTTGTATAATGTATATTAAGTATTAACAGTATATGGGACTATTAACAGTACTTTAATAGAATTTTAATAGTATATTATTAATTTATTATTAACAATATATTATTAAATAGTATACTAATAATAATATTTTTATTTATTAGTTTAGTAATATATTATATCAATTTTAAATTTTAATAATACTAATCTTTATTTATTTAAAATTATTGTTAGGTTTCCAAGATAAATGGCAAGTATACATAGCAACACAATTAATTTTCCAGTGACATTAAAAAAAGAGGGAAGTAGTGATAATATTACTAGAGGTGAGATTTTTCATGCAAAATAATATTTAGTAGGAAATTTTAAAAATGCAGCAGCTTGTAAAAAGTGTACACCTAAGGTAAAAGAAGAGTTTCTGACTTACATGAATGAGAAAAAAAAAGTAAAAAAATGAATCTTATAAAAATTTACTAGAAGATAATGTTGAACATATCAGGGATGATGAAGAAGATTATTCCATAAGTGTCAACCCAAATAAAAAAAATATACATGACAGAGGAGGAAAAGAAGTTATGAGCATTACTACTAAGAAGGGTAAAAGGAGACCGATGGATCTATATATATTTCAAGAATCATAGAAGCAACAAGGGCACATAGGAGGTTCAAAATTAAGACAAACAAGTAAAAGTGATGCTTACAATAAAGAAATAAGAAGAATAATAATTCAATACATTACTCGCCTTTTCTATCATGTTGGTCTTTCACTTAGTGCCACTCGTCTAGATAATTTTAAGGAGATAATTTAGGCTATTGGAAGATATGGTATAGGACTAAAATCTCTAAATTATTATGAGATATGAGTTCCACTATTGAAAAAAGAATTGGAGTATACAAATGATTTATTGAAGAGCCATAAAGAATCATGAGCAATACATGGTTGCTCTATTATATCAGATTCTTGGACCGATAGAAGATGCAGGAGTATAATTAATTTTATGATTAATTTTTTTTAGTGAATATGTTTGTGAAGTCAATATATGCTTCATATTTTATGAAATTTGGAGACAAGATATATGATTTGTTTGACAAATTTGTAAAAAAAAATTGGAGAAAAAGTATCATCTAAATCATAACTGACAATGAAAGCAACTATGTATTAGTTGGTCATATTTTTTAAAATATTTTTAATATTTTATTTATTTTATCTTCAATTAAATCTTATAATTTTTTTATCTTTTATCTCAAGTAAACTACTTGAATAAAAAAGATAATACTTATATTGGACTCCACGTGCGGTACATTATATCGATTTAATATTGAAAGATATTAAAAAGATTCTGGACATCAAGAAAATATTAGAAAGGGCAATCTTTATTGTTGGTTTTCTTTATAATCAAAGTAGAGCTTTGAACATTATGAGAGAATTCACAAAGAAATAGTAAGATATGATGTCACTCGATTTGCTACATTATTTTTTATGTTACATAGTGTGCATCATCAAAAATATAATCTAAGAAACATGTTTACTTCTAAAAAATTAGTGATAAGTAAATGTGCAAAAGAAGTACAAGGTAAGAGAGCCACTGATATCATCTTAATGTTATTCTTTTGAAATCATGTGGTTTACATATTAAAGGTAATGGATCCTCTTGTTCGTGATTGTTGGATAATGAAAATAAACCTGCCATGGGATATCTTTATGAGGCTATGGATAGAGTAAAGAAAATGATTTAGAAGTCTTTTAATAAAAATAAAAAATATAAGAAAATTTTTATAATAATTGATGAAAGATGAAATTGTCAACTTCATCGTCCTTTAAATGTAGTAGGATATTATTTAAATCTAGAATTTTTTTATAAGATTACATCTAGTGGGTTTGATGTAGAAGTTCTAAATGGGTTATATCAATGTATTGTAATATTAGTTCGAGGCGTTGAAGCACAAGATGCGATTATTCGTGAATTATCTTTATATAAAAATGCTGAAGGTTTTTTTTAGAATTTTAATGGTAGTTTGATCTAAGACAACAACATCCCCAAGTATTAATAATTTGATATAAATAATTTTATCTATCGTATATTATTATGTTATTGCTAATAATAACATAAACTTTAAGTTAAATAAAGTCTATTTAAAAATTCTACTTCAAACTTGCAACAATTTGTTATCAAAATATTCTAACGCTACAACCTAAACTGGAATGTCCTTGAGTATGTAAGGATTATTAAATTTTTATTTTAATTTATTTATTTATATATACGTATTATATATTTTAAAATTATATGACATGATAAATTCATTCGAAGAGAAGAAATTGATTGAAATATCAATAATTAAGATGATTTGTATGAAAATAATGATGATAATGATTATGATGAGTAATTTTGATGTAAAACTTTATTAATTTAGATTTTAAAACTTTTGTTAATATGACATTATAATTTGTAGTTGATACTTCAGATTTTCTTAATTAAATATTATATTTTTATTTAAATAATTATATTTATTAATGATATCATATATATATTTTTTATGTTTTAACGTCTCACTTCACTAGAACGAGCGTATGATACCTCACACGTTTTGGGATCCTGATATCTTTTAACACGTAATGTATTTTTTAATCACAGATTCTTTGTTGGCAATCTAACACCTTTCAGCTCCAAGTAACCGTTCTTTAATATCACTGCCATGCCATGACACTGTATTACTGTCTGCAGTTGCATGAGACCTAGCAACAGGAGATGATAAAATACCCACAACCAATGGGCCCTCAGAAGAGCCACCACTAGCACTATGTCCAAGGCTTCTGCCAGGGTTAGGAAACTTCCAAATCAGCCTGTTGTTACTTCCATGATCATCTATAGAAATATCGAGTGGCTTTTCACATATTTGTGCAGATTGTGATCCTTTTTCCAATGTCATAGCCTTGTTGGCAGAATTAATCCTACTTGAATGACTTTCCTTGCAAATTCCAGATGTACTTGTTCCTAGACCATTGCGTGACCTTTGGGGGCAAGATAAACAACCAGCTAGCTTGCTAGTTTTCATTGACCCAGCTGTTGAACTCCTTCCTTCCAAGAAGAGACCATTGTTTTTGCTTGATCACTAGAAAAAGATTGGCTATTGTTCAAAGACTGACTGGAACCACTGCTCTTCTCCTCAACAGCTATAGGTGGCAACTCTGAACCCCCATTAGTATCAACCGTTTTACAATGTAAAACCTTTGAAGTAACTACACTGGATGGAGGCAAAGTTGATTTAATACTATGATCTGAAGCTCCAGGCTTGCTAGGCAGAGCTTCGCATGGTGATGTCCATGTGTCAGTCATTCTGGCAGCCACCTAAATTGATCCAGTGCGTTTATTTCCAGCATGAGTAACATCAGAATGACCTCACTTGATCTGCGATGAAACCGGCTAGATGCAATCAAAGTTTTAAATATCATACCATACTGATGTACCGATCAATTATTGGTACAAGATATGCCGAGCTATATCGAGCATAAAATACCGAACTGTACCGACTACCGAGTATACCAACCCTTTATCAAATTGATATGTACTGTTCATACGCAACGGTATGATATGATATTACAAACCCTAAATGCAACATAATTTGTATATTAGATTTTGACATTTCATCATTAACATGTTTCTTCCAAGTGTAAACAAGGCTTCGAGCTTTCTTTTGGATCTCCAAATTTTTATGATTGCACAAATTATTCACTGACTCACTGATGTTACAAGTCTGGAGTGCATTGAGGTTTACAGGCAACTTTTCCAGTGCACAAAGCAAAGACGAGAAAACCTTCTACTTTGTCACTTTCTTTGAAACTACAGCCATCACCAAACTTTACGCACTTCTTGGAGCCGATCATCCAACACAAGCTCTCCCCTAAGCTGCACAAACCTATTAAGGCAATCATATTTATCAATAGCTCCAATGACATCTACAAGCATAATTCTAGGCAAATCTATTTTTTTCTCGGTTCTATCAAGTTGACATTCACTAACTTCTCAACCCCTTCAGTGCTTACAGTCTCCCCTTTTTCTGTTATTTTGACAACTTCTCCCTTTATGATTTCAAACATAAAGGTATCAGAATTCCCATCATCAGGCTTAACAGAATTCTCTCACTGGATAATTTCAGTATCAAGATCTAGTTTGATAGTCTGTGCCTTGATCAGGCTCCACACACTGATCGCTTCTGAACCTCTTATTTCCCTTAGCCTGAGAAGATGAAGTACTACCATTTAGCACAGTCTGACCCAGATTTTAAGTGTTGTGTGCTTGCAAGGTTGTTCTGAGATCTTGGTGAATGTCCATCGGCTGGACTACTGCATGCATCTCTAGCCAAGGTTTGTTTAAGTGCTACTCTACTGCTTCCTGATGTTCCTGAGAAAAGAAAAAGGTTAAAGGTTGATCAATGCACCAACATAAATGACAATATAAATATGTGCCTAGCCATTATCGAGTAAATAAAAATCAGGCCCATCCCTAGCAGGTTTGCACTAAGAAAACAAGTCTCTTCTTGCATCTTCCACACTATTCTCATAATGACTCCATAAGAACAAGATAAAAAAAAATACACAAAATAAATAATTTAAGTTGAAATATGATTTTATATGCAACGTTCACAATCTCGTACTGTACTGGCATCGATCAGCTTTATCGGTACAGTACATACCGAGTTGTACCATACATACTGACACATGGTATCCTAAGGTATCGAGCATACAGGTCCTCTATCAGATTAGTATGTACCGAGCAGTATGATATGGTATCGCAAACCTTGTTTATATGTCGGGAGAATAAACCATATCAAGAAGCAGAATAAACAACATTTTGGTTTAATAAAATGATATGATTTGAAAATTCACACACCATAATTAACCAGTTTGGTTGTGATTCCCCTGTAAACAAAAACCAAATAGGACTGTGCATAGTTCCCTCTAACCAGTACTGAAACAGAAGTTCCTTATAACATGGATCAGACAGATCAATATCTCAATACTCAGAACAGAAGTTTTTGGCTGATCCTAGAACAGTGAAAATCCTTTGTTTACCTCAAATCTCTGAGATTAATTACTTTCTAATGGATCTCCAATTAAAAGGAAAATTAACATTCAGGCAAATACCAAGTTTCAAGAGCTCAAGTATGTTGTAGGAATACTCACCAAACCATGCTGAGTAAAAGGGGCATAACTAACTCACAAACAATTGCTATTTAAAATATAAAAATAATAAGACAAGAACTTTATGAATAAAATAAGTTAATAATAATTCACAAACAATTTCTCTCATTGTTATTGTTCTATATTACAAAAAAAAAATGATGGGCATAGAACACACATCAAAAGACAAAGGTGCCTTACTATCACGGACAACAATGTAAACAAGGTGTTCAATGAAATGCTCGTGTTTATCCATGTCCTTCGGTTTATGTACATACCTTGTACAGCAAGAAGCGGGCTTGCAGTAGACTTAGCAACCCTAGTTTGGTTTGCTTTGTGGTCAATTTTGGCTTGTAATTACGAGTGTGTCTTGTAAGCATTTGTGACGACTTCGGTCTGTAATGAACCATTATTCTTTGTATGCAACCTCTCTAAGTTTATAATATCCATGGGTATAACTTGTATCTAGCTTTCTAAAGTGTTTGCTTGAGCAGTTGCTTGTGGATCCTGTTGGAATTGCTTGTTCTGGCTCGTTTTCTCTTTTGTAAGTCTAAGGGACCTTAGGAGATCTCGGGGAAGGCTAACCTTTGCGGACGGACACGCATAGGTGCCACACGGCTTAGGCAAAATCAGCTAAGCCCGTGACATTATGGTATCAGAGCGGGATAAGCACACGCAAAAACACTTGTCATACAAATGTGGGGGACCTAGCTGGGCTGTATGGAGGACAGCCAGCATGTGCAACCGTTTGGGAAACGGACATTGAGATGTAGGGAAATGAGTCGCTCAGAGGAGCGGGCATCCAGGTTTGGCATTCGGAGGAATGGCCAACCCTTTGCGCAAGAGGCACCACGAGGACAAGCAAGCGAAGAAGAATGTGTAGCGCATAAAGATTGGGATGGTTGAGTTCGAGCTATAGCTCGATGTTGGCAACCAAACTTGACGATGCTCAAGGCAAAGCGAGGCGCTTGGTGAAAGATCAGGTTGTGTAAAGTGGGAGGTGTTGCGTAACGACCGAAAGAGTTGTGCAAAGCCCACAGAGGTGAGGGGAATTGCTAACTCGAAAGATTCGGTACTTATGCAGGGCTTGTACACGAACGACGGAGTGTTCGTGGCCATCCCAAGGCGCGATCGAACTCGACGCCATGGAGCATCGAACTTTTCTTCGACACAGAAAGGATACGTCGAGGTAGCTGAAATGTGCAATAAGTTCAGCACATTGCTAGACCTTGAAGGGAGGGACTGTATTGGTGAAGGGTCGCAATCTAGCAATTGCATTTGCAGGGGCAGAACAAGGCACAAGTTGTTCAGCAAGACAGAGTAATCCAAAGGGGATGGTGGTCTCCGAAACTTTCAGTGGGAAGTATGTAAAGAGGAAAGTTGCTCCAACAGGACAGATATCCAGGAGGGATAAGTCCTAGTTCTCTAGAGGAAGAATCATGTGCAATGGACCACACATATTGAGGAAGAGTTTCTCAAGGTAATATCTCCACAAAACTCAATGGACCGAGTGAGTGACGAAGATTTATCACATGATCTTGAATGATGTAATGCATTGGTGGATGCATTTCAAGATCAAGTGGGGGAGCAATCCAAGGCAACATCATATGAAGGCACACTTAGAGTCGATGCAGAAATCGAACTCAACGAAGGGTTGACCTGTGGAATGGTGGACGCAAGGGCCACTATCAACTCAATGCAAATCGAGGAGCGAGAGCGACTTGGGTGGAACTTGGTGAAGTATCCAAGCCGCATGAAGGGAGTCGACATAGGAGATGGAACATGGAGTGGATGGAATTATGTCATTCCATGGGTTCTTCATTCTAATGGGGCGGACTTATCTTGCATGGTGCCAAAGATAAAGGGAGCTTCAAGGCACATGCAAGCTACCTCAGAGATGCATTTGACGGAATAACTAAAGTGATTCAACTTGCGGAGGCAAAATTGGGATAGGAGACCTTAGCACGGGGCAAGAGGACGCAGAGGCGAGTACTCTTGAAGAATATATCACAATGTTGCCATTCGAGTTGTCAGGAACAGGTGGTACATAGTAAAGATTGTGCTGGTAGGGGATAGAGGCCCAGGATCCAAACAATGATACACCAATTCTAACAAAGTCAGGGGGACTTCATGAGCTACTAGGCGACGGACTGTCCTAGAGCTATGCTTCGTCCACGTGTGACTCAAAAGTGGGTGGACGAAGGTGAATTGCCAAGGGAGCGAACCAAAAATCGGAGATGGCGAAGGCCCTACGAGGTGTTGGCAAAGGCCACACATGGAGAAGTCGTAGTCCGAATTCATCACACGAGAATCTGTATGCAATGGAGATGTCACCAGGAGGCGACATGGTGCAGCGGATCATGGTGGAATAGTTCGTGGTAATGCAACACAGGCGATCTTGTCCCGTGAGGGATAGGATCATGCGGAGGTATGATCAGGAGTTACTGGGAGCTCCACTTTGGTGTACGACACAACAAGAAGAAGGGCTATGGATTCAAGGAGTAAATGTCGTGGTACCGCATAGGCGGATCTTTGTGTGTGTGCATCGGAGCTTACATTGGATGAAAGCCTTAGTCATCAACATATAGGGGCTGTATACCACCAAGGAAGAAGTCCAAGTGCAAGTACCAGTGAGTCCCATGGAGGGGGACGTGATCATATGAATGATCAGGAGCTATTGGGAGCTCCACTTCGGTGAACAATGCAACGGCAAGAAGGGCTGTGGATTCAAGGGGTGAATGTCATAGTACCGCATAGGTGGTTCTTCCGTGTGTGCACATCGAAGCTTACATCAGATGAAAGCTTTAGTCGTCAGCATATAGGAGCTGTGTACCACCGAGGGAGAAGTCAGATTGCAAGTACCAGTGAGTCCCATGGAGGGGACTTGATTATACAACGTATGATCAAAGTGACTGGAGAGTTGGACAACTTCAATGCTCACATTCGCTTAAGGGACCCCGGCAAGTCAGAGGACGGCCGAGTAAGCGAACGGTACTACCAAGGAAGCCAAGGAGAACAAAATCGACGCAACAAGATGGCAAAGGCCATACATGAGAGTTCTGTCTTTTCATCGACCAAGGAGGACTGCTAGGAGGACACAGTGGTGTTGTAGCAGGTGGTCGAAAGGGGCGAGGAAGCAACGACGAGTCTAGTGGGGCTCAGCTACCCAAAAGCAAAGCATCGATTAGAAAGAAGGTGGACTCGGAGGAGCATCACAGTGTCGCAGAGGCGAATCTACCGATCGCGAAGGAAGGGATGCAAATGCAAGGCAATGTATAATAGAGTCATGGGCTTGACAACACCATGGTACGCGGAGGTAGGACTTCCATGGAGTCATCGATCCCTTGCTCTCATGGAGGGAGAGCATTGATCGTAAAAGGGGCCGAAGAGGTGGAGAATACAAAGGCAAACTCCAAGTACCAATACAGGGCGGAAGGGCAGAGGCCAAGGAACTTCATAAGACCGATGTTGATGGACTTCTCATCAAGATAGCCAAAAGCGGGGGACTTCGGGTTGATGCAGGAGTGCTTGACCAAGGAACGAAGTAGGCAGTACGTGGTACTGTACCTTTCTACTCAAAGGAGTAGGTGGCAAAGGTGATAGAGAAGACGGTACAATCCCAGAGGCGACCAGAACTATCAAAGACTTACTCCAAGTTGGGGGACTCCAAGTTGGGGTAAACTTGAAGAAGTCGTAGTCCGAATTCATCATACGAGAATCTGTATACAACGGAGATGTCACCAGGAGGCGACATGGTGCAACGGATCGTGGTGGAATAGTTCATGGCAATACAACACAGGCGATCGTGTCACGTGAGGGATAGGATCATGCGGAGGTATGATCAGGAGTTACTGGGAGCTCCACTTTGATGTACGACACAACAAGAAGAAGGGCTATGGATTCAAGGAGTGAATGTTGTGGTACCGCAGAGGCGAGTCTTCGTGTGTGCATCAGAGCTTGTATTGGATGAAAGCCTTAGTCATCAGCATATAGAGGCTGTATGCCACCAAGGAAGAAGTCCAAGTACAAGTACTAGTGAGTCCCATGGAGGGGGACGTAATCATATGACAGTAGGAAGGCGAATCACAGTAGCTAACTCAACGCAAGGAGTGCAAACACTTCTAGTGCTTCAGAAGTGTGAGTAAAGAGCGGGCGAATGTTAGTAACCAAGCTCAATGCATGAAGTACAAACTCGAGGAGGCAGGCGAAATCGAGTAATCTTTGACTTCTCAACTCAAGAGAATGAGCGAAACTGAGTATCCCAATTCTCTTAACTCGAGGAGGTGAGCGAAGCCAAGTAACCTTGCCTTCTCAACTACTAAGAGAATGGGTGAAGTCGAGTATCCCAGTTCTCTTACTTATCCAGTAGAGGAGCTCTGCATAGGTTCAATGACCCTTCAAAGAAAGCTTATGGAAGACAATAGTTGTCAAATCCTCACCATTGGTAATCAGTGATGCGAACCTACTTGGAAGTGATAACTAAAAGTGGAAGAAGGTTCAATGGGCAAACATTGTGGAAGGACCTTAAAAACTTCAAAGTCTGCAAGTGATGCTCGTTAAAGTTCCAACAAGCATCCATCCAGTTCAAGCAACATGAGTATACTACGATACTGGCACATAATAAGGCAGGTCTTCTCCTTCATCAGATGAATCCACGATAGTCAACAAGGATTGGCACAACTCACCCACACCGATCGTTGGTGAGTTGAGCGGCGGCGGATCGAGTTCGCTTAACAACAACGAGAAAGGTTGGAAGCCAAAGGCATGTTGACCAAAGATTGAAGATTCAGCAAAATACGAGGAGATACAGCATCTGATGGCTTCGACGAGGACGTCGAAGGAATAAGTGGGGGAGAATGTCACGGACAACAATGTAAACAAGGTGTTCGATGAAATGCTCGTATTTGTCCGTGTCCTTCGGTTTATGTACATACCTTGTACAACAAGAAACGGGCTTGCAGTAGGCTTAGCTACCCTAGTTTGGTTTGCTTTGTGGTCAATTTCGGCTTGTAAATATGAGTGTCTTGTAAGCACTTGTCGGGACTTCGGTCCGTAATGGACCATTATCCTTTGTGTGCAACCTCTTTGAGTTTGTACTGTCCATGGGTGTAATTTGTATCTGACTTTCTAAAGTGTTTGCTTGAGCAGTTGCTTGTGGATCTCATTGGAATTGCTTCTTCTGACTCGTTTTCTCTTTTGTAAGTCTAAGGGACCTTAGGAGATCTCAGGGAAGGCTGACCTTTTGACGGACACGTATAGGTGCCGCACGGCTTAGGCAAAATCAGCTAAGCCCGTGACATTACGGAGATATTTCTCTTTGAAAGTCCCATAAGCTCTTTGTTTTTCCATAATTCAGTTATTTAAAAAAGCACAAGGCATCAAAAGGCGCCAAGGTCCTAAAACACCTTAGGCGCTAGGGACTCGCCCAAGTGGTCACCCGAGCGAAGTGAGGTGCTCTAAAATAAAAATATAAAAAAATATATTTTAATATTTTAGAATATTCTCTACTATTAACAGTAGTAGAGAAGAGTAGAGTGTGAGAAAGAGATCGAGGTGAGAAGCTGAGTCATGGTGAGAACTAAGTCGTGGATAGGAGGTTGTTGTCTGAGAGTAACGCCAGCAAAGAACAACGACAGCGAGTGGTAGCGATCAGCAACAGCGACAACGAATGACAACGGAGAGCAGCAGCTATGGCAGCAACAACGACAATAGCAATGATAGCGGAGAGCGGCAACGACAGCAATAGCAATAGCAGAGAGAGGCAATGACAGTGAAGAGAGACAACAACGACAACAGAGAGAGACAATAGAGAGAGGCAACGACAACGACAAAGAGAGGCAACGGAATTACGCGTCAAGTTAGGGGCAATCGCAAGGAGGGGGAAGCTGATATTCGTGCGTTAGTTGGTTCAATCAAACCAACTAATCAGGCATTCGCTACCTCTCTGTGCTACCGCTGCTACGACCGATCGCCTAGTTTCAACTGGGCGCTGGCCCGAAGTGCCCGACGCCTCGACTTGGGCGAGTGCATGGGCAGCACCTCTTTGAAGCGCATTGTCTGGCCATGAAACGAGATGCTTGGGCCTCACCCAAGCATCTTTTTAAATCACTACTATAAATATATCATGGACTCTTTGTTCTTGTTACAGTTTGTTGCAATGTGACTAACTTCTCCTATAATAAATTGATGTAGTTTATCTAATTTAAAAGACGACAATACCTCGATGTTTCCAAGGTGGTAAAATCTGTTGGAATAACAGACTAATCTAGTTTGCTTTTCCTGCAGGCCTGGAGCTACAACTTTGACTTACGTTATACAGGTTATAGCAAATGATAGCTGCTACAAATGTTATTTATTAGAAAAGAAAAGAGAAGAGAGTTTTAGAGGAGTTGGATAAGAGAGATGGGTTATAAGGGAGAATAAAATAGGTTGGCAGAAATAAAGATTTGTGTGATTATCTGTTGTTAAATACAGTCAGCCATGGAGACTAATTTTGATTAGGGCTCCTGACTAGGAAGGATATAACATACCAACTCAGTAAAGCCCCAACTTATTCAGCTGATCTATCAGGCAAAAGTTTAAGTTTGAATCAATCTCAATTATATGACATGAACCAACTGTTCTTTATCTAACAAATAAATAATAATAATCACCAAAGTCTACCAATTATCTAACTAAAATGTTAAGTCAAGGCCAGCCAAGGGGCGTTCAATTTGTAGCAAAACCTCAAGAACTAAGTCAAAACCAAATTATCCAAGTCAATAATGAAGCATTTCCACATTAGTAGATACAATTAAAACCTATAATATCTTCATACCGAAGCATGAAAAAATACATAACATTTTAAATTATATTAATATACACTATAATTTGAGACCAATGTAAAGCCAACTCTTAGCATGACGTTAATCAAGTCTACCAACATCCAACCCTTCAAAATCTTCAAGAAAGAGGGTTGCTGGGAAACCTAGAGGTCCAGACAAAAGACTCAATTCTCCAATACTGCTATGCAACAATGAACGTACCCAAAAGAGAATAAATATGTTAAATAGTAAATTTTATTTTTCAATGTAATAAGTAAAGAAAATAAGCATAAAATATTGAACTATAAATGCTGCAAGAAAGGTGTAACTCAAACATGAAGAGCATCTTCTAATCCATCTCGAGGGCCAGGAAAAAAAAAAAGAAGCATTTTTTTTTCTTTCTTTATTTTATAACATCCAATCCTATTTTCTTATGAAAGCATTGTTGCTTTTGATTCATCTCTTGTTCAATCAATTGCGAGTTTTTCTAATTGTGATTGGGTTCGGGTTGACTGAAATATCATTAGTTCACAACATTTTCGTTGCACAACAGAGCACAATAAGTTGTCAGAGTTTACAATATACCTTTGAGAATTTGTCCTCAACTGGAAAGTAACCTCATTAACTTTGATAGTAAAAATGCACACAATCATGCAAACCCCAGAAATCCTTCAAGCCAAGGCTGCTAACTCTATCTATTATTTATCGAGGATGTGATTCTTTTACTCTGACCCACCGTGTGGCCAGAGCTACGGACACTGGTTGAAATTTCAACGGTGCACCAACCCCAATTCCAATATCGAGACCACAAATTTAAAATATCCATCACAATAAAAAGAACAAAGAAATAAAATATCCAAGCAAATGACAAAGCAAAAACGAAAGATCCAACCCAATGGAGAAAGAAAATATCCAACCACCACATCATAATCTACTTAAACCGGTTCACCACACAGCATACAAATAACAGATACGCGAAACCCCAAAAAGGAAGCACCTCTAAGAGTGAGGTCGTTACCGGATGCATCGACAGAAGAGTGAGGGGGAAGCTACTGTAATAACATCGGAAGCGGCGGCCGGCCGTTTCCTTTCCTCACCTTCCAGACCATACGTACCCTTGAATGTTCCCCAGTTTGGCTGTTTCCCATCACTCCTTTAGTGCGGACCATCAGTTCTCTATCGCTTTCGATTCCCCAGTCAACGAACCTCAAACCGAAGCGCGGGGAAGCAGCCAAACCCTAGATCAAGGGGAGGAAGACCCACCCCAATAGACGAACGAAGGAACACCCTAATTCCAGAAATGAAGTGTCGACGGGCATGGATCAGGATTAGAAGGGGCGAAACGAAGTAGGCAGTACGCGATACTGTATCTTTTCTACTCAGAGGAGTAGGCGGTAAAGGTGATGGAGAAGATGGCACAATCCCAAAGGCAACCAGAACTATCAAAGACTTACTCCAAGTTGGGGGACTCCCAGTTGGGATAAACTTTTGCTCTTTTCGGGCAATACTTCTTGCATTCCGGAAGTTCGATAGCAGTGGGAAGGCGAATTACAGTAGTTAACTCAACGCAAGGAGTGCAAACACTTCAAGTGCTTCGGAAGTGTAAGCAAAGAGCAGACAAAATGCTAGTAACTAGCTCGATGTATGAAGTACAACCTCGAGGAGGCAGGCGAAATCAAGTAACCTTTGTCTTCTCAACTCAGGAGAGTGGGCAAAACCAAGTATCGCAGTTCTCATACCTCGAGGAGGCGGGCGAAATCAAGTAACCTTTGTTTTCTCAACTCAAAGAGAATGGGCGAAACTTAGTACCCCGATTCTCTTATTTATCCAGCAGAGGAGTTCTGCACAAGTTTAATGACCCTTCGAGGAAAGCTTATAGAAGTCAATAGTTGTCAAATCCTCACCGTTCGTGATCAGTACTACTGAGAGTAGATTGTCCGTTTCATTTCCTCATAGAATGTCAATCGACAGCGAAAGTGATACGAACATACTTGGAAGTGACAACTAAAGTTGAAGAATGATCAATGAGCAAATCTTGTGGAGGAAGGACCTTAAAAACTTTAAAGTCTGCGAAGCGATGCTCGTTAAAGCTCCAACAAGCATCCATCCAGTTTAAGCAACATGAGACTATTACAATATTAGCGCATAACAAGGAAAGTCTTTTTCTTCACTAGAAGGATCCGCAGAAATCAGCAAGGATCAGCACAGCTTAGCCAACCTCACACAGGAGTCAGTCATTGGCGAGTTGAAGCAGCATGGCGGATCAAAGTTCGACTACTCAACAACAGCGGCAGAGAGCAGCTGGGAGCCAAGGGGCATGTTGTAGCCAAAGCAGAAGATTGAAGATTCAGCAAAAGGCGAGGAAATGCAGCGTCTACAGCGGCTTCGATGAGGACGTCGAAGGAATAAGTGGGGGAGAATGTCACGGACAAAAATATAAACAAGGTGTTCGATGTAATGCTCATGTTTGTCTGTGTCCTTCGGTTCTTGTACATACTTTGTACAACAAATAACGGGCTTGCAGTAGGTTTGGCAGCCCTACTTTGGTTAGCTTTTGTGGTCGGTTTCGCCTTGTAATCCGAGTTGTGTCATGTAGGCACGTGTGAGGACTTCGGTCTGTAATGGACTATTATCCTTTGTGTGCAACCGTTCAGAACTTGTAAAGTCCATAGTTGTAATTTGTATTGGCTATATAAAGTGTTTGCTAAAGCTGTTGCTAGTGGATCCCGTGAGAAGTACTTCCTCTAACCCGTTTTCTCTTTTGTAGGTCCTAAGGGACCTTAAGAGGTTTCGGGGAGCCTGACCTTTACGGACGGACTCGTAGGGGTGCCGCACGACTTAGGCGAAACCAGCTAAGTCTGTGACAATAGCAAGAACTCAGTCATCCCAACCTTTATACGCTATGCATTCTCCAAGCTCGCTTGTCCTCGTGGTGCTTCTCATGCGAAGGGTTAGTCATTCCTCTAAATGCCAATCTCGGATGCCCACTCTTCTAAGCGACTCCTTTCCTTACATATCAATGCTTGTTTCCCCCCAAACGATCACACATGCTGACTGCCCTCAACGCAGCACCATTAAGTCTCCCACGTTTGCATGTCAAGTGTTTCTATGTGTCCCTGTCCTTCTCTGATAACATTGTCACGGACAAGCTGGTTTTACCTAAGTTGTGCGACACCCTTGCGTGTCCGTCCATAAAGGATCAACCTCCCCGAAACCTCTTATGGTCTCTTAAGGACTTACAAAAAGAGAAGAGGGGTTAGAGAAAGCATTAAACTAGAGATCTACAAGCAACCATTTTAACAAAAACTTGATACGCAATGCAAAGTACAAACATATACTTTGGAAGCTCTAAACGGTCGCACGACAAAGGGTCCAAGGTGGCTCGCCGCAACCAAAAGTCCCCACAAATGCCCACATGATTGTATTGTGGAACAAGACAATAAACCAATCATAGACACTACCCCAAAGGCCCATCCAGTCGTGCCAGTCGGGAAGCTCTTGGGTGTTGTGCTAGCTGATACTCCACACCACTCTGAGAAGCTAGAAAACCACTAAAATGACTACTTGGATGGTCTGTTTTTGGGAAATTTTATCTTTGCGCGACGACCGCACACAACCTGTGTTTACAAACCTGAAATGGCCACAAAAGCCAATCAAAATGAGGCTACCAAGCCTACTACAAGCCCGCTACATGATGTGGAAAACATAAACAAAACCGAAAGACATGGACATACATGAGCATTACATCGAACACCCTGTCTATGGCTCTATCTGTGATCGAGCGATACACCGTGGTATGGCGAACCTTGGTTTAAAGGGTACAAAAATTGGTGAACCCAGTATACGTGGCTGCCTGCTGATGTATGCAACCCTTATCCCTTCAAGTATATTACCGCATGATGCATATAATAAAAAAATTATATGTTTAAAGGGTATCAATTATAGTTTGCATTATCAATCACATCTGCTTATCGATAGTACATACCAAGCCGTACCAAGTATCACCGACACACGGTACACTATACCAATGTATCACCTATACTGATCCTCTATCGGGTCGGTATATAACCGCATGTACCGAGCGGTACGCCATGGTACGTCAAACCTTGGTATCGACGCATACAATAATCCCTAATGATAAAAAAATCAAAATTAAAATTACTATAGGGTGCTATAACCAACAAGAATTGAAGTTAGGAATTAGTTAAAACAAAAAATAAAAAGACAAACAAAAAATATAAAGAACAACAATTGTGATAACTGCTATAAGAAATTATTTAAACTATAATAGACCATTTAAAGATATATGCAAATGAAGCATTAGGGTAGAAATTAAGAAGAAAAAAATTAAAAATATAACAAATGCAAACTATATAAACTATAGTAAACAAAGAAAATCATAAAATGACATAAACACAATAATATTATCATTAGGAAAGCAGACAGCAACATAAGCTAAAAAATAATGTACTTCCATAAAGATCTCCCTAAGAGAGTAAGGTAATTTGTAAAGGGGGAATTATTTTTTAATATTTTATAGAGTAGATAAACATAATAATGCATAAATGAAAAGTAAACCACAATCTTACTATTAGCTAATATATAAATAGAAATTGATGTGAGATTGACCTATACAATATGTTACAAAAAATATTATATGAACGCTGCCAAATTTGACTTTTTGGTGAGTCACCGTGAGTGTTGATATTTTCTCCTCTATGGCCGAGGGTTCAGCCCTACTACAACCAAGCTTATCTTCATTTTGTTGCTAAAAGATCACATGCATCAAGCCAGGAGTACTATTTTTTCTCACCAATATTAAGTAGACTTCTGCATGCATCTTTCCCTAGGGGTGTGGAGGTGAAAGCCTAGTGGAGGGTCACATTAACTGTTTGAAGACCATAATGTAATGGGCCCCCAGTGACTGACCCAAAGTGTCTTAAATTATTTTATAAACAGTAAACATCCAAAATTAATTAGTTCTGATGATAAAAACAAAGTCAAACAAGTGTAACCTCTAGTTGCTTGATAAAGGTAAAATGTAGACTCTGCAAGTTCAGGGCGCAATGGATAGTATTTCTCAGTTGGATGCAACATGCCATGGTCCAGAAGGTACCTGTAAAAAAGAAAGATGTTAAGTTTTAAGGTGTAGTAAACTTCTTTAAATAATACATTTATAACATAAAGGAAGATATTTGCATAGAGAAACCAGAAGAAAATTAGATGTAAAGAGCACTTACAAAGTTACTGTTTCAATCTGTTAATTCAGAAGATTTTTGTATCATAAAAATGATCAAAATTTTATATAATTTAAGAAATATAGAAGAATAAGTCCACAACTTTTTATTTCAATTTGCATAAGACAAGCAAAAGAAATAAATAAAAGCAAAGCTATGAGACATGGATGCTTACCGCATCCACAATGGTAGGTAATTCTATCTGATTCTGAAATAATTACAGAAAAAAAAGAATTTTTAGAATAATTCGGGACATTTTGTGGATAATTCTTGGAAGATTTTTTACTTACATGATGTTTTAATTATAGACAATATGGACACAAGATTAAGTAGATTGTTGTATCAAGCATTCGATTATATTAATAAAATAAAAATAATGATGATACTTCCATTACAATATATTGGAATTTCTTTGCACTCTCGAAGTATGTTACTTGGAAATTATTGTATTAGGGCTGCTAGATATTCTAACATTATTAAAAAAAGATTTACTTATGTGATATTAATTTTACTGTTGTATTTGTATGTCCTATCATTTTTTATATTTGTTTGTATATCTGAATCTAGTTATAAAGTCATGCCATAGTCATCCAAACTTCCACACAAGTGAGGATATTGATATAATTTCATTATGCATCATGTTTTCTGATTATTCCTGGTGATATTATCCTCTCATTATCCAAAAATGAATATCATTTGAACTGAAACAACTTATGCAATTTGTCCTAAAGGTGTCTGTACAATATTCTAATGATTTAAAGCTAAATCAACTCTCTTTCTTACTAGTGATTACTATAAATTCATAATATCAGTCATAAAAAACAAAAATGGATTGAAAAATATTAGCATGAATTTATATCTGCAGATACTGAATAGAAATCTTTATTTTTCAAACATGATGCAACTAAACAGATAATATTGACAAAAGCAATCAAACTACTTTTACTTTTCATCAAGAAGAAATAGATCGATAAAATTTATAAACTATAACACACTGTACTTAAAAGGAAGATTCATTGTTTTGACTTTCGAAGATTTTGTGGATCAGTTTATGAGACCTCTTTTCTATGTTCCATTTCTTTCCCTTTCATTTCTTTTTCTTTATTGGTCTGTTTATTGTACTTACTCAGATTTTTAATGAAATAGGATCAGTAGCTGTTCTCCTTTGTCTCAAAATAAAATATAAAATTGTATATTTTTTTGAAAGGACTGGTTCCTTATCAGCTTCCAAAACAAAAGTCAGGAAGACATTACATCCAAAGAAATACTTCCTCAAAAAGCAACTCTAAACTATATAGAAATATCTGAACCTGAACCTCTAACAGATAATTACTTCATTCAAAGATGTCATAAAAATTGTCACTAAGGAATAACTCTTCCACTTGCTACTGGTCATGATATCATGATTTTTCATCATTTATGAGAAGTCTACTAGATTACTTGCCACAAGTCGATTTGAAACATTTAGCCTGGTAAATCTGTCTCATCCTCTGAAGCCTCTACTCAATGATCCATCTAGAACTTGAAAGATAAGTAAGAAACTAATAAATCTACAAGAAACAACCCTAAACCTCTGAATCTGACAACCACATCCACAATCCTTCTATATTCTCTGAAGCATGTTCAAGGATTGTCTCGTCAAGCCTTCATAATGGTCTCTTGGATCTCAACCTTTATCAGGTGCCTGATATCAAGTGGCTCTACAAACTAAAGTACATTATATGATATCATGTGGCTCTACAAACTAAAGTACATTATATGATAGCAGGCTTGAAATATTCTCCTCCAGACAATAAACAGCTATAAAAGTATCTTCACAAGTAAATTATCAAAGATTAAACAAGTTTGGAGGGAAATATTCCTCTTTAGTTCTACATAATTTCATGCAAGGTTAAATAAGAATCAAAGTGGTGATAGTTTGAAAAAATGTGTATGTTTATAAGTTGACCAAAGAATATACCTTTCTGGTAGTACACCAAACTTGTCCCATACATAGAAAAACTCACGATGTGATGAATTGGCAGCAGCAATGTCCCCAACAAGAATCTGATGGCAATAATGCAACACAGGATTACATAGGTTTGATTTCTTATGATCTTGTAACTTTCAAGGTCAAAATGAAAACCTGAAGACCAGGCCAGAAGGCTTGAAGGCTTGTAAGTTGCCAATATGTTGCTTTTCCTGTCCTCATATCAGCTTCGTGATACCTGACATAGTCAACAGCTGGAATGTGTTATATCTAGAGGTGACACTACTAAATCTGAAACACAAGCAGAGTAACAGAAGTCAAGAACATAATGGAGACTATGATGACATGTTGAGGTAAATCCTAAGACAAACTGTTATTCTCTTTAAAATAGGAACAAAAACAAACTATCTAGATGCCTGTGACTTATTTGTGTGTATTTACATACATGTATATGTGATTTAATCTTATACTTGATTTACTCTGTCTGGAGGATTGAGGCTTTGATTCTTCCATTCTTATTAATAATCAATCCTAGTTGATCCAAACTGAAGATAAGATTATATACATGGTCAACCATATTGCATAAACCTATAAATGTAGAAGAATCTTATACCTATGCATCAAATGTTTGTGACAACTAGTATTTTAATAGCATAAAATATATTTTGATTTCACTAACAATCTAAACATGTCAAAACATGTTGGTTATTTCTACGCATGTCATCAGATCAAAATAAATGGCTTTGGACCTAATTTGAAATGGCATATTCTGGTATGCATGTCATCAGAGAAGAATCAATGGTTTAGAACCTCAATTGAAATGGCATAAAACATAGGCTAGTGTCCCACAAATATTTTACACAATATTCATTTTGTATGGACATGATGAAAATACAAAAGATTCTGAAAAAAAAATGATTTCTAAGGTTTTCTAAATTCTAATACCGTAGATCATATTCAATGAGGTACGCTATAATTTAGAGGTCCATGTTTTTAATGTTCAAATGATAGGATTGAGGCCCCAATTCTTCATAACATATACTTAGCATAAATAAATACATATACATAATTGTTTGTCTCAAGGTTCAAAGACCATTGGTACAGGTCAGTAAAACCCAATATTTACTGGTCAATAGCTGAGATTGTACATAAATCGCCTGGTCTAATTCAATACCGGGCATACCATCTGGTACGGTCAACTTACCAGGCACACTGTCTGATAAAGTAACCAGTAGTAAGTCTACCACCCAGTACCCAGAGGTAAGTACCATCCGATACCAGAATATTCTTAACTTTTTCTAAAAAGGATAAACTAGTGCGTGGAGTTCCCACCAATTTGAGATGGGATCTAGAGAGGGTAAATGTATGTAGCTTTATACACCATGATACATTTTTAACTTTTTCTGAACCTTTATTTTAATATGGGTCTTTCTCTTTTCTTTTGTCAATAGCTACTGAATATGAGCCCTCCTCCCCTCTTCTTCTTTTAACAGTTACCAACAGTTGTTGATAGCTCCTCTCTCTCTCTCTCTCTCTCTCTCTCTCTCTGATAGCTTCTCCTCCTCTCAGTCTCCCCTCCATAGCAAACATCATCTTGTCTTTGCCTCTAGCCCCACCTCCATCACAGCAAGATCCTCGATCTCCAACCATACCTGCACATCCACCCCCTTTCTGTTGCTGCCTCCTTGCATTGCCATCACCGCCTCTGCTGCTGCTGCCTCCCTGTGCTGCCATCACCACTATTTCCTCAAATCATCCCCACCTCCTTACATCACCGTTTCCTCTACTTTCTCCTCATGTTGATATTGCCATGATGCCTCCTCATATCGTTGCCTTATTCAGTGCATGTTGTCGCCTCCTTGTGTGAGTCCTCCTCTCTATCTATTTTGCAGGTACCAATTCATACCATATCAAGTGTCAGTATATTGACTTGTATTGATATCATACTGATCCAACCACTGACAATATATTACAGACCAAAATTTCAAACCTTGGTTTGTGTGAACACATATAAACATATTTGTACATGTGTTTTAATGGGGCTCGAAATCAGGTCGGGCCTCTCCCATAAGCCGGGGACAGATTCAAGGCTTATTTTATCCTAGAATAGCCTTTTTAACCATTTAGAGGCCCAGATATGGGTCAGTTCAGCAAAACTGCTTGGTACAGTACAACCAGTGAACCCAAAGAATATTCAACAGCAAAAAAGCTCAATCCAGCATTCAAGTGATTTGTCCAATTTAATACAGCAATTCTTCAATCAAATAATGAATGGACAGTCTTCGGAAAATAGTGGACAGTTGAATCCTAGTTACAATACAAATAAATTATTAGTTATCCAAGCTATAAAAGAATAAATTATTATTTATACCAAGGATTGTCATTTGGGTACCAAACCCACTTCGATGATTTGTCGGGCCAGGACATACTGACATACCAATCAGTACTAGTGTACAATGTGTCAGTACACCGGTATGTACTGGTAATTCGGAGAAAGAAAAAAAAGGGAGAAGAGGAAGGGGCGGTGGAGGAACATAGGAGGAAGGAGGAAGTAAAAAGGAATAAGAAGGATGGAGAAGTAGAGGTGGGTGCGTACCTAGGAAGAAGAAGGAATGTGACGGCAACGACATCGGTAGCATCGTCGCAAAGCAGTGGCATCGCAAAACAGCGGCAATAGCAACAACGATGATTAAGCTGCAACGACGGCAATAGAATTGAACGCGAGAATAGGGCTCACGTTCACGAGCCCTAATTTCTATTTTATTTTATTTTATTAATGTCAAGTTAAACTGGCCCCACCGATATTTTTTATTTTTTAAATTATTTTTATCGAATAGGACCGAGCCACCTGAAATGGGGGTAGTCCGCATATCGGCCCATGCCCAAATTGGTACATACCACCCGTTTCATACCATTTCGGGCAGGACAACAATCAATGATTTATACCATAACAACAACATTTCCTCACCATTTTTTCAAGCTACACTATACTGTCAGAACATCAACGAACAATTTCTATTGGGCATCAACTTTTTAGCATTGAGTAATAATGTCTGTCTGAAAGTATAGAGGATATCTTTTTAAAAAATGCAGCTTATAAGATACATAAATACACTAAAAAGAATTGAAAATTGCAATTACAAAGTCGTGAAATTGTTGGTACTGCACCATGGGCCATGCCGGAAGTATTTCTGCACGGCAAGATAAGATGAATGAAACATGTCCCAGAACTCATCATTTCCAAAAAGAATATAGGCTTTGAGTAAATATTCATAAAATGAATCAACTCCTGTAAGAAGTCATCAGAAAAGAAAAGAAATCATCAGCAAAGTATTAAGCATAAGAACTTGATACAAATATTCAGAAGTGTAAAGCAATCAAGCTACAGAATTCCAACCAAACAGATACATAGCAAAGCTGTTTAATAATCAATTTAATAATTTTTTACCATCAGCAGGACATAGAAACTTATTAGGTATATTGAAGTAAGAGAAAGTACCAGCGCCAACTCCAGATGAATACTCTATCCATTCTCCAGTGACAACATCAAGAGTAGTACCTAAAAGGTTCAAAGGACTTCTCATGCTCCATAATTTACGAAGAGCACGAAGAGCAGCAGCTTGAAATCTAGGGTCACCAGTTAATCGTGATAATGCTCCCATTTCAAGAATAAGAGAACCTGAAGCTAGAAATAGTTTATTTACTTCTTTGAACATGAATCTGAAACTTTCATGCATGATAACCTAAATTCAAGTCTCTTACCGCACCCTGATGTGCTAGTTTCTGTTGTCTCATCTTCCATTACTCCATACTACAAATTGTGAAATTTTACAATGGCATGAGATAAAAGGAACTTAGCAATGCAATATGCATACATAACAAGGGCTGAAACTGAAAATTTCAAGGTGACACCCTTCAGCATTGTGACATGTAAAGTCTAATGTTGACCATAATGGCCAATATGGACTGGTATTTATCAGTCCCAGGGTTCTCAATTTTGATGTGTACCGCCCGATACAAGCAGTACATACCGGTATGTAAATCGCCCTCTACCGGGTGGTACCTATGTTTTGACCGATACCAAGGCATACCGATCGATACCGACAGATAATGAGGCATATTGATCGGTACCACCTTGGATTTCGACCATTACAGAGGGGTACCGGTCGCTACGCCCTAGCATGATAGGTGGAGGTATTTTTAAGGTTTTAGGATGTATCATCCATTACGCCATGGCATACCAATGGTACATACAATACAAGTACATATCAAACTGAGCAGAGCTCGGTATGTTGGTACAGATCGGTATTCAAAACCCTAACCAGTCTAATGGTCGATCGGCACACAAATCAGACAATTTTGCTTGATGTAGTTAGAAATGGAGCTTACTACCTAATAAGCTCACCGAACTAGACTTATCAGTTATAAGCCAATCAGTAGAAGTTGTATCAGATGGTAAGTGCCAGCACCAGAATTTTTTTATTATTTCTGTTTTTATAGGGATAAAATTTATTTTTTTCTCCTCTCCCTATCTCCCCCCTCTGCTGCCTCCTCATCTCCTCCACCCCTTCTGCCACCTCCTGTTTTCTTCTCCTCCACCTCTTTATCATCCCCACCACACCACCTCATCTTCCTATTGGCACACCTCCTCTGCCTCTTATGTTTTTTCTCCACCACAACCTCCATGGTGGGACTTGGACCTTGGCATTCCATGAGAAAAGCTACAGACTTAATGAACTAAAATATCTGCAGAGTATTTTGTTGTATGCACACCTTATAGGTTATGTTCATGTGCTAATTTAAGTTGTAAAGAAGCAGTATTGGATTAGTTTAAATGTAAATAACTATGAATCTGATAGTTTGATGGTTAGTGTCATTTATAGTTCTAAGTTGTCTCAAAGGACCACAACAAATGAAATCTTTGAATATCTCGGTTTCCTACTGTTTGAACTTTGTTCATTTATTGCGGGTTAGTATCCAAAGGATGTTAACTAGAATATTATATAGCAAGCAATGTACATATGTTCATGTTCAGAACAATTTAGAATTAAACTTTTAATGCCATTCCGAAAGAAAATATATTACATATATCAGGGACAGTAAAACCGACCTGTTTTGTACATTTCAGCCGGTATTTACCAGTCTGAGTGCCAACAAGGACACTGTCTGCCCCCATTTTCGCCTGTGAAGTTCGAAGATATATATATATATATATATATATATATATATATATATATATATATATATATATATATATATATATTAACACAGGTTTTTAAGGCTTGTGACTACTGAGCCACTGTGCCTGCTCATGAATCCACACCTAAGCTTGATTATGTCGTCCACTGCTTGCAGGTACTTCTTCCCCAAAAAAAAATCAAAAACTCACAACCCAATGGTATCATGGTATTATAGGATGTACCAGCATACCCACACACATGTGCCAGTATCACTAGGAATCATACCGGTCCAAGTTTTGACCGATATAAATACATGAGATTGCATTCCTTGCCAATATAGATCACCTATCTAGCCTTAAAAAATGATCCAAATTTGAAAATGAGGATAGTTTAGGGTAAGATGTGATAAACCTGCCATCAAATAACATTCTTCACTCCACAGAACAGTTGTGGCAAAATAATGTCACATTTGTGGAATGAATCTACTAATTTGGCAACCTCATAAACTAGCCAGTGGGTTATATTAGCAACATTAGCAAAACTTAAACGTTGTGAAGCGCACAACAAATTTAGATGCAAGCGATGAACAAATATAGCATGAAGACACATTAGCTACATATGTTACCTTTAGATTAATCCACGCATATGGCAATCCAGTAGGAGTCTCAAATGCAGGTAAGAAGCGCTGACCTAAGTCTCTCGCTAAATCAAGTAACTGATTCTTGTACAAGCCATGTTCTAACCTGCTTTTAGAATCAGTTGCAAGAATATGAGCAGAAACAAGCCCCCCAAGAACTCTTATGTTGCACTACAGAAGTAATAAAAAATAGGGTTAAAGCATTGGAACATCATCTACAAAATTTATTAGGAAGTACATAGCCGTTCCTTTTACAGTCTCCATGACATTTCAAGTCTCCATGATATTCACTAATTTTAACCAACTAAACAGAACTTCCTCAGTTTCATACGATAAGTCAAAAGCAACTAAGAGATGTACCTCAAACAGGTTCACACGAGCATCCACATCAAATGTAAGGTTGTCAGAAAGCCAAAGAACTCCTCTTTCAAATTCTGTGTAGTTACCTAAGACAACAAGACTACAGAAAAAGGAGGATCATCATCTATTCAACTATTGAATAAAATTAAAGAAACAAACGAAGAAAAAGAATATGTGAACTTGACATACTCCCAAGAGTAAAACCCAACTTTTACAATGAAAACAGAGCACATATCATGTAGATGCACAATCTTAAAGCACACAAAAGCTCTTCTAATGTAACCACACATGAGCTATTCAAACAATTCTGGCTTGTCTACTGTATCAGCTTTTGTACATATATGCACAACCTTTTATTAGATCCAAATTTCAATGAAAATGATGCTCCAGTAATAATTGAATCTCAATTAAATAGAAATCACTAGGAAAAAAGATGAATAAGATCAGGAAAACTGGAGAGGAAACACCGAAAACTCAATAACTACAATTAGTATAGCCAAATACAATTTTTGCTAGACCAAATAGATACCTTGACAAGGATTCAACAAGTGTCAATGCCGATCCATTGTAATTCTGGGGCAAGCGTTCCAGCTAAAACAAGACAGATGAACAGGTGCTTGAGCAAAACAGTCGATTTATTTGGATATCACAACCAAGACATGATAAGACAACATATCAGAATGTCACCACCTTTAAATTTCCAAGTTCACTGAGGGAGTCTGTGAAAGTTTTACTGAGAGGCTTTAACTCATCATGCTGTAAAACAAGAAGATTGCAATTTAAAGTACTCCATATTCGATAAAGCAAAGACACCAAAACATATCAAAGAAAAATGGATAAAGAAATTGTCGTATAGCTACAAAACTCACTGGAAATGCATGAACCATGTAGTTTTCATACGCATGGTAAAACCTGAAAGGAAAACATCAAAAGACATCAAAGAAAATGGATAAAGAAATTGTCATATGGCTATAACACTCACTGGAAAACATGTAGTTTTCATATGCATGGTAGTACCTGAAAGAAATTCATCATCAAATAAAAATGACAAATTATGTTTTTTTATCGGTTGTAAGTAATGCTTTGTGAATCCAAGTATTGGCCAATTAAGAACCAACATATATAAAAAAAGTTCTATAGAAGATCATGCATTTGAGTGTTGGACAGTTAAAAAACAATATATACAAAAACTTTATGCTGTTGAAATAAGAATATTGAGATGACTATGCGGTGTTACTAGGAAAGATTTTTAAGAGAAATTTTTTCATTCATAAACAATCAAAGGTGACCTCAATAAAGGATAAAATAAGATAAAATAAAGAATAATCATTTATGATAGTATGGACATGTGCTAATAAGGCCTATTAATGGTATGAGATGAGATTGAGGAACCCTATTAGAAACTATAAATAAAGACTTAAATACTCTTAATCTAATTAAGAAGACTATGTAGTCGACTCCAAATAATTGAGACATTACGAGTTTGTTGTTGTTGTGACAGTTATAATCAATGCTTTAGTAATCAATTCAAGAAATTCCAATAAAAGCAATCTCAACATGAGGATCGATGGTTGACCATTCATATTCAATTAAAATGAGATAAAGCATGAGCATAACAACTCTATCATGAAGTTACAATGTATCACTTCATTAATAAACAAATGATAAATCGAATTTTAAAAGTATATATGTGATAATTGTGAAAAGAAAAATACATACTTTGGGGGAAAAGAAAAGACAACTTCATCTTTGATATGAGCATGACAGTGTAAAATATGCAATTTTCATAAACAACTGCATATTAGCAAAGTTATGATTTGGAAGTACCCTACTTCCCTAGAATATCACTCAAGATTCCAAAATCCAATCATACCAACCAATACAACCAGTTTTTAACAGTCCAACAGTTGACCAGTACTCAGACTGGACAATCCCAGTACAATTCAGGAATAGTCTAACCGTCAAGTATGCTTACCATACCGGACTATGACATGGTTAGTTGACTTATACCCGGTTGTACCTAGCAATGAGCATGTTTCCTAGTTCTGGAACGGTTGTACCACCCTTCTTTCTCCTTTTTCTTCTCTTATTCCACTGCTCTGCTTCTCCTCAGCACTGTATCACAACCTCCTTCACACAACCACCAATCCTCCTCCACCTCTTCCTGGCCATGTTGTTAAGTCATTGCCTCCTCTTGCTTAGCCTCCTCCTCTCTCTCTGTATCTCCCTCTGCTTGCGGTGATCTGGTTGATACCAACTGGTATCAACTCGATACACTTGTATCGTAACAATACCCTACCAATCCAATTGCTTACATGTACTGGAAATGGGTGGAAATTTCAATCCCTAAAAGGTGAAGTAGGACAAAAAGGTATGCCATCAACATCTACAGAACCTTACCACACCACCAAGTTCACTTGATGCCAGAAAAAACAACTGTCCTCCAGCCATCAGCATCATGTAATACTAAATTTCAATATATTTATTGCTAGAAGCACATAATATCTGTCGTCAGTTGACTAAATAAGAGCAAGCTTAAGCAGTACAGTGAACACTGTAGCGCAGTGCGGTGATGAGGTACAGGGCGTAGGTCTTCCTTCTGCCACCATCTATCAGAACAAGGACTAAATCTACATAAACACGAAGAGGAGCTGAGATCTTACTGATACGGGGCCTAGCACACGAGGATCTATAACTTGTCATGAATGGATGAGCTAACCACAGAAACTCTTCTAATTTGGACCCATCATTCGACAGCACCTTATCTAAACATTCATCTCGTCGGACCAAATTATCGTCTTTTTTTAATCTAAATCGAACACAGCAAACGTTTAATCCACGATTTAGAACGACGGCATGTAGATCCCAATACCAGTGCATAATACTTGAATCGAACAAACGAAACCCCAAAGAAAGGAGGCGAATTGACGATTTCACTCACATCTTCCGGACCTTCTCCCTCATGTAAACCTTCTTGGCGGATCCCAATCCGGCGACCGGGGCAGCGAATGCGTAGAGGAGCAGAAGGACCAGAAGAAGCCAACTACGAGATGCCGCGGCAGATCCGGCGCCCGGCATGGCTCCGGCCGATCGGCTCGAATCCGATGAAAGAAAACGGAATCGACGACGACGCGGATCGATACGATGGATGCGGAAACGGATTCCTCCCGCTGACACCTGGCTTCGTTGGTTCTCCTCCAAGAAACGGACAGCAAACGATCGAACTCGGTGTCCGACTAAGTTGGAAGCCGGGGCAACATCTTAAATCGACGAGAGAGAGAGAGAGAGAGAGAGTCAGTTGGACGCCGGGGCAACATCTCTAAATCGATGCGACCCAACCCCTCATTGTGTTCGAATCGGAATCGTCAGCCTGGGTTACATCTCACAGACGGAGTCCGAGTCGAACACAAGCTAACTCAAGTGAAAGGGTTAGGACTTCTAATTTGATTGACATTATATTAACGATTAAGGTTCATTTTAATGATTTTAATCATAAATCACTTAATTTTTTATAATTTATTTATATTAAAATAATATTTATATTTTCAAAAATATAACATATAAGTCGCTCCCATAGAATCTGAGTCTAGAATATGTTCACATAATATGTTTAATCATAATAAACTATTAATATAATGATACATTAATTTAAGTTAAAAAATAAAGTGATCATAGTGATGGACGAAAATAGCATTATATCTTTAAAAACGTAGTATCTAAGCTCCTCCCATCAAGTATGAATTGATAATCGTGATATGCTGACTCATAATAAATTATTAATATAATGATATATATAATTTAATTTTTTTAAAAAAATAGGTCTATCTTATCGAAGAAAAGGAAGCAATAGAGGTCATAGTGACAAACAAAAAGATAGAAGTAGAAAAGGTCGGAGGCAAAGGTGAGGGAGAGTTAGACCACCATATTATAAGCACGATGGGTGAGGGCATAGGATAGGATGAAGTGGGAGGTGGTGAAGATAAAAATGCCTAGGAGGAAGAAAGACTATGAGACTATTACACGTCTAGCATCGGACTGGTCGAGCATATTCACTTAAGGAAGGATTGGAAGCTCTTGAGCTTATTGCTAGCATGGGAGGGGCTATGTGCATATGACGCCCTATTAGGCAACAACGACTCGATATTATTGTTGGTGGTTGCTTCCATGATGATGCATTCTCCCACTATCGATGGTGATTTTAATTTTTAAATTTAAAGTATATATATTATTATATTAATTATTTATTATGAGTCAACATGCCACATAAGCATACTCTAACTTTTATTAATTCAAACTTGATATGAGGGACTTATTTGCTATATTTTTTAAAATATAAGGGTTATTTTAAAGAAAATCAAAACTATAAATGCTAAGTGGTCCATGATCAAAATCATAGGAACTAAAATAGATATTTTTTTGAACTTAAACTATATATATCATTATATTAATAATTTATTATTAGTAAGTATGTCATATAAACATACTCTAATGTTTGCTAACTCAAACTTAATCGGAGTGGCTTATATACTACAGTTTTGAAAGTATATGAGTTATTTTATATACGAGTAAACCATACGGACTTAAGTGGTCCATGATCAAAATTATATAAGCTAAAATAAATATTAACCATTATATTCAAATCTAATAATTATTAGCACAGTCTTATGTCCTATAACCCTACATCTACCATCTAGACACTATATATATATATATATATATATATATATATATATATATATATATATATATATATATATATATATATATATATATATATATAATTTTAATGATGAAATCAATTGATGAGTTATTAATCTAACAAGATTGTTAGAGTTGATTGATGCATGATTAACTATGACAAATTACAATCAGAGGAATAGTCAAAGTCAAGTCCAGGCATCAGGCCGGAGTGAGGATGATGTGGTTGGGAACTCACTTGAAGTGCGTCGGGAGCTCGCCGAGGGTATCGAGAGTTTATCAGGATGGCATAAGGGAGTTCGCCGGAAGAAGAACGAGACTCGTCGGAAGATTATCGGAGATAGCCGAAAAGCTTACAGGGAGTTGGAAAGGTCATAAAGTGGATTTGTGGCTATGTTGCTTGTAATTAATTAAGTCATAGTTAGCATCATGCATGTTTAACCATGACGATGAAAATGAGTTACAAACCAGACATGGACCCAGGATCAAGCTTAGACATCGAGCCAATGTTTGGACGATGTAGTGAGAGCTCATTGGGATTTCGCTAGGACTTCGTCAAAGGTATTGGGAAGATCACTAGGAACATGCCGGAAGATCGCCAGAGGAAGACCATGAGACTCATCACAGAGAATGTCGAAGGTTGTCGGATTATAGGAGTAAGGTCATTAATTAAGCATGTATACTCATAATTTGTCTTCATGAATTGTATATCTCATCACCATGATTAATTTTTTGATATATTTTATGTGATAATTTGAAAAATAATGTAATGGGAAAAGTTTTACACTATTGTAATCATCCCTTCTTTTTTACAATAACAAAGGGGGAGCAAAACTTTCTAGCATGCTCATCTCAAAAGAGAAGCAAGAAGTGATATCTTGCAAATCTCAAGAGAAGCAAAATTTTTTCTTAACCTCACATTCTAAAAAAAAAGAGAAAAAAACATGCTACAAGAAGTAACAGTTGCCAACTTGTTAGCTTGCATGACATAAAATTGCTAGCATGAACTTTGCAAAGGAAGTAAAAATTTGCTAGCTTATACTTATCAAAAGAGAAAAAAATACTAACTTGATTGTATGTTCTAAAATGATAAAAAATTTGTTAAATTGCTAAGCTTTCATATCTCAAAACTTACTAATTGCACTTCTCCTTTTTGTTGATGACAAAGCGGAGAAGGTATGATGATCTAAAATTATGTATAATGATCATGCATATAACGATGATTTTGAAAATATACATGATGATTTGGAATAATACATGCAATACTCACGATTTTATTATGATGATATGATGTATTGTCTTAATCGTTTCAATTTATTAAGAGCTCTTCTTAATGATGTAATGCTTTCACAACTCCTCTCTTATTTTTCCTCCTCATTATTCACAAAGTGAAAGAAAATTTTATAACATATACTAAGGGGAAGTAATGTCATCATGTGCTTTAAACTTGTCATATATACATTTCACCTTTTTGTTGATGACAAAAGGGGAGAAATTGACATTTATGATATATAGATATTGATACACATACTTAGATATTGATATACATACTTGGATATTGATGCACATAATTAGATATTGATGCATATATTTTTGAAATTCATGCTTTAATGACTTGATGTAAATTTTGAATTGGTTGGAACATTAATTTCCTCAAGATACTTAAATTCAAGAGTGTATGATTCTCTTGAATTTAAGTTTTCTTTATTGTGGCATGGATTTAGGGGGAGTAAGGTTTAACTCACATCATCAATTGATTGTCATTATTAAAAAGAGAGAGATTCTTGAATCTCGAATTTTGATGATGAAATAAATTAATGGGTTATTGGTCTAACAAGGTTGTTAGAGTTGATTAATGTAGGATTAACTATGATAAATTATAATTAGAGGATTGACCAAAGTCAAGTCTAAGCATCGGGCAAGAGTGAGGAAGATACGGTTGGAAATTTGCTTAGAGTATGTTAGGAGCTTACCGAGGGTATCAGGAGTTTGCTAGGATGGTGTAAGGGAGTTCGTCAGAAGAAGATCGAGACTCACTAGAAGTTTGTCGAGGGTAGTCGAAAAGCTTCTCATGAGTTGGGAAGGTCTTGAAGTGGATTTGCGGCTATGCTGATTATAATTAATTAGGTCATAGTTAGTATCGTGCAGGTTTAACCATGATGGTAAAAAAAAGTTACAGACCAGACATGGACCCAGGATCAAGCTTAGGCATCGGGCCAATGTTTGAACGATACGATGGGAACTCGCTAGGAGTTCGCCGAAGGTATCGGGAAGATCGCTAGGAACACGCCGGGAGATCATTGGAGGAAAATTGTGAGACTCACCATAGGGAATGTCGGATGTTGTCAGATTACGGGAGTGAGATTGTTAATTAAGCTTGATGGTTATATATGGTTGTAATCCTTAAGTCATAGGTTAAGTTTGAGTTTGAATTAAATGTGATTTAGAAATAATCTAAATTAAATCAAAGAGCCAATCGAGTTTACTAAAGGGGATTGATTAAGATTAGGTTGAGCTCAATTGGTTGATCAGGATTAGTCAATATAACGGTCAAGTTGGGATTAGAAAAGTAAAAGGAATCACTTTTTCGGGATTCTCGATAGCTGAAACGTTGGTGAATGATGATTGTACCACCATTGCCCAAGTTTTCGGGTGGCTAACGGTGGCTGAACCACCCGTACCCTGGTTTCAGGGTTACTTTCGATGGCTGCACTATCGACGCTGGTGGGTGAACCACCCGTACTCAATTTTTTCGGGTGTGTTTAAATTTTGGTTCCAAATTCTGAAGCCATTTGGGGCTATAAATACCTTGAGTTTTCTTGTATTTGATGCAATAATTTTAGGCTATAAATTTTATAATAAATTATATATAAAAATTATAAAAAAAGAAAAGGGGTAAAAGAGTAATCCAAGTGTTGTAATCTTGTCTCCCTTGTATGTTGAAAGGTCGTAAGAGTTTGGTGTTCACCCAAATGAGATTGATAGTGGACCCCAGTGTGTCTCAAGGAGGACTCCGGAAGTGAACGTAGGCCAAGGTTGAGGTCGAACCACTATAAATTATGAGTTCTCTATGCTTATCTTATTTAATTCTTCATATTGCTTTTAATTAGTTCATAGAAAAATATGATCTTTATCCTCACGGTTTCTTAATCGGGTTCTTAAATATTTTCAATATAATACCAAAAGACACTTATGATATTACTTACTTTTTCAAAATAATGCTTCGAAATCAAACATTTTCCTTAGGACGTTGCTTATCTTTTTATTTGGGATTGCTTGTTATTTCTTGAGTCATCTTTAAGCAATAAACTTAGCATTTCTCTATAAGATGGAATTTTTCACTTCAGCGAAAAGCTTTCAATTTTATTATCTTACTTTAAATAAAAAGTAATCATTAAAACTCCAATTTATACTTACACTAATTCACCCTCCCCTCTCTTAGTGCCAATTGATCATAACAATTGGTATCAGAGTAAGGTCTTACTCATTGGACTAACAACCCACTTGAGTAAATGACTTTGTTTGGCATGAATGAGGGTCAATGCATCACCAGTCTGCCTATGTTTAATGGGACGGACTACACATCTTGGAAAATTTGAATGCATATCTTTTTTACTTCAGTAGATCTTAATCTATGGTGTATTATTGAAAAAGATTTTCAAAAGTCATCCAATCCAATAAATAATTAGAATGATTAAGAAAATAAATAATTTCTTTAAATGCCAAAGCTATGACTGCTTTGTTGTGCTTTAAACAAAAACGAGTTTGATTCGGTTTCTTCTTGTGATTCAGCTTTTGATATATGACATTAATTAAAAATCACATATGAAAGCATAATTAAATTAAATGATTCATTAAATAAAAAGACTTGCAAAAATAAACTTGAAGAATACTTTCCCAAGAACAGGAAAGAACTTGAACTGAGCATGACATATGACTCATCAAGGGAAATCTCGAGTAATAAGGATTTTAAACATTGGATAAATGAACTAGATAAATTAATGAACATAAACTATAAAAATAAACTTAATATGGATAAAACCTCTTGCTATGAACATAAGAAGCCGAGACGTTCCGAAGATGAAGAGCACAATCAAAAAGAAGTAGAGAATCTCGCGCTTATGTCTATCAATAATGAGGTAAAGTGATTCCTCCAAAGTATTATTTACTTTTAATGAATTATTAAATACTTTTTATAAGCTTTATGAAGAATTTAGAATGATTAACAATCTTATAAATTACTTAAGAAAGACATAATTTTTTAGTTAGTAAATTTGAATAAATTTATGATACATCACCATCACACAATTCATACACTAAATATGAAACTTTGAATGATGCATCAACAACATATTTTTTTTATTTAAAGTATGAGTCACTAGAGGTAATTAAACAAAAAAATGACATACTACAACAAATTTAAAAAAGGCTTAAGATAGAAAATGGATCTCTGAACATGATTCATGTTGATAAGGGTCTTGATCATAAGGAAACTATTGATATTGTAAGACTCATCAAAAACCAACTATCCTCATTAGAAGACTCATGTTACACTCTTTGCCTAAAAATAGATATAATTTTTATGGTAGATATGGACACTTTGCTTATAAGTGTTCATTTATAATACACATAAACTAATTTGGGTTTCTGAAGGAACCATAAATAACTTTAAGTCATTAGAGAAAATAGGAAGAATATATCATGAAGGACCCAAACTCAAATGAGAACCTAAATCAAAACATTTCATAATATAAAGTTGTCTCATAACAAGGCTAGGAGCACTAACTAATGTTTTAAAAGTAGATGCTCAAGGCACATGACTTGAGATCTAATACTCTTTCAAAGCTCACTAGTTTAAGTAATAACAAAAAATTATTAAAATAAAATTATTGATAATGAATCTTTGAATAACTCATTAATCTTGATTGCTCTAATTTTGTCATGCTAGTACAAAAATGAATTAGAAATTTTATCTAAATTCAAATTTATAAAAGAAAGATCTTAATGATGATTATTGTTGAATGATAGAATTTAGGCATAGAACAATATAGAAAAGGGAGAGAAAAATCATTCTTCATTGTCTAGTATTTTTAAAAAATTAATAATATATTAATAAGAATAAAATGAGCATGGTAACTTATTTCACTAATTTTAAAAATCATTAGAATTAAAATAAATCGAAACTCTTGTTTAAAAATATTTTATTATAATAATCTTGATAAAACTTAGTTTTTGACATTAAATGATATTATATTCTTGAAATAAATTTCATAAATTAAAACAACTAAAAAGGAGAATAATTATTCTTGAAAATATTTTTATCCTATCAATCTTCAACAAAAGATAAAATGATACTATTATTATTGAATCTCTTACAAAATAAGTTAGAGAACTTTAACTATCTTCTTTTGAAAAATTATATTGATAATGAAAATTACATGTTTTATGATAAAGGAACAAAATATTAGACTTAAATCTAATGCTTAATATAAATCATTTGTATTCTTTTAAGAAACAATAATGCATATCTTGATGATTTTTTAATACTTTTTGATTTTAATTGAAGATGTTTTATGTTCAATGAAACCATGCTTGATGATTTAATGATGCATAGTGATCATGCTTAATGAGTTTATATTTCAAAATTATGCATGGTGATATTTATGATTTATGGCTTATTGATCTTTACCGAAATGAAAGTTCTTTTTTGGTTTTAAATGATGATGCATGTTTTAATTTATCTTAAAAGACAAATGAATGTTTGTATGAAATAAAATGGGAATATATTTTTCTTGAAAATTTTTATATCTTATAAATTTTTTAAAAAGAGATTAATGAATCGATTATGTTATTTTTTATGAATCTCTTGAAATATGAAAGTGATTTTAATGATTTGAATTTGAATAAATTTTTATCTAAATCATGATATTGATTCCTTAATAATTATAAATTAAGATTTATTATGAGTCAAGATTTTTAATTCTTTGTACTCCTACAATTCCTTTGACTATTCACTAAGAAGGAGATATATCATAATAAACCATGATATGCTACTTGACATCTTAATAATTTAAGACTTGAAGTTTTGTTATGTATTATTTCTATTTTCTTCTTTCTTATTTACAATGACAAAGAGGAGAAAGGAAATCACTAGCCTTTACAAGGAATCGATAAGGCTATTTATTTAAGTTTGAATCTTTTGAAATTAATTTTGATGATCGTTGATTATTTGAATTTGAATAAGTTTTTACCTATATTGTGATTTTGATTCATCCGAAATCTTTTATAAATCAAAAATCAAAATCTCATATTATTTGGAAGTAGATTTTTTTTATGAATCATGATTAAAAAAAAAACTTGAGATTTTTCTTTAATATATAAATGATCATCTTGGCAACTTGATATTTCTTATACATAAATCAAGATATTTTTTTTATTTCTCCTTCATATTCATAATTTATCTTTATAAATTATATATCTTATCATCATAATTAATTTTTCTTGATATATATGACCAAATCAATTATGTTGCAGAAACTAACAATAAACCATTGGACTCCCACTACATAGTTAATACCTGAACTCACTAGTAGACTAAATCTAGAGTTCAAAATACATCACATGCAATAGAATCGAACTTATATAGTAATAAACTCATTTATTGGTGCATATATATATATATATATATTCTTATTTTTTTAAATGAATATGGAGTGAACATTCGAAATAGAATAAAAACAAAATAATAATGTGAACTGGGTTTAATCACATAAGTGTAATAGAATAAAAATACTTAATTGCCATTAAAATAAATATTTTTAATAAAAAAATAATTATTATTAGAAAATATTTTTTTTATCAAAAAACTTGTGTTAGGTCATAAGGAGTGACTACGCATATTGCCCTCAAACATTGAGACCAGTAGAACATAAAGCTTAAGAAAAAATCTTTCTCCAAGAATAAGTAATCTAGTTGAATCATGGATGATTTGCCAACTAATCAACCACTCTATTTTGCTCTCAAGATATATGATTCATAACTGATTCATCAAGTCCATTACTGACAAAAATCCAATTACAGATAATTTCGTGGGTGATAAAACATCCCATATAAATTATTTTAGTTGTGTGTTGTTAAGGGTTTTCATTCCTCTAGAGAGACCCTCACTTCTTCCTCTATAATGCAGTGTGACAAGACTTATATTGGTAGGCTTCGTTGAGTTATCTGGCCCTTATCTTGACTACTTCTCCATCTTTTGGGATCACCCCTCCTGCACAAGGTTTCACTTAGATAGAGGTACCTATTTCCTTCGAGACTATTGTTGGAATCGTTGAGGCGTCCTTGTCATCAAATGTCGATGCTCTGAACAAGCAGGGTAACATTGTTTCATGGATGACCTTGCTTGTTGGTTGAGGTACAGAGAGAATTTTGGTTCCTTATTATCTATTCTGATTTATGATATAATTAAGCAGTCCTTTGATGATAGTATTTCTTTTGTGGATGATAAGATTATGGAACAGCAAAGACCGTGGCTCTTCAATTTGGTTGGGCGCTTCCTTGCTCCCCTCACTTTGCACATCCTTAAAGATTTTGTGTCCAACACTCGTATCATCGCCTCTTAGATATGACTAACAGAATTTTCTTTTTTTCTCTTTTTCCTCCTTTGGTCTTAGATATTAGCTAATGATTTTTTTTTTTAGTTTTTGCAGTCTAAAGCAAATGTGCTTCATGTTCTTATTCTTGGACCTTAGTCGCTTAGGGGTCAGTTTCTCCATATTTTTCTTTCACATCCAAATTTTAATCCAATTGTTGAATTGAAGTGTACTTTTGTTTGGATCGAACTTCTTAGGTTGGGTTGCCTTTTGAATATCCAAATCAAGAATATTTATTTATAATTATGAAAGTGTTGGGGTATCCTATTAAAAAGTGTGTTTGATTTTAAATTTGAATGTGATCGATCAGTGAATGTGTGCGTAAAGAATGATCTTTCTACCACACTAAGTAGGCGATCTTTTCACCACCAAGGGATTTGTAAATTTGATTTTCACCACTAAGGGATTTGTATGGTTGATATCAATTTGACCTCTCATTTTTTTTTATCCTGTTTTGTAATAACATTTTAGGTTAGAATTATAGAGGACCAAGGATAAATCTATTTACATTGATTCTTTTATAAAATATCTTATACCTTTCTAGAATAATATATAAACTTAGAGAGAAAGAGAATCGAAATAATTTCAAGAAGATTTACACATTTTAAATCTTAAGATTTTATTCTTTTTTATTCTTGCATCAAGTAAGCATAAGTGAAGTATTTATAAATCCCCAAAGACTTTAGAAATGGAACTAAAAATTTAAATCTCTAAGTTTTCAAGATACTGATGGTACCATCATTGACGTCAGATGGTACTACAACCGAACAAAGCTCGAAATTCTAAGTCTATCAGTACCATCATCGGCCTAGGCGATACCACCATCGTAAGTTCCAAAAAAATGCAAACAGTACTTTCCAACTCTCTGAGTAGTACCACCACCCAGACCTGCTTTAGGTCACCGAGTTGACCTTCTAACAAGCCCTATTCGGCCCTGGTTCATGCTTAATAGGCTAAATCAAGTTAGCATGGTTTCGACTCAATACTAACTCAATTTGACTCAAAATGATTAAGATCAAGACTTAATCACTCTAATTAATTATGAAGCCTTCAACACATTGTCCAGCATTCTGACATGTCATCTGTTCATCTGGCACTTCGTTCAAAGCTTTAGTACATCATCCTTTCCTTCGATATATCGCTTGATCTATTGATATGTTAACTTCCTACAACATCCGACCTTTTGGTGCAATACCCGATCCTGTGGGCTTGATACACAAACTCATGACATGAAGTTTATCCTTCAGCATGTCAACCAATCCTCTGGCCCAATGTCTAATCTCTAACATGATATTTTCCCTAACCCAACGTCTGAGTTTTCTACTTCGATAATTTGCCATTTGATGTTTCATGTTCATGATCAAAGTTTTTCCTACATCACTTATCTTAAAAATATATTAGTCTATAAATTTATCAATTGATTATTGAATCCTAAATTTTGATGATGAAATCAATTGATAAGTTAATAATCTAATCAATGTTTAAGAAAAGTAATGCAAGACTAACTTTGATCATGAAAAGGTAAAATAATTAAAATAGAAGAATCATATATTGCATTAGAGTTAGAGATCGGACATCGGGCCGAAAGAATCGGACATTGCGCCAAGATTAGATGTTGCAAGAGTCAACATGCCGATGGATCGGGCGATACGCTGAAGATTCGGATAATGCATCGAAAGTTCGGATGAAGTTCAAATAAACCAATGATATGTCGGACAACATTGAACTCTTGTCTTTTGTCATTTAGGTCTTGATTGTCAAAGGTTAGGTCTAAACTAAGTTAGTTTTAGGTGTAACCATACTAATTCAATTAAGGGCCCATTGGGCCTTAATTGGGGCTGAGTTCGACCCATTGGGAGGCCCATACAGTGACCTACAGTTGGGTCATGCGGTGGAATCACCTATGAGCTAGCAACATAGTCTCCCATGTTACCAAGCGATAGTACCACCCATACTAGGTGGTGGGACCACCAGCATTTAATGCTGCATGTGGTGGTACTGCCCAAGCTAGCGATAGTACCACCAGAGCTTAGTCTCCCAAGCTCTGCCAGGTAGTAGTACCACCCAATGTAGGCGATGGTACTGCTAGTACCCTAAAAACTTGAAAATGTAAAGTTTTGCTCCATTTTTGAAGTCATTTGGGGTTTATAAATATCCTATTCATTCTTGCTCGAGCAAATAAGAACTAAGAACAAAAATTTGTGATTCTTAGTATGCAAACTCTGTTGTAATCTTTTGAGAGTTCTCCTTATCTTAAAGTTTAGGTTTCATTCTAAAGGAGGTGTGAGACTTGTAAAGGTTATCTCCTAAACTTATGAAAAGAAGAAAAGAGTTATAAGGGTAGTTGATCTTCACATATTGAAAGAAGATCGTTAGTGAAAGCTAATGGCCTCGATGGAGGGGAATCGGGAGTAGACATAGATCGATAAGATCGAGCCACTATAAATCTGGTGTGCACTTATTATTTTATTGCTTATTATTATTATTTACTAATTTAGTTGCTCACAACACTTTACTCACCTTTCAAGTCAAAACACATTTTCGATATGGTTTCATCGAACGATTTTTCGAATCGATGTAATTTTTTAAAATACTAATTCACCCCCCTCTTAGTGCCACTATGATCCTAACAATTGATATTAGAGCTAAATTTTTTTTAGTTAGTTTAACATCAAAGAGAGATTAAATAGCTTTAGCGGATAATCAAGAGGGTCATTCTATTACTCATCCTCCTATGTTCAATGGGATGAACTACACATATTGGAAAACATGAATAATGATTTTTTAAATTTCTATGGACTTTGATTTATGGAATATTATTGAATGTGGTTTTAAGAAATCCTTTAGACTAATGAATAAATGGAATGATCTAGAAAAAAATTATTTAATCTAAATACGAAAACTATGAATGCTTTATTTTGCGCTTTAGGCAAAAATAAATTTAATCATACTAATATATGCAAAACTGCATATGATATCTGACACACACTCGAAGTCACGCATGAAGGCACAAGTAGAGTTAAAGAGTATAAGATTAATCTTTTAGTATATAATTATGAATTATTTCGAATGAAGTCAAGTGAAACTATTGGTGACATGTATACCCATTTTTCGGATGTTGTCAATGGTTTGAAAGTATTTGGTAAAAGTTTTACTAACCTTGAACTTGTTAATAAAATTCTACGATCTCTTCCTAAAAATTGGGATCCAAAAGTAATTGTTATTCAAGAAGTAAAGGACTTAAATTATTTTCCTATTGAAAAATTCATAGGGTCATTAATGACCTATAAAATGACTTGTAAGGCACAGAATGAATATGAGGACAATCTTCTAAAGTATATGAAGGATATGACACTTAGAACCAAAGAAGATCACTCGAGCTAAAGCTTAAGTGATGATGATAACTTGACACTCCTAATAAGAAAATTTAAAAAATTTAGAAAAAGAAACAAGATAAATCTTGTAAAATAAGATACAAAGAACAAAAATGAACTAAAAAAGGATACAATCATTTGCTACGAATGTAAGAAGCCAAGACACTTCAAAAGTAAGTGTCCCCACCTGAAGAATAAGATACTAAAGAAAAAAAAAAACACTCAAGTCGAGTGCATCCCAAGACGAGGAGCTAACCAACAAAGATGAAGTAGCAAATTACGCACTAATAGCCTTTAGTGATAAGATATATGACTCACCCGAAGCATATTTTTCTTTTGATGAATTACTAAATACTTTTCATGATTTATATAATAATTTTAAATTATTTGTTAAGAAATATAAATTACTAAAAAATTATACTTCTCTCTAGTAAATTTAAAAAATTAAAAAATAAGCATGATAATTGCATGTTAATCTCTTGTCCTCGATGTAAAGAGTTAGACTTATTCAAAAAGAAAAATGTGGTTCTACAATAAACATTAAAAAAATTTAAAATTAAAAACAAATCATTAAGCATGATCTTTGCTAACAAAGGTCATGTACATAGAAAATAAATAATCAGTTTTGTGATTAGTAATGCTCAACAAAAGCTGACTATATTTGTAAAAGGACCCATATTACATGTTTCCCCAAAAAATAAATATAATTTTTATTTTGGTTGCTAAAAGAACCATAAATAACTTAATATCATTTAGTTAAAATAAGTATATCTTTTCATGAGGGACCCAAAGCTAAATGGGTACATAAAAAAGACCCCTCTGTCTTGTAGATATGTCTATAATAAAAAACTATGAGAATAGATGATACTTTAATAATAGATGCTCAAGGCATATGATAGGAGATCCAACACATTTCTCTAAGCTCCTAGCCAAGACGAAGGATATATCACCTTCAAAGATAAAAATAAAAAAAAATTATTGGCAAAGTAAATATAGGTAACAAATTAAACATCTTGAAGACGTGTTATTAGTAGATGGTTTAAAACATAATTTACTATGCATTAGTCAATTGTGTGATAATGTTTATAACATCAAATTTGAATCTAATGCTTGTATTATAGAGATACCTCACAAAAATATATCAATGATTGCCTTAAGAACTAATAATATATATACTATTGATCTGGATGATTTTTGTGATGAAATTTATTTTTAGTTTTAAATGATGATATATAACTTTAACATAGGAGATTAGGTCATGCAAGTATAAAATTAATTTCATAAATTACAACTAAAGAAATCGTAAGAGGTATCTCTAGAATTAAATTTATCAAAGATAAAGTTTGTGATGCATGTCAACTAGGGAAACAAATAAAAAGTAGCTTTAAATATAAAAATCAAGTACCTCTAGACTATTATAATTAATTCATATGGATTTATTTGGACTTTGACATCACAAGTCTAGGAGGTAGTAAATATATTTCTGTAATTATTGATGACTATAATAGATATACTTTGACATACTTCTTAGCACATAAAAATATTTACTTTGAATGTTCTTCAAAATTTTGTAAACTAGTTCAAAATGAAAAATGTTTTATGATTTCGTCTATGTAGTGATCATGGTGGTGAATTTAAAAATTATAATTTTAAGATTTTTGTGAGTTAAATGGATATGATCATAATTTTTTTACTCCAAGAAATTTATAACAAAATGGAGTTATTGAGAGAAAAAAATAGGAGTTTATAAGAGATAACAATAACCGTGCTTAATGAACATAGCTTACCTAAATACTTTTGTGCCGAAACCATTAACATGATATGCTATGTCATGAATATAGTTATTATAAAAGCACTACTTTTTAAAACTCCTCATGAATTATGAAATAATCAAAGACTAAACATTTTATATTTTAAAATTATTGGTCGTAAATATTTTATTTTAAATGTAAAAGATGCATTAAAAAAATTGATGCAAAATCCGATGAAGGTATATTTCTTGGACATTCCTCTATTTCTAAAGCTTATCATGTCTTTAATAAAGGAACTTAGTTATTGAGAAATACATCCATATTATTTTTAATGAGTTTCCTAAATTAAAAAAATAATTTTGATGATAATTTTGATTTTGATACTTTAATTTGAATGAAAATTATCCTCTTCCAAGCAACTTGGATGTATCTACTTCCAAAGAATCCTTATCCAAGGAACAAAAGTACGTAAATGCTTGTCCTAAGGAGCTAATATTAGAGATACATCAAAAGGTGTTTAAACTTATTCTTTATTTAAAAAATTTTATGCTAATGCTGCCTTTTTGTCTCAAATTGAACCAAAATGCATTGACGATGCTCTAAAAGATAATTCATAGATTTTTGCAATGCATAAGGAGTTAAATTAATTTAAGAGAAATGAGGTGTCGAAGCTTATTCCTAGACCTAGTGACTATATTATAATTGACACTAAATGAGTCTCTAGAAACAAACAAGATGAACTTGGTATCATGGTTCAAAACAAGGCTAGATTAGTGGCCAAGAGTTTCAACCAAGAATAAGATATAGACTATGAAGAAACTTTCGCTCCTTTGGCAAGACTTGAAACCATAAAGATACTCTTTGCCTATGCTTCTTTTAAAAAGTTTTAAATTATTTCAAATGGATGTCAAAAGTACTTTTATAATGATTTTAGTTTCGAAAAATTTTATATTGAGCAACCACCCGGATTTGAAAATGATCTTTTTGCAAACAATATTTACAAATTATCTAAGGCTCTCTATGGATTGAAGCAGACCCCTAGGGCTTGGTATGAGAGGCTTAGTTCTTTTCTTATTCAAAATAATTTCTCAAAAGTTAAAGTCGATACCATATTATTTATTAAAAATTTTGAACATAATTTCTTATTATTCATATTTATTTTGATGATATTATTTTTTGTTCTATAAATAAATCTTTATGTGAGGCATTTGCCAAAAGTATGAGCTAAGAATTTGAAATGAGTTTAATGAGTGAATTAATATTCTTCTTAGGATTACAAATTAAGTAATTTAGTAATGAAACTTTTCTTAGTCAATCTAAATACGCTTTAGATCTATTAAAACGATTTTATATAGATAGTGCTAAGGTCATTGACACACCAAAGAGTACCTCTACAAAATTAGATATGGACAATAAATAAGAATGTTTTGATCAAAAGACTTGTAGAGGTATGATAGCTAGTTTACTATATCTTATTGCAACTAGACTAGATATTATGTTTAGTGTTGGACTTTGTATTTGATTTCAATCTAATCCTAAATGATCTCATTATAAAATAGTTAACAAGATTTTTAGATACTTAAAGGAACCTCTAATCTAGGATTATGGTATCAAAAATCTAAAATTTGAATTGATTACTTATACTGATGTTGACTTTGGTATAGATGTACAATAGATAGAAAAAGCATGTCTGGAACATGTAAACTCCATGCTCTTATTTCTTGATCTTCTAAGAAACAAAATTCAATTGCATTATCTATAGCAGAGGCTAAAAATATAACAGCTAGTGCATATTGTGCACAAGTTATTTGGATGAGAAACACTTTAGAAGCCTATGGATTTTACTTGAAAAATATCCCTATAAAATATGATCATACTAGTGCTATTTGATTAACAAAGAATCTCACTCAACACTTTAGAACTAGACACATTGATATTGTTAGGATCGAATCGACACTAAGAAGGGGGGAGGATGAATTAGTGCTTTTAAACAATTTCATCGATTTGAGGATTCATTTAATAAAGCTTGTATTGGAAAAGCATTTGAACTTGAAAATATTTGTAGGACTATAATGAGCAAGTAAAGCAAAATGCAAAGTAATTAAACAACAAAGAAAATAATACACTAATTTTATAGTGGTTCAATTGTCGTGACCTATTCCACTCCTGATTCCTCCTCCATTGAAGTCACCAGCTTCCACTATTAATCTTTTTTCAACATATGAAGATCAATTATTCTCTTACAACTCTATTCTCCTTTTCACATGTTTAGGAGATAAACTTTACAATTCTCTCAGCTCTCCCTTAAACAAAAACTATACTTAGAAAAAAGAGGAGGAGCTCTCAAGGAATTATAATAGTGTTTTCATAAGTTTTTTACTCTCAGATTTCGCTTACTCAAGTAAAAATGGGTGAGGTATTTATAGGCTCCAAATGGCCCTCTAAGATAGTGTCAAAATTTAAATTATCGATGTTCCCGAGGTGCTGGTGGTACCACCACCATTAATAGGTGGTACTATCACCCTCTAACAACCTCGGACATTGGTCACTAGCGATAGTACCACCAGCCTGGGTGGTACCACTTCCTGACATAGTCTCAAAGACTATGTCTTCTCGGAGGCAGTTCTTTGTAGACTTGACCTTGGATCACTGAAATGGGCTTTCCTAAATCAGTCCTAATTAAGACCTAATGGCTCCTTAATTAAATTAACTAGGTTATACTTAGAGCTAACTCAATTAAGACTTAAACTATGATGATCATGACATTAAAAGATTACAAAACACAAACCATATTGTCTAGCATGTTATTTGTTCATCCGAACCCTCAGCCCATCATGCTCTCCTTCGGTGTATTACTCAATACATCGACATGTTGACTCCCGCAATATCTGATCTTGACGTAATATTCGATTTTCCGTTCTGATACCTATTCTTTGACTCTGGCCCAACATTTGATTTCTCTACTTCAATCATTTTACATTTTCATGATCGAAGATAATCCTGCATCACTTTCTCGAACATAGATTAGATCATAAATTTATCAATTGAATTAATTATCAAAATTTGAGATTCAACAATCTCCCCTTTTTTTATGATGATAACCAATTAATGATGAAGTTTTAACTAAACTCCCCTTATTTTTATGTCATAATGAAATAAAGAAAACTTAAATTTAAAAGGAATGATAACCTTTGAATTCAAGTCGAAACAATTTGAATCATAGTTGAAATATCATTACATACATCATAAAATCATAAGTATTCTATAGGTAATTTCAAAACATCAAATTACCTCATAATTTAAATTTTAAATTATCATTATAACTTTTCTCCCTTATGTTGGAAAATTTAATGGGAGCATCACATGCGCATCGGAAGAAAGAAAACAAAATAGGTTTATCACGTATATCAAATTGTCATGCAAAGATTAGTGCATAAAAAATTTACAAAAAATCGAAAACTGCGATATATGAGAGATGGATTACCTAGGGAGATTGTATATCCCAGAAAATCTATATCCATATGAAAATGATGAAAAAGGTCAAATGTCCTCTCTAGCGGTATCCACACGATGGATCGTTGCGTATACCTTCTAGAAAGAGTATCAGCAATTACATTTTCTTTACCTTATTTGTATTTGATGATGTATGGAAAGAATTCAATAAACTCCACCCATTTTGCATGCCTACGACTTAGTTTTCTTTGTCCTTTGAGATATTCCAAGGACTCATGATCGGTATATATAATGAATTCCTTGTACCAAAGATAGTGTTGCCATATCTCTAACACTCTTACCAAAGCGTAAAACTCCTGTCATATATCGGGTAGTTAAGACTTGCTCCACTTAGCTTCTCACTATAGAAAGCAATGGGTCTACCTTTTTGCATTAAGACTCCTCCAATACTTATCCCACTCGCATCACACTCGATCTAAAAATTTTTAGCAAAGTCAGGTAAAGCAAGCAAAGATGTTGAACTAAGTTTATTTTTAAGTAAATTAAAAGCATCATCTTGTTCTTTACCCCACCTAAATGCCACATTCTTTTTGATGCATTCAGTTAAATGTGCAACAATTGTAGAAAAATCCTTAATGAATCTTCGATAAAAAGCTAACAAGACCATGAAAACTTCTAACATTATTAACACTAGTGGGTTTTGGCCATTGCCTAATTATTTTCACTTTTTCTTGATCAACATGTATTTCTTTATCATTAATAATATAACCAAGAAAAGTAATTTCATTAGTGCAGAAAGTGTATTTCTTTATATTAGCATAGAACTTTTCTATCTTAACTACATCAAAAATAGCTTTTAAATGTGTTATATGCTCATCCAAACTTTTGCTATACATAAGTATATCATCAAAATAAATGACGATAAATTTTCCAATGTAAGCACGCAAAACATGGTTCATCGATCTCATGAAAGTACTAGGTGCTTTAGTTAGGCCAAAAGGTATCACCAACCATTCATATAAACCATGTTTAGTTTTGAAAGCAGTTTTCCATTCATCACCCTCATGCATTCTTATTTGATGATATCCAGATTTCAAATTAATTTTTAAAAATACACAAGAACCATGCAATTCATCCAACATGTCATCTAACCTAGGAATGAGATGTTGATACTTTACCGTAATTTTGTTGATGGCTTTGCAATCAGCACATATTCTCCAAGATCTATCTTTATTTGGCACCAACAAAACATGAACTACACATAGACTCATGCTTTCTCGCACATAACCCTTTTTCATAAGCTCACTTACTTGCTTTTGGATTTCCTTGGTCTCTTCAGGGTTGCATCTAAATGCTGGCTTGTTTGGTATACTTGTACTCGGACTGAAATCTATTTGATGCTCAATTCCTCTAATTAGTGGCAAACAATTTAGAATTTCTTGGGGAAAGAGATCCTCATTTTCTTGCAAAAGATCAACAATAAAACTAGGTAAATTTTTGTTAATTTTATTAGATGCAATCAAAATGTCCTTGTACATAAGTAGTATGGGCTACCTCATGATTAAGGCTTTTTCTACATCACTCATTTTGGTATAAACACATATTTTTCTTTTGCTTAGGTCTTCCTTGTTTTCTCTCCTATTGTGTCTCCCAACACTCTTGTTTTTATCACTCAACTGACAATTTTTTTCTCTCTTTCTTGCTCCCTCCCTAAAGTTTTGGTTAATGAAGATTCAAGCTCCTCATACTATTATTTTATGTGCATTTGGTCTTTGAAGGCAAAGGTCTAAGTTGATATGTCTGTCCATCCATAATCAAAGAATAACGATTCTTGAACCCATCATGTGTTACCCTTCAATCATATTGCCATGGTCTCCCCAACAACAAATGACCAGCATGCATAGGTACCACATCACACCAAACTTCATCCTTATATCTATCAATTGAGAAAGAAACTAACACTTACCGATTTACCTTCACTACACCACTATTATTCAACTATTGTAACTTATAAGGTTTTGGATGTTTGATAGTAGGTAATTTCAGTTTCTCCATGAGCAAGATACTTGTCACATTTGTACAACTTCCACTATCAACAATCATGTTACATAACTTGTTAGCAATCAAACAATGAGTGTGAAATAGATTCTCATATTGTTCACAACATTCATTATTTTTATTTTGTAAACTAAGTGTGTGTTGAATAATTAAAATTTTACCTTTAGTATATTCTACATCAGTAGCATCCTCTAATGATGGAGGGTCATCATCATCCTCTCTCTCACTTTCAGATTCCACAATCTCATCCTTCATGATCATAACTCTCTTATTAGGATATTCATGTGCGACATGTTCATACCCAAGGCACTTAAAAAACTTAATGTCTCTAGTTTAATTCGGTTGATTCTCACCTTTACCCTTATTATCTAATTCATTTTTGCCTTAAGTTTCACTAATTTTAGGCTTAACAATAAGTTTATCATCTTTTTTACTCCAATTTGATTTCCAAGAAGAAGAAGAAGAAGAAACCGAATAAGGTTTTGAATTATACCTTGTTCTTTTTCTTTTAGGTTGCCTCTCAATCTTCATGATCACATTTACCATATCCTCAATCTCTACATAGCATTGTAACTCCACAAGATCAACAATGTTTTTATTTAATCTACTAAAAAATCTAGCCATGGTGGCCTCACAGTATTCCTCCACATTAGCCCTTATCATGATTATCTCTATCTTATTGTTGATGCAAATCCCTATAGTAATGGCTAGGGACAAATCTTTTCCTTAAGATTTGTTTCATCTCTAACTAAGTCTCCATAGGCCTTTCACCATTTCTTCGCCTGTCTTTACACAATTAATCTCACCAAACAATAGCATAATCACAAAATTCAATAGTGACTAATTTTACCTTTTTTTTCTTCGGAGTAGTTGTATCATTCAAAGATCAACTTCACTTTTCGTTCCCACTCCAAATATGTATTTGGATTATTATTCCCTTAAAAAGAAGGAATTTTCATTTTGATGCTACCAATGTTTTTGTCCACACCATCAAAATGTCCTCCTACTTTGTCTCATAGGATTAACTTCTTGTGTAATTAGAGTAACTTGGTCATCATTCATGTCTTCTACTCCATCATATTTATCATTGACAAAGTTTGGTTGTCTCCTACATCATGGTCCTCCTTGTAATCTATTAATTGCATCATCATGTCTTTCTAGATGATCTCTTACATTTTTCATTATTTTGAACATATGTACAAATTGTTGCTGCATTATTTGAACCAAAAGATCATTTGATGTATAACTCACTTCTTTTTCTTTAGACATATTAAAACCTTGAAAACAAAATTAGAACAACCTCACTAATACTCTCTCAAGTGTCTCACTTAAGATTTGGCCTTCCTCGATACTAATCTCACCACTCTTGCCTTTTACCTCTCTTGTTTGTTCTTTGGATTCTTAGATTAACTACCTAAATAAACAATTTAGACTATGGCAATTCAAGGATAATAAAATTGGGTAGGTATAAAAGCAAACAAAAGAGAAGTTAATTTAAAGGTATACGTATTATACTTTGATCATTCAATAATTAGAATTGAAGTATCAAATGAATAGAAAAGAAAAAAAAGTTGGAATGAAGAGATATTTCCAAACTAGAATAAGAATTAAAATGAACAAGATTGACTTATGTAATTTTCAAGAATTTTTTGAATCCAGATATTTTCTTCTTTTTACCTTTGATTTTCTCTCGCTTTTTTATTTTTTCTCTCTTTTTTCTTTTATCCTTTGCTTTTCTCTCTTTTTTTTTGACTTTCTAATTTTTTTTCTTTCCTTTCCTTTTCTTTTCTTTTCTTTATACTATAAATTATGGATAAACAAAAAAGAAGAATAAGAGCACAACAATGAAGGACGAACAACAATTATAACTATGATGCTGAAGAGAAGAAGGAAAAGCTAAAAGATAATAAATAAATGAATATGCAAACCTCAAACTTGAGCCGAGCTCTGATATAAAATGGTAAAAATCATTAACTCAATAACCATACACCCCAATGGCTAAAGAGCTACGATACATATGAAATGCAAATTGATACCCTCCAACGAATTGAAGCAAAATAGATCATTCAAGATTGAAGTAAGAGGAATTATTGTAATCACTTTATCAAAGAAAAAAATGATAAAAGATTAGAACAACACTTTGATTCCCCTAAATACCATAAACTAAAAAGTTTGATAAGTTAAAAAGAAAAGTAAAGATTTGAGGTTTTTTGAACACCACAAGCAGAAAAGCTCAATAAGTTATAAAGTTCATATAAGAACTTAAAAACAAAACACTCGTCGGTATTGGAAGATGATTATATTTCTCTAAGCTATTTTTTACAAAGAGAGTCAACCTTATTTATATAGAGCAAGGTAACGTACAAAGAGAATGAACTAATTAAATACATTAAATAATATTCATATTCTAAATAGATAAATGTAGACCATTCATGAATTCTGCCTTAAAAAATCTAAAATAAAATTATCCACAATTCCAAATATAGTCCACCATGGCTTTATTATTTAAAAAATAGATTAAATTTTATAATTCCTTTAAGGTTGGACTTTCTCTTCATGGTATGGACATATCTGAATCACGTTGACCATTTTTGGCTCTTTTTGCATTGTGATCGTCATTCTCGTCATCGTCGATTTCGTCGGATCCTTGGCCCATCTCTATGTATAGTGATCGTCCATCATGACATTGTGGGTCTCGTTGATATCTTCACACTCTTGCCGTGCCTTTTCATGTAATTACAATATAATCACAAGCACACAAGCCCAATAATAAACGAGAAAAAATAGAGGCTCGTAGGCCCATAATAATAATAATAATAATAATAATAATAATAATAATAATAATAATAATAATAATAATAATAATCACATTTACACACATCACAATACATGACTCATGATCATCCGTCCATATCATACATCACATGTACACAGCATCATGTAGGATTATTAGATAAATAATAATTAATTAAACTATTTAATTAATTATTTTTTAAAAAATCAGGATATGTCAAGAATTTTTAAAATTATTAAGGGTACTATTAAAATTCTGGACAAAAGGATAAACCTTAAAATTTCTTAAATTTCGAGAGGCAGTATCATCTTTTTACCACAAGAAAATCTTAAGCCCTTATTGCCCTATTCTTGCGGCCACCGCTACCGTCACTGTGCAAGCAACGATGTTCCGTGCCACCAGTGGTCACCTTGTGGGCGGGTGTCACCTCATGTGGCCACCTAGCCCGCAGGTGGCCTGCCCTAGTAGATGGCTACCCCTGCAGGGCCTTTGCCATTGGCGGCCACCCTTGCACCCACAGGCAGCTTGCTTGTGGGTGCTGCATTCATTGTAAGAACACATAAAACAGTTCTATATGATTCAATCTCATCACACATAGTTTAAAAGTCAATCTTTTGCATGAGCAACTTGGCTCTGATACCACTATTGGGAAACCCAGTGGGAGCATATGCACAACAAAAGAAAGAAAACAAAATATGTTTCCTACGTATATCAAATCGTCATAAAAGATTGGTGTGTAAAAAATTTATAAAAACTAAAAACTGCGATGGGTGAGAGATTGATTACTTAGGGAGATCGTATATCCCTAAAAATCCAAATCTAGATAGAGAGGATAAAGAAAGTCAAATGTCCTCCTCTCTAATAGTATTCATACGATAGATCGTTGCAGCAATGCTCCTCGAATCGCATCCAGAAAGCTCGTACCTCTTGTATAGAGGGAGAGAGGAGAATAGGAAGGGACGACCAAAGGTGGAGCCTATCAGTAATGTAAGTCCCCTGCCTCCTATTTATAGAGAGCCACCCAAAAACTAATTATTCACTAATCTTGGATCATTGTATCTTTATCCAATAATCTTAATTGGCTTATAACTGAGCCTCATACAAGGAGTCTATCAATGTTGAGTTTTATCCAATGAGAATATATGTTAATTGGATAACTCATATCAAATTGTCTAGTCGCTGAAACATCCATATGTGTGTGACACTTTAGGCCCAATACCAAGCTAGCTGTAAGTCCTACATATCAAAATTTCTTATGACTTAGTGAATTATTATCTCATAATAATTCACTCGACTTATTAACCATGTATGTACTATGACACTATGCCACAATCCCCAAATGTTACAAGGGATCTTATCCATTGAACCTATCTATCCTCAATTACCGTGTATTTATAGTCTCTCATCCATCTAATATCTCAGAGATCGTATATTGGGTATGGTATTATCAGGCCTCATACGGAATCCATTTGAGTCTTGCTTGAATCAGATTCTCCTAGAAAACTCCTCTCTCAATTTAAACAATCCTGATTGACGATTTATCTAAGTGATAATATATATGATATTGCCTCGTGATACCAAAAGTGGATGATCCTCTATTGACACTTAATTACCTCTATAAGGTTGGCTATCATTCCAGATAACCAGCGTGCTAGATCTGAAACTTTCCAAACCTATAAGTCCAACATCAAAGAAAGGAGTACTCAAACAAGGCATCATTGATGTCTTAAGTTTAAAGACCAGACACACAATTAAGACTACGAAATCACTATATGATGATAGGTATTATTAATCATCTAGTATTCTGTATGCGGATCAATCAGTAAACTTATTCTCCAGTGAGCACTTATACTGTATCCTTAGTATCCTCACTCAAGTGGTTATAAGACCAGCACTTATATATATATATATATATATATATATATATATATATATATAGTACACCTATCTGGTTATCTTGATGTCCATCTTGAGTAACCTTAGTCGAGATTATTTAAGATCCGTATTTAAATACGAATTGATCTCATTATCGTGATCTCATCAAGATCTGATTTATATTGCATAGAACCAAAGATATCACAACATATGTATATATATATATATATATATATATATATATATATATATATATATATATTTGATAGATAATATAATATAAAAATATATCAATAATAACCATAAGTAGATCACGCAATGTGTCGCACGTTCTATTACTCACGTGATTAACTTATAGGGCACATGTAACCAACACCTTAAAGTACATCATAATGCATAACTTCTCTCACTTTACCATCAACAAAAAGGAGAAAAGTGAAACATGCAAGTTTTGTCTTCTCTTTTGGGATGTGAAAGTTTGTAAGTTTTTCTCTCTCTTTGTAATTGTCAAAAAGACAAAGAAAGAAAGGATTCAATAGTGCAAAAATTTGTCATCAAATGAAAAAATGAATCATCTCGACATATTTCTCTTTTTGTAAATCATAAGAAAAAGAATCATATGAAACAATTTTACCTCAAAAGAAAAACTTAAGTCATGAAAATCGAGAAACCAAGATAATGATCAAAACATCTATGTAAAGAGTTCATGCATTTGGTAGATTTAACATATACATATATCTCTCCTAATACAAATAAATTGTTCCTCACTTAATGGTTTAATAAAAATATCTCTCAATTGATGTTTCGTATTAATAAAATCTAAAGATATATCATGATTGCTAACATGATCCCTAATAAAATGATGTCTAATATCAATATGTTTAGTCATAGAATATTGAATGTAATTCTTTGTTAAACAAATTACACTTGTATTATCACATTTTATAAGAATATTTTTTAATTAAAGTCCATAATCCTTTAAAGTGCTCTTCATCCAGATTACTTGTGCATAACATGCACCTACTATTATATATTCAGCCTCAGTTGTGGATAATGCGGTAGAGTTTTATTTCTTGAAAGACCAAGAAACAAGTGCCTGTCATCAGAATTGATGTATTCCAAATGTACTTTTTCTATTTATTCTATAACCTCCAATGCAGTGTCATCAAAGGAAATTAAATCAAAATTTTTTAATTTAGGATACCATAATCCTAGATTTGAATTTTTTTAAATATCTAAATACTCTTTTAACTACCGTATAATAAGATTGTTTATGATTGGACTAAAATCTAGCATATAAACCAACACTAAACATAATATCTGGTTTAGTTTCAATTAGATACAACAAACTATCTACCATTCCTCTATAGGTTTTTTGATTGAAATCTTCTCCTTCGTTATCCAAATCTAATTTTATAAAGGTGCTCATAGATATGTTTATAGCCTTAGCACTATCCATACTAAATCGTTTTAACAAATTCAAATTATACTTAATTTGACCTATGAAAAAACCATCATTCAATTGCTTAATTTGTAATCCTAAGAAAAATATTTATTCACCCATCAAACTTATTTCAAATTTTTGGTTATACTTTTGGCAACAGATTCACAAAAAGATTCATTAGTAGAGCCGAAAATAATATCATCAACATAAATTTGAATAATAAATTTAAATATTTAATAAATAACATGTATTGGCCTTGCCTTTTGAATAAGAAAAAAACTAAGTCTCTAATACCAAGGCCTTGGGCCTTGCTTTAATATATAGAAATAATTTGTAAATATGGATTGGAAAAGATCATTTTCAAATTCAGGTGGTTGTTCAACATAAACTTCTTTGAAAATAAAATCATTAAGAAAAGTACTTCTGACAACCATTTGAAATAATTTAAAATTTTTATACCTTCTAGCAAAGAGCATCCTTATGGCTTCAATTCTTACCATAGGAGTGAAGGTTTCTTCATAATCAATACCTTCTTCTTAGTTGAAACCTTTGACCACTAATCTAGTCTTGTTTTAAATCATGATACCGAATTCATCTTACTTATTTCTATAAACCCATTTAGTACCAATTACGAGATATTCACTAGGTCTAGAAACAAGTGTCCTTATTTTATTTCTCTCAAATTGATTCAACTCCTTATGCATTACAACAACCCAAAATCATTTTTTAGGGTATCATCAATGTATTTTGGTTCAGTTTGAGATAAAGAGGCGGCATTAACATAAAATTTTTTAAAAGATAACGAGTTTGAACACCTTTTGATGTATCTCTAGTTATTAACTCCTTAAGATGAGCATTTACATACTTTCATTCCTTGGGTAAATATTCCTTGGAAGTAGATATATCCAAGTTGTTTTGGAGAGGTGAGTTTTCATTCAAATTTAAAGTACAAAAATCAAAATTATTATCAAAATCAATTTTCTTTAATTCGGGAACCTAATTAAAAATAATATAGATGAGTTCCTCAATCATTAAAGTTTTTTTATTAAAAACATGATAAGCTTTTGAACATGAGGAATAATTAAGAAATATGCCTTCATCGAATTTTGCTTCAAACTTTCTTGAGGCATCTTTTTTATTTAAAATAAAATATTTATAATAAAAAATTTTGAAATATAAAATGTTGGATCTTTTATTATTCCATAATTCATAAGGAGTCTTGAAAAGTAATGGTCTTAAGAGAACCCTATTCATGACTTAGTATGTCGTGTTAATGGTTTTGACCCAAAAATATTTAGGTAGACTATGTTCGCTTAACATGGTTCTTGCCATCTCTTATAAGCTCCAGTTTTTTTCTTTCAACTACTTTTGTCGTAGATTTCTTGAAGTAAAGAAATTATAGTTGTACCTATTTAACTCACAAAATTTTTGACAATCATGGTTTTAAAACTCACCATCGTGATCACTATGAATGGACAAAATCATAAAATCCTTATCATTTTGAACAAGTTTACAAAATTTTAAAAAACATTTAAAGAAATCACTTTAGTGTACTATGAAGTATGTCCAAGTATATCTAATATAATCATCAATAATTATAAATGTGTATTTTCTATCTCCTAGACTTGTTGTATCAATTGGTCCAAATAAATCCATATTGATCAATTGTAGTGGTCTAGAGGTGCTTATTTGATTTAAAACTACTTTTTATTTATTTTTCTAGTTGGCATGCATCACAAACTTTGTCTTTGACAAACTTGATTCTAGGCATTCCTCTTGCAAGTTCTTTAGTTGAAATTTAAGAGATTAGTTTACAAGTTTCATCACAAAAATCTTCAATATCAATAGTATATATATTATTAGTTTTAAGACAACCATAGATCTATTTTTGTGTGGTATTTCAAATATACAAGCATTATATTCAAATTTGATGATATATCCTTTATTACATAATTGAATAATGCTTAGTAGATTATGTTTTAAATTATTTACTAATAACACATCTTTAATCAAGAGGTTTAACTTGTTACATATGGTTCCTTTGTCAATATTTTTTCCCTTATTATTGCCTCCGAAGGTGACATATCCTTCATCTTAACTACTGAGCTTAGAGAAGCGTGTTAGATATCCAATCATATGCCTTGAATATCCATTATCAAGGTACCATCTTTTGCTCCTAACTTTTGGTTATAAATATATCTACAACAAAGAGAGTTTTCTTTTAGGTACTCATTTAACTTTAGGTCCCTCATAAGTTGATTTACCTATCTTAATAATTAGCATTGAATTATTCATGGTTTCTTTAAGAATCTAAACTAATTTGTGCGGACTATACCTTTTAAATGAACATTTATAGGCATTATGCCCAAATTTAACACAAAAATTATATTTATTTTTAGATGAAACATGTAATGTTAGTCCTTGAACAAAGATGATTGGCTTTTGTTGAGTGTTACTCACAAAGCTAATTCCTTCCTTTCTATGAACATAACCCTTATTAGTAAGAATCATTGTTAAGGATTTATTATCTATTTTAAAATTTTCTAACATTTCTTATAATAAAATATTTTCCTTCTTAAGTGTATTTAATTCTTCACACTTAGTCCAAGGAGCTAATATACATTCATTATACTCATTTTTTAATTTTTTAAATTCATTAGTAAGAGAAGCATGATCTTTTTTAATAATTTATACTTTTTACTAACAAATTTAAAATCATCAAACAAGTCATTAAATGCATCAAATAATTCATCATAAGATAAGAAAGATTTGTTTGAGTTATATACCTCATTGCCAAATGCTATTAATGTATAATTTGTAACTTCTTCCTTGTTGGTTGACTCCTCATCTTTGGATGAACCTGAGTAATCCCAAGTAGCTTTGAGCGCCTTCTTCTTCTTTGGTTGTTTCTTGTTTACTTGGGGGCATTCATTTTTTAAGTGTCCCAGTTTCTTACATTTGTAGCATATTATTGAGTCCTTTTTTAGTTTATTTTGTTCTTAGTATCTTATTTTATTTTGGTTATTTTTAAGAATTTCTTAAATTTTCTTGTAAGAAGTGTCAAGTCCTCATTATCATCATCGTCACTTAAGTTTTCTCTGAAAGTTGTCTTCCTTGGTTATAAGTTTCATGTCCTTCCTATTCTTTAGAAAGTTGTCTTAGAGTTTATCATGTGCTACACTTATAATTTCATAGGCGCGATAAATTCTTTAAATGAAAAATTATTTAGGTCATTTGCTTCTTGTATTGCTGTTTCCTTAGGATCCTAACTTTTTGGAAGGGATCTTAGTATTTTATTAATAAGTTTAAAATTTAAAAGATTTTTACCAAGCGCTTTTAAACCATTGACAACATTTATAAAATGGGTATACATGTCTCCAATAGTCTCGCTTAGTTTCATATGAAATAACTTATAGCTATGTACCAAAAGATTAATTTTTAACTATTTAACTCTACTAGTAGCTTCATGTGTGACTTCAAGCGTGCCAAATCTCATATGCAGTTTCATATATGGAAACCCAATTAAATTTATTTTTATTAAGAGCATAAAATAAAATATTTATTGCTTTAGCATTCAAAGAGAAAGTCTTCTTTTCTAAATCATTCCATTCATTCATTAGTTTGGAATACTTCTCAAAACTACTTTTAATAATATGCCACAAATCAAAATCCATAGAAAGTAAGAAAATCCCTCTTAATTGAACATGGGAGGATGAGTGATAGAAAGTCCCTCTTAATTGCCAACAAAAGCTATCTCTCTTAGGTTTTAACCAAATAGAGATAAACCTTGTTTTGATACCAATTGTTAGGATCTAATCGACACTAAGAGCGGGGGGGAGAGTTGAATTAGTGTTTTAAAATTTTTTATTGATTTGAGGATTCATTCAATAAAGCTTGTATTGGAAAAGCGTTTAAACTTGAAAACGTTTGTAGGACTATAATGAGCAAGTAAAGTAATTAAATAACAAAGAAAAGAAGACACACCAATTTTATAGTGGTTTAGTTGTCATGACCTACCCTACTCCCGATTCCTACTCCGTTCACTGGCTTTCACTATTGATCTTCTTTCTACGGGTGAAGATCAATTACCCTCTTACAGCTCTATTCTCCTTTTCATAGGTTTAGGAGATAATTTTTGTAGTTCTCTCTGCTCTCCCTTAGGTAGAAGCTACACTTAGAAAAAAGAGGGGGAGCTCTCAAGGAATCACAACAGTGTTTTCACAAGTTTTTTGCTCTCAGATCTTGCTTACTCAGGCAAAAATGGGTGAGATATTTATAGGCCCCAAATGACCTCTAAAATAGAGTTAAATTTCAAATTATCAGAGTTCCTGAGGTGCTGGTAGTACCATCGCCATTAATGGGCAGTACTACCGCCCCTTGATAACCTTGGACAATGGTCATTGGCGGTAGTACTGCCAGCCTACTGCTTGACACAGTCTCAAAGACTATCTTCTCGGAGACTGTGTCTTCAAAGACTTGACCTTGGGTTATTGAAATGAACTTTTTAATGAGCCTAAATCAGTCCTAATTAAGGCCCAATAACCCCTTAATTGAGTTAACTAGGCCCAAACTATGATGATCATAATGTTAAAAGATTACAAAGCGTAAATCATTTTGTTTGGCATGTCATTTATTCATCAAAACCCTCTGCCCATTATGCTCTCCTTCACCATATTGCTCGGTGTATCGACATGTTGACTCTCACAACATTCGATCTTGACGCAATATCTAATTTTTCTACCCGATGCCTATTCTTTGCCTCCGACCTAACGTCTGAGTTTCTTGCTTCAATCATTTTGCCTTTTCATGATCGAAAATAATCAATTGATTTATTCACCCATGAATCAAGTTAGCATGAGTGGGGTAATTATAGACCCTCAAATGCTTCAAAAATGAAGTAAAAAATTTAAATCTATAAGTTTTCAGTGTATTGGTGATACCACTGTTAGTGTCGGGCGGTACTACTACTTGGGCAATACCACCATCAGCCACCGACGATACCATTATAGGCCATGAGCGATACTACTGTCGGAAGTCCTAAAAAAGCACAAATAGTTTATTAGGTCTGATGGTACCACCACCCATACCTACTTCAGGTCACTAAATTGACCTTCTAAGAGGCTCAAGTTGACCTTGGCTTAGGCTCAATGAGCTCCTAATTAAGTTGGCATAGTTTCAACTTAATACCAACTCAATAGACTTGAAATGACCATAATTAAGATTTAACAACTCTAATTACAATTACAAAGCCTTCAACATATTGTTCGATATTCTGACATGTCCTCTGTTGATTTGACACTTTATCTAAACCTTCGATGCATCATCCTTTCCTTTAGGGTATCACTTGATCTATTGGCTTTTTGACTTCCCACAACATTTGATCTTTTGGTGTAATACACGATCCTTTCAACTCGATGCCCGAACTCATGACATAAAGTCCATCCTTCCGCATATTGACCGATCCTTCAGTCCAACGTCCAATCTTTGACATGATATGACTCTGACCTAATGTTTGATTTCCTTGCTTTGATAATTTGCCCTCTAATGGTTTAAGTCTATGATCGAAGTTTTTCTTACGTCACTTATCTTAAAAACATATTAGTCTATAAATTCATTAATTGATTTCATCATCAAAATCTGAGATTCAATAATATCTCACTTTTTTATAATGATAACTAAATGACGACGGAGTTTCAACTAAACTCTCCTTGTATATATGCCATTTTTATAATGAACTCAAATTTAAAAAATGATAACCTTTTGAATGCTACTCTTTGAATTTAAGTTAAAATAATTTTAATAAAAAATTATATTGATTTTCAATAGTAATCATTGTAAAAATCATATGTATAATTTCAATAAAATAATCACATCATATCCATATTTAGAATGTCAAAATAGTTACACATCTTAAATAGATATTATATGTTACTATCATCAAATATAACATGTATAAGAGTGCAACATAGTTGCTATGTCATCAAAATATTGTCATTACTTCTCCCCCTTTGTTATTGATAGAACCCTAGTAGGGTTAGGTTATATTCAATTAAGTAGCAATTAATAAAACCCTGAGAGACTGTAATAAACCCTCACCTAGCCACTTACTATCATATAAAGCAAGTCGGCTAGGGTTTTGGGAGAAGGAATCTTGGAGCCTTAGGGCTTTCTATTGGGAAGGTCGACTAGGGTTTGAGGAGGGACCATAAAAGGAGTTGCAACCACCTAGCCGCTGCCCCCTTATTGGGCAAATTGGCTAGGGTACAGGGGTAAAAGGGAAATTTAACATAGGGGAGGACTCTTTCTAGGGTTAAAGCATATAGCCACCATCACTTTTATTTAATATAAAATCTCTTTTATTTGAGCCTTGTGGCTGACTACCTAGGAGGGAGGAACCCCTACAACGTTCCAAAGGAGTTGATCCTCTTCAAGAGATCAAATTGCAATATAATTCTACATGGTTCTATCAGTCATAAAAAAAAAGAAAAAATGTATGGGCTACTACTTTTCTTTCCCTATTTGTCATTATCAAAAAGAAGAGAATGATATCATATTATTATGGTGCAACATGAATGTGATAATTGTAAAACTACTTTGATATCATATAAAGAATATTAATATTGAAGATAAGTTCAAGTCATGAGAGGTTAATCGATTGATGATGGTGTATATAAGTCATGAATACAAAGGAGTCATACAAAATAAATATCACACAAGATAATGATCCGTTGGAATGAATCTCCTCTTTAATAAAAAGAAAGAATTAGAGGAGAACAAATAGTAAAATATCTTGATTCATATAAAATAAATTTCAAGTTATAAATATTGAGAAGTCAAGTAAAAGATCATGATTCGTTTGAATAAATCTATTTATCAATCATTATCGAAAAGAAAGAATTATAGTAGAATGAATATAAAATAAAATTCTTGAATATCGAGAAGTCAAATAGAAGATCATGATTCATTTAAAAAAATCTTCTCTTTAGTAAAAGAAACAATCATATGAGTAGAATCAATAAGATATCGTATATTTGAAAGATTCAGCATACCTAATTCTCTTCTAATAAAATTGAATTATTCCTCATTTAGTGGTTTAGTAAAAATATATGTTAATTAACATTTTGTGTTAATGAAATCTAAAGATATATCATGATTGTTATAAATGTACTTAGTCCCAGAGTGTTAAATAGAGTTTTTTGCTAAATAAATTGCACTAGTATTATCACATTTTATAGAAATATTTTACAGGTAAAGTCCATAATCTTCCAAAGTATTCTTCATCCAAATTACCTGTGTACAACATGCACCTGCTATTATATATTCAGCCTCGGCTATAGATAATACGATAGAGTTTTGCTTCTTGAAAGACCAAGAAATAAGTGCATGACTTAGGAATTGACATATTCCAAAGGTACTTTTTATATCTATTCTACTTTCTGTAAAGTCGACATTAGCGTAAGCAATTAAATCAAAATTTTTAAAATTTGGATATCATAATCCTAGATTGGGAGTTTCTTTTAAGTATTTTAAATTTTTTTTAATTACTTTGTAATGAGATTGTTTAGGATTAAACTAAAATCTTGCACAAAGCCCAATACTAAATATTATATCAGGTCTAGTTACAGTAAGATATTATAAGCTACCTATCATACCTCTGTAAGTATTTTGATCAAAGCATTCTCTTTCATTTTTCATATCTAATTTGGTAGGAATGCTCATCGGTGTATTAATAGCCTTTGTACTATCCATGTGAAACATTTTTAATAGATCTAAAGTAAATTTAGTTTGCTTAAAAAAAGTTTTATCATTTAGTTGCTTAATTTATAATCCTGAGAAAAATATCAATTCATCCATCAAACTCATTTCGAATTCTTCACGCATACTATTAGAAAATGATTCACATAAAGATTCATTTGTAGAAATAAAAATAATATCAACATAAATTTAAGCAATAATAAATTTATTACAAAATATTTAATAAATAAAATGGTATATACCTTGCCTTTCAAAAAATTATTATGAATAAGAAAAGAACTAAGCCTCTCATACTAAGCTCTAGGGGCTTGCTTCAACCCATCGAGAGCCTTGGATAATTTGTCAACATAGTTTGAAAAATGATCATTTTTAATCCTGGGTGATTACTCAACATAAACTTCTTTAAAAATAAAATTATTAAGAAATACACTTTCAACATACATTTGAAATAATTTAAAATTTTTAAAACATATATAGATAAGGAGTATCCTTATGGCTTCAAGTCTTGCCAAAGGAGCGAAGGTTTCTTCATGATCTATATCTTCTTCTTGGTTAAAACCTTTGGCTACTAATCTAGCCTTGTTTCGAACCACGATATGTTGTTCATCTTGTATATTCCTAAAGACTCCTTTAGTGTCAATCATAAGATAATCACTTGGTCTAGGAATAAGTATCCAAACCTTATTTCTTTCAAATTGATTTAATTCTTGATCCATTGCCAAGACCCGTGAGTCATCTTTGAGAACATCGTCAATGTAAGGTAGCATTTACAGTAATATTTTTAAATAAAAAATAAAATTAAATATATTTTGATATATCTCCAATAATTAGCTCCTTAGGATGTATATCTATATACTTCTATTCTTTCGGTAAGGTATCTTTAGAAGTAGATATATCCAAGTTACTTCAGATATAAGAATTTTTTTCAGATTCAAATTATCAAAATCAAAATCATCATCAAAATTATTATTAACATCAAAAAATTATTAAAAATAACCTAGATAGATTTCTCAATAACTAAAGTTCTTTTATTGAGAACTTGATAAGCTTTAGAAATAGAGGAATATCCAAGAAAAATGTTTTCATTGGATTTTATATCAAAATTTTCTAAGACATACTTTTAAGTTAAAATACAATATTTTTACAATAGAAAACTTTAAAATATAAGATGTTAGATGATATCAATTGGTCTAAATAAATTTATATGAATTAATTATAATGGTCTAGATGCACTAACTTGATTTTTTGATTTAAAGCTATTATTTATTTATTTTCCTAGTTGACATGCATAATAAATTTTATCTTTGACAAATTTAATTCTAGACATTCTTCTTACAAGCTCTTTAGTTTCAATTTATGAGATCAATTTCATACTTGCATAACCTAATCTTCTATGTCAAAACCATGTATCATCATTTAAAATAAAAAAATAAGTTCTATCATGAAAATCATCAAGTTCAATAGTATAAACATTATTGCTCTTTTAGACAATCATAGATTTATTCTTATGTGGTATGTCTATGATGCATGCATTATATTCAAATTTAATATATATCCCTTGTCATATAATTAAATAATACTTAATAAGTTATATTTTAAACCATCTACTAACAGAATATCTTTAATCAAAAGATTTGATTTATTACTAATATTTTTAATACCAATAATCTTTCCTTTGTTGTTGTCTTCGAATGTGACAAATCTTCTATCTTGACAAATGAGCTTTACGAATTGCGTTGGATCTCCAATCATATGCCTTGAGGATCCACTTTCCATATTTTGCGCTTAGCTCTTGATTGGAAAGACACCTATAAGAAATAGGTGTTTACTTTAGGTACCAATTGAACTTTGAGTTCTTCATAGTTAGATCTCTCTCTCTTGACTTTTGGTATCAAATAATTTATTGTTCCTTTAGAAACTCAAACTAATTTATGAGAATTATATTTTTAAAATTATATTTAACTTTAGGGGGAATATGTAATATGGGTCCTTTTACAAATTTTATTGATTTTTAATGAGTGTTATTACTCATAAGGCTGATTCTTCTTTTCTATATACATAACTTTGGTTAGCAAAAATCATATTTAATGATTTATTTTTAATTTTAAACTTTTTAATATTTATTGTAATAATATATTTTCTTTTTTGAGTGAGTCTAACTCTTCACATTTAAAGCAAGGAGTACAAGATATTGATATTTCATACATAATTTTTAATGTACAAATATACTAATAAGTAATACATGATCCCTTTTAAGTGAATTATATTTCTTACTAGTCTTTTAGAGTTCATCATATAAATCATAAAATGCATCAAATAATTCATCATAAGATAAAGATATTTTAGAAGAGTCATATACCTCATTGTTGAAGGCCATCAATGCTTAGTTTGTCACTTCGTCTTTATTGATTTGAATTTTCATCTTCTAATATAGTTGATTCATCCCAAATTGCCTTGCATCCTTTCTTCTTCTTTTGGGTTGATAACTTATTATTTATCTTATTTTTGAAGTGCCTTGACTTTTTGCATTTATAATATATTATTATATTATTTTTAGGTTTATTTTTATTCTTATAGGTTTTATTCCTTTTTATAAACTTTTTAAGTCTTATTGTATGAAGTGCAATACCATCATCATCATCACTTGAGCTTTCACTTGAAGAGTTTTCATTAGTTCTAAGTGCAATATCATTTTTGTTCTTTGGAAGAGTTTTCCTCTTATTCTTCATGTACTTTGTAGCTCATTTCATAAGTCATTAAGTATCCTATGAGTTCTTCAAGAGGAAAGTTGTTCAAGTCCTTTGCTTCTTGGATATCCGTTACTTTTGTATCCCAACTTTTTGGAAGAGATTGTAAGATCTTATTTACCAATTTAAGATTAGTATAACATTTACTAAGATCTTTTAAACTATTGACAATATTCGTAAAATGGGTGCACATGTTGCTGATTACAGGTGCCTTGCAAGCCAATCATATGAGTGATGGCACGTGTGATATGTTGCACACTCTTTTTGTATTATTATTATTATTGGTATATTCTCATATTATATTATTTATTGAATATATATTATGATATCCTTGGTTCTATGTAATGAGCATCAGATTATGATAAGATCATGATAATGATACCAATTCACCTTTAAACACAAACTTTAAATAATCCTAGTTATAGGTTACTCGAGAGGGATAATGAAATAACCGAATAGATCAGTGTACTGTATACCTATCTATATGATTGAAGCCGCTAGTCTTATAGTCACTTATGTTGAGACACTAAGAGTATAATACAAGTGCTAGTTGGAGAATGAGTTTATTGATTGATTCGCTTATGGAATGATGGATGCCTTGTAGTCCAAAGTATGTGTTTGGTCCTTAGACTTGACACTAAAGATGTCTTATTTGAGTACTCCTTTCTTTTATATCGGACTTACAAGTCTGGACAGTTCAAAATTTGGTATAGTTAGTTATCGAGATCAATAACAAACTTTATGAAGGCAATTGAGTGTTAATAGAGGATCATCAACTCTCGATATCGTGAGAAAAATATCCCCTGTGTTATCACTTAGACAAATCCCCAACCGGGGTCATTCGGATTGAGAGAGTTCTCTAGGAGAATCTAATTAGAGCGAGACTCGGACGGATTCTGCATGTGACTTGATAGTACCATGCCCAATATACGATCTCTATAATATTAAATAGATGAGGGACTATAGATATATGACAACCAAGGATATACATATCTAATGGATTAGATCTCTTGTACCATTTGGGGACTATGACGTAGTGGCCTAGTACGTCTATAGTCAATGAGTTGAGTAAATTATTATGAGATAACAATTCAAGAGTTAGAAGTAGTTTTAATATGTAGGACTCATGGCCAACTCGGTGTTGGGCTTAGAGGGTCAGACATATATGGTAGATGTTTCAGCAAGTAGAGAATTAGGTATAAGTTATCTAATTAGCCCATATTCTCATTAGATTAGACCCAACATTGATGAATCTCTTGTATGAGGCCCAATTAGAGGTCAATTGAGATTACTGGATAGAGATCCAATAATCCTAAGAGTGAGAGTAATTAGATAGAGATCCAATACCTACTAAGGCAAGATCCACTAGGGTTTTTCGGTGGCTCTATATAAATATGAAGCAAGGGCGACATATTAGTGATAGGCTACACTTTTAGTCACCCCCTCCTATTCTCCTCTCTCTCTCATCTTTTCAGTCGACCAGCCCTTCCCTACTGCGAGAAGGCAACGAAGAGGATATGTGTTCTTCTTCCATGAGTGTTGCAAGAAGATGCACAAGAGTTGTGGGTCCTTGGGCTGCGATTGAAGGAGCATTACTACAATGATCCATTGTGTGGATACCACTAGAGAGGAGAACGTTTGACCTTTTTTATCCTTCCTATGTAATCAATCTCTCACACATCGTAGTTTTCAGTTTTACAGGTTTTTCGCGCACCAATCTTTACACAATGACTTAATACATATGGGAAACCAGTTTTGTTTTTTTTTCTTTCATTGCGTATGTGATGCTCTGATGGTTTCCTAACACATATCACCAATCATTTCACTTGGCTTTATTTTAAATAATTCATAACAATATACCAAAATATTAATTTAGATTCTTTTACTATACTTGTGACTTCATGAGTAACTTCAACTATGTGCTAAATATCATATGTAGTGTCATAAGTAGAAACACAATTAAACTTATTTTTGTCACAAGTAGAAGCACAAAATAAAGCATTCATAGCTTTAGCATTTAAGGGAAATGTTTTCTTCTCAAAATCGTTATATTCATTCACCGATTCAGAAGATTTTTGAAAACCATATTTAACGACGTTCCAAAAATCAAAATTAAATATATAGAAATCAAGAAGATCCTCATTCATATTTTTTCATAAGTGTAGTTCGTCTTATTAAATGTAGGAAGACGAGTGATAGAGTGACCCTTTTGATTACTAGAAAAAGTCATTAAATCTCACTTAGATGTTAATCCAACTGAGAGAACTTGGCCTTCATACCTATTGTTAGGATCGTAATGGCACTAGGGGGTGAATTAATTCTTTTAAAATAAGATTCTAATTCAAAAAATTTGATCAAAAAATATATCTCAAAAATACATTTAACTAAGAAATGTGAGTAAGAGTAGTGAGTAAGTAACTTAGTAAGTAATGACAAGGCGAAGTAATGAAAGAAATACAAAATGATTTATAGTGGTTTGGTCATCCCAAACTATGTCCACTCCCGATTCCTATGCCACCGGCTTTACTACTAATCTTTTTTTACAATGGGTGAAGATCGATTATCTATTTTACAACCCTTCTATTTTTACCAAGTTTATGAGATAACCTTTATACTAACTCTTTTACCAATGACCTCACACCTTTTTAAAATAGCCTCTAAACTTAAAGAGGAATGGACTCAAACACGTTTAAGAGAGTTTACACATTTTAAAACTCAAGATTTTATTTATATTCACCCTTGCATCAAGCAGGCATGAGTGAGGTATTTATAGACTCTCAAAGGCTTTAGAAATGAAGCCAAAAATTTAAATCCCTGAGTTTTCGGGGTACTGTCGGTATCACCACTGGTGCTGGGTAATACTACTACCAAATAGAACCCAGGATTTTAGGCTCTATGGAACCACCACTGACCACGGGCGGTACTACCACTTGAATTCCTAGAAAAGCACAAGTAGTGCTTTCCAACTCTTTGGGTAGTACTACTGCTTAGGCCTACTTTAGGTCACTGAATTGACTTTCTAATAGGCCCAATTCGATCCTGGTTCAGGCCCAATGAGCTCTAAATCAAGCTGGCATGATTTTGACCCAATACCAACTCAATTTGACTTGAAATGGTTATGATCAAGACTTAACTACTCTAATTAAAATTACGAAGCTTTCAACATATTGTCCAACATTTTGGCATATCATTTATTCATCTAGCACTTTGTTTAAAGTTTCGACCTATCATTATTTCCTTCGGCATATCGCCTGATCTAATCGACATATTAATATCCTACAATATATGATCTTTTGGTACAATACCTGATCCTTCCAACTTGATGCTTGAACTTATGGCATGATGTCCATCCTTCGGCACATGAACCAATCTTTTGGCCCATTATCTAATCTTCGACATGATGCTTTCCCTATCCCTATGTCTGATTTTTTTACTTTGACAATTTACCCTCTGATGGTTTGTGTCTGTGATTAAAGTTTTTCCTTTATCACATATCCTAAAAGCATATTAATCTATATATTCATCAATTAATTTTATCATCAAAATTTAGGATTTAATAGTTGATTCAAGTGTTTCAACACTTTTATGTTCATATTTCTTTCCATTTAATTGGATTAAGACTTTTATTATATTTATTCTAAAAATTAAAAATTCCCAAAAGATTAAATATTATTGTCCTGTTTCACTTTGTAATATCAATTACCATATTCTTGTGAAAGTATTAGTTTTCAAAAACATTCAAATTCTCTTCTCTCATATAAGTAGTTTGCTTTCACTTTGGATTATTCTATCATGCACATAGCCTATTAATTCAACCCATGGTAGGCCTTAAGAACACATAGTCCACAATAGTCATTTAATATTTTGTTTTCTTTTAACCTAGACACGAAAAATGAGAAGGGAGGAGGGGTGTGTGTCGGGGCCAGGGGTGGGGGTTCTTATGGCTAAGGTATAATAGAAAGAGGGCTTGTGGCTATTGTGGGCGTGGTTGGAAGAAATCACAGTATGGCAGTTGAGAACAAAGGAATAAGAGAAGAAGTAAAGGGACGAATACGAGGGCAACATAGAGGCTGTTTTCAACTATCTGTGCAGTGTTCTCGCCTCATGTTCAATTAGATTTGCTATAGATTCATGCTATGATCACTTGGGGAGATTTTAGATATTATGCATAATGATATAATCCTTGTATCTCTGTTATTCTCTTGTGAGTATTGCTTGGGTCTTGAGCACGAGACTCCAAGATTTGTACATTTATTATCTGTATAGTGGATTTGCTTCTCTTGCTTGCACCATAGTTTATCCCCTTTATGTTGGAGGGGTTTTACACATAATCTTGATGTTCTATGTGACTATAATTTTTGTTTATTTTTTAATTACATGTTACGACCTACTCGTATTTGTTTGTATATAAGTTTTTTTTTATCCCATCAACTAGTGTCAAAGTAGATTTTGGTGATATTTAATTTTTGTGTCCAAGTATGGAGGCTAGTAGTGTTTTCCACATAGTTTGCTTAAACAAAAATAATTAGATAATATAGAAATAAAAAATAGAAGGTCTCTTGTATTGTAAGGATTAGTATAGACCTTTCCAAGGGAATAGTGCAAAGCTTTTATCTATGACAGATGATGAATGGAAGAAGTTAGACTGAAAAACAATCGGGTTCATTCGACAGTGGCTTAATGATATGGCTTTCACCATGTTTCTATTGAAAGTTTTACACACTCTCTTTGAAAAAAGTTGAAAGGTCTCTATGAGAGAAAAATGACAAATAAGGCTTTCTTGATAATAAAACTTGTAAATCTAAAATATAAAGATGACGCTTCTATTACTGAGCATTTAAGGAAATATAAAGTATTACTAACCAATTATCTTTTATGTAAATATCTCATGATGATGAGTTGTAGATATTATTACTTTTTAGTTTATTACTAGAAAGTTGGGAGACACTAGTGGTTTCCTCAGTAATACTGTGCCAGATGGTGTTATCACTATAAACTAAGTAACAAATAGTTTGTTGAATAAGGAGTTGAGGAGAAATAATTCAGCAACATCTTAGATTGATTCACTAGCACTTGTCTCAAAGAATAGAGGAAGATCAAAGTCTTGGATAGAAGTAATTCATGCATGGGTAGAAGTAAGTCAAGATCAAGAAAATATATTGTTTACTACAATTATAGTAAGAAAGGATATTAAAAGAATCAACGCAAGCTATCTAAGAAGAGCAAAAAAAAAAGAAAAGAAGTAGAGTCTATAAAATCAAAAGAGAATACCATAGCAATTGTTCAGGGTGGTCACTATTTGATTTTGTTTACTTTTGATGATATTTTTTTTGTGTATGTCAATATCTTGAGTGAGTGATTGACATATGTGCTTCTTACTATACTACACCACATAGGGAGTTCTTTGCTACATACAGGTCTAAAAATTTTGTTACTATCAAGATGGGCAACTATGACACTATAGACATCATCAACATATGTGATATCCATATAAAGAGCAACCTTAGTAGCACGTTAGTGCTTAAGGATGTGAGACATATGGTTGACTTAATGCTAGATTTAATTTCAATTGGAAAGGTAGACGATGGAGATTTTGATAGCAGATTTCATAGAAGACAATAAAAGCTCAGTAAGGGTTCTCTTGTTATAGTTAGTGGGAATAAATGTCATACTTTATACATGTTACAGGCTAAAGGCTGTGGCGAGCAGTTGAGTACTATAAAGAAAGACTTCAACATAGAGTTATGGTATACGCGATTGGGATATATGAGCAAGAAGGGGCTGCAAGTTTTTTCCAATAGAGAAGTCTTGCTAGACCTCAGAGATACATGTATAAACTCTTATATTGATTGTTTAGTTAATAAACAATATAATAGTTTTCTTTGTTAGTCACACTTGGTTTAGAAAAATGCATGCCTTAGACCATATCTATACAAATATATATAGTCCTTTGAGGACAAAAACTCCTAGTAGATCTATTAATATTCCTAGTATCAGTTATATACTTTATTCTATCACTTTTATTGATGATCTTTTCAAACATGTTTGGGCCTATGCTATGAAGACCAAAGATTAGGTTATTAATATTTTCAAAGAGTTTTATGCTATATTTGAAAGGAAGATAGAAAGATAAATGATATATATTTGATCAAATAATGGTGATGAGTACATATAATTATTTGATGATTAGTGCATGTCCTATAGCATCCAACATGAGATAACAATTTTTGGTATACCTCAGCATAATGTAATTGTAGAGAGGATGAACTGCATCATCATGGAAAAAATTAGATGTATGCTTTCACAGGCCAAACTACCTAAAAAGTTCTAGGATAAGAATTTGATGAATGTAGCTAATGTGATTAACTTGTAAGATATGTCTAGATGGTAATATTGTAGAGCATGTAAGATTAATAAGATATGTCTCCTATAAGCACTTGAGTATTTGGTTGTCGTGCATTTGCATACATTCTTGATATTGAGATGTTCAAGTTAGATGGTAAGATAAAAAAATATATTTTTCTTAGCTATCACAAGATCAGTTTGGTTACAGGCTTTATAATCTGAAAAAATAGAAGGTATTTAGAAGCAGAGATGTTATCTTCTTTAAGGATCAAACACTTGAGGATTTGAAGGAGGCACCAACAAAGACTTATGTAGAAGGATTACCATATTATGACCCAATTACTCCTTTAGTACATCAGGATGCTGGGAGAGATGTGTAGTAAGATAGTGTAGAGACCGATGTTGATCTACCTGTAGGATATGTTAAGCATGAAGAAGATGAGAAGCAACTTCTCGTAAAACATTAGTTGAGAAGATCTTCTAGCTAACATCAACCTTCCAGAATATGCTCTACAAATGAGTATGTGATGCTTAATAATGCAGTGAACCTAAGAGTTGCTAGGAAGTAGTTGAAAGTGAGAGAAAAAAAAGTGGTTAGTTGCTATACATGAAGAGATAGATGTTGTATAAAAGAACCACACATATGATTTGGTGCAACTACACAATGGAAGGAAGGCCTTAAAGAACAAATGATTTTTCAAATTAAAAACTCAAGAACAATGTTCTCAAGCAAAATACAAAGCTATATTGATTATGAAAGGCTTAGTCAAAAGAAATGTATTAGCTTTGAAGAGATTTTTGTTGAATCTCAGATTTTGATAATGAAATCAATTGATGATTTGTTGATCTAACATGTGTGTTAGAGATGAATGATACAGGATTAACTATGACTATGCAATACAATCAGGTGCTGGGCCAGAGTTAAGTTCGGGCATCGGGCCGGGGTTCGGATGATGAAGTGGGAACTTATCAGGAGATTGCTGAAAACTCACCAAAGGTATCGGGAGCTTACCAAGAGTTTGACGAAAACTCACCGAAGGTATCGGGGGCTTGCTAGGAGTTCACTAGAAGCTCACGAAAGGTGATCGAGAGCTTGTCATGGATGCGGCGGGGGTTCACCAGAAGATGATTGAGACTTGTCGAGAGTTCACTGGAGGTTACCGAGAAGATCATTGGGAGTTGGGAAAGTCACTTGATACATTGGTCAAATTGATTATATTTGTGTCTTAGTGTATTGTAGTTAGCATTAGTTTGGTATTGAGTCCTAATTGAGTTAAGTCTGGAGGGAATCCAAATTAACTCAAGTGAAGTAAACCAGGTCCACATTTGGATTTGGATTAAGCTTAGGTTGAGCTCATTTGATTGGTCTAAAAAGATGTCAATTGAAGGTACAAGTTGGGAATAGAAAAGTGGAGGAATCACTTTTCTAGATTCTTGACGGTAGTACCATCGGTGGGCGATAGTTATACTGCCTAGGTCGGTAGTTATATCGCCACCGCCCTATTTTCTGGATAGCTTTTGGTGGTAGTACCGCTAGCTCCAGTGGTTATACCACCTATACCCAGATTTTTCGGAGATGTTTGAATTTTTGGCTCCAATTTTTGAAACCAATTAGGGTCTATAAATACCCCAAGTCTTCTTGAATTAAGCAAAAAAAATTAGGCAAGAAAACCATGGTAAAAGCGTACTAAAAGTGTGCAAGAAAAAGAAGAGCAAGAAAGATTATAATCTTTGTAAAGTACTCCCTTGTGTATTATAAGTGAAATACTTATAAGGGTTTAGTCTTTACTCGAAGAAGATCAGTAGTAGACTCCGACAGGCCTCGACAAAGGAGACTCGGGAAGTGGACATAGGCAAGTTATGGCTAAACCACTATAAATTTTAATTTTTAGTTTTGCTTTAAATAAAAGTTTTCTTTAAATGAAGATTTCAACACTTGCACTAATTCACCCCAACACGTCCCCTCACCCCCTCTTAGTGCCAATTGATCTTAACAATTTTTTCTCCTATTATTAAAATATATTATATCCATATTTCTCTTGATATTGCTACTAGCTTAGACTTAGAGGTTGAGTAGTTGGATGTGAAGACAGCTTTCTTTCATGGTGATTTGGAGGAGAAAATTTATATAGAGCAACCAGAAGGCTTCAAAGTCAAAGGTAAAAAAAAATTATTTGCAATGAAGAGTTTATATAGGCTGAAGTAAGTTCCAAGACAGTGGTATAAAAGGTTTGATTCATTTATGACTAAAATGGATACAAAAGAATAACTTTATATGGTTTTCCGAGCACTTTCAGTGGTAGTACCATCGATACTTAATTTTTTCAGAAAAAATTAAATTTTGGCTTCAATTTTTGAAGTCAAGTGGGGTCTGTAAATACCCTAAGTATCTTGCATTAGAGAGCAAGAAAGTGATAAGTGCATGAAAAGTAGTCGTAATCTTAATTAAAAGTTATGTAAAATTTGAGAGCTACCCTTAAGTGCTTCCAACTATAAAGTGAGTCTAAGGAAAGAGAAAAAAATTTATAAAGGTTCCTCTCATGAACCTGTGAAAAGGAGAGAAGTGTAAAGGGTTTGATCTTCACCCATGGAAGAAGACCATAAGTGGACACCGGTGGGCCTCAATGAAGGAAGACTCTGAAAGTGGATGTAGGACAAGCTTGTGGTAGAACCATTATAAATTGTGAACCTTCTTTCATTATCTTTTACTTTAGCATTTCTCAACTAGATCGAGATTTTTTTGACCTTAAGTTTAAATCGCTTACGTATTTGATTTCAATGAATTACAAAAGAAACGCTCATGAATTCATCCCTCCTCCCCCTCTTTCTACTTAGTGCCAACTTGATCCTAACAGTTGATATCAGAGCTAGTTACACTTAATTAGATTAATACCTAAGCGAGCTAATGACTTTTTTTTGGCATAAATGAGGGATACTCTATCACACGTCCTCCCATGTTCAATAGGACGTATTACATATATTGAAAAACTAGAATGCGTATCATTTTTATTTCGATGGATTTTGAACTATGAAATATTGTCAAAAATAGTTTTTAGAAGTCATTCGATCCGATAAATGATTGGAATGATCATGAAAAAAAGATGTTTTCATTAAATGTCAAAGCTATGAATGCTTTATTTTATACTTTAGATAAAAATAACTTTAATTAGTTTTTACTTATGATTTGACTTATGATATTTGACACACTTTAAAAGTCACACATAAAGGCATAAGTAGGGTAAAGGAATTGAAAATAAATCTTATGGTACATAAGTATAAATTATTTAAAATGAGACCAAGTGAGACTATTGGTGACTTGTATACCCACTTTATGGATGGCATTAATAGTTTAAAATATCTTTGTAAAGCTTATTATAATCTTGAACTTGTTAATAAAATCTTGAGATCTTTACCTAAAAGTTGGGACCCAGAAGCTGCTATACAAGAGGCCAAAGACTTAAACAACTTGCCTCTTGAAGAACTAATTGGGTCTCTAATGACTTATGAAATGAGCTGCAAAGCTCATGATAAACTTGAAGAACATCTTCCAAAGAACATGAATGACATTATCTTGAGAACTAAAGATCACCTTCAGAAGAACAGAAAGGACTTGGCACTGAGAACAACATATGACTCATCGAGTGAAACCTCGAGTGATGAGGACAATGATAAAAAGACTCAAAAAATTCATGAAAAAGAATAAAAATTATAAAAATAAAAAAATCTAGAAAAAGATAATATAATATATTTTAAATGTAAGAAACTAGGGCATTTCAAAAGTAAATGCCCATAGTTGAAAAAAAAAAAGCGCCAAGCAAGAAGGTCTTCTCAGCAACATCGGATGATTCAAGGTCGGTAGGTGAAGAAGACCACCAAAGAAGAAGTTGTAAACTATGTGCTCATCGCCATCCATGATGAGTTAAGTAAATCTTCTGATGTTTCATTTACGTTTGATGAATTATTAAATATATTTCATAAATTTTTTGATGAATTTAAAAAGAATAGCACAACCTATAAATTATTTAACAAAGAACATACATCAATAGCTAGTAAACTTATAAATATGCATGACATCACATAATTCTTGCACTAAATGTGAAACACTAGAGAAACTTAGACAGGAAAATGTCATACTATAATAAACTTTAGAAAAATTTAAAATAGAAAATAAATCTCTAAACATGATCCTTGTAAATAAGGGTCATGTTCATAGAAAAGAAGGTATTGGCTTTGTGAGCAACACTCAACAAAAGTCGACTATCTTCGTTACAGGACATACATTAAACTCTTCACATAAACTTAAATATAAATTTTGTGGTAGACTAGGACATTTTGCCTATAAATGTTCCTTAGAAAGTGTAGCCCACATAAATTGATTTGGGTTCTTAAAGAAACCATAAACAACACAATGCCCTTAGTTAAATGTATAACTTTTCATGAGGGACCAAAGTCAAATGTGTACCTAAATCAAAATCATATTTATTATAGGTTTGTCTCCAAACAAAAACTAAGAGCACAAAATGATACCTTGATAGTGGATACTCAAGGCACATGACGGAAATCTAATTTATTTCTTTAGGCTCACTAGCCGAAATAAAGGAGTTATTATCTTCAGAGACAACAAGGGAAAATTATTAGGCAAGAAACTATAAGTAACAAATCAAACCTTTTGATTGAAGATGTGCTATTAGTTAATGATTTAAAACATAATCTACTAAGCATTAATCAATTATATGATAAATAATACATCATTAAATTTGAATCCAATGCTTGCATAATTGAAATACCATACAAAAATAAATCTTTGATTATCTTAAGAAAATAATAATGTGTGTACTATTAACATTAAAAAATTTTATGATGAAATGAGTTTTTTGCCTTTGAATGATGATGCTTAGATTTGACATAGGAGACTAGGTCATGCTAGCATGAGTACTAAATCAAATCTCAACTAAAGATTTAGAAAGAGGATTACCTAGCATTAAATTCGTTAAAGATAAAATTTATGATGCTTGTCAAATAGAAAAGTAAATAAAAAGTAGTTATAAGTCAAAAAATCAAATAACACCTCTAGGCCACTACAATTGATCCATATGGATTTATTTGGATTAATTGATACTATAAGCTTAGAAGGTAGCAAATACATAATTATACTAGATATACTTGGACTTACTTCTAGGCATATAAAAGTGATTCTTTTAAATTCTTTTTAAAATTTTGTAAACTTGTTCAAAATGAAAAAGGTTTATGATTTTATCTATATATAATGACCATGGTGGTGAGTTTCAAAATAATGATTTTTAAACTTTTTATGAGTCAAATGGGTATAATAATAATTTATCTACTCCTATAAATCCACAACAAAATAGAGTAATAAAAAGAAAAAAAATATAATCTTATAAGAAATGACTAGAACCATATTAAACGAACATAGCCTACTCAAATATTTTTTGGCCAAAGTCGTTAACATAGCATACTATATTATGAATAGAGTTCTTGTAAGACTATTACTCTCTAAAACTACTTACGAATTATGGAATGGTGAAAACCCCAATATTTCATATTTCAAGATTTTTAGTTATAAATGCTTCATTTTAAATGAAAAAGATGCCCTAGAAAAATTTAATGTAAAATCCGATAAAGTTATTTTTCTTCATTATTCTTGTACTTTGAAATGTTATCGTGTTTTTAATAAAAGAACGTTAGTCATTGAGGAATCTATCCATGTCATTTTTAATGATATTTTTAAATTTTAAAAAATTATTTTGATGATGATTTTGATTTTGACATTTTGAATTTAAATAAAAATCCTCCTAAAAGCAACTTGGATGAATCTACTTCTAAGTACTTACCTCAGGAATGTAAGTATGTAAATGCTCATCCCAAGGAGCATATAATGAGATATATCAAAAGATATTCAAACTAATTCTTCTTTTAATAATTTTTATGCTAACACCGCATTTTCTATCTCAAATTGAACCAAAATACATTGATAAAAAGAGATGATTTTTGGGTTATTGCAATGCATGGAGAGTTAAACCAATATGAGAGAAATGAGACAGGAGAGCTTATTCCTAGACCTAGTGACCGTTTAGCGATTGATATTAAATAAGTCTTTAGAAACAAGCAAGATTAAAATGGTATCGTAATTAGAAATAAGACTATATTAGTGGCCAAGAGTTTCAACCAAGAAGAAGGGATCGATTATGAAGAGATCTTTGTTCATGTGGCTAGACTTGAAGCCATAATGATGCTCCTTACTTTTGCCTCTTTTAAGAATTTTAAGCTATTTCAAAATGGATGTCAAAATTGCTTTTCTTAATTGTTTTATTTTTTAAAGAAGTTTATGTTCAACAATCCCCTAGTTTTGAAAATGATCTTTTTTTCGAATCATGTTTTCAAATTATCTAAGGCTCTTTATAAGTTAAAATAAGCCCCTAAGTTTGGTATGAAAGACTTATTTTTTTTCTTATTTCAAATAATTTTTTGAAAGGTACGGTTGATATCATATTATTTTTTAAGTGTCTTGAAAATAATTCTATTGTTATTCAAATTTATGTGGATGATATTATTTTTGGTTTTATAAATAAATTTTTACATAAATATCTTGCCAAGAGTTTGAAATGAGCTTAATGGGCGAATTAATATTTTTCCTAGGACTATAAATAAAATAATTAAATAATGACATCTTTATAAGTCAAACCAAGTATATCTTAGATTTGTTAAAACATTTTAGTATGGACAATGTTAAGACCATAAACGCACCCATGAGCACTTCTATGAAATTAAACTTGGATAATAAAGGTAAAAATTTTGATCAAAAAAATATGTAGAGGAATGATATATAGTTTATTATATTTAGATCAGATATAATATTTAGTGTTGGATTATGTACAAGGTTTGATTTAATCCTAAATATTTATCTTAAGATAGTTAAATAAATTTTTAGATATTTAAAAAAAACTTCTAATTTAGTATTATGATATCCTAAGTCTTATAAGTTTGATTTATTTGCGTATGCGGATGTCAAATTTGGAGGTTGTAAAATAGATAAAAAAGAGTACAACAAGAAAATACTAATTTTTAAGACATGCTCTTGTTTCTTAGTCTTCTAAGAAATAAAATTTGGTTGCATTATCTATAGCTAAAGCTGAGTACATAGCAGCTAGTGCATATTGTGCACAAGTCATTTGGATAAAAAATACATTACAAGATTATGAAATTTACTTAAAAAATATTCCTATCAAATGCGATAACACTAGTGTAATATGTTTAACTAAAAATCACACTCTAACACTCAAGAACTAAACATATTAACATTATACATCGCTTTATTAGAGATTATATAAATAATCATGATATATATTTCAAATTTATTGATACTAGGCATCAATTAGCTAATATCTTCACCAAGCCATTAAATGGATAATAATTTGACTTTATTAGAAGAGAGTTAGGAATGTTAAACCATCCAAATGTATAATTTGATATTTTTTAGATTTCTTGAGCCCTTGCTTGAAATTTACATGAGATAATGTTAAATGTATGAGTAGCTCTTATAGTCTTCTCAGATTTCTCGACTTTTTAAGCTCTCTTTCAAAATGATTCTATTTGAAATTGACATTTACAAGAGGAAAAATGGGATTCAAAGCTCTTTTTGAGATGAGATTTATTTTTATCCTCTCTAAAAATATATTCTGAGTCATGTATTTTTTTTTATATCCTTGATGATACTTTTTAATGTATCCCCCCTACTTAATCTTTGATTTTTTTCTTAGGATACTAAATTTTTGGATATTTGACACCCCCCTCTTTTTCTTCTATTTTATTTATAAAGGAGGAGAAAGTAATTTCTTTATGTGATAAATGTTTAAGAATGTTCAAATAAAAGTTGAGCATTTCTCCTTATTGATGACAAAGGGAACGAAATCACATAATTGATGACATAAGAAATATTTTGATATCTTTGAAATGTTTGAAATAAATGTTGTATAATGATTGAAGACATGGTTATCTTGTGAAACATAATGATTGAAATCTTTATGTGATACCAAGAAGATGAATGGTTAAAAATTTTATCATGTATGGTTAAATTATGAAAAATTATCAAAATCCTTTTATTCAAGTTTATTTTATTTATCCTATGACATATATAAAGGGGAGAGTTAAGGTTAACTTCCGTCATCAATTGACTATCATTATAAAAAAGGGGAGATAGTTAAATCTCAGATTTTGATAATGAAATCAATTGATGGGTTTTATGATCTAACTTGTGTGTTAGAGAAAGTGATGTAAGATTAACTATAACAATGAAAAAGTATTACAAACGGATGTTGGGCCGGAGTCAAGTTCGGATATCGGGTCGAGGTTCGGATGATGCAGTGGGAGCTCACTGGGAGTTTGTCAGGAGTTCGCCAAAGGTGATTAGGAAGCTTGTTGGGAGCATGCCAGGAGTTCATCATAAGATGATTGAGAAACTCGCTGAAAAGTTCGTCGACAGTTAGGAAGATCAATTGACATGTCGGTCACAAATGATTGTAATTGTGTAGTATGTCATAGTTAGTATTATAAGTGTTCTAATTAAGTTAGATTTGAAGAAATTCAAATTAACTCGATTTGAGGCAACCATGTCCCTTTTGGTTGGATTTGAGCTCAAGTTGAGCTCATTTCGTTAACTTAGAAAGGAGTCAACACGTGGTACACTTTGGGTATGAAATAGTATGGGAAGTACTATTCCTGGACTGTTCAGTAATAGTATCACCCAAGCGATGGTAATACCACCACTACATAGTTTTTCGAGCACTTTTGACGGTAATACCTAATTTTTTCAGAAAATATTAAATTTTGGCTCTATTTTTTGAAGCCAATTGGAGTCTATAAATACCCCAAGTATGCTTGTATTAGAGAGTAAGAAAGTGATAAGTAAGTGAAAAAAAAATGGTCATAATCTTGGTTAAAAGTTATATAAAATTTTAGAGCTTCCCTTAAGTGCTTTAAAGTGTAAAGTGAGTCTAAAGGAGGAGAGAAAAATTTATAAATATTCATCTCCTGAACCTGTTAAAAGAAGAGAAGTGTAAGGGGTTTGATCTTTACTAATAGAAGAAGATCATTAGTGAATACCGATGGGCCTCGACGAATGAGGTCTTTGAAAGTGAATATAGGTCAAGCTTTTGGTCGAACCACTATAAATTATGAACCTTCTTTTCTTGTCCTTTATTTTAGCATTCCTCAATTATATCGAGATTTTTTCAGTCTTAAGTTTAAATCGCTCACATATTTGATTTCAACGAATTATAAAAGAAATGCTTCTTATTTTGATTTTTTACTTAGATGATTAGTTTTTCAAATCGAGTTTATTTAACACTTGCACTAATTCACCCCCACCTCCCCCCCCCACCTCTTAATACCAACTTGATCCTAATACCTTATAGGTTGAAGAGGGAGGTTGTTGAGCACATGCGTCATTAACCCAGTCCATGGTGGGCCTTAATAAGCCATAGCCCATAGCAACCATTTAACCCTTTTTTCTTTTAACCTATAGCAACATAGAGGTCATTATTTATTATCCGAGCAATGTTCTCACCTAAGGTTCAATCAGATTTATAGTAGATTCTTATTGTGATCATTTAGAGATATTTTGGATATTATGTATGGTTGACATAATACTTATATTTCTGCTATTCTCTTATGATTGTTGCTCGGGTCTTGGGCAAGAGACTCCAAGATTTTTTACGTTCATTATTTTTATAGTAGATTTACTTCCCAAGCTTAGTTTTTTCCCTTTATGTTGAAGGGATTTGTCATGCAAATCTGGGTGATCTATGTGACTATAATTTTTATTTAATTTTTTCACTATATTATAAAAACTCGAATTTGTTAATATATAAATTATTTTTATCCTATGACATTCAATTTATGAACACATGTCGGTGGTCCAATAGATGACTCACTTCTTAAACAACTTTCTTGATATGTTAAAAGTATATAATCGACTTTCTTGATATGCCATTCTAAAAGTTTCCTACTTAACTAATTTCTAGATAAATTTATTAATTAAATTATAACTTATGTTTCTATCGAACGTTTGCTTGTCTCCTAAATTTGCTCATCCCTCGTATTTTTCTCAAAAGGAAAAAAGATGTGATAGACAATGTTTACACCATTCTCATTCAGGCTCAAATTTTGACCTTATTTAATGATGCATGCTTTAGAAAGTATATTATCTCATTATATTTTAAAAGGACTATCAAGATTTGTCATTATATTTTAGAAAGATTTGTCTTATCAAACCATTTGTCACATGTTTGAGTTGTATGAAACTCTTGCTTGCTAATAAGAAGGTGAATGTGTCTAAATATGAAAATTTATTTTTATTTCCTAAAAGTAGTAGTTGGATCCAGAGAGATATTTTATTGTCATCTTATTTAACTAGGGGCATTTTTCTTTTGGATACTTGAGTACTATAATTGCTCTTAGAAAGACAGAAAAATATGTCTTGACCAATCGTGTTCAGCCTATTATTGATAAATTGTATCAACGGCAAAGGTCTCTCTTTATCCTATCCTATGCCGGTCGTGCTGTTCCTATTAGTTATGTTTTAAATTTCATCTCCTTACATTCTTTGAGTGTCAAATAAATGCCTATCAGCATTCTGAACAGTATTATGTAGATTATTAGAAATTTCTATTGGGATAATTACTTTTACCTAACAATGATGTTACATATTGTGAAATTTATGCTTAAGGGAAGAATATCTTGCATTACTTGAATGATCCTAATAACTTATGGGGTTATTGATCCTTGAGATATTCATTTGTTTCTAAAGACAATTGGAGTTGGAGACTTGTTTTTACTTGATTTCGAAAAGCTTCGTGATAGTTTTGTTAAATTTGTGAGTAATGCATGTTGAACTAAAACGATCGTTGAATTTTGGCTATTGTGTTATATTTTCATACGTTTATAATAATTATATTTCACAATAATCTTGTTTTAGATTTTATGGTTGACAGAAAATAGGGTTTGGAAAAGTTGATTTTTTTTTTTTCTTTTGGAACTTGTACGCTACGAAAATATATCAAGTAGAATTATCTCTTGTGGCATGCAATGATTTTTTATCTTGAAGCAAGGGGGTTATTTTTGTTAAATTTATTTATTATTTATTTTGTGCATCATTTGTGGAGGCTTCCGATTTAGCTTAGAATCAAGGTATTTTTGGAGGCTATTGTACCTTCACATCCCATTATCTAATAATTTATCTAGGATGGCAATTTGCAATTCATTTCTATGGGTTTTGTTGAGTAAGGAACCAGAATATCTTGAACCCTGGTGTTTCTCTTGTCAAATTTCCTCTTATCCATGGCAACTTGTTGAAACCGAAACCTAAGGTTAATTTTTTGCGCTTCCTTGTGTGGCTTAATGGGATTAGATTTTGGAGGGGATGCAGTTGGTTGCTAGTGGTTTTGGTGGATTTGAAATGTTATTTTCTCTAATATTTTTTCACCTAATAAGTGGTGTAGTTTTGATTAATAACGAGGTAAGTGTTTGATAATCCCCTCTTATTGGATGAGTTAACCTAAATTATGATGGTTCTGTTGAAGATGATAAGATTCAAGATCCAGGGTTCATTTTTCACACACTAATGATCCCATTTTTTGTTGGATGTATGCTCGTCGATCGCATTTTTGTCGTGTGTATATATATATATATATATATATATATATATATATATATATATATATATATATATATATATATATATATATATATATATATAAAAGTGAGTTTTGTTGTTCCTGGTGACTTAGCGATGCATATTTTATTTTCGAAGAAACTGTTGGAAAGAGTACCAAACATTGGATACTGCCTACCCATATCCAGTGATGTGGTGGCGACCAGCACGCAGCTGTCACAGCTCGCACGCGGAACGCCATGGCCCAAACCTGCTCGTCCCCTCCTCGTCCATGTGATCCCCACACGTCACAGCGTTCCACGGGATCGGTTCACACACCGCAGCGGAAGAAGCAAGGCAACCGATGAGTGGCGATGGGCAATGCATGCAGCGGGCGGTACAGCACAGGCCGAGCCCAAGCGCTCACGACCATGTCGATTGCAGCCTCGATAGGGATATGTTAGCGCCTCGAGAGCGGCGATTTAGAGGAGAACTAGATTTGCCGTAGATCTCGTCGTCTCCTCGGCCACGGTAGATTTCCGCACCCAACGGTCTCTACTGACTCGAAACCCAGCTTTGGCATCTTGTCGTCTCCGCAATCCGCGCTTCCCCTCTCTGTCTCTGCCCGCCATCATACTATAAACCGACAGATCTGCCCCCTGGTTTTGCTCTCTAAAGCTACTCCCTCTCTCTCTCTCTCTCTCTCTCTCGGAAGCTGGTTCGTTTTGCAGCAGGTGTGGGTTGCTGAGAAGTGACGCAGGTTTGCAAAGGATGGCGAGCCATCTCCTCGGCCAGCCTCGTTGTGTGCTGGTTGCAGCGGCGCCTGCCTTGTTGTTTTTGTCCTTGGTTGTGCCCTTTTCGGCGGCGAAGCTGACCACTGCGTACTACCGCAAGTCCTGCCCCAGCGTGGAGCAGATCGTGTCGGACGTGGTGACCAACAAGCAGATCGGCAGCCCCACCACGGCCGCGGGCGCGCTCCGGCTCTTCTTCCATGACTGCTTCGTGGGCGGCTGCGACGCATCCGTGCTCATCTCCACCAATGCTTTCAACCGCGCGGAGCGGGACGCTGACATCAACCTGTCGCTCCCGGGGGACGCCTTCGACGCCGTGGTCCGCGCGAAGACGGCCCTGGAGCTCCGGTGCCCCGGCACCGTCTCCTGCGCCGACATCCTGGCTCTGGCCACCCGCGACCTAGTGTCCATGCTCGGCGGGCCCTTCTACGCCGTGCCGCTCGGCCGCAAGGACGGCCTCGCCTCCCACGCCGCCTCCGTCGAGGGCAACCTCCCCCGCCCCAACATGACCATGGACGCCATGATCGCCCTCTTCGCCGCAAAGGGCTTCACCGAGCAGGAGATGGTCGCGCTCGCCGGCGCCCACACGGTGGGCTTCTCCCACTGCAAGGAGTTCGCGGCGCGGATCTTCCGGTACAAGGCCGGCGAGCCGAGAACGTTCGACCCGTCAATGGACCCGCGCTTCGCGCAAGCCCTGCAGAAGGCCTGCGCCAAGTACCTCGAGGACGACACAATCGCCACCTTCAACGACGTCATGACGCCGGGGAAGTTCGATAACATGTACTACCTGAACCTGAAGAGGGGGTTGGGGCTGCTGGCCTCCGACCATGCGCTGGTGGCGGACCGGAGGACGAAGCCCTTGGTTGACCTCTACGCCGGGAACCAGTCGGCCTTCTTCCGGGACTTCAGCCGCGCGATGCTGAAGCTCGGCCTGGTCGGGGTGAAGACCGGAAGGAAAGGGGAGGTCCGCCGGAGGTGCCACGACTTCAACAACCTCTCCACCTGAACCAAGATTTCCACAACGGGATTGCTGTTGCCACCGCCTTCCATTATTATATGTCTCAAACAGTGGATAGAGTTAGATTGGTCAGGAAAGCAGAGGAGGGGATCCAACCGAGGCTTCTCCTTCATGCTTTCTCTATAGTTCGATCACATTATACATATAAGCTGAGGAGGTTTGCATATCGTTGGTTTGGAGCTCTCCTCGATCGGAACTTTGCCCACTTCTGTTCCCGTTTTTCCTATGTAGCGGTGATTTTATAGCAGCTGATCGATGCTTGGCCCTTTTTCTCATTTGTACGCTCTGTTTCATCATGCATGGCATCAGTATCAGTCCAGCATCTCGGAAACGATACATTTGTATGCTTGAGATGAGCTTAAAGATCTTGGACTGATGGAAAGAGATCGGAGATCAGCATGTTTCGTACGGCTGCAGCGTAAAACCAGAGATCAGAGGAGCTCGGCTATGCCGTTTGGGCGAGTGCTGTGTCATGTAGAGTGCATGACCGCATCGAGGCCTGCAAGTGTCCGTGAAACGCATTCATGGCAGCAACCCATCACCTCCATCAACATTCAATGAACAATCTTCTTCTGGATTGCAAAGGATCCCTGTGAGAATTTGCTGCTACGTTTGAAGGCTCTGCTAAGCTGATCGATTCAAGTCGTAGACAGTCATTAATGTGCATATCTTATCACCAGTTTTAAATGAAAAGCATGATATGGAATGGAATCATAGTTCATAATTCCTCTGTCTCTTCATGTTTTGATTGGCCCAATTTCGACACCTTGGAATTATTTCTACGTTCATCACAAGGCATAAAACACCAATTTCTATGCCTTGGAATTATTTCTATAGAAGATCAAACATCACACACCACACGCAAATGGCAGACAAGTCTCGTGTAACCAAATAACCAAGCACATATGGCAACCGGCAAGAACAGCAGAAACAAAAAAATAAAAAAAGAAACTTCATTACAATTATAAAACCTTCAGTGATTCGATGTACTCAAAATTGTCATCGGTAATTTGATGCAAATGCTAAACACGAATTCATAAGTAACTCCAATATAGCTCTCAAACTCCGTATTGTTAAGGGACTCAAGCCTTCAGGAGTGGAGTGTGTTAGTCGACCCGATCTTGCCAACCGAGAGAGAGAGAGAGAGAGAGAGAGGTCATGTGATTGAGTTGGTTGATGTGGAGATGAAGGATCAGGAGAAGGAAAGAGAAACCGAAGTGGACGTGATGCTTGCTGTTGCTAGCACTTACTACTACTTTTTACATCATGAGGCCCACAGGACTCCTCAACTTCACCATCATCATCATCTCCGACGAGAGACTGTCTTCCACCATCTCCCAAGAGGCGCAAAGGGCGAGCATGCGCGCTCCAAATCCCAAAACATGGGAGAATACGAGCGCGTAAAGATCGCAGCAAACTGCGGGTGGTTTGTGCCGCAGCTCGACAGTGCTCTACGTGAGTCAGACTCACAAATTAGATTGATATCATGTTTTTTGACACCGGTTTCATAGTGACATACTAACTTAACAATATCAAACAAGTAATATTCATCAATACCTTATTTTTTTACCAAAGCATAGTGACGGACATAATACCACAAATTTCATACTATTTGAATCAGATTATAGGGTACTTAACTCTCCAAATACATATCATCCAAAACTCAATTAACTATTCAATATAAAATTCAAAGTTTTGCATGGGATTTTCAAATATCAGACAGAATATTTATGTTTGGTTAGGGAATTTAAGTCATGAAGTAGAATATTGATTTTAAAAGTAATTTGACAAGTTTCTACTACATCCTAAAAATTATAGAACTGATTCTGAAATCCTCCCCTAAAACAGGGCTGATTATTATAACTCGATTTCAATGAACCAATTAGTGTTAATGAAAACAAAAACCCAAGAAAATTTTACTAATAATAACAAAAGACATTTCAATGCTTTTTTTCTTAACTAGAGATTACTTTCTTGTACAAACCTCAATCACCAAAAGAGAGGAAAAAAAACATATAGCTAACGTGTTGTGCTGTTGGATTTCTTTTCCTTCATCTTAGAAGAGTCAAACTAATAACAATTTGGAATTTTCTTCAGCAGGTGCAACAAAACCCAACAAAAATAGCATCAGATTACCGCTAATCATGATCCAGTCAAACTAGTTTAAGCAGCAGGATAATGGTAGAGAACATGTGCTAGATTAAGTTATTAAGGCTGGTTATTGCGCTTGTGTGGATAGGTAAATGTTTAAACACTGGTGTTACTGTATATATTGGTATTTCCTCAGATGACCACAGTACACCTTCAGATATTCTTTAAGACCTGATGGAATTAATTAAGTTTAGACAGCAGGATTTGATGAGTCGCTAAAACCCCGAAAAATCCTCTGTTGCCGACTCAAGTGCTTGACACTATATTGTGCACATTGCTACTGCAAATGTGAAGATTAGGTTAATAAATGAAATGTAATTTGGCTAGATATTTTAACAAACACAACACGGGTAAGCATGTTGTAACACTTACAGAGTGCACAAAGTACCAACAGATTTAGTCGCGTGCTTCATGTTGTGCTGTGCAACCCGCATTCGAGCCTGACGGCTTCTATAAGCTGGGAAGACACTATTTCCTGAACTCCTGATGGGTTGGCATCTCTTTCCTTAACCCATCCGGGGGACTCACCTTCTCCCCATCCTCTGTATAAGATCACTTTGTTGGGCTCTCTCGACACAAGAACAGCCCCAGTTGCTTGCTGAGTATATAAAACAAGATAAGAGCATGAACCAATGTTGTGTTAGATTGTAAACTTCACCAGGACCGAGTAGCAAATACCTCAAGATCAAATATCAATTCCTGTACAGAAGTCCCCTTTGCTCTTCCCTTAATATTGACTATCGCAAGATGATACTTCATGAAGTGTGTTCTTATTGTTTTTGCAACACCTGACATGACATTGTTCCTCCCTGCAAACAAATCAAGTTCAGCAAAGTCTATAAACCAAACCCAATTCAATTCGCGAGCATGATGCTTCACAACTTTGGAGCATTCCAACACAATCAAACACCCACAGATTTAAGATACATTATAAATCACATATATCTTCAATCCACATTAAGGATTCAGTGAATTCACATCATTGGAAGGTTATTTAACCAAATCCATGAAGAGGAATGATACTGAAAGAGAATATGATCACAACAAAACGGTGGGTGTTTCACCAAGAGTTTGACAATCTGGTGTAAAAGGTGTTTCTCTTTGAAATATGAAGGATTATATTACTGCAGATTCAGCAAAGTAGATAAACACTATCAAAGCAAGACAATTTCCTAAAACAAAAAACTAATGCAGAACATTTAAAACTTTAATTTGCATTAAAAAAATGAGAATTAAGTATTACCAACTGCTAAAACTGGGCGTTTTTTCATTTTGAGGGCTTGTTTACGCAGAATGAGTCTTTCTCGATTTGATAGAGGTGCAGCCTTGAAAGGAACTTCAACATAATCCTCCTTCACTGATGTATCCTCAGCAACTGGGGAGTCACCCATTACAGAAGATGACACCGGAGCTTGTTGCTAAAAATAAAAAAACATGCAAACTTGTAAATAAATGAGAAAATAAAACATGTGAACTTAAACTAAGAAACAGAAAAAAAAATTGATAGGTCTCTCTAGATGGTGATTAATAATGAACATTAGTATTGATTCGATAGAAACAGACTAATCTTCGGACACAAAAGAGGCTTATCAGAATTATATCCATTTCCAACCTTAAGTACTAATTCTCACCTCCAGGACAAACTGAGCAACTTTAGTATCAGAGTGATTGTCTTTATGTTTTAGATCCATCAACTTATCCTGCCACAATAAATGGAATCTGACAAAATAAGATAATTAAATAATCAGGATGAAAGGCCAATCCAGAGTCGAATTGAATACATACCTTTGAACTACTCTGACGAGAAAAACAATCCATTTCATCAAATGCAGTACTCACAGATTGTCTCATATCATTTGTGATATCAGAATACTTTCCCACATCCAGGGGCTCTGAATCAGTGTCATGCACTTCCTTCACCATAGTTCACCAATTACAAGAAAATAACACATAAGAAACTAAATTATCAATAACTAAATTCATGGTATACCAGGTTGCCACAAAATTGCAGCAGATATGCATAAAGTTCATCTTTACATGGAACAAAAGCAGGAGATGCATTAAGCTCAGACAGCAGAGTTATGCTATGTATATTTATCTTGAAATAGTAACTAAAGCCAATTAAAATAGTATATATTAATTGTTCAGCATTCTTTTTTCACACATGGTCATAAGGTGCTGAGTACAAATGAAGTGAGCATAACCATCAAACATGTCCCCGCTTGTGGGAACATTCTATTTATATCATAGAAATAAACAGAAGACATTATATTTATATCACACTAAAAAATATTCAAGTTCTTAGATTCAAATTTACTGAACATCAAAATATAGTTTTCCTAAAAACAACATATGAACATGTTGTTTTTGTTTGATATAAACCTGAGTTTGGTATTAACCAATTAGAAATAATTAATGGCAAAATAGAGGAACAAAGAGACCATATTCTGTAAGCTACACCATATAACCTGCATGTATGGATTTTCAGATTCATATGCAATAATGACCAAATGGATTAACCATGGGATTAAGTAGAGGTTTTAACTGTGTAGGTATCCAAAATACAAATCTTGTACTAAACTTACCCATTGAAAAAACATCAATTGAAGCTATCACATGACCTGCACACGAATGTTTTTTGGATCCATATTAAAGGAGAGATAGGTTCATTCTTTTAGCATCAAGAGGCAGTGTAACTCATTTAATTGCTTGAAACTTTTATTATAGTTGCCCATTTCGAAGCATCCATGTAGCCCATCAAGATGAAACCACTGTCAGGATGACATCATGGTGTAATTTTTGTAAACCATAAGAACCATTTGGTATGCTTTTTACACTGAATTTGTATAATTTTCAGCTTCCTTCAAAGGAATAATTACCTCACAGTCTACAGAATTGTTGTCCTCCATTTCACCAAATCCAGTTTCATCAGTTGTTGCGACTACGTTGCTTGATGTCAGACACTTGTCTACTGCCACAGAGTCGATCAGAGAGTCATCCTTGACCTGGTAGAAAGTTGGTGCATTAGTTCCAGTAAAGCTGATGTGAAAACACAATAAACAACTAGAGAACTCACCATCTGATGCTTCATCTGATTTAAATTTCTTGAAATATTTAATACATGAAGCTTCAATGACTATCAAAAAACACACAAACATGTTTTTATTAGAAAGAACACAGAAAATTCAAATTTACAAAAGAGAAAACAAGTTCACCTCACAACGTTGAGCCTCCAAAGAGTGTCTCATTGCTTCCCTTCTATTTAATAATGTTGTTGGCCTCAAGGACACAGGCCTTTGGTAGTTCTTTCCTCGATATACAATAATTGCATAACCTTTACTCACTCTCTCAACAGCCACCAGGATACCACCACTTTCCGCCTCTAAGATTCTAGCTGCTGTCTCAATATTTTTTATGCAACGATCTTTTGAAATTATTTTTACAAGTTCCCGATATTTCCAGTGAAGGTGCATATTCTCAACTGTTCCATCAAAGACTCCCCTTCTTCCTGAGTGACAGAAGGAAAATAAGACAAATTATTATCTTATACCAGAATGTAAGGTGAACCAGCAAGTGGAACAAAATACCTCCAAAAACTAGACACCATGAAAAAAAGGAGTCAAAGTTGTGACAAGAAAATAGGTTAACACTCAGAAAACATATACCAAACAGTATTACTGATAAAAAATTGTGACTAAACAAACATAAAATTTGCTATTACAGAATAGCCATTCATCACTGAATTTAGGACAGATGAAGATGACGATATCAAGATCAGATATTCCCCTTCACACTAACAGAAAATTTTCATGATGGTTAAATGAAGTACAATGACTAGTGAAACAAAAAACTGTAACACAAATATGTAGAACAATATAGCAGACAACTAACCTAGTAGAAGAAATGGTTTCATCCTCAAACCTATTTTCCTAAGCATGTATCTCTCTTCTTCTGATATGGCTTCTTTATCCACTACAAATTTTGGAGGTTCAACTAAAGCTTCAAGCTCTGATATAAACTTTTCTGCCTTTTCCTTCTTCTTGATAGCCTGAAACAGAATGTTTAAAAATCAAAATGTTTCAGTCAACTAGCATATTTTCTCAAGTCCAAATAATGGGAGCATACATTGTCTTCTTCACAAGATCAAGAAATCATAATCATATGGTGAGAGCCTACATTATATTACCTGTGACAACCTGGACTCCATTCCTTGGAAGGCCACGTTCACTGAAGTTTTCCTACTTTCTAGGGCAAAATTTCTGATCTGATCAGCCCCTTCTTTTGGTTCATCTGGAGCGGTAATTTTAGAGATTTTTGTTTCAGAAACATTGATAGATGCAACAGGATGGTTTTCATCTGAATTTCTCTTTTGTTTGTTGCTCCCATAATTTCTCCGGTCTTCTATTGCAATGGAGACTGCAGGAGGCAGAAAATCTTTTCCTCTGTAAAAGACAATGAATTCCTTATCCCTTGATAGAAGAGTCCCTCCAGTCAGTTGCTGCAATAGATTTAACTTTCATGAGAATTGACCATAAACAAAATCATACCGAAATCCAAGTCCCTATCATATTTTGATATGTTATACACATATAGGTTCTCCTGTGGGAATTTGACTGTCTAAAAGTAGCTTAAAGAAAATAGGTTGTATACTGATAACAGATGGATCTATCAAGCCTGCTCCTGTCGATATGCCATGTACAGAATTACTGTGGCTCTGCCACAGTAAATTTTGGTCAAAATAAACATCATTACCATAGACAGACAACCAAAACCTTATGTGATACTTGCAAAATGCATAGATATGATAAAGTACATGACTCAGAATGTAATGTTCAAAATTACAGATCATAAAGTTGCTTAGTCTTATTATAACGATATATGACACCTGCGGAGATTACTGGGGATCCATCAGTACACATAATATGAGAAAATCATAAAATTATCAATTATCTAAATGTAAATCGACATCAAAGCCCCATACATACCTTCTTTTGAGATAAAAGAGAACTCAGAGAAGGCAGCAGGACAAAAACAAGAGATCATTGAGAACAACCTACAAGCAAAACATGTGGAACACTTGTCTTCATTTGTTAAAAAGCAGGTAGAACTCATGAGATGCAAATGTTTTGCCTTTTTTTGCATTTTTCACTAAACATTATATGATTCTTACAGTCTTGTGATAAATCTCAATTACCCAATAAAGCAATCAGGATATACAGGACTTTTTGCTTATGTATAAGTACTCCAAAAATAGGTAGCCACAGAACAGTCATCTACTATTTTTCCATAATTGAAAAGACTTTAGCAAGAATCCACCTTTCCTCCTCCCCAATCCTTCTCTCTATGTAAAAAAAGACAAGAGAAGAACTTGCCCAAACCAGAAAAACCAGTTAGCAAATGAGCTATGCACTAATGAATTTCAAGTCATGGTTGAAGCAACTTGCCAAAATTTCACTTACTTGAAAAGTCTGGAAGAAGAATGAAATAGCAAGCTTTCACATAAAGAACAGTGTTCAGCTTATAACAACTAAACCAATGTGTAGAAAATGGTATGGAACTACAAACCAATCAGGCATATAGATGAAAAAGAAAAAGAAGAAAAAGGTGTTCACTTCTGACTGAAAATAAATTAGCCATAATTTACCTACCTTGAGTTCCTCAGCCATCATGATGCTGTTTGTATTTTGTACACCTCTTTTAATGGCAATTTTAGCAATCTCACATTTTTCCCACAACTTAATCATTGAAATGGCTAATCCTTGAAGGTTTCTGCTTCTCCCTTCAAAAGACCACATTATTGATGCCAATGTAAGGAAAGCTAATATATATGAAGATAAATTCTAAACAAAGAATGATTATATTCTCACCTAATGCAAAGTGACAGGGTAGAGGCCGTCCAAGCCTTCTTAGTATGGTCATTTCTCGATCTGTTAGCTTGGGCTTTATGCCAAACGGGATAAGCCGTAAAGGTTTGCGGAACCCTGGAACAACAGCTGGCAATAAATCAGCATCAACCGGTAAAGGATCACATCCCCACCAATCGGTAAAACGTGGACCCAAACCATCCAACAATCTATCAGCTTCTTCTTCAAGTTGAACTTCTCCCTCTAGTTGCACTCGCACCTTCTTAGGAGAGCCAACTCCTACTACTAACGAAGAGCGAGCTGGAGCAGCCGGTGATTCAGCAGAAGAATTTGCAGAAATCATTTTTCGTGAATTCACCTCTTGCTTATTGGTTTCTTCATTGTACAAACCGGATGGTAAAGAAACTTCATAAAAAATCTCATTCTTCTTGTCTCCATCATAGTAGTAAGGATACATGTAATTTACCCCTCTATACAAGATTATGATACTTCCAGATCTCCAAACAACTAAACCTCCAGTTTTTCTCTGGCAGCAAGAGATCCTAATTAGAAAACGCACCAAGGATGGTTATCAATATGCAAAAGAAGGGTCAACTTATAGTATTACAGTAAAAGATATAACTGTCACCTCAAATGATGAATACCATAGGCAATTAATTACTATGTTACCAATATTAAGAAATAATGTATGGTGCAAATTTCAAATCAACTTATACTAGTGGACCCTAATAGTGACAATCAAAGAAGAAAAAGTGAAGAACTACACTACTGTGTATGCATGCAGTGATGATAGCATGGATGATAAACATCATTGTCAAACTCTGCCATTTATTATTACAAAAATACAGTATTACTTAATCCTTATAGGATAATATTTATAAGCAACATAATGATTAGTAAATATATGTTGAGACCGAAACAAGAAACTTACATGTCAATATTTAGAATCACTTTTAAGCAAGGTTTGACATACCGGTCCATACCAGTGTACCAAGATTATCTTGGTACCGGTATAGTACCGATACTGGGCGGTATGCACAGTGTGTACCGCGCAATATATTAAAATACGATATAATATTTTATAATATAATAATAATATTATATTATATTAAAAAATATTAATATATTAAAAAAAGAAAAAGAAAAGGGACGACGTCTCCTCAATCTTTCTCCCTGCGCGGGGAGACGTTCCATCTCCTCGAGTAGGAGAAAAAGCACACGCGGGCGCCGACGGCGCATGGGCGAGGACGTCGTGTGGAAAGTAAGTTCTTCTTCTCCTCTTTTTTTTTCTTCTTTTCCTCTTCTTCTTCTTCTTCCCTTTTTCTCCTTCAATCGACCGCCAACGGTCGATTTCTCCCTCGATCGATCATCGACGGCCGAAATCGATAGCCAACGGTCGATTTTTGGCGGTACCGCTCGGTAGCGGGTGGTCCGCGTACTGGTAACTGACGGACCGATATGTACTGCCCGATACAGATCGAAATTACTAACCTTGCTTTTAAGAACCTAAGCATGTGATAGGTTACAAGAAATAATTACTAACAGACAAAGGTAATATTATCATGGACGTATAAAATAGTACCAAGATAATGTAAAACCTACATAATAGTATTGTAATAGTGAAAACAATAGTACTTATAAGTAAATAATATAAAGCACCTAGGTGATCACAATTTCATGCTTATGTGAATTGCATGTGTGATATATTACACATAGACCAACGATTGCAAAAGGCGCTCGGGCGCTCACCTAAGCGCTCGGGCGAGGCGAGGCGAGGCGAGGCAAGGCAAGGCCCGAGCGCCTCGCTTGATCTCCAGGCAGCGCGCTTCAAAGAGGCACCGCGCTCCGAGCCCAAGCGCGGCGCAAGCGCCGTTAAACCAGCGAGGCGAACCGTTTTTAGCTGGTTCGGGGTCGCGTTAGTTGGTTCAATTGAACCAACTAACGCATCGATAATTGCTTCCTCAACCCTAATCTCACTCGCGAATCGTGATTATGCCATCGACTTTGTTGCCGCCGCTTGCCGCTATCGCTGCCCGCCGCTCTCCGCTACCGTTGTTGCCGATGTCGCTGCTCTCCGTCGTCGCGCTGCTCGTCGTTGTCGTTCTTGTCGCCGCAACTACGTCGCCCGCTGTCGCATCGCTCGGGCGCCGGGCGAGCACCGTGTTAAACCAAGCGAGGCGAACCAGTCTTTTAGCCTGGTTCAATTGAACCAACTAACGCATCGATAATTGCTTCCTCAACCCTAATCTCACTCGCGAATCATGATTATGGCATCGACTTTGTTGCCGCTATCGCTACTCGCCGCTCTCCGCCGCCATTGACGCCGCCGCTCTCCGCCGCCGTCGTCGTTTGCCGCCGCCGCCACCGCTAATTACCGTGTCACGGACAACAATGTAAACAAGGTGTTCGATGAAATGCTTGTGTTAGTCCGTGTCCTTGGTACATATCTTGTACATGAGCTTGCTGGCGACCTAGTTTGATTTGCTTTATGGCTAAGTTTGGCATGTAAATACAAGTGTGTCATATAAGCACTTGTGGGGACTTCGGTCTGTAGTGGACCATTATCCTTTGTGTGCAACCTCTCTGAGTTTGTAATGTCCATGGGTGTAATTTATATTTTGGCTTTATAAAGTGTTTTTCTTGAGCAGTTGCTTGTGGATCCCGTGGAAGTTGCTTCTTCTAGCCCGTTTTCTCTTTTTGTAAGTCTGTGGGATTTTAGGAGATCTCGGGAGGGTGACGACGATAGGTGCCGCAGCCAGGCAAAATCATCTAAGCCCGTGACAATGTGGTATCGAGGCGGGACAAGCACACGCAAAAACACTTGCCATACAAATGTGGGGACCTAGCTAGGTGTGGAGGACGCCCGCAGCCTTCTCTTACTTATCCGGGAGCTCGCGTGACCCTTCAAAGAAAGCTTATGGAAGACAATGGTTGTCAAATCCTCACCGTTGGTGATCGGTGCTATGAGAGTAGTTTTCCCACTTCATTTCCCAATTGACTAAGAGGGAGTGATGCGAACATACTTGGAAGTGACAACTAACGGAAGAAGGTTCAATGGGCAAACATTATGGAGAAAGGACCTTAAAACTTGAAAGTGTGAGGCGATGCTCGTTAAAGCTCCAACAAGCATCTACCCGTTGCAATATGAGTATCGACATCGCACATAATAAGGTAGGTCTTTTCCTTCATCGAGGGATCGCGAGAACTAACAAGGATCAACACAACTCACCAACCCCACACCGATTCATTGGTGAGTTGAAGCGATGGCGGATTAGAGTTCGACTACTCAACAACAACGAGAGCGGCTAGGAGCCAAAGGCGTGTTGCGAAAGCGAAGATTAAAGATTCAACAAAATGCGAGGAGATGTGGCTTCGAGGACGTCGAAGGAATAAGTGGGGAGAATGTCACGGACAACAATGTAAACAAGGTGTTCGATGAAATGCTTGTGTTAGTCCGTGTCCTTGGTTTAGGTACATATCTTGTACAACAAGAAGCTTGATGAGGCTTGCCCTAGTTTGATTTGCTTTATGGCCAAGTTTGGCATATAAATACAAGTATGTCATATAAGCACTTGTGGGGACTTGATGCGTAGTGGACCATTATCCTTTGTGCAACCTCTACGAGTTTGTAATGTCCATGGGTGTAATTTATATTTTGGCTTTATAAAGTGTTTTTCTTGAGCGATTGCTTGTGGATCCGTGGGAGTTGCTTCTTCCGCCCGTTTTCTCTTTTGTAAGTCTGTGGATTTTAGGAGATCTCGGGAGGTGTGACGGACACGCATGGGTGTCGCACGCTTAGGCAAAATCATCTAAGCCCGTGATGCCATCGCCGCCACGCTCTCGATGCGACTTTCTCAAGTCAACCACCTCGCCTATCTACTATTAATGATATCGTTAACTTATTGTTAACAGTAGTATACTATATATTAACATTATATTGTTAATGTACTATTAATAGTATATTGTTAACAATATACTGATAATAATATTTTTTTATTTATTAGATTAATGATATATTATTTTGATTTAAATTTTAATAATACTAATATTTATTTCTTTAATATCATGTTTCTAGAGTTTCTTAATTTAATACCATATTTCTATTTAAATAATTATATTTACTAATTATATTATATATTTCTTATATTTTAGCGCCTCGCTTCGCTCGAGTGAGCGCTTAGCGCCTCAGGCGTTTTGGGACCTTGGCGCCTTTTGGCGCTTACCGCTTTTTAAATCACTGACATAGACAATAACACCACATGCTATAGCTCCATAGGCTTATGTGGATCGGTCACCACATCAGCCTATAGAGCTTTATAAGGCCACATACACCACATCTTAAAACATTGATTACATTTTGCCTCATATGCTGAACATACTGAAATATTAAATAAAAATATAAATGAACATCATATATCTAGTTATCCGTACGTATAGTGGTCAGCTGCATATGCTGCACATGGTGAAATATTGAACAAAAATGTAAATAAATATTATAAATATATTTATGTGTGAATATAATAATCAGGGTAAGCTAAGCTAGGATTCCTACAAATCTATTTTTAGGGCACACAACTAGCATAGCACAAATATAAAAAGTTTTGCAGGGAACTAAAACAGATACAGAAGTTAGAGATGTATATTAAACTGCCAACCTTCCCTGTGAAGACAGTTAATTCTTTCTACATATTCTAAATAAAAGTTCCAAGTGAAAAATTGCTAAAAAAGCAGATATCAACTTCCATATATATACCAATTATATTACTTGCAAAAGGTAAAAAACAGAGGCTCAGTGAAGAAAATTTGAGATAACTGTTTTAATTAGTCTATTATTGGAAGAAAAAGGGCACCTTAGAACTAGTAAAAAACTTTAAAAAATAAAGACAATGAATATATCTGTTTCTTCTCAAAGGGTCTCCAAAACCAAATTTCAAAATTACATATATCACCACAGTGAAAGCAACCAGAGGAACTTAAAGAATAGAAGTAATTATATAAAGGAATCCGTCAAAATTCTATAGCAGAAAATAAAAAAAATGAAAGCAGTAGAAAAAATGGATGCTTCTAACCTAATATACCTAAACTAAATTTAGTCAGAACTCAGAAGGGAAAGGATACTTCACATAAACACCGCACAATTATTACATTGAATGAAGTTTTACTGAGAAACTAAAGAAAATCAAGACTGTACAAGAAGCAACATCAGGAGTTCGTCTGCCCTCAAGCATCCATAAAATGATATATTGGATACATTTTGCGTCACTGCTTTCGTAGTCACCTAGTCAGGTACAATTGATATTTTAACTGATCTAGCAGCTTCTGAATGTTAAGTAATATATAGGGAAAAATATTAAGATAACTGTGTAACATATTTCATACTTGGAAATATATGCGCACACCAAAATTAGTCGGTGGATAACACATACAATAGAGGGGAAAAAAACAGTCTGAAATATAAAATGAGATTCCAAGAAGAGAGGCAATAAGCAGTCAACCAAGAAACATATATTTACATTAATATACAATTCAAATGGAGAAATTGTTTTACTCTACCACATAACCATCAACGTTTCCTGTTATGAAGCTAACAAGGACTGTCAAACATCGATTGCTAACCATCTTCACTTCCACCAAGCCTTTATTTTCAATAAATTTAGTACTAATATTTTAGGTTTAAGAATTGAGGAACACTTAGCAGAAATATTAATAAGATTTCAATCAACCACTTTTTGTCCAGATTTGCAAAACATCCTAGAGAATGATAACTCCAGTAACTGTTTCTTTTTATCTGATGCCAAATTTTGCCTCCTCGTGTCTCACTACCTGGTTAACAAATGTTTGTTCGAGATTACATTAATATCAAGATCTATCTCCCTAACCCATTGGAAACTTATCATAAGTTGGCCTGCACTGAAATCACGTGCTCATATGAACAAAAATAAACAATGCGTGTTATTAGTGAGATAAAATGTCAATCTATCAGATCAAGGATCCCAGAACACAATCTACATGAGAAAGTAATAATCACTACAAACAGGTAAAACAGGAGGACAAGATGCCAACTTTATATCCCAAACACACCTCCAATATCTCATGAGTTCTCTTCATATTCATCCGGCACAAGTCCTCGCACTTAATCTTCACAAGCTCCGACCTCCGCCACCGTTCATGGATCCCATTCACGATCCCCTCCGTGATTCCAGCCTTCCCCACCTTCAGCCGCTTCGCCAATCGCACCCCCTCCCTCCTCAGTCTCTTCAGCTCCTCCGGCGGAATCGTCAGTTCCGCCACCATGGGCGGCGCCGCCGCATCCTTTGCGGCCCTAGCTGCCGCCTCCCTTTCCTTCTCTATCCTCCATAGATCGCCAAACCGGTTGATAGTGACCCCCGACCCGGGTTCGGGGACCGGGTGCTCTGGAGTGCTCCAGCTCGAATCGATGGTGTATCCGATGCGACGACTGGGGATTTCCCGAGGGATCGGGATAAAGATCTCGCCGGCGGATCCAGGGCCGGTGGCGGGGCGATCGGCAGCGATGGCGGGGCCATTCTCGAGGTAGCCGAGGCTGCGAAGCTTCTCGGAGATTCGTTGGATGGTGGATTTGGCGAGGGTTTCCGCGGTGGGACTGGGAGCGCGGAGGTGGGCTTCTTTGAGGCGTTCTCTAGGGTTTTGGGAACGGAGAGCGGATCGTGGAGTAAAGGATGGGAAAAATGGTGGCGATTGAAAGATTGGGGCTTTGGAGGAGGTGGAGGCGAAGGACATGGGAGCAGGGTGAGATAGGAACATCGGAGCAGACGATAACAAAGAGAGAGAGAGAGCGCGAGAGAGAGAAAGAGAGGCATCAACTGACCATGGCAGAGACAGATAAGACTCGAACGGTGTGCTTAAAACCAATCAGGAGCGGAGACATGGATGCAAAGCAAACCGGTCAGCGGATGACAATCGTACCGTAGGTCGTATCCAAAGTCCCGTAAAGATTACGTGTAATATATCATATGGAATATGAATATTCCAGCCGAAAGCTGTCCTGTTGAATTGCTGCTGCAAAAAATTGAACAAATGCAACTTCCATTGGATCTGAACAAATTGACATGTCTAGAATATAAAAGCATGAATAAATATACATATCTGGAATATGAAAGCATGCAAATGTTAACATTTGATCTGGAATACAAAGCATTCATCTCAACAAATCTGAAATATGATACTGCTGCCTTCAATCTGAACATTTGTTATATGGCAACAGTTGTTCTTGCATTAAAGACTGCTTTTGATCCGCACAAATACGCACTCATCTAAAAGATTTGGCGACAACTCTGCACAAATCTGGAAAATGAATCTAACCAAAACATTTAGAGTAATATCAAATTATTTAATTTATAATCTTTCAAAATATTATATAGTACAATTAATTGATATCATCAAACTAACACAACCAATTTAATTTACGATCATTCAAAATGATTAAACTACCAATTTAATTTATAGTCCTCCAAAAAATCATCATTTTCTTCTAATCTACAATGAAAGAAACAAACAAGAATTAGATTATAATAGCAATTAAATCAAAAATAAACATATGATTACTAACGATTTGTTCCTTTGTTCGAGTTAACATTATTCCACTGTACAGTTCACCCTGCACCACACATCAAAGGTGGATCAACAATAACTAATTATGCCTCGCTAGTAGAATGTTCAACAAATGACTGTACATTAATAGTCGGATGTTCAGCTTGTGTTGTTATTGAATATTAGGACCTCTCTGGTTTTCTTTTAGGAATATCAGGAGGTAAGTGATTTGTGATTGCTAATTTATCAGTATAATATCCTTTATTTTTTATTATTTATGATATTTATATTTTAAATTAGTTTAATACGAGAATTATTTAATAATTTTATTATTAAATAATTTTATATTAAAAATTTATTGTTATAGATTTAATTGTGAATTCTACCAATTGAATATAAGTGAGAAAAAAATTATACTAAGTAAAAAAAAAGGGAGGACATGTGTCCCTAAGGATTGTGTCACTTATGCTTGATCAATTTATGACACATGATTTTTTTATGCATGCTTATCATTTTATCACCTTTGTGCTAGCTAAACCTAGACAATCAGAGGAGAAAAATAGAAAAAAATTATCGTGAGAATCTTACGGCAACCCAAAGTGAACTATAAAAGAAAAGGGAAGAGAACATTGAAGGAGAATAAGAGGAAGTATTACTTTGGCTTGAGATTTTGGATCAATTCTTCAAACTTGTGATTATATTATTCTAAGACAAGTGTTTAACCCATTGTACAAAAATATTTTTTTATTTTTTTCTTGAGTATAAGTATTTTATAGAGCTTTATCCTTGCTAATGGTATTGATAGGAACTTATTAGTCCATGCTAACTTATCCACTGCAAAGATTGACACCTAAATAGGGCCCCAAGTCATTAGCCCCAAATGACATCGTCACGTGCCCTAAAGTGTCCCGCACTAATGATTGACAATAACCACCATATTTTATCAGGATCATAGGCTAGGATGATCAGATCGTTAGATTGATCTTATTCTAAGCCAATTAGTAAGTGAGCTCGCGGACTAGGAAAAAGGAACTTCTTAGCTTACGCTGACAGGGGATCGACCTTTACCATATATCCACATACTTTTTTCTATACTTATAACTTACACTACTATCTTGTCCCCTTTGCTAACTTAAGCATCGTATTAGGATCAGAGGCTAGGATGATCAGATCGTTAGATTGATCTCATCCTAAGCCAATTAGTAAGTGAGCTTGCAGACTAGGAAAAAGGAACCCCTTAGCTCACACTGATAGAGGGACCGACATTTACCATCTATCTACACACTCCCTCTATACTTACAACTTACACTACTATCTTGTTCCCTTTGCTAACTTAAGTATCGAAGGGGCTTCATCGGGCAACCCCCGATGTCGATGATATGAACCAACAAGTTGATCATAATTCTATCAAAGGCTCTTTAACTATTCATGAAGGACTGATGATAAGAGCTAAAGCTAAAAGGATGAAAGAAGTCTTAACTTATTTATTGAAAGGAATATGGGAGTAGCAAGCTAGTCAAGACTCGGTCAAGATACTATGGATGCAAGAAGAGCCTAAAATGGTCAACATGATTCAAATAAGTTCAAATCATAAAGAAAATATTCAGTCTTAAGAGAATGATAAATTTTAGCCTATTTTTAGGAATAAAGATCATTCAACCATGTTGGGCAATATTAGAAATATGAAAGAACATGTATCTTTTGATTAACCATAGGAAGTTTTAAAGTAGTTTCATGAATGATCTATATTCATAAATTGAGGATATGAATGTTAATTAATACATTTAATGTATTTGTTCCTTTTGTATTTGGCTTTTGTTCTATATAGATAAAGTTGACTCCCTTTATAACTAAACAATTTCAAAAATATATTCATCTTTCAAGGTGAGTATTTTATTTTTAAGTCATTGCATGAACTTTGAAACTTATCAAGCTTTTTTCTGCTTGTGGCGTTCAAAACCCAAAAAGCTTTACTTTCTTTTAAATTATCAAACTTCTTACTTGATGATGTTTTTGTTGAAAAACCATGATAGCATCATATATGCAATGGAAAAATAAAACAAAACTAGTTTTCTCACGTTTATCATGTCGTCGTACAATAATTGATGAGCAAAAAACTGTAAATATTAAAAATTACGAGTCATGTGAGATTTATTACCTAGGAAGATCACATATCCTTAAAACTTTAGATCCTATCGAAGAGGATTAAAGAGATCAGATGTCTTGCTCTCTAGCGGTATCCACACGATGGAGATGCTCCTTTAATCGCATCGAAAAGCCTACAACTCTTGTGCACCTTCTTGTAGCAAATGTAGAAGAAGATCTCATATCTTCTTTGCTATCCTCTCACAATAGGAAGAGGGTGGTCGATTGAGAAGAGGTGAGAGTGAGAATAGGAGGGGGCGGCTAAAGATGCAACCTATCACCTTGTTGGCCACCCCTGCCTCCAATTTACAGAGAGCCACATAAAACCCTAGTGAATCCTCTCTTGGTGGGTATTAGATCTCTATCTAATTACCTATACCTCTTAGATTATTGGATCTCTATACAACAATCTCAATTTAGCTCAAATTGGGCCTCATTCAAAGAGTCCATTAATGCTGAGTCTCATCTAATGATAATAGGATTTTATTAGATAACTCATATATAATCCTCTATTTACTATAATCATCCACCATATGTGTGTGACCCTGTAGGGTCAATATCAAGCTAGCCATAAGTTTCACCTGTTAAAACTCCTTCTGACTCAGTAAATTATTATCACATAACAATTCACTCAACTCATCGACTATGGATGTATTAAGCAACTACGACATAGTCCCAGATGGTACAGAAGATCTAATCCATTGGATTTGTCTATCATCAATTATTGTGTATCTATAGTCTCTCATGCATCTAATATCCTAGAGATTGTATATTGGGTATGATACGTCAGGCCACAAATAAAATCCATCCAAGTCTCGCTCTAGTCGGATTCTCCCGGAGAACTCTTTCTCTCTCAATCTAAATAATCTTGGTTAAGGATTTACTTGAGCAATAACACACGAGATATTTCTTTTATAATACTAAGAGTGGATGATCCTCTTTTGATACTTAATTACCTTCGTAAGGTTAGCTACTAATCGTTAACCTGTTATACCAGATGTGAAACTTTCTAAACTTGTAAGTCTTATAAATAAAGGGGTACTCAAATAAGGTATCTTTGATATCTTAAGTCTAAGGATCATACACAGAACGGGGGACTATATAATAATTGTCTCATGTTTGGTGTCATTAACCATCCAACATTCCATAAGCGGATCAATCAATGAACTCATTCTCCAATGAGCACATATATTATACCTTTAGTATCCCTATATAAGTGGTTATGAGACCAATTGCCTCCATTATATGGATGGGTATATAGTACACCGATCTGTCTGGTTATCCCGATGTTTCTCTCGAGTAACATATGATCGAGATTATTTAGGGTCTGTGTTTAAAAGCGAATCAGACTCATTATCGTGATTTCATTATGATCTGATTCTCATTGTACTGATCTAAGGACATCATAATATATGCAACATACAATATAAAGTGAGAATATGTCAATAATAGTAAGTAAAAAGATCGTGTAGCATATCATACGTGTCATCACTAACGTGATTGACTTGCAAGGCACTTATAACCAACAGTTTTAAAGGAATCAAAGTGTTGTTCTAAAGTGATTATAATAGTTTCTCTTACTTTAATCTTGAATGATCCATCTTATTTTAATTCGTTAGAGGGTGTCACTCTGCATTTCATATGTATCATAGCTCTTTAGCTATTGGGTTGTATGGTTACTAGGTTAATGATTTTCATTATTTGATATCAGAGCCTTTCGAGGAAAGGAGGAATATATGAACAGACAAGTTGATCACAATTATACCAAAAACCCTTTAACTATTTATGAAGGATCAATGACAAGAGCTAAGGCTCAAGGGATGAAAGAAGCCTTAACTTAGTTATTGGAAGACATTTAGAAGAAATAAGCTGATCATAACTCGGTTAATATTCTATAGATGCAATAAGAGCCTAAAATGGTCAACTTGATTTAAATAAGTCCAAATCATGAAGATAAAGTCCAGCCTTGAGAGAATGAAGAATTTTAGCCTATTTTAAAGAATAAAGATTATTCAGTCATGTTGGTGTTAGGATCAAGTTGGCACTAAGAGAAAGTGAGGGGGGGGGGGGGGTGTGGCTTGGGGGGTTAATTAGTACTAGTGCTAAATAAAACTTGATTTGAAAGATATGCTTGAAATAAGTACTAAAATCAAAAGTGTTTCCTTTGGAATTCGTTGAAATTAAATATGCGAGTGATTTAAACTTAAGATCGAAAAACATATATCAATTTAGCTAATAAATGCCAAAATAAAGAATAAGGAAAGAAGGCTTACAATTTATAGTGGTTAAGCTAAAACCTTGACCTACATCCACTTTCAGAGTCCTTCGTCGTTGAGGTCTGCCAATGTCCACTAATAATCTTCTTCCATGGGTGAAGATCAAACCTCTTACACTTTTCTCCTTTTCCCGGACTTAAGAGAAGAACCTTTACAGTCTCTTTTTCTTAAGTTCAGGAGTGGAACCTTTACACTTATTTTTTAGCCCAACCCTTACACAATTCACTCTTTACAAGAGGGAGAGATCTCACAATCAATTCCGATAAAATTTTATCAATTTTACCTTTATGTTCTTACTTTTCATGCAAGAATACTTGGGGTACTTATAGACCCCAATTGGAAGTTTAAATTTGGAGCCAAAATTCAAACTTCTCTATAAATCTTATGTATGGGCGGTACTACTACCGGCATTAGTGATATTACCGACAACAACCACCCAAAAACCTAGGCGACGATGATACTACCACCGCTTGGGCAACGCCACCACTGCTTGGGCGGTACTACCATCGAGAATCCTATAAAAGGTACTTTTAATAATTTTTGCATACCCGACTTATACCTCTTGTTGACCCTTTTCTAGGTCAAGTGAAATGAGCTCAACCTAAGCTCAAATCTAACCCAAAGTTGACCTGATTGCCTCTCATTGAGTTAATTTAAATTTATCCAAATCTAACTCAATTAGGATAAAAATTTTTCTTTAGTAAGTTGCAAAGGGGACATAGGAGAACAGATAAAAGATCAAAATCATAGTTCATAATAAAAAAATCTCACGTTATAATTTCAAAAGATCAAAAAGATAAATCACATTCATTTGAATAATTTTCTTTAATAAAATATACAAATCATAGTAAATGATCTTGATTTATATGAAGATCTCAAGTTACAATTTTTAAGATGTCAAGATCATGATTTGGATAATAACTTATTCAAGTTTAAATCATTAAATTATTTTTATAGTTTAAGAGATTCAACAATAATGATATCACTTTATCTCTTATTGAATGCTTGATTGGACAAGGATATTTTTAAATTTTTTTTTACTTTTTAGTTATTTTAATTCATGTGATTTGTTTCTAAAATGGCTTCTAAATCAATGCATGGTCATTTTAAACCAAAAAGTGAGTTATATAAAAAGAAATCATTAAGATCATTACAATAAAATTTTTTAAATATTTTAAAATTAAAAACCAAGTATCAAAAGAAATCATCAAGATCATTATAATAAAAAATTTTAAACAAAAGCTTTGATTTAGTTTAATTCAATGATTTTTATTTCTTAAGTGAGTCTAACTTTTTAGACTTAGTGAAATGAGTTACTATACTCAATTCAATTTTTTTTACTTTATTTTAAGCTCTAATTCAATAATGATCTAACATTCAACATCAACATTCAGTCATATTTCAAGTCAATCATTCAATATTAGCATTTATATTTAACCAATATAATATCATCAAAATCTATTTTCTAAAAATTTAATGTAGATAATTTTCTGTTAACAATAACTAAGGTTCTTTAGTTCTAGTTCATTTTTATACTAGTATGTTATAGCTATGCATCATCAAGATTAATCAGTGAACCATCAAAAGATTTGTTGTCAATAATTTTAATTTTAATGATTTTTTCTTATCATCTTTGTTTAGGCTAGTGAGCTTGAAAAATGTTTTAGATCTCAAGTCATGTGCCTTAAGCATCCACTTCCAAGACACCATTTAGTGCACCTAGCCTTGTTAGAAGACAAACCTATAGTAGAAGAGGTTTTGATTTAGGTATCCATTTGACTTTGGGTCCCTCATGAAAAGCTCTACCTAATTTAACTAAAGGCATTTGACTGTTCAAGGTTCCTTTAGGAACCCAAATCAACTTATGTGGACTATACTTTCTAAATAGGCATCTATAAGTAAAGTGTTCATATCTACCATAAAATTACATATATGTTCAGGTGAAGAATGTAATGTGGGTCCTTTAATAAAGATAGTTGGCTTTTATTGATTGTTACCTACAAAGTCAATACCTTTTTTATAAACATGACCCTTATCAATAAGGATCATGTTTGGAGACTTGTTGTCTATCTTAAGCTTTTCTAGAGTTTGTTATAGTATGTCATTTTCTTTTTTAATTACCCTTAGCGACTCACATTTAGAGTAAGAAATGCATGATGTTGATGCTTCATGCATGTTTTCAAGTTTACTAGTAGGTAAAGCATGATCATTCTTAAGTAATTTATAAGTTTTTCTTAGCTTTTTAAATTCACCAAAAAGTTCATGAAATACATTTAATAATTCATCAAAAGTAAAAGAGATATTACGTGAGTTACTTACCTTATTGTTGATAGCTATAAGTATGAGGTTCTCTACTTTTTTTTAGTTGTGCTCTTCATCTTCAAAGCACCTTGATTTTTTACGTTTATAGCAAGAAGGTGTGTCCATTTTAAGTTTATTTTTATAATTTTTATTTATTTTTATTATTTTTTGATTCTTTTATCATCAGTTCATAGTTCTCATCGCTCGAGGTTTTATTCGAGGAGTCATATATTGTTCTCAGTTCAAATTTCTTTCTATTCTTTGGAAGGTGATGTTCTTGTGTTCTCTAGGTAATTTAATTCTAATTCTTTGAAAGGTATTCTTCAAGTTTATTCTTGCAAGTCATATCATTTATTGATTCATTTAATTTAAATATGCTTTCATGTGTGATTTCTAATGTATGTCATATATCAAAAATCGAATCACATGTAGAAATTCGATCAAACTTGTTTTTATCTAAAGTACAAAACAAAGCGTTCATAGCTTTGGCATTTAAGGAAAATATTTATTTTTCATGATCATTCCAATCATTTATCTGATTGGATTATTTTTTAAAATTATTTTCGGTAATACACCACAAATCAAAATATATCGAAATAAAAAAAAATGCATTCTAGTTTTTCAAGAGGTGTAGTCCGTCCCATTGAACATATGAGGACGTGTGATGTATTGACCCTTGTTAACGCCAAAATAAGCCATTTAACTCGCTTAGGTGTTAAACCAATTGAGTATAACATGACTTTGATACCAATATATACGATCAAGTTGGCACTAAGAGGGGCGGGAGAGGGGGGGCGTGGTGGTGGTGTGTGTTGAATTAGTGCAAGTGTTAAGTAAAGCTTGATTTAAAAGATTTACTTGATATAATAACTAAAATTGGAATCATTTCTTTTGGAATTCGTTGAAATCAAATACACAAGCGATTAAACTTAAGACCGTAAAAAAGATCTCAATTTAGCTAATGAATGCTAAAATAAAGAATAAGAAAAAAAAGGCTCACAATTTATAGTAGTTCGGCTAAAACCTTGACCTACGTCCACTCTCGGAGTCCTCCTTTGTTGAGGCCCATCAGTGTCTACTAGTGATTTTCTTCTATAAGTGAGAATCAAATCCCTTATACTTTTCTCCTTTTCTCAGGCTTAGGAGAAGAACCTCTCCTTTTCTCAGGTTCAGGAGAGGAACTTTTACACTTTTTTTCAGCCCAACCTTTACGCAATTCACTCTTTACAAGAGGGAGGGATCTCATAATCAATTAAAACAGAATTTTATCAATTTTTTCTTCACATTCTTTATTTTTATGCAAGAATACTTGAGATATTAATAGACCCTAATTGAAAGTTTGAATTCGGAGTCAAAATTCAAACTTTTACGTAAATCCTGCATACGGGTGATACTACTATTCAACAGTCACCCAAAAACTTGCACGATGACGGTACCATCATCGCTTGGGCAATATCACCACTGTCCACCAATGGTACTTTCAATTCTTTTTTGTGTACATGACTTATACCTCCTATTGACCTCTTTCTAAGTTAATGAAATGAGTTTAACATGAGCATAAATCGAACCCAAAGTGGACCTGATTGTCTCTCATTGAGTTAATTTGGATTTCTCTAAATTTAACTCAATTAGGACTTTAAACAACTGATGTTAACTATGACATACTAAGACACACAAATACAATAATTATTGTTATTTGGTATGTCAATTGATCTTCTAAACTCCTGATAAACTTCTCGGTATCCTTCGGCAAACTCTCAGCGAGCTCTTGATCATATTCCGACAAGCTCCCGATCACCTTCAGTGCGCTCCTGACGAGCTCCTTGCAAGCTCCCGATCACCTTCGGTGAGCTCCCAGTAAACCCCCAATCACATTCGGTGAGCTTTATGTGATCTCTTGGTGAGTTCCCATTGCATCGTCTGAATTCCGGCCTGATGCCCGAACTTGACTCTGGCCCAACATTAGATTATATTACCTTTTCACCGTCGTAGTTAATCCTGCATTATTCATCTCTAACATACATATTAGATTATAAAATCCAACAATAATTTCATCATCAAAATCCAAGATTCAACAATTGGACCATATTAGGAATATAAAAGATCATGTGTCTTTTGATTAACTATAAGGAGTTTCGAGAAAGATTCATGAACGGTCTACATTCATGAATTGAGAATATGAATATCATTTAATGCCTTTAATGAGTTTACTCTCTTTGTACTTGGCCTTCTACATAAACAAGGCTGACTCCCTTTGTAACTAAATAATTTTATAAATATATTCATTTTTAATACTGGTGAGTATTTTGATTTTAAGTTATTGTATGAACTTTGGAACTTATTAAGCTTTTCTGTTTTTATGACATTCAATACCCAAAAATTATTATTTTATTTTCAACTTATCAAACTTCTTAGTTTGTGGCGTTTTAAGAGAATCAAAGTAATGTTCTAATCATTTTATCAATTTTCTATTAATAAAGTGATTATAATAGTTTCTCTTACTTCAATCTTAAATTATCTATCTTGTTTTAATTCGTTGGAGGGTATCAATTTGTACTCTATATGTATCATAGTTCTTTGCTATTTTGGTGTATGATTGCTAAGTTGATTATTTCCATCATTTGGTATTAGAACTCAACTCAAGTTTGAGGTTTTCTTATAATTTGTTATCTTTTAGTTTTTCCTTTTCTCTTCGGTACCATATCTATAATTAATATTCTTCTTTCAACTTCATTGATGTGCTTATTGTGTTATTATTATTTTTCTTTATTTTTTTGCACTTTATAGTATAAAATAAAATAAAAGAAAAAGGAAATCAAAAAGTAAAAAAAAGAGAGAAGATCAATGATAAAAAAAAGAGAAGATCAAAGGTAAAAAAAGAAATTAGAATTAAAAAAATTATGAATTCAAGGAATTTTTGTAAATTATAGAATTCTATCTTCATTCATTTAAATTCTTGTTTCGGTTTGGACATCTTTTTTTATTCCAAAAAAATTTCTTTGCTCATTTAATATTTAATTCTAATCCTTATGATTGAAGTGCATTAGACACACCTTTAAATTGGCCTACTTTTTGTTTGCTTTTAGATCTGTCCAATTTCACCACCCTTGAATTATCATAATCTGAATTATTTGTTTAGGTATCTTAGTTAATCAAGAGCCCAAAGAATAAAATAAGAGAGGTAAAATACAAGAGTGTTGAGATCGGTATCGAGAAAAGCCAAAAATTATGTGAAACACATGAGAGAGTGTTAGTGAGGCTATTCTAACTTTGTTTTAAACATGTCCAAAGATAAAAAAGTGAGTTCTTTATCAAATGATCTTTTGGTTCAAGTAATGCAACAACAGTTTGAACATATGTTCAAAATAATGAGAGATATAAGAGATCATCTAAAAAGGCATGATAATGTAATTAATAGATTGCAAGGTGAACCATGACATGAGAGACAATCAGCTTTTGTTATTGATGATTATGATGGTGGAGATGACATGTATGATAACCAAGTTACTCTAATTGGTCAACATGCTAATCCTAGGAGACAAACTAGGAGAGGATGTTTTGATAGTGTGGATAGAAACATAGGTTGTATCAAAATGAAAGTTTCTCCTTTTTAAGAGAGAATAATACGATGCTTATTTGGAGTGAGAACGAAAAGTGGAGTCAATATTTGAATGTCACAACTACTCTGAAGAGAAAAAGATAAAATTGGTCATTATTTTATTTTGTGATTATGATATTATTTGGTGGGATCAATTGTGTAAAGACAAGTATAGAAATAGTGAAAGGCCTATAGAGACTTAGTTGGAGATGAAACAAATACTGAGGATGAGATTTGTCCCTAGCCATTACTATAGGGATTTGTATTAACGACTGCAAACTTTGACATAAGGTTTCAAGAGTGTTGAAGAATATCACAAGAAGATGAAGATAGACATAATAAGGGCTAATGTGGAGAAAGACCGTGAGGCCACCATGGCTTGATTCCTAAGTGGATTAAACACAAACATTGCTGATCTTGTGGAGTTGCAACATTATGTAGAGATTAAGGACACGGTGATGTGGCCATAAATATTGAAAGGCAACTCAAAAGAAAAGACACAAGGTATGATTCAAATCCTTATTCGATTTCTTCTTCTTGGAAATCAAATTAGAATAAAAAGGATAAAAAAAATATTGTTAAGCCTAAAATTGATGAAACTAAAAGCAAAAATGAATTAGACAGCAAGGGTAAAGGTGAGAATCAACCTAGTTAAACTAGAGGTATTAAGTGCTTTAAATGCCTTGGGCATGGACATGTGACACGTGAATGTCCTAATAGGAGAGTTATGATCATGAGGGATGAGATTATGAAATATAAAAGTAAGAGAGGATGATGATGACACTCCACCATTCGAGGTTGCTAGTGATGTAGAGTATGCTAAAGGTGAAAATTTAATTGTTTAATGCACACTTAGTTTGCAAAATAAAAATGATAAACATAGTGAACAACGTGATAATATGTTTCATACTCATTATTTGATTGCTAACAAGTTGTGTAATGTGATTGTTGATAGTGAAAGTTGTATAAATGTATCAAATACCTTACAGAAACTAAAATTATTTACTATCAAACATCCAAAACCTTATAAGTTAAAATGGTTGAATGATAGTAGTGTAGCAAAGGTAAATTAATAAGTATTAGTTTCTTTTTCAATTGGTAGATATAAGAATGAAGTTTGGTGTGATATAGTACCTATGTATGATGGTCACATATTGTTGGAGAGACAATGTCAATATGATCGAAGAGTAATGATGGGTTCAAGAACCATTATTCTTTGATCATAGATGGACAAAAATATCAACTTAGACCTTTGCCTCTAAAGATCAATTTTGAAACCAAGTGCACATAAAATAACAATATGAGGAGCTTGAGTCTTCATTAACCAAAACTTTGGGGAGGGAGCAAGAAAGAGAGAAAAAAGAAAATGATGAGTTGAGTGGTAAAATGAGAGTGTGGGAAACACAAGGGGAGAGAAAACAAGGAAGTCTTGAGTGAAAGAAAAATAAGTGTTTATGCCAAAATGAATGATGTGAAGAAAGCCTTAACCATGAGGCAACTCTTGTACTTATGTACAGATGTTTTGATTGCTTCTAACAAAATTGACAAGAGTTTGCCTAGTGTTATTATTGATCTTTTATAGGAAAATAAGGATCTCTTTCCCGAAGAAGTTACTAATGGTTTACCACCAATTAGAGGAATTGAGCATCAAATAGGCTAGTATATAGATGCAACCCTAAAGAGACCAAGGAAATCCAAAAGCAAGTGAGCTTATAGAAAAGGGGTATGTGTGAGAAAGCATGATTCCATATGCAGCTCTTATTTTATTGGTGCCTAAAAAGGATGGATCTTGGAGAATGTATATTGATTGTAGAACCATCAACAAAATCATAATTAAGTATATACATCCTATTCATAGGCTAGATGATATGTTGGATGAATTGCATGGTTTTTATGTATTTAAAAAAATTAATTTGAAATCTGGATATCATCAAATAAGAATAAGTGAGGGTGATGAATGAAAAATCACTTTTAAAACAAAATATGATATATATGAATTGTTAGCGGTACCTTTTGGCTTAACTAATGCACATAGCACTTTCATGAGATTAATGAATCATATTTTATATGCTTATATTGGAAAGTTTGTAGTTGTTTATTTTGGTGATATACTTGTGTATAACAAAAGTTTAGATGAGCATGTAACATATTTAAAAGTTATTTTTTATATGCTTATAAAAGAAAAGTTATATGCTAATATAAAGAAATGTAATTTCTGTACTAATGAAATTGTTATGTTGTTAATGATAAAGGTATACGTGTTGACTAAGAAAAAGTGAAAGTCATTAGGAAGAGGTCAAAACCCACTAGTGCTAGTGATGTTAGAACTTTTCAGTCTTACTAACTTTTATGGAAGATTCATTAAGGATTTTTCTACAATGGTTTCATCATTAACTGAATGCATAAAAAAGAATATGGGATTTAGGTGGGGTAAAGAACAAGATGATGCTTTTAACTTGCTTAAAGACAAGTCATAATGCAAGAAGGTAGACCCGTTCTTTAGTGAGAAGCTAAGTGAAGCAAGTCTTAACTACTTGACATATGACAAGGAGTTTTACGCTTTAATAAGAGTGCTAGAGACATGACAGCACTATCTTTGGTACAAGGAATTCATTTTACATATTGATCATGAGTCCCTGAAATATCTCGAAGGACAAGGAAAGCTAAGTCGAAGGCATACAAAATGGGTGGAGTTTATTGAATCATTTTTATACATCAAGTATAAACAAGGTAAGGAAAATATTACTGGTTACAAGTGCCCTGCAAGCCAATCATGTGAGTGATGACATGTGTGACACACTACATAATCTTTTAATATTATTATTATTGACATATTCTCACATTATATTATCTATTATATATATATATTATTATGTCATTGGTTCTATGCAATGAGATTCAGATCGTGATGATATCACAATAATGAGACCAATTTACCTTTAAACACAGACCTTAAATAATCCCGGTCATAGGTTGCTCAAGAGGGATATCAAGATAACCAAACATATTGGTATACTATACACCAGTCTATATGATGGAGACGACTGGTCTCACAACCACTAGTGTGAGGACACTAAATGTACAATATAGGTGCTCATTGAAGAATAAGTTCACTGATTAATTCGCTTATAGAATGCTAGATGGTTAATGATACCTAATGTCAAACAATGATTTTGTAGTCCTAATTGTGTGTCTGATTTTTAGACTTGAGATACCAAGGGTACCTTGTTTGAGTAATCCTTTCTTTGACATCAGACTTATAAGTTTGGAAAGTTTCAAATCTAATATAACTGGTTATCATGATTGGTAGCCAACTTCACGAAGGCAATTGAGTATCAATAGAGGATCATTTACTCTTGGTATCATAAGAAAAATACCCTGTGTATTATCACTCGGACAAATCCCCGCTCAGGATTATTCGGGTTGAGAGAGAAAAGTTTCTCGGGAGAATTTGATTAGAGTGAGACTCAAACGGATTTCATATATGGCCTAATAGTACCATACCCAATATACAGTCTCTAGGATATTCGATGGATGAGAGACTATATATACATAATAACTAAGGATAGACATATCCAATAGATTAGATTCCCTATATCGTTTGGGGACAATGGCGTAGTGGCCTAGTACATCCATAATCGATGAGTCGAGTGAATTTTTATGAGAATAATTCACTGAGTCAGAACAAGTTATAATAGGTAGGACTCACGATTAGCTCGATGTTGGGCCTAGAGGGTCACATACATATGGTGGATGTTTCAATGAGTAGAAGATTAGATATGAGTTATCTAATTAGCCCTTGTTCTTATTGGATTAGACCAACATTAATGGATCTCTTGCATAAGACCCAATTAAAGGCCAATTGAGATTATTGGATAGAGATCCAATAATCTTAAGAATAAGGGTAATTAGATGGAGATCCAATGTCCACTAAAGCAGGATCCATTACGATTTTTTTGTGGCTCTCTATAAATAGGAGGTAAGGGCAGCATATTAGTGATAGGTTATACTTTTGGCCATGTTGGGAAACCTCAGCAGATACATCACATATGTAACGAAAATAAAAAATAAAAATTAGTTTCCCATGCAGATCAAATCATCATGTAAAATATTAGGGTTGTGAGAAAAATATAAAAACCGATAAAACCGCGATGTGTGAGAGATTGATTTTATCTAGGGAGATCATATATCCCTATATTATAGATCCAGATGGATAAGATTGAAGGAGGTCAAGCGTCCTCCTCTCTAGCAGTATCCACACGATGGATCTCTGCAGCGAAACTCCTCCAATCTGATCTTGCAACTCTTGTACAGAGGGAGGGAGGAGAATAGGATGTGATGGCTAAAGCTGCAGCCTATCAACCATGAGTCTCCCCTCCTATTTATAGAGAGCCACCAAAAACCTTAGGGCTCCTGCCTTAGTGGGTATTGGATCTCCATCCAATAACTCATTAACCTTGCATTATTGAATCTCTATCGGATAATCTCCTTAGGCCTCTAATTGGGCCTTAAGCAAGGAGCTCATCAGCATAGGGTCTCATCTAACGAGAATAAGGACTAATTGGATCTCCATCCAAGCCTCTATTCGTTGAAGCGTCCACCGTATGTGTATGACCGTCTAGGCCCGATACCGAGCTGGCTGTGAGTCGCTCCCATTAGAACTCTTTCTGATATAGTGAATTATTATCCCCATAATAATTCACTTGACTCATCGACTATAGACGTACTAGGCTACTGCGCCATAGTCCCTAGATGGTACAGGGGGATCAAATCTATCAGACCTGTATACTCACAGTTACAGTGTATCTATAATCCCTTATCCAACTAATATCCTAGAGACCATATATTGGACATGGTACTGTTAGGCCACATATAGAATCCATCATAGTCTCGCTCTAATTGGATTCTCTCGGAGAACTCTTTCTCTCTCAATCCAAATGACCTTGGCCAGGGATTTAATCTGAGCAATCACATATGAGATATTCCTCTTATGATACCGAGAGTGGACGATCCTCTATTGACACTCAATTGCCTTCGTAAGATTGTCTACCAATCCCAATAACTAGCTGTATCAGATCTGAAACTTTCCAAACCTGTAAGTCTGACATCAAATAAAGGAGTACTCATACAAGGCATCATTGGTGTCTCGAGTCTAAGGACCAGATACACAATTGGGACTATTGAATCACTATCTAACATTAGGTATCATTAACCATACAACATTCCATAAGCGGATCAATCAGTGAACTCATTCTCCAATGAGCACCTGTACTATATCTTTAGTGTCTCCGCACAAGTGGCTATGAGACCAGCCACCTCTATCATATGGATGGGTATATAGTATACCGATCTGTCCTGTTATCTCAATGTCCCTCTTGAGTAACCTATGATCGGGATTATTTAGGATCTGTGTTTAAAGGTGAATCGATCTCATTATTGTGATCTCATCACGATTCGACTCTCATTGCACATAACCAAGGACATCACAATATATATGTAACAAATAATATGAGAATATGCCAATATTAATCATAAGTAAAAAGATCACATAGCGTGTCACACGTGTCATCACTCACGTGATTGGCTTGCAGGGCACCTGTAACCAGTAATCTTCCACTTGACTAAAAGCCAATCACCTATATGTCTAATCCCCATCAAACCTTTATGATGCTTAAATACAATCTGAGTCAGCGGCTTCATTAGTAGATCTATAATGTTATCTTCGGATGAAACTCTTTCCATTGCTATATCTTTTCGGGTCATGATCATCTAATCAGATGGAACCTCCTTAGAACGATTCTGTTGAGACCTGAGTTCCTTTGTTAGAGTTATCGCCCTGTCACTGTCACAATATATGGGAGTCAACTCTATACTATTTGGTATGACTCCCAAATCCTTGATGAACTTCTTTATCCAAACCTCTTCCTTTATTGCTTTTGCTGCAGCAATGTATTCCGCCTTTATGGTTGAGTCAGCAATAGTATCTTACATAGAACTCTTCCAGCTTACTACTCCTCTATTCAGGGTAAAAATAAATCTTGAATTCGACTCACTATCATCAATGTCAGACTGAAAACTCGAGTCTGTATAGCTCTCAACCTCGAGGCTACTTTCTCCATATATCAGTAAAAGATCCTTAGTGCTTCTCAAGTACTTAAGGACACACTTTACTGCCTTCTAGTATTCTAAACCTGGATCTATTTGATACCTGCTCGTGACACTCAGAGCATGTGTTATATCAGGCCTGGTACATAGTATTATATACATGATAGACCCTATAAGGTATCTTATTCATATCTGCCCTTTTTTCAGAATTCTTTGGGGACATACTCCTAGAAAGTGATATTCTATGTCTTATCGGTATGAGACCTCTCTTGGAATTCTCTATATCAAACCTTTTGACAATAGAGTCTATGTACATAGACTGGGACAATCCAAGCATCCTTTTGGATCTATCTTTATAGATTCGGATCCCCAAAATATAGGATATTTCCCCTAAGTATTTCAGGGAGAAGTTTATAGATAGACAAGCCTTTATTGTGGAGAGCATTCCTCCATCATTCCCAATGATTAAGATGTCATCCACATATAGTACCAAGAAGGTGATAGCACTTCCACTTACCTTCCTGTACACACAAGGTCATCTTCGTTCTTAACGAAGTCATAAGATCTGATCACCTCATCAAATCTTATGTTTCAATTTTGGGAAGCTTGCTTCAATTCATAAATATATCTAAGCAACCTGTACACTTTATTTGGACTCTCTTTAGTTACGAATCCCTCTGGCTGTATCATATACACCTCCTCCTAAAGGCATTAAAGAATGCCATTTTGACATCCATTTGTTAGATCTCATAGTTATAGTGTACTGCAATAGCCAAAATAATTCTAATGGACTTAAGCATGGGTACAAGTGAAAATGTTTCATCATAGTCAACTCCTTATCTTTGACGATATCCTTTAGCTACCAGCCTTGCTTTATAAGTCTATACCTTTTCATCCACTCCGATCTTCTTCTTAAAGATCTATTTACAGTCGATGTGTACAATACCCTCAGGTGTATCCACAAGGTTCCAAACCTTGTTAGAGTACATAGAATCCATATCAGAATTCATGGCTTCTTGCCACTTCCCGGAGTCTATACTCATAATAGCCTCCTCGTAGGTTTGAGGATCAACATCCTGAGAGTCATCTCTACTGATATGTCCCATATATCTTTCAAAAGGATGAAATACTCTACTAGACCTACGTAAAGTTGGAATTTATGTGTTATATACCTGAATAGACTCGGGCTTTGGAATAGTGCTTGAGCTAGGTTCTCTAACCTTACTTAATTCTATATCACTCCCACTATTTCCACCAAGAATGTGTTCCTTCTCAAGGAACATATCTCTCTTGGCAACAAAGACCTTTCGATCTTCGGGATGATACCCCAAAGTCTCCATAAGGTATCCCACGAATGTGCACCATTTTGTTCTTGATTCCAACTTGTCGAGGTTGTATCTTCTAACATGGGCAGGACAGTCCCAAATCTTAACCACCATAACATCGGGCTTCTTTCCTTTCCATATCTCATATAGTGTAGACACTACCGACTTTGAGCTGAGGTGTATAAGGATTATCCCTGAAGAAATGGGTAAACTATGTACTCAAATACTTTTCTCCTCGATCTGATCAAAGAGTTCTAATACTCTTTCTAATATGGTTCTTCATCTCATTCTTATATTCCCCGAATTTCTCAAAAGCCTCAGATTTGTACTTCATTAAGTACATGTATCCATACTTAGAGAAACCATCAATGAATGTAATGAAGTATGAGTAACCACCTATAGCCTGAGTCAACATAGGACCACATACATCACTATGTATGAGTTCCAATAACTCTATGGCTCTCTCTCTAGTTCAACTAAAATAAAAGTTGGCTATTTTCCCATGAAGGTAAGGTTCGCAAATTGCAAATGACTCAAAGTCAAATGGATCTAAATATCCATCTTTTAGCAACTTTTGAATCCTTCCCTCATGTATATGACATAGCCTACAATACCATAGGTATACATTATTTACCTCATCTCTTTTCTTCTTAGACATATTTATATTCATGGTGCATGAAAAAGTGTCTAACACATATAAGCCATTTATAAGGGTCCCTCTAGTGATGATCTCATCATTCATAATTATTGAACAACTATTATTCTCAAAAACTAATTTATATATATTTATTGTCAAACAAGAGATGGATATAATATTTTTGATAATAGAGAGAACAAAATAGCATACATCCAATGCAATGTTAGCTCCACCAGGCAGATATATGGTGACCTCCCCAATAGCAACTGCAGCAACTCTTGCTCCATTGCCCATCTTGAGGTCCATCTTGCCTCTGGCCAGTCTCCTAGGTCTTGCCAGAACTTACAATGAATTGCAGATATGATAAACACTCCCAGTATCTAATACTCATGTGTTATCCTAAAAATCTAATATGTGAACACTGATCATGAATATATCTAAAGCTTCTTTAAGCTTCTATTTTGCTTTATCTACAAGGTAGTCCTTACAGTTCCTCCTATAATGCCCGTCTAGGTTGTACTGGAAGCACTATCCTTTGTCCTTTGTCGGGTCTCTCTTGGACCAATGAGGTGGTTGGCATCAAGTATGCCACATAGGGGTTTTGTAAGCGACAAGCAAGATATAGTATAAATTAGATAATATACAAATTTTACAGAATATATTAATTAAGATATGGACTTCTATCTTAATATACTCCCACTATTTTCCTAGTGAATTATGCGACAACCTCGACACGTGAGACGAAAGTTTCTGGCAGATTCCTAGTAGGGATCAGGATCCAATTGGCATCTTAATGCAATCTCGATGGACTCGACCAACTACACTAAGCCCAAAAGGTAGACAACTTGTCAATCACAACTCCTTGTGATTCCCGTCATATTCGGCCTCTGAATCATCATGGTCTCGACTGTTCGACCAACCATGAAGTTCAGTTAAGTCATCACCATCGTTATAAGATGAGTCTGATTCGATGGATATGCTCTCGACTACTTGACCAAGTCATACTATATACTCAAGTCACCGGTGACATATATATGTTGTTGGCAAGAACTTGATTACGTAGATAGATGAGCCTCGAGTGACTCAGCCAACTCAACCTATGTTGGGATTCAATTTCTTCCTATAACGATGGAAGGCCACGTGGGTCAATCTTATTACCTCACGCTTACCGACTTAATATTATCGTAGGAGGGGTTTTTGTTTTCTATCGGTCTCGTAATGTATAATGTCACACATATACATATTTAATATATATCTACATCGTATGCAAATATATAAATATATATATATATTTATACACACATATATCTAGTAGGTGTATAACACATCACACATGCAAGCCACACCAGATGATCATAAGTCACCTAATATGATTAAGCTCGAGCCAATGGGCCTAATCACTCACAATAGGATCTATGTGTGCATCGGCGCATCTCCATGCCCTATGATTATTGATCTCGTCATTATCGGTTCCATCAGATCGTCGCATCACCATGAGTCGTAATCTCCAGCCACGACATCGTGGGTCCTGCTGTTATCTCCACACTCCCGACGCACTTCTTTATGTAATTACAAATAATCACAGGCATGTAGGCTCGACAATAAATGAGAAAAACAGAGGCACGCAGGCTCTAATAATAACAATAATAATCGCAATTACATACATCACAACACATGGCTCATGATCATCCATTCACATTATACATCACATCATATTATCATGGACAACAACGTAAACAAGGTGTTTGATGAAATGCTCGTGTTTGTCTGTGTCCTTCGGTTTAGGTACATATCTTGTACAACAAGAAGCGGGCTTGCAGTAGGCTTAACAGCCCTAGCTTGTTTTGCTTTATGGTTAAGTTTGGCTTGTAAATACAAGTGTATCTTATAAGCACTTGTGGGGACCTCGGTCTGTAATGGACTATTATCCTTTATGTGCAACCTCTCCGAGTTTATAATGTCCATGGGTGTAATTTATATTTGGCTTTATAAAGTGTTTTATGGAGCAGTTGCTTGTGGATCCTATGGGAATTGCTTCTTCTGGCCCGTTTTCTCTTTTGTAAGTCTAAAGGACTCTAGGAGATCTCGGGGAGGGCTGACCTTTGTGGACGGACACGCATGGGTGCCGCACGGCTTAGGCAAAATCAGCTAAGCCCGTGATAATGTGGTATCAGAGCGGGACAAGCATATACAGAAACACTTGCCATACAAATGTGGGGGACCTAGCTGAGCTATATGGAAGACAGCCAGCACATGCAACCGTTTGGGGGAAAAGACATTGAGATGTAGGGAAAGGAGTCGCTTAGAGGAGCGAGCATCCAGGTTTGGCATTCAGAGGAATAGCCAACCCCTTTGCGTGAGAGGCACCACGAGGACAAGCAAGCAAAAAAGAATGCATAGCACATAAAGATTGGGATGGTTGAGTTTGAGCTATAGCTTAACATTGCAACTAAACTTGACAGTGCTCAAGGCAAAGCAGGGCGCTTGGTGAAAGATGAGACCGTGCAAGGTGGGAGGTGTTGTGTAATGATCGAAATAGTTGTGCAAAGCTCATAGAGGTGAGGGGAATTACTAACTCGAAGGATTTGAAACTCATACAAGGGCTTGTACACGGATGATGGAGTGTTTGTGGCCATCCCAAGGCGCGATTAGGACTCGGCGCCATAGAGCATCAGAACTTTCTCTTCAACATAGAAAGGATATGTTCGTAGCCGGCTGAAATGTGCAACAAGTTCAGCATGTTGCTAGACCTTGAAGGGTGCAGTGGAGACTGTATTGGAGAAGGGTCGCAATCTAGTAAGTACATTTACAGGGGCAGAACAAGCCATAAGTTCAGCAAGACGGAGTAGTCCAAAGGGGATAGTGGTCTCCGAAACTTCCAGTGGGAAGTATGTAAAGAGAAAAGTTGCTCCAGCAGGATAGATATCCAGGAGAGATAAGTCCTAGTTCTCTAGTGGGAGAATCATGTGCAACAAACTGCACATATTGAGGAGGAGTTCCTCAAGGCTATATCTCCACAAAGCTCAATGGACTGAGTGAGCGACGAAGAGTTATCGCATGATCTCGAAGGAGGTAATGCATTGGTGGATGCATTTCGAGATCAAGTGGGGGAGCAATCCAAGGCAACATCATATGAAGGCACACTTAGAGTCGATGTAGAAATCGAACTTAACAGAGGGCTAACCCGTGGAATGGTGGACATAAGGGTCACTATAAACTCAATGCAAATTGAGGAGCAGAGCGACTTGGGTGGAACTCGGTGAAGTATCCAAGCCGCATTAAGGGAGTCGACATAGAAGATGGAACACGGAGCGGAGGCACGGAGCTTTCCTTGGACAGAGGTCAAGGGCATGAACTCTTGTAGAGCCAAGAGTGGGATCATGTCGTTCCATGTGTTCTTCATTCTGATGTGATAGACTTATTTTGCATGGTGCCAAAGATGAAGGGAGCTTTGAGGCATATGCAAGCTACCTCATAGATGCATTTGACGGAGTAACTAAGGTGATTCAACTTGTGGAGGCAAAGTTGGGATCAGGAGACCTTAGTACGGGACAAGAGGACGCAGATGCGGGTACTTTTGAAGAATATGCCACAATGTTTCTATTCAAGTTGTCAGGAATAAGATGTGCATAGCAAGATTATGCTAGTAGGGGATAGAGGCCCAAGATCCAGACAATGGTGCACCAACTCTAGCGAAATCAGGGGCCTTCAGGAGCTACTAAGCGACGGACTATCCTAGAGCTATGCTTCGTTCAAGTGTAACCCAAGAGTGGGTGGACGAAGGTGAATTGCCAAGGGAGCGAACTAAAAATCAGAGATGGCGGAGGCCCTACGATGTGTTAGCAGAGGCCACACGTGGAGAAGTCATAGTCCGAGTTCATCACATGAGAATCTGTATGCAATGGAGATGTCACCAGGAGGCGACATGGTGTAGCGGATCATGGTTGAATAGTTCGTGACAATGCAATATAGGTAATATTGTCCCGTGAGAGACAAGATCATACGGAGGTATGATCAGGAGTTACTAGGAGCTCCACTTTGGTGTACAACACAAGAAAGGCTATGGATTCAAAGAGTGAATGTCGTAGTACCGCAGAGGTGGGTCTTCATGTGTGCATCGAAGCTTGCATTGGATGAAAGCCTTACTCATTAGCGTATGGTAACTATATACCACCGAGGAAGAAGTCCAAGTGCAAGTACCAGTGAGTCCCATAGAGGGGGACGTGATCATGTGGATGATCAAGAGCTACTGGGAGCTCCACTTCAGTGAACAATGCAACGGCAAGAAGGGCTGTGGATTCAATAAGTGAATGCCACAGTACCGCAGAGGCGGGTTTTCCGTGTGTATACATCGAAGCTTGCATCAGATGAAAGCATTGGTCGTCAACATACGGGGGCTGTGTACCACCGAGGGAGTACTCAGATTGCAAGTACCAGTGAGTCCCATGGAGGGGACTTGATTATACTAAGGTATAATCGAAGTAGCTGGAGAGTTGGACTGCTTCAGTGCTCACATTCACTTAAAGGAGCCCGGCAAGTCAGAGGACAAAGCTAAGTAAGCGAACGTTGCTACCAAGGAAGCTAAGGAGAACAGAATCGATGCAAGCCCTGCAATAAGATGGCAGAGGCCATGTATGAGAGTTACAATCTGTCTTTCTATCGACCAAGGAGAACTGCTAGGAGGACACAGTGGTGTCGAAGCAGGTGGTCGAAAGGGGCAAGGAAGCGATGACGAGTCCAGCGGGGCTCAGCTACCCAAAAGCAAAGCGTTGGTTAGAAATATAGACTTGGAGGAGCACCACAGTGCCACAGAGGCAGATCTACCGATCGCGAAGGAAGGGATGAAGATGTAAGATAACGGATAGTAGTGCTATGGGCTTGGCAGTACCATGGTACCGCAGATGCGGGACTTCCGTGGAGTCATCGATCCCTTGCTCTCATGGAGGGAGAGCATTGGTCGTAAAAGGGGCCAAGGAGGTGGAGAATGCAAAGGCAAACTCCAAGTACCAAGACAGGATAGAAGGGCAGAGGCCAAGAAACTTCATGAGACCGATGTTGATGGACTTCTCATCAAGATAGCCGAAATTAAGGGACTTCGGGTTGATGCAGGAGTGCTCGACCAAGGAACGAAGTAGGCAGTACATGGTACTGTACCTTTCTACTCAAGAGGAGTAGGTAGCAAAGGTGATAGAGAAGACGGTACAATCCTATAGGCGACCAGATCTATCAAAGACTTACTCCAAGTTGGGCGTAGGCGTTCATCAACAATTGAACTTGTCTTGCGTCCGATACCTTGGGAACTATCGTTTGTGGACTTGCGACCATTCCTATAACCCTCCAAAGTCTTATTTCACTCTCTTTCTCTCTTTTCTTTGCTGCACTCAAGGTGTTCGACAAATTGCTTGTATAGCTTTCCGCTTTGCGAGACGCCGGGACGTGTCCGTCGCTTGCTTCTAAGCTAATCAACTTCTTCTTTGCAGGTCCTACGGGACCTTAAGAGGTTGTAAGAGGGCTGACCCTTTGTGGATAGATAACACGTTGGGCGTTTCATGACTTAGGAAATCCCAACTAAATCCGGAACAGTGGGTAAGGTTGCTCCACTACTTAAGGCAATTTCAACTAAGTCTTCGGGAGTGCCGCGAGGGTGCCGCACGGCTTAGGCAAATTCAGCTAAGTCCGTGACAGTGAATAGTTCGTGGTAATGCAATACAGGTAATCTTGTCCCATGAGGGACAAGATCATGCGGCGGTATGATTAGGAGTTACTGGGAGCTCCACTTTAGTGTATGACACAAAAAGAAGAGCTATGGATTCAAGGAGTGAATGTCGTAGTACTGCAGAGGTGGGTCTTTATGTGTGCATCGAAGCTTGCATTGGATGAAAGTCTTAGTCATCAGCGTATGGGAGCTGTATACTACCGAGGAAGAAGTCCAAGTGCAAGTACTAGTGAGTCCCATGAAGGGGGATGTGATCATATGGATGATCAAGAGCTACTAGGAGCTGCACTTCGGTGAATAATACAACGGTAAGAAGGGTTGTGGATTCAAGGAGTGAATGCCACAGTGTCGTAGAGGCGGATCTTCCATGTGTATGCATCGAAGCTTGCATTAGATGAAAGCCTTGGTCGTCAGTATATGGGGGCTGTGTACCACCGAGAGAGTAGTCAGATTGCAAGTATCAGTGAGTCCCATGGAGGGGACTTGATTATACTAAGGTATAATCGGAGTAGCTGGAGAGTTGGACTGCTTCAGTGCTCACATTCGTTTAAGGGAGCCCGACAAGTCAGAGGACAAAGCCGAGTAAGCGAACGTTGCTACCAAGGAAGCTAAGGAGAACAGAATCGGCGCAAGCCCTGCAACAAGATGGCGGAGGCCATGTATGAGAGTTACAGTCTGTCTTTCCATCAACCAAGGAGAACTGCTAGGAGGACACAGTAGTGTTAAAGCAGGTAGTCGAAAGGGGCGAGGAAGCGACGACGAGTCCAGCGGGGCTCAACTACCCAAAAGCAAAGCGTCGGTTAGAAATGTGGACTCGGAGGAGCACCACAGTGCCACACAGGCAGATCTACCGATTACGAAGGAAGGGATGAAGATGTAAGATAAGAGATAGTAGTGCTATGGGCTTGGCAGCACCATGGTACCGCAGATGTGGGACTTCCGTGGAGTCATCGATCCCTTGCTCTCATGGAGGGAGAGCATTGGTCGTAAAAGGGGCCGAGGAGGTGGAGAATGCAAAGGCAAACTCCAAGTACCAAGACAGGGCAGAAGAAGGGCAGAGGCCAAGAAACTTCATGAGACTAATGTCGATGGGCTTCTCATCAAGATAGCCGAGATTAAGGGACTTCGGGTTGATGCAGGAGTGCTCGACCAAGGAACGAAGTAAGTAGTACATGGTACTATACCTTTCTACTCAAGAGGAGTAGGCAGCAAAGGTGATAGAGAAGACGGTACAATCCCAGAGGTGACCAGATCTATCAAAGACTTACTCCAAGTTGGGGGATTCCAAGTTGCGGTAAACTTTTTGCTCTTTTCGAGCAAAACTTCTTGCATTCTAGAAGTTCAATGGCAGTGAGAAGGCGAATCACAGTAGCTAACTCAACGCAAGGAGTGCAAACACTTCAAGTGCTTCAGAATTGTGAGCAAAGAGCGGGCGAATGTTAGTAATCAGCTCAATGTATGAAGTACAAACTCGAGGAGGCAGGCGAAATTGAGTAACCTTTACCTTCTCAACTCGAGAGAATGGGCGAAACCAAGTACCCCAATTCTCTTAACTCAAGGAGGTGAGCGAAGCCAAGTAACCTTACCTTATCAACTACGAATAGAATGGGTGAAGTTAAGTATCCCGGTTTTCTTATCTATCTAGCAGAGGAGCTCTGCATAAATTCAGTGACCCTTCAAAGAAAGTTTATGGAAGACAATAGTTGTCAAATCATCACCATTGGTGATCAGTACTACTGAGAGTAGATTTTTCACTTCATTTCTCAATTGACTAATCAAAAGCGGGAGTGATGCAAACATACTTAGAAGTGACAACTAACAGTGGAAGAAGGTTCAATGGGCAAATATTATGGAGGAAGGACCTTAAAAACTTCAAAGTCTGCGAGGCGATGCTCGTTAAAGCTCTAACAAGCATCTACCCAGTTCAAGTAATATGAGTATACTGCGATACTGGCGCATAATAAGGTAGGTCTTTTTCTTTATCAGAGGGATCTGTGAGAACCAACAAGGATTAGCACAACTTAGCCAACCCCACACCAGATTCAGTCATTGGTGAGTTGGAGCAGCATGGCGGATCAGAGTTCGACTACTCCACAACAGTGGCGAAGAGCGGTTGAGAGCTAAAGGGGCATATTGCAGCCAAAGCAAAAGATTGAAGATTCAGCAGAATGCAATGAGATGCAGCGTCTACAGTGGCTTCGACGAGGATGTCGAAAGAATAAGTGGGGGAGAATGTCACGAAAAATAATGTAAACAAGGTGTTCGATGAAATGCTCGTGTTTGTCCGTGTCCTTCGGTTTAGGTACATATCTTGTACGACAAGAAGCGGGCTTACAATAGGCTTAGCAGCCCTAGTTTGTTTTGCTTTATGGCTAAGTTTGGCTTGTAAATACAAGTGTGTCTTATAAGCACTTGTGGGGACCTCGGTCTGTAATAGATCATTATCCTTTGTGTGCAACCTCTCTGAGTTTATAATGTCCATAGGTGTAATTTGTATTTGGCTTTATAAAGTATTTTCTTGAGCAGTTGCTTATGGATCCCGTGGGAATTGTTTCTTCTGGCCCGTTTTCTCTTTTGTAAGTCTAAGGGACTCTATGAGATCTCGGAGAGGGCTGACCTTTGCGGACGGACATGCATGGGTGCCGCATGGCTTAGACAAAATCAACTAAGCCCGTGACAATATGTAGGATCACTAGATATATATAATAATTAATTAATTTTTTTAGAAATCAGGAGATGCTCGAAATTTTTAGAATTGTCAAGGGCATTTTCATAATTCTGGATGAGAGGACAGTCCTCAAAATTTTTAAAATTATTGAGGGTATTATAGAAATTATGTACACGAGGATAATCCTCAGAATTTCCTGAATTCATAAGGGCAGGATCATCCTTTTATCTAAGGGATGCCTCAACCCCTCTTTCCCCTCTCAGGCCGCCCCTCACGCAGCTACTCTGTCTCCGGTAGCCCTCTGGTGGCAAGGTGGCGGGGTAGCACTGCGGTGCCCTACGGCCCCTTTGTAGGTGCTGCAGGCCACCGCCTGGTCACAACCGCCATGCGCGAGCAATTGCTACCCCTGGGCGACGCACGCTCCCTTCTAGCCTTGGTCACCACCACCTGGGGCCTTGGCACCGCCGTGGGTGGCCGGCCCTATATGCGGGTTGGCCGCCCCTCCTCCTCATTGCCTTCAATACGAAAACATAGCAAGAATATGTAGAACGATTTTACGCAATATAATCTCATCACATACAGTTTAAAATCAATCTTTTACATGAAAACCTTGGCTCTAATACCACTGTTGGGAAACCTCAGTAAGTGCATCACGTGCATAGCGGAAATCAAAAATAAAAACGGGTTTTCCATACAGATCAAATCGTCGTACAAAATATTGGGGTCATGAGAAAAACACAAAAACCGATAAAATCATTCTGTGTGAGAGATTGATTTTACCTAAGGAGATCGTATATCCCTGTATTCCAGATCCGGATGGAGAAGATGAAGGAGGTCAAACATCCTCCTCTCTAGAGGTATTCACACAATGGATCTCTACAGTGAAACTCCTCCAATCTGATCTCGCAACTCTTGCACAGAGGGAGGGAGGAGAATAGGAGGTGGTGGCTAAAGCTGTAGCCTATCAACCATAAGTCTCCCCTCTTATTTATAGAGAGCTACCAAAAACCCTAGGGCTCCTACCTTAGTGGATATTGGATCTCTATCCAATAACCCACTAACCTTGCATTTTTGGATCTCTATCGAATAATCTCCTCAGGCCTCTAATTGGGCCTTAAGCAAGGAGCCCATTAGCATAGGGTCTCATCTAATAAGAATAGGGGCTAATTGAATCTCCATCCAATTCTCTATTTGCTAAAGCATCCACCATATGTGTGTGACCCTCTAGGCCCGATACCAAGCTGGTCGTGAGTCGCTTCCATTAGAACTCCTTATGATATAGTGGATTATTATCCCCATAATAATTCACTCGACTCATTGACTATGGACGTACTAGGCCACTGTATCATAGTCCACAGACGATACAGGGCGGATCAAATCCATCAGACCTGTCTGTCCATAGTTATCATGTATTTATAATCTCTTATCCAACTAATATCCCAAAGATCGTATTTTAGACATGGTACTGTCAGGCCACATACAGAATCTGTAATAGTCTCACTCTAATTAGATTCTCTCGGAGAACTCTTTCTCTCTAAATCCGAATGATCCTAGCTAGGGATTTGTCTGAGCAAGCATATATGAGATATTCCTCTCATGATATCGAGAGTGGATAATCCTCTATTAACACTCAATTACCTTCATAAGATTGACTACTAATCTCAATAACCAATTGTACCAGATCTGAAACTTTCTAAACCTATAAGTTTGGCGTCAAAGAAATGAGTACTCATACAGGACATCCTTGGTGTCTCAAGTCTAAGGACCTTATACACAACTGGGACTATAAAATCACTGTATGACATTATGTATCATTAACTATATAATATTTTATAAGCGAATCAATCAGTGAACTCATTCTCCAATGAGCACCTATACTATATCCTTAGGATCTCTACATAAGTGGCTATGAGACCAGTCACCTCCATCATATGGACGGGTATATAGTACACCGATCTATCTGGTTATCTCAATATCCCTCTTGAGTAACCTATGACCGGGATTATTTAGATCTGTATTTAAAGATAATCGATCTTATTATCGTGATCTCATCATGATCTGACTCCTATTGCACATAACCAAGGACATCACAATATATATGTAACAGATAATATGAGAATATGCTAATATTAATCATAAGCAAAAAGATCACACAGCGTGTCACACGTGCCATCACTCACGTGATTCGCTTGCAGGGCACCTATAACCAGTAGGTCGAACCCACCTATTCTCCTCCCTCTATCATCTTCTCAGTCGACTAACCCTTCCCTACTATGAGAGGGCAGCGAAGAAGATAACAAACCTTCTTCCACGAGTGCTGTGAGAAGGTGCGCAAGAGTTATGAGTTCTGGACTATGATTAAAGGAGCATCACTGTAATGATCCATTATGTGGCAGGAGAAGAGGACGCTTAACCTTCTTTATTTTCTCCTTTTGGATCTAAAATTTCAGGGATATACGATCTCCTAAGTAATAAATCTCTAACATATTATAGTTTTCGATTTTTGATATACGTGGGAAACTTGTTTTGTTTTCTTTCTTTTGTTGTGCATATGAAGCTTCTGCTGGGTTTCCCAATATCCTAACATCCTCTAGGAGCTCCCCCTCAGCTTCTTATTAGGATCGTGTTGGCACTAAGAGGGGGGGGGGGGGGGGGGGTGAATTAGTGCTTTAAAAAATTACATCGATATAAAAAAATAACTTGTATGATCAAAACTCGTATTAAAAATATGTTAGACTTGGAATGCAAGTGAGAGTAGTGAGCTATGAGGAAAGCAATAAGAATAAAGCACAGGGAAAAGAATACACCAATTTTATAGTGCTTCGGTCGTTGTGACCCACGTCTACTCCTGATTCCTTCTCTGTTGAGACCATAGGAGTTCACTAATGATCTTCCTTTAATGGGCAAATATTAACTACCCTTTCTTATTTTCACAAGTTTAGGAGAGAACCTTTACAAATCTCACACCTCCCTTAGAATGAACTCTAGACTTTTAAGAGGAGGGGAACTCTTAAGAGATTACAATAATATTTACACACTTAGAATCATATGTTTGTGATCTCAATTCATGCTTCCTCAAGCAAGAATGAGTGAGGTATATATTTATAGGCCTCAAATAACTTCAAAAGTTGGAGCTAAACTTTAAATTTTTGGGATTTCTGAGGTGTTGACCGCATGATAGTCTTGGAGATTATGTTCTGGCGGTAGTACAACCAGCCTAGGCGGTACCACCACCTAACACAATCTGGGAGGTACCATCTCTTGGAAACATGGGAGACCGTGTTACTAGCTCATAGGCGATTCCACCGCTTAGTCTAGCGATGCCACCGCCTTACTCATCATTGGGTCACTGAAAGGGCCTCCCAATGGGCCCAAATTAGTCCCAATTATGGCCCAATGGACCCTATGATTACACCCAAAACTAACTCAATTAAGATTTAAATTATGACTATCATGACCTAAACAATTATAAAGCATTAATCTTATGTTGTCCGATATGTCATTGGTTCATCTGAATCCTTAATGCATTATACTCTCCTTCAATGTATTACATGATCCATCGACATGTTAACTTCCATAAACATTCGATTTTGACGCAAAGTCCGATTTTTCCGACCCAATGCCCGATCTTTGACTTCTGCCCAACGTATGATTTTACTGCTTAAATCATTTTACCTTTTTATGATCGAAGATAGTCTTGCATCACTTTTTTTTGGAAGACCAAAAAACAAGTGTATGACCTAGGAATTAACATATTCCAGATGTACCTTTCTATCTATTTTATAACCTCCAAAGTTGGCATCAACATAAGTGATTAAATTAAAATTTTTTTATTTAGGATACCATAATCCTATATTTGAAGTTTCTTTTAAATATATAAATATTCTTTTATCTATCTTATAATGAGATTATTTAGGATTATATTTAAATCTTGCACATAGACCAATGCTAAACATAATATCTGGTCTAGTTGTAGTTATATATAACACACTATCTATCATTCCTCTATAGATTTTTAATCAAAACTTTCTCCTTCCTTATCCAAATCTAATTTTATAGAGGTGCTCATATGTATGTTTATAGCTTTAGCACTCTCCATATTGAATTATTTTAACAAATCCAAAGTATACTTAGTTTGACCTATGAAAATATCATCATTCAATTGCTTAATTTGTAGTCCTAAGAAAAATATTAATTCGCCCATCAAATTTATGTTAAATTATTAGCTCATGCTTTTGGCAAAAGATTTACATAAAAACTCATTAGTAGAATAAAAAATGATGTCATCAACATAAATTTGAATAATAAGTCATTTTTAAAATATTTAATAAATATTGTGGTATCCACCGTGCCTTTTAAAAAATTGTTTTGAATAAGAAAAGAGCTAAGTCTCTCATATCATGCTCTTGGGGCTTGCTTCAATCCATAAAGTTCCTTTGATAATTTAAAAACATGATTTAGAAAAAGATTATTTTCAAATTTGGATGGTTATTCAACATAAATTTCTTTAAAAATAAAACCATTAAGAATTACACTTTTAACATCCAATTTAAAATAATTTAAAATTTTTCAAAGAAGCATAAGCAATGAGCATCCTTATAGCATCAAGTCTTGTCACAGGATTGAAGGTCTTTTCGAAATCAATTCATTCTTGTTGGTTGAAACCTTTGGCCACTAATCTAGTCTTATGTCGAACCACAATACAAAGTTATGACACTGGAGTGTCTAATATGTTGTTGGTTACAGGTGCTCTGTAAGCCAATCACGTGAGTGATGACACGTGTGACACGCTGTGTGATCTTTATGCTTATGATTAATATTAGTATATTCTCACATTATATTAGCTATTGCATATATATTGTGATGTCTTTGATTTTGTGCAATGGGAATCAGATCGTGCTGAGACCACAATAATGAGATCGATTCGCCTTTAAACACAGATCCTAAATAATCCCGGTCATAGGTTACTCAAAAGGGTCATTGAGATAATCGGATAGACCAGTGTACTATATGCCCATCCATATGATGAAGGCGACTGGTCTCATAGCCACTTGTGTAGAGACACTAAGGATATAGTACAGGTCCTTATTGGAGATTGAGTTCACTAATTGATCCACTTATAGAATGTTGTATGGTTAATGATATCTAATCTCAGACAATAATTCCATAATCTCAGTTGCGTATCTAGTCCTTAGACTTGATACACTAAGGATGCCTTGTATGCGTACTCCTTTCTTTGATGCTAGACTTACAGGTTTGAAAAGTTTTAGATCTGGTACAATTAGTTATTGAGATTGATAGTCAATCTTATCAAGACAATTGAGTGTCAATAGAGGATCATCTCCTCTCGGTATCACGAGAGGAATATCCCATATGTACTTGCTCAAATAAATCCCAGACCAGGGTCATTCGGATTGAGAGAGAAATAGTTCTTCAGGAGAATCTGATTAGAGCGAGACTATGATGGATTTCGTATATGACCTAATAGTACCATATCCAATATATGGTCTCTGGGATATTAATTAGATGAGAGATTATAGATATACGATAACTATGGACAGACAGGTCCAATGGATTCGATCCCCCTGTACCATCTAGGGACTATGGTGTAGTGGCCTAGTACGTCCATAGTCGATGAGTCAAGTGAATTATTATGGGGATAATAATTTACTATATCAGAAGGAGTTCTGATGGGAGCGACTCATGGCCAGCTCGGTATCGGGCCTAGAGGGTCACACACATATGATGAATACTTTAATGAATAGAGGATTTGATGGAGATCTAATTAACCCCTATCATCATTAAATGAGACCCTATACTGATAGGCTCCTTGCTTAAGGCCCAATTAGAAGCCTAAGGAGATTATAGGATAAAGATCCAATAATGCAAGGTTAGTGGGTTATTGGATGGAGATTCAATACCCACTAAGGCAGGAGCCCTAGGATTTTTAGTGGCTCTTTATAAATAGGAGGGGAGACTTATTGTTGACAGGTTGCAGCTTTAGCCACCACCTCCTATTCTCCTCCCTCCCTCTGCGTAAGAGTTGTGAGATTAGATTGGAGGAGTTTCACTGAAGAGATCCATCATGTGGATACCGCTAGAGAGGAGGACGCTTGACCTCCTTCATCTTCTCCATCCGGATCTGAAATACAAGGATATACGATCTCCCTAGTTAAAATTAGTCTCTCACACATCATGGTTTTATCGATTTTTACATTTTTCTCGCGATCCCAATCTTTTACACGACGATTTAATCTGCATGGGAAACCAATTTTTGTTTTGATTTCTGCTATACATGTGATGCACCATTGAGGTTTCCCAACTTATGCTATAATAAACACTTACAGATATTGCTGATCATCTCAGAGCCTTTAACCGAGCCCACTTAAATATGACAGCTCATGAGCATATTCCTTAAATAAAGTTAAAGTTATTTCAAGGTGCTTTTCTTCATGACCAAGAAATACATTAAAGGGTTTAGTTACTAGTTGTAAGGACTTAATATTATAGTTCCATATGCAAGAAGGGATGTTTCATGCACTAGTATGTATTTTGATATTCTAGGGTTAAAAAGAAGTTTACTACCTGATTTGTATTGGACAAAGCTCTTTAGAGTCTCTCTAAAACTTTGTATCACTTAGATGCTTTATCGAGTGGTGAGTCTTTTGATTAAGTTTTGTATCCTTATTTAATTTCCTTGTGATGTGAATTTTTCGTATCCTCTTATGATATCAAACTTGATGGTGAACTTTTTATCTATTTTATGCAAGTTTTATCCTGTGTTTGTTCTTTTTCAATCAAAAGAAATTTCAGCAAATACAACTTTGCATCCTATTATTTGTTTTCTCGAACTTCATTATGTATTTTCCCCTTTTTCCGGTATCAGTTTGGTATCAACAAATATAATTCAGTATCGTGATGATGATGTTGATACACCTCCTTACCCAAGGGAGTTGGGAAGATTTCAGTAAGGCGTAGAGACCAAGATAAGTGGCAAAACAAATACAACCCAAAGTTAGACATTCTAGAGTTTGAAGGTAGAATCAATATTGATGACTTTATTGATTAGCTTAATATGGTGGAAAGAATATTCAATTTTCATGAACTACTAGAACAAAAGAAAGTAAAGCTTGTGGCACTCAAATTCAAAAGGAATGCATATTTTTTGTGGGAAAACCTAAAGAAGTAAAGAGAATATGAGGAGAAGAGTACGATCATGACATGGGAGAAAATAAAAAGGAAGTTGAAATGAAAATATTTACCTGACAACTGTAGGCAAGAGATTTTTCTCAAAATCTATGATAAAAGTTCTCGATACGAGTTAAAAGATGGTTATATGAAAGGAAAAAATTTTATGTCTACTCTCTAGAGCAAAGTGATGTCGAAGGTGCAAGATAATGGTGAAAGATCAGCTGATAGTAAACAACCACATAATTCGTCTAACTAAGTGGCCAAAAAGCTTCGAATGTCATAGTTTAAACCATATTTCTTCACATTGTCTAAATAGGAGGATTATTATATTTGTTGAAAAGCATAGTGATGGAGAAGGAAATGAAATCATTAACGAACCAAAATATGATGATGATGAGGAAGAGGTTACTTATGTTGATCATGGTTTATCTTTTATGTCCTACAATTAATGCAAAGTTGAATTAGAAAGGGGTGGTCATGTTTTGGCTCTAATAGTCGTAGAAGAGAATGACATTACAAGGAGCCACCGACAAATATGAAACTAATCCTAGAGGAGTTTTAAGACATTATACTAGAAGAGATTTCACATGGTCTTCCACCATTGAGAGACATCTAGCATTGATCTTATGTTAGGGGCTATCCTACCCAATAAGGTGACCTACAGAATGAGTCCCGAGTATGAAGAACCTTAAAGGCAAGTAGATGAGTTTATGAAAAAGAGGTTGACTCGGGAGAGCATGAGCCCTTGTGTTGTTCCAGCCTTATTGGTGCCTAAGAAAGATGGCTCTTGGAGAATTTATATGGAAAGTCATGCCATCAACAAAATCACTATTGACTATCGTTTTCCCATTTCAATGTTAGATGATTTACTTGATCAATTGTATGGTGCTTCTATTTTCTCTAAAGTTGATTTGAGGAGTGGCTATCACCAAATAAGAATAAGGCTTGAAGATAAGTGGAAAATATCATTTAAAACTAGAGAAGGCTTGTATGAATGGTTGGTTATGCCATTTGGGCTATCTAATGCTCCTAGCACTTTCATAAGATTTATGAATCATATGTTTAAGTCATGCATTAAGACTTTTGTTGTGATTTATTTTGATAACATATTGGTCTACAATAAGAGTGAGGAATAGCATATGAATCATCTTAAGAAAAATTTTCTTATCTTGAGGAAGCAAAAACTTTATGCTAATTTGAAGAAGTATGATTTTTTTACTCCTAGTGTGGTGTTTCTAGGATATATTATTTCAAAAAATGGAATCATAGTGGATCAAAATAAGGTAAAAGCTATTCTTAATTAGCCAACACCGACTTTATTGCATCATATGAGGAGTTTCCATAGTTTAACTTCATTTTACAAAAGATTCATCAAGGGTTTCAGCTTGATTGTTGCTCCAATCACCAAATATTTGAAAGATGATAAATTCAAGTAGACTAATGAGGCTAATAAAGATTTTGAGCTATTAAAAAGAAAGGTGACTGAAGCTCCTATTTTAGTACTACCCAATTTTGATAAAGTATTTGAGGTTGAATATGATGCCTCCAATGTAGGAGTTAGTGTTGTTTTGTGTCAAGTATTAAAACCTATTACCATTTTTAGTGAGAAGCTGAATGATACGAGGAAATATTCTACCTATGACAATGAGTTCTATGTCATTTATCACGCTTTATCTCATTGGAGTCAATATCTTCTTGCCCAACCTTTTGTCTTATATTCTGATAATGATGCATTGAAGTTTATTAATCACCAACACATGCAAAACATGAGGCATACAACTTGAATAGAGTTTCTACAATCTTATAACTTCATAATCAACCATAAATATGGTGTTCAAAATATAGTTACTGATGCATTAAGCATAAAACATTATTTATTATCAGTCATGTAAATAAAAGTAGTTGGATTTGAGACATTAAAAGATCTCTATCAAAATGATGTGATTTCAGCTCAATATGGTAAAATTACAAATCAGGTTCATTTCAATAATTTTCTATCTTTAATGGATTTATTTTTCGAGCTAATGCCTTATGTGTTCCATCTTGTTCTTTGAGACATGTAATTCTAACTAAAGCTCATGGTGGTGCTTTGGGAGGACATTTTGATATGGACAAGACTCTAGCTCTTATTCAATCAAATTTATATTGGCCTAAGATGTTCAGAGATGTTGAGAGATTTGTAAAACAATGTCGAGTGCGTCATTTGGCAAAACCAAGAAACCAAAATTCATGTTTGTATACTCCATTGCAGTGCCTAATGCTCCATGGGAGGATGTGAGTCTTGATTTTATCTTGGGACTGCTAAGAACTCAGAAGAACAAATATTCTATCATATTTATTGTTGACAGATTCTCAAAGATATCTCACTTTGTTCCCTGCAATAAATCAAATGATGCATCTTATATTGCTGATTTATACTTCAAAGAGATTATTAGATTGCATGACATTCCAAGAACTATACTGTCTGATCAAGACTAAAAGTTTCTTAGCCATTTTTGAAGAACTCTATGGAGGAAACTAGTTATATCTTTGAATTTCAACAACCCTCATCATCCACAAATCGATGGATAAACATACGTAACAAACATAAGCTTGAGAAACTTGCTTAGACATTAAGTAATGGGATCTCATTCTTCCACAAATTGAGTTTGCTTACAATTGTTTCATGATCATAGCATTGGTAAGGGTCCTTTTGAGGTTGTTTATGGTGTTAATCCTACTGGTTCTTTGGACTTAGTCCCTCATTCTACAACTAAACAATTTAGTGAAGGCACTAATGAGAGGGATAAGCAGATAAAAAAGTTACATGACGATGTTAAAGCAACATTAGAACAAAATAAAAGGTATATATGAGCATCTAACAAACACAAAAAAGTATATGAGGTTTAATGTGGGTGATTTGGTCTGGATTTATCTAAGAAAGGAGAGGTTTCCACTAGGTAAAATTTGGGAAGCTGAAACCAAAGACTGATGGTCTATTCAAGGTGCTTAAAAGAATTAGTGAGAATACTTATGAGATCGAGCTACTTGAAGATTATGGTGTATCATCAACATTCAATGTGGCTGATTTAAGTCTTTATCATGGTGATGAAATAAATGAAGACTTGAGGATAAGTCTTTTTTAAACATGGGAGATTAATATGGGAGTGTCTAATTTGCTATAATCAATACTTATGGATATTGTTGATCCTATGATATTCTCCACGATCTACTATATTATCTCAGAGTCTTAACCCAGCCCACTTAAATATGATAGCTCATGAGCATATTTCTTGGATAAAGTTAAAGCTGTTTCAATGTGCTTTTCTTCATGACCAAGGAATGTATTAAAGGGGTTAGTTACCAGTTTTAAGGCACTTAATGTCATAGTTCCCTATGTAAGAAGGATTATTTCATGCACTAGTACTTATTTTGATATTTTAGGGCAAGAAAGAAGTTTAATACCTTATTTATATTGGAAGAAGCTCTTTGGAGTCTCTCTAAAACTTTGTATCTTTTGGATGCTTCCTTGAGTGGTGAGTCTTTTGATTTAGTTCTGTATCCTTGCTTAATTTTCTTGAGACGGTGAATTTTTTGTATCATCTTGTGACATTAAATTTGGTGGTGAACTTTTATCTATTTTATGCAAGTTTTATCCTACATTTGTTCTTTTTTAATTAGAAGAAATTTCAGCAAATACAACTCTGCATCCTGTTGTTTGTTTTCTCAAACTCCATTTTGTCTTTTCCCCTCTTCAGGTATCAAATTTATCTTGCTCATTTCTAAAGACACATTTACTTCCAATTACAAGTTGGTTATTAGGTTCAGGAACAAGCATCCATATCTTATTTTCACAAATTGATTCAACTCCTCATATCTTACAACAACCCAAGAATAATCTTTTAGGGCATTATTAATGTATTTTGATTGAGTTTGAGATAAAAAGGTGGCATTAGCATAAAAAATTTTAAATAATGAATAAGTTTGAATATCTTTTGATGTATCTCCTATTATTAGCTCCTTAGGATGAGCATTTATATATTTCCATTCCTTAGGTAATGATTCTTTAGAAGAAGATGCATCCAAGTTGCTTGGGGGGAAAGAGTTTTTATTTAAATTTAAAGCATCAAAATAAAAATCATCATCAAAATTATTTTTCTTAAATTCAAGAAACTTATTAAAAATAACATAAACTGATTCCTCAATGACTATAGTTCTTTTATTAAAGATGCGATATGTTAGAAATAGAGGAATATCTAAGAAATATGTCTTCATCAGATTTTGCATCAAATTTTCCTAAGGTATCTTTTTCATTAAAAATCAAATATTTATAACCAAAAACTTTAAAATACAAAATATTTGGTCTTTTATTTTTTTCATAATTCATAAGGAGTTTTAGAAAGTAATGATCTTACGAGATCCCTGTTCATGACATCACATGTCGTACTAATGGCTACAACCAAAAAATATTTGGGTAGGTCATGTTAGTTTAACATGGTTTCTTACCATCTCTTGTAAGATTCTATTTTTTTCTTTCAATTACTCTATTTTTTTATAGATTTCTTGGAGTAGATAAATTATGATTATACCCATTTGATTTGTAAAAATTTTGAAAATCATGATTTTTAAACTTACCACCATGATCACTACGAATAGACAAAATCATAAAATACTTTTCATTTTGAATAAATTTATAAAATTTTAGAAAACATTTAAAGCAATCACTTTTGTATGCCAAAAAGTATGTCAAAGTGTATCTACTATAATCATCAACAATTACAAAGGCGTATTTACTATCTCATAGACTTATTATATCAATTGGTCTAAATAAATCCATATGGATCAATTATAGTGGCTTAGAGGTGCTTATATTCTTTGAAACTACTTTTTATTTATTTTCCTAGTTGGCATGTATCACAAACTTTGTCTTTGACAAATTTGATGCTAGACATTCCTCTTACAAGTTTTTTAGTTGAAATTTGAGAGATTAGTTTCATGTTTGGATGATCTAATCTCCTATGTGAAAGCTATGTATCATCGTTCAAAGTCGAAAAACATGTTTCATCACAAAAATCATCAATATCAATAGTATACACGTTATTTTCTTTAAGACAATCATAGATCTATTTTTGTATAGTATTTTAATTTTACAAGCATTAGATTCAAATTTGATGATATATCCTTTATCATACAATTGACTAATGCTTAGCAGATTATGTTTTAAACTATCTACAAAGAACACATCTTCAATCAAGAGGTTTGATTTGTTACCTATGGTTCCTTTGCCAATAACTTTTCCCTTGTTGTTATCTCCGAATATGACATATACTTCATCTTGGCTAGTGAGCCTAGAGAAGTGTATTAGATCTCCGGTCATATGCATTAAGCATCCACTATCAAGGTACCATCTCTTGCTCCTAATTTTTTATTGGAAACATCTCTACAAGAAAGGGGGTTTTATTTTAGGTACTCATTTAACTTTGGATCTCTCATAAGTAGATCTATCTATCTTAATTATTGGCATTGAGTTATTTATAGCTCCATTAGGAACCCAAACGCATCTATGTGGACTATGCCTTTTAAATGAACATTTATAGGCATAATGCCAAATTTATCATAAAAATTATATTTATTTCTGAACGAAACATGTATTGTTGATCCTTTAATGAAGATAGTTGGCTTTTGTTGATGTTACTCATAAAGTCAATTCCTTCCTTTCTATGAACATGACCCTTATTAGCAAGGATCATGTTTAAGGATTTGTTATTTATTTTAAATATTTCTAATATTTCTTATAATAAAATATTTTCTTTCTTAAGTATATCTAATTCTTCACACTTAGTGCAAAGAGCTAATACATTAATCATACTCAATTTTTATATTTTTCAAATTCACTAGCAAGAGAAGTAAGATCATTTTTTAACAATTTATACTTTTTACTAACTAATTTAAAATCATCAAATAAGTCATTAAATGCATTGAATAATTCATCATAAGATAAGGAAGATTCGTTTAGGTTATATACCTTGTTGCCAAATATCATTAATGTGTAATTTGTAACTCCTTCTTTGTTGGTTGGTTCTTCGTCTCTGGATGAACTTGAGTCATCCCAAGTAGTTTTGAGCATTTTCTTCTTCATTGGTTGCTTCTTCTTTACTTAGGGATATTCATTTTTGAAGTGTCTTAGCTTCTTGCATTTGTAGCATATTATTGAGTCCTTTTTTAGTTCAATTTTGTTATTAGTGTCTTATTTTATTTTGATCATTTTTAAGAATTTCTTAAATTTTCTTATTAAAAGTGTTAAATGGTCTTCCTTAGTTCTAAGTGTCATGTCCTTTTTCTTTGGAAGATTGTTTTCAAGTTCATTATATGTTATGTATGTCATTTCATAAGTTATCAAAGACCCGATAAATTCTTCAAGCGAAAAATAATTTTGGTCATTTACTTCTTGTATTGTCATTACTTTAGAATCCCAACTTTTTAGAAGAGATCTTAATATTTTATTAACAAGTTCAACATATGATTTTACAACTTCAATCGTTTTACCTTTTCATGATTAAAGATAGTCCTACATCATTTTTCTTGAACACAGATTAGATCATAACTTCATCAATTGATTTTATTATCAAAATTTAATATTCTAACACTTATCACTAGACTCGATTTCCCCTTCTCTCACAAGTGAGATGGACTTATGGTCATCTAGGCCAGTGGATTTGACAAAGATAAGCACCCTGTTGGTCACCCGCTTATTGTTGAGTTCATCTGGAAGCTCAAGGCCAAGATGGTATAGTGCGTGCAAACTATTAATTAATAGTCAAAGCGCCAAGCATTAAAGGAGCATCGGGCTAAACTTTTTGAAACCTTTAGACAATTTGTACTTGAACACCCTCTCAACCTCGTACTCTAGCCTTCGTGCCTCCTCCACTACGAGCTGCACAGTCACCCCCTCCACCACCTGTTGTAGGTTGGTTTTTTCATATGGAGGGTGGCCACCTCCACATCTAACTTTAGGAGCATGTCAGCAGAGCTGGTCGACCCTCGTATCATTTGTCGACCACGTGGTGGCATCCAATTAACATGCCAGCTCTAGTGTGCCGCTTTGTCACTAGCTCCCTCTCCAATTCCATCTTTTGGACTCAAAGCTATTTGGCCTCATTGGCTTGGGAATTCCTCTCTATGGCCCACCCTATGAAGTCATCCCTTTCTTTCGACACTCAGGCAAGGGTGGTTAATGATTCCCTGACCCTATCAACCAAGGCCATTATTAGATGATGCCCCTATAAATAAAGCTCATGATTAGAATTGTTGAAGAAAACAATCAGGTAATCAAACTATAAAGCTAAAACTTACCGTGACAAAAGATTTGTGGGAATCAACAATGAGGTCCTTGGTAGGCCCTTGGCTAGCTCCACATTGTGGCCTCCCAAGGAATTTTCCAAGCCCGATTGGCATCCATCGAGGCTATGTCAACTAGGGGAAATCCCTCCCCCTTTCAAGGGTTAGTGACTATTGCTTCACACTAGAACGATGATCGATTAATGGGGCAGATATCAAATACACTGATCAAGTTAACTCCTCCTAGGCAGGGGGATGGGGTTTAGGTTCGCTAGTCACTCGATGATGTCCATCTCAGCTCCTGTTCTCTTAGGAGCTCTCGGTCGCTTAGGAGGATGAGGGGGTCTCTGTTAGGATCAATTAGCACTAAGAGGGAGAAGAGGGTGGGGGTGGGGTGAATTAGTGTAAGAGTAGTAGTGCTCGATTTGAAAACCTTTGCTTGTGGAAAACGAAGAAATAAAATCAGTAGCATCTTTTATACTTTGTTGGAAATTGTTAAGAAATTGATTTAAGAGAAGTCATTGATAATGATGCTCGTATCTTTCTATGAACTAACTAAGAGCAATAGAAAGTAGTAAACATGACAAGTAAAGAGCACTCATAATTTATAGTGGTTCGGCCACAATCTTGGCCTACCTCCACTTCCCGAGTCCTCTTCACCAATGGAGTCCACTACCGATCTTCTTTGAGTGAAGACCAAACCTTTATAAGCTTTTCAATCTAAGCTCATAAGGGAGACCTCTTACAAGAAATATAATACTTGACTCACTTCCTTGCTCCTTTTTTTTTATTACACACTTTTAGCACACTTTTCTATAGATTTTTTTGCCTAATGACTTATGTGAATGCTGTACTAAATGCAAGAAAACTTATAATTTAGCATTTTAAATGAAAATTATTTTTATTTTAAAAATAAGGTGATTAAAACATGGCATCAATAGGAAAAAATGCAAGAAAAAGATTATATCATTTATTCGTTCCTAAAAATAGTTGAACATTTGTTGGTGCATTTCCTGACAGGATAAGTATATGGTGGTCATGCAGTTGGGTATGGGGTAGATTTTTCGATTCAGCAAACACATTTGAAAATTCAGCAATTAAAGACGAGATGTTTGAGTTTTCGTTCATTATTGAGTCTTCAATTTACAGCCCTTGCAATTGGATTAGAAAGCCGACATGTATCTTGTGCAACACCCTCTCTATTCGTTGAGTTGTAATAGTCGAAACTTCACCCTCACATTTACCTCATAGGATCATATGTTTCCCATGGATGAAAAATTTTATAAGAAGTTTGGAAAAGTTTTAGAAAACATCACCTAGAGTAGATACTCGCTAGATACCGAGCACTACCTTCTAGTCATCCAGCGACAATAAGAAGAAGTTTGCGGTGCCTTGCATGATTAGTTTCACTCGTGAACACTTTGCAAGATAAGGTTTGATCATCTGTGACCTTCACATCAAACATACTGCAATCTTCGATCCGGAGGGTTAATCGGGTAACAACCTTGATGTCCATAAAGTTATTGGTGCTTTCGATGTCAATAAGAATTGTGATTGATTGGTGTTTGAGGAATTTATCGATCTTCATTATTTGCGGGTTGGCGTAGCCGGCTAGGAAATGTATGGTATTGATGGCTGACTATGGTTCTTCCTCCAATCTTCCTCCTTGGGTTCGTGATCTACGTACTTGGGTTCTGAATCCTCAATTGGTTCAATCATCAAAAGCTTTCTCTTTTTACAGCGGTGATCTGTACTCCATGGTTCATCATAGTGCCAACATAGCTCTTTTGCTGATCTCTCTTGGAGTTCTTCTCAGGTAAGTCTCTTGGGCTGAGGGGTTCGGTTGGTAGCAGGGGAGGTCAAAGGCTTGATGGTTACTAGTCGGTTTATAATCTAAGTCCTTCGAGCATCAATGTTTAGCTTATCTTCTTGGATGTGGGCGAAGGAGATGACAACCATCTATGTATACGGTTGACATGCCTTTACTTCGCATTGAATCTCCTACTTCAATCCTTCGATGAACATTCATAGCAATTATTTTTCAGATCAATCATGAGTTTGGTTCAAGAGACATTCAAACCTGGTTTAATATTCTTGTATGGTCAAGGTTTGACAAATCTTCACAAGTTGGCCATCGATGTTCTTGTACTATGATGATCAAAAGCGGATTAATAGCCCACTTTTAAATTACCTCCGCGTAGGTATACTGTGTGTATGCTCGAACTAGTCATACCACTAGATCACGTCTCCCTCAAGGTGTATGGCGGTGATGTCGACTATAGATGCTTCAGGAGTTTTGTGGAAATGGAAATACCTTTCAGCGCACGAGATCCATCCGGTTGGGTCTCTATTCTCTCATTTGGAGAAGTCCACCCACATGTGCGGATATGTAGAGTCTTACACTTGATCGCTCTTGTCGGATTGGTTCTCCTTGCTATCTGAACTTTCTCCATGTTGAGATCTTTTTGGGCTCTTTGATTGACCCAATCTGAATTCTTCAAAGAGCGCATGTAACTTATTCTCTATACAGGCCTTCTTGAAGGCTTCAAACTTTGTGTCAATTGCATCGTTTGAGGCTATCATATAGGATTGAAGATCTAAAATGTTTAAGTCTTTTTTTTGTTGATGAGTCAAGAGCATAGTTTAACGGATAGTGTTAGCGGCAATAGGAGAAGGGAGAAGGCAGCAACAGTAGCAATTTAGGATTAGATGGCTACTCTTGGGGCAATAGTAAGGAGTAAAGATGACAATGACGATAGCATTATAAGGTTAGATGGCTGCCCTAGGGTTGTAGGTTGCAACAACAACAAGGGGTGTTGGTTGTGGCTGCAACAAGGGGGGTGGCAATGGCGGCAAGAGGGAGTGACACAGATGAAGGTGGCAACAATATATGGAGATGGCTACGGTAATAACAAGGAAAGATGGCAGCAACAATTAAGGATGACAATAATAGACAAAGACGACAATACCATATAAAGAGGACAGATGAAGATGACAACAGCAACAAGGGTCGACTGTAGATGAAGGTAGCAACGACAACACAGGCATATGAAGGTGGTAGCGATAGCACAAGGGCCAGCTGTAGCAAATGAAGATGGAAATGACAGCGGCAAGGGTAGATGAATAGCAAGACGATAAGAACACTACTCTGATACCAAGTGATAAAACATGAAGGTTTCTATCAGGGATGACTGATCTCTATAGTGGATTTTTTATCAAGAATGACTGATCTCTATAGGGGATTGGTCTTCCTCGATTATTATAGGGAATCAACCCTCCTAGGTTTCGGCTACGAGAGCTGAACAAAAATGACTGAAATTTTATTGATGAAAGAAAGTTTACATGTTTATTTATAAGGTTTTCAAGTCCTAACCGTAATAAGACTCATACTCCAATTCAACCTCTTCTTAGTCGAATCCTAGTTCAATTCAGACTTGGATCCAATCAATCCATAACTTACTCCTAATTAGAGGTGATCAGTCAATCATGATTTATTTCATGTTAATCAAGATTTATTATTTAATATGATTCAATCGAGTAGGATCGGATTCTATGAGTTTAAAGACACATGAATTGGGTTTGCGATGAATTTGGAAGGGAACTAGTTTGTTTGGTTTATATTCGTATACCATAAACTCGATTGGTTTTATATTTGTATCTAATTATTAATATATTTACAGAAAAGAAATAGAAGGATATGAGTTGGCAACGAGGGAATCCCGGACCTGATCACGTGGGCCATGGGCTGGAGAGACCGTGGGTCCCACTCGGTACCGTACTTTCCATTGGTCAACTCTCTTCTGTCTCCTTCCCCCCTTCCTTTACCGGCGCCACAACTTAAGCTCGTTCCGTAGCCCATTAATTCTCCCAAACAAACATTGTTCGATAACCTAAAAAATTATAATACTTCGTACTGATTGTAATTTGTGTCCCTTATGGTTGTTCTTTGCTATCAAATTTGCAACACTCTGGAAAGCATGATAAAAATAAAAAAAGAAGAAACACAAATAGTTGTTCTCCCATATACAAATTTCAATATAGTGTATACATATATTTAAGTATAAAATATTTTATATATCTCGCTCCAAACTCGAATAAACTATTGTGATATATATATATATATATATATATATATATATATATATATATATATATATATGAACACAAAATAGCTAAAATATCCTTCATATTTTCACATCATAAGATGTTTTGATGGGTATTAATGTCTCATTAATACTCTATATTTTATAAATAAATAAATAAATATTAGATTTAAATTCATAAAAAAAGAATTTTCAAACTGTAATTTTGCCGGTTATATGATGATAGGTTTTTGACTTAAATGTCACCCGCGAGTCAGCAGAACGCAGCCCTTCTGCTTTAAATCTCGTTTCCGTTCTTCTCTCTCTCTCTCTCTCTCAAGCAAGTTGCAGTCCTCTGATCGCCTGAACGCCACCACGACCGAGCATCAGAATGCAAACGGCCGAGGACAGTGACCACCCTCTCCTCAGCCGCCGCCCCGGGTTCTTCCGCCCGCGGCGGAGGAAGATGGCGGTGATGCGGCTCGGCTCGCGCCGGGGTTGGCGGTGGCGCGGGCGGCGCCTCCTGGCAGGGCTCCTCCGCCGGATGAGGCTCCGGTGGCTGGCCGCCAAGTACCGGGCGGCGCTGAAGCGGTTGCGGGCGTGCCACGCGGCGCTGGTGCGCGACGTAATAGAGGGCGCCGCCTCGATGGAGGCCGTCCAATCCCGGATCATGATGGAGTCCTACTTCGCCGCCCCCTTCCTCCCGGTCGCCGCCGTTAACTGCCACCCCCATTACTATGCCCGCCCCTAATGATATATTTTCCTCTCTTTTTCTTCTCTTAATTAATAGTAATAAGTAGGATAATATCTCTTTCGTCCGCCTTTTTCCCATAAATTTATATATATGGGAAACCTTATTATATAATATTCGAATCTCTTTTTTATTTTTTATTTTGTTTTGTATGCATATAGTTGGGTTTCTCAGTCATGACTTTTCCGCTTTTTAAGATTGGAGATCGCAAGATGTTTTTGATCTCGATTAATCAGGTACTCATGTCAAAACTGAATTTTTTTTCTCGGATTATTATGCTATTTATTGTCAGGTAGACCGATACTGTGATGATTAAGTAGTCAATCAAAATAATTTTTTCTTTTTAACAGTTTTTTCCTTTTAACAGCTGCTAGTGTCATGCATGTTTCATTTAACATAAAGATACTAATTTATACTTCTTTCTAGCTGTTTTTTTAATAGAAAAAAAATTTCCTTTGGTTAGTTATTACATTTTAGCACAAGAAGCACAAATATAATTGTTACAATTTAGTGAGTGGTACCATCCCTAGATTATTGTTAAAAGAGTTAGAAAGTTATTACTTGCTTAAACCTAAAAATTTCCTATTTCTTTCTAGTTATAATAAAAAATTATCAATAGAATATGTAGAGAACTATTTCTTTACAGTTCATTATATGGTCGGAAAATAACTTTCTTTTGCACATATTTTGCAATGTAAAACTGTTGGTTTTTGAAAATCCCATGTTTAATTAGATGGGGACATGAACTGTCATGCATCATGCTTGGTGGTGATGGCTGGCTATTTGAATGTGACTTGCCACCACGCCACAAGAGAGAAATGTAGGTGGATGAAATGCACCACAAAGCTACCAGACAGATAATGATGTTTCTTCCTAGTCGGCAATGTGTAGTTCAAGTACTTAGGAGATACATGATCTCAATCCACATGGGTTCATTTTTTCCATCATTTTTTTCAAACGGACTTATGAAATTATAATTAAATTGCTCAATTGATTTAATTGACATTCTCAATCATTGGGCTGCATATAATTACCATCATTTTTATTCATCCAATATATTCTTAATTTTATTCTTTGATTTGTGTTTGAAAGAACCACTGGATTTGCCCCACTTTACGTAGGTACATAAATTTTTAAAATGATGGGCCTTTTCAAATCATCTTCCAGTAACATTACTCCATACAATTTTGATCCTTTAAAGAAATAAACAACTCTATGTAACATTAGTTACAAATTGAAGAGCTGCCTGATGAGCGGTAGAAAACATAGAAGGGAAAAGTTGTGATCTACCAAAATGAGCTGCCGAATGACTAACAAAATTGCTTACCTACGAAGGAATAGAAAGAGAGAATATGTCCAAATATATGTTTATGAGGAACCAAGGAATCAGTCTGTATTGATTTCAATAGAAGGTAATTGGAGGTTCCGGATTGCCTTAAGTCCCTCCAAAGAATGCAATGGCATCTGTCATTAAGGGACTCGATGTCATGCAACAGTTGCCTCCTAACCAACCAGAAGAGTTCACGGTTTGCAGCTTTAAATAGAAAATCGAAGCCTACAGGTTTGGTGGAAGAAATAAATTTAAGTCATCTATGAGAAGAATATAAGGGGCGCTTACCTCCCTGTCCTCAGGAACACCTCTTAACGCCCCCACCATTCCCTTGGCCTTGGGACATATTAATGAAATTATTAATGGGTAAGGAAGCGTCAAAGCAAGTATGTTTGGCCTGGTTTGATTGATCCAAAGAAACCAGATGGAGATAGCTATAGTATTGAACACGAACGATGGGGAAGAGCTATCTACGTGGGAACCTTCGAAAGCCGATCTTTGTTGTACCATGTTGAAAAAAATAGAAGGAAAATTTAAAATTTTACTTGAATAGAATAGCAAAATGAATGAACAAAAATACACTCATAAAAAATACACATAGGAGAACCGAAGAGAGATGATAGATGTGGCAAGAGTATACTTAACGGTCTATTCCATAAAAAAATATGTATAAGAGAGATGCCGATGTTAGAATATAACTAGAAGTACACATTCTAGTCTAAAAGAATTTTAAAAAAAATTAATTTTGGATGAAATCTTAAGTTACCAAACAGCCATCCATTCCATCGGTTGTATATATAAGAATATAAAGTGAAAATAAAATTTTCATAATTTATTATTTTCATGTCTATTTATACATATTCAGAAAGAAGGATTTTTCTTAATTGATCAATCGGATCTTCTCATTTAGTTAGAAAAATTTGACCTGTTAACATGTCCTTGCAAGATCGAGCTCCTGTCAAGGATATCGATCTTAGATCGATGCATAAAAAAAAATTTGCAAGCAAGTGGCTTCATGAGAGAGTCGACAAGTTGATCAGCTATATGTACATGAGAAACACGAAGCTACTGACGAACAACTTGATCTTGCACGAAATGAAAGCCGATAGTAATATACTTTATGCGGGAGTGAAATACTGGATTGACACAGAGGTAAGTAACACCGATGTTATCACAATAGGTGTATGAGCAGAGACAATACAAAGCTTCTCAAGCATATTCATGATCCAATTGAGTTCAACAGCAGTAGTGGCGATGGCATGATATTCAGCTTTAGTTGTAGACCAGGCAACTATCTTTTGCTTCTTGGAACTCCAATTGATTGGATTAGCACCAAGAAAGATGTGAAAGTTCTATCATCAACATTTCCTGCTCAGTTAGCATAAGTAAAAGCATGAAGATGAAGGGAAGAGTGTTTGCGAAGAAAGATGCCATGATCCATGATCCCCTTAAGATAATGTAGAATGTGTTTAATAGCAGCCCAATGCGTAGTAGACGACAAATGTATGAACTATGATAATTTATTGACCATGAAGGAAACATCTGGACGGGTAAGAGCTAGATATTATAAAGAGCCAACTACTTGTCGATACTGAGTAGGGTCTATAGTAGGACTACCATCACATAACTTAAGTGACTCGCTGGTAGATAAGGGAATGGTAACTACTTTTGTGTCTTGTATGTCCGTTTTAAATAACAAATCTTGAATGCATTTTCTATACGAGAGAAAAAGTTCAGAAGACATAAATGTAGCTTCCACGCTGAGAAAATAGCTCAGGTCGCCATGATTTTTGAGAGAGAATTAGTCAGCAATTGCTTAATAAATGTTTGAATCTCCATATGTTTATCACCTATGACAATAATGTCATCACATAGACTAAAAGGTAGATGATTATGTTATTGGCTTAGAAATAACGAGACATCAGACTTCTGATTGATGAAGCCAATAGAGGATAAGAATAAACCAAGTTCAATATACCAAGCTCGTGGAGCCTGACGGAGTCTATAAATAACTTTTTGGAGTTTACAGATATGCCTTAGATACTGAGGATATATAAAGTCAAGAGGTTGCTCCATAAAGACATCTTCAATGAGAGTCCCCTGTATAAATACATTGTTAACATCTCATTATCATAAGCACCAGTCTTTGGAGACCGTCAGACTCAGGATAAGCCAGATTGTGGTAGGTTTGACAACAAGACTTAATATCTTTGTGAAGTCAACACCAGGTCATTGATGAAATCTCTTGGCCACGAGACGTGCTTTACAGCAAGCAATCAAACCATCGGGATTCCGCTTAATTCGAAAAACCCACTTGCACCCAATGATATTTTATGTGTGGTAAGAAGGAATAAGAGTTCATGTAGAGTTATAAAGGAGGCCATCATACTCCTTACACATTACTTTACACCAATGTGGAGATTTTTGGGCTTGAGTAAATGATGTTGGTTCAGTAAAGTCGAGTGAAGTTTTGGAACTAGTATGTAAGTCAAGAACATGTCGTGGTTTAAAGACACCACTCTTGGAACAAGTGTGCATGGGTAATAATATTAGGTCAGAAAGGCTGAGGGTCATCATAGTTTGAGTCAGGCTGAAAGACGGTGGAAGTTCATTGTTGAGATGAAGGTAAAGGCTATGGTACTAAAGGCATTGGTACAAGAATAGGAGAAACCTGTGGAGAGGAGGGGGGAAGAAGCTGCGAAACAAAGGTAACAACAGAGTGTGGATCTAGAGGAGATGTGTTTAAGGGTTTGGTTGATGTGGATAAAGGTGTGTTGCAGTGATCTAAGGGTACAACAGGTGGCTTATGATCGCGAAAGGGAAAGATAGACTCTACAAAAGTGACATGTCATGAAACAAAGACTTTAGTAGTATGAGGGTCATAGCACCATAATGTATTATGTTCAAGAGAGTACCCAATGAAAATACAAAGTCAAGATCTAAATTACATTTTATGTGAGACATAGGGATATAACCATGGATAACACAAACAACCAAATACTTTTAATGTTTGTAGATTAAGACATTTGTGAAATAGCTTTTAAAATGATGATTGATATTATAAGACTAGAGTAGGCATATGATTAATAAGATAGACTATTTGAAAATATACTAACTAAAAAGTTGATGGCATGGAAGCTTAATGGAGCAGTGTTAGACTAGTTTTAACGGTGTGTTTATGTTTACATTCGGTAGAGCCATCCAGAGGACTATATGGAGGTGACTTAAGATGTTGAATGCTGCAAGTGAACTACAAGATGTGAGAGCTTGATATTCACCCATGCCATCAGAATAGACTATTTTAATTATAGTCTTAAAGTAGTTCTGACCAAGTTTGTAAAGTTGGAGAAGACTGCAGTGACTTCAGACTTATGACAAAGAGGATATAACCATATAAACTTAGTAAAATAGTCTATAAAGATAATATGGATCTGAACTTGTCAAAGAAAATGATTGAGGCAAGCCCCAAATGTTGGTATAGATAACTTCAAACAGTTTAGAGCATAACATAGAGGATTTTCTAAAAGGTAGTTGATGATTGTTATTACTAAGACAAGCATCATAGTAAGTGATAAATTGCTTGATTTCAAAACAGAAAGAGAATAACGGGAAAATAATTTTTGTTAGATATAAGGCGAGGGATGATCGAGACGTCGATGCCACACGTCGGCCCAAGTAGTAGTTGAAGAATTAGTAGTAGGCTGAGTGAAATACAAGGCTAAAAATCATTTGTAGATGTTATCTTTATTCTAGCCTCGAACCAAGGATGCCCCTATACTCAAATCCTTAACAAAAAAATAATCAGGAAAGAATTCAATTGAAGCATGGTTTTGTTTACAGAATTGAGAGATGAAAATAAGGTTTCATTTAATGTGGGGTGTACATAAAACATCATCGAGTGTAAAAGAAGTGATATGTGATTTAAGCATTATAAAACTAGTATGAGTGAAATAAATGTCTTTACCATAACCGATGATAATGTCTTCATTTCCTCCATAATTGTTATGCATTGACAGGTTATGGAGATCAAAAGTGATATGATGGGAAGCACCAAAGTCTATGATCTAATTTGATTAACTATTAGATGCCTAAGGCTAGCTTGATAGAGCCAGAAGTCAAGGTCGAGACCTGTAGACTTTTGTAAAGTGATTGACTTTCTCACACAACTTACAAAGGACTTGTCGATGAGTTGCATGAGTAGGACAACGTGGCTAGAAGGGATCACTTTGATAATGGTTGAAGTATGGAGGATATGGAGGAGGGAAGGTGTTAGGACTCTAACCAAGTTGGATCCATCTATTTGTAATTAATTCGAGCTAAGTCGTATTAGTCTGTTCAGTCAGAGTTAGTTATGGGTCGGGTGAGCTCAATCGAGTCAGTTATGAGTTGGTTGGAGTTAATTTTTATCTTAAATCAAGATGAAGCCAGTTATTATTTTCAGTTAGAAGTCTAACACATAGTTAAGAGTCTAATGCAGAAGTAAACTCTTTTATGAATCAATCAATGCAGAAGTATGAGTTTTAGCCAATAGGCAAAACCCTAGGAGGGTCAATCCCCTATAGAGATCGAGGAGGTAAATCCCCTCGAAGTGATCGTTTATCCCCCTTTCCATCTTCCATCCATGATAGACTCCTATGAGGTTCAATCAATTGATATTAGAGCAGCGTTCCTCAACGTTTCTGTTATGATTTCGTAATTGCTCCCTTTGTCATCTATACCATCGTCACTGCCATCACTGACATCACCATTGCATCTTCCACCTTACTACAATAATCTTTGTTGTAGTTATCATCAACCAACAAAAAAAAAGAAGAGAGAAAGAAAAAAGAGAGAGAAGAAGAAGAAGAAGGGCACTACGCTGTCGCATCTTCCTTCTGTGCGACTGAAGGCTGCAGCCCATCCTCCTCTCAACTCCACCATTGTTGTAGCTGCTTCCAGCTATAACACTTGCTGCCACTCACTGCCACTCGCTATTGGTCACCGCCTGCCACTCTTCCCTACTGCCTCCTCTACTACCTCCCTCTTCCTCTATTGCTGTCAGCCCTCTCCTTGTGAAGCACCACAATGACGCCACCATCTTACTACTCCACACCCGTTAGGTGCTCCTTACGACACCATTGCCTCCTCCCCTCATTGCCAACACCTCCTCACCTTCTTCTCTCGCTTCCAGCTGCGCCCTCTGCTGCTGCCTAGCCGCCTTTGCCACTAGCGCTGCCCTCTTTCAACATCGATTACCCCTCATCGTTGCCACCCGCCGCGCCTTCCTCACCTTCTTCACTCGCTTCCAGCGTACCCTCTGTTGATGTCCCTTGCCGCAGCCCTCGCCATCCCCTGTTGTTGCATCCTTTGCTTCCTATGGCTTTTCCACCCTATCAACCACCCGTCGCTCCCAGCCTTGCCCTCCACTGCCACCGAAGGTCTCTCGCCAGACTCTCTTCCTCATCTTCTTACCCTCTCCCATATCAGCCATTGTTGTTGCCATCTCCAACCCTCTCCAATGTCGTTGTCTTCTGCCTAGCATTGCCATCTCCAATATTCCTCCTCTACTGCCTTGCTTGCCACCATTGCCTTCCTCCTCCTTAATCATAGCTGCAACAACACCTTCTGCTTTTATTAGCCACTAATAGTGATCTCTCGCCGTTCTACTATGGCCAGCATCTATTTGGTCATGGCTAGCAGCGATCTCTCGCTACACAATATTGCTAGTAGTGATCTAACACCTGCTGCCCATCACTGCACCTATGCTCTCCTGTTTTTTGTGGCAATCTTCCAATTAGAACCCTTCCTCCACCGTCGTCGCTGCTTCCGCTGCCCAGCTGCATCGACGGCGCCCCCATCAACTACCAGTGGGCCTCCCTTGGCATCTTGCTGCTACCACTTGCTCCCCATAATCATTGCCCTTTCCCTCTTTGCTGCCAGCATCTCGAGTAAGAAGAAACATCACCACAACCACCCTCTCTCATCACCTTATTGTTGCTGCTGCCATCAATCTCAAGATCGTAGACGCTCTTGCTCATCCTCTTTTTGTTGCCACCACCATCTTCTTTTCAACCATCCCTCACTCCCACAGGAGCCTACATACTTTGCAGCCACACTAAATACGATGTTACTGATGTGATGGTTATGGATGATGCACTAGACGTAAGGTTTAAAGCCTCTAAGACCCACATAGAAGATAGATTGTAAGAACTCCTCCTTGAATTCCGAAGAAGTCGATCTAAAAAGTAGGATTATAGATGGGACACAGGATACCCACGCAAGTGGGAGGAGTTTCCCAGATGGAAAGATGGAGACCCAATCGGCTGGCTCTCACATGCTAAAAAGTTTTTTTATTTTCACAGGACTCTAGAGGAATCTATGGTAGAGATAACTTCCACTCAAATCGAAGGTGATGTGATCCGGTGGTATGATTTGTATGAGACGTATCACGGAGTCCCTTCAGGGGGATAGTTCAGGAGAGAGTTCCTAATTCACTTTAGATTGTTGGAGTATAAGAACATTAATGAATAGCTCACCAATATCCATCAGACTTTTACAGTATAGAAGTACCGGAGTAGATTTAAGCAATTATCGAACCAAACCCGAGATTGGTCCGAGATATAATTGGTGAGAAAATTTATTGAGAGACTTAATCTCGAGATTCGGTGCGAAGTTAAAGCTTGCCATACTCACACTATGATAGCGATCATATCATTCACCAGTATGCATGAAGGAAAAATCAATGCAGACACTCATTGAAATAAAAGCTTCTATGGACAAGAAAAATCAACAAAGGATGACTTCAAAGTGGTTAAGATAGATGATAACAAATAAGAGTAGCTTTTGACGATCAAACCAACTAAAAAGGAATAAAAAACTAATAGTGTGGAGTCCGATCATGAAGGTTATGATAAACTTCTGACAATTGAACAATCTAAGGAGGAATAAAAAATCGACAATATGGAGTCTGATCACAAAGGTTGTGCCAAATTTGAAGACAAGATTGCTAATGAGCGAATCCTAATTTTTGATAACAGGTGCTCAAAGGTAAAATAACTACTTGTCGATTTCTTTTTGATGCCCCAGGAAGACTTCAAAGTGACGATCCTCAAAAGAAGATATTGTACTACCACTAACCATCAGATGAAAAGGATTAATTAGAAGACTACAATAGCAATTGCATGAGAAGACCAAACTATTGCTTACACCAATTGGAGACCCTACTTAATCGATCAAAGAGTTATGATGCATGACAACTATTAAAGTGCTCCTGAAATATGATACTGCTTAGTCTGTTAGGATCCTAACCAAGTCAGATCCATATATTCATAATTAATTAGAGCTAGTCGTATTAGTCTGTTCAGTCAGAGTTAGTTATAGGTCGGGTGAGCCCAATCGAGTTAGTTATGAGTTTGTTGGAGTTAGTTTTTATCTTCAGTTAAGATAGAGTTAGTTATTATTTTCAGTTAAGAGTTTATCATTTAGTTAAGAGTCCAAGTTTAGTAGGACTCTAAGTCTAAGCCTAGAGGGAATCTTGGCAGATCCCTATAAATAATTATATATTTTTTATGAATTAATCAATGAAGAAGTATGAGTTTTAGCCAATAGGCAAAACCCTAGGAGAGCCGATCCCCTATAGAGATCAAGGAGGTAGATCCCCTCAAAATGATAAAGGAGGTCAGATTCCCTCGAAATGATCGTTTATCCCCTTTCCATCTTCTATCCACGATATAATCTTATGGGGTTCTATTAGAAGGACTGAATGGTGCCCATAGAGTTACAAGAAAATTTAGCCACACCTTTTTTTAGCGTTCTTGCTATATTTGTTGTTTTTTCTTTTGGATTTTTAGTTGAACTTAGTTGTGATGGGAGGTCCTAATAGCCCATAGTTGGTTAGCTTGTTATAAAATTCTTTGAAGGAGATCGGGAAGTCGTATGCTTGAAGTGATATTGCCAATTCTTTGAACTCTACACTCAGTCTATTAAGTGTGTGGACTAGAACTTCCTATCACTGAGAGAATAACCTATCAAAGTCAGGTCATCGATAATAATTTTTATATGTTATAGATAGTCAACGACATTACTTCCCTCTTGCTTTGAGTTAATGAGACTGGAAAAAAGCTCAAGTATGCGAGTGATTCGCTAAGGTAGTTTGTAATTTGTCCATAGCTTTCTCAATAGTAACATAGGAAGACACGAGTGAGACTATGGATCCAGTGATTGAGACTTGAATTGCTTCGAGAATGAGACGATCTTGGCATAATCATATGGACTGAATTTGGTACTAGGTTGGGTTCCCCTAGAATGTGGACCATTGTTGAGGAACAACTAAGGGAGCCATCAATATAACATAATAAATCATAGTCAAATAAAAAATTAAAAATTGAGTATGTTAGGATGTATATTTATTGTGTTTGAATAATATAAAAGGGGATGAGAAAGATAGCATTGATAAAAATAAATCCTGTATAAGAAGAAATATTAAGAAGCAACTGAGATAGATGAGGAAAGATAAATGAGGAAAATATTTGAGATAAAAAAAAAATAAGCCGGATTGTGAGTTACCGAACCACGAAGGATTACGACTAAGATGAAATCTATAGTAGAAGAAAGCACAGACTAGTAGACGGACAAAGAAAGGCATTACTGTAACAGTCAGTGTCTCAGAAGGCGGACAAAGAAAGGCATTACTGCAACAGTGAGTGTCCCAGAGGTAGTTGCTGTCACAATGACAAGTGAAGTGACAGTGATGAGTCACTGAAGAGAAAATAAAACCTCTAAGCAGTGTAGAGATGCCTCCGTCGGCCGATGCTGCTGCTTTAGGAAGTTGCAACAGTTCAGAAGGTGGAAGTCGCAGAAGAATACTTGGAATGAAGGTATCCAGCGGAGGAGACGTTGCCAGTCTGTCCACTGCACTTGAGTGGTACCCTTCTGTCGCAAACTAGTAGACGGCGATGACCTCTTGCCGGTGTTCTTGTGAGAGACTAGGAGGGTGAGGAGAGCAGAGGCTTATTTGGAAGCGCGGAGGGAGACAGATGGAGAAAGGGCGCTAGTGTAGGCTCATGCGATCATCAATGGGAGTTCCGTCCCATTCAAAGCAGAAGCAGAGAGGTGCCGAGGCTTTAATTCAGTCTGCAGCTAGAGATGTGCTTCCTTGGCAGAGACTGTTCTTGCAACAACAATAGGGCTGCAGAGGCAGTGACCAAGAAGCAGCAACAAGCAAGAGCTACTGCTAAGGCTTTCAATTATGCTGCAGCTTCAATCTGCAGCTGCAAGATGTGCTGTTGTGAGAGGTGCCCGTCAGTGTCGCAGCCGAATGCGATTGTTGAGTGATAGGCAGCGATGAAGAGATCTAGGAAGATGACAAGGCCAGAGAGGTAGAGCTGAAACAACAACTGCAGAAGCCCTAGTATCAGAACGGTGCAGCAATACACCGACGAGGATTTTCCGACGTTGATTAGGAGAACGCGCCCCAGGTCAGTTGGCTACAGGAGGCGGGGACCATGGGCAAAAGAAGCAACTCTGATGAGTTCTTTTCTTCTGAGGCTGTCAAAGCTGGGAAACTAGGTGCAGGCAGGTCTTGGAGTCGAGGTTGGACAGGAAGTAAGACGATTTGCATGCGGCTCGAGGCTACCTGATGCCTGCGAGGATGGGGAGACTTCTAGCTTCTAACACATGAGATGCCTGGATTTGTGCGACAGAAGAGGGGAGTGGCCGGCAACCGGAAGAAGGGAGGAGAAGGGAGCAGGTGGCAGGAGAAGAGAGGACCTCTCTATCCCTCTCCCCTAATCTGCTTCAAACGCAGAAAGGAACAAGGAGTACAAACCTGACCCCCCTATAGCAGAATTCAGATCGTGAGGTCTGGGAGACACTCTAGAGATGCCAGCTTTGGTAGATAATGATTTCAGGAACTGGAATCACTAGCAAGAAGAGAGCAATAGTCGCAGAACACCAAACAAATTAGAATCCGTTATGCTTCTGCAGGCCTTGTGAAGAGAAAAAGTGAACTATGTGCAGGTCGATTGACGGATTGACGGGAGCCTGTCACTCAGCAGTGATGGCCTGATGTCATGGACTTCGGCTGCTATGACAGTCTGACTGAGAAGGAGTAGGCTTTTCGAGGTCTAAGTGCTTTGTCTCCCGTGGGCAGGAAGAGAGAGAAGCACAACTGATGGGACGAGCACGGTAGAGGAGCGTCGGCTGGGAGGTGTAAAGGGAGCAACACCGAGTAGAAGGGCCCGACTTATGATCGACGGTCGCCTTACATGGATTGGAGAAGGAAGTAGCCGGCGATAGGAAGAAGCTGGTCGGCCACCAAAAAAAGAAGGCGATTGATCGGTGGGCCAAGAGTTAGCAGAGAAGGCGTTGCAGAGGAGGGGGAGGTGACGCAGCATCCGAAGTGTTACTCGCTGCGGGTTCTGCAAGCTGAGTTCGGTAGTGCAGAGGGAAGAGTAGCGGTTGTACTGGTGGAGGCCGAAGGTGTTGATTTGGGAGCGTCGCCGCTGATGCTCTCAGACCGGCGTCGGTGGTATGACAGGCAGCAACGAGGCTGAGAGCACTGCGTGGAACCCTCGACATAATAGGTTACATGTAGCAAACTGTTTCAAGACCAAGTAGAGGAAGCCAGAGAGGGGGAGGGGTTCTGACAATGGATCCGGATGAGGAGGAGGAAACCACGAAAATTATAATAGAGAAGGAGAATGACGAAAATCACAACAGAGGAGGAAGGCAAAAGGTGATATCGCTAGTCTGACAGCAAAGGGGTAGAGGCTACTTTCTGAAGTCAAACGTCAGCACAATCAGGATCGATAAATGAAAAGGACGTAGTTGAATTGTTTTTGCTGTAGAGGGAAAAAGTTGAGTAGCTATGATATTAAAATAGGAAGTGAAAATAAAAAATTTATATAATTTTTTATTTTCACGTCTACTTATATATGTTTGAGAAGAAGATTTTTTGAATTGAGGTTGAAAGAGATCTTATTGTTGAGTAGAAAAAATCTGATCTATTAAGTATCAGGTGTTACTTTAGAACCTTCAAAGAGCTGATTTTCGTTGTATCAGGTTGAAAAAAATAAAAAAAAATTAAAAATTTCTTGAATAGAATTTTAAAATGAATGAAAAAAACACTCATGCAAAATACGCAGAGCAGAACCGAAGAGAGATGATAGATGTGGCAAGAGTGTACTTAACAGTGTATTCCATACGAAATATTATAAGAGAGATGACAATGCTAAAATATAGCTAGAAGTACACAATCTATCCTAAAAAATTTTAAATAAATTAATTTAGATGCAATCTTGCGTTACCAAATAGCCCTCCATCCCATCCGAGGCTCATCCAAAAATAGGAATGATATGTCGATACGCACTGCTTACGATGCGGAAACCCAAACGGGTCAATGTCCAAATACAAACGTTATCTCTGCGATTATAAGACTTGAATGTTTCTTTTTTATTTTACCAAAAAGGGATAAAAAATTCTAATTTTTTATTGAATATTAGAAATCATATCGGAAGACAAAGATAATACTTCATATCATTAACCCCAATCAAGATATATCATTTACTAAAGAGGATGTTATCAAGCCAAAGATTTTTTTAAATATTAGTGGAATATCCATATTAGGACCCTAGATAAGTCGGGTCTATCCATTTATGATTAAATCATGTTGAGTCGTATTAGTCTATCCAGTTTAAGTCAGTTATGAGTCGGGTGAGCCCAATCGAGTCAGTTATGAGTTGGTCAGGGTTGGTTTTTATCTTCGGTAGGATAGAGTCAGTTATTATTTTTAGTTATAAGTTTATCAAGTTAGTTAAGAGTCGAAGATTAACGATATTCTTGACAGAACCCTATAAATAAGGTTATAAATTTTCATTAAAATAAATCAATGAAGTAGTTATATTTTAGCCAATAGACAGAATCCCTAGGAGGTAGATCCCCTCAAAGTGATCTAGGAGATCCAATCCCCTTAAAGAGATCGATTATCCCACTTTCTACCCTCTTCCTCTATGATAGAACCCTAGGGTTCTATCATTTGGTATCAGAGCATCGATAGAATCCTTTAGGGTTCTATCAATTGGTATCAGAGTAGCAATCCTCGACGTTCCTACTATGATTCCGCAGTCACTCCTCTTGTCATCATTGTCGCCACTGCCATCGTCGTCAACATCATCATTGCCGCCATCATCATTATATCTGCCACCTTGTTATAATAAAAAAAAGAAAAAGAAAAGACAGTGTAGAAAAGAGAATCAGTAGCAACCCTCCTTTCTCCTCATCTTCTAAAAAAAAAAAAAGAGAAAGAGAAGAGAGAGAGGGAAGAAGAAGAAGAAGAAGGGGCCCCACACCTTCCCCCTTCTTCCTCCCCACCTACCTACTGCCAGCCACCTTGTCCTCTGTCCCGTTGCTCTCCCGCTGCCATAGACCTTATCGGACCTCGCTACCTTATTCTCTTCCTGGCCACCATCTCCTCTCCTCATCAACTATTGGTAGCCAACCCCTGCCACTATCGCCATTGATTAGCCCTCTGTCGCTCTCTTCTACCGCAGCCCTCGTCAGATTCTGCTGCCCCGTCGCTGCCAACGATCGGCCTTGCTCCCCATGCGAGTCACCGCCATCCTTGTTGCCACCTATTTCTCCCAACCGCGCGCTCCTTTACCGCACCCTACGGTGCTGCCTTCCTCCCATACCTCCCTGCCATTATCGCCAGCCAGCCCTTGATAGTGCATAGCCAGTGGTAGCTAGACCCTCGCTGCTGCCTCCTCTATCATAGCGTTACCGCGCATAGCAACGTTGTTGCTGCTGCCTCCCAACCACACTCTCCTACAGCTGCAGGCCTCGCCAGAGCCCGCTGCCTATTTTGCCGCAGCCCTCACCGGACCCAGTTGCCCCCTTCTTCTTCTCTTCCTAGCCACTTCTACCACAGCCAAGCCCTTCTATGCCACAGCCTTGATCTCCTCTTTTTCATCACCATTGGAGAACCGTTGCCATCTTCCCTGGCAACCACAACCGCCCCCCTCTACAACGCCCGCATCTTGATTTCTTTACCGTTGCAGCCGCTGTAACCTCCTCCTCAGCTATACCCTCCTCCTTAATCACTGCCTGCCACTATCGGCGCTCCTCATGACACCACTACCTCCTCCCTTGCCGTCGCTGTCCTTGCTGATGCAGCCGCTTTCAACCACACCCCTGCCACTGCACCTCCTTGCTACCATCGCTTCATCCTATTGCTACCACCTAGCCAAGTTCTAGTAGCCATATCCATCTTTCTCTCTTCCCATTGCTTGTCTACATCGACAATTCATTGTGACCAAGTCTGACCACATCTACGATACAAACTCATGCTCTGACTCGACAGCACAAAAAAAAAAAAAACTAAACATTACTAATCTATAATTCTACACGATGACGAAAGTTGATGCACTTGATGCAAGGTTTAAAACCTTCGAGGCTCGCATAGAAGATAGATTTCAAGAGCTCCTCCACGAAATTAGAAGAAGCCAATCAGAGAGTCCCAAAAAAACTTAACATAGTGAAAGCTCAAAAGGGAGTCGATTTAAAAAGTATTATCAGGGGCAGGATATAGGATACACATGCATGAGGGTGGAGTTTCCCAGATGGGAAGATGGAAACCCGATTGGTTGGATTTCACAAGCTGAGAATTTTTTTTATTTTCACAGGACTCCGGAGGAATCCAAGGTGGAGATCGCCTCCATTCAACTTGAAGGAGACGTGATCCAATGATATGATTTATATGAGACCTATCACGGAGTCCCTTCGTGGGGACAGTTCAAGAGAGAGCTCTTGATTCACTTCAGACTATCAGAATATAAGAATATTAATGGACAGCTTGCCAAAATCTGCCGAACTTCCATGATACATGAGTACCAGAGCAGATTTGAGTGCTTGTCGAACTAAACCCAAGATTGGTTTGAGATACAGTTGGTGAGAAAATTTATCAAGGGACTTAATCCCAAGATTCAGTGTAAAGTTAAAGCTCGCCATCCTCGCACCATGATAACAGCTATATCATTCGCCAGTAAATATGAAGAAAAAATCATTATGGATACTCATCAAAATAGAACCTTCAATAGATAGGACTTTAATGTGGTCAACATAGACAATTGGAAACAAGAGCAACTTCTGACGGTTGAGCTAATTAAGGAGGAAATAAAAATTAACAATGTGAAACCCGAATATGAAGGTTGTGACAAACTTCTGATGATTGAACCAGCTAAGGAGGAATAAAAAAATTGATAATGTGGAGTCTGATCATGAAGGCTATGCCAAATCTGAAGATAAGACTACTAATAGACAAATCCTAATTTATGATAAAAGGTGCTCAAAGATAAAATAACTATTTGTCTATTTCTTTTTTATGCCCCAGGAAGACTTCAAAGTAGCAATCCTCAAAAGAAGATATGATACTACCACTAGCCATCATATGAAAAAAATTCTTCAGAAGACTACAATGACAACTACACAAGAAGACCAAACCATTTCTTACACTAAGTAAAGACCCTATTTAATCGATCAAAGAGTTGTGACGCGTGGTAAATATTAAAGTGCTCCTTAAATATGATATTGTTCAGCCTTAAGGGCAACGCTGATTTGAAATGGGTAGGTCTGTTAGGACTCTAGCTAAGTTGGGTCCATTCATTCATGATTAAATTAAGTTGAGTCATGTTAGTCTGTCCAGTTTAAGTCAATTATAAGTCAGGTGAGTCTAATCTAGTCAGTTATGAGTTGATTAGGGTTAGTTTTTATTTTCGATAGGATGCAGTCAGTTATTATTTTCAGTTAAAAGTTTATCAAGTTAGTTAAGAGTCAAAGATTAGCAGAATTCTTGACAGAGCCCTATAAATAAAGCTGTAAACTCTTCTATTAAAATAAATCAATGAAGCAGTTATGTTTTAGCTAATAGGTAGAAACCCTATGAGGTAGATTCTCTCGAAGTGATCTAGAAGATCTGATCCCCTCGAAGAGATCGATTATCCCCTTTTTCTATCCTCTTTCTCCATGATAGAACCCCAGGGTTCTATCATTTGGTATCAGAGCATCAATATAATTCTTTAGGGTTCTATCAATCCATTACTAATCAACCTTTTAATGTCATCTTTTAAGTTGGAGATGAAATGAGTGATGACTTTACATGAGTTGGAAGATCCACTAAAAAAAGGAATCCAGAGGTTATGACTTTATATTTAGAGAGAATAATATCAATCCAAAGAAGCTTATCTCGATTTAGAATAGGAAAAATATATTTGGCATAATTGACTTTCTTAACTAAGAGGAGGTTTCTATTAACTAGTTAACCTCTATACTTAGAAAGAGTCATTATCTCAACTTACAAGATGCATCTTTTTATGGTATTGAGAGTTATTTTAGAAGAAAATACAAGTTAGTTTAGAGAATCATGAGATGATCTATCAAAAATCTAAGAGCTAAGGAAAATATGAGTGGATAGGGAATTAATGACAAAGTCGTAATACTCTACTCCTATTTCCACCTATACCATATATATACTCCTAGTTTCACCTATACCCTATATGTAGGATTAAGTAAGATGTAACTTTCTAGTTCTTTTACTATTATTAATAAAAGTGTAATAGAAAAGTATGTAAACTTAAAAGTAAAACATACTAATTTACTAAATGAATTGGCAAGGTTCTTCAGTGCATAGTAATATTGACGCATACATAATTATAACCTCTAACAAAAGAAAAAAACCACATAATATGTCCAAAAGTTAGACATATACAAGTATCCATATATCATTATCCATATTTGCATTAACATGATTTATACGTGCTCATTTTCCTGGGTTAGTCACTTGCGTGAGATACTAGTATTAATCATTCAGTATGTATAAGCTTCTATAGCTTTATTTAGGTTAGCATATATCATAACATAAATATAATATTTTAAAATCATCGATTAAAGACATTCACTAGTAAGAACCTCATCCTATAACTTCTTACCAAGTATAATACGCAAAATAAAGACATAAAATTCTATGTCGAAATAATTCAAAAAGCTCATATGCATATGTAGAAAAAATAGCAAATTCATGGATTTCTGTTCCTCATATCATAATATATATATGCACTCTAACATCGTATGTCATCATAATATATATATGCATTCCTATACCGTACATCATAATATATACTTGCACTCTCACACCATATGCCATAATACATATATGCATTATTATACCACACATTATAACATATACATGTATTGCATTCATACTTAACTCATGATAATCATATCATTTGAAATATGATTTCTAAAATACATTATGAATATGATAATTTATATGACCAATATTTTATAATGAATTAAACTTATCAAGCTAATTTATACGATAATTTATGAGGTCCGAGCTAGCCTTTGTGTCTTGATCATCATAAAGACTTTTCTTGGTACTCTTTTTAGTTCTGAAGGGATTGTTGTATAGTTTATTACTAAATGTCTTGGGTTTCCATACAAAAAATATATATTTTTTCCTTTTAAGGCATTCCCCCACATATGATGCTTCCCACGTTTAGTGCAAGTGAGTTTTTATGCTTGAGTTGATTAAGAAGATTGGAATGTCTAACTCTTTTTTTCTTATGTATGGTATTTAGATTTATCCTATTGTTGTCCATGACCTAGGTGCTATTTTTTTTTTACTGCCCAAAATCTATCGTAAGGGCCTATTACCAAAAATAATACCCTTTTTTGGTATATCATGGCTATGATGCATCTTCTGGCCTTAAAAAATTATTTGCTCGGTGTCCTCTACCTGTAAAGTCTGTTTTGCTATTAGAAAATAGAAAATGTCTAAGACATTCATCGCCATTTTTACATCCCCACAAATTTTTGCTTGAAGTCCTTGTAAAATTTTGATCCACCCTCAAGGTATTAGTGCTAACCATATAAGGTGCAAACCAAGATATCTTCTCAAATATTATGATGTAATCTATCACAAATTTGTCTTCTTGTTTAAGGTTATCAAATTCTATCATTTTAGCAGATCGGTAAGCTATAGGAAATTATTTTGGTAAAAGTTCTCTTTCAATCTTCCCAAGTCATTTGTCCAGCATTTATAATCATCGATTGATTTTCTTGTTTGAGGTTAGCAAATTCTACTATTTTAACGGATTGATGGGCTATAATAAAATATTTTTAATAAAAAGATCTCCTTGAATTTTTTCCTAGGTTATTTGTTCAGCATTTACGATCCTTCTTCTTATATCTCACTAGTGATTATATCATCTTCAAAGATTAGTGAATCTGTATTACCTTAAAAGATTAGTGAATCATTCTTACTAAATCTCTTACTTGCTAATTCTAAAACATTATGTCCTCGAGCTAATACTAAAACAATATCTCATCCTTGGGCCAACAACTACTCTAGTTGTCTAGATTATTGGCTTCAACAATTCTTTTGGCATATCAATTACCACATCTCTTTAATCTTCTTGTGTAAATGTCTCTTTACCATTGGAAGTCTTCTCCCTAATAATACTAGAGCTCTTATCTTGCCCTCTTAGTCTCATAATATCTTCCTGAATAATCTCAAGTTGTTCATATCCTAATTGACAAATATAAGAGCATCATATACTAATAAGTCGATACAACTTAATTATTAAATCTTACATGATAATTGAGTAGTGCATTTAATACTTTTGTAGATATAGATAGTCTATAAGACTCATAACCTACCATATGATACCATAATTTGTCACTCCTACTCCTAGTCCCATCTATACCCTATATGCAAGACTAAAGTAGGACACTACTTTCTAGTTATTTTATTGTTATAAATAGGAGTATAGCAAAGAAGTAGGCAAGCTTAAAAGTAAAACATGCTAATTTACTAAACTAATGATAGGATTCCCCTATATATATAATTTTGATATCTATACATAATTATAATATCTAATCAAAAGAAAAAAAATACACCCATACAATATGTGTTAGGATCATAATAGTGCTAAGAGGGTTGGGGGTGAATTATTGGTTTCGTAATAAGGTTTCAATTTTAAAAATATACCTTTATCTGGTTTTACATTTAAAATTCTAAGACATCTTTTTTATTTAAAATAAAATATTTATAACTAAATACTTTGAAATATGAAATATTAGGTTTTTTATTGTTCTATAATTCATAGGGAGTTTTAGAAAATAGTGGTCTTACGAGAACCCTGTTCATGAAATAACATGTCATGTTAATAGCTTCGACTAAAAAATATTTGGGTATGTTATATTCATTTAATATGGTTCTTGCCATGTCTTGTAAACTTTTATTTTTTCTCTCAATAACTCCATTTTGTTGTGAATTTCTTGGAGTGCAGAAATTATGGTTATATCTATATAACTCACAAAAATCTTGAACATCATGGTTTTATTAAATTCACCACCATGATCACTTCGAATAGACGAAATCATAAAACATTTTTTATTTTGAACTAGTTTACAAAATTTTGAAAAACATTTAAAGCAATCACTTTTTTGTGCTAAAAAATATATCCAGGTAAATCGATTATAGTCATTTATGATTACAAAAGCATATTTATCACCTCCTCGACATGTGGTATCTATTGGTCCAAATAAATCCAAATGTATTGTATTGGTCTAGAGGTGCTTACTTGATTCTTAGATTTAAAACTAATTTCATTTTTTATCTAGTTAGCATGCATCACAAACTTTGTCTCTTATAAACTTAATTCTATGTATGCCTCTTACAAGTTCTTTAGTTGTTATCTGTGTAATTAGTTTCATTCTTTCATGACCTAAAATTCTATGCCAAATCCATGTATTATCTTTTAAAATCAAAAAATAAGTTTTATCATTGAAGTCATCAAGATCAATAGTATACATATTATTAGTTCTTAAGGCAATCATTGATATATTTTTGTTAGGTATCTCTATAATGCAAGCATTAGATTAATTTGATGCTATAATCCTTATCATATAGTTGACTAATGCTTAATAGGTTGTATTTTAAACCATCAACTAATAAAACATCTTCAATCAAAAGGTTTAACTTGTTACATATATTTCCTTTCCTAATACTTTTTCCTTTGTTGTTATCTCCAAAGGTGACATACCCTTCATTTTTGCTAGTGAGCTTTAAAAAATATGTTGGATCTCTGGTCATGTGTCTTGAGTATCTATTATCAAGATATCATTTTTTGCTCCTAGCTCTTGTTTGGAGACATACCTATAAAAAAGTGAGATTTGATTTAGGTACCCATGTTCCTTTAGCTTTAGGTCCATTATAAAAATCTCTACCCAATTTGACTAATAAAATTTAGTTGTTTATGGTTCCTTTAGGAACCCAAACTAATTTGTGTAAGTTATATTTTTTGAATAGATATTTATAAGAATAATATCCACATCTTCAACAAAAGTTGCATTTAGTTTTAGGTGGGATGTATATTGTGGGTAATTTTAACAAAAGTAGTTGACTTTTGTTGAGTGTTACTTACAAAGCCGATTCCTTCCCTTCTACGTACATAACTCTTATCGCCAAGAATCATGTTTAATGATTTGTTACTTATTTTAAAATTTTCAAATATTTGGTGTAATAATATATATTTTTTAAATGACTCTAATTCTTTACATTTAGTGTAAGGTCATGCTAATTTTCAAATATGCATTTTCAAATAATAATATATATTTTTTAATTACATTTTCAAATATGCAATTGTCATGCTAATTTTTTAATTTTTCAAATTTACTATAGAGAGAAGCATGATCCTTTTTTAACAATTTATAATTTTTACCAACTAATTTAAATTTATCATTCAAATCATGAAAATAATCAACTAATCTATTATAAGGTAAAGAAGATTCGTTTAATTTACTTACCTCATCATTGAGAGCCATTACCGTAGTTTGCTACTTCGTCTTGGTTGGTTTACTCCTCGTCTTCGGATACACTCGATTCGTCCTAAGTTGCCTTAAGTGCCTTCTTTTTCCTTGGCTTCTTTTTTAGCTGGAGACATTCACTTTTGAAATGTCTTGGCTTCTTGCATTCATAGCAAATAATTATATCATTTTATATTTCATTTTTGTTTTCAGTGTCTTGTTTTGTTTCTTTTGATAAATTTTTTAAACTTTATTATTATGAGTGCCAAGTCCTCATTATCACTTGAGCTTTCGCTCGAGTAGTCTTCTTTTATTTTAAGTGTCATATCCTTCATATTCTTTGGAAGGTTGTTTTCATGTTCATCATGTGCCATAAGACTTATCTCATAGGTTATTAATGACCTGATAAGTTCTTTGAGCATAAAGTAGTTTAAGTCTTTTGCCTCTTGAATTGTAGTTACTTTTGAATCCCAACATTTTATAAAGGATCTTAGGATTTTATTGAGAAGTTTAAAATTAGTAAAAGATTTACCAAGAGTTTTTAAGCCATTGATGACATCCGTAAATCGGGTGTACATGTCTTTACTGGTTTCACTTGGTTTTATTTGATATAACTCAAAACTATGTAGCAAGAGATTAGTCTTAGATTCTTTTACCCTACTTATACCTTCATGTGTAACTTCAAGTATGTATCAAATATCGTATGCAGTTTCACAAATAGAAATACGATTAAACTCATTTTTATCTAAAGTGTAAAATAAGGCATTCATAGCCTTAGCGTTCAATGTAATTTTTTTTTCTTAAATCATTCCAATCATTCATTGGATCAGAAGATTTTTGAAAGTCATTTTCAATAATGTTCTTAAACTTGAAGTCTATAGATATCATAAAAATTCTCATCCATGTTTTCCAGTAAGTGTAGTCTGTCCCATTGAATATAGGAGAACGAGTGATAGACTGACTTGTTAATGTTAGAAAAAGCCATTAAAACTCGCTTAGGTTTTAATCCAACTGAGTGAATGTGACTCTGATACCAATTGTTATGATTGTGTTGGCACTAAGAAAGGGGTGAATTAGTGCTTTAAAAAATTACGTCGATTTTAAAAAAACTTATACGATCAAAACTTGTATAAAAAATATATTAGACTTTAAATGCAAGTGAGAGTAGTGAGCTATTAAGCAAGCAATAAGAATAAAGCACAAGGAAAAGAGAACATTAATTTTATAGTGGTTTGATCGTTGTGACCTACATCCGCTCCCGATTCTTCCTCCATTGAGGCTACCAGCATTCACTAACGATCTTCCTACAATGGGTAAAGATCAACTACCATTTTACAACCCTTTCTCCTTTTCACAGGTTTAGGAGATAACCTTTACAAATCTCACATATCCCTTATAACGAACTCTAGACTTTTAAGAGGAGGGGAACTCTCAAGGAATTACAACAACGTTTACACACTAGAATCATAAGTCTTTTTTATCTTAATTCTTGCTTCCTCAAGCAAGAATGAGTGAGATATTTATAGGCCTCAAAATTTAAAATTTTGGGATTTCTAAGGTGCTGACCACTTAACAGTCTTGGAGACTATGTTCTAATAGTAGTACCATTAGTTTGGGTTGTACCACCGCTTGACACAATCTCGAGGACTGTGTCCTTTGAGTGGTACCACCGCCTGGTCTGGGTGGTGCCACCACTAGACTTGACTTTGTGTTATTGAAATGGGCCTTCCAGTAGGCCTAAATCAGCTCTAATTATGACCAAATGGCTTCTTAATTGAGTTAGCATTATTACACCTAAAACTAACTCAATTAAGACTTAAACTATGATGATTATGACATAAACAATTATAAAGCATATCATTGATTTATCTGAATCCTCGGTGCATCATGCTCTCCTTCAACATATTGCTCGATCTATCAGTATGTTAACTCCTAAAACATCCGATTTTGACACAGTATCTGATTTTTTCGGCCCGATGCTCGATCTTTGAGTCCAGCCTAATGTATGATTTTACTAATTCAATCATTTTGCCTTTTCATGATTGAAGATATTCCTACATCACTTTTCTTGAACATAGATTATATCATAACTTCATCAATTGATTTTATCATCAAAATTTGAGATTTAACAATCTTCTACTTTTTGATCATGAAAACCAATTGATGATGGAGTTTTAACTAAACTCCCCCTATCTATATCCATATTGAAATAAACTTGAATTCTTTTTATGCATATTTAATATCTTTATATTCAAGTTATTACAACTTTAATGAAAGTTACTTTCATACCTTATATGCATACAACATGCGTATTATCATAATAAAATTATGAGTATTGTATGCATAATATCAAATCATCAAGTTTGGTAAAACATGCATAAATCCAATTCATCACAACATCAAAGTACATCTTTAATGTCATCATAATCAAGAGTGAGTTAAGATTCAAAATCGTCAAGTATAATTTCGCATTATCTTTACTTCTCCCCCTTTGTCATTAACAAAAAAGAGAAGAGTGTACTAGTAGATTAATAATATTACTTCTTTTGAGATATGCAAGATCTCACTTCTTTTTCTCCCTTTTGTCATCATCAAATCAAGATAGAGAAGGAAAGGATTTAATGATGCAAAAATTTGCATCAATATAATTACATGAAAAATGAAAGATCGTCGTGAAAATCATGAATCATTTCAACAAATCTCTTTTTTTTTATAAATAGCAAGAAGAAGGAATAACATGAAATGATTTTGATTCAAAAGAAAAACTTAAGTCATGAAAACCAAGAAAGCAAGATAATGATTAAAAAATATATATCAAAGGAGTTCATGCATTTGGTAGGTTCAACATGCCTAATTCCCTTCTAATAAAATAAAATTATTCCTCACTTAATGGTTTAGTGAACATATTTGCTAGCTGATTTTTGTATCAACAAATTGTAACGACATATCATGATTGCTTATATGATCCCTAACAAAATGATGTCTAATATCAATATGCTTGATTCAAGAATGTTGAATAGGATTTTTGATACGCTTATTGCATTCACGTGTCACACTTTATAGGGATGCCTTTAAAACAAAGTCCATAATCTTCTAAAGTATTTTTCATCCATATTACCATTGCATAACATCCACCTGTCGTAAAATATTCAGCATCGGCTGTGGATAATGCGACAAAATGTTGCTTATTAGAAGACCTAAATAAGTGAATGACCTAGAAACTGATAGGTTCTAGAGGTACTTTTTCTATCTATTCTACAACTTCTAAAGTCAGCATCAGCATAAGTAATCAAATCAAAATTTTTTTATTTCGATACTATAATCCTTTATTTTAAGTTTCTTTTAAATATCTAAATATTTTTTTAACTATCTTGTAATGAGACTATTTAGGATTGAATTAAAATTTTACACACAAACCAATGCTAAACATAATATCTGGTCTAGTTGTAGTTAGATATAGCAAATTACCTATCATTCCCCTATAAGTCTTTTGATCAAAATATTCTTCTTCATTGTGGAAATCAAATTTTATAAAGGTACTCATATGTATGTTTATAGCCTTAGCACTTTCCATATTAAATTAGTTTAATAGATCTAAGGAATACTTAGTTTGACTAATAAAGGTTCTATCATTAAGTTGCTTAATTTGTAATCCTAAGAATAATATTAATTCTCCTATTAAACTTATTTTGAATTTATGGCTTATACTTTCGGCAAAAGATTCATATAAAGATTCGTCAGGAGAACCAAAAATAATGTCATCAACATAAATTTAAATAATGAAAAAATTATTTTTAAATTATTTAATAAATAATATGGTACCAATCTTGCTTTTCAAAAAATTATTTTGAATAAGAAAAGAGCTAAGTCTCTTATACCAAACCCGATGGGCTTGCTTCAATCCATAAAGAGCCTTAGATAATTTGAAAATATGGTTTGGAAAAAAAAAAACATTCTCAAATCCAGGTGGTTGTTCAACATAAACTTCTTCGAAAAGAAAATCATTAAGAAATGTGCCTTTAGCATCTATTTGAAATAATTTAAAATTTTTAAAAGAAGCATAGGCAAGGAGTATCCTTATGGCTTCAAGTCTTGCCACAAGAGTGAAGGTTTCTTCGTAATTAATATATTTTTCTTGGTTAAAATCTTTAGCCACTAATCTAGCCTTGTTTCGAACAACGATACCGAATTCATCTTGCTTATTTCTAAAGACCCATTTAGTGCCAATTACAAGATGGTCAATAGGTTTAGGAACAAGTGTTTATATCTTATTTCTCTCAAATTGATTTAATCTCTCAAATTGATTTAACCCCTCATGCAGTGCAAAAATCTAAAAGTCATTTTTTAGGGCATCATCAATGCATTTTGGTTCAATTTGAGATAGAAATATGACATTACTATAAAAACTTTTAAATGATGAATGAGTTTCAACACCTTTTGATGTATCTCCAATTATTAGCTCCTTAGGATGAGCTTCTACATACTTCTATTCCTTAGGCGAGGATTCCTTAGAAGTAGATACATCCAAGTTGCTTTGGAGATGAGATTTTTCATTCAAATTTAAAGTAGTAAAATTAAAATCATAATCAAAATCAATTTTCTTCAATTCGGAAACCTCATGAAAAATAATATGGATGGATTCCTCAATGACTAAAGTTCTTTTATTAAAGACAAGATAAGCTTTTGAACTTAAGAAATAACCAAGAAATATGTCTTCATAGAATTTTGTATCTAACTTTCTTAAGGTTTTTTCAATTAAAATAAAATATTTACAACCAAGAACTTTGAAATACAAAATGTTAGGTTTTTTGTTGTTCTATAATTCATAGAGAGTTTTAGAAAGTAGTGATCTTACAAGAACCCTGTTCATGACATAATATATCGTGTTAACGGCTTCGGCCCAAAAATATTTGGGTAAGTTATGTTCATTTAACATGGTTCTTACCATCTCTTCTAAACTCCTATTTTTTTCTCTCAACAACTCCAATTTGTAGTGGATTTCTTAGAATGGAGAAATTATGGTCATACCCATTTAACTTACAAAAATCTTAAAAATTATGGTTTTTAAATTCACCACCCTAATCATTTTGAATAGACGAAATCATAAAACTCTTTTAATTTTGAACTAGTTTATAAAATTTTAAAAAATATTTAAAGCAATTACTTTTATGTGTCAAAAAATATGTCGATGTAAATCGACTATAGTCATCTATGATTACAAAAGCATATTTACTACCTTTAGACTTGTGGTATCTATTGGTCCAAATAAATCTAAATATATTAATTGAAGTGGTCCAGAGGTGCTTACTTAATTCTTAGATTTAAAACTACTTTACATTTATTTATCTAGTTGGCATGCATCTCAAACTTTATCTTTTATAAACTTAATTTTAGGCATGCCTTTTACAAGTTCCTTATGTTAAATCTCGGATTTGATGATAAAATCAATTGATGGGTTTTATGATCTAACTTGTGTGTTAGAAAAAGTGATGCATGATTAACTATGACAGTGAAAGGGCAATCAGATGTTGGGCCAGAGTTAGATTCGAGTATCGGGCTAAGGTTCAGACGATGTAGTTGGAGCTCACCAAGAGTTCATCAAAGGTCGATCGATGTTTAGACGATGTTATCAGGAACTCACCGAGAGCTCACTAGAGGTTTGCCGGGAAGTTTGTTGGGAGTTTGCAGACAGGTTGTCTGGAGCTCACCGGGAGTTCATTGGAAGAATGCTAGGAAGTTCATCGGGAGTTCACCGATAGGTTGTCGGGAGCTCGCCAAGAGTTCATCGGAAGAATGCTAGAAGTTCATTAGGAGTTCACCGAAGGAAATCGGAAGCTCACCAGGGGTTCATTGGAAAGATGTTGGGAGTTTGCTGAAGAGACGTTCGGACAACGAATATTGTACGTTGAGTGTCATAGTTAGCATCATAATGAAAATTAGCTTTACTAACTCAATTAAGAGACCATTATACCTTAATTGGGGCTGATTTAGACTCATTATAAAAGTCATTTTAGTAACCCAATGTCAGATAAGACACAATATTCAAAGATACAATCATCAAGATGACACAGTCTTCGAATGCGTGTCAAGCGGTTTAACCACCTAAACTAGGCAGTTGAACCATCCAAACACAGTCTCCCAGACTATCAAGTGGCTGAACCACCTAGAATATAGCCTCTTAGACTGTGTCAGGTAGCTGAACGACCCAGAACATAGTCTTCGAGAGTAGCACATCGGGATCACTTAAAAGTTGATTTTTGGCTCCACTTTTAAAGCCATTTGGGGCTTGTAAATACCCTACCTTTCTTGCTTGAGGTATACAAGCAATTAAGAGTAAAAATCTTATGAAAATGCTATTGTAATTGAGAGCTTCTCCTCGTTTCGTCTTGTATAGTTTTTTATTTAAGGGAGAGCTTTGAGTCTTGTAAAGGTTATCTCCTAAATCTGTAAAAGGAGAATAGAGTTATAAGAGGGTAGTTGATCTTCACACATTGAAGGAATATTAATAGTGGAAGTTGGTGGTCGCAATGGAGGAAGAATCAGGAAGTGGATGTAGGTCACGAGACTGAACCACTATAAAATCGATTTGCTTCCTCTTCTTTGCTCTTTAACTTCATTGCTCTGTTATTTAACTATTTATTATCTTTGCGTGCATATTATAAACATCTTTACACTTAAATGTATTTTTGATATGATTTTCATTGAGCAAAATTTTTAAATCGATAAAGATTTCTCATTAGCACTAATTCACCCCACCAAACCCAACCCTCCTCCTCCTCCTCTAAGTGCCGCTTTGATCTTAACAATTGGTATTAGAGCCACGTTTCTCTCTATTTAGCTTAAATCTAAATAAGATAGCTTTTATTGGCAATCAAGAGTAATTTTCTATCACAAGTCCTCCTATGTTCAATGGGACGGACTACACATCTTAGAAAATTCGAATGCATATCTTTATTATTTCGATAGATTTTGATTTATAGTGTATTGTTGAAAAAGTTTTTTAAAAGTCATCCAATCTAATAAATGATTAGAATGATTATGAAAAAAAGATATTTTTTTAAATTTCATGGCTATGAATGTCTTATATTGTGCTCTTAATAAAAATAAATTTGATCAGATTTCCTCTTGTGATTCGGCTTTTGAAATTTGGCATACATTAGAATTAACATATGAAAGCACACTAAATCTAAATAATCATTAAATGAAATGTCTTACAAAAATGAACAAGAAGAGTATATTCTGAAGAGCAAGAAAAATTTGACATCGAGAACTCAAGAACACCTTCCAAAGAATAGGAAGGGATTGAAACTAAAGAGAACATATGACTCATCGAATGAAATCTCGAGTGGTGAGAACCTTGAACATAAACTCTTGACAAAAGGATCAAAAAATTTAATGAATATGAATAAAAACCTTAAAATGAATAAAACTTGCTGCGATGAATGTAAGAAGCTATGGTGCACTGAAGATGAAAAGCACAATCAAGAAGAAGTGAAGAATCTCGCACTCGTGGCCAACCATGATGGTAAGTAACTCACCCGAAAGCTCTTTTACTTTTAATGAGTTATTACTTTCTTCTCATGAGCTTTATGATGAATTTAAAAAGATTAGCAAATCCTATAAATTACTTAAGGTAGAGCATGTATCATTAGTTAGTAAACTTGATGAAATACATGAAGTAGCACTATCACATAATACATGCACCAAACATTAAACTTACATGATACTTTACCATTACACAATATTTGCTCTAAATGTGAAACACTAGATAGTGTTAAAGAAGAAAATATAATGATTAAGACTACATTAACAAAATTTAAAATTAGGAACAAATCCCTAAATATGATCCTTGTCAATAAGAGTCATATTAATAGAATAAATGACATAGACTTTGTTGGTAATATTCAGCAAAAGCCAACTATTTTTGTTAAAGGACATACCTTAAATTTGCCACTGAAAATTAAATATAATTTTTGTGGTAGATTACGACAAATGACTTACAAATATCCATTAAAAAACTATAGTCCTCACAAATTATTTTGGGTTCCTAAGGGAACAATAAATAACTAAAAACCATTAGATAAAAAAGATAAATTTCTTCATATAGGTCCTAATGTAAAATTGGTACTTTCTTATTGATTTATCACCAAACTAAGGCTAGAAGCAAAATGGAATTGTATCTTATGGATGCTTAAGCCATTTGACTTGAGATCTAACTTACTTATCAAGCTTCCTAGCTAAAATATAAAAAATAAGAAAAATTATTTGAATTAAGATGTTTGAAGCTTAATAATCCTTGTTTCTATTATAACAAATCCTTTTATTGAAAATAGTTATCATTATATAATTAATCTTAATGATGCATAGCTAGAACATATAAGTATGAAAACGAACTAGAACCAAAGAATTATAGTTATTGAAAAATATGTTGAAATTTACATAAATGAGATTTTGATGATGATTGAATAATAAGTTCAAAATCATTGGTTTGAATATTTGAAAAGACTATTGTTGAATGACCTAAATGTCATGAATGTTATATTAGATAGACTTGAAATAAATAAAAAATTTTGAAATGAGTTGGTCAATACCTTACACTATATGTAAAGAGTTAGACTCATTTACATGTTGGAACTGAGATTGGTTGAATTTTTGCTTTGAAGATATTTTTGAAAATTAAAAATACATTTAATATGAATGAAATGAGCCTGGTAACTCACTCTTAAAATCATTAGAATTGGAATAAATTGAAGTTTTTATTTGAAAGTGTTTTATGATTTCTTTTGGAAATGATACTTGATTTTCAGTTTTAAAAGATTAAAAATATTTTACTTATTTCAATGATCTCGATGATTTATTTCAGATAAAACTAGAATTTAAATGATAATCAATGCATGGATTTGACATAAAAGGTGTAGGAATTTTTGTATGAAACAAATCACATGGATTGAAATAACTAAAAAGAGGAAAAGTTTTTTTTTGAAAATTTCTTAATCAAGTTTTTAGTAAGAGATAAAGTGTTATGATTATTGTTGAATCTCTTGAATTACAAAATTGATTTTGATAATTGAAATTTGAATGAGATTTTTTTTCAGCTAAATCATGAACTTTCTCATGATTTTGACTTGAGGCATCTTATATGAGAATCATTTTTTTTTACTTCTATAATTTTTTTTACCAAAGAGGAAACTTATGATCTTATAACTTAGGATTTTCATAAAGAACTATGATCTTGCTAACTTAAAATTTTTTATATGTAAATCATTTTTTTTCTTTTCTACTATGCAACGTACCATAAAAATGGTCTTATCATGATCTTGTCATCTTGAAAATCATAATTTGAAAACTTTATATAAATCAAGATTATTCACTAGGACTTTTTTTGTTTCATTAAAGAAAGCTATCTATATGAAACAAGATCCTTCTTATTATTTGATCTCATAAAATTTCTTTTTGACATAAAATAAAATCTATCAAATTAAATTATATCTTTTGGTATTCATGATTTGATATTAATATCCTTCATAATATGATTCATATATGACTTCTTTATATTCATATATGGTATATCACTAAATTAATATTTCTTAAATTTATGATGAGTTGAAAACTGAATGATTTTCTTTAAACTTCTCGTTGACTTCTTCACTTGACTTATCCTTTATGAAAATTATCTTTAACCTCTATGATTTCTTTTTTAATTAACAAATATTTATGATATTAACAACTATAATTTAGGATTTTTAATTAAGATCATTATTTCATTTTATTAAGAAGAATTATTTAAATAAATTATATGTATTAAGATTTATTTTGAATAAATCAAGATTATTTACTCTCCTAGGACTCATTTTCATTATTTACAATGACCAAGGCGAGATAAAATTGCTGTTTTACAATAAAATCATTAAATAAGGAACAATTTGTTTGAAGAAAATTAGATATGAAACACTTTCTGAATGCATGATTTGCTATCATGACTTTGAGGATTTCTTGATATTTACATGAGATGATCTGAGTAGCTCTTATATTTTTCTCAAGTTTTTTAACTTTTTGAGCTATCCTTTAAAATAGTTTCAGTTGATTCTTTCTTCTTGATATTTATAAAAAGAAAGAAAATGTAAGTTAAAATTCTCTTATGATAAGACTCATGAGGTCTCTTTCAATATTTTGATTCTTGGATTCATGAAAATTTTCAAATGTATCTCCCCTCTTAATAATTTATTTTGTTTTGAGATACTTGATTTTTGGATCTTTGACACCCCCTCCCCTTATTCTTCTTCTATTTTATTTACAAAGAGGAAAAAAATAATTTGATATGAAATGGATTAAACTATATTTTTTTTACTAAGAGGGAGAATGGACTAGATTTCTTTCTTCGTGTAATGAATAATTATGATATATGTGTTGACATATGTATTGAACATATAGTATTCAAATATGTGATAAATATTTCTCCTTTTCGATAACATGGAGAAACGGTATGATTGATGATATATGATAAATATTGTGTTTAAATTTTATCATATAATGAATATTTATTTTGGATAATTATTTAAAAAAGTTATGTTGAACATTTTTTCTTCTTTATTAGAAATGGGGGAGAGATAGTATATTGATGATAAATGATATGTTTGAATATTTTTTATAAATATTCAAAACTGATAAATATTTAAATGATAGATATTTGTGATAAATGTTCAAATATGAATTGAGCATCTCTCCTTTTTGTTGAAGACAAAAGGGGAGACATGACATAATTGATGACATAAGAGAGATATTTTGATATCTTTAAAATAGTTAAAATAAATGCTATATCATAATTAATGACATAGTTATATTATGAATATAATGATTAAAATTTTTATGTGATACCAAGAATATAAATACTTTAAAAATTTTATAATGTATGGTATCATGAATGGTTCGGTTATGAAAATTCTATACTTGAATTCAAATGTGATGGATTGTTTTGAATTCAAGTTTGTTGTATTTATCCTATGGCATACACATAGGCGGAGTTAAGGTTAACTCTGTCATCAATTGGTTGTCATCATAAAAAAGAATAAGATTGCTGAATCTATTTGATGATAAAATCAATTGATGGGTTTTATGATCTAACTTGTGTGTTAGAGAAAGTGATGCAGAATTAACTACAATGGTGAAAGGGCATTATAATAAGATATTGGGTCGGAGTCAGGTTTGATCATCGGGCCAAAGTTTAGATGACGTAGTGGGACCTTACCAAGAGTTCGCCGAAGGTAGATTGATGTTTGGACGATGTTATCTGGAACTCGTCGAGAGCTCACCAGAGGTTTGCTAGGAAGTTTCTCGGGAGCTCGTCGAGAGTTCGCTGGAAGAATACCGAGAAGTTCATCAGGAGTTCACCAATAGGTTGTCCGAAGCTCACCGAGAGTTCACCGAAAGAATGCCGGAAGTTCATTGGGAGTTCATCCAAGGAAATCGGGAGCTCGTCTGGGGTTCATTAGAAAGATGTCGAGAGTTTGCCAAAGAGAGTTCAGACAATGAAGATTGTATGTTGGGTATCGTAGTTAGCATCATAATGAGAGTTAATTTTATTAACTCAATTAAGAGACCATTAGGCCTTAATTAGGGTTGATTAGACTCATTATAAAAGTTATTTCGGTAACCCAAGATTAGATAAGACATAGTCTTTGAAGACACGGTCTCTAAGATGACATAGTCTTCAAAGGCATGTCAAGTGGTTGAATTGCCTAGACTAGGCAGTTGAACCACCCAAACACAGTCTCCCAGACTGTTAGGCGGTTGAACCGCCTAGTATACAGTCTCGTAGATTGTGTCAGGCGGCTGAACTACCCAAAACATAGTCTTCGAGACTAGCACATTGGGATCACTTAGAAATTAATTTTTGGCTCCACTTTTGAAGCCATTTGGGGCCTATAAATACCTCACCCTTTCTTGCCTGAGGTATGCAATCAATTAAAAGTAAAAATCTAATGAAAACACTGTTGTAATTGAGAGCTTCTCCTCATTTCGTCTTGTGTAGATTTTTATTTAAGGAAGAGCTTTGAGTCTTGTAAAGGTTTTCTCCTAAACCTGTAAAAGGAGAATAGAGTTATAAGAGGGTGATTGATCTTTACTCATTGAAGGAAGATCAATAGTGGAAGCCGATGGCCTCAATAGAGGAGGAATCGGGAAGTAGACGTAGGTCACAAGACCGAACCACTATAAAATTAGTTTGCTTCCTCTTCTTTGCTCTTTAACTTCATTACTCTATTATTTAAATATCTATTATTTTTGCTTTCACTATTACAAATATCTCTGTACTTAAATACATTTTTGATATGATTTTCATTGAGTAAAATTTTCAAATCGATGAAGATTTCTCATCAGCATTAATTCACCCACCCCCCTTAGTGCCGCTTTGATCCTAACACTTTAGTTATTATTTATGTAATTAATTTAATACTTGCATGACCTAATGTTCTATGTCATAGCCATGTATCATCGTTTAAAGTTGAAAAACAAGTTTTATCATAGAAGTCATCAAGATTAATAGTGTACACATTATTAGTTCTTAAGGCAATCACTGATCTATTTTTGTAAGATATCTATCTCTATAATGCAAGCATTAGATTTAAATTTGATGCTATAACCCTTATCATAATGCTTATTAGGTTGTATTTTAAACTATCCACTAATAAAACATCCTCAATCAAAAGGTTTGCCTTGTTACCTATATTTCCTTTGCCAATAACTTTCCTTTATTGTTATCTCAAAAGATGATATATATTTTATTTTGGCTAGTGAGTTCTAATAATTGTGATAGATTTCTAGTCATGTGCCTTGAGCATCCACCATTAAGATATCATTTTTTTGCTTTTAGCTTTTGTTTGGAGACATACCTACAAAAAAGGAGGGGTTGGTTTAGGTACCCATGTTCCTTTAGCTTTGGGTCCCTCATGAAAAGCTCTACCTAATTTGATTAATGTCATTGAGTTGTTTATAGTTATTTATGAATCCAAACTAATTTGTATGAGCTATATTTTTTTGAATGGACATTTATAAGCGTAATGTCCATGTCTTCCACAAAAGTTACATTTATTTTTAGGTGGGATGTGTAGTGTGGTTCCTTTAACAAAAGTAGTTGGATTTTGTTAAGTGTTACTTACAAAGTCGATTTCTTCCTTTTTACATATATGACTCTTATTGCCAAGAATCATGTTTAATGATTTGTTACATATTTTAAAATTTTCTAATATTTTTAAATGATTAATTTTTCATATTTAGTGCAAGGTGTTAATATGTAATTATCATGCTCATTTTTTAATTTTTTAAATTTACTAGAGAGAGAAGCATGATCATTTTTTAATAATTCATAATTCTTACTAACTAATTTAAAATTTATCATACAAATCATAAAAAGTATAAAGTAATTCATTGTAAGGTAAAGAAGATGTTAGGATCAAATCGACACTAAGTGAGTGGGGGTGAATTAGTACTTCTAAAAAAACTTACGTTGATTTGAAGATTCATTTGAAAATATTTATATGAATGTAATAATCAAGTAAATCAATTTACAAAGTAATTAAATATGCAAAGAAGAGAAGGCATACCAATTTTATAGTGGTTCAGTCATCGTGACCTACTCCACTCCTGATTCCTCCTCTACTGAGGTTACCGGCTCCCACTATTGACCTTCTTTCGATGGTTGAAGATTAACTACCCTCTTATAAATCTATTCTCATTTTCATAAGTTTAGGAGATAACATTTATAACTCTTTCAGCCCTCCCTTAAATAGAAATTATACTTAGAGAAGAAAAGGGGAACTCTCAAGGAATTACAATAGTATTTTCATAAGGTTTTGTTATCCTTTTCTTGCTTTTCCAAGTAAGAATAACTGAGAAAAGCATAACAAAACCTTATGAAATTTTTTGATAAGGTTTATATTTATATCTCAGTTATTCTTACTTGGAAAAGCAATATAAATTTCATAAGGTTTATACCAAACCTTATGAAATTTATATATATATCTCAGTTATTCTTACTTGGAAAAGCAAGAAAAGGATAACAAAACCTTATGAAAATACTATTGTAATTACTTGGAAAAGCAATATAAACCTTATGAAATTTAAATTTATCAATATAAATTTAAATAACAAGAAGATCATTTTCTAAATGCTTAAAAAATAATATGGTATCAACCTTTCCTTTAGAAAATTTATTTGAAATAAAAAAGAACTAAATCTTTTATACCAAGCCCGAGGGGCTTGTTTTAATCCATAAAGAGCTTTTGTAAGTTTGAGAACATGATTAGGAAGAAAATTATTTTCAAACCCGGGGGGTTATTCAATATTTTAGAAAATAAAATCATTTTAGAAAAGCACTTTTAATATCTATTTGAAATAACTTCAAATTTTTAAAAGAAACAAAATCAAAGAATATCCTTATGGCTTCAAGTCTAGCCACGGGAGCGAAGGTTTCATCATAATCATTCATTCTTCTTAGTTGAAACCTTTGGCCATTAATCTAGCCTTGTTTCTAATCATAATACTATTTTCATCTTGTTTGTTTCTAAAGACACATTTGGTACCAATCACTAAATGATCATTAGATCTAGGAACAAGCTCTCATACCTCATTTCTCTCAAATTGATTAAGCTCTTCATGTATTGAATTAACCCAAGAATCATCTCTTAGGGCCTCATCAATATACTTTGGCTCAATTTAAGAAAGAAATGCGGCATTCATATAAAAATTTCTAAAAGAAGATAGAGTAAGAACTCCTTTTGATGTTTCTCTTATTATAAGCTCCTTACGATGATCATTCATATACTTTTATTCCTTGGGTAAGGATTAGAAAGTAAATTCATCTAAGTTACTTTTAGGAGTATTATCATTAAATTCAAGTTACCAAGATCAACTTCATCATCAAAACCAATCTTCTTAAATTTTGAAAACTCATTAAAAACAACATGAATAGATTATTTTATTACTAATGTTCTTTCATTAAACACACGATAATCTTTTGAAATAGAAGAATAACCTAAAAAAAAACCTTCATCGGATTTTGCATCAAATTTACCTAAAACATTCTTTTCATTTAAAATAAAATATATATTTTAAAATAAGAGATTTTGAGTTTTTTACTATTTCATAATTCATAAGGAGTTTTAGTGAGTAATTATCTTATAAGAATCCTATTTAAAACATAGTATGTCGTATTAATTGCTTCGATACAAAAATATTTGGGTACACTATGTTCATTCAGCATTGTTCTAGCCATTTCTTGTAAGCTCCTATTTTTTTTTTCTATTACTCTATTTTGTTGTGGATTTTGTAGAGTAAAGAAATTATGGATATATCCATTCGAATCACAAAAATTTTGAAAATTATTATTTTAGAATTTTTCACCATAATCACTTAGTATTAAAGAAATTATATATTTTTTTATTTTAAATATAAAATTTTATAAAATATTTAAATGTATCACTTTTATGTGTCAAGGTCTAAGTATATTTACTAAAATCATCCACTATAACAAATGCATATTTGCTACCATCTAAACTTTTAATGTCAATTGATTCAAATAAATCCATATGGATCAATTGAAGTGGCCTAGAGATACTTATTTGATTGTTCAACTTAAAGCTACTATGCATTTATTTTCCTAATTGATAAGTGTCATATGTTTTATCTTTGATAAATTTAAGATTAGGTAAGCCTCTTACTAGTTCCTTGGTAAAAATTTGGTTTAGAAGTTTCATACTTGCATGACCTAATCTTTTATATCAAATCCAAGCATCATCATTCAGAGCCGAAAAATAAGTTTTATCACAAAATTTTTCAACATCTATGGTGCATACATTGTTATTTCTTAAGTTAATTAAAGATTTACTTTTGTGTGGCTATTTAATTATGCAAGCATTATGTTAAAATTTAACCACATATCTTTTATCACATAACTAGCTAATACTAAGTAAATTATATTTCAAGCCATCAACTAACAATACATCTTTGATTAAGAGGTTTTATGACCTATTGTTCCTTTTCTAATGATTTTACCCTTGTTGTTGTGTCCAACGGTAACAACTCCTTCACTTAAGCTAGTGAGCTTAGAAAAATAAGATAGATTTCTAGTCATATGTCTTGAGCATCTACTATCAAGATACCATTTAGTGCCTTAGCTTTAGTTTGGAGACAAACCTACATTAGGTACCAATTTTATATTGGGTCCTTCATAAAAAAACTTTATCTTTCTTTTTTAATTATTTATTGTTGTATAGAGTTCTCTTGTGAACCCATACAAATTGTTGTGGACTACATTTTCTAAATAGGCATTTGTTTGCATTATGTCCTAATTTACCACAAAAGTTACACTTGATTTTTAGTGGCACATTTAAGGTTGGTCCTCTAACAAACATGGTTGGCTTTTGTTGAAGGTTACAATAAAGCTTATATCATTCCTTCTATTAATATGACTCTGGCAAAGATCATATTTAGGGTTTTGTTCTCTATTTTAAATTTTTATAGTATTGTTTTAAGCATAAAGTTTTCTTTTATAACACTATATAGTATCTCACGTTTAGAATATGTGTTATGTGATACAAGTGAATCATGCATTTCGTCAAGCCTAATAACTAACAATTCATGATCATTCTTAAGCAACTTAAAAGATTTACTAAGTTTTCTAAATTCATTAAATAAATCATGAAATATACTTAATAATTCAAAAAAGGAATACTTAAAAACTCGCTAATCTCATCTTCAATCGTCATTAGAGTATAGTCAGCAATCTCTTCTTTGGATTGGTATTTATCATCTGAAAAACTTGAATCATCCCAAGTGACCGAAAGTGCTTTCTTCTTGAGCATCAACTTTTTCCTCAATTGAGAATATTCATTTTTGAAATGTCCTAGTTTTATATATCCATAATATATGACATTGTCCTTCTTCCGTTCTTCTTTGTTTTTATAGTTTTTGTTCTTTTTTATAAATTTTTTAAATTTTCTTGATAACAATGTAATATCATGGTTCTCATTACTTGAGGTTTCACTCGAGGAGTCATTCATTGTCCGAAAGGCTATATCCTTCCTGTTCTTTGGAAGGGGTTCATCAAGCTCATCATGAGCTTGATAATTTAGTTTATATGTCATAAGAGAGCCAATCAGTTCTTCAAGAGATAAGTTATTTAAGTCTTTGGCCTCTTGAATAGCGGTTACTTTAGGATCCCAATTTTTAGGTAAAGATCTTAAAATTTTACTAACAAATTTAATATTAAAAAAATATTTTTCAAGTGCTTTAAGGCCATTGACGACATCCATGAAACAGGTATATATGTCTCTAATGGACTCACTTGATTTCATTCAAAATAATTTATAATTATAAACTAAAATATTTATCTTAGATTCTTTTACTCTACTAGTTCCCTAATGTGTGATTTCTAGAATGTGCCAAATATTAAAAGCCGATTCGTAAACAGAAACATGATTAAACTTATTTTTGTCAAGAGTACAAAATAAGGCATTCATAGTCTTTGCATTCAAAGAAAAATTCTTTCTTTCCAAATTATTCCACTGATTCATTAGATTGAAAGATTTTTCAAATATGTTTTCTACTACATTCCATAAATTAAAGTCTAAAGAAATAAGAAAGATATGTATCCTTGTCTTTTAATATATGTAATCTGTCCCATTGAACATGGGAGGACATGAAATGAAATGTCCCTCATTCATACTAAAACAAACTATTTACTCAAGTGGGTGTTAATATAATAAGTAACTACCTTGCTCTGATACTAATTGTTAGGATCAATTGGTACTAAGAGGGGGCAAGTGAATTAGTGCAAGTGTAAATTTTTGTTTTAACAAACAGCTTTTGCCTTGAAGCATGATAGAAAGATCTGAAGCTTTTTGTTCAAGTAAAACATGTAAGTGACTAAAAGAAAATTACTAAGTTACTTACTTAAAAATTACTTAAGAAAGAACAAGCAATCTCAAAATATAAGCAACATAAAAGGGAAGTGCTTGACTTGAAACTTTGCTTTCAAAGAGTAAGTAAAAATCGGAAGCGTCGAATGATATTTAGTTCAAAATGATTAAGAATTCAATAATTGCAAGTAGTAAATACAACAAAAAAAAAACACTCATAATTATTATGGTTCGGCACCAATCGGCCTATGTCCACTCCCGGGTCCTTCTCCTTGAGGCACATCGTCATCCACTACCGATCTTCTTTGGGTGAAGACCGAACCTTTACACTTGAGCTTATAAGGGTGACTTGAAGAATTTTTCTAACTCTAATCTCTCTCCCTTCCTCTTTTTTTTTCTTATAATTCACACATAATTTTTTTACATAATGTAATCTCAAAAATAATTATATGAAATATAAGAAAACTTGAGGTATTTATAGACCCCCAAATGACTTCAGAAATTGGAGCCAAATTTTAAACATACCCAAAAAAATTTAGGTATAGGCGGTTCAGCGGTTGTCCTGGGTGGTTTACCCATCGTCAGCCACTTGGAAACCAGGTACGGGCAGTTCAACTATCGACCTGGTGGTTTACCCATCGTTACCACCCGAAAACTAGGGATGAGCAGTTCAGTTGTCGACCTGGGCGGTTTACCCGTCGTCAGCCACTCGAAAACTAGGTACAGGTGGTTTGCTTGTCGGTCCTCAGCGATTCAGCCATTGATAGCCGTTAGCAGCCACCTTGATTCCAGGGTACAGGTGATCCAACTATCACTCACCGGTGGTTTACCCATCGGAATCTCTGAAAAATTGGTTCATTCCACTTTTTGAATTCTGGCTTGAACTTGTGTTGACCAATTCTTTGGTCAACTAATTAAGTTTTACTTGAGCTCAATCAAACCCAATACGGACTCGATTACCTCAATGATTTGATTTGGATTCTTTCCAAATTAAACTCAATTAGGACTCAAACCCTAATTATGATTCAATGATTATAACCCTTAATGACCAGCAAGCTAAACCAAGACCTAACTCCCTCAAATCCGGTAGCCTTCGACATTCTTGCGATGAGTCTTTCGATTTTCTTCCGGTAATCTTCTGGTATGTTTCCGGCATATTCCCAACGAGCTTCCCGATTCTTTCGGTGAATCTCCTAGCAAATTTCGATGAGGTCCCACTGCATCGTCTGAACCCGGCTCGATGCCCAAGCTTAATTCTGACTCATCATCTGGTTGTAACTCAATTGCACCTATCATAGTTAGACTTAGAATTTTTTTTTCTAACACATATGTTAAATTAAACACTCATCAATTGATTTTATCATTAATTAATTTTATTATCAAGATTCTAAATTTAATATTATTGACTATCAATCAATAATTTATCATATGTATATGATTTATGAAAATTTCATCGAATAAGGGAGGTTTAATGTGTTAGAAATGGAAATGAGAGAATAAAAACTTGATATTATTGATAAATGCATCATCTATTTATACAAGGATGAGGAAAGATTTTCCTCAACTAATGAAGATTTCCCTCAACTAATGAACGAGATTTACTCGTTCAGTTACAGATTTGGCGGTAGACTTAGTCAAAAGATTTCCCTCAACTAATGAGGATTTCCCTCAACTAATGAACGAGATTGGCTCGTTCAGTTATAGAGTTGGCTGTAGACTTAGTCCTAACATGCCCCGCAAGATCGAGCTTCAAGGATGCCGATCTTGACCGATGCAATAAAAGGGCTTGCGAGCTAAAGACTTTGTGAGGAGTCGCAAGTTGATCACCGTGTGAACATGAGAAACACGAAGTTGTTGACGAGCAACTTGATCTCGCACAAAATGAAAGTCGATAGCCACATGCTTCATGCGAGAGTGAAAAACCGGGTTCGCACAGAGGTAAGTTGTACCAAGGTTATCACAATAAATAACAGGCAGAGTAGAAGAAGAAACGTGGAGCTCCTTAAGCAAGTTGGAGATCCAAATGAGTTCAGCAGCAGCAGCAGCTATAGCTCGATATTCAGCTTCAGTCGTAGACCTGGCAACTATCTTTTGTTTCTTAGAACTCCAGCTGATCGGATTAGCACCAAGAAAAACAATATAGCCAGATGTGGAGGTTCGATCGTCAACATTGCCGGCCCAATCAGCATCAGCAAAGACATGAAGCTGAGAGGGAGAATGTTTGCGAAGAAAAATACCATGATCAATAGTCCCTTTAAGATAACGCAAAACGCGTTTGTGATCAATGGAGAGCGGATGGCGATGCATGAACCGAGGCTTTATTAACCGCAAAGGAAATATCCGGCGTAAGGGCTAGATATTGTAGGGAGCCAACTACTTGTCGAAGGGTAGGGTGACTACCATCACATAACTTCGTGATTCACGGAGGATAGAGGAGTGGAAACCTCTTTTGCATCCTGTATAGCCGTCTTGAACAACAAATCAAGAATATACTTTCTCTGTGAGAGAAAGAGACCAGAAGACGTAGATGTAGCCTCGACTCCGAGAAAATAATTTAGGTGACCAAGATCTTTAAGAGAGAATCGGTCGGCCAATTGCTGAATAAATGCTTGAACCGCCATAGAGTTATCACCGGTAATAATAATATCGTCCACATAAACCAGAAGATAGATAGTAAACCCATGTTGGTGGCGTAGAAAAAGAGAGACATCAGATTTAGAGTTAATGAAGCCAACCGAAGACAAGTAGAGACCAAGCTCAGTATACCAGGCTCGTGGAGCCTGACGAAGGCCATAAATGGCTTTTCGTAATTCTGAACATGCCGGGATACTAAGGATGTATAAAACACGGAGGTCATTGAAAACGTCTTGAAGTGTTCCTTGCAAAAAAGCATTGTTAACATCGAGTTGGCGTAAGCACCAGTCGTTGGAGACGGCCAAACTCAGGATAAGCCGAATGGTAGTAGGTTTGACAACAGGACTAAATGTCTCAGTGTAGTCAAGACCAGGACGTTGATGAAAACCTTTAGCCACAAGTCGAGCTTTATAGCGAGCAATCGAGCCATCAGGGTTTCGCTTAATGCGATAGACCCACTTACACCCTATAATGTTTTGCGTGGGGTGAGAGGGGGTGAGAGTCCATGTACCATTACGAAGAAGCGCATCATACTCATCACTCATGGCTGTACGCCAGTGTGAGAATTTTTGGGCTTGAGTAAAAGATGATGGTTCAGTATAGGCTAGAGAAGAGTTGGTGCTGACATGTAAATTAAGAACTTGACGGGGTTTAAAGATACCACTTTTGGAGCGGGTTTGCATTGGATGGCTTGAGACGATAGGAGTAGCAGAGGGTAAGGATTGAGGGTGATCACTAGTGGAGGTGGACGCAGGGACTACAGAGGAACCAGGACAAGGTGAGGACAGAGGCATTGGCTGGAGGAAGAAGCCGGAGAAGAAGACGAAGGAGGAATGTGCGGAATCGAAGTAACAAGTGAGTGTGGATCTTGTAGAGGCACGGGGGAGGAGGAAGATGTATTAGAGGAACTCAATGGGATGACACAATGACCTTGATCTCGAAAGGGAAAGACAGACTCCACAAAAGTGACATGTCTGGAGACAAATACCTTAGCAGATAGAGGATCATAACACCGAAAAGTATTATGTTCAAGAGAATATCCGATGAAAATACAAGGCGAGATCGAGGCGTTTATGAGAATTATAGGGCGTAACCAAGGATAACAGATGACCAAAAACTTTTAATGTGTGTAGGTTAGGGCATTTTGAAATAGCTTTTCAAATGGTGACCGACATCAAGAGAGTGGGCAAACGATTAATGAGGTACACCGCAGTTTGAAAGGCGACAGACCAGAAGGCAGAAGGCATAGATGCTTGATGAAGCAGAGTTAGACCAGTTTCAACAACATGACGATGTTTACGTTCGGCAGAACCAACCAGTTGAGGAGTATACGGAGGTGACTTAAGATGTTGAATACCACAAGTAGATAGATAAGATGCAAGAGCTTGATATTCACCTCCGCCATCAGAATAGATGGTTTTAATAGTAGTTTGAAAATAGTTCTCAACTAAGTTCTTAAATTTAGGGAATACAACAACGACATCAGATTTTTGACGAAGAGGATAGAACCATGTATACTTCGTAAAATAATCTACGAAGACAACATAGAATCTAAACTTGTCAAATGAAACAACCGATGCAGGACCCCAAACATCAGTATAAATAACCTCAAACGGCTTAGAGCAAGAAAGAGAGGAAGTATTAAAAGATAATTGATGACTTTTATTACTAAGACAAGCATTACAGTGAGTAAGAACATTGCTGGATTTAAAAATAGGAATAGAATAACGAGAAAGCAATTTTTGTTGAATAGAGTTTGAGGGATGACCAAGACGACGATACCATATATCGACTGGAGCTGCAGTGGAAGTGTTCTTTGTCTGGGTGAGAAACACGGTAGACGGCCATTCGTAGATGTTGTCTTTATTCAGGCCGTGAACTAGAGATGCCCCCGTGCTCAAGTCCTTAACAAGAAAATAATCAGGAAAGAACTCAATAGAAGTATGATTTTATTGACAAAATTGAGAGACAGAAATAAGATTTCTCTTGATGTGAGGGGCACACAAAACATTATGAAGTGTAAAAGACGAGTCGTTAGAATGTAATGTCTTAGAACCAACATGAGTAATAGGGATTCGATTACCATCACCAACGATGACGTCTTTTTGAGTTTTTGGGTGAACTGAGCTGTGATGGGAGGTTCTGACAAAGGTCCCGATAGCTTGGTGTCCCGCTTTAAGTAAGCTTCATAATCCGTCAGCTTGTCATAAAGTTCTTCAAAGAGGATAGGAGAGTCACGCAGAGAGCGAGAAGTTCTTTGTACTCGATTTAAGCCATTGAGCGTGTGAACCAAGATCTCTTCATCGAAGAAGATGACCTATCAAAGCCGGTCATCGATAATGACTTTGATATTTTGTAAGTAATCAGCAATACAACTTTCCTCTTGCTTGAGAGTCATAAGATTGGAGAGTAGTCCAAGCATGCGAGTCCGAGAGCGGTTCGCGGTGGTTCAGAACTTATTCCATGCTTCCGAAGTGGTACAGAGGTCACAAGGAGCGATGGATCCAGCAAGGCTGAATGGCTTGGAGAATTAGTCGATCCGCCAAGCCATAACTTGTAGTTCGGGCTAGGGTCTCTGGGACATGAATCATGGTGGTGGACAACTAAGTGAACCGTCAACATAGCCCAATAAATCATAACCAAACAAGAGGTTAGAGAATTGAGCACGCCAAGAGGCATAATTGCCATTTTTAGATAACTTGAAGGGGATTAAAGATGCAGCATTAATGGAAATAAGACCGGATGATGAAACAGAATTATTAGTAGGAAAAGGAGTAGGGACATCAAGTGGATGAGAAAGACATTAGGAAATCACAAAAGCCGTTACGAGTTGAGAACGATAACAACCGGTGACCAAGAAAAGAAAAAAAAAAGAAAAGCAATTAACGGCTATAAAGTTGTAGGTAGTAGCATAGATCAGAAGGTGGCTAACAAAACTGAACTGAACAGAATAGTGTAGAAAACACCTGGTAGATACGGAAGTGAGTGGCGAATGAGAATATCCAACGGTAGTCCAATAGGTACAGGTGCAGCCGCAGATGGGAATCCGACTGTCTTACTGTTGGAATACAGACACTGAAAGGGTAGAGAATGGTGGTAGCGACGTCGGCACACGAGGAGAAGCGCTCCTGCGTAGAGCTATAAACTGCTGTGGATCGGCTGGAGCTGTTTGTAGGTGATAGTAGATTTGAAAGATCCAACAAGTAGTGTTGCCTCGGTAATGATATAGGAGTAGAGGAGGCAGCATATAATGGCAACTATTTTTCTGTCGTTTGACAGAGAGAATAATTTCTCTTATGGCTCTGATACCATGTTAGAAATGGAAATAAGAGAATAAAAACTTGATATTATTGATAAATGCATCGTCTATTTATACAGGGATGAGGAAAGATTTTCCTCAACTAATGAAGATTTCCCTCAACTAATGAACGAGATTTACTCGTTCAGTTACAGATTTGGCGGTGAACTTAGTCAAAAATTTGCCTCAACTAATGAGGTTTTCCCTCAACGAACGAGATTGGCTCGTTCAGTTATAGAGTTGGCGGTAGACTTAGTCAGCTAACATAATGCATGTTTGGAACGTACAGTACAGGGTGTACTGTACATCTGGAGGAACTGCCGTAGCCCAAAGTAGATAACATAAAATAAGTAAATATAAATATAATAATATTTATAAGGATAAATATAAATAATGAATATAAATAATGATAACGATTGCACCTGCAAGCGTTATGTACATTATTTGATGTAATAAAAAAATTTCTTTTAAAAGCTCCTCTTAGTTTTCTTATTTGTATAGCGACTGTCTCTGTTTTGCTTATTTTTGTCCGCTGAGTTCCTCCTTTATTTTTCAATAATATGAAAATAATTTTCCAATTAAATATTCTTCACTAAACAGATAGGCACGGACATCTCATAAAACTATTACAATGCTCTAAATGTCTAAAGAATTTCTTTGAAGATAATTCTTATAATGTTAGAATCATTTGAATAGTAGTATCGTAGTCACAAATCTTTAAACTTACCTCAGTGAATAACGTCACATACGTAACATCGATCTATAAACTTACCTCGTGCAAGAATAATATTTTTTAAGATATAATAACTGTAAATCTATTCTAAATATTTACAATAACCGTCTTTTAAGGTATAATCTTTGTTTGCCAAAACATTATCTTTGATTTGTTTTGGGATAAAAGTATTAATGCATTGTTTCTTATCTAATATTGATAAATTACATCGATCCTCTTTATAAAATTTCATAATTCTAAAACTCTTGGTTCCGTCATAGCAAACGGCAACGGGAAACCACGTTATAACTTATAGTTCCAACATATTTGTTCTTAAAGTTTATTCATGTCCCAAAATATCTAAAAAAAGTTCAAATTGTATTGCATTTTATTATATATTTATAATATACTACTGAGTTGAATTTGTATCATTAAAAAATTATACAATCCTCTACACCTAATCTACACCTAATCAACAAAAAGATCATTTAATTCAAATTTCTCATTTTCTAACATAATGAACCATGACAGTTAATCATGAGACTACAACAATATTCAACCAACATTCTGTATTTAAAATTATTAACATATATATCTTAACTTAAAATAATTTGCTCATTAATAATATTGCATCCAATATAAATATTATAAGTAATGTCACATTCAATCTCTTCTCTTATCTTATTTTAGATCTTGATAGATATAGTTTTGCCCTATGCAAGCTCATCTGCCACAGAAGTCGATACCTAAGAAGGGTCCTAAGTCACCAATCCTGAATTGGCGTCGTAGCATGTCCTGATCTGTCCCATGCCAATGATTGATAATAATTGTTCTACCCTATCAAGATTAGAGGTTAAAGAGATTCTTCTTATCATGATCAGGTAGTTAACTTGATCTTATCCCGGGCTAACCAGTAAATAGGCCCAAGTATTAGGTATAAAAATGATTCATCAACTCAAGCTGAGAGGGTTCTCAAGACACTAACTTAGTCATACAGCTTATACTATTGCCATCTCTCCTCCACTAACTTAAGCATCAAATTGGCTATCAAGTAACCCTAGGCGTTGGTCTATAATGCAGTATTGGTAACATCCTAAAGACATCCAATTACCAAAAGATGACCCAACCACCGGGGAGGAACCTTGCAACCAGGAAGATCCTAATCCACCTATTTGGCTACTGCGATCCCGAACCAGGTCGTCACCGACAAAACAACTTGTGACCAGACATCATCAGTGGTCTCACCTTACCAAATCCCCCATATTAGCCAAGAAAAGGCACCAAGGTGAGCTTGCACCTTTGGTAGTGGACCAACTGAGCCGATTCATCAATCGGTGATATGACACCATCATTCTAGTGCTAGGAGGGTCAAACGTCACAAGCGCACCCTTATGTCCCTCTTCCTAGTAAACATCTAAAGTGAGAAGGGACCCTCCTCCCTTTCCCAAGGGTGAAGGTGAGCCCCTCACTTACCTCGTCAGAAGTGCTCCTCAATCTTAGTGTCAGAGGGCTAGCCATTTGTGGCTCCATAGTCTTACCACACCCTTGGCAATGCCGCCCTTTGACACCTTCAAGCCAATGCTTAGCCTCCCTTACTTGTGGGAGAGTTGGAGCCAAATCCTTGACGATTCTCCAAAGGATGCTCTGACGATAGTCGAGATTTAGGGACTTTCGCCCCATGAAAAATTAAGATAAAACAAGGAGAAAGAATTTCAAACTTTCCGACCACCACTCAAGAATCATTCTAGATATGAACAATACATTCAAATGAGGTTTTCATTAAACTGGATAAGCGAGTTACGAAACCAGATGCCATCCCAAAGGGGAGGCCATAAAATGGGAGCTAACAAAAACAAAAAGGGTGGGTCACCAGGACCCAACTACACCAGGTCGAAAGAGACAGAGCTGGAGGAGTGGCCGGGCGATCATCGAATGGAAATCTCCATGGGAGTAAACACATTAATGTCTAAGGGAAGCTCTGCATAAGGATTCTGTTAAGATCATAATGGCACTAATAGGGGGGAGGGTGAATTAGTACTATCACAAAAAGATTTGATCGATAAATCTATATCAAAAATATGTTTAACTAAAAGTACAAGTAAGGATATTGAGTAAATTAAATCAATAAATAATAACAAAGAAAACCAAGAGAAGGATGTAAACCTTTATAGTGGTTCGGTTATCCCGACTTACGTCTACTCTCGATTCCTCTTCCCTCAAGGCTATCGATTTTTATTACTGATTTTCTTTCCAATGGGTGAAGATCAATTATCCTTGTTATAACCCTTCTCCTTTTGCTAGGCTCAAGATGTTAGGATCGTAACGGCACTTGGGGGGGGGGGGGGCGCAGTGGATGGGGGTTGACTTAGTGCTATCGCAAAAGGATCCGATATGAAAAAGTTCAAATGAAAATATAAATCAGAAATATGTTTATTTTAAGGGTGCGAGTAAAAGTAGTGAGCAAAAATAAATTAGTAAGCAATAATAAGGCATCGCAAGAAAGGAAATTCAAACCGATTTATAGTGGTTCGATCATCTCAACCTACACCCACTCCTGATTTATTTTCCCACGAGGCCACTAGCTTTCACTAACGATTTTCTTTCCAATGAGCGAATATCACCTACCTTGTTATAACTCTTTTTCTTTTATCAAGCTTAGAAGAAAACCTTCACAGAAACTCTTTCACTCTAGACCTCTCACCTCCTTAGAATAACTGCTAATCTCAAAGAGGAAGAGACTCAAACACTTTCAAGAGTTTACAACACTTTAACCTCAAGAATTCTTTCTCTCTTCACCCTTTTTTTGCACTTATTCATGCTTCATCAACAAGAATGACCAATGGCTTCAGAGTTAGAACAAAATTTTTAAATCCTTGAGCTTTCAGGGTATTGGCAGTACCACCGTCGATGCTGGATAGTACTACCATTGAATAGAGTCTAAGAATCTAGGCTCTAGCGATATTACTATGGTCTAAGTGGGTACAACCATCGTTGGGTGGTACCACCATCAATATACCCAGAAAAGAACAAATAGTACTTTCTAGCTATTTGGGTGGTACCACTGCCCAAGCCAATTTCAGGTCACTGAATTAGCATTCCATCAAGCCCAATTCAACCTGGTTCATGCCTAATGAGCTCCAAATCAAGTTGGTATAGTTCTGGCCCGATTCTAGCTTAATTTCACTCTAAATGATCATGATTAAGACTTAACCACTTTAATTATAATTACGAAGCTTTCAACACATTGTCCAGCACTTCATTCAAGCCTCCAACGTATCTTTTGACCTGATGCTTGAACTCATGGCATGAAGTATATCCTACCACACATCGACCAATTCTCTGGCCCAACGTCCAATCTTTGACATGATGCTTTTCGACCCAATGTCTACTTTGATAATTTCCCCTGATGGTTCATGTCTATGATTAATTGTTTTACTACATTACTTACCTTAAAAGTATATTAATTCATAATTTATCAATTAATTTCATCATCAAAATTCAGGATTCAACATAAGAGAGTTTACCACACATTTATCTCCATTAATTCTTGCTCCATCAAGCAAATATGAGTGGGGTATTTATAGACCCTAAAAGGCTTCAAGAATGGAGCCAAAAATTTAAGTCTCCAAAATTTTAGGTACTTGCGGTACTACTGCTAGCGTCAGACAATACTACCATTGAACAAAGCTTGAGAATATGGGGCTTGGTGGTTCCACCGCTGTGCTAGGTAGTACCACCGCCTACCTGGGTGGTACCATCGTCGATAGTACTAACAGGCACAAAATAGTGGCTATCGATCGTTTGATAGGAATAATATGGTTCAATCAAAGAGAAACTGGGGATAATGATCACTGTATGGGATTAGCCCTTCTAGGGTTTTGGTTAAAAGCTGAAATCAAAGTAATACTTTTTGTTGAAAAAGTAAGATGATTACATGCTTATTTATATGGTTCTACTAAGAGACCCTCCAACCCTCGATTCTTACTAAGAGTCCTACTAAATTAGGACTCCTTGGACTTCTAGGTGACTCAACTATCGTCTCACTAGTCTGACTGGACTGACTCATGTAACATGACTCAATGGATTAGGACTCGTCCCTGTTGGGGTCCTATCATACCTGCTGCCCTTTTCAAATCAGTCTTGTCCTCAAGGCTGAACCTCCATGAACTCTGAAAACTTTATCTTCAACTCATCATAGGACTCCAAAGTAGTATCCTTAGAAGGTAGATTGGTCCACTATATCAATACTTCAATTAGAGGGTGTTTGTGGAGCATCATGATCCTACGATCTAATATAGCCTCCGGTTGAATCTAAACTTCTCTGTCAGTAGAGATGTCGGGTAGGTGATTTTGTGCCAATACATTTTCTCTTAGCTTCAATTCGAGGTATGAAATGTGAAAAACTAGATGTATCTTTGAGTTAACTGGTAGATCTAATCGATATGCAATGGCTCCAATATGCTCTAATATTTTGTAGCGTCCAAAAAAGTGAGTTGACAGCTTTATTGAGACTCGGGTCTTTACGGATGTTTACTTATATAGCTAAAGGCGAAGGAAGACCCAATTTCCTATGGTAAATTCTCTTTTAATCTTGTGTTTATTAGCTTACTATTTCATCCTTGCTTGGGTGGTTGTAAGGTTGTTTTTCAATAGTTGTAAAATTTTGTCCTTGTCAATTAGTTCCTTGTCTACCTGATCCACCTTTGATGTGCCGGCCATATATTTTATGATTGCTGGAGGAGGCTGACCATAGACAACTTCGAATGAAGTATTTTTAATAGATGAGTGATAGGTTATGTTGTACTACCATTCAGCCCAAGGAAGTCATTTAGTCTACTCTTTGGCCTGTCACTAATGAAACATCTAAGGTAGTTCTCTAAGCACTTGTTCACCACTTATGTTTGCTTATCGATTTATAGGTGATAAGATGTGCTCATCTTCAATAGTATGCCTTACAACTGAAAGAGCTCCATCTAAAATTTTCTAGTAAAAACCCTATCATGGTTACTTACAATAGAGCAAGGAATCCCATATAGTTTGGTTATATTTTCCATAAACATACGGGCAATACTAGAGGCAGTGTGGGGATTTCTAACAGCACAAAAGTGAGCATAATTTGTAAGGCTATCTACAACTACAAAGATAGTACCTTTCCCTTGAGATGATGGCAGCCCTTCATTGAAATCCATGGAGATGTTGGTCCAAGCTGTATCCGGAATAGGTAGAGGTTATAGCTTTCCTGGACATGTTATAGTTTCTCCCTTGTGCTGTTGGCATGTGTCACATTGGGCCACAAATTCTCTAATAATTTTTTTTCATGCCCTTCTAGTAAAAAATTTGGTGGACTCTTAGACAAGTGTGAAGGAATCTCGAATGTCCAGCCATAAGTGATGAGTGTAGCTCCTTTAGGATGGTGGCTTAGCAAGGAGAATGGGGCACCACCACGATTTGACCTTTGTACTATAGATCCTTCAAGTCCCAACTATAGTGCACAATTGAACCAGGGCTGGTTATAGTGCCTTGCAAGCCAATCACATGAGTGATGGCACGTGTGACACACTGCATGATCCTTTTTACTTATGATTATTATTGGTATATTCTAATATTATATTATTTATTGCATATATATATTATGATGTCCTTGTTTCTGTGCAATGGGAATCAGATCATGATGAGATCATAATAATAAGATCGATTTACTTTTAAATACAGATTCTAAATAATTCCAGTTATAGGTTACTCGAGAGGGACATCGAGATAACCGGACAGACTGATTTACTATATACCCGTCCATATGATGGAGGCTACTAGTCTCATAGCCACTTGTGTGGAGACACTAAGGATATAGTATAGGTGTTCATTGGAGATTAAGTTTACCGATTGATCTGCTTATGGAATGTCGTATGGTTAATGATACATAATGTCAGATAGTAATTTCATAGTCCCAGTTATGTATCTGGTCCTTAGACTTGAGACACCAATGATGTCTTGTTTGAGTACTCATTTCTTTGATGTTAGAATTACGGATTTGGAAAGTTTCATATATGGTACAACCGGTTATCAGGATTGGTAGCCAACCTTACAAAGGCAATTGAGTGTCGATAAAGGATCATCCACTCTGGGTATAGCGAAGAATATTTCATATGTACTTGCTCAGACAAATCCCTAGCCAAGGTCATTCATATTGAGAAAGGAGTTCTCCGGGAGAATCCGATTAGAGCGAGACTCAAAAGGATTTCAAATGTGACCTAACAATACTATGTCTAATAAATGATCTCTTAGGATATTAGTTGGATAAGGGATTATAGATATACGATAACTATAGACAGACAGGTCCGATGGATTTGATCCCCCTGTACCATCTGGAGACTATGGCATAGTGGCCTAGTACGTCAATAGTCGATGAGTCGAGTGAATTATTATGAAGATAATAATTCACTATATCATAAAAAGTTCTGATGGAGCGACTCATGGCCAGCTCGGTATCGGGCCTAAAGGGTCAAATACATATGGTGGATGCTTTAGTGATTAGAGGATTTGATGGAGATGTACTTAGCCTCTATTCTCATTAGATGAGACCCTACACTAATGAGCTCCTTGCATGTGGCCCAATTAGAGACCGAAGGAGATTATTGGATAGAGATCCAATAATGCAAAGTTAGTGGGTAATTGGATGGACATCCAATCCCCACTAAGGCCGGAACCCTATGGTTTTTGGTGGCTTTCTATAAATAGGAAGGTGGTTCATGGTTGATAGGCTGCAGCTTTGGCCACCCCCTCCTATTTTCCTCTCTCCCTCTATATAAGAGTTGCGAGATCTGATTGGAGGAGTTTCACTACAGAGATTCATCGTGTAGACCACTACAAAGGAGGACGCTTGATCGTTTTCATCCTTTTCATTTGGATCTAAAAAATAAGGATATACGATCTCCCTAGGTAATCAATCTCTCATATATCATGGTTTTTTTATTTTCTCACGACCTAATCTTTTGTATGATGATTTGATCCGCGTGGAAAATATATTTTTGTTTTGATCTTCCACTGCGTATGTGATGCTCCTATTGAGGTTTCCCAATAATAGTATCAGAGCTAAGGTTGTTCATGTAAAATTTGGTTTTAAACTACGTGTGATGAGATTGAATCACGTAGAACTATTCTACGTATTATTGCTGCATTTTCATAGCGAACGCAGCGAGGACAAGGGTAGCCGGCCACCTGCAAGGGCGCCCGGCTACAGCCAAGCCCCACTACAAGGGCAGCCGCTTGCAAAGGCGACCGCTCGCAGGAGCGATTGCCAGCAGGGGTACCGCCCGCACAAGGTGACATCGCCCACATTGTCACGGGCTTAACTGAATTTGCCTAAGCCATGTGGCACCCTAGCGGCACTCCCGAAAACTTAGCTGAAATTGCCTAAGTCGTAAAGCAACCTTGCCCACTGTTTCGGACTTAGCTGGGATTGCCTAAGTTATGAAATACCCAAAGCGTTATCTGTCCGCAAAGGGTCAGCCCTCTTACAACCTCCTAAGGTCCCGTAAGACCTGCAAAGAAGAAGTTGATTAACTTAGAAATGAGCAACAGACACGTCCCGACGTCTCGCAAAGTAGAAAGCTATATAAATAATTTGTCGAACACCTTGAGTGCAGTAGAAAAAAGAGAGAAAGAGAGCGAAACAGGACTTTGGAGGTTTGTAGGAATGGTCGCAAGTCTACAAACCATGGTTCCCAAGGTATCGGACGTAAGACAAGTTCAATTGTTAATGAAAGCCTACGCCCGACGATACCCGGAACCCCATCCACTGTACCTGGGGGGTTCTAAGGTGCTGAAATGGCTGACATTTTACACCGCTCAGAATAGATGTTGTGGCACATGAAAAAGACCCAAGGCTATTTTGGCTCCATGTAGTGAGCGATTATTTTGCAGCCTTCTACACTATTTTCGCTCACATTTCTTAGGTAAAAACACATAAACTCAAGGCAAAATAAGCTGTCAAACATATGTACAAACAAGAAAAAGCGACGAATGGTTCATGGAGCGAAGATGTTGTGGTTGAGCGACGACCGTTCATGACATTCTCCCCCACTTAAATTGTTGATGCCCTCATCGACGCTTGATGGTAGGCTTTGACGCGAGCTTCTTTATGTCATAAGGTGTCTTCTGGCTCCCAACTGGCTTCTGTTCAAGGAAGCTTTTGCCACTTCACTAAGTACTCAATTTGCTGTACTCCATTAGGTCGTTTTATCTTGCGATCCGCTAGAATAGTTTCAACTCGCTTCTCGTAAGAAACTCTAGTAAGGGGTAGTTGAGTTGAAACATTTTGAGAATCATCTTGTGGATCTGAGTGGTAGGCTTTCAAGTTGCTCCCTTGGAAGACATTATGAATTCTGAATCATGTTGGCAGTTACAATTTGTATGAGACATTACCTACTCTACTGATGATTGGGAAATGCCTTTCATATTTACGTACCAATCTTTTGTGCACTTTGTGCCTAAAGAACTAGAATGATACTAGTTGGAGCTTCACCAACACCATGTCACCAACTTTAAACTATTGTGGTCGCCTTCCCAAGTCTGCCCACTTCTTCATCTTTTTGGCCGCCTTCTCCAAGTAAGCCCGCGTAATATCTGCATTGCGATGTCATTCCTTTGTGAAGTGATAGGCCGATGGGCTACTCCCTGTATAACCAATAACCAGGGTGTGAGGAGTTAATGGCTGTTGTCCTGTAATAATCTCAAAGGGGCTCTTGTTGGATGTAGAGCTCTACTACAAGTTGTAGGAGAATTGGGCGATGTCTAACAGCTTCACCCAATCTCTGTGGTTGGCACTCATGTAGTGCCCGAGATATTGCTACAAGAGTGAGTTAATTCTTTCTGTTTGGCCATCCATTTAGGGGTGGAGGCTTATAGAGAAGTATAATTTAGATCCCAACAACTTGAACAGCTCGGTCCAGAATCATCCCAAGAATCGAGAATCTCGATCACTAATGATGTTGTGTGGGACTCCCTAATACTTCACCACATTCTTCATCATCAACTTAGCCACCTCCTCTGCTAAGCAATGTAGGGGTGCAATAACGAATGTTGCATATTTTGAAAATCGATCAACTACCATGAGTATCAATCCAAGTCCCCCTACTACAGGTAAGCTTGATATGAAGTCCAAGGAAATGCTCTCCCATGACCTTTCTGGTACGGGCAGCGGCTCCAAAAGTCCCACTGGCTTTTGTTGCTCTACCTTGTCCTATTAACAAGTAAGGTATGTTCGAACATATTCCTCTACATCTGTCCTCATTTTTGGCCAATAAAAGGCTCTCTCCACCAGAGCCATTGTTTGGTGGATACCCAGATGTCCAGCCCAAAGGGAATCGTGACACTCTTTCAAGAGTTCACACCTCAAGTTATCCGCTTGTGAAATATAAACTCTGTTCTCCTTAGTGTAGATGAGTCCCTCCTGGACCCAAAATCATCGCGCCTTACCCTCTTTGATGAGTTGCATCATAGTTACTGCCTAAGGATCTCGGTATAGCCCATCCCTGATCCTGGAAATGAAGTTAGAGTGCAATTGACTTATTTGGCCTCCGCCCTCTAATTGTATAGTATTCACTAACTCTACTTCTGACTCAATGCATCAGCTATGACATTTGCCTTTCCAGGCTTATACTCTATTACCACGTCGAACTCAGCCAAGAAGTCCTGCTATCGTGCTTGCTTTGGGGAGAGTTTCTTTTGAGTTTAGAAGTAACTCAATGCGACATTATCTGTCCTTAGTACAAATAGTGCTCCCAGAAAGTAGTATCGCCACACTCACAGATCGTGGACCACCACTGTTATCTTCTTCTCATGCACAGGACATCGTCGCTCGGTCTCATTGAGTTTGTGACTCTCATAAACCACCGGATGACCCTTTTGCATAAGAACTCCTCCAATAGCAAAATTAGAAGCATCTGTATAGATTTTAAAAGACTTCCCATAGTCTGATAATCAGAGTACAGGTTCCTCCAACACAACAACCTTTATGTCTTGAAATGCCACCTCACATTTGTCCGACCATCTCCAGGGCTGCTCCTTCTTTAGCAACCTCGTCAATGGAGCTGCGCGCTTCGAATATCCAGCTATGAAGTGTCGATAACAATTGACGAACCCAAGGAAGGATCTCAACTCTGGCACCTTCTTTGGTGTTCATCAGTCCACCACAGCTTGCACCTTAGACTGGTCCATTCAGATGGAACCATTACCAATTCGATGCCCCAAGAATAAAATCTCCATTTGGGCAAAGTATCACTTTTCCCTCTTCACAAACAAGGTGTTCTCCCTGAGAACTTTGAAAATTATTTAGAGGTGTCTAACATACTTCTCAAGTGGTTGGCTATAGATGATGATATCATCTAAGTACACGACCACAAACTTATCTAGATACTCCTTGAACAACTAGTTCATTAGAGTGCAGAATGTGGTCAAAGCATTGGTTAAGCCGAAAGGCATCACCAAGAACTCGAATGCTCTATACCTAGTCACACAAGTAGTCTTCGCCTCATCATCTTCTGCGATGCACACCTGTGAATACCCCGACCGAAGGTCGAGTTTGGAGAAGTGCTTTATCTTGCCCAATTGATCGAACAAGTCTGTGATGAGCGGGATAGGGTACTTGTTCTTCACCGTCATCTTGTTAAGGGCTTGATAATCAATGCATAATCGGAGGCTCCCATCTTGTTTCTTTTGGAAGAGGACTAGGACTCTGAAAGGTGCTTTTGAACTATGGATGAGACCACCGCTTAGCAGTTCATCTAACTACTTCCTCAGTTTTGCCAACTTCGGAGGGGCCATGCGGTATGGTGGTCTCGCTGGAGGCTTAACTCCTGGCTCCAGCTCAATTCGATGATCCACGCCTCTGCATGGTGGTAGGGTCCTCGGCAACTCTATTAGCATCACATCTAAGGACTCCTTCAGGATGTTTGTCGTAATAGCAGGTTCCTGAATGGCCTCCCCGTCAAGTGTCTCTAGCTTCATAGTAGCTACAAAGGTTGATTCACCTTTTCGCACCCCTTTCTTCAATTATAAAGCCAATATTTGTTGTAGGTTCTTGGTTCCTCCTCAAGAAACTGGAACCATACAGGGATCGTCGCCTCCCATTAGACACATGAAGTTCAGGAACGGTACTGGCACCAACTTGACTGCGTGCATAAACTTCATTCCAAAAATCACTTGAAAGTCATCAAATTAAAGGCACCGCCATCAAGTTTGTGTTCCTGCTCCATGTCCCGATCTTGATAGGGACCCCCTTTGCTCGTTCGGAGATTCGCTTGGCCTCCGAGTTCACCGCCTTCATACGACTTGGGCTCTTCTCCAAGATTAATCCCAATAGCTTAGCTTCACGATCGGCAATAACATTATGGGTCGCGCCCGTGTCCATCGTTGCACGGGTTGTTCGGCCATTAAGCTTGATGTCCACATATATCAACTCGCTACTTCTTGCCTTTGGTGGCCTTGCCTTTGTGTTCTCCCCCACTTGACCTTGCAACACATTCAACAAATGTATTGCTCCCATCCTGGGTCCTTATAATCCCTCACTATCGCTACTGGAGTCAGAACTGCTCGAACTAAGGGCGATAGGTTTGCCCTTGTCTGACTTATGGGGCAGAATCATTGCCGTTAAAGCATTGAGTGTCTGTTTTTGCGGGCACTCCCTCACCATGTGTGGTTCTCCACACAAGAAGCATCCACTAGACATTGGGACTCTACTTTTTGAGCCTGGTCCCTTGTGAAAATTCTTCTTCTTTTGCTCGCCCCCAGACACCTTCGCTTGAGAGTATTTAGATGGGCGATTTTTCAAAGATTGTTTCTTCTTTCTTGAATCCTCTGAAGAAACAAAGTCAATTAGCCTTTTTGTAGCTACAATTGTCCCAACTACGTCAGTGACATTCCTCCGATGTAGTTCTTATTGTGCCCATGGCCTTAATCCATCGAGGAAGCTGAATAGCTTGTATTTCTCAGACATGTCCTGTATATCCAGCATCAGTGCTGAAAATTATTTCACATAGTCTCGGATTATTGTATTTTGGCAGAGTTGTCTCAGTTTCCTTCTTGCGACAAACTCTGTGTTCTCGGGCAAGAACTGAGTTCTCAACTCTCGCTTCAAGTCTCCCCATGTATCCACTCGTTATTGGCCTTGCTGGATCTCTTCCCAACGGGTTCACCACTAAAGTTTTGCATCCCCATTCAGATACATTGTTGCTATAGTAACTTTGGTCTCTTCAGAATCGAGCCTTGTAGCACGAAAATACTATTCCATGTCAAATAAGAAATTTTCAAGCTCTTTGGCATCCCTAGCACCTCCGTAGCACTACAGCTCCAGTGCCCTGAAGTTTTATGGTGGCACAACGTGGGTATTATTCCCTCCCACATCAAGAGTCCTTGTTAACACTATCACCTTAGTCATGAGTTCCACCACAACTTCATGTAGATGTCGTACAGAATCTTTGGTGTTCTCTATCAGTTGATCAATCAGGGATTCAACTTTCTCGATCCAAGATTCAGCTTCTTCTTACGAGCTCTCTATCCCAAGTAGCCTTCGCGTGCTTTGGTAGAGTTCCTCCACGCTCACTTCAAGAATATCAAGGCGGGTCTCTGTCATTATAATTCTCTCCTTGTGGCTCTTTTTCCCGGTTGGCGCTCCAGATGGTGCCTCATCCTCTCATGGAGAATACCCAACTTCACGCTTATCTTATTCACTGTAGCACTCCAAATGAGCGGCTCCCACAATTTGTGAGCGAGTTTGCACTTGCAGCCCACTTGCGGCTGCTTGGAGCAAGGGTTCGGCTTGCCCCATCTTGCTCGATTCACCATGATGTTTCACCATGGTAAGATTGTGAATCTTCTTCACTGTTCATTTGAATTGCTTGCCTGCTCTAATACCATACCGTCACGGACTTGGCTGAATTTGCTTAAGTCGTACAGCACCCTAGCGGCACTCCCGAAGACTTAGCTGAAATTGGCTAAGTCGTAAAGCAACTTTGCCCACTGTTCCGGCCTTAGTTGGGATTGCCTAAGCCATGAAACGCCCGAAGTGTTATCTATTCGCAAATAGTCAACCCTCTTATAACCTCTTAAGGTCCCGTAGGACTTGCATAGAAGAAGTTGATTAACTTATAAACGAGCGACGGACACGTCTCGGCATCTCACAAAGCGGAAAGCTATACAAGCAATTTGTTGAACACCTTGAGTGCAGTAGAGAAAAGAGAGAAAAAGAGTGAAACAAGACTTTAGATGGTTATAGGAATGGTCGCAAGTCCATAAATGATGATTCCCAAGTTATCGGACGTAAGACAAGTTCAATTATTGATGAAAGCCTATGCTCAACATATACCCGGAACCCCATCCAGCCCGATGTCACCTGAGGGGTTCCAAGGTGCTGAAATGGCTGACATTTTGCACCACTCAGAATGGATGCCATGACACATGAAAAAGACCCAAAAATAGGATTGTTTTGGGCTATTTTGGCTCAGCGTAGCGAGCGATCATTTTGCAGCCTTCTATACTACTTTTGCTCATATTTCTTAGGTAAAAACACATAAACTTAAGACAAAACGAGCTGCTAAACATCTGTACAAACAAGAAAAAGTGACGAATGGTTCATGGAGTAAAGATGTTGCGATTGAACAATGACCGTTCGTGACAACATGGAGGGGCTACCACCTTCGTAGGGGCGGCGGGTGGCGCAGCGAGGTCAAGGGCTAGGATTAGGGCATTCATTTAGGGAAAATAATGATTATACCCCTCGAAATTGAAGAAATCTTAATATCTATCCTTTTGTCTCGAATTCTCAAAATACCCTCAATAATTTTGAAAATTCTATATAATTCTAAAAATGCCCTTGACAATTCTGAAAATGCCCTTGATAATTCTGAAAATTTAGAGCATATCCTGATTTTTAGAAAAATAATTAATTAAATAGTTTAATTAATTATTATATATCTAGTAATCCTATATGTGATGTGATCTACATATGATGTATGATGTGGATGGACAATTATGAGCCATGTATTGTGATGTGTATAATTATGATGATGATTATTATTGTTAGGGCTTGCAAGCCTCCATTTTTCTCTTTTATTATTGGGCCTACGTGCCTGTAATTATTTTATAATTACATGGAGAGACGCGGTGAGAGCGTATAGGTGATAGCGGGACCCACAATGCCATGGCGGGAGATCACGATGCATGGTGATGCGACAAGGATCTGACGAAACCGATGATGATATGATCACAATGGATGGAGATACACCAATATGCACATAGATCCTATTGTGAGTAATCAAGCCCGTTGGCTCGAACTTAATCATATTAGATGACAGCTCATGATAATCGGTGTGGCTTGCATATGTGATGTGTTATACACCTAATATATATATATATATATATATATATATATATATATGCATGTGATGTAGATATATATTAAATATGTATGTGTATGACATGATATATTAGGAGACCGATACGAAATAAAAACCCCTCCTACGATAATATTAAGTTGGTAAGCGTGAGGTAATAGATTGACTCACGTAGCCTTCCATCATTATAGGAAGAAATTAAATCACAATATAGGTTGAGTTGGTCGAGTCCCTCGAGGCTCACCTATCTACGTAATCGAGATCTTGCCTATGATATAGATATGTCACTGGTGATTTGAGGACATGATATGCTTGGTTGAATCCCTTGAGGGTATATTATCAAATCATACTCATCTTGTAATAATGGTGATAACTTAACTAAACAGAATGATTAGTCGAGTTCCTCGAGATCATGATGGTTCAGAGGCCAAACACGATAGAAATCACAAAGAGTTATGATTGACAAGAGTTGCCTACCTTTTGGGCTTAGTGTAATCGATCGAGTCTCTTGATGTTGCATTAAGATGTCAATTGGATCCTGATCCCCACTAGGAGTCTGTCGAAGATTCTATCTTATGTGTTGAGGGTGTTATGTGATTTGCTAGGAAAATAGTGAGAGTATATTAAGATAGAAGTCCATTTTCTATAAAATCTGCATATTATTTATTGTGCTATATCTTGTTTATTAGAAATATGTCGCTCGAAACCCCATGTGTGGCATATTTGATGCTAACCATCTCATTGATCCTAACTACACGGATTGATTTAATAATTTAAGAATTATTCTCACAATGAAGAAAATCATGTACGTCCTTGATATAATTGTGTCTGCACTGGAAGAAGAGACAAGAGAAAATGAGATCGCTTGCTATTGACGTATATAGATGATTCCACATTAGCAAAATGTTATATGTTAGCCTCCATAACTCCTAAGTTACATAGGCAACATGAGAGCATGGATGTAAATTCTATCATTCTTTATCTCTGCCAGCTATTTAAGAAATAGGAAAGAACTTAAAGATATGAGATATCTAAGAGACTCTTCAAAGCCAAGATAACAGAAGGGACATTGGTTGAGAACTATGTCCTAAAGATGATAGAGTAGATCGAGAAACTCACAAATCTAGGAATAGTCCTAAAGGATAACTTGTGCATTTATCTAATACTTCAGTCCCTGCCAAATTTACTTTTTTACTTCATCATGAATTTTAACATAAGCAAGTTTGAGGTGACTCTCCCTGAGCTCCTCAATATATTGAAGGAAGCTGAGAGTACCATTAAGAAAGAGAAGTTAGTACTCTATATTGGTGAGACTAATGAGAAAAGGAAGGCCATTAAGACCCTTAAGAAGGGCCAAGGTAAGGTAAAGGTTGCAAAAAAAAAAAACCCGGTAAAAGACAAATGACGATACTTCCACTATGGCCAAGATGGGCATTGGAAGAGGAATTGTAAGGACTATCTTACAGATAAGGTGAAACAGAAGCTTGGAGAAGCTTCAAGTATATTCATGATAAGTCTCCACTTGTTAGGTTTTTATGATAACACATGGGTATTGGATATCAGGACTGCTTATTATATCTGTAATTCATTGCAGATTCTAGCAAGACCTAGGAGATTGGATAGAGGCGAGATGGATCTCAAGATGGGCAATGAAGCAAGAGTTGCTATAGTTGCCGTTGGGGAGGTCACCCTACATCTGCCTGGTGGAGCTATCATTACATTGGATGCATACTATTTTGTTCCCTCTATTATCAAAAATATTATATACATCTCTTATTTAACAATTAGTTGATATAAATTAGTTTTTGAGAATAATAGTTATTTAATAGTTATGGATGATGAGATCATCACTAGAGGGACACTGATAAATGACTTGTATGTATTATACACTTCTCCATATATTATGAATATAAATACGTCTAAGAGAAAAGAGATGAGATGAACAATGCATACCTATGACATTATAGGCTAGGTCATATACATGAGGGAAGGATTCAGAAGTTACTGAAAGATGGATACTTAGATCCATTTAACTATGAATCATATGCAACTTCGAACCTTGACTTCATGGGAAAATGACCAACTTTCCTTTTAGTGGAACTGGAGAGAGAGCCACTGAGTTATTAGAACTCATACATAGTGATATATATAGTCCCATGTCAACTCGGGCTATAAGCGGTTACTTATACTTTATTACATTCACTGATGATTTCTCTAAGTATAGACACGTATACTTGATGAAGTACAAGTCTGAGGCCTTTGAGAAATTTAAGGAATATAAGAATGAAGTAGAGAATCAGATTGGAAAGAGTATTAAGACTCTTCGATTAGATTGAGGAAGTGAATACTTAAGTACGGAGTTCATCCAATTCCTCAGGGACCATGGGATTTTATCCCAATAAATACTTCCATATACACCTCAGCTCAATGGTGTATTAGAAAGGATGAATTACATGCTGTTAGACATGATATGATCTATGATGAGTTTCACTGACCTACCCATCTTATTATAGGAATATGCCCTAGAGACCGCAGCTTACCTTCTAAATAGAGTTCTATCAAAGTTGGTAGTGTCTACACCATATAAGATATTGAGAAGAAAGAAGCCTGATCTTAAGATGGTTAAGATTTGGGGTTATCCTGTCCATATTAAAAGACACAATGCCAACAAATTAGAATCAAAGACAGAATGGTGCAAGTTTGTGGGATACCCCAAGGAAACTTATGGGTACTATTTCAATCATCCCAAGGACCATAAGGTCTTTATTACCAAGAGGGCTATGTTTCTTGAGAAGGAACACATTTTTGGTGGAAACAATGGGAGTAAGATAGAGTTGAGCGAGGTTGGAGAACCCAGCTCAAGCACCGTTCCAGATCTGAAGTCTGTTCATGTACCTAGCATATAAGTTCCAACGTTGCATCAGTCTAGCAGAGTATCTCACCCTCCTAAAAGATATGTGGGACATCTTAATGGAGAAAACTCCTAGGATATTGATCTCAGACCTACGAGGAGGCTATTATGAGTATAGACTCTGGGAAATGATAATAAGCCATGAATTCTGTGATGGATTCCATGTACTCTAACAAGGTTTGAAACCTTGTGGATGCACTTGAGGGTGTCATACCCATCGGTTGCAAATTGATCTTCAAGAAGAAAATCAGAGTGAATGGAAATATGGTGACCTATAAGACAAGGCTGATAGCTAAAGGATATCATCAAAGGCAAGGGGTTAACTATGACAAAACCTTTTCTCCTATAGCTATGCTTAAATCTATCAAAATTATTTTAGCCATTGCAGCACACTATGACCATGAGATCTGATAGATGGATGTGAAAATGATGTTTCCTCAATGACAATCTCGAGGAGGAGGTGTATATGAAACAACCAAAGGGATTCATATCTAAAGAGAGTCCAGATAAAGTGTACAGATTGCTTAGATCCATTTATGCATTAAAGCAAGCTTTCCGAAGTTGGAACATAAGATTTGATGAGGCAATAAGATCTTATGACTTCATTAAAAATGAAGATGAGCCTTATGTGTATAGGAAGGTAAGTGACAGCACTATCATTTTCTTGGTGTTGTATATAGATGACATCCTAATCATTAGGAATGATGTATGGATTCTCTCTATAGTAAAGGTTGAACTATCTATAAACTTTTCCATAAAGGACTTAGGGGAAGCATCCTATATTTTGAAGATCTGGATCTATAGAGATAGATCCAAGAGGATGCTTGACTTATCCTAGTCTAGGTACATAGACTCCATTATCAAAAGATTTGACATGGAGAATTCCAAGAGAGGTCTTATATCGATAAGAAATAGAATATCAAGAGTATATCCCCAAAGAATCCAGAAGAAAGGATAGACATGGATATGCTACCATATTGTCACGGACAACAATATAAACAAGGTGTTCGATGAATTGCTTGTGTTAGTCTGTGTCCTTCGGTTTAGGTACACATCTTATACAATAAGAAGAGGGCTTGCAGTAGGCTTAGCAGCCCTAGTTTGATTTGCTTTATGGCCAAGTTTGGCTTGTAAATACAAGTATGTCTTATAAGCACTTGTGGGAACTTCGGTCTATAATGGACCATTATCCTTTGTGTGCAACCTCTCTGAGTTTGTAATGTCCATGGGTGTAATTTTTATTTGGCTTTATAAAGTGTTTTCTTGAGCAGTTGATTGTGGATCCTGTGGGAATTACTTCTTCTAACCCATTTTCTCTTTTGTAAGTCTAAGGAACTCTAGGAGATCTCAGGGAGGGTTGACCTTTGCAGACGGACACGCATGGGTACCGCACGGCTTAGGCAAAATCAGCTAAGCCCGTGATAATGTGGTATCAGAGCGGGACAAGCATACGTAGAAACACTTGTCATACAAACGTGGGGGACCTAGCTAGGCTGTGTGGAGGACAGCCAGCACATGCAACTATTTGGGGAAAACGGACATTGAGATGTAGGGAAAGGAGTCGCTCAAAGGAGCGGACATCCTGGTTTGGCATTCAGGGAATAGCCAGCCCCTTTGCGTGAGAGGCTCCACGAGGACAAGCAAGCAAAGAAGAATGCGTAGCACACAAAGATTAGGATGGTTAAGTTCGAGATATAGCTCAACGTTGGCAACCAAACTTACCGGTGCTCAAGGCAAAGCAGGGCACTTGGTGAAAGATGAGACCATGCAAGGTGGGAGGTGTTGTGTAACGACCGAAAGAGTTATGCAAAGCTCATAGAGGTGAGGGGAATTGCTAACTCGAAGGATCTGAAACTCATACAAGGGCTTGTACACGGATGACGAAGTGTTCGTGGCCATCCCAAGGCGCGATCAGAACTCATCGCCATGGAGCATCAGAACTTTCTCTTCGATATGGAAAGGATATGTCCATAGGCGGCTGAAATGTGCAATAAATTCAGCACGTTGCTAGACCTTGAAGGGTGCAGTGGAGACTGTATTGGAGAAGGGTCGCAATCTAGCAAGTACATTTGCAAGGGCAGAACAAGGCACAAGTTGTTTAGCAAGATGAAGTAGTCCAAAGGGGATGGTGGTCTCCGAAACTTTCAGTGGGAAGTATGTAAAGAGAAAAGTTGCTCCAGCATGATAGATATCCAGGAGGGATAAGTCCTAGTTCTCTAGTGGGAGAATTATGTGCAACGGACTACACATATTGAGGAAGAGTTCCTCAAGACTATATCTCCACAAAGCTCAACGGACTGAGTGAGCAACGAAGAGTCGTCGCATGATCTCGAAGGAGGTAATGCATTGGTGGATGCATTTCGAGATCAAGTGGGGGAGCAATCCAAGGCAACATCATATGAAGGCACACTTAGAGTCGATACAAAAATCGAACTCAACAGAGGGCTGACCCGTGGAATGGTGGACGTGAGGGCCACTATCAACTCAATGCAAATCAAGGAGCGGAGCGACTTGGGTGGAACTCGGTGAAGTATCCAAGCCGCATGAAGGGAGTCAACATAGAAGATGGAACATGGAGCGGAGGCATGGAGCTTTCCTTGGACAGAGGTCAAAGGCATGAACTCTTATAGAGGCAAGAGTGGGATCATGTCGTTCCATGAGTTCTTCATTCTGATGGGACAGACTTATTTTGCATGGTGCCAAAGATGAAGGGAGCTTCGAGGCACATGCAAGCTACCTCAGAGATGCATTTGATGGAGTAACTAAGGTGATTCAACTTGCGGAGGCAAAGTTGGGATCAGGAGACCTTAGTACGGGGCAAGAGGATGTAGAGGCGGGTACTCTTGAAGAATATACCACAGTATTACCATTCAAGTTGTTAGGAACAAGTGGTGCATAGCAAGATTGTGTTGGTAGGGGATAAAGGCCTAAGATCCAGACAATGGTGCACCAACTCTAACGAAGTCAGGGGACTTCAGGAGCTACTAGGCGACGGACTGTCATAGAGCTATGTTTCGTCTAGGTGTGACCCAAGAGTGGGTGGACGAAGGGGAATTACCAAGGGAGCAAACTAAAAATCGGAGATGGTGGAGGCCCTACGATGTGTTGGCAGAGGCCACAGGTGGAGAAGTCATAGTCCGAGTTCATCACACGAGAATCTGTATGCAACGGAGATGTCACCAGGAGACGACATGGTGCAGTGGATCATGGTGGAATAGTTCATGGCAATGCAATATAGGCAATCTTGTCCAGTGAAGGACAAGATCATGTAGAGGTATGATCAGGAGTTATTGGGAGCTCCACTTTGGTGTACAACACAACAAGAAGAAGGGCTATAGATTCAAGGAGTGAATGTCATAGTACCGTAGAGGTATGTCTTCGTGTGTGTATCGAATCTTGCATTAGATGAACGTCTTAGTCATCAGCGTATAGGAGCTGTATACCACCGAGGAAGAAGTCCAAGTGCAAGTACCAGTGAGTCCCATAGAGGGGGACGTGATTATGTGGATGATCAGGAGCTACTGGGAGCTCCACTTCGGTGAACAATGCAACGGCAAGAAGGGCTGTGGATTCAAGGAGTGAATGTCACAGTACCGCTGAGGCGGGTCTTCCGTGTGTATGCATCGAAGCTTGCATCAGATGAAAGCTTTGGTCGTCAGCATATGGGGGCTGTGTACCACCGAGGGAGTAGTCGGATTGCAAGTACCAATGAGTCCCATGGAGGGGACTTGATTATACTAAGGTATAATTGGAGCAGCTGGAGAGTTAGACTGCTTCAGTGCTCATATTCGCTTAAGGGAGCCCGTCAAGTCAGAGGACAAGGCCGAGTAAGCGAACGTTGCTACCGAGGAAGCTAAGGAGAACAGAATTGGCATGACCCCCACAACAAGATGGCGGAGGCCATGCATGAGAGTTGCAGTCTATCTTTCCATCGACTAAGGAGAACTGCTAGGAGGATACAGTGGTATCGAAGCAGGTGGTCGAAAGGGGCGAGGAAGCGACGATGAGTCCAGTAGGGCTCAGCCACCCAAAAGCAAAGCGTCTGTTAGAAATGTGGACTCGGAGGAGCACCACTGTGCCACAGAGTCAGATCTACCGATTGCGAAGGAAGGGATGAAGATGCAAGATAACGGATAGTAGTGCTATGGGCTTGGCAGCACCATGGTATCGCAGATGCGGGACTTCCGTGGAGTCATCGATCCCTTGCTCTTATGAAGGGAGAGCATTGATCGTAAAAGGGGCCGAGGAGGTGGAGAATGTAAAGGCAAACTCCAAGTACCAAGACAGGACAGAAGGGCAAAGGCCAAGAAACTTCATAAGACCGATGTCGATGGGTTCTCATCAAGATAGCTGAAATTAAGGGACTTCGGATTGATGCAGGAGTGCTCGACCAAGGAATGAAGTAGGCAGTACACGACATTGTACCTTTCTACTCAAGAGGAGTAGGCGGCAAAGGTGATGGAGAAGACGGTACAATCCCATAGGCAACTAGATCTATCAAAGACTTACTTCAAGTTGGAGGACTCCAAGTTAGAGGACTCCAAGTTGGGGTAAACCTTTTGCTCTTTTTGAGCAAAACTTCTTGCATTCCAGAAGTTTAATAGCAGTGAGAAGGCAAATCACAGTAGCTAACTCAACGCAAGGAGTGCAAACACTTCAAGTGCTTCAGAAGTGTGAGTAAAGAGTGGACAAATATTAGTAACCAGCTCAATGCATGAAGTACAAACTCAAGGAGGCAGGCAAAATCGAGTAACCTTTGCCTTCGAAACTCGAATGAATGGGCGAAACTGAGTACTCCAATTCTCTTAACTCGAGGAGGTGAGCGAAGCCAAGTAACCTTACCTTCTCAACTACGAAGAGAATGGGTGAAGTAAAGTATCTCAGTTCTCTTACTTATCTAGTAGGGAGGCTTTGCACAAGTTCAGTGACCCTTCAAAGAAAGCTTATAAAAGATAATAGTTGTCAAATCCTCACCATTGGTGATGAGTACTACTGAGAGTAGATTTTTCATTTTATTTTCCAATTGACTAATCGAAAGCGGGAGTGGTGCGAACATACTTGGAAGTGACAACTAATAGTAGAAGAAGGTTCAATGGGCAAACATTATGGAGGAAGGACCTTAAAAACTTTAAAGTCTGCGAGGCGATGCTCGTTAAAGCTCCAACAAGTATCTACCCAGTTCAAGCAATATGAGTATACTGGGATACTGGCGCATAATAATGCAGGTCTTTTCCTTCATGAGAGGGATCTACGAGAACCAATAAGGATCAGCACAACTCAACCAACCCCACACCAGATTCAGTCATTGGTGAGTTGAAGCAGCATGGTGGATCAGAGTTTGATAACTCAACAATAGTGGCGGAGAGCGGCTATGAGCCAAAGGGGCGTGTTGCAGTCAAAGCAGAAGATTGAAGATTCAACAGAATATGAGGAGATGCAGCATCTATAATGGCTTTGACGAGGACGTCGAAGGAATAAGTGGGAGAGAATATCACAGACAATAATGTAAACAAGGTGTTCGATGAAATGCTTGTGTTAGTCCATATCCTTCGATTTAGGTACATATCTTATACAACAAGAAGCAGGCTTGCAATAGGCTTAGCAGCCCTAGTTTGATTTGCTTTATGGCCAAGTTTGGCTTGTAAATACAAGTGTCTTATAAGCACTTGTGGGGACTTCGGTTTGTAATGGACCATTATCCTTTGTATGCAACCTCTCTGAGTTTGTAATGTCCATGGGTGTAATTTGTATTTGGCTTTATAAATTATTTTCTTAAGCAGTTGCTTGTGGATCCCGTGGGAATTGCATCTTCTGGCCCGTTTTCTCTTTTGCAAGTCTAAGGGACTCTAGGAGATCTCGGGGAGGGCTGACCTTTGCGGATGGACATGCATGGGTGCCGCACAGCTTAGGCAAAATCAGCTAAGCCCGTGACAATATGCCTTAGCAGTAGGGTCTATCATGCATGTTATTCTATGTACCGAGCCTAATATAACATATGTTATGAGTGTCACGAGCAGGTATCAGGCGGATCCAGGTTTAGAACACTAGAAGACATTAAAATGTATCCTTAAGTACTTAAGAAGGACTAAGGATCTTTTACTAGTATATGAAGGAGGTAGCCTTTAGGTTGAGGGCTATATAAACTCGAGTTTCCAGTCTGACATTGATGATAATAAGTCAAACTCAGGGTATATTTTCATCCTGAATGGAAGAGCAGTAAGCTGGAAGAGTTCTAAGCAAGATATTACTGTTGACTCGACCACAAAGATAGAATGCATTACTGCAGCAGAAGTAGTAAACAAGCACCATTCCAGATCCCAAGTCTGTTCAGGTACCTAGCACATAAGTTCCAACTTTGCATAGGTCTAGTAGAGTATATCACTCTCCTGAAAGATATGTGAGACATCTTAATGGAGAAGACTCCTAGGATATTTATCTTAGACCTACGAGGAGGCTATTATGAGTATTAGACTCCGGGAAATAATAATAAATCATGAATTCTATGATGGATTCCATGTACTCTAACAAGGTTTGAAACCTTGTGGATGCACCTAAGGGTGTCATACCCATCGGCTGCAAATTGATCTTCAAGAAGAAGATCAGAGTGAATGGAAATGTGGTGACCTATAAGGCAATGCTGATAGCTAAAGGATATTATCAAAGGTAAAGGGTTAACTATGACAAAACATTTTCTCCTATAGCCATGCTTAAATCCATCAAAATTATTTTGTCCATTGCAGCACACTATGACCATGAGATCTGATAGATGGATGTGAAAATGATGTTTTCTCAATGACAATCTCGAGGAGGAGGTGTATATGATATAACCAGAGGGATTCATATCTAGAGAGAGTCCAGATAAAGTGTATAGATTGCTTAGATCCATTTATGCATTGAAGCAAGCTTTCCGAAGTTGGAACATAAGATTTGATGAGGGAATCAGATCTTATGACTTCATTAAGAATGAAGATGAGCCTTGTGTGTATTTGAAGGTAAGTGAGAGCACTATCATTTTCTTGGTGTTGTATATGGATGACATCCTAATCATTAGGAATGATGTATGGATTCTCTCTATAGTAAAGGCTGGACTATCTAGAAACTTTCCCATAAAGGACTTAGGGGAAGCATCCTATATTTTGAAGATCCGGATCTATAGAGATAGATCCAAGAGGATATTTGGCTTATCCTAGTCTAGGTACATAGACTCCATTATCAAAAGATTTGGCATGGAGAATTCCAAGAGAGGTCTCATATTGATAAGAAATGGAATATCAAGAGTATATCCCTAAAGAATCCGAAAGAAAGGAAAGACATGGATATGCTACCATATGCCTCAGTGGTAGGGTCTATCATACATGCTATGCTATGTACCAGGCCTGATATAACATGTGTTATGAGTGTCACGAGTAGGTATCAGGCGGATCCAGGTTTAGAACACTAGAAGGCATTAAAGCGTATCCTTAAGTACTTAAGAAGGACTAAGGATCTTTTACTAGTATGTGGAGGTGGTAGTCTTTAGGTTGAGGGCTATACAGACTCGAGTTTCCAGTCTGACATTAACGATAACAAGTCAAACTCAGGGTATATTTTCATCCTGAATGGAAGAGCAGTAAGCTGAAAGAGTTCTAAGCAAGATACTACTGTTGACTCGACCACAGAGGTAGAATGCTTTACTGTAGTAGAAGCAGTAAAAGAAGGGGTGTGGGTGAAGAAGTTCATCAGAGATTTGGGAGTCATACCGAGCAGCATAGAGCTAATTCTCATATACTAAGACAGTGATAGGGTGATAGCTCTAGCAAGAGAACCTAGGTCTCATCATAATTATTATGAGGAGGTTCTACTTAATTAGAGAGATCATAGCCCGAAAATATATAACAATTGGAAAGAGTTCTATCCAAAGATAACATTACAGATCCACTAACAAAGCTGCTAGCTCAGATTGTATTTGAGCGTCATAGGGGTCTGATGGTGATCAAACACATAGGTGATTGGCTTTAGGTCAAGTGGGAGATTGCTGGTTACAGGTACCCTATAAGCCAATCACGTGAGTAATGGCATATGTGACACGCTGCACGATCTTTTTTGCTTATGATTATTATTGGCATATTCTCACATTATATTATTTATTACATATATATATTGTGATGTCCTTGATTCTGTGTAATGAAAATCAGATTATGATGAGATTATAATAATGAGATCGATTCACCTTTAAGTACAGATCCCAAATAATCCCGATCATATATTACTCGAGAGGGACATCGAGATAACCGAACAAAGTAGTGTACTATATACCCATTTATATGATAGAGGCGGCTGGTCATATAGCCACTTGTGTGGAAACACTAAGGATATAGTATAGGTGGTCATTGGAGAATAAGTCCACTGATTGATCCGCTTATGGAATGTTGTATAGTTAATGATACCTAATGTTAGACTACGATTCCATAATCCCAATTGTGTATTTAGTCCTTAGACATGAGACACTAAGGATGCCTTATTTGAGTACTCCTTTCTTTGATGTCGGACTTACAGGTTTGAAAAGTTTTAGATCTGATATAATTGATTATCGAGATTAGTAACCAGCCTTACGAAGGTAATTGAGTGTCAATAAAGGATCATCCACTCTCGATATCACGAGAATAATATCTTATATGTGCTTGCTCAGACAAATCCTTAGCCAAAGTCCTTCAGATTGAGAGAGAAGGAGTTCTCCGGGAGAATCTGATTAGAGCAAGACTCAGACAGATTTCATTTGTGACCTGACAGTACCATATCCAATATATAATCTCTAAAATATTAGTTAGATAAGGGATTATAGATACATGATAATTATGGACAGATAAGTCCAATTGATTTAATTCCCTTGTACAATCTGGTGATTATGACGCAATGGCCTAGTACGTCCATAGTTGATGAGTTGAGTGAATTATTATGGAGATAATATTTCACTATATCAGAAGGAGTTCTAATGGGAGCGACTCATGAACAACTCGATATCAGGCCTAGAGGGTTGAACACATATGGTGGATGCTTCAAGGAATAAAGGATTGATGAAAATCTAATTAGTCCTTATTCTTATTAGATGAGACCTTGCACTGATGGACTCCTTGCATGAGGCCCAATTAGAGGCCAAAGGAGATTATTGGATAGAGATCTAATAATGTAAGGTTAGTGGGTAATTGGATGAATCCAATACCCACTAAGGTAGGAACCCAAGGGTTTTTGGTGACTCTCTATAAATATGAGAGAGGTTCATGGTTGATAGACTGTAGCTTTAGCCACCCTCTTTTATTATCCTCCTTCCCTCTATGTAAGAGTTGCGAGATCTAATTGGAGGAGTTTCACTATGGAGATCCATCATGTGGATACCACTAGAGAGGAGGATGCTTAACCTTCTTCATCCTTTCTATTTGGATCTGAAAAAATAGGGATATACGATCTCCCTAGGCAATTAATCTCTCATATCTTGCCTTTTTTAATTTTTATGGTTTTCTCGTGATCCAATCTTTTGTATGATGATTTGATTTGTGTGGGAAACATATTTTTGTTTTGATCTTTCACTGCGTATGTGATGCTCCCATTGAGGTTTTCTAACACTCCGAGTCTCCTTGCTATTCCTTGCTGATGTCTTCCAAGAGGTCACAAATAAGGAGGGAGATGACTACTAATTCAACATGCCCAATAAGGCGGGAAAGTGCATCTATAACCAAGTTATCTTTATCTTTTTTATAAATAATTTTCTAGTCAAATCCTATCAATTTAGTTGCCTATTTTTGTTGCTTTGGGGAGGAAATGTTTGGCTCTATGAAGTACTTCAAGCTCTTGTAGTCCGTCTTTATTTGAAATCGTCATCGATCAGGTAGGGTCTCCACTTTATAACTGCATGTACTTTGGCCAACATTTCTTTGTCGCTGGCTGAAAATTTCAGATGTGTTGGGAGAGGGCCTTTCTAGTTTATACTAGTGGCCAGCCTTCTTGCATCAATACGACACTAATACCAGCTCTAGAAGCGTCAAACTCGATCATAAGTAGTTTATTGAAATTAGGGAAGGTTAGCACCGGCATAGTGATCATCGCAACCTTTAAATAGTTGAAGGCTTTGGTTGATTCATCTGACCACTTGAAGGCTTCTTTCTTTAGGAGTGCCATGAGGGGAGCGTTGATTTTGCTATAGTCTTTAATGAAATTATGGTAGTAGCCAGTTAGCCATAGGAATCCCCGTAAGGCCTTGATTGTCATCGGTGACTGCTAGTCTTTCATTACTTGGATTTTTAAGGGATTAATCGCCACTCATTCCTTTGAGATTATATGCCCAAGGTACTTAACCTCATTTTGTATAAAGCTGCACTTCGACTTTTTGGTAAAAAGGCAATGCTCATATAGTGTGGTTAGAACAATCCATAATTGTGATAGGTGGCTTTTGAAAAATGAGCTATAAATCAAAATATCATCAAAGAAGACTAGAACAAACCTATAAAGATAAGTCTGAAAGATATCATTCATCAGCCTCTAAAAAGTAGAGGGAGCATTGGTTAGGCCAAAAGGCATTACTAGGACTTTATAGCACTCATTGTGTGTTCTGAAGGTTTTGATATGCCATCTTGATGTACCCGAATATGATAATAGTCTGACCACATGTCCAGTTTGGTGAAGATCTAGGCCCCCTTCAGTTTATCTAGCAACTCATCCACCATTGGAATTGGGTATTTGTCCTTGACGGTGATAATATTGAGTGCCCAATAATCCACACACATCGGCCACGATCTATCCTCCTTCCGTACTAAAAGGACTGGTGAAGAATATGGGCTGATACTCATTGGATGATCCCTATTTTTAGCATCTAACAATTCTCTCAATTTTAGCCTTTTGGAAGTGAGGATATTGGTATGATCGAACATTTGTTGGAGCCTTTCTCGGCAAGATGGGTATTTAGTGGTCATGTAGCTGAATAGGTGGGAGCCCTTGCAGTTCTGCAAATATATCTATAAATTCTAAGAACAAAGAAAAAAGAGCAAGGTTTTTCTCTTACACCTTTGGTTCTTCATGGTGTAGTCCTTGTAGTTAGATTAAGAAACCAGTGTGTATATTTTGAAGTACTCTTTCTATTCGTTGACTTGTAATGGTAGAAATCTTGCCTCCGCATTTGCCTCTTAGGGTCACCTATTTTCCATTAACGAAAAACTTTATGATGCGTTTAGCAAAGTTCCAAGAAACATCACCTAGGGTGGTCAACCATTTAATGTCAAGCATCATTTCATAATCTTCTAATGGCAGCAAGAAGAAGTCCACAATTATTTCTTAGCCTTGCATGATTAATTTCACCATTGGGCACTTGTTGCTGCAAGTTAGTACTCGACCATCTGCTACCCTTATATCAAATTTATCACACTCTTCAATTTGGTAGGCTAACTGGACAACAGCCTTGTTATCCATAAAATTGTTAGTGCTATATGTGTTGACCAAAATCATTACTAGTTGCTGCTTAAGAAATCCTTCGGTCTTCATTATCTGCGGGTTGGCATAGTCGGCTAGGGCATGCACGATGCTAGTAACTGGTTCGACTCCTTCCTCCATATCTTCCTCCTCGAACATTGCATCCATGTCCTCAAATTCCTGTTCTTCAGTCGGCTCAATCATTAAAAGCTTTCCTTCAACAGTGATCTCTACTCCAATATTGATCATAATGCCAACATAGTCCCTTGGCTGACCTCTTTCGGATTCTTCTCGGGTTAGCCTCTTCGATGTACGGTTTTGGTTGGTAATAGGTGGAGCCAACAACTAATCGTTGCTAGTTTGTTCATACTCCTGGCCCTACGGTTATCGATGTTGAGCCTTTCCTCATGTATGTGAGTAAAGGATATGGCAGTCATCAAGGTGCACGGTTGGCAGCCTTTGACTTCGCACCGAATCTCTGGGTTGAGTCTTTCAATAAATGTACATAACAATTATTTTTCAGACCAATATCAGGCTTGATTTGAGAGGCATTCAAACCTACTTTGGTATTCTTATATGGTGGAGGTTTGTCGGATCTTTGCAAGTTGTCAATCCATGTTCTCCTACTCCAATGGCCCAAAGGAAATCAGTAGCAAGCTCTTGAATTGCTTCCACGTGAGTACTTCGTATGTATGTTCATAACAATCGTACCAGTCGATTGTATCCCCTTGAAGTTGCATGGAAGCTATGTCCACCTTAGATTTTTTTTTGAAGTCTTGTGGAAACAAAAAAGATTTTCAGCATGTGAAATCCAACCAGTTGGGTCTCTGTCCTCCCATTTGGGAAACTCCACCCTCATGTGTGGGTGTGTAGTGTCTAGGCCTTGATCTTTCTCTTCAGATCAATTTCCTTTGGTGTGGGAACTTTCAGCTAGGTAAGATTTGAGGGGGCTAAGATTGCAGATCAGTGATATTTAATTCCTTCTTTTGTTGTCGAGTCATGAGTATGAGATTTGGATCAGCTTTGGCTAGGTGGTTGTGGCGGCAACAACAAGAGTTGGGGTGGGGTGGGGGAAGGAGAGTGTTTTGAGGAGGTAGGGATGGGGGGTAGTAGTAGCAATCTAGGGTTTTGGTGGCAGTAGTAGGGTGCTCGATGGCAGTGGCGATGATAGTAGGATGAGGAGGTTGGCGGTTGCAATCCAGGGTTACAGGTGGCAGTAGCAACAAGGTGGTAGGGACGACAATAGCAAGAATTTTGGGGGGCGGGGGGTGACAACAACATCAATCTAGGGTTTTGGTGGTGACAACAGGGTGTTAGATGGCAACGGTGGTGGCAGTAGAATGTGGAGGTCGACGGCTGCAATCTAGGGTTGCAGGTGGTGGCACTAGCAAGGTGGTTGGGGCGATGGTGGAATGGATGAACAACAATAGTGAGATACCAAGAACGTCACTTTGATATTAGATAATAGGGATCATAGGGTTCTATCGAAGAGAAATTGGAGATAGTGATCACTATAGGAGATTGAACCTCCTAAGGTTTCAGCCAAAGGCTAAAATCAAAGTAATACTTATTGTTGTAGAAGTAAGATGAGTACATGCTTATTTATAGGGTTCCATTAAGAGACGGTTAGGACCGTAGTTGAGTCTGGTCCTAGTTAATTTTGTCGAATCCTTAGATTGGGCCTTGTTGACTAGCCTAGACCTAACATTAGATCGGCTAGGAGGAGATTTGAGTCCATTGTAATAAATCAGCCCAAATCCTAGTAGGGTTAGGATTCAACCGAACTAGAATCTAGTTAGGAGTCAGAGTTAGTTACATATCAGAGTTAATTGAGTCATGCATGTAATAAACCCTAAACTAACCACCACCCCTATTAAGAAGTGGTTGACTAGGGAAGGGATGAGTCCTCATGAAGAGGGGTTCTTCTAACCACCTCCCTCTTCTTAGAAGAGGCTGACTAGGGTTAGGAGAGGAGAGATCCATTTAACTATAACTCTCTCTAGGGTTGAATAAGAAGCAAATTAGGAGTTGGAGACCCCTATAATCGTCGGCCACATCACGATTAGGAGTTGACTAGGGGTTAGGAGTTGGAGAGGAGAGGGAGTCTTGATTTAGAAGGAGTCTTAGTTTAGGAGTCTTAGTTTAATTAAAGGAGTCTTATTAGGAGTTAAGGTTTTAAGACCCTATATAAATACATATAATTATAACCTTTTTATCATTAATAGATCAATTATCTTTCAACCTTTGTTCAGAAAACCAAGTAGGGAGGAACCCTTATAGAGTTCCAAGGAGGTCGATCCCCTATAGAGATCAACCCAAGCTTAGAATCTCGCAAGGGTTATAACACTTAGTATCAGAGCAGCGTTCTTGGTGTCTCGCTACTCATTATCCTTCCATAGTCACCTAAGAAATTCCCATAACTGCTTTGATCTTTGCTGAATTCTATTATAATCTCCACTACCGTAGATCATCCTTCAATCTCTCCAAAGAATTGCATCAGGTTCTAGTAAATCTACCTTACTGCTACTGTAATTTAGTTATCCTCAAACCAAAAAATCTAAAAAAATATTCATCTATTACACTACATAACTCTTCGTCGCAAAGTTACCATCTTTATGATGAAAGTTATGCTGCATAATTCAACCACATATTATTACCCTGTTTTGATCTTACTGCCATTATTTTTTTTGCCCAATCTTCTGAGTTTTTTATGACAGCTTTGGCACTCCTTAACAGTAAATTTTCTTTTGGTTTTATATAAAAATTATTGATAAAACTGTTGATCTTTTATGTCCAAACTGCTAGACCTTTGACATAAAATTCTACCGCAACACCTTCTTGTATTCCTTGATCTTGCCCAATTCTTTGCTATTGTATTCTCCCATTAATTTTTGTCGACATTGCCTTTTCCTTACTAGCGGATTCCCATTGAGTTTTACTAGAATCCTTATTATGAACTGCTGAAAAAAATTACATCTATACTGCTGAAATTTTTTCGATGAAAAATTCTACTGTTATATCTTTAATGTACCCCTCTAGTCTTAAAATGCAGCCATCATAACCTATTTCCTCAATCCATAGCCAACCCAAACTATAGCCAAAACCATAGCCTAAACAGTGATCTTCTACAACCATAACCCTCCACCAACCGATCTTTATCTTCCGGCCACCAATCCCTACCAAACTGGTTGCTGCCATCAAAAGCAATCCTAGGCCACCTCTCTAACTCTAGACCTCTATCACTAAACCCCCTTTATAGCCTCTACAATAGTCCTAAATAGCCGCATCAACAACACCCCCTTTGATGAAAAATTTTGCTGCACTACATTTGGTACTGCTTGTTGCATCCACACCCGATCCCTACCAAATACGTTACTATCATCAATAGCAAACCTAAAACCATTTCTTTAAACCTTAAACCTCGACCATCATACCCCTTATATGACCCCTACAGTAACCCTAAACCATATCCCCAACAACAACAAAAAATAGCAACCTTTCAGCCCCAAATCATAGACATCTACCTTTGACCCACCACCTCTTTCGGCCACCAATCCACCCAACCAGTTCATACCATTGACCCAACAGTAAGAGAAGGATCTTGACACCATAGATCTAGGGTCTTATGCCATAGCATTGGTAGATCTGATCGGTGTCAAGTTTGAGGCCTTAGAGACACGTATGAAGGATAGACTACACACTCTCTTCGTAGAATTCAGAATTGGTAGATCTCCAAGCCCAACAAAATTACAGGAAGGTGAAAGTTCAGAGAGACCTCCCAAAAAGGAAGAACAAGCCTCAGATTTGATGCAGCCACATATGAGGGTGGACTTCCCTCAATGGGCAGAAGGAGACATGATGAGATGGCTCTCATGCACCGAATGCTATTTTAGCTATCACCACACACCAGAGGCTTCCATGGTGGACATCGCTGTCATCCACCTCGAAGGAGATGTAATTCAGTAGTACAATTAGCTTGAATACACCCAAGGAGTCCTGATGTGGAGATAATTCAAAAGCAGACTACTGATCCGCTTTAGACCGACCAAGTACGAGAGCATCAATGGACAACTTGCGAAGATTTGACAAACCTCCATGATCTAAGAATACCAAACCAGGTTTGAGAAGTTAAAGTGCGGGAGCCCCACACTTTGATGGTCACAATCTCTTTTACCTGAATCCAAGAGGAGTAGCTCAATGAAGACACTCGAAGGATGAGGACCACTCCTAGACTAGCAATATATAAACCTTCAGCACCCTTTGCTCCCAGTCGTCCTTCGCTGCCAAAGAAAATAATGAGAATCGAACTTCACGATTGATCAGCGAAGGGCCTTAGTTGGCATTGTGACGAACCGTGGAGCCATGACCATCGCTGCAAAAAGGGACACCTTCTAATGATTGAACCCATTGAAGATTTAGAGGAGGAGATCTAAGAGTATGAGGAGGAGGTCACGGAAGAAGAACAATAGCCAACCGATTATATGAAGCAAGCTCTTGTTGGCTACGCGAACCCACAAACGATGAAAGTGAGAGGACTACTTAAACAATAACCAATCACCATCATCATCGATACTAGGAGCACTAATAACTTCGTGAACAACAAGGTTGCTACCTGGATGGTGCTTCATATTGAAGATTGTAGCAGGTTTGATGTTAAGGTCATCGATGATCAAATTTTGAAGTGCTCGCAAGTGAAATTATTTCCATAGGATCAAAGGATCATTATTGACTTTTTCCTCTTCCCGCTCGATGATTGTGAGACCATGCTTGACATCAAATGGCTGACTACATTATGTGAAGTTTCTTAAAATTTCTCAAAATTAATTATGAAGTTTTACATAAAAGGGAAATAGGTGATCTTATGTGGGAAACACATGAGCGACGTAATGATGATTTGTACGCAATAAATATAGAAAGTTTTGCACAAAGTGAACAGCGGCTTCATGATGCAACTCTAGCAGCAATCTATAGGGGAGCTAACAAAAATTGAACACCCAAAGCTTCTCTAATTGCTTGCTGAATTTTCAGATGTCTTCGTCGAACTATGCAGCCTACCTCCTACCCGACGGCATGATCATTAAATTTCGATTTATCCGGGCAAACCACTAGCAAACACTTAGCTATATTGCTATCCTCACCTCCAAAAAGATGAAATAGAGAGGATTGTAAAAGAGATGCTTGAAATATGGGTCATTTGGCCAAGTTGCAGCCCTTACTCTTCGTCGATGCTAGCTTTACCCGACTCTGACAAAGTTTTTGTAATTGACATATCGGGAGCCAGAATTTATGTTTTCCTCATACAAGATGACTGACCCCTAGCCTATATCAGCAAAGCCCCCTCTTTATATCACCTGAAGCTATCAATATATGATGAGGAAATGGTGACTATTACTGAATTTGTGGCTTGGCATGATACAGGACAACAACACCAAAGGGGAGATAAAAATAAGTCTTGAAAAATTACAGCTTCTACTCCCTCCAAACTCAGGTTGGGCTCACATTACCATAGACACTAACAGATGGCAGCCACCATCTTAGAGGAAAGCTTGGCTACCATTAAAGAACAACCACATGCCAACCTATACAGAAAAGAAACAGCCGCCCGACAAACACCAAAGTAGAAGGAAGTTTGTTGTTGAAGATTGAGTCTTCCTTCATCTTAAGTCATATCAGTAGGAATCTATGAAGACTCAAGCCTTAAGGAAGTGGTACCCCTACTACTTTGGCCTTTGTAAAATTGGGAATCACAATGGAGCCATGACTTATGGATCAGATCAGTGCACCAATTGATCCTCCAAGTATCTCATCGTAAATGGAAGTTTAGAGATGATGACTTAGCCTAGATCCATCCACCTAACATCCCGACTGATGAGGAGATTTAAGTTCAGCTAATAATCGTGTGAGATCGCAATATCATGATGCACCACCATCCAGATACTACTACCCATGATAGAGAAATATAAGATAATGCTAGACCACAGGACCATAGTGCCTATACCATAGATACCATGAGGAAGCTTCAAGAAGAATTACAAATCAAGACCCAAAGTTCATGGAGTCTTAGCTTTACGGACAAGATTAATTTGAAGAGGGCGGGTCTATTAGGACTCTAGTTGAGTTAGATCGTAGTCGATTGAGTCGAGTCCTTAGGTTGAGCCTTGTTGGTCAACCTAGACCTGACATAGATTGGCTAGGAGGAGATTTGAGTTTATTGTAATAAATCAGCCCAAATCTTAGTAGGGTTAGGATTCGGCTGAACTGGAGTCTAGTTAGGAGTCAGAGTTGGATACGAGTTAGAGTCAATTGAGTCATACATGTAATAAACCCTAAACTAGCCGTCACCCCCTATTAAGAAGTGGTCGGCTAGGGAAGGGAGGAGTTCTCATAAAGAGGGGGTTTTCCAGTTGCCTCCCTCCTCTTAGGAGAGGCCGGCTAGAGTTAGGAGAGGAGAGATACATTTAGCTAGGACTCTCTCTAAGGTTGCATAAGAAACAAATTAGGAGTTGGAGACCCCTATAGCTGTCGGTCACATCATGGTTAAGAGTTGGAGAGGAGAGGGAGTCTTAGTTTAGTAGGAGTCTTGGTTTAGTAGGAGTCTTAGTATAATTAAATAAGGAGTCCTATTAGGAGTTAGGGTTTTGAGACCCTATATAAACTCTTATAATTATAATCTTTTTTATCATCAATAGATCAATTATCTTTTAGTCTTTATGTAAAAAACCAAGAAGGGAGGGACCCCTATAGAGTTTCAAGAAGGTCGATCCCTTATAGAGATCAACCAAGCTTATAATCTACAAGGGTTCTAACAAAGACCCTCCATCCCTCGACTCCTACTAAGAGTCATACTAAACTGGGACTCCTTGGACTTCTAGGTAACTCAACTATCTTCTAACTGGTCTGACTGGACCGACTCATATGACATGACTCAATGGATTAGGGCCCATCCCTTTTGGGGTCCTATCACTGTCTGAGCGATACCACCACCTGGGCGTAGTAATACCACTGCCCAAGCCTACTCAAGGCCACTAATTTGGCCTTTTAATGAGCCCAACTCAGTCTTGGTTCAAGCCCAATAGGTTTCTTGATAAGTTGACATGGTTTCAACCCAATACCAATTTAATTTAACCCCAAACAAACTCGATCAAGACATAACCACTCAAACATATATCTAGCATAGTCACGAAGCTTTCAGCACATTGTCTAGCATTCCAATATATCATCTGATCATCTGATACTTCGTCCAAACCTTTGATACATTATCCCTTTTTTTAACGTATCACTTGATTTATCGGCATGTTGACTTCTCACAATGTCCGATCTTTTGGTGCAAGATCTGATCCTTCTGGCCTAATGCCCAAACTCATGATACAAAGTCCATCCTTCGGCATGTCGACCAATCATTCGACCTGACATCCAATATCTGACATTACACTTTCCGACCCAACGTCTAATTTTTTTGCTTCGACAATTTGTCCTATGATGGTTCATGTTCGTGATTGAAGTTTTCCCTACATCACTTATCGGAAAAGCATATTAGTCCATATACTCATCAATTGATTTCATCATCAAAATTTGGGATTTAATAATCTCTCCTTTTTTTATGATGATAACCATTTAATGATGAGTTTTAACTAAACTCCCCCTATCTATATGTCATTTTAAAATATTATAATAAACTTAAATTTAAAAAATAATAATTTTTTAATACTACTCTTCGAATTTAAGTCGAAATCATTTTAATCTGAATCATACTGACTTTCAATAGTAATCATCTACATAATTTTAGTTAAATAATCACATCATATCCATAGTTATAATGTCAAAGTAGTTATACGTCTTAAATAAATATCATAGGTTAACGTCAGCAAAATCAACATGTATAAGAGTGTAGCATAGTTACTTGATAGGACCTCAAAGGTTTCTATCAAAGATAAACAATTGTTATAGGGACGACGATGGATTGGATGAACAGCGAGATGCCAAGGACGCTACTTTTATACCAATTGATAGGAACCCCTAGGGTTCTATCATGGATGGAGATAAAAAAGGAAGGATAAATAATCACTATGCTAGTTATAGGTGCTCTGTAAGCCAATCACGTGAGTGATGGCATGTGTGACACACTGTGTAATCTTTTTTCTTATGATTAATATTAACATATTCTCATATTATATTATATGTAGCATATATATTGTGATGTCCTTGGTTTTGTGTAATGGGAATCTCAATCACGATAATGAGATTGATTCATCTTTAAACACAGATCCTAAATAATCTTGGTCATAGGTTACTCAAGAGGGACATCGAGATAACCGGATAGACCGGTGCACTATATACCCATCCATATGATGGAAGCGGCTGGTCTCATAACCACTTGTGTGGAGACACTAAGAATATAGTACAGGTACTTATTGGAGAATGAGTTCACTGATTGATCTGCTTATGTAATACTGTATGGTTAATGATACCTAATGTCAGATAACGATTCCATAGTCCTAGTTGTGTATCTAGTCCTTGGACCTGAGACACCAAGGATGTCTTGTATGAGTACTTATTTTTTTGACGCCAGACGTACAGGTTTAGAAAGCTCCAGATCTGGTACAACTAGTTATCGAGATTAGTAGCCAACCTAACGAAGGCAATTGAGTGTCAATAGAGGATCATCCACTCTCGGTATCATGAGAGAAATATCCCATATGTGCTTACTTAAATAAATTCCTGGCTAGGGTCATTCGGATTGAGAGAGAAGTTCTCCGGTATAATCCGATTAAAGCAAGACAAATTGATTTCGTATGTGACCTGACAATACTATATCTAATATATGATCCCTGGGATATTAGTTGAATAAGGGATTATAGATACACAGTAACTGTAGATAGATAGGTCTGATGGATTTGATTACCCCTCTACTGTCTGGGGACTATGGTGTAGTGGCCTAGTACGTCCATAGTCGATGAGTCAAGTGAATTATTATGGGGATAATAATTCACTATATCAGAAGGAGTTATGATGAGAGAGACTCACAGCCAGCTCGGTATCGGGCCTAGAGAGTCACACGCATATAGTGGATGCTTCAGCGAATAGAGGATTGGATGGAGATCCAATTAGCCCCTATTCTTATTAGATGAGACCCTATGCTGATGGGCTCCTTGATTAAGGCCCAATTAGAGGTCTAAGAAGACTATTGGATAGAGATCCCATAATACAAGATTAGTGGATAATTGGATGGAGATCCAATACCCACTAAGGCAGGAGCCCTAGAGTTTTTGGTAGCTCTCTATAAATAGGAGGGGAGACTCATAGTTGATAGGCTACAACTTTAGCCACCACCTCTTATTCTCCTCCCTCCCTCTGAGCAAGAGTTGTAAGATTAGATTGGAGGAGTTTCGCTACAGAGATCCATCATGTGGATACCGCTAGAGAGGAGGACGCTTAACCTCCTTCATCTTTCCCATCCGGATCTGGAATATAGGGATATATGATCTCCCTAGGTAAAATCAATCTCTTACGTATCATGGTTTTATCGATTTTTGTGGTTTTTCTCATGATCCTAATCTATTACACGACGATTTGATCTATGTGGGAAACTGATTTTTGTTCTGATTTTCGCTATGCATGTGATGCACCCATTGTAGATTTCCCAACAATGGTATCAGAGCCAAGGTTTTCATGTGAAAGATTAGTTTTAAACCACGTGTGACGAGATTGAATCACGTAGAATCGTTCTACGCGTTCTTGCTGCATTTTCGCAGCGAAGGAAGCCCTTGCAAGTGGCGACCGGGCATGGCTACGGCCAGCCCCCCTATAGGGGCGGCCGACCACCGCAACGAGTGGCCAACTACAGCCAAGGCCCCCGCAAATAGGCGACCATGACAAGCCCCTACAAGGTGTGTCAGGCGTGCCCACACTGTCGGCTACGGCCACCAGGGGTTGTCGCCAAGGCCGCAGGGCAGCTACATGCACCCGCGGCCGTGGCTGCCACCTACCGACCACTAGCCCACGAGGTCTTTGCTGAAGGTAGACACCTAAGGCGGGCCTATCTTGACGGCGTGCAACACCGCCACTTGTGCAGGGCAGCGGTGGCACAGATGGGGGCAAGGAGAGGACTAGGGCATCCTTTTAAGAAAAAGAACGATCCTGCCCCTCTGATTTTTAAAAATTCTGAGGACTATCCTCATGTATAGAATTTTAAAAATACCCTCAATAATTCTAGAAATTTCGAGAACTATCATCTCATCCAGAATTATAAAAATACCCTTGATAATTCTAAAAGTTTCGAGCATGTTCTGATTTCCAGAAAAATAATTAATTAAATAGTTTGATTAATTATTATATATATAGTAATCCTACATATAATGTGATATATGATGTGGATGGATGATCATGAGCCATGTGTTGTGATGTGTGTAATTATGATTATTATTATTATTGGGGCTTGTGTGCCTCTATTTTTCTTGTTTTTGTCGGGCCTACGTGCCTGTGATTATTTGTAATTACATGGAGAGGCGCATCGGGAGCGTGGAGATGATAACAGGACCTATGATGCCATGGCGGGAGATCACGACGCATGGTGATACGACGATCCGACATAACCGATGATAACAAGATCAACAATCACAAGGTATGGAGATGTGCTAATACACACATAGATCCTATTGTGAGTGAATAGGCCCATTGGCTCGGGCTTAATCATATTAGGTGATGGCTCATGATCATCCAGTGTGGCTTGCATGTGTGATGTGTTATACACCTACTAGATATATGTATATATATATTTGCATGCAATGTAGATATATATTAAATATGTATATGTATGACATGACATATTAGGAGACCGATAGAAAACAAAAACCCCTTCTAAAATAATATTAAGTTGGTAAGCGTGAGGTAATAAGATCGACCCACATAGCCTTCCATCGTTATAGGAAAAAATTGAATCATGACATAGGTTGAGTTGGTCGAGTTCCTCGAGGCTCACCTATCAACGTGATCAAGTTCTTGCCTACGACATAGAGATGTCACCGGTGACCTGAGGACATAGTATGCTTGGTCGAGTCCCTCGAGGGTATATCATTGAATCAAACTCATCTTGTAACGATGGTGATGACTTAACTGAACATTATGGTTGGTCGAGTCCCTCGAGACCATGATGATTCGAAGGCCGAACATGACGGAAATTACAAGGAGTTGTGATTAACAAGAGTTGCATACCTTTTGGGCTTAGTGCAATTAGTCGAGTCCCTCAAGGTTGCACTAAGATGCTAATTGGATCTCGATCCCTACTAGGAGTGTGCCGGTGACTTTCGTCTCACGTGTTGAGGGTGTCACGTGATTCACTAAGAAAATAGTGGGAGCACATTAAGATAGAAGTTCATACCTTAATTAGTATTTTCTGCATCTGCATGTTATTTAATTATGCTATATCTTGTTTGTCACATGCAAAACCCTTATGTGGCATACTTGATGCCAACCGCCTCATTAGTCCAAATGATCCATGATTTGAGAATTGTTCTCACATAAGAGAAAATTATATATATCCTTGACATGATTGTGTCCACGCTGGAGGAAAGGACAAGTAAGGATGAGATTGCTTGCTTTGTGAAGTATAAAGATAGTCCTAAAGGATAGTCCTAAAAGATAATTTGTGCATCGATCTTATACTTCAGTCTCTACTAGATTTCTTTTCTCACTTTATCATGAATTTTAACATCAGCAAGTTTGAGGTGACTCTCCCTGAGCTCCTCAATATATTGAGGGAAGCTGAAAGTGCCATTAAGAAGGAGAATCCAGTTCTCTATATTGGTGAGACCAAAAAGAAAAGGAAGGCCAATAAGATCCACAAGAAGGGCAAGGGCAAAGAAAGACCAGGTAAGGCAAAAGTTGCCAAGAAATACCCGACAAAGGATAAAGGACAATGCTTCCACTGCAGCCAAGACGGACATTGGAAGAGGCTGCAGAGAAGGCGAGACAGAAGCTTGGAGAAGCTTCAGGTATATTCATGATCAGTCTCCACTTATCAGATTTTCATGATAACACATGGGTATTGGATACCGGGAGTGTTTATCATATCTGCAATTCATTGTAAGTTCTGGCAAGACCTAGGAGATTGGCTAAAGGCGAGATGGACCTCAAGATGGGCAATGGAGCAAGAGTTGCTGCAATTGCTATTGGAGATATCATCCTACATCTGCCTGGTGAAGCTATTATTGCATTAGATGCATGTTATTTTGTTCCCTCTATTATCAAAAAATATTATTTCTATCTCTTGTTTGACAATTAGTGGATATAAATTAGTTTTTGAGAATAATGGTTGTTCAATAATTATGGATGATAATATCATCATTAGAGCAACCCTAATAAATGGCTTATATGTGTTAGACATTTTTTCACATATCATGAATATAAATATGTCTAAGAGGAAAAGAGATGAGGTGAATAATGCATACCTATGGCATTGTAAGCTAGGTCATATACATGAGGGAAGGATTCAAAAGTTGTTGAAAGATAGATACTTAGATCCATTTGACTATGAAACATATGCAACTTGCGAACCTTGCCTTTATGGAAAGATGACCAACTCTCCTTTTAGTGGAACTGGAGAGAGAACCACCGAGTTATTGGAACTCATACATAGTGATGTATGTGGTCCCATGTTGACTCAAGCTATAGGTGGTCACTCATACTTCATTACATTCACTGATGATTTCTCTAGGCATGGACATATGTACTTAATGAAGTACAAATCTGAGGCCTTCGAGAAATTTAGGGAATATAAGAATGAGGTAGAGAACCAAATTGGAAAGAGTATTAAGACTCTTCAATCAGATCGAGGAGGAGAGTACTTGAGTACAGACTTTACCCATTTCCTTAGGGACAATGGGATTTTATCCTAGTGGACACCTCCTTATGCACCTCAGCTCAATGGTGTATCAGAAAGGAGGAATCATACGTTGTTAGACATGATGCGATCCATAATTTCACTGACCTACTCATCTCATTCTAGGGGTACGCCCTAGAGACTGCAGCTTACCTTCTAAATAGAATGGTGTACATTCATGGGATACCCCAAAGGAAACTTATCGGTATTATTTTTATTATCCCGAGGATCGAAAGGTCTTTATTACCAAGAGAGCTGTTTTCCTTGAGAATGAACATATTGTTGGTGGAAACAGTGGGAGTGAGATAGAATTAAGTGAGGTTGGAGAATCTAGCTCAAGCATATTCCAGAGCCTGAGTCTATTCAGGTACCTAACACTCAAATTCTAAATTTACGTAGGTCTAGTAGAGTATCTCACTCTCCTAAAAGATATGTGAGACATATCAGTAGAGATGACTCTCACGATGTTGATCCTCAAACCTACGAGGAGGCTATTATGAGTATAGACTCTGGGAAGTAGCAAGAAGCCATGAATTCTGAGATGGATTCTATGTACTCTAACAAGTTTGGAACCTTGTAGATGCACTTGAGAGTGTTATACCTATCAGTTGTAAATCGATCTTCAAGAAGAAGATCAGAGTAGATGGAAAGGTAGAGACCTATAAAGCAAGGCTGGTAGCTAAAGGATATCGTTAAAGATAAGGAGTTAACTATGATGAAACATTTTCACCTGTAGCCATGCTTAAGTCCATTAGAATTATTTTGGTCATTGCAGCACACTATGACTATGAGATCTGGCAGATGGATATCAAAACAGCATTCCTCAATGGCATCCTTGAGGAAGAGGTGTATATGATACAACTAGAGGGATTCATATCCAGAGAGAGTCTAGATAAAATGTGCAGGTTACTTAGATCCATTTATGGATTGAAGCAAGCTTCCCGAAGTTGGAATACAAGATTTGATGAGGTGATCAGATCTTATGACTTTGTTAAGAATGAAGATGAGCCATGTATATACAGGAAGGTAAGTGGAAGCACTATCACCTTCTTGGTACTATATATGGATGACATCTTAATCATTGGGAATGATGTACGAATGCTCTCCAAAGTGAAGGCTTTGCTATCTAGAAACTTCTCCATGAAAGACTTAGGGGAAGCATCCTATATTTTGGGGATCAGGATCTATAGAGATAGATTCAAAAGGATGCTTGGCTTGTCCCAGTCTAGGTACATAAACTCCATTATCAAAAAGTTTGGCATAGAAAATTTCAAGAGAGGTCTCATACCGATGAGATATGGAATATCACTTTCTAGGAGTATGTCCCCAAAGACTCCTGAAGAAAGGGCAAATAAGATAAGATACCTTATTCCTCAGCGATAAGATCTATCATATATACCTCCTCCATATACTAGGCCTGATATAGCACATGCTCTGAGTGTCACGAGCAGGTATCAGGCAGATCCAGGTTTAGAATACTGGAAGGCAGTAAAGTGTATCCTTAAGTACTTGAAAAGGACTAAGGATCTTTTAATATTATATAGAGGAGGTAACCTCCAAGTTAAGGGCTACACAGACTCAAGTTTTCAGTCTAACATTGATGATAGTAAGTCAAATTCAGGGTATGTTTTCATCATGAATGGAGGAGCAATAAGCTGGAAGAGTTCCCAGCAAGATACTACTGCTAACTCGACCATAGAGGCGAAATACATTGCTACAGCAGAAGCAACAAAGGAAGGGGTATGGATGAAGAAGTTCATCAAAGATTTGGGAGTCGTACCAAGTAGTATAGAACTAATTCCCATATACTGTGATAACAATGGGGCGATAGCTCAAACGAAGGAACCTAGGTCTCATCATAAGTCTAAGCATATTCTGAGATGGTTCCATCTGATAAGAGAGATCATAGCTCATAAAGATATAGTAATGGAAAGAGTTCCATCCGAAGATAACATTGCAGATCCACTGATAAAGCCGTTGGCTCAGATTGTATTTGAGCATCACAGGGGTCTGACGGGATCGGACACATAGGTGATTAGCTTTAGGTCAAGTGTGAGATTGCTAGTTACAGGTGCCCTACAAACCAATCACGCGAGTGATGGCATGTGTGACACACTGCGTAATCTTTTTATTTATGATTAATATTGATATATTCTCACATTATATTATATGTAGCATATATATTGTGATGTCCTTGGTTCTGTATAATGGGAATCAGATTGTGATAAGATCACGATAATGAGATCGATTCATCTTTAAAAACAGATCCTAAATAATCCCGATTATAGGTTACTCGAGAGGGATATCGAGATAACTGGACAGACTAGTGCACTATATACCCGTCCATATAATGGAGTTGACTGGTCTTATAGCCACTTGTGTGGAGACACTAAGGATATAGTACAGATACTCATTAGAGAATAAGTTTACTGATTGATCCGCTTATGGAATGCTATATGGTTAATGATACCTACTGTCGGACAGCGATTCCATAGTCCCAGTTATGTATCTGTTCCTTGGACTTGAGATACCAAGGATGCCTTATATGAGTTCTCCTTTCTTTGACGCCAGACTTACAGGTTTGAAAAGCTCTACATCTAGTACAACTAGTTATCGAGATTGATAACCAACCTTATGAAGGCAATTGAGTGTCAATAGAGGATCATCCACTCTCAGTATCATAAGAGGAATATCTCATATGTGCTTGCTTACACAAATCGCTACCCAAGGTCATTCGGATTGAGAGAGAAGGAGTTCTCCAGTAGAATCCGATTAGACCAAGATAAACTGATTTTTGTATGTGACCTGACAATACCATATCCGATGTACGGTCTCTGGGATATTAGTTAGATAAGAGATTATAGATACACGATAACTGTGGACAGACAGGTCTGATGGATTTGATCCCCTCTATACCATCTGGGAGACTATGGCGTAGTGGCCTAGGACGTCCATAGTTGATGAGTCGAGTGAATTATTATGGGGATAATAATTCACTATATCAGAAGGAGTTCTGATGAGAGAGACTCACGGCTAGCTTGGTATTGGGCCTAGAGGGTAACACACATATGGTGGATACTTCAGTGAATAGAGGATTAGATGGAGATCCAATTAGCCCCTATTCTCATTAGATGAAACCCTATGTTGATGGACTCCTTGATTAAGGCCCAATTAGAGGTCTAAGAAGACTATTGGATAGAGATCCAATAATGATGGAGATCCAATACCCACTAAGGCAGGAGCCCTAGTGTTTTTGGTGGCTCTCTATAAATAGGAGGGGAGACTCATGGTTGATAGGCTGCAACTTTAGCCACCACCTCCTATTCTCCTCCCTCCCTCTGAGCAAGAGTTACAAGATCAGATTGGAGGAGTTTCGCTGCAGAGATCCATCGTTTGGATACTGCTAGAGAGGAGGACGCTTGATCTCCTTCATCATCCCCATCCGGATCTGGAATATAGTGATATATGATCTCCCTAGGTAAAATCAATCTCTCATGTATCATGGTTTTATCGATTTTTACAATTTTTCTCACGACCCTAATCTTTTGCACGATGATTTGATCTGCGTGAAAAATTGATTTTTGTTTTGATTTTCACTGCGCATGCGATGCACCCACTATAGGTTTCCCAACACACTATAGGGGATAGAGCCTCCTTAATCTCTATAGGGGATCAACCCTTTTGATCTCTATAGGGGATCGACCCTCCTTGGGTTTTGGCCTATTGGATAAAATATAGTTTCTTCATTGATTGCTTAAAATAGAATAGTTATACCCTTATTATAGAGACTCTTAACCAACTCCTAATTGAACTTGAACTTCTAAAATAGACTCCTACTTTGACTCCTAATTAAATAGACTCCAACTTCTACTAGGACTCTTAATCAAATAGACTCTAACTCCTATCAGAAGTCCTAATCGACTTGATTAGACCGACTAGCATGACTCAATGAAGAACATAACTCAATAGATAAGGACCTAATTCTATTAGGGTCCTATTAAACCTGCCCTCTTCAAATTAGCCTTCTCCTTAAAGCTGAGCAGCATTAAATTCGAAAGCACTTCAATATTTATATGCATCACAACCCTTTAATCAATTAAGTAGGATCTCCACTTGTTGTAAGCAATGGGTCGGTCTTCTGGTGTAGTAATCATTGTAGTCTTTTGAAAAATCTTCTTCAACTGATGGCAAGTGGTAGTTCTATGTCTTCTTTTGAGGATTACCACTTTGAAGCCTTCCAAAGGTATTAGAAAGAAATCCACAAGTAGTTCTTTGTCCCGTGTAATCAACTTTATCTTTGAATACTTATTATTATAAGTTAGGATTCATTCATCAGTAACTTTGACTTCAAATTTGTCATAGCCTTTAATATGATAGGTCAATCAATCAACAAGCTTTCTGTACATAAAATTATTAGTGTTACAGTATCGATTAAAATAGTAACAAGCTGATGTTTCAAAATTTCTTTAATTTTTATGGGTTGTGGGTTAGAGTAGTTGACTAATGCATGCACTATATGTGTAATAGGTCCAATATGTTCATTAAAATCCATACCTTCATGATTGGATCCCACATTATCTTTGATTATTCTTTAATTAGCACAATCATCAGAAGTTTGCACAACCTTCATAATCAAACGCCATATTCTCAGTTTTTGATTCCTCCTTAATTCGCTCAATCGTCAGAAGTTGCCCTTATGTGCATCAATTTTTGTCATAAAACGAGCACAAATTCTTTGTTGATTTTTTCCTTAGGTTCTTCTCGAGGCAACTTTTGGATGTTCGGGTTTTAGCTTGGAATAGATGGAGTGGGTTGCTTACTAATTTCCTATTTATTGAAGCTTATATTTTGATGAGTCTCCATATTGATTTTTCCTTCATACACATAGGCGAATGATATTGTGGCTATCATGGTGTGGGGGTGGCGAGCTTTAACTTTGCACCGATTCTTGGTATTAAGTCCCCTAATAAATGTTCTCACCAATTGTTTCTCGGACCAATCTTGGGTTTAGTTTGGTAGACACTCAAATCTACTCTAGTACTCTTGTACTGTGAAAGTCTAGTAGATTTTGGTGAGCTGTCCATTAATATTCTCATACTCCAATGGTTTGAAGCGACTCAGGAGCTCTCTCTTGAACTAGCCCCATGAAGGGACTCCATGATAGACCTCATATAAATCATACCATCGGATTGCATTACCATCAAGTTGATTTGAAGCTACTTCCACCTTAGATTCTTCTAGAGTTTTATGGAAGTGAAAGAACTTTTAAGCACATGAGATCCATTTGATTGTGTCTCCATCTTCTCATCTAGGAAACTCCACCCTCATACATGGGTATCGTATGTCCTGCTCTTGATCATATCTTTCAAATCCGTTCCACTTGAGATTGAAACTTTTACCATGCTAAAATTTTTTGGGGTTCTCCGGTAGACTTCTTTTGAATTTGTTGAAGAGTTCTTGCAATTTATTTTCAATGTAAGATTTAAAAGCTTCAAATCTTGCTTCCAATGAGTTATTGATCACCATTGCATAAGAGTGTAGATATGTAACCTTCAATTCCTGTTTCGGTGTTAGTCAATGATATAAGCAACATCCTATTCAGTGTGGCTGCAAAGGAAGTAGGCACCTATAGCAATAAGGGATCGTTGTTATCGAGGCTATGGGCAGTAGTGTGCAAGCAGCAAGCATTTCGCCACTGCAATCTGCTGAAGGTAGCATTAATCACTACAGCAGATCAGTAGGGGATGTGTGTTGGCTGACGAGGGTGAGATTATGGCGGATAGAGGAAAGGGGAGCATAGTAGCAATGATGGTGGTTGAGCTGCAACGAGAAGGTGTGGATGGGGTCGACGAAGGAGGAAGATGGCTATGGTGGTTGCTATCGATGCTAGTAGCGAAGAGGGAGTAGTGGTGGCACAGTTGGGAGCAGCGTCACTAAGGTTACTGAAGGGGGTGATCTGCTAACCAAGCAAGGAAAGGAAGCAGCTGGAGTGGGAGACAGTGACGATGGAGGTGATGACAAGGAGGAGCAGCAATGGTGCTACCGACGATTGCTATCGATGCTGATAGTGAAGAGGGGAGGGATTTTGATTGTCCTAAGTGGAGCTGATGCGGTGCCGACATCCTACCATGTCAGCAAAGGCCGAGCTGCAAGGAAGAGGCACAAGTAGGTAGTATGGCTGGTAGCAACAAAGCTGAGAACACTGTAGCAAGTTGACTGGTCTTCATTTGTTGGGATAAGACACTGGTAGCGTCGGACAGAGGAAGGGAAGGGTAGTGTAGACGAGGCTATTGTTATAAGTGTGTGTGCTGCTTTGGGAGTTCCCTCGGGTGGCGACAGGGTGGCTATGCCACCAGGTTACATGTAGTTTCTCCACATGCTCCTGGAGTGACACTAGTGTGTCGACGACCCATGGCAGCTAGCGATGCTATGCCCGTTCTCTGGCAGAGTGTTTCATGACCGTGCATGGCCTCTATTCCAACAGCAATATCTTCCTCAATTGGTCATAAAAGAGATGGGGTTGGAGGAAGATGCCACTCTATTGGGGGGCAGCAGCGTCAATGGGGTGTGGTTGGGCAGTGAAAAGCAGCAGCAACGGGTATGGCTAGCATAGGAAGATGAAGAAGTTGAGGGAGGTGGCAGTAGCAGGATTGGCGGTGATAGGGAAAGGCAATAGGAGTGGTAGCAGAGGAGGAAGCAAGAGCGAGCAATAGTAGCAAGGGCTACAGTAGGGGAGGATAGTGATGGGGTAGGGTGGGAAGCAGCAAGAAGCAAAGGAGAAGCAGATGAGGCAGCAAGAACAAAGGAGAAGGAAGAGCGCAGCGATGATCGCTACTAGGAAAAGAGGAGGAAGAAGGCAACAGAGGTGCTGCTTTGAGGAGCGATCAATAATGACTACAGCTGCAATTGGAAAATTATAGAAGTGGTTTTTGGAAGGAAGATAAGGGCAGCGATCGGGTCTGGTGATCGCTGGCTATATGCGGGTGGTAGTGGTGGCAGGCAACAGGCGATGAAGAGGAGGGGAGGAAGACCGATGGCTAGCGGTGCTCCTTCCTTGCTCGGGTAGGATGGCTACTGCAGGCTTCAATCTCTCTGTCTCTCTCTCTATTTTTTTGGCTAATAATGGCTACAATGAAGATGGTGATAAGCTGCAACAAGGTGGCAAGTGGCGACTGCAAGCTAGGGTTAGATGACAGCGACGACTACAACAAGGTATGGAAGATGACGGTTATAATTTGGAGTTGCAAGTAGCGGCAACAGCAAGGTGGTAGGTGCAACGGCAACAACGACAATATAGATCGATAGTAGAATCATAGCGGGAATGCCGAGGATCACTGCTATGATACAAAATGATAGGAACCCAAATTTTTCTATCGAAGATAAATAATCGATGTAGGGATGGCGACGGATTGTATGAACAACGAGATGCCAAGAATATTGTTCATATACTAATTGATAGGAACCCTTAAGGTTCTATTGTGGATGGAGACGGAAAAGGTGGCATAAATGATCGGTGTTGGGGATCTAGCCTCCTTGATCTCTATAGGGGATCGACCCTCCTTGGGTTTTGGCCTATTGGCTAAAACATAATTTCTTCATTGATTGCTTAAAATAGAATAGTTACATCCTTATTTATAGAGACTCTTAACAAACTCCTAATCAAATAGACTCCAATTTCTACTATGACTCTTAATCAAATAGACTCTAACTCTTACTAGGAGTCCTGATTGACTTAATTGGACCAACCAGCATGACTCAATAAAGAATATGACTCAATAGATGAGGACCCAACTCTATTTGGATCCTATCATTGCTATGTCATCAAAAAGTTAGCATTACTTCTCCCCCTTTGTCATCAATAAAAAGAAAAAATATGTAAGCTACTACTTTTCTCTCCCCTTTTATCATTATCAAAAAGAAGAGAAGGATATTATGGTATCATGGTGCTACTTCTCTTCGTTTATATCAATATGCCAATTGTAAAACTACTTTGATATCACATGAAAGATATTTATACCGAGGATAAATACAAGCTATGAGAGATCAATTTATAATATGATATTAATAAAACTTCCCCTATCTATATGTCATACAAAAAAATAATGAACTTGAATTTAAAATAAAACTTTTTTAATAATACTCTTGAATTCAAGTTGAGATAAATTCAATTGTGATATTATCATTGCAAGCCCAAATATTCAATACAAGTCTCCTTGTTCAACACATAAAGCTAGGCCATTTCTCTTGTTTTGTCATCAACACAAATATGAGTTACTTCTCCTTTTTAAAATAGAATATATATGTCATGAATATAAGAGAATAAAAAATCTCAAGTCATATATTACTGATACAACTTGTATTGCACTAGATCGTACCTATGCTTTATTCCTTACCGTAACTCTGTAGTTGCTCTGCTGATCTTGACTCATACTTGACATGCTTATAGACTTAACTAACTGATAATCAGACGAAGACAACAGGAACAACAACTCATATTAAGTGAAAGAGATAAGACTAATGATGGAAATATAGATTTAACTAGCCATTGACAGGACTTTCACTCTTTTGCTACTAACTCACCCGTCTTCACAATAAGCTGTCCTATTGCTTTATCTCATTCTACAAAGCGACTATTGGACTTAACTATTATCTAATAGAATGGCTGCTTCTAGGAATACTGCTGGTACTTAGGGGAATGTCAACTCAAAAGTAGGCCAACTAAAAGAAAGGATGAAATAGGCACATACTAATTTAACCGGGAATAAACAGTACATATATGCTACAGCGCATAGAGAGAATAGAGCCGCTACCGACACTTGTTCTCATATAACTGGAGAGGGAACCAACCTCACAACTAGGAAATGCACCACTACCCTGATAGAACGAACTGTCATTCCTCGATTGCTTCTTGTAATGATAGCTTTAGTACGCCATTATCAAACATGGGATATGGATGCCAACTCCAAAGTGCGAGAACGAAACAGGCAAGTCAAAGGATTAAACGGGTGCTTATAGGCCTGAACCAAGAGAAGTTGAATTGAACACGGGAGTCTGAGTTGCCCTAATGATTATATTTCTTGGGGCGCAACTCCCGAATTGAACAACTATGGACAAGGCTACTACCACTACCAATAAGACTGCAGCTCACAACTAACTCTCAAACTAATAAAACCCCCTAATGACACCCATCTTTACATGCCCCACCTAGGAATCGCACTTTGTCTGGATTCTCTCTTTCTTTAACATGGCTTTCGTTCTTTAGGGTCTTATCCATTTTTCTTTAATTCCTCTACTGCTTACTGTGATTCTACCACTCCCTTCGACTAGGCTCACCTTTAAGTCTGACTATCTATTCCCCGAGTCTACCTATACCTTCTTGCATTCTGAAAACCATTGATATGATCTAGTGCCTATAGGGAGAGAACTCAACTATAACATCTAAGTTAGTCCGCCACTCAGCTCTTGATTTAATAAGACCCTGCCCACCGCGAATTCTGAAATTGCTTATTCAATCTTTCAACTCTGGGTACAGTATAGCACATACAAAGATGCGAATCAAACTCATAACTATTACTCTAACTACTCCCCAGGTGACTAACAATACAAAAACTATAAACTAGCAATATAACCACTACCAACAATACGAAACCTAGTGCTATTATGCTTCAACTGGAAAGTAGGAAATCTAACTGCTGCTACCGGCTTATGAAAATGAAACAAGCAAATAATAATTGAAATAGAAAGTTAGAAGCCAACTAACACTTAAAAGACTTACCTCACCAACCGAGCCTAACACCTCTTATATTGCATTCTTTAGTTAGAGCTTGGCCTTACCTCCCTTTCATCTAGTATAGGTACCTCACTCATCCTCTGACTCTCTAGGAACATATCTAGCTTTGCACCAGCAACTTGAATTCTGTGACTACTGACTGCTATTCCTCGATCTAAGTAAAGACTGATCTAATGTATGTATTTGTCTATTCCGAACACTGACCTAAATCCTTATTCCTCTATTCCGAACTCCCTCCTAGGGGAAGAAGGTCTTATAGCACCAGCACTCGAATAAGAGACAGGGAATTACACCGCTGTTGACAAGGATCGGACCGGGGCTATGAGGGAACCAAACAACTTTACCCATCTTACGATAATGAAAAATCAAGCGGACCAGGCAAAACTTGGAAAAGAACTAAGACTTCTAATACTCTCACTGGGAACTACGCCTTGCTGCTCTAGTCACTAGACTAGCCTTACCTTTGTGAACTTCAAATTACCATCTTGGTCCATCAAGCTGACTTTCCTGTCTATCAGGATTACGTTCTTGTCTATTAGTCTAACCTTCCTGTGCTATCATACTAAACTTTCTGGCGTCCCTGCCTTTAAAGCTTTATTTCACCTGTTAGTCTCTACTACTGCTTACTCAGATTCCACTACTCCGGTATCTCATTCTTTTACTTATAGGTTGTTTACTTATATCTTCTATTTCGAATATGATCTAGCGTCCTGAAGAATCCAAATAGTACTAGTAAGCTCCGGGCTCGGTACTAGTAGGCATAGGCTCGGAACTAAGCATCAAAGGAATGAGTAGAACACCTGAACCCGACAAGCAAACTCAGTGTAGTAGAAAGAAGACAACAACTCAGTGAATCAAGTGAATCAAGCTAAAGTGAATCAAGCTAATAAGTAAAGGGATACCCTTCTTTTCTTTAGGCTCTTGGTGCTTTTTCACTTCTGACTTGCCCATGCGAGATATGACCCGTAACGGGAATAAGATCGGAGTCGGGCGAAGACACTAATGAGTAGTATAATAATGGGTAGCAAGTAAGCAAGTAGGTAAGTTAGAGTTGAACGTAAATGTGTATGAATGACTACGGAACTAAAGAATGGAATAGGTATCATCATCATTGTATTCCTCCCGGAGAGGCGGAATCGAACTCATAAATAGAAGAATGCCCTTGTCTATTCCGTGATCAGAACTCAATCCAGTAGTAGCAGATTGTGGAACTCAATAGACTGGGCACTCGATGGACAAGGACAGAGCTTAACTCATTAGCATAAGAGTCTTTATATGACATAACCAGAATGACACCCAATAGTAACTCAACCTAGTAGTAACATACCCGGTGCGTGTATAGAGAATATAAGGCAGGCTAACTATATCTATTAAACCATACATACTTTTAGGCATGGGTGGCATACTAACATCCAAAAAAGCATAAGATCTGTACATCGAGTTCTATTCTATTACTTAGCGTATTCTGTTTATTTCATATAATCCTATTCCTCTGTCTTGCTGATTGCTTATTAATGCTAATGCCATTCTTTGAGTTGGAGAAAGGAACTACTGAGCTGTAACTTCTACTTAACCCAAGTAGTGTAAGGGGCAATACAAGAATAAGAGAGCGAGAACATCAGTAAGGAGTATAAGAATGGGAGACGGGAAGGGGGACTCCAGCTGTCAAGTAGGGCTTTGCGTGTGGGCTAGCTAGGCCTGTTCTTATGGATAGTGGTTCTATTCCTTAGCGCACTGCTTTGATCTTCTACTTAGTAGCTAAATTCGTTGTTTCTATGGTATGTTGCTCGGGTTCATTCCTTCTAGTAGTAAGTTGTATTCTATTACCTGGGGATTTCTAATTAATTGTTGTAAGATAAAGCATTAGAAGTACTTGTTAATTGTTGTAAGATAAAGCATTAGAAGTACTTGTAATAGGCTCATAGGCAGCAAGGCGAGGCTAAAGACAGTAACATCGTGAGGGCGGGCCAACTCTCTAACTAAAGAACTCAGCTAAGGAGTCTAAGAATATAAGAAAGTAGTTTCAGCCTCTCTATAGTTTGGTTCTTCTGGGTATAGTCTCATTGTTCTTTTCACTTTTTTTAATTCTTCTGATCACACATTATCTTAATAGTCTTTATTACCGAGTCCTATATCTGTCGCGACAGTCTACTTAACCGAGTTGACTTCCTAGTCTCCAGTTCAAGTGCTGGTGGAGTGATTCTCTTCTCGTTAGCGCTCCGCTCTATTCTTTTTATCAGTTGCTGGTTCCCCGGCTAGTAATAACAGTAAAGTTGGCATAGGGAGCAGTCGAGATGCACCTATAAACAATTGGAATTGCACTCTAAGTCCAAGAGCCTATGCTTTTGTTTGAAACTTCCTCTATTGTCTTCGAAACTTGCTGCTTAGGTGGAATCTATCTGTCTTGCCTTTTAGTATGACTTTTGCTCTTATGCTCCTCAACGACATCCTGCCCACTGATTGATGCCTTTTACCCTGGCTTTGGCACCAATTCTTCTATTAATTAATCAATTCTTTTCTTCTGGCCCTCAAATCCATAATGAAATTGTGGAGCAAGAGTCTCGAACCTGGGAACAAAACTAATTAGTATCAGAGCGGGCCTAGTGCTTGCTATTTATCTTAGGCACCGCTCCGACACCTATGCAAGAGAGTGTCGCGGCAGTGAAGTAGAATAAAACAAGTAAAGCAAAGAGTTGACTAGCGCACTAATAGACTGTACTGTAAACAACATCAACAATAACTCCACTAGGAACTCCGGCTCTGACCACTTATTTGTATCCTAGTGCAATGCATAAGCGATGTCGCCCTCCCCTACCCTAAAGTATTTATTTCCAACATCACTTATACTTGGACCTATAACTACCATGTTTGAGAGTTAGCCTGCATCTCTGTTCTTTGATTCTCAATGCCTGAGACACTAGTGCATTTTCTTATTATGAGTTCGAATGTCGCTTTTTCCATTTCGAGTATCGGCTCAAGTAGAGTAAGTCTATATTCTGTTGAGATTGGTTCCCAGTTCGGGTTCCCTGACCCTATCCGAGGTAGCAAAATGAGCTTTGTTTTCAGCATCTTTGAAAGCTGCCCTCTTATAAACACTAGTGAAAATCTCTGTTATAAGATATAAAGTAATAAAAACAGCAGTTCGATTCTATGAGTAGAGGAATCAGATTTCGTTCATAGGTTATAGGACCAATAGCCCAGCCCGAGTGTAAAGTAAGGCTAAAATACATAAAATGCATACTTAGATAGAGCATTGGCAAGCTAAGATGCAGCAAAGACATACTTGTGTGGGTAAGCGTGCGACTCAAAGTCCACTTCAGATTCTGAACCCCTTACCTTCGAGTTGGAGTTGAGGTCCTCTACCGATGAGTTCAATCCACATGTTACGCCTATAGGGGTAGAGGGGTTGTTGATATGGCTGAATCAAGGGTCAAGAGTGAAGGTGGTAACAAAGAATGAAGAGCACGGTAGCGACGGAATCTTGAGTGTCATTGGTAAGGATACTGTGTTTGTATATGAGCTATAAGCCATTGAGTAGTCAATATAAGAGCTGACTAAGTAGTATGAGAACGCCTACGCACAAGGAATTAAACAAACACAAGGCATTAAACAAACGAGTAAGAATGAGCGATAGAAGAAGGATGTGTGGAGGAGGAACCCCACCAATTGAATAAAGAAAGAAACCCCACTTTTATTAATGGAAGAACGACTCTCCCCACTATATTGCTTGTATCAATATCAAAGCTTGTATCAATACCTAAACCGAACAGAAGATAGTTTCCTAAGTGTCATGCCAATTCTATTACTTAGCTGCTCTGGAACCAGAAAGAGTGGAATCGATGCTAGCAGGAACCCAACTAGTGTACCTTCTATTGCCTGCTATTAACAAGGTCAGCGTTAGCTGTTTAGATGGAAGATGGGGTGTCTCTTCACCTCTATAACCTCACTTGTAGCATTACTTTATTGACTCCCACTTTGCTTTCTCTTAAACTGAAGCCCGACATTATGACTTGTTCCCTAGAGAGAGTTGGTCCCTCCCTAGCTCTACCTTCCACTACTAAGAAAGAGGATTGCTTTCCTATGTCTGATTCTGAATTCGCCCCTAGAAGACTTAGATTGATGATTGGTTTTATGTTTTATCATATGGTAATGGAAGTAGCTACTGCCTAATAGGGCTTTCACTACTGGAACCAAGCCTGTTATTACTAGCCTCAACAATGCCTTACTTATTATAGGAGCTACTATGCTCTCCTACTCCTTAGCTCCTTATAAGGGCGTGTACTTTTGACTTTCATTGTGTATTTCAAATATGAGCCTGCTACTAATGCCTACAAAGCCGACACAGCTTCCTTTCTTTCTTGAGCCTGGGCTGCCTGCTTTATAAGATGGGTTGGGTAATTGTGCTTATTAGATTAGATGCTAACGGTCGGTTACTTCTAAGATGAAAATAAGAAAAAGGTAATTCAACCAATGTCAACAGGATTCCTATAGACCTACCTGACAACTCGAATAGAGCCCGGCCCGGGGAAGCTAACTACTGCTAATAGGGCTTAACTACTCGAATGGGACTGGCACCAATTCGACTTAACCTACTAATGAGTAAGTACGCTACCGACTATAGATCAAACGTATGTTTCTTGGGCGGAAACCGTTGCTGGAAAGAATGGAATTAGTGCTAACAGGACTTGAGCTCGAAAAAGGTAATTGTTTCTTATTAAATAAATTATTCTTTTTTTGTATATGGATTTGCTAGTATTTGATTTGCGGTTTATTAGATAAACTATGTCGAAATGGGTCTAGTCTCTTCTCTTGTTTTACTCAATAAGTGTCCATACGTAACACATGGGTTATATCTCTAAACTATCAACTTACCTTACCGGGAACTATACCTTGCATTCCTTTCCTCCTAGATAGTGTCATATAGTAACTAACTGAGTAAGCTGGTGAAGGTTCTACTGCAGAATCACTTGCAGCTGACTTTGGCACTACTGCGGATCCGGTACCATCTTTTGCCCTAAACAAAACTATAACAGCACCTGACCACCTACCTTCCTAAGCACCCCAAGAAAAGAGGTGAGACTTACCTCAGAAGTTGTCGTATCTACTTCAGTACTTAGAGCTTCAGTAGTACCTTATGGAAATTATCTAAGTTTAAGGCATGTGAAACTAATAAAAGGTAATCTTGCCTCCCTATTAGCTGTTCTATGGCGTTTACGCCTAATATCTTCCTTTGAAACTCCATAACCCGAAGAAACCAACCATCTTTGAAGAAGCACACCGCTCGTCGCCTAAGATGTTACTTTCCTATTGCTTCCTGATTTGATGAAGTTTAATGTCTTGCCCGAACTCCCTTAACAGAGACAGACCTTAGCCCTGCATTTTAGTCATTCTCATTTGGATTACCTTAGTATCTTCATCAGTCCAGTCAAAGAACCCTCATTTCATCTTGTTGAGCCGTTACTTTTCGTCTTGCTCCAACTTCTTAACCTAGTGCAACTCTTGGAATTGGAATATTACTTTATCTCGCCTAGCCTAGGAGTATAATCATAAAGCTCAAGCGGGTCTGTAGTAGAAATCAAGTAAGCTAGCAGGGGAAGGAACTTAAAGCAGAGGAGTTTTTTTCCTATCCTATATTAAGTCAAAAAGATAGGGATTCAACAAATCCTTGACTTCACACAGTCGCAACTAAGTGGTTCTAAGGTGAGGCGCTAACGGGAGCTTCAGAAGGAATTGAATCCATCTATTTAGTCTTTTGCCCATGGTAGAACTGAGTAAATATCCCCACCCACCCTTTCACTCTCGAAAACCATCATTGAACTTGCGAGCGCATAGCTATCAGCACCTATAAGTTGTTATTATTACCCTGTGTTCTATACAACACAGCACTTAAACAATTGGCGAACTAAACGAAACTCCTTAAAGGGCCCTCTGGGATCCACCACTTGGGCCATAGTTAGCGCCCAAAGAGAGTCGAGTAATAAGTGTTAGGTTACTGAATTCCATAAGAAACATGGAGGTGTACTTTACTTACCCTATATGAAGTGGTGCTACAGGGGACAATCAGGTTGGTTACCAACCATAGGCTAACTCACTACCGCCATAAACACATCTGTAGTAGTCGAACACAACCGCAAGTTATACTGGCACTGGAATTGGAATACCTCATTCACACCATGCATCAAAGAAAGAGACAAGTCACTACTCATGTTACGCGTCAGTCCGGAAATTCCCACACTATCACTAAAGAATGGGAATGAGACTCTAGAGCTCCATCCTCTGATTCAATAATTACTTTTTCGGTGATACTTGCTTCTTCTATTGTTTACTTTCCGAGCTGATCTCCTTTTTACATAAGAACAGAAGGATACCTATGAGCCAAGAACAGATCTCGTAGACCTAACTCGCGGAGCTTCTTTATATGATTCAACTCGAATAGAACCCCCACTTTAAATCCAGATACATATACATCATTTCCTAGCACTGACTTAAATCTAGCTTCTACTCCCGCTCCTGCACCAGATCTATCTAAGGCGACAAGACAACATGAAGCATGAAAAAAGAGCCAGCTACTTTTGTCGTTAATAATGTTCCAAGCAACTTAGAGAAAATACGCTCTTTGGATGCATGCCCCCCACCATCGTCCTGATCTTGACTTGAAGTATCCAAGCTAAAACGAAGGAACTATTTGCATTTGATTCATAGGCGGCGTAGCCCTCTTTTACACCAACTCAATAAGAAGCGCTGAACAAGGAAAGGATTCAAGAAATAACATGAGAAATGAAGCCCACAAAAAAGTATTCTGGAAGAGCGGGGGGGGAGAATTCGTCTTCTAGCTAATAACGCAGGAATATACTTTAGAATTAATTTCATGCGTTGACATGCTTATACCTTTCATTTCTTTTCCTCGACTAAAACCTTCAGTAGATCCGATCGATCCCACCTAGGCGCATCCTACAAATCTTACTTACATTTTTCATTTTGGCAGCGGATACTGTAGTGGAAATTCCCGCATGAAAGAGACCAACCTAACCTGTGGAATCAAAAAAGTAAGTATATTTACAAGGCTCTAAGAGATAAGAGCCATGAAAGAAGAGACCGAACAGAGACGATGTATACTCGCGCATCAAAGAGCATCGTTTCTTTTGTAAGAGAATAGTGTTGGCTTATCTAGCTTATCTAGGCAAAAAAGCCACGAATGAATCATTTGCGAAGAGACACTAGCTCCTAAACTATTTTCTATCTTTTGTCGAGATTGGTTTGGTGTTCCTCGAGCATTTGTAACCCTAGAAGCTATTGGTGACCAAGTAAGTTCAAGAAGCTCAACTGGTCTTCCTGGTCTATTAGGTTCATTATCTAAGGGCATTCAATCTCATGTTCATGCATGTGCGCTTTTAGTTCTTTCAATCCCAGCTTTTCTCGAGTCTTTACCCCGCGTAGGCATTTAGGAAATATAAGTAGGTGTGTTTCAGAAGCTAGTTTTTTAGTCTGATTTCTTTTTTGAGGGCTTCATATTCGAGAGATATGCCTATTTCTTTATGATCGTGAGGCCTATTAGTATTTATTAGAGAAGGGGGGAAGTCGGTGATCATCAACAAGTGTTGGACTATGCAATTCGTTATACGACGTGTGATCGGAGAGTTTATTAATCGTCTGGTTATTTCCATCGAAATCATCCTATTATTTTATGATATATAAAGAAGTAGGTCCTCGACCCAGAGTAATTAATAATTATTATAATGTATGATGCTTATATGTTTTTTCCTTACCTTTTGTCAATTCAATCCTTCGCTAGTAGGACTATAAGATAGAATGGCTAGTAGGTAAACCCTTTACTGCCAATCTCATGAGAGGTTCTAAGCTAGCATCCAAAAAGGGTGGTCGTAGACCAGGTGAGTGTTAGCGCTTTACTAATCCGGGGAGTAGACCCGCTTCTTTCTAGAATTACTCTTGCTGAGTCAAGCTTGAACGTGGCCAGTTAGTCTAAAAGGAAATGACACATCGGATCATCGCCAAGAGGGAGCGCCTCCACTAGATTCGAAACTAGGGCTAATGGGGGCATCAACTAAGAACTAGGGCTAAGTGTACGGGTTATGCATCAACTAAGAAAGTATGGCAGCAGTTTAATCTTTAGCTAGTCCCTTTTCTCTGCGAAGGAATGAAAGGATTGGAAGGTTATATGGGCAGATATGGAATTTTAGGAAAGGAACGGCAAATTGAATTATATATATATATATATATATATATATATAGTGGCTCGACGTGGCGGTGTACACGTGTCTCCTATAGCATGCAGCCCATAATGCAGACAGATATCGATAAAGTGTGCAGCGAGAGTATAGGTAGCCAGTCTTTGCTTAAGTAGGCCCAAGCAATGCCCAATCCCATTTCTAGTGTTGTGCTTTCTGAAATTGCATACCTATAAAATCCAGTTTTTCGAGATACTTCAACCAGTGTGCGGGGGTAGGGGCGGATATAGCCAAGTGGATCAAGGCAGTGGATTGTGAATCCACCATGCGCGGGTTCAATTCCCGTCGTTCGCCCATAACAGTGTTGCAATCAAATAAAATGGAATTGGATGTTTTACTATACTATATATTCCATTGCGACGAAGAAGAAAACTATCACCATATTTTTTCCTTTTCCTACGTAAGTATTTGAAACTATTTTGCTTGCTTGTCCAGCTTTCTATTTTGTCCCCTTATTACTTTTATTGAGGGTAACAAAATCAGAGAAGATCCATTCTGACCAGAGAGAAGATCCATTCTGACTAGAGCTCAAAAGAACGACTCTAAAGCATATACCATTTGGGAGCTACTACTTGCTCTTCCCTTTGTCCTATCTTACTATGGCTTGGTCTGAATCACTATAATTTCCATTCTACTAATTCTATAGTGAGTAAGGAAGCTTTTTGGTATTTCTAAAAGCTCTTTGCTATCTCCAACTTTTTCTTTCGAAGAACAGAACTCTTTGCTATCTCCGACTTAGTTTCATTACTTTATTCTAGCTTTAACTCTCTAGGGTGATTGAACTAGTGGAATTCCCAAGGCAAGGAGAACAGAACATCACTCGCTTTCAAGAACAAGAAGATTGACTACTTCCAGTTCATATTAGACTACTAAACGCTACAAAATAGTATAAACGAACTCACTTAAGTTCCAGTGTGAGAGTCTGACATTGACTCTAAAGAGAGTGAGCGACCTACTCTACTATAAGCTAGGAGTAGGAATGAGGAATAGAATAGGCCCTTCTGACAGCTCGCCTTTTTTACTCTAATATAGCACAGCACTCTTTCGACTTCTATTCTAAAGCTCATGTGTTATAGGCTTAAAAGTAAGGTTCGAAGTTCACAAGTAGGAAGGGGGAACCAACCTTACCAGGAGAAGGCAAGGAAAAGGCAGAGGCACTCCCTAGATAACGGAGAACCGAACATAGACCATCATGCTTGGGGCTATACTCGGATTCGGGTTTCCATTGATTCAATCAGCCTATCTACGTGTAGAGGCACACAATCTTTCCCGCATGTACGTACGGGTTGCCATCCTTTAGTCCGACTGACTTAACTCATTGCCAGGTGATACAACTGACTCTTCTCTTCTTCACTTAAGGCATTTCTCAAACTTATCTTCCATTTCCATTGTTGAATCCTACTCCTGTCTACTAGTAACTTACCGAACACTTACTCAATTTGCCTGAACTCAGGGTAACCATACAGAACTAACTTCACTTGTTGCAAAGCCTAACATTGCTTCTGCAAGAGAATAGTGGGGACTTGAGGTCATTCTTGTTTTTCTTCTTTCCTTCGCTTGGGACTCACTAGCACACTAATTGCTGCTTTCGTGCTGGATGGCTTCTTATGAACCAAACAAACCAATGATAGAGATCCCTAAGAGCTGCTCTTCAATCCTTCCTTTAGCTTATACTGGATGTAATACAGGCATTCATTCGATCTTCGTGTTCGAATGCGTCGAAAGAATACCTTCGCGGGGCTAGCCTCTTATTTTTACTCAACTGCTGGGTTTTTTTGTTCCTGCCTGAGTAGTTGTTCAAAAGATAGATGGTATGGTCAATTTCTATCAATGTTCACAAGGCAAAGAACTTATATAGAGAGGGTTCTTTGATCACATTCTTTGCCGCTTCAAAGTAAGATTGATATACTCTATACTTCTTGGTAAAGCAATGGAACTAATGGCTGGCCCAACTGGTGGACTTTATGCTAATCAAGCAATAAGTTAAAGTAAAGTTGTTTTGGTGGAATAGACTATGACTGGACACAAAATAACTCTTCCTTATTAGGGTACTGGGTCATTTACTCAATTCCATTTCTTCAAGGGGGGCGCTAATCCGATAGCTGACGGGCTCATTCATACTCTCGGAGCTAAGCTCATGTAACGGCTGTTTCCGGTGGTTTTCTTTTTTTCCTTTATGTCCGAAAGCCGTTCCGAAGGTGAGACGAATAGCTATTCTCTTCGGTGTGTCTTGGTCCCATCTAGCAAGCAAGTAGTATAGTAATAGTAGGAGCTCATAGTCGTGAATTTCTCGAATCAACTATTCTATCGCTTTATTTCTCGTGGGACTAGTTAACCAATGAGATAGACTTTTCAACGATCCAAGTTGCCATTCTGAAACTTGATCCTGTCCCGTGGATTCCAACATCTTTCGATCAATAGTCCTCGTTCCATATAGCCTGACAATAACGGATTGAATTGCCTGGTTCACTATTTTGATATTCGATCAAGGAAAAGGGAAAAACCAAAATGGATAGAAATCTATTAGCCACTAATTATGAGAAGGTAGCATTCAATTCCTATCCGTCATCAGATCCGTTCCTATTCAGCAAAGCACAAGAGAAGAAAAGAAAGAGGATTGGTATCCTAACGGCTGACAAGAAGGAAAGAAAGGAAAGCACACCAACTGTTCACATTAATTGTAACTGTTCACATTAATATATGGAATATAAGGATTTTTTTACAGTGAGGGCTTGAAGCTGATTGTGCTTTCTTTGTCTTGACTTAACTTAGTACACTACTTAGCAGAAGCCCAAAGGCTCCTTATGCATTTATTTCTTGAGCTGGAGAGCACTAACTGCTATTCTGATTAAGCCCACAAGACAATAGCCTCCACCTTTCTTTACCCTTTCCTTGCGTCTAAACCAAAAAGTTTTTAATTCTACTACTACAGATCCAAATCTTTGCTTGCTCATTACAAACTACCCTAATTACCATATCAGAAGTAAGACTTCCCGCCTTCGAACTGCCAAGCGACTATAAACACTATTAGCCTGGCACTGCTTACTTATATTCTTATCTTGAAACAAACTCTCCGCTTTCAGACCTGACAACAGGACTGGAATTGCTTTAAGAACTGTAATTGAAACAGCTTCAAAGGGAGCTAACACTGCTGATGATCTTTAAACTGTAACTTCCTCTAATCCATGTTTGTGCTTTAGACTCTGTGATCTAGCTAATTTTGTTGTTGATGGCTTTTTATGCCCCGAGTTTACTTAACTAATTAACTTTTTTAACGTCTTTTTTAGCTAACTTCCTTTCTCCTGCATCATATCCATTTCTTATGCTTCAGATCTCGTGGACAATGCCCGAACTACACTACAAAGAGCGTAAGCGGGAAAATATGTTTACCTTAATTATGGGCTTATGCCAACTATTCAACTCCGATAATTGCTAATCATCATGGAAACTCATAAACTAACTGTGCAACAAATGCATTTGAACCTAACGTCTTTACTACCCTCTTGAATCTTTATCCTCAAGCTCTGCTTACTCTTGCCTTTCCATTCCTTTACTTTGATTGACTTAGCGCTGAAGAAGTTCTCGTATCGTATGAAGTACACCTCGCTTCAAAGCCAATTATAGTCTGCCCTGACCTCTGACTTGCGCCTGCTCCTTGGAACCGTACTAAAGTCCAGTCCAATAGCTAAAGCCCTAAGCAAGCAGTGTCAGCATCAGAGATAGTAGTCGCATCCTTGTTGTTAGTAGTTGGTTTTCCTACTTTAAGAGTTTGTTCTTTATGCCTTAGTTCAATTCACTGACTTGCCTGTTTCACTCTAAAATGGACTACTTTTTGCGCATTCTTTGTTTCAGTCCCACGCTTACCAATGGAAGTCCTATATTGAGTTCTCATAGGGAGGCGCGCAGACCTGCCTACTAACTAGTCATTCCGATACTAATAAGGACAATTCTGATGCTCCCAGTAGGTTCACTCTGTTGTTTATCTGGTTCTCATTCTCTGACTTAGGGGCTAATATCTCCTTCTTACTGTTACCTATAAGCTTCATTCTTGTTATTATCACTTCGATTCTGGATGTGACTTTGCCAGGGAACCATATTCCACTAATCATATCCTGGAAATAGTACTTGTTGGTCTAAGTCAATAGGTGGAAATGAGGAATGTCCTATAGTAGTGGAAGAGTGAAAATGACAATAGAGGGAATGTTACTTATTACTAAAAGAATTGACCTAACCCTTCCTTGTGAACCCTAGGATATGTGTCTTACTCCACTAGAGCCAAGGCTGCCACACTACCTAACATACCTGAACTCGAAACAAGACTCGTTACTTCTACTGGTAAGGCAGATACCGTTGGCAACAATAATTAGATGAGGGAGGGGCAGGCAGGTCACTAAACAAGAAAGCAAGCAAATAGGAGCAGGCTAGTAGCCAGTAGCGAAAGGCTTATCTTTCGCGGATGCATTCTCTGACTTATTTCCATTGTTGTTAGCATGGATTCCATTCCCATCCGGCAGTATCCAATTGCTTATCAAGCAAGTAAAGTATTGAAGTAAGTAGCACCAGGTTGAAAACGGATAGTTATAGTTGGAAGCTTTCAAGTGGGGGGTGATTTCTACCCTTTGATTTGCTTGTTTGATTCTAGTATACCCCGGTGCAATTCCTTATTTGGACCATTATTATCCATCTACAAAAGTGAGATTCTATCCCAGTTACAAGGCAAGGTGTGTGTTCCTAAAGAGAACCGGCTTCGGGAGAGTATGTTAGGAAGGAGTTGGGACTGTGTGAAGTAAAGTGACTCATATAATAGTACTACTAGCGTAACGAAACTACTGCGAACTACAGCGACTCAAGCTAGCTGTATATATATCCTTTCAAGCCTTTTTGTAGTGCACCCAGTCTTCCAATGAGCAATTTACATCTTCATAGTTCTTATGATGGTTATGATTATTTGGAAAGTACCTATAGCAAGCCTCTCTCCTTTCTTTTCAAGCCGGTGAGAAGGTGAGCAGGATCGGTATAGTCAAGACCAGATATCTACCCATCGAAGCAGCTGTTGCTGTTTCTTTCTTTTAATCGCGATCCAGCCTAGTTTCTAGAGTCCTCTTCTACCCATTGTTTAGCTTGTTTTGTAGTAGCTTGAGATGATGTCGGTACAGATTCCGTGCTTTCATGCCCTAATTATGCTTTCTTCCAAGGTTCGGTTCTCCTTTCCCTCCCATCTTAAGTCTAAGTGATCAAGTTCAAAAGTGAGTGGACGTAGAATAACTCACTTTTTCCTGTAGCATATATCCTAGAATGAGAGTAGTATGAGTAAAAAATGGATAGATATATATACATTCTATTTCTTAATTAGATTTAAGTAAGACGATAGACTCAACATAATATGGAGCAATTCTCTATAAAAGGTGGTTGAGTGCAAACAAATAGTCGAAGATCAAATAAATGGTTTAGAATATATAAGTGACAAATATACTATAAGGGTTAGTTAGATAAGTTTTAGTACGATCGATCTAGCTGAAGTTCTTAACGTAAGCCTATCCAACTGCAATCTGTCGTAGGTGTCCATACGCTAGAAGGATGGAGTAGTCATCGAGCCTTGATTGAATATCTTTCTTTTGTCTTTGTTTTCCTGCTAATCTAATGGATAAGAAAAGCAGTTCGTTTGATAGCCTTTTAGTCCGTCCCTTTTCTCTATAGACCGAGTAGCAGTCCCAATCCCTATGATTGCATCATTTCTGATGTGAGTTGCCTAATCCTAAGTGCTTCCTTCTGCGGTTTCCTTCGGGTCCCGAAGAGGGGAAAGTGTGTGTTTACTTTCTGGGAGTTATTTTACTAGATCAGAGTCAGAGCGATATAGTGTAGTGTAATTGCGTCTGCTTGCGATCCAGGTCCAGGTCGTAAGTCTATAAGAGGTTGGTTTTTTCCCTCCTTTGTTTAAGATAGGATATCGACACAAGGGAGCGAGACAATGGATGATAGGTCAATAAATAAGTAAACACCCACCCTTCTTGATGTTTAAATAATAATTCTTCCTCAAAATTCCATATATGGAGAGCAAGCCAACAAGTCAGTGAGATCAATAGAATATGATAAATAAGGGGGAAGATACTTAGGCAAGAAAGCCCATCCAATTCATTCAGTAATCCCTCTACAATTCACTATCTCCACCCTTCCTTGCTTAAGAATAGAGGCACAAGAGTAGTAAGTTGTTATGGAGGCAAAACTGCGCTTGGCTGGCGCTGACCTTGCTTTCGGAGCCCACTAACAGGACAAGCTATTGGGAAGCAGGCTCTAAATATGGTATCCAAGGCTAAACTAACTACTGGAAAGAGTTCTGGACTGAGCTACTGTGCTAATAACTAAAGCTCCCAAGCAAAGATACAGATAAGAAAGAAAGGTCGTAAGGAAAGAAAGGGCTTAGATGATGTCTTAAGAATCAGGTTTGGTAGCTATAGTTTACTAGACAGGCGTGTCATACCGATGTAGAGTTTTGAAAGCCAGGTTCCAAGGCAGTAGGGAAGGGTTGCTATACTTTATTTTGGTAGTTAGTAGATCCGTAGCGAGATACAGTAGTGTTGTGGCCAGGCAGGGAGCAAGGCAAGGTTTAAAGAGAGGGTTGTCAGTTTGGATAGATAGGCTACTAGACATGGAAGTTTTAGTGAAAGAGGTTACCCAGATGCAGCAAAGTAGGGCCCATAAGCAGGCTAAGATGCAACAAGGGAGGTTTTGATATCCGGTGGGGCAGTCCCATCCTCCGTATTTGTTTTCCCAGTGGCGCGGCCATTCTTGTTGGTGGTGGCATCAATTCTTTATCCATAATGGGAGCGAGAAGAGAGACATAGTTTTCAAGCGAGTAAGGTAAGACTAAGCTCCGCCTGAGAATAAGGAAGAAAAGTAAGCATTATGGATCCGACTGTTGTGGACGCTATGTAATACTAAAGCTATTAATACACGATGCAAGTAAGCAGTACGGGAATGAGAGACAGTGAAGTAAGATCCCAAGGGTCTTAGTTAAAGACTAAAGGCAAGTAGCTCCATTATTAGAAGCGTAAGTACAAGAAAGAAGTGTGGTAAATAGCTTTAGGTTGGAAGCTAGGCATTTGAGGCATCAATTTGAGTTTGAGAACCTTGAGTTAAAAATAGTAGTTACGCTTCGGAGTTGAAAATTAGTACTACTATCAATAGGAACAGAGCTAATACCAAAAGGAACTTCACTCGGACTAGAGCTTACTTAAATGGTTCAAAGTCTATTGCCCCCAACTCAGATTGTATCTATACCACGTTAAATTATACAACTAATATACTTCTTGGGCTGGAATCACTCTACTGGAAATAATGGAACTGGTGCTATCAGCATCTTAACTACAAAATAGGAATTACGCCAATACTAAGCAGAATCGACACCGGATCAAAGGAAACCAACTCAAACCCGGGCTTTCGCTACCACTAATAGGGATGCAGCTGCTAACAATAAGGATGTAGTTGGAGCTAACAAGATCTTACTTAGCAACAAGTAACTCAACTATTCCTATTAGAATGCCGACTAGTACTTCTCAGATAGACCTCAGTTCACAACATTTAATTCCCTTACTGACCTGGAACCTAGAGTTGCTCACCGGCACGACACCAACGCTAACTCTTAACATCCGGTCTGCCCCTACTGATCTCAATGTCCTTCCTACCTATTGATCCCAATTGAACCGACTTACTTTTCTTCTGTAGTCAACGACAGAGGTACACACAATATGATATAGTGTATACAAAACAATAGAACCAAACGACTCTCACCACCTAAAGGGACTAAACGACGACATCAATAGAAAGAATCGAATCAGGGCATCCAGGTCTCTCCCCCCGTAACTAAAACCTGTAGTTCATCTCCGTCACTCTACCTACCTTGTGGTCCAGTCTATATCTAATCTCTTTGCTTTAATTTTACGGCTCTTTGCTTCAAACCCATCTTATACCATCTAATACGCAGGCAGCTGGCAGCCAGCCGGCAGCTGACCTTGTTTTTAGGCTGACTTTACTTGGTTTCAAATCAATACTGCTACACGTCATAGGGAAAAAATGGTACGTATAGGGGATCTAGCATATCCAACAATTGAGCAAGCAACTAGTAATTCAACTCATAAGTAGGAAGTCCACCAACGATATCAAGACGGAAAATGGCGACTATTAGAGTAGAGTACATCCAATCCACTAACACAAAGAATAGAAATAAGTAAACCGAGCCTCATTTCTTTAGCTAAAAAGCCACTCCCTCCGGCTTAGGCCCCTTCCTTACATTCCTGTGTATCAGGGCCCTTAGTAGTTAGTTGAAACCCGACCTTCCTGGTATCAATTCTGTCATCAAACCTATCTCGTTCTGTAGTTTGCGCTTAGGTCTTATTGCCCCTTGTTTGAGTTTTGCTTGTTGTTGGGGTGAATCTGAGAACTCCCTGAGAGACTTCCAAGTAAAGTAAGGGTACCATTTCCATAGTTAAAGAATCGGAGCCAGGCCAGGAGAGTAAGCCCGAGCTCAAGTAAGAGCAGGCTAACTTCTGAACTAAGTAATGGTGCGCCTAGGCGCCCATTCTTATCCTTGATCTTTAGGCCTAGTTCCAGCATTGCTGACAGCGATTCCATTCTTACATGCCTGGGTTCCGTTCCATTAGATGGTGCTCAACCCCCCGTTTTGAGTGTAGGTATTTGAAGCAGTTTTTTAGTTATCCTTTTCCGGAGAGCTAGTTTTTTAAGCATTGCTAATAGTGGTTCCGTACTAAGATAAGGTAGTGTGTGTCGGGCTCGGGAGTGATGCAATAAGGCTTTCGTTCTGTTCGAGTACTTAGTAGGTGTTTTTTTCATAGTCCAATATTTCCGATAGAGCTCCTAAAGAAAGGTATCCTCGGCCCAATAGAAACTAAGCCTGTTGCTCGTTAGCCACTACACTACTTTCTTTTATTCTTATTCCATGGGTGAGCATAACATATACAAGGATAGCATGGACCTACTCTACTGATAACAAGAATAACAACATAATACAGAGGACGATAGAGCGCATAAAAAGGGGAAAATGAAACAAAGGCGTCTATCATATGATAACCATGGGATTGAGCTACCACTTAGGAGACTTAACCTACAAACCAAGCATTCCCAAGCCCTTACTGACACTCCTATGCGCAAGGTTCACCCCAACACTACTTCTTCAGTTAACGTTATATTAATGGATTCAGTTAACTTAGGTTTCGTCATGCAGTTGACTTATATTATATTAATTTGTACCCTACTTATATTATATTAATTTATACCCCATTGATTAGTAGTTACTTGGCAGTCCGTTGGACATGGCCATTGCGTATAGGATTCAGGTGGAACTGGCCATTTAAGTAGACAACTCTAGATGAAACGCGCATCAACTTCAGATAAGTAGAAAGATCTTTCTTACTTAAACACAAGCACCATAAGCCAACTCATCAACTTCCTGCAGACCTATTACTTGCACCTTCACCCTATTAAGCAATCCATTATTATGCTTACTTTAGAACTGCCCCTGACCTAGCATTAGCATAAGAACGAAAATCAATGTGACACAAACCGGATTCATTAGCTTCCCAACCAAGCCTATCCCTTTTTATTTATTACCAAACAAACACTCTCATCTCCTTACTATCTATTGTCCATCTCAGCTTGGCGCCCCTTGCTTTAAGATATTACTTGTGTTTTTCTTTGCCTCGCCCTTAGGTCTGTCACTACTTTCTTTCATTCCACGGTTTCATGCGAGTGGTGTACGACTCTAATTCCTCTAGTGCTTAGGCACGCTCTGTATACTTCCACACCACTATGTAGTCAACCAAACAAAATAGAATAACTGGGCAAATAGTCAATCTTACTCATCGAGGAGGTAGTCCACCAATATATTCACTAGCCACCAAGAAGCCTCACTTGTTTGTTTGAATCTCATTAAGTAGTAGTCCATTCCGTTGCCTCCCTTGCTCTTAAACTAATAATAGTAGGCTTCAAAACACCACATACGACAATGAAACTCGACTTAGCAAATGAGACTTGCGCCATAGGAGCTTACCTGTTAGCCTATCTTGCTTTCACCCTTAATTCGATACATTAGCTTTAAGGAATCACCCCCCAGGCACAAGATTGTACTATTGCCGACAAGACCAATGCGACTGCTTCTTAGAATCGAGCCGGGGCAATGCAAATAGGAATCGCTAATGTACTTATGATAACGAAACGAGCAGAACCAAGCTCAGTATTTGTATAGTAAGTATATAGAGTGAAACAGGAAATAGGGAGAATGACACTGAGGCATACATTACTTTAACCGGCTTAACTCCTTTCTAATGTTCATGTCCGATCTATGCGGGCACCTAGCCCTGAGGACTTCAATGCTTTATCTTACAACAACATCTTACAACAACCAATTTCGCTAGCCATCGTCAGCTGCCCGTACAACTAGGAAATCCATTGATGCTACCAGTTCTGCAACTACTGATCTTTATTCTGACCTTGTAAGTTAAAGGCTCGAAACACACCATCGATGAGAACTATCAACCAGGAAGAAACTAATAGGAATCCACACTCACTACTATAAGAATGGACTACTACCTGGAAACACGCGCTACTCAACGATACTTTCACTAGTGCTGACATTACTTGTTTTCATAATTGTATTACTTATTCTCATAACCGGGGTTGACTCTTGGATTGTTGCTCGAAAGCCTGACTTGTTACACCAACGCCTTACAATCGTTCTTTCAACGCCTGTCCCATAGTCTGACTTTCTCACCCACCGGCTAGTGTGGCCGTCTGCTTGGCGAGTAATGGAACCAAACTCAGTACTAATATGAGTAAGTACATGATCTAGGCGCATAAAGGCAGGTAGAAACAAACACCGATAACAGGAATGAGATCACTGCCAGCAAGGGAACAACCCTCTCCATAAAGAATGCCCCACCTCAGTAGGAATCCACCTCAACAGTCAGAATCGCACGAGTAAGGCAAGGCGTGTTGGCGACGGTTCCAGTCTTATAGGTAGCAGTTGGAATGTTGATTTTTTTCCAGTGTTATCATTATAGTAGTTGGCTTCTGTTTTTATATTCCCGTAGTAGTAGTTAAGAGTCTTATTAGCATTAGACGAATTCCCAGTTGTAAGTTTGATTCCCTAAGTTATAAGTCCAAGAGTCAAAAGCAGCAAAATGAAGTAAAGACAGACTCACTAGTTGAAGCAAGAAAGTAAGTAAGCAGTAGCAGACCCATGGTGATTAGCAAGCAGAAGAATCAAAAGCAAGGAAAGGCATCCTTATCAAGATCAAGCATTAGTACATTCTTTAAAGCATCGGTTAGGTTCTTTTTAGCACTAGCCACATTCCCAATTGTGGGTGAAAGTCCAATGGAGTAGTTAGCCTCATTCTTATTATGTATGTGCGGGTTCACCGTAGTGTGGTAGCCCTGTTAATCTGACCAGTTTAGTAGCGGCAGTCTATGCTTCATCAAGTTACCATATGAAAAGTAGTAATTCGATGATGATTATCAGTAGCTCGAAGCGCCTACCCACATCCTTTACCATGTATTCCCAGGGTCATTCTTATACCTAATACAGCTACTCCGCTCCGCATACTAGTAGTTCCAATCCGATGCTGCCTAAACACATCCTTTACCCCTTGGTAGCAGCGGTTCAATTCCTCTAGGCGCACAAGTTCAGGATTCCAATCCCCAAAGCTTACATTACTGCCTTTTACTCAGACTTTCGAGTCTTAGCGTAACTCTTTTGGTAGTTGATGGTCAGTAGATAAAGAACTCAAATAAATGGGTAGTGTGTGTCGTTTTAACAGCAAGGATAGTTAGTTTGAAAAGAACAACAGAGAGGATGAAAACGTAACATATTAAGCGGATCTCGAACTAAAGAATAAAAGTAAGGTTCATAGGGCTGCCTCTATTGGTGGGCGCGGGGAGAGCAGGTTTCAGAATGCAATTGATATTTCTTATGCTTATGCTTTATTTAGTATGGGCCTCATTGGAATAGTCAACTCAACCCAAAGCGAGAATGCAAGAAGGGGGTCTAAGACTAAATCAGTGAAGAACTAACACATAATACCTTTTTTTACTAGCAACAGGGAAACCGGCTAATAAGAAGAAAACGACTAATGGAATTACTATAATATAATAAGAAAACACATGCCACTATTATTCCTCTACATACGATTCCTATACATAATAATGATGCAAGATGGGAACAAAGAGTTCGAAGCGGTGGTCTCAATCTAATGGTGATTGTTTTCGGCCTTGGTATCGGCAGTTAAGCTTGATTGGTTACTAATAAGTGATACATAAGGGTATGAGATCGGTAAAGGTGGGCTTCGGGTTAGTCAGAATAGTAGAAGTAACTATGCGACTTTAAGACAAGATAGGTGGGCTCCCGCGTGTAGGCATTTAGTTAATAAGTATAAGCTTCTATTTCTATTACTAAAGAAGAAAAGAGTCGCCAGGTTTCTATTCTCTGCTTTGAGTTGAAGTATAAGTAGCAATGGGTGTATTCCTGTTAGCATTAGTATCAGCCGGATGCTTGTTCAATTCTATATTGTAAGATAAAGTGCTGTTGTAAACTGATTGAGCAAGTGGGGAGGGGCAGGCTACCAAGGTAGGCTCCAAGGCTTTAGCTAAGGAATGTCGCTGAGGGACTTACAAGCCTCAAAGTCAGGCTCAAGGTCGGGAGTCAAAGAAAGAGCTGAGGCAGTTTCATAAGGGGAATATATCTTTTTTCTAGCAAAGATAGGCAGGGCAGACTGAAGTGAGTGAGTGAACTTCCCTCTTTCTTTTTGGTGAAAGCCTTCTTGGGGGTAAGATAAGCCCGATAGCATCACATTGGATTTAGATTAAGTAGTTATTGGCCTAATCTCTCTAACATTAGTTAAGGATGCTTGCCTTAGTATGGAATACTTCAAGGCGAAATACATATTTATTGGAGATCCGGATCGGTAGACTGACCTCAAGGATAGTAAGAATAAGAGACAGGAGCGAGGAAAGTCGAAGAAAGGCAGGTTTGTTCCAGTGCTAAAGTACGCTACTATTGGGTCCGTATATCCCGGGCGATGAGAATGAATCTGATGCTGCAGAAAAGGAAGCAACAGCAACCTCCGTTTGAATTGAAGAATAGAATCTAGGTAGTTACTATAGTATAGATACTTAAGTAACAGGAGAGGTTCACTCACTAGTGAAAGATTGATATATAGTTCCAGATTGATATATGATAGGTGGAGTTAAAGCCTACATTTCCTATGTTCGTCCTCCTTTCTTCTATTCCTATATTTAGGATATTGCCTGTATCAATAGCATAGGTAGCGTAGCATAGGCACTTTACTCAGAATACTTATAGGGATGTTTACTTAACTCATAGAGAAGTTGACGTATTGTAAGGTAGTTCTTTATACGTGATGTCTTCGTCAGTTGTGTTTGTAGGAGCACCAGCTTGATTCTTTGTAGTAGTGATTCCAGTCTTTATTCCCAGTTGTGGTAGTAGTAGCACCAGTTCATTTCTTGCATTCCTACCCGAGAGAATGAGGTGGCTTAGCTCAATTCTGTCTATTGGTCTTTGAATTGTGGTGTAGGCTATTGAGTAGGGAGTCCCAGACCTGGATAAAGCAGTAGCAGGCTAGTCGGGGGGGTGTCGGGAATTCAAGCAAAGAGCAGGGTACCTTAAGGCGGAGAGGGGCATCGAGTCTTACTATTATGTCGGCGAGTAAAGAAAGGGTTACAGTTTTTATGGTATGGTTCCTGCGCTATTGAGCTTAATTCCAATATGAGTTGTTTTCAGTCCTGTTGGCATTAGTTCAAATCTGATGCTTACTACACCAAACTATAAGCAGTAGAGAATCTCAAAGGTGCCATACGGTTTTAAAGCATGGGGGCAAAGAACAGGTATTATCAATTTTGCTATAGGGGACTTGAAACAAAGCTCATAAGCTAGTAAGGACATTCCTTTAGTGGTAGCATCCGCCTTGTTGGTCACCGTTGAATCCCAAGCAAGTAAGGTATTATTGATGACTGCGGGAGTACCCCTACTGTTATAGAATACTATGCCACTCGACTATTCTGATTAGCAGCAACCAATCAACTTAACTATTGCTGACCTTGGAAACAGTAAGGAAAGTATCCGTTTTAGGTGAAAGTCCTATATTCCTTTTAGTTAGTCTGATAAGCCTGAGCCCAATTCTTAGATAAGAGTTAAGCTCCATTAGCAGCAGTTCCAATCTGATACTAAAGAACCATATCCTATCCTACATGTATTGCATTTATTCTTGTCACCAGCAGAAAAATCTGATAGTTAGTGATTGAATTCTCTTACTTAGTAGCCCGATTTCCTATTCTTTTTTGTTGAATTGAATTGCGTCTCCAGCTCAAGTCCCGCTACGTTAGTTTTGTTTTCATTCTCGTCTACCTTGGCTTCATTCTCTTACTTATTGGTGGCATTCTTGACTCTTGTATAGATACTGATTAGAGCGATAGTTCCATCCTTGTTAGTTTTATTTGATTTCCTATGTTGACCTCATCTGTGCTAGCTCAACTCTATGCTAGCTCAACTCTAATAGTAAGTAGCTAAAGGGCAACCTCGAGATCCGTAGGTGTTACATAGTTTGGATGCATTGTTTAAAGAGTAGCTTTGGGCAAGGAAGGGGTATTAGTTTGAAACTAGAGCATAGGCATATCGTAGTAGAGGCAGGTTGAAGCAAAGGCAAGTAAGTCCTGTTCGTTCCTTATGACGAGATAGAAGGCCCTGCTGGCACCTAACGCTGCCCTGTGATTTCATTACCGACATTGGAACTTTCCCTTCACCAGTGTAAATCTCGTACCACCGCCTAAAAGTCTTTAGTTCAATAGTGAGCCTTATGTTGCACCATATAGTGGCCAAACAACCATGATTGCTATCGGTCTGACTTTGCTACTAAAAAGGCAAAGAACCCCGACCGCTACTCTTACTTGTGTATTTCATTGTTGCCTGGCCCTCGATGAGCCTGTTCCGACTTACCTTCATCCTGCATTGATAGTTGGGGAATCTTTGAGTTGTCCCTGGAATTCTACATTTCCTGTAACTTAATTCTTTATTTCCACTGTCGGTCTTCTAGGGCTGGGGCTCAGCTCAGATAGATCCTACATCGATCCCCCGATTGCCAACACTCTAACTGGAACATAGGCATTAGGGGTAGTTGTTTTCACTTTAACCCAACCCACTAGCGACTTCAACTAAAAAGCGAGGCTTATAGCAAGGAAAGGCATAGTTCGGGAAGGGGGCTTTGATTGAAATAAGAAAGAATGAAGTTTCTAAGCAACAACAATAATGATGATGTTGGCTAAGCACCCGCACCATAGCTATGAAATTAGAATAACTATTCGATGTCGCGTCAGTTGAACTACCATATTAGATAAAACTAGTAGATCAAGCTAGGATCGAACATTGCCCAGCAACACTATAACTTATAATAGGAAGAAATAACCGAACCGTTAGGCTTCTGACTACCTAAACTCAAACAGTGACTCTTGATTCTTTCAAACTTTGGGAACATAGTCTGGCTTTGTCGTCTATCATCCTGAAGCTGACTTCTCTCAACCAGATACTATTGAATCCAAATCAGAAATACTTTAACCAGGATCGCGATACCAATAAACTGACTTTAGCTACTGGCAGCTTTGCTGCCCTTATTGACCATTAGGCTTACTATCCTGACTTTGAAACTAACAACGCTACTTGCTTTGATTCAAGAGTTCGAGCTTGGCCCCGCCTCTAGGCTTATACTTGTTAATTCCATTATCTATTTCAACCTCGATTCACCCCCTATACTATTGGAATCAAATCCAACACTAACTGATAAACGACAACTGAATGATACAAACAAAGAAGTGAATCACTGCCTCCAAGACTAAACCAACTACTAATAGGAGTTGAACAAGCACAAAGCATAACTTAACTTTGAGCATAGAAATCGACTACTGACAACAAGGCCCGAACCAGATATACTAATACGAGAATGAAATGGTGCCTTTAGGGGGGCTACTACAGAATTTACCTAGGCATTAGTAGGATGAAAACACTGCAGATGAGCCCTCTACTCTTGATTCCTCTAAAGAACTAGTCACTGCGGGTTTTGCTCTAGCTCTAACTGCTTCCTTGTAACCTGAACTTTGTATTCTTCTTAATAGGATGAAACAAGAGCTGTCACTCTGGTCGACAAACCGATGAAACTAGGGTCAAATAGGAAATTCTCTACTTAGAGCTTAAACGCCTTTACTATCTGCCTTTCCCATAAAAACACTTCGATGTACTAGATTCTATCCTTACTGAACCACAAACCCAGCTTTCCAGGTAATAAGAGTCGACTAAAGGATTCCACTCATGAACTTAGGGCATAAAAGGGAGTAATAGAATCTTCCCTTTACTTAACCGCTTTACTTATGTATTGAACATTACTTTCACGCATGATTTTTAGTTTTCATCTTATCTTTTGCGAACTTACATTAGCAACCTTTACGAAGCTCTTGCGTTAACACCTGACTTCTTTTTTCTCTTATTTTTACTTTCCGGGCAGGGCGGGACCTATCCTCTATCTCTCTTTTGCACTCAATGCTGTTTTGCCTTAATCCCATTCAATATTCTATTACTTGGCAATTCTGAAGTATACTTTCCTTCACTAGCAGACCCGCTCGACGATGAAACTAACACAGGAAATGAATAGGCTGCATCTACAGTACCTTAGGCTACAACATCTCAAAAACTATAACTATATTGCATTACTCGGTTAAAGAAAGCAAAGAGAAAGGCAAGTAATAGGGCTGGGTGATGAAGAATGTCATAATTCTCTTTATGTTTGAGTTGAAGGAGAAAGAAGACAATAAATGGATGTTATAGTTGAATCTACGAGATCAGCAGCTGTGCGAGTTGAATCTTATACAGCAGAAGCCGAATCTATCCCTTCTTTAATAATTAGTTGGAGCTATGTATCTTCAGCAACATAATCAGCAGTTTAGTCGCCAGCATCAGAAGCAAGGAAAGTGGAATGCCAAAGCAAAGTTCCAGGAACCGAATCAACTCTCTTTTCTCCTGTGTAAGTATAAAGTGAAAGGAGTAAGCAGAGGCACTGTTACTATTACTAAAATCATCTATATATTGCGCTCTTTCTTATCCATATTCCATGATTTCTGCTCGAAGGCAAGTATCGAGTGTAGCATCAAGAAGCTCGTCTGTCTCATATAGATGCATGATTTGGATCCGGATCAAAAGTATAAGATGGATTTGAAGCCGAAGATAGAAATCCAGTATTTGATTTGTTGCTTCAGCTAGGGATAGATAAAATCAAGTATTTACTTTACTGAAGACAGGGTCGGAATATTGATATCTTTTCTTTGCAAGTAGAGGGTATAGGTGAAGAGTGGAGACCTGATCCTTCAGAATTTAGACCCAAACCAAAACCTATGGCAAAGAATTAAGACCAACCCAATGGCAGCTCCAAAAGCTAGCTAAGAGAACAAGGAGTAGGCGTTAAGGCAATCAGGAGAAAAAGGGCATTGTGCTATAGTGTATCAGGCTATAGTAGAGAATTGGTTTCATCATATTCTATTTTAGAGTGTTCATTGGGCGTAACAGGGTTTTTTTCTATCAGTTTATCAGAGGGTCGAAAACTTATAGTTTTTTAGCATTTCCCTTTCTTGGCCGTTAGTAGTTACTCGTCCGGAACTAAGACTTCCTTTACTGTCCCAGAACCTTGCCTTACTTGCTTTAATTCCCGATTCTTATTATGATATGAAGTATTCAGTTATCTTATAGTAGAATGTTAACCAAAAAATGAGGGCAGCGTGGCTACTGTTCCCTAGCTCTAAAGTCGTAAATACAGAACGCAATCTGACCGGCCCAACCGGAAAATGGAATTATGATTTGTGATCTCAAACCTCTACCTTGTATTGTTGCACACTCCTCTCCTACTTAGAACTTTCATACTTGCCCGTGAGTGAGAGCCTTACCTTAGCCTTATTTGCAGTCTTACTACTCGGCATCCAAATCCCCCCTATCTCGGCTCTTATCTCCTGTCTATTTTTCTTTAGTTGGATTTGTTGGCTTTTAGACTCCTGTGCGCCTTACTACATTTCTGTAGTTCAATTGTTAGCCTGCCTTTTCTTCATCTAAGACTGTAAAGCTGGATTCCCATTCTATTGCTTCAAACTTTTATATATGGTTACTCTTATACCAATCAATGTCATATTACTAATAAGAATTCACTGCCAGGTAGTCGACTTTACTTGCTTTGAGTCCTGTTTTCCTTACTTGCGTTCTCTGTGTTGCTCCTTTAATTCCTATTCTATTGTTGCTGACCTTGCTTTTCTTCTTGTAGTACTGTGGTTGGGACGCTTACTCTTTCTTCTCCTACTTAGTTGTACGTTGCTTTGTTACTCTTTTGGAAACCTCTATTACTTAATTCAACAACCAACGAGAATAACAATTGTCCTTTTTTGATCCCTAAGATGTAAGCAAATACTAATAGTTAGAAAGCCCCTCCACAAGAAAACACATGTAGAAAACTCCTCCGGGCGAGGCAATAGGGCTGGAGCTAAAGAGTAAGGCTTTTGTTAATCCGGATGGCAGTTTCTTACTTGACCTTATTCCCAGGTGTCCAGCTCAATTCTCTATTATAAGATGAAGCAATATCCGAAGTTAGCTTAGTAGTGGTGACATCAGCCTTGTCAGTAGCCGCTCATTCTAGTATGCCCAGTGGATTTATTCTTGTTATCATTAGTTTGGTTCTATTCCCGTATGTGCTAGATCTATCCCCTTAACTCTTGACTTTGATACTATATGCGCTGAGGATCCCGTATTCTACGTCGGTATTTGTTGATTATGACTTTAGAGCTAATGGTCTGATGCTTACTCCTTTTATTTCAACTTATTTATTCCGAGTGTAAGTATTAGAGGGCAGTAGAGGTATCCTTTGGAGACAAGAAAGATGGACTTAATTAAAGGAGCGGTAGACTCAATCTAAATAGAGGGTTAACCAAGAACAGAAGTAAGTGCAGTAAGTCTTTTTGTCATTAGCTCCATTCTGATAAGCGCTAGCTATGGTTTGAAGCAAAGGATCCGGGTCCACATTTTCTGAATCCAAATCAGCAGCTGCAGTAGTAGGGCAACGAGAATGCGAAAAATCTTTAAAGCCCGGGAAGTTAGCTAAGCCTCAGAGGCGGGTCGAAGCCCTAACGTAGTAGAATAGGGCAGTAGTGCCGGGTCTTAAGACAGGACAGGGAATGAGCCCAGCGCTATAGTATGAGGCTAGATTGAGCATTAGATTGAACCCCCGCATATAAGAATAAAAGACAGTAGCGGACAAGCTAGGGAATGAAAGCAAAGAAAAAGTCAGAATGATGAAATAGGTACGGACAGGCTCAGAGATATAAGTGCCAGACCGGACGCTATAGTAATAGAAAGTAGCAAAATGATGTTGGCGATAAAGACTAAAGCGAGTAAAAGGTAGGCTAGTAGGTGCACAATACAGATTGAGTTTTAGGAACGGAAGGCTTAGGTACAGGAGCTAAGGAGTTGCAAGTGCGTACTAGTTGAGTGATGACTTAAGAGCTTTTGTCCTGTCTGTTAGTAGGTCATGTGATGTGCTGGTCGTACCCGTATTCTGATTTTCCTAGTTGATTCTTCGGTTTTTGGCGGGTGGCCCTTATTGGCAGTGCTTCCATTCTGAGAGGTACCAGCTCCATTCAAAAGTATGAGTTTTTTGACCACTGATGGAGTTGTTGTTAGCACTAGTAAAATTCTACATTTAATACCTGTTATCAGTAGTTCAGATAGTTAGTAGTCCAGTTCATAGTTCCGAGTGAAAGTATGAGAAGTAGAAGTTGTATTATAACTTGCTAGTTAAAGGTCTTATACTTATTCCTTTTATTCTGATCATGTGTTTCCATTAATTAGAGTAAGTTCTGTTTACTTGAAATTAGCATGTCTAGGCGGATTTCCTACTTTATTAAAGATAGAGGCGAGGCGTAGGTGCCCAATAGAAATATCACTAGGGTCGGGGTCGGAGTACAATAAGGGATAACACTGTACCTACAATAAGGGATACCACCGTACCAAAGACTAAAAGCTAATACGCTATTACGCAAAGGAGTAAGATTACTCATCTATATCTGGTAGTTTGAGTCTGGATTTACTTACTTGAGAGTGCGGGAGGGCGAGATGTACTGTGTGTGGAATTGTTACTTGATGGGTTTATTCCTTTTCCTTGCCTCCGGTGCTCCTACCTTCGAGTTCGGGGCTTGTTGACATTAGTTATGTCCTAATATAGGCATTTCTAGACTAATGGGTAGCAAGAAGAGAATGATAGCTAAGAGAGTAACCCTCTAAACCAAGCATATGTATTTCAGGTACAACTAAAAAAGTGGAATAGACAAACTGGGCATTGGGAACAGCAGCTCAATTTTGGAATGGAGTATTGAAATCCCTTTTATGTGTTTGCTTCTTTTCAGTAGTAGTCCACTTCTTTGTTGCATTGGTTCATCAGTCTTATTAGGTAGTGTTTCGATCTGATAGTTAGTAGTCAATACAAGTAGAAGAGAATTAATAAAATAGAAAATAGTTAAGTGGTTTCGTAACAAAGGATAGAGTTCAGTTTGGGAAGGTCAGTTTGAAGAATGAAAGGGCAAAGTCGTAGGCTAGATATTCGAACAAAGGAATAAGAATAGCGTGTTAGGTGCCTAACCTAAGGTGCGCATAGGGAAAGAAGGGGACTACAGACAGACTAAAAGGACCCCATGACCTAAAGAAAGGAGGGGAAGTCTAGCCTTAAAGCAAGGGCATCGTAAGCCATCAACTAAAGCACAGCTGCCCTCTCCTTCTAAGAGCTTAAGTCCGGCTTGCTTGGCTTGGTTGGCTTTCCTCTCCTTCTAAGAGCTTAAGTCAAAGAGTTACGCTAAGCTGAACAAACCAGAATCTTTTTATTCTTATTCAATTGCCATATATATATAGTATTTCGTCTCTAAGCTTGGCTGGCCCACTTTCCTTTCCCTTCTGTCTAGCTTAGAAAGAGTGTAGCGGCCCTAGCCGCGCAGAAGGAGTGTAGCGGCGCTAGCCGCGCAACGTTAGTAGTTGCTTGGCCGCTGCCGCGACACATTAGTAGTGTCTTGGAAAAGAGTGGAGCGGCCCTAGCCGCGCAGAAAGAGTGGAGCGGCGCTAGCCACGCAAACGTTAGTAGTTGCTTGGCGTCTGCCCACCCACATTAGTAGTGTCTTGGAAAAGAGTGGAGCGGCCCTAGCCGCGCAACGTTAGTAGTTGCTTGGCTGGCTGGCCCCCTTTCCTCTCCCTTCTTAAGAGCTTAAGTTCTCACTTTCCTCAGCAATAGAACTCTCTGTTCTTGATGAGCCGATAACACTGTAAACTTGAAAGCAAGCGTACTCCAGGCAAAACAAAGCAAAGGGAAAGCCAAGTGAAAGGAATAGCTGCCCCTAGCCAAGTGAAAGGAATAGCTGCCCCATCGAATGACCCTGTGCCTAAGGAAGGATTAGTCCCGAGGTGTTTATCTCAGTGATTAAAGCTAAAAGTCAGCAGCAGCGGGCACCAGGCTAGTACTAGATGATTCTGATTTAGGAGCTCAACTCTACTACTTTGAGCAGGCAACTTTCCAACTACACTACTTTGATCTCTAGGGGCGTAACGTAACCTTTATCTCGAAAACCTGACTTGTTATCCCTACACAGGATATAGGGGAAAGACACTCGCTCTATTACCTTTTCTTTTGCCGAATAATACTTTCAAACGCAAACTGTCATTTCATCTCACTCGTCATAGTAGAGTCAAGTTAGAGTTGAACTTACCACTGAGGAGACTTATCCTTCTGTTGCTTATGGAACTATCACGAACTGCCTAGCACCATCATTTCCTCGCAGCTTCCGTATAGTAGGATGAAAGAGAAAAGTCAACAACTCGATCGACGATGCCACCGAGTCTAACTATTGATACCGATCCGAAAACAATAAATACGCTTTCTTATCGATCGAACACCCATTGTAGAGCATAGTAAATAACCACCCACCGCATCAAGTCTTGCTTCCAATAATGACTCGCTCGCATCTTTACTCGCTTCATCTCCTGCCTCTAATTGGTTATGATCCTTTTGTGCTTCTCCAGTCGTATAACCTATGGGTTAACTGTGCCAATAAAGAATTCCCCTAAAAGCCTCTGTTACGCCTGTAGAAATACATTTATAATATAAGGGCTTGTGCTCCTATTCTTTCTTCGTCAAAACTAAAGAAAAATCCAATCATTTCACTTACATGGTATGCATAGAGTTAAGTAAACAAGTAGCTTTACTCTCATAAGTGAACCAGCTAATCTTATTATTGTTCTCACGTAGCGGTATACTACTTATTAGGCACAGCAAAGAGTGAAGAATACCAAGGCGGCCTTTTAAGTGAAATGATGGAGAGAACGTGGAAGTAGCACGGGTTAATCTATTTATAGATATGTCGAAAGAAAGGACGTTTTTTCGCTAGTTCACTCACTTGTCTAAGGATGCATGACTAGCTTGTTGTCTTGTCCTTTTGGGCTGTATATCAATCTTTCATTTTTTGGCTGGTTGTCTATAAATTAGGGGTCGAGGTGGTCTGTCTTTCTTTAGTGTTGTAATGGCCTCGGGCCTACTTCTTTATTCTTTTCTTTGGAACCCATTAATCAAATCTTCTCTTCTCACCGCTTACCTAAAGAAAAGCATTCGACCTTTCTTTTCAAGAGCCAAAGCTAGCCGGTCACTCCAAGCAAAAATCAGAAAGAAGGACCATGAAACCCAGGGTTCGATGAGGATACGGGAATTTGCTTATCTCATGAACTTTACCCCTGAGATACAATGGCCTGTCTGCTATGGTGGGGCGATCCCACAGCATCATGTCCTCCGTGGTGAACTAATGGCTCCCTACGTATCCGCGTAAGCGGGACAATTACTTGATACCGCACTGCATCGATTTCCATTACTTTGGATCTATAGAAAACAAAACTCTTTAAACTTATCAAATAGGAATTCATTGAATAACAACTTCTTTAACACCGAGTAAACAAAACTAATGCCTTCTCTTTCGAGCTTAGCGCCTTCACCTCTAGAAATCTTTATCTTAGTAAACAAAACTAATGCCTTCTCTTTCGAGCTTACCGCCTTCACCTTTAGAAATCTTTATCTTAGTCCAGTCCAATAACCCACCTATCTCATAGACAAGGCGAGACAAGAAAACAAACAAATGTAACAATTAGCGGGCCAAAAGAGAAAAACAAGTATGAGGTACAAAGAACTCCCGCGGGACAAGCTGTTTGATGAATGAAGTAAGTCATATTAGCGATCTCTATACTAAATTAATTGTTATTTATTCTCCCTTGCCTTGCCCCAACCTCTTTCTTTTTTAGGAACGAACCGATCACTCCAGACTTGACTGACTCAGAGCCAATCGAGTTCCATTCTTCTAGTTGAGAGCGCATGGTTGGTTAGTGAATCTGCTGGTTCTATCTTACCTATGCGGGGCACAAGAAATACAATTGTGTGGACCAAGAAGGATTTAAGCATCTTACTTCGTATGCGGGGAACAAGAAATACAATTGAACCACTTAACCGACCGACGCATAGCTACTACATACAAAATAATAAGCTATAGCCAACACAATACAAAATAATAAGCTATAGCCAACACAGTCAACTCCACTTTCTTTTCTTTCTTCACCGGCAACACAAGCCCAACACTTCTTTTCTACAGGAACAGGCAATTCTTATGCTTCTGCTCCATCTTACTTATCTGCTCTTGAAACTCTGAACATAACTTTATGATTTCTAATCGATTGCATATTACTTTAACCCGATATACTTTCTGCTTGCCTGAACAGAACCATTTGCAGATGACTTTCGCACAGCTTATGATCCTTATCCTTCCACTGTGGACTAAGAAGAGAGTTTGGATTCCTTGCGCTTAGACCTGCTCCTGCGAAAATAGACCTAATACTCCACTACGGATTTGAATGTTTGATAAGGCGCTACGCTACAATCAAAAGATGGGAAATTCTTTCTTTCTTTTATAAGTACTTAAAAAGTGAGCAGCAAAGCAAGTTCAGATGCTGTGAGAGTAAAGTTGTGTTCTGGGAAAGAATATAGTTAAGATCGTGCTGATTGGTGTGCTAGATCGTAAGTTGTAGGATGAAAGGAGCAAGTAGAAGCCAAGCCCTTGAGTGGCAGACCTTTAATCAAGCAAGGAGAGGCAAACTAAAACAAGAGATATAGGGAAAGAATATAGTTAAGATCGTACTGGTTGGTGTGCTAGATCGTAAGTTGTAGGATGAAAGGAGCAAGTAGAAGCCAAGCCCTTGAGTGGCAGACCTTTAATCAAGCAAGGAGAGGCAAACTAAAACAAGAGATATAGGATGTCGGGCAGTAGAGCAAGTCCGGTAGTAGTTGTTGTCTTCTACTTAGGAGTTGATTTCCCACTATTGAGTAAGAGCCCTGTTAGTCCGCACTCTTTGACTTATTTTTTGTTCTCTTACTGTCCCTAGTTGTTGATTCTTTATTGAGAGTGTAGTTCCTGTTAGCACAAGTTTCCATTCCCCTAAGCACTAGTTTCCATCACTGAAAAAACGAACTTTAGGAAGTTACTCTTAACCTAGGTATGCTGGATCGTACCTGAGATCTGATAAACCAAGCTGAGGGTTAGACTGCACCTACATCAACCTTCACCTGTCTTGTCCCTGTTCGATTATTTCTGGTAGTAAGATTGATCCCGATAGCGGTAGAATTGGTTGCCCTGACTCCTATTCCGACTTTCGAGTTTGATTCCCCTACAATCCTACTCCTTCTTAGACTAAGTAGTTATCTTCTGTAGCTCCACTTGGTGGTTGATCCGCAGTTCTTGTCTTGGTAGCTGAGTTCTTACTTCGACTTGGCACTAGATCATATACCTATACCTATAAGATGATTTATTATCTCGAAAATGCCACCCGTCTTTTGATTGCAAGAATTGTGGAGTGTACACCAATGCCTCAACCATCTTCCATTTCATCCGCTTCAATAGCTAAGAAGCAAGGGAATCCGCAAGTAAGTATTGCTAGAATGGAAGCACAAGTAAAGGCAGGCGGACTAAACCCAAGGAACATAAGAGTGAGAGAGTCGCCAATTAGGCATTTAAAATGAGTAAGTTAGGTCCGTAGCGCCAGGGACATCTGCAGACGGGAGCTCAGCTCAGGAATTCAAAGCTGAGTTTGGAGGGGCGGAGTTTCTTTCTGTTGCTTATAGTCACTGTCCATCTCGGATTGGATACTAAGAGCAGTTTACTGATGCTAATAATGGGTACGTGGACCAATAAGACTGAAAACAAACACCCCGAATGAAAACACTCACTGGCAAGAGTGGAACTAGGAATAGAGAAGCCAACTAGAAAGCCGGAATCAAACGAATAAGCATCATAACTTACTACCCGCACCAAACTAACTAGAATGCAAAGACAGAAGTCGTCACTCAACTAGTGCTTAAAGGACTTCATGGTATGCGCGTGTTGCCAAAGTGTTTCTTTTCGCCTTTGCCTACTACTACTACTACTACTACTACTATAAGAATTGGGCTGGCGCTTCTACTACTTTGTCTTTTCATAAAGAAAGAAACTACCCATGGAAAGACTTTAGCAATTCCTTGGCCAAAGCTGCCACGCCTTTCTGCAAATCTTGATGTTGGCCTACCTTTGCTTACTTTGATTCTGAAACTTACGACTATAGGATCGACTCACTGTCAAACAGGCTACAACTACTAATAAATAGAATCCACCAGACAAGCAACTACTTCCAATTGTATTTCCACTTATTTCTCTCTTGCCGACCTCGACTGCTTTGCTTACTCTTCTCTTTTCATTGAATATCTCTTGTACTTGGCACTTGGCATACAAGAAATACGCAAGGGACCCGTTCTTTAGCTACCGATCCAAAATCCGTATTGAACCTTTTCATTGTTCAAATGCTAACCACCAGCACCCCTTGCATTGCATTCAGCCTTGCCCGAAGTAAACTATGAAACTAATGCATCTCGTTCTTTAACTACATTTACTACCGCTACACTCTTATCAATTCAGTATTACGTTCATGTATATTATAATGAGAAAACATCAATGCACATCAATACAAGTAAACATAAATTGAATAAGAATAGAGTGGTTCAATAAAGAGGACAAGAGAGGCATACCGAGAAGGGAGCAACAGACTTTAGGTCAGCAGCGTAAGGTTTGGCTCCCTGTGCAAGGTCGTAGGCTTATCATTAAGTTGGAAAGCGGGATCAAGAGGGGCGGGATCAAGAAACCTTAGGACTATTGAGTGTAGGTCTCGTCTTGGGAATCAGAGTTCGAAATGAGATTAGACAATTCAGGTAGAGAGGTAGGGCGCTAAGAGGAGAGGTTGGCTTTGGGTATGCTGTGCAACGAAATTTTACTCAAGAATGAGAGACGTCAGCAGAAACTGGAAATGAGGAGTTAAGTTAGCATCAGCAGAGTGAGCATAATACAAACAATAAGCAGTTCGAGGAAGGTATAGTTAGAGGGGCAGAATCCATTACTAACTAGGTGGGGTAAATTGAAGATGGGAGCAGCAGAACGGAATGATAAACAGGAGAAAGTAAGCCTAACAATTGAGCTAAAGCATTGAGATCAGCCGTCGGGCAGGGCAGCTGACGATACGGTGAAGCAAGGTTCGTGGGCAGTAGATAAAGAATAAGGGTAAGGCGAGTCCGTCCGCTTTTGTTTCAGGTCAGCAGCTATTTGTTGAGTTTAAAAGCAAGTAAGGTAAGCTCCGTACTTGTTATTCTATGACTAAATAAATAGGATCCTTTATTTATTTATTTAACTCCCTTACTGGTGAGTTGGATTAGACCGCGCGGGCCACTACAACTTGAACAAAGTTATTGTTAGTGAAATTGTCGCACTCACCACTATGGGTATGATAGTGAGCTAGATCTTATGACCCTAATCTATGTCTTCCCCGGTTAGTTCTATGCTCTACTACCAATATCCTGTATTCCCGATACAATTTAGATGCACTATCCATCCACCCGGAGTGAAAGAGGTGAACCACCAGAATGCAAGTCAGATTTACTAGTAATTAGCGGAGATCCGGATCGTTGGTTAAAGAATAGAAGTGGGAGTTCAGTTGTTGAGAAATTAAGTGAAAGATCATGATTCATTTGGATAAATCTTCTTCTTAGTCATTAAAAAAAGAAATATTATTGGAAAATGAATATCAAATAAATCTAAAATAATGAATATCGAGAAGTTAAATGAAATATCATGATTCGATTGGATAAATTTTCTCTTTAACAAAAAGAATCATAAGAGAATAACTAGTAAAACTTTTTTATTTATACGAGATAGATTTTAAGTCAGGAATATCAAGAAGTCAAGTGAGAGATCATAATTTGTTTGAGAAGAAAAATCTCCTCATTAATAAAAAGAAAGAACCATACAAACAAATAGTAAAAGGTTTTGATTCATTTGTATAAATTTATCTCAACGAAGAGCGAATTTGAACATATTTTGACATATCTCCAATAATTAGCTTCTTAGGATGTGCATCTATATACTTCCATTCTATGGGTAAGGTTTCTTTGAAAGTAGATACATCCAACTTACTATAGAGAGGAGAACTCTCATGCAAATAAAATTTAAAAATCATCATCAAGATCATTTTTCTTACCTTTAGGAAATTTATTGAAAACAATGTGGATAGATCTTTATAAAATTAAAAATAATTAAAATTCTTTAATTTCAATTTATGAGATTAATTTCATACTTGGATTTCCTAATTTCCAATGCCAAAGCCACGAATCATCATTTAAACCTAAAATGTAAGTTTTATCAAAAAAATCATCAAGATCAATAGTATAAACATTGTTGCTTCTTAAAGTAGTCATAGAATTATTCTTATTTGGTATTTCTATTATACAAGCATTAGAATTAAACTTAATATTTTATCCTTTTATCACAAAGTTGACTAATGCTTAATAAGTTATGTTTCAAATTATCTACTAAATAAACATCTTTAGTCAAAAGATTCAATTTGTTACCAATATCCAATGCTAATGATTTTTTCTTTATTGTTCTCTCCGAATGTGACTTATCCTTTGTCTCAGTTAGTGAGCTTTGAGAATTGTGTTGGATCTCCCGTCATATTCCTTAAGTATCTACTATCAAAATATCATCTTTTGCTCCTAGCTCTTGTTTGGAGACGTACCTACAAGAAAGAGAGATTTTCTCTAGGTATCCATTTAACTTAGGGTCTTTTATAGTTAGATCTTCCTTTCTTAACTTTTGATATCAAATCATTTATAGTTCATTTAGGAACCCAGACTAATTTATGAGAATTATAATTTTTAAGAGAGTATATATAAGCATAATGACCAAATCTTTCACAAAAATTACATTTAACTTTAGGAGGAATATGTAGTGTTGGTTCTTTTACAAATCTAGTTGGCTTTAAATGTGTACAATTACTTATGAATTCAATACCTTCCTTTCTAATCTAATAACCTTGTTTAACAAGAATCATATTAAGTGAATTGTTTCCAATTTTAAAATTTTCTATTATTTGTCATAGTAAATATGTTTTCTTTTTAAGAGATTCTGTTATATGATTACTATCAATTGATTTTCTAAGCAATGTTCTAGTTTCTTATTTATGGCAATTAGGTTATTTCATATTTTTCAAAGCATGTAATTTTTGAAATGACTCATTTTTATGTTCAAGATTAGATAATTTTAATCTTCATATTTAGAGAGAGGAGTATAAGATGTTAATGTATATTTGTAATGCATAACTTTTAATATGAAATTCATTAGTAAGTAATGTATGATCCTTTGTCAGTGAATTATATTTCTTACCAATCTTTTTGAGTTCATAATATAAATCACGAAATGCATCAAGTAATTAATTATAAGATAAAGATGTTTCGGGTGAGTTACATATTTCATCGTTGAAGATTATCAATGCATAGTTTGTCATGTCATCATCATCACTTGAGCTTTTGCTCAAATGGTCTTCTTTGGTTCTAAGTGTACTATCATTCCTTTTCTTATGAAGGTTTTTCTCTTCTTTATCATGAGCTTTATGGGTCATTTCATATGTCATTAAAGATACTATAAGTTATTCAAGAGGAAAGTTATTCAAGTCCTTTGCTTCTTGGATAGTTGTTACCTTTGGATCGTAGCTTTTTAGAAAAGATCTTAAAATCTTACTTACCAATTCTAGATTAGTATAACTTTTATCAAAAGCTTTTAAGTCATTGACAACATCCATAAACTGAGTGTGCATGTCACCAATTGTTTCACTTGGCTTTATTTTAAATAATTCATAGCTAGGTACTAAAAGATTAATTTTAGATTCTTTTACTCTATTTATGCCTTTATGAGTAACTTTAAGTGTGTGTCAAATATCAAGTTCATTATCACATGTAGAAATACGATTAATCTTATTTTATCTAAATTACAAAATAAAGCATTCATAGCTTTAACACATAAGAAAAATATTTTCTTTTCAAGATCATTCCATTCATTCATCAATTTAGAAGATTTTTAAAAATCATATTCAACAACGTTCCATAAATCAAATTCCATGTAGATCATGAAAATCCTTATTGGTGTTTTCTAGTAAGTGTAGTGTTAAGATCAATTGGCACTTGGGGGGGGGGGGTTGGGTGAGTTAGTGCAAGTGTAAATTGATCTATTAACGAAAACTTTTCATTTGAAACAAGGTAAGAAAATCGAAAGTTTTTCGTTCAAGTGAGTAATTTAATCTTATAGAGAAATGCTAAGTTTCTTGCTTAAATGTGACTTAAGAAAAAGCAAACAAATCTGAATAAAAAGATAAGTAACGTTGTAAGAGAAATGCTTAATTTCAAAAGTAAATAATGTCGAAGCATCTTTTAGTATTTTGCTGAAAATAATTAAGAGGCCAATCAAAAAATCATGAGGATGAAGATCATATTTTTCTATGAACTAATTAAAAGCAATATAAAGAAGTAAACAAGATAAGCAAAGAGAACTCACAACTTACAATAGTTCGGACTCAACCTTGGCCTACGTCCACTTCCCAAGTCCTCCTACTTGAGGCACACCGACGTCCATTATCGATCTCCTTTGGGTGAAGACCAAACCCTTACAACTTTTCAACTTACAAGGGAGACAAGATTACAACACTTGGATCACTCCCTTACCCATTTTTTTTCTTATAATTTTCACATATAATTTATCATAGAATTTTTAACCCAAAATTTGTTATGTCAAATGTAAGAAAACTTAGGGTAATCCTTCAGAATTTAGAGCCAAAATTCAAACACACTTGGAAAAACTGGGTATGGGTGGTTCACTCCCTTAACCTACGACTTAAGGATTACAACCATACATGACTACCAAGCTTAATTAATGACCTCACTCCCGCAATCCGGCAACCTCTAGTATTCCCTACGGTGAGTTTCATGGTCTTCCTCCAATGATCTCTCGACGTGTTCCTAACGATCTTCTCGATACCTTCGGCGAAGTCTTAGTAAACTCTCGGCGAGCTCCCACTGCTTCATCCAAACCTTAGTCTGATGCCTAAGCTTAATCATGGGTCCATGTCTGGTCTATAACTCCTTTTCACCATCATGATTAAACCTGCATGATGCTAACTATGACTTAATTAATTACAATCAATATAGCCATAAATTCACTTCAAGGCCTTCCTAAATCCCAACAAGCTTTTTGACTACCCCCGACAATCTTTCAGTGAGTCTCGATCTTCTTCTGACAAACTCCCTTGTGTTTGTTACGATAAATTGGGGCGGGGGGGGGGGGGGGGGTTTAATTAGTGCAAGTACAAATTCTCATTTTAACAAAAAAAAACTTTTTGCTTTAAGCAAGATAGAAAATCCAAAGATTTTCGTAATAAGTGAATAATTCAAAGAAAATATTAAGTTTCTTGCTTAAAAATAACTTAAGAAAAAACAAGCAAATCCGAATAACGAGATAGGCAATGTCGTAAGTAAAGTACTTGATATCGAAATCTTGCTTTCAAAAAGTAAATAAAATTGGAAGCATCAATAGAAAAGTAGTAAGCAAGATAAGCAAAGTAGTGGTTCATCACCAACCGGCCTACGTCCACTCCCGAGTACTCCTCCTTGAGGCACACTAGCATCCACTACCGATCTTCTTTAGGTGAAGACCAAACCCTTAAAATCTTACAAGGGAGACAAGATTACAACTCTTTGATCACTCTCTTACCCCTTTTTTTTGTTACAATTCATATAAGTTTTTTACATAATTTATCCCCCAAAATTATTATATAGAATGTAAGAAAACTTCGAGTATTTATAGACCCCAAATGGCTTCAAAAATTAGAGTCAAAATTCAAACATACCTAGAAATTCTAGGTACGGGCGATTCAATCGTCGACTTAGGTGGGTCAACCGCCAAAAGTACTTTGATTTCAGGGTACGAGTGGTTCAATCGCCCAGCATGGGCGGTTCAGCCACTGACAACTGCCCGAAATCTACCACCGTCGCTCACCAGTAGTTTAGCCGTCGGGAATCCCGGAGAAGTGATTCCCTTTACTTTTCTAATCCCGACATGAACTATATGTTGACTAATTCTCTAGTCAACCAATTGAGCTTAACCTAAGCTCAATCACTCCCCTTTAGTGGACCTGATTACCTCTTTAAGTTGATTTGGTTTACTTCAAAATCACACTCATTTAGAACTCAATCTTAACCTGCGACTTACATATGACAATTAAATATGACCACCAAGCTTACGACCTCACTCCCGCAATCCGACAACCTCTAGCATTCCTTCCGACAAGTCTTACGAACTTCCTCCAGCGATCTCCCGGTGTGTTCTTAACAATCTTCCTTATACCTTCAACGAAGTCCTAACGAACTCCCTGTGTGCTCCCACACTATCGTCTAAACCTTGGCCTGATGCATAAGCTTGATCCTGGGTTCATGTTTGATCTGTAACTCCTTTTCATCGTCATGGTTAAACCTACACGATGCTAACTATAACTTAATTAATTACAATCAACATGGTCACAAATCCACTTTAAGACCTTCCTAACTCCTAGCAAGTCTTTTGGTTACCCCCGACAATCGTACGATGAGTTTCGATCTTCTTCTGGCGAACTCCCTTACGCTATCCTAGCAAGCTCCCGATACCCTCGGCGAGCTCTGGATGCACTCCAGGTGAGTTCCCAATTGCATTGTCCGAACCCCGACCCAATGCTTGGACTTAACTTTAGCCAAACCTCTGATTGTAATAATCTCTCTGTCATACTTAATCTTGTATCAATCAATTCTAACAACCTTATCAGATCAAACACTCATCAATTAATTTTATTATTAAAATCTGAGATTCCACAATCTCCCCCCTTTTGATGATGACAATTAATTGATGATAGAAGTTAATCCTAACTCCCCCTAAATTCATTCCTCAATAAGGAAAACTTAAGAGAATCACATACTCTTGAATTCAAGTATCATGAAACAAATCATATTTCAATCAAATAATGTTTCAAGGATTACAATGAGATACTCATACCTTAACAAAAAAATTACTTTTAAATTATCAAGTCATCAACTCATAAAGGATTTTCATGAATTTTAAAAATAATTATGCATCCATATCCAAGTATATGATCAATATCATATGTCATTAATGTATATCATCAATATCATGTGTCATCAATGTATATCAATATCATGTGTTATCAGTGTATATCATCAATATTATATGTCATCAATATATATCATCAATATCATGTGTCATCAATGTATATCATCAATATCATGTGTCATCAATGTATACTTCTCCTCCTTTGTTATCAACAAAGAGGTGAAATATAGGGCTAAGGATTTTAAGGCACATGAATTTTTGCTCCCCCTTTGTAAAATACGACATGAGCCATAAAGAATTTTCTTCCTCTTGTGAAAAAGAATGAAAGAAAATAAGGAAGGAGTTGTAAAACATCATTAAGTATAGCTCTTAGTAAATTTCAAAAAGAACATTAAGATGAGCTCAAAAGTCCAATAGATTTAAATAATAGTTATATATTTCAAATATAGAAAAAATTATCTCTTAATACCAAAAATAATCTCTTGTAAATTTCAAATATAGCAATTCATCATCTTCATGCAATTTTTCTCCCTTTTTATATAAAAAATAAGATAAAAATATTATTAAAAAAGCTTAATATCATAAAATCTAGATTAGCAATTCATATATTTTCATGATTTAGCATTCTTAACTCTCAACCTCAATCTTGTAGATATAAAATCTTAAAAGAAAATTTTGAATATAAGTTTAACAATCTTTCTCATATAAATTTCAAGAAAATGTAGCAAATAAATCTAAAAAATAAGAAATCATCATCTTCATATAGATTTTCTCCCCTTAATGTAAAATAGAAGGTAGAATCAAGGTAGAGAAGTGAAAAATATCACAAAAGTATTCAATTTTATGGATGTAAATTTTATAGATGTAAATTCTGAAATCCAAAAAAAAATCAAGAGCTACCCATGCAATTTAATTGTATCTTATGCAAATTTCAAGAAATATAGTAAATCATACATTTTGCATGCAAATATTAATAAGAAGTGTAATTCATAAAGTCCAAGAAATCCAAGGAAAAATAGTAAATCAAGCTTAAATTTGAGTTAGCATTTCACATGTATTTAAAAATTTTAAAATTCTAAATTTTCTTTTAAGCAAATTATTTATCATTCCATATTATCATATCCAATTTGCTTTTAATCATATTGATAATTTTATCTCTCCTTTTTTTGTCATTGTAAAAAAAAAGAATGATTGCATAATTTCTTCTTAACATCCATATTCAAATTATGCCCAAAAGTATAAGGAGATTATGTCATAAAATCAAATCTTTAAGTATCAAAGGACATAATTTAAATTAATAAGTTTGCCCCTCCTTATAGTTTGTGAATTTCAACATAATTAATAAAGAAATCTTATATATTCAAAATTCCTAATTTTTCCTTTTAGCTAATCATTCCTCATCCAACGAAGGTCTTTCATAATCAAAGTATTTAATTTCGTTATTACAAAAATATCACTTTTGTCTCTCCCTTACTTATTGTCAAAGTAATAATTAAAATAAAATAGTACCAAATTTTAAGATCATAACCTTACAAAATGAGATATAGAAATATAAGATCTCAATTTACATATAAGATTTCAAATCATCAAGATCATTGTTTAGATTTATGTTGTAGTTCCAAATAGATAAACTTATAATTCATTTATAAACTTATTCATATGAACTTGATTTATGTAAAGATTTCAAGTTTCATTTTCTAAACTTTGTCAAAATCATGATGGTAACTTATTTAAGTTCAAATCATCAAAACCACTTTCAAAATTCAAGAGATTTAAAAATAATAATATAATTGATTTATCAATCTTTTTTTCAAAAATTTATAAGATAGAGAAATTTTCAAAAAAAATGTATTCTCTTTTTATTTCATACAAGCATACCTTTGTCTTTTAAGCCAAATGCATCATCATTTAAAACTGAAAAAGAGCTTTTATTATAATAAAAATCAATAAACCATAAATCATAAAGATCATCATGTATAATTTTAAAATATAAACTCATTAAGTATGATTATTGTGCATCATTAAATCATCAAGCATGGTTTCATTGAACATAAAATATCTTTAATCAAAAAGCAATACGAAAATCATCAAGATATACATTATTGTTTCTTAGGAACATACATATGATTAATCTTAAGCATTAGATTTAAGTTTAATATTTTGTTCTTTTATCATAAAACATGTAATTTTCATGATTAATATGATTTTTCAAAATCACTAGAAAATGAAGCATGATTTTTCTCTCCCTTTCTATATTGTTCTATGGTCAATTTCTATCATCCAACAATAATCATTTAATCATACAACCCATACACTAACATAGCATTTAAATTAACAAATATATAAGCCAATGATTTTGAACCTATCATCTAATCATAATCATCATCAAAATCTTTCTTTCATAAATTTAAATTTAGATAAAGTCTCTAATTCATTTTTGTATTAGTATGCTAAAGTTAGAGCAATCAAGATTAATTACAACATTGAGTTATCCAAAGATTTATTTTCAGTGATTTTATTTCAATAATTTTTGTTATTACTTAGACTAGTAGCTTTGAAAGAGTATTTGATCTTAAGTCATGTGCCTTAAGCTTCTACTTTCAAAACATTACTTAGTACTCCTAGCCTTATGAGGAGTCAACTTTATATTATGGAAGGTTTTGATTTAGGTGCCCACTTGAGTTTTGGTCTTTCATGCAAAATTTTATCTTTTCTTTCTAATGGTATTTAGTTATTTATTGTTCTCTTCAGAATTCAAACTAATTTGTGTGAACTATATTTTCTAAATAGATATTTTTTGGCTTTATATAATAATTTTCTACAAAAATTACATTTGATATTTGGTGGTAAATTTAAGGTAGGTCCTTTAACAAAAATGGTTGACTTTTGTTAAATGTTACTAATAGAACCTATAGCATTTCTTCTATTAATATGACCCTTATTGGTAATGATCATATTTAAGGATTTATTCCCAATTTTAAAATTTTCTAATGTTGTCTTAATCATGATATTTTCTTCTTTAACACTATTAGTATCTCACATTTAGAACAAGAGTTAAGTGATTCTAATACATCATGCATTTCATCAAATTTACCAATTAATAAATCATGTTCATTTTTAAGCAACTTATAAGATTTGCTCATTTTTCTAAATTCATCAAACAAATCATGAAACATATTTAATAATTCTACAAAATAAACATTTAATGAATCACTAACCTCGTTGTCGATGGTTATTAGCATAAGATTCTCCACTACTTCTTGATTGTGTTCTTCATCTTTAGAGCACCTCAGCTTATTGCGTTCATAGCAAGAAGTTTTATCCATATTAAGATCATTTTTATGGTTCATGTTCATTAATTTATCCAATTCATTTATCAAATGTTCAAAGTCCTCATCACTTGAGATTTCATTCGATGAGTCATATGTTCTTCTCAGTTCACATGCCTTCCGATTCTTTAGAAGGTGCTCTTAGGTTCTCAACGTCAAATTCTTAGTATGGTGTTCTTCTTATTCATTTTTTGCAATATATTTTACTTAATGTTTCTTTTAGATTAATTATGCTTTCATGTGTAATTTTTAATGTATACCAAATATCAAAAGCCAAATCACTAGCGGAAACACGATTAAACTCATTCTTGTTAAGAGCACAAAATAAGGCATTCCTTTCCAAATCATTCCACTCATTCATTGGTTTGAAAAAATTTTCAGATCTATTCTCAATAATATTTCATAAATCAAGGTTCAAAGAAATTAGAAAAATATGTATCCTTATCTTCCAATACGTGTAATCCATCCCATTAAACATGGGAGGACGTGAGATGGAATATCCCTAATTCATGCTAAAACAAGTTATTTACTCAAGTGGATGTTAATCCAATGAGTAACTACCTTGTTCTGATACTAATTGTTAGGATCAATTGGCACTAAGAGGAGGAAGAGGGGAGGGGAGTGGATGAATTAGTAAGTGTGAATTCTCGTTTTAATTAAAAAAATCACTTTAAGCAAGATAGAAAATCTAAAGCTTTCATAATAAGTGAATGATTTAAAGAAAATGCTAAGTTTCTTACTTAAAAATGAATTAAAGGAAGAACAAGCAATTCTGAATAATGAGATAGGCAATGTCGTAAGTGAATTGCTTAATTTCGAAACATTGCTTTCAAAACGTAAATAAAATCGGAAGAGTCAATAGAAAAGTAGTAAGCAAGATAAGCAAAGAGAACTTACAATTTTATAGTGGTTCAACACCAACTGGCCTATGTCTACTTCCAAGTCCTCCTCCTTGAGGCACATCAGCGTCCACTACTAATCTTCTTTAGGTGAAGATCAAACCCTTACAATCTTACAAGGGAGACAAGATTACAACTCTTTGATCACTCCCTTACTCCTTTTCTTTTTCTTATAATTCACATAAGTTTTTCATAAAATTTATCCCCCAAAATTGTTGTATAGAATGTAAGAAAATTTGAGGTATTTATAGGCCCCAAATGACTTTAGAAATTAGAGCCAAAATTTAAATATACTCGAAAAATTCGGGTATGGGCGGTTCAACTGCCATCCTTGGCGAGACAACCACTGAAAGTATCCTGATTCTAGGGTACATGCAGTTTTACCGCCCAGCCTGGGCGGTTCCGCCGCTGACAACCGCCCGAAATCCTGGGTGGTGGCGGTACACCCATCACTCACCGATGGTTCAACAATTAGGAATCCCAGAAAAGTGATTCCTTTTACTTTTCCAATCCCAACATGAATCATATGTTGACCAATTCTTTTGTCAACCAATTAAGCTCAATCACTCCCCTTTAGTGGACCCAATTACCTTTTTAATTTAATTTGGATTCCTTCCAAATCATACTCATTTAGGACTCAATCTTAACCTACGACTTAAAGATTATAATCAAATATGACCACCAAGTTTACGATCTCACTCCCGTAATCTGGTAACCTCTAGCATTCCCTGTAGTGAGTCTCACAGTCTTCCTCTAGCGATCTCCTAGCGTGTTCCTAGCAATCTTCCCGATACCTTCAGCGATGTCCTAATGAACTCACAGTGAGCTCCCACTGCATCGTCCAAACCTTGGCCCGATGCCTAAGCTTGATCCTAGGTTCATATCTAATTTATAACTCTTTTTTACCATTATGGTTAAACTTATACGATGCTAACTATAACTTAATTAATTACAATCAATATGGCTATAAATCCACTTCAAGACCTTCCTAACTCCCGACAAGCCTTTCAGCTACTCCCGATAATCTTCCAGCATATCTCGGTCTTCTTTCAGCAAACTCCCCATCCTAGCTAGCTTCCGATACCCTCGATGAGCTCCTAACGCACTCCAAGCGAGTCCCCAACCGCATCATCCGAATTCCGACCCAATGCTTGGACTTGACTCTAGCCAAATCTCTAATTGTAATAATCTCTCTATAATAGTTAATCCTACATTAATCAACTCTAACAACCTTGTTAGATCAAGCACTCATCAATTGATTTCACTATCAAAATCTGAGATTCACAGCGCCATCATGGCAAGCTCTTGATACCCTCGGCAAGCTCTTGATGCACTCTAGGCGGGTTCTCAATCGCATTGTACTCACTCCGACCTGATGCCCCGGACTTGACTTTGGCTCACATCTAATTATAACTTTCTCTCTGTCATAGTTAATCTTGTATTAATCAACTCTAACAATATATGTTAGATTAAACACTCATCAATTGATTTCATTATCAAAATCCAAGATTCAATAATCTCCCCCTTTTTAATGATGATAATCAATTAATGACAGGAGTTAATCCTAACTCCCCTCTAAATCCATGTCACAATTACTAAAACTTAAATTCAAGAATCATGTACTCTTTAATTCAATTATCTTGAGGCAATCAATATTCCAAGCAAATTTCAATAAAAATTTGAATCAAGTCATCAAAGCATGAATTTAAAAAAATTATGCATCAATATCCAAGTATGTGCATTAATATCCATGTGTCAACAATGTCCATTTCTCCCCCTTTGTCATCAACAAAAAGGTGAAATGTCTAGTTAACAGTTTCAAAACATATGATGGCATTACTCCCCCTCAGTAAATAGAATATACATTATAGAATTTTCAATCCTTTTGTGAACAATGAGGAGAGAAACAAGGGAGGCATTGTGAAAGCATTCCATCATTAAGAATAGCTCTTAATAAATATCAAAAAAAATATTAAGATGAGCTCAAAAGTCTAAGGTGAAACTATTTTAATCACATCATATGCAATACATCATATCATCATAATAAAATCATTAGTATTACATGCATTATTCCATATCGTCATGTATATTTTTAAAATCATCATTAATGATCATCATACATGATTTCACATCATCATACCTTCTTCCCCTTTGTCATCAACAAAAAGGAGAAGTGAGATTAGCAAGTCTTAGAGATATGAAAGCATAGTAATTTAGTAAATTTTTCATCACTTTAGAACATGCAAGATAGTTAGTTCTTTCTTCTCTTCTGAGAAGCGCAAGCTAGCAAATTTTTTATTCCTTTGCAATGTTCAAGCTAGCAATTTTACATCATGCAAGTAACAAGTTAGTAAGTGTTACTTTTCCTAGCATGTTATTATTATTATTATTATTATTATTATTATTATTGAAAATGTAAGGTTCAGTAAAATTTTTGTTTCTCTTGAGATTTGCAAGATAGCACCTTTTGCTTCTCTTTTGAAATGAGTAAGCTAGCAAGTTTTGCTCCCTCTTTACCATTATCAAGAAGAAGGGATAGTTATAATAGTGCAAAACTTTTCCCATTACATCATTTTTCAAATCATCTCATGAAATATATTAAGAAAAATTAACATGGTGATGAGATATACAATTTATGAAGATAAATTATGAATATGAAGAGACAAATTTTAGGAGAAATAAATAAAATATCTTGTTCATGCACAATAAATTTAAGTTGTCAAGATCATGATTTATATAAAAATCTCCTTTTAAATAATATGAGAACACATAATAAGATATTTTGATTCATAAAAGATTTCAAGTTATAATTCCTATGAATCAAAATCATGATATAAGTAAAAACTCATTCAATTTCAAATCATCAAAATCACTTTAAAGAGATTTAAAATAAAATAAATAACATTTTTCAATCTCTTGAAATGCTAGTGATTTCCTTTTTCCCCTTGTCATTATAAATAAGAAAGAAGAAAAAGAGGAATAATACATAATAAAACTTAAAAGTCATAAATTATCAAGATGTCAAGTAGCATATCATGGTCTATTAAGATATGTCTCCTTTTTAGTGAATAGCCAAAGGAATCTTAAGAGTACAAAGAATGAAAATTTTTTATTCATAATAAATTTCAATTTATAAATATAAAAGAATCAATATCATGATTTGGATAAAAATTTATTCAAATTTAAATCATCAAAATTATTTTCATAGTTTAAGAGATTCATAAAAAATAACATAATCGATTTATTAATTTTTTTAAAAAATTATAAGATAGAGAAATTTTTAAGAAAAATGTATTCCCTATTTATTTCATACAAGCACACCTTTGTCTTTTAAGCCAAATAAAAATATGCATCAACATTTGAAACCAAAAAAAAATCTTTCGTTATAGCATAGATCAATAAGTCATAAGTCACAAAAATCATCATCCATAATTTTGAAATATAAACTCATTAAGCATAATCACTATGCATCATTAACATTAAGCATGGTTTCATTGAACATAAAGCATCTTCAATCAAAGTTATAAATGAGTAAATCACTTTTAAATGGAGTCATTACTATGAGATATTCTTCAACCAAAATTCAATAATTTTTTTTATTATTTTTATGTTGGAAGATTCTATTATGTTATCAAGAAGTTTTTCTTTTAAGGAAAAATAATTTTGTATATGACTTTTAAGTTCAGATTCAATACTTAGTCATTTAATCTCAAGATAAAGTACATAAATACAAACATATAAATCAATACATTTATCATCATCAAAATCTCCCTTTCATATTCATAATTTTTTATTAAAGATAGTTAATCTTTCTTCTTTCTAATTTTAGCATGCAACGAAAGAGTTATGCACCATCATGATGAAATTTTAATTTTTTTAATAATTTATCTTATTAGTATTTAGGCTAGTGAGCTTGTTAGATCTCAAGTTATATATCTTAAGCATCTAAAACATTATTTAGTGCTCCTAGCTTTAATTTGAAGATAAACCTACAAGAAAGATATTTTTTATTTAGTTACTCATTTTACATTGGGCCTTTCATAAAGAATTTTTTTAATTGGTTTTTGTTGTATAAAATTCCCTGGGGAATCCAAACTAATTGGTGTCAATTACATTTTCTAAATAGATATTTGTTTGCTTTATATCCTAATTTTTTATAAAAATTATATTTGATTTTTGATGTCAAATTTAAAGGAGGTCCTTCAACAAAAATAGTTAGTTTTGTTAAATGTTACTAACAAAACCTATGTTATTTATTCTATTAATATGACCCTTATTAGCAAGAATCGTATTTAGGGATTTGTTCCTAATTTTAAATTTTTTTTAATATTGTGTTAAGCATAATATTTTATTCTTTAACATTATCTAGCATTTCACATTTTGAATAAGGGTTATGTGATGCTAATAAATCATGTATTTTATCAAATCTACCAACTAACAAATCATGTTCATTTTTAAGCATCTTATAAGATTTGTTAATTTTTTTAAACTCATCAAATAATTCATGAAATATATTTAATAATTCTAAAAAATACTTAATGAATTACTAACCTAATCTTGTATCACTATTATAGTGTAGTTAGCAACTTCTTTTTTGGATTGGTCTTCTTCATCCGATGAGCTTGAGTCATCCAAAGTTGTCGAAAGTACTTTCTTATTGTATAGTGACTTCTTCTTCAATTGAGGACATTCATTTTTAAAATATCCCAATTTTTTGCATTCATAGCATATGACATCTATAGTTCTTGTTCTTTTTCATAATTTTTTTTAAATTTTCTAAACAATAGTGCAATATCATAGTCCTCATCACTCGAGCTTTCACTCAAGGAGTCATTTATCGTTCGAAGAGCTACATCCTTCATGTTCCTTGGAAGGGGTTCATTAAGCTCTTCATGAGCTTTTCAATTTAGTTCATAAGTCATTAATGATCCAATGAGTTCTTCAAGAGGTAAGTTATTTAAATCTTTGGCCTCTTATATAGCGGTTACTTTAGGATCCAATTTTTAGGAATAGATCTTAAAATTTTACTAACAAGTTCAAAATTAGTAAAAGATTTTCCAAGAGCTTGAAGTCCATTGACAATATCCATGAAATTGGTGCACATGTCTCCAATAAACTCACTTGATTTCATTCGAAATAACTCATAATTATGAACTAAAATATTAATTTTAGATTCTTTTACTCTATTAGTCTCCTAGTGTGTGATTTCTGTTAGGATCAATTGGCACTAAGAGGGGGGGGTGGATTAGTGAAAATATAAATTTTTATTTTAAAAGAAATCCTCTTTAGATTAAAATAATATAGAGAAGCAAAAGTTATCGTTCTTTATAAAATAATTGAGTGGACAAGAAAAATGATTGCTAAAAGGATAATCAAATTATAAAGATAAGCAATGTTCGAAGTAAAGAACTTATCAAGAAAACTTCACTTTCTAAAAGTTGAGTCAAATCGGAAGCTTTTCATACAACAAATATGTAATCAATGAAAGCAAAGAACCACTCATAATTTTTATAGTGGTTCGGCGCCAAAGGCCTACGTCCACTTCTGAGTCCTCCTTCTTGAGGCATATCGACGTACACTACTGATGTTCTTTGGGTGAAGACTAAATTCTTACACTTGAGCTTACAAGGGAGACAAGATTTCACTCTTTGACCACTCCCTTACCTTTTTTTTTTTTTTTACAATTCTCATATAATATTTTCTTAGAGTATAATCCCCCAAAAGTACGTACTAAATGTAAAAAAACTTGAGGTATTTATAGGCCCCAAATTGGCTTCAAAACCAGAGCCAAAATCTAATCGTATCTAGAAAATCTGGGTACAGGTGGATCACCTGTCGATCTGGGCGGTTTACCTACCATCAATAGTTGGTCGCTACTCGGATTCCGTGGTACGGGCGATTTACCCACCAAAAGCGATGGGTCGCCACTCGGATTCTATGGTATGGGCGGTCCAACCACCGCTTACTGGCGATTTACCCGTCGGATTCTCCGGAAAAGTGGTTCCCTCCACCTTTCTAAATCTGACTTAAACCAGCAATTGATTATACCCTTGGTCAACTAGTTGAACTCAACCTAAGCTCAACCAAACCCTATAGTGGACCCAGTTACCTTATTAAGTTGATTTGGATTCCTTCCAAATCTAACTCAATTAGGACTCAAACTTTAACTACGACTCAATAATTATAATAGACCTAACTCCTGTTGATGGTAATCTGGTATGCATCGAGCTTAAATAATTATTTAAGCTTAAATAAGACCTAACTCCTGCATAATCTGGTAGCCTTCGGCATTCTTGCGACAAGTCCTCCAGTCTTCTTCTTGGCGATCTCCCTTCGTGTTCCCAGCGAGCTTTTTGATCCCTTCGACGAATCTCCTAGTGAACTCCTGATGAGATCCCATCTTATCGTCCGAACTTAGCTCGATGCCTAAGCTTAATCTTGGCCCATTATTTGGTTATAACTCTATTGATCCTGTTATAGTTAGTACTGCATGATGCTAATTATGACTTAATTAAATACAATCATAATTATCAAATATCCATTACAAGACCATCCTAACTCTCGATACCCTCGGCGAGCTCCCAACGCACTTCGAGGGAGTTCTCAACCACATCAACTCGATGCATGAACTTGACCTTGGCCAATCCTGATTGTAATAATCATTCTGTCATAATTAATCTTGTATTAGTCAATTTCTAACAATCCATATTAGATCAATACTCCATCAATTAATTTTATCATCAAAATTCGAGATTCAACAATCTCCCTCCTTTTGATAATGACAATCAATTGATGACGGAGTTAATCCTAACTCCCCCTAAATCAATTCCACTTAAATTTAAGAGAATCACACACCTATAAATTTAAACGATCAATATTTTATGTAAATTTCAACATAAATTTGTATCAAGTCATCAAATCATGAGTAAAAAGGAATTAAGCATCTCTATCCAAGATGTCAAATTCATATCCTTATCCAAGATATCCATATATTTCAACAAGATTATGTGTCATCGATGTATTCATACATGTGCCATTAATATATATCTCCCCTTTTGTCATCAACAAAAAGGTGAAATATAGCAAATAATTTCAAAGCACGGGATGACATTACTCCCCATTAGTATATGTATTATAAATTTTTTTTTCTCCTTTAATAAGGAGAAAAATAAGGGAAGTGTTTCATCATAGAGAATAGCTCTTAATAAATTTTAAAAGCAATACTAAAATGAGCTCAAAAGTTCAAGAGATTTCAAGACTACTTATATATTTCAAATGTAGCAAAAGTTATCTCTTATAATTTTCAAATGTGGTACATCTTCATGCAATATTTTTCTCCCCTTTTCTGAAAACAATAAGATAAATTCATGAAGAAAATTTGCAAGAAAGATTATAAAAAAAGACTTCATTTCATGAAATATATATTAGTAATTTATATATTTTCATGATTTAATATTTCTAGGTCTTAACCTAACCTTGTATATATATTTTTCCGAATACGAGCTCAACAAATTTTTCTCATGTAAATTTCAAGTAAATATAGCAAGTAAATCCGAATAATAACAAATCATTATCTTTATGTAGATTTTCAAAATCATCATTACATGCATGATCATCATATATGATTTCATATTATTATACCTTCTCCCTCTTTGTCATCAACAAAAGAGAAGTACAATTAGCAAGTTTTTGTTATATGAAAGCTTAGCAATTACTTTAGAACATGTAAGCTAATGAATTCATTCTTCTATTTTGAGAAGTGTAAGCGAACACATATTTGCTTCCTTTGCTTTGTTCTAGCTAGCAATTTTATAAGTTCACAAGTTTTGCTCCCCATTTGTCATTGTCAACAAGAAAGGATAGCTAGAATAGTGCAAAACTTTTTCCATTACATTATTTTTCAATAAGTATATCAAGAAATATATAAATCATCACATGAAATATATCAAGAACAATTAACATAATGATGAGATATTCAATTTGTGAAAATAAATTATGAATATTAAGAAACAAAGCATAGAATATCTTGATTCATGCATAATAATTCTTAAGTTGTCAAGATCATGATTTATGCAAAAATCTCATTTTAAATAATACGAAAAGATATAAGAGATTTGATTTATTAAAGATTTCAAGTTATAATTTCTAGGAATCAAAATCATGATATAGGTAAAGAACTCATTTAATTTTCAATAATCAAAATCATTAAAATTATTTTCAAGAGATTCAAAATAAAATTAATAGATTTATTGGTCTCTTGAAATGCTAGTGATTTTCTTTCTCCACTATGTGTGAATAAGAATATAGAATCAAGATAGAGAAATGAAAAATACCATATCACAAAAATACTCAATTTTATAGATGTGAATTTCGAAATTAAGCTCAAAACTTTCAGATATTCAAAGAGATTCAAAAGTTTAAGAGCTACTTATGCATTTAAAATCATCTCATGTAATTTTGATAACAATCATCGTGAATTCCAAAAGAAAACATGATAGTAAACTAAGCTCAAATTGTAAATTATGCATTTTGTATGTATTTAGATAATTTAAAATTCTAAATTTCTATCTAAGCAAATTGTTTTTCATTCAATGTTATCATATCCAATTTTATCTCCCCCTTTCTTAATGTAAAAAATTAAATATGATTGTATAATTTTTTTCTTAAATATTCAAATTACAAAAGTACAAGGGGATCATGTCATTAAGGATAAAATCAAATTTTTTAATATCAAAAGATATGATTTCGTTTAGTAAGTTTCTTTTCCCTTTTTGTAAATAATAAAAATGAGTCTTAGGGGATAGTCTCAATTCATCCAAGATAAATCTTTTTAATCAAAAAGAAGAGTGATCTTGTTAAAAATTTCAATTATTATTGTTAAGATCATAAATCTCATTTTTATTAAAAATAAAAAATCATAGAGATCACTAACGTGATTTCCATAACATAAAAGTCAAGTCAAAAAATTAAGAGAATATTTATAATAATATAAATCTCTTTTAATTTTTAACATATCATAAATTTAAAAAATACTAATTTTGGTGATAAGTTATGTCATTCATGAGTTTTAAAATAAATCATTTCAAGAAAGATATTTATATGAAAAGACATTCATGAATATCAAAAGACATGATTTAAGTTAATAAATTTACCCCTCCTTATTGTTTGTAAATTTTAACATAAGTAATCAAGAAATATTATATATTCAAAATTCTAAGTAAAATAAAAATCCAATCATGTAAAATCTCATGTATTTAAAATTCATAATTTTAATTTTTGCAAATCGTTCCTCATTCAACAAAGAATTTTCATAATCAAGGTATTTTTGTAAAGATTTTAAGTTTCATTTTCTAAACTTACCAAAAATCATGATAATAACTTATTCAAGTTTAAATCATTAAAATCACTTTCATAGTTTAAGAGATTCATAAATAATAATATAATCTATTCATTAATCTCTTTTTAAAAGATTTATAAGATAAAAAAATTTTAAGTAAAAATATATTTTCTTTATTTCATACAAGCATGCCTTTGTCTTTTAAGCCAAATAAAAACATGTATCTTCATTTAAAACCAAAAAAAACTTTTATTATGACAAGGATCAATAATCCATAAATTACAAAGATCATCATGCATAATTTTGAAATATAAGCTCATTAAGCATAATCACTATCAAGCATGGTTTTATAAAGCATTTTCAATCAAAATTCAACCTATCTAAATTTCAACTTTTAACTCTTTTGCACATAGTGCAAGGAGTTGACAAACTTATTTCTAAATTTTTATTTATTTCATGTTTGAATTTAAAGTTAATCATCACACATTCAATCTTAACATATAACTATTCAATTATCAAACATTCATTTCAACAGTAGCCTTTCCAAATATTCAAACTAATGATTTTGAATTTATTATTCAATCATCATTAAAATCTCATTTATGTAAATTTCAACATAATTTTCAATAACTAAGGTTCTTTGGTCCTAGTTCATTTTTATACTTATATGTTCTAGCTATGCATCATCAAGATTAATTGTATAATGATGAATCATTAAAATATTTAATGTCAATAATTTTAATTTCAATAATTTTCTTATTACTACTTAGGCTAGTAAACTTGAAAGAGTGTTAGATCTCAAGTAATATGACTTGAGCATCTGCTTTCAAAATATTTTTATTACTCCTAGCCTTGTTAGGAAATAACTTTATATTATGGGAGTTTTTGATTTAGATACCCATTTAACATTGGGTCCTTCATGACATGTTCTTCCCATTTTTTTTAATGGTATAAAGTTGTTTATGATTCCTTTAGGAACCCAAATTAATTTATGTGGACTATAACTTATAAATGAACATTTATAGGCTTTATGTCCTAATTTTTTACAAGAATTACACTTAATTCTTTGTGGCACTTTTGATGTAGGTCCTTCTACAAAAATGGTTAGTTTTTGTTGAACATTTATAATAAAGCCTATGTCATTTCTATTATTAATATAACCCTTATTGGCAAGGATCATACTTAGGGATTTATTTCCTATCTCAAATTTCTCTAGTGTTGTTTTAAGCATGCAATTCTCTTCATTAATATTATCTAGTATATCACATTTAGAACATGGTTTATGTGATGCTAAGGAGTCGTGCATTTCATCAAGTCTTTTAACTAACAAATCATGACCAATTTTAAGTAGTTTAAAAGACTTGCTAGGTTTTCTAAACTCATTGAATAAATCATGAAACATGCTTGATAATTCTAAAAATAAAATATTTAAAGGCTCACTAACCTCATCTTCGATTGTCATTAAAGCAAGGTTCTCCACATCTTGGTTGAGCATTTGATCTTTGGAGGTCCTTGGCTTCTTATGTTCATAGCAAGAGGTTTTATCTATTTTTAGATTATTTTTAAGGTTCAAGTTCATTAATTTTTCAGGTTTATTTGTCAAAAGTTCAAGGTCCTCATCACTCGAGATTTCACTTGATGAGTCATATATTTTCAATTCAAATTCCTTCCAGTTCTGTGGAAGGTGTTCTTTAAGTTTATTTTTGTAAGATATTTCATTAATTGATTTATTTATATTAATTATGATTTCATATGTGATTTTTAAAGTATGCCAAATATCGAAACCTGAATCACAAGCGGAAACACGATTAAACTCAATCTTATCAAGAGCACAAAGCAAGACATTTATAGCATTTGCAATTAAAGAGAAAGTCTTCTTCTCCAAATCATTCCAACTATTCATTGAAAGAGAAGATTTTTCAAATTCATTTTCAACAATAGTCTATAAATCAAGGTATAAAGAATGTAAGAAAACTCTCATCCAATTTTTTCAATAAGTGTAGTCTGTCCCATTAAACATGGGAGGACGAACGATAGAAAAGCTCTCTTTAGAGCCAATAAGAGTCATTTCTTTTGGGTGTTAAACTAAATAAGAAAAATCAAAGGTCTGATACCAATTGTTACAATCAATTAGCACTTCGGGGGGTGGGGGAATGAATTAGTGCAAGTGCAAATTTTTTTCTAAATGAAATCTTTTCGATTAAATAAAGATAGGGAAACCGAAGCTTTTCGTTCTTAGTGAAATGATTGAGTGAATTAAGAAAAGCTACTAAGATAATAATTAATCTGGAAAGATAAGCAATATTGAAGGAAAGAACTTATCATAAAAACTTTGCTTTCTAAGAGTTGAGATAAATCTAAAGCTTCAATACAAGAATTATGTAATCAATGAAAGTAAAGAACTACTAACAATTTTTATAGTGGTTCGGTGCCAAAGGCCTACGTCCACTCCCGAGTCCTCCTTCTTGAGGCACACCGGGATTCACTACTGATCCTCTTTGGGTAAAGACCAAACCCTTACACTTGAGCTTACAAGGGAGACAAGATTTCACTCTTTGATCACTCCCTTACCCCTTTTCTTTTTTCTTATAATCCTCATACAATATTTTGAATATAATCCCCTAAAAGTGTATATTTAATGTAAAAAAACTTGAAATATTTATAGGCCCCAAATTGGTTTCAAAACCGGAGCCAAGATTCAACCGTATCCGAAAAATCTAGGTACGGGCGATTCACCCACCGTCAGCCATTAGCCATCGCTCAGATTCTGTGGTACGGGTAGTTTACCCACCAAAAGCAGCTAGTCGCCACTTAAATTATATGGTACAGATGGTCCAACCATCGCTTATCGATGGTTTACTTATCGAATTCTCCGAAAAAGTAATTTCCTCCATCTTTCTAAATCTGACTTAAACCATCAGTTGACATACCCTTGGTCAACTAGTTGAACTCAACCTGAGCTTAACCAAACCCTAGAGTGGACTCGGTTGCCTTATTAAGTTGATTTAGATTCATTCCAAATCCAACTCAATTAGGACTAAAACTCTAACTACGACTCAATGATTATAATTCTTAATAACCAATTAAGCTTAAATAAGACCCAACTCCCACATAATCCGGTAGCCTCTGATATTCTTGCGGCAAGTCTTCTAGTCTTCTTTCCGGTGATCTCCCTTCATGTTCCCAGTGAGCTTTCCGATCCCTTCAATGAATCTCTTAGCGAACTCCCAACGAGATCCCACCTCATCGTCTGAACTTAGCTTGATGCCTAAGTTTGATCTTAGTCTATTATTTTGTCGTAACTCCATTAATCCTGTCATAGTTAGTACTGCATGATGCTAATTATGACTTAATTAAATACAATCATAATTGCCAAACATCCATTACAAGACCATCCTTCATCAATAAATTTCTAATAATCTATGTTAGATTAATAACCCATCAATTGATTTCATCATTTCTGATATTCAACAATTTCTAGTGTGTGTCAAATATCAAAAGTCGATTTATAAATAGAAATATGATTAAACTCATTTTTGTCAAGAGCACAAAATAAGGTATTCATAGCTTTTACATTCAAAGAAAAATTCTTCCTTTCCAAATTATTCTCCCCATTCATTGGTTTGGAAGATTTTTTAAATCCATTCTCTATAATCTTCTATAAATCAAGGTCCAAAGAAATGAGAAAAATATATATCATTGTTTTCCAATATGTGTAATACGTCCCATTAAACATGGGAGGATGTGAAATAGAATGTCCCTCATTCATGCCAAATAAAGTCATTTACTCAAGTGGGTATTTAGTCTAAAGAGTAAGACCTTGCTCTGATACCAACTGCTATGATCAATTGGCACTAAGAGGGGGCGAGGGTGAATTAGTGCAAGTATAAATTAACTTTTCGTTTAAAGTAAGATAAGAAAATCAAAAGCTTTTTGTTCAAGTAAGTAATTCAATCCTATAAAGAAATGCTAAGCTTCTTGCTTAAAGATGGCTCAAGAAAAAATAAGCAAATTTGAATAAAAAGATAAGCAACGTCATAAGGGAAATGCTTGATTTCGAAGCCTTGCTTTCAAAAGTAAATAATGTCAGAATCGTCTTTTGATATTTTATTAAAAATAATTAAGAGCTCGATTAAAAAATCATGAGGATAAAGATTGTATTTTTTTTATGAACTAATTGAAACAATATAAAGAAGTAAACAAGATAAGCAAATAGAACTCATAACTTATAGTGGTTCGACCTCGACCTTAAATAGAACTAATTGATGACCAATGCTTTCATCTGATGCAAGCTTCAATACGCACACATGGAAGACCCGCCTCTACGATACCATGACATTTATCCCTTGAATTCACAGCCCATCTTGCCATTACATTGTTCACCGAAGTGGAGCTCCCAGCAGCTCCTGATCATTCACATGATCATGTCCCCCTCCATGGGATTCACTCGTACTTACACTTGGACTTCTTCCTTAGTGGTATACAGCCCTCATATGTTGATGACTAAGGCTTTCATCCAATGCAAGCTCCGATGCATACACGAATACCCGCTTCTATGGTACCACAGCATTCACTCCTTGAATCCATAGCCCTTATTTTTATTGTGTCGTACACCAAAGTAGAGCTCCCAGTATCTCCTCATCATAACTTCACATGATCGTGTCCCTCACAGGACAAGACCGCATGTATTGCATTACCTCGAAATATTCCACCATGATCCGCTACACCATGTCACCTCCTGGTGACATATCCATTGCATACAGATTCTCGTGTGATAAACTCGGACTACGACTTCTCCATGTGTGGCCTCTGCCAATACCTCGTAGTGCCTCCGCCATCTCTGATTTTTTGTTTGCCCCATTGGCAAACCAAAAAGTGCCCACTTTGCTAGAATTGTGTAGCTCTTGAAGTCTCCTGATTTTGCTAGAATTGGTACACTATTATCTGGATCCTAGGCCTCTATCCCCTACCAGCACAATCTCCACTATGCACCACTTGTTCCTGACAACTCGAATGGCAATACTGTGACATATTCTTCAAGAGTGGCCACTTATGCATCCTCTTGCCCCATGCTAAGATATCCTAATCCCAAGTTGGCCTCCGCAAGTTGAATCACCTTAGTTACTCCATCAAATGCATTTCTAAGGTAACTTGCATGTGCTTCAAAGCTCCTTTTGTCTTTGGCACCATATGAGATAAGTCCACCCCATCATAATAAAGAACCCATGGAATGACATGATCCCACTCTTGCCTCTACAAGAGTTCATGCCTTTGACTTCTATCCAAGAAAAGCTCTGTGCCTTCGCTCCATATTTCATCTTTTATGTCGACTATCTTTATGCGGCTTGGATACTTCACCAAGTTCCTCCCAAGTCGCTTCGTTCCTCGATTTGCATTAAGTTGATAGTGGCCCTGGCGTCCACCATTCCATGGGTCAGCCCTCCATTAAGTTTGATTTCCACACCGACTCTAAGTGTGCCTTCATAAAATATTACCTTAGATTGCTCCCCCATTTGATCTCGAAATGCATCCACTAATGTATTACCTCATCGAGATCATGTGACGACTCTTCGTCGCTCGCTCGGTCCATTGAGCTTTGTAGAGATATTACTTTGAAAAACTCTCCCTTAATATGTGTGGCTCATTGCACATGATTCTTCCTTTAGAGAACTAGGACCTATCCCTCCTGTATATCTATTCTATTCGAGCAACTTTCCTCTTTACATTCTTCCCACTAGAAATTTCGGAGACCACCATCCCCTTTGGACTACTCTGTCTTGCTGAACAACTTGTGCCTTATTCTGCCTCCATAAATGCACTTGCTAGATTGTGACTCTTCACCAATATAGTCCCTACTACACCCTTCATGGTCTAGCGATGTGTCATACTTGCTGCATATTTTAGTTGCCTACGGACGTATCCTTTTTATGTCAAAGAGAAAGTTCTGATGCTCTATAGCGTCGAGTTTCGATCGTACCTTGGGATGGCCACAAATACTCCATCATCCATATACAAGCCCTGCATGAGTATTAAAGCCTTTGAGTTAGTAATTTCCCTCACCTCTGTGAGCTTTACACAACTCTTATAGTCATTGAGCAACACATCCCACTTTACATAGTCTCATCTTTCACCAAGTGTCCCGCTTTGTCTTGAGCACCATCAAGTTTGGTTGCCAACGTCGAGCTATAGCTTGAACTCAGCCATCCCAATCTTTATGCGCTACGCATTCTTCTTCGCTTGCTTGTCCTCGTGATGCCTCTCGTGCAAAGGGTTGGCCATTCCTCTGAATGCTAAGCTTAGATGCTTGCTCCTCTGAGCGACTCCTTTCCCTACATCCCAATGTCCGTTTCCCCCTAAATGATTACGCGTGTTGGCTATCCTCCATACAGCCCAGCTAGGTCCTCTACGTTTATATGGCGAGTGTTTCTGTGTGTGCTTGTGCCGCTCTGACACCACAATGTCACGGGCTTAGCTAATTTTGCCTAAGTCGTGTGGCACCCATGCATGTCCATCTGCAAAGGTCAACCTTCCCCGAGATCTCCTAGGGTCCCTTAGACTTACAAAAGAGAAAACGAGCTAGGAGAAATAATTCTAATAGGATCCACAAGCAACTGCTTAAGCAAACACATTAGAAAGCCAATACAAATTACACCTATGGACATTACAACTCAGAAAGGTTGCACATAAAGGATAATGGTCCATTATAGACCAAAGTCCCTATAAGTACTTACAAAATATACTCATTTTTATAAGTCAAAATCAACCATAAAGCAAACCAAACTAGGGCTGCTAAGCCTACTGCAAGCCCACTACTTGCTATACAAGGTATATACACAAACCGAAGGGCACGGACAAATATGAGCATTTCATCGAACACCTTATTTACATTTTTGTCTGTGACACCGCAACAAGTCTAATAGTCTTCCTCCAGCGATCTCCAACGATCGTCCTGATACCTTTGGCGAAGACCTAGCGAACTCCCGGTGAGCTCCTACCACATCATCCAAACCTTGGCCCGATGCCTAAGCTTGATCCTGGGTCCATGTCTGGTTTGTAACTCCTTTTTATCATCATGGTTAAACCTGTATGATACTAACTATGACTTAACTAATTATAATCAACATTGCCACAAATTCACTTCAAGACCTTCTCAACTCCTTGTAAGCTTTTCGGCTACCCCTGATAATCTTTCGACGAGTTTCGGTCTTCTTCCGACGAACTCCCTTGTGCTATCCTAGCAAGCTCCCGATATCCTCAGCAAGCTCCTGACGTACTCCAGGCGAGTTCCCAACCGCATCGTCCTTACTCCAGCTTGATGCCCTAGACTTGACTTTAGCCCACACATCTGATTGTAACTTTCTCTCTGTCACAATTAATCATGCACTAATCAACTCTAACAATACATGTTAGATTAAACACTCATCAATTGATTTCCTCATCAAAATCCTATATTCAACATGTAGTCCGTCCCATTGAACATAGGAGAACGAGTGATAGAGTGACCCTCTTGGGTATTAATTTAATGGAGATAACCAAGATGTGATACCAATTGTTAGGTTCTTAATGGTACTAAGGGGGAGGGAATGAATTAGTTCTATCATCAAAATATTTGATTTTTTAAAGTTTGATTAATAAATCTGTATCAAAAATATATTTAACCAAAAGTATAAGTAAGGATACTAAGGGCAGTAAATTAGTAAGTTATAACAAAACAAATCAAGAGAATGATGCAAACAAATTTATAGTGGTTCGATCATCCCGACCTACATTTACTCCTGATTTCTCTTCCCTCGAGGCCACCGATTTTCACTAGCGATCTTCTTTCCAATGGACGAAGATCAACTACCCTTGTTACAACACTTTTCCTTTTATCATGTGTAGAATGGGACCTTTACACTAATACTTCTCCTTTTAACAGGCTTAGGAGAGACCTTTACACCTCTCTTTTACAAGAGACCTCAATGCTCCAATAACTTAAAAACACTTCTAAACTCAAGGAGGAAGAGACTCAACCACTACTTAAGAGAGTTTATAATACTTTATCTCCAAGAACTCTTGCTCTATCAAGCAAGCATGAGTGAAGTATCTACAAGTCCTAAAAATTTTTAAGAATAGAGCCAAAAATTAAAATCCTAAAATTTTGAGGTACTAGCGATACTATCGTCGGCATCGAACGGTATTACCATTAAACAGAGCCTAGGAATATGGGCTCTAGTGGTATCCCCACTGGCCTAGGCGATACCACCACCATCCTGGGTGGTACCATTGCCTACTTGGGCAATACATTAAAGAATTATTGAAAGCGCATTACGCATAAAATGGGGTAAAGATGTTGCATCCCTTTCAGACCCAGTCTCTCCTTCGATAGTATTAATAGGCACAAAACAGTGGCCATCGGTATCTGGACGGTACCACCACCTAAGCCTACTCAATGCTACTGATTGGGCATCTAATGAGCGCAACCCTATCTTGGTTCAAGCCCCATAAGTTTCCTGATAAGTTTGTGTTAGATACATGTGTCCTATAAGCCAATCACGTGAGTGATGATACGTGTGACACGCTGCATAGTCTTTTTACATTATTATTGTTAGTGTATTATTGTATTATATTATATGTTGAATATATATATATATATATATATATATATATATATATATATATATATTGTGATGTCCTTGTTTCAGTGCAATGGAAATCAGATCATGATGAGATCATGATAATGAGGCTAATTCATTTTTAAACACAAATCTTAAATAATCCCGATCATAGATTATTCGAGAGAGACATTGAGATAACCGGATAGACCGGTGTATTATATACCGATTCATATGATAGAGACGATTAATCTCATAATCACTTACTTATGTGCGGATACTAAGAATATAATATAGATAAATTTCAACCTATAATAACTAGAAGAATTGAAGCATAATAACTTAAAACTTGGTGCTTGACTTGCCTTCAAATTGAGCTACGCTGCTACGATTGACTCCTCAATAGATAAATAATGCACACATTCTATGAGCTATAAAAGAGAGTCAACAAGTGGCGAAAAGGGAGAGCCGAAAACGGATCTTAGAGACCCGCTTGCTGGTTCTTGATTTGTCGCTAAAAAGGTTGAATTTGTCCCAACTATTTTTATAGCTAGGTTAATGCTTGATTGACGGTGCAGCCCAAGATGCAATTTCTATTTTTTGACTTTACTAAGCGCAATCAAATTAAGTGGCGTCAGGGTCAATTCCTGGAGTTGCTGTCTTATTTACTTTCTTACCGTTAATTGACATTGCTTGTTAGACCTCTTGTTCTGCTCTTCACACGCCCAACTCTACCTTCTTTGTGGTTAGCATTTTTTCTGAATCTCTATCATCGGGGATAATCAGGATTGCAGTCCTAAAACCACTCCTGAAACATAAGAAAGAGCAGAGTGTGTTTACTTTGTTTTAATTCTTCTATTGAAATTGATCCCATGCCTTTAATTGCGGATTCTTCTTATCGAGTCAACAATGAATGTTGTAACTGGTTCTTATCTTGTTCCGCCTCATCTCCGGATCTAACTTATTCAGACTCAATGCTAATATCATCGCTTGCTGCTGTTGACTTACTTTCTACCATAGAACCTCGACCACTATAAGAGTCATTTAAGCAATGGGAAACTTAAGTTTAAGCAAATCACCTACCAAACTTCCCGAAAAGCTCTTACAATGCATTTGTAGCCTCTAAAACAGGATTTTATGTTCCTTCCCACTTCTGCTTAACCCCCTAATTCTCGAGTCGACGGGGATTCTATTCTTCTTTTGGCATCAAGCGTCAGTCAAATTCAATTTCAACTTCTTTTGGCTATTGATTGGCAAAATCCAATCAATAGCCAGCAGGAAGCAGTGAGTTTAAGGGTGTGTTGAGTATATAAAAAATAAGAAAGAAGGGTAATGATAAGAATAACTTGGATGCGCTCGATACTCCCGACTCGGGCATTAAGATTAAGCACCCCTATTATTTATCCTTGTTTAACACCCATATGAACTAGAACTTATGGTTAATCAGTTTTCCTCCACGCATAAGGGAACAGAGTTTCTAACTACATTTAAAATATATGGATATATGGCATCAGTTCCTAAATTCAAGTTTGGGGTAGAATCATACGAAATGGAACATCTTGTCCCGCTTACACTCCACTTCTTGTCTGCAATAGAGGTGATTGGCCAAAGTCGACAACTCCTTTGCATTATAATTCTCATTTCATTCTCCAAGGTAATCATAATCATCAGAATCGACCGAAGTAGAGGATTTGGATCAAGTTCAATAAATAAAAGGGAAGTAGTGTCTTTTACAAACTTCTATCATCGGTGTTCGAGACTCCATAAATTTTTTGAACGATGAAGATAAGATAAGATTTTATCATTAAGATATACGACATGATAGGCCCATGATAAAGATAGGATAGGACAGGACAGGACAGGCCCAACAAATCCTTGTTACGAGGCAGGCGACAAATGAGGTGTAGGAGAGTTTTAATTGTATGGATTATCTTCAGGCGACAAAAGAGTCGTTTCATATGGCTTAAAGACAAAGAAAAGACTTAATATACTGTAGGAGAGTCTTTTCTTATCATACTGTAGCTTCAACAAAGTCATACATAACATAGTTTTCAATTCGATCAAGTCATAAATATAAAATCTTATCTCCAAATACCTATATTAAAGAATGAGTTCATTAATAAATTTATTTATGAAATATCTATCATCAGACAGTCATTTCATAGTCTTAATTATATGTATGGTCCTTAGACTGGAGACACCAATAATATCTTGTTTGAATAATTATTTTTTTATATCGGACTTATAAGTCTAGAAAGTTTCAAATATGATACAGTCGGTTATCAGTTTAGTAGTGAACCTTATGAAGGTATTTAAGTATCAGTAGAGGATCATCCACTCTCAATATCGTGAGAGGAATATTCTATATGTTATCACTCAAATAAATCCTCGACTAGGGTCATTCGGATTGAGAGAGGAGTTTTCTGACAGAATTCAATTAAAACAAGACTCGGACGAATTCCATATAAGGCCTGACAGTACCATGACCAATATACAGTCTTTGGGATATTAAATGGATGAGAGTCTATAGATACATAGTAATTGAGGATATATAGGTCCAATGGATAAGATACATTATACCGTCTAAGGACTATGGTGTAGTGGCCTAGTACGTCCATAGTTGATGAGTTGAGTGAATTATTATGAGATAATAATTGATTGAAATCAGAAGGAGTTATGACAGATTAGACTCATAGCTAACTCGAGATTGGGTCTATAGGGTCATACACATATGGTGGATATTTCAACGAGTAGAGGATTAGATATGAGTTATCCAATTAGTCCCAATTCTCATTGGCTAAGACCTAATATTGATGGGCTACTTGTATGTGGTCCAATTAGAGGCCAATTGAGATTATTGGATAGAAATCTAATAATCTAAGATTAGTGAATAATTGGATAGAGATCTAATACCCATTAAAGCAAGACCCATAAGGGTTTTTGGGTGGTTCTCTATACATAGGAGATAGGGGCTACATAATAGTGATAGGATGCACCTTTGGTTGCTCCCTCTTATTCTCCTCACTTCCTCATCTTCTTAGCCGACTAGCCCTTCCCTACTATGACAGTATACTGAATAAGATAGGTGATCTTATTCCATGAGTGTTGTGAGAAGATATGCAAGAATTGTAAGTTTTGTTGCGATTAAAAGAGCATTGCTATAACGATCCATCTTGTGGATACCGCTAGAGAGGAGGACATTTGACTATCTTCATCCTCTATTTGGATCTAAAATTTTCAGATATACGATCTTCCTAGGTAATCAATCTCTCATGTATCGTAATTTTCGATTTTGCGGGTTTTTTAGGCATCAATATTTGCACGACGACTAGATATACGTGGGAAACCTATTCTATTTTTCTTCTTTCACTGTGCATGTGATGCTCCCATTGGATTTCCAAACAATGGTATCAAAGCGAGGTTGCTCATACAAAAGATTGATTTTTAAATTATTTGTGATGAGATTGAATCACGTAAAACTATTCTATGCGTTCTTGCAACTCTCGGTCGTGAAGGCAACATCTTCGACCATGGTCGTTTGAAGTTAGTGGCGATAGTAATGCCGTCTACGTAGGGGCGATAAGGGCCTTACCAACGATAGAGGGGTTAGGGTTTTTATGATAAAAAGACTCTTTTACCCTTGGGATTTTGAGAAATTCTATGATTTGTCCTCTTGTCCAAAATTCTAAAAATGCCCTTAATAATTCTAAAAATTTCTGACATGTCTCCATTTTGAGAAAATAATTAATTAATTAGTTTAATTTATTATTATTTATCTGGTAGTCCTATATGATGATGTGCACATGTGATGTATGATTTGGACAGATGATTATGAGCCATGTGTTGTGGTGTGTGTATATATGATTATTATTATTATTGAGGCCTACGAGCCTTTATTTTTCTCATTTATTATCGAGCTTGTGTGCATGTGATTATGTTGTAATTATATGAAGAGGCGTAACGAGAGCGTGAAGGTGATAGTGGGACCCATAATGTCGTGACGAGAGATCACGATACATGGTGATGATGAGATAGACGATTATAGGGCATGAAGATATGCTAATATACACATAAATCTTATTGTGAGTGATTGGGCCCATTGGCTTGGGTCTGATCATATTATGTGACGATTCATAATCATCCAATGTGATATGTATATATGATATGTGATTATACACCTACTAGATATATGTATATATATTTGCATGCGATATAGATATATATTAAATATGTATGTGTGTGACACGATATATTAGGTGATCAAAATAAAATAAAAACCCCTCCTACAATAATATTAAGTCAGTGAGTGTAAGGTAATAAGATTGACCCATGTGACATTTCATCTTTATAGGAAGAAATTGAATCACGATATAGGTTGAGTTGGTCAAGTCCCTCGAGGCTCACCTATCTATGTGGTTTGAGATCTTGCGTATGAAATAGAGATGTCATCGGTGACCTAAGAACATAGTATGTTTTATCGAGTCCCTCGAGGGCATATCATCAAATCAGACTTATCTAGTAATAGGGGTGATGACTTAACCGAACATCATGGTTGGTCGATTCTCTCGAGACCATGATGGTTCAGAGGCCGAATATGATGAGAATCACAAGTAGTTATGATTGATAAGATTTGCCTATTTTTTTGGGTTTAGTGTGATTAGTCGAGTCCCTCGAGGTTACACCAAGATGCCGATTAGATCTCGATTCCCACTAGAAGTATGTCGAAGACTTCCGTTTCATGTTTCAAGGGTATTAAGTGATTCATTAGGAAAATAGTAGGAGTAAACTAAGATAGAAGTCTATATCTTAATTAAGTTTCTATAAAATCTATATATTATTAATTCACGCTACATCTTGTTTATCAGAAACATGTCACTTGCAAACCCCCCAAGTGGTATACTTAATGCTAACCGCCTCACTAGTCCAAACTATATGGATTTGCTCTGTAATTTAAGAATTATTTTCCTAGAGAGAAAATCATTACGTCCTTGACATGATTGTGCCCACGTTAGAGGAAGAGGCTCGTGAGGATGAGATCACTCGTTATGTGAAGTATATAAATGATTCCACCATGACAAAGTGTTACATGTTAGCCTCCATGACTCCCGAGTTATATAAAGGCAATATGAGAGCATGGATTCCAGTTTCATCATTCTTCATCTTCACTAACTATTTTAGAAATATGGAAGAACTAAAAGATATAAGATATCCAAGATTTATTCCGAGCTAGCATGATAGAAGGGCATCAGTAAGAACCATCTATTAAAGATGATAGAGTGGATTGAGAAACATGTCTAGGAATAGTCCTAGAGGATAACATGTATGTTAATCTTATACTTCAGCCCTTACCAGATTCCTTTTCATAGTTCATTATGAATTTTAATATGAGTAAGTTTGAGGTGACTCTACCTGAGCTCCTCAATATGTTGAGGGAAGCTAAGAGCACTATCAAGAATATAAGTCAGTTCTCTATGTTAGTGAGACAAATAAAACCCTTAAGAAGGGCATGGGCGAGGGCAAACTAGGTAAGGCAAAGGTTGCCAAGAAAGACCCGACCAAGAACAAAGGACAATGCTTCCACTACCGTAAAGACGGGCACTAGAAGAGGAATTATAAGGATTACCTTGCAGAAAAGATGAAACAGAAGCTTGGAGAAGCTTCAGGTACATTCATGATTAGTCTTCATTTATCAGTCTTTTAAGGAGTCTTTTCATCTTTCTATTTCATGGGGCAGGAGCCCCTAAGTCTTGGTTATCATCGGGGCATCCCCTAGGAGTCGTTGAGGGTCTAGCTCCAGGTCTCCTATAGGCAACGGGTGTTGAGCGCTAGCCTGAAGGGGTCTGGGGGCAATGTTGCCAAGGGTGGAAAGCCATAGACGCCTGACCCCCTAGGACCAAAACTTGAGGGACGCTTCTAATGAGGTAAACATGGGGCTTGCCTTTGCCCCTTGGGAAAGGGAGGAGGGGCTCACCTTGTCTAAGGCGTTCACTCAGAAGAGCAATAGAATGGTGCACCTGTGACATTCGGCCCTCCTTTTACAACTAGAATGATAGTGTCATGAGTACCATCAACTGATGAGTCGGCTCGATTGGTCCATTACCAAAGGTGTAAGCTCATCCAATTGCCTCTTCATAGCTGATGTGGGAGACTCGATGAGGTGAGACCACGTAGGTTACCCAGTCAAAAGTCATTATGTCAATGAGCACTCGGTCTGCGATGATAGATAGGCAAACTAGGATCTTCCTAATGGCAAGGCTCCTCCCTAAGTGTTGGTCATCAAGGTATCTTCAGGCTACCAGCAATCCTGTAAGATAGGCCGATGCCAAGGGTTGCCTAGCTGTCACGGACAACAATGTAAAGAAGGTGTTCAATGAAATGCTTGTGTTAGTCCGTGTCCTTTGGTTTAGGTACATATCTTGTACAACAAGAAGCGGGCTTGCAATAGGCTTGGCAGCCGTAGTTTGATTTGCTTTATGGCCAAGTTTGGCTTGTAAATACAAGTGTGTCTTATAAGCACTTGTGGGGACATCGGTCTGTAGTGGACTATTATCCTTTGTGTGCAACCTCTCTGAGTTTGTAATGTCCATGGGTGTAATTTGTATTTTGGCTTTATAAAGTATTTTTTCTTGAGCAGTTGCTTGTGGATCCCATGGAAATTGCTTCTTCTGGCCCATTTTCTCTTTTTGTAAGTCTGTGGGATTTTAGGAGATCTCGGGGAGGGCTGACCTTTGCAGATGGACACGCATGGGCGCCGCAAAATCATCTATGCCCGTGACAGTGTGGTATCGAGCGGGACAAGCATACGTAAACACTTGCCATACAAATGTGGGGGACCTAGCTAGGCTGTGGAGGACCGACGCCGCAACCATTTAGGGGAAACGGACATTGAGATGTAGGGAAAGGAGTCGCTCAGAGGAGCCGGCATCCTGGTTTGGCATTCAAGGAATAGCCAACCCCTTTGCGCGAGAGGCACCACGAGGACAAGCAAGCGAAGAAGAATGCGTAGCACACAAAGATTGAGATGGTTGAGTTTGAGCTATAGCTCGATGTTGGCAACTAAACTTTATGGTGCTTAAGGCAAAGCAGGGTGCTTGGTGAAAGATGAGACCGTGCAAGGTGGGAGGTGTTGTGTAACGACCGAAAGAGTTATGCAAAGCTCACAGAGGTGAGGGGAATTGCTAACTCGAAGGATTCAAACTCATGCAAGGGCTTGTACACAGATGACGGAGTGTTCGTGGCCATCCCAAGGCGCGATTAGAACTCGGCGCCATGGAGCATCGAACTTTCTCTTCAACATGGAAAGGATATGTCCATAGGTGGCTGAAATGTGCAACAAGTTCCGCATGTTGCTAGACCTTGAAGAGTGCGATGGAGACTGTATTGGAGAAGGGTCACAATCTAGCAAGTACATTTGTGGGGGCAGAACAAAGCTCGAGTTCAGCAAGACGGAGTAGTCTAAAGGGGATGATGGTCCTCGAAACTTCCAGTGGGAATTATGTAAAGAGAAAAGTTGCTCCAGCAGGACAGATATCCAGGAGGGATAAGTCCTAGTTCTCTAGTGGGAGAATCATGTGTAGCACATATTGAGGAAGAGTTTCTCAAGGTTATATCTCCATAAAGCTCAACGGACTGAGTGACCGACGAAGAGTTGTCGTATGATCTCGAAGGAGGTAATGCATTGGTGGATGCATTTCGAGATCAAGTGGGGAGCAATCCAACGCAACATCATATGAAGGCACACTTAGAGTCGAGGCGTAAATCGAACTCAATAGAGGGCTGACCCGTGGAATGGTGGACGTGAGGGCCACTATCAACTCAGTGCAAATCGAGGAGCAGAGCGACTTGGGTAGAACTCGGTGAAGTATCCAAGCCACATGAAGGGAGTCGACATAGAAGATGGAACATGGAGCGGAGGCACGGAGCTTTCCTTAGACAGAGGTCAAGGGCATGAACTCTTGTAGAGGCAAGAGTGGGATCATGTCGTTCCATGGGTTCTTCATTCTGATGGGACAGACTTATTTTGCATGGTGCCAAAGATGAAGGGAGCTTCAAGGCACATGCAAGCTACCTAAGAGATGCATTTGATGGAGTAACTAAGGTGATTCAACTTGCGGAGGCAAAGTTAGAATCATGAGACCTTAGTATGGGGCAAGAGGATGTAGAGGCGGGTACTCTTGAAGAATATGCCACAGTGTTGCCATTCGAGTTGTCAAGAACAAGAGATGCATAGCAAGATTGTGTTGGTAGGGGATAAAGGCCCAAGATCCAAACAATGGTGCACCAACTCTAGCGAAGTCAGAGGACTTCAGGAGCTACTAGGCGACGGACTGTCCTAGAGCTATGCTTCGTCCAGGTGTAACCCAGGAGTGGGGGGGACGAAGGGGAATTGCCAATGGAGCTAACTAAAAATCGAGATGGCGGAGGCCCTACGATGTGTTGGCAAAGGCCACACATGGAGAAGTCGTAGTCCGAATTCATCACACGAGAATCTGTATGCAATGGAGATGTCACCAGGAGGCGATATGGTGCAGCGGATCGTGGTGGAATAGTTCATGGCAATGCAATACAGGCAATCTTGTCCCGTCAGGGACAAAAATCATGCGGAGGTATGATAAGGAGTTACTGGGAGCTCCACTTTGGTGTACAACACAACAAGAAGAAGGGCTATGGATTCAAGGAGTGAATGTCGAATGCAGAGGCGGGTCTTCGTGTGCATCAAAGCTTGCATTGGATGAAAGCCTTAGTCATCTGCATATGGGAGCTGTATACCACCGAGGAAGAAGTCCAAGTGCATGTACCAGTGAGTCCCATGGAGGGGGACATGATCATGTGAATGATCAGGAGCTACTGGGAGCTCCACTTCGGTGAACAATACAATGGCAAGAAGGGCTATGGATTCAAGGAGTGAATGCCACAGTACCGCAGAGGCGGGTCTTCCGTGTGTATGCAACGAAGCTTGCATCAGATGAAAGCCTTGGTCGTCAGCATATGGGGGCTGTGTACCACCGAGAGAGTAGTCGATTGCAAGTACCGTGAGTCCCATGGAGGGACTTGATTAATCGAGCTTGGAGAGTTGGACTGCTTGCTCACATTCGCTAAGGGAGCCCGGCAAGTCGAGGACAAGGCCGAGTAAGCGAGCGTTGCTACCAAGGAAGCTAAGGAGAACAGAATCGGCCGAGCCACAAGATGGCGGAGGCCATGCATGAGAGTTGCTGTCTCTCCATCGACCAAGGAGAATGCTAGGACGACACGGTGGTGTCGGCGGTGGTCGAAAGGCGAGGCGGCAGCGAGTCCAACGGGGCTCAGCTACCCAAAAGAAAAGCGTCGGTTAGAGAGGAGGTGGACTCGGAGGAGCTCCACAGTGCCACAGAGTCAGATCTACCGATCGCGAAGGAAGGGATGAAGATGCAAGGTAATGGATAGTAGTGCTATGGGCTTGGTAGCACCATGGTACCGCAGATGAGGGACTTCCGTGAAGTCATCGATCCCTTGCTCTCATAAAGGGACAGCATTGGTCGTAAAAGGGGCCAAGGAGGTGGAGAATGTAGAGGTAAACTCCAAGTACCAAGACGAGGCAGAAGGGCAGAGGCCAAGAAACTTTATAAGACCGATGTCGATATGCTTCTCATCCTGATAGCCGAAATTAAGGGACTTCGGGTTGATGCAGGAGTGCTCGACCAAGGAATGAAGTAGGCAATACATGGTACTGTACCTTTCTACTCAAGAGGAGTAGGCAGTAAAGGTGATGGAGAAGACGGTACAATCCCAAAGGCGACCAGATCTATCAAAGACTTACTCCAAGTTGGGGGACTCCAAGTTGGGGTAAACTTTTTGCTCTTTTCGGGCAAAACTTCTTGCATTCCAAAAGTTCAATGGCAGTGGGAAGGTGAATCACAGTAGCTAACCCAACACAAGGAGTGCAACCACTTCAAGTGCTTCATAAGTGTGAGCAAAGAGCAGGCGAATGTTAGTAACCAGCTCAATGCATAAAGTACAAACTCGAGGAGGCAGGCGAAATCAAGTAACCTTTGCCTTCTTAACTCGAGAGAATGGGCGAAACTGAGTACCCTAGTTCTCTTAACTCGAGGAGGTGAGCGAAGCCACCTTACCTTCTCAATTACGAAGAGAATGGGTGCAGTCAAGTATCCCAGTTCTCTTACTTATCCAAGCAAGGGAGCTCTGCACAAGTTCAGTGACCCTTCAAAGAAAGCTTATGGAAGACAATGGTTGTCAAATCCTCATCGTTGGTGATCAGTGCTATTGACTTCATTTCCCAATCGACTAAGAGGGAGTGATGCGAACATACTTGGAAGTGACAACTAACAGTGGAAGAAGGTTCAATGGGCAAACATTATGGAAAAAGGACCTTAAAAACTTCAAAGTCTGTGAGGCGATGCTTGTTAAAGCTCCAACAAGCATCTACCCAGTTCAAGTAATATGAGTATACTGCGATACTGGCACATAATAAGGCAGGTCTTTTCCTTCATCAGAGGGATCCGCGAGAACCAACAAGGATCAGCACAACTCAGCCAACCCCACAGATTCAATCATTGGTGAGTTGAAGCGGCGATTAGAGTTCGACTACTCAACAACTGACGAAGAGCTAGGAGCCAAAGGCGTGTTGCCAGCGAAGATTAAAGATTCAGAATGCGAGGAGATGCGTCTATGGCTTCGGCGAGGACGTCGAAGGAATAAGTGGGGAGAATGTCACGACAACAATGTAAACAAGGTGTTCGATGAAATGCTTGTGTTAGTCCGTGTCATTCGGTTTAGGTACATATCTTGTACAAGAAGCGGGCTTCTGCTTGGCCCTAGTTTGATTTGCTTTATGGTCAAGTTTGGCTTGTAAATACAAGTGTGTCTTATAAGCACTTGTGGGGACATCGGTCTGTAGTGGACCATTATCCTTTGTGTGCAACCTCTCTGAGTTTGTAATATCCATGGGTGTAATTTGTATTTTGGCTTTATAAAGTGTTTTTTCTTGAGCATTTGCTTGTGGATCCCGTGGAAATTGATTCTTCTGGCCCGTTTTCTCTTTTTGTAAGTTTGTGGGATTTTAGGAGATCTCGGGGAGGACTGACCTTTGCAGATGGACACGCATGGGTGTCGCACGACTTAGGCAAAATCATCTAAGCCCGTGACATAGCGTAGCCCCTATGGTAGTTAAGTTAGTGAAGAGGAGAAGACAATAATATATGATATAGTTAGAGTCTCAAGAGTCCCCCTTTCAGCGTGAGCTGATGCGTCCCTTTTTATAATTGATCCCTAGGCGTTCCTTATGGTTGGCATGGGATAAGATCAGGTTAACCGCCTAATTATTCTGGTCTCTGATCTTGATAAGACTATGATGCCATTTTGGGGCTGGTGACTTGGAGCCTTACTTACGCATCGGCCTCTGTGGCAGATGAGCTAATATGAGATAAAATCATCCCTATCACCTCTCATAGACAGGCCGATTCACAGATAATGAAGATGGAGGAAGAGGTGCCTCAGGATGTCCAGTCTAATAATTGGACAACCCAATTTGTTTGAGTCTAATTCGAATAGCTCAATTATGGGTTATCTGATTAATTATACCTAATTGTCCCAATTGAAAGCTCATACAAAATTAAAAAATATATATCATGACAAAATCTGATAAATAAATTTTATCAAAATTATAAGAAAAATAAATTATATAAATTATTATTGGTCAAAATTAATTGGTTGTGGTATTTAAATTTTTAGTTATTATTTTAAAAATTAAATGGTTATTACATGCGAGAGAAAAATTATGAAATAATATTTATTTTTACATAAATGATTAATTTTATTTTATCATGGCTATTACTATTATATGGCTATGCTGATTAAAGTTTATGTTCAATTATTATTATGATATTTTTATTGAATAATTTTGTATAAGTGAATATTAAAAATAATTTGAATGAATATTATTTATAACTTATATTCCTAAATTTTATCTGACTAGTAGCTACCAAAGTGGTTAAGAATGAGACTTATGCAGTACAATTATAATAAATATTTTATCTTTTATAAAATAATTAAAATATAATTTATATTTTATATTAGTCTTGTAGCCACTAAAGTGACCAGGACTAATAAATTTATAAAATTATATTATGAAATTAGTCTTAAATGATAATAATATAATAATATTCATAATAATATATATAATAACAAGATTTTGATAATCCAAAAGAAGAATTTACTTCAAATAATTATGTTTAGAGTTTATAGTTTAGAGTCGTATACCCAAATATAGTATCACTAATCTATAAGGATAATATTAGTTCTTCCTTATTTTAAATTTTGAGTAAACATTAGATTTATCAATATTTTACTCAAATATGAAATAAAAAAGATATCAATAGTTTATTAGTATTTTTAAAAATTAAATTATTTATATTATATTATTTTATTATTATAGTGGTACTTTTATCATTGAATTCACTTATAGTATCCCTATAGTTTCTAAATCAAATTATTCTAAGTGTCTTGAGTGTATACAATTTATATTGACTTTATTCAGATTTGTTGAAAGGATTATAGTCTTAACTAATGAAGGTTCTATGAAATAAATAATTAAAATAAATAATTAAAAATCTAATAAACTTAGTTTTTATTAGAATCCTATAAAAATTTTGAATTGTTGAGTCATATTTTATGTAAGTTAATTAGTCTAGTTGGAGTCAGTTAAGAGTTTATTTAATTAAGAGTCGAGATCCTGGGGGGCTCTATGTAGAAGAGTCCAAGTCTAGAAGGACTCTAGGTGAAAGAGTCAAAGTCCAGGGTGACTCTTGGTAGAACTATATAAATATGGGTATAACTACTTCTTTTAAAAATCAATGAAATGTTATCTCAACCATTTGGCAAACCCTATGAGGCTAATCACCTCGAAGTGATTACGGAGGTCGATCCCCTCGAAGTAATCAAGGAGGATGATCCTTTCGAAGTGATCGTTTATTCTTAATTTCTATGATATAACCCTAGGGGTTCCTAACATCTGGTATCGAAGTAGCGATCCTCAACGTTTCCACTATGATTCCATTAGCAATCGCCACTGCAATCCTCCTAGATCGTGCAACCACCTCGCGCAAAACTACCACCATAGCCATAGCCACCATGTTACCGCCACCATGCTAGTGTGTTCACTCTCCTCTGCCTAACACTATCATCTTAGCAGCCACCGTCGTTGCCTCTCCTATAGCCTTTCGCTGCCATCACCCCTACCATCTTTCTCATCTAGTGCCCACCATCACAACCCCAGTAGACTCACCCCTCCTTGATATCACCACTGCTGCCTTCCTCTCCAACCGCACACAATGGTGTCGTTGCTTCCCGCTCCAACAATGCCCCATCTTGCTCGAGCAAGAAAGGGTCATCATCACTGTTTCCCAGCTAGCATACCACCCCCTCATCGATCTTAGTCGCTGTCATTGTTTCCTAGCCAATGGACCACCCCCCTCATCGATCCCAGCCCTTGGCAACCTTGGTGATGCTACTCCCAACCTCGCCACCACCATTGTCTCGCGATCCTTCAGCATCGCTAGCATCTCCTTCTAGGGTGTGACAAAAATAAAGCAACATCTGTTTCTTCCGCTATAACCATCGGTCACCACTACTTCCTCCCCTCTTCATTACTGGTATCGACAGTAACCACCGCAGCTGCCCTCAGTCGCTCTCCATGGTGTTGCTCTTCCCCTTCTCCCCTCCCTCGGTAATTTCTTCTTCCTGCCTCACATCAGCGCATCTGCCACTTACAGCCCATGCAGTCCCGCCACCAACTGCTCCCACCATCATCATTGCTCCCTCCTCTATCGCCAGCATCCACCTCCTAGTTGCACCATTAACTCTATCCCTAGCCACGTGAACAATAGCCCCATCAGAGATTGATAACAGTGCCCCTTCCTACCATCTCTCTACTGCCATCTTCCACCTACGTAGCAACATCAGGAACCTGCCGTCACCACTAACTGTCATTAAATAATAGTTGTGTGCCTTCTTCCTCAATAATCAAGATCCCATCTCAATGGCATCTTCCATCTTATCAACAAGCAACAAGTATCATGCTGCCAGCATCTTCCCCTCCAACCGTAGCCCTCGGCAAATTGCTCCCAACCGCACCACAACCACCACCACCACGTCCCCGCGCCCCCCCCCACACACACACACACCCCAACCCCCCTCAGTGTTCAGGACTTCCTCGACATCCTTGCAACAATCCCTCATGTCCTTAGTATTGTCAGAGGCCAACGTCATAACAGCCACACCAAATAGAGCAGTGTTGATGCCATTGACCCGACACCAGAAACAAGAATTATTGGAAGGTATTACAAATCTCTAGTCCTATGCAATAGCTATCGATAAATCAATAAAAGTCTAACTAGAAGCTTTGAAAACCAGAATTGAAAACCGACTACAAGAAACCCTTAATGAGTTTAAAAGGAGCCTATTGGAGAGCTTCAACGAATTTCAAAAAGAAGAAAGTTCAAGTCATACATTAAACCGATCTGGAGATACAAGAAAAGGGTACTAATTACCCATGCATAAAGGTAGAATTTTCAAGATAGAAAATCGGGGATGCGACCAGTTGGTCTTTAGGGTTGAACATTTCTTTCACTTTCACAAAACTCCAAAAGAATCCAAGGTGGAAATAGCTTCAATTCAACTTGATAGTGATGCGATCCAATAGTATAATTGGTATGAAACCTATCATAGGGTTCCATCGTAAGAGTAGTTCAAGAGAGGACTTCTTGTAAGCTTTGGACCATCTGAGTATAAGAATGTTAATGGATATAGTTCATCAAAATCTGTCAATCTATAGTACAAGAATTTCAGAGCAAATTGAATTACTGTCAAATCAAGCTAAAAATTAGTCCAAATGATAATTGGTGAGAATGTTTATCAAAGGACTTAATACAAACATTCGATATGAAGTTAAAGCTCACCAACCCCGCACTATGATAACTGTGATCCCTTTTGCACATTTGTATGAGGAAAAAATTAGCAAAAAGTATCACCGGAATAGAAATGACAACAATGCAACCCGCCCAACCCATCTATTCTCAATCGAAACCAGACACCCAAAAACTAACCCGGGAAGAACTCAAGGAAATCTCCATAAAGGGTTTATGCTGGCATTATGATGAAATTTGGAGTAAGGAATATCGATACAAACAAGAGTAGCTTCTAATGATTGAAACAATTAAGGACGAACTGACAACTTACAATATTAAGTTTGATCATGAAGGTATGGATTCTGATGAAGATATTAGACTTATCACACATATAGTGTATACATTAGTCGGCTACTCCGTAAACCATGAATTTGAAGGAAATTTAAAATATTATCCTATTGCTATTTTAATTTATACCGATAGCACTAATAATTTTATGAATAGTAAGGATGTTGACCAATTGGCCTACCATATTAAAGGCTATGACAAATTCAAAGTAAAGGTTACTGATGGATAAATCCTAACTTATGATAGTAAGTGTTCAAAGATAAAGCTGATTATACAAGGTGAAGAACTGCTTGTGAATTTCTTTTTAATACCCTTAGAATACTTTGAAGTGGTGCTTGGAATTGAATAGTTATCAACCCTGGGGGATGCCTCTTGAATTTTTTTAAAACTGATTATAAAGTTTTTTATCAATAAAAAGTATGTGATCCTCAAAGTGGAAGCAAGATCACAATTGCCACTAACCATCGGATGGAGAGGGTTATTCAGAAGACCGCAATGACTACTGCACCGAAAGGTCGACCCATTGCTTACACTATCATGAAGTGGAGACTCTATTTAATTGATCAATAAGTTACGATACATCGTAGATATCCTATGACTAAAGCACTCCCATAATTTAGTGTTGCTCAACCTTGACGATAAGATTGATTTGAATGAGGGAGGAATTGTTAGGATCCCGTAAATTTTTTTAATTTTAGAATTATATTTTATGTAAGTTAGTCCAGTTAGTCTCAGTTAGGAGTTTATTTAATTTTTATTATTTAATTAGGAGTCTAAATCCTATGGGACTCCAAGTAGAAGAGTCTAAGTATAGAAGGACTCTAGGTGGAAGAGTCCAACTTCAGGGGGATTCTTGAAATGTTGAAATGTTGTTTAACTACTTTAAAAAAAATCAATGAAATGTTGTTTCAACCATTTGGCAAATCAATGAGGCTGTTCCCCTCGAAGTGATCATTTATCCCTTATTTTCTGTGATAGAATCCTAGGAGTTCCTATCAGTTTTATTATAATTTTTAATAATATTTAGGCTTTATTACTATCTACAAACTAGCACATTAAAAATTTATAGACTAGTTTAAATCTGTTAACAAGTCATTGACTAATGCATTAATAAAAGAGTTTACTATAGTTGAGTATGATAATACTTGAGGAATTCAAAATCATATTCTTAATATGAGTAACAAAGCTACAAAACTCAAAACATTGGGCATAAATGTAATAGAGTCATTTCTCATACGATATTTTTTAATTATCCTTCTTTTTAGTTTGGCTTAAGACTCACTATGATATAAATAAGAATAAGTAAAACTTAAATAATATATCTAGGAAGAATCAAGATTAAAAGTATGAAAGATCTTATAATATTCTAACTATTACTTAAGAAGTGGATAATAATAATCAGTTGAGTTTGAAAATAATATACAAACTTATAAAATAAAAATATATAATAAAATATTAATTTTATGGGGAAAAAAGATCATGTGAAGAATGACTAAAAGGTTTAATTCAAAAAAGAAAGGTATAAACTTGGTCTATGTTTTGAATTAAATATTAAAAAGTCCCTTATAATATTTGATCAATTGATTTGGAGCTTCACACATGTTACCAATAATTTATAAAGATTTATTTTAATTTAAAAACCAAAAGAGCATAAGATACATCATTATAGAGAATTGTTAAAGTGAAAGCGACAGTTATGGATACTTATCGCCTAGGCTTAAGACGATTTATCTAAGAGACCTTAAAAATACATACTATGTTCTCTATATTTATGATTCAATAAAAAAATGATCTAAAATTTTATACGATAGCTTGTATGAAATTAATAGATTATATATTCTATATAATAGTTTTTAAACTCTTTGAGATTATATATTCTTATATCTACTACTACTTCTTGTGGAAAAGATATTTCATCACTTTTATTTTTATATACAACTTGTCGTCATATATATATTTATAACTAGTACATTAAATATCTCAAACTATTAACACCATTTGGTATATATGAATAAATTCAAGAGATAATTAGACAAAAAATTAAAATTATTTGAATGGTAAATTTTATAATAAAATGATGAGTCAAAATCCTATCCCCTTTTTGGTAATTATAAAAAATTACATATTTATATCCAATATGTATTACCAAGTATGTCATGATTAAATGAGATTACAGTAGATGAAATCATGCTATTATGGATATGACTAAAAGCACAGTAAGTTATTTCTTTGTACCTCAACCAATGTGTAATAAAGCATTAAGATTAACTATGTATATATTGAATAGGATTTTAAGTTAGTTCTATAAACTTCATTTGAGTTATAGATTGACAAGAAATTGAACTTAAGATATGTATATATTTAGGATCGTTCTATGTAGATCCACATAAAAAAGAATTAAATCCAAGAACCATATTAGAGTATTTTTTATTATCTAGAAAAAATCTAATAGGTATAGGTTTTATTGTCTTAATTGTAGTAAGATGATAATTAAATTTGATAATACAAAATTCATAAAACATAATTAAATTAGTTGGAGTAAAAAATATTAAAAATATAACCTTGATATTGAAGGGATAAAGAAAGGTTGATGCTCCTTTATTATTTTCTTTTTGAGAAGATATTATTCCTCAAATCATTAAGCTTTTGAATAATAAAAAAGTATTAATATACTTTCACATAATATTGATATCATTGCTAAGAAATTTATGGAACAACCATAATTGATAATTTTGAAAAGATCTCAAGTGAAAAATAAACTTATTGGTTTTGATGATTATATGGTATAAGTACAAGAATTAGATGTAAGAATTAAAAGTGACCAGTTATTGTTCTTATAAGATATAGAAAATAACCATTTTGAATATAATATAATATAATATAATAAGAGTTAAAATCAATGGACTAAAATAGTGTTTGAAACTCATTAAATTACTAAATAATTATAAAAGAGTTAGTTGTAAATTAGTCTCTTAAGACTAAATATGACTTAAAAGGTAATATCTACCGATAAAGCTAGATTTATAGTCGAAGATTTTTTCTATAAAGAGTACATTTGAATCTTGAATTATATTAGATTAATGTAAAAATATCTTTACTAAATAGGGGATCTAGAGAAATTTATATATATTAACCTAAAGGATTCACAAAGAAAGAAAAAAATAGCTTACAAATTTAAAAATTCATTTATGACTTTAAATAAGCTTCTAACTAATGATATATAATCTTTTATAATACTAATAATTCTTTATAGTACTAATAATTCTTTCAAATTTATGAAAAAATACTAATAATTAGTGTATATGCTTGAATGTTAATGGGAACTAGTTTATTATATTATTCTTGTATATGAATGATATTGCTTGTCAATAGTTATCTTTGTTTATTATATGGAACCAATGATTGCTAATACATAGAGATATTCAAGGATACATTTTAATGATTATTAAAACTATCTCCCAAAGAATATACTGATTGGATAGATTTAGTATATAGCTTTATTCAACAAATATTTCACCTGTAACCAAAGTTCAAAAATCTAATCAAATCTAATGTCCTAAAAATAATTTTAAAAATAAATAAAAATATTTATTATGTATGTGCAGTGGTTGTCTATTATATGTCAAGACTTATACCAAATCAAATATTAGTTTTGTAGTTGGAATGCTAGACAAATATTAAAGTTACCTAAGAATGACATATTAGAATATTTTAAAGAAAGTGATAAGATAGCGAGGGAAGATAGATTTAGAATGACTAGATTTTATAAATTAACTCAATAGTAAGAAGTTCATTTTTAATTTATATTTATGTTAGGTGAAGGGACAATTTATAAGAAAAGTACATGCAAGTTATATTATCAATAACAAAAACTAACTTCTTAGCATTCTTTGAGGTCTCTAATCAAATTTTATAATTACTAATTTTCATCTCAAGATTTGAAATAGTCAAATATTTTATAATCACTACAACATTTTTAGTATCTAAGAATGATAAGTATCTTAATGGTTATGAGCATGTTATAAAGTACTTAGTAATTAAAGAAAAAGTCCAATAACAACTAATATCAATTAAGAACTTGAGTTTTATTATATTAATTACTAATTCAATTATTAAAATTTTAAAATCTAAATTATTAAAAGAATATTATAATATAATCGGGTTTGTGAACAACTTATAAAAGATATAACGATACATATTTTGAGTGGATATTATAATTGATATACTTATATAATTAAAATTATTTATTTATATTATCCTTATTATATATATATATATATTACGATTAAATATGATAATAGAAATGTGTTGATGAGACAAAATTATGTGACCACTATGGACTACCTTATGAAGGACTAACATGTTATAATATATATAAGAAAACTCTATAATTATTGGAATTAGTAGCTTGTTTCTAAAATTCATGCACATATAAAATTTTTTAAAAATTTTAAATTACAAGTAAGTAAATTATTTTTTAAAAAATATTTTATTTATTTTGATTTTGAATTTTTACTTTATATCTTATTAGTTAATGGGTGAAGCAAAAAATATTAGATTATGTGACATAATTAAATCATGATATATATTAAAGTTTTAATTGAATTGTGATTAAATTAGGAGTAGAAGGATCTAATTTGTTCTTGTGCTTATTTAGATCCAAGGTACAATGATAGATTTATGCTTTAGTGCCTCATCATTCGATATATTCCATTGATTATGGTATTGAAATAGAAACATCGTTATCGTTGATCTACGATACTTTTGATTTTAATTCTAGCATAGAGATTCCATATTATAGTTTCTTGTTTCTTAAAATTCTTGATAAGTATATATAGTACATAACCATCCGAAAAATGCTTAAAATATTTATAAGAAAAAAAAAGAAAAAGAGTGAAAAGAATGTCTAAGACTACCAAGTCTCTATTTAATATTTTTATCGTAATGTAAACTATACAATATATTATGGATCTTAGTCAGTGCAAAACAAACACCAAAAAGTTAGGATAATTATATGAGACTAAGATAAGCATATACTAAGATGAGAAATATCATAGTCATCTTATTAGGTCAAACCATTCCAAAGACAAAGACCAAAGTTTTAAACGGAACAACACATAGGAAGGAAGCAGAATGAGAAGTATGACGTCAACCTCAAGCTCCACAAGAAGCAGAAAAAGAACCTCTCAAACCCATTGTGAACAAAATAGAGTTGAGGGTATTCGACTCTTTTATATATATATATATATATATATATATATAAATTAAAGTGAACTTTTGTTTAATGCAGCTTTGTTTTCTCAAAAGAGTGAGACTTTGGTGTTGGAGCGAATAGATAACTACCAAAGATATAAGCCTTCCATAAGTTTGAGTTACCAGGTGTCAAAATATTTATGTGACACTCATAATAAATTATTAATATAATAATACATATTATTTAAGTTAAAAAAATTGATCTTGTCGAGGAAGAGAGAACAACGGAGGTCATAGCGGCAAAAGAAAATGATAAACAGAGGTAAGAAAGGGCAAAGGTGGAGGTGAGAGAGAACTGGTTCATCACGTCATATGTGCGATTAGTGGGGGTGCAAGAGAGGACAAAGTGGGAAGTAACACAGACAAAGATATATAGGAGGAGGAAGAGGGACCAAGAAATCATTATGTGTTGAGCATCGAACTAGTCCACACATATCAACTTGAGATAAGATCGGAAACTCCTAAGCTCGTCGTCAATGTGGGAGATGTTGCGTGCGTATGATGTCCTACTAGGTAGTGGTGGCTCAATGCAATTGTTGGTGGTCATTTCCATAATGACACCTCCTAAGTCATTGATAGTGATTTTAATTTTTTTAATTTAAATTATATTATTATTATATTAATAATTTATTGTGAATCAAAATTTTATGTAAATAGAATTTTACTGTGTCTTAACTCAAACTTAATGAGATGAGTTTATATGTTATATTTTTGAAAATATAAAGTTATTTTAGATACAAATAAAATTATAAAATTTAATTAGTCCATCATGAAAATCATAAAAGTTAAAATTGATATTTTTAAAAAAATTTAAATTATATGTATCATTATATTAATAATTTATTATAAGTTAGCATTGTTGTAAATAGATCTTAATATTTATTAACTCAAACTTAATGAAAAAATTTATATATTATATTTTAAAAATATAGAGATAAATTATATAGAGATAAGTGATAGATAACTAAAATTACAAAGACTAAAACGATTCTTTCGTTCACACCCTTCGATCCGATAAGGAGGGATCCTGCTATCGCGTCAGGTGCCTCGGATGCACGTCCACCAGATGTCAAACGCGCATTTGCTCCCTCAACAAAGTATATACATACTGTTAGTTCATCGCTTCATCTGCCACCATGTTTTACTGATATGTGCTTTGCACTTGAGAAACAGGTGTGACTCTAAACTGTGATTACCTCTGCGGTCAAGTTAAGGTTTTCTGGATGAGGAAGAAGAAAGAATGAAGTCTCTTGTGCCTCGTACCATACTCAGATGGCCAGGAGAGTAATAAAATAAAGCACAAGAAAAAGAAAGGTAAGAATACTTTATAGAGCCTATAAGATGAATCCAGCCACCATGAATCCTGTAGCACTTGCCTTCGTCAGTGGCTGGATATAGGATCTTCATACCTGAGCTCTAAACTTCCCTGCTTTTATATGTACTCGTGTCACACGCAAAACTTGAAGCTCAGAGAATGAACATGCGGGTAAGGACGGTTGGAAATAGGAAAAAATAAAAAAATATTTATTGAGTTGATTGATTTATCATTAATTTATACAGATAATAATAGGAGGATTTTATTCAATTAACATACGTGATTTCGCAAGATCGAGCTCCCATAAAAATGTCGATCTTGAACTAAGGATACCAATTTTAAACTAATGATAATAAATCTGAATGAAAAAAGTCATTATATTGTCAACTGTGAAAGATCTGATGGTGGTTGACTTCGACGGCGATGTCAACTTAGATGAGAAGGAAGCCGTTGTATTGTTAACCGCAGTGAAGATCTGATGACGATTGACTTTGATGACGATATCAACCTGGTTGAGAAAGAGCAGATGATTCTATTGGAGCCAAGTTCAAAGATCCGATTAGATCGGACTATCATGCTCCCACAAGATCAGGCTCCTATGAAGGACATAGATCTTGAACAGATGCCAATGAACCTAAAGGAAGGAGACCGCTATGTTGTCAACCACAGTGAATGTCTGATAACAGTTGACTTCGGCGGCCATATAAGCCTGGCTGAGAAGGAGGGTGCAAGCATGGCTGAGAGGATGTCCGACATAGGGATGTGCAGTAGAAAGAATAGAGCATAAGCTGTCGTTGGACAGCAAAACAGAGTGGAGAACTGATAGAGTTGGGGTGGACTGCCAAGGAAGAAGGTGTTCGTGCTGTCGAGCAGCGGCAACGGATAGAAGGATCTTGTTGGGTGACTGAAAGTGAGGAGAGTAAGATGCTGCATTGATGCCCTTCGTCTTCTTTTTCTTTCTCACTTTTGTTTCTGCTTTCTTTCTTTTCTTTTTTTTTTTTTGACTATTGCTGTAGAAAATTGCAAGGGGTGCAATAGCAGGGGAGGAACAGGGGAGGAAGAAGGGGCAGCGATCAGGAGAATGCTGGAGCTCTCAACAGTGGGTGCTACAGTTGGCTACAACAGAGGGGTTCGACAGTGAGCTAAGGAGAAGCAGGGGAGGAAGGGGAGCTCTTGGTAAAGGAGGTTGCAACAGCAGGGAGGGTGCAACAACATCTTGTAGCAACTGAAAGATTGAAGCAGAGGAGGAAGGGGGAGATGGCAGCAGTGGCAAGGCTATGTAGAAGTCAACGTCGACGACAGCAGAAGCAACGGCGACGCTGCCATGTGTTGGTGAAGTGGAAGAAAGAGACACGACTGTGGGTCCGACGCCGCCATGAAAGAGAGAAGGAGAGATCTACATAAGAAAGAGATCAACAGAGAAAAAGGGCAGCGAATCCACCATGGGAGAGGCCGATGGTGCCACCGAGACAATACAAGTCGTTGGACCTGTTTGAGGCAAGCAGGCACAGAAGAAGAGATGCCACAAGATAATGATCACTTAGAGCAACTGCTCTAGCATAACAAAGGAGGGAGACGACGAAGAGGATGGTCACTCAGGTCGCTGGACCTCAGAGGGCTACCATTGGTAGAGGAAAAGAGCGAGCGTAGCATCATGAGCGATGCCTATCTCTTGTTGGAGAGGGAGACCTACACTGATGAGAAGAGAGTTGCCCTCAAAGTAGAAGATGTCCAGGAGAGTGACGATGGATGACCCTTGGGTATCTGTAGTTTCGCAGCGGGGTTGTCGACGGACAAATGATGATAGAAGTTGTCGTTTGACAGTGAAGAAAAAAAAAAAAAAGTAATCTCTCTTATAGAGAGAGAGGCTCTGATACCATGTTGGAAATAGGAAGAAGTAAAAAAATGCTCATTGAGTTCATTGATTTATCATCAATTTATACAGATGAAGATAGAAGAATTTTTCTCAACTAACGTATGTGATTTTCTCATTCAGTTGAAAAAATCATATTATTCAGTTAAGAAAATTATATCTAAATCTTATCTTCTATCAAGGAATACCTGCAATTGATTAGTTTATACTGGCTTCAGAGTGGTATGAGAATGTTTTGAGCACTCTTCTTTTCTTTTCATGATATCAATTAAATTCTGCATAATATATTTGTGTCGCTTGCGTTCTTTCCTTCCATTTCCTTGATGAAGATGTAAATCACTTGATTGTTTTCTGCATGATGTCTATCACTTTGTTGGCTCTCAGATCCTGAGTTGGTTGCAAAGCAAGTTCAGTGGGAGACAGGAGAATAAGAGATTTGATGTTGGGTCAAGCCCCACTTTGAGTATGTTTCATCTCTCTATTAAATAATAATTAATATTATTGGAGTTGATATCAGGTTTGATGATGGGAACACATTGAATCACTTTTTATCATCTGTTTTGTATTTGCTTATGGCTTTTCTATTAATCTGAAGACAATGGCAGTTTTATGTCTTCAGCAGTTTGTAATGACTTGAATTGCATTTCCTTAGCTCACATTCCATTAATCTCCATTGTCAGTAGAGAGAAAATGACTTGAGAAGATTATTAGTGGAATATGAAATAAGAATATGTGAAAACATTAATTGTGTGGATTGAGTAGGAGACTGAAAGCATGATTTTTAGTTCACTGCTTTGTACTCTTTCTTCGTGTCTTTAAATGAGTTAATAAGTCAGGGAAGACAAGAACAAGAAAAAGAAATCTCCATTATTTCCTGTCCTGTCAGATTTGCTCTTACAGTTTGCTCCAAATCAGTCTGGTAACTGCTTGTACCAAAAGATTCTTATGTTTTCTTCTCTAACTAGCTGTCTTTTTCTGTTTATCCATTTAATTTGTCCTCCAAGCAATTAATGATTTCACATGGTATTGGAGAAATATAGGATCTAAAGGGAGAAAAAGCAAGAGGAAGCTTCACTGAACTTTACACATTTGACTCTTGCTATATTGGGTAGGATTAATCTACAGACATGAATGTTATGATAAAAAAGATACAGCAAAATTTATCAATATGACTAAATGGACAACTAAGATGGAAACTTCCAAGAAATTTTGGTAAAAAATGAATTGGTAATGCAATTGTAGTCCTGCCAGCCATGGGACGCAAATCATAGAAACAGATGTAACTCGTATTTCAAAGGATCATGTGACTTACTGGACGCAAATCATAGAACCAGATGTAACTCATATTTCAAAGGATCATGGACTTGTATAGACTCTACAAATTATTAGTGAGAATCTTCTGATAACTTGACACAGTCCAATCTCTTTTTTCCTCTCTTTTTTGTTAATAATCTAATTAATATGTGTCGATTATTTATTTATTCTTTTGTCCTCCTTCAAATACCGGTTCACCTAAACTTAACAAAGAAATCAGTGACTCGCTTCAAATAATACTTGAAGCAAAGGAAGATGAACAGAGTAGTGATTCATCGAAGAACATTTGTTCCTTGCAGAATCTGATGGGCTTCACACCTGAAGAGGTGATCAAGCTGCAGGAGCTATTTAAGTTACTGGCAACGAGGACTAAACACAACATCGGATTCCTTAATCACCCTTCTGGCATGGATGATTCAGACTAAGTGGAAAAGGCTGAATTGTCACTGAATATGAAGATCATCTTAAGCTAGGCAAAGGACTTTATCGGATAATTGTGATATGATCAAGCAGAAGTCAATCTCATTTCTCCTCAAGAAGATTTGTTCTCGGATAATTGTGATATGATCAAGCAGAAGTCAATCTCATTCCTCCTCAAGAAGATCTTCTTCTGCTGGAGTGGCTTTGCACCCACTCCTAATTGAAGGATCTGGTACCTGAATCAAGAATGGAGAAGGTATTACACTTCAGAGCATACAAAAACATGATAGAAAATACACTTAACAAGAAAGTATATCCTCAGCATTCAGCTCCAACACAGGCAAAAAAGTGCATAGAGAGGAATCTGAAAGAAAGAACATGCTTGAAGGATCAGATGCATAAAAGAGAGAATGGGGGTCAATGGGTCAGAACAGATTCAGAATGTTCTAATGAGCACCTGCTTCCTGCTCTTTTAGAAGATTTCATTGGTCTTGATTGCTTTTTTTCTCTTCAGATATTGTTCCAGAAATGAAGACAACAGAGGAAGTTTGATTGGGGCCATGTAAGTAGCACATTGTTATGTTTGCCAACACAAATAGAACAAATCATATCATGACTCATTGCAAATATCCAGAGATGTTTAAAATAATTCTGGTTTGTAGCTTTTAGTTAATCCCGAGAAGTAAAAAGATGAAGAAGCAGAACAACCAACATCTCAAAATAGGTTTCCATCATAATAACATTCATTCAACATTGTCGTTAATACAGTTTATCACGATTTGGCCTGATCAAGTCATGATTTGTTGTGTTTATTTAGAAAAGGAAGAACACATCAACAGGTTCACTTACATTTGAGGGAACTTCAAAGCTTGTCCTGATTCTAGAGCATTGCAATCGTCAAAAACATTTCCCAAGTCCAGAAGATGGGGCTTAAAGATGAGAGTTGAAATTTGTCGGTTCTATTGCCTGGAATAAAAGGCGAATCATCAGCAAAAATTGGCGAATGACAACTTCATCAGCACTCACTGAATCAAAAGAAAAGATTGCTCTCAGGAAAGTTCCCTGGATGCATCCCCAGACATTGTTGAGATCCTGTAATCAGCGTGCAGAACACTGAGTACTTCTGTTACATCCTAGTAATACATAGTCATCATCTTGTTATGGTGCATGTAATTTTCTCATGGCAACTGTAACTTACATCTCCGAAATCTGAACTTGTTCACATCTACAGTCAACAATAATTGAACATGAAGTACACTTAAAAGTTCACATCCAGATGTGCTGTTGTGTATCAAAATCACTTCCATAAATAATGAAACTTAAAAGAAAGCTTAGAGCTTAACATACCTCCACTCAACCACTACCTGCGAGAATGAACTTTGAACTCAAGGCCTGATAAGCTCATCAGTAATTCCTAGCCATCAGCCAAAGCATACCCCATCATTTCCTGCATTCTTTCAACATTCCACAGCATGAGCTCACATGATTTCCAAACATTTCAAGGCACATTGATCATCTTATATGAGCTCAAACCTGATTCAAAGCCACTACCAAACTGAGAAATTAGGATTAATGGAAACCACCTACAAACTGGATATAATCCTAGGGTTTAACTCCAAACCCCTCATCTCTCTGCATAGAGCTTCAGCAACCACAAATGTACAAAATCATACACCGATTACAAAGAAGCATGAAACAGAGTTAAATCTGAGTAACTTCCAATATTTCAAACAAAAATAGCAAAGAGAAACAAAAACCAGCATTCTCACAAATTACACTCCCCATGATCTCCCTCTACATATAATTGACAGGATCTATCAGGTGCAATAATTTGATCAACAGCAAACTTCTATTTTTCCAACATATGATCGGTCCACTAATACCACAGTAGTTTATCTAGAGAGCCTCTAGTAAATAGAAACAAGACTAAGTGCAATAAGAAAATAGATTTGATAAATTCATATACTAACTGAGCAATTTATTCAATCAAAGATATATATTGCTTATCTTATCCCTAGTCACTAGCAATCTGCTAGTGTTGATTACAGGGGAAAAGAGTTCCTGTGTTGTATTACTGTCATAGAAAAAGGACTAGGGGTATCTTGCTGAAAATATTTTATATCAGTTGCAAATGATTTTAATCATGTAATGGTACATACCATTGTACTGTTAGTCATTTGACAACACATAGAAGACATGCCTATGATGGTGACTAAAACTGCAGTCACATATTTCATAATAAACCAGTCTGTATTACCAAGGATATGCCAAACTTGGTTATGAAATTTTGAAGCTATAAATTAATCTTCTTTGGCTGGTACTAGAAACAAATTGCATCAGTAGAAATGCCTTCTTGTCTGCTTGTTATGGACTCCTATAAATGGATGTCATCAAACAGTGAAGATCGAGAACTGCAGATATATTAGTATATAATTCAGCAATGATGGAAGTGTCATACTGACAGGAATTATTGTGTATGCCGTGTAAAATCTGGATAGTGCATCAAGTGAACATGATACAGGGGAAAGAAAAAGGAAAACTGAAAGAGAAAGAAAACCTGATTTATGTTTATCTATCCCAATAGATGATAAAGGAACAACCATAAGGGAACACTACAGAATGTACAAAAGTTAATGAAGCCAAAGGCCACATCAATCCAGCAATAGCTTTTCAATGCCTCACATCATGTTTCTGATAATAACAAAACACAAAAAATGTAGAAAGTTAATCTCTCAGTTAAAATATCAAGGGAAATTAATGCTAGAGATACATTTACAGCATTGGCTAGGCCTTTACTGGTGATATTGTGTACAAAGTCAATAGCTGATCACTGTTGAGGCAAGAATAAAGCTTGGGGCATCCTCTACTTTACTACTTGGGGCATCCTGAATAGAAAAAACTTATCAGAAATACTAAATGAAAAGCAGCATCTACTTTGAACAAAATAAGACCATGAGATTTATCTACAGTTTAAAAAATGACAGCCCAATCTCATTTCAAACCTAGATGAATTTAAGATGCAAATTAATCAGAAAGATCCATAAATGCAGGAATCTTGGTCTTAAATTGAAATGAAGGTAAAGAAGGCTGTGTAGAATTTTGCTGAAGCTGAGATCATAAATTATGAACCGATTCAGCTCATTAAACATAAATAATGTGTAAGAGACATAAGCTATTTTAATGATAACATCCAAGCCAGTGGGAAAAAAGGATTCAGATGATGACTCCAATCCTTAACAAAACATAGAACGTAAAACTTAGAGTTTGGCTTAGTGAAATGTGAAATCATAAATTGCATACAGATTCAGCTGATTCAAACATAAATAATGTGTAAGAGACATTAGGTATTTTAATGATAAAATCCAAGCCAGTGAAAATAAAGGATTCAGATGGTGCAAAAAAAGGATTCAGATGATGACTCCAATCCTTAACAAAACAAAGAACATAAAGTTAGAGTTTGGCTTAGTGAAATGTGAAATCATAAATTGCATACAGATTCAGCTGATTCAAACATAAATAATGTGTAAGAGACATTAGGTATTTTAACGATAAAATCCAAGCCAGTGAAAAAAATCCAGATGAAGACTCCAATCCTAAACAAAACAAGAACATAAAGTTAGAGTTTGGCTTGGTGAAATGTGGCATAAGTGCAGCAACGAACTTTACAATTTAAACCGATATCAGTCCTTGCACTTTACTAGGTTTCTTCTCTATTACAATACATTGTGATGAACAAAATTTAAGATATGTTCCCTCTAGCTTAAGCTCCTTGCTAGCAGACTAACTAAATTGTCTTCAACAATCATATTGTCATTTCACTAATGAGCTGCACATGATTGTAGAAGATGTAAAGAGTCAATAAATTGTTGTCTGGCCCAGCAACCATTGCCTGCAAATTAACAGCTTTGTGGTACCATGGTACTGGTAGCAACTCTAGTTTTCTACAAGCCCTTCAGCCTAATAATCAATCTGAGGAAAAGAATTCTGCAATCAAGGTGTAAAACCCTGCATTTTTTCTGCATTTTTCATTCAATTATTTTTCCAAATACATCCATGTCCTTAAAGATGAGATCAAGGTGCTATGTGAAATAAGTTTTATTCTATGGCCCCACCGTTTCTTCTCAAGTTTCTTTTACTCTTTGAATCACTATATATACATATGCATATGCATCATTATCAATAAATATTCTAAAAAAGATCAAAACGCTATTACATTTAATTCACCTTCTTTCCAAAGGACAGGTTTTCAGTCTTTTCAATGGTCTGGAGGAGTAACTTTAACTCCTCTACATGTAGATATATACATATACCTATATATAGAGTATACTGGACACCCCTTTAAGTGTGAACTTCTTACAAAGAGACCCTTTTTACTTGAACTTGATCCTGTTGGCACTACATCTTTCAGTAGGTGTTCTGTTTATTGCATTTATTTGACCCAGTAACAGTTGATGGTCAGACTGATGTGTGCAATTGTTGCCTTGTTGGTTGTTGGAGATCCCTGGTATATTATGTTGACATGGGGCAAATACTGCTGCAATAGCTAAGACACACCTATGTGCCATTCTAGTGGATGCCACTTGATACAAAAAATTGCATTTTCAGTGCTTGCTGGGCCACCAAGAGACGTATGCTCCATTTAGAGTGCCACATGTGCTAAACATCAAGACCAACTTTGGGACACATGTAATCTATGTGATAGAGACATGGCACCTCTGTCACCCAAGTGGAGACTACTTGGTAGGGAAAATATCTTTTGTGAGGCCACTGACACCATATGCCACATGAGAAGCCACATGAGCTATGACACCAATTCACCATCATGTGTGTCACTTATATGTCATCCACTCAACAAAGTGTACAATGGGATTCATTGATAAGCTGGCACTGATCTGGTTGCAGTGTGGCTCCAATGCATCATCACATAAGCACATCTGGCCCACGAAATTGATATTTCAACCTTTGGTGGGGCCATCAAGGCATCAACTACCATATGTGGACCATGTGGGAAGCACAGGGCTGCCACATCGTCACCAACTTATCCATGAACTATGATCATTCATCCACTCAACAAAGTGTACAATGGGATTCATTGATAAGCTGGCACTGATCTGGTTGCAGTGTGGCTCCGATGCATCATCACATAAGCACATCTGGCCCACGAAATTGATATTTCAACCTTTGGTGGGGCCATCAAGGCATCAACTACCATATATGGACCGTGTGGGAAGCACAGGGCTGCCACATCGTCACCAACTTATCCATGAACTATGATCATTCATTACTCTTCTAACAATGGCTTTTTATCCTTTTACGTCAACCACAGCAGCAACATGATCCCATATCAGCATTTAATGATGGAGTAGACAGTTGCAGCAAACAGGACAATTATTGAAAGTTTCAACACAAGTAGGGTCATAGAGGTGGCCCTCTGCGAAAAAAAAAGTCAAAGTTCAAAGAATTTCCCTGCATTTTACCCTACATACATATACAAAAGGAAGATCAACAAGTGAAGAAATCTTTTGTAGAAGTTTTAAGATTGCAAAGAATGAAAGTATGCATAACATTACTTATGGCAAAATGATGCATATCATTACTTATGAGCAAACAAATAACACATATAAGCCAAATTAAAGGGTCAAATAATCTGATCATTCAAGTACACCAATAAACTGGACACAATTATATTATAACAACAAATACATGGGTGCACACAAAGAAAGTAAATGGGAGACAACTTTTCTTCATCATATCATTTGACCCTTGCCATTTCCCTGCCTCCATTCTCTTTCCAAGAGGGCCGACCACTAAAGAACAAGAACAGTAAAAATTTGCCTTGAAATACTTACTATTACATAGATTTGCAAATGCTCCATTAGTTATAACTTCATATTCCAAAACAATATTAAGATTTAGGTGTTTGGCCAGCTCATATGAAGGAATAATCCCTGTAGTGGACTCAAATAGTTGGAGATTTCCAGCTCATCGCAAGCTTATGTCAAGTTTGGACCACTGGTGGTGTTCAGGTCTGACAATCCTCGCCAGACAAATATGTTTTTAGATAATAAGAAGCATTAGCTTGTAATTCCCTCTGAAATGCTGCATTAATCCACTGGTATGGTAGCCATTGCAACCAAACTGTCTGATGGAATCAATGTAAGTCCTAACATCCATTATTGCTTCCTAAACACATCATACAAAGTATGATGTGCAATAGAGTAACATATAAACTTTGGACAAATTTTACTTAAACAAGGTCAATAGTACAGACAACATTAAGAATTCATTTTTAATTTTATTGCAATAATTAAAAGTTCTTTAATCCTAGAATCTTTCCACACTTTGTAAGAGAATTTTATGATGCCAAAATTTTACCAATCAGCAATCAGTTTAATCAACAATCAGTTTCCTATGTTAAAGAGCCTTTTTTATTTCCCTGATTTCCTGAAGTATCTCACTAAGGTTGTATGGAGAAGGCAAGAAACATTTTTACCTATGAAAAATAAAAGCAGGCCATTCATACTTCATTGGTGCAAGCAGATTTCTACAATTATGAGCTGTTTTCTACGAGCAACTATAGAACTCCTGGGCAATGCATCTTTTCATTTTTTTAACCCTAGGCATGAACTTATGTAGCATGTTATGTGGACCTATGAGACTGTACAATGTATCCAGGTGGATGTCTTTCTCAGATGAACAAGGATGGAGTTCACTGACAATTTAGCAGACTGTACAATATATCCAGGATGTCTTTCTCAGATGAACAAGGATCGAGTTTACTGACAATTTAGCAAAGAAAGAACAACCTAACAAATCATGTTTGGAAACCAATCCATATGTTATTAACTGATGCTAAAAATCAATGGCATGCTCTGAATTATGCCCAAATGAGACAAGCAAGAGCCTACAAATACGGTAAGATATTCTCAACTGCATGTTAATCAGGGTATGGTTGCAGCAAACTAAAATGTTCTCTGAAGAGACCAAAAGAGCTGGCATGCCACAGCCCAAAATATAAAAAAGTTTGTACCAGGCTCTCTTACCAAAGATTGATGGTTCAAAACCTCAACTGACACATTTAATAAGGTGTCAGTCAGCCTAACTGATAAAGACTTTAACAGCATATCACAAGATCCTACATTCCAATCCCGCCTTTGCCACTTACCGTTTGAATATATATATATATATATGTGTGTGTATATATATATATATATATATTCAACATCAAGATCACACATGTCAAACTACAACATGTGCTCAATGTCATTGGAGTCTGATTGCATTCCAAAAGAGTAGGAGTGCCCACTACAAGGCTAGAATTCTCCAGTTGACAATTATTGTTTTCATTCATTTGCAATAATATCTTCAGAGGGATTTAAAATCAAAAGAGGCAGAACAAATAGCTGGCAATCTCTGTGAAAGGAATTGTAATACAATTTATATTACCTAAAAATCGACACCATATGACACATCAAAATAAGCACCCACAACCAGCAAAAATGAGAAGAAAAAAAAATCATAGGCCTAAAAAGTTATGATAATAGTTCTCCAAAGGACACTAATAGTAGACACTTTATGAACATGCTTAACAGATACCTGTGAAAAAAAAAAAGAAACAAATTTGCTTACAGAGGGGAACTATAACCATGGGTTATTTGAGTCCTCCAACAAGATCTTCATATCAGATACAGATATTATGTGGGGTCTCTGAACTCTCCATCAATTACACTAAGTTCTTGAATAATCCAAAGATCAGTGTTGCTAAAACTTGTCACCTTATTGCTTCCCTCTTTTAAGAATTTAAAGAATATCAGCTTACACAATCATCAGTCTCCTGTCCTGAAAGCATCATGTGATTTTAATGAGACCTTCTTCTGTTGTGTAGAGAAGGAGCACACCCTTCGAAAAAATCAGACAGAGCAATCTCAAGATCCTCAACCGAGTACTTAATGTACATCTCGGGGTGTCTCCCATTCTCTATATGTTGCCGGAACCGGCCAAGAAAAAACCGGTATGCTGGCAACAACTTCTCCGAGATTGAAATCCTCAACTCCTCTCTCAGCTGGGTGTCTGGCACATACCAAATCGCTTGAGTTTTATGAGCCTCATCGAAAGCAGCATTGAAAGCTTTGAACCTCTCCCTCAGGGTGGACTTAGAGATACCTGATGAGAAGCTTCCACTAACATGAATCCCTTCATCTCTCAAGCAGTGAAGGATTCTCATCCAAGTGGCCCTCTGGTAGCTCGTCGCAGACAGCCGGAATTTCCCGGTGAGCTTTTTTAAGTAATCATCACCAATCATTTCCCGGAGCTCGGGTGAGTCCTTAACCTTGTGGACGATATAGTGGACGTTGTTCATTAAGAATAGGTGGGAGAGGGCATTATCCTTGTAAAAACTCGCCTTGTTCTCAAGATTGTTCTCAAGAACAACTATGATCCATATCAGGTGGGCGGCGAGGGGAGTCTGGTTCTCGGGCGCCGGGAAATCAATCTCTAGCAGCGAAGCGCCAGCAGCTGCGAGATCATCACCAGAGAACCGGGAGCTCGCGGATGGCCTTGTAACTATGAGCTCGATGAGCGTCGGCTTGTAATCTGAGATGAGGCTGATGTAGTTCATCACGTAGCGAGTAAGGGGATGGATTGTGCCACCAGGCACCGGTGTCTTGGGTGGATCTCGAAACACTGCGTTCTCAAACTCGGAGAGGATGCCACGGACGGCCTCCGCGAGCCGGGAGAGGATCTCAGTGGCCTGGGTGTAGATGGACTCGGCAGACTTGGATAGGAACACGACGGCGATGTCCGGGAGGAGGTCAGAGATGGTGTCGTGGAGGTCGAGGATCTTGAAGAGCTTCTCCGGTGACCGGCGACCGATGCTGATGGCCTCGGCGAATCCAAAGAGCTGGATGGACGCGCCCTTGACAGTCTCAATGAAAGGGGCGTCATCGGCGATGCCAAGGCCGTCAAAGATGTGCTCGCAGAGGCGGCGTTCGCTGGCGAAGATGATCCGGACACAAACCCGGGCGGCGCGAATCCAACGCCGGATCTTGGCCTCAAGGGCGTCCCAATCGAGGCGCTGGACCTCACCGATGCTGAGCTTCTCCACCCCGAGATGCCGGAAGCACACGTCCACCGCCGCCTTCCGGGCGCCGGCGTACACCTGGACGCACTCCCGGCCGTACCCGGCGGCGATCATCCGCTCCGCAATGCTCCGGAGGTCATCTACCGCGTCGGACGGCAGCAGATCGATCTCTCGGATGCTCCTCGTAGACCGTATGCTGCTCCGTCGTATGCTGCTGCTCGTCCCCACCGAATCTGACGAAAAGGCCTCCCCCTCTCCTCCACCGTCTCCTTCGCCGCCGCCTTCGGTGTCAGACAGATCGCCGTACCCGTCCATGGAAGCCGAGCTATTCAACGAGATCGAGCTCAGATCGACGAGAGCGTCGACCACGACCTCGTTGGCCCGGGTCAGCAGCAGGTTGCGGAACTCGTCCTCCAGCCGCGCCATGGCGATCTGGATCGCGTTCTCGGAGGAGTGCGACGAGGAGGAGGACGATCTCCGGGGGCTTCCGACGATGACCGGGTCCTTGATGGAGCGTCGGAGCTCGTCGACGGCGCGGAGATACCTCTCGGCGTCGGAACGGTCCCCGCCGTCGAAAAGCATCCGCTCGTCCACGGCGGAAGACGCGGTCGAGTCCCACCGCATGATCAGCTTCTCCGCCGCCTCCAGGTCCCCCTCCGCCGCCGCTCCTCCAGATCCGACCATGGGGAAGCGATAGGGTTCCACGGTCTCCGCTTCGATTGGGCGAGTTGCGTGCTTCGTGGTCGCGTGAGGCGGCTTCTGCTGCTGCTGCTTTGGTCTCTTTCGCGTATCTTAATCGTTTGGGAGAGAGCGACTTTGACTTCTTGCGCTGGTATAGAGTATTCCGGTGGGGCGACGACACACGGGACCAGGGAGTCCCAACTCGTGAGCCGCTTATCGGAGGGTCATAATGACGCCACGTGGTGATGATTGGGTGTGAGGCTGGTGCAGCGTGGGGGTGTCGGTATGGACTCCCCGGCACCGCGGACATCGGGCTCGGGCGGTGAAGCCGTGTCGGAGAGCGTGCGGCCAACGGAGGAGAGGACGGTGACAAGAGGCAGAATCTCGATTTCTGGCCGTCCGATGGGAATATAGCCATCGGTGCTCCGGCTCTCACTTCGAACCGTGGTCACGGGACATCGCAGAGGTGAGACGTGAGACGATAATCGCACCCGGAATAGGAGGGAGGACCGACGGTGAGCGAGTGGGACCGGTGGTTTGGGAAAGGCGGGTTGGTGGCCGGTTGGGTGGGTTTCGGGGCTTAGGAAAACGGCGACTTGCCTGAGTGGCGATTAGCTGGCGCATCTGGCGTTGGGTTACAGCCCGCCGCTCATTTGTCGCCAGGTGGCTGCTCCTGGCCGATCAAGAGGATTCCTGCATGTTATTCTGATGAGGAGAAAATTACTATTAAGTGAACTTCGTTACTGTTTGATCGGAGCCCAAATTGTATAGGCATAATAGAGGCAAAATTAATTAATTATAATTACGAAAATAATTAATTAATTAATTATATAAACCTTACATAATGCAAACACGTGGTACATTTCTTTGATTTCAAGGATTTCAATTACCATTAAGAGAGAAATCCTTTTGGAGACGGGCCTTGGATCATATACTTTTGTTGAAAACTAAGAATAAATAAGACAGCAGTGTCCACCCAATGTCGAAGAAGGAGATGAGATGACAGGAGTTGAATGAGTGTGTATGTGCTCTTCACAGCTACCTGTATTGTGGTACTTTGTCTTAAATGATTCTGGTTGGAGGTATGGCATGACTAATTCAACCAGTTATTTTTAATTTTCGTCTATCTTTCAATATATATGTATATATCTTTAGCAAGTATTATTTTAATAATATTTCGGACGATGAATCTTAATATCTTGATAAAATGCTATTTTTTTAATCCAAATGATTGGTGTTGGAACCATAAAATAAATCTTCAATAATTAAAAGTTTGGGATATAAGCATAAAACCTGATATTATGTTATTATTATATAAAAATTTTAATATCAAAAATTAAAATAAATAATAATACATTAGATTTATGATTCATACCTTTCGATGTCATTCAAAAACTCTTTATATGATCTATAAATATATCATGATTAGATTCGAAAGTCATAATGATATCGATCTGTAATTAGAATTAGACTCGTTTTCTCCTATCTTATTATCCTTCATAAAACTGCTATGAGTGCTAAATTAGGGATTAAAAAAGATTAAAAATATATCTATAATCTTAATAATTGATTATATTTGTCTCGATGAGGTCCTATCATTTTATAAGCAAGAGTAATGGGTTTAAAATGATAATTTGGGGAGTTTAAAATTTTACTATAATTGAATTTTCTTTCTATTAGTCGATAATTATCATCAAAATCTAATTAGATCTATAATATAGTTTATATAATTAGATAGAATCATATGAACTAATATTCACCCACTTCACCTAGTAAAATAAAAAAAATCAAAATCAAAATAAATAAAATAAAATTTTATTTTAAAATAACTTTATCTAATTAGATTCTAAAATTTTTTTGTAGCATTTTATACATTTTTATGAATTTAAAAATAAACAAATAAATCTAATAGGTACGGTAATACTATAGTTCAACTGCTAATGCAATGTCATCAATAATATTATAATATTATTAGTCTATCCTAATTAGCTCATAATGACTCATATAATTTTTCTTATTAAGATAATTTTGTTATCACATTCAATTATAATATGTATAGACATAAATATAAATAAGATAATAGAAACAAATAATTTTACTTAAGTAAAAAAATATCAATAATAGCATATACTTAAATATGCATTACTATATCATTTATGACTTGATTAAAGGCTTCATCCTAATAACATATTCTTTAAATACTTTAGAGTGTAAGGTTTCAGTAAATGGATTAGCAATCATTAAAATAGTGCTATGGTTATCAATTAACACTTATTATTTCTAGACTATCTTATTAACCACCAAGTACTTTGTACTTGGAACCACTAGTATACTTATCATTCTTAGAGAAAAAAACCATTATAATGTTATCACACAATATCTTCAGCGGCCTAACAATTATGCCGATTATACCAAGTTCTTAGATTAAATTTTGTAGCCATCCAGATTAAATATGGCTTCAAAGTATGCTACAAATTCAGCTTCCATTATTAATTATGCAATATGTGATTATTTTATACTTTTTTAAAAAATTATCTCTTCATCTAATATGAATGTAAATCTTAAAATGAATTTCCTATTATCAAAGTAATTTATAAAATCAATATTTGAATAACCTATTAGTAAAGCTAATCTTGTCTCTTGTATATGAGTATGTAATATTTTATTCCCTATAGATATTTTATTACTTTGTAGCTTTCCAATGTTTCATTAGTCGGTTGCTCTGGTATCTATATAGCATTTCTACAAAAATAATATCTGATCTTATACAAATTTAAGCATATAATAGACTTTCAACTACGATGCATAAGGAATATCCTTCATTTGATTCATTACTAAGTCATTCATAAAACGTTTGCTTTGACTAAATCTTTCACCTTTAGTAACAGATATATCATTAGTTGAATAAAGCTATAAACTAAATCTCTCTTAGACTCAGTAAATATAGTTTTTCTGAGACGGACCTAGTAATCCTTGAGTCTTATCCTTGAATATTTCAATACCAATAACATAAACTATCCATTCATATCAACCATCTTAAAATTCTTGATAAAAACATCTTGGTTTCATGTAATAGACCAAGATCATATAGAGTAATATAATAAACTTACTTACACTGACCTTTAGATATATAAATTAATCAATAGTATTTTTTAAAATTCGAAAGAAGTAATGGTAGTATATAACTTCATAAATTATTGTTTGGAAACTTGTTTAAGGCTATAAATGATTTTCTAATTTTGTAAGCCTAAATTTTCTTTCTCTTTTTTGTGAATTCTTTATGTTGTTTTATATAGATTGTCTTATCTATATTCTCATTCAAAAATATAATTTTCACATCCATCTGATATAATTCAAGATCATAATGAGCTATTAATATTATGACGATCGAGTCCCTTTTAGAAACTAGAGAAAAATATCTCATTATAGTTAATGTATTTTTCTTTTAGAAAAATATTTGGCCACGGCTCTCTCGCTTTATATCATTCAATATTGCCCCTTAAGTTATATTTTATTTTAAATACTCATTTATAACTAACTTTTTTATAATTATTGTGTGATTTAACGAAAGCTCAAGCATTATTCTAGTCTATTGCTTTTGACTCTTCTTTTATTATATAATATCACTTTTTAGAATCATTACTTTAGATCACCTATTAAACTATAAGGGGTCCCTTTGAATCCTTATGTCGGAATATGATTCTTGTAGATATATCATATAATCATTATAAATAATATACCTCCTTTCCCTTTAAGATTTTCTCAAAACTATCCGTTATGATTATTTTATAAAATCATTAGTGGTGACATCAACATCATATAGTTGTTCATCAATGTTATTTTGTTATTCACCCTCATCAATTCTTTTAGTGATTTGAGGAACAATACTCTCTTAAATGAAAATGATAAATGTGTATCAAATTATATTTTTTGATATCAAAATTTATTCCTTAAGATTTTTCACTCTATTGATTTTATCATTTTCTAAGACTATTATATTATTAGATTATACTATTCTTTCTTATACTATGATTAGGATAAAAAAAATTATATCCCTTGGATTTTTTTGGCTAACCAATAAAATACTTAAAAATAATCCTTGGATCCAATTTATTTTTGTATGGATTGGAAACCCTTATTTTTGTAAAATAGCCCCAAAATATAAATGTCATAGACTAGGTCTTCTACGGTCTATAACTCAAATATAGTTGATTTAATTGACTTATTAGAAATCTTGTTCAAGATATATATAGTTGTCATAAAAGCTTCACTATACAATGACTCAGGTACATAGGAATAGCTTATCATTCTCCTAATCATATCTATAAGAGTATAATTTCATTTTTTTCAGTATCGTCATTTGATATGACTCTAGTATCGTTGAGTTCTAGTCAACCAAGTCATGATAAAAAAATCTTGAGTCATGTAAATATCTATAGCTGCCACCCACCTTATTAAGAAAGCCAACTAAGGAGTTGAGAGGAGGCGACTAGAGTTAGGGGAGGAGGAGTTTTAGTATGAGTTAGAGTCTCTCTCTACGATTAGGGTTTTGAGTCTTATGTAAGTATGTAGCCACCCACAACTTTTCATCAAGCAATAGATATATTTTCTCTTCGGCCTTGTGGACGAATACTAGGAGGGAGGAACCCCTATAAAGTTCCAATGAGGGTTAATCCCCTATAAAGATCAATCCAGCATTAGAATCCTTTGGGGTTCTATCATCTGATATCAGAGCAACGTTCTTGGTGTCTTATTGCTCTTCCGCCCTCATCGCTACCATCAGCCGCCCCACCATCATCAATTGTAGATCCCACATCTAATGATGTCACTACTAACTCTACCATCATCACCCACTATAGATGACCCCAGAGGTGTTGCTATCGTCCGTCTTGTAGTCAAGATCTGGTATTGCTCCATCTTGCTGCAATTCTTACCACTACCGCAATTATGCTTACCTATGTCATAAATTACTACATCTATCCTAGCTACAAAATTACTACATCATCCTTTATCTTTATCATAAAATTACTGCATCGATCTTTTGTCGTTGATATAATTTCGCTGCATCTATCACACCTAATATTGTTGCCACTTTGCTACCGAATTTGCTACCATATTGCTATCACTATTCTCATCTATATTGTTACTATCCTCATCAGTTTCTTGCTGTCATAATCATCTAAACATTGGTGCCATATTGCTGTCATCAACAGCAACCCTAAGCCATCCCTATAGCCTTAAGCCACTGCCGTCATAGCCTCCTTGCATCCTTTTTAATAGCCCCAAACAACAGCATAAACCATAGCCCCAAACAGCAGCCTACTGTAGCCCTTTACTCCTAATCCTTGTCTCTTCATACCACTTACCCATCCAACTGATTTATGCCCTTAACTTGATAGCAAAAGAAGGATCTTAATATTACAGATCTAGAATTATATGTCATGGCTTTAGAAGATCTGATCGATGTAAAGCTAGAGGCTTTTGAGACACGTATGGAAGATAAACTACACTCCTTCTTTGTGAAATTGGGTCGATCACTGAGCCCGAGGAGATCACGACACGGTGAGAGTTCAGATCGCAAGGAGAACCCCCCCGAAGAAAAGAGAACAAGCATCGGACTCCTCGTGCCCACACATGAGGGTGAACTTCCCTCGATGGGAAGACAGAGACCTGACCTGGTGGATTTCACTCGTGGAACGATATTTTTGCTACCACAAGACCCCATATGCATCTATGGTAAATATTACTGTCATATATCTAGAAGGAGATGTGATCCAGTGGTATGACTGATTCGAGCAAACCTACAGAGTCCCTACATGGAGGTAATTTAAAAGCGAGTTACTAATCTGCATCAGACCATCTAAATATAAAAACATTGATGACTAACTTGCAAAGATCCACCAGACCTCCATAGTCTAAGATTACCAAACCAGGTTTGAACATATTTCTAATCAAACAAGAGAAACAATTGCTAGGGACATTCATCGAGGGATTGAAGTTGGAGATTCGAGGAGAAGTCAAGGCGCGGTAACCCTACACACTGATGGCTGCTATTTCCTTCATGCAACTTCAGGAAGAGTAATTGAACCAAGATGCTTAAAGGACTAAGGTCACCACCCAACCAGCAACACATAGGCCTTTTGCCCCCTGCTGCTAGCTGACCCTCCTAGCCGAAGAAATTGACGTAAGAAGAAGTTCATGACAGATCTGCGAAGGGATTGTATTGGCACTACGATGAGCCCTGGAGCCATGACCACCATTAGAAAAGGGGAGGCTTCTGATGATCGAACCAATTGAATAATCTGAATCCGAAGATATGGATCTCGAGTCCGAGGAGGTGGACATGGAGGAGGACCTATAGTCAACCATTGGTATAATTCATGCTTTAGCCGACTATGCGAACCTGCAGACGATGAAAATTAAAGGGTTCCTCAAGCACTAGCCCATCACTATCCTCATCGACACTAGGAGCACTAATAGCTTTATGGACAATAAGGTTGTTGCCTGATTAATGCTTCAGATTGAAGACTAAAATAGGTTCAACGTCAAAGTTGCAGATGGCTGAATCTTGAATTGCAACTGAAAGCATCTACGAGTGAGACTAGTTTTGCAAGGTCAAGAGATTATTATTAATTTTTTTCTCCCTTGACGATTATGAAGTAGTGCTCGTCATCGAATAGTTGTTCACGTTAGGTGATGTTTCCTGAAACTTTTTGATGCTAATCATAAAATTTTTCAAGAAAGAGAAATAAGTGATCCTACGATTGCTTTTGTAAAGTAAAAAAAGTGAACAATAAAAACTTTTCTTTATATTTTGACAAAATTGACTTAAAGCCAATTTAAAAGAAGTAGAGAGATTAAAGCTCGTATCTAAATAGAGATTAATTAAGAGCAATCAAATGTAATAAGTAAAGTAATTAAAAAATACTCATAATTATAGTGGTTCGACCTCAACCTGACCTACGTCCACTCCTCGAGTCTTCTAGGAGATGAACCTTACAAGGGAGATTTACAAGTATTACAAGACTTTCCTCACTCCCTTACCCTTTTTTTTCTTATAATTTTCGTACATAATTTATCAAAGAATTTCTAGCCCAAAATTGTTGTTTTGAAATGCAAGAAAACTTGGGGTATTTATAGACCCCAATTGGCTTTAGAAGAATGGAGCTCTCAACTATCGTCTGTTATTCGGATTCCTGAGCGACAACAGTACAACCACCAGCTTGGGTGATACAATCGTCGCCTTCTACCCGAATTCCTAAGCACCATCACTCATAGATGGTACAACCGCCAGGATTTCTGGAAAAGTGATTCTCTTCACTTTTCCAATCCTGACTTATAACTCCTATTGACCACTTTTCAGGTCAACCAATTGAGCTCGACCTGAGCTCAATCCACTCTTCATAGTGGACTCGGTTTGCCTCACTTAAGTTAATTTGGATCCCTTTTAAATCCAACTTAAGTAGGACTCAACCTTAACTAATGCTAATTATGACTTAGTTAATTATAATCAATATGGCTAACAAATCTACTTTAGGACCTTCCTAACTCCCGGTAAGCTTTTTGGCTACCCCCAACAATCTTCCGGCTAGTCTCGGTCTTCTTTCGGCGAACTCTCTTGCGCCATCCTAGCAAGCTCCCGATACCCTCGGCGAGCCCCAACGCATTCCAAGCAAGTTCCAACCATATTGTTCTCACTTCGGCCCGATGCCTGGATCTAACTTTGGCCAAACCTCTGATTGTAATTTTCTCTCTATCATAGTTAATCATACATCAATCAGCTCTAACAATCTTGTTAGATCAATAACTCATCAATTGATTTTATCATTAAAATATTAGATTCAATAATCTCTCCCTTTTTGATGACGACAATCAATTGATGACGCGAGTTAAACCTTACTCCCTTTAAATCATTTCTATAATCAAAATAAGAAAATTTTAAATTCAAGAGAACCATCCACTCTTGAATTCAAGTTTAAAATGATATATCATAAATTTCAAAATCATCGAATCATACATGATATTTATCTCAGCCAATCATGAATCATCAAATTTTCAAAGTATATAACATAATTATGCATCAATCATATATTAAGTTAAAGATCTCTTCCTTAAGTCATCAATTGTTTCTCCCTCTTTGTTTATCAACAAAAATAGGAGAAATATCTATTTTTTAATTTTTCTATATGTGTCATTAATAAGTCAATTCTCCCCCTTTGTCATCAACAAAAAGGTAAAATATTAGAGCAAATGATTTCAAGGCACATGTGTCAATAATTTTCTTATGAATTTTTTTGACATATATGTATCATTTTTGTGTTATCAATTCATTATTTTCCCCCCTTTGTCATCATAAAAAAAGAGGTGAAATAACAAGTAATTTCATGATACATAAACTCATCACAAGTAATTTCATGATACATAAACTCATCACGTATCAGAATTTTTATATTTTTACAAAAATATTTTACATTGCTTCCTCTTAATAAAATAAGATAAAACCATAATTTTTATGAAAAATTTTCTTCCCTTTCTTTGAATAATAAAGAAGAAACAAGGGAGGGGAGTGAAAAATATCATATCACAAAAATATAACTTAATCTTATAAATTTTGAAATCCAAAAGCTAAGAACTACTCATTCAATTTAATTCATTTTATTTCAAACAAGAGTAGCAAATCAAGTAATTCAAGCATTCTTATGGTTTAGCATTTCTAGCACTCAACCTCAATCTTATAGATGTAAATTTTGAAATGATTATTTTAAAGATGAGCTCAAAAATCTAAGAAATTTAAGATCCACTTATGCATTCATTTTATCTAGAATTTTAAACATAATAGCAAATCAAGAAATCCAAAATATAACAAATCATGCATTTTAAAGATTATCTCATGTAAATTTTGATAAGAAGCTCAATTTGTATAGGTCAAGAAATCTAAAAGAAAATATGATAATACATCAAGCTTAAATTGTGAATTATGCATTTTGCATGTATTTAAAAATTTTAAAATTCTAAATTTTATTCTAAGTAAATTGTTTCTCATTCAATGTTATTATATCTAATGTCCTAATTATATTGATAATTTTATCTCCCAACTTTTGTCATTATCGAGAAATATAATAATATTATTATTTTTTATCAATATTCTAATTATACTCAAAAGTATAAGGGTATCATGTCGTTAAAAATAAAAATAAAAATCCAAAAGACATAATTTCTTTTAATAAATCTCTCCCCCTTTTTTTTGCAAATAATGAGTCTTAGGGGATCGAATACTCTTGATTCATGCAAGATAAATCTTAAAAACCCAATTTATTTAGATAAATCTTTTTAATAAGATTATAAATCTTCTTTTAAAAGAGTAAATCATAGAGATTAAATATAATTCCTATAAAGGATCAACCAAGTCATAAAATCAAGAAAATATTTATGATAAAATAAATCTTAGTTAATTTTTAACTTATCACAAATTTAAGAAATATTAATTTTGGTGATAAGTTATATAAGAAGGAAGTCATAAGTAATCATGTCATGAATGATATTATTATCAAATCATAAATGCTAAAGAATATGATTTATTTTGACAAATCTCTTCTTAGATAAGATTCAAATATTTAGAAAACTTAGAAGATCAAATAAGAAAAGTATTCATTCATATCAAATAATAAATATCAAGGTCATGAATAAATTTTAAGGGAAAAAAAAGAAGATCTTGATTGTATATATAAAATTTTAAGTTGTCAAGAATATGGTTCATAAGAAGATTTTCAAGTTATAGATCCTAAGAGATAAATTATGATTCATTTATATAATTTTCTTTAAGTGAACTTAATTTGTATAAGGATTTCAAGTTACAATTTTTCAAGATATCAAGATCATGATATAATTATTGAAATATCAATAAAGTTGGATAGATTCATCAATCGTTTTGAAAACATATCCAAAATAATCAAAAATTACTTTTTCAAAAAATTTCAATGAAGCCAACATAAATTGTTTTTCAAATGAAACTAGCTAAAGTTCGCTAATTTATTTTTGTAGTCTAGGAGATTCAACAATGATGCTATCATTTTATCTTTATTTGAAGGGTGGATAGGATAAAAATATTTTCAAGAAGAATTATCCTTTTATTAGTTGTTTTATATGATTTATTTCAAGAATAATTTTTAAATCAATAAATTATCATTTAAGACCAAAAATTAAATTTCATTCTAGAAGAAATCATCAAAGTTATCACTATAATACATCAAAATGATAAAACATCTTCAAAGCAAAAATTCAACTTATCTCAATTTCAACTTTTAAATAAGTCTAACTCTTTACACATAGTGCAAGGAGTTGACACACTTATTTCTAAATTTTCATTTATTCCATGTTCAAATTGAAGTAATCTATAACACGTTCAATCTTAACATATAACTATTCCACAATTCAAATCAATCATTTAACAATGATATTTATAAGCTAAAACCATAATACTTAAGTCATTCAACAATAGTCTTTGCATTTAAATCAACAAATATTCAAGCCAATGAGTTTGAACCTAACATTCAGTTTTATCTCAAGACAATGTACACTCATTTAACCATTACAAGTCAATACAAGCATAATCAAAATCTCTTTTTCATATATTTCAACTTAGATAACTTTACACTAAACTTTCTTTGCTCTAATTTTAGCATGCTATAGCTATGCAAAAAGTCATGCATCATTGAAAGCAATCCAGATTAATGAATCATCCAAAGATTCATTATCAATAATTTTATTTTTAATAATTTTTCTTGTTATTACTTAGGGTGGTGAGCTTGAAAGAGTGTTAGATCTCAAGTTATATATCTTGAGCATCTACCTTCAAAATATTATTTAATGATCCTAGCCTTATTGGGAGACAAATTTATAGTATGGGGGGTCTAGGTTTAGGTACCCATTTTACATTGGATCCTTCATGAAAAACTTTATCTTTCTTATCTGATAGTTTTCAGTTGTTAGTAGTTCCTTTGGGAAGCCAAACTAATTTGTGAGGACTATAATTTCTAAATAAATATTTGTTGGCTTTGTGTCATAATTTTTTATAAAAATTACATTTAACTTTTGATGGTAAATTTAAGGTAGGTCCTTTAACAAAAATGGTTGGCTTTTATTGAGTATTACTAACAAAGTCTATACCCTTTCTTCTATTGACATGACCCTTATTAGCAAGGATCATATTAAGGGATCTATTCCTTATTTCAAAATTTTCTATCGTTTATTTAAGCATGATATTTTCCTCTTTAACATCATTTAGCATTTCACATTTAGAGCAAAGATTATATGATAATAATGTATCATGCATTTGATCAAATCTACTAACTAATGAATCATATTCATTCTTAAGCAACTTGTAAGATTTACTAATTTTTCTAAACCCATCAAATAATTTATGAAATATATTTAATAATTCAGAAAAAATATTTAAAGACTCACTTACCTCGTTGTCGATAGTCATAAACGTGAGATTCTCCACTTATTCTTGATTATGCTTTTCATCTTTGGAGCGTCTTGACTTCTTACGTTCATAGCAATATGTTTTCTTCATTTTAAGTTTATTTTTATTTATATTCATTAAATTTCTTAGTTCTTTTGTTAAGAGTTCAAGTTTAACATTCTCATTACTTAAGGTTTCACTCGAGGAGTCATATGTCATTCTCTGTTCACAATCCTTCTTATTCTTTGAAAGGTGTTCTTCAAGTTCATTTTTATAAATCATTTCATTTAATGATTTACTTGATTTAGTTGTGCTTTCATGTGTCATTTATAATCTATGTCATATATCAAAAGTTGAATCAAAACAAGAAACCCGATCAAATTTATGTTTATCAAGTGTATAAAATAAATTATTTACTACTTCTGTATTTAAAGAAAATATATATTTTTCATGATCATTCTAATCATTTATTTGATTGGATGACTTCTGAAAACCATTTTTGACAATATACTATAAATAACAATATAGAGAAATCAAGAAATATACATTCGAATTCTTCAAGAGGTGTAGTCTATCCCATTGAACATATAAGGACTTGTGATGCATTGACCATCGTTAATGCCATAGAAAGCCATTTACTCAAATAGGTGTTAGTCCAATGAGGTGGACCTTGCTTTGATACCAATTGTTAGGATCAATTGGCAATAGGGAGAGGGGGTGATGGGGGAGTGAATTAGTACAAGAGAAATAGTGCTCATTTAAAAACCTTACTTTCATAAAGTAAAGAGTGAACAATGGAAGCTTTTCTTTATATTTCGATAAAACTAATTTAAAACCGATTTGAATGAAGTAGAGAGATTGAAGCTCGTATCTAAATAGAGAGTAACTAGAGCAATCAAATGTAATAAGTAAAGCAGTTAAAGAACACTCACAATTATAGTGGTTCGGCCTCAACTTGGCCTGCGTCCACTCCCTGAGTCCTCTTCTCCGAGGTCCACCGACGCCACTAGCAATCTTCTTTGGGTGAAGATCAAAACCCTTACAACTTTCTCTCTTATTTTACCAGGCTCAGGAGATGAGCCTTACAAGGGAGATTTACAAGTATTATAAGACTTTCTCACTCCCTTATCCATTTTCTTTTTCTTACAATTTTCACACATAATTTATCATAGAATTTCTAGCCCAAAATTATTGTTTTGAAACGCAAGAAAACTTGGGGTATTTATAGGCTCCAATTGACTTCAAAAGATTAGACCCAAAATTCAAACATACTCGAAAAAATCGGGTATGGGTGGTACAACTGCTAGCGTTATCGATACAATTACCGAAAGCCACCCTGAAATAGCGTATGAGCGGTAAAACCATCGACTTGGGCGGTCCTACCATCGCCTGCTACTCGGATTCCTGGGCGACGATGGTACAACCACCACCCTAGGCGATACAACCACCACGTGCTGCCCGGATTCCTAGGCGACAGTGGTACAACTGCTGCTCACTGATGGTATAACTGCTAGGATTTCTGAAAAAATGATTCCTTGCACTTTTCCAATCCTGACTTGTACTTCCTTGTCACGCCCTCCCAAATTTATCGTATTTGAAAAGCATGGACCAATCATTAGTTAGAAATATATTGTTATTCATTAACAATCTGAACCCAAGATCCAAACTAACATTTGAGGACACTGAAAAGCATTCAAGATTATTCACATCCATTCATAGAACCAGTATAGTTTATAGATCTTATACCACATCACTTGATAATCCACAAAACTCAAAGTTAACTTAACCAAAAATATTAACAACACTTATAAAACCATCAGTCTCATAAATCTATACGAATGCAAAACCAATCATTTTCCATCACTTCATATGATTGTAAAGCTTAACATTCAAATATTTAACACTAAGAGGTATTCTAACCTGTTTACAAGATACATCAGTTCATATTTATCTATAATATTTCATTACATGCAAAATATTCTTATACAACATCTCGCAATAAGATTTGCTCAAAATCTACATAGCTTTCCACTATCTTAGCCCAGTTCTAACTTTCTCTGTAAGTGATAAGCTAACTTGTAAAATTTATATAGCAACAGAGTGAGCATGTAGAGCTGACTAACATATCCAAGATAAAAAAAGATATTTTTTAAAATAAACTTGATATCAGATCACAAGGCAAAGGTATAATAATCCATATGTAGCATCTCGTAAGATACATAATCACAAATCATTTCATTCAAAACATACTTTGATCATAACAGTAAAGAAAGAGTAGTTATATCATTGGTATGAAATATCTCGGAACATGTAAATGCCATATGAAACAACTCGAAGCATATCAATAGAATGTGAAATAATTTGGAGTATATTAAAGGTTTAAGAATGTTAAGCAGCATATTAATGACAAATGAAATATTTTGGAGCATATCAATAAGAATATGAAATATTTTGGAGCATATCAAAGATGTATAAAGTGTTTCAGAATATATCAAAGGAATGCGAAATGATCCGGAGCATATCAAAGGCACATAGGACATTTCAGAATATATCAATGGTGTGTAAAATGTCTTGGAATATATTAATAGTAATTAAAATATTTTGAAACATAATAATGATATAAGGAACATTTCGGAGTATGTCAAAGACAAACATATTGCAAAGCATATCAATGATGAATAAATAATCTCAAAGTTTATCTAGATAATCTCAAAGTTTATTAAATGAATAATTAAGGAATGAAAACTCAAATATCATATCAGATATAATATTTATTTCATTCTTATCCAAAGTGCATAAACAAACTCATAAGCAATGCTTTGAATATTATCTCAAAGATATAGAGGGTGAAATGAGATCAGATAGAATAACATCCATTTATAGATGACTAACAGACATAAGTCTCCCATGTCTGGGAGCTCCATCTACTTATGTCTAGGTGAAGTCAGTGGGAGCCAGTAGAGCATCGCAGTCTCTAACCATAATACCTTTTACAATTTTTAGCAAAGGTCTAGAATATCCCACAAACACTAGAGTACAAAAGGATATGAGCAATGAATTTGGCATATATCAAAAGCATATATGGAATAATAAATCATATATGTGCCTAAATAAAATAATATAATATAATATTAATTAATAGATAACATATTCAGATATGTAAGGAAATCAAAGGTAAAAGCATCAGAGAATTCAGTTTAGAAATGGATGAAGCAAGAATAGGCAAAACTGATATAATAACTATTCTGATAGAATTCAAAAGGCATATCTCAAAGTTATTTTAAATAATTAAATATGCTCTAAATTACTCAAACAAAGTATTGTTGGAAAGCTAAATCAATTAGTTTCAAATGAAATAAGTTTCATACAAATTGAACATCTCTATAAAAAGTTATAGATGATTTGGCAGTCAAATGTAAGAAATTATGATCCTTGTTTTATAAAATCCATAAGGTCTAACAAAACAAAAATTTTGATAGTCATTTGAACTCCAAATCTCTCAATCCTAGTATCAAATGAAGGATCTATGAGCCTATTTTCTAATGAATTAAGTTTTACATGAATCAGAGACTCCAATGGGAGATATAAGTAATCCAATAATGAATGGTTAGAAGCTACATGTAGAACACTTGCCTTTTCAGATTTTCATCCTAAATGTAGATTTGATTCAAAATATCAGAGCCCTCAAATCTTTTATTCTCCTCTTCCTTTTCTTCTTCTTCTTCTTCTTCTTCTTCTTCTTCTTCTTCTTCTTCTTCTCAAGTTTACATTGCAACTAAATCCCTTTCTTCTTTGATTGCTATTTGTTTTAGCTAACTTATGGGTTGCTATGTGACAAGCATGCATGTAAGGTATCTATGTATCACCTATGCAACATGCATAAGTAGCACCACTTTAAACTAGGTTATCACCCTTTTTGTTATAACTTAATTTGAATCTTACATAATTCATATAAAACTTTTAAGTTTTACATTTCGGTCCCTAGCAATAAATTTTTAAACAAATTCTTATATTTATAAATAGGTCCTTATAAATAATCTATTATTAAATAAATTCTTATTAATAATTTAAAATATATATTTACAAATATTTTAAAAATGAGAGATATTATACTCCCTCTCCCTCTTAAAAGAAAAAAATTAGTCATCTAAATTTATCATACCTCCATCCATCACTGTATAATTAATAAAGTCTCAATATACTTTGCACATCAAATATATCAAATACCAGTAATCCTCAAATCATGCTCTGATATCATTTATGTCACGCCCCCCGAATTTATCATATTCAAAATGCGTGGACCCATTGTAAGTTAGAAATACATTGTTATTCATTAACAATTCGAACCCAGGATCCAAACTAACATTTGAGGACACTGAAAAATATTCAAAGATCATTCACATCCATTCATAGAACCAGTGAAGTTTATAAATCTTACACCACATCACTCGATAATCCACAAAACTCAAAGTTAACTTAACTAAAAATATTAATCATACTTATAAAATTATCAATCACAAAAATCTATACGAATGCAAAACCAATTATTTTCCACCACTTCATATGATTGTTAAACTTAATATTCAAAGATTCTACACTAAGAGGTATTATAACCTTTTTACAAGATACATCAGTTCATATCTATTATTTCATTACATGTAAAATATTCTTATACAACATCTCTCAACAAGACTTGCCCAAAAATCTACATAGCTTTCCACTGTCTCAGCCCAGTTCTAACTTTTTATATAAGTGACAAGCTAACCTATAAAATTTATATAGCAACAGAGTGAGTATATAAAGCTCAACAAGTGACTAACATATCCAAGACAAGAAAAGAATAGTTTTCAAAATAAACTTGATATCAGATAGCAAGGCAAAGGTATAAGAATCCATATATAGCATCTCGTAAGATACATAATCACAAATCATTTCATTTAAAACATACTTTAGTAGAGGAAGAGTAGTTGAAGCATATCATTGGTGTGAAATATCTCGGAACATATCAATGCTGTATAAAATAACTCAGAGCATATCAACAAAATGTGAAATGATTCGGAGCATATCAAAGGAGCAAGAATATTAAGTAGTATATCAATAGCAAACAAAATATTTCGGAACATATCAATGAGAATGCGAAACATTTCAGAGCATATCAAAGATGTATAAAGTATTTCAGAACATATCAAAGGAATGTGAAATGATTCGAAGCATATCAAAGGCACATAGGATATCTCAAAATATATCAATAGCGTGTGAAATATTTCAGAACATATCAATAGCAATTGAAATATTTCAAAATATAATAATGACATAAGGAATATTTCGGAGTATGTCAAAGACGTAAATATATTGCGAAGCATATCAATTATGAATAGATAATCTCAAAGTTTATCAAATGAATAAAGCTCAAATATCATATCAGACATAATATTTATTCTAATCTTATCCAAAGCCCACAAACAAACTCATAAGCAATACTTTGGATATCATATCAAAGACATAAATGGTGAAGTGGGATAAGATAGAATATGGTACATCCATTTCTGGATGACCAATAGATAGATGTATCCCATGTCTAGGAGCTCCATCCACCCATGTATGGTTGAAGTCAGTAGGGACTGACATAGTAACATTGGCTCTAAGCATAATACCCTTTATTATTTCTAGTAAAGGTCCATAATATCCCACAAACACTAGAGTGTAAAAGCATATGAGCAATGAATTTGATATATATTGGAAGCATATGCGAAATAATAAATCATGCATGCGCCTAAATAAAATAATACGATATAACATTGATTAATACATAATATATTTAGATACATAAGGAAATCAAAGGCAAGATCACCAGAGAATTCAGTTTTGAAATGGATGAAGCAAGAATAGGCAAAACTGATACAATAACTATTCTGGCATAATTCAGAAGGCACATCTCAAAGTTATTTTGAATAATTAAATATACTCCAAATTACTCAAAAAGGATATTGTTGGAAAGTTAAATTAATCTCGTTTTAAATGAAATATGTTTTATACAAATTAGAAGTCTCTATAAAAATTTATAAATGATTTAGCAGCTAAAGGTCAAGAATTATGATCCCTATTTATAGAATCCATAAGGTCTAACAAAATAAAAATTTTGCTAGTCATTTGGACTCCAAATCTTTCAATCATAGTATCAAATGAAAGATCCATAAGCCTATTTCTAATAAATTAAGTTTTACATAAATCAAAGACTCCAACAAGGAGATATAAGTAATCTAATGATGAATGGTCAGAAGCTATAGATTCTATTTTAGAGATTTTATATGCTCAATTGAAATAAATGTTTGGGTTAGCAAATGAACTCAGAATTCTTCAAACTCAGCTTAAATAAAGATCTTTGAATCTATTTTTGAAAAAATTAAGATTCATCTAAAATAGAGGTTTGTATAGAAAATACGACTTAAATAAGGCAAATAGGTCACTGTCTCAAAAATATTCTAGATTCACACTTTTGCAGCTAACAAAGGCGAATTAAGATTGCAAGGCTGTATTTATTTAAAATTTTTCTCATAATCAAGGTAAGAACAAAGATAAATTTTAATAGAGAAAGGATAGAAAACATTATATAGGATGGGGTTAGAACAGTTGCCTTTGAAGATTTTGATCCCAAATGTGGATTTGATTCAAAATCTCAAAACCCCTAAATCTTCTTCTTCTTCTTCTTCGTTGCAGCTAAATCCCTTTCTTCTCTAATTGCTATTTGTTTTTATTAACTTATGGGTTGCTAGGTGACAAACATGCTTGTAAGGTGTTTATGTGTCATCTATGCAACATGCATAAGTGGCACCATCTTAAACTAGGTAAAATGACATATGTCATCACCCTTGTTTTTGATAACTTAATTTGAATCTTACATAATTAATATCAAACTTTTAAGTTTTATATTTAGATCCCTAGCAATAAGTTTTTAAACAAATTCTTATATTTATAAATAGGTCCTTATAAACAATCTATTATTAAACAAATTCTCATTAATAATTTAAAATAGATAATTATAAATATTTTAAAAATGAGGGATATAAGACCACTTTCTAGGTCAACCAATTGAGCTCGACTTGAGCTTAATCCACTCTCCATACTGGATCCGGTTTGCCTCACTTGTGTTAATTTGGATCCCTTCCAAGTCTAACTTAAGTAGGACTTAACCTTAACCGATGCTAACTATGACTTAATTAATTATAATCAACATATTCAACAAATCCAATTCAAGACCTTCCCAACTTCTTCCAATGAACTCTCTTACGCCATCCTAGCAAACTCCCGATACCCTAGGTGAGCTCCCGACGCACTTCAGGCGAGTTCCCAACCGCATCGTCCTCGCTTCGGTATAATACCTGGACTTGACTTTGGACAAACCTCTGATTGTAATTTTCTCTCTATCGTAGTTAATCCTATATCAATCAACTATAACAACCTTGTTAGATCAATAACTCATCAATTAATTTTATCATCAAAATTTGAGATTCAACATGAAGATCTAAACCTTCCTCCACTTATTAAATTTTCAGACATCTTCGCTGAATCGAGCAGTCTACATCCTACCTGGCTGCACGATCACCATATACCAATCTTGACGGGAAAACCACTAATAAATGTTCAGCCATATCGATTGTTGAATCTCAGATTTTGATGATAAAATTAATTGATGATTTGTTGATCTAACATGTGTTTTAGAGAAAGTAATGCAGGGTTAACTATGATGGAGAAAAGGAATTACAACATGATGTTGGGCCAGAAGCAAGTTCCAACATCGGCCAAGGTTTGGACGATATAGTGGGAGCTCGCCGGGAGTTCACTAGGATTTGTCAAAAAGAATGGGAAGCTTGTTGGGAACACGTCGTGAGATCACTAGAAGAAGACAGTAAGACTTGCCAGAGAGTTAAGTAGATTATTGAACTTGATGGTCTTATATGGTTGTAATCAAGTGACTCATAGTTAGGTTTGAGTCCTAACTAAGTTAATTTTGGAAGGAATCCAAATTAACTCAAGTGAGGTAAATGGGTCCATGTTTGGATTTGGATTGAGCTCAAGTTGAGTTCATTTGGTTGACTTGGAAAAGGATCAACTGAAAGTACAAGTAGGGAATATAAAAGTATAGAAAACACTTTTTCGGGATTCCCGACGATAGTACCACCATTGTGTGGCAGTTGTACAGCCTAGGTCAGTGATCGTACTATCCAAGTCAATGGTTGTATCATCATCATCCTGTTTTCAAGGTAGCTTTCGTTGGTAGTACCATTGGCACTAGTGGTAATATCGTTTGTACCCAGATTTTTAGATACATTTGAATTTTTAACTCCATGTTCTAAAGCCAATTGAGATCTATAAATACCTTAGGTCTTCTTACATTAAACACAAGAAAATTGGAGGAAGAAAACTGAGAAAAAAGTGTGCTAAAAGTATGCAAGAAAAAGAAAGGGGGTAATGGAGTGAGCATGAAAGTGTTGTAATCCTCGTATAGGTCTCTCTTGTGAGTTATAAGTGAAATACTTATAAGATTTCTCTTCTAAACCTATGAAAAGGAGAGTGAGAAGTATAAGGGTTTGGTCTTCACCCGAAGAAGATCAGTTGTAGATATTGGCAGGCCTCGACGAAGAGGACTCGGGAAGTGGACATAGGCCAAGTTGTGACCGAACCACTATAAATCATGAGTTTTTCTCTCTTTATTTTATTTCAGCATTCATTAGCTAAATCAAAATTTTTTGATCTTAAGTTTGAATCGTTCACGTATTTAAATTTCAAAAACACTTCTAATTTCTGATTTTACTTTGAGCGAAAGTTTTCTTAAACCAAAGTTTCAACTCTTGCACTAATTCAAACCCTCCCTTCACCCCCCCACCTCACTGCACCCCCCCCCTCCCCCGTCTCCTTTTACTACTAATTGATTCTAACAATTGGTATAAAAGTGAGATTCTACTTATTCGACTAACACCCAAGTGAGTAAATGACTTTGTTTGTCATGAACGAAGGACATTCCATTACACGTCCTCTCATATTTAGTGTGATGGATTACACGTATTGGCAAATATGGATATATATTTTTTTAATCTCTATGGATTTTGATTTATGACACACCATTGAGAATGGTTTTGGAAAGTCTTCCAAACCAATGAACGGATGAAACGATTTGGAAAAAAAGATTTTTTCTTTAAGTGAAAAAAGAATGAATGTATTTTGTGCTCTTGATAAGTTTAATTGAGTTTTTATTTATGAAATTGCTCACAAGATTTGACACACACTTAAAATCACACACGAAGGTACTAGTCAAGTTAAAGAGTCTAAAATTAACATTTAGTGCATAGTTATGAACTATTTCAAATAAAACCAAGTGAGACTATTGGAGACATGTACATACGGTTCATGGATGTCGTTAATAGTCTAAAAGCTCTTGGTAAAAGTTTTTTTAATTTTAAACTTGTTAACAAGATATTAAGATCTCTTAAAAAAAGTTGGGATCCTAAAGTAACTGCAATTAAGGAAGCTAAATATCTAAATAATTTTCTCTTGAAGAATTTATTAGATTACTTATGACTTATGAACTGAGTTGTAAAGCTCATGATGAACTTAAAAAACCCCTTCCAAAGAACAGGAAGGACTTGGCATTGAAAACTAAAGATGAACACCTTCCAAAGAATAGGAAGGACTTGGCATTGAGAATTGTAGATGACTTATTAAGTGAAACCTCAAGTGATGAAGACAATGACATTGCAAAATTGATAAGAAAAATTAAAAAATATAAAAAATAAAAATTATAAAAATAAAAATGAACCGAAAAAAGATAATATAATATGTTTTGAATGCAAGAAGCCAAGATATTTTAAAAGTGAGTATCCACAATTGAAGAAGGCATCATATAAGAAGATGGCTCTCTCGACAACTTGGGATGACTCAAGCTCATCGGATGAAGAAGATCACACCAAGAAAGAGGTTGTCAACTATACTCTCATGGCCATCTATGATGAGATAAGTGAGTCTTCTGATATCTCTTTTACTTAATTATTAAATATTTTTCATTAGCTTTATGATGAATTTAGAAAAAAATATCAAGTCTTATAAACTACATAAGAAAGAGTATGATTCACTAGTTAGTAAATTTAAAGAAATGCATATAGCATCACCATCACATAGTTCATGCACTAAATGTGAACCTTTAGAGAAACTTAGAAAGGAAAATATTATATTGTAATAAATATTAAAAAAAATTTAAATAGAAAATAAATCCCTAAACATGATCATTGTAAATAAAGGTCATGTTTATAGGAAATAAAGTATAGGCTTTGTGGGCAATACTCAATAAAAGCCAACTACTTTCATTAAAAGACTCACTCTAAACTTGCCACCAAAAATTAAATACAACTTTTGTGGTAAATTATGGCATATAGCTTATAAGTATTTATTTAGAAAATATAGTCCACATAAATTAATTTAAGTTCCTAAAGGAATTATAAATAACCAAAAACCTCTAGTTAAATTAGGTAAAGCTCTTCATGAGGGATCTAAAGTAAAATGAGTACCTAGATTAAAACCATCTTTCTTTTATGTTTATCTCTAAACTACAGCTATGAGCACCAAATAGTACATTGATAGTGGATGCTCAAGGCACATGACGAAAGATCTAACTTACTTTTCTAGGCTCACTAGCCTAAATGAAGGAGTTGTCACCTTCAGAGATAACAAAAATGAAAAAATCATTGAGAAAGGAACCATAGGTAACATATCAAATCTTTTGATTGAAGATGTGTTATTAGCTGATTGTTTGAAATATAATCTATTTAATATTAGCCAATTATGTGATAAAGGATATATTGTTAAATTTGAATCTAATGCTTGCATAATTGAAATGTCACACAAAAATAAATCTTTAATTACCTTAAAAAATAATAATGTGTATACTATTAACATTGAAATTTTTTTTGATGAAACATAATTTTCGGCTTTAAATGATGATGCTTGGATTTGACATAGAAGGCTAAGTCATGCTAGCATGAAATTACTAAACTAAATCTCAACTAATGATTTAGTAAGAGTATTACCTAGCATTAAGTTCATTAAAGATAAAATGTGTGATACCTATCGAATAGAAAAGTAAATAAAAAATATCTTTAAGTCAAAAAATCAAATAAGCACCTCTAGGCCACTGCAATTGATCCATATGGATTTATTTAGATCAATTGATACTACAAGCTTAGGAAGAAACAAATATGCCTTTGTCTTAGTAGATGATTATAATAGATATACTTGGTGTTATTTCTTGGCATACAAAAGTAATTTTTTAAATATTTTAAAAATTTTATAAACTTATTCAAAATAAAAAAGGTTTTATGATTTCATCAATACCTAGTGATCATGGTGGTGAATTTCAAAACAATGAGTTTCAAAATTTTTTTGTGAGTCAAATGGGTATATCCATAACTTCTCTACTCCTATAAATCCACAACAAAATAGAGTAGTAGAAAAAAAAATAGGAGCTTACAAGAAATGGCTAGAACAATATTAAACGAACATAGCCTGTCTAAATACTTTTGGACCGAAGCCGTTAACATGACATACTATATTTTGAATAGGATTTTGTAAGACCATTACTCTTTAAAACTCCTTATGAGTTATGGAATGGTAAAAAACTAAATATTTCATATCTTAAAGTATTTGGTTACAAATGTTTTATTTTGAATGAAAAGGATACTTTAAGAAAATTTTATGCAAAATCCGATGAAAGCATTTTTCTTAGTTATTCTTCTATTTCAAAATCTTATTATGTATTCAATAAAAGAAGTTTAGTTATTGAAGAATATATTTATATTATTTTCATTGAGATTTCTGAACCTAAGAAAATTGATTTTGATGATGAATTTGATTTTGATATTTTAAATTTAAATTATAACCCTACTAAAAGTAACTTGGATGAATCTACTTCCAAATTCTTACCTAAGAAATAAAAGTATGTAAATGCTCATCCTAAGGAGCTTATAATAGGAGATTTATCAAGAGGTATTCAAACCCATTCTTCTTGTAAAACTTTTTATGCTAATACCACATTTCTTTTTTAAGTTGAACCAAAATGCATTGATGAAGCCCTGAGAGATGACTCTTGGGTTATTGCAATAAATAAAGAGTTAAATCAATTTAAGAGAAATGTATAAGAGCTTGTTCCTAGACCTAATGACCGTTTAGTGATTGGTACTAAATGAGTCTTTAGAAACAAGAAATATGAAAATAGTATCATGATTAGAAACAAGGCTAGATTAGTGGTCAAAGGTTTTAACTAAGAAGGGATCAATTATAAAGAAACCTTCGCTCTTGTGGCTTGACTTGAAGCCATACAGATGCTCCTTACCTTTTTATCTTTCAAAGATTTTAAGTTATTTCAAATAGATGTTATAAGTGCTTTTCTTAATAGGTTCATTTCCGAAGAAGTGTATGTTGAACAACCCCTTGGTTTTGAAAATAGTTCTTTTTCGAATCATATTTTAAAACTTTCTAAGGCTCTTTATAGATTGAAAGGGCTTAGTATAAAAGACTTAGCTCTTTCCTTATTTTGAATAATTTTTTAAAAGGTAAGGTTGATACCATATTATTTTTTAAGTATTTTTAAAATAATTTTTTTGTTATTCAAATTTATTGTGATGATATACTTTTTGGTTTAACAAACGAATCCTTATGTGAATCTTTTGCCAAAAGTATGAGACACAAATGTGAGGTGAGCCTAATAAGTGAATTAACTTTTTTCTTAGGATTATAAATAAAATAATTAAATGATAGTATCTTTATTAGTCAAACTAAATATACCTTAGACTTATTAAAATATTTTAGTATGAAAAATGTTAAGGCCATAAACATACCCATGAGCACTTCTACAAAATTAGACTTAGATAATGAGAGAGAAAATTTTGATCAAAGAACTTATAGAGAAATGATAGGTAGCTTATTGTATTTAACTACTACTAGACCGGATATAATATTTAGTGTTGGATTGTGTGTAAGATTTCAATCAAATCCTAAATTTTTTTCACTTTAAGATAGTTAAATAAATATTTAAATATTTAAAAGGAATCTCTAACTTAGGTTTATGATATTCTAAATCTAAAAACTTTGATTTACTTGCTTATGCAAATGTTGATTTTTGAGAGTGTAGAATTGATAGAAAAAGTACTATCGGGACATGTCAATTTTTAGGGAATGCTCTTGTTTCTTGGTCTTCCAAGAAACAAAATTCGATTGCCTTATCTACAGTTGAAGCTAAACATATTGCAGCTAGTGCATGTTATGTCCGAGTTATTTAGATGAAAAATACCTTAGAAGATTATAAAATTTCTTTAAAAAATATCCCTATAAAATGTGACAACACTAATGCAATATATTTAACTAAAAAGCTCGTTCAACACGCAAGAATTAAACATATTGTATTATGCATCACTTCATTAGAGATCATGTGAATAATCATAATATATATTTGAAATTTATTAATACTAAGCATCAATTAACAGACATTTTCATTAAGACATTAAATGAATAATAATTTGACCTTATTAAAAGAGAGTTAATAATGCTAAACCATCCATATTTTTCAGATCTCTTGATTTGTTATTTTTGCTTAAAATTTACATAAGATGAATTTAATTGCCCGAGTAGCTCTTAATTTTTCTTGGATTTCTTAGTTTCTTTTAGCTCTCTTCAGAAATGATTCTCCTTGAAATTGACATTACAAGGATATGATTCGAAGTTCTTTTTGTAATGAGATATGTTTTTCTCAAGAATTATTTCTATTTATGAACCTTGATGAATATTTACAAAAGAAAAATATATGACATGAACTTTTATGATGCTTGATATGAGCTCTCTTTTGTATCCTCTCTTCAAAATTATTTTGATTCATGAATTTTTTATCCTTGATGAATACTTTTGAATGTATCCCTCCCTAATTAATATATTTTTTTTGGATACTAAATTTTTGGATCTTTGATGTTACCCTTTAATTTCTTCTTATTCTTTATTCACAAAAAGGAAGAAAAATTTTCATGAGAAAAATATGTCTCTTATCCTATTTTACTAAGGGGTGAGCAATGATGCACTAAATTTTTAGATATATAATCAATATTTTGTAAATGTGGAGAAATTTAACACATGATGAAATTATGTGTCTTGAAATTATTTACTCAATATTTCACTTTTTTGTTGATGACAAAGAAAGAGAAATGACATATTGATGACACATGTAGAAAAATGGTAAATGATTGATGACTTAAGAGTGAGAATTTGAAATTATTGTATGATTGATATATGAATTTAAATGTAATGCTAGTATACATGAAATATCTTTGATGATTTAATTATTGGTGTCTTAAGGAAATTTTTTTGAAAATATTGTTATATCATTTCTGAAATTGATAAATGAATATGATGTTGCATTTTCTGATGAAAATTATTTGAAATGTTATATCATGATACTTGAATTCAATAGTGATTGGTTCTCTTGAATTTAAGCTTCCTCTATTTGAATTATGGTATAGACATAGGGGGAGTTAAGGTTAACTCCCGTCATTAATTAATTGTTATCATCTAAAAGGGAAAAATTATTGAATATTAGATTTTAATGATAAATTAATTGATGATTTGTTGATCTAATTTGTGTATTAGAGTAAGTAATGCAGGATTAATTATGATGGAGAAAAAGAATTACAACCTAATGTTGGGTCAGGATCATGTTTGGGCATCGAGCCAAGGTTCAGATGATACAGTGGGAGCTCACCGAGAGTTCGCTATGAGTTTGCCAAAGGGATCGGGAAGCTCACTGAGAACATACAAGGAGATCGCCGGAAGAAGACCGTAAGACTTGCTAGAAGATTATCGGAGGTTGTTAGATTGCCAGGGGTTAGGTTAATTGTTGAACTTGATGGTTTTGTATAGTTGTAATCAAGTGAGTCGTAGTTAGGTTTGAGTCCTAATTGAGTTAATTTTGGAAGGAATCCAAATTAACTTAAGTGAGGTAAACCGTGATCCACATTTAGGTTTGGATTGAGCTCAGGTTGAGTTCATTTGGTTGACCTGGAAAGGGATCAACTGAAGGTACAAGTCAGGAATAGAAAAGTGTAGAAAACACTTTCCGGGATTCCTAGTAGTAGTACGACTAGTGGGCAACGGTTGTACCGCCGGCGTCGCAGTAGTACCGCCCATACCCAAATTTTTCAGATATGTTTAAATTTTTAGCTTTATTTTTTGAAGCCAATTAGGGTCTATAAATATCCTAAGTCTTCTTACATTAAGCATAAGAAATTGGGATAAGAAAACTAAAGAAAATATGCTAAAATTATGTAAGAAAAGAAAGGGGGCAAGAGAGTGAGCAAGAAAGTATTATAATCATTGTAAAAGTCTCTTTTGCGAGTTATAAGTAAAATACTTGTAAGGCTCCTCTCTTGAACTTGTAAAAGGAGAGTGAGAAGTGTAAGGGTTTAGTCTTTACCTGAAGAAGATCAGTAGTGGACACCGACCAGCCTCGATGAAGAGGACTCAGGAAGTGGACGTAGACCAAGTTATGACTAAACCACTATAAAGTATAAGATTTTCTCTCTTTATTTAATTTTAAGATTCATTAGCTAAATCAAAATTTTTCGATCTTCTTAGTGCCAATTGATCTTAACATCAATATCCTCACCTTCAAAAGGCTGAAATTGAGAGGATCATCTAGGAGATACTGGAGATAGGGACCATTCGGCTAAGTTGCAGCCCCTACTCTTCACAGGTGCACCTCGTACGTAAAAAAGATAGAACATAGCAGATGTGCATGGGCTACCGAGCCCTCGATAGCATTACTGTTAAGGATAGATATCCTATTCTAGTGGTAGATGAACTACTTAATGGGCTAAGGTGAGCACAAGTCTTCACAAAGTTAGATTTGTAGTTCGGATACCATGAGATTCAGGTGCATGAAGAGGACATACCAAAGGCCTCCTTTTGGACATATAACGACACTATGAATTTTTGTTAATGCCCTTTGGCCTCACCAATGCTCTCTCCACTTTCCAGAGCTTGATGAATGATATTTTCCAAGTCTACCTTTATAATTTTGTGCTGGTCTTCTTCGATAACATTCTTATTTACATCCCTTCGCTTGAAAGCCACCTTTCTCACTTATGGCTTGTTTTGTCAATTCTCTGAGAGCATACTCTTTTTGTCAAATAGTCCAAGTGTAACTTTTTGCAAAGCAAAGTTGAGTATCTCAGGAATATAATCTTGAAGGAAGGAGTGGTAGTAGAGCCCTCAAAGATCAGGGCACTACAAAGTTGGTCAATGCCCAAAAATATAAAGGTGCTACGGGGATTTCTCGGGCTGACTGGCTACTACTGTAAATTTATAAAAGATTATGGAAAGATCACTGCCCCCCTCATATCTCTGCTAAAGAAGGATGGCTTCCAGTGGTTGCATAAAGCATCTGCAGCCTTTGATGCTCTCAAGACCGCGATGACATTTACACCCATGCTTGCGCTATCCAATTTCAATAAAACATTCGTGATTGAGGCTGACGCATCGGGAGCTAGGATTGTATTAGGACCCTTGCTAGGTCAGGTCCTAAGTCCACTGAGTTGAAATGTCATTGAGTGTAATAAAACCCTAAATTAGTCGCCACCCCCTATTGATGAAGTGGTCGGCTAGGGTTAGAGAGGAGTCCTTATGGAGAGGGACTCCTACTAGACCAGTTCTCCTATTTGGGGTGGCCAGCTAGGCTTAGAAGAGGGAGAGTCCCCATTAGTTTGAACTCTCTCTAGGTTGGTTAAGAGTTAAAGTAGGAGTCCTATAGGAGTTAGAGTTTTGAGTTCCTATATAAACTCATGTAGCCACCAGTATTTTATCATGAACAGATTAATCTTTTTCAGCCATTATGATCAACTACCAAGGAAGGAGGAATCCTTATAAAGTTCCAAGGAGGGCTGATCCCCTATAGAGATCAACCCAGGCTTAGATCTATAAGGATTCTAACACTTGGTATTAGAGCAACATTCCTTAGTGCTTCCCTGCCCTTCCACAGCTACCCATCATCTTCATCCAGCTGCCCAAGCAATTTCCATAATTGCTAAGATCATTTCCAACTCTGCTGTTATCCCTATTACCATAGATCGCCCCTTCAATCTTCATAAGAATTGCATCAGGTTCTTGTAATCTACCTTACTACTGCTACAATTTAGTTATCCTAAACCCAAAAATAAAAAAAGTGTTCCTTTATTAAGCTGCACAAACTTGTCGCAATGTTATCATCTTTACTACGAAAGTTACATTGTATATTTCAGCCATATGCTATTGCCTTATCTTTAATCTTGCTGCTACTATTTTGCTGCCATATCACTTCTTATTAGTGGATTTCCTTTAGGTTATGTGTAAAAATTCTTGATACAAACCACTGAACTTTTAGATCCAAACTGCTAAACTTTAGATGTAAAAATCTGTCATAGCACCTTCTTATACTCCTTGATCTTGCCAAATTTATTGCTGTCATATTCTCCCACGAATTATTTAACGACATTATCTTTTCCTTACCAGTAGATTTCTATTAAGTTCTACTCGAATCCATGTTACGAACTATTAGAAATTTTACATCTATACTGCTGAAAGTTTTGATGAAAAATTCTACTGCTATACTTTTTGCCGTTCTTTGTCTCATAAACTATAAGATCCTACCAAATTTGCTGCCACCAACTATATCATCTTTAAGGCACCCCACTAGCCTTAAGATGTAGTTGTCATAGTCTATTTCCCAAATCCACACCCAATTCAAATTGCAACCAAAACTACAGCTCAAATAGTGGCCTACCGCGGTCATAACCCTTCACCACCAATCTTTATCTTTCGCAGCCACCAAACCTTCCATCGACCAATGCCCTTAAATCATCAATAGAAGAAAGATCATAACATCTCGGATTTGGAGATGTATGTAATGGCATCCAGAGATTTGATCGATGCCAAGATAGAGGCAACGTTCGAATCATGTATGGAGAATAAATTGCGCTCTTTATTTGCAGAATTCAGAATTGGCCGATCTCCGAGCCCGACAAAATTGCAGTAAGGTGAAAGTTCAGAGTGGCCTACCGAGAAGGAAGAACAAGCCACTGATTTAATATAGCCATGCATAAGGGTGGACTTCTCTCGATGTGTAGAAGGAGATATGACGGGATAGTGCACAGAACGCTACTTTTGCTATCACCAAACACCAGAGGCTTCTATGGTGGATATCACTGCCATCCACCTCGAGGAAGATACAATACAATGGTACAATTGGCTTGAGCACACCCAAGGAGTCCCGACATGGAGATAATTTAAGAGCGGACTGTTGATCCGCTTCAGACCATCCGAATATGAGAACATCGACGGTCAACTCGTAAAGATCTGACAAACCTCTATAATCCAAGAATACTAGATCAGGTTTGAAAGATTATCTAACCAAGCTCATGATGGTATGAAAAGTAATTATTAGGGGTATTCATCGAAGGACTAAAGCAAAAAATAAGAGAAGATGTAAATGTGCAGCAGCCTTACACCTTGATGGTCGCAATCTCCTTCGCTCGAATCCAAGAGGAGTGACTCAACCAAGATGTTCGAAGGATGAGAACCATACCTTGACTAGCAACATATAAACCTCCAGCACCATCCACTCCTAGCCATCCCTCGTAACTATAGAAATTGAAAAGAGAAGAACTTCGCGACAGATCAGCGAAGGGCCTATGTTGGCATTTCGACGAACCATGGAGTCACGACCATCACTACAAGAGGGGATGCCTTCTTCTGATTGAACCCATCAATGATTTAGAGGAGGAGGTCCATAAGCATGAGGAGGAGGTAATGGAAGAAGAACCATAGCCGGACGATTGTATGATGCATACTCTTGCTGGCTACGCGAACCCGCAAATGATAAAAATGGGAGGACTACTCAAACAGTAGCCAATCACCATCCTTATTGATACCGATAGCACCAAAAGCTTCTTGAACAACATGGTTGCTGCTCGGATGACACTTTATATTGAAGGATGTAGCAGGTTTGATGTTAAGATCACTGACGGTCGAATTTTAAAGTGTGATCGAAGATGTCCACACGTAAAGTTGATGCTATAGGACCAAGAAATAGTTACTGATTTCTTCCTCCTCTCACTCGACGATTATGAGATGGTGCTTAGCATTGAATGACTAATTATACTAGTTGATGTTTCTTGGAATTTTTTAAAATTACTTATGAAATTTTTCAGCAAAGGGAAACAAGTGATCCTACGAGGAAAATGCGGAAGCGACGTGACGACGGTTTCAACATAGTGAATGGAGAATGTTTTACAGAAAGTAAACAATAGCTTCATAATACAACTCAGCAGCAACATATAAGGGAGTCGACAAAAATTGAAGATTCAAACCTTCTCCAATTGCTTGCTGAATTTTAAGACGTCTTCGTTGAACCATGCAGTCTACCATGCAGTCTACCTCCTACTTGATAGCATGACCACTGGATTTCAATTCTCCTAGACAAACCACTAGCAAACACTTAGCCATATAATTATCCTCAGCTTCAAAAAGCTAAAATAGAGAGGATCATGCATGAAATGCTTGAAACATGGGTCATTCAGCCAAGTTGTAGCCCCTACTCTTTGTCGGTGCTTCTTGTACAAAAGAAAGATGGAATATGGCGAATGTCATAGATTATCGAGCTCTCAATGGTATAATGATCAAGGATAAGTATCATATTCCTGTGATGGATGAATTACTCGATGAATTAAAGGGGACACAAGTCTTCATAAAGCTAGACTTGTGATCCAGATATCATCAAATTCGAATGCACGAAGATGACATACCGAAGGCCGCCTTTTGGACGCATAATGGCCATTATGAATTTTTGGTAATGCTCTTCGGTCTCACTAATGCTCCCTCCACCTTTCAGAGTCTCATGAATGATATCTTCTAGAGTTATCTTTATAAGTTCGTACTGGTTTTCTTCGATGACATCCTTATTAACAGCCCTTCACTTGAAAGTAATCTTCATCACTTACGACTTGTTTTGATGATTCTTTGAGAGCATACTCTTTTTGTCAAATAATTGAAATGCAACTTTCTTCAATAGAAGGTGGAGTATCTTGAGCACATCATCTCGGAGGAAGGCATAGCGGTGGACCCTTCCAAGATCGAGGTAATGTAAAGCTGGCTAACACATAAGAACATAAAATCACTTGCGGTTTCCTCGGATTGATGGGCTACTACCGTAAATTCATCAAAGACTACGGAAAGATCAATGCCCTCCTCACATTGTTACTAAAATAGGATGCTTTTCAGTGGTCGGATAAAGCCTTTGCTGCCTTTGATGCTCTCAAGGCAGCCATGATGTCTACACCCGTGCTATCACTACTCGAATTCGTTAAAAGTTTTATTATTGAAGTAGATGCATCGGGAGTTGAGATCGGCACCATCCCATTTAAAAATATCTATCTATGACAAGGAGATGCTAGCAATTGTGCACGGGGTGACAAAATAGAGACCTTACCTGATCGGCTGATGCTTGCAAATAAAAACCAACCATAAGTGTCTTAAATATTTTTTGGAGCATAAGATATCCTCCCCTGAGCAACAATAATTAGTAACAAAAATTGGATATGATTTTGAAATAACTTACAAAAAGGGGAAAGAAAATATTGTTACAGATGCACTCTCTTGGCTACCCAAACAAGCTGAATTTTTGGCCATCTCTCTTTCGATCTGCGACTTCCTCAAAGACATTAGGAAGGAATGACAAGATAATCTAGAGATTAGAGAGATCATAAAAAAATTAGAGGAGGATCCATGCTCCGTGGCACACTACATTTGAGACTCGAAGGATTTGCACTATAAGGGACACATAGTAATATTGCCAAATACTCTTTGCATAAAGATCATCATATAAGAGATGCATTGTACACCAGCGGTGATCCTATGAATCAAGTAATTTTTTTATTGAAAATGGATGAAGAATGCTATTGTTGAATTTGTAGCATAGTGCGACACATGCCAACGATATAAAAGTGAGACAGTGGCAAGACTCGAAAAACTGCAACCTCTACTCATACCCAACTTGGTGTGGACTGACATATCGATCGACTTCATCGAAGGGCTACCCCCATTCCAAGAAAAAAGATACAATCTCTATCATGGTTGATCATCTCACGAAGTATGCCCATTTTTGTAAAGTCCGCAACCCTTACACCGCCACTAGCATTGCTCGAATCTTCATGAAAAATATTATAAAATTACATGGATGCCTAGATCTATTATAAGTGATCATGACATGATCTTCGCCAATAAATTTTGGATAGAACTATTCTAATTGTAGGACACCAAATTAAAGATAAGCACGATGTACCATCCACAAATTGACAGCCAGATCGAAGTGATGAACAGGTTCTTAGAGATATACCTCAGATGCTTCACCAGCGATCGATCGAAAGAGTGGACGAAGTGGCTTCCCTGGGCCGAGTGGTGGTATAAGACTTATCATTCCTCGATAAAATGTACTTATGAAGCCTTGTTTGGCCAACCACCACCTGCAACCCCAAAATATGTAATCGACTCATCTAAGGTAGATCAGGTTGATAGGGAGCTTAGGGACAGGAACAAAATTTTGAAATTGTTAAAGGATAATCTCTTAGTGGCCCAAGCAAGGATGAAACAACAGTATGATATGCACAAAAGTGAAAGAGATTTTTTGAGATTGGGTCTTCCTTCGGCTCTAGCCCTACAAGCAAATATCCATCTAAACTAGAGCAGATTTTTTGAGATTGGGTCTTCCTTCGGCTCTAGCCCTACAAGCAAATATCCATCTAAACTAGAGCATCCATGAAGCTCTCACTACATTTCTTCGGGCCCTACCAAATCATAGAGCGCATTAAAGTAGTGGCATACAGGCTGGACCTACCCGTAAACTCCCGGATCCACCTAGTTTTTCATATATCATGCTTGAAGCCCATACTGGGATAGAACGAGATGGCCCAAAGCCACATACTAGACACTACAGCCCATGGAGTGTAACACCCCTCATTTCCGAATTTTCGTATAAATTTCTGGTGATAATGTATGCATTCATTTTAAATTGACAAAGGAAATAGAGTATGAATCAGAAGTACTTATTTGTAAGATTTGGGTAATCTGTTCAAAACAAAAAAAAAAAAAAATCTGAGGACCTATATGTAAACCCTGAGGACCTAATCGTAAATGTACTAAATACAAGGACTAAATTGCAAAATGTAAAAAATGACAAATTCCACCGTTTAAGCCTCTCTGCCTTCATTCTTAAGGAAGCAAAGAAGGCAGCTACGTAGGTGATCTGTTCAAAAAAGAAAGAAAGAAAGAAAGAAGAAGAAGAAGAAGAAGAAGATTTGGGGCTTTAAGGGTTCTTGCTCAAATCTTTTCACTTAGGGTCAAAATTATCAAAGGCAAGTGTTCTATCCTAATTTTTTTACTTTCTGATACTTTATCCTTGCTGTTTTGCCTTGCTTTCCAAAATTAATTGCTGAATTCAAGACCTGCAAAGCTGAAATCTCTCTTGTTGCTTATAAGATCTGAATCTGGAAAATTATCAAAGTCCTGACCCTTCTGCCTTGTTCCGGCTGTAGATTATTGTACTAATTTTGGATTTAGGTTAAACTTATTTTATATGAATCGAGACTGATAGATATTTCTTTTGACACTAAATTTGAAATTTTTGAAGTTCAATAGCATGTCCAAACATTTGTTTTAATTGATACTATGTAATCTGTAAAACAGAGTTTACAGTTTCTAACCATGTGTCACTAAATTATGTATAACTCCCTGTTGGAGTCTCTGATTTAGACAAAACTTAATTTTTATAAACTAGACTTGAAAATCTTTCTTTTGACATATAGTTGAAAATTTTGGAATTCAATTGCCTACCCTATTATCTGTTGAATCCGACCCTATAAATTCTACAAAACAGTGATTGTGTTTTTGCCCTTGGGTTACCAAATCAAAAGTAACTCCATGTTGGGAACCCTGTTTCATACGAAATTTGTTCCATCAAAATATAGATTGATATAGGGTTCGACCATAACTTTCTTATGGGTATTGGAGCATAATTGATATTCTGAAATATTTGTTTGCTATGCCACTGGAAATCTGTCCGAAATCAAGCTTTGGTCGATTTCGCGTATTTGTTCTATTCCTTTGGATATTTGAATTCGTCTAACCTTCTTATTGGAATTGAGCTAAATATGATTGTTTGGAATCCCTGTACATTCTTGTTTTCATTTCTTTCCAAATTTGAATATATTTGTGAGAGATTTGTTCTTTGTTTCGTATTATCTCGAAAAGACACATGCACGTTTTGTTGTTCCGCGTGTGTTTCCGACATATGCTACTTATTGTTAAAACTGCCCTCTTGTACTCTGGTGTGTGGGATTGTCTGGACCTTTGCCAGAAATGGTAAAGGGTATGTGCTTATTACCCGATATGTGGGGTCCCGCTCTATGGGATATTTTGGACCTTTGCCAGAAATGGTAAAGGGTATGTGCTTAGAGCTGCGATGCTCGCCCTTCGACTTCACCTAGACGTGGGTGGATGGAGCTCCCAGACGTGGGAGACATTTGTCAGGTGGTCATTCAGAAATGGATGGATCACATTCTGACTGAGATTCCACTACACCTTCTATATGTTTGATATGACATCTAGAGTTTTGGTGAGTTGTTTCTGTTCATGCTCTGGATAAGAATAATATGATTGCGACGTCAAGGACGACGTTTGAGCTTCTGTACGATATTTGTTTTTGATATGCTCTGTAATGCTTCATTCACTGATGATTTTGCTTCGAAATATTTCATATGCCGTTGATATGCTTTGTAACATTTCGTATGCCACTGATAAGCTTCGATATGTTTCCTTTGTTACTGAGATGCTCCAATTACTCTATGCCCCATCTGTCAGGAACCAAATATGTAAGATTGAAAAGACAATTATGTTTCTGCTCTTAACAATATTATGTCTACGAAATCGTATATTCTGCCTTGTACTTTGCAACTGTATCCCTTTGGAAATTGTATTATTTTGATATGGATATGTTAGTCACTTGCTGAGCTCCTTATGCTCACCCCGTTTGTTGATAAATTTTTCAGGATAGCGTATCGCTTGCTTAATTGTTAAGATTGGGCTGAGGCGGTGGAAAGTTTAGAAGATTTTGGGCAGATCTTTGTTAACATATGTGTTTTTGTTGTATAAGCTACTCTGCATCTTATGAAATGTGACGATGAATCTAAACCTGTGGATTTTGTGTAAGATAAAGAATCCCTCATGTATAGGATTTTGGAATGTTAAGTTAAATGCATGTAATGATATGAATTTATGGTAATCGTTGATTTGGTGACTGCATAGACTTCCCCACTTATGAGTTTATGTGTGGTTATTATTTTGAAGAGTTGAGTTCAGATTATGTGAATTATCGAGTGATGCGTGGTATGTTTATGAACTGCACAGGGTGATGAATTTGTAGAATATAGAGGTGAAAATTTGATCTGAATGTTTTCTTAGTGACCTCAAAATGTGTGTTTGGATCCTGGATTAATTGTAAGGAAAATTTTAAATATTATCGATATTTTGGAGGGGCGTGACATGGAGAGCTCTAGATCTAGCCGAGAGCTACCATTGATCATCGGATCGTGACTCATCATCGATATTCCACTATTGAGATGTTGATGCAATGGACAAACTTATCATAAGGCTGATTTGAAGAGGATGAGTCTATTAAGAATTTTGTATAGGGCCGACCACCCTAAATTAGTCGAGCTAGGTCAGGTCTTAAGTCCATTGAGTCAAATGTCATTGAGTGCATTAAAACCCTAAATTAGCTACTATTACCTATTGATGAAGTGGTTGGCTTGGGTTAGAGAGGAGTTCTCATGGAGAGGAGCTCCTAGCCGACCACTTCTCCTATTTGGGGTGGCTAGCTAGGCTTAGAAGAGGGAGAGTCCCCATTAGTTTAGACTCTCTCTAGGTTGGTTAAGAGTTAAAGTAGGAGTCCTACTGCACCTATTTGAACACTTTATACATCTTTGATATGCTCCAAAATATTCTATATTCTCATTGATATGCTCCAAAATATTTCGTTTGGTATTAATATGCTGCTTGATATTCTTACACCTTTGATATAGTTCAAATCATTTCATATTCTGTTGATATATTCTGAAACATGTTGTACATCTTCGATATACTCTGAAATGTTTGTATTCTTATTGCTATGCTTTGAAATATTTCATTTGCCATTGATATGCTGCTTGACATTCTTACGCCTTTGATATGCTTCGAATCATTTCACATTCCATTGGTATATTCTGAAACACTTTATACATCTTTGATATGCTTCGAAATGTTTCGTATTCTCATTGATATGCTCCAAAATATTTTGTTTGCAATTGATATGTTGTTTAACATTCTTACATCTTTGATATGCTCCAAATCATTTCACATTTTGTTGATATGCTCTGAGTTGTTTCATACAACATTTATATGTTCTGAGATATTTCACTCCAATGATATGCTCCAACTACTCTTCCTCTAATGTTATGATCAAAGTATATTTTGAATGAAATGATTTATGATTGTATACCTTACGAGATGCTACCTTTGGATTCTTATATCTTTGCCTTACTATTTGATATCAAGTTTATTTTAAAAACTATCCTATTTTATTTTGGATATATTAGTCACTTGCTGAGCACTATATGCTCACTCTGTTGCTATATAAATTTTACAAGTTAGCTTGTTACTTATAGAAAAGTTAGAACTGGGCTGAGATAGTGGACAACTATATAGATTTTGGGCAAGTTTTGTTGGGAGATGTTGTATAAGAATATTTTGCATGTAATGAAATATTATAGATAAATATGAACTGATGTATATTGTAAAAAGGTTAGAATACCTCTAAGTATGAAATCTTTGAATATTAAGTTTTACAATCATATAGTGGTAGAAAATGGTTAGTTTTGCATTCGCATAGATTTTTGAGACTGATGGTTTTATAAGTGTGGTTAATATTTTTGGTTAAGTTACCTTTGAATTTTATGGATTATCGAGTGATGGGGAGTAAGATTTATAAACCGCACAAGTTCTATGAATAGATGTGAATGATCTTTGAAAATATTTAATCAGTATCCTCAATATTAGTTTGGATCTTGGGTTCGGATTGTTGATGAATTATAATATATTTTTGATATACGATGGGTTCACGCCTTTCGAATGCATATATATTCGGGGGGGGGTATGACAAGCGGAGCCTATTTGATCTTCCCAAGCATTCATTTCATTAATTTGTTCTATAATATTTACATTAATCAAGTTTGTAGACTTTTCGATAAGCAATGCTAGATCAAGATTTAAGACACTTAGTGTGAACCACATATACTCGTTTGAACTAAAGAGTATAAGTATACAAGAAGCATGAGAATAAATGAAAGAAAGTATCATTGTAAAATATAAAATAATATTAATATTTTAAGTTTCAAAATATAATGAACTATTATTACATCCATATTTTACCTTTGGATGAAATATTAACATATCTAATATTTACTCAAAATTATTTATGAAGTGACTAATATCATCCTTGTGGAATAATATTACTATATTTGGGTATACAATCCCAAACCATAAGGATATCTAAAATAGTATTATCCTACCCCATCACATAATTATAAGAAGTAAGTTTTCATTAGGATCATCTAGTGTGTTATTGTGAATATTATTTCTTTCATATCATTTAGGATAAATTTTTAATGTAATTTTATAAGTTATTAGTCTAGGTCACTTTTGTAGTTGCAAGACCAATACAATAATATAATATATTTTATATATGATAAAATATTTATTATAATTTATATCCCATAAGCCGATAATCTTAGGTCACTTTGGTGGCTACCGATCAGATAAAATTTAGGGATGTAAGTTACAAATAATATTCACTTAGTATCCTTTAATCTAATTTATGTCAAAATAATTTAATAATAATCAAATAATAACCATGATAAATATTGAATATTAATCAGCATAAACAAAACTCATATAATAATTATAATTATGATTAAATAACTTTATAAAAAATAAATATATTTCATAATCTTAATGATATACATGTGAATAACAAAAAAACCCAAAAATAACAATTAGAGTTTAATTATCATATGCAAAAATATGTCATATGAAAAAATATAAAAGAAAACATAATTTATATATTTTTTCTATACAATCCTAAATTAGACTAGTAAATTTTATTTAATTCGGTAGGCCTAGAATTAAGCTAAATATCAACCTAGTTAAGTTGGTAAAAAAAAATAATCAAAGTCATAAATTGATCAAAATATGACTTCCCCCATATTTAATCAAAACTTGATTGATCGGATCTAAATTCAATCAAGCAATCTAAAATACAGTCATAATCAAGTCTGATAAAAGTATTTAATTAAAATATATCATATTGATCAATTTTATGATTGAGAAAATAAGTTAGTAATTTTTTATTTCTAAGGAGCAAAACTATAATTTTTTGAAGGATATATAATGAAAAATATATACTTTTGAAGTATAGAACTATCAAAATTATATAAATTAGATTTAAAAGATTTATAAGAGTAGAATTATAATTTCAATAGTAAACCTATAATTTCTTTTTCTCTTTTCTATGATTGCCACATCACTACTTTAAGCAGAGGCTATTTGTCCTTACATTATCAATTGACGTCCTCACTAGTCACCATGTAGTGCTGTGCTGTCGTGCCTATGTTCGACTATGCACATGTGTCACCTGATGAACCTCATAGTCGTCGCTACATGTGGCTATGCCCATGCTTCTACCTATGTAGTCATTGGCCTTGGGCATCGAACAAACATAATAGTAGCAATATTATTGCAATCACTATAGGCAACATCACTATTGCAGCCACTACATCCATCGTAATTGCATCACTGCTATAGTTGTTAGCGACCAAGGCAGGCTGACCATTATAGCAATAACACTACTACAATCACGTAAAGCTATTGCACACAAGCAATCATGCATATGACCACCTACGCCTATCTCACCCCATGACACCTCCGCTTACATAATAGTACTTGTACGCAGTCATTGCTCGTGATTGAGCTGACAACCTTGGGCATTGCCCTTAATAATACTATCACGATAGCAAATTATCAATGGTAGTCATTGATCAAACATGAACCTCACATCGCTCACAAGCGGGCGATATAATGGACTAAATAGAAAAGCAAATTTATAATATAGATAAATCATTTAAGTATCGTAAATCAAAACTAAATACCACCTTTTCACTAATGAAGGATACCAATAAATAGATCTAAAGTATTTGATTTTAAAAATATGACTCTGATATAAATTATAAGCATAAAATGTATGATTATGCTACTATTATATGAAAAAATAATGTCAAAAACTAAAATTAAACAATGATAGATCAGATTTACGATGTGTACCTTTCAATGCCATTTAGAAAGTCTTTATATGATCTGCAAGTGCATCATTGTTGGATCTAAAAGCCACAATAATGTCGATCTATAAGGAGAACGACTCACCTGTTCCTCTCTTCTTATCCTTCACAAGACCGCTATGAGTGATGGTTAGGGACTAAGGGAGATTGAGAATAGATTTTGTAATCCTAATGACTAGTTACATCATTCCTAAGAGATTCTATTCATTTAAAGGTGAGAGCAAGGATCATGAATAGTAATTAGAAGACTCTCTTTCATCAAAGTCATCTCTTAAGGAATCATAATATAATTGAACTTCTTTTCTATTGGCTAATAACTATTATTAGAATACAATCAAATCTATCATATATCTTACCTAATTAGATATGACCATATAATCTAACACTTCATTATCAACAATGGAAGTTAAATTTATGGCATGCTTTTGGACCACAAATCAAGCTTTATGTCTATAAAATTTTATCTCATGACTAGGTATGATTAACTCAATTACTAGGCCACTAAAGATATTTTGTGATAATATCATAATAGTTTTCTTCTCTAAGAATGACAAGTACTCTAGTAGCTCTAAGTACATTAAGATAAAATAATTGATAGTTAGATAAAGAGTCTATAAACAACAAGTGTTAATTGAGAACTTAAGTACTATATTGATGATTTTTAATTATTTACTAAAGTTTTACACTCTCAAGTATTTAAAAAACATGTTCTTAGAATGAGGCTTGTGAGCAAGTCATAAAAGATATGGTGATACATATTTATATGGATACTCTTATTGATATTTTTCTTATATAATTAAAGTTATTTATTTTTATTATCTTGTTTATAGACAAGACAAATTATATAGATTATTATGGACTATATTAGAAAAGGCTAATAATGTTATGGTACATAAAAGGGAGTATGACATTTGATGACATACAACCACTATAACTTGTAGTAGTATTTTGACTATACTTATTTGAGTTATTGGTTTATTTTAAAAAATTCACAGCAATGTATAAAATATTTTTTTAAAATTTTTAGAATCCAAGATATATTATGGATTATATTGGATTCTTATGACAATTATTAACTAATAAAGAGAAAGTTTAATTATAGTAGAATTTATTATTAGAGTCCCTCCCATTAAGATTATCTCCTAAGGAATTCTACTATAATTGAACCATGAAAATAGATCTCTAATGATTAAAAGTTTCATATGCCTTTTCTAACTAAAGGTAGATATAAGAAAGAGAATTATACTGAATGACATGATCATTTTTTAAATTAAATTGATATAACCATCGTAATCATCATATAGTGTGATAAGACTAATTGATATAATCATCATAATATTTTTTACACCAATTTATATAATTATCATAAAGTGATATAGTTAATTCAATTTGACATTCTACTCAAATAGGATTTGATAACAGGGTTAAGGTTAATTTTATTTTTTGTGATTTTGACCATAGACTACCTAAGCTCTTATGGCTTACACGTGTCTAAAAAATAATTCAATAATAGGGTTAAGGTTTATTCTAGCATATAATTATCTCCTATCAAGTTTGAGTTAACAAATGTTACAGTATACTTACGTGGCATACTGACTCATAATAAATTATTACTATAATGACACATATAATTTATGTTAAAAATATATATTTTTGCCCATGTGGTTTTGGTCATGGACTATTTAAACTCTTATGATTTTGCTTGCATCTAAAATAACCCCTATATGTTTAAAAACTTAGTATATAAGCCCCATTAAGTATGAATTTATAAACATTAAAGTCTTCTTATAAGATATGCTTACTCATAATAAATCATTAACATAATATCATGTGTAATTTATATTTTAAAAAAAAGGTCTATCTTGTTGGGGAAGAGGAAGCGATGGAGGTCATAGCGACGGACGAAGGTGGAGAGGCAAAGGTTGGACAGGTTGGGGGCAGAGGTGAGGGAGAACTCGCCCACTATGACGCAAGCACGATGGGTAGGGGCATAGGAGAGGACGAAGTGAGAGGTAGTAAATACCCAGGAGGAAGAGGGATCAAGAGACCATTATGTGCCTAGTGTCAGACTGGTTGACACACATCCACCTGAAATATAACTCGAAGCTCTTGAGCTTATCGCTAGTGTTGGAGAGGCTGCATACGTACGACGCCTTGCTAGGCAACAATAGCTCGGTGTTGTTGTTGGTGGTCATTTCCACGACGATGCATCCTCCCACTATTGATAGTGGTCTTAATTTAAATTATCAATATTATTATATTAATTATTTATTATGAGTTAGCATATCACATAAGTGAACTTTAATGTCTGTTAGCTCAGACTGATAAGAGGGGCTTATATGCTATGTTTTCGAAATGTAGGAGTTATTTTAGATACGAGCAAAACCATAAGGGCTTAAGTGGTCCATGACCAAAACCATAAAAGCTAAAATAAACTTTTTTAAACTAAATTATATGTATCATTATAATAATAGTTTATTATGAGTCAACATGCCATGTAAGTAAACTCCAATGTTGGTTAACTCAGACTTAACATGAGGGGCTTATATGCTATGTTTTCGAAAGTATATGGGTTATTTTAAACATGAGTAAACCATAAGGGATTAAGTGGTCTATGGCTAAAATAACATGGGCTAAAATGGATCTCAACTCTTAATAATACAATGATAATTACACTTATAATGATAAAAATAATTACCCTATTAATATATGAGGGGATTTGCAATTCCAGTTTAGGTCAGAAATGAAGTCAGTTGGGGAAGAATCAATTCCCGCAATAATCTCTTCTGCTTCCGCTCCTACTGATGAAGATCTTTATACTTATTCTAATACTAAGAATTCTCCTATTGATGCTTACTCTGTTGCTCCACCTGTACACCTATTACTGTTGACTCTAAAGTACGTATTACTGCTGACTCTAAAGAATATCAAATAGACACCGCAAAACTTAACCTTAAATGCTCTAGTTGTGTTTGTTTAGTTCTGTAGTTGTGTTTTCGTCCTTACCACTACAAATGACAGTTTTTCCAGTATTCAAGTACTGGTGTCGGGAATAAAAAAGTACAGAATCATAAGCAGAAGTCGAATAGAATGCAAATGAAAGGAGAGTTCGAGAACCAGAAGTGGCAATAACTGAATCAACAGTGCCAGTTTTCATATCATCATCAGCTCTAGTAATTGGTTATGAAAGGAGAGTTTGAGATGAAAGTTCCTGTTCTTGGGGAAAAGTCTATTACGTCCAAAAACTCACTTATCGCTTCAAAACTACTCCTCCACTGACTCACATTAAAGAATATAATGGGAGAAGAACTAAAGACAGGTAATTCTGCCTTAACTTAAAGAAAGGTTCAGATCTAGTAGTTAAAGAGTTAATTCCAAGCTAAGATCTTATAAGCACTGGGTTCATTCCAATTCGTATTCTTTATTGGATTTTCTCGCTTGCCAACAACACCTATTGATTGACTGTCTTTTATTTGTATTTGACTCTATTGATTAATATCTGAAAAGGCTCCCTAACAATAGATGCTTACCGGGTTCACCAACAAACTATTCTATCCACCGCGCCCTCCATTCTGTATTGAACCACTTGACTCTTATTAAGTTTATTTATAAAGCTAAAATTATATTCATTACCTTTTTAAAAGTCTGCATTGACAAAAATCTTATGTATTTGATTATCTTTTTTTTTTCAAATATGTCATTTCAAATATTAAGTTAATGCCTATAAAAAGACTCAAATGTGCTATCACAATATGTAGTTAATCATAATAATTAATTTAAATTAAAAAATAAAAATATAAAAAATAAAATTAAAGAACTATAATGCTCTTACTATTTTAAAAAAATATTAATATGAGTTAAAATTTAAACTTTTTATTAATATTAAAAGACGAGGATTAATTACATGATATGTTTTATAATTTTATTTTTTTAATATAATATGCATCCTTTATTGATGGGGAAAAATCAATGATTAATGTGGAACACTCGATTAGCCTAACTAAGTCTCGGCTTGACTTACGTTATAAGTCCTCTGGTCCATCTGATGTGCCACTTGATGTTCGATATGGGCTCAACTTACCCTTAAGACTAATATCGAGTGGAACTCTCAAAATAATTTCTATGATACCTAAGTTAGATTCCCAAAGTGAATTAGGCATATGTGAGGGTGAGAAGGGTTACACCTCGATAATTATGCCTCGGATTACCTTTTATTTATACTTAGTTTCCCTTGGGCTACTAATAGTTAAGAGGAACATTTCCTTTAACAGAAAATATTCATCGAATATTTTTTATTTGGTAGATGTTGATGTGGCAGGTTAGCGATTGAGGAGATTTTTTCTTCTTTTTCTAACTAGGATGGCATGTGTTAAGCTAGGGACTATATGTCAATAGTGTCAATTTTGCCCTTGCGCACCCCTCCGCATCCCCTCAACCCCCTCCCCCGAACTCTTTCAGAGAGGTCTTGAAGTATAATAATTCCATTGGGTCGACATACTAGTTGTGAGTGATTCTATTGGTGGTGATTGGGTTTGTTCTATGAAGGTATTGATGAGTTCTACATGGTGATCCATCAAATAGTATTTTCATACTTAGCCCAATAAGCATGTGTTAAGTGACCTTTTGCTAGTTACAGGTGCTTTGCAAGCCAATCATGTGAGTGATGACACATGTCACACGTTGTATAATCTTTTTGCTTATTATTATTAATATTTTCTCACTTTCTATTGTCTGTTGCATATATTGTGATGTCCTTGGACCTGTCCAATGAGAATTGAATCATGATGATATCATAATAATGAGACAAATTTATCTTTAAATACTAACTCGAAATAATCTCGATCATAGGAACATCGAGATTACAGGACAGACCGGTGTGCTATATGCCCAACCATATGATGGAGGTAGCTGGTCTCATAGCTGCTTGTGTGGGGCCACTAAGGATATAGTGTAGATTCTCATTAAAGAATGAGTTAGCTAATTAATCAACTTACGGAATGTTGGATGATTAATGATACCTGATGTCAGATAGTGATTTCATAGTCTCAATTGTATGTCTATTCCTTAGACTTGAGACACCAATGATGCTTTGTTTGAGTATTCCATTATTTAATATCACACGTATGGGTTTGGAAGTTTCAAATCTAGTATAGTCGATTATCGGGAGTGGTAGTCAATCTTACGAAAGCAATTAAGTATCAATAGAGGATCATCCACTCTCGGTATCATGAGAGAAATATCCTGTATATTCTCACTTAGGTAAATCCCTAGCTAGGTCATTCAGATTGAGAGAAAAAAGTTCTTAGAAAGAATCTAATTAGAGTGAGACTTGGATGGATTCCATATGAGGCCTGATAGTACCATGCTTGATATTAGGTGTTTGGGATATTAGATAGATCAGGGACTATAGATACATGATAATTGTGGACAGATTGGTCCAATGGATTAAATCCCCTTGTACTATCTGGGGACTATGGCATAGTAGCCTAATATGTCCATAGCCGATAAGTTGAGAATTGTCATCAGATAACAATTCATTGAGTTAGAAGAAGTTCTGACAGATGTAACTCACGACTAACTTGGTATTAAGCATAGAGAGTTACACACATATGGTATATATTGCATGAGTAGAAGTTCAGATTTGAGATATTCATGAAGCCCCTATTTTATTGGATATTTGGATCCTTTGGATAAGATCTAATAAGAGTTAATAAGAGATTATTGGATATTGATCTACTAATATAAGAGGCTTGAGTAATTGGATACAGATCCAATATCCAATAAAATAGGATACATTAGGGTTAAGTTTCCATGAACATCTATCAATTGGAAGGGACCATTAAGATCATCGGTTACACTCCTCTTGGCTGCTCCTCTTATTCTCCTCCCTCTCCTCTCCTCAGGCTATAGCCCCTATTTAGGATATATGGACAGTAAGAAGGGCTAGCCCCTTCTTGAAGATAATGTAGTCTTATGGTTTGCGTGGAGAGGAAGATCATGCTGCGATTTAAGGAGCGTCATTACCCTATCTGCCATGTGGATCAATGATAGAGAGGAGAACAACTAAGCTCCTTCATCCTCTATTTAGTTTTGTGATTTCTTGCACACCAATCTTTGCATGGTGATCATATCTTTTTCTTTGCAAAATATGGTTTTTATTTTTTTTGCTATGCATGTCATGCTATATTGAGATTTCCTAATAGTGGTATCAGAGCCAGGTTCTCATTCGATGATTGGTTTTGAAATATATGGGTTGATGTATCACATATATTATTTTATGCATTATTGCTGTGATTTTTTATCATAGTTTTTAGATCTGGGCAACACCCTTTTTCACCATTGAGAGGTGTTATAGAGAGATCTTTAGATGTTAAAGTTGTTAATCCAAAAGTAGGAGAAAGGGGCAACAACTGTTGATGCCGTGAGGATTGACCAAAGGCTACTTGCAACCTTAGCCAAGAGCCCTAGATATGGCTCTCGGCCTAGCCACTTGCTACAAACTGAAAGCAGCCATGCTGCTCTTGACGAAGCCATGAATCCCCATATAGCCAAGGAGTCCTAGTCGCATGGAGACCCTTGGTGGCTAGGGTTTCTTAGCCGTAGGTGGTAACCCTATGGCCAAGGATTCCTGGTCATAGGGGGTAGGTTGGCAGCCAAGACTCCTAGCTACAAGAGACACTTGGGGACCAGGGTTTCCTAGCAGCCAAGGCTGCCTTATGGCCAAGGACTCCTAGCCGCTAGGGTATCCGTAGCGGCTAGGGTTTCCTGACTACATAGGGCTCCCAAAAATATTACATACAATTAACTAAATAATTTAATTAATTATTATTATTATCTAATAGTCCTACATGATGATGTATATATATGATGTATGATATATACGGATGATCATGAATCATATGATGTGATGTATGTGTATATGATTATGATTATTATTATTGGGGCCTGCAAGCCTCCAAATTTTCTCATTTATTATCAGGCTTGTGTTCCTATGATTATGTTGTAATTAGACGAGGAACTGGGAGTGTGGAGGTGCCAACAGGACTTACGAGGTTGAGACTGATGATCGCTGTGCATAGAGATACATCGATACACACATAGATGGTGATGTAAGTGATTAGGCCCATTGGCTCAGGTCTGATCATATTAGGCTATGGTCCATGATCGTCTAGTCTGATTGCTTATATGTGATGTGTGATTGCTTAGACACCTACTAGATATATATATATATATATATATATATATATATATATATATATATATATATATATATATATTTGTATGTGATGCAGATATATATTAAATATGTGTGTGACATGTCATATTATGAGGCAAAATCAAAACCCCCTCCTACAATAATATTAAGTCGATAAGTATGAGGTAATTAGATTGACTACATGGCCTTCCATCGTTAAAAGAAAAAAATTGAATCTCGACATAGGTTGAGTGGATCGAGTCCCTCGAGGCTTACTTATATTGTGATTCGAGATATTGCCTATGATAAAAAGATGTTATTGATAACTTGAGGACATGATATACTTGGACGTGTCCCTTAAGGGCATATCATCGAATCAAACTCATCTTATAATGATAGTGATGACTTAGCCGAATATTATGGTTAGTTGAGTCTCTCAAAGTCATGATGGTTCAGAGGCCGAATAGGATGAGAATTATAAGGAGTTGTGATTAGTAAGAGTTGCCTATCTTTTTATGCTTAGTGTGATTAGTCAAGTCTCTTGAGGTTATATTAAGATGTCGATTAGATCTTGATCATCACTAAAAATCTATCGGAGATTTTCATTTCATACGCTAGAGGGTGTTACATAGTTCACCAAAAAAATAGTGGGAGTAGCTTAAGATAGAAGTCCATGTCTTGATTATTTACTTTTTTACAAAATCTGCATGTTATTTATTTATGCTACATCTTTGTTTGTCAACAACATATGGCTTGCAAATCTCTTGTGTGACATACTTGATGCTAATCGTCTCACTAGTCCAAACTACATGGATTGGTTTCGTAACCTGAGAATCATTCTTATAGCAGAGAAAATTGCATATGACCTTGACACGATAATGTTTGTGTTAGAGGAAGGGGCAAGTGAGGTTAGATCGTTAGCTACATGAAGTATATAGATGATACCACTCTTGCTAAATACTATATATTGGCCTCTATAAATCTTGAGCTGCAGAGGCAGCATGAAAACATAGATATCAATTCTATCCTTTTTTATCTTTGCCACCTATTTGAGGAATAGCAAAAAACTCAGTGATATGAGATATCCAAAAGTCTCTTCCATGCTAGGATAACTGAGGGGACATCAGTTTCAAAACCATTTCCTTAGGATGATTGAATGGACTGAGAAACTCATAGGTCTATGAATGGTCCTAGAGGATAACCTGTGTGTTGACCTTGTACTTGAGTCTCTCCCAGACTTCTTTTCATAATTCATCATGAATTTTAATATGAATCGGCTTGAAGTGACTCTATAAGCTACTCAGTATGTTGAGGGAGGCTAAGAGCACTATTAAGAAAGAGAAGTTGATTCTCTACATTGGTGAGATCAAAAAGAAAAGGAAGGCGGGGAAGTCCCTTAATAAGGGCAAGGGCAAGGGCAAGGGCAAATCAGGTAAGGCAAAGGTTGATAAAAAAGATCCAAAAAGGATAAATGCTAGTACTTCTACTACAGCAAAGATGGACATTAGAAAAGGAACCATAAAGAGTACCTTACAGAGAAGGTGAAACAAAAGCTTGGAGAAGCTTTAGGTACATTCATGACCAGTCTCCATTTGCAAGATTCTTATGATAACACATGAGTATTGGATATCGGTAGTGTTTATCACATCTATAATTTATTACAGATTCTGGCAAGACCTATGAGATTAGCGAGAGATGATATGGACCTTAAGATGGGCAATGGAGTAAGAGTTGCTATAGTGGCTGTTGGCGAGTTCATCCTACATCTGTTTAGTGGAGCTATTATTGCATTAGATGCATGTTATTTCATTTCTTCTATTATCAAAAATATTATTTCGATTTCATGTTTGATAATTAGTAGAAATAAATTAGTTTTTAAGAATAATAGTTATTCATTAATTATAGATGATAAGATCATCACTAGAGGAACATTGCATAATAGTTTAATTGTGCAGACTTTGCTCCACATATCATGAATGTAAATATACCTATGAGGAAATGAGATAAGATAAACAATACATACCTATGACATGTAGGCTATGTCACATCCGCGAGGGAAGAATTTAAAATTTGTTGAAGGATTGATACTTAAATCTATTCGACTATGAGTTATATATAATTTGCAAACCTTGACTTCATGGAAAGATGACTAATTCTCTACTTAGTGGAATTGTGTTAGGAAACCTAAATATAAGCATCACATTCATAGTAGAAAATAAAAACAAAATTGATTTATCACATGTATCATATCGTCATGCGATAATTAGTGCGTGAAAAACTATAAAGTCAAAAAATTGACATGTCATGTGTTTGATATATTACTTAGGGAGATCGTATATCTCTAAAAAACTAGATCCAAAGGAGACAATGAAAGAGGTCAGATGTCCTCCTTTATAGCAGTATCCACATGATGGATGTGGCAACAATGCTCCTCAAATTGCTACGGGATCTCTCTCTCTACGTGTAGTACACAAGAGTTGATGGCCAAGGAGGAGAGGAGGCTGAGGATAATAGGAGGGGTGGCTACTAGAAGCTCTAGCTTATGAACCCTTTAGCCACCTCCTATTTATGAAGGTCCTTGTCAACTTAACCCTAATGGATTCTGTACTATTGGGTATTGGATCTCTATCCAACTATGAACTCTCTTAGATTAGTCGATCTCTATCTAGTAATATCTTATTAGCTCTTATTGGATCTTATCCTTATGATCCAACAATAAAGGGGCTTATTGGATACTCAACAAAATAGGGACTCCACGAATATCTCATATTCAAACTCTATTTGTTGCAATTTCTACCTTATGTGTGTGACCCTTTAGGCCTAATACCGAACTAGACATGGCTTATACTTATCAGGACACCTTCTAGCTTAGTAAATTATTATCTTATAATAATTCACTAAACTCAGCGACTATAGACGTACTAGGCTACTATGCAATAGTCCCCAGATGGTTTAAGGGGATCTTATTCATTGGACCTATCTATCCTAAGTTACCATATATCAATAGTCCCTCATCCATTTAATATTCCAAAGATCATATATTGGACATAGTATTATCAGGCCTCTTACAAAATCTATCAGAGTTTTGCTCTAATCAGATTCTCTCGGAGAACTCTCTCAATCTAAATGACATTGGCTAGGGATTTGCCAAGAAAATATATATGGGATATTCCTCTTGTGATACCAAGAGTGGACGATTCTATATTGACACTCAATTGTTTTCGTAAGATTGGCTACCAATCCCGATAACCAGTTATACTAGATCTGAAACTTTTAGACCTATAAGTTCGACATCAAAGAAATGAGTACTCAAAAAAATATCTTTGGTGTCTCAAGTCCAAGTGTCAAAAAATCTATGATCGATATCTCATGTGTAATAAAAAACTAAAACAAAACCCAGATTCCCAAAGCTGAGCATTTGGCCATTGTGTGATGATTGGTGTGCAAAAAATCCATAAAACCCAAAAACTACATGAATTATGAGGATATATTACCTAGGGAGATCGTATATACCTGAAAATTTTTTGATCCGATAGAGAAGACAAAGAAGCACTTGTATGCTCCTCTTTAGCGATAATGCCTCTCTAGCGGTAATCCACATGACAAATGCGATAATGAGGCTTCTCAGCTACAAGATCAGCCTCTCCACACTCTCAGGCTAAGGGGAAGGAGAAAAACACTAAGGAGAAATAAGATGCAGCTTCTCTAGCTCTCTCTTTGGCTCTAGCCTATGAACCAAGAAGTGCCTCATATTTATAGAGGTAAATGAGCATATTTATGAATGGATTCCATTTACATTGGGAATTGGATCTCTATCTAATTACCAAATTATTAAGACCCTAGCTACGATGGGTCCTAAAGTTTATTGAGTCACGAATATAATAAACCCTAATCTAACCATCATCTCCTATTAAAGAAGTGGTCGGTAGGGTTAGGGAAGAGTCCTCATGAAGAGGGGAGGGGGTCTTTTAGCTGCCCCCTCCTCTTAGGAGAGGCTGATTAGGGTTAGGAAAGGAGAGATCCATTTAACTAGGACTCTCTCTAGGGTTGAATAAGAGTGAAATTAGGAGTTGGAGACCCCCTATAGCCATTGAGCACATTAATGGTATGAGTCGGCTAGGGCTTAGGAGTTAGTAAAGAGATGGAGTCTATCAAGGATAGGAGTCCTAATAGGAGTTAAGGTTTTGAGTCTCTATATAAACTCATGTAACCACCACTATTTTATTATAAATAAGATCAATCTTTCTTCAGCTATTGTGCTGAATACCTTGGAGGAGGGAACCCCTATAGAGTTCTAAGAGGCCGATCCCCTATAGAGATCAAACCCTAAGCTTAGAATCCGTAAGGATTCTAACACTTGGTCTTAGAGCAGTGTTCCTTGGTGCTTCGCTGTCCTTTCACAGTGGCCCATCATCTTCATCCAACTGCCCAAGCAATTTTCACAATTGCTAAGATCGTTGCGAACTCCGCCGTCAACACCACTACCACATATCACCCCTTCAATCTCCACAAGAATTGCATCATGTTATAGTAATCTACCTTACTGCTACTGCAATTTATTTATCCTAAACCCAAAATCCCAAAAAATTAGTCCCCTATTATGCTGTACAAACTTGACATTATAAAGTTTCCATCTTTATGATGAAAGTTACATGGCAGATTTCAGTCGCATACTATTGCCCTATCTTTGATCTTGTTGTCATATCTTCTACATGTTTTTTACCATGGCTTTGGCACTTCTTATTAGCAGATTTCCTTTGGCTTCTGTGTAAAACTTCTTGATACAAACCACTGAACATTTATGTCCAAACTGCTGAATTTTAGACAAAAATCTATTGTAGTACCTTCTCATACTCTTTAGTCTTGTCGAACTTATTGCCACTATATTCCCTTATGAATTTTTTTGACGAGATTAGCTTTTCCTTACCAGTGAATTTCTATTAAGTTTTACTCGAATCCTTGTTACGAACTATTGGAAATTTTATGTTTATACTATTGAAATTTTTGACAAAAAATTCTGCCGCTTTACCTTTTATCGTTCTTCTTCTCGTAAACCACTAGATCCTACCGAAATTGCTACCACTAACCACATCATCTTTAAGGCACCCCTCTAGCCTTAAGATGCAACCGTTGTAGCCTATTTCCAAAATCTATAGCCAACCGAAATGCAGCCAAAACTACAACCCAAATAGTGGTCTACTATAGCCGTGACCCTCCATCATCGATCTTTATTTTCTGCTAGCACCAAATCTTTCACTAACCTCTGCCCTTAACCCATCAATAGAAGAAAGATCATAACATCTCAGATTTAGAGTTCGCAATGGCATTTGAAGATTTGATCGATGCCAAGTTGGAGGCATTCGAATCGCACATGGAGGGCAAGTTGCATGCTTTATTTACTTAATTCAGAATTAGCTAATCTCCAAGCTTGACAAAATTGCAGTAAGGTAAAAGTTAAGAGAGGCCTCCCTAGAAGGAAGAACAAGACACTGATTTGATGCAACCATGCATGAGGGTGGACTTCCCTCGATGGGAAGAGAGAAACCTGACGGGATGACTTTCTCCTACTTCCGTTATCATCAGACGTCAGAGGCTTCCATGGTGGATATCGCTACCATCCACCTCGAGAGATATGCAATACAATGGTATAATTGGCTTGAGCATACCCAAGGTATCCCGACGTGAAGATAATTTAAGAGTGGGCTGTTGATCCACTTTGGACCATTCGAGTATGAGAACATCGATAGTCAACTCACGAAGATCTAACAAACCTCCACAATCTAAGAATACTAGACCATGTTTAAAAGATTATCTAACAAAGCTCATAATTACTTTGAAAGTTAATTACTAGGGACATTCATCGAAGGACTAAAGCCAAAAATAAGATAAGTAAAAGTGTGACAACCATATACCTTGATGGTACCAATCTCCTTCGCCCGAATCCAAGAGGAGCGACTCACCAATGCTCCCTCCACCTTTCAAAGCCTCATGATAATGTTTTCCTAAGTTATCTTCATAAGTTCATACTGGTTTTATTCAACAACATCATTATTTACATCCATTCATTTGAAAGTAATCTTCACCACTTATGACTTGTTTTTAAGTTTCTTCAATAGAAGGTGGAGTATGTTGGAAACATCATCTCGGAGGAAGGCATAGCGATGGACCCTTCCAAGATTGAGGCAATGCAAAGATGGCCGACACCTAAGAATATAAAATTGTTACGCAGTTTCTTCGGATTGACGGGCTACTACTGCAAATTCAACAAGGGCAATGGAAAGATCAGTGCCCCCCTCACATCATTACTAAAAAAGGATACTTTTGAGTGTTGGACAAAACCTGTGCTGCCTGCAATGCTCTCAAGGTAGCCATGACGTCTACACCCATTCTAGCACTACCCGACAAAACTTCTATTATTGAAGCAGATGCATTGGGAGTTAGAATCAGCACCATCCTCATCAAGAAGGCCGACACCTCACCTACACCAGCAAGGTATTATCTCCTTGCCATCTAAAAGTATCCATCTACGATAAGGAGATGCTGACGATTGTGCATGCAGTGAAAAATGAAGACCTTACCTAATTGGCTGATGCTTTTAAATAAAGACTGACCACAAGAGCCTTAAATATTATATGGAGCAAAATATATCCTCCTCGGAGTAGCAAAAATGGGTAACAAAGCTTCTTAGATATGATTATGAAATAACTTACAAAAAGGGGAAAGAAAATATTGTTGCATATGTGCTCTCTTGACTACCCGAGCAAGCTGAATTTTCGACCATCTCTCTTCCGATCAGGGATTTCCTCAAAGACATTAGGAAGAAATGGCGAGATGATCTAGAGATTAGAGAGATTATAAAAAATATAGAGGATCCAAGCTCCATGGTACACTACAATTTGTGTTATAAGGGATGCATAATACTAGTGTCAAATTCTCCTTGCATACAGATCATCCTACAAGAGATGCATTCCACACCAGCGGCAGGGCATTCCAGATTCCGTCCAACTTATAAGAGAATCAAGCAAATTTTTATTAGAAAGGGATGAAGAATGCTATTATTGAATTTGTAGCTCAGTGTAACACATGCTAACGACATAAAAGCGAGATAGTGGCAAGCCCCAGAAAGCTGCAACCTCCACCCATATCGGACTCGGTGTGGACTGATATATTGATGGATTTCATCAAAAGACTACCCCCATCCTAAGGAAAAGGTACAATCTTCATTGTGAATGATCGTCTCATAAAGTATGCCCACTTTTGCACTATATGTAACCCTTACACCGCCACTAGCATTACTTGGATCTTCATGAAAAATATTATAAAATTACATGAGATGCTTAGATCTATTGTAAGTGATGGTGATAGAGTCTTCATCAGCAAATTTTGTACAAAATTATTTTATTGTAGGGCACCAAATTGAAGATGAGCATGACATATCATCCACAAACCGATGGTCAAACTAAAGTAGTGAACAGGTGCTTGGAGACATACCACAAATGCTTCACCAGTGATCGGTCGAAAGAGTGGACGAAGTGGCTTCCCTGGGCTGAGTGGCGGTATAACATGACTTATCATTCCTCGATAAAATATACTCCCTAAGAAGCCTTGTATGGCCAACCACCCCTTATAATCCCAAAATATATAATCGGCTCATCTAAAGTAGATCTGGTAGATAGGGAGCTCAAGGACAAAAAAATAATTTTAAAATTATTAAAGGATAATCTCTCAGTAGCCCAAGCAAGGATGAAGCAAAAACATGATATGCACAAAAGTGAAAGAGAGTTTTCAATGGGAGATTGTGTATTTATTCGGCTCCAGCCATATAAGCAGACATTCGTCCACACTAGAGCATCTATGAAACTCTCACCACATTTATTATGTTGGAAAACCTTAGTGAGAGCATCACAATGCAGCAGAAGATCAAAACAAAGCAGGTTTTTCATGTAGATCAAATCATCATGCAAAAGATTGGGTCACAAAAAAGCTACAAAAATCAAAAAGTCGCATCATATAAGATTGTTTTACATAGGGAGATCATATATCCCTATATGATCTAGATGGAGAGGATAAAAGAAGTCAAGCGTCTTCCTCTCTAGCAGTATCCATATGATAGATCTCTATAGCGAAACTCCTCCAATCAGATCTCGCAGCTCTTACGTAAAGGAGAGAGGAGAATAGGAGGGGATGGTCAAAGCTATATCCTATCAACTATGAGCCTCCCTTCCTATTTATAGAGAGCCACCAAAAACCCTAGGGGTCCTACCTTAGTAGGTATTGGATCTTCATCCAATTACCCACTAACCTTGCATTATTGGATCTCTATCCAATAATCTCCTTTGGCCTTTAATTAGGCCTTATACAAGGAGCCCATCAGTGCAGGGTCTCATCTAATGAGAATAGGGGCTAATTGGATCTTTATCAAATCCTCTATTCACTGAAGCATCACCATATATGTGTGACCCTCTAACCTAATACCGAGCTGACCATGAGTCGCTCCTATCAGAATTTCTTCTGATATAGTGAATTATTATCTCCATAATAATTCACTTGTCTGATCAACTATGGATATACTAGGCTATTGTGCCATAGTCCCAAATGATACAGGGAGATCAAATATATCAGACATGTCTATCCATAATTACTATGTATCTATATTGGATATTATACTGTCAGGCCATATATAAAATCTATCTTGAGTCTCGCTCTAATCAGATTCCCCCGGAGAACTCCTCTCTCAATCCGAACAACCTTGGCTAGGGATTTATCTGAATAAGTACATATGAGATATTCCTCTCGTGATACCAAGAGTAGATGATCCTTTATTGTCACTCAATTATCTTTATAAGGTTAGCTACCAATCTCGATAACTGACTGTACTTGATTTAGAACTTTCCAAACCCGTAAGTCTAGCATCAAAGATGAGTACTCAAACAAAGATATCTCAAGTCTAAGGACTAGATACACAACTAGGATTACGAAATCACAGTCTAACGTTAGGTATCATTAACTATATAGTATTTTATAAGCGGATCAATCAGTAAACTTATTCTCCAAAGAGCACATGTACTGTATCCTTAGTGTCTCCACACAAGTGGCTACGAGACTAGCCGCCTCCATCATATGGATAGGTATACAGTACACTGATCTATTCGATTGTCTCGATGTCCCTCTTAAGCAACCTATGACTGGGATTATTTAGGATCTATGTTTAAAGGTGAATCAGTCTCATTATCATGTTCTCGTCATGATCTGATTCTCATTGCATAGAACCAAAACATTACAATATATATATTTAAGAGATAATATAATATGAGAATATGTTAATAAATAATGATATAAAAGACTATGCAGCGTGTCATACGTGCCATCACTCATATGATTGACTTGTGGGGCACCTATAACCAACCTCGTGGTTTGAGATCTTACCTACTACATGAGATGTCGCCAGTGAACTAAGGACATGGTATTGCTTGGTCAAGTCTCTCGAGAGCATATCATTGAATCAAACTCATCTTGTAATGATAGTGATGACTTAACCGGATATCATGGTTGTTCGAGTCTTTCGAGACCATGGTAGTTCGGAAGTCGAAAAGGACAAGAATCACAAGGAGTTATGATTAACAATAGTTGCCTACCTTTTGGGCTTAGTATGATTGGTCGAGTCCCTCGAGATCACACTAAGATATTGATTGGTCGACTTCCATTTCACGTGCTGAGGGTGTTATGTGTCTCGCTAGAAAATAGTGGGAGCATGTCAAGATAGAAGTCAATATCTTGATTATTTTATTTATAAAATCTGTATGTTATTTATTTATGCTACATCTCCTGTTTGTCATAAACATATCACTTACAGACTCCCTATATGGCATACTTGATGCCAATCGCCTCACTGGTCCAAACTTTGTTGATTGGCTCCATAATTTAAGAATAGTTCTCACAGCGGAGAAAATCACATATATCTAAGATATGATCATACCCCAGCTTGAGGAAGGAGCAGCTTAGGAAGAGTTTGCTCAATATACAAAGTATATAAATGATTCCACTCTTGCTTAGTATTATATGTTAACCTTTAGGACTCCAGAGTTACAGAGACAACATGAAAACATGGATGTTAGATCCATACTCCTATAACCTCGTAAATTTTTGAGGAATAGGGAATGACTCAACGATATGAGATATTCAAGAGTCTCTTCTATGCCAAGATGATTGAGGGGGCATCGGTTAATAACCATGTCCTAAATATGATAGAGTAATTGAGAAACTCACAGGTCTAGGAATGGTCCTAGATAATAACTTGTATGTTTATCTTATATTTCAGTTCTTACCAGATTCCTTTCCTTATTTTATTATGAATTTTAATATGAACAAGCTTGAGGTGACTCTCCTTGAGCTCCTCAGTATGTTGAGGGAAGCAAAGAGCACCATAAAGAAGGAGAAATCAGTTCTGTATATTGGTAAGACAAAAGAAAAAGGAAAGCTGGGAAGTCCCTTAAGAAGGGCAAGGCCAAGGGAAAATAGGGTAAGACAAAAGGTTGCCAAAAGAGACCCTGTAAAGGACTTCAATTCATCCATTCTGAGAAAAATAGGTATTGGAAAAGGAACTGTAAAGAGTATCTTGCAGAGAAGGTAAAATAGAAGCTTAGAGAAGTTTCAGATACATTTATGATTAGTCTCTATTTGTCACATTTTTATGATAACACATGGGTATTGGCCGGGAGTACTTATCATATTTGTAATTCATTACGGATCCTGATAAGGCATAGGAGACTGGCCAAAGGTGAGATGATCTCAAGATGGGCAATGAGGCAAGAGTTGTCGCTATGGCTGTCAGCGAGGTCATTTTGCATCTATTTGGTGGAGTTACTATTACATTAGATATATATTATTTTGTTTACTTTATAATAAAAAATGTTATTTCTATTTCATGTTTGACATTAAATGGTTATAAGTTAGTTTTTTAAACCAATAGTTGTTCAATTATAAATGATGATATGATCATCACTAGAGAGACATTGCATAATGGATTATTTATGCTAGACACTTCTCAACATATCATAAATATAAGCATGTTTAAGAGGAAAAGAGATGAGGTGAACAGTACATACCTATGATATTGTAGGCTAGGTCACATCCTTAAGGGAAACATTCAAAAGTTGTTAAAGGATGGATACCTAGATCCATTTAACTATGAGTAATATGTAACTTATGAGCCTTGCCTTCAGGGAAAAATAACCAACTCTCCATTTAGTGGAACTGAAGAGAGAGCCACTGAGTTATTGAAACTCATACATAGTGATATATATAGTCCTATATTGACTCAAGCTATATGTGGTTACTCATACTTCATTACATTCACCAATGATTTCTCAAGGTATATACATGTATACTTAATAAAGTACAAGTCCGAGGCATTTGAGAAATTTAGAAAATATAAGAATAAAGTAGAGAACCAAATTTGAAAGAGTATTAAGACTCTTCAAGGTCGAGGAGGATAATTCTTGAGTACAAAGCTCTCCCAGTTCCTTAAGGACCATGGGATACTATCTCAATGGACACCCCCTTATACACCTCAACTCAATAGTGTATCAAAAAGGAAGAATAACATGCTATAGATATGGTGTGGTCCATAATGAGTTTCGCCAACCTACCCATCTTATTCTAGGGATATGCCCTAGAGATGTAGCTTACCTTTTGAACAGAGTTCCATATAAATTAGCAGTGTCTACGCCATATGAGATATAGAAAGGGAAGAAGCTTGATCTTAAGGTTGTTAAGATTTGGGACTGTCCTGCCCTTGTTAAAAGACACAATCTCAATAAGATGGAATCAAGGACGAAAGGTGCAACTTCGTGGTATACCCCAAGGAGACTTGTGGGTATTACTTCTATCACCCTAAGGACCAAAAGATCTTTGTTGCCAAGAGAGTAGTGTTCCTTAAGAAGTAAAATATTCTTAGCAATGATAGTGGGAGGATGATAGAATTGAGCGAGGTTAGAGTACCTAGCTCGGGCACCATTTTGGAGATCGGATCTGTTTAGAACACTCAAGATGTTGATCCTCAGACCTATGAGGAGGCTATTATGAGTATAGACTCTGGGAAGTGGCAAGAAGCTATTAATTCTAAGATAGATTCCATGTACTCTAATAATGTTTGGAACCTTGTTGATGCACTTAAGGGTATTATACCCATTGACTGCAAATAAATCTTCAAGAAGAAGATCAGAGTAGATAGAAAGATTGAGACCTATAAAACAAGACTAATGGCTAAGGGGTATCATCAAAGATAAGGTGTTGACTATGACGAAACCCTTTCACCTGTAGCCATGCTTAGATCCATCATAATTCTTTTAGCTATTGCAACATACTCTGACTATAAGATCTAGCAGATGGATATGAAAATGACACTCCTCAATGACAATCTTGAAGAGGAGGTGTATATGATACAATAAGAGGGATTTATATCCAAAGAGAATCTAGATAAAGTGGGTAAGTTGCTCAAGTCTATATATGGATTGAAGCAAGTTTCCCGAAGTTGAAACATAAGATTTGATGAGGCGATCAGATCTTATGACTTAATTAAGAACGAAGATGAGCCTTGTGTGTACAGAAAGGTAAATAAGAGTGCTATCATCTTCTTGGTGCTATATGTGGATGACATCCTAATTATTGGGAATGATATAGGAATGCTCTCTATAAGTAAAATGTCACGGACAACAATGTAAATAAGGTGTTCGATGAAATGCTCGTGTTTGTCTGTGTCCTTTGGTTTAGGTACATATCTTGTCTGATGAGGAGGAGCTTCTGATGAGCTTAGCCCTAGTTTGATTTGCTTTATGGCCAAGTTTGGCTTGTAAATACGAGTGTATATTGTAAGCACTTGTGGAGACTTCAATTTATAATGGACCATTATCCTTTATGTGCAACCCCTCTGAGTTTGTAATGTCCATGGGTGTAATTTGTATTTGGTTTTATAAAGTGTTTGTTTGAGTAGTTGCTTGTGGATCTCGTGGGAATTGCTTCTTCTGGCCCGTTTTCTCTTTTGTAAGTCTAAGGGACTCTAGGAGATCTCGGGTAGGGCTGACCTTTGCGGAGGGATACACATGGGTGCCGTACAGCTTAGGCAAAATCAGCTAAGCCCATAATAATGTGGTATCAGAGCGGGATAAGTACATGTAGAAACACTTGTCATACAAACGTGGGGGACCTAACTGGACTGTGTGGAGGACAGCCAACACGTGCAACCATTTGAGGGAAAATGGATATTGAGATGTAGGGAAAGGAGTCGCTTAGAGGAGTGGGCATCTAGATTTGGCATTCAGAGGAATGACCACCAACCCCTTTGCGCGAGAGGCACCACGAGGACAAGCAAGCGAAGGAGAATGCATAGTGTATAAAGATTGGGATAGTTGAGTTCGAGCTATAGCTCGATGTTGGTAACCAAAACTTGACGATGCTCAAGGCAAAGTAGGGCGCTTGATGAAAGATGAGACCGTGCAAGGTGGGAGGTGTTGTGTAATGACTGAAAGAGTTATGCAAAGCTCATAGAGGTGAGGGAAATTGCTAACTCAAAGGATTCGAAACTCATGCAAGGGCTTATACATGGACGATGGAGTGTTCGTGGCCATCCTAAGGCATGGTCGGAACTCGGCGCCATGGAGCATCAAAACTTTCTCTTCGACATAGAAAGGATATGTCCGTAGGCAGCTGAAATGTGCAACAAGTTCAGCATGTTGCTAGACCTTGAAGGGTGCAGTGGAGACTATATTGGAGAAGGGTCATAATCTAACAAGTGCATTTGTGGGGGCAGAACAAGGCACAAGTTGTTCAGCAAGACGGAGTAGTCCAAAGAGGATGGTGGTCTCCAAAACTTTCAATGGGAAGTATGTAAAGAGAAAAGTTGCTCCAACATGACAGATTTCCAGGAGGGATAAGTCCTAGTTCTCTAGTGGAAGAATCATATGCAATAGACTGTACATGTTGAGGAAGAGTTCCTCAAGGCTATATCTCTACAAAGCTTAACGAACCGAGTGAGCGATGAAGAGTCATCGCATGATCTCGAATGAGGTAATGCATTAGTGGATGCATTTCGAGATCAAGTGGAGGAGCAATCCAAGGCAACATCATATAAGGCACACTTAGAGTCGATGCAGAAATCAAACTCAACAGAGGGCTAACCCATGGAATGGTGGGCGCGAGGGCCACTATCAACACAATGCAAATCGAGGAGCAGTGCGACTTGGGTGGAACTCGGTGAAGTATCCAAGCTGCATGAAGGGAGTCGACATAGAAGATGGAACATGGAGCGGAGGCACGGAGCTTTCCTTGGACAGAGGTCAAGGGCATGAACTCTTGTAGAGGCAAGAGTGGGATCATGTCATTCCATGAGTTCTTCATTCTGATGGGACAAACTTATTTTGCATGGTGCCAAAGATGAAGGGAGCTTCGAGGCATATGCAAGCTACCTCAGAGATGCATTTGATGGAGTAACTAAGGTGATTCAACTTGTAGAGGCAAAGTTGGGATCAGGAGACCTTAGCATGGGGCAAGAGGATGCAGAGGCGGGTACTCTTGAAGAATATACCCTAGTATTGTCATTCGAGTTGTCAGGAACAAGTGGTACATAGCAAGATTATGCTGGTAGGGGATAAAGGCCCAAGATCCAGACAATGGTGCACCAACTCTAGTGAAGTCATGGGACTTTAGGAGCTACTAGGCGACAGACTGTCCTAGAGCTATGCTTCGTCCAAGTGTGACCCAAGAGTGGGTGGACGAAGGTGAATTGCCAAGGGAGCGAACTAAAAATTGGAGATGGCAGAGGCCCTACGATGTGTTAGCAAAGGTCACACGTGGAGAAGTCAAAGTCCGAGTTTATCACACGAGAATCTGTATGCAATGGAGATGTCACCAGGAGGTGACATGGTGGAGTCGATCATGGTGGAACAGTTCGTGGTAATGCAATACAGGCAATCTTGTCCCGTGAGGGACAAGATCATATGGAGGTATGATCAAGAGCTACCGGGAGCTCCACTTTGGTGTACGACACAACAAGAAGAAGGGTTATGGATTCAAGGAGTGAATGTTGTAGTATCACAGAGGTGGGTCTTCCTGTGTGCATCGAAGCTGGCATTGGATAAAAGCCTTAGTCATCAGCATATGGGGGCTATATACCACCGAGGAAGAAGTCCAAGTGCAAGCACTAGTGAGTCCTATGAAGGGGGACATGATCATGTGAATGATCAGGAGCTGAGAGCTCCACTTCGGTGAATAATACAATGCCAAGAAGGGCTATGGATTTAAGGGGTGAATGCCATAGTACCGCAGAGGCGGGTCTTCCGTGTATATGCATCGAAGCTTGCATCAGATGAAAGTCTTGGTCATCAGCATATGGGAGCTGTATACAACTAAGGGAGAAGTCATATTGCAAGTACCAGTGAGTCCCATGGAGGGGACTTGATTATACAAAAGTATAATCAGAGCAGCTGGAGAGCTGGACTGCTTTAGTGCTCACATTCGCTTAAGGGAGCCCGATAAATTAGAGGACAAAGCCGAGGAAGCGAACGTCACTACCAAGGAAGCTAAGGAGAATAGAATCGACATGAGCCCTTGCAATAAGATGGCAGAGGCCATGCATGAGAGTTGTAGTTTGTCTTTCCATCGACCAAGGAGAACTACTAGGAGGACACAGTGGTGTCGAAGCAGGTGGTCGAAAGGGGCAAGGAAGCGACAACGAGTCCAACGGGGCTCAGCTACCCAAAAGAAAAGCATCAGTTTGAAAGGAGATGGACTCGGAGGAGCACCATAGTGTCACAGAGGCAAATCTACTGATCGCGAAGGAAGGGATGAAGATGCAAGATAACAGATATTAGTGCTATGGGCTTGGCAGCACCATGGTACCACAGATGCGGGAGTTCCGTGGACTCATCGATCCCTTACTCTCTTGGAGGGAGAGCATTGGTTATAAAAGGGGCCGAGGAGGTGGAGAATGCAAAGGCAAACTCCAAGTACCAAGATAAGGTGGAAGGCAAAGGCCAAGAAACTTCATAAGACTGATGTCAATGGGCTTCTCATCAAGATAGCCAAAATTGAGGGACTTCGGGTTGTTGCAGGAGTGCTCGACCAAAGAACGAAGCAGGCAGTACATAGTACTGTACCTTTCTACTCAGAGGAGTAGGTGGCAAAGATGATGGAGAAGATGGTATAATCCCAGAGGTGACCAGATTTATTAAAGACTTACTCCAAGTTGGGGGACTCTAAATTGGGGTAAACCTTTTGCTCTTTTCGGGCAAAACTTTTTGCATTCCAGAAGTTCAATGGCAGTGGGAAGGCGAATCACAATAGCTAACTCAACACAAGGAGTGCAAACACTTCAAGTGCTTCAGAAGTGTGAGCAAAGAGCGAGCGAATGTTAGTAACCTGCTCAATGCATGGAGTACAAACTTGAGGAGGCAGGCGAAATCGAGTAACCCTTGCCTTCTCAACTCGAGAGAATGGGCAAAATCGAGTACCCCAATTCTCTTAACTCAAGGAGATGAGCGAAGCCAAGTAACCTTAATTTCTCAACGACAAAGAGAATGAGTGACGTCAAGTATCCTAGTTCTCTTACTTATCCAGCAGGGGAGCTCTGCACAAGTTCAGTGACCCTTCAAAGAAAGCTTATGGAAGACAATAGTTATTAAATCCTCACCATTGGTGATCAGTACTACGGAGAGTAGATTTTTCACTTTATTTCCCAATTGACTAATCGAAAGCGGGAGTGATACGAACATACTTGGAAGTGATAACTACAGTGGAAGAAGGTTCAATGGGTAAACATTGTGGAGGGAGGACCTTAAAAACTTTAAAGTCTGCGAGGAGATGCCCGTTAAAGCTCCAATAAGCATCCACCCAGTTCAAGCAATATGAGTGTACTGTGATACTAGTGCATAATAAGGCAGGTCTTTTCCTTCATTAGAAGGATCCGCGAGAAGCAACAAGGATCAGCACAACTCAGCCAACCCTACACCAGATTCAATCATTGGTAACTGAAGCAGTATGGCGGATCAGAGTTTGACTACTCAACAACAGTGGCAGAGAGCGGTTGGGAGCCAAAGGGGCATGTTGCAGCCAAAGCAGAAGATTGAAGATTCAACAGAATGCGAGGAGATGCAGTGTCTATAGTGGCTTCGACGAGGACGTCGAAGGAATAAGTGGGGGAGAATGTCACGGACAATAATGTAAACAAGGTGTCAGATGAAATGCTCGTGTTTGTCCATGTCCTTTAGTTTAGGTACATATCTTGTACAGCAAGAAGCGGGCTTATAGTAGGCTTAGTAGCATAGTTTGATTTGCTTTATGAAAAAGTTTGGCTTGTAAATACGAGTGTGTCTTTTAAGCACTTGTGGGGACTTTAGTCTATAATGGATCATTATCCTTTGTATACAACCTCTTTAAGTTTATAATGTCCATGGGTGTAATTTGTATTTGGCTTTATAAAGTCTTTGCTTGAGCAGTTGCTTGTGGATCCCATGGGAATTGCTTCTTCTGGCCCATTTTCTCTTTTGTAAGTGTAAGGGACTCTAGGAGATCTCGGGGAGGGTTGACCTTTACGGACGGACATGCATGTGGCCATATGGCTTAGGCAAAATTAGCTAAGCCCGTGACAATAAGTAAAAACCTAGCTATCTAGATACTTCTCTATGAAGTACTTAGGGGAAGCATCCTATATTTTGGGGATCCGGATCTATAGAGATAGATCCAAGAGGATGCTTGACTTATTATCCTAGTCTAGGTACATAAACTCGATTGTCAAAAGGTTTGGCTTATCACAGCTTACATTCTAAACAGAGTTTCATCAAAGTCAGTAGTATCTACACATATGAGATATGGAAAGGAAAGAAGCCTGATCTTAAGATAGTTAAGATTTGGGGTTGTCTTGTTCACATTATAAGAAACAACCCCAACAAGTTGGAATCAAGGATGGAACTATGCACATTCATGAGATACCCTAAGGAGACTTTAAGATATTATTTCTATCATCCTGAGGACCGAAATGTCTTTGTTTTCAAGATAGCTGTGTTCTTTGAGATGGAACACATTCTTAGTTAAAACAGTGGGAGTGAGATAGAGTTGAGTGAGGTTAGAGAACCTAGTTCAAGCACCATTCCAGAGCCCGAGTCTGTTCAGGTACCTAGCAACAAGTTCTAACTTTATATAGGTCTACCAGTATCTTACCCTCTTGAAAGATATGTGGGACATATCAGTGGAGAGGATTCTTAGGATGTTGATCCTCAGACCTATGATAAGGCTATTATGAGTATAGACTCCAGGAAGTGGCAAGAAACCATAAATTCTGAGATAGATTTAATGTACTCTAATAAGGTTTGGAACCTTATGGATGCACCTGAGGGTATTGTATCCATCGATTGCAAATGGATCTTCAAGAAGAAGATCGGTATAGATAGAAAGGTGGAGACCTATAAGGCCAGATTGGTAGCTAAAGGATATCGTCAAAAGCAAGGAGTTGACTATGATAAAACCTTTTCACTTGTAGCCATGTTTAAATTCATCAGAATTCTTTTGGCTATTGCAACATAATATAACTATGAGATTTGGCAGATGGATGTGAAAATGACATTCCTTAATTACAACATTAACAAGGAGGTGTATATGATACAGCTAAAGGGATTCATATCCAAAGAGAGTCCAAATAAAGTGTGTAGGTTGCTCGAGTCCATATATAGATTGAAGCAAGCTTCTCGAAGTTGGAACATAAGATTTGATGAGGTGATCAGATATTATGACTTCGTTAAGAACAAAGATAAGCCTTGTATATATAGGAAGGTAAATGAGAGTGTTATCACCTTCTTAGTGTTATATGTGGATGACAACCTAATAATTGGGAATGATATAGGAATATTTTCCATGATTAAAGCTTGGCTATCTAGACACTTCTCCATGAAGGATTTAGGGAAAACATCCTATATATTGGGGATTCAGATCTATAAAGATATATCCAATAGGATGCTTGGCTTGTCCTAGTCTAAGTATATAGACATCATGGTCAAAAGGTTTGACATGAAAAATTCGAAGACAGTTCTCATACCAATGAGATATGAAATATTACTTTCCACAAGTATGTCCCCAGAAACTCATGAAAAAAGTGCAAACATGGATAGGATACCTTATGCTTCTGCAATAGGGTGTATCATGTTATACTATATTATGTACCAGGCCTAATATAGTGTATACTCTGAGTGTCACGAGCAGGTATCAAGCAGATCTAGGCTTGGAGCACTGGAAAGCATTAAAGTGTATCCTTAAGTACTTAAGAAGGATTAAAGATCTTTTACTAGTATATGGAGGAGGTAGACTTTAAGTTAAAAGTTACACAGACTCGAGTTTCCAATATGATGTTGATGATAGCAAGTCAAATTCAGGGTATGTGTTTACCTTGAATGGAGTAGCAGTAAACTAGAAGAGATCTAAGCAAGATACTACCGTTGACTCGACCATAGCGATAGAGTATATTGCTGCAGCTAAAGTAGTAATCTCAAGAAATTTATCATAGATCTAGGAGTCGTACCAACTAGCGAGGAGCCAATCTCAATATATTGTGACAATAACGGGGTGATCGCTTAAGTAAAAGAACTTAAGTCTCATCAGAAGTCTAAGCATATTCTGAGGAGGTTCCATCTATTTAGAGAGATCATGGCCCGTGGAGATATAGTAGTGGAAAGAGTTTCATCCCAAGATAACATTATAGATCCATTGACTAAGCCATTACCTTAGATTATTTTTTAGCATCACAAGGGTCTAGTGAGGATCAAACATATAGGTGACTGGCTTTAGGTCAAGTAGGAGATTGCTAGTTATAAGTGTTAGGATCAATTGACACTAAGAGGGGAGGGTGAATTAGTGCAAGTTCTGAAATCTCTATTTAAAGAAAACTTATTATTCAAATAAAATTAAGATTAGAAGTATTTCTCAAAATTTTAAATACATGAGCGATTCAAACTAAAGATAAAGAAACTTTGATTTGGCTATTGAATGCTGAAAATAAATAGGAGAGTAACACTCACAATTTGTAGTGGTTCAGACGCAATCTTGGCATATGTCTACTTCCCAAGTCCTCTTCATCGAGGCCCACTGATATCTACTACTGATCGTTTATGGGTGAAGACCAAACCCTTACAGGCTTTTCAACTCATAAGGGAGACTTCTGATAAGAATTACAACTCTTGACTTACTCTCTTGTCCCTTTTCTTTTTCTTGCACACTTTTAGCATTCTTTTTTATAGATTTTTTGCCTAATGACTTATGTGAATGCTAGTACTAATTGTAAGAAAATTTAGGATATTTATAGATCCCAATTAGCTTCAGAAATAGAGCCAAAATTCAAATATATCCGAAAAATCTAAGTACGAGCGGTACAACCATCGGTGGTACAACTACCAAAAGCTACCTAGAAAACTAAGTGATATCAGTACAACCAGCGATTTTGGGCATGAATACTGTCAGGCCTCATATAAAATCTTTCTGAGTCTCACTCTAATCAGATTCTCCCAGAGAACTCCTTCTCTCTCAATATGAACAACCCTGGCTAGGGATTTTGTTTGAACGAGCATACACGGGATATTCCTCTCATAATACCAGGAGTGGATATTTATTAATACTAAATTAATTCTTTTGGTTGGCTACTAATCTCGATAATCGGTTGTACCAGATTTGGACCTTTCCAAACCTATAAGTCCAATGTCAAATAAATGAGTACTCATATAAGGCATCCTTAGTGTCTCAAGTTTAAGGACCAAATACACAACTGAGACTAAATTACTGTCCAGTATTAGGTATAATTATCCATCCAATGTTCCATAAATGGATCAATCAGTGAACTCATTCATTAATGAGCACCTGCACTATATCTCTAGTGTCCCCACATAAGCAGTTCTGTGACCGGCCATCTCTATCATATAAACGTGTATGCAATACACCAGTCTATCTGATTATCTCAATGCCCCTCTCGAGTAACCTATGACCATGATGATTTAGGATCTATTTTTAAAGGTGAATCGGTCTCATTATCATGATCTCATCATGATCTAATTCTCATTGCAAAAATCTAGGGTGTCATAGACAACAATGTAAATAAGGTGTTTGATGAAATGCTCATATTCATCTGTGTCCTTTGGTTTGTGTACATACCTTATACAACAAGAAGCGGGCTTGCAGTAAGCTTAGCAGCTCTAGTTTGGTTTACTTTGTGGCCAATTTTGGCATATAAATACGAGTATATCTTGTAAATACTTATAAGGACCTCGGTCTATAATGGATCATTATCCTTTGTGTGCAACCTCTCTTAGTTTGTATTGTCCATGGGTATAATTTGTATCTGGCTTTATAAAGTGTTCGCTTGAGCAGTTGCTTGTGGATCCCGATGGAATTGCTTCTTCTGGCCCGTTTTCTCTTTTGTAAGTCTAAGGGACCTTAAGAGATCTCGGGGAAAGCTGACATTTATGGACGAACACATATAGGTGCCGCATGGCTTAGGCAAATTCAGCTAAGCCCATGATAGTGTGGTATCAAAGCGGGACAAGCATACACAAAAATGCTTCCATACAAACGTAGGGGACCTAGCTGTGCTGTGTGGAGGACAGCCAGCATGCATAATCGTTTAGGGTAAACGAACATTGAGGTATAGGGAAAGAAGTCGCTCAGAGGAGCGGGCATCCAGGTTTGGTATTCAGAGGACTGGCCAACCCCTTTGCGTGAGAGGTACCACAAGGATAAGCAAGCGAAGAAGAATGCGTAGTGCACAAAGATTGGGATGGTTGAGTTCAAGCTACGACTCGACATTGGCAACCAAACTTCATGGTGCTCAAGGCAAGTGAGGCGCTTGGTGAAAGATGAGACAGTGCAAAGTAGGAGGTGTTGTGTAATGACTGAAAGAGTTATGTAAAGCTCATAAAGGTGAGGGAAATTGCTAACTCGATGGATTTGATGCTCATACAAGGCTTGTATATGGACGATGGAGTGTTCATGGCCATCCCAAGGCATGATCGAAACTCGGCGCCATAGAGCATCAGAACTTTCTCTTCGACATGGAAAGGACACGTCCGTAGGCAATTAAAATGTGTAATAAGTTCAGCATATTACAAGATCTTGAAGGGTGTAGTGGAGACTGTATTGATGAAGGGTTACAATCTAGCAAGTGCATTTACGGGGGCCGAACATTCCACAAGTTGTTTAGCAAGACGGAATGGTCCAAAGGGGATGGTGGTCTACGAAGCTTCCAGTGGGAGGAATGCTAGATGAAAATTGCTCCAACAGGATGGATATCTAAGAGGGATAAGTCCTAGTTCTCTAGAGGGAGAATCATGTGCAACATACCGTATATATTGAGGAAGAGTTCTTCAAGGCAATATCTCCACAAAGCTCAATAAACCAAGCGAGTGATGAGGAGTCATCACATGACCTTGAATGAGGTAATACATTGGTGGAAGCATTTCGAGATCAAGTGGGGGAGCAATCCAAGGCAACATTATATGAAGGTACACTTAGAGTCGATACAGAAATCGAACTTAACGGAGGGCTGACCCGTGGAATGGTGGACGCGAGGGCCACTATCAACTCAAAGCAAATCGAGGATGAGTGACTTGGGTGGAACTTAGTGAAGTATCCAAGCCGTATGAAGGGAGTCAACATAGAAGACAAAACATGGAGCGGAGGCACAAAGCTTTCCTTGGACAGAGGTCAAGGGCATGAACTCTTATAGAGGTAAGAGTGGGATCATGTCGTTCTATGGGTTCTTTATTCTGATGGGGTGAACTTATCTTTCATGGTGCCAAAGACAAAGGGAGCTCTAACGCATATGCAAGTTACCTCAGAGATGCATTTGATAGAGTAACTAACGTGATTTAACTTACAGAGACAAAGTTAGGATCAGGATACCTTACCACGGGGCAAGAGGACGTAGAGGTGGGTACTCTTGAAGAATATATCATAGTGTTGTCATTCGAGTTATCAGGAACAAGTGGTGCATAGCAGAGATTGTTCTGGTAGGGGATAGAGGCCCAGGATCCAAACAATGGTGCACTAATTCTAGTGAAGTTAAGGGACTTCAAGAGCTACTAGGCAACAGACTATCCTAAAGTTATGCTTCATTCAGGTGTAACCCAAGAATTAGTGGGCGAAGGTGAATTGCCAAGGGAGTGAACCAAATATCAGAGATGGCAGAGGACCTATGATGTGTTGGTAGAGGCCACACATGGAGAAGTCATAGTCCGAGTTCATCACAAGAGAATCTGTATGCAATAGAGATGTCACCAGGAGGTGACATGGTGCAGCGGATCATGGTGAAATAGTTCGTGGTAATACAACACATGTGGGCGTGTCCCGTGAGGGACAGGATCATTCGGAGGTATGATTAGGAGTTACTAGGAGCTCCACTGTGGTGTACGACATAGCAAGAAGAAGGGCTATGGATTCAAGGAGTAAATGTTGTGGTACCACAGAGGCGGGTCTTCGTGTGTGTATTGGAGCTTGTATTGGAAGAAAGCCTTAGTTATCAACATATGGGGACTGTATACCACCGGGGAAGAAGTCTAAGTGCAAGTACCAGTGAGTCCCATGGAGGGGGACGTGATCATTTGAATGATTAGGAGCTGCTGGGAGCTCCACTTCAGTGAATAATGTAACAGCAAAAGGGGCTGTGGATTCAAGGGGTGAATGCCATGGTACCGCATAGGCGGGTCTTCCGTGCATGCGCATCGAAGCTTGCATCAGATGAAAGCCTTGATCATCAGCATATTGGGGTTGTGTACCACTAAGGGAGAAGTCAGATTACAAGTACCAGTGAGTCCTATGGAGCGGACTTGATTATACAAAGGTATGATCAAAGCGGCTAGAGAATTGGACTGCTTCAGTTCTCACATTCGCTTAAGGGAGCCCGACAAGTCAAAGGACAAAGCCGAGTAAGTGAACGTTGCTACCAAGGAAGCTAAGGAGAATAGAATCAGCACGAGCCTTGCAACAAGATGGCAGAGGCCATGTATGAGAGTTGCAGTCTATCTTTCCATTAACCAAGGAGAACTGCTAGGAGGACACAGTGGTGTTGAAGCCAGTGGTTGAAAGGGGTAAGGAAGCGATGACGAGTCCAGTGGGGCTCAGCTACCCAAAAGCAAAGCGTTGGTTAGAAAGGAGGTGGACTCGGAGGAGCACCACAGTACCGCAGAGGCGGATCTACCGATCGTGAAGGGATACAGATGCAAGGCAATACATATAGGGCTATGGGCTTGGCAGCAGCATAGTACCATAGAGGTGGGACTTCCATGGAGTCATCGATCCCTTGCTTACATGGAGGGAGAGCATTGGTTGTAAAAGGGCCCGAGGAGGTGGAGAATGCAAAGGTAAACTCTAAGTACTAAGATGGGGTGGTAGGGCAGAGGCCAAGGAACTTCATAAGACCAGTGTCGATGGGCTTCTCATGAAGATAGCCGAAAGTGAGGGACTTTGAGTTGATGCAGGGGTGCTTGACCAAGGAACAAAGTAGGCAGTATGTAGTATTATACCTTTTCTACTCAGAGGAGTAGATGGCAAAGGTGATGGAGAAGATGATATAATCCCAAAGGCGACCAGATCTATTAAAGACTTACTTCAAATTGGGGGACTCCAAGTTGAGGTAAACTTTTTGCTCTTTTCGGGCAACACTTCTTGTATTCCATAAGTTTAATAGTAGTGGGAAGGTGAATCACAGTAGCTAACTCAACGCAAGGAGTGCAAACACTTCGAGTGCTTCAGAAGTGTGAGCAAAGAGCGAGCGAATGTTAGTAACTAGCTCAATGCATAAAATATAAACTCGAGGAGGTAGGCGAAATTGAGTAACCTTTGCCTTCTCAACTCAAGAAAATGGGCAAAACTGAGTACCCCAATTCTCTTAATTCGAGGAGGTGAGCGAAGCCAAGTAACCTTGCCTTCTCAACTACTAAGAGAATAGGTAAAGTCGAGTATCCCAGTTCTCTTACTTATCTAGCAGAGGAGCCTTGCATAAGTTCAGTGACCCTTCAAAGAAAGCTTATGAAAGATAATAGTTGTCAAATCCTCACCATTGGTGATCAGTACTGCTGAGAGTAGATTGTCCGCTTCATTTTTCAATTGAATGTTAATTGAAAGTAGGATTGATGCGAACCTACTTGGAAGTGACAACTAAACATGGAAGAAGGATCAATGGGCAAACATTATAAAGGAAGGACCTCAAAAACCTTAAAGTCTACGAGGCGATGCTTGTCAAAATTCCAACAAGCATCCATCCAATTCAAGCAACACGAGTATACTGCGATACTAGCACATAATAAAGCAGGTCTTTTCCCTTCATTAGAAGGATCTACGAGAACCAATAAGGATCAGCACAACTCAACCAACCCCACACCAGATTCAGTCATTGGTGAGTTGAAGTAGCATGGTGGATTAGAGTTCGCCTACTCAACAACAGTGGTAGAGAGCAGCTTGAAGCACAGGGACATGTTGCAACCAAAGCAAAAGATTAAAGATTCAGCAAAATGTAAGAAGATACAACATCTATAGTGGCTTCAATGAGGACGTTGAAGGAATAAGTGGGGGAGAATGTCACAGACAATAATGTAAATAAAGTGTTCGATGAAATGCTCATGTTTGTCCGTATCCTTCGATTTGTGTACATACCTTGTACAGCAAGAAGCGGGCTTGCAGTAGGCTTAGCAGCCCTAGTTTGGTTTGCTTTGTGTTTAATTTTGGCTTGTAAATACAAGTGTGTCTTGTAAGCACTTGTGAGGACCTCAATCTGTAATGGACTATTATCCTTTGTGTGCAACCTCTTTGAGTTTGTATTGTCCATTGGTGTAATTTGTATTTGGCTTTATAAAGTGTTTGCTTGAATAGTTGCTTATAGATCCTGATAAAATTGTTTCTTATGACCCGTTTTCTCTTTTATAAGTCTAAGGGACCTTAGGAGATCTCAGGGAAGGCTGACATTTGCGAACAGATACGCATAGGTGCCGCACGGCTTAGGCAAATTCAGCTAAGCCTGTGACAAGGGACACCATAATATACATCCAAAAATATATAATGTTAGAAAATACCAATAATGATAAGCAAAGAGATTATTGCAGTGTATTACAGGTGCCTAATTGAGACTACAAAATTGTTGTCTAACGTCATGTATCATTAACCACCCAATATTCTGTAAGCGAATCAATTAATGAACTTATTCTCCAATGAACACCTGTACTGTACCCATAGTATTCCCACATGAGCGGTTATAATACCAGCTGCCTCTATTATATGATGGGTATATAGTACACTGGTCTGTCCGGTTATCTCGATGTCCCTCTTGAGTAGCCTATGACAAGGATTGTTTAAGGTCTATGTTTAAAGGTAAATTAATCTCATTATCATGATCTAATTCTTATTGTATAGTTCCAAGGACATCACAATATATGCAACAACATAAAGTGAGAAAAAGTAATAATAATAATATGCAAAAAGATTTTGTAGCATATTACATGGGCCATCACTCATATGATTGGCTTGTAGGGCACTTGTAACCAGCAATCTCCCACTTGACATATAGCCAATCACATACATGTCTAATTCTCATTAGACCTTTGTGATGCTGAAAGATAATATAAGATAATGGCCTTATTAATGGATCTACAATGTTATCTTTGGATGAAACTCTTTCCATTTCTATATCTCTACACACCACGATCTCTCTAATTAGGTGAAACCTCCTCAAAACATGCTTTTGATGAGACTTGGGTTCCTTCGTTTAATCAGTCACCCTATGTTATCGCAATACATGGGAATCCTCTCCTTGTTGCTTGATATGACTCCCAAATCCGTGATGAACTTATTCATCCAAACTCCCTCCTTTGCTGCTTCTACTGTAGTAATGTACTCTGGCTAAGGGTTATGAAAATAGGTTATGATGGCTGCATCTTAACTAGGAGAGAGTTCAGAGAGTCCCCTAGAGAAGGAGGGATAACCTTCGTACATGCTTTAGCTATGCATAAGGGTGGACTTTCCATATTAGGAAGAAGGAGAGCTAACGGGGTGGATTCACGCATCGAACGTTACTTTCGCTACTACCGAACGTCATATGAGGGTATGGTGGAAATCACTATCAACCGCCTTAAAGGTAATGCAATCCAATGGTACAATTAGCTGGAATATGATTATAGTGCTCCGACATGGAATCAATTTAAAAATACACTATTAAATCGCTCCGGACATATGGAGTACGAAAATATAGATGATTAACTCGCAAAAATTCGACAAACCTCTATAATTCAAGAGTACCAAACTAGGTTTAAGAAGTTATCCTACCTTGCTTATAATTGAACTGATTGACAATTGCTAGGTACCTTCATCAAGCGACTCAAGCCGGAGATAAAAGGGGAGGTTAAGGCGTGGCGGCCAAGTACTGAAAGTCATTTTGAGCACTTACGACTTATTTTGATGATTCTTCGAGAGCATTTCCTTTTTGTCAAAAAAATCATAGTGTAGCTTTCTTCAACAGAAGGTGGAGTATCTTGGGCATATTCAGAGGAAGGAGTGGTAGTGGACCCTTCTAAAATTGAAGCAATGCAGAACAGGTCGACCCCAAGGAACGTAAAATCGCTGTGCGGCGTTCTCAGCTTAACAGGCTACTACCAGAAGTTCGTGAAAGACTATGGGAAGATCAGTGCATCTCTCACTTCCTTGCTGAAAAAATATGCTTTCCAATGGTCGGATAGAGCCTCCACCACCTTTGATGAACTTAAGATGCAATGATGACAACGCCCGTGCTAGCACTACCCGACTTCGATAAGACTTTTGTTATTGAAGCCAATGCCTCTAGAGTGGGAATAGGTGCTATATTAATGCAAGATGGTCATCCCCTAGCATATATAAGTAAAGCTTTATCTCCTACCCACCTCAAGATGACTATTTATGACAAGGAGATTCTTGCGATTATGCACGTGGTGGCTAAGTGGAAACTGTACTTAATCGGGTGATGCTTCTAAATCAAGACCGACAAGATCCTAAAATATTTCTTGGAGCAAAAGATATCTTCTCCCGAGTAGCCAAAATGGATAACAAAGCTTCTTGGATATGATTATGAAATATTTTATAGAAAGGGGAAAGAGAATGTTGTTGCAGATACACTTTCATGACTACCCAAGCAAGCTGAATTTTCAGCTATTTTACTTTCGACCAGCAACTTCCTTGAGGAAATTAGGAAAGAATTGTAAGATGATCCTAGAACTAACAAGATCATAAAGAAATTGGAGGAATAACTAGGTTCCGTGGCTCATTATAGTTGGGACTCAAAAGACCTACTCTATAAGGGATGCATTGTGCTTGCACCAAATTCTAGTTGTATAAAGACCATCATGCTGGATAAAAGTGCCTTGCAAGCTAATCACATGAGTGATGGCATGTGTGACACGCTACGTAATCTTTTTACTTATGATTAATATTGACATATTCTCACATTATATTATTTGTTTCATATATATTATGATGTCCTTGGTTCTGTGCAATGGGAATCAGATGGTGATGAGATCACGATAATGAGATCGATTCACCTTTAAACACAGATCTTAAATAATCCTGGTCATAGGTTACTCGAGAGAGACATTGAGATAACTAGATAGATCGGTGTACTATATACCCATCCATATGATGGAGATGGCTGGTCTCATAGCTACTTATGTGGAGACAATAAGGATATAGTACAGGTGCTCATTAGAGAATGAGTTCACTGATTGATCTGCTTATGGAATGCTATATGGTTAATGATACCTAATGTTAGACAATGATTCCATAGTCCCAGTTGTGTATTTGGTCCTTAGACTTAAGACACCAAGGATACCTTATACGAGTACTCCTTTCTTTAATGCTAGATTTACAGGTTTGGAAAGTTCCAGATTTAGTACAACTGGTTATCAGGATCGGTAGCCAACCTTACGAAGGCAATTGAGTGTCAATAGAGGATCATCCACTCTCAGTATCATGAGAGAAATATCCCATATGTGCTTGCTCAGACAAATCCCTGGCCAGGGTTATTCAGATTAAGAGAGAAGGAGTTCTCCGATAAAATTTGATTAGAGCAAGACAAACTGATTTCATATGTGACCTGACAGTACCATATCTCTAGGATATTATTTGGATGAGGGATTATAGATATATGGTAACTGTGGACATACAGGTCCGACGGATTGGATCCTCTTGTACCGTTTGGGGACTATGGCGTAGTGGTATAGTATATCCATAGTCGATGAGTCGAGTGATTTATTATAGGGATAATAATTCTTTATATCAGAAGGAGTTCTGATAGGAGTGACTCATGGCTAGCTTGGTATCGGACCTAGAGAGTCAAACACATATAGTGGATGCTTCAGCGAATAGAGGATTGGATGAAGATCCAATTAGCCCCTATTCTCATTATATGAAACCCTATGCTGATGGGCTCCTTGCTTAAGGCCCAATTAGAGGCCTAAGGAGATTATTGGATAGAGATCCAATAATGCAAGGTTAGTGGGTTATTAGATGGAGATCTAATACCCACTAATGTAAGAACCCTGAGGTTTTTTGGTGGCTCTCTATAAATAGGAGGGGAGACTCATGGTTGATAGGCTGCAACTTTAGCCACCACCTCCTATTCTCCTCCCTCCCTCTACGCAAGAGTTGCAAGATTAGATTAGAGGAGTTTCACTATAGAGATCCATCGTGTGGAATATAGGGATATACAATCTCCCTAAGTAAAATTAATCTCTCACATATCACGATTTTATCAGTTTTTGCATTTTCTTGCGACCCCAATATTTTGCACGATGATTTGATCTATGTGGGAAATCAATTTTTGTTTTAATTTCTGTTGCATATTTGATGTTCCCACTAAGGTTTCCCAACAGTGGTATCAAAGGCAAGGTTTTCATGCAAAAGATCGATTTTAAACTACATATGATGAGATTGAATCGCGTAAAATCATTCTATGCGTTCTTACTATATTTTCACAGTGAAGGTAGCAAAGGACAGCCGTCGCCTGCGTAGGGGCAGTGGTGGCGGTGGCGCAGAGGGGGCAACAAGAGGGCTAGGGCATCCTTTTACGAAAAGATGATCCTGCCCCTATAAATTTAGAAAATTCTAAGGATTGTCCTCGTATACAGAATTCTTGAAATACCCTCAATATTCTAGAAATTCAAAGGAGTATCCACTTAATCAAAATTATAAAAATACCCTCAATAATTCTAGAAAATTTGAGAAGAGTCATATTATCCAGAATTATGAAAATGCCATTGACAATGCTGGAAATTTCGAGCATGTCCTAATTTCTAAAAAAATAATTAATTAAATAATTTAATTAATTATTATATATATCTAAGAATCTTACATATGATGTGATGTATATGTGATGTATGATGAGGATGAATGATCATGAGTCATGTATTGTGATGTGTGTAACCATGATTATTATTATTATTGGGGCCTACGAGCCTTTGTTTTTCTCGTTTATTGTTGGGTCTGTGTGCTTGTGATAATTTGTAATTACATGGAGAAGTGTGATGGGAGCATAGAGATGATAGTAGGACCCATCATGCCATGGCGGGAGATTATGATGCACGGTGATGCGACAATTCGACGGAACTGATGATGACGAGATCAACAATGACAGGGTATGGAGATGCGTCGATGAACACATAGATCCTATTGTGAGTGATTAGGCCCATTGGCTCGGGCTTAATCATATTAGGTGACAGCTCATGATCATTTGGTGTGGCTTGCATATATGATGTGTTATACACCTACTAGATATATATATATATATATATATTTACATGTGATATAGATATATATTAAATATGTATATGTGTGACACGATATATTAAGAGACCGATACAAAAAACCCCTCCTAAGATAATATTAAGTCGGTAAGTGTAAGGCAATAAGATTGGCCCATGTGGCCTTCTATCATTATACGAAGAAATTGAATCACGACATAGGTTGAGTTATTCGAGTCCCTCGAGGCTCACCTATCTACCTGATCGAGATCTTGTAACGATAATGATGACTTAACTAAACTTCATGGTTGGTCGAGTAGTTGAGACCATAATGATTCAGAAGCCGAACATGATGGGAATCACAAGGAGTTGTGATTGACAAAAATTGTCTACCTTTTAGGCTTAGTGTAGTTGGTCGAGTCCCTCGAGATTGTACTAAGATGTCAATTGGATCTCGATCCCCACTAGGAGTCTACCGGAGACTTTCGTCTCATGCGTCAAGGGTGTCGCGTGATTCACTAGGAAAATAGTAGGAGTATATTAAGATAGAAGTCCATATCTTAATTAGTATTTTCTATAAAATCTGTATGTTATTTATTTTTACTATATCTTGGTTGTCGCTTGCAAAACCCCTATGTGGCATATTTAATGCCAACCACCTTATTAGTCCAAAGGCTCCATAATTTGAGAATTATTCTCACGAAAGAGAAAATCATATATGTCCTTAATACGATTGTGCACACGCTTGAGGAAAGGACAAGCAAGGATGAGATCGCTCACTTTGTGAAGTATAAAGATAGTCCTAAAGGATAACCTGTATGTTGATCTTATACTTTAGTCCCTACTAGATTCCTTTTCACAATTTATTATTAACTTTAATATGAACAAGTTTGAGATAACTCTACCTGAGCTCCTCAATATGTTGAGGGAAGCTGAGAGTACCATCAAGAAAGAGAAGTCAGTTCTCTATATTGGTGAGACTAATAGGAAAAGGAATGCTAGTAAGACCCTTAAGAAGAGCAAGGGCAAAGAAATACAGAGTAAGGTAAAGGTTGCCATGAAAGACCTGGCAAAGGACAAAGGACAATGCTTCCACTATAGCCAAGACGGGAATTGAAAGAGGAACTATAAGGACTATCTTGCAGATAAGGTGAAACAAAAGCTTGGAGAAGCTTCAGGTATATTCATGATTAGTTTTCACTTGTCAGATTTTCATGATAACATATGGGCATTGTGCTGGTTACAGGTACCCTGCAAGCCAATCACATGAGTGATGGCACGTGTGACATGCTGTGTGATCTTTTTTGCTTATGATTAAAATTGGTATATTCTCACTATCTATTGCATATATATATATTATGATGTCCTTGGTTCTGTGCAATAGGAATCAGATCGTAATGAGATCATGATAATGAGATCGATTCACCTTTAAACACAGATCCTAAATAATCTCGATCATAGGTTACTCGAGAAAGACTTCGAGATAACCGGACAGATCGATGTACTATATACCTGTCCATATGATGGAGGTGGTTGGTCTCATAGCCACTTGTGTGGAGACACTAAAGATATAGTACAAGTGCTTATTGGAGAATGAGTTCACCGATTGATCTGCTTATGGAATATTGTATGGTTAATGATACCTAATGTCAGACAACGATTCCATAGTCCTAGTTATATGTCTGGTCCTTAGACTTGAGACACCAAGGATGCCTTATATGAGTACTTCTTTCTTTGACGACAAACTTATAGGTTTGGAAAGTTTCAAATCTGGTACAACTGGTTATCGGGATTGGTAGCCAACCTTATGAAGGCAATTGAGTATCAATAGAGGATCATCCACGCTCGGTATCACGAGAGGAGTATCACATATGTGCTTGCTCAGACAAATCCCTGGCCAAGGTCATTCGGATTGAGAGAGAAAGAGTTCTCTAGTAGAATCCGATTAGAGAGACTATGATGGATTCCGTATGTGACCTGACAGTACCATATCCAATATACAGTCTTTGGGATATTAGTTGGATGAGGGATTATAGATACACGGTAACTGTGGATAGATAGGTCTGATAGATTTGATCCCCCCTATATCATCTGGGGACTATGGCGTAGTGGCCTAGTACGTTCATAGTCGATGAGTCGAGTGAATTATTATGGGGATAATAATTCACTATATCAAAAGGAGTTCCGATGGGAGTGACTTACGGCCAGCTCGGTATCAGGCCTAGAGGGTCACACACATATGGTGGATGCTTCAGTGAATAGAAAATTGGATGGAGATCTAATTAGCCCCTATTCTCATTAGATGAGACCCTAAGTTGATGGACTCCTTGATTAAAGCCCATTTAGAGGTCTCAGGAGATTATTGGATACAGATCCAATAATGCCAGGTTAGAGGGTTTTGGATGGAGATCCAATACCCACTAAGGCAAGAGCCATAGGGTTTTGGTGGCTCTTTATAAATAGGAGGAGAGACTCATGGTTGATAGGCTGCAGCTTTAGCTACCACCTCCTATTCTCCTCCCTCCCTCTGCGCAAGAGTTGCGAGATCAGATTGGAGGAGTTTCGCTATGGACGTCCATCATGTGGATACCGCTAGAGAGGAGGACGCTTGACCTCCGTCATCTTCTCCATCCGGATTTGGAATACAGGGATATACGATCTCCATAGGTAAAATCAATCTCTCACGCATTGTGATTTTTTGATTTTACGTTTTTTCTCGCGACTCCAATATTTTGCACGACGATTTGATTTGTATGGGAAACCAATATTTTATTTTGATTTTCGCTGCGCATGTGATGCATTCACTAAGGTTTCCTAACATATTGGATATCGGGAGTGCTTATCATATCTGTAATTCATTGCAAGTTCTGACAAGACCTAGGAGACTAGCTAGAGGTGAGATGGACCTCAAAATGGGCAGTGGAGCAAGAGTTACTATAGTTGCTGTGGGGGGGGGAGGGGCATCCTACATCTGCCTAGTGGAGTTATTATTGCATTAGATGTATGCTATTTTTTCCCTTCTATTATCAAAAATATTATTTCCATTTCTTTTTTGATAATTAGTAGATATGAATTAGTTTTTAAGAATAATAGTTGTTTAATAATTATGGATAATGAGATCATCACTAGAGGGACGCTTATAAATGGCTTATATGTGTTAGACAATTTTCCACATATCATGAATATAAATATGTTTAAGAGGAAAAGAGATGAGACAAAAAATGTCTAAGAGGAAAAAAGATGGCATTGTAGGCTAGGTCATATACATGAGGGAAGGATTCAAAAGTTGCTGAAAGATAGATACTTAGATCCATTTGACTATTGAGTCATATGAAACTTGCGAACCTTGCCTTCGTGGGAAGATGACCAACTCTCTTTTAAGTGGAATTAGAGAGAGAGCATCTGAGTTGTTGGAACTCATACATAGTAATGTATATGGTCCCTTGTCGACTAAGGCTATAGGTGGTTACTCATACTTCATGACATTCAATGATGATTTCTCTATGTATAGACATATGTACTTAATGAAGTACAAATCTGAGGCCTTTGAGAAATTCACTCATTTCCTCATTCAGAGAATATAAGAATGAGATAGAAAATCAAATTGGAAAGAGTATTAAGACTCCTCGATCAAATCGAGGAAGAGAGTATTTGAGTATGGAGTTCACTCATTTCCTCAAGGACAATAAGATTCTATCCTAGTGGACACCTCCTTATACACCTCAGCTCAATGGTGCATCAGAAAGGAGGAATCACACGCTGTTAGATATAATACGGTCAATGATGAGTTTCGTTAACCTACCCATCTCATTCTGGGGGTACGCCCTAGAGACTGCAACTTACCTTCTGAACAGAGTTTCATCATAGTCGGTAGTGTCTACGTTATATAAGATATAGAAAGGAAAGAAGTCCGAAAGGACAATAAGATTCTATCCTAGTGGACACCTCCTTATACACCTCAGCTCAATGGTGCATCAGAAAGGAGGAATCACACGCTGTTAGATATAATACGGTCAAATGATGAGTTTTGTTAAGATTTGGGGCTGTCCTACCCACGTTAGAAGACACAACCTCGATAAGTTAGAATCAAGGATAGAATGGTGCACATTCGTGAGATACCCAAAGGAGACTTATGGGTATTATTTCTATCACCCTAAGGATCGAAAGGTCTTTGTTGCCAAGAGAGTCGTGTTCTTTGAGAAGGAACATATTCTTAGTGGAAATAGTGGGACTTTGCATAGGACTTGTAGAGTATCTCACCCTCCTGAAAAATATGTGGGACATATCAGTGGAGATGACTCTTAGGATGTTGATCTTCAGACCTATGAAGAGGCTCTTATGAGTATAGACTCCGGGAAGTGGCAAGAAGCCATGAAGTCTGAGATAGATTCTGTGTACTCTAACAAGGTTTGGAACCTTGTGGATGCACTTGAGGGTATTGTACCTATCAGTTATAAATATATCTTCAAGAAGAAGATCAGAGTAGATGGAAAAGTCTATAAAGCAAGAATGGTAGCTAAAGGATATCGTCAAAGACAAGGAGTTGACTATGATGAAACCTTTTCACCTATAGCCATGCTTAAGTCTATTAGAATTATTTTGGCCATTGTAGCACACTAGGACTATGAGATCTGGCAGATGAATGTTAAAACGATATTCCTCAATGGCAACCTCGAGATAGAGGTGTATATGATACAACCAGAGGGATTCGTATCTAAAGAGAGTCCAAATAAAGTGTGCAAGTTGCTTAGATCTATTTATGGATTGAACCAAGCTTCCCGAAGTTGGAACATAAGATTTGATGAGGTGATCAGATCTTATGACTTCGTTAAGAACGAAGATGAGGTTTGTGTGTACAGGAAGGTAAGTGGAAGCGCTATCACCTTCTTGGTGCTATATGTGGATGACATCCCAATAATTGGGAATGATGTAGGAACGCTCTATACAGTAAAGGCTTGGCTATCTAGAAACTTCTCCATGAAAGACTTAGGGGAAGAATCTTATATTTTTGGGGATCCGGATCTATAGAGATAGATCCAAAAGGATGCTTAGCTTATCCCAGTCTTGGTACATAGACTCTATTATCAAAAGGTTTAGCATTAAAAATTTCAAGAGAGGTCTCATACCGATGAAACATGGAATATCACTTTCTAGGAGTATGTCTCCAAAGACTCCTGAAGAAAGGGCAGACATAGATAAGATACCTTATGCCTCAGCGATAGGGTCTATCATGTATGCGATGCTATGTACCAGGCCTGATATAATACTTGCTCTGAGTGTCATAAGTAGGTATTAAGTAGATCTAGGTTTAAAACACTGAAAGGCAGTAAAGCGTATCCTTAAGTACTTAAGAAACCCTAAGGATCTTTTACTGATATATGGAGAAGGTAGCATCTAGGTTGAGGGCTATCCCATATGTGTTTTCTCTGACAAATCCCTGGCCAGAGTCATTCAGATTGAGAGAGAAGAAGTTCTCTGATTGAATTTAATTAGAGCAAGATAAACTGATTCTGTATGTGATCTTACAGTACCATTTTCAATATACAGTCTCTATGATATTATTTAGATAAGTGATTATAGATACATGATAACTGTGGACAGACAGGTCCAACAGATTCGATCCCCCTGTACTGTCTGGGGACTATGGCGTAGTGGCCTAGTACGTCTATAGTCGATGAGTCGAGGGAATTATTATGGGGATAATAATTCACTATATCAAAAGGAGTTCTAATAGGAGTGACTCACGACCAACTTGGTATCGGGCCTACAGGGTCACAAACATATGATGGATGCTTCAACAAATAGAGGATTAAATGAAGATCCAATTAGCCTCTATTCTTATTAGATGAGACCCTATGCTGATGGGCTCCTTGCTTAAGGCCCAATTAGAGGCCTAAGGAGATTATTGGATAGAGATCCAATAATGCAAGATTAGTGGATTATTAGATGGAGATCCAATACCCATTAAGGCAGGAGCCCTAGGACTTTTTGGTGGCTCTCTATAAATATGAGGAGAGACTCATGGTTGATAGGCTGCACCTTTAGCCACCACCGCCTATTCTCCTCCCTTCCTATGCACAAGAGTTGCGAGATCAGATTGGAGGAGTTTCGCTACAGAGATCCATCGTGTGGATATAGCTAGAGAGGAGGACGCTTTACCTCCTTTATCTTCTCCATCCAGATATGGAATACAGGGATATACAATCTCCCTAGGTAAAATCAATCTCTCACACATCACGGTTTTATCAATTTTTATATTTTTCTTGTGACCCCAATATTTTGCACAACGATTTGATCTGCGTGGGAAACCAATTTTTGTTTTGATTTTCACCGCGCATGTAATGCTCCCGCTGAGGTTTCCCAACACATTCTTCAAGGCATTCTAAGTTCCTTAGAGCCTATAAGAGAATTAAGCAGAATTTTTATTGGGATGGGATGAAAAATATTATTGCTAAATTTATAGCACAATATGATGTATGCCAATGACATAAAGGTGAAATAGTGATAAGCCTCGGAAAGCTACAACCTCTACCTATTTTGGACTCAATATGAATCGATATATCAATAGATTTCATTGAAGGGCTGCCTTCATCACAAGGAAAAGGTACGATTCTTGTTACTGTTGATCGCCTTACAAAGTATGCTCACTTATGTGTAGTTCGCAATCCCTATACTACTTCCAACATTGCCTGAATGTTTATAGAATATGTTATAAAATTGTATGGGATGTCGAGATCTATTGTAAGTGATCGTGATAGGGTCTTCACGAGCAAATTCTGGATATAATTATTCCAGATGCAGGGTATTAAATTGAAAATGAGCACAACATATCACCCACAAACCGACAGCTAGACTAAAGTGGTGAATAAGTGTTTAGAGACATACCTCAGATGCTTCGCTAGTGATCAGCCAAAAGAGTGGATAAAGTGGCTCCCTTGGGCCAAGTGGTGATATAATACAACTTATCATTCATCCATGAAAATTTCATCCTATGAGACTATGTATGACCGACCTCCTCCTGTAATCCCAAAATATGTATTGGGCACATCTAAAATAGAACAAGTAGACAGAGAACTACAAGACATAGACAAAATGCTGAAGCTATTAAAAGACAAACTCACTGTAGCTCAAGCAAGGAGAAATAACAATATGATCAACACAGAGGTGAAAGAGAATTTTCTATGAGAGATTAGGTATTTCTACAACTCTAGCTATGCAAGCAAAAATCGATCCAGGCTAGAGCACCCATGAAGCTTTCACCTCAGTTCTATAAACCCTACCAGATTATGGAGCATATCGGGGTGGTAGAATACAAATTGGACTTACATGTCGACTCCTGAATCCATCCAGTATTCCATGTGTTGTGGATAAAATGAGACAGTTCAAAGATATCTAGCTAATATGACTGTCCAAGGAGAGCTCCAGACTCAACCAAGTACCATTATTGATAGCAGGATCATGACATGATGACGATGACCTACTACTAAAGTGCTAATACAATGGGCGAACCTTCTAGAAGAAGAGGCCACTTGGGAAAACTATGATGATTTAAAAATTAAATTTTTAAAAAATTCATAGAGCATCAGCCTCGAGAACAAGGCTGAATTGAAGAGGGCGGGTATGTTAGGACTCTAGCACTTTTTTTTTTCTTGAAATGAGCAAGATCACACTTTTTTCTCCCCCTTTGTAATTATCAAAAGGAAAAGGGAAGGATTCAATGGTGCAACAATTTATATCTCATGAAAAATAAAGGATCAAGTCGTAAGTATTAAAAAACCATGAATCATTTTAACAAATCTTTTCTTTTATAGATAGCAAGAAGGAATCATAGGAAATGATTTTAATTCAAAGGAAACAACCAAGCCATGAAAATCGAGAAATCAACATAATGATCTAAAAATATATATATGAAAAGAGTTCAAGCATTTGGAAGATTCAACAAGTATATCTCTCTTCTAATGAAATTAAATTATTCCTCATTCAATGATTTAGTAAAAAATATACTAATTGATGTTTTGTATTAACAAATTATAAGGATATATCATGATTATTAATATAATATCTAATAAAATGATGTATATCAATGTATTTAGTTCTAGAGTGTTGAATGAGATTCTTTGTTAAATAAATAGCACTAGTATTATCGCATTTTATAGGGATATTTTTCAAGTAAGATCCATAGTGTTCTAAAGTGTTTTTCATCTAAATAACTTGTGCGCAACATACACCCACTGTTACATATTCAGCCTCCACTGTTATTAATGCAACATAATTTTATTTTTTAGAAGACCAAGGAACTAGTGTATGACCTAGGAACTGTTCCTAACGTATTTTTTCTATCTATTTTACGTCCTCCAAAGTCGACATCAGCATAAGCAATCAAATCAAACTTTTCAGATTTTGGATACCATAATCCTAGATTTGGAGTTCCATTTAAGTATCTAAATATTTTTTAATTATCTTATAATAAGATTATTTAGGATTTTACTGAAATTTTGCACACAGGCCTACACTAAACATAATATCTAGTCTGGTTGTAGTTAGATATAGCAAACTACATATAATACCTCTATAGGCCTTTTGATTAAAATATATTTCTTTATTATCTATATCTAATTTTGTAGAGGATCTCATTGGTGTGTTAATGGCCTTATTACTATCCATATGAAATTATTTTAAGAAATCCAAAGTATACTTAGTTTGACCAATAAAAACTTCATGATTCAATTGCTTAATTTGTAGTCCTAAGAAAATATTAATTCACCTATTAAACTAATTTTAAATTCTTGGCTCGTACTTTTGGCAAATGATTTACATAAAGATTCATTAATAGAACCAAAAATAATATCATCAATATAAATTTGAATAATAAAAAAATATGTTTTAAAATATTTAATAGAACATGGTTTAGAAAAAGAACATTCTCAAATCTGAGTGGTTATTCAACATAAACTTCTTCAAAAATAAAGCCATTAAGAAATAATTTAAAATTTTTAAAAGAAACATAGACAAGAAGATCTTTAAAGCTTCAAATCTTGTCATAAGAGCGAAGGTTTCTTCATAATCATTACCTTCTTCTTGGTTGAAACCTTTGGCCACTAATCTAGCCTTGTTTTGAACTACGATACCAGATTTATCTTGCTTATTCCTAAAGACCCATTTAGTGCTAATTATAAGATGGTCACTAGGTTCTGGAACAAGCGTCCATACCTTATTTCTTTCAAATTGATTTAACTCCTCATGCATTGTAAAAACCTATGAATCGTCTTTTATAGTATCTTCAATGTATTTTAGCTCAATTTGAGATAAAAAGGTGATATTAGCATAAAAATTTTTAAATGATGAATTACTTTAAATACCTCTTAATGTATCTCTAATGATTAGCTCCTTAGGATAAGCATCTATATACTTTTATTCCTTATATAAGAATTCTTTGGAAGTAGATGCATTCAAGTTACTTGGGAGAGGAGAATTTTTATTCAAATTTAAAGTACCAAAATCAAAATCATCATCAAAATTATTTTTCTTTAATTTAGGAGACTCATTTAAAAACATAGATGGATTCATCAATAATAAATGTTCTTTTATTAAAAACATGATAAGCTTTTGAAATATCAAATAAATGTGCCTTCATCAGAGTTTGCATCAAACTTTTCTAAGACATCTTTTTCATTAAAATAAAATATTTATAATTAAACACTTTAAAATATTAAATATTAGGATTTTTATTGTTTCACAATTCATAGGGAGTTTTAGAAAGTAGTGGTCTTATGAGAACCTTATTCATAGCTTTGACTTAGAGTTATTTGGGTAGGCTATGTTCATGATTCTTATCATCTCTCGTAAATTTTTATTTTTTCTCTCAACAACTCTATTTTGTTGTAAATTTCTTGGAGTGGAGATCATACCCATTTAACTTACAAAAATCTTAAAAATTATAATCTTCAAATTCATCACCATGATCACTACAAATAGACAAAATTATAAAACATTTTTTTTATTTTGAACTAGATTACAAAATTTCAAAAAATATTTAAAGCAATCATTTTTATATGCCAAAAGGTATGTCCAAGTAAATCGACTATAGTTATTAATGATTACAAAGGCATATTTACTACCTCATAGACTTATGATATCAATTGATCTAAATAAATCCATATGAATTAATTGTAATAGTCTATAGGTGCTTACTTAATTTTTAGATTTAAAATTACTTTTTGTTTCTTTACCTAGTTGGCATGCATCATAAACTTTGTCTTTAACAAACTTAATTCAAGGCATACCTCTTACAAGTTCTTTAGTTGTAATTTGTGAAATTAGCTTCATACTTGCATGACCTAATTTTCTATGCTAAAGCCATGCATCTTCAAAGACGAAAAATAAATTTTATCATAAAAATCATCAAGATCAATAATGTACACATTATTAGTTTTTAAGAAAATCATTGATCTATTTATGTGAGGTATCTCTATAATGCAAACATTAGATTCAAATTTGATACTATATCCTTTTACACATAATTGACTAATACTTAGTAGGTTGTGTTTTAAACCATCTACTAATAAGACATCTTCAATCCAAAGGTTTGACTTGTTACATATATTTTCTTTGCCAATAATTTTTCCTTTGTTATTATCTCTGAAGGTGATATGCCCTCTGTCTTGGCTATTGAGCTTCGAGAAATGTGTTAGATCTGTCTCTTGAGCATCCACCATCAAGGTACCATCTCTTGCTCCTAGCTTTTGATAGACAAATTTGCAGGAACGGGGGGGGGGGGTTTGGTTGAGGTACCAATTTAGTTTTGGGTTCCTCATAAAAAGTTCTACCTAATTTGACTAATTGCATTGAGTTGCTTATGGTTCTTTTAGTAACCCAAACTAATTTATGTGGGATATATTTTTTAAATGGACATTTATAAGTGTAATGTCTACATCTTCCACAAAAATTACATTTATTTTTAGGTGGGACATATAGTGTGGGTACTTTGATAAAAGTAGTTGGTTTTTGTTGACTATTACAAAGCCAATTCTTTGTTTTTACGTACTTGACTTTTATTACCAAGAATCATGTTTAATGATTGCTACATATTTTAAAATTTTATAATATTTAGTAATAATATATTTTCTTTTTTAAATGACTCTAATTCTTCACATTTAGTGCAATGTATTAACATACAATTATCATGCTTATTTTTTAATTTTTCAAATTTACTAGAGAGAGAAGCATGATCCTTTTTTAATAATTTATAATTTTTATCAACTTTTAAATTCATCATACAAATCATGAAAAGCATCAAGTAATTTATTGTAAGGTAAAGAAGATTTGTTTAAGTCACTTAACTCATCATTGAGAGCCATTAGAGCATAGTTTGCTACTTCATCTTTATTAGCTTGCTTCTCATTTCGGATGCACTCGATTCGTCTAAAGTCATCTTGAGTGCCTTCTTTCTCATTGATAGCTTCTTCTTTAGTATGGGACGTTCACTTTTGAAGTGTCCCAACTTCTTGTATTTATAGCAAATAATTATGTCCTTTTTTATTTCATTTTTGTTCTTAGTGTCTTGTTTTGTTAGATTTGTTTTGTTTCTTTTGCTAAATTTTTGAACTTTTTTGTTAAAAATGCCAAGTCCTCATCATCACTTGAGCTTTTACTCAAGTGATCTTATTTGGTTTTAAGTGTTATATCTTTTTTATTCTTTGGAAGGTTGTTCTTATGTTCATCATGTGGCATAAGAGTCATCTCATAGGTCATTAATGACTTGATAAGTTCTTCGAGCGGAAAGCAGTTTAAGTCTTTTGCCTCTTGACTTGTAGTTGCTTTTGGATCCCAACTTTTTGGAAGGGATCTTAGCATTTTATTGACAAGTTCAAGATTAGTAAAGGATTTACCAAGATCTTTTAAACCATTAATGACATCCATAAACTAGGTGTACATGTCTCTAATAATTTCACTTAGTTTTATTTGAAATAACTCAAAACTGCAAGAGATTCATTATATATTCTTTCACCCTACTTGTGCCTTCATATGTATCTTCAAGTGTGTGCTAAATATCGTGTATAGTTTTACATATAGAAATATGATTAAACTCATTCTTGTCTAAAGTGCAAAATAAGGCATTCATAACTTAAGCGTTCAAAGAAAATATTTTCTTTTCAAAGTCATTCCAATCATTAAATGGATTTAAAGATTTTGAAAGTCATCTTCAATGATGTTCCACAACTCGAAATCTATAGAAATCAAAAAAATTCTCATCTGTGTTTTCCAATAAGTGTAGTTTGTCCCATTGAACATAGGAGGAGTGATTGAGTAACCCTCGTGATTGTCAGAAAAAGTTTGTCGATTTAAAAAAATTATCCAAACAAACCCATCTCGGAAATACTTTAGATTTGGAATACGAGTAAGAGTGGTGAGCTACTAATTAGAAAGTAAAATGTAAAGCACAAAAGAAAAAGAATACACTAGATTTATAGTGGTTCGGTCATCATGGCCTATGTCCACTTCTGATTCCTCCTTCGTTGAGGCTACCAACATTCACTAATGAAATTCCTTCAATGGATGAAGATCAACTACCCTTTTATAACCCTTTCTCCTTTTCATAGGGTTGAGAGAGAATCTTTACAAGTCTCACACCTCTATTAGAATGAACTCTAAACTTTTAGAGGAGGGGGGACTCTCAAGAGATTTATTACATCGTTTGTACACTTAGAATCATGAGTTTTTTTTATCTCAATTCTTACTTTCTTAAGCAAGAAAGAGCGGGGTATTAATGGGTGATACCAAGATGCTAGCAATATCACTGTCATTAATGGGTGGTCCCACCACAACTTGATAGTCTTAGAGATTAGGCTCTAGCGGTAGTACCACCAGCCTGGGTGGTACATCACTTAACACAATCTAGGAGACTATGTTTGGGTGGTACTATAGCCTGACACAGTCTCGAAGACTGTCTCTTCTGGGCAGTACCATCACCTAGTCTGGTAGTGCCACCGCTAGACTCAACTTTAGGTCACTGAAATGGGACTTCTAATAGGCCCAAATTAGCCTTAATTAAGGTCTAATAGGCTCTTAATTAAATTAGCAAGGTTATACCTAGAACTAACTCAATTAAGACCTAAACTACGACGATCATGATATAAATAATTATAAAGTATAAATCTTGTGTTGTCAGGTATATTATTGGTTCATCCGAACTCTCAGTATATCATGCTCTCCTTCGGCGTATTGCTCAATCCATCGATAAGTTAATTCTTGCAATATCAAATCTTGACGTAATATTTGATTCTTCTAACCCGATGCCTGATCTCTAACTCTAGTCCAACATCTAATTTTCCTACTTCAATTGTTTTATCTTTTTTTGATTAAAGACAGCACTACATCACTTTTCTCAAACATTGATTAGATCATAACTTCATCAATTGATTTCATCATCAAAATCCAAGATTCAACAACCTTCCTGTACACACAAGGCTTATCTTCGTTCTTAATCAAATCATAAGATCTGATCATCTTATCAAATCTTATGTATCAATTTCGAGAAGCTTGCTTCAGTTCGTTGATAGACCTGAGCAACCTGCACACCTTATTTAGACTCTCCTTGGACACAAATCACTCAGGTTGTATCATATACACTATTGGAAAACCTCAATGGGAGCATCACATCTGTAGTGAAAATCAAAACAAAAATAGGTTTCGCATGTAGATCAAATTATTCTACAAAAGATTGGGTTACAAAAAAGCTACAAAAACTAAAAAACTGTATCATGTGATAGATTGATTACCTAGGGAGATTATATATCACTGTATTCCAGATTCGGATGGAGAGGATGAAGGAAGTCATATATCTTCCTCTCTAGTGGTATCCATACGATGGATCTCTATAGTGAAACTCCTCCAATTTGATCTCGTAACTCTTGTGCAGAGGGAGGGAGGAGAATAGGAGGGGGTAGCCACAGCTGCAACCTAAGTCGACATAGGACCACATACATCACTATATATAAGTTCCAATAACTCAGTGGCTCTCTCTCTCCAATTTCACTAAAAGGAGAGTTGGTCATATTTCCATGAAAGCAAGGTTCATAATTTGTATATGACTCATAGTCAAATGGATATAAGTATCCATTTTTTAGCAACTTTTGAATCATTTCCTCATGTATATGACCTAGCCTACAATATCATAGGTACATATTATTCACCTTATCTCTTTTCCTCTTAGACATATTTATGTTCATGATGTATGAAGAAGTGTCTAACATATATAAGCCATTTATCAATGTCCCTCGAGTGATGATCTTATCATTCATAATTATTAAATAATTATTATTCTTAAAAACTAATTTATATCCACTAATTGTCAAACAAGAAATGAATATAATATTTTTGATAATAGAGGGAATAAAATAGTATGCATCCAATGCAATGATAGGCCCACCAAGCAGATGTAGGGTGACCTCCCCAATGGCAACTACAACAACTCTTGCTCTATTACCCATCTTGAGGTCCATCTCGCTTATGGCCAATCTCCTAAGTCTTTGCTAGAAACTGCAACGAATTACAGATATGATAAGCACTCTTGGTATCCAATGCTCATGTGTTATTATGAAAATCTGACAAGTGGACAATGATCATAAATATACCTAAAGCTTCTCTAAGTTTTTGCTTCACCTTCTCTATAAGGTAGTCCTTGTAGTTCCTCTTCCAATGCCCATCTTGGCCATAGTAGAAGCACTGTCCTTTGTCCTTTGTTAGGTTTTTCTTAGCAATATTTTCCTTACCCGGTCTTTCTTTACCCTTGGCCTTTTTAAGGATCTTATTGGCCTTCCTTTTCTTCTAGGTCTCACCAATATAGTAAACTGACTTCTCCTTTTTGATGGCACTCAAAGCTTCCCTCAACATATTGAGTAGCTCAGGGAGAGTCACCTCAAACTTACTCATGTTAAAATTCATGATAAAGTGAGAAAAGGAAACTGGTAGGGATTGAAGTATAAGATCAATGCAAGTTATCTTCTAGGACTATTCCTAGACCTATGAGTTTCTCGATCCACTCTATCATCTTTAGGACATGGTTCTCAACCGATGTCCCTTCTATCATCCTAGTTTAGAAGAGTCTCTTAGATATCTTATATCATTAAGTTCTTCCTTGTTTCTCAAACAGCTGGCGGAGATGAAGAAGGATAAAACCTACACACATGCTCTCATGTTGCCTCTGTAACTCAGGAGTCATGGAGGCCAACATGTAATATTTTGCCAATGTGAAATCATCTATATACTTCATATAGCGAGCAATCTCATTCTTGCTTGCCCCTTCTTCTGGCATAGGCATAATTGTATCAAGGACTTATGCAATTTTCTCCATCATGAGAACAATTCTCAAATTGTGAAGCCAATCTATGTAGTTAGGACCAATGAAGCGATTGGCATCAAGTATGCCACACAGGGGGTTTGTAAGCGATATGTTTTTGAGAAATAAGATATAGCACAAATAAATAACATGAAGATTTTATAGAAAATATAAATTAAGATATGGACTTCTATTTTAATATACTCTCACTATTTTCCTAGCGAATTATGTGACACCCTCGACACGTGAGATGGAAGTCCCAGTAGACTCCTAATTGGGATCGTGATCCAATCGACATCTTAGTGTAATCTCGAGTGACTTGACCAATTACATTAAGCCCGAAAGGTAGATAACTCTTGTCAATCACAACTCCTTGTGATTCTTGTTATGTTCAGCCTCTAAATCATCATAGTCTTGACTGCTTGACTAACCATGATGTTTAGTTAAGTCATCATCATCATTACAAGATGAGTCTGATTTGATGGATATGCTTTTGACTGCTAGACCAAGTTATATCATGTCCTTAGGTCACCAGTGATATCTTTATGTCGTAGGCAAGAACTTAATCACATAGATGGGTGAGCCTCAAGGGACTCGACCAACTCAACCTATGTCGTGATTCAATTTCTTCCTATAACGATGGAAGGCCATGTGGGTCAATCTGATTACCTCACGCTTATTGACTTAATATTATTATAGGAGGGGTTTCATTTCGTATCGATCTCTTAATATGTTATGTCATATATATACATATTTAATATATACCTACATCGCATGCAAATAAATATATACATATATCTAGTAGGTGTATAACACATCATATATGCAAGCCAAACTAGATGATCATGAGCCGTCACTTTATATGATTAAGCCCGAGCCAATGGGCCTAATCACTCATAATAAGATCTATGTGTGCATTGGTGCATCTCCATGCCCTGTGATCATTGATCTTGTCATCATCGGTTCCGTCAGATCCTCATCGCATCACCATGCGTCGTGATCTCCCGCAATGGCATCGTGGGTCCCGTTATCACCTCTATGCTCCCGTTGCATCCTCTATGTAATTACAAAATAATCACAAGCATGGAGGTCTGACAATAAACGAGAAAAATTGAGGCTAGCAGGCCTCAATAATAATAATAATAATCACAATTATACACATCACAACACATTATTCATAATTATTCATCCACATCATACATCACATCATATATAGGATTACTAGATATATAATAGTTAATTAAACTATTTGATTAATTATTTTTTTAGAAATCAAGATATGCTCAGAATTTTTAGAATTGTTAAGGGCATTTTTAAAATTTTAGATAAGAGGACAATCCTTGAAATTTTTAGAATTGTTGAGGGTGTTTTCGATCATCTGAGCATAGGATAGACCTTGGAATTTCTTAAATTCTAAGGGGCAGTATCATCCTTTCACAAAAATAAGAAACCCTAACCATAGCCCTCTCATTGCATCGTCATCATCGCCCCTGTGCAAGCGACAGTGTTGTGCGCCATTGGCGGTCGCGCTGCCCACAGGCAGTTGCCCCTACATTAAGAGCCGTTGCCCTCGGGCGACACCTCATGAGTAGGCACGCGCCATGCCTGCAAGTGATACCTCCACGGGTGCTGCCCCTATGTGTCATGGGCTTAGCTAATTTTGCCTAAGCCATGCAGCACCTATACGTGTCCGTCCGTAAAGGTCAGCCTTCCCCGAGATCTCCTAGGGTCCCTTAGACTTACAAAAGAGAAACCGAGCCAACATAAGTAATTCCAATGGGATTCACAAGCAACTACTCAAACAAACACTTTATAAAGCCAAATACAAATTACACCCATGGACAATACAAAATCAGAAAGGTTACACACAAAGGATAATGGTCTGTTACAGACCGAAGTCCCCATAAGTGCTTACAAGACACACTGGTATTTACAAGCCAAAATCAGCAATAAAGCAAACCAAACTAGGGATGCTAAGGCTACTGCAAGCTCGCTACTTTTTATATAAGGTATGTACACAAATTAAAGGACATGGACAAACATGAATATTTCATCGAACACCTTGTTTACATTGTTGTCCGTGACATTCTCCCCCACTTATTTCTTTGACGTCCTCGTCAAAGCCACTATAGATGCTGTATCTCCTCGTATTTTGTTGAATCTTCAATCTTCTGCTCCGGCTACAACATGCCCCTTTGGCTCCCAGCCACTCTCCGCCATTGTTGTTGAGTAGTCAAACTCTGATCTGTCATGCTGCTTCAACTCACCAATGATTGAATCTAGTGTGGGGTTAGTTGAGTTGTGCTGATCCTTGTTGGTTCTCACGGATCCTTCTGATGAAGGAAAAGACCTGCCTTATTATGTATTAGTATCATAGTATACTCATGTTGCTTGAACTGGATGGATACTTGTTGAAACTTTGACGAACATTGCCTCACAGACTTTAAGGTTTTTGAGGTCCTTCCTCCATAATGTTTGCCTATTGAACCTTCTTCTATGTTTAGTTGTCACTTTAAAGTAGGTTCACATCACTCCTGCTTTCGAGTGATCAATTGGAAAATAAAGCGGACAATCTACTCTTAGTAGTACTGATCACCAATGGTGAGGATTTGACAACTATTATCTTCCATAAGCTCCTCTGCTAGATAAGTAAGAGAACTGGGATACTCGACTTCACCTATTCTCTTAGTAGTTGAGAAGACAAGGTTACTTGGCTTCACTTATCTCCTTGAGTTAAGAGAATTGGAGTACTTAGGTTCACCCATCCTATTGAGTTGAGAAAGCAAAGGTTACTCGATTTCACCTGCCTCCTCGAGTTTGTACTTCATGCATTGAGCTGGTCAGTAACATTTACCCACTTTTTGCTTACACTTCTGAAGCACTAGAAGTGTTTGCACTCCTTGCATTGAGTTAGCTATTGTGATTCGCCTTTCCACTGCCATTGAACTTTTGGAATGCAAGAAGTTTTGCCCGAAAAGAGCAAAAAGTTTTCTCCAACTTGGAGTCCCCCAACTTAGAGTAAGCCTTTGATAGATATGGTCACCTCTAGGATTGTACCATCTTCTCCATCACCTTTGTTGCCTACTCCTCTGAGTAGAAAAGGTACAGTACTGCATACTGCCTATTTTTTTCCTTGGCCGAGCACTCCTGCATCAACCCGAAGTCCCACACTTTCGGCTATCTTGATGAGAAGTCCATCGACACTAGTCTTATGAAATTTCTTGGCCTCTGCCCTTCCACCCTGTCTTGGTACTTAGAGTTTGACTCTACATTCTTCACCTCCTCGACTCCTTTTATGACCAATGCTCTCCCTCCATAAGAGTAAGGGATCGATGACTCTACGGAAGTCCCACCTCTGCGTACCATGATACTGCTAAGCCCATGGCCCTACTATCCATTGTCTTGTATCTACTATCCTTTGCGATCGGTAGATCCGCCTCTAGGCACTGTAGTGCTCCTCCGAGTCCACCTCCTTTCTAACTAACGCTTTGCTTTTTTGTAACTAAGCCCCACTGGACTCATTGTTGCTTCCTCACCCCTTTCGACCACCTGCTTCAACACCATTGTGTCCTCCTAGCAGTTCTCCTTGGTCGATGGAAAGACAGACTACAACTCTCATGCATGGCCTCCACCATCTTATTATAGGGCTCGCGCCAATTTTATTCTCCTTAGCTTCCTTGGTAGCAATATTCGCTTACTCGGCCTTGTCCTCTGACTTGCCGGGCTTCCTTAAGTGAATGTGAGCACTTAAGCAGTCCAACTCTCCAGTCACTCTAACCATACCTATGCATAATCAAGTCCCCTCTATGAGACTCACTGGTACTTAAAATTTGACTTTTCCCTCGGTGGTACATAGCCCCCATATGTTGATAGCCAAAATTTTCATCTGATGCAAGCTTTGATGCGCACACATGGAAGACCCGCCTCTGCGATAACATGGCATTCACACCTTGAATCCATAGCCCTTCTTGCCATTGCATTGTTCACTGAAGTGGTGCTTCCAGTAGCTCCTGATCATTCATATGATCACATCCCCCTCCATAGAACTCACTGATACTTACACTTGGACTTTTTCCTCGGTGGCATATAGCCCCCATATGCTGATGACTAAGGCTTTCATCTAATGCAAGCTCCGATGCGCACATATAGAAGACCCACCTCTGCGGTACCATGGCATTCACCCCTTGAATCTATAACCCTTTTTCTTGTTATGTCTTACACCAAAGTGGAGCTCCTAATAACTTCTGATTATACCTCTGCATGATCGTGTCCCTTATGAGACATGATCGCTTGTGTTACATTGCCACGAACTATTCCATCATGATCCACTACACTATGTCACCTCCTGATGACATCTGCATTGCATACAGATTCTCGTGTGATGAACTCAGACTACGACTTCTCCATGTGTGGCCTCTGCCAACACATCATAGGGCCTCCACCATCTCCGATTTTTTGTTTGCTCACTTGACAATTCACCTTCATCCCCCCTCCCCCCACTCTTAGGTCACATCTAGACGAAGCATAGCTTTAAGACAGTCCATCACTTAGTAGCTTCTGAAGTCCCCTGACTTAGCTAGAATTGGTGCACCATTGTTTGGATCTTGGGCCTCTATCCCCTACTAGCATAATCTCCACTATGCACCACTTGTTCCTGACAACTCGAATGACAACACTATGGTATATTCTTCAAGAGTACCCATCTCTACATCCTCTTTTCCCGTGCCAAGGTCTCATGATCCCAACTTTGCCTCCGCAAGTTGAATCACCTTAGTTACTCTGTCAAATGCATCTATGAGGTAAGGTGCATGTGCCTCGAAGCTCCCTTCGTCTCTGGCACCATGCAAGAGAAGTCTGCCCCATTAGAATGAAGAACCCATGGAATGATATGATCCCACTCTTGTCTCTACAAGAGTTCATGCCCTTGACCTCTGTCCAAGAAAGCTTTGTGCCTCCGCTCCATGTTCCATCTTCTATGTCGGCTCCCTTCATGCGGCTTGGATACTTCACCAAGTTCTACCCAAGTCACTCCGCTCCTCGATTTGCATTGAGTTGATAGTAGCGCTCGCATCCACCATTCCACGGGTCAGCCATTCGTTGAGTTCAATTTTCACATTAACTCTAAATGTGCATTCATATGATGTTGTCTTGGATTACTCCCCCACTTGATCTTGAAATGCATTCTTCAATGTATCACCTCATTCGAGATCATGCGACGACTCTTCGACGCTCGCTCGGTCCATTGAGCTTTATGGAGATATTATCTTGAAAAACTTTTCCTCAATATATGTGGTCCATTGCACATGATTCTCCCTCCGGAGAACTAGGACTTATCTCTCCTGGATATCTATTCTATTGAAGCAACTTTCCTCTTGACATTCTTCCCACTGGAACTTTCCCCTTTGGATTACTCCATCTTGTTAAATAACTTGTGCCTTATTCTGCCCCCAAAATGCACTTGCTATATTGTGACTCTTCGCCAATACAGTTCCCACTGCACCCTTCAAGGTCTAGCAATATGTTAAACTTGTTGCACACTTCAGCCGCCTACGGACGTATCCTTTCCTTGTTGAAGAGAAAGTTCTAATTCTCCATGGCGTCGAGTTTTGATTGCACCTTGGGATGGGCACGAACCCTCAGTCGTCTATGTACAAGCCCTTGTATGAGTACCGAAGCCTTTGAGTTAGCAATTCCCCTCACCGATGTGAGCTTTGCATAACTCTTATGGTTATTAAGCAACACATCTCACTTTATATAGTCTCATCTTTCACCAAGCGCCCCGCTTTGCCTTGAGCACCTTCAAGTTTGGTTACTAATGTCGAGCCATAGCTCGAACTCAACCATCCCAATCTTTATGTGCTATGCATTTTACTTCGATTGCTTGTCCTCGTGGTGTCTCTCACGCAAAGGGTTGGCCATTCTTTTGAATGCCAAGCCTAGATGCTCGCTCCTCTAAGTGACTACTTTCCCTACATCTCAATGTCTATTTCCCTCAAATGGTTACGCGTGCTGGCTATCCTCCATACAGCCCAGCTAAGTCCCCCATGTTTGTATGACGAGTGTTTCTACGTATGCTTATCCCGCTTTGATATTATAATGTCACAGGCTTAGCTAATTTTGCCTAAGCCGTGCAGCACCTATGCGTGTTCGTCCGCGAAGGTCAGCCTTCCCCGAGATCTCCTAGGGTCCCTTAGACTTACAAAAGAGAAACTGGGCCAGAAGAAGCAATTCCAACGGGATCCACAAGCAACTACTCAAGCAAACACTTTATAAAGCTAGATACAAATTACACCCATAGACAATACAAAATTAGAAAAGTTGTACACAAAGGATAATGGTCTGTTATAGACCGAAGTCCCCATAAGTGCTTACAAGACATACTAGTATTTACAAGCTAAAATCGGTCATAAAGCAAACCAAACTAGGGATGCTAAGCCTACTACAAGTCTGCTACTTGCTGTACAAGGTATGTACACAAACTAAAAGATACAGATAAACATGAGCATTTTATCGAATACCTTGTTTACATTATTGTCTGTGACATATGGGCGCTACCCTTACTAGCGTTGCCCTTGCTGGTGATTGCTCTTGTGGCATGATGCTTCGCCTGGCGATTTTCCTACGGTGGCCGCCTGCGGGCTACTGTGGCTGTCGACACCTACTATAATCGAACTGCCCCTTGTAGAGGGCCCTAGTAGTAGCCAACCGCCTCTGTAGGGGCCTGGCCACAATCAACTGGCCCTACAGGTGACCTAGTCATGGTAGGCCACCCTTACAAGTAAACAGCATGCAACTGGCCATCCCTTAGCCTACAGGCAATGCTACCACGCTGCCCATCACTAGAACAAACACGTAGAATGGTTCCATATGATTTAATCTCATCACATGTAGTTTAAAATCAATCTTTGATATGAAAACCTTAGCTCTGATACCATTGTTAGGAAACCTCAGTGGGAGCATCACATGCATAGTGAAAATCAAAATAAAAAACATGTTTCCCAAGCAAATCAAATCATCATGCAAAAGATTGGGTCACGAGAAAGCCACAAAAATAAATAAACTGCATCGTATGATAGATTGATTACCTCAGGAGATCATATATCCCTATATTCCAAATCAGAATGGAGAGGATGAAGGAAGTCAAGCATCTTCCTCTCTAGTGGTATCCATATGATAGATCTTTGTAGCAAAACTCCTCCAATCTGATCTTGCAACTCTTACATAGAGGGAGGGAGGAGAATAGGAGGGGGTGGCCAAAGCTGCAATCTATCAACTATGAACTTCATCCTATTTATAGAGAGCTAGCTACCAAAAACCCTATAGGTCCTGCCATACGGGTATTGAATCTTCATCCAATTACCCACTAACCTTATATTATTGGATCTCTATCCAATAATCTCCTTAGGCCTCTAATTGGGCCTCATGCAAGGAGCTCATCAGTGCTCTAGGCCTGATATGTGTGTAAGATCTGATATGTGTTACCCTATAGGCCTAATACCGAGCTAGTCGTGAGTCACTACCATCATAACTCCTTCTGATATAGTAAATTATTATCCCTATAATAATTCACTTGACTCGTCGACTATGGACGTACTACGCCACTATGCCATAAGTTTAGTGGGTAATTAGATGGAGATTCAATATCCATAACATAAGACCCATAGAGTTTTTGGTAGCTCTCTATAAATAGGATGGAGGTTCATAGTTGATAGGCTGCAGCTTTGGCCACCCCCTCCTATTCTCCTCCCTCCCTCTGCGCAAGAGTTGTAAGATCAGATTAGAGGAGTTTTGCTACAAGGATCTATTGTATGGATACCGCTAGAGAGGAAGACGCTTGACTTCCTTCATCCTCTCCATCCTGATTTGGAATACAAGATATACGATCTCCCGAGGTAATCAATCTATCACACGATGCAGTTTATTTATTTTTGTGACTTTCTCGTGATCCAATCTTTTGTACGATGATTTGATCTATGTGAGAAACCTATTTTGTCTTGTTCTTCCGCTACACATGTGATGCTCCCGCTTGGTTTCTCAACACTAGCGTGGGCAGGTAGCTTCAAATCTTAACAATCTTGAGATCAGACTTCTTCCCTTTCCATATCTCATATGGTGTAGATACTACAAACTGAATGGAACTCTATTCATAAGATAAGTTATGGTCTCTAAGACATATTCCCAGAATGAGATAGGTAGGTTGGCGAAACACATCATAGACTGCACAATGTATAACAGTGTATGATTCCTCCTTTCTGATATACCATTAAGTTGAGGTGTATAAGAAGGTGTCCATTGGGATAGAATCTCAAGATCCTTATGGAAATAGGTAAACTCTGTACTCAAGTACTATCATCCTCGATCCGATTAAAGAGTCTTAATACTCTTTCTAGTCTAGTTTTCTACTTCATTCTTGTATTCCTTAGATTTCTCGAAGGCTTCGGGCTTATACTTCATCAAGTACACATGTCCACATATTGAAAAATCATCAGTGAAAGTAATAAAGTAGGAGTAACCACCTATGGCCTGAGTGGATATGGGACCACACATATCGCTATGTATAAGTTCCAACAACTTAGTGGCTCTCTCTCTCTCGTTACTCTAAATGGAGAGTTGGTCAATTTTTCACGAAAGCAAGATTCACAAGTTACTTATGACTCATAATCAAGTGGATCTAATTATCAATCCTTTAGTAACTTTTGAGTTCTTCCGTCATGGATATGACCTAGCCTATAATGCCACAGTCATGCCACAATCAAATGGATCTAAGAAGTCATCCTTTAACACTATTCACCTCATCTCGTTTCCTCTTGGATGTCTTATATTTATGATTTGTGGAGCAATGTCTAGCACAAACAAACTATTATGCAATATTCCTCTAGTGATGATCTTATTATCTAATATTAATAAATAATTATTATTTTTTAAAATTAATTTATATCTACTAATTGTGAAACATGATATAGAAATAATATTTTAATAATAGAAGGAATTTAATAACATGTATCTAATGCAATAGTAGCTCCACCAAGCAGATTTAAGATGACCTCACCAACAACAATTGCAATATCTCTTGCTCCATTATGCATCTTGAGATCCTCGCCTATCACCAATCTCCTAGACCTTGCTAGGACCTAGAACAAATTATATATACGATAAGTACTTATGGTATCCAATACCCATGTGTTATCATAAGAATCTGACAAATGGAGATTGATCGTGAATGTACTTGAAGCTTCTCCAAGCTTTTGTTTTGCCTACAAGGTACCCTTTATAGTTCTTCTTCTAATGCCCATCTTTGTTGCAGTGGTAGCATTGGCCTTTGTCCTATTCCGGGTCTTTCTTGGCAATCATTTTCTTACCCAATTTGCCCTTACCCTTACCCTTCTTAAGGGACTTATCAACTTTTTTTTTTCTTTTGGTCTCACCAATATATAGAACTAATTTTTCTTTCTTGATGGTACTCTCTGTCTCCCTTGACATATTGAAGAGCTTAAGAAGAGTCACCTCAAGTTTATTCATTTTAAAATTTATGATAAATTATGAAAAAGAGTGAGAGGGACTAAAGTATAAGGTATATGCATAGGTGATCTTTTATGAGCATTCCTAGACCCGTGAGTTTCTTGATCCACTTAATCATTATCAGGACATGATTCTGAACCGATATCCCCTCTATCATCCTAGTGCTGAAGAGACTCTTGGATATCTTATATCTTTGAGTTCTTTCGTGTTCCTCAAACAACTAACAAAGAAAAAGGAGAATATAATTGGTATCCATGCTCTTATGTTGCCTCTGTAGCTCAAGAGTTATAGAGGCCAACATATATAACTTTGCTAAGGTAGAATCATGTATATAATTTATGTAGCGAGTGATCTCATCCTCGTTTACCCCTTCCTCTGGCGTGGGCAAAATTGTATCAAGGACTTATGTGATTTTCTTTATTGTGAGAATAATTCTTAAGTTGTAGAGTCAAGCCGTGCAGTTTAGGCTAGTTTGGCAGTTGACATCATGTATGCCATGTAAGGGATTTGCAAGCGATATGTTTCTGATAAGCAAGAGATATAGTATAAATAAATAACATACTGATTTTAAGTAAACAATTAAGACATGGACTTCTATTGAGCTACTCATATTATTTTCTTAGCAAGTCATGCAACACCCTCAACACATGAAACAAAAGACTCCGGTAAAATTTTAGTAGGAATCGGGATCTAATCGATATCTTAGTGAAACCTTGAGGGACTCAATCAATCATATTAAGCCCAAAAAGGTAAGCAACTTCTGCCAATCATAATTTTTTATGATTTCCGTGCTATTCAGCCTTCGAACCATCATGGCCTCGAGGGACTTAATCAACCATGATATTCGGTTAAGTCATCACTATCATTATAAAATGCCCTTGAGGGACTCGACCAAGCATATCATATCCTCAGGTCATTGGTGACATCTCTATGTCATAAACAATATATCGAATCGTGAGATAGGTGAGCCTCGAGAGACTCAATCAACTCAACCTATGTTGGGATTCAATTTTTCCCTATAACGATGTAAGGTCATGTGGGTCAATCTAATTGTCTTATACTTACCTATATAATGAGATTTTGATTCGGTCTCCTAATATGACGTATTACACATACATATTTGATATATATATCTACATCGCATGCATATATATATATATATATATATATATATATATATATATAGTAGATGTATAAGCAATCACATGTCACAAATGTACAATCACATCAGATGATCATGGTGTCACGCCTCCCAAATTATCACATTCAGGAGGTGTAACCCTATCTTAAAATCGATAACATTATAATTCATCATAACCTAAATTCAGGATCCAAACTAACATTTGAGGACACCAAACAGAAAATATTAAATTATTTTTCACATCCATCTATAAATCTGTACAGTTTATAATACACCACTTTACTTAAAGATTCATAAATCCAAGCTATCTCAACGAAACCATAACCACCTCATAAAATCTCCCAGAGTGGGAATCTATATGATTATAAAACCAACATTCCTCAAGTTCATATTGTTATACAAATTAACTTAACATTCCAAAATCCTAAACATGAGAGGTCCTTTAAAAATTTACAAGACACAACACTTCATAATTTATCGATAATATTCCATTAGACACAAAGTATTCTTATAGAACAGAAGCATATCATCTAATAAAGAATTACCCAAAATCTTCTAGCTTTTCACTACCTCAGCCCAGTTTTAAACATTTCAATAAATGATAAGATAACCTAAAAAATTTATATATCAACAAGGCAAAGGAGGATAGTTTCAAACAAACTTGATAACAAAATACAAGGCAGAGATACAAGTATTTATGGATATCAGCTTATTAGATACATAATTACAAATATCATTTTATTCAAAACATGTTTGGTTCATAACAAATGGAATAAAGAGTAATTGGAGCATATTAATACATAAGAGGTACTTCAGAGCAAATCAATTGTATATGAAATATTTCAGAGTATATCAAATGAACAAATAAGGAATAGAAGCTCAAATATTATATCAGATATAACATTCATTATATTCTTATCCAAAGCGCACATACAAACTCAAAAGCAATGCCTTGGAGATTATATCAAAAATATAAAGAGGAAGTGAGATCATAAACATAATATAGTTTATCTATTTTTGAATAACCACCAAACATATGTCTCCCACATTTGGGAGCTTCATCCACCCACATTTAAGTAAAGTCATAGGAGGCCGACAGAGCACTATAAGCTCTAAGCATAACTCTCTTTTCCATTTATGACAAAGGTTCATATTATCCCATAAACACTAAAGTACAAAATGACATGTGTACAATGTTATTAGTATGCATCGAAAGCACATGCAAAACAATGAAATATGCATGTATCTATATGAAATGATACAATGCAACATAAACTAACATATAATATTTTCAAGTATAAAAGGATTTAAGGACAGGAGCACGAAAGAATTTAAAGCAATTATATAAATCTTAATTAAATAAATAACTTTAGAATGAATTCGATTTTAAAGTGGTTGAAGCAAGAATAGACAAAATTGGTGAGAGCTCGATTCTAGCAAAATTCAGGAGGCACATTGCATAAATCATCTGAATAATCAAATATGCTTGAAATTACTAAAAAATGGTATCATTTGAAAGCTATATGAGACTAATTTCATATGAATCCTATTTTGCAAAAGTTTTATGCTAATAATAGGGAGTTCCAAATAATTTAGTATAGGAAGGTCAGAATCCATAATCCCTATTTTTACAGAATAGGTAGGATCCAATAAAACAAATGTTTCGGTAGGAAAATATGTAGCAAATCCTTCAAACCCAGTAGGAAAACAGAGAGATACAAATCTAATTTTCTTAGAAAATAAATTTTGTAAAATCAAAGTCTCCAACAGAGAGTTATAAGTAATTTAGTGACAAAAGGTCACAAGCTACAATCTTTGTTTTATTGATTTTATAGGATCAATTGAAACAATTGTTTGGGTAGACTATTGAACTCCAAATTTTTCATATTTAGTGTCAAAAGAAAATATATAAGTCTAAATTCTAATAATTATGTTTTGCATAATTCAAAGATGCCAACAGGGAGTTATACATAATTTAGTGACAACAGGACAGAAAATTTGATCTATGTCTTACAAAATTTGTACGGTTTATTAAATTAGAGGCCTAGGTGGTCAAAACTACTCTAAATCCTTTAAGTAAGCTATCAAAAGAAAAATTTATGAGTCTATATTCATATAAATTAAATTTTGCCAAAATTGGAATTCAGTGCAGTGATTTATAGATAAAACAAAGTAGAATGGTTAGAACCTTGATAATTTTTTAGATTCGAACTTTTACAACCAACATGAGATATTTCAGATTGCAAGGCTTGATTTATTCTAAAATTTTCATAATCAAGGCAAAAGCTAAGATAAAATTTCAGTAGAAAAAGGATAAAACACTTAACTTTGAAGATTTTGATCTCAAATGTGTGGATTTGATCAAAATCCCTAAACCCCCAAATCTCTTATTCTCCTCTTCCTTCTCTTCTTCTTCTCCTTCTAAAGTATATGTTGCAGCAAGCCTTCCCTTTCTCAATTTTTTTTAGGTAATTTTTCTCCTCTAATTGCTACTTAGTTTTGGCTGACATAAAAATTGCTGTGGCAAGCATGCAAGAAAGATACTTACGTGTCACCTATGCAACAAGTATAAGTGACACCATGTTTAAGCTAGCTAGTGACACATGTCCTCCTCATTTATTTTTTTAAACTTAATATGAATCTTTCATAATTTATATCAGATTTCTAAGATTCATGTTTAGGCCCCTAGAAATAAGCTTTCAATACAAAATTATTTAATCAAAAAAAATATTAATCAATTCTCATATTTATAAATAGGTCCTTATAAAAAATAAAATAGATCATTTAATATATTTTAGAAATGAGGATATTACACTCTCCCCTTTAAATTTTAATTTTATTGCTCTAAATTTATCATACCTCCATTGACGAAAAAATGAGGATAGTTTTTTTTCATTTCTTCCTCTAGCTCCTAGGTAATTTCATCCATAGAATGATGCCTCCAAATCACTTTCACTAAGGAATAACCTGATTTCTTAGTATCTTTTCTTTTATCAATAATTTGAATAGGCTCTTCCACATAAGATAAGTCTTCATCGATCACAATCGGTTCATACTTAATGGTATGTGAGGGATTTGGTATATATTTTTGTGTATTAAAATATGAAATATATCATGGATATGACACAAAGATGGTGGCAAGGCAATCTTGTAAGCGACAAAACCAATCCTCTTAAAGACCTCAAAAGATCCAATAAATATAGGGCTTAACTTTCCTTTCTTCTCAAATCTTATCACACCCTTGGAAGGAGAGACCTTCAAAAATATAAAATACCCTACTTGGAACTCAATTTCTTGTCTTCTATTATCAGCATAGCTCTTTTGATGACTCTAACCAGTCTTTAGCCTTTCTCTTATAACTTGAATCTTTTTGGTGGTCTCTTGTACTTTGTTTGGGTGATAACTTCCAATCACCAATTCCTTCCAATATATAGGCGATCTACACTTTCACCTATATAAAGCTTCATAAAAAGTCATCTGAATGCTTGAATGGTAACTGTTATTGTAAGTGAACTCAATAAGAGAAATATCTTTATCCCAATCACCTTTACAATCTATGACATAGGCTCTAAGCAAATCCTCAAGTGTTTGAATTGTTCCTTTTGATTGGCCATCGATTTGAGGGTGGTAAGCAGTGGTAAACTTAACTTTAGTGCCCATAGATTTTTGTAATCTTCTCCATGATCTGGAAAGAAATCTGAAATCTCTATCAAAGATGATCTCCTTTAGAATACCATGAAGTCTTACTATTTCACCAATATATAAATCAACCAGCCTATCAACAGAATATGACATATCGATCGGTACGAAATATGCAGATTTTGTTAACCTATCAATAAGTACCCATATAACATCATGCTTTCTGGAAGTTCTGGGTAGACCTGAAACAAAATCCATAGTGACACAGTCCTATTTCCATTTAAGAATATCTAAAAGTTGTAACAACCCTCCAAGTCTTAGGTGTTTAATTTTGATTTGCTAGCAAGTTAAACACTTTAAAACATAAATTGCAATCTCCTTCTTCATACCTTCCCACCAATAATGACTTTTAAGATCTCTATATATTTTAGTGCTTTTAGGATGCAGGGTGAACTTAGTATTATGACCTTCCATCAGGATTTAGTTCTTGATATCTGGATCATCTAGGACACATACTCTATCCCCAGTTCTCAACAGGTCATCCTTTGAAACTAAAAAATCTAGCTTCAATCTTTTTTTCTTTTCTTTTTTTCTACTTTATTCCTCAAGTAAACTAAATGTGATCCTCCTTGTTCTTCAATTAATAGTAACCCAACCTCAGATCAATCTTAGAGAATACTTATGCACCATGTAATTGATCAAACAAATCATCAATTATAGTAAAGGATACTTTTCTTTTTTTTCTATCACCTAATTCAACTATCCACAATTAATACAAAAGCTTCAATATTCCATCCATTTTTCCTAAATAATGATAATAAAGTATCCCATGGTGAAACGTTGAGTCAAATGAAAACCTTATTTAATAGTTCTTATAGTTGCTTCTTTAATTCTACTAACTCGATTAGCGCCATTCGATATGAAGGCTTAAATATTTAGGTTATCTCAAGGACCAAATCAATAGCAATATCACCCTCTCTGTCTGGAGATATTCGAGGCAAATCATTCAGGAAAACATTAATGAACTTTCCGATCACAGGAATTTCTTTTAGATCGATTTCTTAATCTAAGTGATTCTTTCCATATATAAGATAACAAAAATAATCCTTCTATACAAGGAAATCAATTTGAAGTGCCGATATCAACCAAAGAGGTGAATCATGTCTAATACTCTTAAAAATAAAAGATGAGCTGATCTAGTACACAAAAAGTGATCATTTTTGTATAACAATCAATACTGATATGATAGAAATAGTCAATCCATGATAAGTATACTATCAAAACCTCGAATCTCTAAGAGAATCAAATCAACTAGAAGTTTGTATTCTCTGGTAGAAATAAAAAAAGATGGATAAATTGAGTTTGTTGTCAAAGAATCCCCAATAGGCATAGTTCTACATAGCATATAACCTAATGGTCTTGATTATATGCCCAAGTGATAATCAAAATATAATCAACAAAAGATAAATTGGTATCATAGTTAAATAAAACTTTTATATTTCAATTAGGAACATGAATGATACCTTTGACCCTTGATTTATAAGCTATAAAATCTTGTTCAATGATAGCTTACACTCTGACATGGGTCGTTGATCTAGGAGACAGTGGCTCTTTCTTCTTATTTAATGGTAATTTTTTTACTTTATGATCTAATTTTTTAAAGCAAAATAGGCTCTAGTCACCTAAAAACACTTATTTGTTACATAATTTAATCCATATATTGCATGACTGTGTTCTTAGTGCTAGCTTTTCTTTCCTAAATTTAAATGTATTGACTTTCTAGTTATCACTTTTTGATCTATTTCCTCTCTTATTCTTGTTAGTAAATTTGTCTTTTACTATTCTTGCCCCTGATCTCCAAAGATTCTCTATATTATTTTCCATAAGTGCATAGCTTCTCCTTCCAACATAAAGGTTGCAAAAGAAATCTTTTGAACATTTGGGCAATTTAAAATATCAAATATTTTTTCTATTTACATCATCCATTATTCTGCCACCATTATATCTAGTTCACCACTGAAACAAAAAATACTAAGCTCCTTAAATTATTCAATTTTCTTAGTCCATTTTGACTTGACATCCCTAATTAACCCTTTTATCCTACTCAATTACTCCGAAGAAGATGAAGCAAAAGGACCATATATCCCCGTCATCCTAGATTCCTAAAGGACATCGAAAAAGTTTTCACAACCCCCATATAATTTACTAAACTTCAATATATGTTGTATATCAATATATAAAATATCTCAATAATCATCAAATCATACTCTAATACCACCTCTGTCATACCCCACGAATTATCACATTCAGGAGGTGTAACCTATCTTAAAATCAATAACATTATAATTCATTACAATTGAAATCTAGGATCCAAATTAACATTTGAGGACAACAAAAAGAAAACATTCAATTATTTTCACATCCATCAATAAAACCTGTGCGGTTTATAATACACCACTTCACTCAAAGATTCATAAATCTGAGCCGCTCAACGAAATAATAACCACCTCATAAAATCCCCAAGAGTGGGAATCTACATGATCACAAAACCAGTATCACCACAAGTTCATATCATTATAGAAATTAACTTAACATTCTAAAATCCTAAACATGAAAGGTCCTTTACAAATTTACAAGACAGGAAACTTCACAATTTATCAACAATATTACATTAGACATAAAGTATTCTTATACAATAGAAACATATCATCTAATAAAGATTTGTCCAAAATCTTCTAGCTTTCTACTACCTCAGTTAAGTTTCAAATATTTCAATAAATGATTAGCTAACTTAAAAAGTTTATATATCAATGGAGTGAGCTACAAAGATCAACAAGTGACTAACATATTAAAGGTGAAAGAGGATAGTTTCAAACAAACTTGATAACAAAATACAAGACAAAGATACAAGTATTCATGGATATCAGCTCATTAGATATATAATTTTAAATGTCATTTCATTCAAAATATATTTGGTTCATAACAAATGGAATAAAGAGTAATTGGAGCATATCAATGATGTAAGATATATTTCAGAATATATCAATAGTATATGAAATATTTTAGAGTTTATTAAATGAACAAATAAGAACAAAAGCTCAAATATCGTATCAGACATAACATTCAGGATATTCTTATCCAAAGCACATAGACAAACTCAAAAGTAACACTTTAGATATCATATCAAAAATATAGAGATCGAAGTGGGAGTTCCAAATAATTTAGTATAGGAAGGTCAGAATCCATGATCCCTGTTTTTATATAATAGGTAGGATCCACTAAAACAAATTTTTTGGTAGGAAAATTTGTAGCAATCCTTCAAATCTAGTAGGAAAAGAGAGATATACAAATATAGTTTTCTTAGAAAATAAGTTTTGTACAAATTAAAGTTTCCAACAGAGAGTTATAAGTAATTTTGTGACAAAAGGTCAGAAACTATAATCTCTATTTTATAGATTTCATAGGATCAATTGAATCAAATATTTTGGTAGGCTATTAAACTCCAAAAATTTTAAATTTAGTGTCAATGGAAAGATCTATAAGTCTATATTCTAATAATTTACTTTTTGTATAGAATCTCCAATATGGAGTTATACATAATTTAGCGATAATAGGTTAAAAATTTTGATCTCTATCTTACCAAATTTGTAGGGTCTATTAAATTAGATGTTTGGGTGACTAAAACTACCCCAAATCCTTTAAATAAGCTATCAAAAGAAATACTTACAAGTCTATATTCATATAAAATAAGTTTTGCCTAAAATGGAATTCAGTGCACTGATTTATAGCCAGAACAATGTAGAAGGGTTGAAACCTTAATAATTTTCTAGATTCAAAGTTTTACAACCAACAAAAGAAATTTTAGATTGCAAGGCTTGATTTATTCCAAATTTTTCATACTCAAGGCAAAAACAAATATAAAATTTCAGTAGAAAAATGATAGAATCCTTTCTTTGGAAGATTTTGATCTCAAATGTGTGGATTTAATCAAATTCCCTAAACCCCTAAATATATTCTTCTCCTCTTCTTTATCTCCTTCTTCTTCTCCTTCTCAAGTGTACGCTGTAGCAAACCTTCCCTTTCTTTTTTGAGCAAGTTTTCTCCTCTAATTATTGCTTAGTTTTAGCAAACATAAATGCTGCTAAGTAGTAAACATGCAAGAAAGATACTTATGTGTCACCTATACAACAGGCATAAGTGGCAACATCTTTAATCTAGCAAGTGACACATGTCCTCCTATTTTTTTTAACTTAATATGAATCTTTCATGATTCATATCAAATTTTTAAGATTCACATTTAGGTCTCTAGCAATAAACTTTTAATATAAAATTATTTAATTATTAATCAATTCTCATATTTATAAATAGGTCCTTATAAATAAATTTAAAATAGATCATTTAAAATATTACAGAAATGAGGGATATTACACATGGATCTTAACCTAATGTGGCTAGGCCTAAGCTAGTGGGCTTAATCACTCACATCAGGATCTATATATGCATCGACACATCTTGATGCATTGTAATCATCCATCTCATCATCATCAATTCCATTGGCAACTCGATATATCATCCGTCTTGGCCTCGTGGGTCCTGTTGACACCTCCATGCTCCCACCATGCCTCCTTGTGTAATTATAATATAATCACAAGTACATAGGTCGAACAATAAACGAGAAAAATCAGTGGCTTGTAATTTTCAATAATAATAATTACATATACACACTGCACATCATATGATCCATGATCATCCATTTACATCATGCATCACATGTATGTATCAACATGTAGGACTACTAGATAATAATAATAATAATAGTTAATTAAATATTTTAATTAACTAATATTTTCTAAAATTTAAGACATATAGAAATTTTTTAATTTATAAAGGTTATTTTTAGAATTTAAATAAAAGGATAAATCTTGAGATTTCTATAATTTTCAAAGGGCTAGAATCATTATTCTATAAAGAAAAACCTAATTCCTTTATGAGGTAGCTGCAACTTCTTACACCAGCGACAACTTCTTACTGCTGCCACCTTCTCACGGGCGGCCGTAGCCTTCTTGCCGGTGGTTGCCGCCCTTGCGGCATACGCCACCCTTTTATAGGCAGCCCACCACCTCACTTGCAGGCAGTCGCTAGTGTGGTGTCGCCTCATGCGTAGGCTGCCCTTGCTTGTGGTTGTTTTGCTTGTTATGATGCTACCTTTGCCCACAAGTGGCCATTACTTGCACGAGCTTGGCCAATCTATCAGGCAACAATAGTTGTTGCCCCTTTTACATCAATAAGGTTGACATTAAAAATCTGCTCTAAAGCACCTTTCAATCAGCAGGATAAGGCACTTTCTAGATTTAAAAATTACATCAAAAACACAATAAGAATGCATAAAATAATTCTATATGAATGACGACAACACACGCAGTTTATAGTCAATCATCGTATGATGAACATAGCTCTGATAGCTTTGTTAGGAGACTTAAATAGAAGCATTACATGCACAGTGTAAAATAAAAATAAAACTAGTTTCCCATGTTTATCATATCGTTGTGCGATGATTGGTGCACAAAAAATCAAAAAATCAGAAAATCTATGTGTCATGTGTTAGATATTTTACCTAGGAAGATAGTATATCCTTGAAAATCTAGATTTAAAGAAGAGGTTGAAGGAAGTCAGATGTCCTCCTCTATAGTGGTATCCACATAGTGGATGTGACGATAATGCTTCTCAGATCACTACGAGGTCTCTCTCTCCATATGTAGCATACAAGAGCTGTTGACCAAGGAGGAGAAGAGGCTGAGGAGAATAGGAGGGATGACCACCAGAAGTTCTAGCCTATGAACCCTACAGCCCCCTCCTATTCATAGAGGTCCCTGTCAACTTAACCCTAATAGATCCTGCTCTATTGGGTATGGGATCTCTATCCAACTACTTAAGCCTCTTATATTAGTGAATCTCTATCCAAAAATCTCTTATTAGCTCTTATTTGATCTAATCCATTGAATCCAATAATATAGGAGATTATTAGATATCGAATAAAATAAGGGCTCTGTAGTTATCTCATATTCGAACATCTACTCATCGTAACATCTACCATATGTGTGTGACTCTCAAGGCCCAATACGGAGCTAGCCATGAGTTACAAATGTCAGAACTCTTTCTGACTCAAGAAATTATTATCCCATAACAATTCACTCAACTCATTGACTATGGACGTACCAAGCTACTACACTATAGTCACAAGATAGTATAGGGGGATCTAATCCATTGGACCTATCTGATAGTCTATCCTCAGTCATCTATCTAATATCCTAAAGACCATTTCTTAAGCATGGTACTATCAGGCCTAATACAAAATCTATCAGAGTCTTGCTCTAATCGTATTCTTCTGAAGAACGCTCTCAATCTAAACAACCCTAGCTAAGGATTTGCTTGAATAAGAACACATAAAATATTCCTCTCGTGATAATGAGAATGGACAATCCTCTATTAACACTTAAATACCTTTGTAAGGTTGGCTACTAATCCTGATAATTGACTATATTAGATTTAAAACTTCCAAACCTATAAGTCTAACGTCAAAGAAAGGAGTACTCAAATAAGACATTATTGGTGTCTTAAGTCTAAGGACCAGACACACAACTAGACAATAAAAACATTATCTGATCATGAACTATCCAGCATTTCATAAGCAAATCAATCAGTGAACTCATTCTCTAATAAGCACATGTATTGTACTCTTAGTGTCCTACTCGAGAGACTATGAGACTAGCAACCTCCATCATATGGATGGGTATATAATACACCAATTTATCTGATTATCCTGATATCCCTCTCAAGTAACTTATGAATGAGATTATTTATGTTCTGTGTTTAAAGACGAATTTATTTTATTATTATGATCTCATTATGATCAAATTCTTATTGTACAGTTCTAAAGACATCATATTATATACAACAAGTAACATAAAGTGAGAAATGCCAATAATAATAATAATATGTAAAAGGACTATGTAGTGTTTCACACATGCCACCACTTATATGATTGGCTTGTAGAGAATCTGTAACCAGCAAATTAGAGAGAGAGAGCCACTGAGTTATTGGAACTCATACATAGCGATGTGTGTGGTTCCATTTCAACTAAGGTAATAGGTGGTTACTTATACTTCATTATATTTACTGAAGACTGCTAGTTACAATTGCCCTACAAGCCAATTACATAAGTGATGGCACATAGTTCTATATAATGGGAATCAGATTATGATGATATCATAATAATGAGATCGATTCACCTTTAAACACAAACCCTACATAATTTCAATCATAGGTTACTCGAGAGGGACATCGAGATAACTAGATAGACTGGTGTACTGTGTACTTGCCAATATGATGGAGATGATTGGTCTCAAAACCACTTGCATGGGGACACTAAGGGTACAGTATAGGTGCTCATTGGAGAATAAGTTCATGAATTAATTTACTTATGAAATATTGTATGGTTAATGATACCTAATGTCAGACAACAATTCTGTAGTCTTAGTTGTGTGTCTAGTCCTTAGGCTTAAGACACCAAGGATGCCTTGTTTGAGTATACCTTTCTTTAACAGCAAACTTACAGGTCTGAAAAGAATTAGATCTAGTATAGTCGGTTATCGGGATTGGTAACCAATCTTACAAAAGCAATTGAGTGTCAATAGAGGATCATCCACTCTCAATATCAGAAGATGAATATCCCATGTGTTCTCGCTCAAGCAAATCCTGGCCAAGGTTGTTCGGATTGAGAAAGAAGGAGTTCTCCAGGAGAATTTGATTAGAGCAAGACTTAGATAGATTCTATATATAGCTTGATAGCACTATACCCATTATACGGTCTCTGAGATATTAGATAGATGAGGGACTATAGATATACAGTAATTGAGAACATACAGGTCCATTAGATTAGATCTCCTAATTGTCCAAAGATTATGACATAGTAGCCTAGTATGTCCATAGTCGATAAGTTGAGTGAATTGTTATGGGATAACAATTCACTGAGTTGGAAGGAGTTTTGACAAATAGGATTCACGGCCAGCTTGGTATTAAACCTATCACACATATGGTGAATATTTCATGAAGTAGAGGATTAGATATAAGTTATCCAATTAGCCCCTATTCTCATTGGATGAGACCCAACATTGATGGACTCCTTGCATGAGGCCCAATTAGAGGCCAATTGAGATTATTGGATAGGGATCTAATAAAATCAAGATGTGTAGGTAATTGGATAGAGATCCAATACCTATTAAGGCTAGAATCATTAGGGTTTTTAGTGGCTCTCTATAAATAGGAGGTAGGGGTGGCACAATAGTGATAGTTGTACCTTTGGCCACCCCTCCTATTCCCTTTCCTCTCTCATCTTCTCTGTTGACTAGCCCTTTCCTGTTGCAAGAGGGCAATAAAGAAGATAGCAGATCTTCTTCCATGAGTGCTACGAGAAGATACAAAAGAGTTGTAGATTTTTTGTTGCGATTGGAGGAGCATCGCTGTAACCATCCATCATGTGGATACCGCTAGAGAGAAAGACATTTAACCTCCTTCATCCTCTCTATCTAGATCTAGAATTTTAGGGATATACGATCTCCCTAGGTAATCAATCTCTCACATATTGTAATTTTTTATTTTTGTATTTTTTTTGCATACCAATCTTTGCATGACGATGTGATAACTGCGGGAAACCAGTTTTGTTTTGTTCTTCTGGTGCATATTTGATGCTCTTTCATGGTTTCCTAATATTTGTATCAGAGATAGGTTGATCATACAAAGATTAGCTTTTAAACTACGTGTGATGAGATTGAATCGCATATAATTATTCTACATGTTCTTGTAGTGCTCGGTGGCAAACTGCCTATGTGCAGGGGCGAACGCTCATGGTCAGGCACCCAGTTAGGGTGGCTGTATGTGATGATGGCACCCATAGAGCCAAACAGATCAGTTCCTACCCATAGGGGTCACCCGGCGGGGCGGCGGGCGGAGGTGCATAGTAGTCGCTTGCGGATGGGGCAATGGCCTATAGGAAAGGGGCAGAGGGATTATAGTTTTTCTTAAAGGATGATTCAGTCCCTATAATTAATTAAATAGTTTAATTAATTATTAATTATCTAGTAATCTTGCATGATGATGTGTATATGCGATGTATGATATGGATGGATGATCATGAATCAAGTGTTGAGATGTATGTATATATAATTATTATTATTATTATTAGGGCTTACGAGCCTATATTTTTTATTTATTATCGATATACGTGCTTGTGATTATGTTGTAATTACACGAAGAGGCACGGCGAGAGCATGGAGGTGTCAGTGGGACCCATGGTGCCGTGATGGGTGATGCATCGAGGATCCAACGGAACCGATAATAGCGAGATGGACGATCATAAGGCATGGAGATGCGTCGATACATATAGAGAACCTATTGTGAGTAATTGGGCCCACTGGCTCAGGCTTGATCACATTATATGATGGTTCATGATTATCTAGTGTAGCATGCATATATGATATGTGATTATACACCTACTTTATATATATACATATATATATATATTAATGTAGATATATATTAAAATGTATGTGTGTAATACAACATATTAGGAGACCAAAACAAAACAAAAACCCCTCCTTCCACAATATTAAGCCAGAAAGCATGAGACTAATAATATTAATTCATGTGGCCTTCTATCAATATAGGAATAAATTGAATTACAATATAGGTTGAATTGGTCGAGTCCCTCGAGGCACACCGATCTATGTGATTCGAGATCTTGCCTACATGATGGTTCAAAGATTGAACAAGATGGGAATTACAATGAGTTGTGATTGGCAAGAGTTGCCTATCTTTTTGGACTTAGTATGATTAATCGAGTCCCTCGACATTACAGTAAGACATCGATTGGATCCTGGCCCCTACTAGAAGTATGCTAAGGACTTACATTTCACGTGCCGAGGGTGTCGCGTGATTTATTAGAAATTAGTGGGAGTATATTAAGATAGAAGTTTATATCTTAATTAGTTTTCTAGAAAATCTACATCTTATTCATTTACGCTACATCTAGTTTATCAAAAACATGTCGCTTACAAGCCTCTTATGTAGCATACTTGATGATAACTGCATCAATGGTCCAAACTACATAGATTGGCTCAGTAATTTTTGAATTATTCTCATGGTGGAGAAAATTATGTACGTCCTTGACATGACTTTGCCTAAGAAAGAAAAGCTAGTTCTCTATATTGGTGAGTCCAAGAAAAAAAAGAAGACTGATAAGTCCCTTAAAAAGGGCAAGGGCAAGGGCAAACTGGGCAAGGCAAAGGTTGCCAAGAAAGACCCGACCAAACACAAAGGCTAGTGCTTCCACTATGATAAAGATGGAAACTGGAAGAGGAACTATAAGGATTATTTTGCAGAGAAGGTGAAATATAAGCTTGGAGAAGCTTCAGGTGCATTCATTGTCAATCTCCATTTGTCATACTTTTATGATAACATATGGGTATTTAATATCAAGAGTGGTTATCATATCTATAATTTATTACAGGTTCTGGCAAAGCTGAGGAGACTAGCAAGAGGTGAGATGAACATCAAGATTGACAATGGAGCAAGAGTTACTATAGCTGCTATTGGCAAGGTTACCCTACATCTGCCTGGTGGAGCTATTATTGCATTAGATCATGCTAATACATTCCCTTTATTATCAAAAATATTATTTTTATTTCATGTTTGATAGTTAGTAGATATAATCTAGTTTTTTAGAACAATAGTTGTTCATTAATTTTAGATGATGAGATCATCATTAGAAGGACGTTGATATGGATTGGACATTCCTCTATATATCATGAATGTAAGTATGTCCAAGAAAAATAAGATAAGGTGAACAGTGCATACCTATGACATTATAGGTTAGGTCATATCCATAAGGAAAAGATTCAAAAGTTATTAAAAGATAGATACTTAGATCCATTCGACTATGAGTCATATGCAACTTACGAACCTTGCCTTCATGGAAAGTTAACCAACTCTCCTTTTAGTGGAACTGGAGAGAGAGCCACTTAGTTGTTGGAACTCATTTATAGTGATATATGTGGTCCCATGTCGACTCAAGCTATAAGCTATTACTCATACTTCATTATATTCATTGATGATTTTTCTAGGTATGGACACATATACTTGATGAAGTACAAGTCTGAGGCTTTTGAGAAATTCAAAGAATATAAGAATGAAGTAGAGAACCAGATTGAAAAGAGTATTAAGACTCTTCGATCAGATCGATGAGGAGAGTTCTTGAGTATAGATTTCACCCATTTTTTCAGGGACCACCAGTGGACACCTCCTTATACACCTCAACTCAATAGTGTATCAGAAAGGAGGAATCGCACACTGTTGGATATGGTGCGGTCTATGTTGAGTTTCGCTGACCTACTTGGCTCATTCTAGGGATATGCCATAGAGACCACAACTTACCTTCTGAATATAGTTCAAACAAAGTCGGTAATGGAATAAGATCATTAGTGAACACCAGTGGGCCTCAATGAAGGAGGACTTGAGAAGTACACGTAGGTCAAGTTGGTGATTGAACTACTATAAATTTATGAGCCTTTCTTTACTTGTTCTCCTTTAAACTTGTTTTCACATTTTAATTGTCCTTAACTAAACAATATTCTTTTTTGAAATTTGTTTTAAATTGCTCACTTATTTAATTTCAACAAATTCTAAGAAATGCTTCTGATTTCTTCTTTACTTAAAACAATCTTTTTGAAACAAGTTATTTTTGCACTTGCACTAATTCACACATAACCTCCCACTCTTAGTGTCAACTCGATCCTAACAGTTGGTATCAGAGTGAGTTAAACTCAATTGGATTAACACCTAAGTGAATAAATGACCTCTTTTAGTATTAACAAGGGCTAATATATTACACGTCCTCATATATTGAATGGAACAGGCTACAACTTTTGAAAAACTAGAATATATATCTTTTTTATTTTGTTAGATTTTTATTTATGGAACATCATCAAAAATAAATTTTAGAACTCATCCAATCCTATAATGATTGGAATGATCATGAAAGACAAATATTTTTTTAAAATGCCAAAGCTATGACTGCTTTGTTTTGCGCTTTCGATAAAAATAAATTTAAGCAGGTTTTTGCTTGTGATTCGACTTTTGATATATTGCACATATTAGAAATCACACACGAAAGCATAATTAAATTAAAGAAATTAATAAATGAAATAACTTGTAAAAATGAACAAGAAGGACACATTCCAAAGAACATGAAGGAAATTGAACTGAAAACAACAAAAGACTTCTCGAGTGAAAAACCTCGAGTGATAAGGACTATGATCTTGAACTCATGACAAAAGAACCAAAATGATTTATAAAAAGAATAAAAATATAAAAATAAATTTAAAAAGGATACACCTTCTTGCTCTAAACACAAAAAGCCAAGGCACTCCGAAGATCAAGAAGACAGTAAAGAACAAGTAGATAATCTCGTGCTTATGGCTATCAACAATGAGATAAATAACTCACCTAAAGCCTCTTTTACTTTTGATGAGCTATTAAATATATTTTATAAATTATTTGATGAGTATAAAAAGATTAGCAAAACTTATAAATCACTCAAAAGGGATTACTTTGTAATAAACTTGAAACTTTAAATGACACATCAACACCATGTACTTCTTGCTCAAATGAAATGCTAGATGAAATTAAAAAGAAAAATGTCATATTAAAACAAAGCTTATAAAAGTATAAGATAGACAACAAATATCTAAATATGATACTTGTTAATAAAGGTCATGTTAATAAGGAAGGTATTGGCTTTATGGGTAATACTCATAAAAAATCAACTATTTTTGTTTGAAGACTCATATTGCATTCTTCACCTGAAAATAAATATACTTTTTGTAGTGGCTTGGACACTTTGCCTATAGATGCCTATTTAGAAAGTATAGTCCATATAAGTTGATTTGGGTTTCTAAAAGAACCATAAACAACCAAATGGCTTTAGTTAAATTAGGTAGAGCTTTTCATGAAGGATCCAAAATCAAATGGGTACCCAAATAAAGACCTCCTATATTGTAGATTTGTTTTTAAACAAAGGCTAGGAGCAAAAAATGGTAACTTGATAGTGGATGATTAAGACACATGACTTGAGATTTAAAACATTTTTCAAGCTCACTAGCCTAAACAACAATAATAAGAAAAATTATAGTAATTAAAATTATTGGCAATAAAAATTTTGATAGTTCATGATTTCTTCTTGATGATGTATGGTTTATGTATAATTAGAGCATACTAGTACAAAAATGAACTACATTGAAGAACCTTAATTATTGTTAATAGAAAATTATCTACGTTGAAATTTTTTAGAAAAGGGATTTTGATGATATTATATTGGTTGATTTAAATGTAAATGCTAATGTTGAATGATTGACTTAAAATATGATTGAATGTTAGATCATTCTTGAATTAGGGCTTGAAATAAAGTAAAAAATATACTTTGAAATGTGTTAGGATCAATTGGCACTGGAGGGGGGGAGGGGTGGTGGTGGGTGTGTTGGGTTTAATTAGTGAAAGTGTGAAAGTTTTCAATTCGAAAAACTTGCTTGAAATAAAGAAGAGAAATCATAAGCATTTCTTGAACTTCGTTGAAAACGAATAGGCAAACAATTTAATAGAAAGTTGAAAGATGATGCTCGTGTCTTTCTTCAAATTAATTAAGAATAACTGAAAGCAGTAAGAGTAGAAAGCTCACAAATTTATAGTGGTTCGGTCATAACTTAGCCTACATCCACTCCCCAAGTCCTCTTTACCGAGGTCCATCGGTGTCCACTATCGATCCTCTTGGGTGAAGACTAAACCCTTACATTTCCCACTCTCCTTTTTATACGCTCAAGAGAAGAACCTTACAAACTCACAAAAAAGACTTTACAAGAATTACAACTCTTTTTCTCACTCCCTTGTCCCTTTTCTTTTTCTTGCATAATTTTAGCACATTATTTTTCATATAATTTCTAGCCCAAAGTGTTGTGCTCAATACAAGAAATACTTGGAGTATTTATAGACCCCAATTAGCTTCAGAAATGGAGCCAAAAATTTAAATATATATAAAAAATTGGATACGGGTAGTACAATTGCTGGTGCTAGTGGTACTACTATTGAAATCTACCCAGAAAATAGGGCGATGATAATACAATCATCGATCTAGGTGGAACAACCATCATCCATCATTGGTACAATTGTCGAGAATCCCAAAAAAGTGATTCCCTCCACTTTTTCAATCCTGACTTGCACCTTCAGTTAACCTCTTTCTAGGTCAACCAATTGAGCTCAATCTGAGTTTAATCTAAATCAAAGCACGTTGACCCTATATGATGATGGTGGCTATCTCCTTTATGCGGCTACAAGAAGAAAGGCTGAACCAAGATGCTCGAAGGACCAAAGCCACCACCTGACTAGTAGCACGGAGACCCTTAGCCCCATCTACCACCGATTGGCCACCTCAGCCTAAGAAGTTATCGAGAGAAGAACTTTACAATAGATCCACGAAGGGCTTATGCTGGCATTATGATAAGTTGTGGAGCTGCGACTACCATTACAAAAATGAGAGACTTCTTATGATCGAACACATTAAAGAATCTAACTATAAAAAGGAGGACCTCGAGCATGAGGAGAACACGAAGGAGGACCCACAACTGGCAGATTGCATGACTTACGCTCTAGCCAACTATACGAATCCATAAATAACAAAAGTTGAAGGATTCCTTAAGTAACAGCCCGTCACCATCATCATCGAGTCCAGAAACACCAACAACTTTATGAACATCAAGGTTAATGCCTGATTGATGCTAAAAAATGAAGATTGCAGTAGGTTTGATGTCAAAGTAGTTGATGGCTAAATCCTAAAGTGTAACCAAAAGTGTTCGAAGGTGAAATTATTTCTACAGGCCCAAAAGATCATTACTGATTTTTTTCTCTTCCCACTCGATGATTATGAAGTAGTGCTCAGTATTAAATGGTTATCCACGATAGGTGATGTTTCCTAGAACTTTTTAAAGCTAACCATAAAATTTTTTAACAAAGGGAAACAAGCGATCCTATATACAAAATTCGGGAGTAAAAGGACTACAGTTGCCACATAGCAGTAGGAGAAGGTACCACAAAAAGAGTCCAATAGCTTCTCAATTTAAATTCAAGAACTTCAGGAGATGAAACCGATAGAGATTGAAGCCATAAACCCTCTCTCACAACTTGTTGAAATTTCAAGCACCTCCACCAAACTGAGTCGACTACCTTCTATCAGGCTGTTCGACCACCCTATGCTTAATTGGCCACCGCTAAGAGGATTGCCTGGGAGATGATAGGGACATGAATTATTCAGCTGCACTTTTTCCCCACTACGATACTTCATCATACATCTTTATCTCTAGGGATAAGCTTTTTCTGAAGTGCTATATCCTGCCAAACCTGCCATGGTTTTTGTTATGACATTCCTAGATCTCGGGTGACTTCCATGACTTCCCCTAGGAGCGGATCATGATATTGAAGTCTTCCCTAATGATGACCTCCGATCCATGGCCCATGACCGTAAGAAGATTGAGTCCCTATAGTGGCAGAATCAGAGTAAGAGAGGGATCATTTATAGGACTCAATGAAATATGAACATCGCTCCTCTCATTTTGAAGAAAGATGCCCCCCCTAGCTGAGTGGAACTACAGTCCTCATGACTATGATGCTATCTACACCAAAACTAGCATTTGTAGATCATGGCCAAATGTTCGTGATTAGAGTAGACACATCAAGAGTTAGGATTGGTGTCATCCTTATACAAGATGACCGACCCCTGTTCCATATCGAGGCTTTCCCCATACTTCACTCGAGGCTTCTAATCTACAAGGGGATACTAGTTGCTACTGAATTTAAAGTTTGGCTCGATACAGGTCCATGACATGAAAGGGAAGTAAGCCTGAAAGAATTATAGTCCCTGCTCAAACCAAATCGAGCTCTCATCATCATGCACCACACTAGAGGGTAGCCATCATTTCAGAATAAAGATTGGCTACTACTAAAGATCAACCACATGGCAGCCTATGTAAAGAGGAAATGACCTCCTGACAAACTTTAGAGCGGAAGAAAATTTGAAGATCGAGCTTTCCTATACTTTCAGCCTTACCAGAAAGAAATTCAAATCTCAAGAAAGTGGTCTCCCCATTACTTTGAACCTTATAAAATTGGGGATCACATTAGAACCGTGAACTATGGATCAAATCGTCACACTAAATCAAAATTACAACTCATCCTCTAGGTATCTCAATGCAAATGAAAGTTTAGAGAGGATGACTCAGCCCAGATCCATCCACCTAACACCTAAGTCCAAGAGGAAGCCCAGTTCTAATTAGATTTTGCATGGCATCGCAGGATCACGACATATCACTATCCAAACATAATCATTGATAAAGTGATATAAGACAAAGCTGAACTATCAGATCATGATGCACCTACCACAAATGTAACAAGGAAGCCTCGTGACAAGTTGTAGACTCAAACTCAGAGATCATGGAGCCTCAGCCTTGAGAAAATCGCTGATTTGAAGAGGGTGGGTTTGTTAGGAACCTAGCTAGGTCGGGTCTTAGGTTCACTGAGTCATGATATCAATAAAACCCTAAGGCATGTAATAAGCCATAAATCAGCTGCCACCCACCTTGTTTGAAGAGGTTGGCTAAGGTTAGAAAGGAGTCCTCATGGAGTGGGGGTCTCGTAGCCGCTGCCTCCACCTATTAGGGAGGACGACTAGAATTAGAGAGGGAGAGTTCCATTTAGTTAGGACTCTCTCTAAGGTTGATTAGAAGTTATATTAGGAGTTAGAGTCTTAGTTTACTTGGAGTAAGACTTTCACTAGGAGTTGGAAGTTTACCAATAGGGGGAGTTTTTATGGAGTAGGAGTCCTATTAGGATTAGGGTTTTGAGACCCTATATAAACACTTGTAGCCACCACCTTTTCATCATAAATAGATCAATATTTTTTAGCCATTGTGGCCGATAACCAAGGAGAGAGGAACCCCTATAGAGTTCCAAGGAGAGCCGATCCATACAGAGATCAACCCAAGCTTAGGATCCTATGGGGTTCTAACATCAAACTCCTACTCCAAGTGAAACACTCTCATCTCAAAACCTACCTGCCTCAGCCATAGCCGACTTCCCTCATCAAGGTGGTCAGCCAATTGGGTAGATTACAAGCTTGACTTTGTTTACTCCGACCCGAATCCAACTTTAACTCCTAACCAGACTCCAATTCAGCCAAATCCTAACCCTACTAGGATTTGGGCTAATTTGTTACAATAAACTCAAATCTCCTCCTTGCCAACCTAATGTCAGGTCTAGACTTGCCAACATGGCCCAATCTAAGGACTGACTCAATCGACTAGGACCCGACTCAGGTAGGGCCATAACATATAAATGTCAATTCCATCCTTCATCATTTTTGCTAGCTGTTTGAGGAACAATGTCACGAACTTAGCTGAATTTGCCTAAGCCGTGTGGCACCCTCGCGGCACTCCCGAAGACTTAGCTGAAATTGCCTAAGTCGTGGAGCAACCTTGCCCACTATTCCGGACTTAGCTGGGATTACCTAAGTCATGAAACGCCCACGCGTTATCTGTCCGCAAAGGGTCAGCCCTCTTGCAACCTCTTAGAAGCGAGCAACGGACACGTCCCGGCGTCTCGCAAGGCGAAAAGCTATACAAGCAATTTGTCGAACACCTTGAGTGCAGTAAAGAAAAGAGAGAAAGAGAGCGAAATAGGACTTTGGAGGGTTGTAGGAATAGTCGTAAGTCCACAAATGATGGTTGCCCTTTTTGATGAGTTGAATCAGAGTCACTGCTTGAGGATCTCGGTACAGTCCATCCCTGATCCTGGAAAGAAAGTTAGAGCGTAATTGACTTGCTTGTCCTCCGCCCTCCAACTGTATAGCATTCACTGGCTCTACTTTCCGACTCAATACATCGGTCACGACATTTGCTTTTTCGGGTTTGTACTCCATTACCATGTCGAACTCAGCCAAGAAGTCCTGCCATCGTGCTTGCTTTGGGGAGAGTTTCTTTTGAGTTTGGAAGTAACTCAATGCGACATTGTCTGTCCTTAGCACAAATGGTGCTCCCAGAAGGTAGTGTTGCCACACTCGTAGACAATGGACCACCGCTGTCATCTCCTTCTCATGCATAGGATATCGCCGCTCGGTCTCGTTGAGCTTGCGACTCTCGTAGGCCACTGGATGACCCTCCTACATAAGAACTCCTCCAATAGCAAAGTCAGAAGCATCGGTATGGACTTTGAAAGACTTTCTATAGTCCGGTAATCTGAGTACAGGTTCTTCTAACACAGCAGTCTTCAGGTCTTGAAATGCCGCCTCACATTTGTCCGACCATCTCTAGGACTGCTCCTTTTTTAGCAACACCGTCAATGGAGCTGCGCGCTTCAAATATCCAGCTATGAAGCACCGATAATAGTTGACGAACCCAAGGAAGGATCTTAACTTTGGCACCTTCTTTGGTGTTCACTAGTCCACCACAACTTGCACCTTAGCCTTGTCCATTCGAATGGATCCATTCCCAATTCGATGCCCCAAGAATAAAATCTCCGTTTGGGCGAAGTAGCACTTTTCCCTCTTCACGAACAAGGTGTCCTCCCTAAGAACTTTGAAAATTGTTCGGAGGTGTCCAACATGCTCCTCAAGTGTTTTGTTGTAGATGACGATATCATCTAAGTAGACAACCACAAACTTATCCAGATACTCCTTGAACAGTTGGTTCATGAGAGTGCAGAATGTGGCCGGAGTGTTGGTTAAGCCGAAAGGCATCACCAAGAACTCGAATGCTCCATACCTGGTCACACAAGTAGTCTTCACCTCATCACCTTCTACAATGCGCACCTGCCAATACCCTGACCGAAGGTCGAGTTTGGAGAAGTACTTTGCCTTGCCCAATTGATCGAACAAGTCCGTGATGAGCGGGATAGGGTACTTGTTCTTCACCGTTATCTTGTTGAGGGCTCAATAATTAATGCATAATCGGAGGCTCCCATCTTGTTTCTTCTGAAGAGGACTGGAGCTCCAAAGGTGCTTTGGAACTGTGGATGAGACCACCGCTTAACAGTTCATCTAACTGCTTCCTTAGTTCTGCCAACTCTGGAGGGGTCATGCGGTATGGTGGTCTCGCTGGAGGCTTAACTCCCTGCTCCAGCTCAATCCGATGATCCACGCATCTGCGTGGTGGTAGAGTTCTCAGCAACTCTGTTGGCATCACATTTGAGAACTCCTTCAGGATGTTCGCCACAATAGCAGGTTCCTGAATGACCTCCCCGTCAAGTGTCTCTAGCTTCATAGCAGCTACAATGGTTAATTCACCTTTTCGCACCCCTTTCTTCAATTGTAAAGCCGATATTTGTTGTAGGTCCTTGGTTCATCCTTGAGAAACTGGAACCATGCAGGGATCATCGCCTCCCATTAGACACAAGAAGTTCAGGAACGGTATTGGCACCAAATTTACTGCGTGCATAAACTTCATTCTGAGAATCACTTGGAAGTCATCCAATGGCACTGCCATCAAGTCTGTGCTCCCGCTCTATGTCCCGATCTTGATGGAGATACCCTTTGCTTGTCCAAAGATCCGCTTGGCCTCCGAGTTCACCGCTTTCATATGACTTGGGCTCTTCTCCAAGATTAATCCCAATTGCTTAGCTTCGCGATCGGCAATAAAATTGTGGCTCGCGCCCACGTCCACCATTGCACGGGTTGTTCGGCCATTAAACTTGATGTCCACATACATCAGCTCGCTGCTTCCTATCTTTGGTGGCTTTGCCTTTGTATTCTCCCCCACTTGATCCCGCAACGCATTCAACAAACGAATTGCTCCCATCCTGGGTCCTTGCGACGCCTCACTATCACTACTAGAGTCAAAACTGCTCAAACTAAGGGCGATAGCTTTGCCCTTGTCTAACTTACGGGGTAGAATCGATGCTGTTAAAGCATTGAGTGCCTGTTTTTGTGGGCACTCCCTCACCATGTGCGGTCCTCCACACAAGAAGCATCCAGTAAGTTTTAGGACTCTACCTCTTGAGCCCGGTCCCTTGTGGAAATTCTTCTTCTTTGCTCGCCCCCAGACTCCTTCCCGAGAGTATTTAGATGGGCGATTCTCAAGATTGTTTCATCTTTCTCAAATCCTCCGAAGAAACAAAGTCAGTTAGCCTTTTTGCGGCTGCAATTGCCCCGACTACGTCGGTGACATTCCTTCGATGTAGTTCTTGTTGTGCCCATGGCTTCAAGCCATCGTGGAAGCTGAATATCTTATCTTTCTCAGACATGTCCCCTATATCCAGCATCAGTGCTGAAAATTGTTTCACAGAGTCTCGGATTATTGTACTTTGGCGGAGTTGTCTCAGTTTCCTTCTTGCGATAAACTCTGTGTTCTCTGGTAAGAACTGAGTTCTCAACTCTCGCTTAAAGTCTCCCCATGTATCCACTTGACATCGACCTTGCTGGATCTCTTCCCAATGGGTTCGCCACCAAAGTTTTGCATCCCCATTCAGATACATTGTTGCTATAGCAACTTTGGTTTCTTCAAAATCGAGCCTTGTAGCATGGAAATACTGTTCCATGTCGAACAAGAAATTTTCAAGCTCTTTAGCATCCCTCGCACCTCCATAGCACTGCGGCTCTAGTGCCCTGAAGTTTTGTGGTGGCAAAGCGCGGGTGTTGTTCCCTCCCGCATCAAGAGTCCTTGTTAACACCATCACTTAGCCGTGAGTTCCGCCATAACTTCATGTAGGTGTCGTACATAATCTTTGGTGTCCTCTATCAATTGATCCATCAGAGATTCAACTTTCTCGATCTGAGATTCACCTTCTTCTAGTGAGCTCTCTACCCTAAGTAGCGTTCGCTGGCCTTGGTAGAGTTCCTCTACGCTCGCTTCAAGAACATCAAGTCTGGTCTCCACCGCTATAATTCTCTCCTTGTGGTTCTTTTTCTCGGTTGGCGCTCCAGATGGCACCTCCTCCCCTCGTGGAGAATACCCAACTTCACGCTCGTCTTGTTCATTGTAGAGTTCCTCATGAGCGGCTCCCACAGTTTGCAAGCGAGTTTGCACTTGCAGCCCACCTGCAACTGCTTCGAGCAAAGGTCCGGCTTGCCCCATCTTACTCGATTCACCATGATGTTTCACCATGGTGAGATTACGAATCTTCTTCATTATTCGTATGAATTGTTTGCCTGCTCTGATACCACACTGTCATGGACTTAGCTGAATTTGCCTAAGCCGTGCGGCACCCTCGCGGCACTCCCGAAGACTTAGCTGAAATTGCCTAAGCCGTGCGGCACCCTCGCGGCACCCACGCGTTATCTGTCCGCAAAGGGTCAGCCCTCTTACAACCTCTTAAGGTCCCGTAGGACTTGCAAAGAAGAAGTTGATTAGCGTAGAAGCGAGCGACGGACACGTCCCGATGTCTCGCAAAGCGGAAAGCTATACAAGCAATTTATCGAACACCTTGAGTGCAGTAAAGAAAAGAGTGAAAGAGAGTGAAATAGGACTTCGGAGGGTTGTAGGAATGGTCGCAAGTCCACAAACGATGGTTCCCAAGGTATCAGACGCAAGACAAATTCAATTGCTGATGAACGCCTACGCTTGACATATACCCGGAACCCCATCCAGCCCGGTGCCACCCGGGGGGTTCCAAGGTGCTGAAATGGCTGACATTTCACACTGCTCAGAAAGGTTACCGCGGCACACGAAAAAGACCCAAAAATAGGGCTATTTTGGGCTGTTTTGGCTCCACGCAGCGAGCGATCGTTCTGCAGCCTTCTACACTACTTTTGCTCACAGTTCTTAGGTAAAAACACAAAAACTCAAGGCAAAACAAGCTGCCAAACATATATACAAGCAAGAAAAAGTGAAACGGTTTAAGGAGCAAAGGCATTACGGTTGAGCGATGACCGTTCGTGACAACAAGGAGAACTCAAAGATATGAGATATCCAAGATCTCTTTTGTGTCAGAATGATAAAGGGGACATTGGTTTGGAACTATATCCTAAGGATGATTAAGTGGATTGAGGAACTTACAAGTCTAGGAATAGTCCTAGATGATAATCTTCGTGTTGATCTTAGACTTCAGTCCCTATTAGATTCCTTTTCTCCATTCACTATGAATTTTAATATGATCAAGCTTGAGGTGACTCTCCCTAAGCTTCTTAATATGTTAAGGGAGGCTAAGTTATAGGACCCCAATTAAGTTGGGTCCTAACCAATTGAGTTGAGTCCTTAGATTAGGCCTTGTTGGCTAACCTAGACCTGACATTATGATAAGACCCCAGAAGGAGCCCTATAGATTTTGATCCTTGAGGGGGATAAACCCTTGGAACGCTATAGGGGTTCCGCCCTCCTAGACTCGGCACAAGGCTGAATTAAAATTATAGATCGCTTGATTAAAAGAGGGGGGCAGCTACATCTTAAATAGGGATCAAAGTCCTAGCCTAAGGGGGTACTTATCTAGGTGAAATTATCCTTTTGCCCCTCCTATAGCCATCCTATCTTAATAGGAACAAGGGGCGGCTAGGTTGGCTCTATAGCCGACCTAAGCAGGGGGAAACCCTGGCCGACTTGCCCAGTAGGGGGGCGGCAACTACTAAGCCCTAAGAGATAATCTAAACCCTAGTCATACTCCTTTATAAGATAGGAGTGACTTTATTATAATCTAGTAGGGTTTTATTGATTACTTCTAGGGAGATTAGGACTCAACCTTGCTGGAGTCCTATCAAACCCGTCCTCTTAAAATCAGCCTTGTCCTCAAGGCTGAAGTTCCATGAACTCAAGGAACCTGGCCTTCAGCTCCTCATCAGCTTGGGTGTCAGTTGGAAGTGCTTAAGTTGAGTCGTCATCTTTAAATTTCCATTTGAGGTGGGATACTTGGAGGATCAATTATAATTTTGATCTGGTGCACGGATCTGATCTCCATGTTGGGGCCCCAATATGATCCCCAATTTTGCAAGGCCTAAAGAAATAGGGAGATCAATTTCTTAATGCTTGAATTTCATACTGGTGGAGCTGGAGATGTAGGGGGACTTGATCTTTCTCAGAAAATTTTCTTTTGCTTCAGTGTTTGTCAGGGGAAGTTTTTTCTTTGCATAGGTTGCCACATGATTAGTCTTTAATGATAGTCAATCTTTCTTCTAGAATGATGACTACCCTCTGGTATGGTTCAGGATGATGAGAGCCCAATCTGGTGTGAGCATGGATTGCAATTCTTCTAGTTTAACTCCTCTTTCATGCCATGGACCATCTTACATAAGAATAGCCCCAATTCCAACTCCTGACGCATCGGCCTCAATGACCAAAGTGCGGTCGAAATCGAGCAGCGCTAGGACTAACGTTATCGTCATAGCTACCTTGAGTCACTCGAAAGTGTAGAGGCTTTATCCAATTATAAGAAGGAGTTTTTCTTCAATAAGGACATGAGCGAGGTACTGATCTTGTCATACTCTTTCACCAAATTTTGGTAGTAGCCCGTGAGTCCAAGGAAACCGTGTAATGATTGTACGTTTGTAGGTCTCGACCATCCTTGCATTGCCTCGATCTTCGATGGGTCTACCACCACTCCGTCCTCTGATATAATATGCCCAAGATACTCCACTTTACGTTATATGAAACTGTACTTTGACTATTTCACATAAAGAGTATTCTCTCCTGGAGAATTGTTAGAATAGTTTATAAGTGTTGAAATGTATATCAAGCATAGGGCTATAAATGAGGATATCATCAAAGAATACTAATACTAACTTGCACAGAAAACTCCGGAAGATGTCATTCATCAGGATTTGGAAAGTAGAAGGAGCATTCATAAGTCCGAAAGGTATTACCAGAAACCCGTAGTGGCCGTTATGTGTGTGGAATGAAGTTTTTGGAATGTCTTCAATGTATACCCGAATCTGATGATAACCGGAATGGAGATCCAATTTAGTGAAGACTTGGGCTCCTCTTAATTCATCCAAGAGTTCATCTACGATGAGTATAGGATATTTGTTCTTGATGGTAATAGCATTCAAGGCCCGATAATCAATGCATATTCGTCATGTACCGTCCTTCTTGTGCACTAGCAACACCGGTGAAAAATAAGGGTTACAACTCGGTCGAATTACCCCAGTGTCCAGCATCTCTTTGACGATGTTTTCGATCTCATCCTTCTGCAAGTGAGGGTAGTGATATGGACGCAAATTTGTTGGAGGTTTGCCCGGCAGAATAGGAATACGGTGGTCATGCTGCCGGTTAGAGGGTAGCCCGCACTGCTCCATGAAACATCCGCGAATTCATCTAGCAAGAGGGCAAGCTAAGGATCTGAAATTTGTATATTCTTCTCCTTAGATGGCTGCTAGATATGCATCAAAAATGCTCTATGCACTTTATGCAAAACTTTCTCCATTTGTTGCAACGAAACGATGGAAATTTAGCTCCTGCGCTTGCCTCGTAACGTGACCTATCTCCCTTTGCAATAAAATTTCATGATTAATTTAGAAAAATTTCAGTAGATATCACCTAGTGTTGTGAGCCATTTGATCCTAAGTACGGCTTCATAATCATCGATGGGTAGGAGGAAGAAATCAGCTACTACTTCTTGGTCTTGGAGGAGTAGTTTCATCCGCAAGCACCGTTGGTCACAATTAAAGATTCGGCCATCGGCGACCTTTACATCAAACTTATTGTAACCTTTGATTTGAAGCACCAAATGTGTAGTAACCTTACTATTAAGGAAGTTATTGGTGCTGCCCGTGTCAATGAGAACCGTGATGGGTTGTTCTTTTAGAAGTCCTCCAACTTTCATCATCTGCGGGTTGGAATAGTCGGCCAATGCATACACTGCGTAGTCAGCCAGTTGGGACTCTTCCTCCATGGCTTCTTCTTTAGGTTCAAGGGCTTCTTCAGATGTTTTATTATCCTCATTCTCTGCTGGTTCAATCACAAGGAGTCGACCCTTTTTGCAGTGATGTTCACGGCTCCACTGTTCATCGCGATGCCAACACAACCCCTTGGTCGATCGTCCGCAAAGCTCGTCTCTTGTCAACTTTTTTGGTGCAGGGGCTTTGATGATAGTAGAGGGGGCAGTAGGCCTTAGCATGGCTGGTCGAGGAGTAACCCTTGTCCTTCGTACCTCATGGTTCAATTGTTCTTCCTGGATACGTGTGAAGGAAATCGCCGCCCTAAGAGTGTACGGTTGCCGCACCTTTACTTCTCCTCGGATCTTCGGCTTTAGGCCTCAATAAAAGTATCTAAAAGTTATTTCTCAGACCAATTCTCAATTTGGTTAGATAAATACTCAAACCTTATTTGGTATTCTTGTATTGTAAAGGTGACGAATCTTTGCCAATTGTCCGTCGATGTTGTTGAAATCGGTTGGTCTGAAGCGGTCTAGTAGTCCTTCCTTGAATCACTGCTAAGAGAGTCCTCCATGGGTGTGCTTAAACCAATTAAACCACTGAATAGCATCTCCCTCGAGGTGGATAGAAGTAATCTCCACTTGTGTGGCATCGGCGGTTCGATAGAACCGAAAATAGTGCTCCACACGTGAGATCCACCCGATCGGGTCTCCTTCTTCCCATCTAGGGAAGTCAACCTTTATGCATAGATTATTGAGATCAGAGGTGATGTGGCCATATTCTTGAGGATTGTCTCGTTGATCTAAAGTTTCTCCATGTTGTGATTTCCTCGGGCTCGATGGTCGGCCAATGCTGAATTCAGCGAAAAGGGATCACATCTTCTCTTCCATGCAGTTTTCAAAGGCTTTAAGCTTTGTATCGATAACCTCCTCTGATGCCATAGTATACACCTCGAGATCTATAATATTGAGATCTTTTTTTTGTTGTCAGGTTAGTGGCATGGGAATTTTAGAGAAAGGGATGGCCGGTTGGAAGGTGGATTGGTTCGGGTAAAAGTAGGCTACGGCTTAGGGTAGATTTGGGGCTACAGTTTTGTGGGGTTGAGGCTGCGAATTGGTATAGTTTTAGGGCTATGATAGTACTAGATGAAGGTTAGGAAAATAGATTTTAGATCTGGGATAGATGGCAACAAGGGTAGGTGTCTCAGTAAGGAAGGTTTTCTAAAAACGTAGGTGGATCGCTAAGTAGGCTAATTTGGGTGGCTGATTTGGGGGCTATTTGGATTCGGTTTAGGGTAATATTTGGAAGGTTTTTTGGTGAGGATGGTAAGGTTTGGTGATGAAGAAAGGAGAGTCGAAAATCCCAACAAAAATAGCACTTAAATATGATAGAATTCGTTGGAAAGAAGTGTTGCGATGTGCTGTCCTACTAAACCAGTTTTTACGTCGGAGAAACGCTGATTTCTCAATATAAATTCTAGGGGAAAGTTTAAGAAAATTATGTAGAAACCCTTGGTATTGTTAATACCAACAAAAAGTTTGACAAAATTTTGGCAGCATAACAGTAGGGAAATAGGGCAAAAGACGAAAGATAGATTCCTTCATCGTAAAATTCCAAAACTACGTGATGGTCAAAGATTGTACAAGAAAACCAATTTTTGAAGGAGGTTTCTTATGAAATTAAATTCAAATGAAAGTCAACTTGATCTTGAGAATTGTGTAAAAATTTTGGCCAAAAAGGATAAACAAAATTTTGGTTTTAAGAGGCCAATAAATGGAAGGCAGAATTTGCGTTATAAAATTTTAGTACTGTGCAACAAAGAATCGTAGTGCTATAAAGGAGTCTTTTCATGAAATTAGTCTTAGATAAAAGCTAAGATGATCTATGAAATTATATAAAGGTTTCAGCTAAAAAAGATGATTAAAAGTTAGTTTCAATAAGCAACAATCGGCTGAAAATTTCTGCAGTGTTTTGCATTTACAACGATAATAACATTTGCGACGAACAAAATTTACAGCAGATAAAATTTGGAAAAAATCTTCAATATGTAAGGTAAGGAATCTTACAGTATTGAAGAGGCATGGATGATAAAAATATATCATAATTCTAAATCAAACGTAGGGGGCAGCGGTAGATTAATTTGATATGCTGCTGGGGTGGAACGTGGAGGCGCGTGTTGTAGCAATTGTGGGAATTGCTTGGGAAGGTGGAGGCATGGATGACGGCTACAAGGGCAGAGAAATCGCTGCTCTGATACCAGATGATAAGACCCCATAAGAAGCCCAAAGTCCTAGCCTAAGGGGGCACCTATCTAGGTAAAATTACCCTTTTGCCACTCTTGTAGCCATCCTACCTTAATAGGAACAAGGGGCGTCTAGGTTGGCTCTATAGCCGACCTAAGTAGGGGGAAACCCTGGCTAACTTGGTCAGTAGGGGGGGCGGAGGGGGCAACTACTAAGCCATAAGGGATAATCTAAACCCTAGTCATACTCCTTTATAAGATAGGAGTAACTTTATTACAATCTAGCAGAGTTTTATTAACTACTTCTAGGAAGATTAGGACTCAACCCTGCTGGAGTCCTATCACATTAGGCCAACTATGAGGAGATCTTGAGTCAATTATAATAAATCAGCTCAAATTCTAGTAGAATTAGGATTCGACTGAATTAAGGACTGATTAGGAGTCGGAGTCAGATTTGGGTCAATCGAGTTGTGATTATAATAAATCCCTAAAGCATGCATCCACACCCTAGCTAATCATCACCCACCTTTCTTTTAGGAGTCAGCTAGGCTTAGGAGAAGAGCCGGGTAGGGTTGAGAGAGAGGAGTTTTAGTAGGAGTTGGACTCTCTCTCTCTAAGGTTAGGATTTTTAGTCCTATTTAAACATTATAGCCGCCCTCTTTTCCACAAGCAATTCATCTATTTTATTCAGCTTTATGCTGACTACTAGGAGAGAGGAACCTCTATAGAGTTCCAAGGATGGTCGATCCCCTACAAGGATCAATCTAGCATTAAAATCCTTTGGGGGTCTATCATATGGTATCAGAGTGGTGTTCTTGGCGTCCCGCTACTCTTCCACCTTTGTTGCAGCCTTCAGCCACCCCACCATCATCCATAGTAGTTCCCGCAACTACTGATCTCATTGTCGGGTCTACCGTCATCACCCTCTAATGTAGATCCAACATATGCAGCCGTCGTAACAATTATAGTTAGGATCTGATATTGCTCCATCTCACAAACCTTACTATTGTTGCAATTACTTATCAAAAACACACAAAAAAATGCTATATCTACCTTTGCTGCAATTCATTGCATCTTCCTTATTTTTGTCATAAAAGTTGCTACAATGATCTTACGTAATTGACGTAACTTTTTTGCATCTGTCGCATACTATCTTGCTGCCATATTCCATTCAATATTTGCATCGGCTTTGCTATCCTTATCACCGATTCCTTACTATTGAAATCATTTATATATTTGGCATTTACTAAAATTCCTTATTGCAAAACTGTTATTTTTCTCGATGAGAATTCTATTGCCAAAAATTATCAGGGTTTCTTGCTACATCTTTAATGATTTATTGCCAAATTGCTATCTATATTTTCCTTGAATTTGTTGTCACCATCACTTATTTCTTGCTATTAAAACCATCCACAAACTATTAGCTAATTGCTAGAACTTTAAACTATTATCTCTTTGACAAAAATTCTACTGCATGCTTTTCGACATTATTACTACATATCTAATCCATCTTTGTCGACTTAATTGCTATCAATATTTCAATTTATATAATGCCATCCTCATACACTTCTTGCTAGAAAATCTTTCTCAAAATCCTTGGTACATTGTTGGAATTCCTTCGTCATAAAACTGCTATCTTTGACGAAGAATTTTGCAGCATCATCCTTCGGCACTTCTTGCCACACCCACACCTGAACTGGTTCCTGCCATCAATAGCAATCCTAAATTACAGCCTCAAGTCATTGCCATCGATCCCCTTTTACAGCCTCCACAACACCTTCAAACAGTAGCCCTAACAATAACCCAAATTGCAGCCTATCAACGTAAAATTCTACAAGCACTACCTTTCAGTATCTCTTACTGCACCCATACCAATCCCTACTAAATCGGTTGTTGCCATCAATAGCAACCCTAACTCATCTCCCTATCCTTAAACTACTACCACTAAAGCCCCCTTATAACCCCAACAGCAACCCCAAATAGCAACCCCAAACAGTAGCCCCAATAGCACCCAAAACAACAACCTATCAGTCCTAAGCCACAGCCATCTACCCTTGATCCACCACCTCTTTTAGCACCAGTTCATGCCCTTGATTCAACAACAAAAGGACCACAACATCACAGATCTAGAGACATACACCGTGGCATCAGAGGATCTGATCGATGCCAAGTTGGAGGCATTTAAGACACGTATGGAGGATAGATTATGCACTCTTCTCACGAAGTTTAGTTTAGGCCAATCACCGAGCCCAAGGAGATCACAGTGTGGTAAGAGTTTCGATCATAAGGAGAACCCACCAAAAAAAGAAGACAGAGTGACAAACTCACCATACCCATGCACGAGGGTGGACTTCCCTCAATAGAAGATAGAGACCCGATTAGGTGGATTTCATGCGCAAAGTGATATTTCTGCTTTCATAAGACCCCAACTGCTTCTATGGTTGATATTTGATAGGACTCCAGCAAGGTTGAGTCCTAGTCATCTCAGTACTAGTCAATAAAAATCATGTTAGATTGTAATAAAGCCACTCTTATCTTATAAAGGAGTATAGCTAGGGTTTAGATTAGTCCTTAGGGCTTAGTAGTCGCCACACCCCTTACTAGGTTGGTCGACTCGGGTTTCCCCCTGCTTAGGTCTGCTATAGAGCCACTTAGCTACCTCCTGTTCCTATTAAGGCAGGTTGGCTATAGGAAGGGCAAAGAAATAATTATACTTAGGTAAGCACCCCCTTAAGCTAGGGTTTTGATCCATATTTAAAGATGTAGCCACCCCCCCTCTTGAATCAAGCAATCTACAATTTTATTTCAGCCTTTTGCCAAGTCTAGGAGGGAGGAACCCCTATAGCATTCGAAGGGTTGAACCCCTCAAGGGTCAAAATCTATAAAGCTCCTTCTGGGTTTCTATCAATATTACTACCATCTATCTAGAGGGAGAAGTTATTGAATGGTATTATTGGTACAAACACAACCATGGGGTCCTAACATGGAGGCAAATCAAGAGCTGCCTGCTTGTTAGGACCCCACTGAGTCGGGTCCTAGTTGATTGAGTTGAGTCCTTAGATTGGGCCTTGTTGGTCGGTCTAGACCTGACATTAGGTCGGAAGGGAGGAGATTTGAATCCATTATAATAAATTAGTCTAAATCTTAGTAGGGTTAGGATTCAACTGAATTGGAGTCTAGTTAAGAGTTAGAGTTGGATTCTGGTTGGGTCAATTAAGTCAAGCTTGTAATTAACCCAATTGGCTACCCACCTTGATGAGGGGAAGTTGGCTAGGGCTTAAAAGAGGGGAGGAGTTTCACTTAGCTTGGGACTCTCGCTAGGGTTAATTAGGAGTTAAATTGGGAGTTGGATTCTTGGTTTAGTTAAAGTAGGAGTCCTATTAGGAGTAGGGTTTTAAGACCCTATATAAACACTTACAGCCACAACCTTTTCTCTCATGAATAGAGCAATCTTTTCTTCAGCTTTTCTAGCTGAATACCAAGGAGGGAGGAAACCCATTAGAGTTTTAATGAGGCCGAGATCCACTTCAGAGATCAATCCAAGCTTAGAATCCTGCAAGGTTCTAACACTTGGTATCAAAGCCACATTCTTGGCACCTCTCTACTCTTCCACCCTTGCCACTGCCTCCAGCAGGCCACCATCCTCTCAAGCAATTCCCATAATTGTCATGATCATCACCAATATCATCGCCATCACCACTGTCGTAGAAACATTATATGCAGCCTCTACCAAAATTACTTCAGGTTCTAGTATCTACCTAACTGCTACTGCAATGTACTTATCCAAAAAACCCAAAAGAAATAGTTACATCTACCATTGTTACAATCCTTGCCTTCTATCTATCTTGCTAAAAAAATTGTTGGCTAAAAAAACTGCTACAATGATCTTTTGACGTTGACGCAAAATTTTAATCGTATATTTTCTTCTTGTCGATATTTTGCTATAATCTTCTTCTCTATATTTTGCATCAACTTAGCTTTCATTATCATCTATCCCTTGCTGTAATATATTGCATCTTCCTTATATTGCTATAAAAAATTACTCGCTATAAAAACTTTTCATCGCAATGTTATCATCTTTACGACAAAAGTTGCATTGCAAAATTTTAGTCGCCTAATTGTTATCATATCTCTGATCTTTCTACCAATAACTTGCTGCTATATTCTGATAGGATCCTAGCAGGGTTGGGTCCTATTCAACTAAGTAGAAATTAATAAAACTCAGAGAGATTGTAATAAAAATCCACCTAGCCACCTCCTATCTTATAAAGCAGGTTGGCAAAGGATTCTTAGAGGCATTAGAGTCTCTTATCCACCACCCACCTTATTGGGCAGGTCGACTAGGGCTTGAGAGAGAAGTCTTAGAAAAGTTGGAGTCTTCTAGCCACCCCCCCCTTATTGGGCAAGTCGGCTAGGGTTAGGGGGTGAAAGGGAAATTTACTTAAGGAAGAGTCTATCTAGGGTTAGTGTTTTCGAGTCCTATTTAAAACATGTAGCCACACCCCTTTTTTCCAGTAGCACCTAGGCCTTTGGCCCCTCCTACTACTAACCAACCTTCTTAGCTAAAAAAATTAACAAGAGAAGAACTTCATGACAGATCCGTGAAATGTTTATGTTGGCACTATAACGAGCCCTGGAGCCGCGAATATAGTTGGAAGAAAGGGAAGCTCCTTATGATTGAACTCATTAAAGAATCTGAGCGAGAAGAGGAGGACATGGAGGAGGAGCCACAACTAGCTGATTGCATGATGCATGCTCTTGCTGGCCATGCAAAACTGCAAATGATGAAAGTGGGAGGACTATGCAAACAGCAACCAATCACCATCCTCATCGATATCGAGAGCACCAACAACTTCATGAACAATAAGGTTCAGGCTCAGATGGTGCTTCATATCGAAGCAGAAGGTTTGATTTTAAGGTAGCCGATGATAGAATTTTTAAGTGTGATCAAAGATGCCCGCACATAAAATTGATGCTATAGGACCAAGAAATAGTTATTGATTTCTTCCTCCTCCCACTCGATCATTATGAGGTGGTGCTTGGCATTGAATGACTGACTTCATTAGTTGATGTTTTCTAAAATGTTTCAAAATTAATTATGAAATTTTTCAGTAAAGGGAAACAAGTGATCCTATACGGGAAATGCGAGAGCAACATGATGACGATTTCAACATAATGAATGGAGAAAGTTTATAAAAAGCAAACATCAGCTTTCTGATACAACTCCAGCAGCAACATACGAGGGAGTTGATAAAAACTGAAGACTCAAACCTCCTCTAAATACTTTCTGAATTTTCATATGTCTTAACTGAACTGCGTAGTCTACCTCCTACCCGACTGCTCGACCATCGGATTCCGATCCTCTCGGACAAACCACCAGTAAATACTCGACCATATCACTATTCACCTTCAGAAGACTGAAATATAGAAGATTGTGTTGGAGATGCTTGAAATAGGGATGGTTTTGACCGAGTTGCAACCCCTATTCTTTGCCGATACTCCTGGTACACAAGAAAGGTGGAATGTGACGAATGTCCGTAGACTACCGAGCCCTTAATGGCATAACGATCAAGGAGAAGTACCCTATTCCCATGGTGGATAAATTACTTAATGAATTAAAAGGGGTACAAGTCTTTACAAAGCTAGATTTGCAGTCTGGATATCACCAAATCCTTATACATGAAGAAGACATACCAAATACCATCTTTCGGATGCACAATGGCCACTATGAATTTTTGGTAATGCCCTTTAGTCTCACCAAATGCTCCCTCTACCTTTCAGAGCCTCATGAACGATATTTTTTGGAGTTATCTTCTTAAGTTCGTGTTGATTTTCTTCAATGACATCCTTATTTATAGCCCTTCACTTGAAAGTCACCTCCGCCACTTACGACTTGTTATGATGATTCTACATGAGCATACTCTTTTTATCCAATAATTAAAATATAGCTTTCTTTAGCGGAAGGTGGAATATCTTGGGCACATCATCTCGGAGGAAGGCATAGTAGTGAACCTTTCAAAAATTGAGGCAATGCAAAACTGGCCGACACCTTAGAACATAAAGGTGTTGCACTATTTTCTCGGATTGACGGGCTACTATGATAGTGTTGGAAAACCTCAGTGGGAGCATCACATGTACAATGAAAATCAAAATAAAAACTAATCTTCCATGTAGGTTAAATCATTATGCAAAAGATTGGAGCCGCAAGAAAAATCATAAAAACCGAAAAAATATGATGTGTGAGAGATTGATTTTACCAAGAGAGATTGTATATCCCTATATTCCAGATCCGGATAGAGAAGATGAAGGAGGTCAAACGTCCTCCTCTCTAACGGTATTCATATAATGGATCTCTATAGCGAAACTCCTCCAACCTGATCTCGCAACTCTTGCGTAGAGAGAGGGAGGAGAATAGGAGGTGGTGGCTAAAGCTGCAGCCTATCAACCATGAGTCTCCCCTCCTATTTATAGAGAGCCACCAAAAACCCTAGGGCTCTTGCCTTAGTGGGTATTGGATCTCCATCCAATTATTCACTAACCTTACATTATTGGATCTCTATCCAATAATCTTCTTAGGCCTCTAATTGCGCCTTAATCAAGGAGCCCATCAGCATAGAATCTAATCTAATGAGAATAGGGGCTAATTGGATCTCCATCGAATCTTCTGTTCGCTGAAGCATCCACCATATGTGTGTGACCCTCTAGGCCCGATACCGAGCTGGCCGTGAGTCACTCATATCGAAACTTCTTTTAATATAGTGAATTATTATCTCCATAATAATTCACTCAACTCATCGACTATGGATGTACTAAGCCACTACGCCATAGTACCCAAATGGTACAGAGGGGATCAAATCTATCAGACTTATCTGTCTATAGTTACCGTGTATCTATAATCCCTCATCCAACTAATATCCCAAAGACCGTATATTGGATATGGTATTGTCAGGCCACATACAGAATCTGTTATAGTCTCGCTCTAATCAGATTCTCTTGGAGAACTCTTTCTCTCTCAATCCGAATGACCGTGACTAGGGATTTATCTAATGAGCGGATCAATTAGTGAATTTATTCTCTAATGAGCACCTGTATTATATCTTAAGTGTCTTCACATAAGTGGCTATGAGCCCAGCTGCCTCCATCATATGGACGAGTATATAGTACACTGATATGTCCAGTTATCTCAATGTCCCTCTCGAGTAACCTATGACTAGGAGTATTTAGGATTTGTGTTAAAAGGTGAATTGATCTCATTATTATAATCTCATCATAATACGATTCTCATTGCACAAAACCAAGGACATCACAATATATATATAATAAATAATATAATATAAGAATATACCAATATTAATTATAAGTAACAAAATTATACAGTGTGTCATACATGCTTTCACTCATGTGATTGGCTTGTAGGGCACCTGTAACTCGCAATCTCCCACTTGACCTAAAGCCAATCACCTATGTGTCTGATCCCCATCAGACCCCTGTGATGCTCAAATACAATATGAGCTAATGGCTTCGTCAATGGATCTGTAATGTTATCTTCGGATGGAACTCTTTCTATTACTATATCTTTATAGGCTATGATCTCTCTTATCAGATGGAACCTCCTCAGAACATGCTTAGAATTCTGATGAGACCTAGGTTCCTTTGCTTGAGCGATCGCCTCGTTGTTATTGTAGTATATGGGAATTGGTTCCATGCTGCTTGGTACGACTCCTAAATCTTTGATGAACTTCTTTATCCAAACCCCTTCCTTTGCTGCTTCTGTTGTAGCAATATATTTCGCCTCTGTGGTCGAGTCAGTAGTAGTATCTTGCTTGAAACTCTTCTAGCTTACTGCTCCTCCATTCATAGTGAAAACATATCCTGAATTTGACGTGTTATTGTCAATGTCAGACTGAAAACTTGAGTCTATGTAGCCCTCAACTTGGAAGCTACCTTCTTCATATACCACTAAAAGATCATTAGTCCTTCTCAAGTACTTAAAGATACACTTTACTGCCTTCCAGTATTCTAAACTTGGATCTATCTGATACCTATTTGTAACACTCAGAGCATGTACATAAGGTATCGTATATATGATAGACCCTATCGCTGAGCCATAAGGTATCTTATTAATGTCTGCCCTTTCTTCAGGAGTCTTTGGGGACATACTACTAGAAATTGATATTTCATGTCTCATCAGTTTGAGATCTCTGTTAGAATTCTCTATGCCAAACCTTTTGACAATAGATACCTAGACTGGGATAAGCCAAGCATCCTTTTGGATCTATCTCTATAGATCCAGATCCCCAAAATATAGGATGCTTCCCATAAGTCATTCATGGAGAAATTTTTAGATAGCCAAGCCTTTACTATAGAGAGCATTCCTATATTATTCCTAATGATTAGGATGTTATCCACACATAGCACCAAGAAGATGATAGCGCTTCTACTTACCTTCTTTTACATACAAGGCTCATCTTCGTTCTTAACAAAGTCATAAGATCTGATTACCTCATCAAATCTTGTGTTCCAACTTTGAGAAGCTTGCTTCAATCCATAAATGGATCCAAGCAACCTATACACTTTATCTGGACTCTCTTTTGATACGAATCCCTTTGGCTGTATCATATACACCTCCTCCTCAAGGTTGCTATTGAGGAATTACGTTTTGACATTCATCTACCAGATCTCATAGTTATAGTGTGCTGCAATGGCTAAAATAATTCTAATGGACTTAAGTATGGCTACAGGTGAAAAGGCTTCATCATAGTCAACTCCTTATATTTAACGATATCCTTTAGCTGCCAACCTTGCTTTATAGGTCTCTACCTTTCCATCCACTCCGATCTTCTTCTTAAAGATTCATTTGTAGCCGATGGGTATAATACCCTTAGGCGCATCCACAAGGTTCTAAACCATGTTAGAGTATAGAGAATCCATCTCAGAATTCATGGCTTCTTGCCACTTCCCGGAGTCTATATTCATAATAGCTTCCTCGTAGGTCTGAGGATCAACATCCCGAGAGTCATCTCCACTGATATGTCCTACATATCTTTCAGGAGGGTAAGATACTCTACTAGACCTATGAAAAATTGGAATTTATGTGTTAAGTACCTGAACAGACTCGGGCTCTAGAATGGTGCTTGAGCTAGGTTCTCCAACCTTGCTCAATTCTATCTCACTCCTACTGTTTCCACCAAGAATGTGTTCCTTCTCAAGGAACACAGCTCTCTTTGCAACAAAGACCTTTCGGTCCTCGGGATGATAGAAATAATATTAACAAGTTTCCTTTGGGTATCCCACGAATGTGCATCATTCTATCCTTGATTCCAACTTATCGGGGTTGTGTCTTCTAACATGCGTAGGATAGCCCCAAATTATAACAATCTTAAGATCGAGCTTCTTTCCTTTTCATATCTCATATAGTGTAGACACTACTGACTTTGATGGAACTATGTTCAAAAGGTAAGCTGCAGTCTCTAGGGCGTACCCCTAGAATGAGAGGGATAGTTCAACAAAACTTATCATGGACCGCACCATGTCTAACAGCCTGTGATTTCTCCTTTCTGATACACCATTGAGCTGAGGTGTATAAGGAGGTGTCCACTGGGATAGAATCCCATTGTCCCTGAGGAAATGGGTGAACTCCATATTCAACTACTCTCCTCCTCGATCTGATCGAAGGGTCTTAATACTCTTTCAAATTTGGTTCTCTACCTCATTCTTATATTCCCTAAATTTCTTAAAGGCCTCAGATTTATACTTCATTAAGTACACATATTTTTATCTAGGGAAATCATCAGTGAATGTAATGAAGTATGAGTAACCACCTATAGCCTTAGTCGACATGGAACCATATACATCACTATGTATGAGTTCCAATAACTCAGTGGCTCTTTTCCTAGTTCCACTAAAAGGAGAGTTAGTTATCTCCCATGAAGGCAAGGTTCACAGGTTGCATATATCTCATAGTCAAATGGATCTAAGTATCCATTTTTAGCAACTTTTGAATCCTTCCCTCATGTATATAACCTAGCCTATAATGCCATAGGTATGCGTTATTCATCTCATCTCTTTTCCTCTTAGATATATTTATATTCATGATATGTGGAGAAGTGTCTAACACATATAAGTCATTTATAAGGGTCCCTCTAGTGATGATCTAATCATCCATAATTATTGAATAACTATTATTTTAAAAACTAATTTATATCCACTAATTATCAAAGAAGAGGTAAAAATAATATTTTTGATAATAGAGGGAACAAATTGCATGCATCTAATGTAATAATAGCTCCAATAGACAGATGTAAGGTGGCCTCTCCAATAACAATTACATCAACTCTTGCTCCATTACAGATCTTGAGGTCCATCTTGCCTCTAGCCAATCTCCTAGGTCTTGCTAGAACCTGCAATGAATTACAAATATGATAAACACTCCCGGTATCCAATACCCATATGTTATCATGAAAATCTTATAAGTGGAGACTGATCATGAATATACCTGAAGCTTCTCCAAACTTTTGTCTTACCTTCTCTGCAAGGTAGTCCTTACAGTTCCTCTTCCAATGTCTTGACTATAGTAGAAGCACTATCCTTTGTCCTTTCTTGGGTATTTCTTGGCAACCTTTACCTTACCTGGTCTTTCTTTGCCCTTGCCCTTCTTAAGGGTTTTGTTAGCCTTCCTTTTCCTTTTGATCTCACCAATATAAAGAACTAGCTTCTCCTTCTTGATGGTACTCTCAACTTTCCTCAACATATTGAGGAGCTCAAGGAGAGTCACCTCAAACTTGCTCATGTTAAAATTTATAATAAAGTGAGAAAAGGAATCTAGTAGGGACTGAAGTATAAGATCAATGTACATGTTATCCTCTAGGACTATTCCTAGACCTGTGAGTTTCTCGATGCACTCTTTCATCTTTATGACATGGTTCTCAACTGATGTCCCTTCTATCATCCTAACTTCAAAGAGTCTCTTAGATATCTCATATCTTTGAATTCTTCCCTGTTTCTCAAATAGCTGAAGGAGATGAAGAAGGATAGAATCTACACCCATGCTCTCATATTGCCTTTGTAACTCAAGAGTCATGGAGGCTAACATGTAACATTTTATCAACGTGGAATCATCTATGTACTTCACATAGCGAGCGATCTCATCCTCGCTTGCCCCTTCTTCCGATGTGGGCACAATTGTATCAAGGATGTATACAATTTTCTCCGCCATAAGAATAATTCTTAAATTGAGGAGCCAATCTATATAGTTTGGACCAGTGAGGTGATTGGTATCAAGTATGCCATGTAAGGGGTTTGTGAGCAACATATTTCTGACAAAACAAGATATAGCAAAAAAAACTAATATATAGATTTTATAAAAAATACTAATTAAGATATGGACTTCTATCTCAATGTACTCCCACTATTTTCTTAGTGAATCACACGACACCCTCGACACATGAGATGAAAGTCTCCAGCAGACTCCTAGTGGGGATCGGGATCCAATTGGCGTCTTAATGTAATCTCGAGGGACTCGACCAATTACACTAAGCCTAAAATTTAGGCAACTTTTGCTAATCACAACTTCTTGTGATTCCCATTATGTTTGGCCTCTGAGTTATCATAGTCTCAAGGGACACGACCAACCATGACGTTCAGTTAAGTCATCACCATCATTATAAGATGAGTTTGATTCGATGATATACCCTCGAGGGACTCGACCAAGCTTACCATGTCCTCAAGTCCCCGGTGACATCTCCATATCGTAGGCAAGATCTCAATCACACAGATAGGTGAGTCTCGAGGGACTCGACCAACTCAACCTATGTCGTGATTCAATTTCTTCCTATAATGATGGAAGGCCACGTGGGTCAATCTTATTACCTCACGCTTACCGACTTAATATTATCTTAGAAAGCATTTTTTTGTATCGATCCCCTGATATATCGTGTCACACACATACATATGTAATATATATCTATATCGCATGCAAATATATATATGCAAGACACACCGGATGATCATGAGCTATCACCTAATATGATTAAGCCCGAGCCATGGCATTATGGGTCCTGCTGTCACCTCCACGCTCCCGCTACACCTCTCCATGTAATTATAAATAATCACAGGCATGTAGGCCCAACAATAAACGAGAAAAACGTAAGCTCGTAGGCCCCAATAATAATAATAATCACAATTACACACATCACAATACTTGGCTCATGATCATCCATCCACATCATACATCATATGTACATCACATTATATATAGGATTACTAGATATATATAATAATTACTTAAATTATTTAATTAATTTTTTTAAAAATCAGGACATGCTCAGAATTTTTAAAATTATCAAGGGTATTTTCATAATTCTAGATGAGAGGATAGTCATCAAAATTTTTAGAATTATTGAGGGTATTTTTAAAATTCTGAACACGAGGATAGTCCTCGAAATTTTTAAAATTTAAAGGGGCAGGATCATCCTTTTCTCAAAAGGATACACTAACCCCTCTTGCCTCATCTGCACCGTCGCTGCTGCCCTTGCGCAGGTGGCAACTACCCTTGCCCGTCGGCAACCACCCTACCAAGGGGCAGCCACCCCTACGGCCGGTGCCACCGCCCCTACTGGCGGCAGGGCTGGTCGTGGGTGGTAGCCGCTTGCGGGCGCCTTGCAACCGGCCCCCTTTGCGGGCACTACGCTGCAAGCAGGTGTGCCCATGGGCGGCAACCACCCCTATGGGCGTCGGCCTCCCTTGCGGGCTAGCCTTGGCCGCAGTCTGCCGCCCCCTTGCAGGGGGCCTTGGCCGCAGCTTGGCCATGGGTGGCCGGCCCTACATGGGGGCTAGCCATGGTTGGCCACCCCTTCTCCTCGCTACCTTCGCTATAAAAACATAGCAAGAGCGCATAGAACGATTCTACGTGATTCAATCTCATCACACATAGTTTAAAACCAATCTTTTGCATGAAAACCTTGGCTCTGATACCACTGTTGGAAAACCTTAGCGGGAGCATCACATGTGCAGTGAAAATCAAAATAAAAACCAATTTCCTATGCATATTAAATCATCGTGCAAAAGATTAGAGCCGCAAGAAAAACTGTAAAAATCGAAAAAAATATGATGCTTGAGAGATTGATTTTAGCTAGGGAGATCGTATATCCTTGTATTCCAGATCTGGATGGAGAAGATAAAGAAGGTCAAATATCCTCCTCTCTAGTGGTATTTATATGATAGATCTCTATAGTGAAACTCCTCCAATCTAATCTCGCAACTCTTGCACAAAGGGAGGGAGGAGAATCGGAGGTGGTGGCTAAAGCTATAGCCTATCAACTATGAGTCTTCCCTTCTATTTATAGAGAGCTACCAAAAAACCTAGTGGGTATTGGATCTCCATCCAATTATCCATTAACCTTGCATTATTGGATCTCTATCTAATAATCTTCTTAGGCCTCTTATTGGGCCTTAATTAAGGAGTCCATTAGCATAGAGTCTCATCTAATGAGAATAGGGGCTAATTGGATCTCCATCTAAGCCTCTATTTATTGAAGCATCCACCATATGTGTATGACCCTCTAGGCCCGATACCAAGCTGGCCGTGAGTCACTCCCATCAGAACTCCTTCTGATATAGTGAATTATTATCCCTATAATAATTCACTCGACTCATCGATAATAGACGTGCTAGGCCACTACGCTATAGTCCCCAGATGGTACAGGAGGGATCAAATCCATTGGACCTATCTATCCACAGTTATCGTGTATCTATAATCCCTCATCCAACTAATATCCCAGAGACCATATATTGGACATTGTACTGTCAGGCCACATACAGAATCTGTCATAGTCTCGCTCTAATCGGATTCTCTCAGAGAACTCTTTCTCTCTCAATACGAATGACCCTGGCTAGGGATTTGTCTGAGCAAACACATGTGAGATATTTCTCTCATGATACTGAGAGTAGATGACCCTCTATTGACACTTAATTACCTTTGTAAGGTTGGTTACCAATCCTGATAACCAGTTGTACCAGATCTAAAACTTTTCAAACCTATAGGTCTGGTTTCAAAGAAAGGAGTACTCATATAAGGCATCCTTGGTGTCTCAAGTCTAAGGACCAGATACACAACTGAGACTATGAAATCGCTTTTTGACATTAGGTATCATTAACCATGCAGCATTCTATAAGTGGATCAATCAGTGAACTCATTCTCTAATGAGCACCTGTACTATATCCTTAGTGTCTCCACATAAGTGGCTATGAGACCAGCCACCTTCATCATATAGATGGGTATATAGTATACCGATCTGTCCGGTTATCTCAATATCCCTCTCGAGTAACCTATGATCAGGATTATTTAGGATCTATATTTAAAGGTGAATCGGTGTCATTATCGTGATCTCATCACGATCCGATTCCTATTATACAGAACCAAGGACATCACAATATATATGCAATAAATCATATAATGTGAGAATATGTTAATATTAATCATAAGCAAAAAGATTATGTAGTATGTCACACGTGCCATCGCTCACGTGATTGGCTTGCAGGGCACTTGTAACTAGCAATCACCCTACAGGATTCTATTGTGGATAGAGATGGAAAAGGAGGGATAAATGATCACTTCGAGGGGATCGGGCACTTCGAGAGGATCTGCCTCCTTGATCTCTATAAGGGATCGACTCTCTTGGGATTTTGCCTATTGGTTAAAACTCATACTTCTTCATTGATTTTTTCTTGATAACAAAGTTTACACCATTGTTTATATGCTCTGTCGAGAGTCCCTCTAGTCTTGGACTCAAAGTCCTACTAAACTTAAACTCTTAACTAACTGATAGAAATCAAATATACTCCTAACTGAAGATAATAACCGACTCCATCCTTACTAAAGATAATAACCAACTCCAACCAACTCATAGCTGACTCGATTGGGCTCACATAACCTTATGGCCCCATCAGACCCATCCTCTTCACATCAGCCTTGTCCTCAAGGCTGAGTAGCATTAAACTTCGAGAGTATTTCGGTCTAAGATATTTTCTGTGCATTATAACCCTTTGATCAATCAAATAGGGTCTCCACTTGGTGTAAGCAATGGGTCGATCTTCTGGTGCAGTAATCATTGTAGTCCTCTGAGGACCCCTTTTCATCTGATAGCTAGTAGTGGTACTATATCTTCCTTTGAGGATCACTATTTCAAAGTCGTCTTGGGGCATCAAAAATAAAATCGACAAGTAGTTGTTTTACCTTTGAGCATCTGTTATCACAAATTAGAATTCGTCTGTTAGTAATCTTGTCTTGGAATTTGGACAGCCTTCATGATCGGACTCCACACTATTAGTTTTTTATTCCTCTTTAGTTGGCTCGATCGTCAGAAGCTTCTCTTGTTTACGATCATCTATGTTGACCAATTTGAAGTCCTCCTTTGTTGATTTTTCCTATCCATAGAAGCTTCTATTTTGATGAGTGTCCATATTACTTTTTTCTTCATATATGCTGGCAAATGATATGGCTACTATCATGGTGCGGGGATCGCAAGCTTTAACGTCGCACTAAATCTTGGGATTAAGTCCCTTAATAAATTTTCTCACCAATTGTATCTCAGACCAATCTCGAGTTTGGTTCGACAAGCACTCAAATCTACTCTGGTACTCCTATACTATGGAAGTCTGGTGGATTTTGGCGAGCCGTCTATTAATATTCTTATACTCTAATAGTTTGAAGTGAATAGGAGCTCTTTCTTGAACTTTCCTATGAAGGAACTACGTGATAAGTCTCGTACAAATCATACCATTGGATTGCATCACCTTTGAGTTGTGTAGAAGCTATCTCCACCATGGATTCCTCCAGAGTCCTATGAAAATGATAAAACTTTTCAACACGAGAGATCCAACTGATTGGGTCTCCATCTTCGTATTTGGGAAACTTCATGCATGGGTATCCTATGTCTTACTCTCAATCATATATTTCAGATCTATTCCCTTTGAAACTGGAATGTTCATTATGCTGAGATTTGATGGGGCTATCTAATAAACTTCTTTTAAACTCATTGAAGATTTCTTGTAGTTTGTTCTCCATGCGAGCTTTGAAGGCTTCAAATCTCCCATCCATCGGCGTTTGCTGCTAGGAGGGCCACAAGTGTTGGGGTAATCAACAACAACGGTTGTGGTAGAAGCATGGCCATGGTAGAGGGAAAAAGAAGGGCAGTAAAGCTGGTATCTCGACTATGACTGTAGAGTAAGACGGGGGGCAGCGACAAGGGGAAGAGTGGCAGCTATTGTTTTAGGCATCTATGAGAAGGAGGTTGTGGCAAAGGCAGCTATGATAGAGGCAGTTGTGGCACAGGCACGGCTGTGGCAGATTGAAGAAGAGGTAGAGTAGGGCACGGTTGCTATAGATGAGGGCGCAGCTAGAGCGGAAGGCAACAGTGGTGTGAACAGTGCAACAAGATGGTAGCGGTAGGGGAAGCTGCGAAGGAGGCAGGGGAAGGAAGACGTAGTAGTGACAAGCGGTAGGGGATCAGCGATTTTATTGGTGCAGGTGGAGAAGAAGGCAGCAGCAAGCGCGGGTGTCTTGGTTGTAGCTACAGAGTAAGTGGGGGGCAGTGGTAAAGGGAAGAGTGGTAGCAACTAGCACGACTGGTCAACGAGAAGCAGCAGTGATGGTGGAGGAAGAAGAGAGGAAGCAAATGATACAGCGGTAGTAGAGATATGACTAGCGGGAGTGGCTAGAAGGAGAGGAAGAAGGGGCGATAGGAAGAAGGTGATCTTGGATGCAGAGGAGGGCACGACTGAGGAGGAAGCGGCTAGTGGCAAGGGACGGCGAGGACTATGGTAGCGAGAAGCAGCAGTGCCACACTAAGCAATGGAGGAGATGGACTATAGTGGTGGGTAACAGCAGCGAAAGCTACGGCAGGGGAGAGGCAGTAAGGATCTGACGAGCATCGTGGTGTTGTCGAGCAGAGTAAGGAGTGGATGGCAGCAACAGGGGATGCGACAATGGCCAGGGGAGTTGTGGCATTAGTTGGTAGAGGTAATAGACGAGGAGGGTTGGCAGCAATGGCGATGCTACTAGCAAAGGAGGAGAGGGAGAAGGAGTGGGTAGCAGCAGCAAGGGCTAGGGCAGGGGGAAGCAGAGGTGAGTACTGTGCACCAATGGGGAAGGAGTGGGCAGCAGCAGCGACGACTGCGGCACGGGAGGAAGAAGGGGACAGCGGTCATGCGAGCGAGAGCAAAGCAAAGCAGAGATAGTAGGAAAGCAGCGACAACAGGGAAAAGTGAGGCAGCAATGTGGGGAGCGACTTTAGTAGCAAGATGGCAGCGGAGGAAGGGAGATGGCAATGGCCAAAGAAGGTAATAGCATGGGGAGCGACTGCAGCGACAAGATGGCAGGGGAGGAAGGGAGATGGCAGTGGCCCGAAGAAGGTAGCAGTATAGGGAGCGATTGTAGTAGTAAGATGGCAAGGGAGGAAGGGAGATGGCAGTGACAGGTGGTAGCGGCAAAAGATGATGATGATGATGATGATGGCGACAACAACAGTAGTGTAGATGACAAGGAGAGCAACTGCGGAATCATAACGAGAACACCGAGGATCGCTGCTTAGGCACCAATTGATAGAACCCCACATGATTCTATCATGGATAGAGATAGAAAAGAGGGGGTTAAATAATTACTTCAAGGGGATCAGGCCTCCTTGATCACTTTTAGGGAATCTGCCTCCTCGATCTCTATAAGGTATCGACCCTCCTGGTGTTTTACGTATTGGCTAAAACTCATAATTCTTCATTGATTTTTTGCTTGATAATAGAGTTTACACCATTATTTATAGGACTTGGACTTAGAGTCCCACTAAACTTGGACTCTTAATTAACTGATAGAAATCAAATAAACTCCTAACTGAAAATAATAATTGATTCTACCCTAACTAATGATAATAACCAACTTATAACTAACTTGATTGGGCTCACCTGACCTATAACTAATTCCGATTGATAGATTAACATGACTCAACTTGAATTTATTGTGAATTGATGGACCCAACTTTGTTAGGGTCCTATCATACTACCGTAAGTTTGTCAAAGATTATGAAAAGATCATCACTCCTCTCATATCCTTGCTGAAGAAGGATGTCTTTCGATGGTCGGGTAAAGCCTTTGTTGCCTTTGATGCTCTTAAGGTAGCCATGACATCTACACCCGTGCTAGCACTACACGACTTCAGTAAAATGTTTATCATTGAAGCAGATGCATTGGAAGTTGGGATCAGTGTTGTCCTCATGCAAGATGGCCGACCCCTCACCTACACCAGCAAGACACTATCTCCTTCCCACCTAAAAGTATTCATCTACGATAAGGAGATGCTCATGATTATACACACGTTGACAAAGTGGAGATCTTACCTGATCGGCCAATGCTTTCAAATAAATACTGACGACAAGAGCCTCAAATACTTTTTAGAGCAAAAAATATTTTCCTTTGAGCAACAAAGATCGGTAATGAAACTTCTTGGTTATGATTATGAAATCACTTACAAAAAAGGGAAAGAGAATGTGGTTGCAGATGTGCTCTCCCGATTACCCGATCAAGTTAAAATTTCGGTCATCTCCCTTCCAATCAATGACTTCCTCGAAGACATTAGGAAGGAATGGCGAGAGGATCCCAAAATAAAGAAAATCATCAAAAAAATAGAAGAAAAACCAAGCTCCATGGCACACTTCAATTAGGATTTGAAGGAGTTACACTATAAAGGACACATGATACTAGGGCCAAATTCTCCTTACATAAAGTCCCTCCTACAAGAGATACATTCCACACTAATGGCAAGGCACTCTGGATTCCTTCGAACTTACAAAAGGATTAAATAAAACTTTTAATGGAAAGGGATGAAGAATGCCATTGTTAATTTGTAGCCCAATGCGACACATGCCAATGACATAAATGTGAAAGAATGGCAAGCCCAGGGAAGCTTCAATCTCTGCTCATACCAGACTTAGTGTGGACTAATATATCAATGGACTTCATAGAAGGGCTACCTCTATCCCAAGAAAAAGATACCTTCCTTATTATGGTCGATTGTCTCACTAAATATGCCATTTTTGCATCATCACTCAGATTTTTATGGACAATATTGTTAAATTATATGGGATGCTTAGATTTATTGTGAGCGATCCTGACAGGGTCCAAGTAAATTTTGGACTGAGCTATTTCAATTGCAAAGCACCAAATTAAAGATGAGCTCAGCATACCACTCACAGACCAATAGCCAAATTGAAGTGGTGAACATATGCTTGGAGACATACCTCAGATGTCAATGACAGACCAAAGACATGGACGAAATAGCTCCCTTGGGCCGAGTGGTGGTATAATGCAACCTACCACTATTCTACCAAATGTACCCCATATGTGGTGGTATATGATCGGCCATCCCTTGTAATCCTAAAATATATAATTGCTCAGCTAAAGTAAATCAGGTCAACTGAGAGTTAATTGATAAGGACAAAATCTTATAATTACTGAAGAATAACCTTTCAACTACCCAAGCAATGAAGCAGCAAGCTGACACATATCGAAGTTAAAGGGAGTTCTCTGTTGGAGATTAGGTCTTTTTTCATCTCCAGCCATACAAGCAAATGTCAATCAACACACAGGCATCCATGAAGTTATCTCCTCACTTTTATGGGTCTTATCGGATCACAGAGTTGATTGGAGCTATGGCGTATAGATTGGACTTACTTGTTAATGCTAAGATCCATCCTATCTTCCATTTGTCCTGCCTGAAACTCAAGCTGGGAGAAAATGAATCAGCCCAAAGCTAACTGTTGAACACTACTATTGATGGAGATATCCAAGTCCAGCCACAAGTGATACTCGATCATAGGATCGTGATGCACCACCCACGTCTTTCTATCGAAATGCTGGTGCATTAGAGTAATTTACCTATCAAAGATGCCATGTGAGAATCATATGAAGACTTGAAGATCAAGCTCTTAGAGTTTATGGAGCCCCAGCCCTAAGGACAAGACTGATCTAAAGAGGGTGAGTTTGATAGGATCCTAGTAGGGTAGGGTCATATTCAACCAAGTAGCAATTAATAAAACCCTAAGGGATTATAAGTAAAACCTACCTAGCTGGCTCCTATCTTATAAAGTAGGTCAGCTAGGATTTAGGGAAGGAGTCTTGGAGGCATTGGAGTCTCCTAGCCGCCTCCCACCTTATTGGGTAGTTGGCTAGAGTTTGAGAGAGGAGTCTTGGAGGAGTTGGAGTCTTCTATCCACCGCCCCCTTATTGGACAAGTCAGCTAGTGTTAGGGAGTGAAAGGGAATTTTACTTAAGGATGAGTCTATCTAGGTTTAGGGTTTTGGAGTCCTATATAAAGCATGTAGCCAACCCCATTTTTCATCAATCAATAGGTCTCTTTTATTCAGCCATTATAGCCAACTACTTAGGAGAGAGGAACTCCTACAGTGTTCTAAGGAGGCCAATCCCCTTTAGCGATCAATCTAGTGATAGAATTGTACGGAGTTCTCCCATATTCATCAACGTATTTTATGTCAGCTTAGCTTTCATTACTAATAGATTCTCCCTAAATTCTTCTTTTAATATTTGGTGAACTGCTGAAAACTTTTCATCAAACTGCTGTTCTTTGATGTAAAATTCTACTACTACATTTGCCGCATCCGATCTTGCTACCATCATACTGCCATATTTGCTATCATCTATATTACTGATATCTTTGTTGATTTTGTGCTGCCATATTCCTTAAAATATTATTACAATATTGCTAAAACTTTTATCATAAAACAATTGTCTTTCGATAAAAAATTTTGCTACTATACTTTTTGGTTTTTCTTGTTGTATACACGTCGAATCTCTATAGAATTTATTGCTGCCACCCATATCAACCCTAAGGCACACCTCTAAAGACACAGCCTTCATATTCCACTTTTAATCTCTACAGTTGGCCCAAACGGCTGCAACCCAAATAGCAACCTACTGTAGCCTTGTTCCTGGGCACTTCTTATCACAACCAAACCAAACCGATTGCTGCCCCCCAATAGCAACCTAAACCTTCCTTCCCAACCTCAAACCATTACCACTGAAACCCTTTCCAGCCCCCACAACACCCTTAAACCATAGCACCAATAGCAATCTATACCGCAAACTATCAATCCAAAATCATAACCTTGATCCATCACCCTTTCGGCCACCAATCCCTACCAAATCGGTTGCTGCCATCAACAATAACCCTAAGCCACCCCTTTAACCCTAAACCTCTATCACCAATCCCTCCTATACGACCCCTACAGTAGCTCAAAACCATAGCCCGAACAATAACAAAAAAATAGTAACCTGTAAGGCCCAAACTGCAACCATCTACTTATGATCTATCATCTCTTTTGGCCACCTAGCCATCCAATCAATCCCTATCCTTAACCAGATAGTAAAGGGAGGACCTCAACATTACATAACTGGAGTCTTATGCCATGACATTGGTAGATCTACTCGGTGCCAATTTCGAGGCCTTTGAGACGCATATGGAGGATAGACTACGCAATCTCTTCACGGAGTTTAGATTGGGCCGGTCACCGAGCCCAAGAAGATCATGGTATAGCGAGAGTTCCGATCATAAGGAGAACCTACCAGAGAAAGAAGAACAAGTGATAGACTCATCGTATCCACTCATAAGTGTGGACTACTAATAGGACCCTAGCAGGGTTGATCACCTTAATGATTAATAGAACCTTGAGAGATATAATAAAAACCCACCTAGTCGCCTCCCACCTTATTAAGAAGGATGGCTAGGGTTTGAGAAAGGAGCCTTGGAGGAGTTGGAGTCTCCTAATGATAGAACCCCAGATGAAGCTCTATAGATTTTGATCCTTGAGGGGGATTAACCCGTAGAATGCTGTAGGGATTCCTCCCTCCTAGATTCAGCACAAGGCTGAAATAAAATTGATAATTTCTTAATTCAAGAGAGGGGGCGACTACATCATTATATAAGGATCAAAATCCTATCTTAAGAGGGTGCTTACCTAAGTAAAATTACTCCTTTGCCCCTCTTATAGCCAACCTGCCTTAATAGGAATAGGGGGCGACTAGGTTGACTCTATAGTCGACCTAAGTATGGGGAAACTCTAGCCAACCAACCCAATAAGGGGGCGATGGCTACTAAGCCCTAAGGGCTAATCTAAACCCTAGCCATACTCCTTTATAATATAAGAGTGACTTTATTACAATCTAGCAGGGTTTTATTGACTACTTAAAGGGAGATTAGGACTCAACCCTGCTAGAGTCCTATCAAACTCGTCCTCTTAAAATCAATTTTATCCTCAAGGCTGAAGTTCCATGAACATAGGGAACTGGGCCTTCAGCTCCTCATCAGCTTGGGTATCAGTTGGAAGAACTTAAACTGAGTCATCGTCTTTAAATTTCTATTTGAGGTGGGATACTTGGAGGATCAACTGTAATTTTAATCTGGTGGATAAATATGATCTCTAGGTAGGGGCCCCAATATGATCCCCAATTTTGCAAGACCTAAAGAAATAGGGAAACTACTTTCTTGAGGCTTGAATTTCATGCTGGTGGAGCTATATATGAAGGAGGACTTGATCTTTCTTAGGAAACTTTCTTCTGCTCCGACATTTGTGGGGGAAAGTTTCGTTCTTGCATAAGATGCCACATGGTTAGTCTTTAGTGATAGCCAATCTTTCTTCTAGAATGGTGACTGCCCTCTGGTATGGTTCAGAATGATGAGAGCCCAATCTGGCATGAGCATGGATTGTAATTCTTCTAGTTTAACTCCTCTTTCATGCCATGGTTCTGTATCCAACCATATTTTAAATTTGGTAGTACTATCTCCTATAGAAACCTCATATGAAGTGTGGAAAAAGCCTTAGTATAAATTAGGAGTCGACCATCTTGCATAAGAATAGCCCAAATTTTAACTCCTGACTCATCGACCTTAATGATAGAAGTGCTGCCAAAATCGGGCAGCGCTAGGACCGACGTCATCGTCATGGACGCATTGAGTCGTTTGAAGGCTGCGAAGGCTTTATCTGACCACAAGAAGGAATCTTTCTTCAGTAAGGACATGAGTGGAGCACTGATCTTGCCATAATCTTTCACAAAATTTTGGTAGTAGCCCGTGAGTCCAAGGAAACCACGTAATAATTGTATGTTTGTAGGTCTCGCCATCTTTGTATTGCCTCGATCTATGTCGGGTCCACCGCCACTCCATACTATAATATAATATACCCAAGATACTCCAATTTATACTATAAGAAGTTGCACTTTGACTATTTAACGTAAGGAGTATTCTCCTAAAGAATCGTTAGAACAATTCGTAAGTACTGAAAATGTATATCAAGCATAGGGCTATAAATGAGAATATCATCAAAGAATACCAATACGAACATACGTAGAAAACTCTAGAAGATGTCATTCATCAGGCTTTAGAACTTAGAAGGAGCATTCGTAAGTTCGAAAGATATTACTAGAAACTCATAGTGGCTATTATGCGTGCGGAATCTAGTTTTCAGAATATCTTCAATGCATACCCGAATCTGATGGTATCCAGATCGAAGATCCAATTTAGTGAGAACACGGGCTCCTTTTAATTCATCCAAGAGTTCATCTACGAATAGAATATGATATTTATCCTTGATGGTGAAGGCATTTAGAGCTCGGTAGACAACACACATCCACCACATACCATCTTTCTTGTACACCAACAACACTGGTGAGGAGTAAGGGCTGCAGCTCAGTCGAATCACCCTGGTGTCAAGCATCTCTTTAACAATGTTCTCAATCTCCTCCTTCTGCAAGTGAGGATAGTGGTATGGTCATAAATTTACTACAGGTTTTCCTGGCAAAATAGGAATGCAGTGGTCATGCGGCCGGTTAGGGGGCCGCCCACGTGGCTCCAAGAAAACATCTACAAATTCATTCAGGCAAAGTGTCATGGGCTTAGCTGATTTTACCTAAGCCAGGCGGCACCAATGTGTGTCCGTCCGTAAAGGTCAGCCCTCTCCGAGATCTTCTAGAGTCCCTTAGACTTACAAAAAAGAAAACGGGCCAGAAGAAGCAATTCCAATGGGATCTACAAGCAACTGCTCAAGAAAACACTTTATAAAGCCATATACAAATTACACCCATGGACATTACAAACTCAGAGAGGTTACACACAAAGGATAATGGTCCATTATAGACCGAGGTCCCTATAAGTGCTTATAAGACACACTTGTATTTACAAGCTAAACTTGACCATAAAGTAAATCAAACTAGGGCTGCCAAGCCTACTGTAATCCTGCTTCTTGCTATGTAAGATATGTACCTCAACCAAAGGACACGAACAAACACAAGCATTTCATCAAACACCTTGTTTACATTATTGTCTGTGACATTCTTCCCCACTTATTCCTTTGACATCCTCGTCGAAGCCACTGTAGATGCTGCGTCTCCTCGCATTTTGCTGAATCTTCAATCTTCTGCTTTGGCTGCAACATGCCCCTTTGGCTCCTAGCCGCTCTCCACCGCTGTTGTTGAGTAGTCAAACTCTGATCTGCCATGCTGCTTCAACTCACTAATGACCGAATCTAGTGTGGGGTTGGCTGAGTTGTGCTGATCCTTGTTGGTTCTCGTGGATCCCTCTGATGAAGGAAAAAACCTGCTTTATTATGCAATAGTATCGCAGTATACTCATATTGCTTGAACTGGGTAGATGCTTATTGGAGCTTTAACGAGCATCGCCTCACATATTTTAAATTTTTTAAGGTCCTTTCTCCATAATGATTGCCCATTGAACCTTCTTCCACTGTTAGTTGTCACTTCCAAGTATGTTCACATCACTCCCACTTTCGATTAGTCAATTGGGAAACGAAGTAAAAAATCTACTCTCAGTAGTACTGATCACCAACGGTGAGGATTTAACAACTATTGTCTTCCATAAGCTTTCTTTGAAGGGTCACTGAACTTATGCAAAGCTCCCTTAATTTTGGCTATCTTGATGAGAAGCCCATCGACATCGGTCTTATGAAGTTTCTTGGCCTCTGCCCTTCCGCCCTGTCTTAGTACTAGGAGTTTGCCTTTGCATTCTCCACCTCCTCGGCCCCCTTTTACGACCAATGCTCTCCCTCCATGAGAGCAAGGGATTGATAACTCCATGGAAGTCCTGCATCTGCGGTACCATGGCGTTGCCAAGCCCATAGCATTACTATCCGTTATCTTGCATCTTCATCCCTTCACGATCGATAGATCTACCTCTGTGGCACTGTGGTGCTCCTCCAAGTCCACCTCCTTTCTAACCGACACTTTTCTTTTGGGTAGCTGAGCTCGCCCCTTTCGACCACCTGCTTCGACACCACTGTGTCCTCCTAGCAGTTCTCCTTAGTCGATGGAAAGACAGACTGCAACTCTCATGCATGGCCTCCACCATCTTGTTGTAGGGCTCGTGTCAATTCTGTTCTCCTTAGCTTCCTTGGTAGCAACGTTCGCTTACTCGGCCTTGTCCTCTGACTTGTCGGACTCCCTTAAGCGAATGTGAGCACTGAAGCAGTTCAACTCTCTAGCTGCTTTGATTATACCTTAGTATAATCAAGTCCCCTCCATGGGACTCACTAGTACTTGCAATCTGACTTCTCCCTCGGTGGTACACAGCTCCCATATACTGATGACTAAGTTTTTCATATGATGCAAGCTTTGATGCATACATACGGAAGACCCGCCTCTGCGGTACTGTGACATTCACTCCTTGAATCCATAGCCTTTCTTGCCATTGCATTGTTTACTGAGGTGGAGCTCCCAGTAGCTCCTGATCATCCATATGATCACGTCCCCCTCTATGAGACTCTCTGGTACTTGCACTTGAACTTCTTCCTCGGTGGTATACAGCTCCCATACGCTGATGACTAAGGCTTTCATCCAATGTAAGCTTCGATGCACACACGAAGACCCGCCTCTGTGGTACTATAACATTCACTCCTTAAATCCATAGCCCTTTTTCTTATTGTGTTGTACACCAAAGTGGAGCTCCTAGTAACTCCTGATCATCCACATGATCACGTCCCCCTCCATGAGACTCACTGGTACTTGCACTTGGACTTCTTCCTCGGTGGTATACAGCTCCCATATGCTGATGACTAAGGCTTCCATCCAATGCAAGCTTCGATGTACACATGAAGACCGGCCTCTGCAGTACTATGACATTCACTCCTTAAATCCATAGCCCTTCTTCTTGTTGTGTTGTACACCAAAGTGGAGCTCCTAGTAACTCCTGATCATACCTCCGCATGATCTTGTCCCTCACGGGATAAGATTGCATCATAATCCCCCAACTTAGAGTAAGTCTTTGATAGATCTGGTCGCCTCTAAGATTATACCATCTTCTCCATCACCTTGCCCACCTACTCCTTTTGAGTAGAAAGGTACAGTACCATGTACTGCCTACTTCGTTCCTTAGTCGAGCACTCCTGCATCAACTCGAAGTCCCTTAATTTCAACTATCTTGATGAGAAGCCCATCGACATCGGTCTTATGAAGTTTCTTGGCCTCTGCCCTTCTGCCTTGTCTTGGTACTTGAAGTTTGCCTTTGCATTCTCTACCTCCTCGGCCCCCTTTTATGACCAATGCTCTCCCTCCATGAGAGCAAGGGATCAATGACTCCACGAAAGTCCTGTATCTGCGGTACAATGGTGCTGCCAAGCCCATAGCACTACTATCCCTTATCTTGCATCTTCATCCCTTCCTTCGCGATCGGTAGATCTATCTCTGTGGCACTGTGGCGCTCCTTCGAGTCCACCTCCTTTCTAACCGACACTTTTCTTTTGGGTAGCTGAGCCCCACTAGACTCGTCATCTCTTCCTCGCCCCTTTCGACTACCTACTTCGATACCACTATGTCCTCCTAGCAGTTCTCCTTGGTCGATGGAAAGACAGACTGAAACTCTTATGCATGGCCTCCACCATCTTGTTACAGGGCTCATGCCAATTTTGTTCTCCTTAGCTTCCTTGGTAGCAACGTTCGCTTACTCGGCCTTGTCTTCTGACTTGTCAGCTCCCTTAAGCGAATGTGAGCACTGAAGCAGTCTAACTCTCCAGCTGCTCCGATCATACCTTTGTATAATCAAGTCCCCTCCATGGGACTCACTGGTACTTGCAATCTGACTTCTCCCTCGGTGGTACACAGCTCCCATATGCTGATGACCAAGGCTTTCATCTGATGCAAGCTTCGATGCATACACACGGAAGACCCGCCTCTACGGTACTGTGGCATTCACTCCTTAAATCCACAACCCTTCTTGCCATTACACTGTTCACTGAAGTGGAGCTCCCAGTAGCTCCTGATCATCCATATGATCACGTCCCCCTCCATGGGACTCTCTGGTACTTGCACTTGAACTTCTTCCTCGGTGGTATACAGCCCCCATATGCTGATGACTAAGGCTTTCATCCAATGTAAGCTTCGATGCACACACAAAGACCCGCCTCTGCTGTACTACGACATTCACTCCTTGAATCCATAGCCCTTCTTCTTATTGTGTGGTACACCAAAGTGGAGCTCCAAGTAACTCCTGATCATCCACATGATCACGTCCCCCTCCATGGGACTCACTGGTACTTGCAGTTGGACTTCTTCCTCGGCGGTATACGGCTCTCATATGCTGATGACTAAGGCTTCCATCCAATGCAAGCTTCGATGCACACACGAAGACCCACCTCTGTGGTACTATGACATTCACTCTTTGAATCCATATCCCTTCTTCTTGTTGTGTTGTACACTAAAGTGGAGCTCCGAGTAACTCCTGATCATACCTCCTTATGATCTTGTCCCTCACGGGAGAAGATTGCCTGTATTGCATTGCCACGAACTATTCCACCACGATCCACTGCACCATGTCGCCTCCTGGTGACATCTCCATTGCATACAGATTCTCGTGTGATGAACTCGGACTATACTTCTCCATGTGTGGCCTCTGCCAACACATCGTAGGGCCTCCGCCATCTCCGATTTGTAGTTTGCTCCCTTGGCAATTTCCCTTCGTCCACCCACTCTTGGGTTATACCTAGATGAAGCATAGCTCTAAGACAGTCCATCGCCTAGTAGCTCCTGAAATCCCCTAACTTTGCTAGAGTTGGTGTACCATTGTTTGGATCTTGGGCCTCTATCCCCTACCAATATAATCTTGCTATGCTCCTCCTGTTACTGACAACTTAAACGGCAACATTATAGCATATTCTTCAAGAGTACCTACCTTTGTGTCCTCTTGCCCCGTACTAAGGTCTCTTGATCCCAACTTTGCCTCAGCAAGTTGAATCCCCTTAGTTACTCTGTCAAATGCATCTCTGAGGTAGCTTGCATGTGCCTGGAAGCTCCCTTCATCTTTGGCACCATGCAAAATAAGTCTGTCCCATCAAAATGAAGAACCCATGGAACGACATGATCCCACTCTTGCCTCTACAAGAGTTCATGCCCTTGACCTCTGTCCAAGGAAAGCTTCGTGCCTCCGCTCCATGTTTCATCTTCTATGTCGACTCTCTTTATGCGGCTTGGATACTTCACCGAGTTCCACCCAAGTCGCTATGTTCCTCGATTTGCATTGAGTTGATAGTGGCCCTCACATCCACCATTCGATGGGTCAGCCCTATATTGAGTTCGATTTCTGCATCGACTCTAAGTGTGCCTTCATATGATGTTGCCTTGGATTGCTCCCCCACTTGATCTTGAAATACATCCACTAATGCATTACCTCCTTCGAGATCATACGATGACTCTTCGTCGCTCACTCGGTTGTTTAGCTTTGTGGAGATATAGCCTTGAGTAACTCTTCGTTAATATGTGCAGTCCATTGCACATGATTCTCCCACTAGAGAACTAAGACTTATCCCTCCTAGATATTTGTCCTGCTGGAGTAACTTTTCTCTTTACACACTTCCCACTGGAAGTTTCAGAGACCACCATCCCCTTTGGACTACTCCGTCTTGCTGAACAATTTGTGCGTTATTCTGCCCCTGCAAATGTACTTAATAGATTGCGACCCTTCTCTAATACAGTCTCCACTGCACCCTTCAAGGTCAAGCAATGTGCTGAACTTGTTGCACATTTCAGCCGCTTACGGACATATCCTTTCCATATCAAGAGAAAGTTCTGATGCTCCATGGCGCCGAGTTCCGATCGCGCCTTGGGATGGCCATGAATACTCCGTTGTCCATGTACAAGCCCTTACATGAGTTCCGAATACTTCGAGTTAGCAATTCCCCTCACCTCTGTGAGCTTTGCACAACTCTTTTGGTCGTTACACAACACCTCCCACTTTGCACGGTCTCATCTTTCACCAAGCGCCCTGCTTTGCCTTGAGCACCGTCAAGTTTGGTTGCCAACGTTGAGCTATAGCCTGAACTCAGCCATCCCAATCTTTGTATGCTACGCATTCTTCTTCGCTTGCTTGTCCTCATGGTGCCTCTCGTGCAAAGGGGTTACCCATTCCTCTGAATGCCAAACCTAGATGCTCGCTCCACTAAGTGACTCCTTTCCCTACATCTCAATGTCCGTTTTCCCCCAAACAGTTGCACGTGCTAGTTGTCCTCCACACAGCCTAGCTAGGTCCCCCACGTTTGTATGGCAAGTGTTTCTGCGTGTGCTTGTCCCACTCTGATACCACACTGTCATGGGCTTAGCTGATTTTGCCTAAGCCGTGCGGCACCCATGCGTGTCCGTCCGCAAAGGTCAACCCTCCCCGAGATCTCCTAGGCTTCCTTAGACTTACAAAAGAGAAAATGGGCCAGAAGAAGCAATCCCCACGGGATCCACAAGCAATTACTCAAGAAAACACTTTATAAAGCTACATATAAATTACACCCATGGACATTACAAACTCAGAGAGGTTGCACACAAAGGATAATGGTCCATTACAGACCGAGGTCCCCACAAGTGCTTATAAGACACACTTGTATTTACAAGCCAAACTTGACCATAAAGCAGATCAAACTAGGGCTGCCAAGCCTACTGCAAGCCCCCTTCTTGCTATATAAGATATGTACCTAAACCAAAGGACACGGACAAACACATGCATTTCATCGAACACCTTGTTTACATTATTGTCCGTGACAAAAGGGCAAGCTTAGTATCTGAGTTTTGTATGTTCTCCCCCATAGATGGTTGTTGAATATGAATCAAGAATCCACCATGTGCTTTATGCAAAACTTTCTCCATTTGTTGTAACGAAACGATGGAAATTTGGCTCCCGCTCTTGCCTTGTAACGTGACTTATCTCCCTTTGCAATAAATTTCATGATTAATTTAGGAAAATTCCAGGAGATATCATCTAGTATTGTGAGCCATTTGATCCTAAGTATGGCTTCATAATCATTGATGGGTAGGAGGAAGAAATCAGCTACCACTTCGTGGTCTTGGAGGAGTAGTTTCACCCACGGGCATCATTGGTCGCAATCAAAGATTCGACTATCGGTGACCTTTATGTCAAACTTGTTGCAACCTTTGGTTTGAAGTGCCAAACGTACAACAACCTTACTATTGAGGAAGTTACTGGTGATGGCCATGTCGATGAGAATGGTGATGAGTTGCTATTTTAGAAGTCCTCCAACTTTCATTATCTATGGGTTGGAATAGCCGGCCAATGTGTGCACTACGTAGTTAGCCAGTTGAGACTCTTCCTCCATGACTTCTTCTTTAGGTTCAAGGGCTTCTTCAGATGTTTCATTGTCCTCATCCTCCGCTAGTTCAATCACGAGGAGTCATCCCTTTTTGCAGTGATGTTCATGGCTCCACGGTTTGTCGCAATGCCAACACAACTCCTTGGCCGATCATTCGCGAAGCTCATCTCTTGTCAACTTTTTTGGTGCAAGGGCTTGGATGGCAGTAGAGGGAGCAGTAGGCCTCGGTATGTCCAGTTGGGGAGTGACCCTTGTCCTTCGTGCCTCGTGGTTCAATTGTTCTTCCTGGATACGCACAAAGGAAATCACTGCCATAAGTGTACGATTGCAGCGCCTTAACTTCTCCTCGGATCTCAAGTTTTAGGCTTTGATAAAAGTACCTAAAAGTTATTTCTTAGACCAATTCTTAGTTTGGTTAGATAAACGCTCAAACCTTGTTTGGTATTCTTGTATTGTAGAGGTTTTACGAATCATTGCCAATTGTCCGTCGATATTGTTGAAATCGATTAGTCCAAAGCAGCCTAGTAGTCCTTTCTTGAATCGCTACCAGAAGAGTCCTCCATGCATGTGCTTAAATTAATTAAACCACTTAATAGCATCTCCCTCGAGGTGGATGGCAACAATCTCCACCCATGTAGCATTGGCGATTCGGTAGAATCGAAAATAGCGCTCCGTGCGCGAGATCCACCCGATCGGGTCTCCTTCTTTCCATCTAGGGAAGGCAACCTTTATGCCTAGATTATTGAGATTAGAGGTGATGTGGCCATGTTCTTGAGGATTATCTCACTGATCTAAAGTTTCTTCATGTTGTGATTTCCTCGGGTTCGACAGTCAGCCAATGCTGAATTCGGTAAAAAGGGATCACATCTTCTTTTCCATGTGATTTCTAAAGGCTTCAAACTTTGCATCGATAGCCTCCTCTGATGCCATAGTATATGCCTCTAGATCTATAATATTGAGATATTTTTTTCGTTGTCAGGTTAGTAGCATGGGAATTTTGGAGAAGGGGGTGGTCGGTTGGAAGGTGAATCAGTTTAGATGGAAAGGTTTAGGGCAGATTTGGGGCTACAATTTTGTGGAGTTTAGGCTGTAAATTGGTATGGTTTTAGGGTTGTGATAGCAGTCGATGAAGGTTAGAAAAATAGATTTTAAATTTGGGATAGATGGCAGCAAAGGTAGGTGTCTCGCTAAGGAAAGTTGGCTAAAAAGGTAAGTGGATCGATAAGGAAGTAAGTTGATTTTGGTGATTAATTTAGGGGCTGTTTGGATTCAGTTTAGTATAATATTTGGAAAGGTTTTTAGTAATGATGATAGGGTTCAGAGATGAGGAAAAGAGAGTCTAAAATTCCACAAAAAATAGCTCTCAAATATGATAGAATTCAGTGAAAAGAAGTGTTGCAATGTGTTGTCCTACTAAACCAGTTTTATGTCGAAGAAATGATGACTTCTTGACATAAATTCCGGAGGAAAGTTCATTAAAATTATGCAAAAACCCTTGGTTCAGATGTTTTTAATACCAAGAAAATATTTGACGTAATTTTGGCAGCATAACAGTAGGGAAATAGGGCAAAAGATGAAAGGCAAATTCCTTCATCGTAAAATTTCAGAACTGCATAATGGCCAAAGATTGCACAAAAAAACTAGTTTCAAAAGGAGCCTTTTTCATGAAATAAAATTCAGATAAAAGCCAACTTTATCTAGAGAATTGTGTAAAAATTTCAGCCGAAAAAGATGAACAAAAGTTTGGTTTCAAGAGGCCAATAAACAGAAGGCAGATTCTGCATTGTAAAATTTTAGTACTATGCAATGAAGAATTATAGTGCTAAAAGTCCAGATTCAGAAGGAATTTTTTTATGAGATTAATCTTAGATGAAAGTTAAGATGATCTATGAAATTGTTTTAAAGTTTTAGCCAAAAAAGATGATTAAAAGCTTAGTTTTAAGAAGCAATAATCAGCTGAAAATTTCTGCAGTGTTTTGCCTTTGCAACGATGATAACATTTGCGACGAACAAAATTTGCAGCGGATAAAATTTGGCAAAAATTTTGAATGTATAAAGGAAGAAATCTTGCAGTATTGAAGAGGTATGGATGATAAAAATATACCAAAATTCCATATCAAACGTAGGGGGCAGTGGCAGACTGATTTGATCTGTTGCTGGGGTAGAAGGTGGAGGCATGTGTCGTAGCAATTGTGGGAATTACTTGGGAAGGTGGAGGCGGCTGAAATGGCTACAGGGGCAGTAAGATCATTGCTCTGATACTAGATGATCGAACCCCAGATAGAACTCTATAGATTTTGATTCTTGAGGGGGATCAACCCTTAGAACGCTGTAGGGGTTCCTCCCCCCTAGATTCGGCACAAGGCTAAAATAAAATTGATAATTACTTGATTCAAAGAGAGAGCAGCTATATCATTATATAGGGATCAGAACCCTAGTCTAAGGAGGTGCTTGTCTAAGTAAAATTACTCATTTACCCCTCCTATAGCCAACCTGCCTTAATAGGAATAAGGGGCGACTAGATTGGCTCTATACCCGACCTAAGCAGGGGAAAATTTTGGCCAACCAACCAAGTAAGGGGGTGACCTAAGGACTAATCTAAATCCTAGCCATACTCCTTTATAAGATAGGAGTGACTTTATTACAATCTAGTAGGGTTTTATTAACTACTTCTAGGGAGACTAGGACTCAATCCTGCTGGAGTCCTATCACCTAACCACCACCCTCCGTATTAAGCAGGATGGCTAGGGTTTGGGAGAAGAGCCTTAGAGGAGTTGGACTCTCCTATCCGCTGCCCACCTTGTTGGGCAAGTCGGCTAGGGTTTAGGGTACTTAAGGTAGGAGTCTCTTTAGTGTTAGGGTTTTGGAGTCCTATATAAAGCATGTAGCCACCATTATTTTTATTAAGCAATAGATAATTTTTTCTTCAGCCTTTGTGGCCAATTCCAAGGAGGGAGAACCCCTATAGAGTTCCAAGCAGGTCGATCCCCTTCAGCGATTAATCCGGTGATAGAATACTATGGAGTTTTATTATTTAGTATCAGAGCAGTGATCTTAGTGCCTCGTTGCACTTCCAATCGCCCATAATCATCCAAGCAATTCCCACAATTGCTAACTCCATCGATGACTCCACCATAAATCATCCTCTGTGACAAAACCAATCCTCTGAAAGACCTCAAAAGGTCCAATAAATCTAGGGCTTAACTTTCTTTTCTTCCAAATCTTATCATACCCTTGGAAGGAGAGACCTTCAAAAATATAAAATCTCCTACTTGGAACTCAATTTCTTGTCTTCTATTATCAGCATAGCTCTTTTGATGACTCTGAGCAGTCTTTAGCCTTTCTCTTATAACTTGAATTTTTTCGGTAGTGTCTTGTACTTTGTTTGGGTGCTAACAATTTCCAATCGCCAACTTCCTTCTAACATGTAGGTGATCTACACTTTCGCCCATATAAAGCTTCATAAAGAGCCATCTAAATGCTTGATGGTAACTATTATTTTAAGTGAACTTAACAAGAGAAATATTTTTATCCCAATCACCTTTCCGATCTATAACATAAGCTCTAAGCAAATCCTCAAGTGTTTGAATTGTTTTTTTTTATTACCCATCGGGTTGAGGGTGATAAGCAATGGTACACTTGACTTTGGTGCCCATAGATTCCTATAATCTTCTCCATAATCTAGAATGAAATCTGGAGTCTCTATCAGAGATGATCTCCTTTAGAACACCATGAAGTCTTACTATTTCACCAATATATAAATCAACTAGCCTATCAAGAGAATATATTATATTGATCAGTAGGAAATATGCAGATTTGGTTAACCTATCAATGAGAACCCATATAACTTCATGCTTTCTGGAAGTTCTAGGTAGACCTGAAACAAAGTCCATGGTGACACATTCCCATTTCCATTTAAGAATATCTAAAAGTTAACAACCCTCTAGGGCTTAGGTGTTCAATTTCGATTTGTTGGCAAGTTAAACACTTTGAAACATAAATTGCAATCTCCTTCTTCATACCTTTTAAGATCTCTATATCTTTTAGTGCTATCAAGATGCAGGGTGAACTTAGTATTATGACCTTCTATCAGGATTTGATTTTTGATATCTAGATCATCTAGGACATAAACTCAATCCCCATATCTCAATAGGTCATCCTTTGAAACTAAAAAATCTAGCTTCAATCTTTTTTTCTTTTTTTTTCTACTTCATTCCTCAAGTAAACTAACTGTGGTCCTCCTTGATCTTCAATTGATGGTAACCCAACCTCAGATCAATCTTGGAGAATACTTGTGCACCATGTAATTGATCAAATAAATCATCAATTCTGGTAAGGGATACTTTTCCTTTTTTTATCACCTGATTTAATTATCCACAATTAATACAAAAGCTTCAATATTCCATCCATTTTTCCTAAATAACGATAATAAACTATCCCATCGAATGAAAACCTTATTTAATAGTTCTTATAGTTGCTTCTTTAATTCCACTAACTCGATTAGTATTGTTCGATAGGAAGGCTTAAATATTTAGGTTATCTCAAGGACCAAATCAATAGCAATATCACCCTCTCCGTTTGGAGGTATTTGAGGCAAATCATTCAGGAAAACATCAACGAACTCTCCGATCACAGGAATAAATTTTAGATCGGTTTCTTAATCTAAGTGCTTCTTTAGATATACAAGATAGCAAAAATAATCCTTCTATATAAGGAAATAAATTTGAAGTGCTGATATCAAGCAAAGAGGTGAATAATGCCTAATACACTTAAAATAAAAGATGAGCTAATCTAGTACACAAAAGGTGATCATTTTTGTATAATAATCAATACTGACATGATAGGAATATAGTCTATCCATGATAAGTATATCATCAAAACGTCGAATCTCTAAGAGAATCAAATCAACAAGAAGTTTATATTCTCTAGTTGAAATAAAAAAAGATGGATAAATCAAGTTTATTGTTTAAGAATCCCCAATAGGCATAGTTATACATAGCATATAACCCAATGGTCTAGGTTAAATGTCCAAGTGATAATCAAAATATTATCACCAAAAGATAAATTGGTATCAAAGTTAAACGAAACTTTTATATTTCAATTAGGAACATGAATAATACCTGTGACCCTTGATTTATAAGCTCTAAAATCTTGTTTAGTGATAGCTTACACTCTGACATGGGTCATTGATCTAGGAGGCAATGGCTCTTTCTTCTTATTTAATGGGCAATCTTTTTCTTTATGATCTAATTTTTCATAAGCAAAATAGGCTCTAGTCACCCAAATACACTTGTTACATAATTTAATCCATATATTGCATGACTTAGTTATCAATGGTGGCTTCCTTTCCCAAATTTAAATGTATTGACTTTCTTGTCATCACTTTTTGATTAATTTCCTCTCTTATTCTTGTTAGTAAACTTGTATTTTGCTATTCCTGCCCCTGATCTCCAAAGATTCTCTATATTATTTTTCACTAGTGCATAGCTTCTCCTTCAAACATAAAGGTTACAAAAGAAATCTTTTGAACATTTGGATAATTTATAACATTAAATATTTTTTCTATTCGCATCATCCATTATTCTGCCACGTATCAGGTTCACCATTGAAACAAGAAAGACTAAGCTCCTTAAATTATTCAATTCTCAATCTATTCTGACATGATATCCCCAATTAACCCTTTTATCCCACTCAATTACTCAAAAGAAGATAAAGCAAAAGGATCATATATCCCCGTCATCCTAGATTCCTAAAAGACATCAAGAAATTTTTTACCAACCACTATATAATTTACTAAACCTCAATATATATTGTATATCAACATATCAAATATCTTGATAATCCTCAAATCATACTATAATACCACCTCTGTCATGCCCCACGAATTATCACATTCAAGAGGTGTAACCTATCTTAAAATCAATAATATTATAATTCATCAAAATCGAAATATACGATCTAAACTAATATTTGAGGACATAAAAAAGAAAACATTCAATTATTTTTCACATCCATCAATAAAACCTGTGCAATTTATAATACACCACTTCACTCAAAGATTCTTAAATCTGAGTTAGCTCAACAAAATAATAACCACCTCATAAAATCCCCAAGAGTGGGAATCTATATGATCACAAAACCAACATTGTTATAAGTTTATATCATTTTACAAATTAACTTAACATTCTAAATTCCTAAACATAAAAGGTCCTTTAAAAATTTACAAGATATAAAACTTCATAATTTATCGATAACATTCTATTAGACACAAAGTATTATTATACAACAGAAATATATCATCTAATAAAGATTTGCCCAAAATCTTCTAGCTCTCCACTACCTCGGCCTAGTTTTAAATATTTTATTTAATAAATGACAAGCTAACTTAAAAATTTTATATATCAATGGGGTGAGCTACAAAGATCAACAAGCGACTAACATATTAAAGGTGAAAGAGGATAGTTTCAAATAAACTTGATAACAAAATACAAGACAAAGATACTGTAGCTAGCTCAACAAAATAATAACCACCTCATAAAATCCCGAAGAGTGGGAATCTATATGATCACAAAACCAACATTGTTATAAGTTTATATCATTATACAAATTAACTTAACATTATAAATTCCTAAACATAAAAGGTCCTTTAAAAATTTACAAGATATAAAACTTCATAATTTATCGACAACATTCTGTTAGACACAAAGTATTATTATACAACAGAAATATATCATCTAATAAAGATTTGCCCAAAATCTTCTAGCTCTCCACTACCTCGGCCTAGTTTTAAATATTTTAATAAATGACAAGCTAACTTAAAAAATTTATATATCAATGGAGTGAGCTATAAAGATCAACAAGCGACTAAGATATTAAAGGTGAAAGAGGATAGTTTCAAAGAAACTTGATAACAAAATACAAGACAAAGATACTGTAATATCATATTTTGATGATGAAATCAATTGATGGATTATTAATCTAATAGGATTGTTAGAGTTGATTGATGCAGGATTAATTATGATAGAAGGATTATTACAATCAGGATTGGCTAAGGTTGAGTATATGCATCGAGTCGATATGTTTGGGAACTCGCCAGGAGAGTGTCGGAAGCTCGCCGAGGGTATCGGAAGTTTGCTAGGATGGCACAAGGGAGTTCACTAAAAGAAAACTGAGATTCGTTGAAAGATTATCGGGGGTAGCCAAAAAGCTTATCGGGAGTCTAGATGGTCTTATAATGGATATTTTAATAATTATGATTATATTTAATTAAGTTGTAATTAGCATTATGTAGGTCTAACTATGGTAGGATCAATGAAGTTACAACTAGATGATGGGCCAAGATAAAGCCTAGGCATCGGGCCGAGTTCGGATGATGCGGTGGGATCTTGCCGGAAGTTCTCTAGGAGATTCGCTGAAGGAATCGGGAAGCTCGCTTGGAACACGAAGGGAGATCACCGGGAAGAAGACTAGAGGACTTGCCGCAAGATTGCTGGAGATTACTGGAGTATGCGGGAGTTAGGTTTTAATTAGGCTTAATTGGTCATTAAGTGTTGTAATCCTTGAGTCGTAGTTAGAAGTTAGAGTCCAAATTGAGTTGGATTTTGAAGGAATCCAAATCAACTCAATGAGGCAACCGGATCCACCACTGGGTTTGGTTGAGCTCAGGTTGAGCTAAATTAGTTGACCAAAGAGCTAGTCAACGTAAAAGTCAAGCCAGAATTCAAAAAGTTGAGGGAGCCACTTTTGCAAAAATTTCGGTGGGTAAACTACCGGTGAGCGACGGTTGGACTGCTTGTACCATAGAATCCAGGTAATTGCCAGCAGGTATCGGTAGGTAAATCACCCAAATGGTGGTTGGACCACTCGTACCACAGATTACGGGTGACGGCCAACGGCTAACGGCGGGTAAACCGCCCGTACCTAGTTTTTTCGGGTATGTTTGATTTTTGGCTCCAAAAATCTGAAGTTACTTAGGGTCTATAAATACCCAAGTATTCTTATATTTACCAAGAACACTTTTAGGGATTGTATTCTGAGAGAATATTATGTGAGAATTATAAAAAAAAGAAAAGAGGAAAGGGAGAGAGCTTAGAGTTATAAATCTAGTCTCCCTTATAAGCTAAAGTGTAAGGGTTTGATGTTCACCGAAAAAAGATTGGTAGTGGATGCTGGTGTGCCTCAAGAAGGAGGACTCCTCGAGTGAAATCCTCAAATGTGATTATATTTTCAGCTTCCTTAACAACTTACTTTTATTCACTCACTTATTTTATTAAAAACAAAAGGCTTCAAATTTTCTATTTTATTTTATTTGAAAAACTTTTGCTTTAGAAATAAAATTTTTAGCTTGCACTAGTTCACATAACCCCCCCCCCCCCCTCCCCTCCTAGTGCCAATGGATCCTAACAATTGGTATCAGAGCAAAGTTATTACTCCTTGGATTAACTCCCACGTGAGAAAATGGCTTAATTTAAATCATGATCTTAAAATCTTAAAAATTATAATTTGAGATAATTTTATTTACTAATATTCCTTTCATTCTAAACATGATCTTGACTTCTCAATATTTATAACTTGATATTTCTATAAGAATCAAGATCCTTCTTACTTTGTCTCCTAAGATTTCAAAAGCTTTGAAATTTCATCTAAGAAGAAATGTATCAAGATAAATCATATTCTTGGTATTTATAATTTGATAAAAATATTTTTATGATATAATTACTTATGACTTTCTTCATAGTATAACTTATCACCAAAATTAGTATTTCTTAACGTTGTAATAAGTTAAAAATTAAAAGAGATTTGTATTATCATGAATATTCTCTTAACTTCTTGACTCAACTTATATGTTATGGGAATCATATTATTAATCTCTATTCTCTTCTTTAAAAGGATATTTATGATCTTAATGATAATAATAAATTTTTTTGCCAAGATCATTCATATTTTCTATTAAAAAAATTTATCTTAGATAAATTAAGATTATCCTCTAAGACTTATTTGAAATATTTACAAAAGAGGGGAAAAAAACTTATTAAATGCAATCACAACTTTTAGATTTGAATTTTTAATGACATGATATCTCTTATACTTTTTGACATAAATTGAACATGGATGAAAAGAAATTATACAAACATATTTCTCTCTTGACAATAACAAAAAGTAGGAGATAAAATTTTTAATATGATTAGAAGCAAACATTGAATGATAAACAAGTGCTTAGAAGAAAATTAGAACTTTCTAAATGCATACAAAATACATGATTTACAATTTGAGCTTGATCTACCATCATGCTTTCTTATGAAATTCTTGATGTTTTTTATCCAAATTACATGAGATAATTTTAAATGCATGAGTAGCTCTTAAACTTTTGAATATCTTAAAGTTTTGAGCTTAATTTCGAAATTCACATCTATAAAATTTACCTCTTTAAAATTGTATATTTTTATGATATGATATTTTTCATTTCTCTACTTGATTCTACCTTCTTATTCACACAAAGTAGAGGAAAATCACTAGCATTTCAAGGGACTAATAAGTCTATTAATTATATTTTGATGATTTTGAAATGAAATGATATCATGATTTTGATTTCTTAGAATTATAACTTGAAATCTTTTATGAATCAAAATCTTTTATTATGTGTTTTCGTATTATTTAAAAGGAGATTTTTATACAAATCATGAACTTGACAACTTAAGATTTCTTATAGATGAATCAAGAGATTTTATTTTAATTGTTTCTCCTACAAATTTGTCTCTTGATACTCACAATTAACCTTCATGAATTATACATCTCATCACTATGTTAATCTTTCATGATATATTTCATATGATGATATTGAAAAATGGTGAAATGGGAAAAGTTTTACACTATTGCAACTATCCCCTCTTTTTGGCAATAACAAAGGGGGAGCAAAATTTGCTAGCTTATAAAATTTGCTAGCTTGCACTTCCCAAAAGAGAACAAAGAACTTACTAGATTTATTTATTAAATTTTCTTGAAATTTACATGAGAAAAATGTGTTGAGCTCATATTCGAATTTTATGTATCTACAAAATTGAGGTTAAGACCTAGAAATACTAAATCATGAAAATATATAAATTGCTAATCTAGATTTCATGAGATTAAGCTTTTTATGATAATATTTTTGAAAACTTTCTTCCTGATTTGGTATCTTATTGTTTGTAAAAAATGCATGAAGATGTGCCATATTTGAAATTTACAAGAGATGATTTTATATATCAAGAGATGACTTTTGCTATATTTGAAATACATAAGTAGTCTTTAAATCTCTTAGACTTTTGAGCTCATCTTAATATTACTTTTAAAATTTATTAAGAGCTCTTCTCATGATGAAACGATTCAACAACACCTCCCATGTTTCTCTCCTTATTAATTATAAAAGAAAAAAAAATTATAATGCATATACTAAGGGGGAGTAATGTAATCATGTGATTTTAAAATTATTAGCTCTATATTTCACCTTTTTGATGATGAAAAAGGAGGAGAAATATATATTGATGACACATGACGTTGAAAAATATTCATTGATAACACTTGATGATATAACTTGGATATTTTACAATTCATGATTTGATGACTTGATTTAAATTTGTGTTGAAAAATTTTGCATAGAATGTTGATAACTAGAATTTAAGAGTGTGTGCTTCTCTTAAATTAAGTGGTATGGTTTTAGGAGGAGTTAGGATTAACTCCTGTCATCAATTAATTGTCATCATCAAAAAGGAGATTGTTGAATATCGGATTTTGATAATGAAATCAATTGACAGATTATTGATCTAACAGGATTGTTAGAGTTGATTGATGCAGGATTAATTATGATAGAAGGATTATTACGATCAGGGTTGGCCAAGGTTAAGTCCATGCATCGAGTTGATGCGTTTGAGAACTCGCCAGGAGTGTGTCGGAAGCTCGCTGAGGGTATCGGGAGTTTGCCAGGATGGTGCAAGGGAGTTCATCAAAAGAAGACCGAGACTCATTGAAAGATTATCGAGGGTAGCCGAAAAGCTTGCAGGGAGTCAAGATGATCATGTAATAGATATTTTGGTAATTATGATTATATTTAATTAAGTCATAATTAGCATCGTGCAGGTCTAAATATGATAAGATTAATAGAGTTACAACCAGATGACGGGCCAAGATAAAGCCTAGGCATCGGGCCAAGTTCGGACGATGCGATGGGATCTCGTTGGAAGTTCATTTGGAGATTCGCCAAAGGAATCAGGAAGCTCGCTTAGAATGCGAAGGGAGATCGTCGGAAAGAAGACCGGAGGACTTATCACAAGATTGCCATAGGTTGTTTAAGTATGCGGGAGTTAGGTCTTAATTAGACTTAATTGGTCATTAAGTATTGTAATCATTGAGTCATAGTTATAAGTTAGAGTCCTCAATGAGTTGGATTTAGAAGAACTCTAAATCAACTCAATGAGGCAACTGGATCTACTACTAGGTTTGGTTGAGCTCAGGTTGAGCTCAATCAGTTAACCAAAAAGCTAGTAAATGTAAAAGTCAAGCTGAAATTCGAAAAGTGGAGGGAACCACTTTTATGAAATTCCAATGGGTAAACCACCAGTGAGCAGAATAATAGAACTCTAGGTAAACCGCCTGTCGGTAGGTAAACCACCGTGCCACAGTATTCGGTGGTGAGCCAGTCAGCAGGTAAACCACCCATACTCAGATTTTCCAAATATTGTTGGATTTTAGCTCTGGTTTTAAATCTAATTTGGGGCCTATGAATACCCCAAGTTTTATTACATTCAGGACAACACTTTTGGGGGATTATATTCTGAGAAAATATTGTGTGAGAATTGTAAGAAAAAGAAAAGGGGTAAGGGAGAGAGCTTAGATCTTTAAATCTAGTCTCTCTTATAATCTCAAGTGTAAGGGTTTGATCTTCACCCAAAGAAGATTGGTAGCGAATGCCGATGTGTCTCAAGAAGGAGGACTCCGAAGTAGACGTAGGTCGTTGGCACCGAACCAATATAAAATTGTAAGTGTTTAATACTTGCGTTGCTTGAATGTTGTTGAATTGATGCTTCCAACTTAACTAAACTCTTTGAAAGCAAGATGATAAATTCTTTTCCTCAAACGTGATTATCTTTCCGGCTTCCTTAACAACTTACTTTTAATCACTCACTGGTTTTACTAAAAATAAAAAGCTTCGGATTTCCTATTCTATCTTATTCGAAAAGCTTTTGCTTTAGAAATAAAAATTTTAGCTTGCACTAATTCACCCCTCCCCCCGCCCCCGTAATGCCAATTGATCTTAATAATTGGTATTAGAGCAAGGTTATTACTCTTTGGATTAACACCCACTTGAGTAAATAGCTTGTTTTGACATGAATAAGGGATATTTCATTTCACATCCACCCATATTCAATGGGACAAATTACACATATTGGAAAACACGGATGTGTATTTTCCTCATCTCTTTGGACTTTAATTTATGGAACATAGTTAAGAGTGGATTTGAAAAGTCTTCTCTTTCAATAAATAATTGGAATGATTCGGAGAAGAAGACTTTCTCTTTAAACGCAAAGGCTATGAATGTCTTACTTTGTGCTCTTGATATGAATGAGTTTAATCGTGTTTCCGCTTATGATTCGGCTTTCGATATTTGGCATACTTTGAAAATCACACATGAAAGCACCACTAATATAAATAAATTAATTAATGAAATACATTACAAAAATAAACTTGAAGAATACCTTTCAAAGAACATAAAGGATTGTTAACTAAAAATGACATGACTCATCGAGTGAAATCTCGAGTGATGAGAACCTTGAACATGAACTTTTGAAAAATGAATCAGAAAAATTAATAAACTTGAACTTTATAAAAATTATAGACACAACCTCTTGCCATGAACATAAGAAACCGAGGAGCTCCAAAGATCAAATGCTCAACCAAGAAGTGGAGAACCTTGCTTTAATGGCGATCAAAGATGAGGTTAGTGAGTCTTTAGATTTTTTATTTTCAAAACTGTTAAGCATAGTTAATGATTTATTTAATGAGTTTAGAAAACATAGCAAGTCTTTTAAACTGCTTAAAGTTGATTATGATTTGATAGTTCAAAGACTTGATGAAATGCATGACTCCTTAGCTTCACCTAAACCATGTTTAAAATGCAATATGCTAGATAATATTAAAATAGAGAATTGTATGCTTAAAACTACATTAGAGAAATTTGAGATAGAGAATAAATCCCTAAATATGATCCTTGCCAATAAGGGTCATATCAATAATAGACATGACATAGGCTTTGTTGGAAATATTCAACAAAAGCCAACCATATTCATAAGAAGACCTACATTAAATGTGCCACCAAGAGTTAAATATAATTCTTATAAAAAATTAGGATATAATACCTATAAATATTTATTTACAAATTATAGTCCACATAAATTAATTTGGGTTTCTAAAGGAACCGTAAATAACATTAAGCCATTAGAGAAAATGGGAAGAACATGTCATGAAGGACCCAATGTTAAATGGGTACCTAAATCAAAACCTCTCATAATATAAAGTTATTTCCTAATAAGGCTAGGAGCACTAAGTAATGTTTTGAAAGTAGATGCTCAAGACTTTCTTTCAAAGCTCACTAGCCTATGTAATAATAGCAAAAATAGTGATTTCAATTAAGATATTTGAAGTTTAATAATCCTTATTTCTATTATAATAAATCTTTTTATTGAAAATAGTTCATTATTATATAATTAATCTTGATGATGTATTGCTAGAGCATGCTAGAATAAGAAAGAAGAAAGTGTAGTTAAATGAAAGTTATATGTATGAAAGAATGATTTTGATGATGATTATTGTATTGATGTGTATTAACTTGTGTTGATGATTTATGTTATTTTTGATCCTAAAATTCATATATGAAATCATCATTCTTGAAAAAAAAAGTTTTCTGATAACATGATAGAATCATTTAATATAGAAAATCATTGGATTTTGGTTGAAAAAATCTCGTAGTAATGACTCCACTTAAAAATGATTTACTCATTTCGATTTATCTTATCATACCCTTAATTAATAATGCATAGCTAGAGCATGCTAAAACTAGAACTAAAAGAACCCAACTTATAATTAATAAAAAATTACTCATGTTAAAATTTACATAAATGAGATTTTAATGATGATTGAAAAATTAGTTTAAATGTAAAAACTATTGTTAAATGGTTCAAATATTGACAAAGTCTATGGAATGATAGATTTAAATGTTACATTAATTGAAATAATATGATTGATTTCAATGATAGAATTTTAGCATAGAATAATATAGAAAAGGGAGAGAAAGAAATCACATGAAACAACCAAAAGGAGGATAATTAATCTTAAATGTCATTATATTCTTAAAATAAATTTCAAAAAAAGGATAATTCTTCTTGAAAGAATATTTCTATCATATGAATCTTTCAACAAGAGATAAAATGATATTATTGTTTAATCTCTTTAACAACAAAAATGAATTAAAAAAATTTTAGCTATTTTCTTTTGGAAAACAACCTATGATGACTTTATTGAAATTTTCTGAAAAGCAATTTTTGATAATGATTTTAGATATGTTTTCAAATTATTTTGTTTTAAAGAATGGAAATGTTTAAATCAGTCCAACTTCATTGATATGTTGCTTTTGATTATTTGATAATTTAAATCATGATCTTAAAATCTTCAAAAATTATAATTTGAGATTGTTTTATTTACTAAGATTCCTTTCATTCTAAACATGATCGTGACTTCTCAATATTTATAACTTGATATTTATATAAGAATCAAGATACTTCTTACTTTGTCTCCTAAGATTTCAAATACTTTAAAATTTCATCTAAGAAGAAATGTACCAAAATAAATCATATTCTTGGTATTTATGATTTGATAAAAATATTCTTTATAACATGATTACTTATGACTTTATTCTTAGTATAACTTATCACTAAAATTAGTATTTCTTAACATTGTGATAAGTTCAAAATTAAAATAGATTTGCATTATCATGAATATTTCCTTAACTTCTTGACTTAACTTATATGTTATGGGAATCATATTACTGATCTCTATGATATTCTTTAAAAGGAGATTTATGATCTTAACGATAATAATTAAAAATTTTATCAAGATCATTCATATTTTCTATTAAAAAGATTTATTTTGGATAAATTAAGATTATCCCCTAAGACTTATTTGCAATATTTACAAAAAGATGGGAAAGAAAACTTATTAAACGCAATCATGACTTTTAGATTTGAATTTTTAATAACATGATATCTCTTATACTTTATGACATAAATTAAACATGGATGAAAAGAAATTATGCAATCATATTTCTCTCTTGACAATAACAAAAAGTTGGAGATAAAATTTTTAATATGATTAGAATCAAACATTGAATGATGAAGAAGTGCTTAAAAGAAAATTAGAAATTTCTAAATACATACAAAATACTTGATTTACAATTTGAGCTTGATCAACCATCATGCCTTCTTATGAAATTCTTGATGTTTTTTATCCAAATTACATGAGATGATTTTAAATGCATAAGTAGCTCTTAAACTTTTGAATCTCCTTGAATATCTTGAAGTTTTGAGCTTAATTTCGAAATTCACATCTATAAAATTTATATATTTAAAATTGTATATTTTTGTGATATGATATTTTTCATTTCTCTACCTTGATTCTACCTTCTTATTCATACAAAGTAGAGAAAGGAAATCACTAGCATTTCAAGGAACTAGTAAGTCTATTAATTACATTTTGATGATTTTGAAATTAAATGATATCATGATTTTGATTTCGTAGAATTATAACTTGTAATGTTTTAAGAATCAAAATCTTTTATTATGTGTTTTCGTATTATTTAAAAGGAGATTTTTATGCAAATCATGAACTTGACAACTTAAGATTTCTTATTGATGAATCAAGAGATTTTATTTTAATTATTTCTCCTACAAATTTGTCTCTTCATATTCACAATTTACCTTCATTAATTATATATCTCATCACTATGTTAATCTTTCATGATATATTTCATGTGTTGATATTGAAAAATGGTGAAATGGGAAAAATTTTGCACTATTGCAATCATCCCCTTTTTTGACAATGACAAAGGGGGAGCAAAATTTGTTAGCTTGTAAATTTAGAAGCTTGAACAATGCAAAGGAAGCAAAAATTTGCTACCTTGCACTTCCCAAAAGAGAATAAATAACTTACAAGATTTGTTTATTAAATTTTCTTAAAATTTATATGAGAAAAATGTGTTGAGCTCATATTCAAATTTTATTTATCTACAAAATTGAGCTTGAGACCTAGAAATGCTAAATCATAAAAATATATAAATTATTAATCTAAATTTCATGAGATTAAGCTTTTTGTGATAACATTTTTAAAAACTTTGTCCATGATTTGGTATCTTATTGTTTTCAAAAAATGCATGAAGATGTGCCACATTTGAAATTGACAAGAGATGATTTTATATATCAAGAGATGACTTTTGCTATATTTGAAATACATAAGTAGTCTTTAAATCTCTTAGACTTTTGAGCTCATCTTAATATTGCTTTTAAAATTTATTAAGAGCTCTTCTTATGATGAAATGATTCAACAACACCTCCCATGTTTCTCTCCTTATTAATTATAAAAGAAAAAAAATTTATAATGCCTATACTAAGGGGGAGTAATGTCATCATGTGTTTTTAAAATTATTAGCTCTATATTTCACCTTTTTGATGATGACAAAGGGAGAGAAATATATATTGATGACACATGACATTGAAAAATATTCATTGATAACACTTGATGATATAACTTGTATATTTTACAATTCATGATTTGATGATTTAATGTAAATTTGTGTTGAAATTTGTATAGAATGTTGATAACTAGAATTTAAGAGTGTGTGCTTCTCTTAAATTAAGTGATATGGTTTTAGGAGGAGTTAGGATTAACTCCTGTCATCAATTGATTGTCATCATCAAAAAGGGGGAGGTTGTTGAATATCAGATTTTGATGATAAAATCAATTAATGGATTATTGATCTAACAGGATTGTTAGAGTTGATTGATGCAGGACTAATTATGATAGAAGGATTATTACGATCAGGGTTGGCCAAGATTAAGTCCATGCACCGAGTCGATGCGTTTGGGAACTCGCCAGGAGTGTGTCAGAGGCTCGTCGAGGGTATCAGGTGTTTGCCAGGATAGCGCAAGAGAGTTCACCAAAAGAAGACCAAGACTCATCGGAAGATTATCGGGGGTAGCCGAAAAGCTTGCAGGGAATCGAGATGATCTTGTAATAGATATTTTGGTAATTATGATTGTATTTAATTAAGTCATAATTAGCATCATAGAGGTCTAACTATGATGGGATTAATGGAGTTACAACCAGATGATGGGCTAAGATAAACCCTAGGCATCGGGCCAAGTTCGGACGATGCGATGGGATCTCGCCAGAAGTTCGTTAGGAGATTCACCGAAGGAATCAGGAAGCTCGTTAGGAACGCGAAGGGAGATTGTCGGAAAGAAGACCAGAGGACTTGCCACAAGATTACCTGAGGTTATCGGAGTATGCTAGAGTCAGATCTTAATTAGGCTTAATTGGTCATTAAGTTTTGTAATCATTGAGTCATATTTAGAAGTTAGAGTCCTCATTGAGTTGGATTTGGAAGAACTCTAAATCAACTCAATGAGGAAACCGGATCTACTATTGGGTTTGGTTGAGCTCAGATTGAGCTCAATCAGTTGACCAAAGAGTTGGTCAATGTAAAAGTCAAGCTGGAATTCTAAAAGTGGAGGGAACCACCTTTATGAAAATTTTAACGAGTAAACTGCCGATGAGTGGCGATTGGACCGCTTGTACCACAAAACTAGGCGGCGACCAATAGCTTTTGGTAGGTAAACCGCCCAGGTTGGTGGGTAAACCACCTTGGGTTTAGTTTTAAAGCTAATTTGGGGTCTATAAATACCCCTAGTTTTATTACATTCAGGACAACACTTTTGGGGGATTATATTCTGAGAAAATATTGTGTGAGAATTGTAAAAAAAAGAAAAAGGGAAAGGGAGAGAGAGCTTAGAGTTGTAAATTTAGTCTCCCTTGTAAGCTCAAGTGTAAGGGTTTGATCTTCACCCAAAGAAGATTGGTAGTGAATGCCGATGTGCCTCAAGAAGGAGGACTCAGAAGTGGACATAAGCCGTTGGCACCGAATCACTATAAAATTATAAGTGTTTCATACTTGCATTACTTGAATGTTGTTGAATTGATGCTTCCAACTTAATTAAACTCATTGGAAGCAAGACGATAATTTCTTTTCCTTAAACAGGATTATCTTTCCGGCTTCCTTAACAACTTATTTTTAATTACTCACTTGTTTTATTAAAAAATAAAAAGCTTCAGATTTCTCATTCTGTCTTATTCGAAAAGCTTTTGATTTAGAAAGAAAAATTTTAGCTTGCACTAATTCACCCCCCTCTTAGTGCCAATTAAGCCTAACACCTTTGATGCTGAACCACTATAAAAATTGTGAGTGCCTTTTGCTTTCAATTGCTTATATATTCTTGTATTAATTCTTCCGATTTAACTTAACTCCTTGAAAGCAAAGTTTTCATGATAAGTTCTTTCCTTCAAACATTGCTTCTCTTTCTAGTTTGCTCATTAACTTAGTAACTTTATATTAATTACTCACTTATTTTACTAAGAACGAAAAGCTTTGGATTTACTATCTTGGTTTAATCGAAAAGTTTTCATCTAAATCTAAAATTTACACTTACACTAATTCCCCCCCCCCACCCACCCCTTACTCCTCGCACCCCCACACACCCCCACCCCACCGCCCCCCTCTCTCCCTCCCTCCTCCTCCTCCTCTTAATGCCAATTGATCCTAACAATTGGTATCAGAGCAAGGTTCTTACTCTTTGGATTAACACCCACTTGACTAAATAGCTTATTTTAGCATGAATGAGGGACATCCACCCATATTCAATGGGACGAATTACACATATTCGAAAACACAGATGCGTATTTTTCTTATCTCATTGGACTTTGATTTATAGAATATAGTTGATAATGAATTTGAAAAATCTTCCACACCAATGAATGAGTTAAATGAATTTTTCTTTAAATGCAAAGGCTATGAATGCTTTGTTTTGTGCACTTGATAAGAATGAGCTTAATCGTGTTTCCGTTTGTGAATCGGCTTTCGATATTTGGCACACACTAAAAATCACACATGAGGGGACTAGTAGAGTAAAAGAATTAAAGATAAATATTCTAGTTCATAATTACGAGTTGTTTCGAATGAAACCAAGTGAGTCTGTTGGAGACATGTACACCCGTTTCACAGATGTTGTCAATGGACTTAAACCACTTAGAAAATATTTTTTAAATTTTAAACTTGTAAGTAAGATTTTACTATCTTTACCTAAAAATTAGGATCCTAAAATAATCACTATTCAATATGTCACCGGCTTAGCTGATTTTGCCTAAGCCGTGCGACACCCATGCGTGTCCGTCCGCAAAGGTCAGCCCTCCCCGAGATCTCCTAGAGTCCCTTAGACTTACAAAGAGAAAACGGGCTAGAAGAAGCAATTCCCACGGGATCCACAAGCAACTGCTTAAGCAAACACTTTATAAAGCCAGATACAAATTACACCCATGGACATTACAAACTCAAAGAGGTTGCACACAAAGGAAAATGGTCCATTACAGACTGAAGTATGCATAAGTGCTTACAAAATACACTCATATTTATAAGCCAAAATTAGCCACAAAGCAAACCAAAATAGGGCTGCTAAGCCTATTGCCAGCCCGCTACTTGCAATACAAGGTATGTACACAAACTGAAAGACATGGACAAACATGAGCATTTTATCGAGCACATTCTTTATATTGTTGTCCGTGACATTCTCCCCCACTTATTCTTTCGATGTCCTAGTCGAAGCCACTATAGACGCTGCATCTTCTCGTATTTTGCTGAATCTTCAATCTTCTGCCTTGGCTGTAATACGCTCCTTTGGCTCCCAGCCGCTTTCCACCGCTGTTGTTGAGTAGTCGATCTCTGATCCGCTATGCTGCTTCAACTCACCAATGACTGAATCTGGTATGGGGTTGGCTGAGTTATGTTGATCCTTGTTGGTTCTCATGTTGCTTGAATTGGGTGGATGCTTATTGGAACTTTGATGAGCATCACCTTGCAGACTTTAAGGTTTTTGAGGTCCTTCCTCCATAATGTTTGCCCATTGATCCTTCCTCTATGTTTAATTGTCACTTCCAAGTAGGTTTGCATCACTCCCACTTTCGCTTAGTATTCAATTGGAAAATGAAGAAAACAATCTACTCTCAATAGTACTAATCACCAATGGTGAGGATTTGACAACTATTGTCTTCCACAAGCTTTCTTTGAAGTAAGTTTTTGATAGATCTGGTTGCCTCTGGGATTGTATTGTCTTCTTTATCACCTTTGTCGCCTACTCCTCTGAGTAGAAAGGTATAGTACCATGTACTGCCTACTTTGTTCCTTGGTCGAGCACTCCTACATCAACCCAAAGTCCCTCAATTTCAGCTATCTTAATGAGAAACCCATCGACACCAGTCTTATGAAGTTCCTTGGCCTTTGCCCTTTCGCCCTGTCTTGGTACTTGGAGTTTGTCTTTGTATTCTCCACCTTCTTGGCCCCTTTTATAACCAATACTCTCCCTCCATGAGAGCAAGGGATCGATGACTCCACAGAAGTCCTGCCTCTATGGTACCATAGTGCTACCAAGCCCATAGTAGTACTATCTATTACCTTGCACCTTCATCTTTTCCTTCGCGATCGATAGATCTGCCTCTGCGGCACTGTGGTGCTCCTTCGAGTCCACCTCCTTTCTAACCAATGCTTTGCTTTTAGGTAGCTGAGCCCCACTGGACTCATCGTCGCTTCCTCGCCTGTTTCGACCACCTGCTTCAACACCACTATGTCCTCCTAGCAGTTCTCCTTGATTGATGTAAAGATAGACTACAACTCTCATACATGGCCTTCGCCATCTTGTTACAGGGCTCGCATCGATTCTGTTCTCCTTAGCTTCCTTTGTACCAACGTTCACTTACTCGACTTCGTCCTCTAACTTGTCGGGCTACATTAAGCGAATGTGAGCACTGAAGTAGTCCAACTATCTAGCCACTCTGATTATACCTTTGTATAATCAAGTCCCCTATATGAGACTCATTGGTACTTGCAATCTGACTTCTCCGTCGATGGTACACAGCCCCTATATGCTGATGACTAAGACTTTCATCTAATGTAAGGATCGATGCACACACACGGAAGACCCACCTCTACGGTACCATGGCATTCACCCCTTGAATCCACAGCCCTTCTTGCCATTGCATTATTCACCGAAGTAGAGCTCCCAGCAGCTCCTGATCATTTATATAATCACATCCCCTCTATGGGACTCACTGGTACTTGCAATCTGACATCTCCCTTGGTGGTACACAGCACCCATATGCTGATGACCAAGGCTTTCATCCAATGTAAGCTTCGATGTACACACGAAGACCCACCTCTGCGGTACCATGGCATTCACTCCTTGAATCTATAGCCCTTCTTCTTGTTATGTCATACACCAAAGTGGAGCTCCCAATAACTCCTGATCATACCTCAATATAATCTTATCCCACATAGGATATGATCGCCTGTGTTGCATTGCCACAAACTATTCTACCACGATCTGCTGCACCATGTCGCCTCCTGGTGACATCTCCATTACATACAGATTCTCATGTGATGAACTCAAACTATGACTTCTCCATGTGTGGCCTCTGCCAACAAATCGTAGGGCCTCCGCCATCTCCGATTTTTAGTTCGCTCCCTTGGTAATTCACCTTCGTCTACCCACTCTTGGGTCACACTTGGACAAAGCATAGCTCTAGTATAGTCTATCGCCCAGTAGCTCATAAAGTACCCCTGACTTCGCTAGAATTGATGCATCATTGTCTAGATCCTGGGCCTCTATCCCCTACCAGCATAATCTTTGCTATGCACCACCACTTATTCCTGGCAACTCGAATTGCAACACTATGGCATATTCTTTAATAATACCCGCCTCTACGTCCTCTTGCCCCATGCTAAGGTCTTTTGATCCTAACTTTGCTTCTGCAAGTTGAATCACCTTAGTTACTCCTACATCTCTGAGGTAACTTGTATGTGCCTCGAAGCTCCCTTCATCTTTGGCACCATGCATGATAAGTCTGTCTCATAAGAATGAAGAACCCATGGAACGACATGATCTCACTCTTGCCTCTACAAGAGTTTATGCCCTTGACCTCTGTTCAAGGAAAGCTCCGTGCCTCCGCTCCATATTCCATCTTCTATGTCGACTCCCTTCATGCGGCTTGGTATACTTTACCCAGTTCCACCCAAGTCACTATGGTCCTCGATTTGCATTGAGTTGATAGTGGCCCTCGCGTCCACCATTCCACGGCTCAGCCCTCCATTGAGTTCGATTTATGCATCAACTCTAAGTGTGCCTTCATATGATGGTACCTTGGATTGCTCCCCCACTTGATCTCAAAATGCATCCACCAATGCTCATTCGAGATCATGCGATGATTCTACGCCACTCATTCAGTCCATTGAACTTTGTGAAGATATAGCCTTGAGGAAATCTTCCTTAATATATGTCGTTCGTTGCACATGATTCTCCCTCTAGAGAACTAGGACTTATCCCTCTTGGATATCTGTCCTATTGGAGCAACTTTCCTCTTTACATACTTCCCACTGAAAGTTTCAGAGACTACTATCCCCTTTGGACTACTCCGTCTTGCTGAACAACTTGTGCCTTGTTCTGCCCTCATAAATGCACTTGCTAGATTGCGACCATTTGCCAATACAGTCTCCATTGCACCTTTCAAGGTCTAGCAATGTGCTAAACTTATTGCACATTTCAGCCGCCTATGGACGTATCCTTTCATGTCGAAGAGAAAGTTTCAATGCTCCATGGCGCCGAGTTTCGATCGCACATTGGGATGGCCACGAACACTTCATTGTCCGTGTAGAAGCCCTTGCATGAGTATCGAATCCTTCGAGTTAGTAATTCCCCTCACCTCTGTGAGCTTTGCATAACTCTTTCAGTCATTACGCAATACCTTCCACTTTGCACGGTCTTATCTTTCACCAAGCGCCCCGCTTTGCCTTGAGCACGATCAAGTTTGGTTGCCAACGTTGAGCCATAGCTCGAACTCAACCATCCCAATCTTTATGCGCTACGCATTCTTCTTCGCTTACTTGTCCTCGTGGTGCCTCTCGCACAAAGGGGTTAGTCATTCCTTTAAATGCCAAACTTGGATGCTCGCTCCTCTAAGCGACTCCTTTCCCTACATCTCAATGTTCATTTTTCCCCAAACGGTTGCGCGTGCTGGCTGTCCTCCATACAACCCAGCTAGGTCCCCCATGTTTGTATGACAAGTATTTCTACGTGTGCTTGTCCTGCTCTGATACCACACTATCACGGGCTTAGCTAATTTTGCCTAAGCCATGCGACACCCATGCGTGTCCGTCCGTAAAGATTAGCCCTCCCTAAGATCTCCTAGAGTCCCTTAGACTTACAAAAGAGAAAATGGGCTAGAAGAAGTAATTCCCATGGGATCCATAGGCAACTGCTCAAGCAAACACTTTATAAAGCTAGATACAAATTACACCCATGGACATTTCAAACTCAGAGATATTGTATACGAAGGAAAATGGTCCATTACAGACTGAAGTCGCTACAAGTGCTTACAAAACACACTCATATTTATAAGCCAAAATTGGCCACAAAGTAAACCAAAATAGGGCTACTAAGCCTACTGCCAACCCGCTATTTACTGTACAAGGTATGTACACAAACCGAAGGACACAGACAAACATGAGAATTTCATCGAACACCTTGTTTACATTATTGTCCATGACAAATAGGTCAAAGATTTAAATAACCTGCCTCTTGAAGAACTGATGGGCTCTCTTATGATATATGAACTAAACTGTAAGGCTCATGATGAGCTTGTGAACCCCTTCCAAAGAACAAGAAGGATGTTGCACTTCAAACAACAAATGACTCCTCAAGTGAAATCTCAAGTGATAAGAACCATGATATTGCACTTTTATCAAGAAAATTTAGAAAATTTAAAAAATTTGTAAAAAGAAACAAAAATTATAAAAATATAAAGAAATCAAAGAAAGACAACATCATATGCTATGAATACAAAAAATCAAGACATTTCAAAAATGAATGTCCCCAACTGAAGAAGTCGATGCTAAAAAAGAAAGCACTCTCGGCCACTTGGGATGATTTGAGCTCTTTGGATGAGGAAGACAACTCCAGAGAAGAGGTGGCTAATTATGCCTTAATGACAATCCAAGATGAGGTTAATGAATCATTAAATATTTCTTTTTTAAAATTATTAAGCATGTTTCATGATTTATTCAATGAGTTTAGAGAACTTAGCAAGTCTTTTAAACTACTTAAAGTTGATCATGATTTGTTAATTAAAAGACTTAACGAAATGCATGACTCCTTAGCATCACATAAACCATGTTCAAAATGTGATATGCTAGATAATGTTAGAAAAGAGAATTACATGCTTAAAACATCATTAGAGAAATTTGAGATAGGGAATAAATCCCTAAATATGATCCTTGCTAATAAAGGTCATATTAATAATAGAAATGACATAGACTTTATTTGAAATATTCTACAAAAGCTAATCATCTTTATAAAAGGACCTATATTAAATGTGCCATCAAGAATCAAGTATAATTTTTGTGACGAATTAGAACATAAGGCAAACAAATACCTTTTTAGAAAATGTATTCCACACAACTTATTTGGATTCCAAAAGAAAACTTTACATAATGAAAGCAAACTAGAAAAGAAAGATAACGTTCTTTATGAAGGACCCAATGTAAAATTGGTGCCTAGATCAAATACATATTTCTTATAAGTTTGTGTCAAAATTAAAGCTAGGAGCATCGAATAATATTTTAGATATCAAGATATATAACTTGAGATCTAACATTCTTTCAAGCTCACTAGCCTAAATATTAATAAGATTAATAATAAAAATAAATTTTCATTATGGTTAATCTTGATGATACATGACCATTAGATACTATAATTAGAACAAAGAAATGTTAGTTATCTTGAATAAAAATCATATGTATGAAATGAGATTTTAATGATGATTGAAAATAATTGATTTGGATGTAAATATTATTATTAAATACTTCAAATATTGACTAAGTTTGTGAAATGATTATTTTAAATATTACATTGATTGAAATGTCATGATGATTGAATGGTTATGTTGAATGTTAGAATATAGAAAATATATATGCTTTATTTTTAAGTAGTTTGAAAATGAGTTTGTCAACTCCCTACACTATGTGTAAAGAGTTAGACTCATTTAAATATTGAAATTGAAATAGGTTGAATTTTAATTGAATATGTTTTATGAAACAATGATTTAATGATGCATAGTGATTATGCTTAATAAATTTATATTTCAAAATTATGCATGATAATCTTTGTGATTTTTAGCTTATTAATCTTTATCATAATGAAAGCTCTTTTTCGGTTTTAAATAAGGATACATATTTTTATTTGACTTAAAAGTCAAAGACATGCTTCTATGAAATAAAGGGAATACATTTTTACTTGAAATTTTTTTTATCTTATAAATCTTTAAAAAAATTTATAAATTGATTATATTATTTTTAATGAATCTCTTAAACTATGAAAGTGATTTTAATGATTTGAACTTGGATAAGTTATTATCATGATTTTTGGCAAGTTTAGAAAATGAAACTCGAAATCTTTACATAAATACTTTGATTATGAAAAATCTTTGTTGAATGAGGAACGATTTGCTAAAATTAAAATTATGAATTCTAAATACATGAGATTTTACATGATTGGATTTCTATTTTACTTGAAATATTGAATATATAAGCTTTCTTGATTACTTATGTTAAAATTTACAAACAATAAGGAGGGGCAAATTTATTAACTTAAATCAAGTCTTTTGGTATTCATGAATGTCTTTTCATATCAATATATTTATTGACATGATTTATTTTAAGACTCATGAATGACATAACTTATCACCAAATTAGTATTTCTTAAATTTGTGATAAGTTAAAAATTGAAAGAGATTGGTATTATTATGAATATTCTATTAATTTCTTGACTTGACTTGACTTATACATTATAGGAATCACGTTATTGATCTTTATGATTTTCTCTTTTAAATAAAGAAAGATTTATGATCTTAACAATAATAATTAAAATTTTTATCAAGATCATTCTTGTTTTTTTATTAAAAAGATTCATCTTGGATGAATTAAGATTATTCCCTAAGACTCATTTTTATTATTTACAAAAAAGGGAAAAGAAGCTTATTGAACGGAATTATATCTTTTAATATTCAAAAATTTGATTTTATCTTTAATGACATGATCTCCTTATACTTTTGGGAGTATTTTGAACATGGATATAAAGAAATTATGCAATCATATTTTTTTCTTGACAATAACAAAAATGGGAGATAAAATTATCAATATGTTTAGAAGCAAATTGGATATGATAACATTGAATGAAAATCAATTTGCTTAGAAGAAAATGTAGAATAGTAAATTTCTAAATACATGCGAAATGCGAGCTTGATTTACTATTTTTCTTTGGATTTCTTGGACTTTATAAATTGGACTTCTTATCAAAATTTTCATGTAAAATCAATAATTTGCTTGATTTGCTAACTTGCTTGAAATTTGCATAAGACAAATTAAATTACATTGGTAGCTCTTGATTTTTTGGATTTTCATATAAAATTTATATCTTTAAAATTGAGTATTTCTGCAATATGATATTTTTCATTTCTCTAACTTGATTCTACCTTCTTGCTCACACAAAGTAGAGAAAGAAAATCACTAGCATTTCAAGAGATCTATTAGACTATTAATATTATTTTGAATCTCTTGAAAGTGATTTTGATGATTTTGATTTATTAAAATTATAACTTAAAATTTTTATAAATCAAATCTCTTATGTCTTCTCATATTATTTAAAAGGAGATTTTTACATAAATCATGATTTTGATAATTATTATACATGAATCAATATATTATATGATTTGTTTCTTGATATTGATAATTTGTTTTCATAAATTTTCTTGATATATTTCATGTGATGATTGATATATTTTTTAATTTATTTTTTTAAAAATGATGTAATGAGAAGAGTTTTACGCTATTCTAACCATCCCTTCTTTTTGACAATTACAAAGGGGGAGCAAAACTTATTAGCTTATAAAATTGCTAGCTTGAACAATGCAAAGGAATCAAATATTTGTTAGCCTGCACTTCTTAAAAGAGAAGAGTGAATTCACTAGCTTGCATGTTCTAAAGTAATGAAAAATTTGTTAAATTGCTAAGCTTTCATATATCAAAAACTTGCTAATTGCACTTCTCCTTTTATTAATGACAAAAAGAGAGAACGTATAATGATGTGAAATCATGTATGATGATCATGCATGTAATGATGATTTTCAAAATCTATATAAATATAATGATTTATTATTATTCAAATTTATTTGCTATATTTTCTTAAAATTTATATGAGAAAAATTTGTTGAGCTCATATTCGAAATGTTATATACAAGATTGAGATTGAGACCTAGAAATGTTAAATCATAAAAATATAAATTACTAATATAGATTTCATGAAATTAAGCATTTTGTGATAACATTTTTGATTGAAAACTTTCTCCATAATTTTATCTTATTGTTTTCAAAAAAAGGGAGAAAAAAGAATTGCATTAATATGTACCACATTTGAAATTTACAAGAGATAATTTTTTATATCAAGAGATGACTTGTGTTACATTTGAAATACATAAGTAATCTTTAAATCTCTTGAACTTTTGAGCTCATCTTAGTATTGCTTTTAAAATTTATTAAGAGCTCTTCTCTATGATGAAATGATTTAATAACACCTTCCTTATTTCTCTCCTTATTAAAGGGGAAGAAAATTTTATAATGCATAAGGGGGAGTAATGTCTTCCTATGCTTTGAAATTATTAGCTATATTTCACATTTTTGTTGATGACAAAGGGGGAGAAATATATATTTATGACACATGATAAATACATTATAGCACATGATCTTGTTGAAATACATGGATATCTTGGATAAGAATATGAATTGAACATCTTGGATATAGATGCTTAATTCATTTTTACTCATGATTTGATGACTTGATGTAAATTTGCATTGAAATTTACATAATATATTAATTGCTTGAATTTAAGAGTGTGTGATTATCTTAAATTTAAGTGACATTGATTTAGGGGGAGTTAGGATTAACTCCTATCATCAATTGATTGTCATCATCAAACGGGGGAGATTATTGAATCTCAGATTTTGATAATGAAATCGATTAATAGGTTATTAATCTAACATGGATTGTTAGAAATTGATTGATGTAGGATTAATACGACATAAAGATTATTACAATCACAATTGGCTAAGGTCAAGTCCATGAATCGGGTAGATGCGGTTGGAAACTCACTAGGAGTGTGTGGGGAGCTCGTTGAGGGTATCAGGAGTTTGCTAAGATGACACAAGAGAGTTCGCTAGAAGAAGATCGAGACTCATCGAAAGATTATCGGGGGTATTCAAAAAGCTTGCCAGGAGTTAGGATAGTCTTATAATGGATGTTTGGCAATTATGATTATATTTAATTACATCGTAATTAGCATCGTGTAGGACTAACAATGATAGGAGCAATCGAGTTACAACCAGATGATGGGCCAAGATCAAGCTTGAGTATCGGATCGAGGTTCGGACAATATATTGGGATCTCGCTGGAGTTCACTAGGAGACTCGCCGAAGGGACAGGAAGCTCGTTGGGAACATGTCGGGAGATTACCGGAAGAAGACCATAGGACTCACTGCAAGAATGCCGGAGGCTACCGGATTGGCGGGAGTTAGGTCTTGATTATCTTGATTGGTCATTAAGTATTATAATCAGTGAGTCATAGTTAGTGTTTAAGTCCAAATTTAGTTAAATTTGGAAGGAATCCAAATCAATCTAATAAGGTAATCGGGTCCACTATTGGGGTTTGATTGAGCTCAGGTTGAGCTCAATTGGTTGAATAGAGGGTTGGTCAATGTCAGGTTCAAGTCAAAATTTGAAAAGTCGAGGGAACCACTTTTGCGAAAATTTTGACGAGTAAACCGCTAGTGAACGATGGGTATACCATCGCCGCCCAAGCTTTCGGGCGGCTGACAATGATTGACCCGCCTAGGCTGGGCAATTGAACCGCTCATACCCAGGAATTTAGGTACTTTGAGCAGTTAACCCACGTAGGGCCGACGGGTAAACCGCCCGTACCATGTTGTTCGGGTGGCTGAGCCGCCCATGTTGATGGGTAAACTGCCCGTACCCAATTTTAATGGATATTTTTTATTTTTGTCTCTAATTTCTAAAGCCACTTGGGGTTTATAAATATCCTGAGTATTCTTGCATTCATAATAACTCTTTTTGGGCAATTAAATTCTGTGAAAAATAAATTATGTGTGATTTATAAGAAAAAGAAAAAGAAAAAGAAAGGGATGATCTTAGAGTTAGAAATTTCCAAGTCTCCCTTGTAAGCAAAGTGTTAAGTATTTAATCTTCACCCAAAGAAGATTGGTAGTAGACGCGAGTGTGCCTCAAGGACATGGGAGTGGACGTAGGCCTTTGATGTCGAACCACTATAAAAATTATGAGTGCTTTTTTGCTTTCAATTGCTTACATATTCTTATATGTAACAGGCCACTACCGCTGCCACTGGCATTTGACATTGAACCACTATAAAAATTGTATGATCCTAATAGGCCACTGCCGCTAGGCGACGTAACCTCCCAATGTCGTTGTCGCAGGCTAAGATGTCTTATCGCGTTGGTACTCCCTCTTTTGTCTCTCTCCTTCCACCGCCTATTGTCTCCTCTCCTCTCCTATTTCCTCCTCTATTCTCCTTCCTGTCCTTCCCTCTCCTGTCTCTTCTCCTCCCTTCTCTCATCTCTTCTCTTACCTCTCTTCTCATATGATCTCCTCACTTCCTCTTTTCTTTTATGTCATCTCATCTTTTTTATTCTCTAATATCCATATTCCATTGTCATATGTCTTGCAATAGCGGTAACCCTTATAGTGTCAATTGTTCTTGACAAAAATTTTTGGATATAATCATTCGTTTCCTTTTTTTTTTCTTATGATAGTGATGTGATACAAGGGCTTCTATTGGCCTATTTTGTTAGGACCCTTGCTAAGTTGGGTCCATCTATTTATAATTAATTAAAGTAGAGTTATGTTAGTCTGTTCAGTTAGAGTCAGTTATAGGTCAGATGAATCCAATCGAGTCAGTTATAAGTTGGTTATTATCTTCAATTAAGATGAAGTCAGTTATTATTTTCAGTTAAAAGTCTATCACTTAGTTAAAAGTCTAAGTTTAGTAGGACTTTGAGTCCAAGCTTATAGGGGCTCTTGGTAGCACCTTATAAATAATGGTGTAAACTCTTTAATGAATAAATAAGAAGTCTTAGTTTTAGCCAAAAGGTAAAACCCTAGGAGGCAGATCCTTTTAAAGTGATCAAGGAGGCTCGATCCCCTCGAAGTGATCGATTATCCCCTTTTCCATCTTCATCCATGGTAGAATCCAGTAGGGTTCTATCAACTAGTATCAGAATAGTGTTCCTGTGCACTTTTGTTGTCATTCATCATCCACACCATCGTTGCCATCACTGCCTTCTTTGGTTACTGTCATCTCCATCTGCCTCCCATGCCACCTTGCTGCAATCATCTTAACTGCAGTTGATAGGACCCTAGCAGGGTTGGGTCCTATTCAACATAGTAATAGTTAATAAAAATTCTATGAGATTGTAATAAAATCTCACCTAGTCACATTTATCCTATAAAGAAGTGTGGCTAGGATTTATTTTAGGGCCTTAGGGCTTACTTGCCACTGCCCCCTTTACTGGGCTAGTCGGCCAGTGTTTCTAGTAGGTAGAGGCAGATATACAGCCACCTAGGCCACTACCCATCCTTATTAAGGTAGGGTGGCTATAGGAGCGGCAAGGGGGTAAATTTACTTAGGAAGCACCCCCCTAGGGTTAGGGTTTTAAGCTCTATATAAGCTTGTAGACTCCTCTTTTCAATCAAGCAAGAATACATTTATTTCAGCCTTGTGGCCGACCTTAGGAGGGAGGAACCCCTATGGTGTTTCAAGGGTTGATCCCCCTCAAAGATCAAAATCCTATTGGGGTTCTATCATCTGGTTTCAGAGCCACATTCCTGCTACCCTTGCTACCATCTTTGCCACCTCCATCCATCCAAGCAATTCCCACAATTGCTTCAAGACGTCGCCTCCATCATCCAACCCAAGCCGCAGATTAATCAATCTATTGCTGCCCCCTGTGTTTGGAATGAGGATCTGGTAAAATTTCACCACCACACCTTACTACTATTGCAAACCTTTATATTTATGTGCTAAAAAAGCTTTTCCATCTTTACTTTGTTGTAAATTTTATCGTCACAAACGTGATCGTTGTTGTGAATGGGAAACATTGCAAAAAAATTTCAGTCACATAGAGGCTTATTGAAACCAATTTATTGAACATCTTTTGTGGACAAAAGTTTTACACGCTCTGATAAATCAACTTAGCTTTCATCTAAGATTGATCTTTAAAAAAAATTCTCTTTGAAATCGATCCTATTGTGTTGCAATTCATCATCGTGTATTGCTGGATTTTTACAACGAAGAATCTATCTTCTCTCTTTACATCAATTTTCCTACCGTTACGCTGCCAACATTTCATCGATCTAAATTATTGAAATATTCCATCTGAACTGAGGTTTTGCCATTAAAATTTAGCATGATTTCCTCAGATTTCTTCTGGAATTTATGTCGAGAATTAGTTGTTTCTTTGACACAAATTCTGTTCGACAGGATAGCACGTACTCCATATCTCTTCGTTGGATTCTATCATATTTCACTATTGTTTTTCTTGATTTTTTGAACTTCCTCTTTCTCATCTTCAACCCCTGCCATCACAACCCAAAATTGGGAAACCTCAGTGGGAGCATCATATGCACAGTGCAAGATCAAAACAAAATAAGTTTCTCACATAGATCAAATTGTCATGCAAAAGATTGGGTAGCGAAAAAGTCACAAAAATAAAAAAGCTACATTATGTGAGAGATTGTTTTGCCTAGGGAAATTGTATATAGGGGTATTCAAGATCCGGATGGAGAGGACGAGGGAAGTCAAATGTCTTCCTTTCTAGTGGTATTCATATGATGGATCTCTGCAGCAAAACTCCTCTAATCAGATCTCACAACTCTTGCGCAGAAGGAGGGAGGAGAATAGGAGAGGATGGCTAAAACTACAACCTATCAACCATGAGTCTCCCCTCCTATTTATAGAGAGCCACCAAAAAGCCTAGGGGTCTTGCCTTGGTGGGTTTTGGATCTCAATCCAATAACCCACTAACCTTGTATTATTGGATCTTTATCCAATAATCTCCTTAGGCTTCTAATTGGGCCTCAAGCAAGGAGCCCATCAGTGTAGGATCTCACCTAATGAGAATAGGGGCTAATTGGATCTCCATCAAATCCTCTATTCGCTGAAGCATCCACCATATATGTGTGACCCTCTAGGCCGGATACCGAGCTAGCTGTGAGTTGCTCCCATCAGAACTCCTTTTGATATAGTGAATTATTATCCCATAATAATTCACTTGACTCATCGAATATGATTGTACTAGGCTACTACGACATAGTCCACAGACGGTACAGGGGGATCAAATCCATCAGATATATCTGTCCTCAGTTACCATGTATCTATAATCCCTCAGCCAACTAATATCCCAGAGATGTATATTAGACATGGTACTGTCAGATCACATACATAATCTATCTTAGGCTCGCTCTAATTAGATTCTCCTAGAGAACTTCTCTCTCAATCCGAATGACCCAGGCCAGGAATTTATTTGAGCAAGCACACATGAGATATTCTTCTCATGATACTGAAAGTGGATGATCCTTTATTGACACTCAATTACCTTCGTAAGATTTGCTACTAATTCCAATAACCAATTATATCATATCTAGAACTTTCCAAACCTGTAAGTTTGGCATTAAAGAAATGAGTACTCAAACAAGACATTCTTGGTGTCTCATGTCCAAGGACCAAATACACAATTGGGACTATGGAATTGCTGTCTAACATTAGGTATTATTAACCATACAGTATTCTAAAGTAGATCAATCAGTGAACTCATTCTCCAATGAGCACATGTAATATATCGTTAGTATCTCTACACAAGTGGCTATGAAACCTGTTGCCTTCATTATCTGGATAGGTATATAGTACACCGGTCTATCCGGTTATCTTAATGTCCATCTCGAGTAACCTATGACCAGGATTATTTGGGATCTATGTTTAAAAGTGAAACAGTCTTATTATCATGATCTTATCATAATCCGATTCTCATTGTATAGAACCAAGGACATCACAATATATATGCAAAAGATAATATAATGTGAGAATATAGTAATATTAATCATAAGCAAAATGATCACACAGCATGTCACACGTGTCATCACTCACATGATTGGCTTGTATGACACTTGTAACCATCAATCTCCCACTTGACCAAAAGCCAAGCACCTATTTGTCTGATCCCCATTAGACCCCTGTGACACTCAAATATAATCTGAGGCAGCGGCTGTCAATGGATATACAATGTTATCTTCGAATGGAACTCTTTCTATTGTTATATCTTTTCAGGCTATGATCTCTCTAATTAAGTGGAACCTCCTCAGAATAATTTTAATGAGACATGGGTTCCCTTGCTAGAGTTATCACCCTATCGTTGTCATAATATATGAGAATCGACTCCATGCTACTTGGTATGATTCCCAAATCATGATGAACTTCTTTATCTATACCTCTTCCTTTGCTGCTTCTACTACAGTGATGTATTCACCTCTGTGGTTGAGTCAATAGTAGTATCTTGCTTGAAACTCTTCCAACTTACTACTCCTCAATTCAGGATGAAAATATACCCTGAGTTTGATTTGTTATTATCAATGTTAGACTGAAAACTCGAGTCCATGTAGCCCTCAACTTGGAAGCTACCTTCTTCATATACCAATAAAAGATCATTAGGCCTTCTCAAGTACTTAAGGATACACTTTACTGTATTCTAGTATTCTAAACTTGGATCCGCCTGATACCTGCTCGTGACACTCAGAGTATACGCTATATCAGGCATGGTACATAGCATAGCATACATGATAGATCCTATTGTTGAGGCATAAGGTATCCTATCCATATCTTCCCTTTCTTCAGAAGTCCTTGGGGGCATACTCCTAGAAAGTGATATTCTATACCTCATCGGTACGAGAACTAGTCTTGAAATTCTCCATGCCACACCTTTTGATAATGGAGTCTATGTACCTGGATTAGGACAAGCCAAGCATCCTCTTGGATCTATCTCTATAGATCTGAATCCCCAAAATATAGGATGCTTCCCCTAAGTCCTTCATGGAGAAGTTTCTGGATAGCCTAGCTTTTATTATGGAGAAGTTTCTTGAAATTCTCCATGCCACACCTTTTGCATTACTACATCACTCCTAATGATTAGGATGTCATCCACATATAATACCAAGAAGGTGATAGTGCTTCCACTTACCTTCCTGTACACATAAGGCTTGTTTTCGTTCTTAACGAAGTCATAAGATTTGATCGCCTCATCAAATCTTATGTTCTAACTTCAGAAAGCTTGCTTTAATCTATAAATGGATTTAAGCAACCTGCACACCTTATCTGGACTCTCTCTGGATAGGAATCCCTCTGACTATATCATATATACTACCTCCTGGAAGTTGTCATTGAGGAATGTCATTTTCATATCATTTGCCAGACCAAAAGAATTCTAATAGATTTAAGCATGGCTACGGGTGAAAAGGTTTCGTCAAAGTCAACTCCTTGCCTTTGATGAAATCATTTAACTATTAGCCTTGCCTTATAAGTCTCTCTATCTTTCCATCTACTATGATCCTCTTATTGAAGATCCATTTGCAGCTAATAGGTACGATACCCTAAGGTGTATCTACAAGGTTCCAAACCTTGTTAGAGTACATTGAATCAATCTCAGAATTCATGGCTTCTTGCTACTTCCTAGAGTCTATACTCATAATAGCCTCCTCGTAGATCTGAGGATTAACATCCTGAGAGTCCTCTCCACTAATATGTCCCACATGTCTTTCAGGAGGGTGAGATACTCTGTTAGATCTACTTAAAGTTAGAACTTGTGTGCTAGGTACCTAAATAGACTCAAACTATAGAATGGTGCTTGAGCTAAGTTCTCCAACCTCGCTCAATTCTATCTCACTCTTATTATTTTCACTGAGAATGTATTCCTTCTCAAAAAACATAGCTCTTTGGTAACAAAGACCTTCTGGACCTTAGGATGATAGAAATAGTACCCTAAAATCTCTTTATGGTATCCCATGAATATGCACCGTTCCATCCTTGATTTCAACTTATTGGGTTATATCTTTTAACATGGGCAGGATAGCCTTAAATCTTAACCACCTTAAGATCAGACTTCTTTCCTTTGCATATCTTATATTGTGTAGACACTATCAACTTTGATAGAACTCTATTCAGAAGGTAAGTTGCAGTCTCTAAGGTGTATCCTAAGAATGAGACGGGTAGGTCAGCAAGACTCATCATGGACCGCACCATGTCTAACAATGTGTGATTCCTCCTTTCTGATACACCATTGAGCTGAGGTGTATATGGAGGTGTTCATTCTGATAGAATCTCAATGTCCTTAAGGAAATGGGTGAACTCCATACTCAAGTACTCTCCTTGTCGATCCAATCGAAGAGTCTTAATACTCTAGCCAATCTAGTTCTCTATCTCATTTTTATATTTCTTAAGTTTCTCAAAGGCCTCAGACTTATACTTCATCAAGTACAAGTATCCATACCTGGAGAAATAATCAACGAATATAATGAAGTATGAGTAACCGCCTATAGCCTGAGTCGACATAGGACCACATATATCATTATAAGTTCCAATAACACAGTAACTCTCTCTCCAGTTCCACTGAAAGGAGAGTTAGTCATCTTCCCATGAAGGCAAGGTTCACAAGTCATATATGACTCATAATCAAATGGATCTAAGCATCCATCTTTCAGTAACTTTTGAATCATTCCTCATATATATAATCTAGCCTACAATATTATAGGTATACATTATTCAGCTTATCTCTTTTCCTCTTAGACGTATTTATATTCATGATATATGGAGAAGTGTCTAACATATATAAGTCATTTATCAATGTCCCTCGAGTGATGATCTCATCATCCATAATTATTAAACAACTATTATTCTCAAAAACTAATTTATATCCACTAATTATCAAACAAGAGATGGATATAATATTTTTGATAATAAGGGGAACAAAATAGCATGCATTCAATGCAAAGATAACTCCACCAAGCAAATGTAGGGTGACCTCCCCAACGGCAACTACAAAAACTCTTACTCTATTACTTATCTTGAGGTCCATCTCGCCTTTGGCTAATCTCCTAGGTCTTGCCAAAAACTGTAATGAATTACAGATATGATAAGCACTCTCGATATCCAATACCCATGTGTTATCATGAAAATATGATAAGTGGAGACTAATTATGAATATACCTGAAGCTTCTTTAAGATTCTATTTTGCCTTATCTGTAAGGTAGTCCTTATAGTTCATCTTCTAATGCCCATCTTGGCCGTAGTAGAAGCACTGTCCTTTGTCCTTTATCTGGTTTTTCTTAGTAATCTTTGCCTTACCTAGTCTTTCTTTGCCCGTACCCTTCTTAATGGTCTTACTGGCTTTCTTTTTCTTCTTGGTCTCACCAATATAGAGAACTGGTTTCTCCTTTTTTATGGCACTCTCAGCTTCCCTCAACATATTGAGGAGCTTAGGGAGAGTCACCTCAAACTTTGTCATGTTAAAATTCATGATAAAGTGAGAAAAGAAATCTAGTGGGGATTGAAGTATAAGATTAACTCACATGTTATCTTCTAGGACTATTCCTAAACTTGTGAGTTTCTTGATCCACTCTATCATCTTTAGGATAGTTCTCAACCGATGTCCCTTCTGTCATCCTGGCTTAGAAGAGTCTCTTAGATATCTCATATCTTTGAGTTCATCTCTATTTCTTAAACAGTTGGCAGAGATAAAGAAGGATAAAACCTACATCCATACTCTTTTATTACCTCTGTAACTCAGAAATCATGGAGACCAACATATAACATTTTGCTAATGTGAAATCATCTATATACTTCATATAGCAAGTGATCTCATCCTTGCTTGCCCCTTCTTTCAGTGTAGGAATAATTATATCAAGGACGTATGTAATTTTCTCTGTCATGAGAATAATTCTCAAATACGGAGCCAATCTGTGTAGTTAGGACCAATGAGGCAGTTGGCATCAAGTATGTCATGCGGGGGGTTTGCAAGTGATATGTTTTAGACAAACAAGATATAGCACAAATAAATAACATACAAATTTTACAGAAAATATTAATTAAGATATAGACTTCTATCTTAATATACTCTCACTATTTTTCAAGTGAATCACGCGACACCCTCGACACGTGAGACGAAAGTCTTTGGCAGACTCCTAGTGGGGATCGGGATCCAATCGATATCTTAGTTCAACCTCGAGTGACTCGACCAATTACACTAAGCCCGAAAGGTAGACAACTATTGTTAATCACAACTCCTTGTGATTCCCGTCATGTTTAGTCTCTGAATCATTATAGTCTCAACTGCTCAACCAACCATAAAGTTCATTAAGTCATCACCATCATTACAATATGGGTCTGATTCGATGGATATGCTCTCGATTGCTTGACCAAGTCATACAATATCCTTAGGTCACAAGTGACATCTTCATGTCATAGGCAAGAACTTGATCACGTAGATAGGTGAGCCTCGAGAGACTTGACTAATTCAACCTATGTCGTGATTCAATTTCTTCCTATAATGGAAGGCCACATGGGTTAATTTTATTGCCTCACACTTACTGACTTAATATTATCATAGGAGGGGATTTTATTTCGTACCGATCTCCTAATATATCATGTCACACACATACATATTTAATATATATCTACATCATATGTATATATATATATATATATATATATATATATCTAGTAGGTGTATAACACATCACATATGAAAGCCATACAGGATGATCATGAGCCGTCACCTAAGAAGCCCGAGCCAATAGGCCTAATCACTCATAATAGGATCATGTGTGCATCAGCGTATCTCCATACCTTATGACCATTGATCTCATCATCATTAATTTTGTTGGATCATCATCACATCATCATGCATAGTGATCTCTCGCCGCGATATCATGGGTCTCGCTATCACCTTCACGCTCCTATTGTGCCTCTCTATGTAATTACAAAAAAATTACAAGTGCAAACCCGATAATAAACGAGAAAAATGGAGACTCGCAGGCCCCAATAATAATAATAATAATCACAATTACATACATTACAACATATGGCTCATGATTATCCATCCACATCATACATCATATGTACATCACATCACATGTTGAATTATTAGATATATAATAATTAACTAAACTATTTAATTAATTATTTTTTAAAAAATTAGGATATGTTCAAAATTTCTAGAATTGTCAAGGGCATTTTAAAATTCTAGACAAAAGAATAGTTCATAGAATTTCTAGAATTATTGAGGATACTTTAGGATTTTATACATGTGGACAATGCTCGGAGTTTCCCAAATTTAGAGAGGTAAAATAATCATTTTCACAAAAGAAAACCCTAACCCCTCTTGCCCCCCTCCCGCTGGCCACCGCCGCCCCTGTGTAGTAGTGGTGTTACGCCACTAGCAGTCGTCCTACCCATGGGCGGTTACCCCTACGGTAGGCACCACTGCCCTCAGTGGGTGGACAGGCGCCGCTGCCCTCAGGTGGTAGCTCCTATGGGCACAGTGTCTGTACGAGCCTCCCTTGCGAGCAGGTGCTGCTTATGCACGCAGATGGCGTGGGGTTGACCCCTTGTGGGTTGGCTACGAGCGGTTGCCCTTGCAGGTTTTCCTCGCTGCCCTCATTGCGAAAATGTAGCAAGAACGTGTGGAATAATTCTACATGATTCAATCTCATCACACAATTTAAAAACCAATCTTTTGTACAAAAACCTTAGCTACGATACCACTGTTATGAAACCTCAATGAGAGCATCACATACGCAGTGAAAGATTGAAACAAAATAGGTTTACCACGTAGATCAAATCATCATGTAAAAGATTAGGTCACAAAAAAGTCATAAAAATAAAAAAACTACATCATGTGAGAGATTATTTTACCTAAAGAGATCGTACATCCCTATATTCTAGATCCGAATGGAGAAGATAAAGGTAGTCCAGCATCTTCCTCTCTAGCAATATCCACATGATGAATCTCTACATCAAAACTCCTCAAATCAGATCTTACAACTATTGCATAGAGGGAGGGAGTAGAATAGGAGGGGGTGGCTAAAGTTATAACCTATCAACCATAAGTCTCCCCTCCTATTTACAGAGAGCTACCAAAATCCCTAGGGGTCTTGCCTTAGTGGATATTGGATCTTCATCCAATAACCCACTAACCTTACATTATTGGATCTCCATCCAATAATCTCCTTAAGCCTCTAATTGGGCATCAAGCAAGGAGCCTATCAGTGTAAGATCTCATCTAATGAGAATATGGGTTAATTGGATTTTCATCCAATCCTCTATTCGCTGAAGCATCCACTATATGACCCTCTAGGCCCGATACTAAGCTGTCTGTATGTCGCTCCTGTTATAATTCTTTCTGATATAGTGAATTATTATCCCCATAATAATTCACTCGACTTATCGACTATGAACATACTAGGCTACTATGCCATAGTCCCTAGATGGTATAGGAGGATCAAATCCATCGGATCTGTCTAATCACAGTTTCCATGTATCTATAATCCCTTATCCAACTAATATACTAGTGATTGTATATTGGACATGGTACTGTTAGGTCAGATACCGAATCTATGTGAGACTCGCTCTAATCGAATTCTCTTAGAGAACTCATTCTCTCTTAATCTGAATGACCCTAGCCAGAAATTTATCTGAGTAAGCACATATAGGATATTCCTCATGTGATACCGAGAGTGGATGATCCTTTATTGACACTCAATTACCTTTGTAAGATTAGCTACTAATCCTAATAACCAACTATACTAAATCTAGAACTTTCTAAACTTGTAAGTCTATAATCAAAGAAAGAAGTACTCAAATCATCCTTGGTGTCTCAAGTCCAAGGACCAAATACATAATTGGGACTATTGAATCGTTGTCTAACATTAGGTATCATTAACCATACAGCATTCCATTAGTAGATCAACTAGTGAACTCATTCTCCAATGAGCACTTATACTATATCGTTAGTGTCTCCACATAAGTGGCTTTGAGATCAGCAGCCTCCATCATATAGACGGGTATATAGTACACCGGTCTGTCCAATTATCTTAAGTAACCTATGACCAATATTATTTGAGATCTATGTTTAAAAGTGAATCGATCTTATTATCGTGATCTCATTACGATCTGATTCCCATTGCACAGAACCAAAGACATCACAATATATACAACAGATAATATAATATAAGAATATATCAATATTAATTATAAGTAAAAAGATCACACAACGTGTCACACGTGTCATCACTCACATGATTGGCTTCTAGGGCACTTGTAACCAGCATAAAAGCTCTATCAAACAATAGCAAAAAACCTATCTAAATTAGCCCCTAAATACCCCTAAGTGCAGCCTACTTCTTTACAGATCCACCCACCTTTTTAGTAACCCTTTCTCCGAAAACTCTCATACTCTTAACCTGACAACAAAAGAAAGACCTCAACATTACTGATATGGAGGTTTATGTCATAGTAATAGAGGAGGCTATCAATGTCAAGTTCGAAGCATTTGAGACCCATATAGAGTAGAAAATTTGGAGCATCTTTGCCAAACTCAACATGGGCCGACCACTAAGCCCAAGGAAATCATAGCAAGGAGAAACTTTAGATAAGAGAGAAGAATTTCAGGAGTGAGGAGGCACTATAACCGATTCATATAATCCACGCATGCGAGTAGACTTCCCTAGATGAGAAGAAGGAGACCCGATCGGTTGGATCTCATGCACGGAGTGCTACTTTCGGTTCCATCGCACCACTGATGCTTCCATGGTAGACATTACATCTATCCATCTTGAAAGGGATGTGCTTCGATAGTTTGATCGGTTTGAGGATACCTATGGAGGCCTTTCCTAGCAATAATCTAAAGAGGGATTATAAAACCACTTCCGATCAATCGATTACGAGAACATCGATGGACAATTGGTGAAGATTTGATAAACCACCACTATACAAGAGTACTAAATAAAGTTTGAGCGATTATCTAACCAAACTCATGATTGGTCTGAAAAATAACTTTTAGGAACTTTCATTGAGGGCTTTAAGCCAAATATACGAGAAGTGAAGGCACGACAACCTTACACCCTTATGGTGGCTATTTCCTTCATGCGGCTACAAGAAGAATGGTTGAACCATGAAGCTCGAAGGACTAAGGTTGCTCCTGACTAGCAATGCCGAAGCCTTCAGCCCTCTTTACTGCCATCCAAGCCCCTACACCCAAAAAATTGATGAGAGATAAACTTTGAGAGCGATCAGCCAAGGGGCTATATTGGCACTGCGATAAGCCATGGAGCCGTGAACATCGCTGCAAGAAGGGGCGACTTCTTATGATAGAACTAGTAGAGGATAAAAATATTGAACCCCCTGAAGAAAGCCTCGAACCCAAAGAAGAAGTCATATAGGAAGAGCCCCAATCGACCGACTTTATGGTGCATGTGCTAGCCAGCTACTCCAACCCACAGATAATGAAAGTGGGAGGACTTCTCAAGCAACAACACATCACTATTCTCATAGATACGAGTAGCACAAATAACTTCCTCAATAGCAAGGTTGCTACTTGTATGGCGCTTCAAATTGAAGGTTGTAATAAATTCGATGTAAAGTTCACCGATGACCAGATCCTTAAGTGTGATCAACGATGCTCGTGGGTGAAATTGCTTCTACAAGACTAGAAGATTGTGGTCGACTTCTTCCTCCAACCTATTGATGACTATAAAGCCATGCTCATAATTGAATGGCTAACGACGTTAGGTGATATCTCTTAGAATTTCTCTAAATTGATCATGAAATTTTTGACATGTCACCTTACAAGGCAAGCGTGGGAGCCATATCTCCACCATTTCAGTGTAGCTGATGGAGAAAGTTTTGTACAAGACATATGGTGGTTTTTTTATATATATCCAGTAGCCATCAAAGGAGAAGAATATGCAAATTGTAGATCCTAAACTTGCCCAATTGCTGGAAGAATTCATTGATATTACTATGTAGACTTCCCCCTACTCGACCACATGATCACATTATTTCTATACTGCTAGGCAAACCACTAGTAAATTCAAGGTATACCACTACCGGCGTTAAGGAGATGCTCGACACCAGGGTTATTTAGCCAAGTTGTAGCCCCTACTCCTCCTGGTATTGCTAATGCACAAGAAGGATGGAATATGGCGGATGTGTGTTGACTACCAGGCTTTAAACGCTATTACTGTCAATGATAAATATCCCATACTAATAGTGGATGAGCTCTTGAATGAATTAAAAGGAGCCAGAGTCTTTACAAAATTGGATCTCTTTTCCGGGTACCATCAGATTTGGGTATGTGCTAAAGACATTCTAAAAATGACATTTTAAACACATAACAGCCACTATGAATTTTTGGTAATGCCCTTCGAACTTTTTAATGCTCCTTCCACCTTCCAAAGATCGATGAACAAATTTTTTGAAGGTTTTTATGAAAATTTATGTTGGTATTCTTTGATGACATTCTCATTTACAGCCCTACACTTGATATACATTTTCTGCACTTATGAATTATTCTAATGATTCTTTGAGAGAATACCCTTTATGTTAAAAAATCAAAGTGTAGCTTCTTACAGTGAAAGGTGGAGTACCTTCGGCACATTATATCAGAAGATGGAGTGGTGGTAGACCCGATGAAATTTAAAGCAATGCAAAGTTGGCCGAGACTCACAAACGTGAAATTGCTACATGGTTTCCTTGGACTCACGGGCTACTATCAGAAGTTTGTGAAGGATTATGGAAAGAAAAGATCAGTGCCCTACTTACTTTCTACTGAAAAAAGACTCCTTGCAATGGTCGGACAAGGCTTCCACAGCCTTTGACAAACCCAAGGCAACTATAACGACTACACTGATCTTTTGTTATTGAGGTCAACATATCTAGAGTTGGAATTAGAGTCATACTAATGCAAGATGACCGACCACTTGCCTATACTAGCAAGGCCTTGTCTCTCTCTTATCACAAAATGTTCGTATATAATTAGGAGATACTTATGATTATGCATGTCATCACAAAGTGGAGAACCTACTTAATCAATCGACGCTTCCAAATCAAAACTGACCACTAGAGCCTCAAATATTTTTTAGAGCAAAAAATATCATCTCCGAAGCAGCAAAGATGGGTAACTAAACTCCTTGGTTTTGATTATGAAATTATTTTTCGAAAGGGGTTAAGAAAATATTGTTGTAGATGCACTATCACGGCTGTTGGAGCAAGCTGAAATTTCAGCCATCTCCCTTCCTTCCACCGACTTCCTCAAGGACATTAGCAAGGAATGAAGAAGGACCCAGAGACTCGAGATATCATAGAAAGATTGGAGAAGAATTAGGGTCCTATAGCCCATTACATTTGGGATTCGAGTGACCTATGCTACAAGGGCCAAATTATGCTTATTCTCACTTCTACTAGCATCCAAATTATTATGCACGAAATGCACTATTCACCTTCAGCAGGGTACTCTCGATTTCTAAGAACATATAAGAGGGTAAAGCAAAACTTTTATTGGAGAGGCATAAAAAAGTATATTTTTGATTATGTAGCTAAATGTGATATATGCCAGCAACAAAAGAGTGAAACAGTGGCTAGTCTAGGAAAGCTACAACCACTACCCATATCGGACTTAGCATGGACTGACATCATCATGGACTTCATCAAATGGCTACCATCATCTCAAGGTAAAAGTACAATCTTTGTGGTGGTAGATCTCTTAATAAAATATGCCCACTTCTGTATTGTGAGACACCCTTATACCATTACTAGTATTGTCCAACTCTTTATTAAAAATATTGTTAAACTATATGAACGCTAAGGTCGATTATGAGCGACCATGACATAGTATTTACAAGCAAATTTTAGACCGAACTATTTCAACTATAAAGCACTCAACTCAAGATGAGCACAACTTATCACCCACAAATGGACGACCAAACAGAAGTGGTGAATCGGTGTCTAGAGACCTATCTTCGATGCTTCACCAGTGATCAGCCAAGAGAATCGACAAAGTGGCTCCCTTGGGCCAAATAATGGTACAATACTACTTATCACTCATCCGTAAAATTTACCCTCTATAAGGCATTGTATGGCTGACTACCCTCTATAATACCCAAGTATGTAATTGGTGCAGCCAAAGTAGACTAGGTCAACTAGAGTTTAATTGATAGGGATAAACTTCTACAGTTACTGAAGGATAATTTATCTACCACTCAAGCCCGAATGAAGCAATAAGCCGACACTCATCGTAGCGAGCAAAATTTTTTAGTAGGAGATTGGGTCTATCTTCACCTACAACTATACAAACAGTTGTCCATCAACACAAGAGCCTCAATGAAGCTATCTCCTCGATTTTATGGACCATATCAGATCATAGAGCATATTGGAGTTATGGCATATTGATTAAAGTTACCAAAGGATGCTAAAATCCATCTTGTCTTCCATGTATCCCGCTTGAAGCCCAAACTAAATGCGAGTCAACCCAGACTCAACTGTCGAGCACCACAAATGATGGAGAAATTCAAGCCCATCCATAAGCCATTATAGATTGGAGAATTGTGATGCGCCACCGACGCCATTCAACCGAAGTATTAGTGCATTGGAACAACTTACCACCTAAAGATAACACATGAGAGTCTTATGAGGAGTTGAAAACCCAATTCCCTGAGTTTATAGAACCTTAATCTTGATGACAAAGTTGATTTAAAGAGGGCAGGCTTGATAGGACCCTAGTAAGGTTGGGTTTTATTCACCCTAGTAGTAGTCAATAAAAACTCTATGAGATTATAATAAAACCTCACCTAGTCACCTTTATCCTATAAAGAAGTATGACAAGAGTTTATTTTGGGGCCTTAGGGCTTACTGGTCGCTGCCCCCTTTATTGGGCTGGTTGGCTAGGGTTTCTAGTAGGTAGAGGCGACTATATAGCCACCTAGGCTGCTGCCCATCCCTATTAAGGTAGGGTGACTATAGGAGGGGCAAGAGAGTAAATTTACTTAGAAAGCACACCCTAAGATTAGGGTTTTGAGCCCTATATAACTTGTAGCCTCCTTCTCTTTTCAATCAAGCAAGAATACTTTTATTTCAACCTTGTGGCCGACCCTAAGAGGGAGGAACCCTTATAGTATTCCAAGGATTGATCCCCCTCAAAGATCAAAATCCTACAGATCTCTTTTAGGGTTCTCTCAATAGTATTCATCAAAAGAGAGAGAGAGAGAGAAAGAGAGAGAGAGAGAGAGAGAGAGAGAGAGAAGAAAAAGAAGAAGATTGAAGCCGATAGCATCATCATGCTCAAAGGACTACCGCCGGCCACCTATCTTCCTCCCTTCCTCTACAATACTCATGCTACCTCAACCCTTCACCACACTACTACCTTCCTCTCCTCCCTCATCTGCCGTTGGCCACCTCTCTTCCTCCCCTGTCATAGTCATTGCACAGCCACCTTCTTCCCGTCGCTTGCCAATCGCTACCTTCTTGGCCGCAGCCCCTACCATCTCCCTTCTCCTCCCCACTGCCTACTACCACTGCCATCTCTGCTGCCCCTTCTTCCTCCCCATGTTGTTGTTGCCTTCTGCTCATAGCCCTTGCTGCAGCCCTCCTCGCTGCCACATAGTCACTGCCACCCCTGCATCAACTGTAGCCACACCCTCCTCTGCAATCGCACCCATCCTGCCATCTTTTACCCTACGGTGCTGCCTCCCTCTTCCTCCCTTGTTGCTACTACCATCCTATCTTTTCTTATGACCCACACAAGCTATTGCCACCATCGCTCAGTGAGGCGTCACTGCTTCTCATTGTCGTAGCCCTCACCATCCCTTGTTGCCAAACCTCACTGCTGCGACCCATCGCTAGTCCTGCTGCCACCCACTACTACTTTTTGTTGCCTCCTCTACCTTCTCCCCTACTCCAACAATTACAGCAGCAGCCCTCACCGGCCACTAGCCACTACCATCTCCTCCCCTCATTACCTAGTCGTCATCTTCCTCACCTTCCTCCTCTCGCTGCCCACACCGAGCCTTGTCTCTGCAGCCTCCTTACTCCCTTGCTTCCTCTTCCTCATTGGACCCTACTGCTCCCCTACTTCCTCTTCCTCGTCGGACCTGCTACTCCCCTACTTTATCTTCCTCAACTCTATTAAAGATATACTGTCGCAGCCCACACTACCATCGTCCTCCCCTACCATAGCCATCGCTGCTACTGCTTGCTTCTGCTTCCTCCTTTGCTGCCGCTCCAACTACCCTTGGCTTCCCCCTCTACCGTTGTTGTCGCCGCCCCTATTTACCACCTGCAACCCCACCCAGTAGCACCCTCCTTTGCCAAAGCATCGTTGCGTATAGCAGTGTTGTCGCTACTACCTCTCATTACCCTCTTCTTTCTCTACCATCATGCTGCTTCCTGTTGTAATTTCACAGCCGCTTCTATCGTTGCCACCATCTTCCTTTTCCCTTTAATCACCATTTGCATCCACAGCCTCGATAACAGCCATCCCTCATTGGCATAGGCGCCCACTTCCTTTATACCCACACCAAATACAATGTTAGTGATGCAATGACTATGGATGATGCAATAGATGCAAGATTCAAAGCTTCTAAGGCTAGCATAGAAGACTGATTGCAAGAACTCCTCCATGAATTCAGAAGGAGTCGATATGAAAAGTATGATCATGAGCAGGATACAAGATACCCATGTAAGAGGGAGGAGTTTCCCATATGAGAAGATGGAGATCCAATTGGTTGGATCTCACGTACTGAAAAGTTTTTTTCATTTTCGTAAGTCTTCGAAGGAATCCATGGTGGAGATAGCTTCTACTCAACTTGAAGGTGATACGATCTAGTGGTATGATTTGTATGATACCTATCACAGAGTCCCTTCGTGGGAACAGTTTAAGAGAGAGCTCCTAATTCGCTTCAAACTATCGGAATACAAGAACATTAATGGACAACTTACCAAAATCCATGAGACTTTCACAATACATGAGTACCAGAGCAAATTTAAGCACCCATCGAACTAAACCTGATATTGGTCTGAGATACAATTGGTGAGAAAATTTATTGAGGGACTTAATCTCGAGATCAAGTGTGAATTTAAAGCTCGCCATCCCCGCACCATGATAGCAGTCATATCATTCGTCAGCATGCATGAAGGAAAAATCAATGCGGACATTCACCAAAATAGAAGCTTCTATAGATAGGAAAAATCAACAAAGGAGGAATTTAAAGTAGTCAACATAGACGATCATAAATAAGAGCATCTTTTGATGATTGAGCCAACTAAAGAGAAATAAAAAACTAATAATGTGGAGTCTGATTATAAAGGCTATGACAAACTTCAAACAATTGAATTAGCTAAGGATGAATCGAAAATTGACAATGTGGAGTCCAATCACGAAAGCTATGCCCAATTTAAAGACAAGATTCTAATGGACGAATCCTAACTTATGATGACAAGTGTTCAAAGGTAAAGCTTATTATACAGGGTAAACAACTACTTGTAGATTTCCTTTTAATGCCCTAGGAAAACTTCAAAGTGCTGATCCTCAAAAGAAGATATGGTACTATCACTGGCCATCAGATGAAAAAGGTTTTTTAAAAAACTACAATGGCAACTACATGAGAAGATCAAACCATTGCTTACACTAAGTGGTGACCCTACTTAATCAATCAAAGAGTTATGATGTGTGGTAAATATTGGAGTACTCTCGAAATCTGATACTGTTCAGCCATGAGGATAAGGCTGATTTGAAGTGGACGGGTCTGTTAGGACCTAGCTAAGTTGGATCAATCTATTCATAATGAATTCAAGCTAAGTCATGTTAGTCTATTCAGTCGGAGTCAGTTATGGGTTGTGTGAGCCTAATCGAGTCAGTATGAGTTGGTTAGAGTTGGTTATTATCTTAAGTTAGGATGGAGTCAGTTATTATTTTCAATTAAGAGTCTATCACTTAGTTACGAATCCAAGTTTAGTGAAACTTTGTGTTCAAGCTTAGAAGGGTTCTTGGTAGCATCCTATAAATAATGATGTAAAATTTTTAATAAATCAATAAAAAAATTTTAGTTTTATTCAAAAGATAAAATTCTAAAAGATAAATTTTCTCGAAATAATTTAGAAGTCTCGATACTCTCAATAATCATATGTGTCAATCCTTTTATAGAGAATGTAATAACGTAGGCTTACACGATGGTTGGAGGTCTGGTTCGGTAGTTGATTGATATCAACTTTCTTGTAGGGCACAAGCGGCCAAAGGCATTAGAGAATTGCAAAACTATGCAGCATTCAAGAAAGAAGCTTATTGATGATAAGCCAATGGATAGTCGTTTGCCATCCGATTCTCTACATTTTAATTTTTGTCGTTTCTCTGAATTTCTAACATTTGATTAAATTAGGCCTTTCAAAAAGTACAAATGACACATCTATGCCTCTTAAATAATGTCTACAGGAGCATACAATAAGGTACCTAAACTATTTGAGTTTGAGAATCTATTATTAGTAGCACTTGTTTGATATTGTGAGTTGAACTCACCACATCTATGTGACACAATTCTAAATAAAGAACATCTGTGGGACCCTTTAACACTTATACAGGACATTCGTGCTTTCTCAGTTATGGGTTTACCTTTTGAGCTAAACGTCTCCTTTTAATCCTTTATCTTTATTTGATTTCAGGATATTCTCTTGAGAAACCTTGTTGAAAATATTGGGGTCCAATAGCAAGAAACTTGCCTCTATATATAGGAAGAGGTTAAGTGGAAACAGTCTATGTTTTGTTTGGTTACAATGGGATCAAGGTTAATGCAGATGTCATTCTTATTATACTCATTATTCTATTAGCGTACTACAATTTTTTTCTAATTATAACTTTTGTTTAGAACTTGGTTATGCACATTGTTCCTTGTTCATCAAACTTAGACATGACCTTGTATATATTGGGTGAGATATAGAAATATGAGAGTACAGACTACCAAAACACACTTTATGGTGGCGAATAGCTGGAGTGCAATTGAAAAAGTAAACAGGAGATTGGTCTCTCATATATTTTATCTTTAGAGGAGTATCCATAACATTTTTCTTTTATTATTAACATCAATGTTAGGATGGCTTCTTGGAGATAATGAGCAATCAAGTTGAATATTATTATGTTGAGAATCTTTTTAATTTAGTGCTCCAGAACTTTATAAATGGACATTGTATTAAAGAACAATCCCCAATTAATATTATTTCATGTCCTCGTTTTATTTAATTAATTCTATCTTTACTTAATGCATAAATGTTCTTAGTTTACTAGAGAATGCACTAAAACAATGTCAATTTCAATTCTGGCTTAATGCTAGAAACAGTGATGTGCCATCTGAAACATGTTACCGTTTTAATGTGTAAAGATTGTGTTTCCTACAATTGCATGGTTTCCGAGTGAACTATACAATCAGTGCTATGGTAGCTACCACAACATAGCTTACTGGTCAACTATTGATATCGATCTTTTCCATCAGGGAGCAATCTATGAAATACTCATGTACTTAAGTTACACTGGTTCAATATTTGCATTACTTCTTAATTGTGGAATTTATTACGGTAGCTAATTATACTTTTTCTTGAATCATCATGGAGCTTCAGAGTTAAAGTAATGGCCTCTCCATATCTATGGCAAGACATTTTAGAAAGGTTCGGGATCACAAAATTACACACCATTTTTTAGATGTGCAATATTTTAAAAACTACAATCAAAATGATCTTACTGGAGATTAAAAAAAAAAAGAGAGAGAGATACTTCATTTGTGCAACAATGACATTCTAATTTTTTGGATTGGATGAGATGCTTGACTCACGTGTTCAGACATTTATTAGTAATTAACTGTCATATTGATACAGATGCTTTTGTGATTATTTTTTCTCTTAATTTTTGGACTATATATAGCATACTCATAATCATAATGGTATACTCTTCCTATTTTGTTATATTGTATGTTTTATGGAAGGCAAAGAGAACATGAGAGTAGAAGTGATATTTTTGGAGTAGTGGCTCGTGTTTAGGAGTTGTGAAGTTAGTTAGAAGTTAGTGGGGGTAGTGGCTAATCATGGGTGAGATAATGAGATAGCGGAATGAAGTAATGGGGTGAGATAGTTACTATTAAGTCCTATAAATATGACCTTAGTTTATGAAGCAAGAGAGCAGTGAGTGTGCATTTGGAGATAATATTGTAAGTATTCTGTTAACTCCTATTTAATACTATATCGTTTTCTTAATTGAAAGTATTTTCTTTAATTACATCATAGGATTCTATTTTTTTTATTATTTCTTTACTCTTCCTTTCCCAATATTTGTGGTACTAGAGTCGTGTTTCAATCTGAACTTGGCATTATGGCTTTCAATGATAATTTTATGCCTCAACCCCTTATTCTCATCTTCTCGGACAAATGCTATAAATTTTAGAGTATCAAGATGAAGACTTTGTTCAATTCTCAAGATTTTTAGGACTTGATAGAGAATAAATATGCGGATCCAGATGAAGAAGTCAAGCTGAGGGATAATAAAAAGAATGACTCAAAGGCTTGTTATTCATTCAATAAGTTTCATATGAGATAATCTTCTCAAGAATTGCAATAGCGACAACCTCAAGATAAGCTTAAATATACTTCAAAATGAATTTCAAGGCTCATCCAGGGTAATTACGATAAAACTTTAAACCCTTCATCATGAATTTGAAATTTTATTTATGAAAAGTAATAAATCGATACAAGATTTTCTTTCTATAGCGACTAAAATTGTTAGTCAAATAAAATCCTATAATGAACATCTTCATGATTATATAACTATTATAAAAGTTTTAGAAGTTTAACTTTGAAATTTGATCATGATGTTACCGCATTTGAGGAGTCAACGGACTTATTTACTTATTCATTTGATAAACTAATGTGTTTCTTACAAGCACATGAAGCAAGGTTGAATAGGTCACTTGAAAAAAGTGAAGAAAAAATATTTTACGTTAAGGGGGAGTCTTCTACTTTAAAAAAAGATAAAAAAATCAATAAGAAGAGGATGTGGTAGAGGAGGATTTCATGATAGAAGAAATGGAAGAGGAAAAGGAGAGGATACTTTAATGGGCATTAAGAACAAAAGCAATTAAACTATATTAAGAAAAAACTATAAGAGTGGAATTCAATGTCATTATTGTAAAAATTTTGGTCACATGAAGGTAAATTATTGGAAAAGAAAAAATCAAGCAAGCTATATAGAGGAAAATGAAGACAATAGTAAGTTGTTTATGACTCATTCATAAATTAATGATATCTCAAATGATATTTGATTCTTGGATAATTGATATTCTAATTATATGTGAGACATAAGATCAATATTTAGATATATTTATGAGACTTACAAGTTGAAAGTTAGACTTAGAGATAGCAAACAAATCAAAGTGGAAGGAAAAAGAATAATTGAGGTAAAGATAAATCAAGGGAAGGTAAGATACCTTGACAATATTTTCTTTGTTCCTACTTTATCACATAACTTATTGAGTATTGGACAATTAATAGATGATAGATATTCAATTATACTTGATAATGGTTCATACACTATTAAAGGTAACAAAAATCTGGTTTGATTATAACAAATGTTTGCATGACACAAAGTAAGATTTTTCCAATTGATGTTTTAAATATTGAAAAGCAAACTCTTGTTTCAAATCAAAAGAATGAGTCAAATTTATGGCATTTTAGATATAGACACCTTAACATTAAGGGTTTAAGGTTATTAAATTAAAAAGAAATAATTTACATATTATCTCCGGCAGACACATAGTGGGGATCGGAATCCAATCGGCATCTTAGTGCAACCTCGAGGGACTCGACCAATTACACTAAGCCTAAAAGGTAGGCAACTATTGCCAATCGCAACTCCTTGTAATTCCCGTCATGTTTGGCCTCTAAATCATCATGGTCTCGAGGGACTCGACCAACCATAATGTTCAGTTAACTCATCACCATCGTTACAAGATGAGTCTGATTCGATGATATGCCATCGAGGAACTCGACTAAGCATACAATATCCTCAGGTCACCGGTGATATGTTGTAGGTAAGATCTCGATCACATAGATAGGTGAGCCTCGAGGGACTCGACCAAGTCAACCTATGTCATGATTCAATTTCTTCCTATGACGATGGAAGGCCACGTGGGTCAATTTGCCTCATGCTTACTGACTTAATATTATCGTAGGAGGGGTTTTTGTTTTGTATTAGTCTTCTAATATGTCATTTCACACACATACATATTTAATATATATCTACATCGCATGCAAATATGTATATATATATACATATATCTAGTAGCTGTATAACACATCACATATGCAAGCCACATCGGATGATCATGAGCCGTCACCTAATATGATTAAGCCTGAGCAAATGGGCCTAATCACTCATAATAGGATCTATGTGTGTATTGGTGCATCTCCATACCATGTGATTGTTGATCTCGTCATCATCAATTTCGTCAGATCGTCACATCACCATGCGGCGTAATCTCCTGCCATGGTATTGTGGGTCCCGCTGTCATCTCCATACTCCTGCCGCACCTTTTCATGTAATTACAAATACTCACAGGCACGTAGGCTCGATAATAAATGAGAAAAACGGAGGCTCGCAAACCCCAATAATAGTAATCATAATTACAAAGATCACAACACATGACTCATGATCATCCATCCACATCATACATCATATGTATATCACATCATATGTAGGATTACTAGATATATAAAATAATTAATTAAATTATTTAATTAATTATTTTTTAGAAATCAGGATATGTTCGAAATTTTCAGAATTATCAAGGGTATTTTCATAATTCTAGATGAGAGGACAGTCCTTGGAATTTATAAAATTATTGAGGGCTTTTTCAAAATTCTAGGCATAGTACAGCCCTTGGAATTTCTTAAATACAAGGGGCAATATCATCCTTTTCTAAAAAAAGTGTCGTAGCCCTTTCCTTCTCTAGCCCCGCCACTACCCACGTGGCGGCGATGCCGTCGGCGTGGCTGTCTCACGAAGCGCTACCCGGAGGCACCTCACGGGCGGGGCTGCTTGCAGGCGCCGCTCCTGGGCGGCCCGCCAATGGCTACCCTTACAAGCGGCAGCTGCTGGCCAGCGCCGCAGGGGCGCCTCACGTGACTGCCACCGCGGCCGCCTGCGCTCGGCCGGTGTGCCGGCCGAGGCGCCATCCCTGCAGGCACCAGCCATGCTCGCCGATGGCCGTGCTTGTTGACGGCTACCCCTTGTAGGTTAGCTACCCCTATAAGGGGCTTTAGTAGTAGCCAGCCACCCATGTAGGAGGCCTGGTCATGGCCAGCCACCCCTTTCCTCGCTATGTTTGCGGCAAAAATATAGTAAGAACACGTAGAATGATTCTACATGATTCAATCTCCTCACACACAGTTTAAAACCAATCTTTTATACAAAAATCTTGGCTCTGATACCATTGTTAGGAAACCTCAGCGGGAGCATCATATGCACTGCGGAAATCAAAATAAACATTGGTTTCCTACATAGATCAAATCGTCGTGCAAAAGATTGGGGTCACGAGAAAAATCGTAAAAACCAGAAAATCATGATGTGTGAGAGATTGATTTTACCTAAAGAGATCATATATCCCTGTATTCTAGATCCGGATAGAGAATATGAAGGAGGTCAAGCATCCTCCTCTCTAGTGATATCCATATGACGGATCTCTGCAGCAAAACTCCTCCAATCTGATCTCGTAACTCTTGCGCAAAGGGAGGGAGGAGAATAGGAGGTGGTAGCTAAAGCTGCAATCTATCAACCATGAGTCTCCCCTCCTATTATAGAGAGCCACCAAAAACCTTAGGACTCTTATTTTAGTGGGTATTGAATCTTTATCCAATTATCCACTAACATTGCATTATTGAATCTCTATCTAATAATCTTCTTAGACCTCTAATTGGACCTTAATGAAGGAGTTCATCAGTATAAGGTCTCATTTAATGAAAATAGGGGCTAATCGGATCTTCATCCAATCCTCTATATGTTGAAGCATCCATCATATGTGTGTGACCCTTTAGGCCCAATACCGAGTTGGCCATGAGTTTCTTTTATCAAAACTCCTTATGATATAGTGAATTATTATCCCCATAATAATTCACTCGACTCATCAACTATGGACGTACTAGGCCATTATACCATAGTCCCCAGACGGTATAGGGGGATCGAATCCATCGAACATGTCTGTCCTCAGTTACTGTATATCTATAATCCTTCATCCAAATAATATCCTAGAGACTGTATATTGGACATGGTACTATCAAGTCACAAACGAAATCCATTATAGTCTCACTCTAATCGGATTCTCCTAGAAAACTCTTTCTCTCTCAATCCGAATGACTCTAGCTAGGGATTTGTCTAAGCAAGCACATATAGGATATTCCTCTCATGATACCGAAAGTGGATAATCCTCTATTGACACTCAATTATCTTTTTAAGGTTGGCTACCAATCCCAATAACCAACTATACTAGATTTGGAACTTTCCAAATCTATAAGTCTATCGTCAAAGAAAGGAGTACTCATATAAGGCATCCTTATTGTCTCAAGTCTAAGGACTAGATACACATCTGGGACTATGAAATCACTGTCTGACATTAGGTATCATTAACCATATAGCATTCCGTAAGCAAATCAATCAGTGAACTCATTCTCCAATGAGCACCTATACTATAAATTTAGTGTCTCTACACAAGTGGCTATGAGACCAGCCGCCTCCATCATATGGACAGGTATATAGTACACCAATCTGTCTGGTTATCTCGATGTCTCTCTTGAGTAACCTATGATCGGGACTATTTAGGATTTATATTTAAAGGTGAATCGATCTCATTATCATAATCTCATCACGATCTGATTCCCATTGCACAGAACCAAGGACATCACAATATATATGCAACGAATAATATAATGTGAGAATATGCCAATATTAATCATAAGCAAAAAGATCACATAATGTGTCACACGTGTCATCACTCACATGATTGACTTGCAAGACACATTTAACCAGTAAGAAGAAGAGGAACTAGAGGAGAGGAGGGAGGAAGCTGCAGAACATAAGTAACAAGAGAATATGGATCCAGTGGAAATACATAAGAGGATGAAGATATGTCGTAAGAACCTAATGGGATAACAAAGTGCTTGGGATCTCGAAAAGGAAAGACATTTCCACAAAAGTGACATGTCTAGAAAAAAAGACTTTATTAGTGTGAAGGTCATAACACCGGAAGGTATTATGTTCAAGAGAGTATCCGATGAAGAAACAAGGATGAGATCGATGCTGCATTTTATGGGAATTGTAGAGACATAATCATGGATAACATAGATAGCCAAATACCTTTAATGTTTGCATATTAGGACGTTTGTGAAATAGCTTTTTCAAATGGTGATTGATATTATAGGATAGGAGTAGGCATTCGATTAATAAAGTAGACAGCAGTTTGAAATACTATGGACCAAAAAATTGATAGCATAGAAGCCTAATAAAGCAATGTTAGGCCAGGTTTAACAATATGCTGATGTTTACGTTTGACAGAGCTAACCAGTTAAGGAGTCTATGGAGGGGAATTAAAATATTAAATGTCGCAAGCGAATAGACAAGACATAAGAGCCTGATATTCACCCCCGCCATCAAAATAGATGATTTGAAGGGTAGTCTGAAAGTAGTTCTTGACGAAGTTCTTAAAGTTAGAGAAGACAACAGTGATGTCAGACTTTTGATGGAGAGGATATAACCATATGTACTTTGTAAAATAGTATTTAAAGACAACATAAAATCTAAATTTGTCAAAGAAAATAATTAATGCAGGACCCCAAACATCAGTATAAACAATCTCAAATGGTTTAGAGCACGAAATAGAGGATGTACCTAAAGGAAGTTGATGACTCTTATTGCTAAGATAAGCATCATAGTGAGGAATAGCATTACTAGATTTAAAAACAGAAATAAAATAACAAGAAAGTAATTTTTGTTGAATAGAAGTCAAGGGATGACCAAGTCGTTGATGCTAAATGTCGACTGCAGCAGCAGTGGAAGAGTTAGTAGTAGGTCGAGTGAGATACAAGGCTGACGGTCATTTGTAGATGTTATCTTTATTCGGGCCTCAAACCAAGGATACCTCCATGCTCAAGTCCTTGACAAAAAAATAATCAGGAAAGAATTTAATGAAAGTATAGTTTTATTGACAGAATTTAGAGACATAAATAATATTTCTTTTAATATGGGGTGCACACAAAACATTATCGAGTGTGAAAGAAGTGGTATGTGAATGAAGCGTCATAGAACTAGTATAAGTGATAAGAATTGTTTTACCATCCTGCCATAGCTGTTGTGGATTGACTATCAGATGAAGTAGTTATGACATTTGCTTGAGGCCAATTTCATGGAGCTAGAAGGCAAAGTCGAGACCGGGAGACTTTTACAGAGTGACCAATTTTGTCACATAATTGGTAGACGACCGACTGATGAAACACAAGAGGAGGAGGACCTAGCTGGAAGGAAGCACTCTGACGATGGTTGAAATTAGGAAGATGTGGAGGAGGAAGAGGAGGGGTGGTGCCCATAGAAGTAGGAGAAAAGTCAGCCACACCTTTGGAAGCATTCTCGTTGCATTTGTGGTTTTGCCTTTTAGATTTTTGATTGAATTGGGCTGTGATGGGAGATCCTAGCAGAGGTCCTGACAGCCTATCGTTATGCTTTAGGTAAGCTTCGTAGTCTATCAACTTATCATAAAGTTCTTCAAAGGAGAGAGTCGCATGCTCAAAGTGCTACTATCAGTTCCTTGAACTCTACACTTAGTCCGTTAAGCGTGTGGACGAGAACTTCTTCATCAGTGAGAGAATGACCTATCAAAACCAGGTCATCGATAATCATTTTGATATGTTGTAAGTAGTCTGCAATAGTACTTCCCTCCTACTTTAAGTTTATAAGGCTGGAGAGTAGTCCAAGCATGCAAGTCCGCGAGCGATTTGCAAATATGGTTTATAACTTAGTCCAAGCTTCCGCAATAGTAGCATAGGATGACACAAGCGAGATGATGGATCCAACAACAGAGGCTTGAATTGCTTAGAGAATGAGCCTATCTTGATGTAACCATAACTTGTAAGTTGAATTGGGTACTGGGCTAGGTTCTCCTGAAACATGGATCATTGCTAGTGGACAACTAACAGAGCCATCAATATAAACCAATAAATCATAACCAAATAAAAGATTAGAGAAATTAAGCACACTAGGATGCATAGTTGCCATCTTTGGATAACTTAAAGGGGATTAGGGAGGCAGCATTGATGGAAATAAGTCCTGGATATGGAGAGGGATTGCCAGCAATAAAAGAGAGTTAGAGCATTAGAGGTAGATTAGGAAGACATTTGGGAATCATAAAGGTGATAGCCGAGGAGAAAGCAAGAAAAGGTGCAGGCTAGGAAGTGGATTTAGAAAGATAGTACCACTTGAGCGATGAGGTATTGGAGAGAGAAAATTTTAAACCAGTGCAGAGTTGCTCGTCAGTTGTCACAATTGGATGCAATTGTATAGTGATAGGTAGCGAAGAGATTTAGGAAGGAGGTGATCTCGCCGAGGAAGCAGTTCCAAAACTAGTGCAGAGTTGCTCGTATGTTCAACTGAAGCATACGAGCGATCTTCTTGGGGTTTGGCTCATCACTGATGCTCAGCTTCACCAAACAAATGTGCAGTATTCCTTCAGTTGCCACTATAGTAGGGCAGCAAACACTAGTAGATTATGCTCCTGGAGCTACAGATTCGAAAGGAGAAAGCGACACAGGCTATATTCTGGCCATAGGGGTGCCGCAACAGAGAGAACACAAAGCAGAAGGAGAGAAGGGTCCAGTAGATGCTATGGAGATGAGAAGTCCAATGGCACCGTTTGAGTTTTGCTAGAGCCATGGATGCATCCAGCTAAATTTTGCAGTCGAAGCCAAGTTGCGACACCTCCTTAAGGCTAAAGAGGGACTTCAAGGAGAAGAAGGGAGTCTCTCTTAGAGTGAGACTCTTAGCCGCAGCATGGAAGCTCTGTTCTAGAGTGGGGACCATTGACAGGACACTGCAGAAGAAGAAGATCATCAATAATAGGATTGACGTTATTGGACAGCAGCACATTCATCTTGTTGATGAGGCGAGGGAAGAGGATATATTATCACTGGTTGTGCTGGGAAATAGCTCTACACCGGTAAGGAGAGGTAATTGATTTGTGCATAGTCGGTGTTGGTAGAGGAAAAAGGAGGACAGTGACTATTACGGCTACAGGGGCAGTAAAGGGCGTCGACAATAGCGGGATATAGAGATCAAATGCAGTAGGGACAACCGGTGGCTATTGCAAAGTGGAAGACTTCGATGTCGAGTAGGAAGTGGGAGCCCAAGAGTGCCTGGGTCCTAGGGGAATGCTAGCCCAGAGAACTCTGGGGGATTAGTGGTGACATAGAGAAGAAGAGGGGCTGGTGGGGTGGTGCTTACAGTAGCAAAGAGAAGGAGTAGCAGAGGGCATTGTCGGTGTAGTTGAGGTGGGCACCTGTTGTCAGACGCTTGAGATGGAAGAAGGTGTTGGAATCAAGAAGGCCTCACCAAGATCAGCCAGGCAATCACAAGGAGTTATGATTGGCAAGAGTTGTCCACCCTTTAGGCATACTGTAATTGGTCGAGTCCCTCGACGTTACACTAAGACGTCAATTGGATCCCGATCCCCACTAGGAGTCTATCGGATACTTTCATCTCATGTGAAGAGGGTATCGCATGATTCACTAGGAAAATAATAGGAGTATATTAAGATAGAAGTTCATATCTTAATTAATATTTTTTATAAAAATTTTATGTTATTTATTTACGCTATATCTTGTTTGTTGCTTGCAAAACCCTTATGTGGCATACTTGATGCCAACCGCCTTATTGGTTCTAAGGCTCTACAACTTGAGAATTGTTCTTATAAAAGAGAAAATTTTATATGTCCTTAATATGATTATTTCCATGCCAAAGGAAAGGACAAGCGAGGATGAGATCGCTCGCTTTATGAACTATAAAGATAGTCCTAAAGGATAACTTGTATGTTAATCTGATACTTTAGTCCCTACCAGATTTATTTTCACAATTCATTATTTACTTTAATATGAACAAGTTTAAGGTGACTCTATCTGAGCTCCTCAATATGTTGAGAGAAGCTGGGAGCACCATCAAGAAATAGAAGCTAGTTCTCTATATTGGTGAGACCAAAAAGAAAAGGAAGGCCAGCAAGACCCTTAAGAAGGGCAAGGGCGAAGAAAGATTGGGTAAGGCAAAGGTTGCCAAGAATGACCCAGCAAAGAATAAAGGATAGTGCTTTCACTATGGCCATGACAAGCATTGGAAGAGGAACTGTAAGAACTACCTTATAGATAAGGCGAAATAGAAAATTGGAGAAGCTTCACGTATATTTATGATCACTCTCTACTAGTTAGACTTTCATGATAACATATGGGTATTCAATACTGGAAGTATTTATCATATCTGTAATTTGTTATAAGTTATAGTAAGACCTAGGAGATTGACTAGAGGTGAGATAGACCTCAATATGGGCAATAGAGCAAGAATTGTTGTAGTTGCTATTGAGGAGGTCATACTACCTCTGCTTACTAGAGCTATTATCGCATTTGATGCATGCTATTTTGTTCCCTCTATTATCAAAAATATTATTTCCATCTCTTGTTTGACAATTAGTGGATATAAATTAGTTATTGAGAATAATAATTGTTCAATAATTATGGATGATGAGATCATCACTAGAGGGATATTGATAAATGACTTACATGTGTTAGACACTTCTCCACATATCATAAATATAAATGTCTAAGAGGAAAAGAGATGAGGTGAACAATACATACCTATCATATTGTAGGCTAGGTCATATACATGAGGGAAGGATTCAAAAATTACTGAAAGATGGATACTTTGATCCATTTGACTATGAGTCATATGCAACATACGAATCTTGCCTTCATGGGAAGATGACCAACTCACCTTTTAGTGGAATTGGAGAGAGAGCCATCGAGTTAGTGGAACTCATACATAGTAATGTATAGGTGGTTACTTATTACTTCATTACATTCAGTGATAATTTCTCTAGATATAGACACGTGTACTTAATGAAGTACAAATCTGAGGCCTTTGAGAAATTCAGGGAATAGAAGAATGAGGTGAAGAACCAAATTGGAAAGAGTATTAAGACTCTTTAATCAGCTCGAGGAGGAGAGTACTTGAGTATGGAGTTCACCCATTTCCTCAAGGACAATGAGATTCTATCTCATTAGACACCTCCTTACACACCTCAACTTAATGGTATATTAGAAAGAAGAAATCATACGGTGTTAGACATGGTGCAGTCTATGATGAGTTTTGCTGACCTACCCATCTCATTTTGGGGGGTAAGCCCTAGAGACCGAAACTTACCTTCTGAATAGAGTTCCATCAAAGTCGGTAGTGTCTACACTATATGAGATATAGAAAGGAAAGAAGTTCGATCATAAAGTAGTTAAGATTTAGGGCTGTCCTACCCACGTTAGAAGACATAACCCTGACAAGTTGAAATCAAGGATGGAATGGTGCACGTTCGTGGGATACCCTAAGGAGACTTTGGGGTATTATTTTTATCATCCCGATGACTAAAAGGTCTTTGTTGCCAAGCGAGCTATGTTTTTTGAGAAGGAACACATTCTTGGTGGAAACAGTGAGAGTGAGATATAATTGAGTGAGGTTGGAGAACCTAGCTCAAGCACCATTCTAGAGCCCGAGTTTGTTCAGGTACCTAACACACAAATTCTAACTTTGTATAGGTCTAACATAGTATCTCACCCTCCTGAAAGATATATGAGACATATCAGTAGAGAGAACTCTCAGGATATTGATCCTTAGACCTATGAGGAGGCTATTATGAGGAGAGACTTCGGGAAGTGGCAAGAAATCATAAATTCGGAGATGGACTCCATATACTCTAACAAGGTTTAGAACCTTGTTGATGCACCTGAGGGTATCATACCCATCGGCTTCAAGTGGATCTTCAAAAATAAGATCAAAGTAGATGTAAAGGTGGAGACCTATAAGGCAAGGCTAGTAGCTAAAGAATATCGTCAAAGACAAGGAGTTGACTATGACGAAACCTTTTCACCTGTAGCTATACTTAAGTCCATTAGAATTCGTTTGGTCATTGCAGCACACTATGACTATGAGATCTGGCAGATGGATGTCAAAACAGCATTTCACAGTGACAACCTCAAGGATGAGGTGTATATGATATAGCCAGAGGGATTTGTATCCAAAGAGAGTCCAGATAATGTGTGCAAGTTGCTCAAGTCCATTTATGGACTAAAGCAAGCTTTCCGAAGTTGGAACATAAGATTTGATGAGACGATCAGATCTTATGACTTCGTTAAGAACGAAGATGAACCTTGCTTGTACAGGAAGGTAAGTGAGAGTAATATCACCTTCTTGGTATTGTAACATCCTAATCATTGGGATTGATATAGGAATGCTCTCCACAGTAAAGATTTAGCTATCCAAAAACTTCTCCATGAAAGATTTAGGGGATGCATCCTATATTTTGGGGATACGAATTTATAGAGATAGATCTAAGTGGATGCTTGGCTTGTCCCAATCTAGGTACATAGACTTTATTGTCAAAAGGTTTGGTATCTCCAAGAGAGGTGTCATACTAATAAGACATGGAATATCACTTTTGCTAGTTACAGGTGCTTTGCAAGCTAATCACATGAGTGATGGCATGTATGATACGTTGTGTGATCTTTTTGCTTATGATTAATATTGGTATATTCTCACATTATGTGTTACATATATATTATGATATCCTTGGTTCTGTGCAATGAGAGTCGAACGTGATGAGATCGATTCACCTTTAAACACGGATCATAAATAATCTCGGTCATAGGTTACTCAAGAGGGCATTGAGATAACTGGATAGATCGGTGTACTATATAAATGTCCATATGATGGAGGCAACTGGTCTCATATCCACTTGTGTGGAGACACTAAAGATATAGTATAGGTGCTCATTGCAGAATGAGTTCACTAATTGATCCACTTATAGAATGCTGTATGGTTAATGATACCTAATGTCAGATAGTGATTCCATAGTCCCAGTTGTGTATTTGGTCCTTAGACTTGAGACACTAAGAATGCCTTGTATGAGTGCTCCTTTCTTTGACGCCAAATTTATAGGTTTGGAAAGTTTCAGATCTGGTACAATTGGTTATCGGGATTAGTAGCCAACCTTACAAAGATAATTAAGTGTCAATAAAGGAGATAATTCACTCTCGGTATCATGAGAGGAATATCCCATATGTGCTTGCTCAGACAAATCCCTGGCCAGGGTCATTCGGATTGAGAGAGAAAGAGTTCTCCGGGAGAATCAGATTAAAGCGAGACTATGATGGATTTTGTATGTGATATGACAGTACCATGTCCAATATATGGTCTCTGGAATACTAGTTGGATGAGAGATTATAGATACATGATAATTATGGATAGACAGGTCTGATGGATTTGATCCCCCCTGTACCATCTAGGGTCTATAGCATAGTGGCCTAGTATATCCATAGTTGTTGAGTCGAGTGAATTATTATGGGGATAATAATTCACTATATCAGAAGGAGTTCTGATGGGGGTGACTCACGGCCAGCTCGGTAATGGGCCTAGAGGGTTACACTCATATGGTGGATGCTTCAACGAATAGAGGATTGGATGAAGATTCAATTAGCCCCTATTCTCATTAGATAAGACCCTATGCTGATGGGCTCCTTGCTTAAGGCACAATTAGAGGCCTAAGAAAATTATTGGATAGAGATCTAATAATGCAAGACTAATGGGTTATTAGATAGAGATCCAATACCAACTAAGGTAGGAGCCCTAGGGTTTTTTGGTGGCTCTCTATAAATAGGAGGGGAGACTCATGGTTGATAGGCTGCAACTTTAGCTACCACCTCCTATTCTCCTCTCTCCCTCTACGCAAGAGTTGCGAGATCAGATTAGAGGAGTTTCGCTGTAGAGATCCATCGTGTGGATACCACTAGAGAGGAGGATGCTTGATCTCCTTCAACTTCTCCATCCGGATCTATAATACAGGGATATACGATCTCCCTAGGTAAAATCAATCTCTCACACATCACGATTTTATCAATTTTTATATTTTTCTCATGACCCTAATATTTTGCATGATGATTTGATCTGCGTAGGAAACCAGTTTTTATTTTTATTTCTGCTACGCATGTAATTTACCCACTGAGGTTTCCCAACAACTTTCTAGGAGTATATCCCCAAAGACTCCTGAAGAAAGGACAGACATGGATAAGATACCCTATGCCTCAGCTATAGAATCTATCATGTATGTTATACTATGTACCAGGCCTAATATAGTATATGCTTTGAGTGTCACGAGCAGATATCAGGCAAATCCAGGTTTATAATACTAGAAGACAGTAAAGTATATCCTTAAGTCCTTGAGAAGGACTAAGGATCTTTTACTGATATATAGAGGAGGTAGCCTCCAGGCTGAGGGCTACACAGACTCGAGTTTGCGGTCCGACATTGATGATAGCAAGTCAAACTCAGGGTATGCTTTCACCATAAATGGAGGAGCAGTAAGCTGGAAGAGTTCCAAGCACGATACTACTACTGACTCGACCATAGAGGCATGATACATTATTACAGTAGAAGCAAGAAAGGAAGGGGTGTGGATGAAAAAGTTCATTAGAGATTTGGGAGTCGTACCATGCAACATAGAGTTGATTCCCATATATAGCGATAGCAATATGGCGATAGCTCTAGCAAAGGAACTCAAGTCTCATTAAAATTATTTTGAAGAGGTTCCAATGGATTGGAGTGATTTTGACCAATAAAGATATAGCAATGGAAAGAGTTCCATCCGAAGATAACATTGCAGATCCATTGACAAAGTCATTGGCTCAGATTTTATTTGAGCATCATAGGGGTCTAATGGGGATCAGACATATAGGTGATTGACTTTTGGTCAAATGGGAGATTGCTAGTTATAGGTGGCCTACAAGCCAATCATATGAGTGATAGCACGTGTGATACACTATATGATCTTTTTGCTTATGATTAATATTGGCATATTCTCATATTATATTATCTATTGCATATATATATTGTGATGTCCTTGGTTCTATGCAATGAGAATCAGATCATGATAAGATCATGATAATGAGATCGATTCACCTTTAAATACAGATCTTGAATAATCTTGATTATAGATTACTCGAGAGGGACATTGAGATAACTGGATAGATCGGTGTACTATATACCCGTCCATATGATTGAGGCAGTTGGTCTCACAGCCACTTGTGTGGAGACACTAAGGATATAGTATAGTTACTCATTGGAGAATGAGTTCACTAATTGATCCACTTTTGGAATGTTATATGGTTGATGATACCTAATGTCAAATAATGATTCCATCATCCTAGTTGTGTATCTAGTCCTTTAACTTAAGACACCAAGGATGCCTTGTATAAGTACTCCTTTCTTTGACGCTAGACTTACAAGTTTGGAAAGTTCCAGATCTGGTATAACTGGTTCTCAGGATTGGTAACTGATCTTACGAAGGCAATTGAGTATCAATAAAGGATCATCTACTCTCATATCACGAGAGGAATATTTCGTATGTGTTTGCTCAGATAAATCCCTGGCCAGGGTCATTCAAATTGAGAAAAAATGAGTTCTCCGGTAAAATTTGATTAAAGCAAGATAAACTGATTTCGTATATGACCTGACAGTATCATGTCCAATATACGGTCTCTGGGATATTAGTTGGATGAGTGATTTTAGATACATGGTAATTATAGATAAACAAATCTGATGGATTTGATTCCCTTGTACCATCTGCGAACTATGACATAATGGCCTAGTATGTCCATAGTCGATGAGTCAAGTGAATTATTATGGGGATAATAATTCATTATATCAGAAGGAGTTATGATATGAGCGACTCACGGTCAGCTCGGTATCGGGCTTAGAGGGTCATACACATATAGTAGATGCTTCAGCGAATAGAGGATTGGATATAGATCCAATTAGCCCCTATTCTCATTAGATGAGACCCTATGACGATAAGCTCCTTGATTGAGCCCAATTGGAGGTCGATGGAGATTATTGGATAGAGATCCAATAATATAAGATTAGTGGGTAATTGGATGGAGATCCAATACCTACTAAGGTAGGAGCCCTAGGGTTTTGGTGGCTCTCTATAAATAGGAGGGGAGACTCATGGTTGATAGGCTGCAGCTTTGGCCTCCCCCTCCTATTCTCCTCCCTCTCTCTGCGCAAGAGTTGCGAGATTAGATTGGAGGAGTTTTTGTTGTAGAAATCTATCATGTGGATGTTGCTATAGAGGAGGATGCTTGACCTCCTTCATCATCTTCATTCAGATCTGGAATACAGGGATATATGATCTCCCTAGGTAAAATCAATCTCTCATGCATCATGGTTTTTTAGTTTTTACGATTTTTCTCATAACCCTAATCTTTTGCATAATGATTTGATTTGCATGGGAAAACCAGCTTTTGTTTCAATTTCCACTACGCATGTGATGCTCCTACTGAGGTTTCCTAATAACTAATACCTCGACCGAAGGTCAAGTTTGGAGAAGTACCTTGCCTTGCCTAGTTGATCGAATAAGTTCATGATAAGCAAGATGGGATGCTTGTTCTTCACCGTCACTTTGTTGAGGGCTCAATAACCGATGCAAAATAGGAGGCTCCTATCTTATTTCTTCTAGAAGAGGTTTGGCACTCCAAATGGTGCCTTTGAGCTACGGATGAGACCACTGCTTAGTAGTTCATCTAACTGCTTCTGAGTACTGCCAACTCTAGAGGGGCTATGCGGTATAATAGTCGTGCTGGAGGCTTCACTCCTGGCTCCAACTCAATATGGCGATCCACATCTCTGTATAGTGGTACAGTTTTCGGCAACTCAAGTGGCATCACGTTTGAGAACTCCTTTAGAATGTTCGCCATCATAGTAGGTTCTTGAATGACCTCCCCGTGAAGTGCCTTTAGCTTTATCGTGGCCACAAAGTTTGATTCTCCTTTTTGTAACCCTTTCTTCAATTGTAATATCGATATTTATTATGGATCCTTATTTCCTCCTCGAGAAAATAGAACCACGTAGGGGTCATCACCTCCCATCAAGCATAGGGAGTTCAGGAATGGCATTGGCACCAACTTTGCTACGTGCATAAACTCATTCCGAGAATTACTTGGACGTCATCCAATGGCACCACCATTATGTTTGTGCTCCCACTCTATGTTTCGATCTTGAGGGGGGCCCCCTTTGCTATTACGGAGATCCACTTTACCTCCCAGTTCATAATCTTCATCCGACTTGGGTTCTTCTCTAAGATCAGTCCAAGTCGCTTTGCTTCTCTATCGATAATAAAATTATGGGTAGTGCTTGTGTCCATTATTGCACAGGTTGTTCGACTATTAAGCTTGATATCCCTACCATTAAGCTTGGGTAGCGCCCATGTCCATTATACATCAACTCGCTACTCCCTACCTTTTGCGGCTTTGCTTTGGTGCTCTCCCTTACTTGATCCCACAACACATTTAATAAATGCATTACTCCCATTTGGGGCCCTTGCGATTCCTCATCATCGCTACTAGATTTCGAGATGCTTGAACTAAGGGCAACAACCTTGCCCTTGACCACTTTGTGGGGGTGGATTGATACAGTTAAGGCATTGGGTGCCTATTTTATGGGCACTCCCTCACTATGTGCGGTCCTCTGTACAAGAAGCATCCACTAGGTTTTGAGGCTTTACCTTTTGAGCTTAGTCCTTTGTGGAAGTTCTTCTTCTTTTGTTTATTCCCAAACTCTTTTGCTCGAGAATATTTGGGTGGGTGACTTCCCAAGGATTGTTTCTTCTTCCCCGAGTCCTCCGAAGAGATAAAGTCGGTGAACCTTTCTACAACTGCAATTGTCTCGACCACATCGGTGACATTCATTCGATTCAGCTCCTATTTTACCCATGACTTCAAGCCATTGAGGAAGCTAAATAGCTTATCCTTCTCGAACATGTCTTCTATGTCCAACATCAGTGCAGAAAATTACTTTATGTAGTTTCGAATGGAAGTACTTTGGCGGAGTTATCTCAGCTTCCTTCTTGCGACGATCTGTATTCTCAAGTAGGAACTGAGTTCTCAACTCCCACTTCAAGTCTTTCTAAGTATCCACTTGACACTAACCTTGCTGGATCTCTTTCTAATGAATTCACCACCAAAGTTTTGCATTTCCATTCAGATACATTATCGTTATCAAATCTTTGGTTTCTTCCAAGTCGGGTCTCGTAGCTCGAAAGTACTATTCAATGTCGAATAGAAAATTTTTGAGCTACTTGGCATCCCTAGCACCCCCGTAGCAATGTAGCTCAAGTGCCCCGAAGTTTTGTGGAGGTATAATGCAAGTGTTGTTCCCTCCCCCATTGAGAGTCCTTGTGAGTAACATCACCTTAGTCGTGAGTTCCGCCATAACTTCGTGCAAATGATGCATGGAGTCCTTTGTTTCTTCCATTAGTCGGTCGATTAGGGACTCAACCTTATCGATCCGAGATTCAATTTCTTCTTGCAAGCTCTCTACCCCAAGCAGCCTTCATTGGCCTTGGTAGAGTTCCTCCAAACTCACTTCAAGAATATTGAGGTGGTTTTCCACTATTATAAGTCTTTCTTTGTGGTTTCTTTTCCCGGTTAGTGCTCCATATTGTGCCTCCTCCACTCGTGAAGAATACCTAACTTCTTGCTCAGCTTGTTCACTGTAGCGCTCCTCATGAGTGGCTCCAACAGCTTGTGAGCGAGTTTGCACTTGTAGCCTATCTACGGCTACTTAAGGCAAAGGTCCAGCTTGCCCCAACTTGCTTAATTCACCATGATGCTTTGCGATGGTAAGATTGTAAAGCTTCTTCATTATTTGTTCAAATTACTTGCTTTCTCTGATACCCCAATGACATAGACTTAGCTAAATTTGCCTGAGTCGTACGACACCCTTACAGTAAAGTTTCAGACTTAGTTAGATTTGCCTAAGTCGTAAAGCACGTTTGTGCCACGTTTCAGACTTATTTGGGATTGCCTAAGTCTTAAGATGTTCATGCGTTATTTGTCTACAACAGGTCAGCCTACGTACAACCTCATGCCAGTCCCGGAGGACTTACAAAAGAGAAGGTTGATTAGAATGAAAGCGAGCAACGGACAAGTCCCAACGTCTCACAAAGAGGGAAGCTTTACAAGCAATTCAACAAACACCTTAAGTACAAGAGATAAAGGAGTGAAACAGGACTTTAGAAGGTTGAACGAATAGTCGTAGGTCCACAAACGATAATTCATCGGGTGCGAGCGTGAAGTCTAGCTCAATTTATGATGAGTGCTCAATACCCGACATATAACCGAAGCCTCATCCAGCCCTGTGCCACCCGGGTGGTTCCAGGAGTGTAAATATGGGTGATGTTTTGCTCCGCACCACGATCTATAGAAATAAGGCCGTAGCATGTGAAAACAGAGTTGTTTTTGGTAGTTTTGGCCTAGAGCAGTAAGTAGTCGCAAAGCAGTCTTATAAACTATTTTCGCTTGCATTTCTCAAGCAAAATTACCTAAAATAAGGCAAAACAGGCTGCCAAATATTTGTACAAGTATGCAAAAGCAAAGAGTGATTTGTTGAGCAAAGATATTGCGGGTGCGCGATTGTCGTTCATGATAGAACGTACCGACACATAATACACTAAGGTACCAAGTTGTACTGAGCGTACCAATCATCTATCATACTGGTACATACCGAGCGTACATAAAGATATAATACAATATTACAAACCTTGGTATCATTCAATATTACACTAGTATGACCAATTGTTAGAACCAATATCTAATATGTGAGAATAAAAAATGTTGCTTTGTTATTTGAATGAACTATCTTTATATGACTATAGTAGTTATCAAGGACTATCATATTGTCCAAATTGGTAGGAAATGGGTAGTACGATCATCTCGAACATGGACCAATACATATATCGACCCTGTTTTGGGTTCCAACTCATATAAAAAAAGCCTAAAATAGTGATTCACAAGCCCTATTCTTATCACTACTTACAATGTTGTTGTCATAGTTCACGGGCCCTTTCCTTGTTGACCTCTTTAACGATGTTGCTATTGCAGTTTGTGAGCCCTCTTCTTGTGACACCATTCGCAAGCCTCTTATTGTTGTTGCCCTTTTCTCACAACATTGTTGTTGCCATTCATGAGCCCTCTTCTCATGATGCCCTACCATTGTTCGCGAGTCCTCTTCTCATGATGCTATTGCCTCTATCACCCTTTCTCTTCTTCTTTGTCCTCCACCACCTTCTCTTCTTCCTTCCTCTTTCTCCATCATCTCCTCTTTTTCTTTCTGCCTCCTCCTCTACCATGCCTTGCCTTTGGCTTCAAAACATTATTATGTACTATGTCGGTACACTGTACTGACCAGTTCATACCAGTCCTGCCAGTAATCGATACGGATCCGGTATATGATATGATAGTTCTTGATAGTTATCATACTAAATTACTTTTACTTTGTGAAGCTCATTGGATCCCTGCAGCTAATATTATTCCTGAAGATATGTTTTATAACATATAAATAGGTGTTTTTATCCTTGGATATATGACAATGCTAATTTTGTTTTTTCATCGAAATGGTCCATGTAGTGATTAGTTTTATTTGTGATGCATATGCCCTATATGACATTCTGGGATAATTATATGAAAATATTAGGGAAAGAAGGAACAAAGTATTTTATCTAAAGTATTATGTAACATAGGCTCCATCTGGCTAGGTAGTTGTGATAAAATTTCAACAGGATTGAGTCATAATCACCCTAAAAGTAATCAATAAAATCCTATGAGATTTATATTAAAACCCCACCTGGCCACTTCTATCCTATAAATAAGTGTGCCTAGGGTTTTGATTGGGGCCTTAGGGCTTAGTGGTCGCCGCCCCCTTTACTGGGCTGGTCGACCAGGGTTTCCACTTACTTAGGTCGGCTATAGAGCCAACCTAGTTGCTACCTACATCTACTAAGGCAAGTCGGCTATAGGAGGGGAAAAAGGGAGAATTCACTTATGAAGCACCCGTAGAGCTAAGGTTTTGCGCTCTATATAAGCTTGTAACCTCCACCTCTTTTCATCAAGCAAGATTAATCTTTTCTTCGGCCTTTGTGCCGAGCTCTAAAAGGGAGGAACCCCTATAACGTTCCAAGGGTTGATCTCCTTCAGAGATCAAAATCTATAGGGCTCCTTCTGGAGTTCTATCTTCTGGTATCAGAGCCGAATTCTTACTATCCTGTAGCCATCTCTGTCGCCTCCACCTTCCCAAGCAATCCCACAATTGTTGTGACACACCTCTACCTTCCACCCCATCCATAGATCAAATTATTTCACCACTGTCACCTGTGTTTGATTTGAAAATCTGATATATTTTCATCACCCACGTTAAAGAATTTTCTCATATTTTATCCACTGCAAAATTCATCCGTCACAAATGTTATCATTGTTGCAAAGGCGAAACGCTGCAGAAACTTTTAGCCATCTAATTGCTCTTGAAACCAGTTTATTGCTTCTCCTTTTTTGTCAAAATTTTTACATAATTCCCTAGATCAACTTAGCTTTCATCTGAGATTGATCCCTGAAAAAAATTTCTTTGGGAACCGATTTTATTATGCTTTATTCCGTCATCATGCAGTGCTGGAATTTTCTGATGAAGAATTTACCTTCTATCTTTTATCCTATTTTCCTACCGTTACTCTACCACATCTAGACAACGATTTCTACATATTTCTCTTGAGTTTTCCTCTAGAATTTATGTCAAAAATTCATCGTTTCTCTGACTTAAAATCTGTTCAGTAGGACAGCATATCGTAGCACCTTTCTTTGTCGAGTTCTATTGGATTTGAGTGTCATCCTTTGTGGGTTTTTGGACTCTCTTTCTCTCATTTGCAAACCCTACCATCCTCCCTAAAAACTCTTCTAAAATGCACCCTAAACCGATCCTAAACAACCACCCAAATCAATCCTAAATCGCAGCCTACTCCTATCTAAATTGATCCACCTATCCAACCAGCCATCCCCTCTCCAAAAAATTCTTATGCCACTAACCTGACAACAAAAGAAAGATATCAATTTTATAGATCTAGAAGTCTACACCCTGGCATCAGAGGAGGTCATCAACACCAAGTTTGAAGCCTTTAAAAGCCATATGGAGGAGAAGATGTGATCCCTTTTCATCGAATTCAGCATGGGCCGACCACTTAGCCCGAAAAAATCATAGCAAGGAGAAACTTTAGATCGGCGAGATGACCCTCAAGAGGATAGCCACATCATCTCTGATCCAAACACTTCATGCATGAAGGTTGACTTCCCTAGATGGGAAGAAGGAGACCCGATCGGATGGATTGCACATGGGGAACGCTATTTTCGGTTCTACCAAACCATCGATGCTACAAGTGTAGAGATTGGTGTCATCCACCTCGAGGGAGATGCTATTCAGTGGTTCAATGCTACCAAACCATGGCATACCCATGGAGGTCTCTCTTGGTAGAGATTCAAGGAAGGACTACTTAATTGCTTTGGACCAATCGATTTTGACAACATCGACAGACAATTGGCAAAAATTCAGCAAACCTTAACAATTCATGAATATCAAACAAGGTTTGAATGTTTATCTAACCAAACTATGGATTGGTCTGAAAAACAACTTTGAGGGACTTTTATTGAGGGCCTAAAGCCGGAGATTCGAGAAGAAGTAAAGGCATGGCAACCGTACACTCTTACGGCGACAATTTCCTTCATGAGAATCCAAGAAGAATGATTAAACCATGAAGTACGAACGACAAGGGTCACTCCCTGACCAGCCATGCTGAAGCCTTCAGCCCCCTCTACTATCATTCAAGTCTCCACACTAAAAAAATTAACAAGAGATGGGCCTTATAAACGATTGGCCAAGGGGTTATGTTGGCATCATGATGAACCATGGAGCCGAGAACATCACTGCAAAAAGGGCTGACTTCTTGTGATTGAACTAGTAGAGGATGAGGACAGCGAATCATTTGAAGAAAGCCTCGAATGCAAAGATGAAGTTATGGAGGAAGAGCGCCAACTGGCCGACGCAGTGCACGTGCTGGCTGGCTACTCCAACCCGCAGACGATGAATGATGGAGGACTTCTTAAACAGCAGCCGATCACCGTTCTCATCGATACGAGCAAATAAATAACTTCCTCAACAGCATGGTCACTACATATATGGCTCTTCAAATCGAAGGTTGCAACATGTTGATAGGACTCCAATAGGGTTAAGTCCTAATCATCTTACAAGTAATTAATAAGAATCTTGTGAGATTATAATAAAACCCCACCTAGTCACTTCTATCATATAAAGAAGTGTGGCTATGATTTATTTTGGGGTCTTAGGGCTTCCTAGCAGTCACCCCCTTCACTGGGTTGGTCGGCTAGGGTTTCTAACAGAGGGGCATGCCTTGTGCAGCCACTTAGGCCACCACCCCTTTATTTATACATGGTAGCTATAGGAGGGGCAAAAGGAAGAATTCACTTAGGAAGCACCCCCCTACGACTAGGGTTTGGAGCCCTATATAAGTATGTATCCTTCACCTCTTTCCATCAAGCAAGATCAATTTACAATTTAGCCATATGGCCGACTACTAGGAGGGAGGAACCCCTATAGCATTCCAAGGGTTGATCTCCATCAAAGATCAAAATCTATAGAGCTCCATCTGGGGTTCTATCATCTGGTAGTAGAGCAGCGTTCTTGCTATCCTGTAACCATCTTTGCTGCCTCCATCTTCCAAGCAATTCCCATAATTACTTTTGACATCACCTTCATCCACCGTCGCCCACCAAGCCACAGATCCATCAATCTGCTGCCGTCCTCTGCGTCAACATCATAGATCTGTGCTGGAATTTTATAACGAAGGATCTACTTTCCATCTTTTGCCCTCTTTCCCTATCGTTACTCCATCGAAATTTTGTCAAACTTTTTCCTAATATTAACCACATCTGAATATAGGATTTCTACATATTTTCCTTCAATTTTCCTTTGGAATTTACATCGAGAAATCATTGTTTCTCCAACATAAAATCTATTCAGCATGACAGCACATTGCAACACCTTTCTTCTTCGAATTTCATCGATTTTGAGTGTTATCTTTTATGGGATTTTAGACTCTCTTTCTCTCATCTACAAACCCTAACATCCTCACCAAAAATCCTTCCAAATTGCACCCTAAATCGATCCTAAACAGACACCTAAATCAGCCCTAAATTGCAGCCAACCTTCCTTACTAATCTACCTACCTTTTCATCCAACCTTCCTTATCGATCCACCTACCTTTGTTACCATCTATCCTAGATCTAAAATCCCTTTTCCTAACCTTTATCGACTGCTATCACAGCCCTAAAACCATACCAAATCGCAGCCAAAACTTCATAAAACTGTAGCCCCTAACCGCACCCAAAACTGCCATAAAACCAGTCCCAAAAAATCATAGCCTTCGGTCCACCAACCTTTTAGCCACCTAATCTCCCTTATCCCTTCAACTACAGAATGTATCTTTTGCTACACAATGCTATCGATAGCAACCTCTTGCAGCCATCCTCCTTGATCATAGCCAGCAGTGATCCTTACAGCAAAAAGCTACCAACAGCGATCTTTCGTTGTAGTCTATTTACATCACAACCCGCAATAATCGTTTGCTGCTAACTATCTTAATTGCGGCCAGCAATAAATTGAATATGACAGCAGCCATCTCTCACTCCATACCACTACTACCCTCCTCCACAACAATGGTGCACACTGCTGCCCATCTTCCTCCTATCGTAGCCGTACCCTTGCTGTAATCGATGTCACTTGCAGCCACGAAGTTGCAGCGTAGCCACAGCCGACATTGCTACTGCCCTCTTCTTCCTCCATCGTCACTGCTACCTTCCAAATCAGATCTCTTGGCTTTCATCTTCCAACATATATCAGTCACTTAAAAAATCGCAGCCTCAACGATATTACAGCATCAACATTACAAAATCACTGAAGGACCACAACCGATATTGTTCCTGCCATCTTCTTCCTCCACTGTCGCTGCTACCCTTGGATGCCATCCTCCACTTAGAGACTTCACCACCATAGCCCCGACATCACTGTCATTCGCTTCCTTCAAACTGAAAATTGCAGCTACACTCTTCAGTCGATTTATTTGATAGGTTGGAGATCCTTACATCATAACATCAGTGGCCTTATAAAGCCAAATTGGAGGCTTTCGAGATACGTATGGATGCTAAATTACGGACCCTCTTTAAGGAGTTTAGGTTGGGTCAATCGTCGAGCCCAATAAGATCACAATGTGATCCAAATTCAGATTACAAAAATAACCCACTAGATATAAGAAACAAGTTAAGACACGGTAGCCCTACACCTCGATAACATCAACATCCTTTGCACAACTTCAAGAAGGGCACCTCAATCAAGATGCTCAAAGCATGAGAGCCATATCCCAACCAATAGCATATAAACCTTCAACACCAATTGATTGCAAGAACCGTAATGAAAAACTAATGAAGATCTGTCAAACCTCTACATTCCAAGAGTACCAAATCAGGTTTGAAAGGTTATCTAATCAAACTTATGATTGGTCTGAAAAGCAGATATTGAGGATTTTCATTGAGAGCTTGAAGCCAGAGATTCACAAAGAAGTTAAAGTGTAACAGCTATACACACTTAAGGAAGTCATCTCCTTCGCACGACATCAAGATGAGCAGTTGAACTATGAAGCCCAGAGGACTAGGATCACTCCTCGACCAATGGTACTAAAGCTTTCACGTCCCCCTACTATCAGTTGATCCCCTCAGCTGAAGAAAATAATAAGAGAAGACTTTCATGATGGATCGACAAAGGAACCCAAACTTGAAGATACGATTCTTGAGCCTAAGGAGAAGGATACACCATAACTAGTCACCCGCATGGTTCCTACCTTAATCGGCTATACCAACCTGCAAAAATTGAAGATCGGAGGGTTTCTTAAGCAATAGTCCGCCATCATCCTTGTCGATGTCGGGAGCATACACAACTTCATGAGCAATAAGGTAGCTAATAGCCAAATTTGAGACTATACCACTATCCTAGCTAGTAGAAGGATGAGATTGAGAACATCATCAAGGAAATGCTCGACACCGGAGTAATTTGACCAAGCTACAGCCCTTACTCTTCGCCGATGTTATTAGTGCGCAAGAAGGATGGTACGTGACATATGTGCATTGATTACCGAGCGTTGAACGCCATCACCATCAAAGACAAATATCATATACCAGTCGTAGATGAGGTCTTAGATGAATTAAAAGGAGCCTGAATCTTCACTAAATTGGATCTCCATTCCGGTTATCATCAGATTTGGGTATGCACTGAAGATGTTCTAAAAACTGCATTTCGCACACATAATGACCACTACGAGTTTCTGGTAATGCCTTTCGAATATATAAATGCTTCTTCCACTTTTTAAAGCCTAATGAATGACATCTTCTGGAGTTTTCTACATAAGTTCGTGTTGGTATGTTTTGATAATATTCTCATTTATAGCCCTACGCTTGATATACATTTTCAGCACTTACGAACTATTCTAAGGATTCTTCGAGAGAATACCCTTTATGTTAAATAGTCAAAGTGTAGTTTTTTATAATATAAAGTAGAGTATCTATGACACATTATATCAGAGGATGGAGTGGTGATAGACTCGACGAAAATTGAGACAATGCAAGGATGGCCGAGACCTACGAACATAAATTCGCTACATGGCTTTCTTGGACTCACGGGCTAATACCGAAAATTCATGAAAGATTATGACCAGATCAGTGCCCCACTTATATCCCTACTAAATAAAGACTTCTTCTTATGGTCGGATGAAGCCTTTATAGACTTCGAACTACTCAAGGCCGCCATGACGACGGCGCCAGTCCTAGCGCTACCCGATTTTAGTCACACCTTCGTGATTGAGGCTAACGCGTTAGGAGTCGAAAATGGGGCTGTTATAATACAAGTTGGCCAACCCCTTGCTTACACCAACAAAGCTTTGTCTCCCTTACATCTTAAAATATTCATGTATAATAAGGAAATGTTTGTCATCGTACACGCCATCACGAAGTGGAGACCCTAGTCTTGGATATTTTTTAGAGAATAAAATATCTTCCCCAGAGTAGCAATAATATGTAACTAAACTTTTTTGCTTTGATTATGAAATTACTTGTCAAAAGGGGAAAGAGAATGTTATTGCAGATGCTCTATCATGGCTATCAGGATAAATTTTAGCCATCTCCTTTCCCTCCTCTGACTTACTCAAGGACATTAGGGAGGAATGGAAGAATGACTCAGAGACCCGGGACATCATAGAAAAATTGGAGAAGGATTCAGGTTCCATGGGCCACTACACTTGGGATTTGAAGGACCTGCGCTACAAAAGTCAAATTGTGATTATTTCTTCTTCCTCTTGCACTCTTCACCTTCAGCAGAGCACTCTAGATTTCTGAGAATATACAAGAGGGTGAAACAAAACTTTTTTTAGAAGGGCATGAAAAATTTGATTTATGATTATGTATCCAAATGTGATGTATGCCAACAGCAGAAAGGTGAAATAATAGTAAATCCGGGAAAACTACAATCACTACCTATACCGAACTCAGCATGGACTGATATCTCCATGGATTTTATCGAAGGGCTGCCATTATCTCAAGCTAAAAGCATGATTTTTGTGGGTCTAACTAAATATGCTCATTTTTATGCTGTGAGACATTCTTATACTACTACCAGCATTGCTCAACTTTTTGTGGAAAATATTATAAAACTGCATGGGATTCTAAGGTCAAATATGAGCGACCATGATAAGGTGTTTACAAGTAAATTTTGGATCGAGCTCTTCCAACTACAAGGCACCTAACTGAAGATGAGCACAACCTATCATCCACAAATGGACAACCAAACTGAAGTGGTGAATAGATGCCTCAAGACTTACGGTGCTTCACCAGTGACCGGCCCAAAGAGTGGACAAGGTGGCTTCCTTGGGCTGAATGATGGTACAATACAACTTATCATTCATCAACCAAATATACCCCTTATGAGGCATTGTATGGTCGACCGCCCTCTGTAATACCAAAATATATAATTGGTGTCGCCAAAGTAGATCAAGTCAACCAAAATTTAATTGATAGGGACAAGCTTCTAGTACTGCTGAAGGACAACCTAACTACTACTCAAGCCCACATAAAGCAATAAGCAGACACTTACCGGAGCGAGCGAGAATTTTCAATAGGAGATTGGGTCTACCTTCGCCTACAACCATACAAGCAGCTGTCAATCAACACTAGATCATCGATGAAGTTATCTCCACGATTATATAGACCATATCAGATTTTGGAGCGTATTGGGGCCATGGCATACAAACTAAAGTTTCTATATGATGCTAAGATCCATCCCATCTTCCACGTATCCTTGCTAAAGTCAAAATTGGGAGAACGAGAGTTGGCGCAAACTCAGCTGTTGAACACTATAAATGATGGCGAGATTGAAGCCCAATCTGAAGCTATACTTGATCGGAGGATTGTGAGATGTACCATTGATGCACTTCAACTAAAGTACTCGTGAAGTGGAATAACTTAGCATCCGAAGACGCGACGTAGGAGTCTTACATGGAGCTGAAGTTTCGGTTTCCAGAGTTTATGGACCCTCAGCCTTGAGGACAAGGCTAATCTTAAGAGGGCAGACTGGATAGGACTCCAATAGGGTTGAGTCATAATCATCCTAAAAGTAATCAATAAAATCTTGTGAGATTTGTAATAAAACCTCACTTGGCCACTTCTATCCTATAAAGAAGTGTGGCTAGGGTTTTGATTAGGGCCTTAGGGCTTAGTGGCCACAATCCCCTTTACTGGGATGGTCGGCCAGAGTTTCTACTTGCTTAGGTTGGCTATAGAGCCAACCTAGCCGCCGCCTATATCTACTAAGGCAGGTCGGCTATAGGAGAGGCAAAAGGAGGAATTCACTTAGGAAGCACCCCCCTAGGGCTAGGGTTTTGAGCCCTATATAAGCTTATAGTCTCCACCTCTTTTCATCAAGCAAGATTAATCTTTTCTTCAGCCTTTGAGCCGAGCTCTAGGAGGGAGGAACCCATACAGCATTCCAAGGGTTGATCCCCCTCAAAGATCAAAATCTATAGGACTCCTTCTAGGGTTCTATCTAGTTGCCAACATATATTTAATGTTGCCTTTCAATCTTAATCTGGTTTAATTATGAAAGTTAGTTTGATGATATCTCCTTGAACATGGACGGGGCTTTAGAATAAGCATCTTGACTGGCTCTTGTAGTTTTATTCCTCTAAACATGGTTTCTTTTTGTTTATTCTAAGAATATAATAAGTGAAGATGTCTAATCTTTTATCAATGATAGGACCCTAGCAGGGTTGGGTCCTATTCACCTTAGTAGAGTCAATAAAACTCTATAAAATGTAATAAAACTATCACCTAGCCACTTCTATCCTATAAAGAAGTGTGGCTAGGGTTTACTTGGGGTCTTAGGGCTTAGTAGCTATCGCCCCCTTTACTGGGTTGGTTAACTAGGGTTTCCACCGCTAGAGTCAGCTATATAGCCAACCAAGCTGTCGCCTACTCTATTAAGGCAGGTCAGCTATAGGAGGGGCAAGGGGGTAAATTCACTTAGGAAAGCACCCCCCTAGGGCTAGAGTTTTGAGCCCTATATAAGCTATAGTCTCCACCTCTTCTCAGTCAAGCAAGAATCATCTTATTTCAGCCTTTGTGCCAAGTTCTAGGAAGGAGGAACCCCTATAGTGTTCCAAGGGTTGATCCCCCTCAAAGATTGAATTCTATAGACGTCCTCTTGGGGTTCTATCATTTGGTATCAGAGCAGCATTCCTACTGCCCCTACTGCTATCTCTGCTGCCTCCACCCATCCAAGCAATTCCCATAATTGCTTCAAGACGTCGCCTCCACCATTATCCCCAAACTGCAGATCCATTAATCTGCTGCTACCCCCTCTGCATTTGCTTTGAATATCTAGTAAAAATTTCATCACCCACAACTTATTACTATTACAAACTTTTATCCTTGCATAACAAAGAAAATTTTGTATCCTTGCTTCACTATGAATTCTTTTCGTCTCAAACGTGATCATCGTTGTGAAGGGGAATTGCTGCAGAAAATTTCAGCCACAAAGAGGATTATTGAAATCGATCTTTTGAGTATCCTTTGTGAATGAAATTTCTACATATTCTCATAGATCAACTTAGCCTCCATCTAAAATTGATCTATCATGAAAATTATCTCGGATACTGATTCTATATTGCTGCAATTCTTCGCTACGTATTACTAAAACTTATGATGAAGAATCTGCCTTCTTTCCTTGCATCGATTATTTCTACTGTTATGCTGCCAAAATTTTATCAATATAAATTGTTGCTACTATTCACATCTTAACCTAGGACTTGTTGACAAATTGATGCATATTTTGCTTGGGTTTTTCTTTAGAATTTATGTTGAGAATCCATTGTTTCTCTGATGCAAATTCTATTCGGCAGGACATTACATACATAACACTTTCTTTATCGAATTCCATCAGATTTGAGTGTTGTCTCTTTCAGTTTTTTTTTTTTACTCTTTTTCTCTTATCCTCAAACCCTACCATCACCACCCAAAAAACTATCAAACTGTAGCCACAAACCAATCCCAATTAGCCCTAAAAATAGCCCTAACTGTAGCCTACTTCCTTATCGATCCACTTACCTTTTCAGCCAACCTTTCTTACTGATCCACCTATCTTTTCAACCAACCTTCCTTACCGATCCACCTATCTTTTTAGCTACCCTTACTCCAAAAAATCAATTCGAATCAGCCCCAAAAATAGTCCTAACTGTAGCCTACTTCCTTACCGATCCACCTACCTTTTCAGCCAACCTTCCATACCGATCCAACTACCTTTTTAATCACCCTTGCTATGAAACCTCTCATGCCCTTAACCTGACAGCAAAAGAAAAGCCTCAACATTACAGATCTTAAGGCTTATACCATGGCAATAAAGGAGGCCATCGATGCCAAGTATGAAGCCTCTGAGACCCGCATAGAGGAAAAAATTCGCACTATCTTCGCCTAACTCGGCATGGGCCGACCACCGAGCCCAAGGAAATCATACTAAAGGGAAACTTTAGATTGGAGAGAAGAACTCTAAGAATGAGGAGGCACCACAACCAATCCATACAATCTACACATGAGGGTGGACTTCCCTAGATGGGAAGAAGGAGGCCCGATAGGTTGGATCTTGTAAACGGAGCGCTACTTTTGGTTTCACCGAACCACCAACGCTGCCATGGTGGAAATTACGGCCATCAATCTTGAAGGAGATATAATTCAGTGGTTTAATTGGTTCAAACACACCCATGGAGGCTGAACCTGGTGGCAATTCAAGGAAGGAATATTGAATCGCTTAGGACTGACAGACTACGAGAACATCGACGGACACTTAGCAAATATTTGATAAACCACCACCGTATACGAGTACCAAACGAGGTTATTAAAGCCATGACTGGTTTGAAAAACAACTTCTAGGAACTTTTATTAAGAGCTTATTAAAGCCAGAGATACATAAGGAGAAGTGAAGGTGCAACAACCGTACACTATGATGGCGGTTATCTCCTTCGCATGGCTACAAGAAGAATGCTTGAACCACGAAGCCTGAAGGATTATGGTTGCTCCCCAATAAGCAATGTCAAAGCCTTTAGTCCCCTCTACTGCCATCCGAGCTCCTATACCAAAAGAATTTATGAGAGACGAACTTTGAGAGCGATCTGCGAAGGGACTATGTTGGCACTGCGACGAGCCTTAGAGCCGCGAACATCGCTGCAGGAAAGGCCAACTTCTTGTGATAGAACCAGTAAAGGATGAAGACATTGAACTACTTGAAGAAAACCTCAAATCCGAAGAAGAAGTCATGGAGAAAGAGCCCCAACCGGCTAACTTTACGATGCATGCTCTAACCAGCTACTCCAACCCACAGACAATGAAAGTGGGGGGACTTCTCAAGCATCAATCCATCACCATTCTCATAGATATGAGCCGCACAAATAACTTCCTCAATAGCAAGGTTGCTGCATGTATGACACTTCAAATCAAAAGTTTTAACAAATTTGATGTAAAGGTCACCGATGGCCGAATTCTTAAGTGTGACCAATAGTGCCCACGGATAAAATTGCTCCTACAAGACCAAGAAGTGGTAGCCAACTTCTTCTTCCTACCCATCGATGACTACGAAGCCATGCTCGGGATTGAATGGCTCACAACATTAGGTGACATTTCATGAAATTTCTTTAAGTTAATCATAAAGTTCTATTATAAAGGCAGACATGTCACCTTACGAGGCAAGCGCGAGAGCCATATCTCCACCGTTTCGATGCAACGGATAGAGAAAGTTTTGCACAAGACACATGGCAGCTTTTTAATACATATCCAGTAGCCATCAGAGGGGAAGAATGTGTAAGTTACAAATCCTAAGCTTGCCTAATTACTGGAGGAATTCGTCAATGTTTTCGTCGAGCTGCATGGACTTCCTCCTACATGGCAGCATGATCATCACATACCTATACTCCTAGGCCAACCTCCAGAAAACTCAGGTCCGTACCACTATCCTCACTTGTAGAAGGATGAGATTGAGAACATAGTTAAGGAGATGCTCGACACTGGAGTAATTCAGCCAAGCTAGAATCCCTACTCCTCACCAGTGTTACTAGTGCGCAAGAAGGATGGTACGTGACGAATATGCATTGAGTACCGAGCTTTGAACGCTATCACCGTCAAGGATAAATATCCAATACCAGTAGTGGATGAGCTATTGGATGAACTGAAAGGAGCCCGAGTCTTCACCAAATTGGACCTTCGCTCCAGGTAACATTAGATTCGGGTATGCACTGAAGATATTCTGAAAATGATATTTCATACACATAACAACCACTATGAATTTTGGTAATGCCTTTCAGACTTACAAATGCTCCTTCTACCTTCCAAAGCCTGATGAACGATATTTTTCAGAGGTTTTTATGTAAATTTATGTTGGTATTCTTTGATGACATTCTCATTTACAGTCCTACGCTTGACATATATTTTCAGCACTTACGAATTGTTCTAACGACTCTTCGAGAGAATATCCTCTACAATTAAACAATCAAAGTGTAGCTTCATACAACGGAAAGTAGAGTACCTTGGGCACTTTATATCAAAAGATGGAGTAGCAATAGACTCGATAAAAATCAAAGCAATGTAAGGATGACCAAGGCCTATGAACGTAAAATCGCTATGTGGCTTCCTCGAACTTACGAGCTACTATCGAAAGTTCATGAAAGACTATGGCAAAATCAGTACCCCACTTACTTCCTTATTAAAGAAAGACTCTTTCAGTAATCAGACAGGGCATCCACAACCTTTGAACAGCTCAAGGCAGCTATGATGACGACGTTGGTCCTAGCACTGCCTGATTTTAGTTGACCCTTTATGATCGAGGCCGACGCATCCGAAGTTGGAATCAGAGCTATCCTAATGCAAGATAGCCAACCCCTCACCTATACTAGCAAGGCCTTATCTCCCTCCCATCACAAAATATTTGTGTATAATAAAAAAATGCTTGCAATCGTACACGCCATCACGAAATGGAGACCATACTTGATCGACCGATAATTTTAAATAAAGACAAACTATCAGAGTCTCAAATACTTCTTGGAGCAGAAATTATCTTCCCCAGAGTAGCAAAGATGGGAAACTCCTTGATTTCGATTGTGAAATTATTTATCAAAAAAGGAAAGAAACTGTGGTTGTACATGCACTATCATAGCTACTGGAGCAAGCCAAACTTTCAGCTATCTCCCTTCCTTCCACTGACTTTCTTGAAGACATTAGGGAGGAATGAAAAAAGAGCCTAGAGACCCAAGACATCATAAAGAAATTGGAGAAAGATCCTTGGACCTACACTACAAGGTCAGAATTGTGCTTGTTCTCTCTTCTCCTTGCATCAAGATTATTTTGCATGAATTGCACTCTTCACCATCAGTAGGGCACTCCGGCTTCTAGTGAACATATAAGGGGGTGAAGCAAAACTTCTATTGGAAAGGCACGAGGAAATATATTTGTGACTATGTGGCCAAATGCGATGTGTGCCAATAGCATAAAGGCGAAACGGTGGCCAGTTTGGGAAAACTACAACCACTACCTATACTGGACTCAGCATAGACTAACATTTCCATGGACTTCATCGAAGGGCTACCACCATCGCAAGGTAAAAGTATGTTTGTTATGGTAGATCACTTAACAAAGTATGCTCATTTTTGTACTATTAGACATTCTTATACTACTGCTAATATCGCCCAACTCTTCGTGAAAAATATTATTAAACTACATGGGATGCCAAGGTCAATTGTGAGCGACCATGACAAAGTATTTACAAGTAAATTTTAGATTGAGTTGTTTTAACTGTATGGCACATAGCTTAAAATGAGCACAGCCTATCATCCACAGACAAATGGAAAGACAGAAGTGGTGAACAGATGCCTAGAGACTTACCTACGATGCTTCACCAGTGACCAGCCAAAAGAGTGGATAAAGTGGCTTTCCTAGGCCAAATGGTGGTACAACATGACCTATCATTCCTCTACCAAATGTACACCCTATCTAATAGATAGAGATAAGCTCCTACAACTACTAAATGATAACATAGCAGCCGCCCAAGCCCGTATGAAGCAACAAGCCAACACTCATCGAAGCAAGCAGAAATTTTTAGTAGGAGATTGGGTTTACCTTCGCTTACAACCATACAATAGTTGTCCATCAACACAAGAGCCTTGATGAAACTATCTCCTTGATTTTATAGACTATATCAGATCATGGAGCACATCGAAACTATGACATATAGACTATATATACCATAAGATGCCAAGAACCATCCTGTCTTCTATGTGCCCTGCTTAAAGCCCAAACTGGGAGAACATGAGTCAGCCTAGACCCAACTGTCGAGCACCATAAGTCATAGAGTTGTTAAAGCCCAACCACAAGCCATCCTCGACCAGAGAATTGTGATGTACCGACAATGCTCTTAAGATGAAGTACTGGTGCAATGGAGCAACTTACCTTTAGAAAATGCCATATGGGAGTTTTACGATGAGCTAAAGATCCGATTCCAAGAGTTCATAGACCCTTAGCCTTGAGGACAAGGCTGATTCAAAGAGGGCGGGGTTGATAGAACCCTAGCAGGGTTAGGTCCTATTTACCTTAGTAGAGTCAATAAAACTTTGTGAAATGTAATAAAACTCCCACATAGTCACTTCTATCCTATAAAAAAGTATGGCTGGGGTTTACTTGGGGTCTTAGGGCTTAGTAGCCACTGCCCCTTTTACTGGGCTAGTCGGCTAGGGTTTCCATCTGCTAGAGTTGGTTATGTAACCAACCAAGCCGTCGCCTACCCTATTAAGGCAGGTTGGCTATAGGAGGGGCAAAGGGGTAAATTCATTTAGAAAAGCACCCACAGGTCTAGGGTTTTGAGCCTTATATATGTTGTAACCTTCACCTCTTTTCAATCGAGCAAGAATCATCTTATTTCAGCCTTTGTGTCGAGTTCTATGAGGGAGGAACTCCTACAGTGTTCTAAGGGTTGATCCCCCTCAAAGATCGAATTCTATAGAGCTCCTCTTGGGGTTCTATCAATCAACCAATTTTATTATAACTCTAAAGTAACTTATACTATAGTTGTTATGTTTATTATTCTTTGGTTTTATAGAAAAATATTAGAACTCTTACAGATTCTAAGCTTAGGATGATCTCTATATAAGATCGGTCTTCTTGAAACTCTATAGGAGTTCATCCCTCCTTGGTTTTATGTACATAGGCTAAAAAATAATTGATCTATTGGTGATCAAAAAAGACTTATTACAAAACTATATATAGGCCTTCTAACCCTAACTCCTAATAGGATTCCTACTTCAACACTCCTACTCCTAACAACTCATACTCTAACTCTGAGAAGCAACTCCTAGCCGGCCCCAACTAGGGGTGGCAGATGATTGGGATTCATAATCCTCCTCTACTTTGGTCCTAATCCTCCTCTACTTTAATCTTTCATCCTAGTCGACCCCTTTAACTATAGTAGGGGGTAGCTAGTTAAGGTTTATATAAGTCCAATACCTAACTCAAGACTCCAACATAATCGATCCCTTCATCTATTTATAGGGCCGGCCATATAGTGTTTTACATGTGTGCTCTCTAATAACTTTAAAATTTAACAAAAAATCTAGGTGATTTCCTTTTCTTCACTAGCAACATAAGCTATTTTTGTGTGTTTGTGAGGCATAACTATGTTTAGTAGCAAGTGTTTGGTCAGATTTGTCTCTAAATAAATAAATCCTCTTTGTACTCTTAATGCAGTCTCAATGTAGGCTTTTGAATAAGTTACTAGTTCCAAATCGTGTAATATGACATATATGGGATGAAAATTGTCTCCTTTATATCTGAAGTTAAAATGAACATTGCTTGCAAAGGAAACAAACACATTAGATGTTTATTTTTTTAAGTGCCAGCATTTATTTTTTTCTTGTGTCCCTTTATGAAATATGTCTCAGAATTCTAACTGGCACTGCATCTTATTTGGCTAATGCTGTTTGTTTCCTTTAATTTGAACTGCATCATAACTAAAGACCAACTTATTAATTGTTCAGTTCCATCATTAATGGGTTAAATAAACTTGTCTAACATGGAAAACAAGAATGAGAACTGTTCAATCCTTGTGAAGAGGCTTAACTTGCACATTTTTGTTTATGAGACATGACAAAAAAATTGAACTGGCAGTTCATGCCTACTACTATAATAATTGTTTATGAGACATAACAAACAATAGCTGGAGAACGACAGTCCTTGTATGCCAAGGTTAGTCTCCTCCAACCACCATCCCTCCCTAGTTTTCCCCCTCTCCTTCGAGCCCCCTTTTTCAGACTGTTGCCATGGATTCAACTTGCGGAGGAATCGACCAAAATTAGATGACTCAAAGCAAGAACTTGACAGAGTCCGAAGTTTTCTGATCCACAATACTAGCTTATTTACTGGCAAATCTAGGACTACGTCGATATCAATAATACTAGACTAGTATCTTGTGACCCCAGGTTTTTCATGAGACTTTCGGATATCTTTTTAAATTGCTTATCATCCTGTTCATGAATGGTTTTGAAGGGTGCAGTTTCAAATTATAATTATTTTGGGTCCCATCTAAGAAATGTTGCATTTGATGAATGTGTGTGCTATAAATATCTTAGCTTGGTGATTTTTTGGATACCAACTAATTGAAGCAGTGGTTAGTTAAATGCTGACAACTTAAGTCAACACAACTATTTCTTCACTCTAATCGATAGTTAATAATCTTGTCAATAGTAGGTTAAATTAATGAAGACAAGATTAATTGAGTTTGTCAATTTTTTTTCTTTTATGAAAGGTACTGGGAAGGAAATCCAACCTGATGCTGCATGTGTTGAAACTCGGGACTGTAAACCATCTTTTTCATATAATCCTTAAGGTGTAGACCCATCTTCTGCTTTAGTTTAGTTTACTTTATGTCTTTGGTTGTGTTGAAATATTTGGTAAGTCATTGAGTTTTTCAACTTTGTTTCTCTAAACCAATTTTATTCTATTGACTATGTTGTATGACTTATTTAGCTAGCATAAAATTTTTTTCTAATTTATATAAAGAAATCTACATAAACGATGTGTAAATACGATTGATATAATACATGTTTAATTAGTAGGTTTATAAATTGTTTCATAGCCAATGTATGTTTGAAAATGAGTTTCTGTGTCTAAAGAGGAAGGCTTGCCACAACGGAGCGCAAGCTTGATTCACATAACAACAATTGCTCCCCACGATACCAAAGGGGGGTAAAAAACAAGGAAGCTAGAACAATACTTAATAGAGTCAAGCAAAAGGTATTATCTTTGCCAGCTGCCATGCCCAAAAAAATCTCATAAGAAGAAAAAATAACGAGGCCAAGAAGAACCTGAAAGAATAAACATCTTATGAAGTTGACGAGCTCAGCATCGTGGCGTGATTGAAATGATGAAACAACAATACGACATACGAGGCCATAATAGCTCCACTTGCACATTGTCAATGGCAATCCCAACACACGGACGACATCCGGCGAAGGTAAATGCCTCGATAAATAGCATATAGATCAAAAGCGAAGCAAAGAAAAGAGAAACCATACCTCGGTAAATCGCTGAGAGAATGGCGCGAAAGGCAGGGGATAGACGAGACGACGGCTGCGAGAGGGGGGCGGGTTTAAGTAGAAGAAGGGGTAGGTGTCGGCTACGGTTCAAGCTCGTAGCCCCTTCCAAAACTTACCATACATGGTAAAGTCTCACGTGCATATGCATATGCGGCAGCTTGACCTGTATGATGAATTGGTCTTTAGTTTATACGCCGAATGTTGGTAGCAACAGTAGTCAAAAAGCTACGGCTCGCTTGTCCTGCTTGCCCTGGCTACTGATATCATATTAAAAGCTAGGGCTCGCTCGAGTCAGACTCGGACAAGTCGACCGATTGTAGCAAGTCGACTCGCAAGCCAACCCGAGTCCTATGGTCCGTGATCTCTTATCTTGATAATCTCAAAAAAAATTGAACTTACTGGCAGTTCATCCCTGCTACTATAATAATTTGGCTTTCTTCTTTGTGACTTGGTACCATGGACCTAGTGTTTTTGCTGCCAACACTACTGGGTTTGCGTAGGAAGGCCACTTGTTTTTGTACTATAGTTACCATACATTACTGCTGAGTTTTATTTATTTTGATTATATTTTTTCTCTTTTTTCTGCTCGAATTTTTTTCTAAAATAAAAATTGGTTGATGTAGTTGACTATCTTTTTTAGGTATTTCCTTAACAGAAGGATTCAATTGGGGCATGCCTTTATCGGACATAATAAGAGATTGCCTCCTAATCTGTTTCTTTCAAGCTTGTTGATTCTCTACCTATTGCATAACTCATGAGGTTTTTAATGCCATATCAGCATCCAAAACTCATTAGATATAATATTGAAGTAGAATTTTGATGAAACATATTCCTTATTTGTAAGCATTGATTACAAAAGTTGCTCGGGTGCTTACCTAAGTGTTTGGGCAAGGTAAAGCCCAAGTGCCTTGCACAATCTCTAGGTGGCACGCTTCAAAGAAGCATCGCTTGGGCGCTCGCCCGAGTTTAGCTGTCGGGCGGTTTGGGTGAGCTCCTATGTCAAACCAAGCGATCGAACCATGCTAAAAGCTAGGTTTAGTCGCATTCACGTTAGTTGGTTTGATCGAACCAACTAACTCACTGATAATTGCTTCCTCAACCCTAATCTCACTCGCGAATCGTGATTACGTTGCTGACTTTATTGTCGCAACCTCTATCATTGCTCGCCATTATAGCTGTCGCTACTATCGCTACGCTGCTCTCCATCGTCGTTACTGCTCTCTATCGCTGTCGCTATTGTCATTGCTCGCCGTTGCCGTCGCCGCTATCTCTGCTCACCGCTATTGCTTTCGCTGCTCTTAGTAAGCAACTTTCTCGATTAAGTCATCACTGTCACTTTCATTATTAACAATGGTTGTTAACAATATACTGTTAATAGTATACTGATAATAATATTTTTTATTTATTAGATTAATAATATATTATTTAAATTTTAAATTTTAATAATAATAATATTTATTTATTTAATATCATATTTCTATTTTTTAATTAAATATTATTTTTATTTAAATAATTATATTTATTAAAAAAAATTTTATATATTTTAGCGTATCGTTTCGCTCGAGCGAGTGTCTGGGGCCTAGTGCCTTGAGCATTTTGGGACCCTGGTATCTTTTGATGCCTAATCATTTTTAAATCACTGTTTGTAAGTTCATCTTAAATAGCATTTGATCTTTGTAATTTGATAGTCCATATGCATAGATAGATTATCAGGTAGTTTTTAATTCACCAAATAGGTTCTGTAAAGTTGGTTTGACTCTTTATTTGCATATGGAATTCACTTTTTAGTGTTCGTGGTGATCCTGTTTCTCTGAGGCTATTAGTTTTATCTAAAACAATCCATTGTGACAACATTTTCTTTTTATTTCTTAATCATTTTTTTGCATGAGCCTATTGTGTTAATAAACTTTGATGAAGAAACATCCTATTTAAGGTGTGACTATATGTATGGTTTACTGCTTGCAAGCCCTTGAACTTTGCATATGGGTTTATGTCAAATATGTTTAATGTATAATTTATTTTTCGTGCAGGGCGGAACATTGCTATCCTCCAAAGCGGTATGAAATGAGTAGTACGACCGTCCGAGCATGGACTGGTACATAGATCGCCTCTGTTTCAGGTGGTCTGTTCCAACTCATAAAAAAAAAAACCTAAAATAGTGATCAACAAGCCATCTTCTCATCACTGCTTACAATGTCGTTGTCATAGTTCGCGAGGCCTTTACTTGTTGTTGACCTCTTCGACGATGTCGCTGTCGCAGTCTGTGAGCCATCTTCTTGTGACACCATTCACAAGCCGTCTTCTCATCATTGTCCTTTTCTTACAACATTGCTGTCGCTGTTCGCGAGCCCTGCTGTTCGCGAGCCCTCTTCTCATGATGCCCTATCATTGTTCGCAAGTCCTCTTCTCGTGATGCTATTGCCTCTCTCACCCTTTCTTTTTTTCCTCCACCGCCGCCTTCTCTTCTTCCTTTCTCTTTCTCCACTGTCTCCTCTTCTTCCTTTTTGCTCCTTTCTTCTCCATCATGCCTTATCCTTTGGTTTCAAAACATTGTTATGTATCATGTCGGTACATTGTTATAGATCAGTACATATCAGTCTTGCTAGTAATCGATATGGATCCAGTACATGATACGACAGTTCTTGGTAGTTATCATACTAAATTACCTTTAATCTGTGAAGCTCATTATATCGCTGCAGCTAATATTATTCCTGAAGATATGTTCTATAACATATGAATAAGTTTTTGCGTACTTGGCTATATAGCAGTGCTTTTAGTCCAGTATGGAATTTTTTTGTTTTCTTCTTTCCTTATCTCACTCTTTTGTTTTTCTATAATGATATTTTAGGCTAATGTGAAGCATATATCGATCAGTACATATCAGTCCTGCCATATGGATCCACTACATGATACGACAGTTCTTGATAGTTATCATACTAAATTACCTTTACTTTGTGAAGCTCATTATATCCCTGCAGCTAATATTATTTCTGAAGATATGTTCTATAACATATGAACAAGTTTTTGCGTACTTGACTATATGGCAATGCTTTTCTTATTTCTCTTTTTTTTGTTTTCTGCTTTTCTTATCTCACTCTTTTGTTCTTCTATAATAATTTTTTAGGCTAATATGGAGCACATAATCGTTCTACTGAAGAGTTTGGAGCTGTTGACGAAGAAGATGAAGTGGAAGATGAGAATTCAAAATCTCAAAGCCTACAAAATCTGCAGACTTTCAAGCTTTGTTTAGTGGAAACAATAATGATCACTTTATGCTAGGCATAAAATTAACGAAGTACAAATTTTTCTGATCCTCCTATTAATTATAAAATTCCCTGTGGATTTCTTTTCTTATTCAACCTTTTGATGCATGTGAATACATAACATCATGGTCATTTTCTCTATGAAGCTTCTGATTTCCATTTGTTCTAAACTTAATTGTTTCGAGAAGCTGTGTTGCTTTTAACTTATGAGACCCATTTTATTTGACATAGTGGCAAAATTTTTGATAGAACATCTATAGGATTTTATTTTTGAGGGGGATCAACCTTTGAAATATTATAGGGGTTTCTCCCTCCTAAGATCGGCCAACAAGACTGAAAATAAAAGATGTCTTACTTGATTGAAAAGAGGAGGAGGCTATAAGCTTTTATAGGGCTCAAAACCCTGACCCTAAGGGGATGTTGCTTAAGTAAAATTATCCTCTTGCCCCTCGTATAACCGCCCTGCCTTAGTAGAGATGGACGACGACTAAGATGGCTCTATGGCCGCCTATATTGGCTAGAAACCATAGCCGACCAGCCCAGTAAAGAAGGCAACTATTAAGCACTAAGGTCCCAAAATAAATTATAACCATACTTCTTTATAAGATAAAGGTAACTAGGTGGGGTTTTATTATAAATCTCACAGAGATTTTATTGACTACTTCTAGGGTGATTAGGACCCTACCCTGCTCCTATCAAGCCCATTTTGAATCAATCTTATTCTCAAGACTGAAAACTCATGAACTCTGGGAACCGGGTCTTCAGCTCCTCATAAGACTTTCATCTGGCATCTTCAGGTGCTAAGTTGTTCCAATGCACTAATACTTTAGTTGAAGGGCATCGACAATGTATCACAACTCTCTGATCCAGAATGGCTTGTGGTTGGGCTTGAATTTCTCCACCTATATGGTGCTCGACAATTGAGTCTGGGTCGACTCATGTTCTCCCAATTTGGGCTTCAAGCATGATACATGGAAGACGAGATAGATCTTGGCGCCTTCTAGTAGCTTTAATCTATATGTCACAGCTCCAATACACACCGTGATCTAATATGGTCCATAAAATTGAGGAGATAGTTTCATTGAGGCTTGTGTTAATAAATAGTTGTTTGTATTATTGTAGGCAAAGGTAAACTCAACCTCCTACCGAAAATTCTCGCTCATTTCGATGAGTGTCGGCTTGTTGCTTCATGTAGGCTTGAGCGACAAAGTAGCTGTAGGAGCTTGTCCCTATCAATTAAACTTTGGTCGACCTGGTCTACTTTGGTCATACCAATTACATACTTGGGTATTACAAGGGGTGGTTGGCCATACAATGCCTCATAGGGGATACATTTGGTGGATGAATGATAAGTTATATTGTACCACCATTCGGCCCATGGAAGCCACTTTGTACACTCTCTTGGTCGATTACCGATGAAGCACTACAGATAAGTCTCTAGGCATCTGTTCACTACCTCTATTTAGTCGTCTGTCTATGGATGATAGGCTATGCTCATCTTGAGTTGTGTGCCTTGTAGTTGAAACAGTTAGGTCCAAAATTTACTTATAAATACCCTATCATGATTACTCACAATCGATCTTGGCATCCCATACAATTTAACAATATTTTCGATAAAGAGCTGAGTAATACTGGCAGCGGTATAAGGGTGTCTCACAGCACAAAAATGGGCATATTTCGTTAAGTGATCTACCACCACAAAGATTGTAATTTTACCTTAAGATGGTGGCAACCCTTTAATGAAGTCCATGGAGATGTTAGTCTATGCTGAGTCCGATATAGGTAATGATTGCAGCTTTCCCAGACTTACCACTATTTCACCCTTTTGCTGTTGGCATACATCACATTTTAATCACAAATAGATTTTTGTTTGCCTCTTCAATAGAAGTTTTGTTTCACCCTTTTGTATGTTCTCAGAAATCCAGAGTGCCCTATTGAAGGTGAAGAGTGTATTTCATGCATAATAGTTTTTATGCAAGGAGAAGTGGGAACAAGCATAATTCGACCCTTGTAGCGTAGGTCCCTCGAATCCCAAGTATAGTGGGCAATAACACCCAGATCCTTCTCTAATTTCTCTATGATGTCTCGGGTCTTTGGGTGTTTCTTCCATCCCTCCCTAATGTCTTCGAGGAAGTTGGTGGAGGGAAGGGAGTTTTTTGCTGAAATTTTGGCTTGCTCCAGTAGCCATGATAGTGCATCTACAATAATATTTTCTTTTCCTTTTCGATAAATAATTTTATAATCAAAACTAAGGTATTTAGTTACCTATATTTGCTTCTTTGGGGATGATATTTTCTACTCCAAAAATATTTGAGGCTCTGGTGATTAGTTTTGATTTGGAAGCATTGACCGATCAGGTAGGGTCTCCACTTCATGATGGCATGCACATTCACAAGCATCTCTTTGTTATACATGGATATTTTATAATGGGAAGAAAACAAGGCCTTACTAGTATAGGCAAGGGGTTGGCCATCTTGCATTTGGACAACTCCAATTCCAACTCTGAAGGTGTCGGCCTTAATCACAAAGGGTCGACTGAAATCGAGCAGCGCTAGGATCAGTGTCACCGTCATGGCTGCCTTGAGTTTGTCGACGGTTGTGGAAGCTTAATCTAACCACTGGAAGGAGTCTTTTTTTAGTAGGAAAGTGAGTGGGGCACTAATCTTTCCATAGTCGTTCATAAACTTCTGATAGTATCTCGAAAGTCAGAGGAAACCATGTAGCGATTTCACATTTGTGGATCTCAACCATCTTTACATCGCTTTAATTTTTGTCGAGTCTATTGTCACTCCATTTTCTGATATAATGTGCCCAAGGTACTCCACTTTTTATTATAAAAAGTAATACTTTGATTGTTTAACAGAAAGCGTATTCTCCCGAAGAACAGTTAGAACAATTCGTAAGTGTTGAAAATATATATCAAGTGTAGGGCTATTAATGAAAATATCATTAAAGAATGCCAACATAAATCTATATGAAGACCTCTAAAAAATATCATTCATTAAGTTTTGAAAGGTAGAATGAGCATTCGTAAGTCTGAAGGGCATTACCAAAAATTCGTGGTGGTCGTTATATATACGAAATGTTATTTTCGAAACGTCTTCAGAGCATACCCGAATCTGATGGTACCCGGAACGGAGATCCAATTTAGTAAAGACTCAAGCTCCCTTTAGTTCATCTAAGAACTCATCTACTATTGGTATGGGATATTTATTTTTGATGGTGATAGCATTCAAAGTCCAGTAGTCAACGCACATCCGCCATGTACCATCCTTCTTGCATACTAGTAACACCAGCGAGGATTAGGAGCTGTAGCTTGGCCGAATTACTCCGGTGTCGAGCATCTCCTTAACGATGTTCTCAATCTTATCCTTTTGCAAATGAGGATAATGGTATGACCTTGAGTTTGTTAGAGATTTGCCCAAAAGTATAGGGATTCAATGATCATGCTGTCGGGTAGGGGGAAGTCTATGCAGCTGAGCGAAAATATTGGCAAATTCATCCAACAATTGGGCAAGATTAGGATCTATAATTTGTGTGTTCTTCTCCTCTGATGGCTACTGGATATGCATTAAAAAACTATTATATGTCTTGCTTAAAACTTTCTCCATCCGCTGCATCGAAACGGTGGAGATATGGCTCACGCGCTTGCCTCGTAAGGTGACCTATCCACCTTTACAATAAAACTTCATAATCAACTTAGAGAAATTTTGAGAGATGTCACCTAATGTTGTTAGCCATTCGATTTGAATTATGACTTTATAATCATCAATGGGCAGGAGGAAGAAGTCGGCTACAATCTCTTGGTCTTGTATAAGCAATTTCACCCACGGGCACCGTTGGTCGCACTTAAGGATTTGGCCGTCGGTGACCTTTACGTCGAATTTGTTGCAACATTCGATTTGAAGCACCATACAAGCAGCAACCTTACTGTTGGGAAAGTTATTTGTGCTGCCCATATCTATGAGAATGGAGATGGGTTGTTGCTTGAGAAGTCCTCCCACTTTCATCGTCTATGGGTTAGAGTAGTCGGCTAGCGTATGCACCATAAAATCAGCCGATTAAGGCTCTTCCTCTATGGCTTCATCCTCAAGTTTAAGGCTTTCTTTATATGGTTTAATACCCTCATCCTCTACTGGTTCTATCACAAGAAGTCACCCCTTTCTATAATGATGTTTGCTGCTCCATGGTCCATCGAAGTGCCAACACAACCCTTTAGTATATCACTCCCGAAGCCCGTCTCTTATCAATTTTTTGGGTGCAGGGGCTCGGATGGCAGTAGAGGGGGGTGGAGGCTTTAGCATTATTGGTCGGGGAGTGACCCTAGTCCTTCGGGCTTTGTGGTTCAATCGTTCTTCTTGTAACTGCGCGAAGGAAATAACTATCATAAGGGTGTAAGGTTGTCGCACCTTCACTTCTCCTTGTATCTCCAGCTTTAAACCCTCAATGAAAGTTTCTAAAAATTATTTTTCAGTCCAGTCATAGGTTTGATTAGATAATCGCTCATACTTTATTTGGTACTCTTGTATAGTGGTGGTTTATTGAATCTTCGTCAATTATCCATCGATGTTCTCAAATTCAATTAGTCCGAAGCGGTTTAATAATCCCTCCTTGAATTATCACCATGAAGGGCCTCCATGGGTATGCTCGAACCAATTAAACCATTGAATCATATCCCCTTCAAGATAGATGGTCGCAATGTCCACCATGGAAGCGTCGATGATGCGGTGGAACCAGAAGTAGCGCTCCGCGCGTGAGATCCAACCGATCGGGTCTCCTTCTTCCCATCTAGAGAAGTCTATCCTCATGTGTAGATTATATGGATAAGTTATAGTGCCTCCTCAGTCCTGGAATTCCTCTCTCTAATCTGAAGTTTCCCCTTGCTGTGATTTCCTTGAGCTCAGTGGTCGACCCATGCTGAGTTTGGCGAAGATAGTTTGAATTTTCTCCTTCATGTGGGTCTCAAAGGCTTCAAATTTGATATTAAGGATCTCCTATGATACCATGGTATAGGCCTCCAGATCTATGATGTTGAGGTCTTTCTTCTGTTTTTGGGTTTAAGGGTATGGGAGGTTTCGGAGGAAGTGTGGCCGAAAGGGTGGAAGGATTCAGTGAGGTAGTAGGTTACAATTAGGGCTGATTTGTATTGGTTTGTGGGAGTAGTTTAGAGCAGTTTAGTAGGGTTGTTGGGTTGTTACATTAGGCATTGAAAATGAGAAGGAGAGAGTCCAAAAACCAGGAAAAGACAGCAATGAAATATGATGGAATTCAATGAAAAAGGATGCTACGTACGTGCTATCCTGCTGAACATAATTTACGTCACAAAAACAACGAATTCTCGATGTAAATTCCAGAGAAAATCTAAGAAAAATATGTAGAATTTTGATGGTAAAACCAGGTTCAGATATGAGTAATAGTAGCAATTTAGATCGATGAAATTTTGATAGCGTAATGGTAGGAAAATTGATGCAAGGATAGAAGGCAGATTCTCCATCGTAAAAATTCAGTAATATGTAATGATGATTTGCAGCACAATAAGATCGGTTTCAAAGAGAAATTTTTTCAGAGATTAATCTTAGATAAAAGCTAAGTTGATTTTATGAGATGGTGTAAAAATTTCGTTCACAACAGATATGCAATAAACTAATTTCAAGAAGCCTATATGCAGTTGAAAATTTTTTGCAGCATTTCCCCTTCGCAACGATGATCACATTTGCGATAGTAGAAATTTGTGGCGAGGACAAGATGGAAACCCTTCTTTAGTATATAAAGATTAGGACTTGCAGTAGTAACAAGGTGTGGGTGGTAGAATTTTACCAGATCTTTAATTCAAAAGTAAGGGGGCAGCGGTAGACTAATTGAGGTGGAAGATGGAGCGATGACTTGAGGCAATTATGAGAATTATTTGGATGAGTGGAGGCGACAGAGATGGCAGTAGGTGTAGTAGGAATGTGGCTCTGATACCAGATGATAGAACCCTAGAAGGGGCTCTATAGGATTTGATCTTTGAGGGAGATTAACCCTTGGAACACTATAGGAGTTCCTCCCTCCTAGAGTTGGCCAACTAGGCTGAAAATAAAAGATATCTTGCTTGATTGTAAAGAGGAGGTTGCAAGCTTATATAGGGCTCAAAACCTTAACCTTGGGGGGTGCTGCCTAAGTAAAATTATCCCCTTACCCCTTCTATAGCCGCCCTACCTTAATAGGGGTGGGCGGTGGCTAAGATGGCTCCATGGCCACCTCTACCTGCTAGAGACCTTGGTCGACCAACCCAGTAAAAAGGGTGGTGGCCAGAAAACCCTAAGGTCCAAAAATAAATCCTAGCCACACTTCTTTATAGGATAGAGGTGACTAGGTGGAGTTTTATTATAAATTTCACAGAATTTTTATTGACTATTTCTAGGATGATTAGGATCTAATCCTATCAATTTTCTTTATAAACCTTAAAGAAAAAGATAATGTTTGATATTAGAGAGATGATCTTTTATTTTTTGATCACATCGATGTAGTGATTAGTGTTATTTGTTATGCATATACCCTGTATGATATTCTGGGATAATTATATAAAAATATTGGGGAAAGAAGGAACAAAGTATTTTATTTAAAGCATTATGTAAGAAAGGCTCCAACTGGTTATGTAGTTGCCAACATATATTTAGTGTTGCATTTCAATTTTGATCTGGGATAATTATGAAAGTTAGTTTGGATCATCTCCTTGAACATGGATGGGGTTATGGAATAAGCATCTTGACTGGCTCTTGTAGTTTTGTTCCTCCAAACATGGTTCCCTTTTGCAACTTATTCTAGGAATATAATAAGTGAAGATGCCTAATCTTTTATCAACCAATTGTCTTATAACTCGAGTAACTTATACTATAGTTGCTATGTTTCTTATTCCTTAGTTTTGTAGAAAAAATCTAGGTGATTTCCTTTTCTTCACTAGCAACATAAGCTATTTTTTCTTACAAGATTAAAAACATAAGTTATTTCAATATTTGAACCAAACAAGTCCTAAAAGATAACTTAGTTGTTGATATTGCAAGTTCGATTGGATGATCAACATACCTTTATTTTCATTTTAGGTTCGAGTTTGATGAGAGCTTGGCCTCTAATAAAATTTCTGCCCATATTCATTTGACTATTTGTGTTTCTTAAAGTCATGTCTGCATTAGGTATATGATAATTATTTGTTTTTCTTGTAGGCGAAGCATAAAATTGTACAGTGACTTCTATTCTTCAGATATCATTGTTGCATCTCCTCTGGGACTTATCACTGTCAGTTCTTTATCATTATATTTTTCTTCTTTAAAATCCCCATTTATCATGTGCACGTAACTTCAACAGTTGATTTCTTGATTCTTTTTCTCTCCTTAGAAAATTAGGGAGTCTGAGGTTGATAAAGAAAAGGATGTTGATTATTTGTCATCAATAGAGGTGTGCATATATCTTTTACTTTCATGATATTAATGATATTTTCATGCTGACTTTTCTTCATTTTGATGTGTATGTTTATGCTGTGATAACCTTTATCGCTAATTGTGCATGAACAGGTGTTGATCATTGATCATGCCGATCTGATATCAATGCAGGTCTAATCATTACACTAATACCTGAGCTATTTTGCTTCTTGTGGTCTTCAAAACATTAACATGCTAAGAATGACATGCAGAACTGGTCTCATGTGAATACTGTCGTGGAACAATTGAACCGTTTACCATCCAAGCAACATGGCAGTGGTAGGATTTATTTATAAGTCTAAAATATTCCAAGATCATTGAAATTTTTTTCTTTCCTGTTATAAGAGAGGCTTTAGGCTTGTTTGCAAGCTCCACAGGGTCAGCAGTTGGTAATACTTGAAATAGACTCACGTAGATATCTGTTTGTTCTGTCTAAATATTTTTCTTATCCACACAAAGAGAAGGAATCTGTTTATTCTAACCACCATGATTCACTTCTGTGCAATTTTAGGTCATTGTTCAAGTTGTGTGAGCCTATGATTGTAGTACAGTTATATTAATTCAGTTGATTACGTGCTTACAATTGTAATGAAGTTCGCTTTGCTTGTCGGCCTCTCTTATATTTCATCATTTCATTATCGTCTAGGTATACGGATGGGCATGCACGCTTTTATCGATAAACAATACTCTTGATTTCTTTTGTTAATCCAGGTATTAGAACTCATGAGTTTTAGTACGGCTTAAGAAACCAGCTATGCATTGTTTGCTATTAGGTTACAAGGTTCTACATTTTGTTTTGGAATTATGATAAGCTGCCTAAGCTTGGTCCATACTCGGATTTGTCGTATGACTTAATAATTTCTTCTTAAGTTGTATCTTGTGTAGAGTAAATGATAGCTTTTTTTTCCCTTTCATTTCAACATTTATGCTTACAACTGTCATGTTAGTAACTTTAATGATTTGTTCTGAGAAATGGAACCTTCATACTTCTTATGTATCTGTATAGTATGGAGCAAAGGATTATGTATGCTAACAATTTCTAGTTCTTTTTTATTTTCAAGAAGAGAACCTTTGCACTAGTAATAGATGGGAAAGGAGGAATAAAAAGCTGATATTCTTTAGAAAATAGTTTTGTATATTTTCAGGAATTTATAATGTGACTTCTGTTGGGTATGTTTTTGTTTTGTGTATTTGCTATTAAATGAAGCTAAATTTTAGAAGGGTTTATCAGTTAAATAATAATTTTTTGATTTATTTAGCTTTGTAAATTCATTATGTTACTGTACCGTGATAGAAGATATGATTTAGATATGATTTTCTCAACTGAACGAGGAAATCATAATGATGAATCAATGAACTTAATGGGCATTTGATTACTTCTTCCTAATTCAATTTGGTCTCAAAGCCCCCTCTCTCTCTAAGAGAGATTATCCTTCTTTTATTCACTATCCAATGATAGTTTATATCTTTTTTTATTATCAAACAACAGTCTCTCGCGGATGTATCTCCACGACTTTCTTTCTTTATATGCTGTCAAACGACAGTTTCTATCACTATTTGTCCGCGACGATCCTTCTTTTCCATCGGCTTTCTTTTCCCCTGCCAGACTCACCATCATCGGCTTCCTTGCTCCCACTATTTTCATATCAGCTCCAACGAGCAGTGGCACTTCCATACCCCATATGCAGCAGATGACGACTTCTACATCTGCTCGCCGGCGCCATCCCTCCTGTAGTTTCTGTTGCTCTGTTCTCTCTACCGAGAGCACCTATAAGGGCCACTGCTCATCGTCTCTCGGTGCTCTGCAGAGAGGGTGCAATAAGTTCTTTCTTGCTATCAAGCGATAACAAATCTATGAATGCAATGCTTCTCTTACTGCCCTTCAGATCTATCGGTGCACAACAGTGCCACCTCTACTTTCTGTTGCCGCAGCGCACCATGTCTTGCTGCTGCTGCCATCCCATCTCCCTTACAGTCCATGCAAGCCACCGGCACCATTGATGCTGCCCCTTTTTTTTTCCCTTTGTTGATTTGTTTCCTTTGTCGATCTCTCCTTCCCTCTTTCATGGCAGCGTCAAACCCACAGCCATGTCTCTTCCTTTCACTCCACCGGCACACAACAGCGTCGAACCTTCTTCCTCCAACACCCATCGCTGACGCCCCTACTGCTCCCCTGTCACTGTCTGCTTGCCACTTCGTCCGCCCTTGCCATCCTTAACTGAGGAAGACGAGCTCTCCCTTGCCAAACAATAGCAAATCCCCCTTCTTCCTCGTCGGAACTAATCTCCTGCAACCCACGCCCTCTGCCACTGCCGCATCTTTCGCTACCACCGCTGCTGCCACATAGCCGTGTTGTTGTCCCTTGCTACAACCCTCGGCCCTGCTTCCTCCCTCTTCCATAGCTGTCGAAGCCAAGCCCCTTGCTGCCTGGTTGCACCTTCCTCCTCTACTGCGGCCAGACCAAGGTTTCCTCCGGTGCCGACTCCCACTGCCCTCAACCTGCATCTCTGGCGTTGACTCCTATGCTATCTCCTCCCAATCACAGCCATTGAAATAGAGCATCCACTGCTCTATTTCTTCTGTTGCTATGAATGCCCCTGATCGATTCCAAGATCTAGGATCTCGTCGTTCCTCCCTCCATTGGTGTTCTTGCCCATCGCTTCCTCCCTTAGTGAAACTCCACGGAGTTCCTCATGTCGGGTGAAGGTTCTTATCACTCACCGCAGACCTTCACTACCCACAACCAGCACCTCCTCTTAAACTGCGACCCTTGGTGCTCCCTCCCAACTGAGTGGTTAACCCTTCTCCTAATTCCCAACCATGACAACATCATCCTCCAGGCCACTCTCTGCCGTCGGTGCCGATTTCTCTCCAGATCAGTGGACGTTTCCCTGTAGTGTTAGAATTTTAAGGGTCACACATGTATAATTAAATATGTTAAGCCATTCTTTTTTATTAGCCAAAATTAAAGTGATCCAATTAAAGTAAAGTTATTTGGCTAAGGGACATAATTATTATTATGAAAATTAATTGTGTGGATACCATCAGTCATATTTCTAACTTAATGACGAGATAATTTAAAAATATGAAACTCTTGAGGCATAATTGTAGATTCATTAATTATGAATAGAATCATAATTGTAGATTCATTAGTTATGACTATAAATAAGGCTATGGTCCCTAGTTGTAGTATCGAATGAAGTTTCTCTTCACCCGTCAAGGAGAAATCTAAAGTTCTTAAAGATACTCTGCAATTGGAAGACCAAATCACCAATCAATTCAGAAAATACTCTAATGGACTCATCAGGTACGCTTCCATATTAATATGTTTCTTAATTGTTGTAGGATTTCATGCATATTATAATGGATTTAATAAGTTTTATGGAAACATTCTTAAAACCATTGTTTTGGATCTATAAAGATTGTTTTGAACCAAAAATTCGGTTTTGATTCTATAAAACAATTGATTGATCCATATATGATATGTTAAAAGAACCCAACAAGTGGTATCAGAGCCATCCGATAATAATTGATGAACATCCATATATGATTCATAAGTGATTTGGTTCTATCATCATTGGGAAAGATGATAGTTTTATGTAATCATGCTATTTTGAAGTGATTTGGTTCTATTATCATTGGAAAAGATTATGGCTTTATGTAATCATGCAACAGCATGCTTCACATTCAATTCAGTGTCATTTACTGATGTAATATCAGTTTAATTTTGGATTGTCTTTTTCGCTTCGTGTCTTTTCCTTTTCAAAATATGTAAATTCATTTTTGCACTTCAAGGCATAAATTTCTCAAATTCTTTTTTTAGATTTTATCTAATTAATATAAATTTAATTAATTAGATATTATTGCAATATTATGTTGGTTTAAACATAATATTGGTTCTATAAAGTTGTTTGTTGACATAAATTGAATGATTTACATGCTTTAAATATTTTAGTCAACAAATTAAGATTAAGCCAATTTGACTAATATGGTTCAAATTCAATTAGTGATTGTTTAATATTAGATTAAGTAATTTAATATATGAAGTCACCAAAGTGACCTCTCATATATAACATTTCTCATGAAAATATTAAATGTAGTGTGTATTTACATCCATGTGGTAATTATCCAAGGTTAATGGTAGGATTATATACATACTGTAATGGTAAACACGTGATAATTATAAAGTTATATATGTAAATGATAAATCAATCCAAAGATGGGTTTCTCATTTGACATGCCTTATTATCGATGTTTGATCATTACAACAAGACTACCAAAGACAAGATATTAATGTTGCACTTGCTATCTTGAGAGTTAAATCATTATTTGAATTTACTTAAGTTTTTGACAATAAATATGAGCATAATTTATGGTTGTCTGTTGTTCTCTTATTTAGGTTCTCTTGTAAAAATATCTGTTAACCTCAATTCAGTTTCAGTTCTAAACGAAATCAACTTTAGGGGCAAGAAAAGAAAATACAAATCTGGAAAGAATGAGGCTGATAAGGGTCTAGTACAGAAGAAACAAAATAAGGATGATACTTGTTTCTTCTGCAAGAAATCTGGGCATTTAAAGAAGGACTGTGCTAAATATCATGCTTGGCATGCTAAAAGGGGAACATTACTTACTTTGGTTTGTTCAGAAGTCAATTTAACTTCAGTACCTAGAAACACTTGGTGGTTAGACTCCGGTATAATAACTAATATCAGTGTATCAATGCAAGGTTGCTTAAGCTATCGAAGGCCCAATAATGCTGAGAGAAGCATTTATGTGGGGGATGGAAAATTGGTAGATGTGGAAGCTATAGGCATATTTAGATTGTTATTGTGTACTGGATAATATTTGGATTTAAAAGACACTTTTATTGTACCGTCATTTAGACGAAACTTAATTTCTGTTTCTTATTTGCACAAATCTGGTTATTCTTATTCATTTGGAAATAATAAGTCTATTTTGTCTTTAAATTCAAATATGATTTGAACTGGTTCACTTATAACTTATGACAACCTATATTTACTTGATACTATAGCATCCTATCATAAAATCTTGAATGCGGAATTAAGAGGTACTAAATGTAAAATTAAAAATTTTGGTATATTATGACATAAACGTTTGGGTCATATCTCTAGAAATAGAGTTGAAAGACTTGTGTCAGATAGGATTCTTGATCCCATTGACTTATCAGGTCTAGATGTTTATGTTGAATGCATTAAAGGTAAACAAACCAAACCTAAGAGATCAGGTGCATATAGAGCTACAAACGTCTTAGAATTGATACATACAGATATTTGTGGACCATTTCCTGCACCTTCATGGAATGGTCAACAATACTTCATATCAATCATAGACGATTACTCTAGATATGGATACTTGTATCTAATACATGAAAAATCTCAATCTTTAGATGTGTTCAAAGTATTTAAAGCTGAAGTTGAAAATCAACTCAACAAAAGGATAAAAAGCGTCATATCTGACCGTGGAGGGCAATATTACGGTAGAAATAACGGTTCAGGTGAACAATGTCTAGGACGATTTGCTTTATACCTAGAGGAGTATGGAATTGTCCCTCAGTATACAATGTCTGGGTCACCTAGCATGAATGGTGTAGCTGAAAGATGAAACCGCATACTTAAGAACATGGTAAGAAGTATGATTTCTCAATCTACTTTTCCAGAGTTACTTTGGGGAGAAGCAATAAAAACTGTAGCTTACATTCTTAATAGAGTACCAACTAAAGCAACTGCAAAAACTCCTTATGAACTTTGGACTAGGAGAAAGCCTAGTTTAAGACACTTTCGTGTATGAGGTTGTCCAACTGAGGCAAGGCCTTACAGGCCTAATGAAAATAAATTGGAACCCCAAACAATGAGCAGTTACTTTATTGGTTATTCTGAGCGATCTAAGGGGTATAAATTTTATGATCCCAAATCAAAAAATATTTTTGAGACGGTTATTGCTACATTCTTTGAGGATATTGAGTTTGGGGGGAGAAATAAGATTAAAGACTTTATCTTTGAGGAAGAATTGGTTCAGTCTGATCTGATTCATATAGTTGCCACTAATATGGCAAAATCTGTACCTCAAAAGGATATAGTCATTTCAACTCCCATACAGTATGAAGAAATTATTCATGAGGAACAAACTCAACATCCTCAAGAATCTGTGCCGTAAGAGCCAGCACCTTTGTGACGATCCATTAGGGAAAGGAGGGGTGCCATTTCGGATGATTATATGGTATTTCTCCAGGAACATGAAAAAAGTAGTGGTATAATGGAAGATGATCCAATCAACTTCTGTTAAGCCATGGAGGATTCTAATTCGGATAAGTGGATTGAAGTAATGAATCAAGAGTATAAGTCTATGCAAGACAATAAAGTTTGGAAACTTGTCCCATTACCAGAAGGTGTGAAACCCATTAGTTGTAAATGGATTTTTAAAACCAAAAGGGATTCTAAAGGTAATTTGGAGAGGTATAAAGCACGTCTTGTGGCAAAGGGCTATACTCAAAAGGAAGGGATTAACTTTAAAGAGACCTTCTCTCGAGTTTCAACGAAGGACCCTTTTAGGACAATTATGGCTCTAGTCGCACATTTTGATTTAGAGCTTCATCAGATGGATGTTAAAACAACATTTCTCAATGGAAACATTGATAAAATAATTTATATGGTGCAACCAGAATACTTTGTGTTAAGAGACCCAAAGAAAATGGTTTATAAATTGATAAAATCTATCTATGGACTAAAACAGGCATCCCGTCCGTGGTATCACAAATTTCATTAAGTAAATATCTCATTTGGTTTTGAGATGAACGCTGTTGATGATTGCGTGTATCACAAATTCAGTGGGAGCAAATTCATTTTTCTGATATTGTATGTGGATGATATTCTACTTGTTACAAATGATATAGGCTTATTGTACGAAACCAAGAGATTTCTATCGAGAAATTTTGAGATGAAAGATCTTGGTGATGCCTCTTTTGTATTAGGAATCCAGATACACCGAGGTAGATCCCGAGGTATTCTAGGATTATCATAAAGGAGCTATATCGATAAAGTACTCAAAAGATTTGGCATGCATGATTGCAAATCAAGAGACATCCCTATTGCAAAGGGAGACAAATTCAGTCTCAATCAGTGCCCTAAAGGAAATCTGGAAACTCAAGAAATGCAGAAGATTCCCTATGCATCAGCTGTAGGGAGTCTAATGTATGCACAAGTTTGTACGCGTCCGGATATTTAAGCAATCCTGGAATGGATCACTGGAAGGCAACTAAAAAAGTCATGAGATATTTAAAGAGGACAAAAGATCATATGCTCACATATAGGAGATCATTGGGTATTCTGACTCCGATTTTGCTAGATGCCAAGACAATAGGAAATTCACTTCGGGCTACATTTATATGTTGGCTGGTCGGGCAATTTCTTGGCGTAGTGCCAAGCAATCTCTTATTGCTTCTTCCACTATGGCAGCGAAATTTGTAGCATGTTTTGAGGCATCCAATCATGGAATTTGGTTGAGGAATTTTGTCACAGGGCTGCAAATAGTATAAGGGATTGAAAGACCATTAAAGATATATTGTGATAACAAATCAGCTGTTTTATACTCCAACAATAATAGGAGCTCGATTAAGTCAAAGTACATTGACATCAAGTTCCTAGTTGTGAAAGAAAAGGTACAAAGTAAACAAATTTCTATAGAACACTTGGGAACAAACTTTATGTTAGCAGATCCTCTCACAAAAGGTGTACCTCCCAAGGTCTTTCATGAGCATACTGCTTATATGGGTATATTAGAATTTGATGAAACTTTAGTTTAATTAGAGTCTGTCATATGTTTGTTATATATTCTATGCCAGATTCTGTATTTGTACAGATATTTTCTGATCAGAAATAAAACTTCAGTTTATTATACTTTGTACATTATGGCTATTAAAGTTATTAATGATCTCATAAAGATAAAATTGGACCAGTTAAAAATTGACATGTACAGATCACATTTATGTAATTTTCATGCTACACATTTCATAATTGATCTATGTCATTTGGTTATGTTAATATTAGTGATCATTAATGGGTTTAGCTATGATTGATATAGCGAAGACCGCTTTGGTCCTATATTAATATAGTTAATGGACGAGATTGTTTTGTATGTCTTGTTTAATAATGGCAACAGTTTTGAGCTCATAAAGTATAGCATATTTATAAGGATACATATGTGACTCAGTGGGAGATTGTTAGAATTTTAAGGGTCACACATGTATAATTAAATATGTTGAGCCATTATTTTTGATTAGCCAAAATTAAAGTGATCCAATTAAAGTAAAGTTATTTGGCTAAGGGACATAATTATTATTATGAAAATTAATTGTGTGGATACCATCAGTCATATTTCTAACTTAATGACGAGATAAGTTAGAAATATAAAACTCTTGAGACATAATTGTAGATTCATCAATTATGAATATAATCATAATTGTAGATCCATCAGTTATGACTATAAATAAGGTTATGGTCCCCGGTTTCAGTATCGAATGAAGTTTCTCTTCACCCGTCAAGGAGAAATCTAAAGTTCTTAAGGATACTTTGCAATTGGAAGACCAAATCACCAATCAATTCAGAAAATACTCTAATGGATTCATCAGGTATGCTTCCGTATTAATATGTTTCTTAATTGTTATAGGATTTCATGCATATTATAATGGATTTAATAAGTCTTATGGAAACATTCATAAAACTATTGTTTTGGATCTATAAAGATTGTTTTGAACCAAAAATTTGGTTTTGATTCTATAAAATAATTGATTGATCCATATATGATATGTTAAAAGAACCCAACATGTATCCCTCGCCATCCCCTATTTTCTGTGGCAATCTATCCGCTGCCGCTCATCGTCGTCTTTCGGGGGGCCAGTCCTCCTCCCTCTCTCTGTTGTTTTGCTGGCGACTATGGCCTTTGTGCCAGTAGCCTCTCCCGACCGTTACTTTCTCTGTTAACGCTACAGTGAGTAGGTCTCGATGTGCAGCAGACGCACCATCCTCATGTCGATTGCGGCGAGTGCAGCTGTTGGCACACCCATTGCATTGCGACCGTGGACCTTAGTCTCGACACCCTCGCAGCTACTTGTTTCTTTGATAGCTCGAGCCGATTATAGAGAAACAGAGCTGGTTTCTCCACGTCAAGTCCAACGACACAGATTTCTACAGGTGGCTGCTCCATCTGCTTCTACTACAGTCGTGCCCTTTTCATCTCAGGTGTATGGCAATAGGCGCCCACCCCATCAACACTTAGAGATTTCCACCGGTTGTGACTGCCTCGTGCTATCGCAGCCCACGATCGGTGCAAGCACTTGCTTAGAGCAAGATCTCTTCTCACCTCTGCATCAACCTCGGTCAGACACTATGATCAGAAACAGAGCAAACTATGCTTACTATCACTGGATTTGATCTCCGACTAACCGCTCCTTCCCCTTCCTCTTATAATTTGCTATGTCCAACTCTCCCAGCAACGCCCTCCTACTGCTACCCAGCCGCCTCTGCCACTAGAGCTGCTCTCTTGCAACACCGCAAGTGCCTCCCCACTAGTCCCTCTTCTTCTATGCATCGCTGCTGATTCCGCAATCAATCTCTCGCTCATCTGTCGCGAAGCCCGCAGCTACTACAATCTCGACCAATCTCTCTTTCGTTGTCTAGCGATAGCTTATGCACCATCTCTTCTACTATGCCTATCCCATGCCAGACCTCCTCTTCTTGCCATTCCTATCATGCCTACAGTCTCCTTGTCAGCCAGGCCTTATATGGCCATCGAAATCAACTACTGTCAGACCTTCACCATGGTTGATAACATAGTGTTCTCCTTCCTTTAGGTTCATTGGTATTTGTTCAAGATCTGTGTCCTTCACAGGAGCTTGATCTTGTAGGGGTATGATAGTCTGATTTAATCGGATTTTTGAACTTGGCTCCAGTAGCATCATTTGCTCTTTTTCAATCAGGCTAATATCACCATCAAAGTCAACCACCATCAGATCTTTATCGCGATTGACAACATAACAACCTCCTTCTCAGCTATGCTGACATTGCCATCAAAGTCAACCGTCGTCAGATCTTCACTGCAGTTGACAACACGATGGCTTCCTGCTCAGCTAGGTTGACATCGCCGTCAAAGTTAACTGTCGTTAAATTTTCATCATATTTGATAACACAATGGTTTTCTTCATTCATATTCATTATCATCGGTTCAAGATTGACATCCTTACAGGAGCTCGATCTTGTGGGATTCTCAACTGAATGAGGAAATCACTTGTGAGGTTCTCAACTGAACGAGGAAATCAGGTACGTTAGTTGAAAAAAAAATTTCTATCTTTACCTATATAAATTGATGATGAATGAATGAACTCAACAAATATTTTCATTAATTCTTTCTAATTTAACACAACAAATATAGTTCTGTTAAGTACAAAGGAATGCTTCCTATGATTAAAAGTTTTTTCTTCTACCTGCAGATATGACGTCTGTGTAGTTTTTTCTTCACTTTAAAATCACCTGCATAGTGTGTCAATGTTTACACCTTTTTATTTAAGTGGCTCAACTTTGTCTCGGAGGTTACTTTTCTGGACAATTTACTGTATTTTTTTATTCTATCTCCTGCATAGCTAGTGCTCTCTAATTTGTACATTTTTTTAATTATAGAAATTTTGCAATCTAGTTACAACTTTCTTGGTTTAAGAAAACCAAAGAACCTAATGATTGATGCTCATTTGTCTTCGTTTCAGAGATGAATGCTTTATTTAATCGATCTTGTCTGAATTACGAGGGGAAGGTAAATTGATGAATTAATTATTTTTTTATTGTGTTTGGATGTTAAGGACTTTTTGTTTTTTCTCCAGGTTAAGTTAATAAGCCAATACAAAGGTGTTCTTCCTAAGATATTGCTACCAGTACGGCAGGTTCGTTACTCCCTATAGTACATCTTATACATTTTCATTTGCTAGCCTGATCATATGCATGTTTGAAGTTGCTTATTTTTGTTCAAAATTGTATATGCCTAAAGTCATTTTGACATAATGCATCTGCTTATTCTCTAGCAAATTAAGGATATGCCATATCTTGTGCAGACAAATTATTGAAGTGGCAATAAACTTTATTAAATTATTTTTTTCACTACTAGATGGTCCGCAGCATTAGTGGTGCCTAACGAAGATTTCTGCGGGTTTATGAACGATTTGATGCTAAGTCAGTTATGGATGCTGATGATGCTCGCCATGATTATTTCTGTAAGAAGATAATTTTGTATAACTTTTTTGCCGCTAATTTTTAGTCTATAGTTTACAAAGGTATAAAAATGATGAAGTAAACCAACTTAAGTTATTGATAATTTGTGTGTTTGTGAGGCATAACTATGTCTAGTAGCAATTGTTTGGTTAGAGTTGTCTCTAAATAAATAAATCCTCTTTGTACTCTTAATGCAGTCTCAATGTAGGCTTTTGAACAAGTTACTAGTTCCAAATCGTGTAATATGACATATATGGGATGATAATTGTCTCCTTATATCTGAAGTTAAATTGAACATTCCTTGCAAAGGAAACAAAAACATTAGATGTTTAGTTTTTTAAGGGCCAGCATTTATTTTTTCTTGTATCCCTTTAGAAATATGTTTCAGAATTCTAACTGGCACTGCATCTTATTTGGCTAATGCTGTTTGTTTCCTTTAATTTGAACTGCATCATAACTAAAGACCAACTTATTAATTGTTCAGTGCCATCATTAATGGGTTAAATAAACTTGTCTAACATGGAAAGCAAGAATGAAAACTGTTCAATCCTTGTGGAGAAGCTTAACTTCACATGACAAAAAAATTGAACTACTACTATAATAATTTGGCTTTCTTTGTGCTTGGTACCATGGACATAGTGTTTTTGCTGCCAACACTACAGGGTTTCCCTAGGAATGCTATTTGTTTGCCAATTTTTGAACCATAGTTAGTATACATTACCGCTAAGTTTTATTTATTTTGATTGTATTTTTTTCTCTTTTTTCTGCTCGACTTTTTTTCTAAAAAAAATTGGTTGTATTTCCTAAATTGAAAGATTCAATTGAGGTATGCTTTTATCCGACATCATGAGAGATTGCCTCCTAATCTGTTTCTTTCAAGCTTGTTGATTCTCTACCTATTCCATAATTCATGAGGTTTTCGATGGCATATCAGCATCCTAAACTCATTCGGTATTATATTGAAGTAGAATTTTGATGAAATATGTTCCTTATTTGTAAGTTCATGTTAGATAGCATTTGATCTTTGTAGTTTGATAGTCTATATGCATAGATAGTTTTTAATTCGTCAAACAGGTTCTGTAAAGCTGGTTTGACTCTCTATTTGCATATGGAATTCACTTTTTAGTTTTCATGGTGATCCTGTTTCTATGAGGCTAATAGTTTTATCTAAAACAATCAATTGTGACAACATTTTCTTATCCTATTTGAGGTGTGACTATATGTATTGTTTGCTGCATGCAAGTCCTTAAACTTTACATATAAGTTTATGTCAAATATGTTTAATGCAAGGTTCATCATATCAGTTTGGTTTATTTAGATTTTTTCGGTACGATATGGTACCTGGTATCAGATAGTACACATAATACGTATTGTCCAATATATTGTAATATAATTTAATATTTTTTATAATATAATATATATTAAAAAAATAAAAAAATAAGGTAGCGCCTCATCTTCCGACAAGTGTAAGATGCACTGCCTCGTCCGAGCGTAGGAAGACTAGACATGGCCTTGTCCTAGCTGTCACCGACTTAGCTGAATTTTGCCTAAGCCGTGCGACACCCATGCGTGTCCGTCCGCAAACGTCAGCCTTCTCCGAGATCTCTTAGAGTCTCTTAGACTTACAAAAGACAAAACAGGCTAGAGGAAGCAATTTCAATGGGATCCACAAGCAACTGCTCAAGTAAATACTTTATAAAGTCAGATATAATTACGCCCATGGACATTACAAACTCAGAGAGGTTGCACACAAAGGATAATAGTCCATTACAGACCAAAGTCCCCACAAGCTAAAATTGGCTACAAAGTAAACTAAACTAGGGCTGCTAAGCCTACTGCAAGCCCGCTACTTGCTATATAAGATATGTACATAAACCGAAGGACATGGACAAACATGAGCATTTCATCGAACACCTTGTTTACATTGTTGTCTGTGACATAGCACAAGAAGACGAGTGGTAGAACCCTTTCAGATTCTAAGCTCGGGGTGATCTTTATAGGGGATCGACCTTCTGAAACTCTATAAAGGTCCCCTCCTCTATGGTATTCTGTCCAATGGCTGAAAATAATATTGATCTATTGATGATGAAAAAGGGGTGGCTACATGAGTTTATATAGAGACTCAAAACCCTAACTCCTAATATGACTTCGACTCTTGGAGGACTCTCTATCCTCTCCAACTCCTAACCTCAAGCCAACTCCTAACCATGATGTGGCCGACGGCTACAAGGGTCTCCAACTCCTAATTCTCTTCTTATTCAACCCTAAGGAGAGTACTAGCTAAATAGATCTCTCCTCTCCTAACCCTAGTCGGCCTCTCCTAAGAGGAGGGAGGCGACTAGAAGACCCCCTCTTCATGAATACTTTTCCCTTAAATCTAGCTGACTACTTCTTCAATAGGGGTGGTGGCTAGTTTAGGGTTTATTACATGCATGACTCAGTTAACTCTTACCCGTATCCAACTCTAACTCATAATCAGACTCCTATTAAATCGAATCCTAACCTTACTAAGATTTGGGCTGATTTATTACAATAGACTCAAATATCCTTCTAATTGACCTAATGTTAGGTCTAGGTTGGCCAACAAAGCCTAATCTAAGGATTCGACTTAATCGATTAGGACCCAACTCAACTGGAGTCCTAACAGACCCGCTCTCTTCAAATCAGCCTTATCTTCGAGGTTGAAGCTCCATGATCTTCGGGTCCAAGTTTATAGCTTGTTATGAGGCTTCCTTATTGCATTTGAGGTAAGCGCATCACGATCCCATAGTTCAGCTTTGTCTTGTATCTGTTTATCGGTGGTCGTGTCTGAATGGTGACGCGTCATGATCCTGTGATATCATGCAATCCCCAATTAGAACTGAGCCTCCTCTGCTAGTACAGGTGCCCTGCAAGTCAATCACATGAGTGATGGCACGTGTGACATACTGTATGATCTTTTTGCTTATAATTAATATTGACATATTCTCACATTATATTATATGTTGTATAAATATATTATGACGTCCTTGGCTCTATGCAATGAGAATCATATCATGATGAGATCACGATAATAAAATAGATTCACCCTTAAATACGAATCCTAAATAATCCTGGTCATAGGTTACTCAAGAGGGACATCGAGATAACCAGACAGACCAGTATACTATATACTTGTCCATATGATGGAAGTGGCTGGTCTCATAGTCACTTATGTGGAGACACTAAGGATATAGTACAGGTGCTCATTGAAGAATGAGTTCACTAATTGATCCGCTTATGAATTCTGTATGGTTGATGATACCTAATGTCAAACAGTGATTCTATAGTTCTAGTTGTATATCTAGTCCTTTGACTTGAGACACCAAGGGTGCCTTATATGAGTACTCCTTTCTTTGACGCTAGACTTACAGGTTTGGAAAGTTCTAAATCTGGTACAACTAGTTATCGAGATTGGTGGCTAATATTATGAAGACAATTAAGTGTCAATAGAAGATTATCCACTCTCGGTATCACGAGAGAATATCTCATATGTGCTTGCTCAGACAAATCCCTAGCCAGGGTCATTCGGATCGAGAGAGAAGGAGTTCTCTAGTAGAATCCAATTAGAGCAAGACAAACTGATTCCGTATGTGACCTGATAATACTATGTCGAATATACGATCTCTAGGATATTATTTGGATGAGGGATTATAGATACACGGTAACTGTGAACAGACAGGTCTGATGGATTTGATCCCCTGTACCGTCTAGGGACTATGGCATAGTGGCCTAGTACGTCCATAATCGATGAGTTGAGTGAATTATTATGGGGATAATAATTCACTATATCAGAAGGAGTTCTGATGGGAGTGGCTCACGACCAGCTCGGTATCGGGCCTAGAGGGTCACATATATATGGTGGATGCTTCAGCGAATAGAGGATTAGATGGAGATCCAATTAGCCTCTATTCTCATTAGATAAGACCCTATACTGATGAGATCCTTGCTTAAGGCCCAATTAGAGACATAAGGAGATTATTGGATAGAGATCTAATAATGCAAAGTTAGTGGGTTATTAGATAGAGATCCAATACCCACTAAGGCAGGAGCCCTAGGGTTTTTGGTGGCTCTCAATAAATAGGAGGGGAGACTCATGGTTGATAGGCTATAGCCTTAGCCTCCCCCTCTTATTCTCCTCCTTTCCTCTATGCAAGAGTTGCGAGATCAGATTGGAGAAGTTTCACTATAGAGATCCATCGTGTGGATACCACTAGAGAGAATGATGCTTGACCTCCTTCATCTTCTCCATCCGGATATGGAATATAGGGATATACGATCTCCCTAGGTAAAATCAATCTCTCACTTATCGTGATTTTTTCAGTTTTTATATTTTTCTTGCGACCTTAATCTTTTACACGATGATTTGATCTGGTGAGAAATCGGATTTTTATTTTAATTTCCACTACACATGTGATGCTCCCGTTAAGGTTTTTCAACGGTGGTATGAAAGCTAAAGTTTTCGTGCGAAAATTGGTTTTAAACTGCGTGTGATGAGATTAAATTGCGTAGAATCATTCTACATGTTCTTGCTATGTTTTTGCAGCGAAAACAACAAGGAAAGGAGGCGACCGACCATGACTAGGCCCTCTTCAAGGGCGGCCGACCATGGCCACACCCCTTGTAGGGGTGGCTACCCATGGCCAGGCCACCTATATGGGTGGCAGACCACGGCCAGCCCCATTGCAGGGGCTACAGACTGCGGCCAAGGCTACAGGGGCAGCTGCTAGCAAAAGCTAGCTATGCCACCCGCGGGGCGCTCACAAGGGGCGACCGGTAGTGGCCAGCCTGCAAGGGCTAGCCGATAGCGGCCAACCCTGCCGCCAACAGGGGCGACGACGTCGGCTGCAAGGGTGGCTGCCTCTTGGCAGGGTGATTGCCGACCGCAAGGGGCTGTCATCGCTAGTGCAGGGGCGACGACGGTGGCGCAGTGAAGGCAAAGAGGGCTAGCGCATTCTTTTTAAAAAGGACTATTTTACCCCTTTAAATTTAGGAAATTCTAAGGACTGTCCTCATTTACAGAATTTCCAAAATACCCTCAATAATTCTGAAAATTTCCCTTTGATCCAGAATTATGAATATACCCTTGATAATTTTAGAAATTTTGAGTATATCTTGATTTTCAGAAAAATAATTAATTTAATAGTTTAATTAATTATTATATATCTAGTAATACTACATATGATGTGATGTACATGTGATGCATGATGTGGATGGATGATCATGAGCCATATGTTGTAATGTGTGTAATTATGATTATTATTATTATTGGGGCTCGCAAGCCTTCGTTTTTCTCATTTTTTGTTGGGCCTGCGTGCTTGTGATTATTTGTAATTATATAGAGAGGCGCGGTGGGAGCGTGGAGGTGACAGCGGGATCCACGATGCCATGGTGGGAGATTATAATGCATGATGATGCGACGATCCGATGGAACCGATGATGACGAGATCAACAATCACAGGGCATAGAGATGCGTCGATGCACATATAGATCCTATTGTGAGTGATTAGGCCCATTGGCTCAGGCTTAATCATATTAGGTGATGACTCATAATCATCCGATGTAGCTTGTATATGTGATGTGTTATACATCTACTAGATATATGTATATCTATATATATATATATATATATATATATATATATATATATATATATATATATATATATATATATATATATATATATACATACATATATATATATTTGCATGCAATGTAGATATATATTAAATATATATGTGTGTGACACAATATATTAGGAGATCGATACAAAACAAAAATCCATCCTATGATAATATTAAGTCGGTAAGCATGAGGTAATAAGATTGACCCATGTGGCATTCCATCGTTATAGCAAGAAATTGAATCCCGACATAAGTTGAGTTAGTCGAGTCACTCGAGGCTCACCTATCTACATGATCGAGTTCTTGCCTACAACATATAGATGTCATTGGTGACCTGAAGACATGGTATGACTTAGTCGAGCAGTAGAGAGCATATCTATCGAATCAGACTCATCTTGTAACGATGGTGATGACATAATTGAACTTCATGGTTGGTCAAGTAGTCGAGACCATAATGATTCGGAGGTCGAACATAGCGAGAATCACAAGGAGTTATGATTGATAACAGTTGTCTACCTTTTATGCTTAGTGTAATTGGTCAAGTCCCTCAAGGTTGCACTAAGATGTCAATTGGATCCCGATCCCCACTTGGAGTCTACCGGAGACTTTCGTCTAAAGTGTGGAGGGTGTTGCATGATTCGCTAGAAAAATAGTGGGAGTACATTAAAATATAAGTCCATATATTAATTAGTATTTTCTATAAAATCTGTATGTTATTTATTTTTGCTATATCTTGTTTTGTCAGAAATATATCACTCGCAAACCCCCTGCATAGCATACTTAATGCCAATCGCCTCATTGGTCCAAACTATATGGATTGGCTCCGTAATTTGAGAATTATTCTTACTATGGAGAAAATCGCATATGTCCTTGGTACAATTGCACCCATGCCGAAAGATGGGGCATGCAAGGATGAGATCGCTCACTATGTGAAGTACATAAATGATTCCATGTTAGCAAAATATTACATGTTGGCCTCCATGACTCCTGAGTTATAGAGGCAACATGAGAGCATGGATGCAAATTCTATCCTTCTTCGTCTCCGCCAACTATTTGAGAAACAAGGAAGAACTCAAAGATATGAGATATCTAAGAGACTCTTCCAAGCTAGGACGACAGAAGGGACATTGGTTGAGAACCATATCCTAAAGATGATAGAGTGGATCGAGAAACTCACAGGTCTAGGAATAGTCCTAGAGGATAACCTGTGCATTGATCTTATACTTCAGTCCCTACCAGATTCCTTTTCTCACTTCATCATAAATTTTAACATGAGCAAGTTTGAGGTGACTCTCCCTAAGCTCCTCAATATGTTGAGGGAAGCTGAGAGTGCCATCAAGAATGAGAAGCTAGTTCTCTATATTGGTGAGATCAAAAAGAAAAGGAAGGCCAGTAAGACCCTTAAGAAGGGCAAGAACAAAGAAAGACCAGGTAAGGCAAAGGTGCCAAGAAAGACCCAACAAAGGACAATGCTTCTACTACGGCCAAGATGGGCATTGGAAGAGGAACTGTAAGGACTACCTTGCAGAGAAGGTGAGATAAAAGCTTGGAGAAGCTTTAAGTATATTCATGATCAGTCTTTACTTGTCAGATTTTCATGATGACATATAGGTATTGGATACCGAGAGTGTTTATTATATCTGTAATTCATTGTAGGTTCTGGCAAGACCTAGGAGATTGGCTAAAGGCGAGATAGACCTCAAGATAGGCAATGGAGCAAGAGTTATTGCAGTTGCTATTAGAGAGGTTACCCTACATCTGCCTGGTAGAGCTATTATTACATTAGATGCATGCTATTTTATTCCCTCTATTATCAAAAATATTGTTTCTATCTCTTGTTTGACAATTAGTGGATATAAATTAGTTTTTGAGAATAATAGTTGTTCAATAATTATGGATGATGAGATTATCACTAGAGAGACCGTTATAAATGGCTTATATATGTTAGATACATCTTTATATATCATGAATATAAATATGTATAAGAGGAAAAGAGATGAGGTGAATAATGCATACCTATGACATTGTAGGCTAGGTCATATACATGAGAGAAGGATTCAAAAGTTGCTGAAAGATAGATACTTAAATCCATTTAATTATGAGTCATATATAACATGGAAACCTTGCCCTCATAGGAAGATGACCAACTCTCCTTTTAGTAGAACTGGAGAGAGAGCCACCGAGTTATTGGAACTCATATATAGTGATGTATGTGGTCCCATGTTGACTCAGGCTATAGGTGGTTACTCATACTTCATTACATTCACTAATAATTTCTTTAGGTATGGATATGTGTACTTAATGAAGTATAAATCTGATATTTTTGAGAAATTCAGGGAATATAAGAATGAGGTAGAGAACTAAATTAGAAAGGGTATTAAAACTCTTCGATCAGATAGAGGAGGAGAGCACTTGAGTATGGAGTTCACCCATTTCCTCAGAGATAATGAGATTCTATCCCAGTGGATACCTCCTTAGACACCTCAGCTTAATGGTGTATCGAAATGGAGGAATCGCACGTTGTTAGACATGGTGCGATCCATGATAAGTTTCACCAATCTACCCGTTTCATTTTGGGGGTACGCCCTAGAGACCGCAGCTTACCTTCTGAATAAAGTTCCATCAAAGTCGGTAGTGTCTACACCATATGAGATATAGAAAAGAAAGTAATCTGATCTTAAGGTGGTTAACATTTGGGGTTGTCCTGCCCACGTTATAAGATATAACCCTGACAAGTTGGAATCAAGGACGGAATAGTGCACATTCATGGGATACCCTAAGGAGACTTTGGGGTATTATTTCTATCATCCCGAGGACCAAAAGGTCTTTATTACTACGAGAGTTATGTTTCTTGAGAAGGAACACATTCTTGGTGGAAACAGTGGGAGTGAGATAGAATTAAGCGAGATTGGAGAATCTAGCTCAAGCACTATTCCAAAGCCCGAGTCTGTTCAGGTACCTAGCACACAAATTCCATCTTTGCGTAGGTCTAGTAAAGTATCTCACCCTCCTGAAAGATATGTGGGACATATCAGTGGAGAGTACTCTCATAATATTGATCCTCAGACCTATGAGAAGGCTATTATGAGTATAGACTCCGGGAAGTGGCAAGAAGCCATGAATTCTGAGATAGATTTCATATACTCTAACAAGGTTTGGAACCTTATGAATGCGCTTGAGGGTATCGTACCCATTGGCTACAAGTGTATCTTTAAAAAAAAGATCAGAGTAGATGGAAAGATAGAGACCTATAAGGCAAGGCTAGTAGCTAAAGGATATCGTCAAAGACAAAGAGTTGACTATGACGAAACCTTTTCACCTGTAGTCATGCTTAAGTCCATTAGAATTCTTTTGGCTATTATAGCACACTATGACTATGAGATCTGGTAGATGGATGTCAAAACAGTATTCCTCAATAACAACCTTGAGAAGGTGTATATGATACAACCAAAGAGTTTCGTATTCAGAGAGAGTCCAAATAAAGTGTGCAGGTTGCTCAATTCCATTTATAGACTAAAGCAAGCTTCCCAAAGTTGGAACATAAGATCTGATGAGACAATCAGATCTTATGACTGATTGATGACTAGAGATTAATTTTTAAATATATTAAATTTATTGAGAAAAGTATGCTTATGCTCAATGACTTGAAAATCTTCTATACACTAAAAAATTTTCTATGCACTATAACTTAAAAGTTTCTATGACTTGAAAATTTTCTATGCTCAATGACTTGAAAATCTTTTATACTTTGTTACTTAAAAATTTTCTATGCTTATTGATTTGAAAATTTTCTATGTTTGATGATCTAAAGAAAAATTCTCAAATATTTTTAACTTCATGATAATCCTCGAAAATTCTTCGTAAGTTGAAAAGTTTAAAAATTAAATCTTTATTATACTTGAAAGGTTATATGCTTTAAATGCTTATTGCTTTGATTTACTTGAATTCAAGAGGATGTGACTCTCTTGAATTTAAGTCTTCTATATTAATGCATATACTAAGGGGAGTAATGTCATCATATATTTTGAAATTATTAGCTCTATATTTCACCTTTCTATTGATGACAAAGGGGGAGAAATATATATTGATGACACATGACATTGAAAAATATTCATTGATAACACTAGATGATATAACTTAGATATTTTACAATTTATAATCTGATAACTTGATGCAAATTTGTGTTGAAATTTACATTGAATGATTGATTGCTTGAACTTAAGAGTGAGTACGTCTCTTAAATTTAAGTGGTATGGTTTTAGGGGTAGTTAGGATTAACTCATATCATTAATTGATTGCCATCATCAAAAAGGGGGAGATTATAGAATCTCATATTTTGATAATGAAATCAATTAATGGATTATTGATCTAATAGGATTGTTAGAGTTGATTGATGTAGGATTAATTACGATAGAATGATTATTACAATTAGGATTGGCCAAGGTTTGTTTGGAAAACTCAGCAGGAGCATCACATACGTAGCGATAATCAAAACAAAATATCGATTTTCCACGCAGATCAAATCGTCGTGCAAAAGACTAGGGTCGCAAGAAAAACATAAAAATCGATAAAACCGCAATGTGTGAGAGATTGATTTTACATAGGGAGAAAGTATATCCCTGTATTCCGGATCCGGATAGAGAAGATGAAGGAGGTCAAGCGTCCTCCTCTCTAGCGGTATCCACACGATGGATCTCTGCAGCGAAACTCCTCCAATCTGATCTCGTAACTCTTGCACACAGGGAGGGAGGAGAATAGGAGGTGGTGGCTAAAGCTACAGCCTATCAACCATGAGTCTTCTCTCCTATGTATAGAGAGCCATAAAAACCCTAGGGCTCCTTCTTTAGTGGGTATTAGATCTCCATCCAAAAACCCACTAACCTTATATTATTAAATCTCTATTCAATAATCTCCTTAGGCCTCTAATTAGGTCTTAATTAAGGAGCTCATCAGCATAGGGTCTCATCTAATGAGAATAGGGGCTAATTGGATTTTCATCCAATCCTCTATTCGCTGAAGCATCCACCATATGTGTGTGACCCTCTAGGCCCAATACCGAGCTGACCGTGAGTCACTCCCATCAGAACTCCTTTTGATATAGTAAATTATTATCCCCATAATAATTCACTCGACTCATCAACTATGGACGTACTAGGCCACTACGCCATAGTCTCAAGATAGTACAGGGGAGATTAAATCTATCGGGCCTGTCTGCCTACAGTTACCATGTATCTATAATCTCTCATCCAACTAATATCTCAGAGACTGTATATTGGATTTGGTACTGTCAGGTCACATATGGAATCCATCATAGTCTCGTTCTAATTGGATTCTCCTGGAGAACTCTTTCTCTCTCAATCCGAATGACTCTGGCCAGGGATTTGTTTGAGTAAGCACATATGAGATATTCCTCTCGTGATGCTGAGAGTGGCTCTTGACACTCAGTTACCTTCGTAAGGTTGGCTACCAATCCTGATAACCAATTGTACCAGATCTGGAACTTTCTAAACCTATAAGTCTGGCGTCAAAGAAAGGAGTACTCATACAAGACATCCTTGGTGTCTAAGTCTAGGGACCAGATACATAACTCGGACTATAGAATCAATGTCTGACATTAGGTATCATTAACCATATAATATTCCATAAGCGGATCAATTAGTAAACTCATTCTCCAATGAGCACCTATACTATATTCTTAGTGTCTCCACACAAGTGGCTATGAGACTAGCTGCCTCCATTATATGGATGGGTATATAGTACACCGATCTGTCCGGTTATCTCAATGTCCCTCTTGAGTAACCTATGACCAGGATTATTTAGGATATGTGTTTAAAGGTGAATCAATCTCATTATCGTGATCTTATCATGATTCGACTCCTATTATACAAAATCAAGGACATCATAATATATATATATATATATATATATATATATATATATATATATATATATATATATATATATATATATATATAATAGATAATGTGAGAATATGCCAATATTAATTATAAGTAAAAAGATCACACAGCGTGTCACACGTGCCATCACTCACATGATTGGCTTGCAGAGCACCTATAACCAGCAATCTTCTACTTGACCAAAAGCCAATCACCTATGTGTCTGATCCCCATCAGACCCCTGTGATGCTTAAATACAATCTGAGCTAGTGGCTTTATAAGTGGATCTACAATGTTATCTTCGGATGAAACTCTTTCTATTTTTATATATTTTTGGGTCATGATCACTCTAATCAGATGAAACCTCCTCAGAACAATTCTGTTAAGACTTGAGTTCCTTTGTCAGAGTTATCATCCTATTGCTATCACAATATATGGGAGTCAGCTTCACATCGCTTGGTATGACTCCCAAATTATTAATGAACTTCTTCAACCAAATCTCTTCCTTTGCTGCTTCTGCTGTTGTAATATATTCCGCCTCTGTGGTTGAGTCAGCAGTAGTATCTTGCATGAAACTCTTGTAGCTTACTGTTCCTCCATTCAGGGTGAAAACATACTCTGAATTTGACTTGCTATCATCAATGTTGAATTGAAAACTCGAGTCCATGTAGCCCTCAAGTACTTAGTCCTTAGTCCTTCTCAAGTACTTAAGGATATACTTTACTGCCTTCGAGTGTTCTAAACCTAGATCTGCTTGATACCTGCTCGTGATACTCAGAGCATACGCTATATTAGGCCTCGTACATAGCATCGCATACATGATAGACCCTATCGCTGAAGCATAAGATATCTTATCAATGTCTGCCCTTTCTTCAGGAGTCTTTGAGGACATACTCTTAGAAAGCGATATTATATATCTCATCCGTATAAGACCTCTCTTGAAATTCTCCATGCTAAACCTTTTGACAATGGAGTCTATGTACCAAGATTGAGACAAGCTAAGCATCCTTTTGGATCTATCTCTATAGATCCGAATCCCTAAAATATAGGATGCTTCCCCTAAGTCTTTCTGGATGGCTAAGTCTTTACTGTGGAGAGCATTCCTACATTATTTCCAATGATTAGGATGTCATCCATATATAGCACCAAGAAAGTGATAGCGCTCCCACTTACCTTCCTGTACACACAAGGCTCATCTTCATTCTTAACAAAGTCATAAGAACTGATCGCCTCATCAAATCTTATGTTTCAACTTCAGGAAGCTTCAATCCATAAATGGATCTAAGCAACCTGTACACTTTATTTGGACTCTCTTTGGATACGAATCCCTCTGATTGTATCATATACACCTCATCCTCAAGGTTGCCATTGAGGAATGTCGTTTTGACATCCATTTGCTAGATCTCATAGTCATAGTGTGTTACAATGGCTAAAATAATTCTAATGGATTTAAGTATAGCACAAGTGAAAAAGTTTTGTCATAGTCAACTCCTTGTCTTTGACGATATCCTTTAGCTACCAGCCTTGCTTTATAGGTCTCTACCTTTTCATCCACTCGGATCTTCTTCTTGAAGATCCATTTGCAGTTGATGGGTACAATACCCTCAGGTGTATCCACAAGGTTCGAAACCTTATTAGAGTACATGAAATCCATCTTAGAATTCATGGCTTCTTGCCACTTCCTGAAAAATTCATGGCTTCTTACCACATCCCGAAGTCTATACTCATAATAGACTCCTCGTACGTTTGAGGATCAATATTCTTAGAGTCATCTACACTGATATGTCTCACATATTTTTCAGGAGAGTGAGATACTCTACTAGACCAATGAAAAGTTAGAATTTATATGTTAGGTACCTAAATAGACTCGGTGCTTTGGAATGTTGCTCGAGCTAGGTTCTCCAACCTCGCTCAATTCTATCTCACTCCCATTATTTCCACTGAGAATGTGTTCTTTCTCAAGGAACATAGCTCTCTTAGCAACAAAGACCTTTCAGTCCTCGGGATGATAGAAATAATACCCCAAAGTCTCCTTAGGGTATCCCACGAACATGCACCGTTCCATCCTTGATTCCAACTTGTCGGGGTTGTATCTTCTAATATGGGCAGGACAGCCCTAAATGTTAACCACTTTAAGATCGGGCTTCTTTCCTTTCCATATCTCATATGGTATAGATACTATCGACTTTGATGAAACTCTATTCATAAGGTAAGCTGCGGTCTCTAGAGTGTACCCCTAAGAATGAGACGAGTCGGTCAGTGAAACTCATCATAGACCACACCATGTCTAACAGCGTACGATTCCTTCTTTCTGATACACCATTGAGTTGAGGTGTATAAGGATGTGTCCACTAGGATAGAATCCCATTGTCCCTGAGGAAATGAGTGAACTCTGTACTCAAGTACTCTCCTCCTCTATCTGATCGAAGTGTTTTAATACTCTTTCCAATCTGGTTCTCCACCTCATTCTTATATTCCCCGAATTTCTCAAAGGCCTCAGATTTGTATCTCATTAAGTACATGTGTCCATACATAGAGAAATAATTAATGAATGTAATGAAGTATGAGTAATCACTTATAGCTTGAGTCAACATGGGATCACATACATCACTATATATGAGTTACAATAACTCAGTGGCTCTCTCTCTAGTTCTACTAAAATGAGAGTTGTTCATCTTCCCACGAATGTAAGGTCCGTAAGTTGCATATGACTCATAGTCCAATGGATCTAAGTATCCATCTTTCAGCAACTTTTGAATTATTCCCTCATGTATATGACCTAGCCTACAATGCCATAGGTATGCATTATTCACCTTATCTCTTTTCCTCTTAGCCATGTTTATATTCATGATGTATGGAGAAGTGTCTAACATATATAAGCCATTTGTAAAGGTCTCTCTAGTGATGATCTCATCATCCATAATTATTGAATAACTATTATTCTCAAAAACTAATTTATATCCATTAATTGTCAAACTAGAGAGAGAAATAATATTTTTGATAATAGAGGGAATGAAATAACATGCATCTAATGCAATAATAGCTCCACCAGGTAGATGTAGGGTGACCTCTCCAACAGTAACTGCAGCAACTCTTGCTCCATTGCCCATCTTGAGGTCCATCTCGCCTTTGGCCAATCTCTTAGGTCCTGCCAGAACCTACAACGAATTACAGATATGATAACTACTCTCGGTACCCAATACCCATGTGTTATCATGAAAATCTGACAAGTAAAGACTAAGTAACCCCATTCGACCACTTCTTCAATAGGGGTAAAGGCTAGTTTAGGGTTTTGATGACTTAGTTGACTCTAACCCGTATCCAACTACGACTCCTAACTAGACTCCAGTTCAGTGAATCCTAACCCTACTAGGATTTGGGCTGATTTATTACAACGGACTAGAATATCCTCCTAGCCAACCTAATGTCAGGTCTAGGTTGACCAACAAGGCCCAATATAATGATTCGACTTAATCAATTTGGACCCGACTCAGTTGAGGTCCTAACAATGAGGCATGGCCTCATCCCCGCCTCAACTTCCAGTAGAAGAACGAGGCGGTGCCTCATCTCAACGAAGGAAGATGAGGCATCAACGAGGCAATGCCTCATCTTCTAGCTGGTGAACGAGACGTCGCCTTGTCCTAGTGAAGGAAGACGAGGCATCACCTCATCCGAGTGTAAGAAGCTGAGGAGCCGCCTCATCCCAATGCAGGAAGACGAGGTGCTACCTCATCCCCACATCGCCTTCGAGCATAAGACCGAGATAGCGCCTCATCCTAGTGAAGGAAGATAAGGCGACGCCTCGTCTTATTTTTTAATATAGTTTTATATTTATATTATATAATATTATATTATATAATATTATTTTATATAATTTAATATAATGTACCGATCGGTATGAGGTGGTCTATGTACGAACATCTTATCAAACTAGTACATACCACCCATACCAGATGATAATGAGCTATACGATAATCCTTAGTTTAATGTATAATTTATTTTCCATGCAGGGTGGAACATTACTGTTCATGAGTTCTTATTTTGAATTTGTGTGTATATGAAACTTCTTAAAGTCTCAGAAAGCTTCTTTCTATTTAATTGGAGAGTAAGAGCACTTCTATCATTTTACTAATATCCTGAAAATTAATATGATTCATATAAACATCAACATAGTTAATATTTTACGCATTTGGCTTTGCTACTCTAAATCTTTGTTATTTTATATGATTTAGAGTTGTAAATATGATATATCCCCAGAAAGAGCTCTACAGATTTTGATCGCTGAGGGAGATCAACTCTTAGAACACTATAGGGAGTTTCTCCCTCCTAGACTCGGCACAGAGGCTGAATAAAAAATAATAATTACTTAATAAAAAAGAGGGGGCGGCTACATCATTATATAGGATTGTAAACCTTAGCCCATGGGGTGCTTACGTAATTAAAATTATCTTTTTCCCCTTCTATAGCCTACCTCTTTTAGAGGGAATAGATGGTGGCTAGGTCGGCTTTGTAGTCGATCTAAGCAGGGGGAAACCCTAGCCGACTAGCCCAGTAAAAGGGGCGACAGCCACTAAGCCCTAAGATCCCAAAATAAACCCTAGCTACACTTCTTTATAGGATAGAAGTGACTAGGTGGAGTTTTATTACAATCTCACAAGGTTCTTATTGATTACTTCTAAGTGATTAGGATTCAACCCTGTTGGAATCCTATTAAACTCACCCTCTTCAAATTAGCTTTGTCCTCAAGGCTGAGATTTCATGAGCTCCTCATATGATTCCTATGCCATCATCAACTGAACTTTAGCCTCCTCATTAGTTGGGGTGTTAGTTGAAAGGATTTGGGCCGAGTCATCTTCTTTAAGTTTCCATTTGTGGTAGGATACTTGTCGGATCAATTGTAATCTTGATCTGGTGCGCAAATCTGATCTCCAGGTTAGGGCTCCAATGTGATCCCCAATTTTGTAAAGCCCAAAGAAATAGGGAGACCACTTTATTAAGGCTCAAGTTTCCTGCCGATCAGGCTAGAGGTGTAGGAAAACTCGATCTTCAATTTTTTATCCATTTTGAAGTTTGTCGGGAGGTCGTTTTTCTTTACATGTGCTGTCATATAGTTAGTCTTTAGTGATAGCCAATCTTTCTTCTGGAATAGTAACTGCCCTCTAGTATGGTTCAGGATGATGAGAGCATGAATTATAATTATTCTAGTTTTACTCCTTTTTCGTGCCATAAACCTGTATCCAACCATATTTTAAATTTGATAGTAATTAATATCTCCTATAAAAACCTCGTGTGGAGTGTAGGGGAAGCATCAGTGTAAATTAGGAGTCAACCATATTGCATAAGAATAGTCCCAATTCTAATTCATGATGCATCGATCTCAATGATAAAAGTGCGACTGAAATCGGGTAGTGCTAGGACCGGTGTTATCGTCATGGAGACCTTGAGTCATTCGAAGGCTGTATAAGCTTGTTCCAACTACAAGAAGAAATCTTTCTTCGGTAGGGATATGAGTGGGGCACTAATCTTTCCATAATCTTTCACAAATTTATGGTAGTAGCCCGTTAGTCCAAGGAAGCCACGCAACGATTTTATGTTTGTAGGTTTAGGCCATCCTTGCATTGCCTCGATCCTCGTCAGGTCTATCACCACTCCATCCTCTGATATAATATGCCCAAGATACTTCACTTTATACTGTAAGAAGTTGCACTTTGACTGTTTAACATAAAGAGTATTCTCCTGAAGAATAGTTATAACATTTCATAAGTGCTGAAAATATATATCAAGCGTAGGGCTATAAATGAGAATATCATCAAAGAACACCAATACAAACTTACATAGAAAACTATGAAAGATGTCATTCATCAGGCTTGGGAAAGTAGAAGGAGCATTCGTAAGTCCAAAATGCATTACCAAAAATTCGTAGTGGTTGTTATGCGTGCGGAATGTAGTTTTCGAAACATCTTCAGTGCATACCCAAATATGATGATAACCGGAATGGAGATCCAATTTAGTGAAGACTCAGGCTCCTTTTAATCATCCAAGAGCTCATTTACGACTAGTATAAGATATTTGTCCTTTATAGTGATAGCATTCAAGGCTCGATAATCGATGCATATTCGTCATGTATCGTCCTTCTTGCGCATTAGCAACACCGGTGAAGAATAAAGGCTGTAACTCTATCGAATCACCCCAGTATCAAGTATTTCTTTAATGATATTCTCAATCTCATCCTTCTACAAGTGAGGGTAATGGTATGGATATAAATTTGCTAGAGATTTCTCGGCAGAATAAGAATACGGTGGTCCTGCAGTCGATTAGGGGGCAGCTCATGCGGTTGGTTAAAAATGTCCATGTATTCATCCGGCAAGAGGGCAAGCTTAGGATCTGAATTTTGTATATTCTCCCCCTTAGATGGCTGCTAGATATGCATCAAAAATCCACCATATGCTTTGACCATTCATTGCAATGAAACGGTGAAAATTTGACTCCCGCACTTGCCTCGTAACGTGATCTATCTCCCTTTGCAATAAAATTTTATAATTAATTTAGAAAAATTCCAGGAGATATAATTTAGTGTTATGAGCCATTTGATCCGAAGTATGGCTTCATAATCATCGATGGATAGAGGAAGAAATCAACTACCACTTCTTGGTCTTGGAGGAGTAGTTTCACCGGCGTGCACCGTTGGTCGCAATTGAAGATTCGATCGTCGGCGACCTTTACATCAAACTTGTTACAACTTTCAATTTGAAGTGCCAAATATACAGCAAACTTACTATTGAGGAAGTTATTTGTGTTGCCCATGTCGATGAGAACGGTGATAGGTTGCTATTTTAGAAGTCCTCCAACTTTTATTATCTGTGGGTTAGAGTAGCCGACCAATACATGCACTGCATAGTCGACCGGTTATCCTCTTCCTCCATGGCTTCTTCTTTAGGTTCAAGGGCTTCTTTAGATGTTTCATTATCCTCATCCTTCACTGATTCAATCATGAGGAGTCGACCCTTTTTGCAGCGATGTTCGTGGCTCCATGGTTCATCGCAATGCCAACACAACCCCTTGGCTGATCGTTCGCAAAGCTCATCTCTTGTCAACATTTTTAGTGCAGGGGCTTGGATAATAGTAGAGGTGGTAGTAGGCCTTAGCATGGCTAGTTGAGGAGTGACCCTTGTCCTTCGTACCTCATGGTTCAATCGTTCTTCCTAGATATGTGTAAAGAAAATTGCCGCCATAAGTATGTACGGTTGTCATGCCTTTACTTTTCCTTGGATCTCCGGCTTTAGGCCCTCAATAAAAGTATATAAAAGTTATTTCTTAGACCAATTCTCAATTTGGTTAGATAAACGCTCAAATCTTATTTGATATTCTTGTATTGTAGAGGTTTGATGAATCTTTGCCAATTGTCCGTCGATGTTATCAAAATTGGTTGGTCCGAAACGATTTAGTAGTCCTTCCTTGAATCGCTGCCAGAGTCCCCCATGGGTATGTTCAAGCCAATTGAATTACTGAATAGTATCCCTCTCGAGGTTTATAATAGCAATCTCGACTCGTGTAGCGTCGGCGGTTTGGTATAACCAAAAATAGCACTCTACGCGCGAGATCCATCCGATCGGGTCTCCTTCTTCACATCTTGGGAAGTCAATCTTCATGCATTGATTATTGGGATTAGATGTGATGTGTCCATGCTCTTGAGGATCATCTCGCCAATCTGAAGTCTCTCCATGGTGTGACCTCCTCGGGCTTGATGGTCGGCCCATGCTGAATTCGGCTAAAATTGATCACACCTTCTCCTCCATGCAGCTTTCAAAGGCTTCGAACTTGGAGTTGATGGCCTCCTTTAATACCATGGTGTATGCCTCTGAATCTGTAATATCAAGATCTCTCTTTTGTTGTCGGGTTAGTGGCATGAGAATTTTGGAGAAGGGGTGGCCGGTTGGAAGTTGAATCGGTTTGGATGGGAGTAGGCTATTGTTTAGGGCTGATTTGTGTGGATGTTTGGTTTCAGTGTAGGGTAGGATTTTGAAGGGTTTTTGGTGAGGATGGTAGGGTTTGGTGATGAGGAAAAGTGAGTCCAAAATCCCACAGAAAATAACACTCAAATTTGATAGAATTCGATGAAAAAAAGTGCTATGATATGTAGTCCTACCAAATATATTTTACATCAAAAAAATGATGATTTCTTGACATAATTTACAGAGGCAAGTTTAAGGAAATTATGCAAAAACCCTTGGTTTAGATGTTGAAAATACCAATAAAAAGTTTGGTGAAATTTTGGTAGCATAACAGTAGGGAAATAGGGCAAAAGATGAAAGATAGATCTTTAATTGTAAAAATTTCAGAACTGTATGCTAATTTGATCCTTAAGATTGTATAAAAATTTTGGTCAAAAAGGATGAATAAAAGCTCAGTTTCTAGAGGTAATAATCGGCTAAATATTTCTACAAAGTTTTGCCTTCACAACGATGATAACATCCGCGATGGTAAAATTATGTAGTAAGAAAACTTTTGAAAAATCTTTACCCATATATAAGATAAAGGAAAAGCAGTAGTAAAGGTGTGGGCTTTGGAGTTTTTACTATATTTTTATTGTTGATGCAAGGGACAACATCAGATTGATGGATCTGCGGCTTGGTGGGTGATGGTGGAGGCGATGTCAAAAGTAATTATGTGAATTGCTTAAAAACATAGAGGTAGCTGAGATGGCTACAGGGCAGTAGGAATGCGGCTCTGATACCAGATGATAGAATCCTAGAAGGAGCTATATAGATTTTGATCGCTGAAGGGGATCAACCCTTGGAATGCTATAGGGGTTCCTCCCTTCTAGACTCGACATAAAGGTTGAATAAAAAATAATAATTGTTTGATAAAAAAGAGGGGGTGACTACATCATTATACAGGATTTCAAACCCTAGCCCATGGGATGCTTGCTTAATTAAAATTATCCTTTTACCCCTTCTATAGCTTATTTGCCTTAGAGAGAACAGATGACAGTTAGGTTAGCTCTGTAGCTGACCTGTATAGGGGGAAACTCTAGCCGACTAGCCCAGTAAAAGGGGCAGTGGCCACTAAGCCCTAAGACTCCAAAATAAATCCTAGCTACACTTCTTTATAGGATAGAAGTGATTAGGTGAGATTTCATTATAATCTCAGAGGATTCTTATTGATTACTTCTAAGTGATTAGGACTCAACTTTATTAAAATCCTATCAAAATATTGTATAGGTATACAAAGCCAAGTGATATATCCCGTGCATGGATTTGGATTTCTGAAGGCAAACGGAATATCATGCATTATACTAAAAGGGTTCATTTTTATGATCGATATAAGGTTTTAACTGTTTAAGTTTATGATGATTTATTCTAGTTAATGTAGCATGACTTGATTGAAAAAAAAAAAAAAAGGGATGTTGGAATAGGAAGAAGATTAGTTCTGATATTTGCAAATTTTACTATCTAGTTTCAGTTAAATTGCATCTCCTGTCACCGCTTTGATTTCTTCTACTAACCTTTGTATATTATTGTAGATCCGTGGAATACAGAATGTATTTATCTAGTCTCTACCAGAAAGAAAAGATTCTACCCTGAGGTAACCTCTAAAATTTATTAGTTCTTTGTTGATGTTGTGGTTTCATTTGGTTGGGAATACAACAATTGTAACTCGCGTGGTAGCAGTTTTGATTTTCGTGCTATACTTTCAGATAATCAATATGATGGATGAATCCAAGAACAATGATGTGCAGCATACTTTTTAAGGTAAGTTAATGATTATTAATTTCAAGTTTTGTTTTTTATGCTTCTTCTCAAGTCGTAATCTATAGAAGATAGAAATATGTAATTTATATTCATAACTAAACTCTTTTTTTTTTGGAAATATCTAGCGATTACTGCCACTGTATTCCATAAATTTACACTAATTGCACGTGTAACCTCATCTTCAAATAAATTTTTTATTTTGATGTACTTTTGTCGTGCAATGATCTTGTTTCCACAAGACCGATTAGCAATAGTGATTCTCAAAACATGCGGGATGGGATAAATAACGAACAGAAAAAGCAAATCAATGTGTACACGACAAAATTATCAATTCTGTTTACTGGTTCTGTTTTCCATCTTTGGCTTATATCATCCATCTGCATAATTAAGCTGTACCCTTTGTATTAGGAATCATGTAAGCAGAAGCCCATTTACTCCCACCATTAACTAGATCCAAACCCTTCTTTCGCTTTTTTTGATTTGTTGAATGGCGTGAAGTTTTCAAATCTCAAGATCTTGTGTTTTGGATGCTTTAAGTTGATGATGGGCTTTTATTAACGCATTGGTCTATTTTAGTATCGTAATCTACTGCTGCTTTGTGTCACAGCTAGATTGGATGCTTTAAGTTGATGATGGGCTTTTCTTAACGCATTGGTCTGTTTTAGATTGGATGCTTTAAGTTGATGATGGGCTTTTCTTAACGCATTGGTCTGTTTTAGTATCGTAATCTACTGCTGCGTTAATCTGAATGATCCCTCGCTAGGGATTTGTTTGAGCAAGCATATATGGGATATTCCTCTTATGATACCGAGAGTGGATGATCCTCTATTGATACTTAATTACCTTCGTAAGGTTGGCTACCAATCCTGATAACCAATTGTATCAGTTTTGAAACTTTCCAACCCTATAAGTTTAGCGTCAAAAAAAGGACTACTTATACAAGGCATCCTTGGTGTCTCAAGTCTAAGGACCAGACACACAAATAGGACTATGGAATCACTATATGACATCAGGTATCATTAATCATACAATATTCCATAAGCGGATCAATCAGTGAACTCTTTCTCTAATGAGCACCTATACTATACCCTTAGTGTCTCCACACAAGTGGCTATGAACCAGCCGCCTCCATCATATGGACGGGTATATGGTACACTCATCTATCTAGTTATCTCAATGTCCCTCTTGAGTAACCTATGATTGGGATTATTTAGGTTTGATATTTAAAGGTGAAATGATCTCAATATCGTGATCTCATCACGATCCGACTCCCATTGCACAGAACCAAAGACATCACAATGTATATGTAACAGATAATATGAGAATTTATCAATATTAATTATAAGAAAAAAAGTAACACAGCATGTCACACGTGTCATCACTCACGTGATTGGTTTGCAGGACACCTGTAACCAACAGTCTCCTAGTTGACCAAAAGTCATTCACCTATGTGTCTAATCCCTATCAAACCCCTGTGACGCTTAAATATAATCTGAATTAGCGACTTCGTCAGTGGATCTGTAATGTTATCTTCGGATGGAACTCTTTCCGTTGCTATATTTTTTCGGTCATGATTGCTCTAATCAGATGGAACCTCCTCAAAATAATTCTGTTGAGACCTGAGTTCCTTTGCTAGAGTTATCACCCTGTTGCTGTCATAATATATAAGAGTTAGCTCCACGCTGCTTGGTGTAACTCCCAAATCCTTGATGAACTTTTTTATCCATACCCCTTCCTTTGTTGCTTTTGCTACAGCAATGTATTCCCCCTATATGGTCGAGTCAGCAATAGTATCTTACATGGAACTCTTCCAACTTACTACTCCTCCATTCAGGGTGAAAACAAACCCAGAATTCGACTTGCTATCATCAATGTTGGACTAAAAACTTCAGTCCGTGTAGCCTTAAACCTAGAGGCTACCTTCTCCATATATCAGTAAAAGATCTTTAGTGCTTCTCAAGTACTTAAGGATACAATTTACTGCCTTTCAGTGTTCTAAACCTAGATCTGCCTAATACCTGCTTGTGACACTCATAGCATATGGTATATTAGGCTTGGTACATAGCATCACATACATGATAGACCATATCGTTGAGGCATAAGGTATCTTATTGATGTCTCCCCTTTCTTCAGGAGTCTTTGGGGACATACTCCTAGAAAGTGATATTCTATATCTCATCGGTATAAGACCTCTCTTGGAATTCTCTATGCCAAACCTTTTGATAATAGAGTCTATGTACCAAGACTGGACAAGCCAAACATCCTTTTTGATTTATCTCTATAGATCCGGATCCCAAAATATAGGATGCTTCCCCTAAGTCTTTTATAGAGAAGTTTTTGGATAGCTAAGTTTTTACTATGGAGAGCATTCCTACATCATTTCTAATGATTAGGATGTTATCTACATATAGTACTAAGAAGGTGATAGCGCTCCCACTTACCTTCCTGTACAAATAAGGCTCATCTTCATTCTTAACGAAGTCATAAAATCTAATCACCTTATCAAATCTTATGTTCCAACTTCAGGAAGCTTGCTTCAATCCATAAATGGATCTAAGCAACCTGCATACTTTATCTGGATTCTTTTTGGATACGAATCCCTCTGGCTATATCATATACACCTTTTCCTCGAGGTTGCCATTAAGGAATACCATTTATGACATCCATTTGCCAAATCTCATAGTCATAATGTGCTGTAATGGCTAAAATAATTCTATTGGACCTACGCATAGCTACAGGTGAAAAGTATTTGTTATAGTCAACTCCTTGTCTTTGACGATATCCTTTAGCTACCAGCCTTGCTTTATAGGTCTCTACCTTTCCATCCACTCCGATCTCCTTCTTGAAGATCTATTTGCAGTCGATAGATACAATATCCTCAGATTCATTCACAAGGTTCTAAACCTTATTAGAGTACATATAATTAATCTCAGAATTCATGACTTCTTGCCACTTCCCAGAGTCTATACTCATAATAGCCTTCTCATAGGTCTGAGGATCAACATCCTGAGAGTCATCTCTACTGATATGTGCAACATATCTTTCAGGAGGGTGAGATACTCTACTAGCCCTATGAAAAGTTGGAATTTGTGTGTTAGGTACCCGAATAGACTTGGGCTCTGGAATGGTGCTAAGTTCTCCAACCTCACTCAATTCTGTCTTACTCCCACTGTTTCCACTAAGAATGTGTTCCTTATCAAGGAACATAGCTCTCTTGGCAACAAAGACCTTTTGGTACTCGGGATGATAGAAATAATACCCCAAAGTCTCCTTAGGGTATTTCATGAATGTGGGCGGTTCCATCCTTGATTTCAACTTGTCGAGGTTGTATCTTCTAACGTGGGCAAGACAACCCCAAACCTTAACCACCTTAAGATCAGGCTTCTTTCCTTTCTATATCTCATATGGTGTAGACACTACCAACTTTGATGGAATTCTATTCAGAATGTAAGTTAAGATCTGTAGAGTGTACGCCCATAATGAGACGGGTAGATCAGTGAAACTCATCATGGATCGCATCATGTCTAACAGCATGCGATTCCTCCTTTCTGATACACCATTGAGCTGAGGTGTATAAGGAGGTGTCTACCGGAATAGAATCCCATTGTCCCTGAGGAAATGGGTGAAGTTTGTGCTCAAGTATCCTCCTCCTCGATCTAATCAAAGAGTTTTAATACTCTTTCCAATTTGGTTCTCTACCTCATTCTCATATTCCTTGAATTTCTCAAAGGTCTCAGATTTGTACTTCATTAAGTACACATGTCTATACGTAGAGAAATTATCAGTGAATATAATGAAGTATGAATAACCACATATAGCTTGAGTCAACATGGGACCACATACATCACTATGTATGAGTTCCAATAACTCAATGGCTCTCTCTCCAGTTCCACTAAAAGGAGAGTTTATCATTTTTCCACGAAGTCAAGGTTCGCAAGTTGTATATGACTCATAGTCAAATGGATCTAAGTATTCATCTTTCAGCAACTTTTGAATCCTTCCCTTATATATATAATCTAGCCTACAATACCATAGGTATGCATTATTCACCTCATCTCTTTTCGTCTTAGATATGTTTATATTCATGATCTGTGATGAAGTGTCTAACACATATAAGCCATTTATAAGGGTCTATCTAGTGATGATCTTATCATCCATAATTATTAAACAACTATTATTATTAAAAACTAATTTATATCCACTAATTGTCAAACAAGAGATAGAAAAAATATTTTTAATAATAGAGGGAACAAAATAACATGCATCTAATACAATAATAGCTCCACCATGCAGATGTAGGGTGACCTCTCCAACAACAACTGTAGCAACTCTTGCTCCATTATGCATCTTGAGATCTATCTCGCCTTTCGCCAATCTCTTAGGTCTTGCTAGAACTTACAACGAATTACATATATGATAAGTACTCCTGGTATATAATACTCATGTGTTATCATGAAAATCTAACAAGTGCAGACTGATCATGAATATACCTAAAGCTTCTCCAAGCTTTTGTTTTGCCTTATCTGCAAGGTAGTCCTCACAGTTCCTCTTCTGATACCCATCTTGGCCGTAGTGGAAGCACTGTCATTTGTCCTTTGTCGGGTCTTTCTTCTTGGTAACATTTGCCTTACCTGGTCTTTCTTTGCCCTTACCCTTCTTAAGGGTCTTGTTGGTCTTCCTTTTCCTTTTGGTCTCACAAATATAGAGAATTGACTTCTCCTTCTTGATGGTACTCTCAACTTCCCTCAATATATTGAGGAGCTCATATAGAGTTACCTCAAACTTGTTCATGTTAAAATTCATGATGAAGTGAGAAAAGAAATTTAGTAGGGACTGAAGTATAAAATCAACCGTCGGCAACCCTTTCGGGCTGGCCCTAGCCGTAGCCAACTGCCCCCTTGTAGGGGACCTTGTCCGCGGCCTGGCCATGGGTGGCCGGCTCTGCATGGGGGCTAGCCGTGGCTAGCCCCCCCCCCCCCCCTCCTTGCTACCTTTGCTGTGAAAACGCAGCAAGAACATGTAGAACAATTCTACGGGATACAATCTCATCACACGCAGTTTAAAACCAATCTTTTACATGAAAACCTTGGCTTTGATACCATCATTGGGAAACCTCAGCGAGTGCATCACATACGTAGTGGAAATCAAAATAAAAACTAGTTTCCCACGTAGATCAAATCGTCATGCAAAAGATTGGGGTCACGAGAAAAACCGTAAAAACTGGAAAATCACGATGTGTGAGAGATTAATTTTACCTAGGGAGATCATATAACCCTCAGCGCAAGCATCCTTCTTTCTAGCAGTATCCACACAATGGATCTCTGCAGCAAAAATCCTCCAATCTAATCTCGCAACTCTTCCGCTGAGGGTAGAAGGAGAATAGGAGGTGGTGGCTAAAGTTGCAGCCTATCAACCCTGAGTCTTCCCTCCTATTTATAGAGAGCCATTAAAAACCCTAGGGCTCCTGCCTTAGTGGGTATTAAATCTCCATCCAACTATCCACTAACCTTGTATTATTGGATCTCTATCCAATAATCTCCTTAGGCCTCTAATTGGGCCTTAAGCAAGGAGCCCATCAGCATAGGGTCTCATCTAATGAGAATATGGGCTAATTGGATCTCTATCTAATCCTCTATTCACTGAAGCATCCACCATATGTGTGTGACCCTCTCGGCCTGATACCGAGCTGGCCGTGAGTTGCTCCCATCAGAACACCTTCTGATATAGTGAATTATTATCCCCATAATAATTCACTCGACTCATTAACTATGGATGTACTAGGCCACTACGTCATAGTCCCCAAACGGTATAGGGGGATCGAATCTATCGGACCTGTCTATCCTCAGTTACCGTGTATCTATAATCCCTCATCCAACTAATATCCCAGAGATCGTATATTGGATATGGTACTGTCAGGCCACATATAGAATTCATCATAGTCTCACTCTAATCGGATTTCTTGGAGAACTCTTTCTCTCTCAATCTGAATGACCCTCGCTAGGGATTTGTCTGAGTAAGCACATATGAGATATTCCTCTCATGATACCGAGAGTGGATAATCCTCTATTGATACTCAATTGCCTTCATAAGGTTCGCTACCAATCTCGATAACCAACAATACCAGATCTAAAACTTTCAAAACCTGTAAGTCTAGCGTCAAAGAAGGAGTACTAATACAAGGCATCCTTGGTGTCTCAAGTCTAAGGACCATATACACAACTGGGACAATGAAATTACTGTCTGACATTAGGTATCATTAACCATACAACATTCCATAAGTAGATCAATCAGTGAACTCATTCTCCAATTAGCACTTGTATTATATCCTTAGTGTCTCTACACAAGTGGCTATGAGACCAACCACCTCCATCATATGGATGAGTATATAGTATACCAATCTGTTTAGTTATCTTAATGTCCCTCTTGAGTAACCTATGACTGGGATTATTTAGGATCTATGTTTAAAGGTAAATCAATCTCATTATCATGAGCTCATCACGATCAGACTCTCATTGCACAGAACTAAGAACATCACAATATATATGTAACAAATAATTTGAGAATATGCCAATATTAATCATAAGCAAAAAGATCATATAACGTATCACATGTGCCATCACTCACGTGATTGGCTTATAGGGCACCTGTAACCATCAGCATTAATGGAAATAAATCCTGGATGCGGAGAAGGATTCCCAACATGAAAGATAATTGGAGTATCAGAGGTAGACGACAAAAAAGACATTGGAAAACCACTAAGAAGGATAGTCGAGGAGAAGACAAAAGAATGAAAACCTTAAACTATAGAGAAATTAAGAGAAAGCACAGAGGAATAAGTTGAATCAGGAAAAATAATACAGCTTAGCATCTAAGAAAATAGGTGGCAAAGAGCACAATAGGGAGGAATTATAGAAGGGAAAAAAAAAACCTCAAAACAACACAGGATTACCTCCATTGGTTTGAGATAGGTGATTTTGGTTTGGCAAGCTTAGGAGAATAGGAAATGATCATCAGCCTGGTGCCATAAGCAATAAATTACGATAGTAGGACAACAAATACTTGTAGATATCGCTCCTAAAGCTAAAAGTTCCTATTCTTGAACTTCGAAGGCTGGATGCAACAATCCTATGCTGCTAGAACCAGTCCTCAGAGCAATGTAATAGAAACTTCTCTTTTCACTAGGAGAAGTTAAAGTTCTCCAGAATAATAGTATGGAGGTGCCTTAGCAGATTCACATCACCCGAAGTTACCAACCCAAGAAGTTGTTGATGTATCTTTGCTAACCAAAGCTGCAGATAAGCCAGAGTACTACGGCTGCTGAGGGAGCTGCAGCACGCCTATAGCGAAGGGAGCAGAGGAACAGTAGTAGAGAGGCGGTGCTGGCAGAAGTAGAGATCAATGACGTCGTCAAGAGGAGAAAGTAAAGGTTGAGGACCACGTTGTTCCGATGTTAGAATAGTACCGATAGTGACTGTACTTCCAGGAGAAGCACAAACAGTGGCTCAAGAGTGAAGTCGGAGAGTATGTTCATGGTTTGGTTATACAGTGTCAGAAACTGGTGGTCGTGTTGCAAATTGGGCAATAGCATCAGAACACGTTTGGTGCCGGTGAGGTGAGCACGTGAGAGATCCAATAGGTGGTGGATAAAGGATAGAAGAGAGAGACCTCGAGGTGAAGAGCAGAGACAGGGTCGCGGCAAGAGCTTCTTGCAGAAGAAGAGGTGGAGTGTCACCAGTGAGGAGTGATTGCTAGTGAAGGCAACCCAGGAGGAGGTTGCAGCGACTAGTGGCGAGAGTAGGTTCTGGCCACCTAGGAAGAACGACATCGACCTGGTGTTGCTTCTTGTCTAACACGACGGCAGTAGGTCTATAGAAGAATAGACACCGACGAGGAGAGCAGTTGGAGCCACCGGAAGATGCAGTGAGGTGCTGTCCAACAGAAGAAGAGGGTCGCGGCTGCATGGCAACGATAGTGGCAGCAACTAGGAGCGACTATCAATGGAGGAAAAAGCCACATGATGCAGCAGCAAAGGAGGAAGAAGTGGCAGCAGTCAGGCAACCGGCTGGAAGGAGCGGTTGGCTGAAGATCCGATCTGACAATAGTAGCAGGGGACAATGATATGTGAAGAAGGCAGTAGCAGAGGAGCAGTAGGGGAATCGAAGATGAGCTCAAGAGATACTATCAACCACTCGGCTGTGAGGGAGCACCGAGGGTCACGGTTGGTGTAACACCCCTCATTTCCGAATTTTCGTATAAATTTCTAGTGATAATGTAAGCATTCATTTTAAATTGACAAAGGAAATAGAGTATGAATCAGAAGTAACTTATTTGTAAGATTTGGGTAATCTGTTCAAAACAAAAAAAAAAAAAAAAGAATCTGAGGACCTATATGTAAACCCTGAGGACCTAATCGTAAATGTACTAAATACAAGGACTAAATTGTAAAATGTAAAAATGACAAATTCCACCATTTAAGCCTCTCTGCCTTCATTCTTAAGGAAGCAGAGAAGGCAGTTGCATGGGTGATCTGTTCAAAAAAAAAAAAGAAAGAAAGAAAGAAAGAAAGAAGAAGAAGAAGAAGAAGATTTGGGGCTTTAAGGGTTCTTGCTCAAATCTTTTCACTTAGGATCAAAATTATCAAAGGCCAGTGTTCTATCCTATTTTTTTTGCCTTCTGATACTTTATCTTTGCTGTTTTGCCTTGCTTTCCAAAATTAATTGCTGAATTCAAGACCTGCAAAGCTGAAATCTCTCTTGTTGGTTATAAGATTTGAATCTGGAAAATTATCAAAGTCCTGACCCTTCTGCCTTGTTCCGGCTGTAGATTATTGTACTGATTTTGGATTTAGGTTAAACTTATTTTATATGAATCTAGACTGATAGATCTTTCTTTTGACACTAAAATTGAAAACTTTGAAGTTCAATAACATGTCCAAACATTTGTTTTAATTGATACTATGTAATATGTAAAACAGAGTTTGCAGTTTCTAACCTTGTGTCACTAAATTATGTATAAAGTCTCTTATTTAGACAAAACTTAATTCTTTATAAACTAGACTTGAAAATCTTTCTTTTGACATATAGTTTGAAAATTTTGGAATTCAATTGCCTACCCTATTATCTGTTGAATCCGACCCTATAAATTCTGCAAAACAGTGATTGTGTTTTTGCCCTTGGGTTACCAAATCAAAAGTAACTCCGTGTTGGGAACCCTGTTTCATACGAAATTTGTTCCATCAAAATATAGATTGATATAGGGTTCGACTATAACTTTCTTATGGGTATTGGAGCATAATTGATATTCTGAAATTTTTGTTTGTCGTACATCGAATCTGTCCGAAATCGAGCTTTGGTCGATTTCGCGTATTTTGTTATATTCCTTTGGATATTTGAATTCATCTAACCTTCTTATTGGAATTGAGCTAAATATGATTGCTTGGAATCCCTGTACATTCTTGTTTTCATTTCATTCCAAATCTGAATATATTTGTGAGAGATTTGTTTTTTGTTTCGTATTATCTCGAAAAGACACATGCACGTTTTGTTGTTCCGTGTGTGTTTCCGACATATGCTACTTATTGTTAAACCGCCTCTTGTACCGGTGTGTGGGATTGTCCGGACCTTTGCGAAATGGTAAAGGGTATGCGCTTATTACCGCTATGTGGGGTCCCGCTCAGGATATTTTGGACCTTGCGAAATGGTAAAGGGTATGTGCTTAGAGCTGCGATGCCCTTCCGACTTCACCTAGACGTGGGTGGATGGAGCTCCCGACGTGGGAGACATTTGTCGTGGTCATTCGAAATGGATGGATCACATTCGAGATTCCACTACACCTTCTATATGTTTGATATGACATCCGAGTTTTGGTGAGTTGTTTCGCTCATGCTCGGATAAGAATGATATGATTGCGACGTCAAGGACGACGTTTGAGCTTCTGTACGATATTTGTTTTTGATATGCTCTGAAATGCTTCATTCACTGATGATTTTGCTTCGAAATATTCCATATGTCGTTGATATGCTTCGTAACATTTCGTATGCCACTGATAAGCTTCGATATGTTTCCTTTGTTACTGAGATGCTCCAATTACTCTAGGCCCATTCTTTCAGGAACCAAATATGTAAGATTGAAAAGACAATTATGTTTCTGCTCCTAACAATATTATGTCTACGAAATAGTATATTCTGCCTTGTACTTTGCAACTGTATCCCTTTGGAAATTGTATTATTTTGATATGGATATGTTAGTCACTTGCTGAGCTCCTTATGCTCACCCCGTTTGTTGATAAATTTTTCAGGATAGCGTATCGCTTGCTTAATTGTTAAGATTGGGCTGAGGCGGTGGAAAGTTTAGAAGATTTTGGGCAGATCTTTGTTAGCATATGTGTTTTTGTTGTATAAGCTATCCTGCATCTTATGAAATGTGACGATGAATCTAAATCTATGGATTTTGTGTAAGATAAAGGATCCCTCATGTATAGGATTTTGGAATGTTAAGTTAAACTCATGTAATGATATAAATTTATGGTAATCGTTAATTTGGTGACTGCATAGACTTTCCCACTTATGAGTTTATGTGTGGTTATTATTTTGAAGAGTTGAATTCAGATTATATGAATTATCGAGTGATGCGTGGTATGTTGAAACGCAGGTGATGAATTTGTAGACTATAGAGGTAAAAATTTGATCCGAATGTTTCTTAGTGACCTCAAAATGTGTGTTTGGATCCTGGATTAGTTGTAAGGAAAATTTTAAATATTGTCGATATATTTTGGAGGGTCGTGACAGAGGTGGTATCAGAGCATGATTTGAGAATCACTAAGAATATTCTTTTTTTGAGGTTTATTGACTATCATTTAGAGATTGATCAAAGAAAATGTTTTTTTTGATGTTTTAGGAAGCGAGGATGACGAGATCATTTGGTTCTCCTGTTGCATCTACTGCTGATCAATTAAGTGGTATCATGCGGACTTTGGAGACTATGACACAAGTGATGCAACAACAACAACAACCCATCAAGGAAGTAATGATGGAGCAGACATCAAACCAGACGGGGTTGGGAATTGGACAGTTTAAGAAGCTTAGTCCTCCCAGTTTTAATGGTGAGTCTGATCCAATGGTGGCAGAACGATGGATGATGCAGATAGAGAAAATATTTGATGCTTTAAATTACCCTGATGATCGAAAGGTTTTTCTTGCCACCTTTATGCTAGAAGGAGAAGCTGAACACTGGTGGAGAATGATTAAGAGGATGTCTGAAATCAAAAATGAGCCAATGACATGGAAGTTATTCCAAGAAAAGTTTAACGATAAATATTTTCCAGATTGTATGAGAAAGCAAAAAGAATTGGAGTTCTTGAATCTTATCCAGGGAAGTATGACGGTTACACAGTATGAATCTAAATTCACTGAGCTCTCCAGGTTTGCCACACATATGACTGATGATGAATCTAGAAAAGCAAGAAGGTTTGAAAGGGGATTACAGCCAGCAATAAGAAGCCGAATGTCAGCTTTAAAATTACGAACATATGCTGATACGGTAGAAAGAGCTTTGAAAATTGAAAGAGATATGGAGGAAATTCAAGAAATCATTGGCAAGAACAAAAGGGACAAATTTACTGGCAAAAGCAGGAGAGAAAATGAATATGAAGCTAGTAACAAGAGGTTTAAGACATCTGGATTTGAGAAAAGGAAACCGTTGGGGAGGACTCAGTTATGTGCAAAATGTGGATTAAATCATGAAACAAGTCAGTGTTTTCGGGTGACTGGAGCATGTTTTGGTTGTGGAAAGCTAGGTTATCAATTAAGAGATTGCCCACTGAAAAGGAAGAAAGAGCCACTGTCTCCTAGACCCTGAGCCCATGCTAGAGTGTACGCTATCACTGAACAAGATTCTAAGGCTTCCAAATCAGTGGTGGAAGGTATTCTTTATGTTTCTAAAAGAAATGCAAAAGTTTTGTTTGATCCCGGCTCCAACTTATCGTTTGTTTCACAATACTTTGCTTGTCACTTGGATATTCTACCTAAATCCCTGGATTATATGTTATATGTAACAACTGTTGTTGGAGATTCATTAGCAACAAACTTGGTCTACCCATCTTGTTTGATCTCTATTGGAGACCGCGAACTCCTTGCTGATTTGATTCTCCTAGAGATCCAGGGCTTTGATATTATACTTGGCATGGATTGGTTATCTTCTCATCATGCTAGTATTGATTGTTACAAAAAAATAATTACCTTCTGCATATCAGATCAGCCTATATTTTTCTTTGAGGGCATTAGGCATGATTTGCCTCCTTGCTTGATATCAGCACTTCAAGTTTATCGTCTTATGCAGAAAGGTTATTTTTGTTATATGGTGTGTGTAAAGGAGCATTCAGATCAGGAAACTCACCTAGATGAAATTGTAGTGGTCAAAGAATTTCCTGATGTATTCCCAGATGACTTGCCTGGTTTACCTCTAGATAGAGAGGGTGAATTTGCTATTGATCTAGTCCCAGAACAACCCCAATATCTAAGCCTCCCTACAGAATGGCACCACTCGAGCTAGAGGAGTTAAAGAAGCAAATACAAGAATTATTAGATAAGGGTTTCATACGACCCAGTGTATCCCCATGGGGTGCTCCGGTACTATTAGTGAAGAAGAAGGATGAAACATTGAGGCTTTGTATTGATTATAGACAGTTGAATCAGGTGACCATCAAAAATAAGTATCCCATACCTAGAATTGATGATTTGTTTGATCAATTGCAGGGTGCACAAATATTCTCTAAGATTGACCTGAGGTCAGGTTACTATCAGTTGAAGATCAAGGAGGAGGATATTTCAAAAACAGCTTTCAGAACTCGATATGGTCATTATGAATTCTTGGTGATGCCTTTTAGTTTGACAAATGCCCCTGCAGCTTTTATGGAACTAATGAATAGGATATTTCAACCACTCTTGGATATCTGTGTAATTGTATTTATTGATGACATATTGGTGTATTCAAAGAGTAATCAGGAGCATGAGGAACACTTGAGAGATGTGTTGTCCATACTAAGAGAAAAGAAGTTGTATGCGAAGTTCAGCAAATGTGAATTTTGGTTGAATGAAGTTGCTTTCTTAGGCCATGTGATTTCAGGGAAGGGTATATCTGTTGATCCAAGGAAAATAGAAGCTGTAGTTGAATGGGAAGTACCAACAAATGTAACAGAAGTTAGAAGCTTCTTGGGCATGGCAGGTTATTACAGGAGATTTGTGGAGGGATTCTCTCGAATTGCACAACCTCTCACCAAACTCACTAAAAAGAACATGAAATTTGTATGGGGTGATGATTGTGAGCAAAGTTTTCAAGAGTTAAAAAGAAGGTTGACTAGTGCCCCTATTCTCACTATTCCAAGTGGTAGTGAGGGATTTGTAGTTTATACTGATGCTTCAAGAAAAGGCCTAGGATGTGTTTTGATGTAGGAAGGGAGAGTAATTACTTATGCTTCTAGGCAACTTAAAGGTTATGAATTGAATTATCCGACTCATGATTTGGAGTTAGCAGCAATTATTTTTACTCTAAAGATTTGGAGACATTATTTGTATGGTCGACAGTTTGAAATCTTCACTGATCACAAGAGTTTAAAATATATTTTCACTCAGAAAGAGTTAAACATGAGGCAGCGAAGATGGATAGAACTTCTGAAGGATTATGATTGTGCCATCAGTTATCACCCGGGCAAAGCCAATGTTGTAGCTGATGCACTTAGTAGGAAATCTACAAGTTTTATGGCTAGTCTGGTCGTGAAGCAATGAAAGTTATTAAAAGAAAATTTTGATTTGAAAGCTTTGAGGAAAGAGCAAGACTCGATGATATTGATGGACTCCATTCAAGTGCAATCTGATCTTATTCAACAAATTAAGGAAGCACAATTACGAGATCCACATTTAATCTACTTGAGGAATGAAGTAGAAAAGGAATTGAAGCCACAATTTCAAGTTTCAAAGGATGGCCTATTGAGATTTGGGGAGAGAGTATGTGTACCAAATGAACCAGATATCAAGAATCAAATCCTAAAGGAAAGTCATACTTCAAAGTACACCATACATCCTGGGAGCACTAAGATGTATAGAGATCTTCAAAGTCATTATTGGTGGGAAGGCATGAAGAAGGAAATTGCAATGTATGTTTCAAAATGTTTGACTTGTCAGCAAATCAAAGTAGAACACCAAAGACCTGGAGGGTTGTTGCAACCTTTAGATATCCCTGAATGGAAATAGGAATGTATTACTATAGATTTTGTTTCAGGATTACCCCGAACCTCTAGGAAGCATGATGCTATTTGGGTTATCATTGATAGGTTAACAAAATCTGCACACTTCCTACCGATTAATATGACTTATTTGCTTGATAAACTTGCAGATTTATATGTCAATGAAATAGTAAGACTTCATGGTATTCCAATGGAGATCATCTCTGATAGAGACTCCAGATTTCTCTCTAGATTCTGGAGAAGGTTGCAGGAGTCGATGGGCACTAAAGTTAAGTTTAGTACTGCATATCATCCTCAAACTGATGGTCAGTCAGAAAGAACAATTCAAACACTTGAGGATTTGCTTAGAGCCTATGTTATGGATTGGAATGGTGAATGGGATAAGGATATTTCACTTGTTGAGTTCACGTATAATAATAGTTATCATTCAAGTATTCAGATGGCTCCTTATGAAGCTTTATATTGGCGAAAGTGCATAACACCTATATGTTGGGAGGAAGTTGGTGACGTGTACTAGGACAAGGTACAAGAAACTATCGAGAAAATTCAAGTTATAAGGAAAAGGTTAAAGACGCCGTAGTCAAAAGAGTTATGCCGACAATAGAAGACGAGATATTGAGTTTGAAATCAGAGATTTTGTATTCTTAAAAGTCTCCCCTTCCAAAGGCATTATAAGGTTTGGGAAGAAAGGAAAATTAAGCCCAAGATTTATTGGACCTTTTGAGGTTCTTGAGAAGTTTGGTTCTGTCGCATACATGATTGCCTTGCCACCAGCATTGTGCCATGTCCATGATATATTTCATGTCTCGATGATTAGAAAGTATATATATGACCCTTCTCACATCATTAAGTATGAGCTGGTGGAGATCGATAAAGATTTATCTTATGTGGAAGAGCCTATTCAGATTGTTGATAAGAAAGAAAAAGTCCTAAGGAATCGGGTCATCCCACTGGTTCAAGTAAATTGGAGACATCATTCTGGAGAGGAGACAACTTGGGAGCTAGAGGAGGAAATGAAAAAGGTGTATCTCAGTCTTTTCATCGATAGAGGTACGATAAATTTAGAGGACTAAAATTTTCTTTTAAGGGGGGGAGAGTGTAACACCCCTCATTTCCGAATTTTCGTATAAATTTCTAGTGATAATGTAAGCATTCATTTTAAATTGACAAAGGAAATAGAGTATGAATCAGAAGTAACTTATTTGTAAGATTTGGGTAATCTGTTCAAAACAAAAAAAAAAAAAGAATCTGAGGACCTATATGTAAACCCTGAGGACCTAATCGTAAATGTACTAAATACAAGGACTAAATTGTAAAATATAAAAAATGACAAATTCCACCGTTTAAGCCTCTCGGCCTTCATTCTTAAGGAAGCAGAGAAGGCAGCTGCGTGGGTGATCTGTTCAAAAAAAAAAAAAAAGAAAGAAAGAAAGAAAGAAGAAGAAGAAGAAGAAGATTTGGGGCTTTAAGGGTTCTTGCTCAAATCTTTTCACTTAGGGTCAAAATTATCAAAGGCAAGTGTTCTATCCTATTTTTTTTGCCTTCTGATACTTTATCTTTGCTGTTTTGCCTTACTTTCCAAAATTAATTGCTGAATTCAAGACCTGCAAAGCTGAAATCTCTCTTGTTGGTTATAAGATTTGAATCTGGAAAATTATCAAAGTCCTGACCCTTCTACCTTGTTCCGGCTGTAGATTATTGTACTGATTTTAGATTTAGGTTAAACTTATTTTATATGAATCTAGACTGATAGATCTTTCTTTTGACACTAAAATTGAAAACTTTGAAGTTCAATAACATGTCCAAACATTTGTTTTAATTGATACTATGTAATATGTAAAATAGAGTTTGTAGTTTCTAACCTTGTGTCACTAAATTATATATAACTCTCTGTTGGAGTCTCTGATTTAGAAAAAACTTAATTTTTTATAAACTAGACTTGAAAATCTTTCTTTTGACATATAGTTTGAAAATTTTGGAATTCAATTGCCTACCCTATTATCTGTTGAATCCGACCCTATAAATTCTGCAAAACAGTGATTGTGTTTTTGCCCTTGGGTTACCAAATCAAAAGTAACTCCGTGTTGGGAACCCTGTTTCATACGAAATTTGTTCCATCAAAATATAGATTGATATAGGGTTCGACTATAACTTTCTTATGGGTATTGGAGCATAATTGATATTCTGAAATATTTGTTTGCTGTGCCACTGGAAATCTGTCCAAATCGAGCTTTGGTCGATTTCGCGTATTTTGTTCTATTCCTTTGGATATTTGAATTCGTCTAACCTTCTCATTGGAATTGAGCTAAATATTGCTTGGAATCCCTGTACATTCTTGTTTTCATTTCATTCCAAATCTGAATATATTTGTGAGAGATTTGTTCTTTGTTTCGTATTATCTCGGAAAGACACATGCACGTTTTGTTGTTCCGCGTGTGTTTCCGACATATGCTACTTATTGTTAAAACTGCCCTCTTGTACTCTGGTGTGTGGGATTGTCTGGACCTTTGCCAGAAATGGTAAAGGGTATGTGCTTATTACCCGCTATGTGGGGTCCCGCTCTGTGGGATATTCTGGACCTTTGCCAGAAATGGTAAAGGGTATGTGCTTAGAGCCTGCGATGCTCTGCCTTCGACTTCACCTAGACGTGGGTGGATGGAGCTCCCAGACGTGGGAGACATTTGTCAGGTGGTCATTCAGAAATGGATGGATCACATTCTGACTGAGATTCCACTACACCTTCTATATGTTTGATATGACATCCAGAGTTTTGGTGAGTTGTTTCTGTTCATACTCTGGATAAGAATGATATGATTGTGACGTCAAGGATGACATTTGAGCTTCTGTACGATATTTGTTTTTGATATGCTCTGAAATGCTTCATTCACTGATGATTTTGCGTCGAAATATTCCATATGCCGTTGATATGCTTCGTAACATTTCGTATGCCACTGATAAGCTCCGATATGTTTCCTTTGTTACTGAGATGCTCCAATTATTCTAGGCCCCATCTTTCAGGAACCAAATATGTAAGATTGAAAAGACAATTATGTTTCTGCTCCTAACAATATTATGTCTACGAAATAGTATATTCTGCCTTGTACTTTGCAACTGTATCCCTTTGGAAATTGTATTATTTTGATATGGATATGTTAGTCACTTGCTGAGCTCCTTATGCTCACCCCGTTTGTTGATAAATTTTTCAGGATAGCGTATCGCTTGCTTAATTGTTAAGATTGGGCTGAGGCGGTGGAAAGTTTAGAAGATTTTGGGCAGATCTTTGTTAGCATATGTGTTTTTGTTGTATAAGCTACTTTGCATCTTATGAAATGTGACGATGAATCTAAATCTGTGGATTTTGTGTAAGATAAAGGATCCCTCATGTATAGGATTTTGGAATGTTAAGTTAAACTCATGTAATGATATGAATTTATGGTAATCGTTAATTTGGTGACTGCATAGACTTTCCCACTTATGAGTTTATGTGTGGTTATTATTTTGAAGAGTTGAATTCAGATTATATGAATTATCGAGTGATGCGTGGTATGTTTATGAACTGCACAGGGTGATGAATTTGTAGACTATAGAGGTAAAAATTTGATCTGAATGTTTTCTTAGTGACCTCAAAATGTGTGTTTGGATCCTGGATTAGTTGTAAGGAAAATTTTAAATATTGTCGATATATTTTGGAGGGTCGTGACAGTTGAAGAAAGCAGCAACGATGACACTACTAGGAGAGGAAGGAGAGGTTGGCTAGAGAACGGGTTCACAACGGGGAGAAAGCTCCACTTGTGAACGCAACGGTCACGAGAGAGAGGGCCCGAGGTGAAGCACCAAGGCAAGGCTGCGGCAAGCTCGCATCACAGCGATGGTTATATCTTGCCCATGCTGATCAAAGCCATCAGAAAAGCAGGGATGGAGTTAGAAGAGATGGCGTCGGATGATGCTAGCAATGGGAGTAGCCTGATGGTGGGAGCGGGTGCTGTTGATAGCAGCACAGAGGCTACAGTTGTCAGCGGGACTGTAGGGTGGGGTAGGGAGATCGGGAAAGCTGTCTTTGGTTGAGACATGATTGAGGAGAGAAATGGCAATAGAATGAAGGCATCGCCATTGCGGGATGGAAGGATGGGCAGCAACGGTGAGGCGATCGCCGGGATGGGGAAAGCGGATCATCGCTATTATGCGCACATCGGAGATTCGCAAGCGTTGCAACCAAACACAATAGGACGCAAGGAGCAATTTTAATCTATTGTGCTATCCTTTGACAGTGAGAAAAGAAAGAATTTTCTCTATATTATGGCTCTAATACCATGATAGAATTAGAGGTAAGGAATAAAAGGATACTTTTCATTCATTGATATAACACTTATTTATACAGGGTTGAGGGAAGATTTCTCTCAATTGATGAACGAGATCTTCTCGGTCAGTTACAAATATGTTCAACTAACAATTCCCACATAAAATATATAGAGAGAGCTAAAGGCAGTTCATTGCCTCATCCAACAAAGTTAATGCCAGAGACGTTGATTCCTTCTCAAGAACATATGCAGTGTTAAGAATATAAAAAAAGTGATGATCAGAAGTCACGCCTAATTATATAAGATTAGAAAGAGGATTTCTCTCAACTGATCAACGAGATCTTTTAGTTCAGTTATAAAAATCTGTACAGCTAATATGCCCTCGTAAGATTGAGCTCCTGTCAAGGACATCGATCTTGAATTAATGCAAGAAAAAAAGTTGCGGGCTAGAGACTTTATGAGGGAGTCAGCTAGTTGATTAGCCATATGGACATGAGAAACATGGAGCTACTGGTGAACGACTTGATCTCGCATGAAATAAAAATAAATAGCAACATGCTTCATGCGGGAGTGGAAGACCAGATTGACGCAAAAGTAAGTAGCACTGATATTATCATAATAAATGACAAGCATAGAAGTAGAGGAAATGTGAAGCTACTTAAGCAAGTTGGTGATCTAATTAAGTTCTGCAGCAGTAATGATGACAGCATGATATTCGGCTTCAGTTGTAGAGCGGGCAACTATCTTTTGCTTCTTAAAACTCCAGCTGGCTGGATTAGTACCAAGAAAATAATATACCCTGATATAGAGGTTCTATTATCAACATTTCTGGCCCAATCAGCATTGACAAAAGTATGAAGCTAAGAGAGAGAGTGTTTGCGAAGAAAATGCCATGATCGATGATCCTCTTAAGATAACACATAATGCATTTGATAGCAATCCAATGCAAAGTAGATGGTCGATACATAAACTATGATAATTTATTAACTCGGAGATGTCTAGAAGGGTAAGAGCTAGATATTGTAAGGATCCAACTACCTACCAATACTGAGTAGGGTTTATAGCAGAACTACCATCACATAACTTAAGTGATTCACTAGTAGATAGGGGAGTGGTGACCTCTTTTGCGTCCTGCATGTTCATCTTGAATAACAAATGTTGAATATACTTTTTCTGTAAGAGAAAGAGTCCAGAAGATGTAAACGTAGCCTCGACACCAAGAAAATAATTCATGTCACTAAGATCTTTAAGTGAGAATCTATCGGCTAATTACTTGATAAACACCTGAACCTCCATAGGTTTATCACATGTAACAATAATATCATCCACAGAGACTAGAATATAGATGGTGTCTATCATGTTATTGGCATAGAAATAAGGAGACATCAGACTTAGAGTTAATGAAGCCAATTGAAGAGAAGAATAGACTAAGTTTAGTTTTCCAGGTTTATGGAGCCTAACGGAATCCATAAATGACTTTTTAGAGTTTACAAACATGTCATAGATATTGAGGATGTATAAAGCCAAGAGGTTGCTTCATAAAGACATCTCTTATAAAAAGGTATTGTTAACATCTAATTATTGTAAGCACTAGCCTTTGGATATTGCTAGACTTAGGATATGCCGGATTACAGTAGGTTTGACAACAAGACTAAATGTTTCTGTGTAGTCAACACCGGGTCATTAATAAAATCCCTTGGCCATGAGACATGCTTTATAGCGAGCAATCGAACTATCAGAGTTCTGCTTAATTTTAAAGACCCACTTGAACTTGATAATATTTTGTGTTAGGTGAGAAGGGATAAGAGTCGATGTAGAGTTATGAAGGAGAGCATCATACTCCTCATATATAGCTTTATGCCAATTTGAAGATTTTTGGGCTTGAGTACAAGATGTTGGTTCGGTAGAGTCGAGGGAAGGTTTAGAGCTAGCATGTAAGTCAAGAACTTGACATAGTTTAAAGGCATCACTCTTGGAATGAGTTTACATTGGATGCCGATGGGCTGTAATAGTATTAGGTGGTGTTGTTCAAGTGGCTGCTGCTTGATGTCTCGGTAGGGCTTCTTCTCTTCACCAAGAGAAGAGGGTGAGCCCGCTGAGGCAGAAGTTGATGATGGTGAGGGACGAGGAGGGCGATCGGGAGAGCAGCGCCAGGATCCAAAAGGTGGATGATGGTGCTACGCAAGCTATCACAGATCCAGAGTGTTTCAAGCTGCACAATCTGTAGTGAGAAGGAGAATCGCTCCTCTGTTGGAGCGATGTGGTAGAAGCTTCTCCCTTTCACCGGGAGAAGTCAAATTCCTCCAGCCAAATGAAGGGAAAGGGTGCTTGCATCTGATCCGTTGTACTATCCGTTTAGGTTCAGCAGATCCCCATACCACACAAAGCACCCAACGCTACCTTAGGAATAAGCGGCACAGGAGCAGTAGCTCAAGCAGGCTACTTCACAGGCTCCATCACTCTCAATAGTGGACATAGTCCATAAGGTTCACAGGTAATCTATGTTGAGAAGGAGAGGAGGACGAGGCCGTTGAGTCTTGCAATTGGAGAATGTACGACTGAGGGGCAGGTCGAGGTGCGGAAGAGGTAGAGGTGGCACCAGGCAACGACGGCCTAGGGAGAGGGAGATCGAGGTTCTTGCTCTCAAGATCGATGGTGGAGAAGCTTGACAGAGGTGGCTGGCAGAAGCTATCATTGGACAACAAGTAATCTCTCTTAAAGAGAGAACTGCTCTGATACCATGTTGAGAATAGAAGTGATGATCAAAAGGCACACCTAATATATTGTCTCCACATATATTTATACAAGGTCGGAAGGAGGATTTCCCTTAACTGATGAACGAGATCTTCACATTTAGTTAAAAAAATCGGTACAGCTAATATGCAACAACAATAATGCTACCTTATGGGGTTCATCTCAGTGATTCAGCAGCGTTGCCAACTTTGCTTCACATTTCATGATTCAAAACAATTTGCACTGGCCATAAAAGTGTAAATCACAAAAGAAAAAAATCAATTCCAAAAACAAGATATATATATGATGCAGAAATATTCCTTCGAGATGGCACTTCTTTTTTTTTTTTTCTTCATAAAGAATAATTTCTACGACCTAGTGATTTGAGCATGAGTCCCACACCTTTTTCATCGCATAACTGCTTAACTCGTGCAATGATGTGTTTCCCATAGGTGCATTTCTTCAAAGTCTGCATATGAACTTTTATGCGATCGAGCAAGATTTGATGTTGGTTATCAGTGCCTGTTTCAAGACTCTTCTCAATCACATAATTTGCAAATTGATCCTTCATCATCATTTGAAAAGGACAAGTGCCAAAGAGCAAACATCATTAAATTACAGGAGCATATAATAAAGACCTGATAAAACACATCCCTGGTATCCTCTACACCCAAACTTCCATGGACATCTTGTGGGTGGGGTTATATATCATTCAGTCCAAAAGAAATATATATAACCAAAAGAAACTTCTAAAGTAATATTCAGCCATATTAATCATAATGGATGATAATAATAGAGGTGATGATCAAATAACACACTTCATTTATTGTTGAAACATATATCTATACAGAGTTTGAGGGATGATTTCTCTTAACTAATAAACAAGATTTTTTCGTTCAGTTAGAGAAGTCTATTTAGCTAACATTCTCCCATAAGATTGAGCTCCTGTCAAGGATGCTGATCTTGGATCGATGTAAGGAAAAGAGCTTGCGGGTCAAAGACTTCGTGAGAGAGTCGGTGAGTTGATCAGCCATGTGAACATGCGAAACACAAAGCTGTTGGCAGACGACTTAATCTTGCACAAGTGAAAGTCAATGGCAATATGCTTTATGCAGGAGTAGAAAATTGGATTGGCACAAAGGTAAGTAGCACCAATGTTATCACAATAAATAACATAGAATCAGAGTGAATCTGAAGCTCTTTAATCAAGTTAGTGATCCAATTAAGTTTAATAGCAATAGTGGTAATAGCACAATATTCAGCTTCAGTAGTAGACCTAACAACTATCTTTTGTTTATTAGAAGTCCAGCTAATCAGATTAACATAAAAAAATATATACCCTAATGTAGAGGTTCTATTATCAACATTTTCAGCCCAATCAGCATTAGCAAAAGCATGAAGCTAAGAGGGAGAGTATTTGTGAAGAAAAATACCATGATCGATGGTCTCCTTAAGATAACACAAAATACATTTGACAGCAAAGGAGACATCGGGATAAGTAAAAGTAAGATACTGTAAGGAGCCAACCACCTGCGATACTGAGTAGGTTCTATAGTAGGACTACCATCACATAATTTAAGTGACTCACTAGTAGATAGAGGAGTGGTAACCGCATTTGCATCCTACATATTCATCTTCAAAAGAAAATTATGAATGTACTTTCTCTATGAAAGAAAGAGGCCAAAAGATATAAACGTAGCCTTGACATCGAGAAAATAATTTAGGTTACCAAGATCTTGAAGAGAGAATCTGTCGACCAATTGCTTAATAAATGCCTGAACCTCCATAGAGTTATCACATGTTATAATAATATTACCCACATAGACTAGAAGATAGATGGTATGCCCATGCTGTTAGTGTAGAAATAGGGAGACATCAGATTTAGAGTTGATGAAGCTAACTAAAGATAAATAAAGACCAAGTTCAGTATACCAGGCTCGTGGAGCCTGACGAAGTCCATAAATAGACTTTTAGAGTTTACAAACATGCTGTGAATGTTGAGGATGTATAAAAAGCTTGGAGGTTGCACCATGAAGATATCTTTAGTGAGAGTCCATTATAAAAAGGTATTATTAACATTTGATTGGCATAAGCACCAGCCTTTAGATATTGTCAGACTTAGGATATGCCGAATTGTGGTAGGATTAACAACAGGACTAAAGGTCTTAGTGTAGTCAAAACTAGGTCATTGATAAAATTTTTTGGCCATAAGTCATGCTTTATAGCAAGCAATTGAACCATCAAGGTTCCATTTAATTCGAAAAACCCACTTGCACCCGATAATATTTTGTGTGGAGTGAGAAGGGGTAAGGGTCAATGTGGCATTATGAAGGAGAGCAGCATATTCCTCACATATAGCTTTACGCCAATGTAGAGATTTTAGGGCCTGAGTAAAGGATGTTCATTCAATAAAGTCAAGGGAAGGTTTGTTGCCAACATGTAAGTCAAGAACTTAACGTGGTTTAAAGACACCACTCTTGGAACGAGTTTGCATTGGATGTCAGGAGACTGTAATAGTATTAGGGGGTAAGGGCTAAGGGTTATAACTGGTTGAGTTAAGTGGAAAGATGATAGAAGCACCCTAGTGAGGTGAGGATGAAGACTGTGGTTCTAGAGGTAATTGTACAGAAAGAGGAGGAACAGGAGGAGAGGAGGGAGAAGGAAACTGTGGAATAGAAGTAACAAGAGAGTGGGGATCCGGTGGAGATGCATGGGAATGAGACAACTGATGTAGGACCCCAAACATCAGTATAAACAACCTCAAACAGTTTAGAATAGGAAATAGAGAATATACCAAAAGGTAGTTGGTGACTCTATTGCTAAGGCAAGCATCATAGTGAGTAATATCATTACTTAATTTAAAAATATAAATAGAATAGCGAGAAAATAACTTTTGTTGAATAGAGGTCAAGGGATGACCAAGACGTCGATGTCATATGTCAATTGGAGTAGTAGTGGAAGAGTTAACAGTATGTTCAGTGAAATACAAGGCTGACGACTACTCGTAGATGTTGTCTTTATTCAAGCCGCGAACCAAGGATGCCCCCATGCTCAAGTCCTTGATAAGAAAATAATTAGGAAAGAATTTAATGAAAGTATGGTTTTATTGGTAGAATTGAAAAACAGAAATAAGATTTCTTTTAATATTGGGTGCATACAAAATATCATCGAGTGTGAAAGAAGTGGTATTAGAATTAAGCATCATAGAACTAGTATGAGTAATAGGAATTCTTTTACCATCACCAATGACGATGTCTTCATTTCCGCCATAGCCGTTGTAGATTGACAAGTTCTAGATATCGAAAGTGATATGGTGGGAAGCACTAGAGTCCATAATCCAATTGGACTGACTATCAGATGGAGTAGTTATGACATTTGCCTGAGGCTAGGTTGGCGGAGCTAGGAGGCAAGGGCAAGACCGACAAACTTTTACAGAGTGATCGATTTTGTCACACAACTGGCAGACAACTGGTTGACGAAACATAGGAGGAGGCTAACATGGCTGAAAGAAAACAATTTGACGATAGTTGAAGTATGGAGGATGTGGAGGAGGAAGAGACAAGGTAGTACCCATAGAAGGGAGAGGAAAGTTGGCCACCTCTTGAAGCATTCTTGGTGTATTTACAGTTTTGCTTTTTGGATTTATGGTTGAACTGAGCTATGATGGGAGGTCCTGACAAAGGTCCTGGTAACCTATCATGGAGCTTTAGGTAAGCTTCATAGTCTATCAGCTTGTCATAAAGTTCTTCAAAGGAGATTGGAGAATCGCGTGCTCAAAGTGATGCTGCCAATTCTTTGAACTCTACACTCAGTCCATTGAGTGTGTAGATGATAACTTCTTCATTAGTGAGAGAATGACCTATTAAAGCTAGGTGATCGATAATCATTTTGATATGTTATAAGTAGTCGATAATAGTATTTCCCTCGTGCTTAAAGTTCATAAGGCTGGAGAGTAGTCCAAGCATGCGAGCCCTTGAGCGATTCGCTAAGATAGTTTGTAACTTGGTCCAAGCTTCCGTAGTAGTAACACAGGAGGACACAAGCAGGGCTATGGATCCAGTGACAGAGGCTTAAATTGCTTGAAGAATGAGCTGATCTTGACGTAACCATAGCTTGTAGGTTGAATTTGGTACTGGGTTGGGTTCTCTTGGAATATGGATCAATGCTGGTGGACAACTAAGAGAACCATCAATATAACCCAATGAATCATAACCAAATAAAAGGTTAGAGAATTGAGCATGCTAGGACACATAGTTGCCACCTTTGGATAACTTAAAGAGAATTATTGAGGTGGCATTGATGGAAATAAGTCCTGGATGTGAGAGGGATTACCAGCAGAAAAGAGATTTGGAGCATCAGAAGTAGATGAGGAAGATATTTGTGAATCACAAGGGGGACATCCAAGTGGAAATTAAGCGAAAGCATAGGTTAGGAGGTATTGGAGAGAAAGAAAATTTCAAACTAGCACAAGAAGGCTTGGCCAGATGCAACGAGAGATTAGTACTCATCCTGATGCCACTCCTAGAGCTATAGGTTTGGAAGAAGAAAGAGGAACAAGTAGTGTTACTGCAGCAGATAAAATCCAAGGCTGAAAGAAGGGCTTGCTAGGAGCAATTGGAGTCCCAGACTCCTTTTGGACCGACTTGTCCTTCACTGGATGGGGGATATGTATAGAGCATCATTTACCTCAACATTATGTTCTTAGAGTTGTGCAGCCTACACCTCCACAGAACCCCCCCAAAAAAAAAGGACTCGCCTGCTTGTGAGCAGTTGCACCCCGGTCTTAGAGCTGAAGGCTAGATAGAAGAAAAGAAGTGTCGCTTTTGTTCTACTTCATCTAGGTAGAAAATAAGTGACAAGTTCAGTTCCAGCAGGCCCTGCTGCACCACATTTCTATGCTGGAGGCTGGCAAACTTTCCCAGGAAGAGGGAGAAGTTAATGACCAGCGATGAGTTCAATTCAGCTCAAATCCCTCCAGGCTTGCAACGGGATATATCGATTTGACTTTGGGGGGCAGAAACAATGATAGGAGGATGGTCGACATTGGAGGGAGTGACAAGGGTCACTACGATGTTAGGAAATAAGAAGGAAGAAGCAGCTTCAGGCTCGCATTATCAACTTCACTATGTTGTCGTGATGACGAACCCTGCAACTGTAGGCATGGGTGCAGAAGAATATAGATGTCGTGATCAAGGATGCATTATGACTAGGAGCTAGGAGTCGAGCTGGTCCATGACAACCTGAAAGAGTAGCTGCAGTGTCCTTAACAAGATGCTTAGACATTAGATGAGGAGGAAGAAGATGACGTAGTGGTTGTGATACTAGTAGGGGGCCAAGCAACGCTGGTGTGTAGGCAAAAGCGACTACTGTCACTACATTTTCCTACTCCACTACTCTGGTAAGCAAGAGAGGAATTAAATTTGGTGTGTGGAAGTCTAGATAAACTTCAGCTGGTTATGATGGTTGTAGGTCTGGTTTCGATGACTACTCATTAAATCAGGACATGTAGGTGGTATCCCTAGGCTAAAAATGCCCGACAAGTCTCCCTGGTCACAGGCCTGTGAGCAATGGTCTTACGGGGAGAATTTTTGGAGCACTAGTGAACACCAGCTCTTCAATCTCTTTAAATGAGTTGCAAATAACGAACTTGGCAATCTTGATTACTTGATTTGTTGTCGAGTATGCACTAGAACATTTTCATTGGGCTTCACGATCGTCGATGCAGTTCCAAACGAAGTGAGCTGAGTTCATGGGTGACATGTCGGGGCCGAGCTAGAACATCTCTTGCCGTGTTGCTACTCCATCTACGCACTGTGGCGTCGGTAGAAGAAGCAGCGACTGGGAGAGGCCAATGGCGCAGAGACCTGGAAATGCATGGTCACCGGCGGAATAGCTTTATAATGATAAAAGATAAGGGTTTCAAAGGCAAGCTTACAAGCAAGAGAGTTAGTTTAGAGCTAAGCCTTGTTAGTAGCGATTTCGACCTGATAGCTATTAGTAGAGGAATCATAGGTTAAATACAAGAATGCGAGAGAGGAATCCGATGAGTAAGAAGAAGAAGGGTTTTGTTCAAAGGCCAGGCCTCCGATTAAGGATATTCCATAGGGAAGGGTACCGATATTCTATATTGAAGGAAAGAGTCAGCAATTAGTGTATTGGCAGCATACAGGGCAGCCTGAGTGGAAAGAAGAGTCAAATAAAAGGGAGCTAAGATAGAGGGGGATGAAATAAAAAATCCCGAGCAGAAAGAAGAGTCAAAGAGCTAGGATGGAGGAGGACAAAGAAAGTCTCAATATCCCAAGGAAGAGGAAAGCAGCAAGCTCGCTACTTGCTTTGAAGCTGACACTACCTTATCTCATTATGTGACTGTAGGGCTCTCTATTAGGATCAATCATGCCCTAGACAATCAAACCTACTAATAGAATAGTACCAACAAGAATGTAACCTATATTGGAAAGAATGAAATAGCTTACTCCTAATCCCTTTTCTTATATAATAAAAGAAAGCAGAGATGGAGAAGGATCAGTCACCAAAGAAAGAGGAGGAGAAGCCGACTGAAAATCATGACTTACTACTTTGGTAGAGGAAGTAGAGGTCCTCTGTTTTTGTCACACTAAACCCCTACCGATGCTTCTGGTGTTGTCTATGAGTTCAGCTCCTACAACGCATGTCGGAGGATGTCACACCTGTTGAGAAGGGGAGCTATCGCTGAAGACATTGAGGGCACAGACACTACGGAGATGGATAGGGTCAACTGGCTGGCGACGAGCATAATAGTAGGGAGGCAAAAGAGTAAGGGGAGAGGCCACAGTTGTAACACCCCTCATTTCCGAATTTTCGTATAAATTTCTGGTGATAATGTAAGCATTCATTTTAAATTGATAAAAAAAATAGAGTATGAATCAGAGGTAACTTATTTGTAAGATTTGGGTGATCTGTTCAAAAAAAAAAAAAAAGAAAGAATCTGAGGACCTATATGTAAACCCTGAGGACCTAATCCTAAATGTACTAAATGCAAGGACTAAATTGTAAAATGTATAAAATCACAAATTCCACCATTTAAGCCTCTCTGCCTTCGTTCTTAAGGAAGCAGAGAAGGTAGCTGCGTGGATGATCAGGGAAAAAAAAAAAAGAAAGAAAGAAAGAAAGAAGAAGAAGAAGAAGAAGAAGAAGAAGAAGAAGAAGAAGAAGAAGAAGAAGAAGAAGAAAATTGGGGCTTTAAGGGTTCTTGCTCAAATCTTTTCACTTAGGGTCAAAATTATCAAAGGTAAGTGTTCTAACCCCATCGTACAGAATCTTTAGTCTCTGTTTTTATATGGATTCAAAATAAATTGAAGGATTTCTATTTAGAAACTGATATGTCTCTCTTTGGACATAGAACCATGGATTCTAAAGTTTTTCGGTAAACTGACCCCTATACACTGTTTCAGCTACAAGTTTCAGTATAAAATGTGAATTTAGGTAGGAACTATTTTGTTTGAAATTAGACTTCTTATATCTTTCTTTTGACACTGATTTTGTAGATTTTGGACACCGAATACTTACCCAAACATCTGTTTCAAATGAGCCTATAGACACTGTAAAATAGGGTTCAAGATTTCTGACCTATCAATACTAAAATGCCTATAACTCCCTGTTGAAAAGTCTGATTTATACCAAACTGATTTTATTTGAAACTAGACTTGAAAATATTTCTTTTGACATATAGTTTGAAAATTTTGGAATTCAATTGCCTACCCTATTATCTGTTAAATCCGACCCTATAAATTCTACAAAACAGTGATTGTGTTTTTGCCCTTGGGTTACCAAATCAAAAGTAACTCCGTGTTGGGAACCCTGTTTCATACGAAATTTGTTCCATCAAAATATAGATTGATATATGGTTCGACCAGCTTTCTTATGGGTATTGGAGCATAATTGATATTCTGAAATATTTGTTTGTTGTGCCACTGGAATTCTGTCCGAAATCGAGCTTTGGTCGATTTCGCGTATTCTGTTCCATTCCTTTGGATATTTGAATTCGTCTAACCTTCTTATTGGAATTGAGCTAAATATGATTACTTGGAATCCCTGTTCACTCTTGTTTTCATTTCATTCCAAATCTGAATACATTTGTGAGAGATTTGTTCTTTGTTTCGTATTGTCTCGAAAAGGCACATGCACGTTTTGTTGTTCCGCGTATGTTTCCGACATATGCTACTTATTGTTAAAAACTGCCCTCTTGTACTCTGGTGTGTGGGATTGTCTGGACCTTTGCCAGAAATGGTAAAGGGTATGCGCTTATTACCCGCTATGTGGGGTCCCGCTCAGGATATTCGGACCTTTGCCAGAAATGGTAAAGGGTATGTGCTTAGAGCCTGCGATGCTCTGTCGGCCCCCTCTGACTTCACCTAGACGTGGGTGGATGGAGCTCCCAGACGTGGAAGACATTTGTCAGGTGGTTACTCAGAAATGGATGGATCACATTCTGACTGAGATCCCACTACACCTTCTATATGTTTGATATGACATCCAGAGTTTTGGTGAGTTGTTTCTGTTCATGCTCTGGATAAGAATGATATGATTGCGACATCAAGGACGATGTTTGAGCTTCTGTACGATATTTGTTTTTTGATGTGCTCTAAAATGCTTCATTCACTGATGATTTTGCTTCAAAATATTCCATATACCGTTGATATGCTTCGTAACATTTCGTATGTCACTGATAAGCTCCGATATGTTTCCTTTGTTACTGAGATGCTCCAATTACTCTATGCCTCATCTGTTAGGAACCAAATATATAAGATTGAAAAGACAATTATGTTTCTGCTCCCAACGATATTATGTCTATGAAATCGTATATTCTGCCTTGTAATTTGAAACTGTATCCCTTTGGAAATTGTATTATTTTGATATGGATATGTTAGTCACTTGCTGAGCTCCTTATGCTCACCCCGTTTGTTGATAAATTTTTCAGGATAGCGTATCGCTTGCTTAATTGTTAAGATTGGGCTGAGGCGGTGGAAAGTTTAGAAGATTTTGGGCAGATCTTTGTTAGCATATGTATTTTTGTTGTATAAGCTACTCTACATCTTATGAAATGTGACGATGAATCTAAACCTGTAGATTTTGTGTAAGACAAAGGATCCCTCATGTATAGGATGTTGGAATGTTAAGTTAAATTCATGTAATGATATGAATTTATGGTAATCGTTGATTTGGTGACTGCATAGACTTCCCCACTTATGAGTTTGTGTGGTTATTATTTTGAAGAGTTGAGTTCAGATTATATGAATTATCGAGTGATGCGTGGTATGTTTATGAACTGCACAGGGTGATGAATTTGTAGACTATAGAGGTGAAAAGTTGATCTGAATATTTTCTTAGTGACCTCAAAATGTGTGTTTGGATCCTGGATTAGTTGTGAGGAAAATTTTAAATATTGTCGATATTTTGGAGTGGCGTGACAGATATGGTAAAGGGTATGCGCTTATTGCCCGCTATGTGGGGTCCCGCTCTGTGGGATATTCTGGACCTTTGCCAGAAATGGTAAAGGGTATGTGCTTAGAGCTTGCGATGCTCTGCCGGCCCCCTCTTACTTCACCTAGACGTGGGTGGATGGAGCTCCCAGACGTGGGAGACATTTGTCAGGTATTTTGAATATTGTCGATATTTTGGAGGGGTGTGACAGAGGTGGTATCAGAGCATGATTTGAGAATCACTAAGAATATTCTCCTTGTGAGGTTTATTGACTATCATGTAGAGATTGATCAAAGAAAATATTTTTTTTGATGTTTTAGGAAACGAGGATGACGAGATCATCTGGTTCTCCTGTTGCATCTACTGCTGATCAATTAAGTGGTATCATGCGGACTTTGGAGACTATGGCACAAGTGATGCAACAACAACAACAACCTGTCCATCAAGGAAGTAATGATGGAACAGAGACATCAAACCAGACGGGGTTGGGAATTGGACAGTTTAAGAAGCTTAGTCCTCCCAGTTTTAGTGGTGAGTCCGATCCAATGGTGGCAGAACGATGGATGATGCAGATAGAGAAAATATTTGATGCTTTAAATTACCCTGATGATCGAAAGGTTTTTCTTGCCACCTTTATGCTGGAAGGAGAAGCTGAACACTGGTGGAGAATGATTAAGAGGATGTCTGAAATCAAACATGAGCCAATGACATGGAAGTTATTCCAAGAAAAGTTTAACGATAAATATTTTCCAGATTGTATGAGAGAGCAAAAAGAATTGGAGTTCTTGAATCTTATCCAGGAAGTATGATTACAAAGTATGAATCTAAATTCACCGAGCTCTCGGGTTTGCCACACATATGATGATGATGAATCTAGAAAAGCAAGAAGGTCTGAAGGGATTATCACAGAATAAAAGCCGAATGTCAGCTTTAAAATTACGAACATATGCTGATACGGTAGAAAGAGCTTTGAAAATTGAAAGAGACATGGAGGAAATTCAAGAAATCATTCGCAAGAACAAAAGAGACAAATTTACTGGCAAAAGCAGGAGAGAAAATGAATATGAAGCTAGTAACAAGAGGTTTAAGACATCTGGATTTGAGAAAAGGAAACCATTGGGGAGGACACAGTTATGTGCAAAATGTGGATTAAATCATGAAACAAGTCAGTGTTTTCGGGTGACTGGAGCATGTTTTGGTTGTGGAAAGCTAGATCATCAATTAAGAGATTGCCCACTGAAAAGGAAGAAAGAGTCACTGTCTCCTAGACCCTCAGCCCATGCTAGAGTGTACACTATCACTGAACAAGATTCTAAGGCTTCGAAATCAGTGGTGGAAGGTATTCTTCATGTTTCTAAAAGAAATGTAAAAGTTTTGTTTGATCCCGGCTCCAACTTATCGTTTGTTTCACAATACTTTGCTTGTCACTTGGATATTCTACCTAAACCCCTGGATTATATGTTATATGTAACAACTGATGTTGGAGATACATTGGCAACAAACTTGGTCTACCCATCTTGTTTGATCTCTATTGGAGACCGCGAACTCCTTGCTGATTTGATTCTCCTAGAGATCCAGGGCTTTGATATTATACTTGGCATGGATTGGTTATCTTCTCATCACACTAGTATTGATTGTTACAAAAAAATAATTACTTTCTGCATACCAGATCAGCCTATATTTTTCTTTGAGGGCATTAGGCATGATTTGCCTCCTTGCTTGATATCAGCACTTCAAGTTTATCGTCTTATACAGAAAGGTTATTTTTGTTATATGGTGTGTGTAAAGGAGCATTCAGATCAGGAAACCCACCTAGATGAAATTGTAGTGGTCAAAGAATTTCCTGATGTATTCCCAGATGACTTGCCTGGTTTACCTCTAGATAGAGAGGGTGAATTTGTTATTGATTTAGTCCCCAGTACAACCCCAATATCTAAGCCTCTCTACAGAATGGCACCACTCGAGCTAGAGGAGTTAAAGAAGCAAATATAAGAATTATTAGATAAGGGTTTCATACGACCCACTGTATCCCCATGGGGTGCTCCGGTACTATTAGTGAAGAAGAAGGATGGAACATTGAGGCTTTGTATTGATTATAGACAGTTGAATCAGGTGACCATCAAAAATAAGTATCCCATACCTAGAATTGATGATTTGTTTGATCAATTGCAGGGTGCACAAATATTCTCTAAGATTGACCTGAGGTCAGGTTACTATCAGTTGAAGATCACGGAGGAGGATATTTCAAAAACAGCTTTCAGAACTCGATATGGTCATTATGAATTCTTGGTGATGCCTTTTGGTTTGACAAATGCCCCTGCAGCTTTTATGGAACTAATGAATAGGATATTTCAACCACTCGTGGATATCTGTGTAATTGTATTTATTGATGATATATTGGTGTATTCAAAGAGTAATCAGGAGCATGAGGAACACTTGAGAGATGTGTTGTCCATACTAAGAGAAAAGAAGCTGTATGCGAAGTTCAGCAAATGTTAATTTTGGTTGAATGAAGTTGCTTTCTTAGGCCATGTGATTTCGTGAAAGGGTATATCTGTTGATCCAAGGAAAATAGAAGTCGTAGTTGAATGGGAAGTACCAACAAATGTAATGGTTAGAAGCTTCTTGGGCATGGCGGTTATTACAGGAGATTTGTGGAGGATTCTCTCGAATTGCACAACCTCTCACCAAACTTACTAAAAAGAACATGAAATTTGTATGGGGTGATGATTGTGAGCAAAGTTTTCAAGAGTTAAAAGAAGGTTGACTAGTGCCCCTATTCTCACTATTCCAAGTGGTAGTGAGGATTTGTAGTTTATCGATGCTTCAAGAAAAGGCCTAGGATGTGTTTTGATGCACGAAGGAGAGTAATTGCTTATGCTTCTAGGCAACTTAAAGGTTATGAATTGAATTATCCGACTCATGATTTGGAGTTAGCAGCAATTATTTTTGCTCTAAAGATTTGGAGACATTATTTGTATGGTCGATTTGAAATCTTCACGATCACAAGAGTTTAAAATATATTTTCACTCGAAGAGTTAAACATGAGGCAGCGAAGATGGATAGGACTTCTGAAGGATTATGATTGTGCCATCCGTTATCACCCGGGCAAAGCCAATGTTGTAGCTGATGCACTTAGTAGGAAATCTACAAGTTTTATGGCTAGTCTGGTCGTGAAGCAATGGAAGTTATTAGAAGAAAATTTTGATTTGAAAGCTTTGAGGAAAGAGCAAGACTCGATGATATTGATGGCCTCCATTCAAGTGCAATCTGATCTTATTCAACAAATTAAGGAAGCACAATTACGAGATCCACATTTAATCTACTTGAGGAATGAAGTAGAAAAGGAATTGAAGCCACAATTTCAAGTTTCAAAGGATGGCCTATTGAGATTTGGGGAGAGAGTATGTGTACCAAATGAACCAGATATCAAGAATCAAATCCTAAAGGAAAGTCATACTTCAAAGTACACCATACATCCTGGGAGCACTAAGATGTATAGAGATATTCAAAGTCATTATTGGTGGGAAGGCATGAAGAAGGAAATTACAATGTATGTTTCAAAATGTTTGACTTGTCAGCAAATCAAAGTAGAACACCAAAGACCTGGAGGGTTGTGCAACCTTTAGATATCCCTGAATGGAAATGAGAATGTATTACTATGGATTTTGTTTCAGGATTACCCAGAACCTCTAGGAAGCATGATGCTATTTGGGTTATCATTGATAGGTTAACAAAATCTACACACTTCCTACCGATTAATATGACTTATTCGCTTGATAAACTTGCAGATTTATATGTCAATGAAATAGTAAGACTTCATGGTATTCCAATGGAGATCATCTCTGATAGAGACTCCAGATTTCTCTCTAGATTCTGGAGAAGATTGCAGGAATCGATGGGCCCTAAAGTTAAGTTTAGTACTGCATATCATCCTCAGACTGATGGTCAGTCAGAAAGAACAATTCAAACACTTGAGGATTTGCTTAGAGCCCTATGTTATGGATTGGAAAGGTGAATGGGATAAGGATATTTCACTTGTTGAGTTCACGTATAATAATAGTTATCATTCAAGTATTCAAATGGCTCCTTATGAAGCATTATATGGGTGAAAGTGCATAACACCTATATGTTGGGAGGAAGTTGGTGACAGAAAGCTGTGAGCACCGGACAAGGTACAAGAAACTACCGAGAAAATTCAAGTTATAAGGAAAAGATTAAAGACTGCTCAGAGTTGTCAAAAGAGTTATGCCGACAATAGAAGACGAGATATTGAGTTTGAAATCGGAGATTTTGTTTTCTTAAAAGTCTCCCCTTCCAAAGGCATTATAAGGTTTGGGAAGAAAGGAAAATTAAGCCCAAGATTTATTGGACCTTTTGAGGTTCTTGAGAGGGTTGGTTCTGTCGCATACAGATTGCCTTGCCACCAGCATTGTGCCATGTCCATGATATATTTCATGTCTCGATGATTAGAAACTATATATATGACCCTTCTCACATCATTAAGTATGAGTTGGTGGAGATCGATAAAGATTTATCTTATGTGGAAGAGCCTATTCAGATTGTTGATAAGAAAGAAAAAGTCCTAAGGAATCGGGTCATCCCACTGGTTCAAGTAAATTGGAGACATCATTCTGGAGAGGAGACAACTTGGGAGCTAGAGGAGGAAATGAAAAAGGTGTATCCCAGTCTTTTCATCGATAGAGGTACGATAAATTTAGAGGACTAAATTTTTCTTTTAAGGGGAGAGTGTAACACCCCTCATTTCCGAATTTTCGTATAAATTTTTGGTGATAATGTAAGCATTCATTTTAAATTGACAAAAGAAATAGAGTATGAATCAGAGGTAACTTATTTGTAAGATTTGGGTGATCTGTTCAAAAAAAAAAAAAGAAAGAATCTGAGGACCTATATGTAAACCCTGAGGACCTAATCCTAAATGTACTAAATGCAAGGACTAAATTGCAAAATGTATAAAATGACAAATTCCACTGTTTAAGCCTCTCTGCCTTCGTTCTTAAGGAAGCATGGAAGGCAGCTGCGTGGATGATCAGGGAAAAAAAAAAAAAGAAAGAAATAAGAAGAAGAAGAAGAAGAAGAAGAAGAAGAAGAAGAAGAAGAAGAAGAAGAAGAAAATTGGGGCTTTAAGGGTTCTTACTCAAATCTTTTCACTTAGGGTGAAAATTATCAAAGGCAAGTATTCTAACCCCATCCTATAGAATCTTTAGTCTCTATTTTTATATGGATTCAAAATAAATTGAAGGATTTCTATTTAGAAACTGATATGTCTCTCTTTGGACATAGAACTATGGATTCTGAAGTTTTTCGGTAAACTGACCCCTATACACTTTTTCAGCTACAAGTTTCAGTACAAAATGTGAATTCAGGCAGGAACTATTTTGTTTGAAATTAGACTCTTATGTCTTCCTTTTGATACTGATTTTGTAGATTTTGGACACCGAATACTTACCCAAACATCTGTTTCAAATGAGCCTACAGACGCTGTAAAACAGGGTTCAAGATTTCTGACCTATCAATATAAAAATGCCTATAACTCCCTGTTGAAAATTCTGATTTATACCAAACTGATTTTATTTGAAACTAGACTTGAAAATATTTCTTTTGACATATAGTTTGAAAATTTTGGAATTCAATTGCCTACCTTATTATCTATTGAATCCGACCCTATAAATTCTGCAAAACAGTGATTGTGTTTTTGCCCTTGGGTTACCAAATCAAAAGTAACTCCGTGTTGGGAACCCTGTTTCATACGAAATTTGTTCCATCAAAATATAGATTGATATATGGTTCGACCATAGCTTTCTTATGGGTATTGGAGCATAATTGATATTCTGAAATATTTGTTTGCTGTGCCACTGGAATTCTGTCCGAAATCGAGCTTTGGTCGATTTCGCGTATTCTGTTCCATTCCTTTGGATATTTGAATTCGTCTAACCTTCTTATTGCAATTGAGCTAAATATGATTGCTTGGAATCCCTGTACACTCTTGTTTTCATTTCATTCCAAATCTGAATACATTTGTGAGCGATTTGTTCTTTGTTTCGTATTGTCTCGAAAAGGCACATGCAAGTTTTGTTGTTCCGCGTGTGTTTCCGACATATGCTACTTATTGTTAAAACTGCCCTCTTGTACTCTGGTGTGTGGGATTGTTTAGACCTTTGCCAGAAATGCTAAAGGGTATGCGCTTATTGCCCGCTTTGTGGGGTCTCGCTCTGTGGGATATTCTGGACCTTTGCCAGAAATGGTAAAGGGTATGTGCTTAGAGCCTGCGATGCTCTGCCAGCCACCTCTGACTTCACCTAGACGTGGGTGGATGGAGCTCCCAGACGTGGGAGACATTTGTCAGGTGGTCATTCAGAAATGGATGGATCACATTCTGACTGAGATCCCACTACACCTTCTATATGTTTGATATGACATCCAGAGTTTTGGTGAGTTGTTTCTGTTCATGCTCTGGATAAGAATGATATGATTGCGACGTCAAGGACGATGTTTGAGCTTCTGTACGATATTTGTTTTTGATATGCTTTGAAATGCTTCATTCACTGATGATTTTGCTTCGAAATATTCCATATGCCGTTGATATGCTTTGTAACATTTCGTATGCCACTGATAAGCTCCGATATGTTTCCTTTGTTACTGAGATACTCCAATTACTCTATGCCCCATCTGTCAGGAACCAAATATGTAAGATTGAAAAGACAATTATATTTCTGCTCCCAACGATATTATGTCTACGAAATCGTATATTCTGCCTTGTAATTTGAAACTGTATCCCTTTGGAAATTGTATTATTTTGATATGGATATGTTAGTCACTTGCTGAGCTCCTTATGCTCACCCCGTTTATTGATAAATTTTTCAAGATAGCGTATCGCTTGCTTAATTGTTAAGATTGGGCTGCGGTGGAAAGTTTAGAAGATTTTGGGCAGATCTTTGTTAGCATATGTGTTTTTGTTATATAAGCTACTCTGCATCTTATGAAATGTGACGATGAATCTAAACCTGTGGATTTTGTGTAAGACAAAGGATCCCTCATGTATAGGATGTTGGAATGTTAAGTTAAATTCATGTAATGATATGAATTTATGGTAATCGTTGATTTGGTGACTGCATAGACTTCCCCACTTATGAGTTTATGTGTTGTTATTATTTTGAAGAGTTGAGTTCAGATTATATGAATTATCGAGTGATGCGTGGTATGTTTATGAACTGCACAGGGTGATGAATTTGTAGACTATAGAGGTGAAAAGTTGATCTGAATGTTTTCTTAGTGACCTCAAAATGTGTGTTTGGATCCTGGATTAGTTGTGAGAAAAATTTTAAATATTGTCGATATTTTGGAGCGGCGTGACAGAGGTGGTATCAACGTCGTCCTTGACGTCGCAATCATATCATTCTTATCCAGAGCATGAACAGAAACAACTCACCAAAACTCTGGATGTCATATCAAACATATAGAAGGTGTAGTGGGATCTCAGTGAGAATGTGATCCATCCATTTCTGAATGACCACCTGACAAATGTCTCCCACGTCTGGGAGCTCCATCCACCCACGTCTAGGTGAAGTCGAGGGGCAGAGCATCGCAGCTCTAAGCACATACCCTTTACCATTTCGCAAGGTCCGTAATATCCCGAGCGGACCCCACATAGCGGGCAATAAGCGCATACCTTTTACCATTTCTGGCAAAGGTCCAGACAATCCCACACACCAGAGTACAAGAGGGCAGTTTTTAACAATAAGTAGCATATGTCGGAAACACACGTGGAACAACAAAACGTGCATGTGCCTTTTCGAGACAATACGAAACAAAGAACAAATCTCTCACAAATGTATTCAGATTTAAGACATCTGGATTTGAGAAAAGGAAACCATTGGGGAGGACACAGTTATGTGCAAAATGTGGATTAAATCATGAAACAAGTCAGTGTTTTCGGGTGACTGGAGCATGTTTTGGTTGTGGAAAGCTAGATCATCAATTAAGAGATTGCCCACTGAAAAGGAAGAAAGAGCCACTGTCTCCTAGACCCTCAAATTGTAGAGTACGCTATCGCTGAACAAGATTCTAAGGCTTCCAAATCAGTGGTGCAAGGTATTCTTCATGTTTCTAAAAGAAATGCAAAAGTTTTGTTTGATCCCAACTCCAACTTATCGTTTGTTTCACAATACTTTGCTTGTCACTTGGATATTCTACCTAAACCCCTAGATTATATGTTATATGTAACAACTGCTGTTGGATTCATTGGCAACAAACTTGGTCTACCCATCTTGTTTGATCTCTATTGGAGACCGCGAACTCCTTGCTGATTTGATTCTCCTAGAGATCCGTGGCTTTGATATTATACTTGGCATGGATTGGTTATCTTCTCATCACGCTAGTATTGATTGTTACAAAAATAATTACTTTGCATACCGGATCAGCCTATATTTTTCTTTGAGGGCATTAGGCATGATTTGCCTCCTTGCTTGATATCACTTCAAGTTTATCGTCTTATGCGAAAGGTTATTTTTGTTATATGGTGTATGTAAAGGAGCATTCAGATCGAAACCCACCTAGATGAAATTGTAGTGGTCAAAGAATTTCTGATGTATTCCCGGATGACTTGCGGTTTACCTCTAGATAGAGAGGGTGAATTTGCTATTGATTTAGTCCCAGACAACCCCAATATCTAAGCCTCTCTGAATGGCACCACTCGAGCTAGAGGAGTTAAAGAAGGAAATACAAGAATTATTAGATAAGGGTTTCATACGAGTGTATCCCCATGGGGTGCTCCTACTATTAGTGAAGAAGAAGGATGGAACATTGAGGCTTTGTATTGATTATAGCAGTTGAATCGGTGACCATCAAAATAAGTATCCCACACCTAGAATTGATGATTTGTTTGATCAATTGCAGGTGCACAAATATTCTCTAAGATTGACACGAGGTCGTTACTATCGATTGAAGATCAAGGAGGAGGATATTTCAAAAACTTTAACTCGATATGGTCATTATGAATTCTTGGTGATGCCTTTTGGTTTGACAAATGCCCTAGCTTTTATGGAACTAATGAATAGGATATTTCAACCACTCTTGGATATCTGTGTAATTGTATTTATTGATGACATATTGGTGTATTCAAAGAGTAATCAGAGCATGAGGAACACTTGAGAGATGTGTTGTCCATACTAAGAGAAAAGAAGTTGTATGCTAAGTTCAGCAAATGTGAATTTTGGTTGAATGAAGTTGCTTTCTTAGGCCATGTGATTTGGAAGGGTATATCTGATCCAAGGAAATTAGAAGTCGTAGTTGAATGGGAAGTACCAACAAATATAAGTTAGAAGCTTCTTTGGCATGGCAGGTTATTACAGGAGATTTGTGGAGGGATTCTCTCGAATTGCACAACCTCTCACCAAACTCACTAAAAAGAACATGAAATTTGTATGGGGTGATGATTGTGAGCAAAGTTTTCAAGAGTTAAAAGAAGGTTGACTAGTGCCCCTATTCTCACTATTCTAAGTGGTAGTGAGGGATTTGTAGTTTATACTGATGCTTCAAGAAAAGGCCTAGGATGTGTTTTGATGTAGGAAGGGAGAGTAATTGCTTATGCTTCTAGGCAACTTAAAGGTTATGAATTGAATTATCCGACTCATGATTTGGAGTTAGCAGTAATTATTTTTGCTCTAAAGATTTACAGACATTATTTGTGTGGTCGACTATTTGAAATCTTCACTGATCACAAGAGTTTAAAATATATTTTCACTCAGAAAGAGTTAAACATGAGGCAGCGAAGATGGATAGAACTTCTGAAGGATTATGATTGTGCCATCCGTTATCACCCGGGCGAAGCCAATGTTGTAGCTGATGCACTTAGTAGGAAATCTACAAGTTTTATGGTTAGTCTGGTCGTGAAGCAATGGAAGTTATTAGAAGAAAATTTTGATTTGAAACCTTTGAGGAAAGAGCAAGACTCGATGATATTGATGGCCTCCATTCAAGTGCAATCTGATCTTATTCAACAAATTAAGGAAGCACAATTACGAGATCCACATTTAATCTACTTGAGGAATGAAGTAGAAAAGGAATTGAAGCCACAATTTCAAGTTTCAAAGGATGGCCTATTGAGATTTGGGGAGAGTATGTGTACCAAATGAACCAGATATCAAGAATCAAATCCTAAAGGAAAGTCATACTTCAAAGTACACCATACATCCTGGGAGCACTAAGATGTATAGAGATCTTCAAAGTCATTATTGGTGGGAAGGCATGAAGAAGGAAATTGCAATGTATGTTTCAAAATGTTTGACTTGTCGAAAATCAAAGTAGAACACCAAAGACACGGAGGGTTGTTGCAACCTTTAGATATCCCTGAATGGAAATGGGAATGTATTACTATGGATTTTGTTTCAGGATGACCCAGAACCTCTAGGAAGCATGATGCTATTTGGGTTATCATTGATAGGTTAACAAAATCTGCACACTTCCTACCGATTAATATGACTTATTCACTTGATAAACTTGCAGATTTATATGTCAATGAAATAGTAAGACTTCATGGTATTCCAATGGAGATCATCTCGATAGAGACTCCAGTTTCTCTCTAGATTCGGAGAAGATTGCAGAGTCGATGGGCACTAAAGTTAAGTTTAGTCATATCATCCTCGACGGATGGTTAGTCGAAAGAACAATTCAAACACTTGAGGATTTGCTTAGAGCCTATGTTATGGATTGGAAAGGTGAATGGGATAAGGATATTTCACTTGTTGAGTTCACGTATAATAATAGTTATCATTCAAGTATTCAGATGGCTCCTTATGAAGCTTTATATGGGCGAAAGTGCATAACACCTATATGTTGGGAGGAAGTTGGTGATGTTAAGGACAAGGTACAAGAAACTACCGAGAAAATTCAAGTTATAAGGAAAAGGTTAAAGATCGCCGAGTCAAAAGAGTTATGCCGACAATAGAAGACGAGATATTGAGTTTGAAATCGGAGATTTTGTATTCTTAAAAGTCTCCCCTTCCAAAGGCATTATAAGGTTTGGGAAGAAAGAAAAATTAAGCCCAAGATTTATTGGACCTTTTGAGGTTCTTGAGAGGGTTGGTTCTGTCGCATACAGGATTGCCTTGCCACCAGCATTGTGCCATGTCCATGATATATTTCATGTCTCGATGATTAGAAAGTATATATATGACCCTTCTCACATCATTAAGTATGAGTTGGTGGAGATCGATAAAGATTTATCTTATGTGGAAGAGCCTATTCAGATTGTTGATAAGAAAGAAAAAGTCCTAAGGAATCGGGTCATCCCACTGGTTCAAGTAAATTGGAGACATCATTCTGGAGAGGAGACAACTTGGGAGCTAGAGGAGGAAATGAAAAAGGTGTATCCCAGTCTTTTCATCGATAGAGGTACGATAAATTTAGAGGACTAAATTTTTCTTTTAAGGGGGGGAGAGTGTAACACCCCTCATTTCCGAATTTTCGTATAAATTTCTGGTGATAATGTAAGCATTCATTTTAAATTGACAAAAGAAATAGAGTATGAATCAGAGGTAACTTATTTGTAAGATTTGGGTGATCTGTTCAAAAAAAAAAAAAAAGAAAGAATCTAAGGACCTATATGTAAACCCTGAGGACCTAATCCTAAATGTACTAAATGCAAGGACTAAATTACAAAATTTATAAAATGACAAATTCCACCATTTAAGCCTCTCTGCCTTCGTTCTTAAGGAAGCAGAGAAGGCAGCTGCGTCGATGATCAGGAAAGAAAAAAAAGAAAGAAAGAAAGAAAGAAGAAGAAGAAGAAGAAGAAGAAGAAAATTGGGGCTTTAAGGGTTCTTGCTCAAATCTTTTCACTTAGGGTCAAAATTATCAAAGGCAAGTATTCTAACCCCATCCTACAGAATCTTTAGTCTCTGTTTTTATGTGGATTCAAAATAAATTGAAGGATTTCTATTTAGAAACTGATATGTCTCTCTTTGGATATAGAACCATGGATTCTGAAGTTTTTCGATAAACTTACCCCTATACACTGTTTCAGCTGCAAGTTTCAGTACCAAATGTGAATTCAGGCAAGAACTATTTTGTTTGAAATTAGACTCTTATATCTTTCTTTTGACACTGATTTTGTAGATTTTGGACACCGAATACTTACCCAAACATCTGTTTCAAATGAGCCTATAGACGCTGTAAAATAGGGTTCAAGATTTCTGACCTGTCAATAATAAAATGCCTATAACACCCTGTTGAAAATTCTGATTTGTACCAAACTGATTTTATTTGAAACTAGACTTGAAAATCTTTCTTTTGACATATATTTTGAAAATTTTGGAATTCAATTGCCTACCCTATTATCTGTTAAATCCGACCCTATAAATTCTGCAAAACAGTGATTGTGTTTTTCCCCTTGGGTTACCAAATCAAAAGTAACTCCGTATTGGGAACCCTGTTTCATACGAAATTTGTTCCATCAAAATATAGATTGATATATGGTTTGACCAGCTTTCTTATGGGTATTGGAGCATAATTGATATTCTGAAATATTTGTTTGTTGTGCCACTGGAATTTTGTCCGAAATCGAGCTTTGGTCGATTTCGCGTATTCTGTTCCATTCCTTTGGATATTTGAATTCGTCTAACCTTCTTCTTGGAATTGAGCTAAATATGATTGCTTGGAATCCCTGTACACTCTTGTTTTCATTTCATTCCAAATCTGAATACATTTGTGAGAGATTTGTTCTTTGTTTCGTATTGTCTCGAAAAGGCACATGCACGTTTTGTTGTTCCGCGTGTGTTTCCGACATATGCTACTTATTGTTAAAAGCGCCTCTTGTACTCGGTGTGTGGTATTCTCTGGACCTTTGCGAAATGGTAAAGGGTATGCGCTTATTGCCCGCTATGTGGGGTCCCGCTCTGTGGGATATTCTGGACCTTTGCTAGAAATGGTAAAGGGTATGTGCTTAGAGCCTGCGATGCTCTGCCGGCCCCCTCTAACTTCACCTAGACGTGGGTGGATGGAGCTCCCAGATGTGGGAGACATTTGTCAGGTGGTCATTCAGAAATGGATGGATCACATTCTGAGATCCACTACACCTTCTATATGTTTGATATGACATCCAGAGTTTTGGTGAGTTGTTTCTGTTCATGCTCTGGATAAGAATGATATGATTGCGACGTCAAGGACGACGTTTGAGCTTCTGTACGATATTTGTTTTTGATATGCTCTGAAATGCTTCATTCACTGATGATTTTGCTTCGAAATATTCCATATACCATTGATATGCTTCGTAACATTTCGTATGCAACTGATAAGCTCCGATATGTTTCCTTTATTACTGAGATGCTCCAATTACTCTATGCCCCATCTGTTAGGAACCAAATATGTAAGATTGAAAAGACAATTATGTTTCTTCTCCCAACGATATTATGTCTACGAAATCGTATATTCTGCCTTGTAATTTGAAACTGTATCCCTTTGGAAATTGTATTATTTTGATATGGATATGTTAGTCACTTGCTGAGCTCCTTATGCTCACCCCGTTTATTGATAAATTTTTCAGGATAGCGTATCGCTTGCTTAATTGTTAAGATTGGGAAAGTTTAGAAGATTTTGGGCAGATCTTTGTTAGCATATGTGTTTTTGTTGTATAAGCTACTCTGCATCTTATGAAATGTGACGATGAATCTAAACCTGTGGATTTTGTGTAAGACAAAGGATCCCTCATGTATAGGATGTTGGAATGTTAAGTTAAATTCATGTAATGATATGAATTTATGGTAATCGTTGATTTGGTGACTGCATAGACTTCCCCACTTATGAGTTTATGTGTGGTTATTATTTTGAAGAGTTGAGTTCAGATTATATGAATTATCGAGTGATGCGTGGTATGTTTATGAACTGCACAGGGTGATGAATTTGTAGACTATAGAGGTGAAAAGTTGATCTGAATGTTTTCTTAGTGACCTCAAAATATGTGTTTGGATCCTGGATTAGTTGTGAGGAAAATTTTAAATATTGTCGATATTTTGGAGGGGCGTGACAGAGGTGGACTGAAACAGTGGATAGGGGTCAGTTTACCGAAAAACTTCAGAATCCATGGTTCTATGTCCAAAGAGAGACATATCAGTTTCTAAATAGAAATCCTTCAATTTATTTTAAATCCACATAAAAACAGAGACTAAAGATTCTGTAGGATGGGGTTAGAAAACTTACCTTTGATAATTTTGACCCTAAGTGAAAAGATTTGAGCAAGAACCCTTAAAGCCCTAATTTTCTTCTTCTTCTTCTTCTTCTTCTTCTTCTTCTTCTTCTTCTTTCTTTCTTTCTTTCTTTTTTTTTCCCCTGATCATCCATGCAGTTGCCTTCTCTACTTCCTTAAGAACGAAGGCAGGGAGGCTTAAACGGTGGAATTTGTCATTTTCTATATTTTGCAATTTAGTCCTTGTATTTAGTACATTTAGGATTAGGTCCTCAGGGTTTACATATAGGTCCTCAGATTCTTTCTTTTTTTTTTTTTTGAACAGATCACCCAAATCTTACAAATAAGTTACCTCTGATTCATACTCTATTTCTTTTGTCAATTTAAAATGAATGGTTACATTATCACCAGAAATTTATACGAAAATTCGGAAATGAGGGGTGTTACACTCTCCCCCCCTTAAAAGAAAAATTTAGTCCTCTAAATTTATCGTACCTCTATCGATGAAAAGACTGGGATACACCTTTTTCTTTTCCTCCTCTAGCTCCCAAGTTGTCTCCTCTCCAGAATGATGTCTCCAATTTACTTGAACCAGTGGGATGACCCGATTCCTTAGGACTTTTTCTTTCTTATCAACAATCTGAATAGGCTCTTCCACATAAGATAAATCTTTATCGATCTCCACCAACTCATACTTAATGATGTGAGAAGGGTCATATATATACTTTCTAATCATCGAGACATGAAATATATCATGGACATGGCACAATGCTGGTGGCAAGGCAATCCTGTATGCGACAGAACCAACCCTCTCAAGAATCTGAAAAGGTCCAATAAATCTTGGGCTTAATTTTCCTTTCTTCCCAAACCTTATAATACCTTTGGAAGGGGAGACTTTTAAGAATACAAAATCTCCGATTTCAAACTCAATATCTCGTCTTCTATTGTCGGCATAACTCTTTGACGACTCTTTAACCTTTTCCTTATAACTTGAATTTTCTCGGTAGTTTCTTGTACATTGTCCTGCTAATAGTCATCACCAACTTCCTCCCAACATATAGGTGTTATGCACTTTCGCCCATATAAAGCTTCATAAGGAGCCATCTGAATACTTGAATGATAACTATTATTATACGTGAACTCAACAAGTGAAATATCCTTATCCCATTCACCTTTCCAATCCATAACATAGGCTCTAAGCAAATCCTCAAGTGTTTGAATTGTTCTTTCTGACTGACCATCAGTCTGAGGATGATATGCAGTACTAAACTTAACTTTAGTGCCCATCGACTCCTGCAATCTTCTCCAGAATCTAGAGAGAAATCTGGAGTCTCTATCAGAGATGATCTCCATTGGAATACCATGAAGTCTTACTATTTCATTGACATATAAATCTGCAAGTTTATCAAGCGAATAAGTCATATTAATCGGTAGGAAGTGTGCAGATTTTGTTAACCTATCAATGATAACCCAAATAGCATCATGCTTCCTAGAGGTTCTGGGTAATGCTGAAACAAAATCCATAGTAATACATTCCCATTTCCATCCAGGGATATCTAAAGGTTGCAACAACCCTCCAGGTCTTTGGTGTTCTACTTTGATTTGTTGACAAGTCAAACATTTTGAAACATACATTGCAATTTCCTTCTTCATGCCTTCCCACCAATAATGACTTTGAAGATCTCTATACATCTTAGTGCTCCCAGGATGTATGGTGTACTTTGAAGTATGACTTTCCTTTAGGATTTGATTCTTGATACCTGGTTCATTTGGTACACATACTCTCTTCCCAAATCTCAATAGGCCATCCTTTGAAACTTGAAATTGTGGCTTCAATTCCTTTTCTACTTCATTCCTCAAGTAGATTAAATGTGGATCTCGTAATTGTGCTTCCTTAATTTGTTGAATAAGATCAGATTGCACTTGAATGGAGGCCATCAATATCATCGAGTCTTGCTCTTTCCTCAATATAAACCCTGAGGACCTAATCCTAAATGAACTAAATGCAAGGACTACATTGCAAAATATATAAAATGATAAATTCCACCATTTAAGCCTCTCTGCCATCGTTCTTAAGGAAGCAGAGAAGGCAGCTGCGTGGATGATCAGGGAAAAAAAACAAAAGAAAGCAAGAAAGAAAGAAGAAGAAGAAGAAGAAAATTGGGGCTTTAAGGGTTCTTGCTCAAATCTTTTCACTTAGGGTCAAAATTATCAAAGGCAAGTGTTCTAACCCCATCCTACAGAATCTTTAGTCTCTGTTTTTATGTGGATTCAAAATAAATTGAAGGATTTCTATTTAGAAACTGATATGTCTCTCTTTGGACATAGAACCATGGATTCTGAAGTTTTTCGGTAAACTGACCCCTATACACTGTTTCAGCTGCAAGTTTCAGTACAAAATGTGAATTCAGGCAAGAACTATTTTGTTTGAAATTAGACTCTTATATCTTTCTTTTGACACTGATTTTGTAGATTTTGGACACCGAATACTTACCCAAACATCTGTTTCAAATGAGCCTATAGACGCTGTAAAATAGGGTTCAAGATTTCTGACCTGTCAATACTAAAATACCTATAACACCCTGTTGAAAATTCTAATTTGTACCAAACTGATTTTATTTGAAACTAGACTTGAACATCTTTCTTCTGACATATAGTTTGAAAATTTTGGAATTCAATTGCCTACCCTATTATCTGTTAAATCCGACCCTATAAATTCTGCAAAATAGTGATTGTGTTTTTGCCCTTGGGTTACCAAATCAAAAGTAACTCCGTGTTGGGAACCCTATTTCATACAAAATTTGTTCCATCAAAATATAGATTGATATATGGTTCGACCAGCTTTCTTATGGGTATTGGAGCATAATTGATATTCTGAAATATTTGTTTGTCGTACATCGAATTCTGTCCGAAATCGAGCTTTGGTCGATTTCGCGTATTCTGTTCCATTCCTTTGGATATTTGAATTCGTCTAACCTTCTTCTTGGAATTGAGCTAAATATGATTGCTTGGAATCCCTGTACACTCTTGTTTTCATTTCATTCCAAATCTGAATACATTTGCGAGAGATTTGTTCTTTGTTTCGTATTGTCTCGAAAAGGCACATGCACGTTTTGTTGTTCCGCGTGTATTTCCGACATATGCTACTTATTGTTAAAAACTGCCCTTTTGTACTCTGGTGTGTGGGATTGTCGGACCTTTGCGAAATGGTAAAGGGTATGCGCTTATTACCCGCTATGTGGGGTCCCGCTCAGGATATTCGGACCTTTGCGAAATGGTAAAGGGTATGTGCTAGAGCTGCGATGCTCGCCCCTCGACTTCACCTAGACGTGGGTGGATGGAGCTCCCGGATGTGGGAGACATTTGTTAGGTGGTCATTCAGAAATGGATGGATCACATTCCGAGATCCCACTACACCTTCTATATGTTTGATATGACATCCGAGTTTTGGTGAGTTGTTTCGCTCATGCTCGGATAAGAATGATATGATTGCGACGTCAAGGATGACGTTTGAGCTTGACGATATTTGTTTTTGATATGCTCAAATGCTTCATTCATCGATGATTTTGCTTGAAATATTCCATATGCCGTTGATATGCTTCGTAACATTTCGTATGCCACCGATAAGCTCCGATATGTTTCCTTTATTCTTGAGATGCTCCAATTACTCTATGCCCCATCAGGGATCCAAATATGTAAGATTGAAAAGATAATTATATTTCGCTCCCAACGATATTATGTCTAAATCGTATATTCGCCTTGTAATTTGAAACCGTATCCCTTTGGAAATTGTATTATTTTGATATGGATATGTTAGTCACTTGCTGAGCTCCTTATGCTCACCCCGCTTATTGATAAATTTTTCAGGATAGCGTATCGCTTGCTTAATTGTTAAGATTTGAGGCGGAAAGTTTAGAAGATTTTGGGATCTTTGTTAGCATATGTGTTTTTGTTGTATAAGCTACTGCATCTTATGAAATGTGACGATGAATCTAAACCTGTGGATTTTGTGTAAGACAAAGGATCCCTCATGTATAGGATGTTGGAATGTTAAGTTAAATTCATGTAATGATATGAATTTATGGTAATCGTTGATTTGGTGATTGCATAGACTTCCCCACTTATGAGTTTATGTGTAGTTATTATTTTGAAGAGTTGAGTTCAGATTATATGAATTATCGAGTGATGCGTGGTATGTTTATGAACTGCACAGGGTGATGAATTTGTAGACTATAGAGGTGAAAAGTTGATCTGAATGTTTTCTTAGTGATCTCAAAATGTGTGTTTGGATCCTGGATTAGTTGTGAGGAAAATTTTAAATATTGTCGATATTTTGGAGGGGCGTGACAACAGTCACCGACGAAATAGCAAAGAGGAAGTAGAGGTCCTCTGTTTTTGTCACACTAAACCCCTACCGATGCTTCTGGTGTTGTCTATGAGTTCAGCTCCTACAACGCATGTCGGAGGATGTCACACCTGTTGAGAAGGGGAGCTATCGCTGAAGACATTGAGGGCACAGACACTACGGAGATGGACAGGGTCAACTGGCTGGCGACGAGCATAATAGTAGGGAGGCAAAAGAGTAAGGGGAGAGGCCATAGTCACCGACGAAATAGCAAAGAGGAGGGGGATAGGTCGCCTAAGAAAGAGATGAAGCCAACTACTATGAAAGAAAGCATCGGTGCCGCCTCCTAGAGGAGGAAGTCGATGATGAAGAAGGGCCATCATAGGCGGAGAAGACGGTAGCAGCGAAATAGGGTGAGGAAGCAGCAATAGAGGAGGCAGCAGCATTGTTGACAGGAGATGGGCAACGAGAAGAGAAAGAGGTTTCTCTATGTTTGGTGCTCTGATACCATGATAAGAGTAGAGGTGATGATCAAATGGCACACTTAATTTATTGTTGAAACATATATTTATACAGAGTTTGAGGGATGATTTCTCTCAACTAATGAACGTGATCTTCCCGTTCAATTAGAGAAGTCTGTTAAGCTAACAGTGAAACGAACTTATATCAACCTCGATTGCTATTGCTAGGCTACGTCAATGTTTTTCATAATTCTTTAGAAATATTTAATTGATTCAAAAATATTTGACAACATCATATAAGTGTTGATTGTTCTATAACACACATGAGCCAGGAAAACACCATGTTGCCTCAGGCAAATGATTCCACCAAGGATTATGTAGAACATAATGCATTAAGAACAATAGACCATAAAAGATGACATGATATATATGCTACATCAAAATTTATAAATATTATAGGATGAGCTCATGTTACTTTTAACTGAGAACGAACAAAGGGGCAGATGAGAGTGACTACAAGCATGAACGTGGATTGTTTCTTGAACTCATGTTGAAGAAAATACTTTGAAGTTCATAACAAGATTTTCCCAATAAGCTTCGGAATGCCTACAGTATCATAAAAAATAAGTTTCTAACTACTAGGATTGAGCATTAGCTTGTCATCACTCAATAATGAAAAATCATCTAGAGTTCTAACCTGGATTAAGAAGATGCATAACCTTGATCTCTTCTCTTTCTTTTTTTTTTCATCACAGCCAAACTGTTAGAATTAAACTTGTTTAAGTATCATAAGAAGATTTATTTCATCATAGGAAATGTTTATTTCATCATAATAAATATTCATTTCATCAAGATGAAATATTTATGGAAGGACAAGTCAAATTGACTATTGATTCTTGAAAGAGTTTCTTAAAAGAGAGAGATTCATTATTAGTACATTAATGTAATATATATTTAGGGACTATATAAACCCCATGTGTTGGGTTATGAAAAATATAGAGTTTATGAAATTATAAAGAATATTGAGAGAAATATAGAAGATTTAGCCTTCTCCTACTCTTAGTGTGATAACTCCATCCCTTCTTCCTATCGACTTCAACAATTAGCATAAGAGCTATGGCATCATTCCTAAGCACATTCTAACTCCAGGTCCCTAGATTAATAAATAAAAATTATGATATATGATGCATCCAAATGAAGGTTCTTCTAGGCTCCCAAGATATATGGGAGTTTGTAGAAGATGGATTTGTTGAACTAAGTCCAGCAGAAGGAGGAGCAATGAATGCAGAAGCAAAAAAGCAACTAAAAGATAGAAAGAAGAAGGAGAAAAGAGCCTTATTCATGATCTACCAAGGGCTAGATGATATAATATTCAAGATCATCAATCCAGCAAATACTTCAAAAAAGGCTTGGGAAATGCTTTAAAAGCATTTGGTGGTGTTGATAAGGTAAAAAAATACTTCGTCTACAAGTTTTACGAGCCGAGTTTGAAAATTACAAAATTTATCAAGTTTTTCAATAAGAGATTGATGAATCTATTTTTGATATTTTTGAATCTCTTGAACTAAGAAAGTGATTTTGATGATTTTATAAATAAAATTTGAATAAGAATTTTTCAACCAAATCATAAACTTTCTCTTTATTTCTTGACTTAAGATTTCCTTTATGGAATCAAAATCTTGTTGATCTTCTATCAGTTCTTCTTATCATTTACTAAAAAAATAACTTATGCAAACAAACTATAATCATGATAACTTGAGATTTCTTATGAATGAATCAAGATCTTTTATAATTTTATCTCTTATGTTTTTTTTGTCATTTACTAAAGAGAAGATTTATCCAAATGAATCATGATTTTTCTCTTAATTTCTCAAAATTCATGACTTCAGAATTCTTTTGAAGATCACGTACTATTTGATCTCCAAAGATTTTTTTTTGCTATCTACTAAAGAGGAGGTTTGTCAAAATGAATCATGTCTTTGGGTATTCACGACTTGATCTTTCATTATCTTTGATATTATATCTTTCATTACAAGATTTGCATTTGACTTCCTTGTATTCGTGAATTGTATATATTGTGATTAGAACATTGATCTTGTACCATTATATCCCTCCCTTTTTTTTTACAATGACAAAGGGGGGAGAAAAATATGCTAACTTACACATTTCAAAGAGAGAGTCTTGCTAGCTTGCACATCTCCAGAAAACTATAACTGACTAGATTGGGCTCATCCGACTCATAATTGACTTCAACTTGACAGACTAATATAATTCAACTTGATTTAATCATGAATAGATGGACCCGACTTAGCTAGGGTCCTAACAGACCCGCTCACTTCAAATCAACCTTGCTCTCAAGGCTGAGCAGTATCAGATTTCAGGAGCACTTTAATATTTATCATACATCATGACTCTTTAATCGATTAAATAGGGTCTCAACTTGGTGTAAACAATGGTTTAGTCTTCTTATGCAGTTGTCATTGTAGTCTTCTGGAGAATCCTTTTCATCTGATAGCTAGTGGTAGTATCATGTCTTCTTTTGAGGATCACCACTTTGAAGTCTTCTTGGGGCATAAAAAAGAAATCGATAAATAGTTGTTTTACCTTTAAGCATCTTTTATCATAAATTAAGATTTGCCCAGTAGCATTTTTATCTTCAAATTTGGCATAGCCTTCATGATCAGACTCCACATTATCAATTTCTAATTCCTCCTTAGCTAGTTCAATCATCAGAAGTTTGTCACAGCCTTCATATTCGGGTTCCACATTGTTAGTTTTTATTTCCTCCTTAATTGGCTCAATTGTCAGAAGCTGCTCTTATTTGCGATTGTCTATGATGACTACATTAAAGTCTTGCCTATTGAAGCTTCTGTTTCGATGAGTGTCCATAATGATTTTTTTCTTCATGCTTATTAGCGAATGATATGGCTGTTATCATAGAGTGAGGATGGCGAGCTTTAACTTCACACTGAATCTTGGGATTAAGTCCCTCAATAAATTTTCTCACCAACTGTATCTCGTACCAATCTCGGGTTTGGTTCAACATGCACTCAAATCTGCTTTGGTACTCATGTATTGTGAAAGTCTGACAGATTTCGACAAGTTGTCCATTAATGTTCTTGTATTCCAAATGTTTGAAGTGAATCAAGAGCTCTCTCTTGAACTATCCCCACGAAGGACTCCGTGATAGGTCTCGTACAAATCATACTACTGGATTGCATCACCTACGAGTTATATGGAAGCTATATCCACTATGGATTCTTCTAAAGTCCTGTGAAAACAAAAAAAAAATTCAATACATGAGATCCAACCAATTGGGTCTTTATCTTTCCATCTAGGAAACTTCTTATCTTGCACTTAATCATATTTTCCAGCTCTATTCCCTTTAAGATTGAAACTTTCAGTATGCTAAGATTTATTGGGGTTCTTCGAGAAACTTCTTTTAAATTCACGAAGGAGTTCTTGCCATCTATTTTCTATGTGGGTCTCGAATACTTTAAACATTACGTCTAGTGCATCATCCATAGCATCACATTAGTTGTCTGTAAAGGAAGTGGGATGGTTGTTGTTGAGGCTGTGAATTAGATGCAAATAATAGTTGAGGGGTTGCAAAGCAAGGAGTTATAGTGGTGGGTGAGTGAGGGTGGCAAGGGCGTGTGTGTGTTGGTGGTTGGGGGGGCAAGGCAAGGGAAGAAGAAAGGCGGGGGCGGCGGTGGTAGTGGTGGTGGCTGACAACAATGACAACGCTAGTAGAGGAGGAGATTGGAGAGGGGCAGCGATTGTGGTCGGCGATGGCTGTGGCTGCGGGGAAGAGGTTGGGCGCTAGATCCGCAATTGGCAGCGACGGTGGTGGAGATGCAGGAGAAGGAAAGCACGACTGAGACCAAGGGAGGTAGGGGATGCAGCGGTGGCGGCAACAAGGAGGTAGAGGCAAGGAAGAAAGGGGAGGAAAAGAGATGGCAGAGGTGGTAGCGGCAGAGGCACGGGTGCGCTACGACAGCGAGTGAAGGACATCGACAGCCGGGGTGGTAGCAGTAGCAAAGGTAGTGCGCTATCGAAGGTTGGTCTACGACAGATGAGGAGAGGAGGAACAGAGGTGGCTAGCAATAGTCCTCTTTTGGGTAGGATGATGATGCAGCCGAGGGAGAAAGCAATGTGAAACAGGGGACGGAAGGCTGGAAACGCGGTAGGGGAAGTCAATGTTGGATGTGTGCTACTAAGGTCTGGTCAGCGGTAGTGGCATGGAGGAGGAAGATGCGACTGCACTACGATTGAGGAGGAGGGGAGGAGATGATAACGACTGGTGGCAGCGAGGGTGGAGGAAGGGTCGCGACTGCGGTTGGCTAGGACTTTAGTTGTGGCTGTGATTGTTGGAGTAGTGGATCGGTGGCTATGCGCGAGTGGAGCTGTAGGTAGCAGATGGGGGCAACAACAGCAATCGGTAGAGGCACCAGTGCACTGCAACAGCAAGAAGCAGAGGCAGCACTGTTGTGCGTTTGTGTGGAAGAAGGAGTAGCCGATAGCAGCGAGCGCTGAGGCATGGGTGCACTGGCTAGGTGGGGCTGCGACTAATGTCCCTACCAGTGGAGAAGAGTGGCTGGTGATAGCGATTGAGGAGGAGAGCAATGCAATGGTGAAGAAGGCAGGCTGGAAGCTGCTAGGCAGCAGCAAGGGGCTTGCGATTGCTGTGGCAGGAAAGGGGGAAGGGAAGAGCAACATGTTAGTAGTGCTCTTCTTCTCTCTCTTTCTTCTTTTTTCCTCTTTTTTTTTTTTGTTGTTGGCTGCTGCAGCAAAGATATTTATTATAATAATGATGATGGTGAGTTTGCAGCGAAGTGGCAGCACGGAGATGAGAAAGAAGATGTGATGAGGATGACGGTGATGATGATATAAGGTAGCAAAGGGAAGTGGTGAGGATGATGAATGGTAGCAACGAAAGAGTCAAGAAATAGTGGCTCTGATACCAATTATTAGAACCCTATGGTTTTATCCTAGAGGAAGAGGGTAGAAAAAGGAATAATCGATCTCTTTGAGGGGATCAGGCCTCCTAGATCACTTCCAGGGGATCTGCCTCCTAAGGTTTTGACTTTTAGCTAAAATAATTCTTCATTCCTTGATTGATTTCATGAAAGAGTTTACAGCCTTATTTATAGGGCTATGCCAAGAATCATGCTAATTTTTGATTCTTAACTAATTTTATAAACTTCTAACTGAAAATAATAACTAACTCCATCCTAACTGAAAATAAGAACCAACTTTAACCAACTCATAGCTGACTCGATTGGGCTCACTCAACTTATAACTGATTTTAACTAGACAGTCTAATATAACTCAACTCAATTTAATCAGGATATGGCATAATAATCTCTTGTTGAAAGTAAGTGAAAAGGATATATTATTCTTTACATGTGCTAATTTGGTAACCTTTCACAAAGATAACTAGACAAGACTCTCACAGACTACAAAACTTGAGCATTACATATCTACATGCACATGAGTATCTACACTAACGCTTGAACTCAAATTACATACATCTAGAATTATGCGCCAAGATATGAAATTAAAGAGTAATAATAAATGCACACCAGATTTATAGTGGTTTGATTCACGTGACCTATGTCTATTCCCGAATTCTCTTCACTCGAGGCCACCAGCTTCCACTACTGATATTTTTCCAATGGGCAAAGATCAACTACCTCTTACAGCTCTTTCTCATTTTTACAGGCTCAGGAGAGAACTTTTACAACCCTCTTTTATAAGTATTCCTTCAAGTTCCCCCTTATAGTAACTTCTAAGCTTTTGGAAAAGGGATCTTAACTTTCTAACAAGGTTTTTACATAAGTTTCTAATTTATATTCCTTCTATTCAAAGCAAGAATATTGGGATATTTATAGACCCCAAATAGCTTCAAATATTGGAGCCAAAATTTAAATCCTCGAGTTTTTAACGTACTAGTGGTACCACCGTCGGCATCGGGGGGTACCATCACCGAATAGAGCCTGAGAATCTGGGCTATAGCAATACTGTTGTTAGAATATGTGGTACTATCGCCTGACACTGGGTAGTATTACCGCATGGATTCTTAGAAAAGTACATTTCATACTCTCCAACTCATAGACGATTCCACATTCAGGTCCAGTGATGCCACAACTAAACATGATATTTGGTCACTGAAATAGCCCTTTCAATAGGCCCAAATCAGTCCCAGTTGAGGCCTAATGACCCCTTAATTGAGTTAGCATGATTACACCAAAAACTAACTCAACTAAGACCTAAATTACTTCGATCAAGGCACTACCAATTACAAAGCATGAATCTTATGTTGCCCAACATGTCATTGGTTTCTCCGGTGCTTTATTTGACCTTTCGACACATCATACACTTTTTCAGCATATTATTCGATCCATTGACATATTGACCTCCGCAATATCTGAGCTTCTTGACGCAATGCCTGAACCTTCTAGCTCGATGCCCGAACTCATTGTCATGGGCTTAGCTGATTTTGCCTAAGCCGTGCGGCACCTATACGTGTTCGTCTGTAAAGGTCAGCCATCCCCGAGATCTCCTAAAGTCCCATAGACTTACAAAAAAAAAAAACGGGCCAGAAGAAGCAATTCCCACGGGATCCACAAGCAACTGCTCAAGAAAACACTTTATAAAGTCAAAATACAAATTACACCCATGGACATTACAAACTCAGAGAGGTTGCACAAAAAGGATAATGGTCCATTATAGATCGAAGTCCCCACAAGTGCTTATAAGACACACTTGTATTTACAAGCAAAACTTGGCCATAAAGCAAATGAAACTAGGGATGCTAAGCCTACTGCAAGCCCACTTCTTGTTGTACAAGATATGTACCTAAACCGAAGGACACAGACTAACACAAGCATTTCATCGAACACCTTGATTACATTGTTGTCGTGACATTCTCCCCCACTTATTCCTTCGACGTCCTCGTCGAAGCCACTGTAGATGTTGTATCTCCTCACATTCTGCTGAATCTTTAATCTTCTGCTTCGGCTGCAACATGCCCCTTTGGCTCCTAGCCGCTCTCCGCCGCTGTTGTTTAGTAGTCGAACTCTAATCCGCTATGCTGCTTCAACTCACCAATGACTGAATCTGGTGTGGGGTTGGCTGAGTTGTGCTGATCCTTGTTGGTTCTCACAGATCCCTCTGATAAAGGAAAAGACCTGCCTTATTATGTGCCAATATTATAGTATACTCATATTGCTTTAACTGGGTAGATGCTTGTTGGAGCTTTAACAAGCATCGCCTCACAGACTTTGAAGTTTTTAAGGTCCTTTCTCCATAATGTTTGCCCATTGAACCTTCTTCACTGTTAGTTGTCACTTCCAAGTATGTTCGCATCACTCCCTCTTAGTCAATTGGGAAATGAAGTGGAAAAACTACTCTCAATAGCACTGATCACCAACGGTGAGGATTTGACAACCATTGTCTTCCATAAGCTTTCTTTGAAGGATCATCGAACTTGTGAGCTCCTGCTTGGATAAGTAAGAGAACCGGGATACTTGACTTCACCCGTTCTCTTCGTAGTTAAGAAGGTAAGGTTACTTGGTTCGCTCACCTCCTCGAGTTAAGAGAATTGGGATACTCGGTTTCGCCCATTCTCTCGAGTTGAGAAGGCAAAGGTTACTCGATTTCGCCTCCTCGAGTTTGTACTTCATGCATTGAGCTGGTTACTAACATTCGCCCGCTCTTTGCTCACACTTCTGAAGCACTTGAAGTGGTTGCACTCCTTGTGTTGGGTTAGCTACTATGATTCACCTTCCCACCGCCATTGAACTTCTGGAATGCAAGAAGTTTTGCTCAAAAAGAGCAAAAAGTTTACCCCAACTTGTAGTCCCCGAACTTGGAGTAAGTCTTTGATAGATATGGTCGCCTTTGGGATTGTACCGTCTTCTCCATCACATTTGTCGCCTACTCCTTTGAGTAGAAAGGTACAGTACTATGTACTACCTACTTCGTTCCTTGGTCGAGCACTCCTGCATCAACCCGAAGTCCCTTAATTTCAGCTATCTGAATGAGAAGCCCATCGACATTGGTCTTATGAAGTTTCTTGGCCTCTGCCCTTCTGCCCTGTCTTGGTACTTGGAGCATGCCTCTGCATTCTCCACCTCCTCGGCCCCTTTTACGACCAATGCTCTCCCTCCATGAGAGCAAGAGATCGATGATTTCACGGAAGTCCCGCATCTGCGGTACCATGGTGCTGCCAAGCCCATAGCACTACTATCCATTATCTTACATCTTCAACCCTTCCTTCGCAATCGGTAGATTTGTCTCTACGGCACTGTGGTGCTCCTCCGAGTCCACCTCCTTTCTAACCGACGCTTTTCTTTTGGGTAGTTGAGCCCCACTAGACTCATCGTCGCTTCCTCGCCCCTTTCGACCACCTGCTTCGACACCACTGTGTCCTCCTAGCAGTTCTCCTTGGTCGATGGAAAGACAGACTGCAACTCTCATGCATGGCCTCCGCCATCTTGTTGCAGGGCTCGCGCCGATTATGTTCTCCTTAGCTTCCTTGGTAGCAATGTTCGCTTACTCGGCCTTGTCCTCTGACTTGCTGGGCTCCCTTAAGCGAATGTGAGCGCTGAAGCAGTCCAACTCTCTAACTGTTCCGATTAATCAAGTCCCCTCCATGGGACTCACTGGTACTTGCAATCTGACTACTCCCTTGATGGTACACAACCCCCTATATGCTGACGACCAAGGCTTTGATCTGATGCAAGCTTCGATACATACACACGGAAGACCCGCCTCTGTGGTACTGTGGCATTCCCTCCTTGAATCCACGCCCTTCTTCTGCATTGTTCACAAGTGGAGCTCAGCATCGATCATTCACATGATCACGTCCCCTCCATGAGACTCACCGGTACTTGCACTTGGACTTTTCTTGGTGGTATACAGCTCCCATACGCTGATGACTAAAGCTTTCATCCAATACAAGCTTCGATGCACACACGAAGACCTGCCTCTACGGTACTACGGCATTCACTCCTTGAATCCATAGCCCTTCTTCTTGTTGTGTTGTTCACCAAAGTGGAGCTCCCAGTAACTCCTGATCATACCTCCGCATGATCTTTGTCCCTCATGGGACAAGATTTCCTGTATTGCATTGTCATGAACTATTCCACCACGATCCGCTGTACCATGTCGCCTCCTGGTGACATCTCCATTGCATACAGATTCTCGTGTGATGAACTCGGACTACGACTTCTCAACGTGTGGCCTCTGCCATCACATCATAGGGCCTTCGCCATCTCCGATTTTTAGTTCGCTCCCTTGGCAATTCCCCTTCGTCCCCCCCACTCTTGGGTTACACCTGGACGAAGTATAGCTCTAGGACAGTCCGTCGCCTAGTAGCTCCTGAAGTCCCCTGACTTCGCTAGAGTTGGTGCACCATTATCTGGATCTTGGGCCTCTATCCCCTACCAATATAATCTTGCTATGCACCTCTTGTTCCTGACAACTCGAATGGCAACACTGTGCCATATTCTTCAAGTGTACCCGCCTCTGCGTCCTCTTACCCCGTACTAAGGTCTCATGATCCCAACTTTGCCTCCACAAGTTGAATTACTTTAGTTACTCCATCAAATGCATCTCTTAGGTAGCTTGCATGTGCCTTGAAGCTCCCTTCATCTTTGGCACCATGCAAAATAAGTCTGTCCCATCATAATAGAGAACCCATGGAACAACATGATCCCACTCTTGCCTCTACAAGAGTTCATGCCCTTGACCTCTATCTAAGGGAAGCTTCGTGCCTCCGCTCCATGTTCCATATTCTATGTCGACTCCCTTCATGCGGCTTGGATACTTCACCGAGTTCCACCGCAGTCACTCTGCTCCTCGATTTGCACTGAGTTGATAGTGGCCCTCATGTCCACCATTCCACGGGTCATCCCTCTGTTGAGTTCGATTTCTACATCCACTCTAAGTGTGCCTTCATATGATGTTGCCTTGGATTGCTCTCCCACTTGATCTCGAAATGCATCCACCAATGCATTACCTCCTTCGAGATCATGTGACAACTCTTCGTCGCTCACTCGGTCCATTGAGGTTTGGGGAGATATAGCTTTGAGGAACCCTTCCTCAATATGTGCAATCTGTTGCACATGATTCTCCCACTAGAGAACTAGGACTTATCCCTCCTGGATATCTGTCCTGCTGGAGCAACTTTTCTCTTTACATACTTCCCACTGGAAGTTTTGGAGACCCTCATCCCCTTTGGACTACTCCGTCTTACTGAACTTGTGCCTTGTTCTACCCCTACAAATGTACTTGCTAGATTGCGACCCTTCTCCAATACAGTCTCCATTGCACCCTTCAAGGTTTAGCAACATGCTGAACTTGTTGCACATTTTAGCCGCCTACGGACATATCCTTCCCATATCAAAGAGAAAGTTCTGATGCTCCATGGCGCCGAGTTCTAATCGCGCCTTGGGATAGCCACGAACACTCCATCATTCGTGTACAAGCCTTTGCATGAGTTTCGAATCCTTCGAGTTAGCAATTTCCCTCACCTCTGTGAGCTTTTGCACAACTCTTTCGGTTATTACACAACACCTCCCACCTTGCATGATCTCATCTTTCACCAAGCTCCCTGCTTTGCCTTAAGCACCGTCAAGTTTGGTTGCCAACGTCGAGCTATAGCTCGAACTCAACCATCCCAATCTTTGTGTGCTACGCATTCTTCTTCGCTTGCTTGTCCTCATGGTGCCTCTCGCGTAAAGGGGCTGGCTATTCATTGAATGCCAAACCAGGATGCCCGCTCCTCTAAGCGACTCCTTTCCCTACATCTCAATGTCCATTTCCCCCAAACGGTTACGCATGCTGGCTGTCCTCCACACAGCCTAGCTAGGTTCCCCACGTTTGTATGGCAAGTGTTTCTGCGAGTGCTTGTCCCACTCTGATACCACATTGTCACGGGCTTAGCTGATTTTGCCTAAGTCGTGCGGCACCCATGCGTGTCCATCTGCAAAGGTCAGCCCTCCCCGAGATCTCTTAAAGTCCCATAGACTTACAAAAAGAGAAAACGGGCCAGAAGAAGCAATTCCCATGGGATCCACAAGCAACTGCTCAAGAAAATACTTTATAAAGCCAAAATACAAATTACACCCATGAACATTACAAACTCAGAGAGGTTGCACACAAAGGATAATGATCCATTATAGACCGAAGTCCCCACAAGTGTTTATAAGACACACTTGTATTTATAAGCCAAACTTGGCCATAAAGCAAATGAAACTAGGGCTGCTAAGCCTACTGCAAGTCCGCTTCTTGTTGTACAAGATATGTACCTAAACCGAAGGACACGGACAAACACAAGCATTTCATTGAACACCTTGTTTACCTGAACCTTCTAGCTTGATGCCCGAACTCATGGCATGAAGTTCCTCTAACATGTCGACCAGTCCAGCTCAACATCTAATCTTCTGACATATTCCATTCCCGCCCAACGTCTGATTCTTTCTGCTTTAATTGATTTATCTTTCCATAATTGAGGTTGGTCCTATGTCACTCAAACGCTAATTAGATCAAAATTTTATCAATTAGTTTTTATCATTAAATATGAGATTCAATAAGGTCCTCATTTTTTGTGATGACAATCAATTAATGACAGAGTTTAAACTAAACTCTCCCTATCAATATATCATATTGAAAGAACCTTTGAAATTTAAAAACTATGAGTATATCATTGCATGTATCATAAAATCATCAAAATCTCAAAATACATCATACCATGCATGATTCAAATTTTAAATTATCATCATAATAGTCATCATACTTTCTCCCCCTTTTTCATAAACAAAAAGAGGAGAAAAGTGCAACTAGCAGGTTTTTCAAACATGCAAGCTAAGAAATTTTTAGATGTACAAGTTAGTAATCTTTGCTTCTTTTTAAGATTTGCAAGCTAGTGATCCTTACTTATCTTTTGAGATGTGCAAGTTTAGTAAAATTTGCTTCTCTTGAGATATGCAAGTTAGCATTTCTTACTTCTATTTTGAGATGTGCAAGCTAGCAATTTTTAATTCTTCGGAGATGTGCAAGCTAGCAAGACTCTCTCTTTGAAATGTGCAAGTTAGCATGTTTTTCTCCCCCCTTTGTTATTGTAAAAAAAGGGGAAGGATACAATGGTACAAGATCAATGTTCTAATCACAATATATACAATTCACGAATACAAGGGAGTCAAATGCAAATCATGTAATGAAAGATATAATATCAAAGACAATGAAAGAGCAAGTCTTGAATACCAAAAGATATGATTCGTTCTGACAAATCTCCTCTTTAGTAAATAGCAAAAATAAATCTTTGGAGATCAAATAGTACGCGATCTTCAAAAGAAATCTTAAGTCAAATTTTGAGAAATCAAGAGAAAAATCATGATTCATTTGGATAAATCTTCTCTTTAGTAAATGACAAAAAAAACATAGGAGATAAAATTATAAAAGATCTTGATTCATTCGTAAGAAATCTCAAGTTATCATGATTATGGTTTATTTGCATAAGTCATTTTTTTAGTAAATGATAAGAAGAACTGATAGAAGATTAACAAGATTTTGATTCCATAAAGGAAATCTAAAGTCAAGAAATAAAGAGAAAGTTTATGATTTGGTTGAAAAATTCTTATTTAAATTTAATTTATAAAATAATCAGAATCACTTTCTTAGTTTTAGAGATTCAAAAATATCAAAAATGGATTCATCAATCTGAAAAACTTGATAAATTTTAGTGATAGAGAAATTTTCAAGAAATGGATTCCCTTTTCAGTCTAAATTTATGTGATTGATTTCATGTAAGCATACCTAAGTCTTCTATACTAAAACCATGCATCATTATTTAAAATCGAAACACAAGCATTACAACAAAAATAAAAAATATTTAAGTATAAACTATCTTTAGTCAAAAAATTTATTATAACTAAAACAAAAATTATCAAGCTTCAATTATATATATATATATATATATATATATATATATATATATATATATATATATATATATATATATATATATATCTTACTGATAAAAGATAGGATTTAGTTAGGATTTAGATATGATTTCCCCAACTGAATGAGGAAATCTCATATGTTAGTTGAGGAAAATCCTCCTTTTGATTATGTATAAATAAATGATGAATCAATGAATCAATTGGTCATTTTTATTACTTCTTCCTCTTTCCAACATGGTATCAAAGCCCCTCTCTCTATAAGAGAGATTATCTTTCTTTTATTCACTGTCTAACGACAGTTTCTATCTCTTTTTACTGTCAAACTACAGTCTCTCGCTGACATCAAAGCCACTCTTCACGGCTTCTGGTGCGTCGGCTTCCTTTCTTTATCCGCTGTCAAATGATAGCTTCTATGACTGTTTGTCCGCGACGTCTCTTCTTTTCCGTCGGCTTTCTCATTCCTCTATTGAGGCGTCTTTATGCATGAGGTCATCTTCCTCGTGCACCACCACTATCGCATCAGCTCCAACGAGCAACGACACCTTCCCTACCCCATCTGCAGCAGATGGCGGCTTCTACATCTGCTTGTCGGTGCCGTCCCTCTTGAAGCCTCTGCTACTCTATTCTTTCTCTCTACCGAGAGCACCTATAAGGGTCATCCCCCATTGTCTCTCGATGCTTTACAGAGAGGGCATAGCAAGTTCTTTTTCGCTGTTAAACGATAGAAAATCTACTACCACAGCGCTTCTCTCATTGTCCTTTAGATTCGTTGGCCACCATCTTCCTCTCCTCCTCTGCTGGCAGCGTCGCCTTGGTTGCCAGCCCTCACTACTACCATGACCTTGCTACTTGCTGCTGCTACCAACGTCAACCTTGTTGTGATCACCGCCCTCGTTTCCTCTTCCTGAGTAGAGATCGCGGCCGCTAGCGCACGTCCGCCTCTCCGTGCCACCATATTCCATCTCCTCCATCGCTCAGCAAGGAGCCACTGCTACCCGTTGCTGCACTCACTTTCAGTCATGCCCTCTACCACTGCCACCACTGCTGCCACGCAGCCACGTCATCGTCCTTTGCTACAACCCTTACTCTTTGCCGCTGACATCACCATCAAAGTAAACCACCGTCAGGTCTTCACCGCAGCTTCCTTCCTTCAGTTTTTATTGATATAGATTCAAGATTGACATCCTTAGTTCAAGATCGGCGTCCTTACAGGAGCTCGATCTTGCGGGGGCATAATAAAAGATAGGATTTAGATATGATTTCCCCAACTGAATGAGGAAATCTTATATATTAGTTGAGGAAAATTCTCCTTCTCATTATGTATAAATAAACGATGAATCAATGAATCAATTGGGCATTTTTATTACTTCTTCCTATTTCCAGCACTTACTACCCTTTTCCATCAAACAAATTGTGAAAAGCTTTATGTAATTCATTGTCAGGTAAAAATGATTCATTTGAGTTATTTACCTAGTTGTTGTGAGCTATTAGTGTGTAGTTTATCACCTCATCTTCATTTGTTTGCTCCTCATCTTCGGATGCACTCGTTTTGTTCCAAATTACCTTAAGTGCTTTCTTATTCTTTGGTAGTTTTTTTTCTTCCGTTGTGGACAATCACTTTTAAAGTGTCCTAGCCTATTGCATTCATAACAATTTATTATGTCCTTTTAAATTTTATTTTTATTTTAGATTCTTGTATAATAAGTTTTTTAAATTTTCTTATGAGGAGTTTAAAGTCATCATCATCACTTGAGATTTCACTCGAGTGGTCTTCTTTTGTTCTAAGTTTTATTCCTTATTATTTGAAAGGTTGTCTTTGTATTCTTTGTGTATTTTACAAGTCATTTCATAGGTTATTAATGCTGGTTACAAGTGCCCTATAAGCCAATCATGTGAGTGATGGCACGTGTGATATGCTGTGTGATTTTTTTACCTATGATTATTATTGGCATATTCTCATATTATATTATATATTACATATATATATTGTGATTTCCTTGGTTCTATGCAATATGAATTAGATCGTGATGAGATCACGATAATGAGATTGATCCACCTTTAAACATAGATCACAAATAATCTCGATCATAGGTTGCTAGTTACAAGTGCCCCAATTACGTGAGTAATGATACGTGTGACACGCTGCATGATTTTTTTGCTTATGATTAATATTAACATATTCTTACATTATATTATCTTTTGCATATATATTGTGATGTCATTGGTTTTGTGCAATAGGAATTAAATCATGATGAGATCACGATAATAAGATCAATTCACCATTAAACACAGATCCTGAATAATCTCGGTTAGAGGTTACTCGAGAGGGATATCGAGATAACCAGACAGATCGATGTACTATATACCCGTCCATATGATGGAGGTAGTTGGTCGTATAGCTACTTGTATAAAGACACTAAAGATATAGTACGAGTGCTCATTGGAGAGTAAGTTCACTGATTAATTCGCTTAAGGAATGTTGTATGGTTAATAATACATAATATCAAATAGTAATTAAATAGTCTTAATTGTGTATCTAGTCCTTAGACTTGAGACACCAAGGATGCCTTGTATGAGTACTTCTTTCTTTGGTGCCAAACATACATGTTTGGAAAGTTCTAGATCTGGTATATTTGGTTATCAGGATTGGTAGACAACCTTACAAAGGTAATTGAGTGTCTATAAAGGATCATCCACTCTCAATATCGTGAGAGGAATATCTCATTTGCTCACTCGGACAAATCCCTGGACAGAGTCATTCAGATTAAGAGAGGAGTTTTCTATGATAATCCAATTAGAGCGAGACTCAGACGGATTCTGTATGTGACCTGACAGTACCATGCCCAATATACAGTCTCTGGGATATTAATTGAATGAGAGATTATAGATACACAGTAACTGTGGACAAACAGGTCTGATGGATTTGATCCCCTTATATTGTCTATGGACTATGGCGTAGTGGCCTAGTACGTCCATAATCAATGAGTCGAGTGAATTATTATGGGAATAATTCACTATATCAGAAGGAGTTCTGATGGGAGTGACTTACAGCCAGCTCGGTATCGGGTCTAAAGGGTCACACATATATAGTGGATATTCAACAAATAAAAGATTGAATGAAGATCCAATTAGCCCCTATTCTCATTAGATGAGACCCTACACTGATGGGCTCTTTTCTTGAGGCCTAATAGATAGAGATCCAATAATGTAAAGTTAGTGGGTAATTGGATGGAGATCCAATACCTACTAAGGTAGGACCCCTAGGGTTTTTGGTGGCTCATTGTAAATAGGAGGGGAGACTCACGATTGATAGGCTGCAGCTTTGGCCACCCCCAACTATTCTCCTCTCTCCCTTAGCGCAAGAGTTGCGAGATCAGATTGGAGGAGTTCTATTATAGAGATACATCATATGGATAATACTAGAGAGGAAGACGCTTGACTTTCTTTATCCTCTCCATCCAGATCTGGAATATAGAGATATACAATCTCTCTAGTTAAAGCAATCTCTCATGTATCATGGTTTTTCAGTTTTTGTGGCTTTCTCGCGACCCAATATTTTGCATGATGATATGATCTGCATGAGAAACCTATTTTTTGTTTTGATTTCATCTGCGCATGTGATGCTCCCACTAAGGTTTCCCAACAATGATATTAGAGCCAAGGTTTTTGTGCGAAAGATTGATTTTAAACTGCTTATGATGAGATTAAATCAGGTAGAACTATTTTATGCATTCTTACTGTGTTTTCGCAACGAACGTAGTGAGGAGGAGTGGCCAGGCCACCTGCAAGGGTGGCTGCCTGCGGCCAGGCTACCTACAGAGGTAGCAGGCTGCATCCAGGGCTCTTTCTTGGCCGGCCTTACATGGCCAGGGTCGCCTGCAAATGCGGCCGCAAACGGTCGGCCTGTAAAGGGCTATTGCCAGCAGATGCGGTTGCCTGCGAGAATGGCTAGTGCTTGTAGGGGCGACGCTTGCAGGAGTAGGCAGCGCCTGCAGGGGCTGCGCCTACTAAGGAGCCCCCTTCGGGGACGACGCCAGTCCATAGGGGAGGCGCATACAGGCATAGGGCCCGCAAGAGCTATCGCCCGAGGGGTAACAACACCTACTGCAAAAGGAGGCCACCCGTGGGCAAGGCGGCTGCCAACAACACGTAGCACCATCACTTACGCAGCGATGGTGGTGACCGATAGATGAGGGTAGAAGGGAGGGCTAGGGCATTCTTTTGAAAAAGGATGATTATGCCCTTTGGAATTTGAGAAATTTCAAGGTCTGTCCTATACCCAGAATATCAAAAACACCCTCAATAATTCTAAAAATTATAAGGATTATCCTTTTATTTATAATTTTAAAAATGCCTTTGATAGTTTTAAGAATTCTCAACATATTCTGATTTCTAAAAATAATTAATTAAATAGTTTAATTAATTATTATATATCTAGTAATCATATATGAGATGTGATGTGTACATGTGATGTATGATGCAGATGGATGATCTTGAGTCATCTGTTGTGATGTGTGTAATTATGATTATTATTATTATTGGGGCCTACAAGCCTCTGTTTTTCTCATTTATTATCGGGCCTACATGCTTATGATTATTTTATAATTATATGGCAAGGCACAGCGGGAGCGTGGAGGAAAAAGTAGGACCCACGATGCCATGGCAGGATATTACGACATATAGTGATATGACAAGGATCTAATGGAATAGATGATGACGAGATCAACAATCACAGGGCATGGAGATGCACCGATGCACACATAAATCATACTGTGAGTGAGTAGGCCTATTAGCTCGGGCTTAATTATATTAGGTGACGGCTCATGATCATCTAACGTGGCTTGTATATGTGATGTGTCATATATATATATATATATATATGTGTGTGTGTGTGTGTGTGTGTGTGTGTATATATATATGTGTGTGTGTGTATATATATATATATATATACATATTTATATACATATATAGAGAGAGATATATACATATATATATATATATACATATATATTTGCATGCGATGTAGATACATATTAAATGTGTATGTGTGTGACACGATATATTATGAGACTAATAAAAAATTAAAAATCTTTCATACGATAATATTATATCGGTAAGCGTGAGCAATAAGATTAACCCCACATGGCCTTCCATCATTATAGAAAGAAATTAAATCATGATATAGGTTGAGTTAGACGAGTCCCTCGAGGGCATATTAACAAATCAAACTTATCTTGTAACAATAGTGATAACTTAACTTAACATCATGGTTGGTTGAGTCCCTCGAGACTAAGTGATTTGAAGGTTGAATATGACAAGAATCATAAGGAGTTGTTATTGATAAGAGTTGCTTAGCTTTTGGTCTTAGTATAATTGGTCGAGTCCCTCGAGGTTGTATTAAGATGTCGATTGGATCCCGATCCCCACTAAGAGTCTGTCGGGGACTTCCATCTCACGTGTCGAGGGTGTCACGTGATTCACTAGGAAAATAGTGGGAGTACATTAAGATAGATGTCCATATCTTAATTAGTATTTTCTACAAAATCTGTATGTTATTTATTTATGTTATATCTTATTTGTTAGAAACATATCGCTCATAAACCGCCTACGTGACATACTTGATGCCAACTACCTCACTAGTCCAAATTACACAACTTGGCTCTGTAATTTGAGAATTGTTCTCACGATGGAGAAAATCACGTAGGCAAGCAAGGATGAGATCGCTTGCTGTGTAAAGTATATAGATGATTCCACATTGGCAAAATATTATATGTTGGCCTCCATGACTCCTGAGTTATAAAGGCAACATGAGAACATGGATAAAGATTCTATCCTTCTTCATCTCCGCCAACTGTTTAAGAAACAATGAAGAACTCAAAGATATGAGATATCTAAGAGACTCTTCTAAGCTAGGATGACAAAAGAGATATTAATTAAGAACTATGTCATAAAGATAATATAGTAGATCAAGAAACTCACTGATCTATGAATAGTCCTAGAGGATAAATTGCACGTTAATCTTTTACTTCAGTCCTTTTCAGATTTCTTTTCTCACTTCATCATGAATTTTAACATAAGCAAGTTTAAGGTGACTCTCCCTAAACTCCTTAATATGTTAAGGGAATCTGAGATTGCCATCAAGAAAGAGAAACCAGAATGTTATTAAGACCCTTAAGAAGGGCAAGGATAAATAAAGACCGGGTAAGGCAAAGGTTGCCAAGAAATACTTGAGGACAAAGGACAATGCTTCCACTTCGGCTAAGATGAGCATTGGAAGAGGAACTACAAGGACTACCTTATAGAGAAGGCGAAATAGAAGCTTGGAGAAGCTTCAGGTATATTCTTGATCAATCTTCACTTGTTAGATTTTCATAATAACACATGGGTATTAGATACCGGAGTGCTATCATATCTGCAATTTGTTACAGTTTCTTACGAGACCTAGGAGATTGGCTAGAGGCAAGATATCCTCGAGATGGCAAATAAAACAAGTGTTGTTGTAGTTGCTGTTGGTTAGGTCACCCTACATCTGCCTGGTGGAGCTATTACTGCATTAGATGCATGCTATTTTGTTCCCTCTATTATCAAAAACATTATTTCCATCTCTTGTTGATAATTATTAGATATAAATTAGTTTTTGATAATAATAGTTGTTCAATAATTATATATGATGATATCATCACTAGAGGGACCCTGATAAATGGCTTATATATGTTAGACACTTATCCACATATCATTAATATAAATACATCTAAAAGGAAAAGAGATGAGGCGAACAATGCATGAGGGTATGATTCAAAAGTTATTGAAAGATAGATACTTAGATCCATTTGACTATGAGTCATATGTAACTTGCAAACCTTGCCTTAGTGGGAAGATGACCAACTCTCCTTTTATTGGAACTGGAGAGAGAGTCACTGAGTTATTGGAACTCATACATAGTTATGTATGTGGTCCCATATCGACTTAAGCTATAGGTGGTTACTCATACTTCATTATACTTACTAATGATTTCTCTATGTATGGACATATGTACTTGATGAAGTATAAGTCTGAAGCCCTTTGAGATATTCAAGGAATATAATAATTAAGTAGAGAACCAGATTGGTAAGAGTATAAGACTCCTAGAGTAGATCCAGGAGGAGAGTACTCGAGTATGGAGTTCACCCATTTCATTAAGGATAATGGGATTCTCTCAATGGACACCTCTTTATATACCTCAACTCAATGGTGTATCAGAAATGAGGAATCACATGCTATTAGATATGGTGCAGTCCATGATGAGTTTCACTGACCTACCCATCTCATTTTGGGATATGCCCTAGAGACCGTAACTTACCTTCTAAACAGAGTTCCATCAAAGTCGGTAGTGTCTACTGGTTATAGGTGCCCTATAAGCCAATCATATGAGTGATGGCATGTGTCACATGCTGTATGATCTTTTTACTTATAATTAATATTAGTATATTCTCATATTTTCTGTTATATATATATATATATATATATATATATATATATATATATATATATATATATATTGTGATGTCTTTGGTTATGTGCAATGAGAGTCAGATCGTGATGAGATTACGATACTGAGATCGATTCACCTTTAAACATAAATCCTAAATAATCATGGTCATATGTTACTCAAGAGGGACATTGAGATAACTGGACAGATCGGTGTACTATATACCTGTCCATATGATAGAGGCGGTTGGTCTCACAGCCACTTGTGTGGAGACACTAAGGATATAGTATAGGTGCTCATTGGAGAATGAGTTAACTGATTGATCCACTTATGGAATGCGGTATGGTTAATGATACCTAATGTCAGACAGCGATTCCATAGTCCCAGTTATATATTTGGTCCTTAGACTTAAGACACCAAGAATATCTTATATGAGTACTCATTTCTTTAACGCTAGACTTGTAGGTTTGGAAAGTTCCATAGCTAATACAATTGGTTATTAAGATTAGTAGCCAACCTTACGAAGGTAATTGAGTATCAATAGAGGATCATCCACTCTTGCTATCACGAGAGGAATATCCCATATATGCTTGCTCAAACAAATCCCTTGCCAGGATCATTCGAATTGAGAGAGAAAAAGTTCTCTAGGAGAATCCGATTAGAGCGAGACTATGATGGATTCCGTATGTGACATGACAGTACCATATCCAATATACGGTCTCTGGGATATTAGTTGGATGAAGGATTATAGATACATGGTAACTATGGACAGATAGGTCCGATGGATTTGATCCCCCCTGTACCGTCTGGGGACTATGGCATAGTGGCATAGTACATCCATAGTCGATGAGTCGAGTGAATTATTATGAGGATAATAATTCACTATATCAGAAGGAGTTCTGATGGGAGTGACTCACGACTAGCTCGGTATCGGGCTTAGAGGATCACACATATATGGTAGATGCTTCAGCGAATATAGAATTGGATGGAGATCCAATTAACCCCTATTCTCATTAGATGAGACTCTATGCTGATGGGCTCTTTGATTAAGGCCCAATTATTGGCCTAAAGAGATTATTAGATAGAGATCCAATAATACAAGGTTAGTACATAATTGGATGGAGATCTAATACCCATTAAGACAGGAGCCCTAAGGTGTTTTGGTGGCTCTCTATAAATAGGAGGGGAGACTCATGGTTGAGAGGCTGCAACTTTAACCACCACTTCCTATTTTCCTCCCTCCCTTTGTGCAAGAGTTGTGAGATCATATTGGAAGAGTTTTACTATAGAGATCTATCATGTGGATACCGCTAGAGAGGAGGACACCTGGCCTCCTTCATCTTCTCTATCCGAATATGGAATTTAGGGATATACAATCTCCCTAGGTAAAATCAATCTCTCACACATCGTGTTTTTCTAGTTTTTACGATTTTTCTCGTGACCTCAATCTTTTGCACGATGATTTGATCTGCATGGGAAACCAGTTTTTATTTTGATTTTCACTATGCATATGATGCTCCCACTAAGGTTTCCCAATAGTTGTATCAGAGCCAAGGTTTTCATACAAAAGATTGGTTTTAAACTGCATGTGATGAGATTACATCGTGTAGAATCGTTCCACGTGTTCTTGCTGTATTTTCGCAATGAAGGCAGCGAGGAGGAGGGGCAACCAGCCCCCATGCAGGGCCACCCATGACCGGCCGCCAAGGTCCCCAGGGGTTAGGCAGACCACCTAAAGGGAGGCCGGTGGCGTCGGGGGCAGCACCGGGTGGTGCTGGTGAAGCGCCGTGGGTAGGGGTGATAGTCGCCCATAGCCTGTAGCGACAGTGCCCACAAAGGGGCAAGCTACATGGCGGCCGCATGGCTACACTGCTAGTAGGCGTGGCCCTAGGTGGCCTGGCGGGCGGCTGCCGCCAGGGCATCCGCCACCTACAGGCGGCGGCGCAGCAGTGGGGGGAAAGAGGGGTTAGGGCATTCTTTGGAGAAAAGGATGATCCTACCCCTATAAATTCAAGAAATTCCAAGGGCTGTCCTCGTGTACATAATTCTCATAATACCCTCAATTCTAAAAATTCTGAGAATTGTCCTCTTATCTAAAATTATGAAAATGCCCTTGATAATTCTAAAAATTCTGAGCATGTCTTGATTTTCAAAAAATAATTAATTAAATAATTTAATTAATTATTATATATATCTAGTAATCCTACGTATGATGTGATGTACTTGTGATATATAATATAGATGGATGATCATGAGCCATGTGTTTTGATGTGTGTAATTATGATTATTATTATTATTATTATTGGGGCCTGTGAGCCTCTGTTTTTCTCGTTTATTGTCGGGCCTGCGTGCATGTGATTATTTGTAATTACATAGAGAGGCACAGTGGGAGCGTGGAGGTGACAGTGAGATCCACAATGTCGTGGTGAGAGATTACGATGCATGGTGATGCGACGATCCGATGGAACCGATGATGATGAGATCAACAATCACATGGTATAGAGATACGCCAATGCACACATAGATCCTATTGTGAGTGATTAGGCCCATTGGCTCGAGCTTAATCATATTAGGGGACGGCTCATGATCATTCGGTGTGGCTTGCATATGTGATGTGTTATACACCTACTAGATATATGTATGTATGTATATATATATATATATATATATATATATATATATATATATATATATATATATATATATACATACGATGTAGATATATATTAAATATGTATGTGTGTGACACGACATATTAGGAGACTGATACAAAACAAAAACCTCTCCTATGATAAAATTAAGTCGGTAAGCATGAGGCAATAAGATTGACTCACGTGACTTTTCATCATTATAGGAAGAAATTGAATCACGACATAGGTTGAGTTGGCTGAGTCCCTTGAGGCTCACCAATCTACATGATCGAGTTCTTGCCTACGACATAGAGATGTCACTAGTGACTTGAGGACATGGTATGCTTGGTCAAGTCCCTCGAGGGCATATGATCAAATCAAACTCATCTTGTAACGATGGTGATGACTTAACTGAATATCATAGTTAATCGAGTCCCTCGAGACTATGATGATTCGAAGGCTGAACGTGATGGGAATCATAAGAAGTTATGATTGGCAAGAGTTGTCTACCTTTTAGGCTTAGTGTAATTGGTCGAGTCTCTCGATGTTGCACTAAGATACCAATTGGATCTCGATCCCCACTTGGAGTCTGCCAGAGACTTTTGTCTCATATGTCGAGGGTGTCGCATGATTCGCTAGGAAAATAGTGAGAGTTTATTAAAATAAAAGTCCATATCTTAATTAGTATTTTCTATAAAGTTTGCATATTATTTATTTATGCTATATCTTATTTGTCGCTTGTAAAACCCCTATATGGCATACTTGATGCCAACCGCCACATTAGTCCAAATGCTTCGTAATTTGAGAATTATTCTCATAAAAGAGAAAATTGTATATATCCTTAACACGATTGTGCCCATGCTGGAGGAAAGGACAAGCGAAGATAAGATTGCTCACTTTGTGAAGTATAAAGATAGTCTTAAAGGATAACCTGTATGTTGATCTTATACTTCAGTCCCTACCAGATTCCTTTTCATTTTTCATTATTAACTTTAATATGAATAAGTTTGAGATGACTCTACCTGAGCTCCTCAATATGTTAAGGGGAGTTGAGAGTACCATCAAGAAAGAGAAGTCAGTTCTCTATATTGGTGAAACCAATAGGAAAAGAAAGGCTAGTAAAGACCTTTAAGAAGGGTAAGGGCAAAGAAAGACTAGGTAAGGCAAAGGTTGCTAAGAGAGACCCGGCAAAGGACAAAGGACGGTGCTTCCACTACGGTCAAGATAGGCATTGGAAGAGGAATTGTAAGGACTAACTTGCAGAGAAGGCGAGACAGAAGCTTGGAGAAGCTTCAGGTATATTCATGATCAGTCTCCATTTGTCAGATTTTTATGATAACACATGAGTATTGGATATCGGGAGTGTTTATCATATCTGTAATTCGTTGCAGGTTCTAGCAAAACCTAGGAGATTGGCTAAAGATGAGATGGACCTCAAGATATGCAATAAAGCAAGAGTTGCTATAGTTGCTGTTGGAGAGGTCATCCTATATCTGCCTGGTGGAGCTATTATTGCATTAGATGCATGCTATTTTGTTCTCTCTGTTATCAAAAATATTATTTTTATCTCTTGTTTGACAATTAATGGATATAAATTAGTTTTTGAGAACAATAGTTGTTCAATAATTATTGATGATAAGATCATCACTAGAGAGACCCTTATAAATGGCTTATATGTGTTAGACACTTCTCTACATATCATAAATATAAATATGTCTAAGAGAAAAAGAGATGAGGTGAATAATGTATACATATGGCATTGTAGGTTAGGTCATATATATGAGAGAAGGATTTAAAAGTTGTTGAAAGATAGATACTTAGATCAATTTGACTATGAGTCATATACAACTTGCAAACCTTACCTTCATGGGGAGATGACCAACTCTCCTTTTAGTGGTACTGCAGAGAGAACCACCGAGTTATTGGAACTCATACATAGTGATGTATATGGTTCCATGTCGACTAAAGCTATAGGTGGTTACTCATACTTCATTACATTCACTGATGATTTCTCTAGGTATGGACACGTGTACTTAATGAAGTACAGATCTGAGGCCTTTAAAAAATTCAGGGAATATAAGAATAAGGTAGAAAACCAAATTAAAAAGAGTATTAAGACTCTTCGATCAGATCGAGGAGGAGAATACTTGACTACGGGGTTCACCCACTTCCTTAGGGACAATGGGATTCTATCCTAGTGGACATCTCCTTATACACCTCAGCTCAATGGTATATCAGAAAGGAGTAATCACATACTATTAGACATAGTATGGTCCATGATGAGTTTCGCTGACCTACCCGTCTCATTATGGGGTACACCCTAGAGACTGCAGTTTACCTTCTGAATCGAATTCCATCAAAGTCGATAGTGTCTACACCATATGAGATATGGAAAGGAAAGAAGCTTGATCTTAATATTATTAAGATTTGGTGCTGTCCTACCCACGTTAGAAGACACAACCCTGATAAGTTTGAATCAAGGACAGAATGGTGCATATTCGTAGGATATCTAAAGGAAACTTGTGGGTATTATTTCTATCACCATAAGGACCGAAGGTCTTTGTTGCCAAGAGAGCCGTGTTCCTTGAGAAGGAACACATTCTTGGTGGAAATAGTGGGAGTAAGATAGAATTGAGCGAGGTTGGAGAACCTAGCTCAAGCACCATTCTAGAGCTTGAGTCTGTTCAGGTACCTAACACATAAGTTCTAACTTTGCATAGGTCTAGTAGAGTATCTCACCCTCCTGAAAGATATGTGAGACATATTAGTGAAGATGACTCTCAGGATGTTTATCCTCAGACCTACGAGGAGGCTATTATGAGTATAGACTCTAGGAAGTAGCAAGAAGTCATGAATTTTGAGATAGATTTCATGTACTCTAACAAGGTTTGAAACCTTGTGGATGCACTTGAGGGAATTATACCCACCGACTGCAAATGGATCTTCAAGAAGAAGATCGGAATGGATAGAAAGGTATCTACCTATAAAGTAACCTCAAGGATATCGTCAAAGACAAGGAGTTGACTATGACGAAACCTTTTTACCTATAGTCATGCTTAAGTCCATTAGAATTATGTTGGCTATTGCAGCACACTATGACTATGAGATCTGGCAGATGGATGTCAAAACGACATTCCTCAATGGCAACATTAAGGAAGAGGTATATATGATACAACCAGAGGGATTCGTATCTAAAGAGAGTCCAGATAAAGTATGCAGGTTGCTTAGATCCATTTATGGATTGAAGCAAGCTTCTCGAAGTTGGAACATAAGATTTGATGAGGTGATCATATCTTATGACTTTGTTAAGAATGAAGATGAGCCTTGTATGTACAAGAAGGTAAGTGGAAGTGCTATCACCTTGGTGCTATATGTGGATGACATCCTAATCATTAAGAATGATGTAGAAATACTCTCTATAGTAAAAGCTTGACTATTTAGAAACTTCTTTATGAAAGACTTAGGGGAAGCATCCTATATTTTGGGGATCCGGATCTATAGAGATACATCCAAAAGAATGCTTGGCTTGTCTCAGTCTAGGTACATAGACTCCATTGTCAAAAGGTTTGGCATAGAGAATTTCAAGAGAGGTCTCATACCGATGAGATATAGAATATCAATTTCTAGGAGTATGTCCCCAAAGACTCCTAAAGAAAGGGCAGACATGGATAAGATACCTTATGCCTCAGCGATAGGGTCTATCATATATATGATGTTATATACCAAGCCTAATATAGCACATGCTCTGAGTGTCATGAATAGGTATTAGGCAGATCCAGGTTTAGAACACTAGAAGGTAGTAAAGTGTATCCTTAAGTACTTAAGAAGCTCTAAGGATCTTTTACTGATATATGGAGAAGGTAGCTCTAGGTTAAGGGCTACATGGAATTGAGTTTTTAGTCCGACATTGATGATAGCAAGTTAAATTCAGAATTTATTTTCACCCTGAATGGAGGAGCAGTAAGTTGGAAGAGTTTCATGCAAGGTACTATTGTTGACTCGACCATAGAGGCAAAACACATTGCTACAACAGAAGCATCAAAGGAAGGGGTTTGGATGAAGAATTTTATCAAGAATTTGGGAGTCATACCAAGCAGCGTGAGTTGACTCCCATATATTATGACAGCAATAGGGTGATAACTCTAACAAAGGAACTCAGGTCTTAACAGAATTATTCTGAGGAGGTTCTATCTGATTAGAGTGATCATGACTCCAAAAGATATAGCAATGGAAAGAGTTCCATCTGAAAATAACATTGTAGATCCACTTACGAAGCCACCGGCTCAGATTATATTTGAGCATCACAGGGGTCTAATTGGGATCATACACATAGGTGATTGGCTTTTGGTCAAGTGGGAGATTGCTGGTTATAAGTGCCCTGTAAGCCAATCACGTGAATGATGGCACGTGTGACACGGTGTGTGATATTTTTATTTATGATTAATATTGGCATATTATCATATTATCTATTACATATATATTGTGATGTCCTTAGTTCTGTGCAATAAGAGTCAGATCATTATAAGATCACGATAATGAGATCGATTCACCTTTAAACATAGATCCTAAATAATCCCGGTGATAGGTTACTCAAGAGAGACATTGAGATAACCGGACCAATCGGTGTACTATATACCCATCCATATGATAGAGGCGGCTAGTCTCATAGTCACTTATGTTGAGACACTAAGGATATAGTACAGGTGCTCATTAGAGAATAAGTTCATTGATTGATCCACTTATGGAATGCTGTATGGTTAATGATACATAATGTTATACAGCGATTTCATAGTCCCAATTGTGTATCTGGTCCTTAGACTTGAGACACTAAGGATGCCTTATTTGAGTACACCTTTCTTTGATGCCAGACTTATAGGTTTGGAAAGTTTCAGATCTAGTACAACTGGTTATCGAGATTAGTAGCCAACCTTACGAAGACGATTGAGTGTCAATAGAGGATCATCCATTCTCGGTATCATAAGAGGAATATCCTATATGTACTTACTCAGACAAATCCCTTACCAGGATCATTCGGATTGAGAGAGAAATAGTTCTCTGGGAGAATCCGATTAGAACGAGACTATAACGGATTCTATATGTGACCTGACAGTACCATATCCAATATACGATCTTTAGGATATTAGTTAGATGATGGATTATAGATGCACGGTAACTGTGGACAGATAGGTCCGATGGATTTAATCCCCCCGTACCATATGGGGACTATAGCGTAGTGGCCTAGTACGTCTATAGTCGATGAGTCGAGTGAATTATTATGGGGATAATAATTCACTATATTAGAAAGAGTTCTAATGGGAGTAACTCACGGCCAGCTCAGTATCGGGCTTCAGTAAATAGAGGATTGGATGGAGATCCAATTAGCCCCTATTCTTATTAGATGAGACTCTATGCTGATGCAAGGTTAGTGGGTAATTGGATGGAGATCTAATACCTACTAAGGCTGGAGTCCTAGAGTTTTTTGGTAGCTCTCTATAAATAGGAGGGGAGACTCATGGTTGAGAGGCTGCAACTTTAGCCACTACCCCCTATACTCCTCCCTCCCTCTGTGCAAGAGTTGCAAGATCAGATTGGAGGAGTTTCACTGCAGAAATCCATCATGTAGATGCCACTAGAAAGGAGGAAGCTTGACCTCCTTCATCTTCTCCATCCAGATCTAGAATATAGGAATATACGATCTCCCTAGGTAAAATCAATCTCTCACACATTGTGTTTTTTCAGTTTTTATGGTTTTTCTTTTGATTTCCACTACACATGTGATGCTCCTGCTGAGGTTTCCTAACAGTGTCTGTGCCATATGAGATATAGAAAAGATGATTAATATTTGGGACTGTTTTATCCATATCAAATGATATAATTTCGATATGTTAGAATCAAAGATAGAATGGTGCAAGTTTGTGAGATACCTCAAGGAAACTTATGGGTATTATTTCTATCATCCCGAGGACTAAAAGGTCTTTGTTGCTAAAAGAACTGTATTTCTTAAGAAGGAACACATTCATAGTGGAAACATTGAGATAGAGTTGAGCGAGGTTGGAGAACTTAGCTCAAGCACCATTCTAGAGTCTGAGTCTGTTCAGGTACCTAATACACAAGTTCCAACTTTACATAGGTCTAGCAGAGTATCTCACCCTCTTGAAAAATTTGTAGGACATATCAGTAGAGATGACTCTCAGGATGTTGATCTTCAAACCTATGAGGAGGCTATTATGATATAGACTCTGAGAAGTGACAAGAAGCCATGAATTCTAAGATGGATTTTATGTACTCTAACAAGGTTTGGAACCTTGTGTATGCACCTGAGAGTATCGTACCCATCGGCTACAAGTGGATCTTCAAGAAGAAGATCGGAGTAGATAAAAATGTAGAGACCTATAAGGCAAGGCTAGTAGCTAAAGGATACCGTCAACCTCGAGAACGAGACCTAAATGACAACCTCGAGGAAGAGGTGTATATGATACAACTAGAGAGATTCGTATCTAGAGAGAGTCTATATAAAGTGTGTAGGTTGCTTAGATCCATTTATGGATTAATGCAAGCTTCTCGAAGTTGGAACATAAGATTTAATGAGATGATAAGATCTTATGACTTCATTAAGAAAGAAGATGAGCCTTGTGTGCATAGGAAGGTAAGTGGAAGTGTTATCATCTTCTTGGTATTGTATGTGGATGACATCCTAATTATTGGGAATGATGTAGGAATGCTCTTTACAGTAAAGGCTTGGCTATCGAGAAACTTCTCCATGAAGACTTAGGGGAAGCATTCTATATTTTAGGAATCTGGATCCATAGAGATAGATCTAAGAGGATGCTTAGCTTGTCCTAGTCTAGGTATATAGACTTCATTGTCAAAAGGTTTAACATGAAGAATTCCAAGAGAGGTCTCACACCGATGAGACATAGAATATCGCTTTCTAGGAGTATATCCCCAAAGACTCCTAAAGAAAGGGCGGACATGGATAGGATACCCTATGTCTCAGCGATAGGTTCTATCATGTATATTATGCTATATACTAGGCTTGATATAGTGTATGCTTTGAGTGTCACGAGCAAGTATCAGGTAGATCCAGGTTTAGAATACTGAAAGGTAATAAATTGTATCCTTAAGTACCTGAGAAGGACTAAGGATCTTTTACTAGTATATGGAGAAGGTAGCCTCCAGGTTGAGGGCTATACGAACTTGAGTTTTCAGTTTGACATTGATGATAGTAAGTTGAACTCAGGATATGTTTTCACCCTAAATGGAGGAGCAATAAGCTAGAAGAATTTTAAGCAAGATACTACTACTGACTCGACCATAGAGGCGAAATACATTGCTACAGCAGAAATTGCAAAAAGAAGGGGTGTGGATGAAGAAGTTCATCAGAGATTTGAGAGTCGTACCAAGCAATATGGAGTTGACTCCCAGATACTACGATAACGATAGGGCGATAGCTCTAGCAAGGGAACCCAGGTCTCATCAGAATTGTTATGAGGAGGTTTCAAATGATTAAAGCGATCATGACCCATAAAGATATAGCAATGGAAAGAGTTTCATCCGAAGGTAACATTGTAGATCCACTGATGAAGCAGTTGGCTCAGAATATATTTGAGCGTCATAGGGGTCCAATGGGGATCAGACACATAAGTGATTGGCTTTAGGTCAAGTGGGAGCTTGCTAGTTACAAGTGCCCTATAAGCCAATCACGTGAGTGATGGCACATATGACATGCTACGTGACTTTTTTGCTTATGATTAATATTGATATATTATCATATTATATTATTTATTTTATATATTGTGATGTAGTTGGTTCTGTGCAATGGGAATCGAATCATGATGAGATCACGATAATAAGATTGATTCACCTTTAAACATAAATCTTAAATAATCCCAGTCATAGGTTACACGAGAGAGATATCGAGATAACCAGACAGACCGATGTACTACATACCTATCCATATAATAGAGGCAGCTGATCTTATAGCCACTTGTATACAGACACTAAGGAAATAGTACAAGTGCTCCTTGGAGAATGAGTTCACTAATTAATCTGCTTATGAAATGTTGTATGGTTAATAATACCTAATGTCAGATAGCGATTCTATAGTCCCAGTTGTGTATTTGGTCCTTAGACTTGAGACACTAAGGATACCTTGTATAAGTACTCCTTTCTTTGACACCAAACTTACACGTTTAAAAAATTCTAAATCTGGTACAATTGGTTATCGAGATTGGTAGCCAACTTTACGAAGAAAATTGAGTATCAATAAAGGATCATCCACTCTTGGTATCACAAGAGGAATATCCCATGTGCTCACTCAAATAAATCCCTAGCTAAGGTCATTCGGATTGAGAGAGAAAAAGTTCTCCAGGAGAATCCGATTAGAGCAAGACTCAGATTGATTCTGTATATGACCTGACAATACCATGTCCAATATACGATCTATGAAATATTTGTTGGATGAGGGATTATAAATACACGGTAATTGTGGACAGACAGGTCCTATGGATTCAATCCCCTTGTACCATTTGGGGACTATGGCGTAGTGGCCTAGTACGTCTATAGTCGATAGGAGTAACTCACGACCAACTCGGTATCAGGCCTAGAGGGTCACACACATATGATGGATACTTCAACGAATAGAAGAATGTATAGAGATTTAATTAGCCCCTATTCATGACCCCTTGTGTGCAAGAGTTACGAAATTAGATTAGAGGAGTTTCGTTATAGAGATTCATTGTGTGGATACCACTAGAGAGGAAGACGTTTGACTTCCTTCATCCTCTCCATCCGAATCTGGAACAGGGATATACGATCTCCCTAGGTAAAATAATCACTCATGTATCATGGTTTTTCAGTTTTTATGACTTTCTCGCGACCCAGTCTTTTTCATGACAATTTGATCTATGTAGAAAACCTATTTTTTATTTTGATTTCTACTGAGCATGTGATGCTCCTGCTGAGGTTTCCCAACATAGGTTACTCTAGAGGGACATCAAGATAACAGGACAGACCGGTGTAATATATATCCATCCATATGATGGAGGCAGCTAGTCTAATAGTGACTTGAGTGAAGACACTAAGGTTACAATACAGGTGCTCATTGGAGAATGAGTTCATTGATTGATCCGCTTATAAAATACTATATGGTTAATAATATCTAATGTCAAACAACAATTCCGTAGTCCTAGTTATGCATCTGGTCCTTAGACTTGAGATACTAAAGATGCCTTGTTTGAGTACTCATTTTTTTATGTCAGACTTACAAGATTGGAAAGTTTTAGATCTTATACAACCAGTTATCGGGATTGGTAGCCAACCTTACGATGGCAATTACGTGTCAATAAAGGATCATCTAATCTTGATATCATGATTAGAGGAATATCCTTTATGTGCTTGCTCAGACAAATCCCTGGCCAGGGTCATTCCGATTGAGAGAGAAGGAGTTCTCTAGGAGAATCTGATTAGAGCGGGACTCTAATGGATTCTGTATATGGTCTGACAATACCATGTCCAATATAAGATCTTTGGGATATTAGTTGGATGAGGGACTATAGATATAAGGTAACTGTGGATAGATAGGTTCGATGGATTCGATCCCTGTGTACCATCTAAGAACTATGACGTAATGGCCTAGAATGTCTATAGTCGATGAGTCGAGTGAATTATTATGGGGATAATAATTTATTATAGTAGAAATAGTTTTAATAAAAGGAAATCACGACTAGCTTGTTATCGTGTCTAAATGGTCACACACACATAGTGGATGCTTCAGCAAATAGAAGATTTGATATAAGTTATCCAATTAGCCCATATTCTCATCAGTGAGACCCTACATTGATAGACTCCTTACATGAGGCCCAATTAGAGAACAAAGAAGATTATTGAATAGAGATCTAATAATTCAAGGTTAGTAGATAATTTGATGGAGATCCAATACCCGTCTTTAGGTTTTTGTGGGTGGCTCTCTATAAATAGAAGGTTGGGGTGACACATATATGAGAGCTGCACATTTAGTCACCCCCTCTTATTCTCCTCCCCCCTCTACGCAAGAGTTGCAAGATTTGTGATTACGATTGGAGGAGTATCACTGTAGCAATCTATTATGTGAATACCACTAGAGATGAGGATATTTGACCTCCTTCATCCTCTTCGTCCGGATCTAGAAAAATAGGGATATACGATCTCCCTAGGTAAACAATCTCTCATAAGATGCGATTTTTAGTTTTGTGATTTTTCTCGCACCAATCTTTTGCACAATGATTTTGATCTACCTAAGAAACTAGTTTTGTTTTGGTCTTCCGCTATGCATGTGATGCTCCTGCTTGGTTTCCCAACAATTAATGACCCGATAAGTTTTTCAAGTGGATAGTAATTTAAGTTCTTTGCTTCTTAAATGGTAGTGACTTTTGGATCCCAAATTTTAGAAAGTGATCTTAGAATTTTATTAATGAGTTCAAGGTTAGAAAAACTTTTACCAAGTACTTTCAAACTATTGATAACATCCATAAAACAGGTGTACATATCTTTAATGGTTTCGCCTTGTTTCATTTGAAACAATTGGAAACTATGCATTAAAAGATTTATCTTATATTCTTTGACTCCACTAGTGCCTTTATATGTAACTTCAAATATGTGCCAAATATCATGTGTAGTTTGAAATATAAAAACGTGATTAAACACATTCATAGCTTTAGTATTCAAAGAATATATTTTGTTTTCAAAATCATTCTAATCATTCATTGGATTGAAAGATTTTTAAAAGTCATTTTCAAAAATATTCCACAAATTAAAATCTAAAAAAATAAAAAAAATCTTATTCGAGATTTTTAATATGTGTAGTATATCCCATTGAGCGTAAAAGGACGAGTGATCGAATAACCCTTTTGATTACTAGAAAAAGTCATTTAGTCTATCTTAAGTATTAAACCAATTGAGAAAAACTTTATTATAGTACCAAATGTTATGATGGGATGGGGGTCGTGAATTAGTGCTTACATAAAATCACATAGATTTAAAAACTTTTATTCAATCAAATCTGTTTCAGAATACGTTCAACTTGGAATACAAGTAGCAGTGAGCTACTAAATCAATAAGTAATAGGAATGTAAAGCACAAAAGAAAAGAGCACACAAGATTTATAGTGATTTGGTCCACATGACATACATCCACTCTCGATTCCTCTTCACTCGAGGCCGTCGGCTTCCACTACTAATCTTTTTCTAATAAGTGAAAATCAACTATACCTTACAACTCTTTCTCCTTTTCACAGATTCATAAGAGAACATTTACAACCCTCTTTTACAAGTATTTCCTTACACTCTTCCTTTGAACAACTACTAAGCTTTTGGAGGAGGGAATTCAACTTTCTAACAGGATTTTTACGTAAATTTTCAATCTATTCTTGCTATTCCAAGCAAGAATACCTGAGATAGACCCCAAATGACTTCAAATCTTAAAGTTAAAATTCAAATCCTTGAGTTTTTGGGGTATTGTCGGGTACTACCGACAGCATCGGGCTATTATCATTTCCAATTTTATGATCCATTAATATAATTGGAGGAAGACTTTAAATGGATAGATATTTTTTATTTTCATGGAGACCGGGAATCAATGGCCTTTCCATAGGACCTATTTTACTGACAAGATTTATCACTACTTTAGCTACTTTAATGACTTGGCCAATTACTCAAAATTTGAGATTGTTCTATTTTATCATGTTAGTAACGTACAGCAGTCAAATATGATTATTTTCTTCTTGAGACCTTTTACTTTTTTCCATGATGTGGGAGTTAGAATTAATTCATGTTTATTTACTTTTATCCATGTGGGGAGGAAAGAAACATCTCTACTCAACTATAATGTTTATTTTGTACGCTATATGGGGCTCCATTTTTCTCTTAATAGGAGTTCTAGGTATAAGTTTACCACTACCGAATAGAGCTTAGGAATCTAGGCTCTAGTGGTATCATCGTCGAAATAGAAGGTACTACTACCTAACACTAGACGATACCACCGCCCTGTCTAGGCGGTACTATCGCTTGAATTTTTAAAAAAAGTACATTTCATACTTTCCAACTCATAGATGGTCTGATGGTCGCCTAACCTAACGTTTGGTCACTAAAATAGGCCTTCTAATAGGCCCAATTGAGCCCTAATTAAGGCCCAATGATCCCTTAATTCAGTTAATATGGTTACATCCAAAACTAACTTAATTAAGACCTAAACTATTTTAATCAAAACATTACCAATTACAAAGTATGAATCTTATATTGTCCAACATATCATTAGTTTCTTTGGTGCTTTGTCCGACCCTTTGGCACATTATCCTCTCTTTCGGCATCTTGCCCGATCCATCGATATGTTGACCTCCACAACATCCGATCTTCTTGGCGCAATGCCTGAACCTTCTAGTTCGATGCCCGAACTCATGGTATGAAGTCCTTTCAGCATGTCGACCAATCCTCTATCTCGACGTCCAATCTTCTGACATGTTCTATTCCTGCCCAACATTTGATTCTTCCTACTTTAATCGATTTATCTTTTCATAATTGAAGTTATTACTATATCACTCAAATGCTGATTAGATAAAAGCTTCATAAATTAGTTTTTATTATAAAAATCTGAGATTCAACAAAGATGAATATCTGAAACATATTTAACATATTTGAGTATCAATTTGCTCCCAATATTTGTCTCTAAGCAAAAATCTATAATACCCACAATCTTAGATATACACTATTTCCCATTTTGACATTGCCAAAATCGCTAGCAATGTAATATCTAAAAAAATCATCATGAGAAGTAACATTAAATGAAGCACTAGAGTTAATTACCCAGTTGTTATCCTAAGCTACATGACTAATACATCCATCATTACAGACAATAACGATATCACCTTTAACAATAACTGTATTAGTCTTTTTCTTATTTTTTTATTTTATTCTTTTTTCCAAATCTATATTCTTTCTTCATGTAACCTAGCTTATGGCAATGGAAACACTTGATATCTTCTAGACTTGGATCTTCCTATATAACTATGTGGAGTTCTACTATGACTTCTTCCATGTCTTTCTTGTCTTTCAAAATCACGTGCGGTAGAAGAAGATTCTTATTATTCTTTTCTTCTAGCATCTTCATTTACCAAACTGTCTTAAACCATGCCTACGGCTAGAGTCCCCTCTGGTGTGGAGTTAAAAATTATTACCAATTACATTTCCTAACTTTCTGGTAAAGAGCTGATAAGTAATAATCCTTGCATCTCATTATTTATATTCATTTTCATATAAACTAGCTTGTTTGCAAGATTATGAAATAAGCTTGTGTGCTCAACAATATACCACCATCTTTATAATTTAAATTGATAAGTATTCTGAGGAGAGAAATTATAATTTCCATCATCTTTTTTGCAAAGAGATACTCTAATCTTCGTCAAACAAAATATCAGCTCTTGTTTCATCAGAAAGATACTTATACAAATTTACATCTATGTCTTCTAGACAATAACTTTTATATGTTGAACCTCTCATTTCTAATCTTGCTTATATAAATCATTGTAATGAGCAAATCTTCCATTATATGCCTTCAAGTGGAATAATTTGATGAGTTTAATTTAATCATACCATATGACTTATTTATTTTAATCACATAATAAAAAATTACACCAAATATCCTGGCTCTAATACCACTTGTTGAGAAAAATTATTAAAGTAGAATAATTCTTTTTCCTCTTTGTGTATCAAAATTAGTTTCTCACCAAAATACAAACTTATTATCAAAAATAAATATTAATTAGAATAGCACAAACAATAGAGTAATAAATTAATCACAAAATGAGATACCAAATTTTATGTAAAAAATCTAATGTGAAAAAAATTACTGGACGATAATCTACTCAAATCTCCACTAAAGAAAAGATTTAAGTCTCATAAATTAAATATATAAGAAAAATATCAAATAAAGGATAAATCATATATCAACACATTAGAATTATAGAAGTTGTTACAAGAAATTTTCAAAAAAAATTTGAATTAAAATCGATGAAGTTAAACTTCTTCGTCTTCTCATAAAAGATTTAAAACTTAATTTTTTCTTTCTTCTTCCACTTTTTATTTTTTTCTTATTTACCACCGTATACCGTGCGCTCTTTCTCACGCGCACCTTGAGTTTTTTTATTTTATTTTAATTAACAATCAGATTTGGGCTAAAATGTCCAATCGAACCCAACACTCTCGGTTGGACCCAACACGAAAAAGCACGACAGCTATAAAGAGCAGCTCAACCCCCGCGTCGCTTCATCGACGATGAAACCCTCGCATTGCCCACTGCCACCGTCAATCGAGCCCTCTGCTATCTCCTGGTCGTTCTCCATTTCGGTTCTTATTCATCTGCGTGATCGAGGATCTCCATTCGAAGAGGAGGATCCAGCTCTGTCCTTCTCCCGCCATATCCTTCTTCTCATTCTACTTGCCTCGGATCTCGTTCTAGGTGAGTCCGTTGTTGCTTCATTAATGCCGGCGTTTGGCTTTCGTGTTCCTTTTTATGTTTTTTTATTATTTTTGTTTCCTCCAGGATTTACCTTTATTAAGATTTTTTTTTCATTTTTCTGTCCGAAAGATTCATCGGATGTAGATAAGATGATGGTTCGCCGTGGATAATGCAATCCTTGAGAGTTTGCTTACTATTCTTTTGTGAAGACAGGCGATTCCTTCTTCATTTTGTTGTTGTTCGAATATGTTGATTCATAGAATTTTTCCTTTGATATTGCAAATACAAAGGCAGAAAACGAAATAGCTGCTTTAAAGTTCCCCCCTTTTGGTGAAGTAATTTGTGTTATATCCCAATCTTACCATTGTTCTACGAAAGGCTAATATAATCTTTGGAATCGTGTTTTCGCCCATTTTAATGGTTCTATCTCGCAGATCAACTTGTGATTTTTAGTAGACCATGCTGTGAGACAGATAGATTTCTGCTATGTAGTTGAGAGGGTGAGAGATTGATGCAATATACATGTCCCATACTTGAATCTATTTGTCATTAGAGTAAAAAGTAATATCTTTACTTGATCTAAACATTCTTCTGCAAAATGATTACAACTGTGTCGCACTGCATGCCCATGAAAGACCTGCACGAAGAGAAAACAACAGATTGGTTCGTGGATGCTGGATTCATCTGAACTTTAGCATACCCTTTTTGTATCGTAAAACCAAAGGATGGTCAATTAGTAGTGTATAAATAGGCCGATTCACCGTGTACGCAGGAACTTGGTTTGGCCAATCATGAGTCTGAACTCCTTATTGAGGATACCTTTTTTGTACAATTTATTTTTAATTAATTTTAAATAAATATAGACATTTTTTTTAGCTTCTATTTGACACTTTCGGAGCCCTAGCAATTGTTCCCTTGCAGTCTAACTCCTACCCGCATCTCCGTACTCTTTATCCAACTCTTCCTTACACTGACGTCCTCTTCTTGTTTTCGTCGCAGTTTTTTTCACTTTGTTGTTTTTCTTTTTTTGTTGCTCGATTATAAATCATAATGAGAACATCATTCATAAAAAATGAAGGTTTATTCTTGAATTCCTCCTCATTTCATGTATATGAAAGAGTTTGCATCTTCAGAAATCACCATGCGGAATCACTAGTCTAAATCTAAAAGAAGGTTCATTTTTGAAATCCTCGTTATTTTTATAAAGAAGGTCTTAATCTTTGTAAATCAATTTAATAAGAATATTTGTCAAAATTTCAATAGGATATCATCAAGCAACGAGGAAATCTTTTATTTTTTATTCAATCATGTGTTATCTATATAATAACACTATGACTATCAATTTGATTCACAATTATTATCGAGTTGACCCAACATTTGAAATGTAAATCCAATGGACAAGGTTGACTCGTGAGTCCACTTGATATAATCGATCTACTCGTTCCAGTCAACTCGAGTCACGTATAAGAGATAAAAACAGAAAAGCAAAGCAAAGACAATGTGCATTAATAGTCAAGGCATGAACGTTTGTTACCTTTTTGTGTCTCCTTCTCGTTGGCTTATTAGTTTCTATACAACTCTTCTTTACACTAAGATCCTCTTGTTTTCTTTATAGTTATTTTCTTGATTTTGACTCTGTTTAACTTAGTTTTTCTTTTCTCTCTTCATCGCTTTCTCATCTCTTAATCCCGATTCTGTGATCTTTTTGAAGTTAGAAATCACAATAAGAAATCCTCCTCTCCTCATGTATATGGAAGAGCTTTAATCTATAGAAATCACTATGAGAATTCACTAATCTAAAAGAAAGGTTCGATTTTGAAGTCATCGTCCATTTCTCTTTATAAAAGAGGTCTCAAATTTTGTAAATCGATTTAACAAGAATATTTATAAATCCACTCGGTATAATATATTGACTTTTTCAAGTCAAGTATCATATAAGAGAAAAGAAAAAAGTAACAAGTAAAAATAAAAAGAAGGTGAGCAAAGTCGATATGAGCGTTTATTCCTTTTATATAACTCGTTACTCTTTATATAACTCTTTTTTACATTAGGATCCTCCTTTTATTTTTATAATAATTGTTTTCTTAATTTTGACTCCATCTAACTTTGTTGTTTTTTCTCTATTCGTCACTCCCTCATCTCTTAATCCTAGTTTTGTGAATATTTTGATGTTAGAAATCATAACTATGACATCATTTGGCAAAAGTAAAGTTTTGTTCTTAGATTCCTCCTCATCTCATGTATGTAAAGGAGTCTTTACAAATCATCATGAGAAATCATTAGTCTAAAGAAAGAATTTATTTTTGAAATCCTCCTTAATTTCTCTATGTGAAAGAGTTCTTAATCTTTATAAATCAGTTTAAAATGAATATTTATAAAAATCTCAATAGAAACTTATTAAATAAGTTTTTTTAATTACTTTTCATTTAGAAAAGTCATATTTAAAAATCAATGAAAAATATTTCATTGATAAGATAGGTTTCTTATTGATTTACTCCCTACGTGCTATATATATATATATATATATATATATATATATATATATATATATATATATATATATATATATATATATATATATATATATATATATATATATATATATATATATATATATATATATATATACTAGGACGATTGATTTAACTCACGATTTGGAGCATATGATCATACAATATTACGATCCAGAATGAGATTATCGAGATAAGAGATCACAAACCATAAGACTCGGGTTGACTTGCAAGTCGACACGCTATAATCCGTCGACTTGTCCGAGTTTGACAAGAGTGAGCCCGAGCTTTTAGTCCGATGTCAGTAGCTAAGGCACGTAGGATGAGCGAGCCCTAGCTTTTTGACTACTACCGCTAACAACATTCGACATATAAACTAAAGACCAATCATCATACAAGTCAAGCTACCGCATATGCATACGCACGAAGAGTTTACCATGTATGGTAATTTTTAGAAGGGACTACAAGCTTGAACCCTAGCCGACACCCACCTCTGATTCTGCTTAAACATGCCCCCATCTCGCAGCCGTCATCCCATCTACCCCCTACCTTTCGCGCCATTCTCTCGGCGATTTCTCAAGGTATGGTTTCTCTTTTCTTTGCTTCTCTTTTGATCTATATGCTATATGTCGAGGCATTTACCTTCGTTGGATGTCGTCCATATTGTCACGAACAAAATATAAATAAAATGTTCGATGAAATGCTCATGTTTGTCTGTGTTCTTTGATTTTTATGCATTCTTTGTACAGCAAGTAGTGGGCTCGTAATAGACTTAGCAGCCCTAGTTTGGTTATCTTTTATGGCTGGTTTCGGCTTGTATATGTGAGTATATGTCATGTAGGCACTTTTGGGAGACTTCGGTCTGTAATAGACCATTATCCTTTGTGTGCAATATTTCTGAGTTTGCAATGTCCATGGGTGTAATTTAAATTGGCTTTATAAAGTGTTTTTTTGAGCAATTGTTTGCGGATCCTATTGAAATTGCTTCTTCTAGCCTGTTTTCTCTTTTGTAAGTTCTAAGGGACCTATGAGATCTCGGGGAAGGTTGACATTTGCGGATAGATACGCATGGGTACCGCACGGCTTAGGCAAAATCAGCTAAGCCCGTGATATTGTGGTATCAGAGCGAGACAAGCACATGCAGAAACACTCGCTATACAAACGTGGGGGACCTAGCTAAGTTGTGCGGAGGACAGCCAGCACATGCAACCGTTTGGAGAAACAAACATTAAGATGTAGGGAAAGGAGTCGCTTAGAGGAGCGGACATCCAGGTTTGACATTTAGAGGAATGACTAACCCTTTGCGTGAGAGGCACCACAAGGACAAATAAATAAAGAAGAATGGGTAGCACACAAAGATTGGGATGGTTGAGTTCCAGCTACGACTCGACGTTGGTAACCAAACATAACGGTGCTCAAGGCAAGCAAGGTGCCTAGTGAAAAATGAGACCATACAAAATGAGAGGTGTTGCGTAACGATTGAAAGAGTTGTGCAAAGTTCATAGAGGTGAGGGGAATTGCTAACTCCAAGGATTTAGTGCTCATGCAAGTGCTTGTACACAGATGACAAAGTGTTTATGGCTATCCTAAGGCGCGATCGAAACTCGGCCCCATGGAGCATCATAACTTTCTCTTCGGCATGGAAATGATATATCCATAGGCGGCTGAAGTGTGCAACAAGTTTAGCACGTTGCTAGATTTTAAAAGGTGTAGTGGAGACTGTATTGGTGAAGAGTCACAATCTAGCAAGTGCATTTGTGGGGGCAGAACAAGACACAAGTTGTTTAGCAAAACAGTCATCCAAAGGGGATGATGGTCTCCAAAACTTCTAGTAGGAAGAATTCAAAGAGGAAAGCTAGAGTATGTCCTAGTTCTCTAAAGGGAGAACTATGTGCAACAGGCCGCACATATTAAGGAAGAGTTCCTCAAGGTAATATCTTTATAAAGCTCAACGGATCGAGCAAGTGACGAAGAGTCATTGCATGATTTCGAATGAGGTAATGCATTTCGAGATCAAGTGAGGGAGCAATCCAAGGTAACATCATATGAAGACACACTTAGAGTCGATATGAAAATCGAACTCAACGGAAGGTTGACCCGTGGAATGGTGGGCGCGAGAGCCATCATTAACTTAATGTAAAGGAGCAGATCGACTTGGGTGGAACTTGGTGAAATATCTAAGCCGCATGAAGGGAGTTGACATAGAAGATGAAATATGGAGCAGAGGCACGAAGCTTTCCTTGGACAGAGGTTAAGGGCATAAACTATTATATAGGCAAGAGTAAGATCATGTCATTCATGGGTTCTTCATCCTGATAGGGTGGACTTATCTTGCATGGTGCTAAAGATGAAGGGAGCTTTGAGACACATGCACCTTACCTTAGAGATGCATTTGATAGAGTAACTAAGGTGATTCAACTTGCGAAGGTGAAGTTGAGATCAGAAGACCTCAACATGAGACAAGAGGACGTAAAGGCTGGTACTCTTGAAGAATATGTCACAGTGTTGCCATTCGAGTTATTAGAAATAAGTGGTGCATAGTGAAAGTTGTGTTGGTAGGGGATAGAGGCCTGGATCCAGATAATGGTGCATAAATTCTAGTGAAGTCAGGGGAGTTCGGGAGCTACTAGGCGACGAACTATCCTAGAGCTATGCTTCGTCCAGGTGTGACCCAAGAGTAGGTGGACGAAGGTGAATTGCTAAGGGAGCGAACCAAAAATCGAAGATAGCGGAGGCCCTACGATGTCTTGGTAGAGGCCACACATGGAGAAGTCATAATCCGAGTTCATCACACGAGAATCTATATGTAATGGAGATATCACCAGGAGGCGACATGGTGCAGTGGATCGTGGTGGAATAGTGAATAGTTCGTGGCAATGCAACACATGCGGACATGTCCCGTGAGGGACATGATAATACAGAGGTATGATCAAGAGCTACTAGGGGCTCCACTTTGGTGTACGACAAAACAAGAAGAAGAGCTATAGATTTAAGGAGTGAATGTCGTGGTATCGCAGAGGCAGGTCTTTCTGTGTGCATTGGAGCTTGTATTAGATGATAACCTTAGTCATCAGCATATGAGAGCTGTATACCATCGAGGCAGAAGTCCAAGTGCAAGTACCAATGAGTCCTATGGATGGGGACGGGATCATATGAATGATCAGAAGCTGTTGGGAGCTCCACTTCGGTGAACAATGTAATGGCAAGAAGGGCTTCAAGGAGTGAATGTCATGGTATCACAGAGGCGAGTCTTCCATGTGTATGCATCAAAGCTTGCATAGGATGAAAGCCTTGGTCATCAGCATATGGGGGTTGTGTACCACCGAGGGAGAAGTCAGATTGCAAGTACTAGTGAGTCCCATGGAGGGCACTTGATCATATAGAGGTATGATCAGAGTGGCTGGAGAGTTGGACTGCTTTAGTGTTCACATTCGCTTAAGGGAGCTCGACAAGTTAGAGGACAAGGCCGAGTAAGTGAACTTTACTACCAAGGAAGCTAAGGAGGACAAAATCGATATAAGCCCCATAACAAGATGGCGGAGGCTATATATGAGAGTTATAGTCTGTCTTTCTATCGACTAAGGAGAACTGCTTGGAAAACATAGAGGTGTTGAAGCGGGTGGTTGAAAGGGGCGAGAAAGCGATGACGAGTCCAATGGGGCTCAGCTACCCAAAAGCAAAGCGTCGGTTAGAAAAGAGATGGACTCAAAGGAGTGTCATAGTACCGCAGAAGCGGATTTATCGATAACAAGAAAGGAACACAGATGCGAGACAACAAATAGTTGGGTCATGGGCTTGGTAGCGCCATGATACTACAGAGGTGGGACTTTCGTGGAGTCATCGATCCATTGCTCTCATGGAGCGAGAGCATTGGTCGTAAAAGGGGCCGAGGAGGTGGAGAATGTAGAGGCAAACTCCAAGTACCAAGATAGGGTGGAAGGGCAGCGCCAAGGAACTTCATAAGACTGGTGTCAATGGGCTTATCATCAATACAGCCGAAAGCGAGGGACTTCGGGTTGATGCAGAGGAGTGCTCGACTAAGGAACGAAGTAGGTAGTATGCAGTACTGTACATTTCTACTCAGAGAAGTAGACGATAAAGGTGATGGAGAAGATGGTACAATCCTAGAGGCGACCAGGACTGTCAAAGACTTACTCCAAGTTAGGGGACTCCAAGTTGGGGTAAACTTTTTGCTCTTTCGGGCAAAAACTTCTTGCATTCTAGAAGTTTGATGGGTAGTGGGAAGGTGAATCACAGTAGCTAACTTAACACAAGGAGTGCAAACATTTCAAGTGCTTTAGAAGTGTGAGCAAAGAGTAGGCGAATGTTAATAACAAGCTCAATACATGAAGTATAAACTCGAGGAGGCATGCAAAAAATTGAGTAACCGTTGCCTTCTCAACTCAAGAGAATAGGTGAAGTCGAGTATCCCAGTTCTCTTACTTTTCTAGTAGAGGAGCTCTGCACAAGTTCAGTGACCCTTCGAAGAAAGCCCATGGAAGACAATAGTTGTCAAATCCTCACCAGTGGTGATCAGTACTATTGAGAGTAGATTGTTTGCTTTATTTCCCAATTGAATGCTAATTGAAAGTCGAAGTGATGCGAACCTACTTGGAAGTGACAACTAAAAGTGGAAGAAGGATGAATGGGCAAATATTATGGAGGAAGGACCTCAAAAACTTCAAAGTATACGAGGCGATGCTCGTTTATGCTCCAATAAGCATCCATCCTGTTTAAGCAACATGAGACTACTGAGATATTAGCGCATAACAAGGCAGGTATTTTTCTTCATTAGAATGATCCGCGAGAGTCAACAAAGATCAGCACAACTCAGTCAACCCCACAACAGAGTTAGTAACTGGCGAGTTAAAGTAGTATGTCGGATTAGAGTTTGACTACTCAACAACAGCAGCAGAGAGTAGCCGGGAGCCAAGAGGCATATTACAGCCAGAACAGAAAATTGAAGATTTAGCAAAAGGCGAGGAGGTGCAACGTCTACAGTGGCTTCGACGAGGACGTCGAAGGAATAAGTGGGGGAGAATGTCACAGATAGAATGTAAACAAGGTGTTCAATGAAATGTTCATGTTTATCTGTGTCCTTTCGTTTTTGTACATTCATTGTACAGCAAGTAGTGGGCTCGCAATAGAGTTGGCAACCCTAGTTTGATTATCTTTTATGGTCAATTTCGACTTATAAATGTATATATCATGTAGGCACTTGTGGGGGACTTTAGTCTTTAATGGACCATTATCCTTTTTGTGCAATCTTTTTGAGTTTGTAATGTCCATAGGTATAATTTGAATTGGCTTTATAAAGTATTTGCTTGAGTAGTTGGTTGTTGATCCCGTTGAAATCTCAAGGAAGGTTGACCTTTACGAACGGACACGCATGGGTGCAACAAGACTTAGACAAAATTAACTAAACTCGTAATAATATGTTGGGATCACCATTGAAGATGTGCGTGTAGAGCTATTGTGGCCTCGTATGTCGTTTTGTTATTTCATCGTTTCAACCACTTCTTGGTGCTGAGCTTGTCGACTTCATAAGATGTTTATTCTCGCAGGTTCTTCTTGACCTCGTTATTTTTCCTTCTTATGAGATTTTTTGGGCATGGCAGCTGGTAAAGATAGTACCCTTTGCTTGATGTTATTAAGTATTGTTCTAGCTTCCTTACTTTAACCCCCTTTTGGTATCGTCTCTGATGCGTAGCTCATTGGTAGAAAGGATCTTGATGCGATCTCCCTGTTATTTTTAGATTGTGGGGAGCAATTGTTGTTTTGTGAATCAGGCTTGCGCTCCGTCATGGCGAGCCTACCTCTTTACACAAACTCATTTTCAAACATACAGTGGCTATGAAACAATTTATAAACCTACCAATTAAACATGTATTATATCAATCATATTTACACAACGTTTGTGTAAATTTCTTTATATAAATTAGAAAAAAATTATATGTTAGCTAAATAAGTCATACAACATAATCAATAGAACAAAATTGTTTTAGAGAAACAAAGTTGAAAAACTCAATGACTTACCAAATATTTCAACACAAGCAAAGACAATAAAGTAAACTAAACTAAAGCATCAGGTTGGATTTCCTTCCTAGTTCCTTTCATAAAAGAAATTTTTTTTGACAAACTCAATTAATCTTGTCTTTATTAATTTAGCCTACTATTGACAAGATTATTAACGATCAATTAGAGTGAAGAAATAGTTATGTTGACTTAAGTAGTAAGCTTTTAACTAAACACTCCTTCAACCGGTTAGTATCCAAAAAAGCCACCAAGGTAAGATATTTATAACACAAACATCCATCAATTGCAACATGTCGTAGATGGAACTCAAAATAGTTAAAATTTGAAACTGCAGCCTTCAAAAGCATTCATGAACAGGATGATAAGCAATTTAAATAGATATATGGAAGTTTCATGAAAAACTCAAAATTCTTTCTTCCCCAAAATGCTAGTTTACTCCAAGCCTACTAATTCTTTCTTCTTTCATTTCTGATCGGCTGAATTGGAAGAACGGCCAATGTCTCTAAAAATATATGCCCAAAGTTAATTTACATTCGGAAGAACTATGCAAAGAATGTTCCGTACTTCTGGCTGAAGCTGGCTGGAACACTAATAGATACTGCTTGCCTCAGGTGCAACTGGTGAGCAAGCCAATAAGGCAGATCCATCTTTGTGCCCTTTTCGATCTAGGCAATGACAGATAGGAAAAATAAACAAGAAACTTTTATGTGATGAAACAACAGAAAGCAATCTATTGCTCGTATTGGTACAAATGACTTGCATCGTTAGTTTCTGAACCTGGATCTAGAAGGCCACAACCATGAGCGCCAACTTTAAATACCACGGAAATAGGCTGCAAATTGCCACATTTGATCACAAATGAGAAGCATACAGATAATCTACTAAAGCGTAAGTAAACTCACAAACCTCATCCTCCATCAAGATGTCATCCATAGTACCTAGGCATTCTTCCATAACTATGTTTTGGAGGACCACTAATGCCCTTTCTTTTCTTCAGAATCTGCTAGACAAACATATCACCTTGTATCAGAAAAAATAGTTGTCTTTTTTATTCTTTATTGCTTTCTCCCTAGACCTAATTGGGCCTAACCCAGACAATTGGGATTGAGATAGGCATTAATCTCCCATGATATCAACCCATCCCAGAATTTTCGGTGAACAAGCTAATATTAGTGATTTAAAAAATTACTAGACGCTAGGTCCCAAGACGTCCAAGGCACTAGACACTCGCCTAAGCGAAGCGAGACACTAAAATATAAAAAAATATATAATATAATTAATAAATATGATTATTTAAATAAAAAATATAATATTAAATTAAAAAATCTAAAATACAAACTATAAAGTAACAATGTTACATTAACAAATCTCAAAATTTAAAACAATAAAGTTTTACATCAAAGTCAATCATCATAAATAATATACTATTAACAATATATTATTTAACAGTATACTGTTAATAGTATATTGTTAATAGTACATTAATAGTATACTATTAATATATTATTAAGTGTTAATAACATTTTTATCAATATATTATTAATCATATATTAACAGTATATTATTAATATATTGTTAATAGTATACTGTTAACAATAAGTTAACAGTAAAGACGAGGCGAGGTGGCTGACTTGATCGTGAGCGAAAGCTGTTTACTGAGAGCAGTGACAGCGGCAGTAGAGAGTGGCGATAGTAGTGATGGCAACGGAGAGCAATGACAGTAGCGAGAGCAGCGAGCAGCAATAGAGGCAGCGACAATAAAGAAATGTCGACGGCATAATTACGAGTGAGATTAGTGTTGAGGAAGCATATATCGGTGCATTAATTGGTTTGATTGAACCAATTAACATGAATATGACCTTGGTTTAACCTGGCTGCTCGCCCGAAGCGCCCGACGCTTGGGCTCGGGTGAGCGACTAGGCCTCTTTGAAGCACGTCGCTTAGAGATTGCGTGAGATGCTCGGGCCTCGCCTCGCCTCACTCGAGTGCTTGGGTAAGCGCCCGAGCGCCTTCTGCAATCACAGCCCAGTATTATGGATAAGAGAACTGTAGACTCTATTAAGTTATTGCTTTAAATCGTCTGATCTCGACCAATTCCTTAGTAAGTCGAATCTAAAGCAATAATCTAAAAATGGAGGCTTAAAGAAGAGAGATAAAGGGAAAGCGAGTGAGGGATGGAGGGAGGAGACTAACCATGGAAGACGAGGACTAGCACTGAAAGAGAAAACATATTGTTGAGAATTAATTTTGCAACCATTTCCCGATAAAAAATCAAGAGAACCAGGAAGCATCATCCATTGGATTACTAATCAAGCTTTGAGATCTGCATCCATTTGAACCACCAGCTAACAAAATTAGGGATGGACCCGGTTTAGTCCATTCTATTGAATCCACTTCAAATTATTAGATGCAAGTTTGGACCTAAGAGGATACAAATGTGGGGGCCACAACTAGACATGGAAGGTTTTTTTAATTAAAAATGCTCATATATTGTATCCCATTTTTGGTTTGTTCTAATAAAAGATTATATTGAAGGTAGGTTCGATAAGATATCTTTAATAATTAAATCAGTTTTAAATTAGCTGGAGTATTAAAAAAATTATGTGTTCAAATATATGAATTAGATCTATTCAATTCATGGTTAAAACATATTTAAAGAGACCACATTATATTGCCTTATATGATTATCAATAATTATAACTATTGAGTGTCAAAATGAGAGAATATTATCTGTAAATGATATGTTAATGCGACATGTCTAGTGGGTGTGTTGTAATGTCCAAGTTGACTGAGCTACGGATAGGGTCTCGATTGAATGAAAATAATGCTGCTAAAATTTACCTCATTGTGTTTTAAGTATGATTTGTTCATCTCATAATACGATATTTGTTGTTTACATAAAAAATGATTAGAGGATGTTGTAGGAGCCTTTGTTTAAGATGGATGCATCGGGTATAGAAGACACTATTGTTCCATAAGAGCTTTTGTCTTGGGTACTCCATATTCTTTTGTCTTGGATGGATGCATCATGCGTTGGTGAAGTTTTAGCTCTATTAGTTGTGTTGGGAACTTTAGATTATTTTGGTTTCAAACGAAATATTCCTCTAGTACCTCGATCGACTACTATTTTTGAGACCTTCGAGCGTCTTGTTCCAGGTCAGGATATCATCCACCTCATTCTCTAGTTCTTCGAGTCAGGTTTCCCTTGAGGTTGTAGGGTTGTCTTTTGATAGTCTTGAGGTCGAGAATCTGAGCTCATCCTCGAGAGGAATGTCCCTAGTGGGCTTAAAGGCCATATGAGACTTGGAGGTTATGAGGGAGGTCCACAACTGCAATCGGTCATGATCGAGCCCTTCCTCCATCGGCTCCAGGCCAGGTATTGCATCCCAACCGTGTATGAGCTTCATGCTCCTCGGCAGGGCAATGCCCATATGACACCCTCGGTAATGGGTTTGTGCTATCCTGTGATGCTTTGGAGGCAAGACTCAAGGTGTCATTGCACTCGATCATTGAGTCTTGCCTCCATTGGTGGAGAATCTCATAGTCCAAGATGGCACCGAACTAGTGGCGCAACCTAGTAATGTTCATCGGCGAGTGCGGGCAACCGAGATTTTCTGGACCCAAAAATTGTTCTGTGCTTGTTCTAAGCTTTACAAGGGTTAGGGGATTATTACTTGGTGGCACAATGTGACTTCAAGGTGAACGATGCCCCTACGAATAACAAGGGGTGGAAATCCTATTAGTCGGGGCTAGGAGTTCGGCCTCACATGGTCGGCTAGGGTCATCAACAATACCCTACCCTTTCTATCCAACGAAGAGTCTGAGCAAGTCGAGTGATGAAGGACATCCTCTCGTTCTCATAGGCGATAAGGAGGATGAACACAGATTAGCTATGCAAGGCGAGCCTCAGCTCGGGGATACCACCCATGCCTAATCCATTTTTTGTTTTTTTTTTCTTTTGCTCTAACCTTATTTACATTTATGATAAGTATAGATCTTAGGGATCTAAGGGAGATGGGCAATGCTTAAAGCGCAACTTCGTCCTGGCCTCACCCTTCCTCAACTTTCGAGGCCCTGCATTGGAAGACCCTCAAGCGGGACCTAGAGGGTCGAACCAACCTTGCAAGAAGTAAAAAGTGCTGGCACATCAATCATTGGAGGGCGAGGCTCCTTGGGAGACTGGGGCTATGAGGGGTCCTGAAGAGCACCTCGGGCCGAAGGCGAGGCTTCTCGGAGGGTTTCCCCCGCTCGGCGTGGTTAATAATGTGGGAAGGAGCCAGCACATCCCAAGTCGATGTGAGACTTGTGTGGTGCCAAAGGACCATGCAAAGGATGAACAATTCTTAGCCATTAAGATGGCTGACCTATCTAAAGCTACAAGCGACGCCCCTATGGAACCCTAATTGGCCTCTCTCATTGCGGGGAGCCAGGTCTGGGATGACGAGCCCAACACCATGGAGTATTGTCAAGGGGCCCTCTGCCTAGCCTTGGCAAAGGAAATTTATGGAGCGCCCTTTGAGGTCATGGTCGGCGCCTTAACTAAGAACCTCACAATGTTGAGTTTCGAACGTTCTTTCTTTATAGTTCTTCCTTGGTTTTGAGGATTGTGTTTCTTGTGCAGCACTTCCACCATGCAATAGGCTTGGCGGATCGAGGTTCGATACATTAACCAGGTCATTGATTGTATGTCGATCATCATTAACAACCTCCATAGCGAGGTTCAAGAACTAAAGGCAAGGTCAGGTGCCGAAGCTATTGCGGAAGCCGAGGAGCGAGTTGTTGAGCTGACCGGGCAACTGGATCTGCTGAATGCTGAACTCAACGAATCTCCTCAACAATTGAAGGACACTCCGAGGCCAAACCAAAACCTAAAGGACAAGTTGCTCGGATTATCCTAGGATCTTTATGCTGCAAGGGCAAAAGCTCGAGAAGCTGAAGTCACCCACGAGGTGATCCGACCTAAGATTTGAGAGGTGGACATTTTAGTGTCAAGTTGGGAAAAGGCGATGATGACAACTGCATTAGAGCAATACAAGGAGTCTGTCGGCTTCAAGCTAGGCTACAGTGATCAAGAAACATGTTATATAAGTATGGGCACCAACTTGCCTTGACCAGATTTCAAGCCAGATATCCTAATCTAGAGGTTGACCTAGATATATTCTTGATTCTGCCCATGGATGAGACAATCCTGATGGACCCATTGTCCCATTTCACCATAGCGTCCCTCCTCCTGCAACCAAGTAATGTTAGTAGGATTAATAGGTACTAAGAGAAAGGAGGAGGGGGTGGGGGCATGGGGGGGGTGTGTGAATTAGTGTAAGCTTAAAATTTTTTTTCTAAAGCAAAAACTTTTCGAATAAGATAGAATAGGAAATCCGAAGCTTTTCATTTTTAATAAAACAAGTGAGTGATTAAAAGTAAGTTATTAAGAAAATAAAAAAGATAATCATATTTGAGAAAAATAATTTATCGTCTTGCTTTTAAGGAGTTTAGTTAAATTGGAAGTATCAATATAATAACATTTAAACAACGCAAGTATGAAACACTTACACTTTTATAGTGGTTCGGTATTAACAGCCTACATCCACTTTCAAGTTCTCCTTCTTGAGGCACTCCGGCTTCGACTACCAATCTTCTTTCGGTGAAGATTAAACCCTTACACTTGCTTAGAAGGGAGACTTAAGACAAACTTTCTATCTCTAAGCTTTCTCTCCTCCCTTTTCTTTTTCTTTACAAATCACTCATAATTTATTTTGCTAGAATTTAATTACCCAAAACTATTTCTCAGTTAAACTCACTTCTTGTAAGAGGCTCTGGTAGGGGGTAGTCGAGTTGGAACATTTCAAGAATCATCTTATGGATCTAAGTAGTAGGCTTTCAAGTTGCTTGCATGGAAAACGTTATGAATTTTGAACCATGCTGGCAGTTGCAACTTATATGCGACATTGCCTACCTTGCTGATGATTGGGAAAGACACTTTATACTTACGTACCAATCCTTTATGCACTTTATGCCTAAAGAACTAGCATGATGCTGATTAGAACTTCACGAACACTATGTCACTAACTTTAAACTCTCGTGGTTGCCTTCCCAAGTTTACCCAATTCTTCATCTTTTTAGTCGCCTTCTCCAAGTAAGCCTGCATAATATCTGCATTGCGATGCCATTCCTTTGTGAAGTGATAGGCTGATGGGCTACTCCCTGTATAACCAATAACCAAGGTGTAAGGAGTTAATGGCTGTTGTCCCATAATAATCTCGAAGGGGCTCTTGTTGGATGCAGAGCTCCACTGCAAGTTGTAGGAGAATTTGGCTATGTCAAACAGCTTTACCTAATCTCTTGGTTGGCACTCATATAGTGCTGGAGATATTGCTCCAAGAGTAAGTTGATTCTTTCTGTTTGGTCATCCGTTTAGGGGTGGAGGCTTATGGAGAAGTATAATCTAGATCTCAACAACTTGAATAACTTGGTCCAGAATCATCCCAAGAACCAAGAATCTTAATCACTAATGATGTTATGTGGGACTCCCCAATACTTAATCACATTCTTCATCATCAACTTAGTTGCCTCCTCCGCTAAGCAATGTAGGGGTGCAGCAATGAATGTTGCATACTTTGAAAATTGATTAACTACCACAAGTATCGATCCAAGTCCCCCTACTACGGGCAAGCTTGATATGAAGTCCAGGGAAATGCTCTCCCATGGCCTTTCTGCTATGGGTAGTGGCTCTAAAAGTCCCATTAGCTTCTGCTGCTCTACCTTGTCCTGTTGATAAGTAAGGCATGTTCGAACATATTTCTCCACATCTGTCCCCATCTTCGGTCAATAGAAGGCCCTCTCCACGAGAGCCATTGTTTGATGGATACCCGGTCAGCCCAAAGGGAATTGCGACACTCTTTCAAGAGTTCACGCCTCAAGTTATCCACTCGTAGAACATAAACTCTATTCCCCTTAATATAAATAAGTCCCAAAATTATCGTGCCTTATCCTCTTTGATGAGTTGCATCAGAGTTATTGCCTAAGGATCTCGGTATAGTCTATCCCTGATCCTAGAAAGGAAGTTGGAGTGCAATTAACTTATATGGCCTCTGCCCTCCAACTGTATAGCATTTACTAACTCCACTTTTTAGTTCAATGCATCAGCCACGATGTTTGTTTTTTTGGGTTTATACTCCATTACCATGTCGAACTCAGCTAAGAAGTCCTGCCATTATGCTTGCTTTGGGGAGAGTTTCTTTTGAGTTTGGAAGTAAATCAATGCGACATTATCTGTCCTTAGCACGAAAGGTGCTCCCAGAAGATAGTGTCGCCACACTCATAGACAGTGGACCACCACTATCATCTCCTTCTCATGCATAATATATCGCTGCTCGGTCTCGTTGAGCTTGCAACTCTTGTAGGCCACTCGATGAACCTCCTTCATAAGAACTCCCCCAATAGCAAAGTCAGAAGCATATGTATGGACTTCAAAAGACTTCCCATAGTCTGGTAATCTGAGTACAGATTCCTCCAACACAGTAGTCTTTAGGTCTTGAAGTGCTGCCTTATATTTATTTGACCATCTCTAGGACTGCTCCTTCTTTAGCAATTCTGTCAATGGAGCTGCGTGCTTCGAATATCTAGCTATGAAGTGCCGATAATAGTTGATGAACCCAAGGAAGGATCTCAACTCTGGCACCTTCTTTGGTGTTTGCCAATCCGCCATAGCTTGTACCTTAGAGTTATCCATTTGGATGGAACCATTGCCAATTCGATACCCCAAGAATAAAATTTCCATTTGGGCGAAGTAGCACTTTTCCCTCTTCATGAACAAGGTGTTCTCCCTAAGAACTTTGAAAATTGTTCAGAGGTGCTTAACATACTCCTCAAGTGTTTGGCTATAGACGACGATATCGTCTAAGTAGATCACCATAAACTTGTCCAAATACTTCTTGAATAGTTGGTTCATTAGAGTGTAGAATGTGGCCAGAGCGTTGGCTAAGCCGAAAGGCATCACCAATAACTCGAATGCTCCATACCTAGTCACACAAGTAGTTTTCGCCTCATCACCTTCTGTAATGCGCACATACTAATACCCTGACCAAAGGTCAAGTTTGGAGAAGTATTTTGCCTTGCCCAATTGATCGAACAAGTCAGCGATGAGCGGGATGGGGTACTTGTTCTTCACCGTCATCTTATTGAGGGCTCGATAATAAATGTGTAATCAGAGGCTCCCATCTTATTTCTTCTGGAAGAGGACTGGAGCTCCAAAAGGTGCTTTTGAACTATGGATGAGACCACTGCTTAGCAGTTTATCTAATTGCTTCCTCAGTTCTGCCAACTCTTGAGGAGCCATGCAGTATGGTGGTCTTGCTGGAGGCTTAACTCTTGGCTCCAGCTCAATCCGATGATCTATGCCTCTCTGTGGTGGTAGAGTTCTTGACAACTCCATTGGCATCACATCTGAGAACTCCTTTAGGATGTTCGCCATAACAACAGGTTCTTGAATGGCCTTCCCGTCAAGTGTCTCTAGCTTCATAGTAGCTATGAAGGTTGATTCACCCTTTGATGCCCCTTTCTTCAATTGTAAAGCAGATATTTGCTGTGGATCCTTAGTTCCTCCTCAAGAAATTGGAACCACGTAAGGTTCGTCGCCTACCATTAAACATAGGAAGTTCAGGAATGGCATTGGCACCAATTTCGCCACGTGCATGAACTCCATTTCAAGAATCACTTGGAAGCCATCCAATGCCACCACCATCAAGTTTGTGCTCTCGCTCCATGTTCCAATTTTGATGGGGACCCCCCTTACTCATCCGGAGATCCGCTGGGCCTTTGAGTTCATAGTCTTCATATGACTTGGGCTCTTATCAAAGATTAATCCAAGTCACTTAGCTTTACGGTCAGTAATAAAATTGTGCGTAGCGCCCATGTCCACCATTGCATGGGTTGTACTGCCATTAAGCTTGATGTCCACATACGTCAACTCACTGCTTCCTGCCTTCAGTGGCTTTACCTTTGTGTTCTCCCCCACCTAACCCCGCAACGTATTCAATAAACATATTGCTCCCATCCTGGGTCCTTGTGATGCCTCACTGTCGCTATTGGATTCAAAACTGCTCGAACTAAGAGCAATAGCTTTGCCCTTGTCTCACTTACGGGGCTATATCGATGTAGTTAAAGCATTAAGTGCCTGCTTTTGTGGGCACTCCCTCACTATGTGCGGTCCTCCCTACAAAAAGCATCCGCAAGACTTTGGGACTTTACCTTTTGAGCTAAGTCCCTTGTGAAAATTTTTCTTCTTTTATTTGCCACCTGACTCCTTCGCTTGAGAGTATTTAGCTGGGTGATTTTTCAAAGATTATTTCTTTTTTCTTAAATCCTCTGAAGAAACAAAGTCAGTTAGCCTTTCTGTGGTTGTAATTGTCCTGACTACGTCGGTGATATTCTTCTAATGTAATTCTTGTTGTGCCAATGGCTTCAAGCCATTGAAGAAGCTAAATAGCTTACCTTTTTTAGACATGTCCTGTATATCCAATATCAGTGCTAAAAATTATTTCACATAGTCTCAGATTATAGTACTTTGGCAGAGTTGTCTCAGTTTCCTTCTCGCGACAAACTCTATGTTCTTGAGCAAGAACTGAGTTCTCAACTCTTGCTTCAAGTCTCCCCATGTATCCACTCGACATCGGCTTTGCTGGATCTCTACCCAACGGGTTCGCCACTAAAGTTTTGTATTCCCATTTAGATACATTATTGCTATAGCAACTTTGGTCTCTTCAGCATCGAGCCTTGTAGCACAAAAATATTATTTCATGTCGAACAAGAAATTTTCAAGCTCTTTGGCATCCCTAGCACACCCGTAGCAATGCGGCTCTGGTGCCCTGAAGTTTTGTGGTGACGCAGCGCGGGTATTGTTCCCTCCCACATCAAGAGTCCTTGTTAACACTATCATCTTAGCCGTGAGTTCTGCCATAACTTTGTATAGATATCGTACAGAATCTTTGGTTCCTCTGTCAGTTGATCAATCAGGGATTCAACTTTCTCGATCCGATATTCAACTTCTTCTTGTGAGCCCTTTACCCCAAGGAGCTGTCGTTGGCCTTGGTAGAGTTCCTTCAAACTCGCTTCAAGAACATCAAGACGAGTTTCCGCCATTGTAACTCTCTCCTTGTGGCTCTTTCTCCCGGTTGACACTCCAAATGGTGCCTCCTCTATTCGTGGAGAATACCCAACTTCACGCTCGTCTTGTTCACTACCATGCTTCTCATGAGTGGTTCCAATAGTTTGTGAGCGAGTTTACACTTGCAGCCCACCTGCAGCTACTTGGAGCAAGGGTCCAGCTTGCCCTATCTTGCTCGATTGACCATAATGTTTCACCATGGTGAGATTATAAATCTTCTTTGCTATTCATTTGAATTGCTTGCTTGCTCTGATACCACACTGTCACTGACTTAGCTGAATTTGCCTAAGTCATGCGGCACCCTAGCGGCACTCTCGAAGACTTAGCTAAAATTGCCTAAGTCGTAAAGCAACCTTGCCCGCTGTTCTGGACTTAGCTGGGATTACCTAAGTCATGAAATGCCCAAAGTGTTATCTGCCCGCAAAGGGTCAGCCCACTGGCAACCTCGTGCGATCCTGTAGGACCTATAAAGAAGAAGTTGATTAGCATAGAAACGAGCGACGGACAAGTCCCGACATCTCATAAAGAGGGAAGCTATACAAGCAATTCATTGAACACCTTGAGTGCAGTAGAGAAAAGAGAGAAAGAGAGTGAAATAAGACTTTAGAGGATTGTAAGAACGGTCACAAGTCCATAAACGATGATTCCCAAGGTATCAGATGCAAGACAAGTTCAATTATTGATAAAAGCCTACTCCTGACATATACCCGAAACCCCATCTAGCCTAGTGCCATCTGGGAGATTCCAAGGGGCTGAAATGACTGACATTGTACATTGTTCAGAGTGGTCACCGTAGCACATGAAAAAGACCCAAAAATGGGGCTGTTTTGGCTCCGCACAATGAGCGATCATTTTGTAGCCTTTTATACTGCTTTCGCTTACATTTCTTAGGCAAAAACACATAAACTCAATGCAAAACAAGCTGCCAAACATCTGTACAAACTAGAAAAAGCCATAAACGATTCACTGAGTGAAGATGTTATGGTTGAGCAATAACCGTTCATGATAAATAGGCAAAACACTAGGAGGCAGATCCCCTCGGAATAATCGAGGCCCAATCCCCTTGGAATAATCGAGGCCCAATCCCCTCGATGTGATCATTTATCCTCTTTTTTCATCTCCATCCATGATAGAATCCTATGGGATTCTAACAAACTCTTCTAGTAGAGTTTTATTTAAAGTAGGAGTTGGAGTTAGAGTTTAATTTCTAGTAGGACCCTTATAAGGAGTCATGGTTAGGGGGGTCTCTTCATGAGCCCTATCAAAAGCATTTAAACTTCTCGTTTCTTATCATGAATAGATCAATCATTTTCAGCCATTGTGGCAGACTACCAAAGAGGGAGAAACCCCTATAGAGTTCCAAGGAGGGCTGATCCCCTACAAAGGTCAACACAAGCTTAGAATCCTATGGGGTTCTAAATCTTGGTATCAGAGCAGCATTCTTGGCACCTCACTACTCTTCCACCTTTGCCATTGCCATCCATCCACCGACCATCCTCCCAACAAATCACACATTATTGTGATTATCACTGACTCCGCCGTCATCACTACAACTGCAGAAACATCATATGCAACCTCCACCAAAATTGCATCAGGTTCTGGTATCTACCTTACTACTGCTACAATTTATTTATCAAAAAAAAAGTTACATCTACCATTCTTATAATCCTTGCCGGTCAAAAAAACTACCACAATGATCTTTCAACGTTAATGTAAAATTTCAGCCATATACTATCTTCTTGCCAATATTTTGATATCATATTCTTCTTCATATTTTGCTTTGGCTTAGCTTTTATCATAATCTATTCCTTGCTATAATACATTGTATCCTCCTTGTCTTGCTATAAAAAATTACTCACTGCAAACACTTTTTGTCGCAGAGTTATCATCTTTATGACAAAAGTTATGCTATAAAATTTCAACCATCTATGTGCTATCATATCTTTGATCTTGCTACCGATATCTTGCTACCATATTCATCTCTGTATTTTATGTTGGTTTGGCTTTCCTTACTAGTGGATTCTCCCTGAATTCTTCTTTTAAGCTTTGACAAACTGTTGAAAACTTTTTGTTGAACTACTATTCTTTGATGTAAAATTTTGCTGCTGCATCTGCTGCATCCAATCTTGCTACCATCTTGCTACCATATTTATGACCATCTATATTGCTAATATCCTTGTTGATTTTATGCTACCATATTCCTTAAAATACTACTATAATATTGCTAAAACTTTCATCGTAAAACTGCTGCCTTTCGACAAAAAAATTTGTTGCCATACTTTTCAGTGTTTCTTGCTGCATACATGTTTGATCTCTATCGAATTTGTTGCTGCCACCCATATCAACCCTAAGGCACCCCTCTAGCCATAAGACATAGCCATTGTAGCCCACTTTTAATCTCTACAATCGACCTAAATAGTAGCGTAAATTGTTGCCCAAATAATAGCCTACCACAACCTTATTCCCATGCACTTCTTGCTGCAATGTGGTAGCATCGGCGTAGAAGGTGACCGAGCTATGACTATAGAACTGGTGGTGATGATATTCCTGATATTGCTGCATAGGTGGAGGATGGCAGTAGCATCGACGATAGTGATACCGAAGGAGAGAAGCAATAGTGTCCCGACGAAGGCGCAGGAGATGGCAGTGGTAGGGGAAGGAAATGCTCGTGGCGGAGGGAGTAGTACTGATTCTAGTAGCTTCTAGTAGCGTCTAGTAGCATGGCTACATTGGCTGTAGGCGACAGGTGAGGGCAATCAATGGCTAGGACTAGAAGTAGTGGAGGAAGATGGCAACGGGTTGAGTAGCAGATGAGGCGATCAGATGCTATGGCTGCGATGGTGGCATCGGGCAGAGGAAGTAGCAGTAACAACGGCTACGGTGGCATTGGCTATGAAGGAGGATAGGTGGGGGGCAATTTGGTAACGATGGTGGCATTGGCAACAGCAACAACGGCTACAACTACGTGGGCTGAATGTAGCGGATGAAGGAAGAAAGGTGGGGGGCAGGTTGAGGGAGTGACGGTAATGATCAGGTGAGGTAGAAACAGTTAGTCTTGGAGTGGGGGATGGACAGACAAGGCACCAGTGATATAGGACTAGTGGCCTGTGGCCTGGGGAAGAGCGGCAGGCACAGTCGGCGATGGGTGCAACTGGAAGATTACTGCAGAGAGTAAGAGAAGCAGAGATGAGGCACTAGTGATAGAGGAGTAGTAGGGGCGTCGGCAATGATCACACAGCAGGCTGGAGACGGCAACAATAGGGAGTGTTGGAAGGAGATGCTAACAACGTCATGCGGATAATGATGCTCGAGCGATGGGCGATGTAGAGGACGATGAGGCTGCGGTAGACAGAGGAAGGGAAAGGCAATAGGAAGCAGCGGCTGAGGAAGTGGCTGGGCAATGGTGAGGGCTGGTAGCAATGGCAAGGATGATGACAGTAGAGGAGGGGAGGAAGTGGCAGCACAGCTAGGCAACGGAAAGCAGCAGCAACGGGGTAGGAAGATTAAGAAGTTATGGGAGGTGGCAACAGCAGGATAGGGGTGTCCGGCGAGACTCTACCTGCATGGCTGAGAGCTAAGTGCGGGGGTAACAACAACGATAGGGATCTGAAAGGGAGAAGGCCGTTAGCATGTTCGTTAAGGTTTAATTTGCTAAACCTTTTACTACCATTTTCTTCCATGAAATTTTTGATGGCATTATCTCTCCCTTACTAGTGGATTCCCCTTGAGTTTTACTCAAATCATTGTTGTGAATTGCTAGGAAAAATTATGTCTTTACTGCTAGAATTTTTTCGATGAGGAATCTACTGCTGCACTTTGTCTTTCTTCTTCTCCTTAACCTACCAAAACCTAACCGTCTTGCTGCCACCAACCAAGACATCTTTAGGGCACCCATCTAGCCTTAAAATACTGCCATCATAATATATTTCCAGAACCTAAACAACACCCAAAATAGTAGCCTAAAATAACGACCTATCATTGCCTATCTGTCAGGATCAAAGCGACACTAAGAAAGAGGGGGTGGGTGAATTAGTGCTTACAAAAATTTTACCTCGATTTAAATACTCACTTATTAAAAACCATATTAAAATGTGTTCAAGCATAAATATATATTTAAGTGTAGAGATACATTTAAGCATATAGATATGTTTAAGCGTAGAGATATTTTGTAAGAGTGCAAGCAAAGGTAGTAGACAATTAAACAATGAACAAAAAGAGCAAATAAGAGGAAGCAAACTGATTTTATAGTGGTTCGGTCCCCTTGACCTATGCTTACTCCTGATTCCTCTTCACTTGAGGCTATCGGCTTCCACTCCTGATCTTTTTCAATGGGCAATGATTAAACACTCCTCTTACAGCTCTATTCTCCTTTTACACGTTAAGGAGATAACCTTTACAATTCTCTTAGCTCTCCCTTAAACAAAAACTATACAAGAAGAAATGAGGGGAGCTCTCAAGAGATTACAATAGCGTTTTCAAAGGTTTTTCACTCTTGATTCTTGCTCATTCAATAGCAATAAAGGGTGGGGTATTTATAGGTCCCAAAATGGCTTCAAAAGTGGAGCCAAAAGTTAATTTTTAAGTGTTCTCGAGGAGTTAGTCTCAAAGACTACGTTCTGGATAGTTCAGTCGCTTGATAGTCTGAGAGACTATGTCTAGGTGTTTTAACCGCTTGACACACCTTCGAAGACTATGTCGTCTTGGAGACCATGTCTCATCTGACTTTGGGTTACTAAAATAAATTTTATAATAAGTCCATATCAACCCCAATTAAGGCCTAATGGCCTCTTAATTGAGTTAGTAAAAACTAACTCTTATTATGATGCTAACTACGACTCTCAACACATAATCTTCGTTGTCTGATCGTCTCTCGACGAACTCCCGACATCCTTTCGATGAACCCTTGGCAAGCTCCCGATTTCCTTTGGCAAACTCCTAGCATTCTTTCAGTGAACTCCCGACGAGCTTTCGACAACCTGTTGGCGAACTCTCGATGAACTTCTTGGTAAACTTCTGATGAGTCCGATAAGCACCTGATTTCCTTCGATGAACTCCCAATAAACTTTCAGCATTCTTCCAGTGAACACTCGATGAGCTCCCGACAACCTGTCGGTGAACTCCCAATGAACTTCCCAGCAAATTTTTGGTGAGTTCAACATTAAGGAGAAATGCTCAATTCATATTTGAACATTTATCACAAATATCTATCATTTAAACATTTATCATTTTTAAATATTTATCAAAAATATTCAAACATACCATTTATCATTTGTCATTAATATACTGTCTCTCCCCTTTTTGTCATCAAAAAAGAGAAATGTTCAACACAACTTTTCTAAATAATTGTTCAAAATAAATATTCATTATATAATAAAATTTCAAACATAATATTTGCCATATATGATCAATCATGTCATTTCTCCTTGTTATAAAAAAAGGAGAAATATTCACTACATATTTGAATACGAAGTGTTCAATACATATGTCAACACATTTATCATAAATATTCATTATACAAAGAAATAAATCTAATCCATTCTCCCTCTTAGTAAAAAAATAGAGTTTAATCCATTTTGTATCAAATTATTTTCTTCCCTTTGTAAATTAAATCTAAGAAAAGAATTGGAGGGGTGTCAAAGATCCAAAAATTAAGTATCACAAAATAAAATAAATTATTAAGAGGGGGGATACATTTAAAAATATTCATGAATCCAATAATCAAAATATTGAAAGAGACCTCATGAGTTTTATCACAAGAGAATTTTAACTTGTATTTTTTTTTTCTTTTGTAAATGTCAAGAAGAAAGAATCAAGTGAAACCATTTTAAAGGATAGCTCAAAAAGTTGAGAAATTTGAGAAAAATATAAGAGCTACTCATATTATCTCATGTAAATATCAATAAATCATCAAAATTATGATAACAAATTATGCATTTAGAAGGTTTTTCATATCTAATTTTCTTCAAGCAAATTGTTTCTCATTTAATGATTTTATTACAAGATAGCAATTTTATCTCCCTGTTGGTCATTGTAAATAATGAAAATAAATCCTAGGTGACTAAATAATATTGATTGGTTCAGGGTAAATCTTAATATATATAATTCATTCAAATAATTCTTCTTAATAAAATACAAGGATGATCTTAATTAAAAATCTCAAATTATAGTTGTTAAGATCATAAATCTCTTTTTTTATTCAAAGGAAGAAATTATAGAGGTTAAAGATATTTTTCATAAAGGATAAGTCAAGTGAAGAAGTCAACGAGAAGTTTAAAGAAAATCATTCAATTTTCAACTCATCATAAATTTAAGAAATATTAATTTGATGATATACCATACATGAATATAAGGAAGTCATAAATGAATCATATTATGAATGATATTAATATCAAATCATGAATACCAAAAGGTATAATTTAATTTGATAGATTTCTTTTTTGGTCAAAAATAAATTTTTTGAAATCAAATAATAAGAAGGATCTTGTTTTATATAGATAGTTTTCTTGAATTGAACAAAAAAGTCCTAGTGAACAATCTTGATTTATATAAAGTTCTCAAATTATGATTATCAAGATATCAAGATCATGATAAGACCCTTTTATTGGTATGTTGCACAGGAGAAAAGAAAAAAAAATTGATTTATATATAGAAAATTTCAAGTTATCAAGATCATAGTTCTTAATGAATATCTCAAGTTATAAGATCATATGTATCCTCTTTGGTAAAAAGAAAATTATAAATGTCAAGAAGAAAGAATCAAGTGAAACCATTTTAAAGGATAGCTCAAAAAGTTGAGAAATCTGAGAAAAATATAAGAGCTACTCATATTATCTCAAGTTATAAGATCATATGTATCCTCTTTGGTAAAAAGAAAATTATAGAAGAAAACAAAATGATTCTTATATAAGATGCCTCAAGTAAAAAATCATGAGAAAGTTCATGATTTGACCGAAAAATAATCTCATTCAAATTTTAATTATCAAAATCACTTTTGTAGTTTAAGAGATTCAACAATAATCATAACACTTTATCTCTTATTAAAAACTTGATTGAGAAATTTTCAAAGAAAAACTAGTCCTCTTTTTAGTTATTTCAATCTATGTGATTTGTTTCATACAAAAATTCCTTCATCTTTTATACCAAATCCATACATCAATTGTTATTTAAATTCTAGTTTTATCTAAAAAGAAATCATCAAGATCATTAAAATAAATAAAACATTTTTAACCTTTTAAAACTAAAAATCAAGTACCATTTCCAAAAGAAATCATAAACATTTTCAAATAAAAACTTTGATTTATTCCAATTCTAATGAACTTTAGAGTTAGTTACCATGCTCATTTCATTCTCATTAAATGTATTTTTAATTTTAAAAATATTAGACAATGAAGTATGATTTTCTTTCCTATTTTATAATGTTCTATGCTCAAATTCTATCATTCAATAATATCCATTTAATCATACAACCCATATTTCAAGTTACTTCTTCAACATTATCAAAGCTATTACAATAACACATCAAAATGATAAAATATCTTCAAAGCAAAAGTTCAACCAATCTCAATTCCAACATGTAAATGAGTCTAACTCTTTACACATAGTGCAAGGAGTTGACAAACTCATTGCAAAATTTTTTATTTATTTCAAGTATATCTAATATAACATTCAAATCATACAACTATTCAACCATCAATCATTCATAACATTTAGGTCATTCAACAATAGTCTTTCTAAATATTCAAACCAATGATTTTGAACTTATTATTCAATCATTATAAAAATCTCATTTATATAAATTTTAACATATTTTTTAATAATTATGTTTCTTTGGTTCTAGTTTATTTTCATACTTGTCAGTTCTATTTATGCATCATCAAGATTAATAATATAATGATGATTATTTTCAATAAAAGAATTTATTATAATAGAAACAAGGATTATTAAGCTTGAAACATCTTATTTCAAATAATTTTTCTTATTTTTTATATTTTATCTAGGAAGCTTGATAAGTAAGTTATATCTCAAGTCAAATAAATGGCGAGCATCCACAAGATATGAAGAAATTTATCTTTCTTATCTAATGGTTTTAGATTATTTGTTGTTCCCTTAGGAACCCAAACTAATTTATGAGGACTATAGTTTTTTAATGGACATTTATAAGCCATATGTCCTAATCTACCATAAAAATTATATTAATTTTTATTGGTAAATTTAAGGTAGGTTCTTTAACAAAAATAGTTGGCTTTTGTTGAATGTTAACAACAAAGTCTATGTCATTTCTTCTATTAATATGACCCTTATTGACAATGATCATATTTAGGAATATGTTCCCAATTTCAAATTTTTTTAGTGTAGTCTTAAGTATGATATTTTCTTCTTTAACACTATCTAGTGTTTTTACATTTAGAGTATCATGCAAGGTTTCATATTTGGTGTATGTATTATGTGATGGTGCTACTTCATGCATTTCATCAAGTTTACTAACTATTGATGCATGCTCTACCTTAAGTAATTTATAGATTTGCTAATCTTTCTAAATTCACCATAAAGCTCATGAAAAAAAAGTAATAACTCATTAAAAGTAAACGAGTTTTCGGGTGGGTTACTTACCTCATCATGGTTGGCCATGAGCACGAGATCTTCCACTTTTTTCTGATTGTGTTCTTCATCTTTGGAGCGCCTCGGCTTCTTGCATTATAGCCAGAAGTTTTGTCCATCTTTAAATCATTTTTATGGTTCATGTTGATTAATTTATCCGGTTCCTTTATCAAATGTTCAAAGTTTATATCACTTGAGATTTCACTCGATGAGTCATGTGTTCTCTTTAATTCTAATTCCTTCCTGTCCTTTGAAAGGTGTTCTTGGGTTCTCAATATCAAATTTTTTTTGCTCTTAGTAAGGTATTCTTCTTATTTATTTTTGTAAGATATTTTGTTTAATGATTCATTTAGATTTAGTATGCTTTCATGTGTTAATTCTAATGTATGCAAAATCTCAAAAGCCGAATCATAAGAGAAAATTCGATCAAATTCATTTTTGTTGAGAGCACAATATAAGACATTCATAGCCTTGACACTTAACGAAAATATTTATTTTTCATAATCATTCCAATCATTTATTGGATTGGATGACTTTTGATAACCTTTTTCAACAATATACCATAAACCAAAATCTATCAAAAGAAAAAAGATGCACATTCAAATTTTCTAAGATGCTTAGTCTGTTCCATTGAACATAGGATGACATAGGATGATATATGATAGAAAGTTCCTCTTAATTGCCAACAAAAGCTTCTCTTTTGGATTTTAAGCCAATTAGAAAGAAACGTGCCTCTAATACCAATTGTTAGGATTAAAGCGGCACTAGGGGGGCACAAATTAGTGCTTATAAAAATTTCACTTTGATTTAAATACTCACTCAATAAAAATCATATCAGAAATGTGTTTAAGCATAATGATGCGTTTAAGCACAGAGATATTTGGAAGAGTGCAAGCAAATGTAGTAGACAATTAAGCAATGAACAGTGGCTCATTACTTAATAGTGGTTCGGTCCCCTTGATCTAAGTCCACTCCCGATTCCTATTCACTTAAGGCCATCGGCTTCCACTCCTGATCTTTTCAATGGGCAAAGATCAAACACCTCTCTTATAGCTCTATTTTAGGTTCAGGAGATAACCTTTATGATTCTCTCAACTCTCCCTTAAACAAAAACTACACAAGAGGAAATGAGGGAAGCTCTCAAGAGATTACAATAGCATTTTCACAAGTTTTTCACTCTTGATTCTTGCTCATTCACCAGCAATAAAAGGTGGGGTATTTATAGGCCCCAAAATAGCTTCAAAAGTGGAGCCAAGAAATAATTTTTAAGTGTTCCTTAGGTGCTAGTCTCGAAGACTGCGTTCTAGGTGGTTCAGTCGCCTGACACAGTTTGGTAGACTATGTCTAGGCAGTTCAGTCGCTTGACAGTGGGAGACCGTATCTGGGCATTCAACCGCCAAGTATGAGCAGTTCAATCATCTGACACACCTTCAAAGACTGTATTGTCTTGGATACCATATTTTCGAAGATCATGTCTCATCTAACCTTGGGTTACTTAAATAACTTGTATAATAAGTTCAAATTAGCCTCAATTAAGACCTAATGGCCTCTTAATTGAATTAGTAAAAACTAACCCTCATTATGATGCTAACTATAACTCTCAACACATAATCTTCGTTATCTGATCGTCTCGTAACGAACTCCTAGTATCCTTTCGATGAACCCCCGGTGAGCTCTTGATTTCCTTCGGCGAACTCTCAACGAACTCCTAGCATTCTTCTGGCGAACTCCTGGTGTGCACCTGACAACCTGTCAGCAAACTCCCGATGAACTTTCCAGCAAACTTCTAGTGAGTTCTCAACCAGCTCCTGATTTCCTTTGGCGAATTATCAATGAACTTCCAGCATTCTTTCAGTAAACACTCGATGAGCTTCCGACAACCTATAAGTGAACTCCCAACAAACTTATCGACAAACTTCTAGTGAGTTTTTGGTGAGCGCCCAACAACATCATCCGAACCTCAACCAACCTCTGGTGAACTCTTGGCGAGCTCCCATTGCGTCGTCCGAACCTCGGCCCGATTCTCGAACTTGACTCTAGCCCAACATTTGATTGTACTACCCTTTACTATCATAGTTAATCATGCATCATTTTCTTTAATATATAAGTTAGATCATAAAACCTATTAATTGATTTCATTATCAAAATCCGAGATTCAACATTGTCGACACAGAATTCTGCAGCACTACCTTTCGGTGTTCTTTACTGTACCCATATCTGATCCTTGCCAAAATTATTGCTGCCACCAACGTCATCTTTAGGGCACCTCTATAGCCTTAAGATGCAGCCATTGTAGCCCTTTTTTTATTTTTATAGTTGGCCCAAACAACATCGTAAAACTGTTGTTCCTTGATGAAGAATCCTGTAGCATTACACTTTATCATATCTTGTTGCACCAACACTCAAACCATGCCAAAACATTTGTTGCACCCAACAGTAACCCTAAACCTTCCTTCCCAACCTCAAACCACTACTACAAAAGTCAGTCTCCATAGCACCCTCAAATCGCAGCACCAACAACAACTTAAACCGTAAGCTATCAATCCAAAATCGTAACTTTGATTCATCACTCTTTTGGCTACCAATCTCTACCAAACTGTTGCTGCCATCAACAACAATCCTAAGCCACCTCTCTAACCCTAAGACCTGTACCATCATACCCCTTATACAACACCTCAGCCATCCTAAATAGCAGCAACAATTGCAGCAAACAATAGCCTACCACAACCTTTCGCCTTGAGTCATATACCCTTTGCGGACACCAATCCACCCAACCAATCCATATAAGTGATCCAATAGTAAGAGAAGGACCTTACCATAACAAATTTGGAGTTTTATATCATGTTATCAGGAGATATATTTGGAGCCAAGTTGGAGGCGCTTGAATCATGGCTTGCATCACGCATAGAGGACAAATTGCGTGCCTTATTCACCGAATTCGGATTGGCCAATCTCCAAGCCCAACAAAATTCTAGCAAGGAGAAAGTTTAGAGATGCCTTTAGAGAAGGAGGGACAGCCCTTAGCAATGATATAGCCACACATGAGGGTGGACTTCCCTCGATAGGAAGAAGGAGACTCGACATGATGGATTTCGTATGCCGAACATTACTTTCGCTATTATCGAACACCGGAGGATTCCATTATAGACATTATTGTCATCCACCTTGAAGGAGATATAATTCAATTGTACAATTTACTTGAATACACCCATGGGGCTCTAATGTGGATATAATTCAAGAACGCTCTACTGAATCGCTTTGGGCCGACCAAGTACGAGAATATCAATGGACAACTTGCCAAGATCCAATAAACCTCCACGATCCAAGAATACTAGACTAGGATTAAGGAATTCTTTGCTCATGATTGGTCTAACAGATAATTATTAGGGACATTCATCTAAGGACTCAAGCCAGAAATTAAAGGAGAGGTTAAAGTGTGGTAGCCCCCACTGTGAATGCGATAATCTCTTTCGCCCGAATCCAAGAGGAACGACTGAACCAAGATGCTTGGAGGATGAGAACGACTCCTAGACTAGCAGCATATAAATCTCCCTCTACTCCCAACCACTCTTAGCTGCGAAAAAAATTGATAAGAGAAGAGCTACGCGACAGATCGGCGAAGGGCCTTTATTTGTGTTGCAAGGAACTTTAGAGCCGTTACCATCACCGCAAAAAAGGGGAGCTTTCCATGATAAAATCTATTAAAGAATCTGAAGAACTGGTCCAGGAACCTGAGGAGGAGAACACGAAGGAGGACCCACAGCTGATCGATTGCATGACTCACGCTTTAGTCGGCCATACGAACCCACAAGCAACAAAAGTTGAAGAATCCTTTAAGCAGCAACTCATCATCAACCTCACCAACAATCTTATGAATGGTAAGAGAGAACAAGTGACCTTATGTGAGAAACATGGGAGCAAAGTAATGATGATCTTGACACAGCGCTTGCAGAAGCTTGCTGAAATTTTAAGCGCCTCCGTCGAACCAAGCTAACTACTTCCTACCAGGCTATACGATCTTCATATTCTGATCTTGTAGGAGGAACCACTAACATTTATTTGGCCATATTATTGTCCATATCCTTAGAGGGCCAAAGGTAAAAGGATCTCCAGGAGACGTAGGAGACACAAATCATTTGGCCATGACCTTCCCTTGCAATGACACTTTATCTCCAAAAGCTTTGCCTCTTTGTCTGCAGGTATAAACTCTTCCTCAAGTACCACATCCAGCTGAACTAGTTATGACTTCTGAAGTAGCGCTCCCAGTTCTCAGGCTACTTCATTACTTCTCTAAGGAGCAAACCATAATGCTCAAAGTCTTCCATGGAGATGAGCACCAATCTATGGCCCACAACCGCAAGAAGATTAAGTCCCTCTAGTGACAATACCAACATAGAATCTGACACCAAACCTTACTAGATAGAGATCAAAATTTTGAAGGTACAGAAGGAAGGAATCCACATGTCCACCATCGATAGGATCCTCACAGTCATGATGCCACATATATTAGTGTTAGCATTACCCGATCATGGCAATGTGTACATAATTGGAGCAAACATATCAGGAATTGGGCTTGGCACCACCCTTATGCAAGATGGCTGACTCTTAATATGCATCGAGGCTCTCCCTATATTTCACACAATACTTTTGATAGTAAAGGAATACTAATTGCTACTGAATTTAAATTTTGGTATGATACAAGTCAACAATACAAAAGGAGAGAATAAAATAGGCTTGGTAAAATTGCAGCTCCTATCCTCCTCGGATTCAGAATAGGCTCACACCACCAGTGACCTTATCAAAAGGGAGCAATTATTCTAAAAGAAGACCTGGTTATTATTAAAGAACAACCAAGTTGTAGCCTATGCAAGAAAGAAATAGCCCCTTGATAAATTATAGAGCAGAAGAAAGTTTGCTATTAAATATCGAGTTTTCCATCATCTCTAGCCCTATCAGTAGAAAATTTGAGCCTCAAGGAAGTGATCGCCCTATTACTTAGGCCCTTGCAAAATTGGGGATCACAATGGAGTCATCACTTATGGATCAGATCAGTACATCAATTCACAAAATAACATTGATCCTCTAAGTATCTCACCGCAAATGGAAGTTTAAAAAAGACGACTTAGCCCAGATCCAACCACCTGACATCCCAACTGATGGGGAGGTTCAAGATCAGCTGATGATCACATGGGATCACAGGTTCGTGATGCACCATCGTCTAGATACTAGTACCCCTGATAGAGAGATACAAGACAATGCTGGACTGCTAGACCATAGTGCGCCTACTATAGATACCACAAGGAAGCTTCAAGGAGAATTGCAGATCAAGACCCAAAGTTCATGGAGCCTCAGCCTTGAGGACAAGGCTGATTTGAAGAGGGTGGCGAGTCTGTTAGGACCCTAGCTAAGTTGGGTCCTAGTCGATTGAGTCGAGTCCTTAAATTGGGCCTTATTGGTCAACTTAGACCTGATATTAGGTTGGCTAGGATGATATTAGAGTCCATTGTCATAAATTAGCTCAAATCCTAGTAAGATTAGGATTCAGTTGAACTAGAGTCTGGTTATGAGTCGGAGTTGGATATGGGTTGGAGTTAACTAAGTCAAGCTTGTAACTAACCCAATTGGCTATCCACTTTGATGAGGGAAGAGCTCCATTCAGTTAGGACTCTCAAGGGTTGATTAGGAGTTAAATGAAGAGTTGGAATCTTAGTTTACTTACAGTAGAAGTTGCTTCTTAGAGTTGGAGTTGGAGTTGTTAGAAGTAGGAGTCTTAAGTAGGAGTCCTATTAGGAGCTAGGGTTTAGAAGCCCTATAAATGACCTTTTAATCAGCCACTTTTCATCATCAATAGATCAATTCTTTTCAGTCTTTGTGCAGAAAACTAAAGAGGGAGGAACCCCTATAGAGTTCCAAAGAGGTAGATCCCCTATAGAGATCACCCCAAGCTTAGAATCTATAAGGGTTCTAATAGCAAGATATGGAAGATGGTGATGACGACGATGGCAAGGGCGGCGACAGTGGTGTAGATCGATAGTGGAATCACAGTGGAAACGCCGAGGATCACTGCTCTGATACCAAATGATAGGACCCAATGGTTTCTATTGAAGATAAATAATCCATATAGGGGCAGGGGTGGAATGGATGGATAACGAGACGCCAAGAACGTTATTCTGATACAAATTAATAGGAACCCCTAGGGTTTTATCATGGATGGAGATAAAAAAGGGGGGATAAATATAGGGGATCGAGCCTCGTTGATCTCTATAGGGGATCATTCCTCCTAGGGTTTTGGCCTATTGGCTAAAACATAGTTTCTTCATTGATTGCTGAAAACATAAGTGTTCCACCCTTATTTATAGGGACTCTGATCCAACTCCAAATTGAGGTTAGATTCCCAAAAGAGACTCATACTCAATTAGACTTCTACTTCAATTCCTACTTGGACTCCTAATCAAATAGACTCCTAGCCAAATCTAACTCCTAGTTAAGCTTGGACTCTTTATTGACTCGATTGGACTGACCAACATGACTCAATAGAGAACATGACTTAATAGATGTTGACCTGACACTATTAGAGTCCTGTCATTGTACCACTAGATCACATCTCCCTCGAGGTGTATGGCAATGATGTCGACCATGGATGCATCTGGATTCTTGTAGAAACAAAAATATCGTTCAGCGGGTGAGATCCACCCGGTTGGGTCTCTATCTTCCCATCTAGGGAAGTCCACCCTCATGTGTGGGTACACTGAGTCAAATGCTTGATCTCCCTTCTCTAATTGATTCTCTTAGTGATATGAACTTTTGTTAGGACCCTAGCTGAGTCGGGTCAGAGTGATTGAGTCGAGTATTTAGATTGGACCTTGTTGGCTAACCTAGACCTAACATTAGGTCGGCTAGGAGGAGATTTGAGTCCATTGTAATAAATCAGCCCAAATCATAGTAGGATTAGGATTCGGCTGAACTAGAGGATTAGGTGTTGTCCTAATGCTAGATGTGTTAGGATCAATTGGCACTGGGGGGGGTGGGTTTCACTTATAGTAAGATAGGAAAAATTGAAGCTTTTCATTCAGGTAAAGCAAGTAAGTGATTCTAAGAATGCTAAGTTTCTTGTTTAAAAACAACTCAAGAAATAACAAGCAATTTCAAATAAAAGATAAGCAACGATGTAATGAAAGTGCTTGACTTGAAACTTCATTTTTCAAAGAGCAAGTAAAAATAAAAAATGTCTAGTTGATATTTAGTTCAAAGTGATTAAGAACTTGATAATTGCAAGTAGTAAATACAACAAGAATAAAACACTCATAATTAGAGTGGTTCGGCACCAACGGGCCTACGTCCACTCCCGAGTCCTCCTTCTTGAGGCACATCGATCCGATCTTCTTTGGGTGAAGACCAAACCCTTACACTTTGTTACAAGGGAGACTTCAAGAATTTTCTAACCCTAAGCTCTTTACCTTACCTCTTTTCTTTTTCTTATAATTCACACACAATCTTTTTTCAAAGAATGTAATCCCAAAAATTGTTGTATGGAATGCAAGAATATTTGGGGTATTTATTAGCCCCAAGTGGCTTCAGATTTTTAGAGCCAAAAATCAAACTCACCCAAAAAAATTAGGTATGGGCGGTTTACCCATCGTTAGCTACCCGACAACTAGGTACGGGCGGTTTAACCACCAATCTGGGTACTTTACCCTCCGTTAGTCGCCTGAAAACTAGGTACTAGTAGTTTACCTGCCAGACCTGGGCGATGCAACTACTGACAGTCACTGGCAGCCACCTTGATTGTAGGATATGGGCGGTCTAACCATTGCTCACTGATGGTTTACCCGTCAGAATCTCTGAAAAAGTGGTTCCCTTCACTTTTTAATTTCGGCTTAAACTTCATGTTGACAATTCTTTGGTCAACCAATTGAGCTCAACTTAAGCTTAATCAAATCCTTTTAGTGGACCCGAATGCCTCATTGAGTTGATTTGTATTCCCTCTAAATTCAACTCAATTAGGACTCAAACCCTAACTACGACTCAATGATTACAACTCTTAATGACCAACAAGCTTAAACAAGACCTAACTCCTGCTTAATTCTGTAGCCTCCCGTATTCTTACGATGAGTACTATGATCTTCCGATAATCTCCCAGCGTGTTCACAACAAGCTTCCCAATCTCTTCGATGAATCTCTTAGCGAACTCTCAGCGAGGCCCTACTGCATCATCCGAATTCGGCCCAGTGCCCAAGCTTGATCTTGGCCCAATATCTGGTTGTAACTCAATTGCTCCTATCGTAGTTAGACCTACAATTCTTCCTCTAACACACATGTTAGATTAAACACTTATTAATTGATTTCATCATCAAAATCCTAGATTCAAAAATATTTTCCTTTTTGATAATGACAATCAATTAATGACGGGAGTTAATCTTAACTCCCCCTAAATTCAGGCCATATTAAAGAAGACTTCAATTCAAGAGGATCACACACTCTTGAATTCAAGTAAATCAAGTCAATCAATATTTCAAGCAAATCATATTTCAAGGATACTCATATATCAACGAAAATTTGCTTTTAAACTTTCAAGTCATCAACTCATCAAGGATTTTCATGAACTTAAACCGTTTGAAAATTTTCACTTAAGTTATTACATAAGCCATCAACATCTATTGCTCCCCCTTTGTCATCAACAAAAAGGTGGAATAAGGGGCTAAAGATTTTAAGGCATATGAGTTTTTGCTCCCCCTTTTTAAAATACGATATAGGTCTTAAAGGATTTTCTTTCTCTTGTGAACAAGAAGGAAAGAAAATAATGAAGGAGTTATAAAACATCATTAAACATAGCTCTCAATTTTGTAAAGATAAATTTCAAAATAATCTCGAAGTTTCAAGATATTCAAGGAAATTCAAAAGTTTAAGAGCTACTCATGCATTTTAAAATCATCTCATATAATTTCTAGCAAATAAGTCCATAAAATAGCAAAACATCATGTAAATTTTTTCCCTTTTTATGAATAATAATATAATCATCTTGTGGAAACAATAAGATAATTTCATGTGAACAATAAGATATTTTTTTAAAAGAAACATGTTATCACAAAGAAAAATTAACTCATTCTCATTAAATCAAGCAATTCATATATTTTCATGATTTAACATTCCAAGTTCTCTTCTCAGAAAATCAAATTATTTTTTATTTAAGGGTTTTTTAAAAATATATATTAATTGATGCTTAGTGTCAATAAACACTAAAGAGATATCTTGACAATTTACATTATCCTTTATAAAATGATGTCTATATCAATATATTTGGTCCTTGAATGTTGAATATGATTTTTAGTTAAACATATAGCACTTGTATTATCACGCTTTATAATAATATTTTTTAATTTTATTTCATAATCTTCTAGTGTGTTTTTTATCCAAATGACTTAGGCATAATATGCACTAGCTGTAGTGTATTCTGCTTCTGTAGTAGATAATACTACTAAATTTTATTTTTTGGAAGTCCAAGAAACTAGTTTATGCCCCAAAAATTGACATGTTCCGATAGTGCTTTTTCTATCTACATTCACTAAAATTAGTATCAGAAAATACAATCAAGTCAAAGTTCTTTGATTTTGGATATCATAATCCTAGTTTAGATGTTCCTTTTAAGTATCTAAAGATTTATTTAACTACTTTCAAATGAGAGAGTTTTTGGTAAAATTGGTACATTACATAGAATCTAACACTAAATATGATATCTGGTCTAGTAATAATTAAATATAATAAACTACCTATCATTCCTCTATAAGTTTTTTTATCAAAGTTTTCTCCTACATTCTCTAAGTCCAACTTTGTAGATATGCTCATGGGAGTGTTTAATGCTTTAGCATTTTCCATCCCAAATCATTTTATCAAGTTCATGGTATATTTAGTTTGACTAATAAAACTACCATCATCTAGTTATTTTATTTATAATCCTAAGAAGAATGTTAACTCACCAATTAGGCTCATTTCAAATTCTTGGCTCATTTTTTTAGCAAAAGACTCACATAAAGATTCATTTATAGATCAAAAAATGATATCATCAACATAAATTTGAATAATAAGTAAATCATTTTCAAAATACTTAAAAAATAGTATAGTTTCAATCTTGTTTTTTGAAAATTTATTTTAAATAAGAAAAGAACTAAGTCTTTCGTACCATGCCCAAGGGGCTTGTTTTAATCTATAAAGAGCTTTTGTGAATTTGAAAACATAATTAGGAAGAAGATTATTTCAAAACTGGGGGGGTTGTTTAACAAACAATTCTTTGAAAATAAAACCATTTAGAAAAGTACTTTTAACATCCATTTGAAACTACTTAAAATTTTTAAATGAAACAAAGGTAAGGAGAATGCTTATGGCTTCAATTCTAGCCACAAGAGCGAAGGTCTCATTATAATCGATTCCTTTTTCCTAGTTGAAATCTTTTGCCACTAATCTAGTCTTGTTTCTAACCACGATACCATTTTCATCTTGCTTGTTTCTAAAGACCCATTTAGTACCAATCACTAAATGGTTATTAGGTCTAGGAATAAGCTCTCACACCTTATTTCTCTCAAATTGATTAAGCTTTAATCATCTCTTAGGGCCTCATCAATACATTTTGGCTCAATTTAAGAATGAAACGTAGCATTTGCACAAAAAATTTTAAAAGAAGATCGAGTTTGAATTCCTTTTGATGTTTCTCCTATTATAAGCTCCTTAAGATAATTATTTACATACTTTCATTCCTTGGGTAAGGATTTAAAGTATATTCATCCAAGTTAATTTTAGGAGTGGTATCATTTAAATTCAAAATATCAAGATCAATTTCATCATCAGAATCAATCTTTTAAAATTCAAAAAACTCATTAAAAACAACATGAATGGATTCTTCTATTACTAATGTTCCTTTACTAAAAACATGATAAACTTTTCAAATAGAAGAATAACTTAGAAAAATACCTTCATCGAATTTTGTATCAAATTTTCCTAAAGCATCTTTCTCATTTAAAATAAAATATTTATAACTAAATATTTTAAAATATAAAATATTGGGTTTTTTACCATTTTACAATTCATAAGGAGTTTTAGTGAGTAATGGTCTTACAAGAATCCTATTTAAAACATAGCATGTCATATTAAAGGCTTCAACCCAAAAATATTTAGGTAGACTATGCTTATTTAATATTGTTTTAGTCATTTATTGTAAGCTCCTATTTTTTCTTTCTACTACTCCATTTTGTTGTGGATTTCATAGAGTAGAAAAGTTATAAATATACCCATTTGATTCACAAAAATTTTAAAAATTATTGTTTTGAAATTCTCCACCATGATCACTACGAATTGAATAAATCATACATCCTTTTTCATTTTACACAATTTTACAAAATTTTGTAAAATATTTAAATGTATCACTTTTATGTGTCAAGAAATAGGTCCAAGTATATCTACTAAAGTCATCCACTAAAACAAATGCATATTTACTATTACCTAAACTTGTAATATCAATTAGTCCAAATAAATTCTTATGGATCAATTAAAGTGACCTAGAGGTGCTTATTTGATTTTTCAACTTAAATCTAAAGAAATTGTGGGAATTGCTTGGATGCATGGAGGTGATAGAGATGGCAGTAGGGCAGCAAGATCATGGCTCTAATACCAGGTGATAGAACTATAGGGGAGCTCTATAGAGATTTGATCTTTAAGGAGGATCAACCTTTAGAATACTATAGGGGTTCCTCCCTCCTAGAACTCGGTACAATGGCTGAAATAAAGATGATCTTGCTTGATTAAAAGAGACGGAGGTTACAAGCTTATATAGGACTCCAAACCCTAGCCCTAATGGGGTACTTCCTAAGTGAATTTTACGTTTTGCGGCGGCCTAAGTGGCTACACAAGCCCTGCTCCCCTCCTATAAACCCTCGCTAATAGGATAGAGGTGACTAGGCCTAAGTGGCTAGGAAGCCCTAAGACTCCAAAATAAACCCTAGTCACTCTTCTTTATAGGATATAGGTGACTATGTGGGGTTTTATTATAATCTTATAGGGTTTTATTCTACTTGGTCGAGCAGGACCCAACCATGTTGGGTCCTATCAGTTAGGTTATAGTCGATTGTGTCGAGTTTTTAGATTGGGCCTTGTTGGCCAACCTAGACCAGACATTAGGTCGACTAGGCGGAGATTTGAGTCTATTATAATAAATCAATTAAAATCCTAGTAGGGTTAACATTTGGCTGAACTGGAGTCGGGTTAGGAGTCAGAGTTAGATTCGGATTAAAGTTAACTGAGTCATAATTGTAATAAACCCTAATTGGCCGCCCACCTTGGTTGGGGAAGTCGGTGAGTTTCTTTTATGGTTTAGACTTTTAGAGTTATGACTCTTCTAGTAGAGTTTCACTTAAAGTAGGAGTTGAAGTTGGAGTTTTATTTATAATAGGACTCTTATTATGAGTCTTAGTTTAGGGTGTCTCTTCATGAACCCTATAAATAAGAATATAGACTATCTTATTTATCATGAATAGATCAATCATTTTCAAACATTGTGGCCAACTACCAAGGAAGGAGGAACCCCTATAGAGTTCCAAGGAGGTCCAATCCCCTACAGAGATCAACCCAAGCTTAGGATCATACGAGGTTCTAACAATTTTCTTTGCATTGAGATCTCTTTGGGCTCTCGGATCGGCCCAATCTGAATTCCTCGAAGAGTGCATGTAATTTGTCATCTATGCGGGCCTCGAAGGCTTCAAGTTTCACGTTAATTATATCATCCGAGGTCATCGCATAAGATTGTAGATCAATGATATTTTGGTTCTTCTTCTATTGACATGTCAAGGGCATAGATCAACAGATGGGGTTGGTGTCAATAGAAGAAGGAAAAAGGGAAGCAGTAGTAGCAATCTAGGGTTAGAAGGTTGCGGTATATGGTTGTTATTGAGATTGATTGCAAGGGATAAAAAAGGACTATGATGATAGTATTTTGGGGTTAGAGGGCTGCCCTAGGTTGTTGGTTACGACAGCAACAGGGGAAATGGTTCGACAGCAACAAAAGGTGGGTGCAGTAGATTACAACAAAGATGGCAGTAATATATAGAGGTAACAACAATAATAATATATAAAAATAGATGCAAAGGTAGGCAACAAATAAAGATGCAGTAGCAGGTAAGGATTGTAATTGATGAAGATGCAATACCAAGGTTGGTTGTCGATGTAAATGGCAACAGCACCACAGGGGTCGGCTGCAGTAGATGATGATGGTGATGGCAGCGGTAGTAGAGGGGTCGACTTCAGTAGATGGAGATGTAGATGGCTGCAGCAAGGGAGGAAGAATAGCGAGATGCCAAGAACGCTACTCTGATACCAGATTAATAGAACCTCTAGAGTATCTACAGGGGTGTACTAATTGCTATAAAGGATTAGCCATCCTCTAACTCTATAGGGGTTTAGCTCTCTATTCATCTACTAGGCTGAATAAACTTGTTAAAGTTTTATTGCTTGATGAAGGAGAAGTTACATGCTTATATAGGGTTTTCAAATCCTAATCCTAGTAGGACTCTTACTTTAAGTGAAACTCTCCTAAATGAATTATAACCCTAGTAGGACTTGGATCTATCAAACCCTAGTAGACTTTCTTAATCAAAGGTAGTCTGCTAATCAGGGTTTATCATATTCCAATTAGGGTTTATTGCAATCATGACTCAGTTGACTAGGACTTGACCGTACTAGGGTCCTATCAAACTACTACACCAGAACCCATTGCTTACATCAAGTTGAGATCCTACTTAATTGATCAAAGGGTTGTGATGCAATGTAGATATCCTGTGATTGAAGTGCTCCTAGAATTTGATGCTACTCAGCTTTAAGGATAAGGCTGATTTGAAGAGGGGCAGGTCTAATAGAATCCTAACAGGATCGGGTCCACATCTATTGAGTCATGTTCTCTATTGAGCCATATCGATTGGTCCAGTTAAGCTAATTATAAGTCTATTTGATTAGGAGTCTAAGTAGGAGTCAACTAGGAGACTCTATAAATAATGGTGTAAGACTTTCATTTGAATCAAACAATGAAGAAAGTATTATTTTAGCTAATAGGCCAAAACCCTAGAAGAACCAATTCCCTATAGTAATCAAGGAGATCGATCCCCTAGAAGTGATCAAGGAAGTCAATCCCCTTGAAATGATCGTTTATCCCTAATTTTCCATGATAAAACCCTAAAGGTTCCTATCAATTGGTATCAAAGCAGTAATCCTTGACATTCCCGTTACGATTCTACTACCGCCTCCATTCTCCCTTTTCCCCATTCAGCAGCAGTGAGCATCGCTGCCAGCCTCGACCGTAGTGATCTCTCATTGCGATCTCTATTCCGGCACTCTTCCGCCTTCGTGCCTTCAGCCTGAGGATAGTCCAGCCACACGACATTATTCTCCCTTTTTCCCTTCATCCTCACTGAGCACCGCTGTCTGCATGACACAACTAGCCTCGACCATAGTGATCTCTCATTGTCTATCTCTATTCAAGAACTGCTCCTCCCCTGCCACTATTGCCCTCTTTCTCAGCGGTGAGGATAGCCTAGCCACTACCGCCTCCTCTCCTTATCTTCCCTTATTGTTCTAGCACCAGCCATGCCACTGATGCCTTCCGCTCCAGCTGTCCTCTACTTCTGCCATCAACCACTAAGTATGAAAGGAGATGGAGAGGTGCCCCTTTTGGTGCGTAGCATCACTACCTTCTAACCATCAACGTTTCTACCTCTAACGCAGTTGCAGTCGTAGCCATCGTTGATGCTATCTTCCTCTCCACCCACATATAGTAGTGTCGCCGCTACTTCCTGCTGCCTCCTCTGTTGCTGCCTATTTCATATCGCTGCAGTGCCGCCATCACTAACCCCCCCCACCACTACTGCTTCCTGCTGCCTCCTCTACCTCTCCTTTAGCCTTACTTAGTGGCGAGGATAGCCCCAACCCTCAATCGCTGCTTCTTGCTACCTATTTCATCAACACTATTCCGCCCCTCGTCGCTCCTAACCGTTGTCCTCTTCTTCCTCTGCCACTTGTGGCCTTTGATGGCCCTCATTTGTTGCCACTGACCACCCCCTCGTCGCTCCCAACTGTGCCTTCCTCTGCCTTAGGCCTCACTTACCATTTGCAGCCCACACAGCCACATGATAGGACTCCAACTAAGTCGAGTCTTATTCCATTGAGTCATGTCTCTTGTGAAGTCATATTGGTTGGTCTAGTCATATCAGTTAGGAGATAGTTGAGTAGCTGGAAGTCCATTAATAAGGAGTCCCAATTCAGTAGAACTCTTAGTAGGAGTCTAAGGATAGAAGGGCTCTTAGTGGAACCCTATAAATAATAATGTAACCATTTTATTTTTCATCAAGAACAACTATTTGATTTCGACAATTGGTCGAAACCTTAGGAGCGCTAATCCCCTATAGTGATCAAGGATGCTCGATCCCCTATAGTGATCGAGATAGGACTCTAGCAGGGTTGAGTCCTAATCACTTAGAAGTAATCAATAAGAACCCTATAAAATTGTAATAAAACCCCACCTAGTCACTTCTATCCTATAAAGAAGTGTAGCTAGATTTATTTTGGGGCCTTAGGGCTTAGTGGTCGTCGCCCTATTTAATGTGCTAGTCGGCTAGGGTTTCCCCCTGCTTAGGTTGGCTACAGAGGCAACCTAGCCGCCACCTATTCCCTCAAAGGTATGTAGGCTATAAAAATGGTAAAAGGGTAATTTTAGTTAGGCAAACACCCTATGGGCTAGGGTTTGTAACCCTATATAATGATGTAAGCGCCCCCTCTCTTTTATCAAGTAATTATCATCTTTTATTCAGCCTTTGTGCTGAGTCTAGGAGGGAGGAACCCCTACAGCGTTCCAAGGGTTGATCCCACTCAGCGATCAAAATCTATAGGGCTCCTTTTGGGGTCTTATCATCTAGTATTAAAGCCATGTTTCTACTGCCCTATAGTCATCTCAGCTGCCTCCACCTTTCCAAGCAATTTCCATAATTGCTTTTGACGTCGTCTCCATCATCGCCCACCAAGCCACAGATCCATCAATCTGCTGCCTTCCTCTTCATCAACATCAAAGATCTGGTAAAAACTCGAAAGCCCACGCCTCTTGCTACTACTATTTCTCTATCTTATATGTGGGAGAAGTTTTTCCAAAACTTTCTTGCTGCAAAATTTTACCATCGCAAACATTATCATCGTTGCGAAGGCAAAACACTGTAGAAATTTTCAATCGATTATTGCTTCTTAGAACTAAACTTTTAATCGTCTTTTTGGGTTGAAACCTTTATACAATTTTGTAGATCATCTTAGCTTTCATCTAAGACTAATCTCATAAAGGAACTCCTTCTGGAGCTGGACTTATAGCCTATAAATCTTCATCATGCAGTGCTAAAATTTTACAATAGAGAATTTGCCTTCTGATTATTGGCATCTTAAAACTGAACTTTTGTTCATCCTTTTTGGCCAAAAGTTTTATACAATTCTAAAGATCAACTTGGCTTTCATCTGGGCTCAAGAAAATTCCTTCTAGAACTGGTTTTCATGTGTAATATTTTACCATCATGTAGTTCTAGAATTTTTACGATGAAGGATCTTTCTTTCATCTTTTGCCCTATTTCCCTACTATTATGCTGTCAAAATTTTGCCGAACATTTTATTCGGATTACCAACATCTGAACCAAGAGTTTTTACATAATTTTGTTGAACTTTACTATGGAATTTATATTGAGAAGTCATCATTTCTCTGACATAAAATATGTTCGACAGGATAGCACATCGTAGCACTTTTTTTTGTCAAATTCTATCGGATTTGAGTGCTATTTTTTGTGGGATTTTGGTAATGAAACCAAATAGCCTCCCATAAACTAAAACCAAATAGCCACCCAAGTCAGCCCTAAACTGTAGCCTACTCCCATCCAAACCGATTCACCTTCCAACCGGCCACCCCCTTCTCCAAAATTCTTATGCCACTAACCCCATAAAAAAAGAGAAATCTCAATATTACAGATCTAGAGGCATATACCATGGCATTAGAGGAGGCCATCAACTCTAAGTTTGAAGCCTTTGAAAGCCGCATGGAGGAGAAGATGCGATCAATTTTCATCGAATTCAGTATGGACTAACCATCAATCCCAAGGAAGTCACACCATGGAGAGACTTCAGATCGGCGAGATGATCCTGAAAAGCATGGACACATCACCTATGATCCCAATAATCTAGGCATGAAGGTTGACTTCCCAAGATGGGAAGAAGGAGAACCGATCGAATGGATCTTGTGCGCGGAGCACTATTTTCGGTTCCATCGAACTGTCGACGCTACACGAGTGGAGATTGCTGCCATACATCTCGAGGGAGATGCTATTCAGTAGTTCAATTGGTTTGAACTCACCCATGGAGGACTCTCTTGGCAACGATTGAAGGAAGGACTACTAAACCGCTTCAGACCAACTAATTTTGACAACATCGATGGACAATTAGCAAAAATTCATTAAACCTCTACAATACAAGAATACCAAACAAGGTTTAAGTATTTATCTAACCAAATTGAGTATTAGTCTAAGAAATAACTTTTAGGTACTTTTATTGAGGGCCTAAAGCCGGAGATCCGAGGAGAAGTAAAGGCGCAGCAACCGTATACACTTATGGCGACGATTTCCTTCACATGTATCTAGGAAGAACAATTGAACCATGAGGTACAAAGGGCAAGGGTCGCTCCCTGACTAGCCATGTGAGGCCTACTGCCCCCTCTATTGCCATCCAAGCCCTTGCACTAAAAAAGTTGACAAGAGATGAGCTTCACAAATGATCGGCCAATGGGTTGTGTTGGCATTACAATGAACCATGGAGCCGCGAACATCGCTGCAAAAAGGGTCGGCTCCTCGTGATTGAATTAGTAGAGGATGAGGACAATGAAATATCTAAAAAAGCCCTTGAACCTGAAGAAAAAGCCATGGAGGAAGAGTCCTAACCGGCTGACTACATAGTGCACATATTGGCTAGCTACTCCAACTCGCAGATGATGAAAGTTGGAGGACTTCTAAAATAGCAACCTATCACCATTCTCATCGATATGGGAAGCACAAATAACTTCCTCGATAGTAAGCTTGCTGCACATTTTGTACTTTAAATCAAAGGTTACAACAAATTCGACGTAAAGGTTGTCGACAACCGAAACTACTCCTCCAAGACCAAGAAGTGGTAGCTGATTTCTTCCTCCTATGCATCAATGATTATAAAACCATACTCAAGATTGAATAGCTCACAACTCTAGGTGATATCTCCTGAAATTTATCTAAATTAATCATAAAATTTTATTACAAAGGGAGATAAGTCATGTTACGAGGCAAGCGTGGGAGCCAAATTTTCACCGTTTCATCGCAACAAATGGAAAAAGATTTGCACAAAACACATGGTGGATTTTTAATACATATCTAGAAGCCATCTAAGGGAGAGAATATACAAAATTCAGATCCTAAGCTTGCCCTCTTGCTGGATGAATTCGCGGACGTTTTCATGGAGCCGCGTGAGCTGCCCCCTAACCGACTGCATGACTATCGTATTCCTATTCTGCCGAGCAAATCTCTAGCAAATTTACATCCATACCAATACCCTTACTTACAGAAGGATGAGATCAAGAATATCGTCAAAGAGATGCTTGACACAGAGTGATTCGACAGAGTTGCAACCCTTATTCTTCACCGGTGTTGCTAGTGTACAAGAAGGATGGTATATGACGTATGTGCATTGATTATCAGGCCATGAACGCTATCACCGTCAGGGAAAAATATTCTATACTAGTTATAGATGAGCTCTTGGATGAATTAAAAGGAGCTCGAGTCTTCACTAAATTGGATCTCGGTTGTGGTTATCATCAGATTTGGGTATGCATTGAAGATGTTCCGAAAACTGCATTCCGCATGGATAACGGCCACTACGAGTTTATGGTAATGCCTTTCGGACTTATGAATGCTCCTTCTACTTTCCCAAGCCTAATAAATGAATCTTTCAGAGTTTTCTACGTAAGTTCGTATTGGTGTTTTTTGATGATATTCTTATTTATAGCCCTATGCTTGATATACATTTACAACACTTATGAACGATTCTAACGATTCTTCGGGAGAATACTCTTTATGTTAAAACGATCAAAGTGTAGCTTCTTACAGCATAAAGTGTAGTATCTTGGACATATTATATCAAATGATGGAGTGACGGTAGACCCGACGAAGATCAAGGCAATGCAAGGATGACCGAAACCTATAAACGTAAAATCGTTACGCGACTTCCTTGGACTCATGGGCGACTATCGTCAATTTGTGAATGATTATCGAAAGATTAGTGCCCCGCTCACGTCCCTACTAAAGAAAGACTTCTTCTTGTGGTCGGAACAAGCTTCTATAGCCTTCGAACGACTCAAGGCTACCATGATGATGATGCTGATTGTAGCACTGCCTGATTTCAATCGCACTTTTATCATTAAGGCCGACGTGTCAAGAGTTGGAATTGGGGCTATTATTATGTGAGATGGTCCATGGCATGAAAGAGGAGTAAAACTAGAAGAATTATAATTCATGCTCACGCTAGATTGGGCTCTCATTATCTTGAATTATACTAGAGGGTAGTCATCATTCTAGAAGAAAGATTGGCTATCACTAAAGACTAACCATTTGGCAGTACATGCAAAGAAGAAACAACCTCCCGACAAACTTCAGAATGGACGAAAAATTAAATATCGAGTTTTTCTACACCTCCAACTTGATCGATATGAAACTCGAGCCTTAATGAAGTGGTCTCCCTATTTCTTTGGGCCTTACAAAATTGGGGATCACATTAGGGCCCTAACCTGGAGGTCAGATTCGTGCATCAGATCAAGATTATAGTTGATCCGCTAGGTTTCCCACCACAAATGAAAATTTAAATAAGACGACTCAGTCGAAATCCTTCCAACTAACACCCCAGCTAATGAGGAGGCCAAAGTTCAGATGATGATAGCATGAGAATCATATAAGGAGCTCATGAAACCTCAGCCTTGAGGACAAGGCTGATTTGAAGATGGTGGGTTTGATAGGACTCCAGTAGGGTTGAATCCTAATCACTTAGAAGTAATGAATAAGAACCTTGTAAGATTGTAATAAAACCCCACCTAGTCACTTTTATCCTATAAAGAAGTATGGCTAGGGTTTATTTTGGGGCCTTAGGGCTTAGTGGCCGCTGCCCAGTTTACTAGGCTAGTCGGCTAGGGTTTCCCCCTGCTTAGGTCGGCTATAGTGCCAACCTAGCCGCCACCTGTTCCCTCTAAGGCAAGTAGGCTATAAAAGGGGTAAAATGGTAATTTTAGTTACGCAAGCACCCAGTAGGCTAGGGTTTGTAACCCTATTGAATGATGTAGCTGCCCCCTCTCTTTTATCAAGCAATTATCATCTTTTATTCAGCCTTTGTGCTGAGTCTAGGAGAGAGGAACCCCTATAGCGTTCCAAGAGTTGATCCCCCTCAGTGATCAAAATCTATAGGGCTCCTTTGGGGTCTTATCAGATCTTTTATCCCCTCTTCTCTCTGGTAGAAATCTTAGGGTTCCTATCATCTAGTATCAGAGCTACATTCCTTGGCATTCTCACTACTATTGTTCATCAATTCTGTTAGGATCAATTGGCACTAAGAGGGGGTGGGGGGTCGGGGGGGTGGCGCATGGAGGGGGTGAATTACTGCAAGTAAGAAATACTCGATTTGAAAAACTTACTTGAAGTAAAGAAGAAAATCGAAAGTGTTTCTTGAGACTTTTTTGAAAGTGAGTAAGCAAACGATTAAAGGAAAGTCAAAAGATGATGTGTGTGCCTTTCTTCAAACTAATTAAGAATAATTAAATATAATAAACAAGACAAGAGTAGAGAGCTCATAGATTTATAGTGGTTCGGCCACAACTTGACCTACGTCCACTCCCTGAGTCCTCTTTGCCGAGGCCCACTAATGTCTACTACCGATCTTCTTCGGGTGAAGACTAAACCCTTACACTTTCCACTCTCCTTATCATAAGCTTAAGAGAGGAACCTTACAAGCTCTAGACGAAGAATGTTGGAGGACTTCTAAAATAGCAACCCATCACCATTCTCATCAACACGGGCAGCATAAATAACTTCCTCAATAGTAAGATTGCTATACATTTTGTGCTTCAAATTGAAAGTTGCAACATGTTTGATATAAAGGTCGCTGACGGTCGAATCTTCAATTACGACCAACGATGCCCACGGGTGAAACTACTCCTCCAAGACTAAGAAGTGGTAGCTGATTTCTTCCTCCTACCCACCAATGATTATAAAGTTATACTTAGGATTGAATGGCTCACAACACTATGTGATATCTTTTGGAATTTTTCTAAATTAATCATGAAATTTTATTGCAAAGAGAGACAAGTCACATTACGAGGCAAGCACGGGAGCCAAATTTCTATTGTTTTGTCCCAACGAATGGAGAAAGTTTTGCACAGAGCACATGGTGGATTTTTTATGCATATCCAATAGCCATCTAAGGGTAAGAATATACAAAATTTAGATCCTAAGCTTGCCCTCTTGCTGGATGAATTTGTGGACGTTTTCATAGTGCCGCGTAAGCTACCCTCTAACTAGTCGCATGACCACCGTATTCCTATTCTACCAAGCAAATCTCTAGCAAATTTACATCTGTACCACTACCCTCACTTACAGAAGGATGAGATCGAGAACATCGTCAAAGAGATGCTTGACAGCGGGGTGATTCGACAAAGTTGCAGCCCTTATTCTTCACCGGTGTTGCTAGTGCGCAAGAAGGATGGTATATGGCGAATATACATTGATTGTCAGGCCTTGAACGCTATCACTGTTAGGGAAAAATATCCTATACTAGTCATAGATGAGCTCTTGGATGAATTAAAAGGAGCCACAGTCTTCACTAAATTGGATCTTGATTTTGGTTATCATCAGATTCAGGTATGCACTGAAGATGTTCCGAAAACTACATTCTACATGGATAACTACCACTACGAGTTTATGGTAATGCCTTTCGGACTTACGAATGCTCCTTCTACTTTCCTAAGCCTAATGAATGAATCTTTCAGAGTTTTCTACGTAAGTTCATATTGGTGTTCTTTGATGATATTCTCATTTATAGCCCTACGCTTGATATATATTTACAACACTTATGAATGATTCTAACGATTCTTCGGGAGAATACTCTTTATGTTAAAACGGTCAAAGTGCAGCTTCTTACAACATAAAGTGAAGTATCTTGGATATATTATACTAGATGATGGAGTGGCAATAGACCCGACGAAGATCGAGGCAATGCAAGGATGGCCGAAACCTATAAATATAAAATCGTTACGCGACTTCCTTGGACTCATGGGCTACTATCGTTAATTTATGAAAGATTATGGAAAGATTAGTGCCCCGCTCATGTCCTTACCAAAGAAAGACTTCTTCTTGTGCTCGGAACAATCTTCTATAGCATTCGAATGATTCAAGGGTGTTATGATGGCGACGCTGATTATAGCACTACCTGATTTCAGTTGCACTTTTGTCATTGAGGTCGACGCGTCAAGAGTTGAAATTGGGGTTATTCTTATACAAGATGGTCCATGGTATGAAAGAGGAGAAAAACTAGAAGAATTGTAATTCATGCTCACGCCAGATTGGGATCTCATCATCCTGAACTATACTAGAGGGCAGTCACCATTCTAGAAGAAAGATTAGCTATCACTAAAGACTAACCATATGGCAGCACATGCAAAGAATAAATGACCTCTCGATGTACTTCAGAATGGATAAAAAATTAAAGATCGAGTTTTTCTACACCTCCAGCCTGATCAGTAGGAAACTTGAGCCTTAATGAAGTGGTCTCTCTATTTCTTTGGGCCTTGTAAAATTAGGGATCACATTGGGGCCCTAACCTAGAGGTCAGATTCATGCACCAGATCATGATTGTAGTTGATCAGCTAGGTATTCCACTATAAATGGAGATTTAAAGAAGACGACTCAGCCGAAATCCTTCCAACTAACATCCCAGTTAGTGAGAAAGAAGAACAGTACATGGCGAATATGCACTGATTATCGGGCCTTGAACACTATCATCGCTAAAGACAAATATTCTATACTAATTGTAGATGAGCTCTTGGATAAATTAAAAAGAGCCCGAGTCTTCACTAAATTGGATCTCCGTTTCGGTTATCATCAGATTCAGGTATACACTGAAGATGTTCCGAAAACTACATTCTACATGGATAACGGCCACTACGAGTTTATGGTAATGCCTTTCGGACTTACGAATATTCCTTCTACTTTCCTAAGCCTAATGAATGAATCTTTCAGAGTTTTCTACGTAAGTTCATATTGGTGTTCTTTGATGATATTCTCATTTATAGCCCTTGTAACACCCCTCATTTCCGAATTTTCGTATAAATTTCTGGTGATAATGTAAGCATTCATTTTAAATTGACAAAGGAAATAGAGTATGAATCAGAAGTAACTTATTTGTAAGATTTGGATAATCTGTTCAAAAAAAAAAAAAAAAAAAGGGAATCTGGGGACCTATATGTAAACCCTAAGGACCTAATCCTAAATGTACTAAATACAAGGACTAAATTGCAAAATGTAAAAAATGACAAATTCCACCATTTAAGCCTCTCTGCCTTCATTCTTAAGGAAGCAGAGAAGGCAGCTGCGTGGGTGATCTGTTCAAAAAAAAAAAAAAAAGAAAGAAAGAAAGAAGAAGAAGAAGAAGAAGAAGAAGAAGAAAATTTGGGGCTTTAAGGGTTCTTGCTCAAATCTTTTCACTTAGGGTCAAAATTATCAAAGGCAAGTGTTCTATCCTATATTTTTATGCCTTCTGATACTTTATCTTTGTTGTTTTGCCTTGCTTTCCAAAATTAATTGCTGAATTCAAAACCTGCAAAGCTGAATTCTCTCTTGTTGGTTATAAGATTTGAATCTGGAAAATTATCAAATTCCTGACCCTTCTGCCTTGTTCCGACTGTAGATTATTGTGCTGATTTTGGATTTAGGTTAAACATTTTTTATATGAATCTAGACTGATAGATCTTTCTTTTGACACTAAAATTGAAAACTTTGAAGTTCAATAGCATGTCCAAACAGTTGTTTTAATTGATACTATGTAATATGTAAAACAGAGTTTGCAGTTTCTAACCATGTGTCACTAAATTATGTATAACTCTCTGTTGGAGTCTCTGATTTAGACAAAACTTAATTCTTTATAAACTAGACTTGAAAATCTTTCTTTTGACATATAGTTTGAAAATTTTGGAATTCAATTGCCTACCCTATTATCTGTTGAATCAGACCCTATAAATTCTGCAAAACAGTGATTGTGTTTTTGCCTTTGGGTTACCAAATCAAAAGTAACTCCGTGTTGGGAACCCTGTTTCATACAAAATTTGTTCCATCAAAATATAGATTGATATATGGTTCGACCATAACTTTCTTATGGGTATTGGAGTATAATTGATATTCTGAAATATTTGTTTGCTGTGCCATTGGAAATCTGTCCAAAATCGAGCTTTGGTCGATTTCGCGTATTCTGTTCCATTTCTTTGGAAAATTGAATTCATCTAACCTTCTTATTGGAATTGAGCTAAATATGATTGCTTGGAATCCCTGTACATTCTTGTTTTCATTTCATTCCAAATCTGAATATATTTGTGAGAGATTTGTTCTTTGTTTCGTATTATCTCGAAAAGGCACATGCACGTTTTGTTGTTCCGCGTGTGTTTCCGACATATGCTACTTATTGTTAAACCGCCTCTTGTACTGGTGTGTGGGATTGTCCGGACCTTTGCGAAATGGTAAAGGGTATGCGCTTAATACCCGCTATGTGGGGTCCTGCTCTGGATATTCGGACCTTTGCGAAATGGTAAAGGGTATGTGCTTAGAGCTGCGATGCTTCCGACTTCACCTAGACGTGGGTGGATGGAGCTCCCAGACGTGGGAGACATTTGTCAGGTGGTCATTCAGAAATGGATGGATCACATTCTGACTGAGATTCCACTACACCTTCTATATGTTTGATATGACATCCAGAGTTTTGGTGAGTTGTTTCTTTTCATGCTCTGGATAAGAATGATATGATTGCGACGTCAAGGACGACGTTTGAGCTTCTGTAGATATTTGTTTTTGATATGCTCTGAAATGCTTCATTCACTGATGATTTTGCTTCGAAATATTCCATATGCCGTTGATATGCTTCGTAACATTTCGTATGCCACTGATAAGCTCCGATATGTTTCCTTTGTTACTGAGATGCTCCAATTACTCTATGCCCCATCCGTCAGGAACCAAATATGTAAGATTGAAAAAAAAACAATTATGTTTCTGCTCCTAACAATATTATGTCTACGAAATCGTATATTCTGCCTTGTACTTTGCAACTGTATCCCCTTTGGAAAGTGTATTATTTTGATATAGATATGTTAGTCACTTGCTGAGCTCCTTATGCTCACCCCGTTTGTTGATAAATTTTTTAGGATAGCGTATCGCTTGCTTAATTGTTAAGATTGGGCTGAGGCGGTGGAAAGTTTAGAAGATTTTGGGGATCTTTGTTAGCATATGTGTTTTTGTTGTATAAGCTACTCTGCATCTTATGAAATGTGACGATGAATCTAAACTGTGGATTTTGTGTAAGATAAGGATCCCTCATGTATAGGATTTTGGAATGTTAAGTTAAATTCATGTAATGATATGAATTTATGGTAATCGTTGATTTGGTGACTGCATAGACTTCCCCACTTATGAGTTTATGTGTGGTTATTATTTTGAAGAGTTGAGTTCAGATTATATGAATTATCGAGTGATGCGTGGCATGTTTATGAACTGCACAGGGTGATGAATTTGTAGACTATAGAGGTAAAAATTTGAACTGAATGTTTTCTTAGTGATCTCAAAATGTGTGTTTGGATCCTGGATTAGTTGTAAGGAACATTTTAAATATTGTCGATATTTTGGAGGAGCGTGACAGCCCTACGCTTGATATACATTTATAACACTTATGAATGATTCTAATGATTCATCGGGAGAATACTCTTTATGTTAAAACGGTCAAAGTGTAGCTTCTTACAACATAAAGTGAAGTATCTTGGATATATTATACTAGATGATAGAGTGGCAATAGACTCGACGAAGATCAAGGCAATACAATGATGGCTGAAACCTACAAATATAAAATCGTTACGTGACTTCCTTGGACTCATGGGCTACTACCATTAATTTGTGAAAGATTATGGAAAGATTAGTGCCCTGCTCATGTCCCTACCAAAGAAAGACTTCTTCTTATTGTCGGAACAATCTTCTATAACATTCGAATGATTCAAGGCTGTTATGATGACGACGCCGATTGTAGCAGTGCCTGATTTCAGTCGCACTTTTGTCAATGAGGCCAATGTGTCAAGAGTTGAAATTGGGGCTATTCTTATGCAAGATGGTCCATGGTATGAAAGAAGAGTAAAACTAGAAGAATTACAATTCATGCTCACGCCAGATTGAGATCTCATCATCCTGAGCTATACTAGAGGGCAGTCACCATTCTAGAAGAAAGATTAGCCATCACTAAAGACTAACCATATGGCAGTACATGCAAAGAATAAATGACTTCTCGATGTACTTCAGAATGGACAAAAAATTAAAGATCGAGTTTTTCTACACCTCTAGCTTGATCAGTAGGAACTTGAGCCTTAATGAGGTGGTCTCCCTATTTCTTTGGGCCTTGTAAAATTGGGGATCACATTGGGGCCCTAACCTGGAGGTCAGATTCATGCATCAGATCATGATTGTAGTTAATCAGCCAGGTATTCTACTATAAATGGAGATTTAAAGAAGATGACTCAGTCGAAATCCTTCCAACTAACATCCCAGCTAGTGAGAAAGAAGAACAGTACATGGCGAATATGCATTGATTATCAGGCCTTGAACACTATCATCACCAAAGATAAATATTCTATACTAGTCGTAGATGAGCTCTTGGATAAATTAAAAAGAGCCCGAGTCTTCACTAAATTGGATCTCTGTTTCGATTATCATCAGATTCAGATATGCACTGAAGATGTTCTGAAAATTGCATTCAGCCACATAAAGGCCACTATGAGTTTCTGGTAATGCCTTTCAGACTTACAAATGCTCCTTTTACTTTCCCAAGCCTAATGAATGACATCTTCTGGAGTTTTCTACATATGTTCGTATTGGTGTTCTTTGATGATATTCTCATTTATAGCCCTATGCTTGATATACATTTTCAGCACTTACGAACTGTTCTAACGATTCTTCGGGAGAATACTCTTTATGTTAAACAGTCAAAGTGCAGCTTCTTACAATGTAAAGTGGAGTAACTTGGGCACATTATATCAGAGGATAGAGTGGTAGTAGACTCGACAAAGATTGAGGTAATGAAAGGAATGTGTGACCTACAAACATAAAATCACTACGCGGTTTCCTTGGACTCACAGGCTACTACCAAAATTTCATGAAAGATTATGGCAAGATAAGTGCTCCACTCACGTCCATACTAAAGAAAGACTCCTTGTGGTTGGTTAAAGCCTCTGTAGGCGTCGAACGACTCAAGACAGCCATGACGATAACGTCGCTGCCCGATTTCAGTCGCACTTTTGTCATTGAGGCTAATGCATCAGGAGTTGGAATTGGGGTAATTCTTATGTAAGATGGTCAACTCCTAATTTACATTGAGGCTTCCCCTACAGTCTAGATGAGATTTTTACAAAGGATACTAATTATTACCAAATTTAAAATATGGTTGGATACAAATCTATGGCATAAAAGAGGAGTAAAACTAGAAGAATTGCAATCCATGCTTATGCCAGATTGGACTCTCATCATCCTAAATCATACCAAAGGGCAATCACCATTCCAGAAGAAAGATTGGCTATCACTAAGAACAAACTATATGGCAGTACATACAAAGAAGAAACGGCCTCCCGACAAACTTCAGAATGGATAAAAAATTAAAGATCAAATTTTTCTACACCTCTACCCCCGATTAGAATAAAACTCGAGCCTTAATAAAGTGGTCTACCTATTTTTTTGGGCCTTATAAAATTGAGGATCACATTGGGGCCCTAACATGGAGATTAAATTCGCGCACTAGATCAAGATTACAGTTGATCCACCAGGTATCCCGCCTCAAATGAAAATTTAAAGAAGATAACTCAGCTTAAATCCTTCCAACTAACACCTAGCTAATGAGGAGGCCAAAGTTCAGTTAATGATAGCATGGGAGTCACATGAGGAGTTAAAGATCCAATTTCCAGAGTTTATAGACCCTCAACCTTGAGAACAAGGCTGATCTGAAGATGGCGGACTTGATAGGACTCCAGCAAGATTGAGTCATAATCATCTTAGTACTAGTCAATAAAAACCATATTAGATTGTCATAAAGTCACTCCTATCTTATAAAGGAGTATGGCTAGGGTTTAGATTAGCCCTTAGAGCTTAGTAGCCATCGTTCCCCTTACCGGGTTGGTTAGCTAGGGTTTCACCACGCTTAGGTTGGTTATAGAGCCAACTTAGCTGCCCCCCTATTTCTATTAAGGCAGGTCGGCTATAGAAGGGGTAAAAGGATAATTCTACTTAGGTAAGCACCCCCTTAGGCTAGGGTTTTGATCCATATTTAAAGATGTAGTTGCCCCCCCTCTTGAATCAAGTAATTATCAATTTTATTTCAGCCTTGTGCCGAATCTAAGAGGGAGGAACCCCTACAGTGTTTCAAGGGTTGATCCCCCTCAAGGATCAAAATCTATAGAGCTCCTTCTAGGGTTCTATCAGCTGATCCACCTCAAAGATCAATCTGCATAAAATTCCTCTAAGGTTCTATTATCTAGTATCAGGCAATGATCTTGCTGCTATCCCTACCACCCACCATCAGCCAAGTAATTCCAACAATTGCTTTTGAGGATCTCGTCTCCACCACTATCCCCTTACTGCAAATCAAATCAATCTGCTACCACTACCATCAATTGCATCAGAGATCTGGTATTTCTCTACCACCAATACCTTTTGCTGCTATAGTTTCCTATCTATAAAACACCAAAAAGAAGTTTTCATCTATCCCATGCTATGAATTCCTTTCATTATAAAGTCATCATCTTTACGAGTGAAGGAACGCTAAAGAAAATTTCAACTGCCTATTGCTGCCTTGGAGGCGATATTATTGCCATTTATCTTGAATGAAAATTTTTATACACTTTATAGATCATCTCGACTTTCATCTACATTTGATATATCATTGAATTCATCTCTGAAAACATCCTTTTGTTGCTGCAAACTTTCATCGTAAATTACTAAATTTGCAATGAGAATTCTACAATCGCAACTTGCAACATTTTTCTTGCTATCTTACTGCTAAAATTTTATGATCTATTCTGTCATCCTTGCTACTATCTAAATCGAGATCTTGCTGTCAATTTCCTCCAAAAATTTCTTGATTTACTATTGGAAATTTCATCGAGAAATCATTGTTTCTTTGACGATAATTTTGCTCCCCAAGACACCTATTCGCAACAAACCTTCACCGATTCCTATCAAACCTTTACTACGATTAACCATAAATCTAAAATCTTCTTCCTAACCTCCATCCTCTACCATCACAACCCCAAAACAACACCAAACTATAGCCTAAACTGCACACTGAACAGAAATCTATTAAGCCCAAAAATTGCAGCCTTCATCTTTCAGTCCACCAAACTCTTGGCCACCAAATCTCCCTTTATCCCTTTAACTACAGCATGAATCATTGCTACACAATGCTACTAGCAATAATTATTGAATCTCGAATTTTGATGATGAAATCAATTGATGGGTTATTGATTTATCATGTGTGTTAGAGTTGATTGATGTAGGATTAACTATGATATAGAGAAAATTACAATAAGAGGTTTGGCCAAAGTCAAGTCTAAGCAATAGGCCGAAGTGAGGATGATGCAGTTGGGAATTCTCCTGGAGTACATCAGGAGCTTGCTGAGAGTATCGGGAGCCTACTAGAATGGCGTAATGGAGTTCATCGGAAGATTATCGGGGGTAGCCGAAAAGCTTACCGGGAGTTACAACGGTCTTAAAGTGGATTTATTGGCCATATTGATTGTAAGTAATTAAGTCGTAGTTAGCATTGTTAAGGTTAAGTTGTGTTTGAGTTAGATTTGGAAGAGATCCAAATTAACTCAAGTGAGGCTAATCGGGTCCACTATGGAGAGTGGATTACGCTAAGATTTAGCTCAATTGGTTGATCTGAAAGTTGGTCAACAAGAGGTACAAGTCAAAATTAGAAAAGTAAAGGAAATCAATTTTTTAGGTTTTTTGATGGTTGTACCATCGGTAAGCGATGGTTGTACCACCGCCTTATAAGATTTTGAGCAGCAGGTGGTCATTGTACCGCCTAGGCCGATGATTGTACTATCATCGCCCAGAAATTCAATAGCATGCAATAGTTGGACTGTCGTGGCTAGTGATTGTATCACCTGTACCTTATTTTCATAGTAGCTTTTGATAGTTGTACCATCAACATTGGTGGTTGTATTTCTTGTACCCGAATTTTTTTGATATATTTTAATTTTGGCTCTAAATCCTAAGGCCATTTGGGGCTTATATATACCCCAAGCTTTAATGCATTTTATATAACATTTTTTGGTAGAAATTATGTGAAAAATTATGTAAAAAATATAAGAAAAAGAAAAGGGGTAAGGGAGAGAGGAAAGTCTTGTAAAACTTGTAATTATCCCTTATGAGTATTAGGACTCTAGCTAGGGGAGTCCTAGTTTAGTTTCATTGAAGAGGGCATTCATGTAAATCCTATCTAGCCGACTTCTATTAAAGAGGTGAGGAGGCCGGCTAGGTTAGGCTTAGCTGGGAGGAAGATATTTTGAGGGAAGAATAAGATACATGTCACCCTAATTAACCACCCTTATCCTAGTTAAAGGGGGGTTGGTTGAAGAGAGGTTAACCTAGAATAGGATTAGGATTAGTTTGGAGGTTGCTTCTTAGAGTTGGAGTTGGAGTTGTTGGAAGTAGGAGTTGCTTCTTAGAGTTGTAGTAGGAGTTGTTAGGAGTAGGAGTCTTAAGTAGGAATCTTATTAGGAGTTAGGGTTTAGAAGCCCTATAAATAGCCTTGCATTCTCCCCTCTTTCATCATCAATAGATCAATTATTTTTTAGCTATTGTATAGAAAACCGAGGGAGGAACCCTTATAGAGTTCCATGGAGGTCGATCCCCTATAGAGATCACCCCAAGCTTAGAATCTATAAGGGTTCTAAAATATAGTATTAGAGTAGCATTCTTGGCATCTCATTACCCTTCCACAGCTATCCATCAGCCTCCCATAGCCATCCAAAGTAATTCACACAATTGCATGAAAATCGTCACCAAATTTCGCTGTCATCTCCACTACCACAGATCATCCTTTGATCCCTCCGTGAATTGTAACAGGTTCTGGTTTACTACCTTACTACTACTATAATTTAGTTATCCCTATTCAAAAAATCTAAAAAAATTTTGTTCATATTTGCTACATAAACTTTTCTTCATAAAGTTTACATCTTTACAATGAAAGTTACTCTACATAATTTCAACCGAACACCCTTGACTATTTGATTTGCTGCTACGTTTTTACTAATCCAATCTCTATGAAATTTTTACAATAGTATTAGCACTTCATATTTTTAGTTTTCCTTTTGGTTTTGTTGAAAAATTATCAAGATAACCTACTGATCTCTTACGCCCAAACTGTTGCACTTTAGACATAAAAATCTACTACCACAGATCATTCTTTGATCTCCTCGTGAATTGCAACAAGTTCTGGTTTCCTACCTTACTGCTACTATAATTTAGTTATCCCTATTCAAAAAATCTAAAAAAAATTGTTCCTATTTGCTGTATAAACTTTTCATCATAAAGTTTCTATTTTTACGATAAAAGTTATGCTACAGAATTTCAGCTGCACACCCTTGACTATTTGATTTGCTGCTACATTTTTACTAATCCGATCTCTACGAAATTTTTACAATGGCATTAGCACTTCCTATTTTTGGATTTCCTTTCAGTTTTGTTGAAAAATTATCAAGATAACTTGTTGATCTCTTACGTCCAAACTGTTGTACTTTAGATGTAAAAATCTATTGTTGTACTTCTTCGTGATCTTCAATTTTGTTGAACTTTTTGCTGTCGTTTTCTTACATTAAATTTTTGTTGGCATTACCATTTGCTTACCAACAGATTCTTCTTGAGTTTTACTTAAATCCCTATTTTGAAATATTGAAATCTTCTCATATTCCTTGATCTTGCCAAAACTTTTGCTGCTGATTTCTTCCACAAATTTTTTGACAGCATTATATATCCCTTGGTAGTGGATTCCCATTAAGTTTTACTTGATTCCTTATTATGAACTGCTACAAAAAATTTCGACTATACTACTGGAATCTTTCACTGAAAAAATTCTACAGCAACACCTTCTTGCAATCTTTGATTTTGTTGAAACATTTGCTAGCGTTTCTTTCCACAAAATTTTTGATGACATTAACTCTCCCTTACCAATAGATTCTCCTTGAGTTTCATTTGAATTTTTGTTGAGAATTTCTTTAAAAAAATTACATCTTCACTATTGGAATTTTCTCGACGAAAATTCTACTACTACACCTTTGTTTTTCTTCTTCTTAACCCACCGTAATCCAACCATCTTGCTGCCACCACCCAAGATGTCTACAAGGCATCCCTTTAGCCTTAAAATGTAACCATCGTAACCTATTTTTATAGCCCAAATAATACCCAAAACTGTAGCCTAAAATAGTGGCCTATTGCACCCTATCGACATAGAATTCTTAAGCACTATCTTTCAGTGTTTTTTGTTGCATCCATATCTGATCCTTAACGAAATTGTTACTGCCACCCATGTTATCTTTAGGGCACCCCCCTAGCCTTAAGATGCAGCCATCATAACCTATCTCCATAATCCGTAGCCAACTCAAACTGCAACCTAAACAGCAGTCTTCCGTAGCCACCAAACCTTCCACTGATCCTTACCCTCCGCAGCCACCAATCCTACAAAACGGGTTGCTACCATTAACAACAACCCTAAGCCATCCCTCTAACCCTAAACCTCTATTACCAAACCCTCCTTACAACCCCTACAATAGCCCTAATAACACCGAAAAAAATAGCAACCTATCAGCTCCAAACTGTAGCCATCTACTCATGATCCACCATCTCTTTCAACCACCAAACCACTCAACCGTTCCATACCACTGACCCAATAGAAGGAGAGGGACATTGGCATCTCAGATCTAGAGGCACACACCATGACATATCAAAGTTTAATGAATGCCAAGTTGTAGGCATTTGAATCACGCATAGAGGACAGATTATGCGTCTTATTCACCGAATTCGGATTAAGTCAATCTTTGAGCCCAATAAAATTCCAGCAAGGTTAAAGTTCAGAGAGGCCTCTCAAAAAGAAAGAATGAGCCATTAATATATAGCAGCCATGTATTAGGGTGGACTTCCCTCGATGGAAAGAAGGAGACCCGACGAGATGGATTTCACGCGTTGAATGTTACTTCCATCATCACCAAACACCGGAGGATTCCCTGGTGGACACCATTATCATCCACCTTGAAGGAGATGCTATACGATGGTACAATTGGCTTGAATATAACTATGGGACTTTGACATAGATATAATTTAAGTATATGCTGCTGAACTGCTTTCGGTTGACCAAGTATGAGAATATCAATGGACAACTTGTCAAGATCCGACAAACCTCCATGATCCAAGAATACCTTACCAGGTTTGAGGAATTATCTTACTTTGCTTATGATTGGTTTGACAGACAATTATTAAGGACGCTCATCAAAGGACTCAAGCCAAAAGCTAAAGGAGAGGGTAAAGCGCGGCAGCCCCCCACTGTGAAGGCCGCAATCTCTTTCACTCGAATCCAAGAGGAACAGCTGAACCAAGATGCATGGAGAATGAGAACCACTATTAGACCAGTAGCATATAAACCTCCCTTTGCTCCCAGTCATTCTTCGCTATCAAAAAAATTAATGAGAGAAGAGCTATGCGACAAATTGGCGAAGGGTCTTTGTTGGCATTATAATGAACTTTAGAGCCACAACTATTGCTGCAAAAAGGGGGAGCTTTCCATGATAAAATATATTAAAAAATATGAAGAAGAGGTCTAGGAACCTGAGGTGGAGAATATGAAGGAGGACCCGTAGTTGGCAGATTGCACGACTCACACTTAAGCCGGCCATGCGAACCCGCAAGCAGCAAAAGTTGAAGAATCCTTTAAGTAGCAACCTGTCACCATCCTCACCAACAATCTTGTGAATGGCAAAGGAGAACAAGTGACTTATGTGAAGTGAAGTAATGACAATATCAATACAACGCTTGCAGAAGCTTGCTGAAATTTTAGGTGCTTCCAACAAACCGAGCCAACTACTTCCTACCAGGCTATACAATCTTCATATGCTGATCTTGCAGGAGGAACCACTAGCACATATTCGGTCATATTTTTGTCCACATCCTCAAAGGGCCGAAGCTAAAAGGCTTGTCTAGGAGACACAGGAGACATAGATCATTCGACCACAACCTTCTCTTTCAAGGACACTTTATCTCCAAAAGTTTTACATCTTTATCTGCAAGTATAAACTCTTCCTGAAGTGCCACATCCAACCAAACTAGATATGGCTTCTGAAGCACTCCTAGATCTCGGGCTACTTCCATGACTTCTCCAATGAGTGGACCATAATGCTCAAAGTCTTCCTTGATGATGACCATTGATCCACGACCCATGATCGCAAGAAGATTAAGTCCCTCCAACAATAATACCGGCATAGAATCTATGACACCAAACTTTATTGGATGGAGATCAAAATTCTGAAGGAACAAAAGAAAGGCATCCACATGTCCACCATCTATAGGATTCTCATAGTCATAATACCATATAACTCAGTACTAGTATTATTCGATAGTGGCAATGTGTGTATAATTAGAGCAGACATATCAGGAATTGGGATCGGTGCCACCCTCATGCAAGATGGTTACTCCAAATAAACACCGAGGCTCTCCCTACATTTCACACTATGCTTTTGATCTGTAAAGGGATACTAATTGTTACTAAATTTGAAGTTTAGCATGATACATGTCAATAACACAAAGGAGAGATGAAAATAGACTCTATAAAATTATAGCTCCTACCCTCCTCGAACTCAAAATGGTCTCACACCACTAGGGACCTTATCAAAGGGAGCAACTATTCCAAAAGAAGGCTCAATTAATATTAAAGAACAACCAAGTGGCAGCCTATGCAAGAAAGAAACAGCCCCCCGACAAATATTGGAGTAAACGAAAGTTTGTTGTTGAATATTGAGTTTCTCTTTATCCCTAGCCCTACCAGCAGAAAATTCGAGCCTTAAGAAAGTGGTCCCCCTGCTGCTTTGGCCCTTGCAAAATTAGGGATCACAATGGAGACATGACTTATGTTTCAGATTAGTACATCAAGTTAAAAATACAATTGATCCTCTAAGTATCTCATCGTAAATAAAAGTTTAGAGATGATAACTTAGCCCCAATTTATCCACTAACACTAAAGTCGATAAGGAGGCCCAGGTTCAGATGATGATTGCATAGGATCATGGCAATATGACACATCACCGTCTGGTCACTATTGCTGATGTTGGACCCTAAGAGCAGGATGTGCCTACTATAGAACCACGAGGGACCCTCGTGAGGAATTACAAATCATGACCCAGAGACATAGAGCTCAGCCTTGAGGACAAGACTGATTTGAAGAGGGCAGGTCAGTTAGGACTCTAGTTATGGGAGTCCTAATTTAGTTTCATTGAAAAGGGTAAACATGTAAATCCTAAGTCCATTCATGTACATCCTATCTAATTGATCTCTCATCCTTTTCAAATCGACTTTTAATTGATTTTTCAAGAGAAGCTTCCGTTGTTTCTTCTTCATTTTTCGAAAGCAAAGGCTTTTTAAACAAGCATAATTAATCTTGCATAAAAGCAAAGGTTTTGATTATGCATGTTCTTATATGAAGCTTTTGTTTACCATAATCATAACTTAACTTCGTTCAATAGCTTAATGCTCACTTACTCAAGGAAATGGTTTCGATTTTTGATTTTGCTCCAAACAAAAAGTTTTCCTTAAACCATGATCTTTTACACTTGCACTAATTCACCCCCCCCCCCCCCCCTTTCTTAGTGACAATTGATCCTGATAGTGATCTCTCGTAGCCATCTTCCTTGGCGACGGCCAGCAGCGATCTATTACTGCACAAACACTGCCAATAGTGATCTGTCATATCCATCTACCTTAATCATAGCCAGCAATGATTTGATCATGACCAGCAATGATCTCTCACTGACAACTCTAATAGCAGCAATCTCTCACTGCCATCTTCCTTGGTCTTAGCCCACAATGATCTCTTGCTGCATAAATGTTGCCAGCAGTAATCTCTCACAGCCATCTACCTTGATCATAGCCAACAGCGATCTCTTGTGGCCAATTGTGATATGGTCATAGCCAGTAGTGATCCCTTGCTGCACAAGTTACCAGTAGTGATCTCTCACTGCCATCTGACTTGCTCACAGCTAGCAGCAATCCCTTGCTGCATAAGTTACAACCAACGGTCTCTCACTCCAAACTGCTGCTGCCCTCCTCTGCAACAACCGTGTACTCTGCTACCCTTTCTTCCCTCTATTGCAACTGCACCTTTGTTGTAATCACCACTACCATAAATAGCTTGCAAATAGCCACTATCCCTGCCTGCAGCCCATGCAATCACACCGCAGCTACAACCGACATTGCTGCTGCCCTTTTCTTCCTCCACTATCGCTGCTGCTTCATGATCCAGATTCCCTCAGTTGTCATCCTCCAACAACATAGCATCCACTTGGAAACTACACCACCGTAGCCCTGATGATTTTGTAGCATCATCACAGCCACCATTTCTCATTCTCTTGCTGCCACTGCTAACTTCAACCTGAAGATTGCAGCCACCATCTTCAATCAATCTATTTGATATATTGGAGATCCCTACGTCATGATATCGATAGATCTATTGGAAGCCAAATTAGTATGGAGGCTAGACTATGCGCTCTCGTTGGAGAGTTTAGATTGGGACGATCACCGAGCCCAATAAGATCACAGCATAATGGGAGTTCAGATCATAAAGAGAACCCACCTGAGATAAGAAGTGAAGTTAAGGCACAATAGCTCTACACCTTGACGACAGATCTCCTTCGAACTTCAAGAAGGGCACCTCAATCAAGATGCATGGAGTATGAGAATAACATCCCAACCAACAGCATATAAACCTCTAGTACCATCCACTTCTAGCCATCCCCCTCAGCCGAAGAAATTAATAGGAGAAGAGCTTCATGAAAAATCGGCAAAGGGCATTACAATAAACCATGGAGCCAAGAACACCATTGTACAAAGGAGAGACCTCTAATGATTAAGCCTACTAAAGAACCCAAACTCGAAGATATGGCTCTCAAGTCTAAGGAGAAAGTTACACCACAATCGGTTGCACGCATAGTCTATACCTTAGCCGGCTATATAAACCTACAGAAAATGAAGATCGAAGGGATTCTTGAGCAGCAGCCCATCATCGTCCTCATCATCGGGAGCATGAACAACTTCATAAGCAGTAAGTTTGTTACCCGTTTGATGCTCCAAAAAGAAGATTACAGTAGGTTCGACGTGAAGGTAGCTAATGGCCAAATCCTAAAGTACAACTATAAGTGCCCATAGGTAAAACTGATTCTATAGGATCAAGACGTAGTTGCTGATTTTTTCTTCCTCCCTCTTAATGATTTTGAAGTAGTGTTGACACTGATCGGTTATCCATGTTAGGAGATGTTTTCTAAAACTTTTTGAAGTTAACCATGAAATTTTTCAGCAAAGGGAAACAAGTGATCCGATGTAGGAAACGAGGGAGTAAAGCGACTACGGTCACAACACAATGCTTGGAGAAGGAATCAAAAGAAGAATCCAGTAACTTCTCAATTCAAATTCATAATTTTCAAGAGATAAATCCAAATAAGCTTGAAGACAAGAACTCTCTCCCACATCTTGCTGAAATTTTGGGTGTCTCCACCAAACTGAGCCAACTACTTCCTATCAAGCTGCTCGACCCCCTATACTTAACTGGCTAAAATTACCATCAGCTGATGCTCGGTCAGATTGCTACCCATAACCTCAGAAGAACGAAGCTAAGAGGGTCACCCAAGAGATGACAGAGGTATAAATTATTTGGTCATGCTTTTTCCCCACTACCACACATCCCTACATCCTTGTCTCTAGGGATAATAAGTTTTTTCTAAAGTGTTACATCCCGCCGAACCCATCGTGGTTGCTGAGGTAGCACTTCTCTATCTTAAGTGACTTTCATAACTTCCTCCAGGATCATATCATGATGATCAAAGTCTTCCCTGATGATGGCCTCTAATCCATGGCCCAAGACCGCAAGAAAATTAAGTCCCTCTAGTGGCAAAATCAGAGTAAGAGAGGGATCATTTGCAGGACTCAAAGAAATATGGATATTATCCCTCTCACTGTAAAAAAAGATGCACCACCTTTACTGAGTGGAACTATAGCTCTTATGACCATGATGTCATCCACACCAAATCGTGGCCAGATGTTCATGATTAGAGCAGACACATCAAGAGATGGAATCGGCATCACCCTTACACAAGCTGACTGACTCCTAATCCACACTGAGATTTACCCCACACTCTACACAAGCTTTCTAAAGGAGATACTAATTACTACTAAACTTAAAGTTTGGCTCAATATAGGTACATGGTTCGAAAGAGATATAAGCCTAAAAAATTACAATCCTTGCTCATGCTAGAATGGGATCTCAGCATCCTAAACAATACCAGAGGACAATCACCATTCCAGAAGAAGGATTGGTTGCTACTAAAGACTAACCACATGGGAGCCCATGCAAAGAAGAAACAACCTCCTGCCAAACTTAAAGATCGAGCTTCCTTATACTCCGAGCCTTACTAGTAGGAAATTCAAATCTCAAGGAAGAGTTCACCCTACTACTTTGGACCTTGTAAGATTGGGGATCACATTAGGGCCCTAACCTAGGGATCAGATCTGTGCACCAAATAAAAAATACAATTGATCCTCTAGGTATCCCACCTCGAATGGAAGTTTTAAAAAGATGACTCAGCCCAGATCCTTTCAACCGACACCTAAGTTGATGAGGAGGCCAAAGTTTAGTTGATGATCGCATGGGATCATAGGATCATGACAAATAACAGCCCAGTCACTACTACTAATGCTGGATTGTAGGAGCAGGATATGCTTACTATTCAAAGAATCATGACACATCACTATCCAGTTACTACTACTGATTCTGGATCGCATGAGCAAGATACGTCTACCATAGGGGCCACAAGGGAGCCTCATGAGGAGTTACAGATCAAGACTCGGAGATATAGAATCTCAATCTTGAGAATAAGGCTAATTTGAAGATGGCAGGTATGTTAAGAACCTATCTTAGATGTAAGCTCAATAAGTCAAGGAGTCAATAAAGTCTTGAGTCATGTAATATCCCCCGTAATCTTGCCATCAGCCCCTTTGATTGAAGAGTCGGCTAGGGTTTTTGGGGAAGGTGTCTTGAAGCCTTAGGGCTTCCTAGCCGCCCCTCCCCACACCCCCCCCCCCCCCCCAAACTGGGCAGGTCAGCTAGGGTTTTGAGGAGGTGCATTTGAGGAATTGCAGCCACCTAGCCATCGGCTCCTTATTGGGCAAGTCAACTAGGGTAGAGGGCTAATAAAGAGATTTATCTTTGGGAGGAGCCTCCCTAGGGCTAAGGTTTAGAGTCTTGTATAAGCATGTAGCCTCCACCTCTTTTGAATAAGCAAAGATCAATCTTCAATTTAGCCTTATGGTTGACTACCTAAGAGGGAGGAACTCCTACAGCGTTCCAAGGGTTGATCCCCCTCAAAGATCAATCTACATAAAATTTCTCTAGGGTTCTATCAATTAGGATTCGGCTAAACTAGAGTCAAAGTTAGATTCACGTCAAAGTCAACTGAGTTATAATTATAATCAACCCTAATTGGCCACCCACTTTGATTGGGGAAGTCGGCTAGGGTTAAGTTCCTTCTAAGGTTAGGACTCTTCTAGAGTAATGACTCTTCTAGTAGAGTTTCACTTAAAGTAGGAGTTGGAGTTAGAATTATATTTCTAGTAGGACTCTTATTAGGAGTCCTAGGTGATCTCTTCATGAACCCTATAAATAAGCATATAAACTATCTTCTTCATTAAGAATAAGATCAATCTTTCTTCAACCACTATGTCGAATACTTGTAGGAGGGAACCCTACATAGTTCTAGGAGGTCAATCTCCTATAGAGATCAAACTCCAAGCTTAAAATCCGTAAGGGTTCTAACACTTGGTATCAGAGCAACGTTCCTTAGTGCTTCGCTACCCTTCCATAGCCACTCATCATCTTCATCCAGCCACCCAAGCAATTCCCACAATTGCTAGATCATTGCCAACTCCGCCATCGTCACCACTGTCGCTGATCACCCCTTCAATCTTCATAAGAATTGTATCAGGTTCTGGTAATCTACCTTACCGCTACTGCAATTTAGTTATCCAAAACCTAAAAAGCCAAAAAAGTGTTCCCCTATTATGTTGTACAAAATTATTATCATAAATTTTCCATCTTTACGATGCAAGTTACGTGGCAGATTTTAGCCACATACTACTGCCTTGCCCTATCTTTGATCTTGCTGCCATTATTTCTGTCATAGCTTCTATGTGTTTTTAGGATGGCTTTGGCACTTCTTATTAGGGGATTTCCTTTGGGTTCTGCATAAAAATTCTTGATCAAACCATTGAACTTTTATGATCAAACTATTGAATTTTAGACATAAAAATCTGCAGCAGCACCTTCTCGTACTCCTTGATCTTGTCGAACTTCTTGCTACCATATTCTCTTAACGAATTATTTGACGACATTAGCTTTCCCAACCAATGGATTATCACCAAATTCTTCCTTTAATCTTTCATGAACCAGTGAAAACTTTTCGTTAAACTTCTACTCTTTGACGTAAAATTTTACGCTACATCTTTATCTTACTGCGTACACAACCGATCTCAACCAAATTTGTTGCCGCCACTACTCTTATCTATCTTGCTACTATTCTCATGGCTTTTTTGCTATCGTAATACTCTAAAACATTGCTAGAATTTTTGTTGCCAAATTGCTAAAATTTTTGACATAAAATTCTACCGCTATACCTTTTGTCGTTCTTCACCACATATAACATCAAATCCTATCAAATCTATTGTTGCCACCCACATTACCCTTAAGGCACCCTTCTAACCCTAAGACACAACCATCATAAGCCTACTTTCAATCCTTACAACTGAACCAAACTATAACGTAAATTACAGCCCAAACCACGGTCTACCGTAGCCACAATCCTCCACCATCGATCTTTATTTTCCGTAGCCACCAATCCCTACCAAACCTATTGCTGCCAATAACAACAACCCTAAGCCACCTCTCTAACCCTAAACCTCTATCACCAAACCCCCCTTACAGCCTCTACAATAGCCTTAAATAGCAACATCATTAGCACCCTCAATACTATTTGCTACATCCACACTCGATCCCTACTAAATCCATTGCTATTATTAATAGTAACCCTAAACCATCCATCTAACCTAAACCATCAGCCATCATACCCCCTACATGATCCCTATTGTAGCTCCAAACCACAATCCCAACCAAAAACAATAACCTATCAACCCTAAACCACAGCCAGCTACCCTTGATCCACCAGCTCTTTCGGCCACCAATCTGTTAGGATCGAGTTGGCACTAAGAGGGGGGGGAGGGTGAATTAGTGCTAAGTGAAAACCTTCGATTTGAAAAAATATCTCATTTAAAGAAAATCGATATTGAAAGTGCTTTAACTTAGAACTAGTTAATAAGCAATTAAATCCAAGAGCAATAGTAATGAAAGGCAAGAAAAACACCAGATTTTTATAGTGGTTCGGTCCCCTTGACCTACGTCTACTCCCAATTCCTCTTCACTCGAGGCCACCAGCTTCCATTCCTAATCTTTTTTATTGGACAAAGATCAAACACCTCTCTTACATATCTATTCTCCTTTTTACAAGTTTAGGAGATAACTTTTATAATTCTCTCAGCTCTCCCTTAAAGAAAACTATACAAGAAGAAATTAGGGGGAGCTCTCGAGGAATTACAATAGTGTTTTCATAACTTTTTCACTCTTGATTCTTGAAACCTCAAGCAAGAATAGGTGTGATATTTAAAGGCCCCAAATGGATTCAAGAATAGAGCCAAGATTCTTGAAAATTGTGCCCTCTCTAGATTATCTTCTATGAGACTATATTTTCTCAGAGACTATCTTCTAAGATACTATCTTCTCGAAGATTGTGTCTTCTAGACGATTGTATTTTTTTGGTGATTGTCTTCTCCGAGACTGTCTTTTAGGAGATTGTGTTATCTCGGAGACTATGTCTTGAAAGACCATGTGTCGCATAACCTTGGGTTACTGAAATAATCTTTTTAATAAGTCCAAATCAACCACAATTAAGACCTAAGGACCTCTTAAATAAGTTAGTAAAATTAACTCTCATTATGATGCTAACTATGATACTTAACACATAATCTTTATTGTCCGACTGTCAATTGATCTTTGGTGAACTCCCAGCTTCCTTCCGATAAACCCCCGATGAGCTCCCAATTCCCTTCGTTAAACTCTCGATGAACTCCCAATATCCTTCTGGCAAACTCCTAACAAGCTCCCAACAACCTATCGGCAAACTCCTGATGAACTTCCCGGTAAACCTCTGGTGAGCTCTTGGTGAGCTCCTGACAACATCATCTGAACCTCGATCGACCTCTGGCGAACTCTCAGTAAGCTCTCACTGCGTCGTTTGAACCTCGGCCCAATGCTCGAACTTGACTCTGTCCCAACATCTGATTGTATTATCTTTTTATCATCGTAGTTAATCCTACATCATCAAAATCTATGATTCAACAATCTCCGCCTTTTTGATAATGACAACCAACTGATGATGGTAGTTAACCATAACTCCCCCTATATATATGCCATAGTATAAATAAAACAAACTTGAATTTAAAAGCACCATCACTTTTGAATTCAAGCATTTTGATAATTTTTCACAATTTAACCATACATGATAAAATTTTCAAACATTCATCTTCTTGATATCACATAAAAATTTCAATCATATGTTCATAAGATAACTGTCATCAATCATGATACAACATCCATTTTAACCATTTCAAAGATCTCAAAATATTTCTTATATTATCAATTATGTCATTTCTCCCCCTTTATCATCAAGAAATGGAGAAATGTTCAACTTATATTTGAACATTCTTAAACATTTATCATATAAAGAAATTACTTTCTCCCACTTTGTAAATAAAATAGAAGAAGAAGACGGATGGGGGTGGGGGTGGGTCTCAAAGATCAAGAAATTTAGTATATAAAAGAAATCAAATATTAAGTAGGGGGATACATGAAAATATTCATCAATGATATATAAAAAATCCATGAATCGAAATAATTTTTGAGACAGGATAAAAATGAATTTTATCTCAAAAAGAACTTTGAATCCTATTTTCCCTCTTGATAATGTCAATTTCAAAGAGAATCATTTTGAAAGAGAGCTCAAAAAGTTAAGAAATATGATAAAAATATAAGAGCTGCTCATATCGTCTTATGTAAATATCAAGAAATCCTCAAAGTTATGATAATAAATGATGTATTTGGAAGGTTTTTCATATCTAATTTGTTCAATGCAAATGGTTCCTCATTTAATGATTTTGTTATAAGATAGCAATTTTATCATATCTAATTCTCTTTTTTTTGTTTACCATATCTAATTTAATTGTTCCTCATTCAATTTTGGAAGATTTATCATATCCAATTTTGTATTATAAAATCAAATTATTCTTCATTTAAAAACTTTATTGTTAAGATATTAACTTAATCTCCCCATTGGTCATTGCCAAAAGGAAGGGAATAATATAATAGTATGAAATTAATTTTCAAGTCATTGATAAATATATATAAAAGGGTTATATAATGAAAATCATGTCATTAATGATTTAATATGAAAGATCAATTCACAAGTACCAAAAGACATGATTTGTTTTTAATAAATCTCCCCAACCCCTTTTTTTAAATAACGAAAATGAATCTTAGGAGAGTAAATAATCTTAATTTATTTAAGATAAATCTTAAGATATATAATTCATTTAGATAATTCTTCTTAATAAAATAAAAGAACGATCTTGATTAAAAATCTCAAATTATAATTGTTAAGATCATAAGTCTCCTTTTTATTAAAAAGAAGAAATTATAGAGGTTAAAAATGATTCCTATAAAGGATAAGTCAAGTGAAGAAGTTAACAAAGAGTTCATGAAAAAAAAATCTCATTCAATTTTTATCTCATCACAAATTTAAAAGATATTAATTTTGTGATAAGGTATACTCATTCATGGACAGAAGGAACAAATAAATTATGTCATGAAGGATATTAGTATCGAATCATGAATACCAAAAGGCATGATTTAATTTGATAAATTTCTTTTTGGGTCAAATAGAAATCTTATGAGATCAAATAACAAGAAGAATCTTATTTCATATAGATAATTTTCTTTAATAAAAGGAAGGGGTCATAGTGAACGATCTTGATTTATATAAAGATCTCAAATTATAATTTTTACGATGTAAGGGCCATGATTTGAACAATAACCTTTTTAAGTATAAATCATCAAATCATTTTTATAATTTAAGAGTTTCAACAATAATGGTATCACTTTATCTCTTATTGAAGGCTTGATATGAGAAGAATATTTTCAAAAACAATTTTTCTTTTTTTTATTTGTTTTAGTTCTTGTGATTTGTTTCAAAAATGACTTCCAAATCCATGCATGGTCATTTAAAACCAAAAACTGAGTTTCATTTTAAAAAAATTATCAAGATCATTACAATAAAATATATTTAAGTAAAATATTTTCAATCATTTTAAAATAGAAAATAAAGTATCATTTCCAAAAGAAGTCATCAAGATCATTACAATAAAATATTTTTAAACAAGAGCTTCAATTAATTTTAATTTTAATTTTAATTATTTTTTCTCTTAAGTGAGTCTAACTCTTCAGACTTAGTTAAATGAGTTATCATGTTTATTTCAATTTTTTCTTTGCTTTATTTCAAGCCCTAATTCAAGAATGATGTAACATTCAATCATACAATATTCAAACATAGTTCAAGTTAATCATTCAATATTAGCATTTACATTTAAATCAACCAACATAACATCATCAAAATCCCTTTTCAGAAAAATTTCAACGTAGATAATTTTCTATTAATAATAACTAAGTTTCTTTAGTTCTAGTTCATTTTTTTACTAGCATCATTAAAAAATAATAAAGATTAATTATATAACAATGAACTATCAAAAGATTCATTGCTAATAATTTTAATTCCAATAATTTTTTTTATTGTTGTTGTTTAGGCTAGTGAGCTTAAAAAGTGTTTTAGATCTCAAGTCATGTGTCTTGAGCAACCACTTTCAATATATCATTTAGTGTTCCTAGCCTGTGTTAAAAGATAAATCTATAATATAGGGGGTCTTGATTTAGGTACCCATTTGACTTTGGGTCACTCGTGAACAACTTTATCTAATTTAACTAATCTCATTTGGTTATTAATGGTTCCTTTAGAAACTCAAATCAACTTATGTGGACAATGTGGACTATACTTTCAAAATAGGCAACTATAGGCAAAGTGTCCACATCTACTACAAAAATTATATTTGTTCTCGAGTGAAGAATGTAATGTTGGTTCTCTTATGAAGATAGTTGGTTTTTGTTAATTATTACCCACAAAGCCAATACCTTCTTTCCTATGAATACGACCCTTATTGGCAAGGATCATGTTTAGAGATATATTACCTATTTTAAACTTTTCTAAAGTTTCTTGTAGTATAACAGTTTCCTTTTTAATTGCCTCTAATGACTCGTATCTAGAGCAAGAAATGCATAATGTTGATGCTTCATGCTTGTTTTCAATTTTACTAGCAAATAATGCATGTTCCTTTTTAAGTAATTTATAACTTTTGCTAAGCTTCTTAAATTCATCAAATAGTTCATAAAATGAATTTATCAATTCATCAAAAGTAAAAAAGACCTTGGAAGAATCACTTATCTTATCATTGATAGCCATAAGTGCAAGATTCTCCACTTTTTCTTGGTTATTTTCTTGATATTCAAAGTGCCTCGGCTTCTTACATTCATAGCAAGAAGTTGTGTACATTTTAAGTTTATTTTTATATTTTTTATTTATTTTTATTGATTTATTTGGTTCTTTGGTTATAAGTTCAAAATCATAATCCTCATTACTCGAGATATTACCCGAGGAGTTATCTGTTATTCTCAGTGTCAAGTCCTTCCTGTTCTTTAGAAGGTGTTCATCTTTGGTTCTCAAGGCAATGTTCTTCCTATTCTTTAAAAGGTGTTCTTCAAGTTTATCATTGCAAGTTTATTTTATTTGTTTTTTATTCCTTTAATTTAGTTATGCTTTCGTATATGATTTCTATATCAAAAGCTGAATCATAAGTAGAAACCCGATTAAATTTATTTTTATCTAAAGCGCAAAATAAAGCATTCATAGCTTTGATATTTAGTGAAAACATATGTCTTTCATGATCATTTTCATCATTTATAGGATTGGATGACTTTTGAAATCCATTTTCGATGATGTTCCACAAATCAAAATCCAACCAAATTAAAAAAAAAATATGCATTATAGCTTTCCAAAAAGTGTAGTACATCCCATTAAATATAGGAGGACATGTGATGCATTGACCATCATTAATGCCAAAAGAATTGATTAACTCACTTGGATGTCAATCTAGTTGAGTATAATGTAGCTCTAATACCAATTGTTAGGATTAAGTTGGCACTAGGGACGGAGGGTGAATTAGTGCTAAATGAAAAACTTTGATTTGAAAAAATATTTCATTTGAAGAAAACCGATATTGGAAGTGCTTTAACTTAAAACTAGTTAATAAGCAATTAAATCCACAAGCAATAGTAATGAAAGGCAAGAAAAAGTTATACACTAGATTTTTATATTGGTTCGGTCTCATTGACCTACGTCCACTCCCAATTCCTCTTCACTCGAGGTCACCAACTTCCACTCCTAATATTTTTATTGGACAAAGATCAAACACCCCTCTTGCATATATATTCTCCTTTTTACAGGTTTAGGAGATAACCTTTACAATTTTCTCAGCTTTCCCTTAAAAAGACTACACAAGAAGAAATTAGGGGGAGCTCTCAAGAAATTACAACAGCGTTTTCATAAGTTTTCCACTCTTGATTCTTGCATCCTCAAGCAAGAATGGGTGGGCTATTTATAGGCCCAAAATGGTTTCAAGAATAGAGCCAAGAGTCTCGAAAACTGTGCCTTCTCAGAGAGTATATCTTCTAGGAGATTGTGTTTTCTTGAAGATTATGTCTTCTAGGAGACTGTGTTTTCTCAGAGATTGTATATTCTAGACGACTGTGTTTTCTCAGAGATTGTATCTTCTTGGAGATTGTGTCTTCTCAAAGACTATGTCTTCTAGAAGATTGTGTTATCTCAGAGACTGTATCTTCAAATACCATACCTTATATAACCTTGGATTACTAAAATGACCTTTCTAATAAGTCCAAATCAGCCTCAATTAAGACCTAATGACTTCTTAATTAAGTTAGCAAAACTAACTCATATTATGATGCTAACTATGATACTTAATACACAATCTTAGTTATTTAATTGTTAATTGATCTCTCGACGAACTCCTAGCTTCCTTCTAGTAAACCCCTAGCGAGCTCCCGATTCCCTTTTGTAAACTCTCGATGAACTTCTAGCATTCTTCTGGTGAACTCTCCGCGAGCTCCCTACAACCTACTGGTGAACTCCTAATGAACTTCGTAGCAAACTTTCAGTGAGCTCCTGACAATATCGTTCGAACCTCAGTTGACCTCTGGCAAACTCTAAGCAAGCTCCCACAACATCGTTCGAACCTCGACCCGATGCCCTAATTTGACTCCATCCAAACATATGATTGTATTATCTTTTTATTATCGTAGTTAACCCTACATCACTTTCTCTAACACACAAGTTAGATCATAAAACCCATCAATTGATTTATAATCAAAATCTGAGATTCAACACAATCCACCAAACCGGTTTACGCCATTGACCTAAAGATAAGAAAAGGACCATCGGTAGATGTGATCATTGCCAAGTTTGAGGCCTTTGAGATGCGTATGGAGGACAGACTACCCATTCTCTTCACAAAATTCAGATTAGGATAATCACCAAGCTTGATAAGATCGTAGCAAGGCGAGAGTCCAGATCACAATGAGAACCCTCTAGAGAAAGAAGAACACACGACGGATCTAGCATCTATATGCATGATGGTGGACTTCCCTTGATAGGAAGATGGAGAACTGACGAGATGGCTTTCGCGCGTAGAATGGTACTTTCGCTATCATAGGACACTAGAGGCTTCTATGGTCGATATTTTTGTCATCCATCTAGGAAGATAAGCTATTAAGTTGGTATGATTGGTACATGTACACCCATGGAGTCCCCACATGGAGGCGATTCATGAGCGGGCTACTGATCTGCTTTAGATTGAAGGAGCACGAGACCACGAATAGGCAACTCATGAAGATTTTCCAAACCTCAATCGTGCAAGAATATCAAACTAGGTTTGAGCATCTTTTACATCAAAGTCAAGATTGGTGTAAAAAGTAGTTGTTAGGGACATTCATCAAAGGATTAAAACCAGAGATCAGATACGAAGTCAAGGCGCGACAATCGTACACTAAGGGCTACCATCATCCACGAGGAACGGTTGAACAACGATGCCCGAAGGACCAAGATCATGAACCGACCAGCAACCCGCAAGCCTTCAGCCTTCTCTACTGCCAACCGAACCTCTTAGCCCAAGGAACTTACTCGAGAAGAACTCCGAAAAAGATCGGTGAAAGGGCTATATTGGCACTACGATGAACCATGGAGTAGAGATCACCACTGCAAAAGGAAAAAGCTTTTAGTGATTGAACCGATTAGGGATCTAGAACCTAAGGATGTAAATCTCAAACTTCAGAAGGAAGATGTGGAGGAAGAATCACAGCCAGTTATCAGCACCATACATGCCCTAGCCCTAATGACCAAACAGACAGCCAAGCAGACAAGTGCCAAGCAAACTTTACTTTAGAGTAGTTAGTTCCCTTAGCACCAATGCTATTCTTTAACCAACTATAGTTTCTTTGACGCTAATTCCATTCTTTCTTTTCTCATTATAATAAGTTAACTAACTATCTGTTTGCATTAAAGAGAAGATTGAATTTGCATTATCATTATAATATATCTTTTCAATTGTTTTGTTTCTTATTCTAATTGAATCTTTCTTTTATCATTTATTATTATATGATAACATATTGTCAATGATTATTATACGAGAACATATTGATCGAACGCAGGATCGACAATAGCGCATAGGGGTTGATTTCAGTCTATAAGCTACTCTATTGTTAAGGTATTGCTGCTCGAGAAGAAGTTTGTCTAAGCAGAATTAGCTGCTCGAGGAGAGTCTATATTGACAACAGGAAGGAGAACGATGCTGTTGAATCCCAACAAGAGATTCTCAACAAGATAGAGTAGTGGTGTAATAAGGAATTACACCACTAATACAAAGGAATCAAATCAATACCTATAACCTTCCTCGCATTCCTACTTGTTAGTTAAAGAATCAACTACTAGGCTAATAGATCCAACTCAAAATCGGGAAGCTAACTCTGACTACTGCTTTTAGTCTTTGGCTACTAACCTCGACTCTATCTAAGGCTACCTCACCTTCTTTAAACCTCTCTTCCCTTACTATCTGCCTATGTCCCCTTGCTTTTATTCTAATACCAGTACTAGGATTTCACTCTATGGTGCTTTTAAGCCTAATCCCTTAGCAGAGGAATCAAACCAGTAACAACAAGACCCTAGCTCATTGATCTAAATCTTACATTCCAGATACAGTATAAGAGTCATAATACTCCCTTACTTTGATCTATTGAACTAGTAAGTGTAAGTACAAGACTCGAGCTAACAACTATAGGAAAGCAGCTCACACCGATCAGACCCTTTACTATACTAATATCAAAATTGAGCCCAGCAGCACAGGAACTAGAATATCCCCAGCAGCCCCCGGGCCTTAACTTTTGGGATCCGTGCCTTGTAGTTTAGTTACTACTCTTGCGCTCTCAAACTTATGCTGCCTTATCTAATTCTCCGACTACTATCGATAAGACTTACTCCACTCAAACTTATACTAGCAAGACTTTAACTCGCAACTCAGAAGCCAACTGCTGATTTGAAGTCTGCATTATCGGTCTTCTATCCTTGTATTATCGACTACTACTAACAGAAAGAATCAAACTGAAACCTTTAAGGCTTTAGCTCCTATTAACCCCTAAGAGCCAAGACCCAATGCCTCGCCTTTCAGTCCGAAACTCCCTGCCTAAAGTCTTGCTTACTACCTCGCCTTTGGAACTCTGGTACTACTAAATCCAAATCTGATCCTTTGCTAATAAGGCTGTAGCTACTGATCCAGGGATCCTATGTTTTGTAGGCACCTGTCGTATGTCGCTTTACCTGCTTTTAAACTGTATTGTCTATCTCTTATTCTTGCTTTGCCCGCTATAAGGCTTACTTTACTACACCTAGATCTTTCTTTACTTTATCTCATCCTGAAACTAGCTTCTATCACTCTGTCACTGTGAACTTTAATTCCTTATCGATAGTTTAAGTGTGTCTCTACCGATCCCAATTCCCTATCTGTTGATTCAAACTTGACACCCCATGCTTCTAAGCCTTACCTACTAGCTTCATACTTATTGACTCTAGTCTCAGTCCTACATCCCTATCCCTCTTCAATAACATCCCTATTATAAGTATTCTGAGTCAAGTTCGCCACCTATATGATATTTTGCTACCTATGTGCTATTGATACGCACAAAACAAGTGTTCTATTAGATCGAAACAATTGCTATCGGAATTCCATTACTAACATCAGACTTACTATCCTACCACTACCAAATTGACAGGGATCGAACTCACCCCACGGAACTTAACTGTTACTATTGGAATGGAGCTACTGGAAAATAGACCTTAACTACTGCTTTCAAGGCTATACTAACAACAGGGTAAACTACCTATTCTTTAACTCATATATGCCTTTTACTCTTCAGTTGCTTGTTGAAAGTCCACCTCTCTTTGTTTCGAATCTCCCTTTTGTTTAGCTTAGGTCCTCTACTTATGAGTTTGATTCCTTTTCCTTAGTGAGAGACTTGTTAGTAGCAATAACAGATCAACCTCGCCTGCACCAGTTCAATGCTAATAATAGTATACGTAGGATTCTTATGTCGGTAGGGTAGTTGTTTCTTTGTTCGATTCTGTATTTACTAGTTCCAATTCCATTCTTTCTTTATTTACTGGTTGAGAGCACTGATAGGTTGGACTACATCTTCATTCTTCTACTTGTATGTGAAATTCCCTTCCTGCCTAAGTAGTTCTCCTTATTTTAATATGGAGTGTTTCAGCCTAGTCAGTAGCAGTGTCATTCTATATATCGAGTTAACATCTTAGAAGCACTTATTTAAGTCTAACTTTTATTCCTTACTTGTGAACCTACTATTATATGAAAACAAACTGATAATTAACAGTAGGCTCAGCCCAGTATCCTCACTTATTATTTGGATTATTATCCTTATTATTGATAAGGTATCCTTACTACTGGTTTTCAACTCCTACTATCATGTCTCTCAGACCGAGGCTCCTAACTTGAAACTGGCATTCCTACCCTTTAGTCTTAGATGATTAACTATAAAACTAATATATTGCCCAGATATTAATAAAATGATAGCTTATCCAGCAATGGACTTATATTAGTAAGCATCAGAACCAAATAAGTATAAGCTGATAGGTAAGGATACCCGGCTAGCAAGCAGGCGCAAGTCAAAGGATTTCAATCATTAGTAAATGGGATGAGAAAATAGAGGGTAAGCACTCGAAGTTGAACTGATTAGTCACAGAATTAAGGATAAGATACGTAATTTCCCTATTGGTTCCCTAGCTCTCAAGTAGTAAATAAATAAGAAAAACTTAGTAGTATGGGAATGGATCTGTTACATACATCCCAAGAATAGAAATAAGTGGTAAGGCAACAACTCTCAAGTCGGAATCAAACAAAAAAGTAAGCTAAAGAAGAGAGCTTATTTGTATAAGAGTAAGATCTAGGGTATAAGAATTAAGCTACCAATAAGGAGATAAGCGACGGGAAACTAAGAAGTAAATAAGTGCTTCTACTACGATAACTCGAAACGCCTATCCTACCACGCTTTAACTGCAGAAGAGTGTAGCGGCAGCTAGATATAATTTTGTTGATATTATAAATAAGAATAAAAGTTTGGAGTCAGTAGAATAGGTATGGAAAGTTAGAGCCAATGTAATTATGATAGGTATGTAAAGTTGGAGTCAATAGAATATATATGGAAAGCTAGAGTCGAATCAATAGCCGAACGTGTATGGTATGATCCGGTGCATGTACAGAATTACAATCAATTAGTAAAAGCTACCTCCACTGAGCTACCCTTCCTTGCTTTATTGAAGATCGAGTGAGTCTACCAGTATTTATTCTTGTTGTCCGACCTTGAGACCGTAAGTAAGGATCCATCGGATTGCCTGTGTTTGTAGTCATTACTTGGCGGTGTTGGCAATGAGTCCCCTCTTTCTGCTCTTGTTGAATCGTGAATACAATCTATTTCTTATCGTGAATATAATTTATTTCTTTGGGTGCCAGTGGCTAAGAGCATCTAATTCCCAGTTATCATTGGGAGTCATTAATCTCTATATCTAATGGAAGGCATCGTAACAATCTCAATCTGGTTTCGATCATTGTCTGCGCTTCTAGAGCTATTCATTATAGCAGTAGTATAGTCTCCTTCAGTTCTATTTTCCTCTGTATCAGCTGCAAGCAGGAAGGGAAAGTCAAGTTTCCATTATTTACCTTAATACCTTAAGTCAATAGGTAGAGGTTCGGGTTTTTGACTTGAATCCTATAGAAAAGAGGAGGTCATTCAATTCAAAAGGTGATCTCGCGCTAGGAGCCCTAGTATGTATGCAAAGAGGTAATATTACTAAATTATATAATACAAGGGAAAGAAAGAAAGATGAAGTTATGTTCTTTAGTTTAGTTATGTGTTTTAGAGTCATACGCCAGTCCTCTGTTTTCACGGATGCTATGCTAGTGTTTCGGAGTCGATAGGGGTTCTAGTGTTGGCCAACGTACCACAAGTAGAGTTCCGAGTGCTAGATGAATTCATTCGAGTATCCAATAAAACAATAAGTTTAGTAGTTACAAGCATAAGATAGTACTTACTCCATCAGCTAATGTGGTTCGAGAGTCAGTTGTGGGTTGGCGATAGGTATCTTTCTTTTCTAGTTGAATCCATCGTTTTAGCATCTGTTAAGTCGACATCGATCAGTATCTTAGGCGGCAAGCAGGTTATATTCCTACCTTAGATAGAATATTTCTACATTAGAGACTTTTGCTCAAAAGAAAGATTCAGGGTTTTCTGTTTGACCCAACAAGTAACTACTAAAGGCAAAAAACAACTACTAGGACCTATGCCCTTCATATTAGTCTTACTTTACTTATTACTAGGCTTGATTACTGAAAGGCCACTCCAAACTGAAACTATTACTTCTAATACTGTGACTAATGCCAAGAAAGACTTCACCTACTACTGCTAAGACTAACGTCCCAACTTACTCGCCTTAGCGCGATATAAGAAATAATGGAATATGATCTGTGCTTTGCCTAATGATTGACAGCTTTACCTTTGCTTTGTTAGTGCTTATGTAATGGACTTTGACATTGCCTGAGACAGCTTTCCCGAGTAGCTCGCCTTCTTCTTCTCTTATTCGGCCCTATCCTTCCCCTATCAATTATTCTGTTCTCTCCTGCCGGCGGGAAATCAATTAGTATCCAGAAAGCTCTCTATAAGGCAGGAATGAAAGAATAAGAACTCAACAAGTAAGGGCAAAAGCAACGGAATAAACAAGCTCCGGAACAAACAACTACTAATGGAGAGCTATAACAGAGAACAAGGCAATAATTAATGAGTCTATTAGACTCATTAAAGATAATTTTCTTAAACTTCAACAAGCAAAGAGTCTCATAGATTAGCGGTTAAATAAGCGAGTATCATAGATTAGCAAGCAGGTAATGTGGAATCTATTAGATCATTTACGAGATAGATGAAATTGGGTAGCATCAAACTCTGTCGTCTTTCTTATTGTAATGGTGGCTTTTGACGAACAGTTGGCTTTAGTGAATTCTATCGTCATTCCTTAAGTTAAAGTAAGCAGTTCATTATAAGTGGGTAGAGTAACTAACTGTGCCGATATTTGTTCTTAAAGCTTCCAAGTCAGCCGCCAGGCCAGTATCAAGTATGGTACTACCTCGCGAAGGCATAAGTATTGTTAGCACTAGGTTGGTTTTACTTTTGTATACACTAAATCATCGTGTGACTTAAAAGAGTAATTAAGGCACATATAAAGTATCAGTTACTCTACAATTTGTTAGAAATGGAAATGAGAGAATAAAAAGCTTGATATTATTGATAAATGCATCATCTATTTATACAGGGATGAGGAAAGATTTTTCTCAACTAATTAATATTTCCCTCAACTAATGAACGAGATTTACTCGTTCAGTTACAGATTTGACGGTAGACTTAGTCAAAAGATTTCTCTCAACTAATGAGGATTTCCCTCAACTAATGAACGAGATTGGCTCATTCGATTCAGAGTTGGCGGTAGACTTAGTCAGCTAACATGCTCCCGCAAGATTGAGCTTCTGTCAAGGATGCCGATCTTGGACCGATGCAATAAAAAGGGCTTACGGGCTAAAGACTTTGTGAGGGAGTCAGCAAGTTGATTAGCCGTGTGAACATAAGAAACACGAAGCTGCTGACGAGCAACTTGATCCCGCACAAAATGAAAGTCGATAGCCACATGCTTCATGCGAGAGTGAAAAACCGGGTTCGCACAGAGGTAAGTTGCACCAAGGTTATCACAATAAATAACAGGCAGAGTAGAAGAAGAAACGTGAAGCTCCTTAAGTAAGTTGGAGATCCAAATAAGTTCAGCAGCAACAGCTATAGCTCGATATTCAGCTTCAGTCGTAGACCTGGCAACTGTCTTTTGTTTCTTAGAACTCCAACTGATCGGATTGGCACCAAGAAAAATAATATAGCCAGATGTAGAGGTTCGATCGTCAACATTGTCGGCCCAATCAAGATCGAAAGACATGAAGCGAGAGGAGAATGTTTGCGAAGAAAAATACCATGATCAATAGTCCCTTTAAGATAACGCAAACGCGTTTGATAGCGATCAATGGAAAGCGGATGGCGATGCATGAACCGAGAGTTAACCGCAAAGGAAATATCCGTAGTAAGGGCGAAATATTGTAGGGAGCCAATTACTGTCGAAACGAGTAGGGTCCATAGCGGGACTACCATCACATAACTTCGTGATTCACTAGAGGATAGAGGAGTGGCAACCTCTTTTGCATCCTGCATAGTCTTGAACAAAGAATCAAGAATATACTTTCTGTGAGAGAAAGAGACCAAGACGTAGATGTAGCCTCGACTGAGAAAATAATTTAGGTGAACAAGATCTTTAAGAGAGAATCGGCCAATTGCTAAATAAATGCTTGAACCGCCATAGAGTTATCATGGTAATAATAATATCCACATAAACCAAGATAGATAGTAAACCCATGTCGGTGGCGTGAAAAGAGAGACATCGATTTAGAGTTAATGAAGCCAACCAAAGACAAGTAGAGACCAAGCTCAGTATACCAGGCTCGTGGAGCCTGACGAAGGCCATAAATGACTTTTCGTAATTTACAGACATGCCGAGGATACTGAGGATGTATAAAACCTGGAGGCTATTGCATGAAAACGTCTTCAGTAAGTGTTCCTTGCAAAAAGGCATTGTTAACATCGAGTTAGCGTAAGAACCAGTCGTTGGAGACGGCCAAACTCAGGATAAGCCGAATGGTAGTAGGTTTGACGACAGGACTAAATGTCTCAGTGTAGTCAAAACCAGGATGTTGATGAAAACATTTAGCCACAAGTCGAGCTTTATAGCGAGCAATCGAGCCATCAGGGTTTCGCTTAATGTGATAGACCCACTTACACCCTATAATGTTTTGCATGGGGTGAGAGGAGGTGAGAGTCCATGTACCATTATGAAGAAGCGCATCATACTCGTCACTCATGGTTGTACGCCAGTGTGAGAATTTTTGGGCTTGAGTAAAAGATGATGGTTCAGTATTGGCTAGAGAAGAGTTGGTGCTGACATGTAAATTAAGAACTTGATGGGGTTTAAAGATACCACTTTTGGAGTGGGTTTGCATTGGATGGCTTGAGACGATAGGAGTAGCAGAGGGTAAGGATTGAGGGTGATCACTAGTGGAGGTGTTCGCAGGGACGACAGAGGAACCAGGACAAGGTGAGGACAAAGGCATTGGCTCTGGAGGAGAGGAAGAAGCCGGAGAAGAAGACGAAGGAGGAATGTGCAGAATCGAAATAACAAGAGAGTATGGATCTTGTAGAGGCACGGGGGAGGAGGAAGATGTATTAGAGGAACTCAATGGGATGGCACAATGACCTTGATCTCGAAAGGGAAAGACAGACTCCACAAAAGTGACATGTCTGGATCATAACACCGAAAAGTATTATGTTCAAGAGAATATCCGATGAAAATACAAGGACGAGATCGAGGCTACAGTTTATGAGAATTGTAGGGGCGTAACCAAGGATAACACAGACAGCCAAAAACTTTTAATGTGTGTAGGTTAGGGCATTTTTGAAATAGCTTTTCAAATGGTGACTGATACTGAAGAACTGGAGTGGGCATACGATTAATGAGGTACACTGCAGTTTGAAAGGCGACAGACCAAAAGGCATAGATGCTTGATGAAGTAGAGTTAGACCAGTTTCAACAACATGATGATGTTTACGTTCGGCAGAACCAACCAGTTGAGGAGTATACGGAGGTGACTTAATATGTTGAATACCACAAGTAGATAGATAAGATGCAAGAGCTTGATATTCAGCTCCGCCATTAGAATAGATGGTTTTAATAGTAGTTTGAAAATAGTTCTCAACTAAGTTCTTAAATTTAGATAATACAACAACGACATCAGATTTTTGACGAAGAGGATAGAACCATGTATACTTCGTAAAATAATCTATAAAGACAACATAGAATCTAAACTTGTCAAAGGAAACAACCGATGTAGGACCCCAAACATCAGTATAAATAACCTCAAACAGCTTAGAGCAAGAAAGAGAGGAAGTACTAAAAGGTAATTAATGACTTTTATTACTAAGACAGGCATTACAGTGAGTAATAACATTGCTGGATTTAAAAACAGGAATAGAATAACGAGAAAGCATTTTTTGTTGAATAGAGTTTGAGGGATGACCAAGATGACGATGCCATATATCGACTGGAGCTGCAGTGGAAGTGTTTCTTGTGGGCTGGGTGAGAAACACGGTAGACGGCCATTCATGGATGTTGTCTTTATTCGGGCCGCGAACTAGAGATGCCTCCGTGCTCAAGTCCTTAACAAGAAAATAATCAAAAAAGAACTCAATAGAAGTCTGATTTTGTTGACAAAATTGAGAGATAGAAATAAGATTTCTCTTGATGTGAGGGGCACACAAAACATTATGAAGTGTAAAAGAGGAGTCGTTGGAATGTAATGTCTTAGAACCAATATGAGGAATAGGGATTTGATTACCATCACCAACAATGACGTCTTCATGGCCGCCATAGCTATTATGGAGTGATAAATTCTGGAGGTCAGAGGTGATATGGTGGGAAGCACCAGAATCCATAATCCAGTTAGACGGACCTTCAGAAGAAGCAATCAGAATATTTGCTTGAGGCCAAGTAGATGGTGCTGGAAGACGTGATCGATAAACTTTGGCAATGTGACCGATTTTGTCACACAATTGACATACAACTGGTTGCAGAGATATAGGTGGGGGGCGACGAGGTGAAAAGGAAACATTTGGACGAGAATTGATGGACGAAGGATATGGAGGAAGAAGTGATGGATGAAAACTCATAGTAGTGGGAGGTTGGGTGACTACACCTTTTGAAGTATTGTTGTGGTATTTACGATTGGGCTTTTTGAGTTTTTGGGTGAACTGAGCTGTGATGGGAGGTTCTGACAAAGGTCCCGATAGCTTGGTGTCATGCTTTAAGTAAGCTTCATAATCCGTCAGCTTGTCATAAAGTTCTTCAAAGAGGATATGAGAGTCACGCGCCCGAAGAGCACCAGTAAGTTCTTTGTACTCAGGACTTAAGTCATTGAGCGAGTGAACCAGTATCTCTTCATCAATAAGAAGATGACCTATCAAAGCCAGATCATCGATAATGACTTTGATATTTTGTAAGTAATCAGCAATACAACTTCCCTCTTGCTTGAGAGTCATAAGATTGAAGAGTAGTCCAAGCATGCGAGTCCGAGAGCGGTTCGCCAGGGTAGTCTGTAACTTGTTCCATGCTTCCGCAGTAGTGATACAGGAGGTCACAAGCGGAGTGATGGATCCAGCAATAGAGGCCTGAATGGCCTGGAGAATTAGTCGATCCTATCGAAGCCATAACTTGTAGGTAGAATTGGGTACTGGGCTAGGGTCTCCTGGGACATGAATCATGGCTGGTGGACAACTAAGAGAACCGTCAACATAACCCAATAAATCATAACCAAATAAGAGGTTAGAGAATTGAGCATGCCAAGAGGCATAATTACCGTTTTTAGATAACTTAAAGGGGATTAAAGATGCAGCATTAATGGAAATAAGACCGGACGATGAAGTAGAATTATTAGTAGGAAAAAGAGTAGAAACATCAGAAGTGGATGAGAAAGACATTAGGAAATCACAAAAGTCGAAGCACAGAGTAGAGAACAGTAACACAACTGGTAACCAAGAAAAAGAAAAGAAGAAAAGAAAAAGAGAAGCAATTAATGGCTATAAAGTTGTAGGTAGTAGCATAGATCAGAAGGTGGCTAACAAAAACTGAACTGAACAGAATAGTGTAGAAAACACCTGGTAGATACGGGAGTGAGTGGCGAATGAGAATATCCAACGGCAGTCCAATAGGTACAGGTGCAGCCGCAGATGGGAATCTGACTGCCTTACTATTGGAATCTGAGAAAAAGGCGAGAACGGTAGTAGCGACGTCGGCACGAGGAGAAGCACTCCTGCATAGAGCTATAAACTGTTGTGGATCAGTTGGAGCTGTTTGCAGGTGATAGTAGATTTGAAAGATCCAGCAAGTAGCGTTGCCTCGGTAATGAGGTAGCAATAGAGGAGACAGCATGTAATGGCAACTATTTTTCTGTCGTTTGACAGAGAGAATAATTTCTCTTATTGCTCTGATACCATGTTAGAAATGGAAATGAGAGAATAAAAAGTTTGATATTATTGATAAATGCATCATCTATTTATACAGGGATGAGGAAAGATTTTCCTTAACTAATGAAGATTTTCCTCAACTAATGAGCGAGAATTACTCGTAGATTTGGCGATAGAATTAGTCAAAAGATTTCTCTCAACTAATGAGGATTTTCTTCAACTAATTAACGAGATTGGCTCGTTCAGTTACAGAGTTGGCGATAGACTTAAATGGAGCAGCCTGCCTGGGATCTTAGGTAGAAAGAGCTAAGATTTGAGTAGGTAAATAAATACCTCAGACAGCAAACGAATCATCACATACTCCAGAGTATAGATTATTATAAGAGAATAGATTATTACGAGCCATACTTGGAATTCAGATATGCTACTATCAAAAGAAGCTTCTCTTATATAGACAGAAGAAGTAAGCAAGCTCTTATAGGACGGGAGAGAGTGATCCTCTAAAAGTAATCTCTTATAGGAAGAAGAGAGGGATCCGGAAAAAAAGGGTTTTATTTCCACTTTCTCTTTACCCTCATTTTACCCCAGGTAAACTAACAATATGATATTGGAAACACTCAATTCCCTTTATCGCCGGCTTATGCAACAAATAATTCTTTCTCTACTTCTAGACGTCAAGCCAGCCAAGAACTCTACTAACTTACACTGACGCCTCTGATACTACATCTAATTATGTTTAAGACTAATTCTGATACATCTTTTGCTAAGCTCGAAGTCTCATATCAATAGTATAGGTAGCCTAGAACAACTATACTTGCAACGGAAACAAGGACTGCTGATGAAGTTACTGCCTATTATACTTATCTTGCGGCTGACGTTGCGTGTTCAAAAAGATCACTTGGATTCGGCTTCCTTTCTTGAATTTGAATCTGATCTTGAACGGGCCACTGTTCTCCCTTTCCTTGTTCTCGAAACAATACTGCCGTGCCCCCCCCAAGCATAAAGATCGAATCAATAGAGAGGACAGGGGACCTTATTAGAATCCTCGAAATGGCATAATTCTCTTTCTTACTCTATTTTATTTCTCAAAAAACCGGATGGAAATAGCAAGAATAATCGAATTACAATGAATAAGCTCTTGTCAATAGGCTGTTTGGCAGGTTTACTAGAATCCACACTAGCTAACTTTACACAGAAGGACCATTGATACAATGAGAGTAGATTAAGTGGCAAACCTATACTATGCCCCCAAGCGCGGAGATCAAAAGGTACCCTATTGCAAAACATCCTACTACCCATATAATGAAGGGAAGAAGCCCATGTCTGGAGCTATTAGTTATTCAATTCTTTTCAGTAGCAGTTGGACTCTTAGAAGGTGGGGAGGCGTGTTATAATAGTAGTAGGTGGATTCTAATAGTTAGGGTTTGCCCACAAGGCCATTCTTACTTTCTTTAGTTTCATGATTCTGGTTATCCGTGGTTAGATTCGTGGTTTATTGGTGAATTCTGTACCGGGGTTTATTCTCTTCTTTATTAGCAGTTACATTCTCTATTCTTAGTTGTTGACTTAGAGCTATGCCAGGTATACTATACCATGTATTGAATTCCCGGTATACTGTATGTACCATGTATTGAATTACTTGTTAGTGGGGAGCAGGATTGAGCTAGCAGTCTCGAGAGTTCTCTAAGGAAGAGGTTGTCCTAAAGTTCGAAAAAACCAAAGTTGGTTAGTGAATTTGTGTCAGCAGCTATATACTCTCCCACGGTAATTATTGATCTGTCAACCGCACTTGTATACTTAGCGCCATAATAAGTATAGATTTTGTATCAACTTAAGGAGATCTTTATTCTGTCCCAAATCCTGCTTTGCTTCCTCTTTAGCTTCACTCTCTTCTGCTCGGATTATATAATGACCGGGTGCTATACCATGTTTGCTGCTTACTTTATACGTATCTTGCAACAACAGTGTTGTATTAGTAGGGTTAGAAATTGAACTTGCACCGAGTGAACCAGTAAAAAAAAATGACTTTCATTGGGGTAGTAGTCTGAAAGTCCGTCAGCTAGCGCATTAATAGATGGAAAAAGGTTATTAATAGAGAGTAATGTTTCTGTACTATACACCCTATATATCTATCTATCTATAAAAGAAATAGTAAGAATGCACCTACATCTATAAACTCTCTTAGCGCCCTCACTCCACTTGAAGAACTACTTGACTCTAATGCCTCATCTGCTGACTTTGAATCGACAACTGACTTTGCTTTGCTCCACTTATGACTGTTTCCTTCCCTGACTATTAATCATCTATTGCTGGTGGATATGGTATGGCTCTGCTCGCTCTATCAACTTCCTTTTTGCCTTTCTTTACTTAACTGGTTACCCTTCTTTCGAACACACAAGCACTTTCGAGGGGCTATAAAGTAAGGACACATAAAATGTGTATATGAACGCCTGCTGATGGTCTTGTTTACTTTCTAGCTTTTTCTACTTATTTTCTATTTTCTCTATCTTCTTGCTATTCCTGGGATATAGCTTATGCCTCCTCTTTTCCAGTATCTTCTCGAGTCGATGTAGACTTTCTATCTTCAGCTTCAGATCTAGCTTCTTCTTCTTATTATTATCTACCTGTTGTTGAGTAAAGGAAAACAGTAATAGAATAATCTGCTCTTTAGCTTATGGGATAGATTAATGTAAAGTGTCAAACAGTGTATTCTCCAGCTTATTCTTTTGATACAGCTTCTGATCCCGATCTGGCTGTACCCTCTGCTTATCTTTCAACTGGTTATGCATATGTTGCTTCCTTTCGAACTTAACTTGCAGTACTAGCAACTTTCTTTTTAACGACAACAAATACACAAACAACATTTCCACCTTCCGAGTAGAGCGCAGAGGCCGATCTTGAGTTCGATTCTGTTTTCAAGAAAGAGTAACCTAGTCAATTAGGTAGGGGCGTACATCTGATATGAGACACCTATTACCAATACTAATGTTGTACAAATTAATTAATAATGAAATAGACAAATAAGAGAGTTAAAGATAGGCGGGGCAGGCTAATAACATCGAAAGAGCCCAATAGGCATTAGACTGAAGCAATTAACTCGGGACTAAACTACTATCTAAATAAAGAGAAAAAGTACTAGGACCTTAGCAAATCCTATTTTTGTACTTTTTCTTTCTACTTATGGCATTCTATTAGAATATGGATCTTGTTTTAATTCTCTATTTCAGGATTGATTCTTCTTCTACTCATTAGTCATTCTTGGATGCATTACTACAATCCTTACTTTTATTCTAGGGCTCCTACTTTCGGGTCTGCCTCTCACTTATCTCATTCTGGCATTCTTTAACCACTAACTTGGAACAATCCTACTGTGCTAATAGAATGAAATTATCCTATTAGGTGGCACGTCAATTCTGAATGCCCCAGTTTGAATCCGGCGTTGCTAAATGCAAATCTTTATTTCGAGTTTTCTTTTTATCCGTACTGGTTAAAAGATTTGAATCGGGGGTATTATAATCCAAGTGTAAGTCAGGAAAGGCTGATAAATAGCATAGTAAGGATGCCGGGCATATGTAGAAGAATCCAAGTTAGTAGTGAGAGTCTTATAAGGCAGGTAGTTAGTCTTTACCCCTATGTTGCTTCTAATTAGTAGTGGTCCAACTCCTGCTAGCCCGGTTTCTAGTTCAACTATGAGAAGCACCAATTTAGTTCTCTATCATAGGAACTGATAGAAACGAGAAAAGGTATTGAAACAAAAAAATAAAGTGCGTCATCTATTCTTCACTTATACCTATTTATATAAGAGAAGAGAAGATTGAAAGGATTAGACTGCTGAGGATTTCCCTCAACAGTCTAGCTAATCTGCTAATATTATTACAACAACTTCATCTCTTAACATGCCCCCGCAAGATCATACTCCTATCAAGGATGCTGATCTTGGACCTATGAAATGAAAATAACTTACGGGCAAGTGGCTTCGTGAGAGAGTCCACCAGTTGATCTGTCGTGTGAACATGAGAAACACGTAGTTGATGGTTGATCACTTAATCTCGTACAAAATAAAAGTCAATTGCTATAAGTTTCATATGATAGTGAAATAGTAGATTTGCACATACGTAGGTAGCTCAGATGTAGGAGTAACAAAAGAGCAGATGTTAAGTTCTTTGAGCAGATTTATGACCCAATTAAGTTCTGCAGCTGCAGTTGCAATAGAGCGATACTCAGCTTTAGTAGTTGACCGAGCAATTGTCTTTTATTTCTTAGAACTCCAGTTGATTGGATTGGCTCCTAGGAAAATGATATACCCAAATGCCGATGTTCTATCTGTAACACCCCTTAGTCCCACATTGGAAAAGTGGGAATATATAAATGTCTTATAAGAGTTAATGAGTGTATTATTAGTAACTCTCGACTCGAGTATTTTGGCCAATGGTTGGGCCAAACTGAAGTTATCATGATAGTTAGCTCATCAATCCGGGTCATGACATTTGGTATCAAAATCGACCTAGTATTCGGGCATGGTGTGGGGACCCCGTCGGAAATGGCAACTTATATGTATGGAGTGTCCTTCTCTTTACCTATAGTTATAGTATGGCTTGGAATTAAAGAAGCTCCTCGTGTCTGAATCCGAATAAATAAGAATTGGTCGATCGGTGGAAAGAAGCACCAGGGCATAGTTTTGATAGGTAAAGCAAATGGTTGGGCTTCAAGATTACCTTTCTTTTTTAGCATGAACTGATTCCTCGCACAGTACAAGATGCTCACAAGTATGTATTTGCAAAGAAAGTGATTTTTTCTCTTTATGAATCAATATTACTCCACTCTGGATAAGACATTACTCTACTCTAGATATGAGCTGTAATCCATCCTTTTTCTCCAATCTATAGGCTCCGACTGCCTCAAGAGAAACTATTAGGACAATCAACTAGAAAGAAGAACTAGCTTGCCTGGACTGTTCATATGGTCCGGCAACAAGAACTTCCGATATGTACGGAAGGATGTTTTCGATTGGGAAGCAGGCAATTACTAACTTATGCTTGTCTCTCGCTGGGCCTCTTCTCACGAATTGGATTCAAGAGGAATTTACACTAATTAATACACAAAGAAAACTAGTGTCTCGCAGATACTTCTAGATTTCGATTAAACTAGAGCGATCGCTCGATGTTGCTTTCCCATGGGAGTAAGATCATTCAATTCATTTGATATAGACCTCTTTCTTTGCAACAAGCTATTTTTTCAACATCTAGATCAAATCTAAAGTAAGCCCTAGAGGGACCCGGATCCAACCACCAACAAAGAAGCTTTGCGTTTGACCTAATTCCAAATAGGGGCATTAGAACAAAAGCTAAGCATGGGGGAGTTAGAACAAAAGCTAAGCATTACTCTCATGAAATTATTAGTGGAGTTTCAATTCCCATTACTTTAGAGAAGGTAGTACAATTTTCATTACTTTATAAGTTTCATTATAAGGCACAGAGAAAGCAATTGGAGAGATTAATCGACGACGAGAGCGATGCAGTAATAAACAAAGGATAATCTTTGAAATAGGGGTTTGCTTTATAAATACAGGTCTAGGTCTGTCAATCCAACTGGACACTAAACTAACTCTTTAGGGGCTGGATTATTTTCAAACTCTTAGGGGCCAGTAAGTAATTACCATAAATATTGAATTAGGCGTGCGAGTCTAAGTCCTGTCTGTGAGGGCTGGCGGATTAGGGGCTACTGCTAGCATTAACTGCTTTAGGCTTTCTATAGGGCTCTAAATCCCTTCTACCCTATTCCCTTATAAGTAATTTCTTTTAGCATAACAAGCAACTAGTGGAGAATGAATAACCCATATTCTTGATATCAGGAGATACTTGTATTGAATAACGATCTCCATCTACTTACTACAGTTCATAAGAACAAAAATAGGAGTTAGAAAGGGGTATTATTAGCCAATACATGAACTTGGGTTATACAGATTTGATAGTTCATATATAATAGGTAACCTAACTTATGATACAGATTTCATAGTTCATATATGGTATGGGTAATCTATGTCTCATAATGCAAGCAAGCCCTCTAGCGCGCACTTCCTTTAACCATGGATCAGCTGTTTCAAAAGAAGATACTGTAAGCGGGCCTTCCAGGTGAATCCCTTGTTTTATATGTTTTTGTTAGAGGTTCTTCGTAAACGAGAGTTATAGTAATTATAATATAATATAATAATTAATGAAAATAATTGTAATGTAAGTAAGAGAACGATAGTAATCGTAATTAGGATAGTAAGCTTAATAGCAAGGAAAGACATACTAACGGATGAAGTAAAGGATACCTACAACAACATATTGATAAAGAAGTAAAGTCGACAGTGGCAGGATGAAAAGAAGTACACAATACTAAAGCTAAAAGGTAAGCGTGCAAGTATGAGTTTGTTGAATTAGATAAAGGGCGGTAAGCAAGGGTAAGAGACAGGATAGTAATACATATATATGTAGGGAGGTTTTTGAGGATAGTGAGACCTATCGCTAAGAAAGTAAGGGTAAAGCCAACTAAAAGACTATTCCATAACCGACTCTTATTGCCGAATCGAGTTCGAGTGGGCTTGGCTTGTATCATGGCTCTAAAACAAAACTTTTCTTTGATCGATAGCTATCCTATTGGGTTTGTTCTCGACAATGCTTTTTTCAGAGATTTCTATTTATTGCTCTTCCCGATTGTGCCTCTTCCTTGTACCAGTTGATGTTGTGACAGTGCCTAATATAAGTTTGCTCCTACCCCAGTCAACTTCTAGGTTCCCAACGATCGATTACAGAGGTTTCAACCATTGAATGTGCTTATGCTCTCCTTTGAGCGAGTGTGAATTTTTATCAAAAAGATAAGAGTAGTGGATAAAGATAGAGGTTTCAGTTAACTCTCACCCGTTTCAGTCTACCTTTCCCGGCGTAACTCCTATTCCAATTAACCTACTGATCAGCCTTACTGTACCTTCTAGCGGCTTACCCTTATTTTCATATTGCTTTGAGGTTAAACCAGTCTTACTTGCATTCTGGCTTATCCTGTCTCCATTTCTTAGGTTCGCCCTTAGGCTTCCCACTTAAATTATGTATTTGACCTTGAATTCTGAAACTTTGGACTAATCCTAAGAATAAGGGAGCGTAGAACTAAGCTTTGGCTCTTTCAACTGTAGAACTAAGGGACCGACCTTCAACTCTGGTTTCTCTGTTTCCTTTACTAGACAAGCAACTACGGCGGATTCTTCTTCCCAATTCTTTAGTTAATGATCTAAAGTATGGAAACGAGCCCACCTGTGCTAGGACCTTGCCTTCAATGAAGAAGTTGTCCCTTCCTATCCTGCATATTAGTCTTACTCTACTTGATTGAAAGCCAGTACTAATGCTTTTAAGGCTATACATAGCTACCGCAGCAAACAAGAAATCAAATTGTACATCTAATAATGGCATTGTTATTATCAAGACTTGGTCTACTAACTATCGGACATAAACCAACGATAGGAGGAATTGAACCCATAATTGGTATTTCAACTAGTAACTCTCAGATCGAACATTGAGTATAGGACTTTCCTTTTCCTTGGCCTGTGACTCCTAGCTTGAAGTCTTTAGCCACTCACTTTGATTCTGTAGTTCGGGTTAGGGCCTAACACTTTCTTTGCTTAAATGGAGTCTTACCTACAGGACCACATGTTTCTTGCTCTGTTACTTCGAGGACGTTTGACTTTACATCGTTGCTTGGCCCTGTCTATATTATTCTTTTATTATTTATTATTACTTAGATTTAGAATGTGCTTTGATTGTTGTTATTTACTCAGATTCAGAATGTGTTTTATCATACGATATATTGATTCCAGTTTTGATTATCTCAACAAGCACCAAGTTCTTTTTCAATTAAACAGTAGATCAGTTGTGCCGGTGTTGATGTCCAATCTTTATTCCGATAAATCAACATCACTCTTATAAGGTCAGTTGCCCATGTCTTTGTCTGTGGTCGATGCGCTAGTATCTCTGTCTTTCTTGTGGGTAAAGGTGTCGTGCTATAGTTTAGAATCCAAGTCAAGGTCCGGTGCTCAAGTTTACTTTTCCATCTTAGAAGGGGGTTCATAAGAGAGGAATCTTACTTCAAAGGGGAAAGCCGAAGCTCTAACTATGTAATGAAATACAAGAGAGAAAGACTTAGTTGAAAGAGCGGTTAAACTCAAAAGTAATAACTACAGGCTTAATGGCAGGAAAGTTAAGGACTAAATAACCTCACAACCAAGAATGGCAGGAACAAGTATAGGTTGGTCCTACAAAAGTCATAAGGGTATTGAGAGTGAGAGTGAGGGTAGAGCTAAAAAGAGAGCAAGTAACCAGTACTAGCCTAAAACTCCATTACAGGAGACACTTAAAGCAAGTGTAGATAGACTTCTCTGGAGGATCGGGCTCTATAAAGTAAGGAGTATAGGCACGAAAGCTAAGAGACCGAACAATAAGAGTGATTGATGGCCGTGAAAGGCAGACTCAACCCACAGAATAGGAATGTCAGGTGAGATAGACATACTAAAAAATAGGCATTGCAAGGAACAACTATAAGAATGAAAAGTCAAGTCAAAGAGTAGAAACAAGGAAGCTAATTAGTAAGGCTTTGCATTTCAGGTGAATAGTATGATTGTGTTTTTGTGCGGTGAGTAAGATTGATTACCCGCCCGGTTATTATAGAGTCAGTTTCTTATATCTTATATTAATTCTTCCACCTATATGCACTAGATCATAAACCTAACTCACCCGTACTAAAACTTACAAGCTAGATTCGAGACCATGAGAGGGAGAGTGAAGCTAAGGGGTAGGCCTTGACCACTGGTTCGTATTCTTTAATTCATTTCTTGGGTTCTAACCTAGTTGCCTGTGCAGCTGAGTTCACCGTTATTTCTTTTATTCTGACTTTTGAATTGAATTCCAATAGTTGTAGTTAGCTTGGTGACTCTTTTCCTATTAGTAGATGTGCTACATCATACCCATATTATTATTCTTCCTATTAGTACCTCATAACCCACTAATTAATATTACATAAGTAAACCAATTCTAATGTCAGTGAATTTATTAGTGAATTGTAATAAGAGAATGTTTGAACGAGCAAAGCAAATAAATAAATAAGAATGCTCAGTAGTAAAGATGACAAAGAGGATGAAACGAACAAGTAGAAGACGTAAGCATGGGTCAGGGAATTCCATTCAGAATCAGAGCGAGGAAGAGCAATCTCATCAGTAGCAGTGAAAGCCCTAGTTCCTCGTTTTGCTTGTTCATGATTATAAGCAGTAGTTCGATTCCATATTGTTATATAGTAACTTAGTCTGGTATCTTTACTTTATAGTCTCATTCTTATCAGCACTAGTTGAGTTCTCATAGTAAGTAGTTGGCTTTTCCCTGTTAAGAGCGAAAGGTAATGAATAAGGCCCGGTTTACTTCATTCTATTCTGATAAGTACTAATCTCATTTTTGTTAGCATCGGTTTCCACCCGAGATTCCTTTCATGTTAGTAATAGCTCAATTCTATTACTTATTAGTGGAATTCCTTTTTATTATCCCTGTACTATAGTTGATTCTCTATTATGATACCATGTAGAGTAAGCTCGGCCAAGTAACTACTAGACGCCAAGCAGACAAGACACTACCTTAACTCAATGGATAATAAACCCTTTATATGGATAACAAACCCTATATGTAAGTATTACCTTCTGGGCTTTGAAACTTCCGTGGCTACCAAACATTCCTATGTGCGATTGTTAGTATTCTACTTGCTTCTTTCGTTCTGCCTTTCCTTACCTACATGCCTATATATAGTTTCATCCATAGTATACCAGTAGTTCATTCTAATGTAGCTAGACTGTTGTAAACTAAAGGTTACAATGTAGCACTCAATTCCTTATTTTAAGATAAAAGTATCAAATTCATTGGTTAAGGAAAGAAAGTGCGGGAAGTAAGCTGGGGGTATATAGCAGTTGAAGTGTCGAGTGCAAAGATCTAGGTCATTGGACGAAGAATGAACATCAGTAGCTCCAAAACACAAGGAAGGGAGGTTTGTAATAAGAAATCATAATTGTGGGTATAGTTGTTCAGTAAGGTAAGTTTATAGGTACAGTTTGGTAAGGTAAGTTTCAAGTTAGGATACTCAAAAAAGAATAGAGATTGGTACGTCGCAAGAGAGCCATCATTCACTGAAATAGTCATCTCGTCGTGGGACTGTTCTACTAGTACTGAGTTTTGTTCTATTACCTACTAGTTTTACTTCTGATTCCTTTCCCACTTTACCAAAATATGTTTTATCATCTACTAGGGCTACCAATACGCCAATAGTTATTCTCTTATTACATAGTAGTAAGAGTTATGAGAGCCCTCCACCAGTTCGATTCTATTGGTAACAGCGTCAGTTTAGTTTAAGAGCGAGTAGTAGCAGACACTTATCTTAAGAGTGTCAGGCTCGGGGGTCCAGCTATAGAATGTGTTTTCTTAATTGAGAGCCCGGGAAGCAGTGATGAAAGTCTTTCTTTCTGGTATTAGTATGAGAAGTAGCAATGGAAGCCCTAGTTGTGAGCTATAGTCCTATTGGTAATAGCAGAATCCTCAGTTTCTTGTTTCAGTATTGATAGTAGCAGTTGGAAGCTAGTAACACAGAGGGTGCTCTTAGGCGGGAGGGAAAGCATTAAGCCTTATAGTTATTAGAGTAAGCCTGGGACGAAGTAGCGGTAGGCTCACTTCTGTGCTTGAAGTCTTCTAGCTCAGCGTTTCATTATGATACCCTCCATAGGCACCTAATACTTACTCCTTTGATTCTTAGTTTAGAGTGGAATTTCCTTGTTTCTCATTTAAGCCTTGCTTTTGCTAGTCAACTCTTATTATAGCAGCAGTGAGAGTGACAGTGTAGATTCATATGCAGGAAAGGCATCCTTATCCAGGCAGTAGTGCATTCTCATACTCCCTTGGTTGTATCCATATTATATAAGTTAGTAGTGAGAGCCTTGTTGGCAACAGTTTCATTCGCATTAGAAAAGGGATCAGATTGAGATTCAGTAGTATGGGACCGATATATAGGAAGGACAGATTGACGGGGAAAGGTTGGGAGAATTATGTTGGAAATAAACTTGTGCAGTTATCATGAAGAGATTAATTTCATCAGAAGACAGGTTCATTTCTTCAAGAGAAAATATTTATGGAAGGACAAGTTAAATTGGTTATTGATTCTTGAAAGAATTTATTGAAAGAAAGATTCATTCTTACTGCATAAATCTGCATAAATGTAATGTATCCTGGGGAACTATATAAACCCCATATGTTGAGTCATGAAAAATATAGAGTTTGTGAAATTATAAAAATATTAAGAGAAATACAGAAGATTTAGCCTTCTCCTACTCTTCCTTAGTGTGCTAACTCTATCCTTTCTTCCTCTCAACTTTAACAATTGGTATCAGAGCTATGGCTTCATCCTTAAGCACCTTCCAACTCCAAATCTCTAGATTGACAAAAGAAAATTATGACATATGGTGCATCCAAATGAAGGTTCTTTCAGACTCCCAAGATGTATGAGAGTTTGTAGAAGATGGATTTGTTGAACCAAGTCTAGCAGAAGAAGGAGCGATGAATGCAAAAGCAAAAGAGCAACTCAAAGATAGAAGAAAGAAGGAGAAAAAGGCCTTGTTCACAATCTATCAAGGGCTTGATGATACAATGTTCGAGATTATCGCTCCAGCAAATACTTCAAAAGAGGCTTGGGAAATGCTTCAAAAAGCATTTGGTAGTGTTGATAAGGTAAAAAAACTCCGTCTACAAGTTTTACGAGCTGATTTTTTAAAAAATTGCAACAAGATACCTCTGAAACTATTTCTGATTATTTCACAAAAGTTATTTCTATTGTTCATCAAATGAGAAGAAATGGTGAACAAATAAGTGATCAAAGAGTGAAAGAAAAGATACTAAGATCACTAGATTCAAATTTTGATTTTGTTGTTGTTGTGATTGAAGAGTCTAAAGATTTGAAAGAAATATCTTTAGAACAACTTATGGGTTCCCTTCAAGTTCATGAACAAAGGATTACAAAAAGAGCAGAAGAAAGAACTGTGGAACAAGCACTACAGACCAAGCTTACTCTTGAAAATAAAGGTGAATCAAATTTTCAAAGAGGAAGAGGTCGTGGACAAAGAGGAAGAGGTGGCAGAAATCAGACCTATCAAGAATCTCCAAACAATAAAGGAGATAGAAAAAATTCTAGCCAAAGAGGTCGAGGTTATGGTCGAGGACGTGGCTGAGGCCGTGGACGCGGCAGAATTTCTAAAAGGTTTGAAATACAATGCTATATTTGCAAAAGGTATGAGCATTACTCCTTTGAATGCTATTATAATCCTAATAATCAAGGTGATAAGGCAAATTTTATTGAAAATGAAGAGAAGAATGAAAATCAAGTTTTATTAATGACTTATAATAATTTGAAGGAAGATCAGTCTATGACATGGTATCTAGATACAGGAGCTTCAAATCACATGTGTGGCATTAAAAAATTATTTTCAGAAATTGATACAAGCTATTCTGGAAATATTACATTTGGTGATCTATCTCAAAGACTAGTAAGAGGTAAAGATAAAATTATTCTTGGACTCCATAATGGCAAAGAGTTATGCATTTCAGATGTTTATTATGTGACTGATATAAAAAATAATATTCTTAGCTTGGGACAATTACTGAAAAAATATTATAATATTGAGATGAAAGATATGACTCTTTCAATTTATGATAAGACTAAGACATTAATCTCACATGTGAAAATGACGAAGAATAGAATGTTTCCTCTGTATTTATGCATTTTTGATCGATCAAGTTGTTTCAAGACTGATATTGAGGACATTTCTACATTATGGCATCTTAAATATGCACATTTAAATTTTGAAGCCTTAAAACTTCTAGAGAAGTTTAATATGGTGATAGGAATGCCAAGAATTGATCATCCATCAAAATTATGTGAAGTATGTGTTATGGGTAAGCAAGAAAGAAAGCCTTTCAAAATCAGCAGAACAAAAAGAGCATGACATCGATTTGATCTGATACACTCGGATGTTTGTGGCCCTATTAGCCCAGTATCACTTGGAGGAAGCAGGTATTTTCTTACCTTCACTAATGATCATAGTGACAAAACTTGGGTCTATATTTTAAAGGAAAAGAAAGAAGTGTTAAACAAATTCAAAGAATTTAAAGACTTAGTTGAAAGACAAAGTGGTTGCAAGATTAAATGTTTACGAACAGATAGAGGTGGTGAATACACATGAAATGAATTTGAAAGTTTTTGTAGAAATAATAAAATTTTACATCAATTTACTATGTCATATACACCTCAACAAAATGGTGTTTCAGAAAGAAAAAATAGGACTATACTTAATATGGTCCGATACATGTTAAAGGAAAGAAAGATTCCTAAAGAATTTTGGGGGGATACTGTTGCTTGTGCAGTTTATTTACTTAACAGGTTTCCAACAAAGTGAATTGGTAATTCTACACCAGAAGAAGTATGGAGCCTGCAGAAACCAAGAGTTGATCATTTAAGAATTTTTGGAAGTGTTGCATTTGCCAAGATACCAGAAGAAAAGAGAACAAAACTTGAAGATAAAAGTCAGAAATGCATTTTATTAGGTTATGCTGAAAATTCCAGTGGATACAAACTCTACAATCCTATCACAAATAAAGTTGTGATGTCAAGAGATGTTGAGTTTAATGAACAACAGATTTGGGACTGAAAAAGTAATGAACAGCATAGGAAAGCTATATCATCAGAAGAGGATGATATAATACAAGCAAGCACAGAAGAGGCTTTACTAGAATCATCACCGAGATCAGCTAGGTCACATGATTCAAGAAGTCCGATTATAAGAAGGACAAGACCGATCCAGGAGCTATATGATGTGACTCAGAGAATTGATACTAACAATGATGAACTTTCTCTATTTTGTCTTTTTGCAGGATATGATCCATTAACTTTTGAAGAAGCTTGTAAAGAAGAAAAATGGAGACAAGCTATGAAGGAGGAGATTAATGCAATCCATAAAAATGATACATGGGAGCTTACTACAATTCCAGGAGCGGTGGAGAAATATAAAGCATGATTGGTTGCAAAGGGATATAAACAACAATATGAGATCGACTATGAAGAAGTGTTCATACCAGTTGCTCGATTGGAGACAGTAAGATTACTTATCTCCTTAGCAGCTCAAATGAAATGAAAAATTTTACAAATGGATGTCAAATCAGCATTCCTTAATGGAGTCCTTGAAGAAGAGGTATATGTTCAACAACCCCCTGATTTTATTATTTATGAACAAGAAGACAAAGTATACAAGTTAAAGAGAGCTCTTTATGGGCTTAAACAAGCCCCACGAGTATTGAATTCTCGGATAGATACTTATTTTATTCAAAACGATTTTTCTAAATGTCCACATGAACATGCTCTCTATACAAAATCTAACATTGATAGAGATATCATGTTTGTATGCCTATATGTACATGATCTAATATTTACAGGCAGTAGTAGCTCCATGATTAAAGATTTTAAATACTCTATGAAGAAGGAGTTTAAGATGACTAACTTGGGCTTAATGTCTTATTTTCTTGGTATCGAAATTATACAAAATAATGAAGGAATTTTTATTTCACAAGGAAATTATGCAAAAGAGGTTCTAAAGAAGTTTTCTATGGAAGATTGTTATCCTACAGATACACCTATTGAGTATGGCACCAAGTTGACCAAAGAAGGCAAAGGCAAATATATTAATCCAACTTATTACAAAAGTCTAGTTGGATGTTTAAGATATTTGACATGCACTCGACTTGATATATTATTTGGAGTTGGTTTAATAAGTAGATACATAGAATCTCCTAAAACTTCTCATTTAAATATCACTAAAAGAATTTTACGATATATTAAGGGATCAATTGAGTATGAAATATTCTATTCATCATCAAAAGGACTGGATCTTATTGGATATAGTGACAGTGATTGGGCTGGAAGCTACGATGATCGAAAGAGTACAACTGGATTTGTATTTTATTTTGGTGGAGCTACATTTACTTGGTCTTCAAAAAAACAACATATAGTTGCTCTATCAAGTTTTGAAGCAGAATACATAGCATCATCTTCTTGTGTTTGTCATGTAATATGGCTAAAAAGATTGCTTCAAAAACTTCATATGCCACAGGATAAGTCAACCAAAATTTATATTGATAATAAATCAGCTATTGCCTTAGCCAAGAATCCAGTATACCATGAAAGATCAAAGCATATCGACACAAGATTTTATTTTATAAGAGATCATATCAAAAACAAAGAAGTGGAGCTACACCATATCAAGACAAGTGAACAAGTGGCTGATATTTTTACAAAACCTCTCAAAATTGAAATATTTTAACATCTTCGAAGAAAACTTGGCATGTTGGATGGAACAAGTTTAAGGGGGGAGAATGTTGGAAATAAACTTGTGCAGTTATCATGAAGAGATTAATTTCATCAGAAGACAGGTTCATTTCTTAAAGAGAAAATATTTATGGAAGGACAAGTTAAATTGGTTATTGATTCTTGAAAGAATTTATTGAAAGAAAGATTCATTCTTACTGCATAAATCTGCATAAATGTAATGTATCCTGGGGAACTATATAAACCCCATATGTTGAGTCATGAAAAATATAGAGTTTGTAAAATTATAAAAATATTGAGAGAAATACAGAAGATTTAGCCTTCTCCTACTCTTCCTTAGTGTGCTAACTCTATCCTTTCTTCCTCTCAACTTCAACAAATTAGAAGCTAGCGGATAAGGGCTTAGCGAATGGAGAGCCAGACTTATTAGGTTGCATCAGGGAATGATAAACAAGCAAGAGCACGACTTAGAGTCAAGGAGGACATACTAAGATAAGAGGCAATAAGGATGGTTCCCCTATCCTATAGACATTGTAAGGCTTTGCGCTCATAGTGAGTAGAATTATTACGTTGCTGAGTAAGGTTTGGTTACTGCTCCAGTTATCTATATTCTGTGTATTACTCTTCTCTTGTTAGCACCGTAGTCGGGGCATTGTTTGATTCTTCCCTTACTAATAAAGATATTAGTGCATTTTACACTACTCAAGAGGTAGCTAGAGGACTAACAATGGCATATGGGAATTTAAGACAGTAGCGGCAGAACCAAACTCGCACAAAGGAATGAGAGTCACAAGTATCGTAGTAAGATCTAAGAATAAGAAACGAGCAAGCAAGATTAGGTGCCTAGGAAGTAACACCAAAAGAGAAGAGTAAGGATCGGCCCAAGTAAAGAAGAAGAAAAGTAAGCCTAGTAGTTGAGCTAAAGAAAGCAAGCGCGGAAGGGCAAGTTCATAGGCAGAAAGAAGTATAAGTCTAATCAGTACCAGCTGAATTCTGCCTTAGTGTCTTGGGGACCATGGGTTAGATGTTAGTTTAGTGTCTGGGCACGGGTTCTTATAAGTAAGTGGTTTCAATCTGATAGTTGACATTGTTTGTCTCTTATTTCTTAGTGTGAGTCTCGTTGTGCATAGTGAAATTCATATTCTTTGTTCGACTTCCTAGTATAGTTCGGTAAGGTACATTGGGAGACATAGTGAAAGTAATAAGAGTTATGTTGACTAATAAGAATGTAGTTGAGTAACCACTAATTAGTCTTATAGCATAACAGGAGCTATCTTGAGACTGCATTTCCATAACAAATCACTAATTAGTCTTATATAACAATAATAGAATACCTAAAAGAGTGTAGCAGCATAGCCATTTAGCTCCCTACCGCACAACTAATAGTCTTTGTCACGCCACGAATGACTGATACTACAAAAGAGTGGAGCGGCGCTAGCCACGTAATATTAGTTGTTGCTTGGCCCACGACACGAGGAACTCACTGATGCTACAATCTCTACCACGACACGTTAGTAGTGTCTTGTCTAGAAGATACTTGTCTCAACTACCACGCTACAAAAGAGTGTAGCGGCTCTAGCCGCACAACGTTACACATTACTTGGTGCTTGACGTCTAGTAGTTACTTGGCTGGTGCTTGGCCGCAACATTAGTTGTTGCTTGGACGAGTGTCTTGGCTCGAACACTATCCGAAAAGAAATCAACTCGGAACTCATTATTGAAATACTATGTCGGATCCTTACTTTAGCTCTACTGCTCTCCTGCATCTAAATATGTCACTCTGCTCTCTCATTCTCTGTATTGCCCCCTCATTCCTTACTGTGGTCTATTGACTTAGAACCAACACTAACAAGACTGAAACCAATGCTAATGAGTACCGACCTATAGAGATAGAACTATAGTTTTGGGGCTGCTTATTGCTCTAATTACTCTCAGAAAACAACCAAAGAATACTATATGAAAACAAGAAAACGCATGCTACTGTTATATAAGAGGATATATCTAATGCTAATTACTATTATAATAGAATAGATAAGTGATTAACAAAACCAATTCTACTAATACAATAAAAGCGTACTTACATTGAATCATGAAATAACAAAAAAATGAGATAGAGCAGTGGGCGGAGTGAACTAAAGGAGTAGAAGCCTAAAGCCCAGAAGCAAAAGATGCAACTAAGATAGTAGAGGCTTGGAAGCTAATAGACAGGAGAGATAGTTTTGCTAGAATAGTAAGGGATAAGTTGAAACCAAGTAAAGAAAGGCTAAGTGTCAAGTGAAAGTCCAGCTATCGGTGTTTTTAGTCTGATAAGTTAGGTAGCTCGAGTAGTTCGATCCTACAGTAAGTATAGTTACAGAAAGCAAGTGTGGCCAATGCCCCGGCAGTTAAAGTAGAAGTGGGTTCAGTCTATTACTTATGAGTGTGATTCCCTAAAGGCAGAAGTCAGTCTGATATAGGCACATAACAATTAAGGAAAGTAAGCAGTGGTAGGGGAGACAGGAGTTTAAGTATTAGAAGCAGTTGCCGTACTTGATTTCCTTTAGTTGATGGTTGGATTCTTTTATCAGTTGCACTCGTTACTTATTTCAATGCCCATTATTCAGTTAGTTAAACCCGAGTTCTTTGCTTAAATAAGAAAACCAGTGGAATGACTCTAATCAAACTAATGTTAATATATGATTATTAATGGTTGTATAACATTAATAAAAGTAAACAGAATCACTATCATTAATACAAGTCAACTGAATAATGAATGACAAGCAACGTAAGAATAAAAGATAGAACTATAGCAAGGGCAACCAGAATTGATGTTAAGTAAAGGCAGACTGGCAGGCGGGAGACCTAGGCTTAAGTGAAGTGAATGACTGTCACGTCAGCGAGTTAAAAGCGTCAGCTAGCTAGTGTAGCTAAAGAAATAAAGTAAGGAAAGTTAGATTTGGATGCCAGTACGGTAGGCTTAAGCAACAGGTAGTGAACCCTATAGACAGGGGAAGTAGACTAAATCTATGAAGCAAGGGGTTATAGTTTGGGCCCCAAGTCCGCGGTTAAAGAGACTTAGTGCACCCAATATCTTCTATATCTATATCTAACAGTTTCCAACTTCTGTTGCTGGTTCAGAGGATCCTTTTGCTCGAACTCCATTTGCAGAACTACTTTGCTACTGACTTGCAAACAACTTCAGATCAATATTCCTCACCCGCCCTGCTCGGACTGGTTTCTTTTAGCGCTAATTCTCTTCTTTCTTTTCTCGTTATAATATGGATTGGATATTGACTTGACTTATTTTCCAATTGTGATCTTATTCTAATTGATTTTCTTTTGTCTCTTTTCTTATTCTAATTAATAAACTATATTTTAATATATTATAAGAGAAGAGAATAATAGGATTCAACTAGCTAATCAGACAGAATTAACCAAAGAAACCAAGCTTTAGCTAGTGACTATAGGGCTTCAACTCATACGTCGAAGATTGAAACAGCTGCTAACAAGACGATAACTTACCTCTACTATCGGAATCAAACTATTAACTAGAAAAGAATGAAAACAGAGCTAACGAACTCAACTTGGAACTCACTTGTCGCCAACAAACGCGGATGCAAGTTTTAAAGGCCATTCTTATGCTGAAACTACACTTGATGAATCGATCTCGACCACTACTTAAACAATTGTTTTCTCCATGGTAGAAGCACCAACAACGTATGTAGCTAACTTTCTTGCTATAGTTGGTTACCGCGCCGTGGTTCTATACTCTATTCTTTCTATGAGCTTATCTTTTTTACAACCCCAACTTCAATTGTTTCATAAGACCTTGATCTCATCGATTCAACAAGAATGGAAGGATACTCTACTGGCCGACAAGGAGCTAGAGCCCTCTCTACTAATTCCATTTATTATACTCTAGCTCTAGAGCCCTCTACTTGGAATTCTATTTATTAGACTCTAGCTGCTGATTCTTATGATGCTGCCTAACTCTGCTGATGCTTACTTGCTACTTGGGATTCCAAAAGAGATTATTACCCCGACAAAACACTTTTTATGAAACTAGACTTGAAACTTTGCTTTTATTTTAGTTGTCGAGCTGGACTTGTACCTGGACCTGTCCTGTCGGAAGAAGTGCTAGTAAACCCACCAGATTAAGACTTTAGCCTTGAAAGAGAAGGTAAGGAGCAACACTATAAGTAGGAGCATGATTGGAAGCTGAAACTACATTATGATATTCTTACTTTAGAGTTGTGCCCGCGGAATACCTGTCTTCATTGGCTTACATAGAGTTCTCGTTTTTAGCATGTCAGCTCTTTAATTCCTCTGCGATAGGTGGGTTAGGGTGAAATAGATTCATTGTTTGTTCCCCTTATATTAGAGTCGACCAACTGCTGAAGCTAATGCGGAATGAGTTGCATCTGTGTGTTGGCACTGAGAGAAGAATTAGTTCGAAAGAACAGGGGGTATAAAGGTGTTGGCGAAAGGGGACAAGAAACAATAAGTCTTAGCGCACCAATACAAACTCCTGACTCCGACAAAACTTTTAAGAACGTCAACTAAAACTCTCCAGAACATAACAACTAACCTCTTACACTACGGAATAAGCAACGTAATAAGAAATAGCTTGCTCAACGGCTCCCTCACTAGCACAAGGGCTTTTTCTTCCCTTTCTGACGTCTTGTCTTGCTCCCAGGAATTCATTAATGAAATCTCTCTCTTTACCTACATAGGAATAGAATTAATCTTATTACCCATATTACCTGGTTTTGCTTTATTGCTAGTAGTTACTCAGTGCTAACACTGTCATTCCGCGCTTTTAGTCTACATTGCCGATCTTTTCTTCTTACTTTACGACAGATAGTAGGTATCCCAACGTACTCATTAGCCACTCAGTCTTACTTGTTCTAGATTTAGTCTAAGACATTACCCCCATTCTCTGATTCTGACTATCCATACATATATTTTTTTAACTACAGATCCAATCCTGGAATGCTTACCTGTTAGTTAAAGGATCGAACTACTCTACTGTTAACCAGAATGTACTAGTACCCGATAAGACCACCAAGTAACCTACTAACTAGGAATACTTACCTATTGAACCAATAATGCGGCTATTGCTTCTAATACCTTATCTTAAAATAAGGAAATCAACCACTCCCATAGAGAATTGAAACAAGTGCTTCTAATATTGTTCATAGGTTAAGCATTACCTTCCTTCCTTCTATTTTAGCTACATTTGCTTTGGGTCGTCTATTTAATCTTTCCTTAAATTCTTTAACTATTGATTCTGAACCTTGCTCTACTACTTTTCACTCTTTAGCTCCAATATCAGGATAAGTTTCCTACCTACCTTTACTACGTTTGTTCCTCGGCCTTATTCTTCTTTGTCTTATTCTTTAGCTCTCGATCTAATACCTGTATTTGTACCTGGGCACTCCCTTCCTTCACTATTTAACTGCTATTAGTAGAATTGAATCCAGTTTGCCCGAGCCTTAACTCTTATCTTTATAATTCTTTGGTTCACCCATGAGTTTGCACCTACTCTTTTGATTCTTTGATTTAATATCTGGAATCCCGCTTTCCTAACTAAGAGTTTGACTACCCTTGTTTCTAAATCGGAATTACTTATTTGTGTAACACTCCTTAGTCCCACATTGTAAAAGTGGCAACATATGTATGCCTTATAAGGGTTGATGAGTGTATTATTAGTAACTTTCGGCTTGAGCATTTTGGTTAGTGGTTGGGTCAAACTAAAGTTATTCATCTGCTTCCGGTAAAATGTCACGGAACGTTTATTCATCTGCTTCCGATAAAATTTCATATAGTGTCCCGCCCAAGAAAGAGACCCAAGTCCTAATAACCCCACTAAGTGGTGATTTAACATAGATTCTACATCTTGGAACCAAGCCAATTTTGGGGCGGCTTTGTGATAATATTATTGGCTCACTGACGCATATTAATACAAACAGGATGGTAGTATGTTATCTTACTTACATTTTAACTCTACAACAATAGAAAAACATATAAAAGAAAAAGAGAATAGATACAACTATCATTATAAGATATAAATACAAAATACAAGAGCGAGGTACTAAAACAAATAAGTAAGAATAAAGATCAATACATAAGAAATTAGTTAATCGGTAAAGATACATGGATTTGGTGTCCCGCCCAAGAAAGAGACCCAAGTCCTAGTAACCCCACTAAGTGGTGATTTAACATAGATTCTACATCATGGAACCAAGCCAATTTTGGGGCGACTTTGTGATAACAGAACCGGCTCAAAAGTATTTTATTGGCTCACTGACGCCATGAAGATAGGGCTCGGACATAACTTATATTAGTACAAACAGGATGGTAGTATGTTATCTTACTTACATTTTTGACTCTACAACACTAGAAAAACATAGAAAAGAAAAAGAGAATAGATACAACTATCATTATAAGATATAAATACAAAATACAAGAGCGAGGTACTAAAACAAATAAGTAAGAATAAAGATCAGTACATAAACAAATAAGTAAGAAGTGATATCTCTTTAGGATCAACTCCAGCGTCGAGAAATTAGTTAATCGGTAAAGATACATGGATTTGGTGTCCCGCCCAAGAAATAGACCCAAGTCCTAGTAACCCCACTAAGTGGTGATTTAACATAGATTCTACATCTTGGAACCAAGCCAATTTTGGGGCGGCTTTGTGATAATAGAACCGGCTCAAAGGTATTTTATTGGCTCACTGACGCCATGAAGATAGGGCTCGGACATAACTTATATTAATACAAACAGGATGGTAGTATGTTATCTTACTTACATTTTGACTCTACAACACTAGAAAAACATAGAAAAGAAAAAGAGAATAGATACAACTATCATTATAAGATATAAATATAAAATACAAGAGCTAGGTACTAAAACAAATAAGTAAGAATAAAGATAAGTACACAAAGGATGTAGCTGAGGAGCGAAAGAGCTGGAATTAAGCCCCAGAGAGACCGGAGTGCTAGGTTGAAAGCAAGGGGAAAGCGATAGACTCATATGCAGTAAAGTAGGGCTTGAGGTAATTAGTTGAAGAGGGAAAGAAGGGATAGTAAGCTTTAGAGCTAGTAGTTGCTTGGTGGCTAGGCTACTGCCCAGTTACTCTATAGTCCTTTTTTTTATACCTTCTTATTATTAGACCCATACCTATAGATGTGCTAGATTGTAAACTAACTCAATTATATTAAAACTAACAAGCCAGATCCGAGAGGTCCTTAGTGTCATAATCAAAGTAAGTAATACGGGGATGCGCTGGGCTGGATTTGATCACACCCTTCTACTACTTAGTTTAGTTGGTTGGGGTTCGGGTTCTTACTTATTCTATTCTTGTTGCTATTAATTATAGCAGACTCACTATTCCAACTCTTATTCTATATCCTAATACTTATTCTTATGCTCTGTATGCACTGTACCGTACCTAAATTTTGTATAATGAGCCTTCTGCTTCGATCTTTATTTCTCACTTGGACCTAGCAGTAGCTCACAGTGCACCTGCCCACGTAGAGAGCTCATTCTTATACTTACGTTAGGAAATCTTACTTTCAAACTTGGTATTGGTAGTTGAGTTCTCTTCTCTCTTGCATACTTTTATTGTCCTTTTGGCATACTCTTATTATTATTATTATTATTATTATTATTATTATTATTATTATTATTATTATTTTTCTTACTTACTCACCTGCTACAGCTTCACTTGCAGAGTCAAACTAATCTTCTCTTTCTTTCTTTCCCGCCTTACCCTTAAGTAACGGTGTGGTGTTTTTTTACTTCGTTCTATACACGTGTTTCGATTCACAAACTTGAATTCCACTTTCTACTTTATCTCCCAGCGAAGAATTCTGCTACTAACTTTGGCACTGAAGCAAGTACTGTTTCGGGAACAGCTTCCTATGGAGGATTAAACATCTACTCTACTTCAGTTCGCAAAGAAAGAGATTAGATTGAAAATAAGTTATAAACGAGTCCTGTTTTCGGCGATGAGAATGCAGGATAAGTTCCAAAATAAGTCATAATTGGTTCATAAAGTGTAGTTGAAGTTTCATCCTCTTGTTTAATCCCTTGTTTCCTCTGTCGGTGTCGCACTAATGACTGAAACTAGAAAGATGTCCTGGAGTGGGGAAGGCTATCAATAAAGATTATTTGATGGAGGGCTTGCTAGTGAGTTAAGTAAGTTAGCAGGATACGGAACAACACTTTTCGAATGTCTACCTGAGCGATTAAGGGCAGAATAACATACTAGATGTCTTTGCTACAAGAGAAGAAAAGAAGCGGAATTCTTCAATTAGTTGAACAGAGTTTAAACGTCTCTAAATCTGGTGTTCAAGCCTTATATCCTTATTCGCCCTTAATCAGCACGATAGACTTCAGTAGAGTTGGAGGTTAGCCATTGCAGCTTGTCCTGCAATAAGTGAATAAATTGAATCATACTCGGAATCAGAGTGAATAGGAAGAAGCTGTTATGTTAGGTAACAGTTTTCTATACCAGGCGCAGTAGACACCATTATTTTTTTTTCTTTTACTTGCGCTAATGGAAAGGTCAATTCGTTATTAGTGGACTTGGGGTCAGGGAAAGTGCAAGTTTCAGAATGATTTGTTGGTAGGTGTACCTGTTCAGTTATAGAAAGATTTGTAACCAAATAGCATAGATAGCAGAACCTTCAAGGGAATTATAAAGTCAAGAGGCTATTTCAAGATCATAAGCTGGATCTGTAAATGATGTTTCAGTTGGAAATGAGAGTGTAGTTCCTGTTCTTGTTCTAGTGTAGAATCCCGAGTTATAGTTTCATAGAGAATATGCTGGATCAGCTGCTCCTTAATTTGTTGATGTTTCCCTTGCTGAGTAGCTGTAAGTAAATTTGATTCTGTAATTTCAAATTTCAAGAGAGTAAGAGAATAGTGTTGGGGAAGGAGGAGCAAAAGAAACTACATAAATGATGTAATTAATAAAAATAATTTCAATCAATAAAACGATGTAGTATTAAATAGGAGGCAACATAACACTTATAAGATTAACTCCAAATGCAATCACTCTCTGCACTCACATGCTTCATGAACTAAGGTCTTATTTATAGGACATAATAATAATTACTTCATACCACTTTCTTTATCTCACTATCTCACTCATGATTAATAATTACTATCTACTAACTCCTAAACTAACTCCACAACTCCTAAACATGAGCTACTACTCTTAAATATATTAACTAGCTATGTAACTATCATGAATCAATTCTCAACACTCCCCCTTGATTCATAGTTACATATATCGGTTTGAGACATAAAATAAATATGCTTATGAACTGGAAGTGACTTGATGAGAATATCTATAATTTGTTCATACATGCCACAGTACTTCATTGTTATAGCTCCATTTGCTACGAGATATCGGATAAAATGATAGTGTATATATATATATTTAGTTCTTCTATGAAATGTTAGATTCTTTGTCATTGCAATTGTAGCTTTGTTGTCACAAAATATTTCTGTTGCTTTTTTTTGTTCCTGATGAAGATCTTCAAGAAGCCTTCTAAGCCATATAGCTTGACATGCTGTTGATGTTGCAGCTACATACTCTGCTTCCGATGTCGACAACGCAGTTGTTGCTTGCTTCTTTGAACTCCAAGATACAACTCCTGATCCAATGCTAAAATATCGCCCGAAGTACTCTTTCTATCATCCAAATCTCCTACCTAATCACTATTAGTAAAACCAAATAATTTATATTTAAGATTATGAGAATACCATATTCTATAATATGTAGTTTCAGCAATATAACGTAGAAAAATTCTTTAACAACTCTGAGATGATGTTTACTTGGGCTTTACATAGAGACTGTAATATCTGGTCGAGTATGAGTTAGATAGATTAAACCTCCAACTAAACTTATGTAGTATCTTGCATTTATTAAATTTGTACCATCTTCAAGTTTCAATTTCTCATTTACATTCACAGGTGTAGCCGCAACTTTGTAATTAATCATGCTAGATTTTTTAGCAGATCCATTGCATACTTTCTTTATGAAATAAAAATTTCATCTGATCTTTGCTTCACCTCCAACCCAAGAAAATAATACAATAGACATAAATCTGACATTTCAATTTATTCATTATATATTTTGTAAATTCTGTCATAACAAAATCAGATGAACCCATATATATAATATCATCAATATAAAGGCAAACCATAAGTATATTATGTTCACATTCCTTCTTTAGATAAAGGGTAGGTTCATTATCACTCATTTTAAATCCATTTTGATGAAAATAATAATCAATTTTATGGTACCATGCTTTTGGAGCTTGTTTAAGCCTATAAAGTACTTTCTTTAGCTTATATACCTTTTACCATGTCTTTAAACTAAAAAACTTTCGAGTTGAGTAACAAAAACCTCTTCTCATAAATCTCCATTTAAAAACATAGAATTCACATCAAATTAGTAAACAGGCTAACTCAAATAAGCAGCTAAAGCCAAAAAAGTTCTCACGGTTTCAAATCTGGCAATTGGAGAAAAGTATCATCAAAGTCAATACCTTGTTGCTACGAATATCCTTTTGCTACAAGCCGAGCCTTATGCTTTTGGATACTTCCATCTACATTATACTTTGTTTTGTATACCATTTTAATTTAATAGCTTTCTTTTCTTTCAGTAGATCCATTAGCTCCCAAGTTTCATTCTTCTCAATTGACTTGATTTCCTCATTTATTACTTCTCACCATTCCTCTTTTTCAATTGCTTCCTCAAAACTTATAGAATTTAAATAAATAAAGTAAATGTTAAATCATAAATCTCTGTTAGTGATCTAAACCTTCCTGGAGGGGTTTCATCTGAAGAATCATTTGTTGAATTTGAACTGCTACTAGGTGAGGTTGACGATGAATTTATTGGAGTAGGATCTATCATTTGATTCGGTGGAGTAACTAGTTCTGTTGAAACTTAAATTTGTGCTTCACCTTCATTGATCTCCCAATTCCAACTTGTCCTTCCATCAAACATAATATTTCTGTTAATAATAACTTTGCTACTTACAGAATGATATAATTGATATGCTTTAAATTATAAGGAATATCTAATTAAGATGTATTTTTTTTATTTTTCATCAAGTTTATGATGATTTTATGAATTTACCAAAACATAAGCGATACAACAAAAAATTCTTAGATGACTTACACTTGGCTTTAAACCATACTAAGCATCAAAAGAAGTTCAATTTATAACAGCCTTTGTTGATGAAATATTTAATAAATAAAGTGTTGTTGCAACTGCTTCTGCCCAAAACTAATTCAGAAGATGCTTTCCTTTAAGCAAATTTCTTATTATTTTGATAACAGTTTGATTCTTACGTTCAGCTACACCATTTTGCTCTGGTGTATATGGTGCTATCAATTCCCTGTGAATATCATTTTCTTCACAAAAGGAAAACTCATTAGATAAAAATTCACCATCTCTATATGTCTGAAGTATCTTTATGCATCTACCACTTTACCTTTCTACAAGTGCCTTGAATTTTTGAAATTTATCGAATATTTTAGATTTTAATTCTAGAAAATATACCCAACTTATGCGGCTATAATCATTAGTAAATAACAGAAAATATTGACTTTCCCCAAATAATTTTGCATTCATAGGTCCACATAAGTCACCATGAATTAATTCAAGACAAGAAGATGCTCTCCATGCTTTTCCAATAAGAAATAGTTTCTTATTTTCTTTAACATAAATACATCCTTCACATACATCAAGTGTATTAATTTTAAGTAATTTATAAATTATTATTATTTTATTTAACAACCTTAAATCCTTAATATTAAGGTGTCTATATCTCAAATGCCATAAATTTATCTCATTCTTTTGATTTGCAATAAGAGCATATTTCTCCATATTTGAAACATCAATTGGAAATATCTTATTTTGCGTCAAGCAAATATTTACTATAATCAAACCAGATTTCTTATCTTTAATATAACTATCTTTAAATATAACTAAATATCCAACATCTATCAATTGTCTAACACTCAACAAGTTATGTGATAAGCTAGGAACATAGAAAATATTATTAAGGTGTTTTACCTTCCCTTAATTTATCTTTATCTTAATTGTTCCTTTTACTTCTACTTAGATTTGTTTGTTATCTCCAAGTTTAATTTTCAACTTGTGAGTCTCATCAATATCTTTAAATATTGATCTTACACCTGACATATGATTAGAACATCCACTATTCAAAAACCAAATATCATTTGAGATATCATTAACTTGTGAATAAGTCATAAATAACTTACTATTGTCTTTATTTTTCTCCACATAGCTTGCTTGCTTTTCTCTTTTCCAACAATCTGCCTTCATATAAGCAAACTTCTTATAATAATGACATTGAATTCCACTCTTGTAGTTTTTCTGATCATAGTTTGATTGTCTTTCATCATACCTATCAAAGTGTTCTCTTCCTCCTCCTCTTCCATTTTCTCTATCACAAAATCCTCAGCCACGCCCTCTTCCTATTGATTTTTTATCTTCTTTTAAAGTAGAAGACTCTCTCTTAATCTGAAATATTTTTTCCTCACTTTTTTCAAGTGATCTGTTCAACCTTGCTTCATGTGTTTACAAGGAATCCATTAGTTCATTAAATGAATAAGTAGATAAGTTTTTTGACTCTTCACTTACCTCAACAACATGATCAAATTTCAGAGTTAAACTTCTCAAGACATTTGCAATACTTATTTGATCATGAAGATGCTCACCATAGGATTTTATTTGACTAACAATTTTAGTTACTCAAAAAAAAAAAATCTTACACCGATTCATTACTTTTCATAAATAAAATTGATAAAGGGTTTGAAGTTTTACCACAATCACCCTTGATGAGCATTGAAATTCATTTTGAAGTATCAACCAAGCTTGTCTTGAGGTTGTCACTGTTGTAATTTTTGAGAAGATTATCTCATGCATAGCTTGTTGAATGAAGAATAATGTCTTTGAGTCCTTTCTATTCTCTCTCAACCTGGTTTCTTTATCTGCATCTGCATATCTATTCTCAATCAAGTCTTAAAGATCCTAAGATTGAATAGAGTCTTCATCTTGATGCTTCAAAATTTGTAGGATTTGTCCAAGAAGATGAGAATAAGGGGTTGAAACATAGAATTACTAATAAAAGTTATAATACCCAGTTCAGATTAAAACAAGGCTCTGATACCATAAATGTTAGGGAAGGAGGAGCAAAGAAATAATAAAAATAGAATACTAGATGTAATTAATAAAAATAATTTCAATCAAGAAAATGATGTAGTATTAAACAGGAGGCAATAGAACACTTACAAGATTATTTCCAAATGCAATCACTATCTGTACTCACTTGCTTCATGAACTAAGGTCCTATTTATTGGACATAATAATAACTATCTCACACAACTTTCTTTATCCCACTATCTCACCCATGATTAATAACTAGCCCCACTAACTCCTAAACTACCTCTACAACTCTTAAACATGAGCCACTACTCCTAAATATGTTAACTACCTATGTAATTATAATAAATCAATTCTCAATAGAGAGAGCACTAGGTGAGTTGTAGTTGATTGGTCCCTATTCATTTAGTGTTTTAGTAGTACCCTTTTATTCTGCATATTCTATTCTCTCGTAGAATATGTAGAAGAAAAGGGTATTTAACTGGAGTTGTCGAAGGGTATTTACTTGTATCTATAATAAAGAGGAGAGCTTGGCGGATAGATCTAGCATACTCAAGTAAGTATTAGACTCTGTGAACTCAGTTAATGCTTCGAAGGATGCCTCCCTTAGAGTAAGAGTAAGAAAGATCCCTTAGAGTAGAAGAAGAGGCTCAATTAGAAGCAAGATGTATCTGAAAAGGAGACAGCACCAACACATGTAAGTTTTAGCTCTACTCAAGGTTGCTCATGGGAAATACACCATACCATCATTTCAACTAAGAAACGATCCCTCGCATTGATGCCTAGCCTAGAAGGATAGCCCTGAGATGAGAGTAGTTTCTTATTAGTAATCTAGTAGTCTCCCTTCCCTTGTATTGAATAAAGGTCAATTAGAGAATAAGAGGAATCAACAAGATCCGAAGTTGTCGATGGGTATTTACTTATATCTATATTAGGTGCTCGATAATACTAATGGAATTGAAGAAAAGAGGCTATGGTTGGAGTATAGAGTAGTACTGGCCTTGACTTATCGTTGTTTCACCTATGCCTACGACTCTCTATGTGCTTGGAAAACTTTCCTCCTTCTGGCTATATTACTCTCGCTGGACTTGTTGCGCCAAACCATGGAAAACAGTAATGAAATCTTCCTAATGATCCTTACTTCTCCATTCAAGCTTGTGCTACCTACTAAAGAGAATAGACCCCGGCTAGCAATAGCTTAATAGAATCTATCTACTTATAAATAGACTTTGACTAATGCTAGCAAACCTGTCTTTCCCACCTCTAAGCCTGCCTGCCTTTCTTGGTATTCAAACTATCATTAGCGCTTCTCATTCTTTAACTTACCCATCGATCTTACTTTACTATATCATAGACTGACTTTCCTGTTTCTCATTCCGCTCCGTCTGTCCGGACTGCTACTCTTAACTTTGTTTAGCATGTTCTGGCTTATTCTTGTTACTACTGTTAGTATCATATCAGTAAGTAAGTATCAACCACAAACGGGTGGGATGATACGTCTACCAATAAGAGAAGGAATAATAATGAGAACGACTTGGTGGTAACAAGGACTTCCACTCATTTAGTTTTGCATAATGAAATTGGTGCTAACAATGACTTCCACTCAAAAGGTAGAATCAACTAAAAAGCGAGTAATTCATATAACATGCTCCCTATAGATGATATATATTAAATGCTCCCTATCTGATTTGGCCAAGCAATCAAGCCGGCAAAGAGTTAAAGGAAAGGCGAAGTGTCAATAAGCTCATAAAGTATATATAGATCGGTACCTAAATCAAAGTAGTATAACAATGAATCCATCTTCTATTCGTTGTGGACTATATGCAATCTTTAGGAAAGCAGGTGGGGGCCTCCTCATTCCTTCCTATGCCTCTGTCCCTTTAGTGCTTAGGTATAAAGGTCAGGCTGCCAATCAAATAAAATATTCTTTTCTTAAACCAACCAACGGGCGCTAAGTAAGCTTTTATTGATGGAGAGGCGGTAGTTAGTTGAGGAATTTAGTCAAGCGTCAGTTTCGAGTAGGTTACTTACAGTTTTTTTTAGTAAGGATGACTTACAGTTTAAAGTAGGATTACTTGATTCTATATTAGGATGACTTGATTCTATATTTCTATATTAGGTATATTAGGATGACTTTCTTCTATATAAGTTGGATTCTTTTCTTCTATATAAGTGGATTTCGATTTCTTTTATTCAATTTCAGGTTGACTACTCTAGCCCTATTGCTAGCTATATAAATGCTCATTATGAAAGGTTTGACTGGCCCTATACTGCTAAGTTAATACTAAAAAAAAGTGGAAAGTAAGGGAAGTTATAAAGAGAATAGTCTAAACTAGGCTTCCTCAAACTATCTATCTCTTCCTCAAACTATCTATCTATAGTAGAATAGGGAAAGGCTGCCTATCTTCTATAAGCAACGGAATTAGCAACACCCCCATTTATGTCGTTTACGGTTGTAACCTAACCCCCCTTTTTTGGTTTTTTCACCTATGTTCATATAATATTATGGCTACATCTTGATCGTTCTATTGAATTCATTTGCAGCAGATACCACCATTTGAGTCAAGTACTTGAGCGGGAACAAACAAATCCACTCCCAACAATGATAACTAACACATGTAGAGCACACCGGTAATAATAAATCAATCTATCTCTATTTTGGATGGACTTATTCACATCTGCAGAGGTACCCTATCAGCTCTTCAAGGATTAGCTGACGGCATGGACCACCCAGAGCAGAGAATTCGGATACACATAGGAAATCAATCCAGTCAAATGTCATTAACTAATAAGTAGTGGAGTGGTGGGTTGGTTTCAGTAGTGGAGTGATGTAAGTAGTAGAATGGTGTGACGTCTTTTTTATTATAGGCTTATTTCCCTGGCAGTTAACTGGGCTGGTCTTGTTTGCTATGGTCAACCACTACAATACAAGTTTCTTTTCTTCTTTCGGCTATGGTCAACCATTACAGGTTTGGTTTCTTCTTTCAATTGTGGAAACTTCACAAGGATAGCATAATGCTATATGGCATCTAAAGAGAAACAGTAAGAAAGATGGGGGGAATTTAGTAGTTCTTATTGCTTGCTATGGTTGTAAATGTTTGACATTACTAACACAACAAACACTCTCTCTGTCTCTGTTTTCATTCTAAAAAGGCTTATAACATTTCCTTTCTGGTGTGTATCGATCCTAAATTACTATCTATTTTGTAGTCTGTTTGTTACTAGTCGGATTTCCTTTCTCTAGCTTCCATCTTAGAAATAGTAAAGTAAGCCTCAGTTGCTGGTACGAGTATTATACTAGGAATAGATGTATTCTCTTATAAAACTACTTAGGCGCTAGGGAGTATCTTGAGTTTTTAGTCCTCGTTTGATTCTTTCCATTACTATAGTTGGTTTCTCCTTTTCCAGTTCATTTTCTATTGGCAGTGGTTCGATTCTTATTTACACTCGTTGATTTCTTACTTAACTTAATAGCTCGGATTCTATTCCTGTATGCCTAGCTTCAATTCTATATTCTAATTAGATAAAGTATCTGTAGGCACTAGTTGAGGCTAAGGTGAGGAGAGCAATACTGATGTATCCTATTAGTATTACCGCTACTACCATATTAATGCCAAGTTCGTAGGCTTCATTCAAATGCAGACTCGTCTACTTTACTTGACTAGTCATTATTGTACTAATGGTAATTGCTTTATTAATACATGTCTAGTAGTTGCTTGGCCAATGAGGCTGGGGCCTAATTAGTACTATGGAAAATAGAAAAAGGAAATTGCGCTAGTGGTAAACAGGCTTACTGCCCCTGTAACTAATGCTGCCAATATTTTCTCTTACAATATAGAATGTAATTTATAGGTAATAGGTATAGGTATAGCTCGAAAAGGAGGGCACTAGCAATAATAAAAAAGTAGTATAAATAGAATCGAGCTGATGATAGAACCCCTTTCATGGACACACTGCTTCTAACTTTTACTAAAAACAATGACTTCACTTAGTGACAGACAGTTGAGCAGATGGGTAGATGACCCATATCCAACTCATTATAGGCTTTAGTAAGTTCATAACTTAGAATTTTATTTATATTAATCTAAACCCTAGATTAGGTGGTTATGGTTGAGATTAAGAAGACAATGGTGATTAAAAATGTGGGTGAGAAAAAAGAAGACTGTAGATTGACAGTAGAGACCAGAAAATAAGAGATCTAAGAAAGTGAAGAAGACAAGGATATAAAAAGATTATTCTCAATCATTCATATCTCAGGTTAGATCAGTTGTAGTGGATTCTTATTGTGATCTCTTGAAAATGTTTTGTATATTGTGCTTAGTATTTTAGTACTTATATCCCTGTGATTCTCTTGTGGCTATTACTTTGGGCTTGGTAAGAAGCCTTGGGATCTGTATATTCATTATTTTGATAGTGAATTTTCTCTGGCTTGTCCCGTGATTTTTACCCTTTGAGTTGAAGAGGTTTTCCACATAAATCTTGGTGTTCATTTGATTGTTATTTCTATTTGATTTCGCTGTGCGTGATGGTCTACTAATATTTATTCGTATACAAAGTTTATTTCTGTTTTATTCCCATCAACTGATATCAGAGTAGGGTTTTGGTGATATTAGACTTTTGTATTCGAATATAGAGGCTGGTAATATTTCTCGCATGATTAACCTGAACGAAAATAATTGGATGATATGAAAACCAAGAATGGAAGACCTTTTATATTGCAAAGATTTATATAGACCTTTGCAAGGGGATAATGCAAAACCCACAACTGTGACAGATAATGAGTGAAAGAGGTTAGATCAAAAAATAGTTGGATTTATTCATCAATCACTTGATGATAGTGTTTTTCACCATGTTTCTACTAAATGTTCTGCTTACTCTCTTTTAAAAAAGTTAGAAGGTCTTTATGAAAGAAAATTGGCTGGCAACAAGACTTTTTTTTATCAGAAAACTTGTGAACGTGAAATATAAAAAGGATACTTCTATTCCTAAACATTTGAATGAAATGCAGAATATTACTAACTAGTTATCCTCTATGAAAATATCTCTTGATGATGAGTTGCAGACATTATTACTTCTTATTTCTTTACCAGAAAGTTGGAAGACATTGGTGGTTTCTCTTAGTAATTCTGCACCAGATGGTATTATCACCATGAGTCAAGTAATAAGCAGTTTATTAAATGAGGAGTTGAGGAGAAAGAATTCAACAACTTCTCAGATTGATTCACAGGCACTTGTCTCAGAGAACAAAGGAAGGTTAAAGTCAAAAGATAGAAGTAGTTCATGTATAGGTAGAAAAATATTGTTTACTATAATTGTGGTGAGAAAGGATATTATAAGAATCATTACAAGTAACCTAAGAAGAAGAATAAAAAGGGGAAAGAAGTGAAGCATATAGAGTTAAAAGAGAATATCACAACTACAGTGCAAGGTAGTGATTATTTGATTTTGTCTACTTCTGATGATATTTTTTCTTGTGTGTGCCAGGATCTCGAGTGGATAATTGACACAAGTGCTTCTTATTATGCTACACCATGGAGGCAGTTCTTTGCTACTTACAGGTTTGAAAATTTTGGTGTTGTCGAGATCGGCAACTATGCATAGTAGACATCATTGGCATGAGAGATATCCATATAAAGACCAACCTTGGCTACAAGTTGGTGCTTAAGAATGTGAGGCATGTGGTTGATTTAAGACTGAATTTAATTTCAGTTAGAAGACTGGATGATGAAGACTTTGATGTCAAATTTCACAGAAGGCAGTGGAAGCTTAGTAAAGGTTCTCTTATTATAGCTAATGGGAAGAAATGTCATATATTATACAGATTGTAGGGTAAAGCTTATGGTGAGCAGTTGAATGCTATAGAGAAAGATTTCAGCATAAAGTTGTAACATAGGCGACTGGGACACATGAGCGAGAAGGGGTTATAAGGACTTTTCAAGAGAGAGGTATTGTCAGACCTCAAAGGTACATATTTGAACCTTTGTATTGATTATTTGGCTAGTAAACAACATAGAGTTTCTTTTGTTAGTCCTGCTTTATCTAAAAAAATACATGCCTTGGAACGTGTCTATAGAAATATGTGTGGTCCTTTGAGGACAAAAACTCTTAGCGGATCTGTTAATGTTCCTAGAATCAGTGGTACATTTTATTTTATTACTTTTATATATGACTTTTCTAGAAAAGTTTGGGCCTATGCTTTGAAGACTAAAGATCAGGTTATTAATGTCTTCAAGGAGTTTCATGCCAAAGTTGAAAGAGAGATAGAAAGACAATTGAAATGCATAAGATCAGATAATGGTGGTGAGTACATAGGATTGTTTAATGATTATAGCAAGTCACATTGCATTCAGCATGAGTTGATAGTTCTTGGTATGCCTCAGCATAATGTAATTACAGAGAGGATGAATCATACCATCATGGAAAAGATCAGATGTATGCTTTCACATGCCAAGCTACCCAAAAGGTTTTGGGATGAGGCTTTGAGGACTGCAGTTGATGTAATCAACTTATCGCCATGCACAGCTCTAGATGATGATATTGTAAAGCATGTATGGTCAAAGAAGGATGTCTCTCATAGGCATTTAAGAGTATTTGGTTATCATGTATTTACACATGTTCCAGACAATGAGATATCCAAGCTGGATAGTAAGACAAAAAAGTATATTTTTCTTGGTTACGCACATGATCAGTTTGGTTACAGGCTTTGGGATTCAGAAAAGTAGAAGGTGTTCAGAAACAGAGATGTTTGTCTTCTTTGAGGATCAAACTATTGAGGATTTGAAGGAGGCACTAACTAAGACTTCTGTAGAGGGATTTATAGAATGTGACCCAGTTATTCCTCCAGTATATCAAGGTGATGGGGGAGATGTGTAGGAAAATGATGCAGAGCTAGATGTTGATTTACTTGTAGGACATATTGAGCAGAAAGAAGAAAGAGAGCAAGTTCCCACAGAACCTCAGTTAAGAAGATCTTCTAGACCATGTCAACCTTCCATAAAATACTCTACAGATAAGTATGTGATGCTTACTGATGTAAGTGAATCAGAGAGTTACCAAGAAGCAATTGAAAGTGAGCAGAAAAAGAAATGGTTTATTGCTACGCAGGAAGAGATGAATTCTTTGTAGAAGAACCACACATATAATTTAGTGCAACTACTAGAGGGAAGTAAAGCCTTGAAGAATAAGTGGGTTTTTAGGTTGACGACACAAGAATATTGTTCTCAACCAAAGTATAATACTAGATTGGTTGTGAAAGGCTTTGGTCAAAAGAAAGGTATTTATTTTGAAGAATTTTTTTCTCCTATTGTTAAAATATCTTATATCCGTATTGCTCTTGGTATTGCTGCTAACCTAGACTTGGAGATTAAGTAGTTAGATATGAAAATAACTTTTATTCATGGTAATTTAGAAGAAAAAATTTATATGGAGCAACCAGAAGGCTTCAAAATCAAAGGTAAAGAAAATCTTATCTACAAGTGGAAGAAGAGCTTATATAGGCTGAAGCAAGCTCCAAGACAGTGGTATAAAAAGTTTGATTCATTTATGATTGAAAATAGATATAAAAGAATAACTTCAGATCATTGTGTATACATCAAACGATTTAGTGAGGATTTTATTATTCTCTTACTTTATGTTGATGATATGCTTATCCTTGAGAAAGATATGTCTATGATTAACAGGTTGAAGAATGGACTGAGTAAGTCTTTTGCAATGAAAGATATGGGGCCAACAAAATAAATACTGGGCATGTAGATTTCTCGTGACAGAAGAAAGCGAAAGATTTGGTTGTCATAAGAGAAATACATTGAGAAGATACTGGATAGGTTCAGTTTGAGTAATGCAAAGCCAATTGGTTCTCCTCTTGTAGGTCACTTCAAGTTGTGCTTAGAGCAAAGTCCGTCAAGTGATAAGGAGAAGGAGAAAATGTAAAAGATTCCTTATTCTTCAGTAGTTAGAAGTTTAATATACGCGATGCTATGTACGAGGTTGGACATCACATATGTAGTGGGTGTTGCTAGCATTTTTCTTGTAAATCTAGGTAAAGACCATTGGGCAACAATAAAGTGGATTTTTAGATATCTCAGAGGAAGTTCTAAAGTTTGTTTAACCCTTGGAAGTGGACCACCTGTGTTGACAAGTTACACAAATGCAGATATGATAAGAGATATTGATTACAAGGAAGTCCACATCATATTTTTTATTTACTTTTGCACGGAGAGTTATGTCATGGCAGTCCAGATTGCAAATGTATATTACTCTCTTGACTACAGAGGCAGAATATATTGCTACTATAGAGATTTGCAAAGAAATATTGTGGATAAAAGGATTCTTACAAGAATTAGAGCTGAAACAGAAAAACTATGTGGTGTATTATGATAGCCAGAGTGTCATCCATTTATGCAAGAACCCAATATTTTATTCTAAGTCAAAGCATATAAATGTTAGATATCACTGGATTAGAAATGTGCTTGAAGAGAAGCAGTTATAACTTTAGAAAATTCACACAGATGATAATGGGGCAGACATATTGACAAAGGCTTTATCGAAAGAGAGACAGGAGATGTGCCGATAGTTGGTCGGTATGACCTCATATTGAGAAGTCATGACTTCACATTGAGAAGCCATGAAATAACCTCCCTTATGGGCTGAAGGGGGAAGTTGTTGGGCAGACGGGCAAATGGCCCAGATTTAGCCCATAATGGGCTTTACTGAAGCTCATAACTTAGAACTTCATTTATATTAACCTTAACCTTATATTAGGTGGCTAGGGTTGAGATTAAGAGGGCAGTGACGGTTGAAAACATGGGTGAGAGAAAAAAGACTACAGATTGACAGTAGAGGTCAAAAAATAAGAGATCTAGGAAAGAAAAAAGATAATGACAAGAAAATATTATTCTCAATCATTCATATCTCAGGTTACATCAGTTTGTAGTAGATTCTTATTGTGATCTCTTGAAATAGTTTTGAATATTATGCTTAATATTATAGTCCTTGTATCCTTGTGATTCTCATATGGGTGTTACTTTGGGCTTGGGCAAGAAGCCTTAAGATCTATATATTTATTATTTTAATAATAGATTTTCTCTGACTTGTCTTGTGGTTTTTACCCTTTAAGTTGAAGGGGTTTTCCACATAAATCTTGGTGTTCATTTGATTGTGATTTATATTTGATTTCGCTGTGTGTGACGGCCTGCTAATATTTGTTCGTATATAAAGTTTATTCATGTTTCATTCCCATCACTGACCCCAAGCTATCTTGTATGTCCCATACTCTGAAACTGCTTACTTTTATTTTGATACCGATGCTATACCGAGACTTAAACAGTACCTAATAGAACTTGAGCTTGATATCAGGGTAGTATATTCTATTATTGGTACGCCCCTCCCAGCTTTAAGGCTTGCTTCTGGGATTAAGTCCTCTAATACTTATAGCAATTACAGTTATGTTCAATACTAAGATAGAATTGATACCGTCCCTTGTCTTCAAAGTAAGGGTACCTTGGCTTAAGGAGTATAGATTGGCATCTAGATTAGAATAAAATGACTCACTAACAGACTCACCTTTGCCCTTGCGCGCCTCAACTACATTCTTTAGATCCTATTGATTTTACTTGTTCTCATCCTTTGACTTCCTTATTCATTTCTAATACTATCCAATTGAGTTCTTTAGCCCTGAGGTTTCCTCTTTGGCTTACTTGCTTGATTATTACTTTTAGGAGTTATTGATGTCTTACTTTCCTTGCCATAAGGATGTAGCTAATGAGTAGAAGATGAAAACCCAAACCAAGGGATGAAAGGGACAACTATAAGAATAAGATAAACTACAATAATAATAGAAACTAAGGAATGCCCGGACAACTACAAAGAATAGAATGAAGGAGCGATGGCTTATAGGTCTAGGAGTTTAGGTCTACAACTACAGAATTAGGGGTGTGGGAGCTACAAACTTAACTAAATGGAAGTCAGCCTCAAACTAATAAGTAGGAATGCTAGGGGCAAATACAAATGTGCGATCATGAGATAAAGAGTTAAGCAAGTACTAATAAGAGTGAAAGAATTATCAGATAGTAGTTCAAGTTCTGTTACATTGATTCCATTTTCTATTATAGTAGGTGCGTTCACTGGATCGTATCAATGAGTTTAAGAAAAAAAGATAGCGTAGTAAGATTGATATGAACAAGTCAAGATCAAAGGTATAAGTAGCGGAGTAGAGCCTATCAAGGAAAGTAAGGAAAGATAGGCTTAGAAGCTAATAAATAAGGTTTGATTTCGGGGTAGAGAGAATGCAAAGAGGGAGTCACAGAGTGAGATAAGGTGAAGCAGTAACAATTTTAGAGGAAGTTGCGGTAGACTTAGTTAGGGGAGCAGGGGAATGAAAGCAACGAGTATAATAATGAAGCTAGGTTCAGTTGGAAACAATAGATACAGATGTGGACTCGGGAGTAGCAGGCCGAGAGACAAGAAAATGGACTAAACAAGGAGCGTAGGGCCCTATCAGCACTGGTGTAATTCTTGTTGACAGAACAGTGTTTGCGTTCGTACTTATGAGTTTTTGTCTTAGACTCCTTTCTGTGATTCTGGCTTGAGAGTTCTCTTCTTATATTAGTATCTGCTACTTAGCCATAAATCCTACTCTTTTTACTCTTACTTACATGGCCTTATTTCAACTACAGGAAGTCAACTATCATATAGACTCATAATTGGATTACTTGTTTCTATTTAAATTATTGGTAGCACTAGCTTGATCATGTGTAGTAGCGATATCAACCTTACTAGTAGTAGAGACAATTCGAACAGGAACGAACTGTAATTGAAGATAAGATGAAGAAACTCTACTTGCTGCTTAGCGCCCTTAGACTCTTTTCTGTTATTCCTTTTGTAGTAGGTTCGCTACTGCTAGATACTTACCCGGTCCCTCAGCAACCTATTCTATCGACTCCGCTTTCCATTCTTTAGAATAACTTTCCAAAAACTATCCCTTCCTTCCCGCGTTTGCTGCTGACTTGTTTGCTATTGGCACTTACGAATGCATTAACGTCGAACCCTGGGCTTTCAGTTTAGAGAATGGAATGAAATAAAAGAGAATATAAGTGCATGCACATGGTCATGGTATAGAAACCACTTATAAAGAAAGAAAGACACAGCCGACTCTAAACAAAAGAACGGAATTGCAGCTTACAAATCAAGGAATATAGAATTAGATTAAAGAGACAAAGGGCGAACTCCTTAAACAGGAACTCAACTAACACCAACGTAAGGAAAGAAAAGGAATTGTCCCTAACGGGCAAGTCAGGTCAGAGCCGAGCAACCAAGTTCAATGACTGCTTTCGTATCAGTGTCAGCTAAAGGCAAAGTTCACTATAATGGGACGGACTGTTTTTAATACCATGCCATAAGTACTGAATACGAGTTCTATTCCAGTTGTCCAGTCGTTGATATCAGATGCAGTATTTAGAATTGCCTATCCCATATCCTAACCCCTATTCTGATTCCTATGTTCTCCTTATCTCTATTATTATTCCTATGTTCTCCCTATCTGTATTATTATTCCTATGTTCTCAAGCAAAGGATACTAATACTGACTTTGGAGTTTCATCTTGTGTTTCCGCGGAAAGTCTGTTACGACTGAGTGAAATCCTGTGTTTCGTGTTTCATCCCATTACTTACTTGATAGTTTGCTCCCATATTGTTATATAGTAACTTAGTCTGGTATCTTCGCTTTAGAATTGATTTCCTACTTCTTAACCCCCCCTTTGTCATTTTTATCTGTACTCTTTAGCTGCTGCTTTTAAGCTTGTTCCTCCTTTCTTTAACTATGAGAATGCCCTTCTTGGCACACTTATTCTTATGTTCACTTATAATTACTCTATTACTAACTATAGGTCTGTTGCCCATTAGCTTCAAACCACCACTCCTCCTGTTTCCTTCTTTAGCTCAACTCTCACTCTATCTTTACCGGCCTCTAAGCCTATCGCTACTGATCTCAAAGTTTCTCTTACTTATATCCTCCAACCGCCACTTATTAGATTAGAATTCCAAAAGTCAATAATAAATTAACTCAAAATGGGTAATTGAACTGTGACAGGCAAGGTTGATACCATTACACCCCTATTATTATCTCTCCCTACCTTGACTCTCTAGTTCCAGTCCGGGGCTCCTGTCCTTGCATTTACTATGCCACTACATTATTGAGTGAAGTATGCCATTCTAGATCTAACATCTGTAGACATTATCATGAGCGAGATCATTAAACTCCCCTCTTTCAAACTTAAAACTACTAGGGATATAAATCCTACTTACTGCTCTGTAGCTCCTATCCTATACTTGATGAACTAACCAACAACTGTACTTGCTGTTGTAGCTTCCCTTAGCGCTTACTGATAAACAGAAACTCCTCTCTTGGAGACTTAGTTCCTGGGGTACCTACCGATACTAGTATAGTTTCCTTCCCTTGCTCCCTTTTGTTGCACCCCAAACAAATAAACAAGTATCAAGTACACCGAGCTTCCTTGCCATTGTCGGTACTCGCTTCCATTAACGAACGACAGTTAGACCGCTACACTTATGCTTCACCGCCACAAAACTAGTATTACCTTATTACAAAATCATTCTATACTGTATCGATATATCTATATGAAACTCCACTTGACACTGATATAAAAACAGGAGCTCAACTAATGTCGAAATCGGGACTTATACCTCAGAATTAATGGAAGCCACCTCTTCTCTTATATCGAGTCAAACTTTAATGGAATCTCTATCGAGTTAATCTGAAACTCTACTTGGAACTACATCTCCGACTGTATCCAAGTATCAGAGAAAGAGTTGAGGTACACACATGCAATCCAATCGCTGATAATAGGACTGTAGCTAGTATAAATAAGAAATGAACTACTAACTATAAGAATGAAAACCGTTACTATGGGAATAGGTATACTGCTTCTCAGGCTATCTAACCTATCTTCCATTTTTTGACTTTCTTGTTTGATTCTATGTTTTACTATATTTTTTCTTCTCCCTAGGTACAGTAGAGCGTACCTATATTATACTATACCGACTGGGTTCCCTATTTCCTAATATTTATTCCCAATACTATTATTGCTGTTGCTAGTGCTGTTACAGCTTGGGGCCAGAGAGGCTAAGGAATGGTTTAATACATTCTGGTACGAGTGGGTGTGGCCCAAAATAAGCCTCTTTAATGGTTTAGCTATGACAGTAACTATATCTTGGTAAGAGTGGATGTTTTGGTCCTTGGTCCGGCACTTATTCACTACTTGTTACAAGAGAAGTGAGGAGTCACCTATGATCTTAAGGTGGGTCTAATACTAAGGCGAGTTTCCGTGACTAAGGCTAGTTTGGTTTCAGTTAAGTGACTAAGGGTAGTTTCAGTACTGCCATGAACGTCTCATTTATCTTCAGCCGGTCTTATAATTAGAATTGGGCCTTTTAACTGCTGTTTATCCCTTTCCTTTGGCACCAACTATCTTTTGCTAGCATCTTCTTGTTGAATTTGATAGAAATAAAAGATAGAGTTAGCACACTAAGGAAGAGTAAGAGAAGACTAAATCTTCTGTATTTCTCTCAATATTTTTATAATTTCACAAACTCTATATTTTTCGTGACTCAACATATGGAGTTTATATAGTTTATCAAGATACATTACATTTATGCAGATTTATGCAGTAAGAATGGATCTTTTTTTCAATAAACTCTTTCAAGAATCAATAACCAATTTGACTTGTCCTTCTGTAAATATTTTCTCTTGAAGAAATGAACCTTTCTTCTGATGAAATTAATCTCTTCATGATAATTACACAAGTTTAATTCCAACATTCTCCCTCCTTAAACTTGTTCCATCCAACATGCCATATTTTCTTCGAAGATGTTGAAATATTTCAATTTTGAGAGGTTTTGTAAAAATGTCAGCCACTTGTTCACTTGTCTTGACATGGTGTAGCTCCACTTCTTTGTTTTTGACATGATCTCTTATAAAATGAAATCTTGTATCGATATGCTTTGATCTTTTATGGTAAACTGAATTCTTGGCTAAGGCAATAGCTGATTTATTATCAATATAAATTTTGGTTTATTAGGTGATAGCGCTCCCACTTACCTTCCTGTACACACATGGCTCATCTTCATTCTTAACGAAGTCATAAGATTTGATCACCTCATCAAATCTTATGTTCCAACTTTAGGAAGTTTGCTTTAATCTATAAATGGATCTAAGAAACCTGCATATTTTATCTGGACTCTCTTTGGATACGAATCAATTTGGCTATATCATATACACCTCATCCTCGAAGTTGCCATTGAGGAATGCTATTTTGACATCCATCTACCAGATCTCATAGTTATAGTGTGCTGCAATGGCCAAAATAATTCTGATGGACTTTAGCATGGCCACAGGTGAAAAAGTCTCATCATAGTCCACTCCTTATCTTTGACAATATCTTGAGCTACCAGCCTTACTTTATAGGTCTTTATCTTTCCATCCACTCTGATCTTCTTCTTAAAGATCCATTTGCAATCGATGAGTATAATACCCTCAGGTGCATCAACAAAGTTCCAAACCTTGTTAGAGTACATGGAATCTATCTCAAAATTCATGACTTCTTATTACTTCCCCGAGCCTATACTCATAATAGCCTCCTCGTAGGTCTGAGGATCAACATCCTCAGAGTCATCTCCTCTGACATGTCCTACATATCTTTCAGGAGGGTGAGATACTCTACTAGACCTACGCAAAGTTGAAACTTAGGTGTTAGGTACCTGTGTAAGATTGTATGGCCCTTTATTAATTGAATAAGATATATTATGGATTATTTGGATTCTGATAAAAGATATTAGCCAATATTAAATAAAGTTCATATTATATTGGGATATTTTAGGGGATGTCCTTGATGGAAGGAACTCTCATAATAACTTACCCTAGACCCTCTACTATCGCCTATAAATAGACAGGACCTACTATAAATCTAATGTATGGAAGGAACGACATAACAAAGAATGGCACAGGGGTGAATAGATCAAAAGATTACAGTTATCCTCTTGATCTAGATCAAGAGATTACAGTTATTCTCTTGATCTCCCAAAACCATCAATTAAGGTGGTCCTGTGAAAGGATAGGAATAGACGAGAAAGGGTCTAGATCTATTCTAGTTCCTCTTGTAGATCGATATTCGGTATTATTTAGATCCGACGGATGATGCTCTTGAAGATCTAATTGGATATTAATCTGATGACATCTAAAGGTACGCATCATAAACAGATCTATGATTATTTCAATCCTGGCATAATAATTTTTTTTTGCATAATAGTTTACATGATTATAGTTTTTTTATGCCATCAATTGGTATCAGAGCCTAGGTTTTGAGATCAAAAATATTAGATCTATTATTTTTGTTTACGATGCATTAATCAGAATATCTTATTGATCTATTTTCCTATATGTTAATTTTAATTATTTGCTTTTGAACGATTCTTGATGGTTGTTGTGTATTACAGACACAACAATCTTACTGTATTTTTGGCTGGATCTGCTTACGACAACATCATGTGCGCAGGTCGAATCGCCACACTGCCTGAGTAGGGGCCAGCGTGGTGCGCAGAGGCCGCGATGACCTCGCATGCGGGCCGATGCTAGCCCACGTCGTTGACGCATACCTAGCAGCGCGATGCTTATACTTACGTAAGAGAAGAGGTTAGGGTTTTTTTCCTAAGAAAATTACAGTTTTACCATCGAATCATAAAATTACAGTTTTGTCATTCATTGAAATTATAGTTTTACCCTTCAACTAGATAGGATTATTTACAATTTTACCCTTGTGATTTATTAATCCTATAATCTTAAAAAATTCTGTAATTCTTTTATATTATTTTTTTTAGAATTACAGTTTTGTCATTATAAAATTGAGAAATTTTGGTTATTTTCTCAATTATAAAATTGATCAATATATAATCTAATAAGATTTAATTATGATTACATTTTTGATTATTCAATGATTATATTTTATTTTTGATCAAAATTATAAATTATTGTTTCTTTATAGTTTACTCATATGAATTATTAATTTCATGTGTTAAATCCAATTATTGGTTTTTAAATATTTATTCAGTTATTATGAAATAATATTAGTAATTATGAAATAATATTTATTTTTTACATAAATTCATGATTTATGTATTATCATTATTACAGTTATCATATGAGTTTTTTCCTGTTGATTAAGTGTTCAATAATTATTATGATTGTTATCCTATTATTGAACTGTCTTAGCATGAATTAGTTTAAATAAACTTGATGAATATTATTTGTAGTTCATCTCCTTAAGTTATACTTGACTGGTAGCTGCCAAAGTAGCCTGAGATGGTAGGCTTATAAGATATGAAATACAATTAAAATATTATCATTCATTGGATAATTTAATTTATATTTTATATTACTACATTGGTCTTGTAGTCACCAAAGTGGCGTAGATCAATAATTTATAAAATTACATTAAGGAACAAGTCCTCAATGACATTAAGAAAATAATATTAAAAAATTACATGCATAATTAGGAGATTTAGATAATCCCAAAGGATAATTTATTTCAAATAATTATGTGATGCGATAGGATGATACTATTTTAGATATCCTTGCAGTTTAGAATTGTATACCCAAAGGTAGCAAAACTATTCCAAAAAGATGATATCAGTCCTCCATAAATGATATTGAATGAACACTAGATATGTCAATATTTTTACCAAAAGGTTAAATATTGATGATATCAATAGTTCATCATATTTTAGTAAAACTCAAAGCATTAATGTTATTTTATATTCTGTAGTGGTATTTCCGTCCATACATTCTCATGCTTCTAGTGTCCCTGTACTCTCTGGATCAAATTATTTGGAATAGTTAGAGCACATGCAATTTACATTGGGCATACTAGATCTTGATTTGGCATTGCTTGTTGAAAAGCCTACAGAATTAACTGATAAAAATACTGTAGAATAAGTCAATGAAATGAAGGCTTGGGAAAGATCTAATAGGTTCAGTTTAATATTCATAAGGATGACAACTGCAAATAATATAAAGACTTCATTACCGGTTGCATCTAGCACACGTGAATATTTAAAGGTTATTGAAGACAGATTTAAATATGCTGATAACTCATTGGTTGGCACATTAATGAAAGAACTAACTACAGCTCAGTATGATGGTACTTGAGGAATTCAGGATCACATCCTCAATATGGTTGACAAAGCCGCAAAACTTAAGATGTTGGGAATGAATGTTGATGAATCTTACCTTGTGCAGTTCATTCTTAATTCTCTTCCTTCTCAGTTTGACTCATTCAAGATTCACTATAATACAAATAAGGATAAGTGAGACTTGAATGAGTTAACTAGTATGTGTGTTCAGGAAGAATTAAGATTAAAGTACGAAAGTTCATATAATGTACTGGCAACTACTCAAGGAGTTGGTAACAAGAAAAGAAAATCAAAGCATCATCCATCGAAGAAATTTATCAGGTCTGGAAGTGTTAGACAAACTATTGAAAAGAAAGCTATTACAGTAAAATGCTTCTTTTGTGGCAAGAAAGGACATGTAAAGAAGGATTGCATTAAACATAGGACTTGGTTAGAAAAAAAAAGGTATAAACTCAACCTTTATATGTTTTGAATCAAATATTGCAGAAGTTCCTTCTAATATATGGTGGATTGATTCTAGCGCTTCAACTCATGTTACTAATAATATGCAGGGATTCCTTTTAATCCGAAAACCAAAAGAACATGAAAGATTCATAATTATGGGAAATCGTCTCAAAGCAAAAGTGGTATCAGTAGGGACTTATCACTTACTCCTAGAGACGGGTAATCTGATGGATCTGAAAGACACATGTTTTGTTTCTATAATTTTTAGAAATTTAATTTCTTTGTCTAGAATTGATGAGTTATCATACTGTGTTTCTTTTGGTAATGATAAATTCAGCATATTTATGATTCAATAAAAGTTGGTTCTGGAATTATGTGTGATAGTTTGTATAGAATTAATTTGAATCTTGAGTTTACGAATACATTATTGATCTTGCAATCAAGTATTGGAATGAAACGTAATTATAATAATGAAAGATCTTCTATATTGTGGCATAGACATTTGGGGCATATCTCCAAGGAAAAAATTGAAAGATTAGTGAAGGATAATATTTTAAAAAATTTAGACTTTACTGATTTTGATGTTTGTATAGATTACATTAAAGGAAAATAAACTAAGCATATAAAGAAAAATGCCACAAGAAGTAAAGAATTTCTTGAAATTATTCATACTGATATCTGCGGACCACTCCATATTTCTTGTTTTAGTAGAGAAAGGTATTTCATCACATTTATAAATGACTTATCCAGATATGGCTATGTTTATCTAATACATGAAAAGTCTCAGGCTGTTGACATTCTTGAAGTGTAAATAAATGAGGTCGAAAGACAATTAGATAGAAAAGTTAAAATTGTCAGATCTGACAGGGGTGGTAAATTTTATGGCAGATATGATGAATCCGGTCAGAATATCGGTCCTTTTGCTAGATTCCTAGAACAACGGGATATTTATGCTCAGTATGCATTACTAGGTGTGCCACAGTAGAACAGTGTTATTGAAAGGCAAAATCGTACTCTTGTGGATATGGTTAGGAGCATGATGAGATATTCCTCTGTACCTGAGTCAATGTGGGGTGATGCTCTTAGGATAGCTATGTATATCCTGAACAGGGTTCCTAGTAAATCAGTTCCATCAACTCTATTTAAGTTATGAACTAGTAGGAAACCCAGTTTGAGATATTTACATATTTGGGGGTGTTCTGCAGAGATAAGAGTATTAAATCCACATGAAAAAAAAATGGATCCAAGAACAATTTCTAGATATTTTATTGGTTACCCAGAAAGATCCAAGGGATACAGATTTTATTGTCCTAATCATAATATGAGGATAGTAGAATATGATAATGCAAAATTCCTAAAAAATGGTGAAATCAATGGGAGTCAAAAGTTTCGAAGGATTAATTTTAATATTAAGGAGATTCAGGCTTCTTCTCCTATATTATCCACTATTCGAGAAATTGTTGTTCCTCAAATCAATGAGAGAATTGATGAGGGTGAACAACAAAATAACATTGATAAATTCTCATATGATGTTGACGTCGCCGCTAATAGTCTTGTAGAACAATCACAATTGGCAGATTTGAGAAGATCTCAAAGAAAAATAAAATATGCCATTTCTGATGATTATGTGGTATATCTACAAGAATCAGATTTTGATATAGGAATGAAAAGAGAACCCTTATCATTTTCACAAGCCATAGAAAGTAATGATTCTGAAAAATGGTACGATGCAATGAAAGACGAGTTAAAATCAATGGACCAGAATGGTGTTTGGGAACTCGATGAATTGCCCAATAATTGTAATAGAGTCGGTTGTAAATAGGTCTTTAAGACTAAACGTGACTTGGTGGGCAATATCGAATGATATAAAGCCAGACTTGTAGCTAAAGGTTTTTCTTAGAAAGAGGGCATTGACTACCATGAGACCTTCTCTCCAGTTTCTCAAAAGAACTTATTGAGAATCATAATGGCATTAGTAGCTTATTATGATATTGAGTTACATCAGATGAATGCGAAAACAACATTTCTGAATGGGGATCTAGATGAGAAAATCTATATGAAACAACCTAAAGGATTCATAGAAAAGGGAAAGAAAAGTTGGGCATGTAAACTTAAGAAATCCATTTATGGCCTTAAACAAGCTTCTAGATAATGATATATAAAGTTTCATGATACCATTACTTCCTTCGGATTTAAGGAAAATACTGTTGATTAGTATATATATCTGAATGTTAGTGGGAGTAAGTTTATTATATTAGTCTTATATATGGATGATATATTGCTTGCCAGTAGTGATCTTGGTTTGTTGCACAAAACCAAGACTGATTTTACAAATTACCTCGATAGCAGGAAATCCATTTCAGGATTTGTGTTTATGCTGGCTGGTGGGGCAATTTCTTGGAAAAGTATAAAATAGTCACTTATTGCATCATCTACGATGAAAGTTGAATTTGTGGCATACTTTGAGGCCACAAATCAAGCTTTATGGCTGCGAAATTTTATCTCAGGACTTGGTGTGGTCGACTCAATTGCAAGCCGCTGAAGATATTTTGTGATAATACTGCACCAGTTTTCTTCTCTAAAAATAACAAATACTCTAATGGTTCCAAACACATTAAAATAAAGTACTTGGTGGTTAGAGAAAGAGTCCAGAAATAACAAGTGTCAATTGAAAATTTAAGCACTACTATAATGATTGCTGATCCATTTACTAAAGCTTTGCGGTGTAAAATATTTAAAGAACATGTTCTTAGAATGGGGCTTGTGAGCAAGCCATAAAGGATATTGTGATACATGTTTAAGTGGATGCTATTATTGACATTTCTTTTGTATAATTAAAGTTATTTATTTCTACTATCCTGTTTGTACTTATGTTTATGCATATTATGGTTGAATGCAATAAATAGGATTGTCTTGACAAGATAAATTACAGGGGTCATTATAGACTATATAAGGAAAGACTAACAATGTTTTAATACATAGAAGGAAGTGTGACATTGATAACATACAACCGCTATGACTCACATTGATAGTTGGACTGAATATAATATTAGTATGCTTATTGGACTTATTAGCTTATTTTTAAAAATCATGGCCATATATAAAATACTTTTTAAAATTTTTAGAATCCAATTATATAAAATTATTATCAAATAAATTTTATTTTATTTATTATTTTGGATATCTTTTATATCTTATCAATTAGTAGGCCAAGTGGGAGAATATAAGATTATGTGACCCTTTATTAATTGAATAAGATATATTATGGATTATTTGGATTCTGATAAAAGATATTAGTCAATATTAAATAAAGTCCATATTATATTGGGATATTTTAGGAGATGCCATTCATGAAAGGAACTCTCCTAATAACTTACCCTAGACCCTCTGCTCTTGCCTATAAATAGACAGGACCTACTATAAACCCAATATACAAAAAAGAACGACACAACAAAGAACGGCAAAAGGGTGAATAGATCAAAAGATTACAGTTATCCTCTTGATCTAGATCAAGAGATTACAATTATCCTCTTGATCTCCCAAAACCATCAATTAAGGTAGTCCTGTGAAAGGATAGAAAGAGAGGAGAAGGGGTCTAGATCTATTCTAGTTCCTCTTGTAGATCGATATTCAGCGTTATTCAAATCCGACGGGCGGTGCTCTTGAAGATCTAATTGGATCTCAATCAGATGACATCTAAAGGTACACATCGTAAACAGATCTAGTATTATTTGATTTCAATCTTGGCATAATAGTTTTTTTTTTGCATAATAGTTTGCATGATTATAGTTTTTTTATGCCAACAACCTGAACAGATTCAAGCTCTGGAATGGTGCTGGAGCTAGGTTCTCCAACTTCTCTCAATTCTATCTTGCTCCCACTGTTTCCACCAAGAATATGTTCCTTCTCAAGGAACACGACTCTCTTGGTAATAAAGACATTTCAGTCCTTGGGGTGATAAAAATAATACCCATAAGTTTCCTTTGAGTATCCCACGAATATGCACCATTCCATCCTTGATCCCAACTTATCAAGATTGTGTCTTCTAATGTGGGCAGGATGATAGGACTCCAGCAGGGTTGAGTCCTAATCTCCCTAGAAGTAGTTAATAAAACCTACTAGATTACAATAAAGTCACTCCTATCTTATAAGGAGTATGGCTAGGGTTTAGATGAGCCCTTGGGGCTTAGTGGCCGTCGCTCCCCTTACTGGGTTGGTTGGCTAGAGTTTCCCCCTGCTTAGGTCGGCTATAGAGCCAACCTAGTCGCCCCCTATTCTTATTAAGGCAGGTTGGCTATAGGAGGGGTAAAAAGATAATTTTACTTAGGTAAACACCCCCATAGGCTAGGATTTTGATCCCTATATAATGATGTAGCTACCCCCTCTCTTGAATCAAGTAATTATCAATTTTATTTTAGCCTTACGTTGAATCTAGGAGAGAGGAACCCCTACAGTGTTCCGAGGGTTGATCCCCCTCAAGGATCAAAATCTAGGATTCTATCACAGGACATTCCTAAATCTTAACAATCTTAAGCGGGCTTCTTTCCTTTTCATCATATGGTGTAGACACTACCGACTTTGATGGAACTCTATTCAGAAAGTAAGCTGCAGTCTCTAAGGCGTACCCCCAGAATGAGATGGGTAGATCAGTGAAACTCATCATGGATCGCACCATGTCTAACAACATGTGATTCCTCCTTTATGATACACCATTGAGATGAAGTGTATAAGGAAATGTCCATTGGGATAGAATCCCATTGTCCCTGAGGAAATGGGTGAACTCCATACTTAAGTACTCTCCTCCTCGATTTGATCAAAGAGTCTTAATACTCTTTCCAATTTAGTTTTCTATCTCATTCTTATATTCCCTGAATTTCTCAAAGGCCTCAGATTTGTACTTCATTAAGTACATGTGTCCATAACTAAAGAAATCATCAGTAAATGTAATGAAGTATGAGTAACTACCTATAGCCTGAGTCGCCATGGGACCACATACATCACTATGTATGAGTTCTAATAACTTGGTGGCTCTCCCTCTAATTCTACTAAAAGGAGAGTTAGTCATCTTCCCACGAAGGCAATGTTCACAAGTTGCATATGACTCGTAGTTAAATGGATCTAAGTATCCATCTTTCTATAAGTTTTGAATCATTCCCTCATGTATATGACATAGCCTACAATGTCATAGGCATGCATTATTCGCCTCATCTCTTTTCCTCTTAGATATATTTATATTCATGATATGTGGAGAAGTGTTTAGCACATGTAAGCCATTTATAAGAGTCCCTCTAGTGATGATCTCATCATCCATAATTATTGAACAACCCACTAATTGTCAAACAAAAGATGAAAATAATGTATTTGATAATAGAGGGAACAAAATAGCATGTATCCAATGCAATAATAACTCCACTAGGCAGATGTAGAGTGACCTCCCTAATAGCAACTGCAGCAACTCTTGCTTCATTGTCCATCTTGAAGTCCATCTCACCTCTAGTCAATCTTTTAGGTCTGGCTAGAAAATGCAACAAATTACAAATATGATAAACACTCCCGATATCTAATACTCATGTGTTATCATGAAAATCTGATAAGTGAAAACTGATCATGAATATACATAAAGCTTCTCTAAGCTTCTGTTTCACCTTCTCCGCTAGGTAAGTCCTTTGCCGGGCCTTTCTAGGCAACATTTATCGTACCCGGTCTTTCTTTGCCCTTGCCCTTCTTAAGGGTCTTGCTGGCCTTCCTTTTCTAATTGGTCTCACCAATATAGAGAACTGACTTCTCTTTCTTGATGGTACTCTTACCTTCGCTCAACATATTGAGGAGCTCAGGTAAAGTCACCTCAAACTTATTCATATTAAAGTTAATAATAAACCGTAAAAAGGAATCTGGTAGGGACTGAAGTATGAGATCAACATACAGGTGATCGTTTAGGACTATCTTTATACTTCACAAAGCGAGTGATCTCATCCTTGCTTGTCCTTTCCTCTGGCATGGGCACAATTGTATTAATGACATATATGATTTTTTTCTTTTGCGAGAACAATTCTCAAATTGTGGAGCTTTTGGACCAATGAGGTGGTTGATAGACATCAAGTATGCCACGTAGGAGTTTTGCAAGCTACAAGCAAGATATAGCATAAATTAAATAACATGCAGATTTTACAGAAAGATATAGACTTCTATTTTAATATACTCCCACTATTTTCTTAGCGAATCACGTGACACCCTCGACACGTGAGACGGAAGTCTCCGACAGACTCCTAGTGGGGATCGAGATCCAATTATCATCTTAATGAAACCTCGAGGGATTCGACCAATTACACTAAGCCCAAAAGGTAGGCAACTCTTGCTAATCACAATTCATTATGATTTCCGTCATGTTCAGCCTCTGAATCAACATAGTCTCAAGGGACTCGACCAACCATGATGTTCAGTTAAGTTATCACCAACATTACAAGATGATTCTGATTCGATAATATGCCTTCGAGGGACTCGACCAAGCATACCATGTCCTCAGGTCACTGGTGACATCTCTATGTCATAGGCAAGATCTCGATCACGTAGATAGGTGAGCCTTGAGAGACTCAACCAACTCAACCTATATCGTGATTCAATTTCTTCCTATAATGGTGGAAGGCCATGTGGGTCAATCTTATTACCTCAACCTTACCTACTTAATATTATCTTACGAGGGATTTTTGTATCGGTCTCCTAATATGTCATGTCACATACATACATATTTAATATATATCTACATCGCATGCAAATATATATACATATATCTAGTAGGTGTATAATATATCATATATGTAAGCCACACCGGATGATCATAAGCCATCACCTAATCTGATTAAGCTCAAGCCAATGGGCCTAATCACTCACAATAGGGTTTATGTGTGCATTAGTGCATCTCCAAGCTCTGTGATTGTTGATCTCGTGATCATCAGTTTTATCAAATTATAGCATCACCATGCGTCATGATCTCTGGTTATGGCATCATGGGTCTCATTGTCATCTCCACACTTTCGTTGCGCCTCTTCATGTAATTACAAATAATCACAAGCATGCAGGCCCAACAATAAACGAGAAAAACACAGGCTTGCAGGCCCCAATAATAATAATAATAATAATCACAATTACACACATCACAACACTTGGCTCATGATCATCCATCCATATAATATATCACATGTATATCACATCATATGTAGGATTACTAGATATATATAATAATTAATTAAACTATTAAATTAATTATTTTTCTAGAAATCAGGATATGCTCAAAATTTTTAGAATTATCAAGGGTACTTTTATAATTCTGGATGAGAGGACAGTCCTCGAAATTTTTGAAATTTAAAGGGGCAAGATCATCCTTTTCTCAAAAGGATGCTCTAACCCTTCTTGCCCCATCTACATCGCCGTCGTTCTGCCCTTGCCGTCTGACCACCACCGGGCCACCGCGACCGTCGTCACCCCTCGGCGATAGCCTTGCGGGCGCCTTGTAGTAGGCCCCTTTACAGCGCCGCACTATAGCGGTGTGCTCGTGGCTACCACCCCTATAGGTGACCGATGCCAGGCCGCCCTCGGTGCTCTCTGAGTCGGCCTCTCTTGGTGGCCTTGGCCTCAACCGACCTTGCAGGGGCCTTAGTCGCGGCCTAGCCGTGGGTGGCCGACCTTATATGGGGGCTGGCTGTGGCTCGCTGCCCGTTCTCCTTGCTGCCTTCACTGCAAAAACATAGCAAGAACACGTAGAACGATTCTACGCGATTCAATCTGATCACACGCACTTTAAAACCAATCTTTCGCACGAAAACCATGGCTCTGATACCACTATTGGGAAACCTCAGCGGGAGCATCACATGAACAACAAAAATCAAAATAAAAATTGGTTTCCAATGTATATCAAATCGTCGTGCAAAAGATTGGGGTCACGAGAAAACTAAAAAAATACGATGTGTGAGAGATGGATTTTACCTAGGGAGATCGTATATCCCTGTATTCTAGATCCAGATGAAGAAGATGAAGGAGGTCAAACGTCCTCCTCTCTAGCGGTATCCATATGATGGATATCTGTAGCGAAACTCCTCCAATCTGATCTTGCAACACTTGCGCAGAGGGAGGGAGGAGAATAGGAGGTGGTGGTTAAAGCTACAACCTATCAACCATAAGTCTCCCCTCCTATTTATAGAGAGCCACTAAAAACCATAGGGCTCCTGCCTTGGTGGGTATTGGATCTCAATCCAATTACCCACTAACATTACATTATTGGATCTCTATTCAATAATCTCCTTAGGTCTCGAATTGGTCCTTAATTAAGGAGACCATCAGCATAGAGTCTTATCTAATAAGAATATGGGCTAATTGGATCTCCATCCAATCCTCTATTCGCTGAAGCATCCACCATATTGTCACGGGCTTAGCTGAATTTTCCTAAGCCGTGCGGCACCCTCGCGGCACTCCCGAAGACTTAGCTAAAATTGCCTAAGTCGTGGAGCAACCTTGCCCACTATTCCGGACTTAGCTGGGATTGCCTAAGTCGTGAAACGCCCAATGCATTATCTGTCCGCAAAGGGTCAGCCCTCTTATAACCTCTTAAGGTCCCATAGAACCTGCACATAAGAAGTTGATTAGCTTGGAAGCAAGCGACGGACACATCCCGGTGTCTCGTAAAGCGAAAAGCTATACAAGCAATTTGTCGAACACCTTGAGTGCAGCAAAGAAAAGAGAGAAAGAGAGCGATATAGGACTTTGGAGGGTCGTAGGAACGGTCGCAAGTCCACAAATGATGGTTCCCAAGGTATCGGACGTAAGACAAGTTCAATTACTGATGAACACCTACGCCCGACATATACCCAGAACCCCATCCAGCCCGGTGCCACCCGGGGGGTTCCAAGGTGCTGAAATGACTGACATTTTTCACCGCTCAAAAAGGTTGCCGCAGTGAGCGATCATTCTGCAGCCTTCTATACTACTTTCGCTCTCATTTCTTAAGTAAAAACACATAAACTCAAGGCAAAACAAGCTGCCAAACATATATATAAGCAAGAAAAAGTGATGAACGGTTCAAGGAGCAAAGGCATTGCGGTTGAGCGATGATCGTTTGTGACATTCTCCCCCACTTAAACTGTCGACGCCCTCGTCGACGCTTGTTGGTAGGCTTTGACGCAAGCTTCTTTATGTCGTAGGGCATCTTTTGGCTCCCAACTAGCTTCTGTTTGAGGAAGCTTTTGCCACTTCACCAAGTACTCTATTTGTTGCGCTCCATTGGGTAGCTTTATCTTACGATTCGTTAGAATAGTTTCAACTCGCTTCTCGTAAGAGGCTCTGGTGGGGGGTAGTCGAGTTGGAACATTTCGAGAATCATCTCGCGGATCTGAGTAGTAGGCTTTCAAGTTGCTCGCATGGAAGATGTTGTGAATTCTGAACCATGTTGGCAGTTGCAACTTGTATGAGACATTGCCTACTCTGCTGATGATTGGGAAAGGCCCTTCATACTTATGTACCAATCCTTTGTGCACTTTGTGTCTAAAGAACTGGAGTGATCCTGGTTGGAGCTTCACTAACACCATGTCACCAACTTTAAATTCTTGTGGTCGCCTTCCCAAGTCTGCCTACTTCTTCATCTTTTTGGTCGCCTTCTCCAAGTAAGCCTGCGCAATGTCTGTATTGCGATGTTATTCCTTTGCTAAGTGATAGGCTGATGGGCTACTCCCTGTATAACCAATAACCAGGGTGTGAAGAGTTGATGGCTGTTGTCCCGTAATAATATCAAATGGGCTCTTGTTGGATGCAGAGCTCCACTACAAGTTATAGGAGAATTGGGCTATGTCCAATAGCTTCACCCAATCTTGTTGGTTGGCACTCACATAGTGCCGAAGATATTGCTCCAAGAGCGAGTTAATTCTTTCTGTTTGGCCATTCGTTTGAGGGTGGAGGCTTATGGAGAAGTATAATTTAGACCCAACAACTTGAACAACTCGGTCCAGAATCGTCCCAAGAACTGAGAATCTCGATTACTAATGATGTTGTGTGGGACTTCCCAATACTTAACCACATTCTTCTTCATCAACTTAGCCGCTTCCTCCGTTGAGCAATGTAGGGGTGCAGCAATGAATGTTGCATACTTCAAAAATCGATCAACTACCACGAGTATCGATCCAAGTCCCCTTACTGCGGGCAAGCTTGATATGAAATCTAAGGAAATGCTCTCCTATGGCCTTTCTGGTACGGGCAGCGGTTCCAAAACTCCAACTAGCTTCTGCTGCTCTATCTTGTCCTGTTGATAAGTAAGGCATGTTCGAACATATTCCTCCACATCTATCCCCATGTTCGGCTAATAGAAGGCCTCTCTATGAGAGCCATCGTTCGGTGGATACCCAGATTTCCAGCCCAAAGGGAATCATGACACTCTTTCAAGAGTTCACGCCTCAAGTTATTCACTCGTGGGACATAAACTCTGTTCCCCTTGGTATAGATGAGTCCCTCCTGGGCCTAAAATCGCCATGCCTTGCCCTCTTTGATGAGTTGAATCAGAGTCACTGCTTAAGGATCTCGGTACAGTCCATCCCTAATCCTGGAAAGAAAGTTAGAGCGCAATTGACTTGCTTGGCCTCCGCCTTTTAATTGTATAGCATTCACTAGCTCTACTTTCTGACTCAATGCATCGACCACGATATTTGCTTTTTCGGGCTTGTACTCCATCACCATGTCGAACTCAGCCAAGAAGTCCTGCCATCGTGCTTGTTTTGGGGAGAGTTTCTTTTGAGTTTGGAAGTAAACTCAATGCAACATTGTTTGTCTTTAGCACAAATGGTGCTCCCATAAGGTAGTGTCGCCACACTCGTAGATAGTGGACCACCGTTATCATCTTCTTCTCATCCACATGATATCGTCGCTCGGTCTCATTGAGCTTGCGACTCTCGTAGGCCACTGGATGACCCTCCTACATAAGAACTCCTCCAATAGCAAAGTCATAAGCATCTGTATGGACTTCAAAAGACTTTTCATAGTCCGATAATCTGAGTACAGGTTTTTCTAACACAGTAGTCTTCAGGTCTTGAAATGCCACCTCACATTTGTCCGACCATCTCTAGGACTACTCCTTCTTTAGCAACTCCATCAATGGAGCTACGCGCTTCGAATATCCAGCTATGAAGCGCCGATAATAGTTGACGAACCCAACAAAGGATCTCAACTCTAGCACCTTCTTTGGTGTTCGCCAGTCCGCTACAGTTTGCACCTTAGGCTTGTCCATTCGAATGGACCCATTCCCAATTCGATGCCCCAAAAATAAAATCTCCATTTGGGTGAAGTAGCACTTTTCTCTCTTCACAAATAAGGTATTCTCCCTGAGAACTTTGAAAATTGTTCGTAGGTGTCTAACATGCTCCTCAGGTGTTTGACTATAGAAGACGATATTGTCTAGTAGACGACCACAAACTTGTCCAGATACTCCCTGAACAGCTGGTTCATGAGAGCGCAGAATGTGGCTGGAGCATTGGTTAAGCCGAAAGGCATCACCAATAACTCAAATGCTCCATACCTGGTCACACAGGTAGTCTTTGCCTCATCACCTTCTACAATGCGCACCTGCCAATACCTTGACCGAAGGTCAAGTTTGGAGAAGTACTTTGCCTTGCCCAATTGATCGAACAAGTCTGCGATGAGCGGGATAGGGTACTTGTTCTTCACTATCATCTTGTTGAGGGCTCGATAATCAATGCATAATCAGAGGCTCCCATCTTGTTTCTTCTGAAAGAGGACGGGAGCTCTGAAAGGTGCTTTGGAACTGCGGATGAGACCATCGCTTAGCAGTTCATCTAACTGCTTCCTCAGTTCTGCTAACTCTGGAGGGGCCATGCGGTATGGTGGTCTCGCTGGAGGCTTAACTCCCGGCTCCAGCTTAATCCGATGATCTACACCTCTACGTGGTGGTAGAGTTCTCGGCAACTCTGTTGGCATCACATCTGAGAACTCCTTCAAGATGTTCGCCACAATAGCAAGTTCCTGAATGGCCTCCCCGTCAAGTGTCTCTAGCGTCTAGTAGCTACAAAGGTTGATTCACCTTTTTGCACCCTTTTCTTCAATTGTAAAGTCGATATTTGTTGTAGGTCCTTGGTTCCTCCTTGAGAAACTGGAACCATGCAGGGATTATCACCTCCCATTAGACACAAGAAGTTCGGGAATGATACTGGCACCAACTTTGCTGCGTGCATAAACTCTATTCCAAGAATCATTTGAAAGTCATCCAATGGCACCACCATCAAGTCTGTGCTCCCGCTCCATGTCCCGATCTTGATGGGGACCCCCTTTGCTTGTCCGGAGATCCGATTGGCCTCCGAATTCACCGCCTTCATATGACTTGGGCTCTTCTCCAAGATTAATCCCAGTCGCTTAGCTTCGCGATCGGTAATAAAATTGTGGGTCGCGCCCGTGTCCACCATTGCACGGGTTGTCCGACCATTAAGCTTGATGTCCACATACATCAACTCACTACTTCCTACCTTCGGTGGCTTTGCCTTTGTGTTCTCCCCCACTTGACCCTACAACGCATTCAACAAACACATTGCTCCCATCCTGGGTCCTTGCGACGCCTCACTGTCACTACTAGAGTCAGAACTACTCGAACTAAGGGCGATAGCTTTGCTCTTCTCTGACTTACGGGGTAGAATCGATGTCGTTAAAGCATTGAGTGCCTATTTTGGTGGGCACTCCCTCACCATGTGCGGTCCTCCACACAAGAAGCATCCAGTAGGCTTTGGGACTCTACCTCTTGAGCCCGGTTCCTTGTGGAAATTCTTCTTCTTTTGCTTACCCCCAGACTCCTTCGCTCGAGAGTATTTAGATGGGTGATTTCCTGAAGATTGTTTCTTCTTTCTCAAATCCTCTAAAGAAACAAAGTCAATTAGCCTTTCTGTAGCTGCAATTGTCCCGACTACGTCGGTGACATTCCTCCGATGTAGTTCTTGTTGTGCCCATGGCTTCAAGCCATTGAGGAAGTTGAATAACTTGTCTTTCTCAGACGTGTCCCGTATATCCAGCATCAATGCTAAAAATTGTTTCACATAGTCTCGGATTGTTATACTTTGGCGGAGTTGTCTCAGTTTCCTTCTTGCAACAAACTCTGTATTCTCGGGCAAGAACTGTGTTCTCAACTCTTGCTTCAAGTCTCCCCATGTATCCACTTGACATCGGCCTTGCTAGATCTCTTCCCAACGGGTTCGCTACCAAAGTTTTGCATCCCCATTCAGATACATTATTGCTATAGCAACTTTGGTTTCTTCAGAATCGAGCCTTGTAGCACGAAAATATTGTTCCATGTCGAACAAGAAATTTTTAAGCTCTTTGGCATCCGTAGCACCTCCGTAGCACTGCGGCTCTGGTGCCCTGAAGTTTTATGGTGGTGCAGCGCGGGTGTTGTTCCCTCCCGCATCAAGAGTCCTTGTTAACACCATCACCTTAGCCTTGAGTTCCTCCATAACTTTATGTAGATGTCGTGCGAAATCTTTGGTGTCCTCTGTCAGTTGATCAATCAGGGATTTAACTTTCTCGATCCGAGATTTAGTTTCTTCTAGCGAGCTCTCTACCCTAAGTAGCCTTCGCTGGCCTTGGTAGAGTTCCTCCACGCTTGCTTCAAGAACATCAAGGCGGGTCTCTATCGTTATAATTCTCTCCTTGTGGCTCTTTTTCCCTGTTGGCGCCTCCTCCCCTCGTGGAGAATACCCAACTTCACGCTCGTCTTGTTCATTGTAGAGCTCCTCAAAAGTGGCTCCCATAGTTTGCGAGCGAGTTTGCACTTGCAACCCACCTAAGACTACTTGGAGCAACGGTCCGGCTTGCCCCATCTTGCTCGATTAACCATGATATTTCACCATGGCGAGATTGTGAATCTTCTTCACTATTCGTATGAATTGCTTGCCTGCTCTTTCTCTCTCAATCCGAATGACCCTAGCTAGGGATTTATCTGAGCAAGCACATGTGGGATATTCCTCTTGTGATACCAAGAGTGGATGATCCTCTATTGACACACAATTACCTTCGTAAGGTTAGCTATCAATCCCGATAACTAGCTATACCAGATCTGAAACTTTCCAAACCTGTATGTTTGGTTCTCAAAGAAAGAAGTACTCATACAAGACATCCTTGGTGTCTCAAGTCTAAGGACCAGATACACAACTGGGACTTTGGAATCACTGTCTGACATTAGGTATCATTAACTATACAACATTCTATAAGCAGATCAATCAATGAACTCATTCTCCAATGATCACCTGTACTATATCCTTAGTGTCTTCATACAAGGGGCTATGAGACCAACCGCCTCCATCATATGGACGGGTATATAGCACACCTATCTGGCCAATTATCTCAATGCCCCTCTCGAGTAGCCTATGACCGAGATTAGTTAGGATCTGTGTTTAAAGGTGAATCAATCTTCTTATCGTGATCTCATCACGATCCGATTCTTATTGCACAGAACCAAGGACATCACATTATATATATATATAATATATAATATAATATAAGAATATTCCAATATTAATTATAATAAAAAATTACGTAGTGTGTCACACGTGCCATCATTCACGTGATTGGCTTACAGGGCACCTATAACTAACAATCACAACATGGAGAAAGCTCAGACCTAAAAGATGAATTCCAAGAGAGGGGAGGCTCTATGACCGATCCCTACTATCCACGCATGAGGGTGGACTTCCTTAGATTGGAAGAAGGAGATCTAATTAGTTGGATCTCATGCGCAGAGCGATATTTTCGGTACCACAAAATCGTGAACACATTTATGGTGAAAATTACAGCTATACATCTTAAAGGTGATGCAATATAGTAGTTTAATTGGTTTGAATACACTCATGGAATCCTCTCATGGAAACAATTCAAAAAAGGATTACTGATCCGCTTCGGACCAACCGATTACGAGAATGTTGATGGATAACTTACTAGATCCGTCAAACCTCCACCGTCTAGGAGTACCAAACTAGGTTTGAAAAGTTATCTAATTAAACTCATGATTAGTCTAAAAAACAACTATTGGGGACCTTTATTGAGGGCTTGAAGCTAGAGATTCGGGGAGAATTTAAAGCGTGACAACCATACACACATATGGCAGCAGCTACCTCCTTCGAACGATTTCAAGAGGAGTGATTGAACCATGAACCCTAGAGGACTAGGCTCACTCCCTGACCAGTAACACCAAAGCCCTCATCCCTCTCTATTGTTTACTGGGCCCCTGCATCAAAAAAGTTGATAAGAGAAGAGCTTCGGGAGTGATCTGCAAAGGGGTTATGTTGGCATTGTGACGAGCTGTGGAGCCACGAGCATCACTGTAAAAAGGGGAGACTTCTTATGATTAAACCCATGGAAGATGTCATTTGAACATCTAGAAGAGAACCTTGAACATGAAGAAGAAGATGCAGAAGAAGAATCACAACCGACCGATTTTATGGTGCACGCGCTAGCCAGCTACGCAAATCCACAAATGATGAAAGTTGGAGGTCTACTTAAACAACAACCGATCACTATTCTGATCGACATGGGTAACACTAATAACTTCTTAAATAATAAAGTTGCTGCTTGGATGGCACTCCACATTGAAGACTGCAACAAATTCGACGTAAAAGTTATGGATGACCGAATCTTATAGTGCGACCAAAGATGCCCGCAAGTGAAACTACTGCTGCAAGACCAAGAAATTATTTTTGACTTCTTCCTCCTACCAATCGATGACTATGAGGTCGTGCTTGACATAGAATGGCTGACAACACTAGGTGACATCTCCTGAAACTTTTCCAAATTGATTATGAAGTTTTACTGCAAAGGCAAATAGGTCATCCTATATGGGAGGCGTAGAAGCAATGTAACCACCATTTTGACTCAACTAATGGAGAAAGTCCTACACAAGACACATGATGGCTTCTGAATACAACTCTAGCAGCAACTAGAGGAGAAAAAAATAAAAATTGAAGATCAAAACCTTGCTCATCTGCATGCTGAATTTATCGATATTTTCAATGAACTACACGGTCTTCCTCCTACTCAGCAGTATGACCATCGAAGTCCAATTCTCCTCAGGAAACCACTAGTGAACACTCAGTCGTACCACTATCCTCATCTCCAAAAGGATGAAATTGAAAAGATTGTAAAAGAGATGCTTGAAACAGGGGTGATTCGGCAAAGAAGGATGGAACTTGGTGGACGTGCATCGACTACTGAGCTCTAAATTGCATCACCATCAAGGACAAGTACCCAATACTAGTGGTGGATGAACTTCTTAATAAGTTAAAAGGAGCTCGAGTCTTCACGAAGTTAGATCTCCGATCTGGGTACCACCAAATTCAGGTATATGAAGATGACATTCCAAAAACTATATTCTAAACAATATTATGAATTGTTCGTAATACCTTTCGGACTTACTAATGCTCCTCAAACCTTTAAAGTCTCATGAATAATATTTTTTAGAGCTTTCTTCATTAATTTGTGCTAGTATTTTTGAACGATATTCTCATTTACAACCCTTCTCTTGAGACTCATATTCAGTACTTGCAGTTTTGTTTTAATGATCCTTTGGGAGAATACTCTTTTTGTTAAGCCATCAAAGTGTAGCTTCCTCTAGCAAAAAGTAGAGTACCTTGGACACATAATATCAGAAGAAGGTGTGGTGGTAGACCCATCAAAAATTGAAGTAATTCAAGGTTGGCGGAACCTAAGAACGTGAGATCACTACATAGTTTTCTTGGACTAACGGGCTACTACTAAAAGTTAGTGAAAGACAATGGGAAGATAAGTGCACCCCTCGCCTCTCAATGGTTAGACAAAGCCTCCATTGCCTTTGATAAACTTAAGGTAGTAATGATAATGATGTCGGTGCTAGTGCTAGCCGATTTCTGTCGAATCTTCATCATTAAGGCTGACGCATTTGGATTTGGAATTTGAGTCATTCGCATGTAAGATGGTCGACCACTCACATATACCAACAAGGCGCTGTCTCCCTCCTATAAAAAAAATATCAATATATGATAAAGAGATGCTCGTCATTATGTATGCAGTAATAAACTAGAGACCCTACCTGATCGGCCAGCACTTTCAAATTAAAACCAATTATAGAAGCCTTAAATAGTTTTTAGAGTAGAAGATATCATCCCCTGAGTAGCAAAAATGGGTAACCAAACTTCTTGGATTTTATTATAAAATTATTTACAAAAAGGGGGAAGAAAATATAGTTGCAGATGCACTTTTATGGCTGCCCGAGCAAGTTGAATTTTTAGTCATCTCCCTTCCTACCAGTGGCTTCCTCAAGGACATTAGGGAGGAATACAAGAAGAATCCAGAAACCAACAATATCATAAAAAAATTAGAGGAGGATCCAAGCATAATAGCTCACTATACTTGGGATTCGAAGGATTTACGCTATAAAGATCGCATTGTGTTTATACCCGACTCCCCTTGTATCAAAACTATCCTGTAAGAGATGCACTCCACACCTTCAACAGGGCACTCCAGATTTTTGAGAACCTACAGAAGAGTGAAACAAATTTTTAATTGGAGAGGGATAAAAATATTATTTATAAATTTGTAGCATAGTGCGATGTATGTCAATGACTACCCATACCGGACTCGATGTGGACTGACACCTCCATGTATTTCATCAAAGGGCTACCACTATCCCAAGGTAAAAGCATAATTCTCGTGGTAGTTGGTCGACTTACGAAATATTCCCATTTTTATGCTATGTGAAATCCCTACACTATTGGTAGTGTTCAAATTTTTATAGAAAATATTATTAAACTGTTATGACCCTAGCTAAGCCAGGTCCTAGTTGATTGAGTTGAGTCCTTAAATTAGAGCTTGTTGGCTAAGCTAGACCTGACATTAGGTAAGGTAGGAGAAGATTAAAGTCCATTATAATAAATCAAACTAAATCCTAGTAGGGTTAAGATTTAACTGAACTTGAGTCGGGTTAAGAGTCGAAGTTAGATACGAGTTAAAGTCAATAGCATCATGAATGTAATAAACCATAATATAGCTGCCACCCCCAATAAAGATGTGGTTGGCTAGGATTAGAGAGCAGTCCTTATGGGATGGGAGTCTCCTAGCCTCTCCTCCTCTTAAGAGAGGCTGGCTAGGGGTTGCTTCTTAGAGTTGGAGTTGGAGTTGTTGGAAGTAGAAGTTGCTTCTTAGAGTTAGAGTTGGAGTTGTTGGAAGTAGGAGTTGCTTCTTTGAGTTGGAGTTGGAGTTGTTAGAAGTAAGAGTCTTGAGTAAGAATCCTACTAGGAGTTAGGGTTTAGAAGCTCTATAAATAGCCTTGTAATCAACTACTTTTTATCATTAATAAATCAATATCTTTTCAACCACTGGGTAGAAAAATAAGGAGGGAGGAACCCCTATAGAGTTTCAAGGAGGTCGATCCCCTTTACAGATAACCCTAGGCTTATAATCTGCAAGAGTTCTAATACTTGGTATTAGAGCAGTATTCTTAGTGTCTTGCTGCCCTTCCACAATTGGCCATCATCCTTCCATAGCTTCGCAAAGCAATTCTCACAATTGCTTAAAGATCATCGCCGAAATCCATTGTCATCTCCACCACTGCAAATCATCCTTTGATCTCCCCGTGAATTGTAACAGGTTCTAGTTTACTACCTTACTGCTACCATAAGTTAGTTATCATTATTCAAAAATCCAAAAAAATCATTCCTATCTTGCTGCACAAACTTTTTGTTCCAAAGTTTCCATCTTTAGGATGAAAGTTCAACTGCAGAATTTTCGCTGAGTAGCACTGATTATTTAATCTTACTACTACATTTTTTCTATCCAAATCTCTACAAAATTTTCATGACGGCTTTGTCACTTCCTAATAATAGACTTCTTTTTGGTTTCATCGAAAAATTATCAATATAAACTACTGATCTTTTATGTCTAAACTGCCACACTTTGGACACAAAATTCTACCGCAGTTCATACCTGTGATCTTTGATTTTGCCAAACCTTTTGCTACCATTTTCTTCTATAAATTTTTTAGCCGCATTATCTTTTCCTTACCAGCAGATTCTTCTTGAGTTTTACTTGTATCCTTATTTTGAACTATAAGAAAAAAATCTCATCTATACTGCTGAAATCTTTCGATAAAAAAATTTATTGTAGCACCTTCTCGTAAGCTTTGATCTTATCGAATCTTTTTTACTGCCATAATTTTCCATGAATTTTTTTAATAGCATTACCTCTCTAATACCAATGGATTCCCTTTGAGTTTTACTCAAATCCTTATTTTAAATTATTGAGAAAAATTGCATCTATACAACTAAAATTTTTTTGATGAAAAAATCTATTACTATGTCTTTTGTCTTTCTTCTTCTCTAAACCCACTAAACTCTAATCATTTTGTTATGATAGAACCCCAGAGAGAGCTCTATAGAATTTGATCTTTGAGGAGGATCAACCCTTAGAACACTATAGGGGTTCCTCCCTCCAAGGAGTCGGCCACAAGCCTGAATAAAAGATATTACTTGCTTGATTTAAAAAGGAGGCTACATGCTTATATAGGGCTCTAAACCCTAGCTCGGGGGGGTGCTGCTTAAATAAAATTACCCCTTTTCCCTCCTAATCTAACCTGCCTTAATAGGGATAAGTGACAGCCTAGTTGGCTATATAGCCGACTCTAACAGATAGAAATCCTGACCGACCAGCCTAGTAAGGGGGGCAACGGCCACTAAGCCCTAAGGCTCCAATCTAAAACCTAGACATACTTTTTTATAGGATAGAAGTGACTAGGTAAGGTTTTATTATAATCTCACAGGGTTCTTATTAATTACTTCTAGGGTGATTAGGACTCAACCCTACTGGAGTCCTATCAAGTCCGCCCTCTTTGAATCAGCCTTGTCCTCAAGGTTGAGGGTTTATAAATTCTGGGAATCGGATCTTCAACTCATCATAAGACACCCACACTATATCTTCGGATGGTAAGTTGTTCCATTTCACTAGTATTCAATTGAGGGGCGTCGGTGGCGCATCACAATCTTCCAATCAAGTATAGCTTGTGGTTGAGCTTGAATCTTGCCATCTTTATAGTGCTCAGCAATTGGGTCTAGGCCAACTCATGCTCTCCTAATTTACGCTTTAGCAAGGATATATAGAAGATGGGATGAATCTTAGCATCTTCTGGGAGCTTCAATCTGTATGTCATAACTCCAATATGCTCCAAGATCTAATATGGTCCATAGAATCATGGAGATAGATTCATTGCTATTCTAGTATTGATTAACAACTGCTTGTATGGATGTAGGCAAAGGTAGACCCAATCTCCCATAAAAAATTCTTGCTCAATTTGGTGAGTGTCTACTTTTTGCTTCATGCGAGCTTTGGTCGCAGTTAAGTTGTCCTTCAACAATTGTAGAATCTTTTCCCTATCAATGAAGTTTTGGTTGACCTGATCTATTTTAACTATACCAATTACATATTTAGGTATTACAGGGGGCGGTCGACCATACAATACCTCATAGGGGGTACATTTGGTTGATGAATGATAGGTTGTATTATAACATCATTCAGCCCAAGGAAGCCACTTTGTTAACTCTTTTGGCTAATCACTAGTGAAGCATGGTAGATAAGTCTCGAGACATCTATTCACCACTTCTGTTTGGTCGTCCATCTGCGGATGATAGGCTGTGCTCATCTTTAATTGGGTGCCTTGTAATTAAAATAATTTAATCAAAAATTTGCTTGTAAGCACCCTGTCACGGTCGCTCACAATCGGCCTTGGCATCCTATATAATTTAACAATATTTTTCCATAAAGATTTAAGCAATACTGGTAGCGGTATAAGGGTGTCTTATAGCATATAAGTGAGCATATTTTGTTAAACAGTCTACCACTATGAAGATCATACTTTTACCTTGGGATAGTGGCAGTCCTTTAGTGAAGTCCATGGAAATGTCAATCCATGCTAAGTCTGGTATAGGTAATGGTTGTAGCTTTCCTGGACTATCCATTGTTTCACCCGTTTAATGTTGGCATATATCATATTTAGATACATAATCATAAATAGATCTTTTCATGCCTCTTCAAAAGAAGTTTTGTTTCACCCTTGTATATGTTCTCAGAAATCTAGATTGCCCTGCTGAAGGTGAAGAGTGCATCTCATGTAAAATAATTTTGATATAAGGGGAAGAAGGAACAATCACAATTCGACCCTTATAACGTTGGTCCCTTAAATCCCAAGTGTAGTGGCCCATGGAACCCGGATTCTTCTCCAACTTTTTTATGATGCCTTAGGTTTTTAGGTCATTCTTCCATTCCTCCCTAATGTCTTTGAGAAAGTCAGTGGAGGGAAGGGAGATGACTGAAATTTTGACTTATCTCGATAGTTGAGATAGAGCATCTACAAAAATATTCTCTTTCCCCTTTCTATAAATAATTTTATAATCAAAACTAAGGAGTTTAATTACCTATCATTGTTGCTCCGGAGAAGATATTTTCTGCTCTAAGAAGTATTTGAGGCTCCGGTGGTCAGTCTTATTCTGGAAGCGTCAGTCTCCACTTCAAGATGGCATGTACAATCATAAGCATTTCTTTGATGTACACGAACATTTTAAGGTGGGAGGGAGACAAAGCCTTACTAGTGTAGGCAAGGGGTCTACCATCTTGTATTAGGACAGCCTTAATTCCAACTCTGGATGTGTCAGCCTCAATCATAAAGGGGCGACTGAAATCAGGCAGCGCTAGGACCAGCATCATCGTCATGGTTGTCTTGAGTCGTTCAAAGGCTGTGGAAGCTTTCTCCAACCATAAGGAGTCTTTCTTCAGTAAGGATGTGGGTGGGGCACTGATATTACCATAATCTTTCATGAATTTTTGGTAGTAGCCCGTGAGTCCAAGGAAGCAGCACAACGATTTTATGTTCATAGGTCTCGGCCATCCTTTCATAATTTCGATCTTTGTCGGGTCTACCACCACTCCATCCTCTGATATAATGTGCCCTAGGAACTCTACTTTATGCTATAAAAAGCTGTATTTCGACTGTTTAACGTAAAGGGTATTCTCCCGAAGAATCGTTAGAATAATTTGTAAGTGCTGAAAATATGTATTTAGCTTATGACTGTAAATGAGATGTCATCAAAAAATACCAACATGGACTTGTGTAGAAAGATTCGAAAAATATCTTTCATCAAGCTTTGAAAAGTATAAGGAGCATTCATAAGCCCGAAGGGTATTACCAAAAATTCATAGTGGCTATTATGTGTGCGAAATGCAGTTTTCTAAATATATTTACTGCATACCCAAATTTGATGATATCTAGAACAGAGATCCAATTTAGTGAAGGCTCGGGCTCCTTTTAGTTCATCAAAGGGCTCATCTACTACTGGTATAGGATATATGTCTTTGACAGTGATGGCATTCAAAGCCAGTAATCAATGCACATCCACCACGTACCATCCTTCTTGCGCACTAGCAACACCAGCGAGGAGTAAGGGCTGCAGCTTGGTCGAATTACTCTAGTGTTGAGCATCTCCTTAATAATGTTCTCAATCTCATCCTTCTACAAGTGAGAATAGTGGTATGGTCTTAAGTTTGCCAGAAGTTTGCCTAGTATTATAGGGATGTGGTGGTCATAAGGCCGGTTAGGTAGAAGCCCATACGACTCTATGAAAACATTTGTGAATTCATCCAGCAATAGAGCAAGCTTAGGATCTGCAACTCCTTTGATGGTTGCTGGATATGCATAAAAAATCTATCATATGTCTTGTGTAGCACCTTCTCTATCCACTGCATCAAAATGGTGGAGATATGGCTCCCGTGCTGGCCTCGCAAGGTGACCTGTTTCCCTTTATAATAAAACTTCATGATTAACTTAGAGAAATTCTAGGAGATGTCACCTAATGTTGTGAGCCATTCAATCCCAAGCATGGCTTCATAGTTATCAATGGGTAGGTGGAAGAAGTCGGCTACAACTTTTTGATCTTCAATTTTACCAATGGACACCGTTGGTCACAATTAAGGATTCGGCCGTCGGTGACCTTTACATCGAACTTATTGCAACCTTTGATTTGAAGTACTATATGTGTAGCAACCTTGTTGTTGAGGAAGTTATTTGTGCTACTCGTATCTATGAGAATGTTGATGGGTTGTTGTTTAAGGAGTCCACCAACTTTCATTGTCTGTGGGTTGGAGTAATCGGCCAGCACGTGCATTGCATAGTCGACCGATTGAGGCTCTTGCTTCGTGGTTTCATATTTGAGTTCGAGGTCTTCTTCTGATGGTTTAGTGTCCTCATCCTCTATTGGTTTGATCGTAAGGAGCCATCTTTTTTTGTAGCAATGTTCTCGGCTCCACGGTTCATCACAGTGCCAACACAACCCCTTGGCCGATCATTCCCGAAGCTCATCTCTTGTTAATTTTTTTCTCTTAGATTCATGTGAAGGAAATTGCTACCATAATAGTATATGGTTGTTGTGCCTTTACTTCTCCTCGAATCTTTGGCTTTAGGCCCTCAATTAAAGTCTCGAAAAGTTATTTTTAAGACCAATCCATAGTTTGGTTAGATAAACGTTCAAACCTTATTTGGTATTCTTGTATTATAGAGGTTTATCGAATCTTTGCTAATTGTCTATCAATATTGTAATAATCAGTCAGTCCAAAGTGATTTAATAGTCCTTCCTTGAATCGTTGGTAAAAGAGACCTCCATGGGTATGCTTAAACCAATTAAACCACTGAATAGCGTCTCCTTTGAGATAGATGATAACAATCCCAACCCTTGTAGCATTGGTGATTCAATAGAACTGAAAATAGCGCTCTACACGCGAGATCCATCTGATCGAGTCTCCTTCCCATCTAGGGAAGTCTAACCTCATGCATAGATTGTTTGAGTCAGGGATGGTGCAACCTCGTTGGTGGTCGGCCTATGCTGAATTCAGCGAAAAGGGATCAGATCTTTTCCTCCATATGGGTTTCAAAGGCTTCAAACTTGACATTAATGGCCTCCTTTGATGTCATGGTGTAGGCCTCTAGATGTGTAATATTGAGGTTTTTCGGTTGTAAGGTTAGGGGTATGAGAAGTTTTAGGAAAGAGGAGGCTGGTTGGATAGGTGGATCAGTGGAGATGGGGGCTACAGTTAGGGCTAATTTTAGAGGCTGATTGGAATCAGTTTAGGGTACGATTTGGTTAGGTTCTTGGATGATGATTGTACGGTTTGAGGATGATAGAAAAAGAGTCCAAAAAACCAAAAGAGACAACACTCAAATCTAATGGAATTCGATGAAGAAAGTGCTACGTATGTGTTGTCCTATCGAGTATAATTTGCATTAGAGAAATAATGAATTCTCGACGTAAATTCCAAAGGAAAACATGAGGAAAATATATAGAAATTTGTCAACAAATCCTTAGTTCAGATGTGGCCAATATCAATAAACAGGTTTGACAAAATTTCGATAATGTAATGATAAGAAAATAAGTGAAAAGATGAGAGGTAGATTCTTCATCGTAAAATTTTAGCAGTACACAATAAGGAATTACAACACAATATAACCAATTTTCAGAGAGGATATTTTTTCCAAAAATTGATCTTAATGAGAGCTAAGATGATCTATGATGTCATACAAAATTTTTAGCCAAAATAGATGAATAATAGTTAGTTGAAATTTTTCTGCAATGTTTCTCCTTTGCAACGATGAGCATATTTGCGATGGTAGAATTTTACAGTGAAAAAAGTATGAAAAATACTCTTCAATATATAAGGTAAAGGAATTTATAGTAGTGAGTAGGCGTGGGTAGTAGATTTTACTAGATCTTCAGTCCAACACAGGGGGGTAGTGATAGATTGATTTGATCTATAGCTTGGGTTGGATGACGGAGGCGCGTGGTGCAGCAATTATGAAAATTACTTAGAAGGGTGAAGGCGACAGAGATGGCAGCAGGGACAATATGAATGCAGCTCTAATATTAGATAATACAACCCTAGAGGGAGCTCTATAGAATTTAATCTTTGAGGGGGATCAACCCTTGGAACACTATAGGGGTTTCTCCCTCCAAGGAGTCGGCCACAAGGCTGAACAAAAGAGATTACTTACTTGATTAAAAGAGGAGGTTACATGCATATATAGGGCTCTAAACCCTAGCCCAAGGGGGGTGCTACCTAAGTAAAATTATCCCCTTGCCCCTCCTATAGCCGACATGCCTTAATAGGGATAGGCGGCGACCTAGTTGGCTACACAACTGACTATAGCAGATAGAAACCTTGACTGACTAGCCCAGTAAGAAGGGCGACAACTACTAAGCCCTAAGGCCCTAATCTAAACCCTAGCATTACTTCTTTATAGGATAGAAGTGACTAGGTGGAGTTTTATTATAATCTCATAGAGTTCTTATTTATTACTTATATGGTAATTAGGACTCAACCCTATTGGAGTCCTATCATGCTGCCACCAACCACAATGTCTTTAGAACACCCCTCTAGCCTTATGAAGCTGCCATCATAACCTATTTTCAAAACCCAAACAACACCTAAAACCGCAATCCAAAATAGTGACCTATCGCACCCTATTGACGTAGAATTCTACAACACTACCTTTTGGTGTTTTTTGTTGCACCCATATTTGATCCTTACCGAAATTGTTGCTACCACCTATGTCATCTTTAGGGCACCCCTCTAGCTTTAAGATGTAGTTATCATAGCCTATTTCCATAATCCATAGCCAACCCTAATGGCCCCTAAAAAATCATAGCCCAAACAATACCCTAAAATCGCAACCTTGATCTATCACCCTTTTGGCCACCAATCCCTACCAAACTGGTTACTGCCATCAACAGTAATCCTAAGTCATCTCTCTAGCCTTAAGACGTAGCCATCGTAACCTATTTCTAGAATCCGCAACCATCCTAAACAATAGCATCAATTATAGCAAAGAACAACCTAACACAGCCTTTTGCCTTAAGCCATCTACCATTTTCGAATGCCAATCCACCCAACCAATCAATAATAGTGATCCAACAGCAAGAGAAGGTCCTTATCATAATAAATTTAGAGTTTTACATCATGTCATTAGGAGATGTATTCAGAGACAAGTTAGAGACGGTTGAATCATGGCTTGAATCACGCATGGAGGATAGATTACACGCCTTATTTACCGAATTCGGATTGGGCCAATCTTCGAGCCCAACAAAATTCCAGCAAGGAGAAAGTTCAGAGATGCTTTCAAAGGAGGGATAGCCCTCAGACATGATACAGCCATGCATGAGGGTGGACTTCCCTCGATGGGAAGAAGGAGACCTGACCGGATGGATTTCGTGCGCTAAACATTACTTCCACTATTACTGAACTCTGGAGTATTCCATGGTGGACACCGCTATCATCCACCTTGAAGGAGATGTAATTTAGTTGTACAATTAGCTTGAATGCACCCATGGGGCTCCGACGTAGATACAATTTAAGAAAGCGTTGCTGAACCACTTTGGGCCACCAAATATGAGAATATCAATAAACAACTTGCTAAGATCCGACAAACCTCTATGATCCAAGAATACCATACCAGGTTTGAGGAATTACCTTACCTTGCTTATGATTGGTCTAACAGATAATTATTAGGGACGTTAATCGAAAGACTCAAGCCAAAAATTAAAGGAGAGGTTAAAGCATGGCAGCCCCACACCGTGACGGCCATAATCTCTTTCGCCCGAATTCAAGAGGAGTGACTCAACAAAGATGCTCAGAGGATAAGAACCACTCTTAGACTAACATCATATAAACCTCTAGTACCCTCTACCCCCAACTGACCTTTCTTGTAAAAGAAATTGATTAGAGAAGGACTACGCGATAGATCGGCGAAGGACCTTTGTTAGCATTATGATGAATCATGGAACCGCAATCATCACTGCAAAATGGGGCACCTCCTACTGATTGAACCCATTGAAGATATGGAGGAGGAGGTCCAACAGCATGTGGAAGAGGTCACAGATGAAGACCCATAGTCGATCGATTGCACGACATACACTTTAGCTGGCCATGCGAACTCGTAAGCAATGAAAGTTGAAGAATCTCTTAAGCAGTAGTCTGTCACCATCCTCATCGAGATCAGGAACTAACAACTTTATGAATAGCAAGGTTGCTACTCAATTGATGTTCCAAGATAAAGATTGCAGCATGTTTGATGTTGAGGTAGCCAATAGCCAAATTTTGAAGTGCGGTCAAAGATGTCCGTGAGTGAAATTATTGTTGTAGGACCAAAAAGTAGATGTTGATTTTTTTCCTCCTCCCTCATGATGATTATGAGGCCATTCTTGACACCAAATGGCTACCTACGTTAGGTGATGTTCCTTAGAATTTTTTAAATTTATCATGAAATTTTTTAACCATAGGAAATAGGAGATCCTAAGCAGGAAACATAAGAGCAACGTGATGACGGTTTCATTACAATGAATAGAGAACATCTTGCACAAAGTGAATAGGGGATTCCTAATACATTTCCAGTATTAACATACGAGAGAGCCAACAAAAATTGAAGACCCAAACCTTTTCTAATAGTTTACTGAATTTTCAGATATTTTCGTCGAACCGCGTAGCCTACTTTCTACCCGCCAGCATGACCATTGAATTTTGATTCTCTCGGGTAAACCAATAGCAAACACTCAGCCATGACATTATCTTCACCTCTAGAGAGCTGAAATAGAGAGGATTGAAGAAGAGATGTCAAAAATAGGGGTCATTCGACCATGTTGCTACCCCTACTCTTCGTCGGTGCTAGGTTTACCTGACTTTGATAAAGTATTTATTATTGATGCATCAGGAGTAATAAATTATGTTATCCACATGCAAGATGACTGACCCCTAGCTTACCTCAGCAAAGCCCTCACTCCAAATCACCTGAAGCTATCAATCAACAATGAGGGAATACTAACCTTTGCTGAATTTGTGACTTGGTATAATACAAGACAACAACACAAAGGGGAGATAAAATTAAGTCCTGAAAAATTATAGCTTCTACTCCCTCCAAACTTAGATCAAGCTCACCTTACCACAAACTCTACTAGAGGGCTGTTGAATCTGAGATTTTGATAATGAAATCAATTGATTGTATTTAATCTAACATATATGTTAAAGGAAGTATTGCAGGTCTAACTATGATGAAGGAATTAAGTTATAGTTAGATGATGGGCCAAGATCAAGCTAAGGCATCGGTCCAGGGTACGGATGATGCAGTGGGACCTCGTCGGGAGTTCGCTAGGAGATTCGCTGAAGGGATCGGGAAGCTCGCTGGGAACACATCGGTAGATCACCAGAAGAAGACCGTAAGACTCGCTACAAGAATGTCGGAGGCTATCAGATTGGCAGGAGTTAGGTCTTGGTTTAGCTTCTTAGTCATTAAGAGTTAAAATTAGTGAGTCATAGTTAGGGATTGAGTCTTAATTGAGTTTGATTTGAAAGAAATCTAAATCAACTCAATGAGACAATTGAGTCCACTATGGGATTTGATTGAGCTGAGGTCAAGCTCAATTAGTTGACCATGGGAGTAGTCAATGGATGGTTGAAATCAAGATTGGAAAAGTGAAGGAAATCACTTTTTTGGGATTCCCGACAGTTGAACCGTCGGTAAGTGACGGTTCAACCGATCGTACCCTGGAAACAAGGTGGTTGTCAAGGCTGAACCGCCCAGGACTGATGGGTAAACTGCCTATACCAGGACTTCGAGTGCTTGAATTGCTCATGCCCAATTTTTTTGGGTATATTTGAATTTTAGTTCCAAAATTCTGAAGTCATTTGAGGCTATAAATACCATAAGTTTTCTTACATTCCATACAACAATTTTGGTGATTACATCATGAAAAAAAAAATTATGTGTTAATTGTAAGCCTCAAGGAGGTGGACTCGGGAGTGGACGTAGGCCGGTTAGTGCCGAACCACTATAAAACTGTGAGTTCTTTTTTTGCTTTACTTACTACTTTTGTATTGATGCTTCCGATTTTATTTACATGTTGAAAGCAGGGCTCCAAAATCAAACACTTCACTTATGACATTGCCTATCTCCTTATTTGGATTTGCTTGTTTTTTTTTTTAGTCATCTTCAAGCAAAAAGCTTAGCATTTCTCTATAAAGATCAAATTGCTTTACTTAAACTAAAAACTTCAGATTTTCCTTTCTTGCCTTAAGCGAAAAGTTTTAAGTTAAATCGAGAAATTCCACTTGCACTAATTCACCTTCCCCCCACCTAGTGCTAATTGATCCTAACAATTGGTATTAGAGTAAGGTAGTTACTCATTGGATTAACACTTCCTTCAGTAAATGGCTTGTTTTGGCATGAATGAGGGACATTCCATCTCACGTTCTCCTATATTTAATTAGATGGATTACACGTATTGGAAGATAAGAATATGTATTTTTCTTATCTCTTTGAAATTTGATTTATAGAATATTATTGAGAATGAATTTGAAAAATCTTCCAATCCAATGAATAAATGGAATGATTTGGAAAGAAAGAGTTTTTCCTTGAATCCAAAGCTATGAATGCCTTATTTTGTGCTCTTGACAAGAATGAGTTTAATTATGTTTTCATTTGTAATCAGCTTTTGATATTTGGCATACACTAGAAATCACACACGAGGGGTGCTGAATCTCAGATTTTGATGATTAAATCAATTGATGAGTTATTGATCTAACAAGATTTTTAATATCGATTGATGTAGGATTAATTACAATTGAAGGATTATTATAATTAGGATTGGCCAAGGTCAAGTCCATGCAACGAGTTGATGCAGTTGGGAACTTGCTAGGAGTGCATCGGGAGCTCGCCGAGGGTATCGGGAGCTTGCTAGGATGGCTTAAGGGAGTTCACTAGAAGAAGACCTAGACTCACCAAAAGATTATCGGGGGCAGTCGATAAGCTTGCCGGGAGTTGGGATGGTATTGTAATAGATATTTTGGTAATTATAATTATTAATTAAGTCATAATTAGCATCGTGCTAGACTAACTATGATAGAAGCAATGGAGCTAAAACCAGATGATGGGCTAAGATCAAGCTTGGACATCAGGCTGGGTTCAGATGATGCAGTGGGATCTCGTCGAGAGTTCACTAAGAGATTCGTCGAAGGGATCGGGAAGCTTGTTGGGAACACGTCGGGAGATCGCCAAAAGAAGACCATAGGACTCACCGCAAGAATACTGAAGATTGCCGGATTAGGCAAGAGTTAGGTCTTATTTGAGCTTAATTTAAGTGTTGTATTCATTGAGTAGTAGTTAGGGTTTGAGTCATAATTGAGTTAGATTTGGAAGGAATCCAAATTAACTTAATATGGTAACCGGGTCCACTATTGGGGTTTGATTAAGCTCAGGTTGAGCTCAATTGATTGACCAAAGGGTTAGTCATATCAGGTTCAAGCTAAAATTTGAAAAATGGAGGGAACCACTTTTACAAAAATTTCGATTGGTAAACCATTAGTTAGCAGCATGTGTACCGCTGCCACCCAGGTTTTTGGGCAGTTGACCTGCCTAGGCTGGGCGGTTGAACCGCCCATATCAAGGAATCTGGATACTTTGGGCAGTTGACCCACCCAGGGCCGGAGGGTAAACCACCCGTACCCTAGTATTCGGGTGGCTGTGCTGCCCAGGTCGGTAGGTAAACTGCTCGTACCCAAATTTTTCGGATATGTTTGATTTTTTACTCCAAAAATCTAAAGCAACATGGGGCCAACAAATATCCCAAGTATTCTTGCATTCCGTAAAACACTTCTAAGTGAAACATTATATGAAAAACTTATGTTAAGTGTAAGATAAAGAAAAGGGGTAAGGAAGAGAGCTTAGAGTTGTAAATCTTGTCTCCCTTGTAAGCTCAAGTGTAAGGGTTTGGTCTTCACTCAAGAAGATCGGTAGTGGATGCTGGTGTGTCTCAAGAAGGTGGACTCGAGAGTGGACGTAGGCTTTTGGCGTCGAACCGCTATAAAAATTGTGAGTGGTTCTTTGCTTTCATTGCTTACATATTTGTTGTATTGATGCTTCCGATTTAACTCAACTCTTTGAAAGCAAAGTTTTCAAGATAAGCTCTTTTCTTCAAACGTTGCTTATTAACTTAGCGGCTTTATCTTTCCGGTTTATCTTTCTGGTTTCCTTATTAGATTACAACTTTCTTTTAATTAATCACTCATTTCACTAAGAATGAAAAGTTTTATATTTTTTATCTTGGTTTAATCGAAAAGATTTTATCTAAATTGAATATTTACACTTGTACTAATTTACCCCCCCCCCCGGTGTCAATTGATCCTAACAATTGGTATCAGAGCCTTGGTTTTTCTCATTTGGTTTAACGCCCAAGAGAAATGGCTCTTATTGGCTTTCAGGAGGGCTTTTCTATCGTTCGTCCTCTCATATTTAATGGGACGGACTACACTTATTGGAAAACTCAGATGAGAGTTTTCTTGCTTTCTTTAGATCTTGATTTATGGACTATTGTTGAAAATAGATTTAAAAGGTCTTCTCTTCCAAAGAATAATTAGAATGATTTGGAGAATAAGACTTTCTCTTTAAACACAAAGGCTATGAATGTCTTACTTTGTGCTCTTGATAAAAATGAATTTGATCGGATTCTTGTTTTGATTCAGCTTTTAATATATGACATGCATTAGAAATAACATATAAAAGCACACTTAATATAAATAAATCATTAAATAAAAATACTTCTAAAAATGAATAAGAAGAATACTTTCCTAAGAACCATAAGGAATGTAAACCAAGAAGAACACATGACTCCTCGAGTGATGAGGGCCTTAAACTTTTGACAAATGAACCAAAAAAATTAACGAACTTGAACCTTAAAAATAATGTAAAAATGGACAAAACCTCTTGTTATGAATGCAAGAAGCTGAGGAACTCCAAAGATCAAATGCACAACCAAGAAGTGGAGAACCTTTCTCTTATGGCTATTAACGATAAGGTTCGTGAGCCTTTAAATATTTTATTTTTAAAATTATTAAATATGTTCCATAACTTGTTTGATGAATTTAGAAAACTTAGCAAGTCTTTTAAATCGCTTAAAGTTGATCATGATTTGTTAGTTAAAAGACTTGATGAAATGCATGATTCCTTAGCATCACATAAATCATGTTTTAAATGTGATATGCTAGATAATATTAAAGAAAAAAATTGCAAGCTTAAATTAACACTAGAAAATTTTCAAATAGGGAATAAATCCCTAAATATGATACTTTCCAATAAAGGCCATATTAATAATAGAAATGACATAGGCTTTGTTGGTAATGTTCAACAAAAGTCAACTATCTTTACAAAAGGACCACCAAAAATCAAGTGTAGATTCCTAAAGGAACTATAAACAATCTTATACCATTAGAGAAAATGAGAATAACATATCATGAAGGACATGATATTAAATGGGTACCTAAATCAAAACCTCTCATAATATAAAGTTATATCCTAATAAGCCTAGGAGCACTAAGTAATGTTTTGAAAATACATGCTCAAGGCACATGATTTGAGATCTAATACTCTTTCAAAGCTCACTAGCCTAAGTAAAAAAAAATATTAAAAATAAAATTATTAGTAATGGATCTTAAGGATGATTATTTATTATAATTAATCTTGATTGCTCTCAAAGATGCATAATTTTTGTATAGCTAGAGCATGCTAGAATTAGAAATGAGAAAGTTTAGTTAACTTAAATAAAAGTCATAGGTACGAAATAAAGATTTTGATGATGATTATTGTATTGATGTGTATTAACTTGTGTTTATGATTTGTGTTGTTTTTGAACCTAAAAATTATATATGAAATCATCTTTTTTTAAAAGAAAAACTTCTTGATAACATGATAGAATCTTCCAACATGCAAAAATCATTGAATTTAAAATGATTCAAAGCTTTTATTTGAAAATATTTTTGCACTAATCATAATAAAATTTCATTTATGACATTAAATGTCATTGCATTCTTGAAATAAGAAGGATAATTCTTCTTGAAAGAATATTTATCCCATGAATCCTTCAACAAAGATAAAATGAAACATTTATTGTTGAATCTCTTTAACTACAAAAATAAATAGAAAACTTTAGCTATTTTCTTTTGGAAAATAATCTATGATGATTTTATTAAAAATTTTTGAGATTTTTGATGGTGACTTTAGATATATTTTCAAATTATTTTATTTTAAAGAATGGATATGTTTAAATCTATCCAACATTATTGATATTTTGATAAATTAAATCATGACTATGAAATCTTAAAAATTAAAATTTGATATCTTTATGTAAACCAAGATTGTTTACTAAGATTTCTTCCCTTTATTAAAGAAAAGCTTTCATCCTAATCATGATCTTGATTTCTCAATATTTATAACTTGATATTTCTATAATAATCAATATCCAACTTATTTGATCTCCTAAAATTTCAAAAGTTTTGAAATTACATCTAGGAAGAAATGTATCAAAATAAATCTGTTCTTAGTATTTGTGGTTTGATAATAATATTCTTCATGATATGATTACTTATGACTTTCTTCTTAATATAACTTCTCACTAAAATTAATATTTCTTAAATTTGTGATAAGTTAAAAATTTAATGAGATTTGTTTTATTATGAATATTCCCTTGATTTCTAAAACTAGTCATATCCTCAATGGAAATCAAATTTTTGAACATATATAATTTATTTATTTTGGTAAAAATGATATCTATGATTTTAATGATTAGATCAAGATTGTTCAGATCTCATAAAATTTTCAATTAAGGTTATTCTGAGAATTATTCAATCATGTCTTTTGAATTTCAATTTTAATGACATGATACCCCTTATACTTTTGGGAGTATTTTGAACATGGATGTAAAGAATTTATGCAATCATATTTCTTTCTTTACAATAACAAAAGGTGAGAAATAAAATTATTAATATGTCTAGAAGCAAATTGGATATGATAATATTGAATGAAAATCAATTTGATTAGAATTAAATGTAGGATAGTAAATTTTCTAATATATGTGAAATGAGAGCTTGATTTACTATTTTTCTTTGGATTTCTTAGACTTTATAAATTGGACTTCTTATTAAAATTTGCATGCTAAATTAATAATTTACTTAATTTGCTGCCTTGCTTGAAATTTGCATAAGACAAATTAAGATACATAAGTAGCTCTTGATTTTTTTAGATTTTGGTATAAAATTTACATCTTTAAAATTGAGTATTTTTATAATATGATATTTTTCATATTTCTCCACCTTGATTCTACCTTGCTCACACAAAATGGAGAAAGAAAATTACTAGCATTTCAAGAGATTGATAAGACTATCAATATCATTTTGAATCTCTTGAAAGTGATTTTGATGATTTTGAATGAATTCTTTATCTATATGGTGATTTTGATTTATTAGAATTATAACTTGAAATCTTTTATAAATCAAATCTCTTATATCTTCTCAGATTATTTAAAAAGAGATTTTTGCATAAATCATGATCTTGACAACTTGAGAATTATTATGCATGAATCAAGATATTCTATGATTTATTTCTTGATATTCATAATTTATTTTCACAAATAATTGTTCTTGATATATTTCATGTGATAATTGATTTATTTCTTAATATATCTATTGAAAAATGATGCAATGGAAAAAGTTTTACACTATTGTAACCATCCCCTCTTTTTGACAATGAGAAAGGGGGAGCAAAACTTGCTAGCTTGTAAAATTGCTAGCTTGAACAATGCAAAAGAAGCAAAAATTTGCTAGCTTGCACTTCCCAAAAGAAAAGTAGGAACTCACTAGCTTATATGTTCTAAAGTGATGAAAAATTTACTAAATTGCTAAGCCTTCATATCTCACAAAATTGCTAATTGTACTTATCTTTTTTTTGTTGATAACCAAGGGGGAGAAGATATGATAATATAAAATTATGACAATATATATTGAGTTTGAAAATACACATGATGATTTGGAATAATACTCATGATTTTAATGATATGATGTGATTAAAATCAGTTTCAACTTAGATTCTTAAGGTCTTCTTAATATATTTTTTAAATTTATTAAGAGCTCTTCTTAATGATGAAATGATTCAACAACACCTCCCTTATTTCTCTCCTTATTAAAGGGAAAGCAAATTTTATAATGCATATATTAAGGGGGAGTAATGTCATCATGTGCTTTAAAATTATTAATTATATGTCATCTTTTTATTGATAACAAAGGGGAAGAAATATATATTAACGACACATGATTTTAATTAATGAATACATTGATGACACATGATCTTATTGAAAATATGGATATCTTGATATAGATATGAATTGATATATCTTAGATATAGATATGAGTCCATAATTCTAATTATGATTTGATGACTGGATGAAATTCATGATTTGATTACTTTATATAAATTCATGTTGAAATTTGTATAGAATATTGATAACTTGAATTTAAGAGTGTGTGCTTCTCTTAAATTTAAGTGGTATGGATTTAAGAGGAGTTAGGATTAACTCATATTATCAATTGATTGTCATCATCAAAAAGGTGGAGATTATTGAATCTCAGATTTTGGTGATGAAATCAATTGATGAGTTATTGATCTAACAAGATTGTTAAGATTGATTGATGTATGATTAATTATGACAAAAGGATTATTACAATCATGATTGGCCAAGGTCAAGTCCATGCATCGAGTTGATGCAGTTGGGAACTTGCCAGGATGTGTTGGGAGCTCACCGAAGGTATCGGGAGCTTGCTAGGATAGTGCAAGGGAGTTCGACAGAAGAAGACCTAGACTCGCCGAATAATTATCGGGGGTAGCCGAAAAGCTTGCCGAGAGTTGGGATGGTCTTGTAATGGATGTTTTAGTAATTATAATTTTATTTAATGAAGTCGTAATTAGTATCGTGTTGGACTAACTATGACAAGAGCAATGGAGTTACAACCAGATAATGAGCTAAGATCAAGCTTGGGCATTGAGTTGAGTTTAGACTATGTGGTGAGACCTCACCGGGAGTTCGCTAGGAGATTCACCGAAGGGATCAGGAAACTCGCTGGGAACATGCTGGGAGATTGTTAGAAGAAGACCATAGGACTCGCAGCAAGAATGTCAGAAGCTACCGAATTAGGTGGGAGCTAGATCTTATTTAAGCTTAATTGGTAATTAAGAATTGTATTCATTGAGTCATAGTTAGGGTTTGAGTCCTAATTGAGTTGGATTTGGAAGGAATCCAAATCAACTCAATGAAGCAACCGGGTCCACTATTGGGGTTTAACTGAGCTCAGGTTAAGCTAAATTGGTTGACCAAAGGGTTAGTCAACATTAGGTTCAAGCCGAAATTCGAAAAGTGGAGGGAACCACTTTTGATGAAATTTCGATGGGTAAACCATCGGTGAGCGACAGGTGTACCACTACCGCCCAGGTTTTCGGGCGGCGGACCTGCCCAGGCTAGGTGGTTGAACTGCTCGTACCCAGGAATCTAGGTACTTTGGGCAGTTGACCTACCCAGGGTCAGCGGGTAAACCGCCCATACCCTAGTATTCGGGCGGTTGAGCCGCCCAGGTTGGTGGGTAAACCATCTATACCCAGATTTTTCATATATGGTTGGCGGGTAAATCAACTCAATAAGGCAACCAGGTCCAGTATTGGGGTTTGATTGAGCTCAAGTTGAGCTCAATTGATTGACTAAAGGGTTGGTCAACATTAGGTTCAAGCCGAAATTCAAAAAGTGGAGGGAACCATTTTTGAGGAAATTTTGATAGGTAAACCATTGGTGAGCGACGGGTGTACCACCGCCTGTGTTTTCAGGCGGTTGACCAGCCCAGGCTAGGCGGTTGAATCGTCCGTACCTAGGAATCTGGGTACTTTAGGCAGTTGACCCGCCCAGGGTCAGCGGGTAAACCACACATACAATAGTGTTCAGGCAGTTGAGCCGCCCAAGTTGGCGGGTAAACCATCTATACCCAGATTTTCTGGATATGTTTAATTTTTTACTCCAAAAATCTGAAGCAACTTGAGGCCTATAAATACCCCAAGTATTCTTGCATTCTATACAACATTTCTAAGGGAAAAATTTTATGAAAAACTTGTGTTAAGTGAAAGTAAAAGAAAATGGGTAAGGGAGAGAGTTTAGAGTTGTAAATCTTGTCTACCTTATAAGCTCAAATATAAGGGTTTGGTCTTCACCGAAAGAAGATCAGTAGTGGACATCGGTGTACCTCAAGAATGACGACTCAGGAGTGGATGTAGGCATTTGGCGCTGAACCACTATAAAAATTATGAGTGGTTCTTTGCTTTTATTGTTTACATATTTGTTGTATTAATGCTTCCAATTTAACTCAACCCTTTGAAAGCAAAGGTTTCAAGATAAGTTTTTTTCTTCAAACGTTACTTATCTTTCCGGTTTCTTTATTAACTTAGCAACTTTCTTTTAATTACTCACTCGTTTCACTAAGAAAGAAAAGCTTCAGATTTTTTATCTTAGTTTAATCGAAAAGATTTCATCTAAATCGAATATTTTTTATCAATTGATCTCGAATTTTGATGATGAGATCAATTGATGAGTATTTATCTAACATGTGTGTTAGAGGAATATTTACAGGTCTAACTATGATAGGAGCAATGAAGTTACAACTAGATAATAGACCAAGATCAAACTTAGGCATCGGGCCAGGTTTGGACGATACAATGGGACCTCACCGGGAGTTCGCTAGGAGATTTGCCGAAGGGATCGGGAAACTTGTTGGGAGCACACCGGGAGATCACCGAAAGAAGACCAGATGACTTACCACAAGAATGCCAGAGGTTACCGGACTGGCAAAAGCTGGGTCTTAGTTTAAGCTTATGGTCTTTAAGCATTGTAATTGTTGAGTCATAATTAGAAGTGAGTCCTAATTGAGTTGGATTTGGATGAAATCTAAATCAACTCAATAAAACAACCGGGTCTAGTACTAGGGTTTGATTGAGCTCAATTGGTTGACTAGAGAGTTAATCAACATCAAGTTCAAGCTGAAATTCAAAAATTGGAGGGAGCCACTTTTTAAAAAATTTTAACGGGTAAACCACTGGTGAGCGGCGGGTGTACCATTACCACATAGGCTTTCGGGCGATTGACGGTGGCTAACCCGCCCATGCTGGGTGGTTAAATCACCTGTACCCAGGAATCTAGGTACTTTCGACGGTTGACCCGCCCAAGGCCAGCGGGTAAACCACCCATATTGTAGTGTTCGGGCGGTTGAACCACCTAGGTCGGTGGGTAAACCACCCGTACCTAGTTTTTTCGACTATGTTTGATTTTTGGCTCTAATTTCTAAAGCCACTTAGGGTCTATAAATACCCCAAGTATTATTGCATTCACAATAACTCTTTTTGGGTTATTAAACTCTATGAAACAAAATTGGGTATGATTTGTAAGAAAAAAAAGGGCAAAGAGAGAGCTTAGAGTTAGAAATTTTCTCAAAGTCTCCCTTATAAGCAAAGTACAAGGGTTTGGTCTTCACCCAAAAAAGATCGGTAGTGGATGCTGGTGTGCCTCAAGAGGGAGGACTCGGGAGTGAACGTCGATCGTTGTTGCCAAACTACTATAAAAATTATGAGTTTGTCTTTTGCTTTCCTTATTAATACTTCCGATCTTGTTTACTCGTTGAAAGCAAACATTTCAGTTATAATATTTCTTATCCTTTTGATTTCCTTGCTCTTTCTTGAGTAATTAGTAAGCAAGTAACTTAGTAATTTCTTATCATTCAAATTTCTTATCATTCACTTGCTTTATTTGAACAACAAGCTTTGGATCTTCCTATCGTGCTTAAATCGAAACGTTTTTATTTAAAATAAAAAATTTATACTTGTACTAATTCATCGCCCCTCTTAGTGCTAATTGATCCTAACAATTGGTATTAGAGTAAGGTACTTACTATTTGGATTTATACCCACTTGAGTAAATGGCTTGTTCTAGCATGAATGAGGGACATTCCATCTCACATCCTCCCATGTTCAATGGGACAGATTACACGTATTGTAAGACAATGATGCATATTTTTCTTATCTTCTTGGACCTTGATCTATGGAGTATTATTGAGAATGGATTTGAAAAATCTTTCAAGCCAATGAATGAACTAAATGATTTAGAAAGGAAGAATTTTGCTTTAAACGCCAAGGCTATGAATGCCTTGTTTTGTACTCTTGATAAGAATGAGTTTAATCGTGTTTTCATTTGTGAATCAGCCTTTGATATTTGGCATACTCTAGAAATCAAACATGAGGGGACTAGTAGAGCAAAAGAATCCAAGATAAATATTTTAATTCATAACTAAATATCTTCAATAATGTAAAAAATCAAAATATTTCAAGAATGAATGTCTTCATTTGAAGAAGAAACCAACACCAAAGAAGAAATCACTTTCGGCTACTTGGGATAAATCGAGCTCTTTGGATGAAGAAGACAACTCTAAAGAAGTGGCTAACTATGCCTTAATGGTGATCGAAGATAAGGTTAGTGAGTCTTCAAATAATTTTTTTCAGAATTATTAAATATATTTCATAATTTATTCGATGAGTTTAGAAAACTTAGCAAGTCTTTTAAATTGCTTAAAGTTGATCATGATTTATTAGTTAAAAGACTTGATCAAATGTATAATTCATTAGTTTCACATAAATCATATTCTAAATGTGATTTGCTAGATAATATTAAAGAAGAGAATATCATACTTAAAACCACACTATAAAAATTTGAAATAGGAAATAAATCCCTAAATATGATCCTTGCAAATAAGAGTCATATTAATAGAAAAAAAAGGCATTGGCTTTATTAGTAATATCCAACGAAAAACAATCATGTTTATAAGAGGACCTATATTAAACATGCCACTAAGAATCGTGTGTAATTTTTATGGTAAATTAGGACATAAGGTAAATAAATGCATATTTAGAAAATATATTCCACATCAACTAGTATGGGTTCCAAAGAAAATCTTATACAATAAAAATTAATTAAAAAAAAGAAAGAGTTTTTTATAAAGGACATAGTGTAAAATGGGTGCCTAAATCAAATATATCCATCTTATAGGTTTGTCTCCAAACTAAAGCTAAGAGAACCAAATGGTATCTTAATAGTGGATGCTCAATGCATATGACTGGAGATCCATCTTATTTTTCTAAGCTCACTATCTTAAGTGAAGAAATTATTACATTCAGAGACAACAACAAGGGTAAAATCATTGGAAAAGGAACAATAGGTAACACAACAAATCTCTTGATTGAAGATGTATTGTTAGTTGATAGCTTGAAACATAACTTGCTTAGTATTAGTCAATTATGTGATAAAGAATATGTGATTAAATTTTAGCCTAATGCTTGCATAATTGAATTACCACATAAAAACAAATCCTTGATTGTCTTGAGAAACAACTACGTATACACCATAGATATTGAAAAAATTTATGATGAAACTTCTTTTTCAGCTTTAAATGATGATGCTTGGATTTGGCATAAAAGATTATGTCATGCTAGCATGAAACTTTTAAACCAAATCTCTACCAAGGAACTAATAAGAGGTTTACCTAATCTTCAGTTTATCAAAGACAAAGTATATGACACTTTTCAATTAGGAAAATAAATAAAGAGTAGCTTTAAGTTGAAAAATAAAATTAGCACCTCTAGGCTACTTCAATTGATCCATATGGATTTCTTTGGACCAATTAATATTACAAGTTTAGGTGGTAGCAAATATGCATTTGTTTTAGTGGATGGCTTTAGTAGATATACTTAGACCTATTTTTTAGTACATAAAAGTGATACATTTAAATGTTTTACAAAATTTTGTAAAGTTGTTCAAAATGAAAAAGGATGCATGATTTCTTCAATACAAAGTGATCATGGTGGAGAATTATAAAATAATAATTTTTAATTTTTTTATGATTCAAATGGATGTATCCATAACTTCTCTACTCCATGAAATCCATAACAAAATAGAGTAGTAGAAAGAAAAAATAGGAACCTACAAGAAATGGCTAGATCAATGTTGAATGAACATAGTCTTCCCAAATATTTTTGGGCCAAAGCTATTAATATGGCATGTTATATTTTAAATAGGGTTCTAGTATAACCATTACTTGATAAAACTCTTTATAAATTATAGAATGGTAAAAAGCCAAATATTTCTTATTTTAAAATGTTTGGTTGTAAATATTTTATTTTCAATGAAAAGGATGCTTTAGGTAAATTTGATGCAAAATCCAATGAAAGTATTTTTCTAAGTTATTCTTCCATTTCAAAAGCTTATTGTGTTTTTAATAAAAGAACACTAGTAATAGAAGAATCCATTTATGTTGTTTTTAATGAGCCTTCCGAATTTAAGAAGATTGATTTTGATACTTTGAATTTAAAAGATAATACTCCTAAAAGTAACTTGGATGTATCCACTTCCAATATCTTACCCAAGGAATGGAAGTATGTGAATGATCATCATAAGGAGCTTATAATAAGAGAAACATCAAAATAAATTTAAACTCGGTCTTCCTTTAGAAATTTTTGTGCGAATGTTGTATTTATTTCTCAAATAGAGCTAAAGTGTATTGATGAGGTCCTAAGAGATGATTCTTGGATTAATGTAATGCATAAAGAGCTTAATTAATTTAAGAGAAATAAGGTATGAGAGCTTGTTCCTAGACCTAATGATCATTTAGTGATTGGTACTAAATGGGTATTTAGAAACAAGCAAGATGAAAATAGTATCGTGATTAGAAACAAGGCTAGATTAGTGGCCAAAGGTTTCAACTAAGAAGAAGAAATTGATTATGATGAAACCTTCACTCTCGTGGCTAGACTTGAAACCATTAAGATGATTTTTACCTCTACTTCTTTTAAAAAATTTAAATTATTTCAAATGGATGTTAAAAGTACTTTTCTAAATGGTTTTATTTCTAAAGAAGTGTATGTTGAACAACCCCCCAGTTTTGAAAATAATCTTCTTCCTAATCATGTTTTTAAACTTATAAACGCTCTTTGTGGATTAAAATAAGCTCCTCAGGCTTAGTATGAAAGACTTCATTTTTTATTTTAAATAAATTTTTAAATGGCAAGGTTGAATATTATTTTTAAGTCTTTTAAAATAATTTACTTGTTATTCAAATTTATGTTGATGATATCATTTTTGGATCTACAAATAAATTTTTATGTGAGTCTTTTGCTAAAGAAATGAGTCAAGAATTTGAAATGAGTTTAATAGATAAGTTAACATTCTTCTTAGGACTACAAATAAAATAACTTATTGATGGTATTTTTATTAATCAAAATAAGTACACATTGAACTTGATAAAATGATTTGGGATGGAAAATGCTAAAACATTAAACACTCCCATGAGCATTTCTACAAAGTTGGACTTAGATAGTGAAGGAGAAAACTTTGACAAAAAACTTATAAAGGTATGATAAGAAGTTTATTATACTTAACTACTACAAGATCGGATATCATGTTTAATATTGGATTATGTGCAAGGTATTAATCTAACCCAAAACTTTCTCATTTTAAAGCAGTTCAATAAATTTTTAGATAGTTGAAAGGAACATCTAAACTAGGATTATGGTATCCTGAATCAAAGAACTTTAACTTGATTGCCTATTCTGATGCTGATTTTGGTAGATATAGAATAGATAGAAAATATATTATTGGAATATGTCAATTTTTGGGGCATGCACTTGTTTCTTAGACTTTCAAAAAATAAAATTCAGTAGCTTTATCTACTGCAAAAATAGAATACATTGCAATTAGTGCATGTTGTGCCCAAGTCATTTGGATGAAAAATACATTAGAAGACTATGGAATAAAATTAAAAAATATTTCTATAAAGTGTGATAATATAAGTGATATATGTCTAACCAAAAATCTTATTCAATATTCAAGAACCAAACATATTGATATTAGACATCATTTTATAAGAGATCATATAAATTGTCAAGATATCTCTTTGACACTAAGCATCAATTAGTGAATATTTTTACAAAACCCTTAAATGAAGAACAATTTAATTTTCTTAGAAGAGAACCTGGAATGCTAAATCGTGAAAATATATAAATTACTTGATTTTATAAGAGTGAGCTATTTTTGTGATAATATTTTATTATTCCCATGAGATGTTTATCTTATTATTCATAAAAAGGAGAAAAATATTGCGATGATGTTTTGCAACTCTTCCCTTGTTTTCTTTCTTTCTTTTTCACAAGAGTCAGAAAATTCTTTATGAATTATATTATATTTTAAAAAGGGGGAGCAAAAATTTAGTTTAGCCCCACATTTCACCTTTTTGTTGATGACAAAGGGGGAGAAATAGATGTTGATGACTTATGTAATCAAATGGATGTTGATAAATTATGTAATAATTTAAGGAGAAAATTTTAAATATTTTAAATTCATAAAAATCTGATGACTTATGTAATAATTTAAGCGAAAATTTTTAAATATTTGAAATCATGAAAATCCTTGATGCATTAATGACTTGATGAAAATTTTTTAAATATTTAAAATTCATGAAAATCTTTGATTCATTAGATGTTTTAAATTCACGAAAATCATTGATGCATTAATGACTTGATACTTTAAAGTAAATTACTATTGATATATACAAGTCTTATTGCTATCCTTGAAATACGATTTGCTTGAAGTATTGATTGCCTTAATTTACTTAAATTCAAGAGTGAGTGATACTCTTGAATTTAAGTCCTTTTTATCGTGACATAAATTTAGGGAGAGTTAAGATTAACTCTCGCCATCAATTGATTGTCATCATCAAAAAAAGGGAGTTTGTTGAATCTTGAATTTTGATGATGAGACCAATTGATGAGTGTTTATCTAACATGTGTTAAAGGAAGATTTGCAGGTCTAACTATGACAGGAGCAATGAAGTTACAACCAGATAATGGGCCAAAACAAGCTTAGGCATCGGGCCGGGTTTGGATGATGCAGTGGGATCTCACTAGGAGTTCGCTAGGAGATTTACCGAAGGAATCAGGAAGCTCACTGGAAGCATGCTGGGAGATCACCAGAAGAAGACCGGATGACTTATCGCAAGAATGCCAGAGGTTACTGGATTGGCAGAAGTTGGGTCTTAGTTTAAGCTTGTGGTCTTTAACCGTTGTAATCGTTGAGTCATAGTTAGAAGTGAGTCCTAACTAAGTTGGATTTCAATGAAATCTAAATCAACTCAATAAGGCAATTGGGTCCACTATTGGGGTTTAATTGAGCTTAGGTTGAGCTTAATTAGTTAACTAGAGGGTTGTTTAACATTAGGTTCAAGCCAGAATTTAAAAAGTGGAGGGATCCACTTTTATAAAAATTTTGGTGGGTAAACCGCCGGTGAGCGACGGGTGCACCACCACCACCCAGGCTTTCGACGGTTGACCCGCACAGGCTGGACAGTTGAACCACCCATACCCAGGAATCTAGGTACTTTCGATAGTTGACTTGCCCAGGGTCAGCGGGTAAACCACCCGTACCTTGGTGTTCGGGCGACTGAGCTATCCAGGACGGTGGCTAAACCTCCCATACCTGATTTTTCCAACTATGTTTGATTTTTGGCTCTAATTTCTAAAGTTACTTTGTCACGACTTAGTGGAATTTGCTTAAATCGTGGGGCACCCTTGCGATAACTTGTAGACTTAGCTAGAATTGCCTAAGCCATGAAGCAATCTATGGCCAATGTTCCGGACTTAGCTGGGATTGCCTAAGTCATGAAACGCTGAAGCGTATTTGCCTATAAAGGGTCAGCCCAATTGCAACCTCGTGCGGGTCCTGAAGGACTTGCAAAAGGAGAAGTTGATTAGTTTTGAAAACGAGCGACAGACAAGTCCTAACGTCTTGCCAAGAGGGCATCTCTTACAAGTAATTCATCGAACACCTTATGTGCAGTAAAAAACAGAGAAAGAGAGAGAAACAAAACTTTGGAGGGTTATAGGAACGGTCGTAAATCCACAAACGACGGTTCCCAAGGGTGTCGGATGCAAAACACTTCAATTTCTTTAAGTGTTTATGCCTGACTACTATCTCGAAGCCCCATCCAACCCTGTGCCACCCAGGGGGGTTCCAGAGGGCTGAGATGGCTGAAATTTTGCTCTGCTCAGTTTGGTCATCGCAGCATACGAAAATGACCCAAAACTGGACAGTTTTGGCCTATTCTGGCTCCGTGTAGTGAGCGATCGTTCTGCAGCCTGATATACTATTTTTACTCATAATTCCTAGGCAAAATCACCCAAAACCAAGGTAAAACAGGCTGCCCAATATTTGTACAAGTAACAAAAAGCGACGAACAGTTCACGGGACGATCATTTGTGACAACTTGGGATCTATAAATACCCCCAAGTATTCTTGCATTCACAACAACTCTTTTTGGGCAATTAAACTCTGTGAAGAAAATATTGAGTGTGATTTGTAAGAAAAAGAAAAAGGAAGGGAGAGAGCTTAGAGTTAGAAATTTTCTCAAAGTCTCCCTTGTAAGCAAAATGTAAAGGTTTAGTCTTCACCCAAAGAAGATTGGTAGTAGACGTCGGTGTGCCTCAAGAAGGAGGACTCGGGAGTGGACATAGGCCGTTGGTATCGAACCATTATAAAAATGATGAGTTCATCTTTTGCTTTCCTTATTAATGCTTTTGATCTTATTTACTCTTTGAAAGCAAACATTTCATTTATGATGTTTCTTATCTTTCAGATTTTCTTGCTCTTTCTTAGGTACTTAGTAAGCAAGTAACTTAGCAATCTTCTTATCATTCACTTGCTTTATTTGAACAACAAGCTTTGGATCTTACTATCATGCTTAAGCTGAAATATTTTTGTTTAAAATGAAAAATTTATACTTGCACTAATTCAACCCCACCCCCACCTTCTCTTAGTGCCAATTGATCATAACAAAAGAGTCTAATATTAATATTTTAGTTCATAATTATAAATTATTTTAAATAAAACCAAGTGACTCCATTAGAGACATGTACACCCGTTTACGGATGTCATCAATGGCCTTAAAGCACTTGGAAAATATTTTTTAAATTTTGAACTTATGAGTAAAATTTTAAGATCTTTATCTAAAAATTTGGATCATAAAGTAATCGCTATTCAAGAGGCCAAAGATTTATATATCTTTCCTCTTAAAGAACTTATTGGCTCTCTTATGACACATGAACTAAGCTGTAAAGCTCATAATGAGCTTGATGAACACCTTCCAAAGAACATGAAGGATGTATCATTTTTAACAATAAATGACTCTTCGAGTGAAACCTCAAGTAATGAGAACCATGATATTACATTATTATCAAAAAAAATTTAAAAATTTATAGAAAGGAACAAAAACTATAAAAATAAAAAGGAACTAAAGAAGGACAATATCATATGCTATGAATGCAAAAACTGAAATATTTCAAAAATGGATGTCCTCATTTGAAGAAGAAGCCAACACACAAGAATAAAGCACTTTTAGCCACTTGGGACAATTCAAGCTCTTCGGATGAAGAAGACTACTCCAAAGAGGAAGTTGCTAACTATGCTCTAATGGCGATCGAAAATGAGGTTAGTGAGTCTTTAAGTATTTCTTTTTCAAAGTTATTAAATATGTTTGAGTTTAGAAAACTTAGCAAATCTTTTAAGTTGCTTAAGAATGATTATGAATTATTAGTTAGTAGACTTGACGAAATACATGATTCATTAGTATCAGATAAACCATGTTCTAAATGTGATATGCTATATAATGTTAAACAAGAAAATATCATGCTTAAGACAGCATTAGAAAAATTTGAAATTAGAAACAAATCCCTAAATATGATCCTTGCCAATAAGGGTCATATTAATAGAAGAAATGACGTAGACTTTGTTGGTAATATTCAACAAAAGCCAATCATCTTTGTAAAAGGACCTACCTTAAATGTGTCACCAAAAATCAAATATAATTTTTGTGAAAAAAAAGGACATAAGAAACAAATGCCTATCTAGAAAATGTAATCAAAACCAACTAGTCTGGGTTCTCAAGGGAACTCATACAACAAAAAACAATTAGAAAAGAAAATTAAGTTTTTTATGTATGACCCAATGTAAAATGGGTACTTAAATCAAATATATCTTTCTTGTAGGTTTATTTCAAAATTAATACTAGGAACCTCGAATAATGCTTTAGATGTCAAGATATATAACTTGAGATCTAACACTCTTTCAAGCTAACTAGCCTAAATACCGACAAGATTAATTATCAAAAATAAAAATAAATTTTTATTATGTTTAATTTTGATGATATATGACCCTTGTATACTATAATTAGATCAAAGAAAGGTTATTTATCTTGAATAATAGTCATATGTATAAAAGGAAGATTTTGATGATAACTATTATACTAATTTATATTATTATATTGACTTATGTTGATGTTTTGTATTGATTTTGAACTTAAAAATCATATATGAAATCATCTTTCTTTAAAAGAAAATTTTCTTGATAACATGATAGAATCATTCAACATAAAAAAATTGGATTTGGTTTGAAAAATATCTTATTATGATGACTTCATGTGAAGATGTGTTTCTCATTTAATTATCTTATTATGATAATCTTGATTGATGATGTGTTAGTAAAACTTATGAAAAACCACTAAAATTTTAGAGGAACTTTGATGATCAAGGTCAAGTTAAATGCATTGATTAATCTGAGCTATTTATTACACATATATATTGCTTTAGTACAAATTACAAAGAGGAAAGAAAGAGGAAAAACATGTACCAGCAGTTGAACCGTCAATTTAATGGCTGAACCGCCAGACCCTGCGTGACTAAACTACTCAGTGTGCAGTTCAACTGACCGAGACCCAGATTATAAAAAGGCACTTAGAGCTGGCAGTGAAACCGATCCTAAGCACACTCACCCTCTCTGAAACCCCTTTCACTACTTCCTTCTCTAAAAAATCAAGGAAGACTCTCTACTCTTCAAAACCAAGGATTTTTGCCTATCTCTAGAAGATCTAACTAAAAGTAACTCTCTAAAACTTCTCTCAAGTTATGAAGATTGTGCTTACCATTCTTCTTGCAAAATCTATGTAGAATGGCCCCTAGAAGATCCTCAAGGGACAAAGGAAAGAGGAGATTAGAAGAAACTTATGACACCAATATTTTTTATTACTATGAACATGCTATGAAATTTCTAATCCTTCAATTTAGAAGTGTCCATAAGGGAAAATATGTTGATCTAGATAACATAGGAAACATAGAACCAATCCAATGGTTTGTAAATCTAGAAGCCCTACCTATTCTTCAAGTGAATGAACTCATCTTATCATGCCCCCCTCCCGAATTATATCACATTCGAGAGGTGTGACTCTAATCTAAAAAGATCGATAATATTATCAATAACATAATCCATCCAGGATCCAAACAATCATTTGAGAATACTAAGAATAACATGCAAAGTCATTCGATCATTTTTATAGAAATCTTTGTAGATTATAATCTCTTCATATTCTCTTAATGAATCACAAAACCAATCCAAAACCAATGTAGCTAAATATAATCTACATTCATAAGGTCCACCAATGCGATAAAATCTATATGACTTTGAAATCAACCATATACTACCACTTCATATGTTATATAGCAAGTTTAACATTTGATATCCAAAACAAGGAGGTACCCTTAAGACTATTATATAGTTACCCCACTTTAAAATATATTTACAAATTTACATTAGACATAAGGTGTACTCACATAATGATAATATATTATCAAATAAACATTTAGCCTATGAACTTCTTGTTTTCCCGTTGCTTTAGTATTGTATCAAGTATTGCAATAAATGCCAAGCTAACTTAAAGAAGATTAGATAGCAATAGAGTGAGCTAAAATGCCTAGCAAGTATCAAATAGGTTCAAGGCAAGGAAAGGTGTTTACAAATTGAACCTGATATAAGAGTGCAAGGTAGGGAATACAAAAGTTTTCATATATAGCATCAAATCAGATTCACAAAGGTTCATCTCGTTCGAAGCATACTTAAATTCATAACAATTTGGAAAGGTAATTGGAGTATATATGACAATCAGAATCATTTTGGTATATATCAATGACATATGAAGTTTTAGGAGCATATCAATAACACATGAAATACCTCTTAACATGTCATGGGAATAAATATCAAACTTAAGCTCATATATCATATTTGAAGTTGGATGAATATTATAGGCATAAGTATGTCAAGCAGCATTCAATGGCAAACAAAATATTTCGGAGCATATCAATAAGAATACTAAACATTTCGAAGCATATCAAGGAGGTATAGAACATTTCAGAACATATCAATGATGTGTGAAATATTTTAAAATATATCAATAGCAAATAAAACATTTTGAAACATATCAAAAATGCATAAGACATATTTCGAAAGCATATTAATGGTGCATAAATAATCTCAAAAGCTTATCAAATGAACAATTAACAAATAGAAGCTCAAATATCATTCAAACATATCATTCATTTCATTCTTATCCAAAGCATATGAACAAACTCATAAGCAATGCTTTGGATATAATATCAAGACATGAAGGGTGAAGTGGGACCACAAGCATAATATGGAACATTCATTGCTGAATGACCACCAAACATAAGTTTCCCATATCTGGGAGCTCCATCCACCCATGTCTGAGTGAAGTCATAGGGGGCCGACAAAGCATGTGGGATATAAGTATAACTCCCTTTACCATTTCTGGTAAAGGTTCACATTGTCCTATAACCACCGGAGTACAAAAGGACATGAGCAATGAATTTGGCGTATATCGGAAGCACGTGCAGAACAATAAATCATACATCCACCTAAATAGATTAATATAATATAACATTGATTAATATATAATATATTCTGATATGTAAGGAAGTCAAGGACAAGAGCATTAGAGATATCAATTTTTGAAATGGATAAAGCAAGTATAGGCAGAATTGATAAAATCCCTATTCTGGTAGAATTCTGAAGATAAATTGCATAATTATTCAGATAATCAAACATGCTCCAAATTACTCAGAAAAGATGTTGTTGGAAAGATAAATCAATTTAATTTCAAACAAAATAATTTTTATATAAATTGAAGGTCTCTACAACGAGTTATTGATGATTTCGCAACTAAAGGTAAGGAGTTATGATCCCTATTTGATAGAATCCATAAGATCTAACAAAATAGAAATTTTGATAGTCATTTGGATTTCAAATCTTTCAATCCTAATATCAAATGAATGATCTATGAGTCTATTTTTTAACAAATTAAGTTTTACATAAATCAGAAACTCCAATAGGAAGATATATGCAATATAGTGATGAAAGGATAAGAGCTATAAACTCTATTTTATAAATTTTATATACTCAATTAAAATAAATATTTAGTCTATCAAATGAATTCAAAATTCTTCAAGATAGATATGTGATTATAGTTTCGAAAAAACTGAGTTTTGTCTAAATCAGAGGTCTATACTAAAAGTTATAGTAAGAACAAGACAGATAGGTCATAATCTTGAAAATATTATAGATTCATACTTAGGCAACAAACAAAAGATTTCGGATTTGTTCAGAATTTTGTTCATAAATCAAGGCAAAAATAAAGATAAATTTTAATAAAAGGAAGATAGAACACTTGTCTTTGAATATTTTGGTCGCAAAGGTGTGGATTAGATCACAATCTCAAAATCCGTAAGTTTCTTCTTCTTCTTTCCTTCTCTTCTTCTTCTTCTTCTTCTTCTCCTCGTCAAGTTCACATTACAGCCAAAACCTATTTTTTTTCTCTAATTGTTAATTGTTTAAGCTAACATATGGGTTGATAGGTAGCAAACATGCATGCAACGTGCTTATGTGTCACCTATGCATATGCACATGTGGCCTACTTTAAACAAGGTAGTGACACAAGTCCTCACCATATTTTTTTTTAACTTAATGTGAATCTTATATAATTTATTTTATATTTTTAAGATTTACACTTAGGTCCTTAGTAATCAACTTTTAATATAAAATTATTTAATTAAGAGAATTAATAAATAAATTCTTAAATTTATAAATAGGTCCTTATAAATAATTTAAAATATATCATTATAAATATTTTAGAAATGAGGATATTACACTCTCCCCCCTCCCCAAAATAAAAATTTAGTTCTCTAAATTTATTATACCTTCATCGATGAAAAGATGAGGATAGATTTCTTCATTTCTTCCTTAGCTCCCAAGTTGTTTCATCCATAGAATGATGCCTCCATATCACTTTAACAAGAGAAATGACCCGATTCCTTAGTATCTTTTCTTTCTTATCAATAATCTGAATAGGTTCTTCCATATAAGATAAGTTGTGATTGATTACAATTGGCTTATACTGAATGATGTGAGAAGGATTTTGAATATACTTTCTGAGCATTGAAATATGAAATATGTCATGGATACGACCCAAGAATGGTGGCAAGGCAATCCTGTAAGCGACAAAACCAATCCTCTCAAAGATCTCAAATGGTCTAATAAATCTAGGGCTTAACTTTTCCTTCTTCCCAAATCTTACCATGCCCTTGGAAGGAGAGACCTTCGAGAATACAAAATTCCCTACTTGAAACTCAATTTCTCGTCTTCTATTGTCAACATAGCTCTTTTGATGACTCTGAGCAGACTTTAGTCTTTCTCTTATAACTTGAATCTTTCAGTAGTCTCCTACACTTTATCGGGTGCTAATAATTTCCTATCGCCAACTTCCTCCCAACAAATAGGCATTCTGCACTTTCACCCTTCATAAGGAACTATCTAAATATTAGACTGGTAACTATTATTATAGGTGAACTCAACAAGAGAAATATCTTTATCCCCCTTACCTTTTCAATCTATGATATATGCTCTAAGAAAATCTTCAAGTGTTTGAATTGTTCTTTCTGATTCCCCATCGGTTTGAGGGTGATAAGTAGTGCTAAACTTGACTTTAATACCCATAGATTCCTATAATCTTCTTCATAATCTAGATAGGAATCTGGAATCTCTATCAGAGATGATCTCCTTTGGAACACCATGAAGCCTTACTATTTTACCAATATATAATTCAACAAGTCTATTTATAGAATGTCATATTGATCGGTAGGAAATGTACTGATTTGGTAAACATATCAATAATCACCCATATAGCATCATGCTTTATGGAGGTCCTAGGTAGACCAGAAACAAAATCCATGGTGATACTTTCCCATTTCCATGCAGGCATATCTAAAGGTTATAACAAACCTTGAGGTCTTTGGTGTTCAACTTTGATTTGCTGGCAAGTTAAACATTTTGATACATATATTGCAATCTTCTTTTTCATGCCTTCCCACCAGTAATGACTTTTAACATCCTTATATATTTTTATGCTACTCGGGTGCAAGATAAATTTGGAACTATGACCTTCCTTCAGGATTTGATCCTTGATATTTGGGTCATCCGGAATATATATACTATTCTCCATTCTCAATAGGCCATCTTCTGAAACACGAAAACTAGGCTTTGATCCTATTTATACTTCTTTCCTCAAGTAGATTAAATGTGGATCTCGTAGTTGTCTCTCTTTAATTTGTTGAATGATATCGGATTAAACTTGGATAAAGGCCATCAATATCATTGAGTTTTGCTCATTCCTGATAGAATCCTTATCACCATTTTCTTTCAATAATTCACATTGTTTCACAAACAAACTAGCCATAAAATTTATAGATTTTCTACTAAGTGCATCAGCTACAACATTGGCCTTGCCCGGATGATATCAAATGGTACAATCATAATCATTTAAAAGTTCTATCCATCTTCGTTGCCTTATATTTAACCCCTTTTGAGTAAAGATATACTTTAGACTCTTATAATCGATAAATATTTTAAATGTCCGCCCATATAAATAATGTCTCCAAATCTTCAGTGCAAAAATAATCACTGCTAACTCTAAATCATGGGTTATATAATTTAGTTCATAACTCTTTAGTTATCTAGAAGCATAAGCAATTACTTTTCCTTCTTGCATCAAAACACATCTAAGGCTCTTCCTTAAAGCATCGGTGTAAACTATAAATCCTTCATTACCACTGGGAATTTTGAGAATAGGAGCACTAGTTAATCTTCTTTTTAACTCCTAAAAGCTTTGTTCATATTCATCAACCCATTCAAATCTCACATTCATTAAAGTTAGCTTGGTGAGGGGGTTAGCAATTCGAGAAAATCCCTCCATAAACCTCCTATAATAACCTGTCCTACCCAAGAAACTTCTAACTTCAGTTACATTTGTTAGTACTTCTCACTTAACTACTACTTCAACTTTCTTTGGATCAACAGAGATGCCCTTGCATGAAATCACATGGCCTAAGAAAGTAACTTCATTTAACCAAAACTCATATTTACTGAACTTTGCATACAGCTTCTTTTCTCTTAATATTGATAATACATTTCTCAAGTGCTCCTCATGCTCCAGGGCATACCTTGACTACACTAATATATTATCAATGAATATGATAACATGGTTATCTAAGAGTGAATGAAATATCCTATTCATTAATTCCATAAAAGCTGAAGGGGCATTAGTCAAACCAAAAGGCATTACTACGAATTCATAGTGACCATACCGAGTTTTGAAAGCAGTTTTAGGGATATCTTCTTTCTTGATATTCAATTGATAATAACCTGACCTCAAGTCAATTTTGGAGAATACTTGTGCACCCTGCAATTAATCAAACAAGTCATCAATTCTGGGTAGAGGATACTTATTTTTTATTGTCACTTGGTTCAACTGTCTATAATTAATACAAAGCCTCCATGTCCTATCCTTCTTCTTAACTAATAGTACTGGAGCACCCTATGGTGAAACACTAGGTCGAATAAAACCTTTATCTAATAGTTCTTGTAGTTGGTTTCTCAATTTGTCTAGCTTGAGTGGTGCCATTCCATAGGGAGGCTTGGATATTGGTGTTGTTCTAGGGACAATATCAATAGCAAATTCACTCTCTCTATCTGGAGGTAATCCAGGCAAGTCATTTGGAAAAACATCAGGGAACACTCTAACTACCAGAATTTTATTTAGATGAGCTGCTAGATTTAAATTCTCCTTTACACATATAATATAGCAAGAACAACCCTTCTGCATAAAATGATTAGCTTGAAATATCGATATTAGGCAAGGAAGTGAGTCATGCCTGATACCCTTTTAATAAAAGATGAGCTGATGTGGTATGCAAAATGTGATTATTTTTGTATAGCAATTAATACTAGCATGATAGGAAAACAGCCAATGCATGCCAAGTATAATATCAAAGCCCTGAATCTCTAGGAGAATTAAATCAGCAAGGAGTTCATGTTCTCCGATAAAAATCAAATAAACCAGATAAACAAAGTTTCATGTCAAAGTATCCCCAACTGTAGTAGTTACATACAACTCATAATCCAATGGTTTAGGTTGAATGCCCAAGTGACAAGCAAAAGTTTGTGAAACAAAAGATAGGTTGGACCCAGGATCAAATAAAACTTTTGTATTCTTATTAGAAACATGAATAATACCTTTGACTACTGATTTAGAAGCCCAAGAATCTTGTTCAGTGATGGCATAAACTCTACTATGGACTATCGTTCTGGGTGGCAATGGCTCCTCCTTCTTATTCAGTAGATAATCCTTTACTTTATAATCTAGTTTCCCACAAGCAAAACAAGCTCTGATCATCCGAAAATATTTACTTGTTTCATGATTATATCCACATTTTGCACATGACTAAGTTCTCTGAGGTGGCTTTCCCTTCTCTAATCCTGACATCTTGATCCTATTATTTCTATTTTTATATTCATTTACTCTCTTACTTTTTTTGCTCGTAAACTTGTCCTTGTAGTTCTTACCCATAATTTCCTATATCTCATCTAAGTCTCTTTAAATTATTAAGGCCCTTTCTACCATATCAGTATATGAAGGAAGTTTTAAGGTTGACATCCGACTCCTTATCGCCGGTCTTAGACCTCTCTTAAATCTTTTTACCTTCCTAATTTCATCATTGGTCATATGAGTGGCAAATCTAGAGAGCTCAGTGAATTTAGCTTCATATTTTGCTACAGTCAAGTTTTCCTATATGAGCTTTAAGAACTCCAATTCCTTCTGCTCCCTGATACAATCTGGAAAATATTTATCATTAAACTTTTCTGTGAATACTTTCCACGTAATGAGCTCATGCCTGATTTCACTTATTCTCTTTGTTGTTCTCCATCAATGTTCAGCTTCCCCTTCCAATATAAAAGCAGCAAAAGAAACCTTTTAATCTTCAAGACAATTTAAGATGTCAAATATCTTCTCTATTCGCATCATCCATTATTCAGCCACCATTGGATCAGGTTCACCACTAAAACTTGGATAACTAAGTTTTTTAAACTATTCTATTCCTAATCCAGCCTGAGTTGATGTTCCAGCTTTATCATTTTCTCCTTGTTGGACTTGCTGTTGCATCACATGTGTCATAGCCTCAAGGGTTTTCATAATTATGCTTAATTGATCAGCCACAGGAGGACCTGATGACCTCATCATTCTTATTTCCTAAAATCATCAAAAGAAAATTTTTGTTTATCAATCATTCTATAAAATCACTAAACATCCACATATATTTCAAATATGAAATATCTACCACTATGTTTTACTGATCCTCAAATCATGCTCTGATACCATCTCTGTCACGCCCCCTTTCAAATTATATCAAATTCGAGAGGTGTGACTCTAATATAAAAGGATCGATAATATTATCAACAACATAATCCATCTAGGATTCAAACAATCATTTGAGGATACTAAGAATAATATACAGAGTCATTCAATCACTTTCATAGAAACCTATGTAGATTATAATCACTTCACAATCTCTTATTGAATCACAAAATCGATCTAAAACCAATGCAGCTAAATATAATCTATATTCATAAGATCTACCAATGTGATAAAATCTATTTCACTTTGAAATCAATCATATATTACCACTTCATACGTTATATAGCAAGTTTAACATTCGATATCCCAAACAAAGGGGTATTTTTAAGACCATTACATAGTTACCCCACTTCAAAATATATCTACAACTTTACATTAGACACAAGGTGTACTCATACAATGATAACATATTGTAAAATAAACATTTAGCCTAAGAACTTCTTGCTTTCCCATTGCTTTAGCCTCGTATCAAGTATTGTAATAAATGCCAAGCTAACCTGAAGATGATTAGATAGCAACAGAGTGAGCTAAGAAGCCCAGCAAATATGAAACAGGTTAAAGGCAAGGAAATGTGTTTACAAATTGAACCTGATATAAGAGTGCAAGATAAGGAATACAAAAGTTTTCACATATAGCATCAAATCAGATTCACAACCACAAGGTTCACTCGTTCGAAGCATGCTTAAATCCATAACAATTTGGAAAGGTAATCGGAGCATATATGGCAATCAGAAGTATTTTGGTATATATCAATAACATATGAAGTTTTAGGAGCATATCAATAACACATGAAATACTTTTGAACATGTCAAGGGAACAAATATCAAACTTAAGCTCGTATATCACATTTGAAGTTGGATGAATATCATAGGCATAAGTATGTCAAGCAGCATATCAATGGCAAATGAAATTATTTTGAAGTATATCAATGAGAATATAAAACACTTTGAAGCATATCAAGGAGGTATAGGACATTTCGGAACATATCAATGATGTGTGAAATATTTTAGAATATATCAATATCAAATGAAATATTTCATAACATATCAAAAATGTATAGGATATATTTTGAAAGCATATCAATGGTGTATGAATAATCTTAAAAGCTTATCAAATGAACAAGTAACGAACATAAGCTCAAATATCATTCAGACATAACATTCATTTCAGTCTTATCCAAAGTGCATGAATAAACTCTTAAGCAATGCTTTGGATATCATATTAAGACATAGAGGGTGAAGTGGGACCGTAAGCATAATGTGGAACATCCATCACTGAATGACCACTAAACATAAGTCTCCCACATTTAATAGTTCTATCCACCCATATCTTAGTGAAGTCGTAGGGGGCCGGCAAAGCACGCAGGCTCTAAGCATAACTCCCTTTACCATTTCTGGCAAAGGTTCACATTGACCCACCACCACCAAGGTACAAAAAGACATGAGAAATGAATTTGGCATATCTCGAAAGCACATGCGAAACAATAAATCATATATATGCCTAATAGAATAATATAATATAACATCGATTAATACATAATATATTCTGATATGTAAGGCAGTCAAGGACAAAAGCATTAGAAATTTTAGTTTTGAAATGGATAAAGTAAGTTAGGCAGAATTGATATAATACCTATTCTGGCAGAATTCTGAAGGTAAATTATAAAGTTCTTTAGATGATAAATATGCTTCAAATTACTTTAAAAAGGTGTTGTTGGAATTAAATCAATATATTTTTAAAAGAAATAAGTTTTATATAAATTAAAGGTCTCTACAGAGAGTTATTAATGATTTCACAACCAAAGGTCAGGAGTTATGATCCCTATTTGACAGAATCCACAAGGTCTAACAAAATAGAAATTCGGTAGTCATTTAGACTCCAAATCTTTCAATCTTAGTATCAAATGAAAGATCTAACAAATCAAGTTTTACATATATCAGAAACTCCAACAGGAAGATATAATCAATATAGTGATGATAGGAAAAGAACTTATCATCTTGCTTTTAAGGAGTTTAATTAAGTTGGAAGCATCAATTTAACAACATTCAAGCAATGTAAGTATGAAACACTTACAATTTTATAGTGGTTCAACGCCAACGACCTACGTCCATTTTCGAGTCCTCCTTCTTAAGGCACACCGGTATCCACTACCAATCTTCTTTGGGTGAAGATCAAACTATTACACTTGAGCTTACAAGGGAGACTAGATTTACAACTCTAAGCTCTCTCCCTTATCCCTTTTCTTTTTCTTAGAATTCTTATATAATATTTTCTCACAATATAATCCCCCAAAAGTGTTATTCTAAATGTAAGAAAACTTGGGTATTTATAGGCCCCAAATAGCTTCAAATTTTTTGATCTAAAAATCAAACATACCTAAAACAATGGGTACGAGCGGTTTACCCATCGTTCTGGGTGGTTTACCCGCTGTTTCAACCATTGGCCATTGCCTGTAATCTATGGTATGGGCAGTCTAACCATCGTTTGAGTGGTATCCCGCCAACACCTACTAGCCGCTATCCAGATTATGTGGTATGGGTCGTCGAACTGCCGCTAACCGGCGGTTTACCCACTGAAATTTTCGCAAAAGTGGTTTCCTCCACTTTTCGAATTTTGGCTTGACTTTTTTGTTGACCAACTCTTTGCTCAACTGATTGAGCTAAACTTGAGCTCAACCAAACCCAGTAGAGGATCCGATTACCTCATTGAGTTGATTTGGATTCCTTCTAAATCTAACTCAATTAAGACTCTAACTTCTAACTACGACTCAATGATTACAACACTTAATGATCAATTAAGCTTAATTAAGATCTAACTCCTGCATACTCCGACAACCTCCGGCAATTTTGCGGTAAGTCCTCTGGTCTTCTTCCCAGTGATCTCCCTTCACATTCCCAGCGAGCTTCCTGATTCCTTCGACGAATCCCCTAGCAAACTTCCGGCGAGATCCCACCACATTGTCTGAATTCAGTCCGATGCGTAGGTTGTATCTTGGCCCATCATCTAGTTGTAACTTCATTGATCCTGCCATAGTTAGACCTGCACGATGCTAATCATGACTTAATTAAATACAATCATAATTGCTAAAATATCCATTACAAGACCATCCCGACTCCGACAAGGTTTTTGACTACCTCCGATAATCTTCTAGTAAGTCTCGGTCTTCTTTTGGTGAACTCCCTTGCACCATCCTAGCAAACTCCAGATACCCTTGGCGAGCTTCTGACACACTCCTGGCGAGTTCCCAAACGCATCAACTTGATGCATGGACTTAACCTTTGTCATCCCTGATTGTAATAATCCTCCTATCGTAATTAATCCTGCATCAATCAACTCTAATAATCCTGTTAGATCAATAATCCATCAATTGATTTCATCATCAAAATTTAAGATTTAATAATTTCCCCCTTTTTGATGATGACAATCAATTGATGACAGGAGTTAATCCTAACTCCCCCTAAAATCATATCACTTAAATTTAAGAGACTCACTCACTCTTAAATTCAAGCAATCAATATTTTATGTAAATTTTAACACAAATTTGCATCAAGTCATCAAATCATGAATTGTAAAATATCCAAGTTATATTATCAAGTGTTATCAATGAATATTTTTCAATGTCATGTGTCATCAATATATATTTCTCCCCCTTTGTCATCAATAAAAAGGTGAGATATAGAGCTAATAATTTCAAAAACATATGATGACATTACTCTCCCTTAGTATATGCATTAATATAGAAGATTAAAATTCAAAAGAGTCATATCCTCTTGAATTCAAGTAAATCAAAACAATAAGCATTTCAAGCATATAACCTTCGAAGTAACAAAGATTTGCTTTTTAAACTTTTCAACTTATCAAGAATTTTTAAGGATTGTCATAAAGTTAAAAATATTTGAGAATTTTTCTTCAAATCATCAAGCATAGAAAATTTTCAAATCAATAAGCATATAAAATTTTCAAGTCATAAAGTATAGAAGATTTTCAAGTCATTAAGCATAGAAAATTTTCAAGTCATAGAAAATTTCAAGTCATGGTGTATAGAAAATTTTCAAGTCATTGAGTATAGAAAATTTTCAAGTCATTAAGCATACCTTCTTAATAAAATTAATATATTTAAAAATTAATCTCTGGTCATCAATCATACCTTTTATAATTAATATGGAGAGAAATAGGTGAGGTGTTGTTGAATCATTTCATCATGAGAAGAGCTCTTAATAAATTTTAAAAGCAATATTAAGATGAGCTCAAAAGTCCAAGAGATTTCAAGACTATTTGTGTATTTCAAATATAGTAAAAGTCATCTCTTGATATATAAAACCATCTCTTGTAAATTTCAAATGTGGTATATCTTCATGCATTTTTTTAAAACAATAATATACAAAATCATGGAGAAATATCATGAAATCTAGATTAATAATTTATATATTTTTATGATTTAACATTTTTAGGTCTCAACCTCAATCTTATATATATATATATATATATATATATATATATATATATATATATATATATATATATATATATATATATATATATATATATATATATATATATATAATTTAAATATGAGCTCAACACACATTTTTCTCATGTAAATTTTAAAAAAATTATAATAAATAAATCTAGTAAGTTCTTTCTTCTCTTTTGGGAAGTGCAAGCTAGCAAATTTTTACTTCCTTTGCATTTTTTAAGCTTGCAATTTTACGAGCTAACAAATTTTGCTCCCCCTTTGTCATTGTCAAAAAGAGAGGGAATAGTTGCAATAGTGTAAAACTTTTCCCATTTCACCATTTTTCAATATTATTACATGAAATATATCGTAAAAGATTAATATAGTGATGAGATGTACAATTCATGAAGGTAAATTGTGAATATCAAGAGACAAATTTGTAGGAAAAACAATTAAAATAAAATCTCTTGATTCATCCATAAGAAATCTTAAGTTGTCAAGTTCATAATTTGTATAAAAATCTCCTTTTAAATAATATAAAAACATATGATAAAAGATTTTGATTCATAAAAGATTTCAAGTTATAATTCTAAGAAATCAAAATCATGATATCATTTAATTTCAAAATCATTGAAATCACTTTCAAAAGATTCAAAATGTGATTAATAGACTTATTAGTCTCTTGAAATGCTAGCGATTTTCTTTCTCTATTTTGTGCGAATAAGAAGGTAGAATCAAGATAGAGAAATAAAAAACATAACAAAAATACTTAATTTTATAGATTTGGGTTCCAAAATCTAAGAAAAATCAAGAGCGACCCATGCAATTTAATTTATCTTATACAAATTTCAAGCAAGTTAGCAAATCAAGCAAATCATATCTCATGTAAATTTTGATAAGTATTATCATGAATTCCAAAAGAAAATATGATAAGATATTAAGCTCAAATTGTAAATCCAATATTTAGTATGCATCTAGAAAGTTCTAATTTTCTTCTAAGCACTTGTTCATCATTCAATGTTTGTTTCTAATCATATTAAAAATTTTATCTCCCACCTTTTGTTCTTGTCAAGAAAGAAATATGATTGCATAATTTTTTTCATCCATATTTAATTCATGCCAAAAAGTATAAGAGATATTATGTCATTAAAAATTCAAATCTAAAAGACATAATTTCGTTTAATAAGTTTATTTCCCCCTTTTTTGTTTTGATTTTCTAACCAAAATAATACATATGTGCAGTAGCTTAGATCAATGCATTTAAATTAACTTTAATCATCAATGTTCCTTTAAAATTTTAGTGATTTTTCATTGGGTTCACTAATGCATCATTAATTAAGATAATGAGAAACTCCTTTTCACATGAAGTCATCACAATAATATAATTTTTAAACAAAAACCAATAGTTTTTCTATGTTGAACAATTCCATCATAATATTAAGAAATTTTCTTTTAAAAAAAGATGATTTCATATTGATTTTTTGTAAAAACAATACAACTTATCAACACAAGTCAATACAATCACATATGTCACTACAATCATCAAAATCTTCCTTTTATATATATGACATTTACTAACCTTTCTTTGTTCTAATTAAAGTATGCAAGGATCATGTATCAACATAATGAAAATTTATTTTTATTTATAATAATTTTGTTGATATTTAAGCTAGTGAGCTTGAAAGAGTATTAGATCTCAAGTTGTATATCTTGACATCTAAATCATTATTCGGAGCTCCTAGCTTTAATTTTGAAGCAAATTTACATGAAAGATATATTTGGTTTAGGTACCCATTTTACATTGGGTCTTTCATAAAGATTTTTATCTTTCTTTTTTAACTGATTTTTATTATATAGAGTTTTCTTTGGAACTCATACAAGATGATGAGGAGTATATTTTCTAAAAAGATATTTGTTTACCTTATGTCCTAATTTATCACAAAAGTTACACTTAATTCTTGGTGGCATATTCAGTGTAAGTCCTTTTACAAAGATGGTTGGCTTTTGTTGAATACTTCCAATAAAGCCTATGCCATGTTTATTATTAATATGACCCTTATTTGCAATGTTCATATTTAAGGATTTATTCCCTATCTCAAATTTCTCAAATGTAGTTCTAAGCATGCAATTTTCTTCTTTAACTTTATCTACCATTTCACATTTCAAGCATGGTTTATGTGATGCTAAGGAGTCATGCATTTCATCAAGTCTTTTAACTATCAAATCATGATCAACTTTAAGCAATTTAAAAGACTTGCTAAGTTTTCTAAACTCATAAAATAAATCATTAAACATGATTAATAATTCTGAAAATGAAAAATCTAAAGACTCACTAACCTCATCTTCGATCGCCATTAAAGCAAGGTTCTCCACTTCTTGGTTGAGCATTTAATTTTTGGAGCTCCTCGGCTTCTTGCGTTCTAACAAGAGGTTGTGTCCATAATTTTTATAAGGTTCGAGTTCATTAATTTTTTCAATTCATTTTTCAAAAGTTCATATCCAAGGTTCTCATCACTCGAGATTTCACTCGAGGAGTCATATGTCATTTTTAGTTCATAATCCTTCTTGTTCTTTGGAAGGTGTTCTTCAAGTTTATTTTTATAATATATTTAATTAATTTATTTATTTATATTAGTTGTGCTTTCATGCATGATTTTCAAAGTATGCCAAATATCGAAAGCCGAATCACAAGTAGAAACACGATTAAACACATTCATATCAAATGCATAAAATAAGGCATTCATAGCCTTTGCATTTAGAGAAGAATTCTTCATTTCCAAATCATTTAACTCATTCATTAGTTTGGAAGATTTTTCAAATTCGTTCTCAACTATATTCCATAAATCAAAGTCTAAAGAGATGAGGAAAATATGCATCCGTGTTTTGAATATATGTAATCCATCCCATTAAACATGGGTAGATGTAAAATGAAATATCCCTCATTCATGCCAAAACAAGTCATTTACTCAAATAGGCATTAATCCAAAGAGTAATAAACTTGTTCTGATACCAATTGTTATGATCAATTGGCACTAGGGGGGGTGAATTAGTGCAAACTAAGATTTTTCTTTCTAAATCAAAAGCTTTTTGAATAAGATAGAATAGAAAATCTGAAACTTTTCGTTTTTAATAAAACAAGTGAGTGATTAAAAGTAAAAAGCCGGAAAGATAATTACGTTTGAGGAAAAGAATTTATCATCTTGCTTTCAAAGAGTTTAGTTAAGTTGGAAGAATCAATTCAATAATATTCAAGCAATGTAAGTATGAAACACTTACAATTTTATAGTGGTCCAGTGCCAACGGCCTACATCTACTTTCGAGTCCTTCTTGAGGCACACCGATATCCACAACCAATCTTCTTTAGATGAAGATCAAACCCTTATACTTGAGCTTATAAGGGAGACTAGATTTACAACTCTAAGTTATCTCCCTTATCTCTTTTCTTTTTCATACAATTCTTACATAATATTTTCTCATAATATAATCCCCCAAAAATGGTGTTCTGAATGTAAGAAAACTTGGGGTATTTATATGCCCTAAGTAGCTTCAGATTTTTGGAGCCAAAAATCAAACATACCCGAAAAAACTAGGTATAGGCGATTTACCTACCGTTCTGGGTGGTTTACCCGCCGTCAGCCGTTAATCGCTCGTAATCTATGATACGAGTGGTCCAACCACCGTCTGGGCGGTTTACCCTCCGACACCTACTGGTCACCGCCCGGAGTCTATGGTACGGGCGGTCCAACCATCGCTCACCAGCGGTTTACCCATCGAAATTTTCGCAAAAGTGGTTCCCTCCACTTTTCAAATTTCGGCTTGACTTTTATGTTGACCAACTCTTTGGTCAACTGATTGAGCTCAACCTGAGCTCAACCAAACCCAGTAGTAGATCTGATTGTCTCATTGAGTTGATTTAGATTCCTTCCAAATCTAACTCAATTAGGACTCTAACTTCTAACTACGACTCAATGATTACAATACTTAATAATCGATTAAACCTAATTAAGATCTAACTCCCGCATACTCCAGCAACCTTCAGCAATCTTGTGGCAAGTCCTTCGGTCTTCTTCTCGGCGATCTCCCTTCACGTTCCCAGCGAGCTTCCTGATTCCTTCGACGAATCTCCTAGCAAACTTCCGGCGAGATCCTACCTCATCGTTCGAACTCGGCTCGATGCCTAGGCTGTATCTTGGCCCATCATCTGGTTGTAACTTCATTGATCCTATCATATTTAGACTTGCATAATACTAATTATGACTTAATTAAATATAATCATAATTACTAAAATATCCATTATAAGACCATCCCGACTCCTGACAAGATTTTCAACTACCATCGACAATCTTCCAATGAATCTCGATCTTCTTTTGGCAAACTCCCTTGCGCCATCCTAGCAAACTTATGATACCCTCGGTGAGCTACCGACACATTCCTAGCGAGTTCCTAAACGCATCGACTCGATGAATGGACTTAACCTTGGCCAACCCTGATTGTAATCATCTTTCTGTCATAATTAATCCTACATCAATCAATCAATAATCCATCAATTGATTTTATCATTAAAATCCGAGATTCAACAAATACAAGGCTATTTTATAGGGTTTCTAAACCTCAACAATTAATAGGATTCCTACTAAAAACTCCTACTCTTAACAACTCCTACTCTAACTCTAAAAAGTAACCTTTAAACTAATCCTAATCCTATTCTAACTTAATCCCTTCTCAACCAACCCCTATTTAACTAGGATAAGGGATGGTTAATTAGGGTGACATGTCTTATTCTTCCAAACTAATCCTAACCTAGCCGGCCTCCTCACCTCTTTAATAGGGATCAATTAGATAGGATTTACATGAATTCTCTTTGGATTTATATATTTGCCCTCTTCAATGAAACTAAATTAGGACTGTCCTAGCTAGAGTCCTAACATCCCCTTCATATACTCCTCAATTGGTTGGCTATGTCGAACATAAACATCAGCATATTATCGAAACTGGCCTAGCGCTGCTTCATCAGGATTTCATGCCATCAACTTTTTGGTCTGTAGTAGTTCAAACTATTGTTTACCTTATTAATCGAATGCCTACTCCTATTCTATAATATCAATCAATCACCATTTAAAAAGCTATTTCATAAACATCCTAATCTGTAAACAAAAGGTATTTATCTGTCTATGTTATCTATAGTTATATCCCTACAATTCTCATAAACTATAGCCTTGATCTCGCCCTTGTATTTTCATCGGATACTCTCTTGAATATAATACCTTCTGATGTTATGATCCTTACACTACTAAGGTCTTTGTCTCCAGACATGTCACTTTTGTAGAGTCTGTCTTTCCCTTTCGGGATCATAGGCACTCTGTCATCCCATTGGATTCCTATGACACATCTTCTCATACTTCTCTGTCAGATCTATACTCTCTTGTTACTTCTGTTTCATAACTTTCTCCCTCCTCGCCTCTAGTTCCTCTTCTTCTTGAGTAATTGCCTTTAGAATCACAGCCTTTATCTTCACCTCACTAGGGAACTTCTGTCGTCCTTCCACCTAACTCAACTTATGATAACCCTCAGCCTTTACCCCCTAACACAATTATATTCTCCTGGCATCTAATGTAAACTCATTCCAAGAGTGATGTCTTTAAACCACGACAGTTCTTGACTTATATGTTAGCACTAAACGTTTCCTCGACTCTACTGAACTAACATCTTTTACTCCCATCCTAAAATCTCCACATTAGCATAAAGTCATGTGTGAGGAGTATAATGCTCTCTTTCATAATGCTACATGGACCCTTACTCCTTCTCACTCTACATAAAACATCATCGGGTGTAAGTGAGTTTTTCGAATTTAGCGGAACCCTGATGGTTCAATTGTTCACTATAAAGTACAACTTATAGCCAAAGGATTTCATCAATGACCCAGTGTTGACTACACCAATACATTTAGTCCTATTGTTAAACCTACTACAATCTGGTTTATCCTAAGTCTGATAATCTCTAAAGGCTGGTGTTTACGCTAATTAGATGTTAACAATACCTTTTTGCAAGAGACTCTCACTGAAGATGTCTTCATAGATTAACCTCTTGGCTTTATACATCCTCAATATCCATGGCATGTTTGTAAACTCCAAAAGGCCATTTATTGACTCCGTCAAGCTCCACGAGCCTGGTATACTAAACTTGGTCTATTCTTATCTTTAATTGGCTTTATCAACTCTAAGTCTGATATCTCTCTATTTCTATGCCAATAACATGGTGGCACCATCTATCTTCTAGTCTATGTGGATAATATTATTATTACAGGTAATAACTCTATAGAGATTTAGGTATTTATTAAGCAATTGACCGATAGATTCTCTCTTAAAGATCTTCGTGACCTGAGTTATTTTTTCGGTGTTGAGGCTATGTTTACATCCTCTGGTCTCTTTCTTTCCCAAAGAAAGTACATTCAAGATTTGCTATTGAAGACAAACATGCAGGATGCAAAAGAAGTTACCACTCCTTTATCTGCTAGTGAATCACTGAAGTTATATGATGGTAGTCCTGCTATATACCCTACTCAATATCGGCAGGTAGTTGGCTCCTTACAATATCTCGCTCTTACCCATTCAGATGTCTCCTTTGTAGTTAACAAATTATCTCTGTTTATGCATTGACTGTCTACTTTACACTGGATTGCTGTCAAACATATTTTGCGTTATCTTAAGGGGATTATTGATCATGACATTTTTCTTAGCAAACACTCTCCCTCTTAGTTTCATGCCTTTGTCGATGTTCACTAGACCAAAAATATTGATGATAAGACCTCTATATCAGGGTATATTATTTTTCTTAGTACTAATATGATTAGCTGAAGTTCTAAGAAATAAAAGATAATTGTCAGGTCTACTATTGAAGCTAAATATTATGTTATTGCCATTGATGCTATCGAACTTAATTGGATCACCAACTTGCTTAAGGAGCTTCATATTCACTCTACTTCTACGCTTGTTATTTATTATGATAATATCGGTTCTACTTACCTTTGTGTCAATCCTGTTTTTCACTCCCGCATAAAGCATGTTACTATTGACTTTCATTTTATGCGAGATCAAATTATCTACCAACAGCTCCATGTTTCTCATGTCCACACGGTTGATCAACTCACAGACTCCCTCACAAAGTCTCTGGCCTACAAAGTCTTTTCCTTACATCGATCCAAGATCGACATCCTTGATAGGAGTTCAATCTTACCAAGATATGTTATCTAAATAGTTATATAATTGAATGAGAAGATGTTATTCATCAGTTGAGGAAAATCTTTCCTCAATAGAGTGTAACTTTTTGCTTCTCACTTCTATTTTATATAAGAGATTACGATTTGTGGCATCACCGGAAGGATCGAAACCACATTCTTAAGACCGCCCCTTTTCAATACTTCTGGTTGCATTCACATCACATATAGAGAAGCCATAAAGAAACTATTTGACAGAAAGCATTCCCTATCTCGAAAGGTACTGATTTTGTTAGTACTTAATGATCCGGGTTTCATGCGTAAGAAGTCGATACTTGAATAAAAGAATAGAGAAGTCTCACTTGATCCGTCATATCCCTACAGATAATCATAGCTTACAAGATCGATTTATTTCTCTTATATAGCAGCAAAGGGCCAAGAGTCCGGATATACTAGAGGTTGCCCGGCTACAAAGCATGGTTACTATCTTGCTCGCTTGCTTCTTTTCATTCTATGCCGATCTTGCTCGCTTGCTTTTATTCATTCTATTTTGGCTGGTGCCTTCTTACATCTTCCGCAGCAACCCCCTATTTGTACAGTAAGTCGTTTCACAGTCTCCTCCAAAATAAGTAATTTTGCGAACTACACTTTGCCTATTTCATATCCTAAGCACTAGGGCTATATTCCAATAAAGATACATGAAGTGGATTGAGTGTACCAAAAAAAAAGATTGAAACATATTATATAGAAGTCATAGGATAGACCGAATAGACTCCATTAGCTGTTGGTTTTTCTGCAGTCTATAGTGCATAGTTTTGGATGCTATAGAATAAATCAAGAATATCTATTTATATTAATTAAAAGATAAAATATAGATATTTTAAAATACTAAAAATATATAACAACTTAATAAATCTCACATTCATCTAAACTAATCTAGTTCTCATTTAAATTAGATTTAGATTTAAATCTTTATCTAATCATAATTACTATTAATCTTAACTACTTGAATTAATTCCAACACACCATCTTAATTTAAGTAGTTATAATTTAAAATTATTTTTAAAATTTTTTTTGTCAAAATTATATGAAGATGTCGACAAGCTGATCTTTGGTATTAACTTTTTTTATCGGATTTAGTATTTGCAACAATTATTTCTTTTTCTTTTACTTGAACCTTATTGTCATTTTCCATCTGTACAGTAGATCTGATTAAATTATCAAGCCTCTGGAACAAATTTTTATCCCCTGTCATATGATTACTGCATCCATTATCAAAAAACTAAAAAGATCTAGAATATTCATCATCAGATGCTATAAAGAAAATCGAAGTGTTCCTCTCTATTCTTATCATCTTGAATATTCGTCCTCTGTCCTTTTGATCTCTCTCTTGAGATATGATTTTTGAATTTTTTTTCTTATCCTTCTTTTAATCTATTTTCATTTGGAAAACATGTTCTGAAACCTCATTTGAAGATATGTTCACCTTTTATTTATGAACTAAAAGAGAGTCCATTAATTTATTAATAGATAATGTACTAATATCCTTGGCTTCTTTGATAACAGTAGAGATCATATTAAATTTTGAAAATAAACTTCGTAAAAAGATTTTCTATCACAGTTTTTGTGCATATTTTTATATTTTTTTATTTAATTTTTTTGATCTTCTATAATACTATGATCCTGTAAATCATACTGAATAAAACATTAAAAAATCTATCACATCATAATATTGAATAGATTGTTCAAAAATCTGCTTCTATGCTGTTGATATCCAATTGAATCAGCAAGTGTTACCGACAATAGGAAGCTATTGGGATAACTTGAATATGAATATTGGAATATGGGATTTTTCACTAAACAGAGAACAGAACGGAGGGGATAAAAAAAAAAAAAAAAAAACCAGAACAAAGAGTTTTCGACCGCGCCTGTAATCACGTCAAAGGAGAGAGCTGCGATTGAGAGACTTGATTACGATCGTTAGAGATTCGCCTTTACGCATTTGTTCACCTGTTGTTGGATGACTTAAAGTGTCCCAGTAAACCCCAACTCACTCTCCATTCTATTCAAGAAGCACCTCACCCTGCGCAATTGACTTAAAGTATGCTTGTTTATTTCCAAATCTATATAATATAAGGCTTGTATTTCTTGGTTATAATAAGGCTATTTCTTAGGTATGGTTACTGGGACATTACTTCAGGAAAGGCTTCTAGTTACTCCTTTAAGTATATGATATATCTACTAATTCATACATGTTAGTGGAGAAAAATAACCCAAGAGACAGTATTAAGGAAAGGCGACCACAAAAGCTCTATTTTTTGAGTAAAGTAAATGAAAAATGATTTCAAATATATGGATCCTTTTTACGTTACCTCATCCCCTAATATACAAACCAAGAAGAAAATAGAGAGAGGAAAAGATTGTTTTATAGGAGCTAGAAAGGCCCCCAACAAGGTAGGAGGAAGCAACGCCTAATTCCAATTCCGGGTTGTGACTTGCAATTCTTTGGAATCTTTCCTCAATTATGTACAGTGGTCGGAGTATTGTGTAAGTTCAACTAGAATAAGATGAGCGGCTAAAAGCGATGCAACTGTCTAATAAATAGAACAGACGGACCAAGAGCAGGACATGAAAGACTACACTGTTTTTTGCCCTATATAGAACATATTGTACCAGTGTTCATGAGTTTATTAGCAGGTGGCTGCTAACAAAATCAAAGGAAACCGGTGCTTGTGTATGGGTTCCCTCACTACAGCTTTCACAGCAAGAAGCTTGTGTTATTAACAAAACATATGGATTGGCCGGATGGTTACTGGGACATTACTAGAGGATGCCGTTGATTCTACTCCATCCTACCCACTAAAAGAAGATGGAGGAACGGAATGAGAAAATGATGCATATATCCTTCACGGGCACTACTAGACAACTCGGAGTTTTGCAGATATCCATTCGACTCTATCTAGAAACATAAAGCATCAGTAGGAACTGTCTACTTTAACAGCAGATCTGCCTTACAAAAAGTTTCATTAATCGTGGGCCTAAGCCTAACATCATAGATATTTACCCACAAGCCTGTGTTGGGCTTCATCTCAGATTGAATCAGCCGAAAGGGCCAGGCCAGTCCCCTCTAGTTAGGGAAGATCTTACATAGACGAAAGATAGGCATAGTAATCAAGCCGTTGTGTTTGTAAACAGTTTATGGTGGGTAGCCCTTGTGTACGGACAAGGGTTTTTTTCATAGGGGCGAGGGCTTGGTGAAGATTTGATTATATCCACGCCTATCTACCTTATTTCTACCGCATAGCCTTTCAACCGGAAATCATCTTATCGATGAAAAAGAAGGCTTTTACTCCGATGTTGATAGTTATTTCTATCTGTCTCCCGCCAATGAGCTGTTCCAACCAATCGTGGGGAAAGACACATATACGACCGTGTCTCCGAAATGCCACTGAGGAATAGGACCTACAGAGATAAAGAGATCTCAGTATGTATTTGGGTTTGAAATGGAAACCATTTAGGTTGAAAGCCGCTAATACCTAAAGCAGTAAACAATATACCTACTACAGGCCACGCAGGCAGCTATGAATAAATAAATGTCAATAACTAGAATTGTTGAACCTAGCATATTGAAAGATCAATCGGCCAAAATAACCATCAGCAGCTACGATATATTCTAAGTTTATGCCTCTTGACCTGTAACCTTCGTTAGCCGGATTGGTGATCAAACTAGAGGTTCCCAAGGAACCATAGCATAGCACTAATAAATAGGGAGCCTCGGATATACCAGCTATGCCTAACATGTTCAATAGATGCATAAAGAATATTTGCTCAGTCTAGAATACAATCATTAAGTTAAAAATACCAGATATTCCTAGAGGCATACCAACCATCGAAAATACTTCCTTGACCGATTGGTTTGATCAAGAAAACTACAGTAGCAACCACAATAGGAGCATCAAATGTAATAGCAATCTAAGGGCGCATATCCACACGGAAACAAAGTTCCCACTCACGACCCATGTAACAAGCGATAACAAACAAGAAGTATGTTGAACTACTATATAGCTCATAAAGACCATCATTGTATAACCATTCATCAACCCATATCGGGTCAAAGTGTAAACCTACTAGGTTGGTGGGAGAAAGTGGAATTATGACTTTCCTACTTGCCTGAGAGCCCGTACTACACTGATAAGACCCCAGAAGGAGCCCTATAGATTTTGATCCTTGAGGGGGATCAACCCTTAGAACGCTATAAGGGTTCCTCTCTCCTAGACTCATCAGAAAGGCTAAATTGAAGATGATAATTGCTTGTCTTCAAAGAGGGGAGCGGCTACATCTTAAATAGGGATCAAAGTCCTAGCCCAAGGGGGCACTTATCTAGGTGAAATTATCCTTTTGCCCCTCCTATAGCCATCCTACCTTAATAGGAACAAGGGGTGGCTAGGTTGGCTCTATAGCCGACCTAAGCAGGGGGAAACCCTGGCCGACTTACCCAGTAAAGGAGGCGGCGACTTCTAAGCCCTAAGGACTAATCTAAACCCTAGTCATACTCTTTTATATGATAGAAGCGACTTTATTACAATCTAGCAGGGTTTTATTGACTACTTCTAGGGAGATTAAGACTCAACCCTACTGGAGTCCTATCAAACCCGCCCTCTTAAAATCAGCCTTATCCTCAAGGTTGAAGTTTTATGAACTCAGAGGACTGGGTCTTTCGCTCCTCATCAGCTTGGGTGTCAGTTAGAAGAACTTGAGCTGAGTCGTCGTCTTTAAATTTCTATTTGAGGTGGGATACTTGGAGGATTAACTATAATTTTGATCTGGTGCACATATCTGATCTCTAGGTTGGGGCCCCAATATGATCCCTAATTTTGTAAGGCCTAAAGAAATAGGGAGACCAATTTCTTGATGCTTGAATTTCATGTTGGTGGAGCTAGAGATGTAGGGAGACTTGATTTTTCTCAGGAAATTTTCTTCTGCTTCGGTGTTTGTCAGGGGAAAGTTTTTTCCTTGCATAGGTTGCCACATGGTTAGTCTTTAGTGATAGCCAATCTTTCTCCTGGAATGGTGAGTACACTCTGGTATAGTTCAGGATAATAAGAGCTCAATCTAGCGTAAGCATGGATTGCAATTCTTCTAGTTTAACTCCTCTTTTAGGCCATGGACCTATATCCAACCATATTTTAAATTTGGTAGTAATTAGTATCTTATGTAAAAACCTCATATGAAGTGTAGGAGAAGCCTTAGTGTAAATTAGGAGTCGACTATCTTGTATAAGAATAGCCCAAATTCCAACTCCTGATGTATCAGCCTCAAGGACTAAAGTGCGGCTGAAATCAAGCAGCGTTAGGACTGACGTCATCGTCATGGCTGCCTTGAGTCGCTTGAAGGCTACGGAGGCTTTATCCGACCACAAGAATGAGTCTTTCTTCAGTAAGGACATGAGCAGGGCACTGAACTTGCCATAATATTTTACAAAATTTTGATAGTAGCCCGTAAGTCCAAGGGAACCGTGTAATGATTGTATGTTTTGTCACGAACGGTCGTTGCTCAACCGCAACGCCTTCACTCCTTGAACCGTTCATCACTTTTTCTTGCTTATACATATGTTTGGCAGCTTGTTTTGCCTTGAGTTTATATGTTTTTACCTAAGAAATATGAGCAAAAGTAGTGTAGAAGGCTACAGAATGATCGCTCGTTACGCGGAGCCAAAACAGCCCTGTCTTTGGGTCTTTTTCATGTGCTACGATAACCTTTCTGAGCGGTGTGAAATATCAGCCATTTCAGCACCTTGGAACCCCCTGGGTGGCACCAGGCTAGATGGGGTTTCGGGTATATATCAGGCGTAGGCGTTCATCAGCAATTGAACTTGTCTTGCGTCTGATACCTTGGGAACCGTCATTTGTGGACTTGCGACCATTCCTACAACCCTCCAAAGTCCTATTTCGCTCTCTTTCTCTCTTTTCTTTGCTACACTCAAGGTGTTTGACAAATTGCTTGTATAGCTTTCCACTTTGCGAGACACCGGGACGTGTCCATTGCTCGCTTCTAAGCTAATCAATTTCTTCTTTGCAGGTCCTACGGGACTTAAGAGGTTGTAAGAGGGCGAACCCTTTGCGGACAGATAACGCGTTGGGCATTTCATGACTTAGGCAATCTCAGCTAAGTTCGGAACAATGGACAAGGTTGCTCCACGACTTAGGCAATTTCAGCTAAGTCTTCGGGAGTGCCGCGAGGGTACCGCACGACTTAGGCAAATTCATCTAAGTCCGTGACAGTGTGGTATCAGAGCAAGTAAGCAATTCATACAAACAATGAAGAAGATTTGCAATCTCGCCATGGTGAAACATCATGGTGAATCGAGCAAGATGGGGCAAGCCGAACCCTTGCTCCAAGCAGTCGCAAGTGGGCTGCAAGTGCAAACTCGCTCGCAAACTATGGGAGCCGCTCATGAGGAGCTCTACAGTGAACAAGACGAGCATGAAGTTGGGTATTCTCCATGAGGGGAGGAGGCACCATCTAGAGCGCCAATCGGGAAAAAGAGCCACAAGGAGAGAATTATAACAGCGGAGACCCACCTTGATGTTCTTGAAGTGAGCATGGAGGAACTCTACCAAGGCTAGCGAAGGCTACTTAGGGTAGAGAGCTTGCTAGAAGAAGCTAAATCTCAGATCGAGAAAGTTGAATCCCTGATTGATCAACTGATAGAGGACACTAAAGATTCTGTAAAACATATACATGAAGTTATGGCAGAACTCATGGCTAAGGTGATGGTGTTAACAAGGAGTCTTGATACGGGAGGGAACAACACCCGTGCTGCGCAACCACAAAACTTCAGGGCACCAGAGCCGCAGTGCTACGGAGGTGCTAGGGATGCCAAAGAGCTTGAAAATTTCTTGTTCGACATGGAACAATATTTTCGTGCTACAAGGCTCAATTCTGAAGAAACCAAAGTTGCTATAGCAATAATGTATCTGAATGGGGATGCAAAAACTTTGGTGGTTAACCCATTGGGAAGAGATCCAACAAAGCTGATGTCAAGTGGATACATACGGAGACTTGAAGAGAGAGTTGAGAACCCAGTTCTTGCCCAAGAAAATAGAGTTTGTCGCAAGAAGGAAACTAAGACAACTCCGCCAAAGTACAATAATCCGAGACTATGTGAAATAATTTTCAGCACTGATGCTGGATATACAGGACATGTTTGAGAAAGACAAGTTATTCATCTTCCTCGATGGCTTGAAGTCATAGGCACAACAAGAACTACATCGGAGGAATGTCACTGACATAGTCGGAGCAATTGCAACTACGGAAAGGCTAATTGACTTTGTTTCTTCGGAGGATTTGAGAAAGAAGAAACAATCTTTGGGAAATCGGTCATCTAAATATTCTCGAGTGAAGGAGTCTGGGGGCGAGCAAAAGAAGAAAATTTCCACAAGGGACCGGGCTCAAGAGGTAGAGTCCCAAAGCCTACTAGATGCTTCTTGTGTGGAGAACAGCACATGGTGATGGAGTACCCACAAAAACAGGCACTCAATGCTTTAACGACATTGATTCTACCCCGTAAGTCAGACAAGGGCAAAGCTATCACCCTTAGTTCGAGCAATTCTGACTCCAGTAGTGACAATGAGGCGTCGCAAGGACCCAGGATGGGAGCAATGCGTTTGTTGAATGCGTTGCGGGGTCAAGTGGGGGAGAACACAAAGGCAAAGCCACCGAAGGCAGGAAGCAGCCAGTTGATGTATGTGGACATCAAGCTTAATGGCCGGACAACCCGTGCAATGATGGACATGGGCATGACCCACAATTTTATTACCGATCGCGAAGCTAAGCGACTAGGATTAATCTTGGAAAAGAGCCCAAGTCGTATGAAGGCGGTGAACTCGGAGGCCAAGCAAATCTCCGAACAAGCAAAAGGGGTCCCCATCAAGATCGGGACATGGAATAGGAGCACAGACTTGATGGCGGTGCCATTGGATGACTTCGAAGTGATTCTCGGAATGGAGTTTATGCACGCAGCAAAGTTGGTGCCAATACCATTCTTGAACTTCTTATGTCTGATGGGAGGTGACGATCCCTACATGGTTCCAGTTTCTTAAGGAGGAACCAATGACCTACGACAAATATCAGCTTTACAATTGAAGAAAGGGGTACGAAAATGTGAATTAACCTTTGTAGCTACTATGAAGCTAGAGATACTTGACGGGGAGGCCATTCAGGAACATGCTGTTGTGGCAAACATCATGAAGGAGTTCTCAAATATGATGCCAACAGAGATGTCGAGAACTCTACCACTACACAGAGGTGTGGATCATCGGATTGAGCTGGAGCCGGGAGTTAAGCCTCAAGCAAGACCACCATACTGCATGGCCCCTCCAGAGTTGGCAGAACTGAGGAAGCAATTAGATGAACTGCTAAACGGTGGTCTCATTCGCAGTTCCAAAGCACCTTTCGGAGCTCCAACCCTCTTTCAGAAGAAACAAGATGGGAGCCTCTGATTATGCATTGATTATCGAGCCCTCAACAAGATGATGGTAAAGAACAAGTACCCTATCCCGCTCATCGCGGACTTGTTTGATCAATTGGGCAAGGCAAAGTACTTCTCCAAACTTGACCTTCGATCGGGGTATTGGCAGGTGCGCATTGCAGAAGGTGATGAGGCGAAGACTATCTGTGTGACCAGGTATGGAGCATTCGAGTTCTTGGTGATGCCTTTCGGCTTAATCAATGCTCCGACCATATTCTGCACTCTCGTGAACCAGCTGTTCAAAGAGTATCTGGACAAGTTTGTGGTTGTCTACTTAGACAATATCGTCATCTATAGCCAAACACTTGAGGAGCATGTTAGACACCTTCGAATAATTTTCAAAGTTCTCAGGGAGAACACCTTGTTCGTGAAGAAGGAAAAGTGCTATTTCGCCCAAACGGAGATTTTATTCTTGGGGCACCGAATTGGGAATGGGTCCATTCGAATGGACAAGGCTAAGATGCAAGCTGTGGCGGACTGGCGAACACCAAAGAAGGTGCCAGAGTTGAGATCCTTCCTTGGGTTTGTTAACTATTATCGGCGCTTCATAGTTGGATATTCGAAGCGCGTAGCTCCATTGACGGAGTTGCTAAAGAAGAAGCAGTCCTGGAGATGGTCGGACAAATGTGAGGTGGCATTTTAAGACCTGAAGACTGCTATGTTAGAAGAACATGTACTCAAATTATCGGGAAATGAAGTCTTTTGAAGTTCATACCGATGCTTCTGACTTTGCTATTAGAGGAATTCTTATGCAGGAAGGTCATCCAGTGGCCTACGAGAGTCGCAAGCTCAACGAGACCGAGCGATGATATCTTGTGCATGAGAAGGAGATGATAGCGGTGGTCCATTGTCTACGAGTGTGGCGACACTACCTTCTGGGAGCACCATTTGTGCTAAGGACAGACAATATCGCATTGAGTTACTTCCAAACTCAAAAGAAACTCTCCCCAAAGCAAGCACAATGGCAGGACTTCTTGGCTGAGTTCGACATGGTGATGGAGTACAAGCCAAGAAAAGCAAATGTCATGGCTGATGCATTGAGTCAGAAAGTGGAGCTAGTGAATGCTATACAGTTGGAGGGCGGAGGCCAAGCAAGTCAATTGCACTTCAACTTTCTTTCTAGGATCAGGGATAGACTATACCGAGATCCTCAGGTAGTGACTCTGATTCAACTCATCAAAGAGGGCAAGGCACGATGATTTTGGGTCTAGGAGGGACTCATCTATACCAAGGGGAATAGAGTTTATGTCCCACAAGCGGATAACATGAGGCGTGAATCACGATTCCCTTTGGGCTAGACGTCCGGGTATCCACCAAACAATGGCTCTCATGGAGAGGGCCTTCTATTGACCGAAGATGGGGACAGATGTGGAGGAATATGTTCGAACATGCCTTACTTGTCAACAGGACAAGATAGAGCAGCAGAAGCCAGTGGGACTTTTGGAGCCACTGCCCATACCAGAAAGGCTATGGGAGAGCATTTCCTTGGACTTTATATCAAGCTTGCCCGCAGTAGGGGGACTTGGATCGATACTCATGGTAGTTGATCAATTTTCAAAGTAAGTAACATTCATTGCTGCACCCTTACATTGCTCAGCAAAGGAGGTAGCTAAGTTGATGATGAAGAATGTGGTTAAGTATTGGGGAGTCCCACACAACATCATTAGTGATCGAGATTCTCGGTTCTTGGGACGATTTTGGACCGAGTTGTTCAAGTTGTTGGGGTCTAAATTATACTTCTCCACAAGCCTCCACCCTCAAGCGGATGGCCAAACAGAAAGAATTAACTCACTCTTGGAGCAATATCTTCGGCACTACGTGAGTGTCAAACAACGAGATTGGGTAAAGCTATTGAACATAGCCCAATTCTCCTATAACTTGCAGCGGAGCTCTGCATCCAACAAGAGCTCATTTGAGATTATTACGGGACAACAACCATCAACTCCTCATACCTTGGTTATTGGTTATACAGGGAGTAGCCCATTAGCCTATCACTTCACAAAGGAATGGTATCGCAATGCAGATATTGCACGGGCTTACTTGGAGAAGGCGGCCAAAAAGATGAAGAAGTGGGTAGACTTAGGAATGTGACCACAAGAATTTAAAGTTGGTGACATGGTGTTAGTGAAGCTCCAACCAGGATCACTCCAATTCTTTAGACACAAAGTGCACAAAGGATTGGTATGCAAGTATGAAGGGTCTTTCCCAATCATCAACAGAGTAGACAATGTTTCATACAAGTTGCAACTGCCAGCATGGTTCAGAATTTACAATGTCTTCTATGCAAGCAACTTGAAAGCCTACCACTCAGATCTGCGAGATGATTCTCGAAATGTTCCAACTCGACTACCCCCCACCAGAGCCTCTTACGAGAAGCGAGTTAAAACTATTCTAGCGGATCATAAGATAAAGCTACCCAATGGAGCGCAGCAAATAAAGTACATGGTGAAATGGCAAAAGCTACCTCAAACAGAAGCTAGTTGGGAGCCAAAAGACACCCTACGACATGAAGAAGCTCGCGTCAAAGCCTACCAACAAGCATCGACAGTTTAAGTGGGGGAGAATGTCACAAACGGTTGTCACTCAACCGCAACACCTTCGCTCCTTGAACCGTTCATCACTTTTCCTTGCTTGTACATATATTTGGCAGCTTATTTTGCCTTGAGTTTATGTGTTTTTACTTAAGAAATATGAGCGAAAGTAGTGTAGAAGGCTGCAGAATGATCACTCACTGTGCAGAGCCAAAACAGCCCAAAACAGTCCTGTTTTTAGGTCTTTTTTGTGTGGTGTGGCAACCTTTCTGAGCGGTACGAAATGTCAGCCATTTTAGTACCTTGGAACCCCCCGAGTGGCACCGGGCTGGATGGGGTTCTGGGTATATGTCGGGTGTAGGCGTTCATCAAAAATTGAACTTGTCTTGCGTATGATACCTTGGGAACTGTCGTTTATGGACTTGTGACCATTCTTACAACCCTCCAAAGTCCTATTTTGCTCTCTTTCTTTTTTTTCTTTGCTGCACTCAAGGTGTTCGACAAATTACTTGTATAGCTTTCCGCTTTGCGAGATGTCGGGACGTGTCTGTCGCTCGCTTTTAAGCTAATCAACTTCTTCTTTGCAGGTCCTACGGGACCTTAAGAGGTTATAAGAGGGCTGACCCTTTGTGGACAGATAATGCGTTGGGCGTTTCATGACTTAGGTAATCCCAGCTAAGTTCGAAACAGTGGGCAAGGTTGCTCCACGACTTAGGCAATTTCAGCTAAGTCTTCGGGAGTGCCGCGAGGGTGTCGCACGGCTTAGGCAAATTCAGCTAAGTCCATGACAGATTGTAGGTCTCGACCATCCTTGCATTGCCTCGATCTTTGTCAGGTCCACCGCCACTCTATCCTCTAATATAATATGCCCAAGATATTCTACTTTACACTATAATAAGCTGCACTTTGACTGTTTAACATGAGTATTCTCCCAAAGAATTGTTAGAATGGTTTGTAAGTGCTGAAAATATATATAAAGCGTAGGGCTATAAATGAGAAAATCATCAAAGAATACCAATACGAACTTACATAGAAATCTTCGGAAGATGTCATTCATCAGGCTTTGGAAATTAGAAGAAGCATTCATAAGTCCGAAAGACATTACCAGAAACTCGTAGTGGCCGTTATACGTGTGAAATGCAGTTTTCAGAATATCTTCAATACATACTCGAATTTGATGGTATCCGGATCGGAGGTCTAATTTAGTGAGGACTCGAGCTCCTTTTAGTTCATCCAAGAGCTCATCTACGATGGGTATATGATATTTGTCCTTGACGATGATGGCATTTCGAGCCCGGTAGTCAATGCACATCCGCCACGTATCATCTTTCTTGCGCACTAGCAACACCGGTGAGGAGTAAGGGCTATAGCTTGGTTGAATCACCCTAATGTCAAGCATCTCTTTTACAATATTCTTGATCTCATCCTTCTGCAAGTGAGGTAGTGGTACGATTATAAATTTGCTAGAGGTTTGCCTAGCAAAATAGGAATGCAGTGGTCATGCGGTTGGTTAGGGGTCAGCCCGTGCGGCTCCAAGAAAACATCTACGAATTCATTCAAGCAAAGGGCAAGCTTAGGATCTGAGTTTTATACATTCTCCCTCATAGATGGCTATTGAATATGTATTAAGAATCCATCATGTGCTTTGTGCAAAACTTTCTCCATTTGTTACGATAAAATGGTGAAAATTTGGCTCCCGTGCTTGCCTCGTAATGTGACCTATCTCCCTTTATAATAAAATTTTATGGTTAATTTATAAAAATTTCAGGAGATATAACCTAATATTATGAGTCATTCGATTCTAAGTATGGCTTCATAATCATCGATGGGTAGGAGGAAGAAATCAGTTACCACTTCTTGGTCTTGGAGGAGTAGTTTCACCCGCGGGCACCGTTGGTCGCAATTAAAGATTCGATCGTCGGCGACCTTTACGTCAAATTTGTTATAACCTTCGATTTGAAGTGCCAAACGTGCAGCAACCTTACTATTGAGGAAGTTATTGGTGCTGCTCATGTCGATGAGAACGGTAATGAGTTGATGTTTTAGAAGTCCTCCAACTTTCATCATCTGCGGGTTGGAATAGCCGACCAATGCATGCACTGTGTAGTTGGCCGGTTGGGACTCTTCCTCCATGGCTTTCTCTTTAGGTTTGAGGGCTTATTTAGATGTTTATTGTCCTCACCCTCCATAGGTTCAATCATGAGGAGCTGGCCCTTTTTGTAGTGATGTTCACGGCTCCACGGTTCATCGTAATGCCAATACAACTCCTTGGCCGATTGTTCGAGAAGCTCGTCTCTTGTCAACTTTTTTCATGCAGGGGCTTGGATGGTAGTAGAGGGGGCAGTAGGTCTCGGCATGGCTGGTTAGGGAGCGACCCTTGTCCTTTGTATCTTGTGGTTCAATTGTTCTTCCTGGATACACGCGAAGGAAATCACCACCATAAGAGTGTACGGTTGTCGTGCATTTACTTCTCCTCGGCTCTCTAGCTTTAGGCCCTCGATAAAAGTACCTAAAAGTTGTTTCTCATAACAATTCTTAGTTTTCTTAGATAAACACTCAAACCTTGTTTGGTATTCTTGTATTGTGGATGTTTGACAAATCTTTGCCAATTGTCCGTCGATGTTGTTGAAATCGGTTGGTTCGAAACGGTATAGTAGTCCTTCCTTGAATCGCTGCCAAGAGAATCCTCCATGGGTATGCTTAAACTAATTAAACTACTGAATAGCATCTCCCTCGAGGTGGATGGTAGCAATCTCCACCCGTGTGGTGTCGGCGGTTCGGTAGAACCGAAAATAGCGCTCTGCGCACGAGATCCACCCGATCGGGTCTCATTCTTCCCATCTAAGGAAGTCAACCTTCATGCATGGATTATTAAGATCAAAGGTGATGTGGCCATGTTTTTTAGAATCATCTTACCGATCTGAAGTTTCTCTGTGTTGTGATTTCCTCGGGTTCGATAGTCGGCCAATGCTGAATTCGGCGAAAAGGGATTGCATCTTCTCTTTCATGAGATTTCCAAAGGCTTCAAGCTTTACATCGATTGCCTTCTCTGATGCCATAGTATATGCCTCTAGATCTGTAATATTGAGATCTTATTTCTGTTGTTAGGTTAGTGGCATGGGAATTTTAGGGAAGGGGGTGGCCAGTTGGAAGGTGAATCAGTTTGGATAGAAGTGGGCTGCGATTTAGGACAGATTTGGGGCTACAGTTTTATGGGGTTTAGGCTAAAAATTGGTGTTGTTTTAGGGTTGTGATATTAGTAGATGAAGGTTAGAAAAATAGATTTTAGATCTAGGATAGATGGTAGCAAAGGTAGGTGTCTTGGTAAGGAAAGTTTTCTAAAAAGGTAAGTGGATTGATAAGGAAGTAGGCTGATTTAGGTGGCTAATTTGGGGGCTGTTTGGATTCAGTTTAGGGTAGGGTTTTGAAGGGTTTTTAGTAAGGATGGTAGGATTTGGTGATGAGGAAAGGAGATTCCAAAATCTCATAAAAAATAGCACTCAAATCTAATAGAATTCGGCGAAGTGTTGCGATGTGCTATCCTATTGAACCAGTTTTACGTCGGAGAAACGATGACTTCTCGATGTAAATTCCAAAGGAAAGTTTAAGAAAATTATACAGAAACCCTTAGTTCAGATGTTTTAATACTAGTAAAAAGTTTGACGAAATTTTGGTAACATAACAGTAGGGAGATAGGGCAAAAGACGAAAGACAGATTCCTTCATCATAAAATTCTAAAACTACGTAATGGTCAAAGATTACATAAAAAAACTAGTTCCCGAAGGAGTTTTTTTATGAAATCAAATCCAGATAAAAGTAACTTGATCTTGAGAATTGTGTAAAAATTTTGGTAAAAAAGGATGAATAAAAGTTTGGTTTCAAGAGGCCAATAGACGAAAGATAGATTCTGCATTGTAAAATTTTAGTACTATACAACAAAGAATCGCAGCACTATAAGTCCAGATCCAGAAGGAGTTTTTTTTTACAAGATTAGTCTTAGATGAAAGCTAAGATGATCTATGAAATTATATAAAATTTTTAGCCAAAAAGGATGATTAAAAGTTTAGTTTCAAGAAGCAACAATCGGTTGAAAATTTCTGCAGTATTTCATCTTTACAATGATGATAATGTTTACGATGAACGAATTTTACAGTGGATAAAATTTGAAAAAAATCTTCAATGTATAAAGTAAAGAATCTTGCAGTATTGAAGAGGCATGGATGATAAAAAAAATACCAGATTTTCAAATCAAACGTAAGGGATAGTGGTAGATTGATTTGATCTGCTACTGAGGTGGAAGGTGGAGGCGCGTGTCATAACAATTGTGAAAATTGCTTGGGCAAGTGGAGGTGGCTGAGATGGCTACAGGGCAGCAGGAACGCGACTCTAATACTAGATGATAAGACCCCAGAAGGAGCCCTATAGATTTTGATCCTTGAAGGGGATCAACCCTTGGAACGCTATAGGGGTTCCTCCCTCCTAGACTTGGCACAAAGGTTGAATTTAAGATGATAATTGCTTACCTTCAAAGAGGGGGGTGGCTACATCTTAAATAGGGATCAAAGTCCTAGCCCAAGGGGGCACTTATCTAGATAAAATTATCCTTTTGCCCCTCCTATAGTCATCCTACCTTAATAGGAATAAGGGGCGGCTCTATAGCCGACCTAAGCAAGGGGAAACCCTGGCCGACTTGCCCAGTAAGGAGGGCGATGACTTCTAAGCCCTAAGGGCTAATCTAAACCCTAGTCATACTCTTTTATAAAATAAGAGTGACTTTATTACAATCTAGCAGGGTTTTATTGACCACTTCTTGGGAGATTAGGACTCAACCCTATTGGAGTCCTATCATATACACTTAGGTTAGTGACTTTTCACGGGAATAAAATAAAAATAAATTTTGTATATAAATAAATACTAGTAGACTGTCACACACGGCAGAATCAAATAAACACTAAGATTTATGTGGAAAATCCCTTCAACTCGAAGGGTAAAAATCACGGGACAAGCCAGAGAAAATCTACCATCAAAATAATGAATATACAAATCTCAAGGCTTATTGTACAAGCCCAAGCAATAGCCACAAGAGAATCACAAAGGTACAGAGACTATATTACTAAGCAGAATATTCAAAACCTTCCCAAGAGATCATTGTAAGAATCCACTGCAAACTGATCTAATCTAAGATATGAATGATTGAGAATAATCTTTTCCTGTCCTTATCTTCTTCTCTTTCCTAGATCTCATATTTTATGTCCTCTACTATCAATCTATAGTCTTCTTTCTCTCTCCCATGTTTTCAACCATCATTGTCCTCTTAATCTTAATCCTAGCCACCTAATTTAAAGTTTAAGTTAATATAAGTGAAGTGTTATGCTGTGAGTTTTACTAAAGCTCATTATGGGTTGAATATGGGTCATCTACCTAATGACCCATGTAACAAGCGACAATAAGAAATGTGTCGAACTACTATATAGCTCATAAAGACCGCAATTGTATAACCATTCATCAACTCATATCAAGTTAAAATGCAAATCGGCTAGGTTGATGAGAGAAAGTGGGATTATGACTTTTCTACTTGATTGAGAGCCTGTATTGCACTTGGGTTAGTGACCTTTTCTATTATATCCCTTTTTATTCGATTAATTCTTTTATTTCAATTTCAACTTTAACAACAAATTATATATCTCCCGTTAACACCAAAGAAACTCTATTCTTCAATTCAAATTGAGTGATAGTTGTTACTCATATATAGGATATGGTACTCTAAAGTCAAGTAGATGAATCCATATAGGATTACTAAGGTCTGGAATCAAGAACAGAAAGATACTCAACTTAAAAGAAGACCTAGACCTCACTTTAAAGTCCGAAAAAGATAACTTACTTGAAAAGTCAAACTCAAACAGTAGATACGCATAAGTCATCATAAGTAATATAGTTGCGCTTAAGGGTAAGTTATCTTTCTTGCCCGCCCTCAGGTATTTGTTTGAATTAGTTCCTCCACTACTCGGTTTGTTTGCTGAAGATCCTCGTAGTAAAGTAGGAAAAAAGTAAAGAGTCAACGTATCCAGTTGAAAGTCCTGTTTGTTTTCGGGAGTCTCATATCGAAGTTGGTAATAACATACTATATTGCTTTGCTTGCTCACTCGCCTAGCACAGAAGAGAACAAGAATATTTATTGGTGCAGGTGAGGAAGCAGCATCCATATCCAGAAATAGGTAAAGAATATGTAGTTCGGGCAGGTGAGAGAGTAGGATCTTAAGCAGTTCTAGTGGGCAGAAGCTAGTTCAAAGGCAAGGGAACCTAAAACTGGAACTTACCATAAGGAGCGGCGAGCAGAACAATGAGTTTACTACTTCACCTCTTAATTACCAAAGAAATATTCTACTCAAAACTCAACAAACTAACAATCAAATTAGCTAAAGTGCCTTGCGCACCAACCAGACTCTATTCTTTTATTCCAATAACTTCGTTTGAAGAATAGCTTGCTGCTTTATATGATTTTATTTTAGTAACAGTCAAAAAATCTTAACGAGTGCATCATATGCATCGTAAAAATTAAAACAAAAATTAATTTTTTATGCAGATCAAATCATTATGCAAAATATTAGGGTCACGAAAAAAATCGTAAAAACTAAAAAAATCATGATGTGTGAGAGATTTATTTTACCTAGGAGATCGTATATCTCTGTATACCAAATCCCAATAGAGAAGATGAGGGAGGTCAAGCGTCCTCCTCTCTAGCGGTATCCACAAGATGAATCTCTACAGCGAAACTCCTTCAATCTGATCTTTCAACTCTTGCTTAGAGAATAGGAGGTGGTGGCTAAAGCTGCAGCCTATTAACCATAAGTCTTCCCTCCTATTTATAGAGAGTCACCAAAAAATCCTAGAGCTCCTGCCTTCGTGGGTGTTAGATCTCTATCCAATAACCCACTAACCTTGCATTATTGGATCTCTATCCAATAATCTTCTTAGGCCTCTAATTGAGCCTTAAGCAAGGAGCCCATCAACATAGGGTCTCATCTAATGAGAATAGGGGCTAATTGGATTTTCATCCAATCCTCTATTCGTTGAAGCATCCACGATATGTGTGCAATTCTCTAGGCCCGATACCGAGCTGGTCGTGAGTCACTCCCATCAGAACTCCTTCTGATATAGTGAATTATTATCCTCATAATAATTCATTCGACTCATCAAATATGGACGTATTAGACCACTACGCAATAGTCCTCAAACGGTACAGGGGGATCGAATATGTTAGACCTGTCTGTCCATAATTACCATGTATCTATAATCTCTCATCCAAATAATATCTCAGAGACTGTATGTTAGATATGGTACTGTCAGGTCACATATGGAATCAGTTTATCATATTCTACCGGAGGACTCCTTCTCTCTCAATCCGAATGACCCTGGCCAGGGATTTGTCTGAGCAAGCACATATGAGATATTCCTCTCATGATATCGAGAGCGGATGATCTTCTATTGATACTCAATTGCCTTCGCAAGGTTAGCTACCAATCTCGATAACCAACTGTACCAGATCTGAAACATTCCAAACCTGTAAGTCTGGCGTCAAAGAAAGGAGTACTCATACAAGACATCTTTGGTGTCTCAAGTCTAAGGACCAGATATACAACTGAGACTATGGAATCGTTGTCTAACATTATGTATCATTAACCATATAACATTCCATAAGCAGATCAATCAGTGAACTCATTCTCTAATGAGTACTTATACTATATCCTTAGTGTCTCCACACAAGTGGCTATGAGACTAGCTGCCTCCATCATATGGACGGGTATATAGTACATCAATCTGTTCAGTTATCTCAATATCCCTCTCGAATAACTTATGATCGGGATTATTTAGGATTTGTGTTTAAAGGTGAATCAATCTCATTATTGTAATCTCATCACGATCTGATTCCTATTATACAGAACGAAGGACATCACAATATATATGCAACAAATAATATAATGTGAGAATATACCAATATTAATCATAAGCAAAAAGATTACGTAGTGTGTCACACGTGCTATCACTCATGTGATTAGCTTGCAGGGGCACTTGTAACTAGTAGTAACTACACTTTAAGAATAGCTTGTTGCTTCATATGATTTTATTGTTGGTATTTTCTATAGAACTTTAGGGAGAAAGGAAAGAGAATAGTAGAAGACACTAAGAATACTTTCAATCTATAGTCTACAGTACGTAGTGCTTTGGAATAATTCAAGAATACTTATTTATATTGATTAAAAGATAGAATACATATACCTTTTAATCTCATCCTTATCTAAATTAGATTTAGATTTAAATCTTTATCTAATCCTAACTATTTTAATTAATCTTAACTATTTAAATTATTTCCTATATACCCTCTTAATTCAAGTAGTTATAATTTAAAATTATTTTTAAAGAAATATTTTTTTCGTCAAAATTTTTATGAAAATAAGCTGATCTTCGGTGTTATAGTGGCTGTCTTATATTTTTCTCTTTCTATAGATCTTTAAGAACTTCTAATCTGAATTCTTTTATCCTTTCTCTTATATCTATAACTTTGTATTTTTCTCTTCGATAATCATCTTTGATGATCTAATGGAAGCACTGTATTTGTTGGATCTAATCCCTTTAAATGCGGAAGTTTTTTCTTTTTTTTCTTTCTCTTAGCTTTTTTCACATCATCAGAAACTTCTATCATCTTTATGTGTGTACCTTCATTGTTGTCCTTGGAGTTTAAGATCTCATTATTTTCCTGTGGATGTGTTTTATCAACTATAGTTTTCAAATTATCATAACTTGCACCATCAGATTTGGTCTTCACAACAACTGTTCCATTTCCTTTCACCTGAACTTCGTTATTATTTCTCATCTATAGAGTAGATTTGACTCAATCATCAAGCCTATGAAACAGACTTTTATCCCTTGTCATATGATTACTATTTCCTATTTGTACAGTAAATTACTGCATCCACTTATCTTTATCTCTTTTGTCATCATTATTTTCCTCATGATTGATTTTTGTTCCAACAATCTTTTTCAAGTTGACCATATTTTTTTAGTAAGGATAAAGAGGAACATTTTGATTTTTATTTTTGTACCAATAATATTTTTCAATATGTCTAATTTTTTTATAACAAAAATATTAATGGGTTTATTTGTTACCTTCATTTGTTTTCCTCTAAACTTCAGTTGATCGATCATGACTTCTGCTATTTTGATCTCTCCCTTAAGATTTAAATTCTAAATTCTTCTGATCCTTCTTTTGATCTATCTTCACTTGTAAAATATATTCTAAAGTTTCATCTGAAGATTTATATTTACCTTTTGTTCATGAACTAAAGGAGAGCCCATTAATTCATCAATAGATAATATACTTATATCCTTAGCTTCTTTTATAGCAATATAGATCATATCAAATTTTGGAGATAAACTTAATAAAAACTTTTTCGACCAAAATTTGATCTTTTAGATTTTTACCATAAGATCTCATTTGATTCACAATAGAATAAACTTTTAAGAAAAAAATCGATAATAGATTCAGAATCTTTCATCATAGGAGTCTCAAATTCACGTCAAAGAATTTGAAGCCTCGAAATTTTTACCATTTTAGTGCCTCTAAACACACTTTTTAGTATCTTCCAAGCTTCTATTGATGTTGATGCAATCATGATTCGAGGAAATAAGGAATCATCTATTGCTTGTTATAGCATGTAAAGGGCTCTTGTATCTTTCTGTATATTTTTTCATCAGATTTTTTTGATCTTTTATAATACTAGAATCCTACAGATCATTGAACAAAACTGTCTTCTACTAAATTCTATAATCATGTGAAATAAAGAGAGTCCTCATTTTAACAGTCCAAAATTGATAATTATCATCTTTGAAGATAGGAAGAAGTTGATTATGAACACTTACTCTAAGGCTTGCCATCTTTTCTTTTTTTCTTTTCCTTTTTTCTGAATCTACTAGTCTTCTATTCTTTTTTATTGGTGTAATCCTTTTAATTTTCTTTGAACCAGGCCTCTGATAACACTATTGGCTTTTTCTAAAAGACTTAGGGAAAATGATACTAGGAGTACTTTCAATCTGTAGTCTATGGTGCGCAATGCTTTGGAATGTTCCAATAGCACATATTTATATTAATTAAAAGATAGAACACTATCGACTTTTTCTAAAAAACTTAGGGAAAATTATACTAGGAGTACTTTCAATCTGTAGTCTACGGTGTGCAATGCTTTGGAATGTTCCAATAACACATATTTATATTAATTAAAAGATAGAATATATATATTTTAAAATACTGAAAAATCTATCACATCTTAATAAATCTCACCTTCTTCTACAGTAATCTCATCCTCATCTAAATTAGATTTAGATTTAAATATTTATCTGATCCTAACTAATTTAATTAATCTTAACTACTTAAATTATTTTCAATATTTATTCCAAGAACTACACTTGAAGAATAGCTTGCTGTGTTATTTTCTCGTGCATCATCTAGAACACGACTCAATAGCACTTTCAGCTTTATTTAGAATTGATCCATCCCTCACTAAACTTAAAGAAAAAAATATGCTAAGAGTACTTTCATTTGCAGTCTATAGTGTACAGTGCTTTGGAATATGTAAGAGCACATATTTATATTGATTAAAAAATAAAATATATATTTTAAAATATAAAAAATCTATCACATCTTAATAAATTTTATCTCATTCTCATCTAAACTAGATTTAGATTTAAATCTTTATCTAATCTTAACTATTTTAATTAATTTTAACTACTTGAAGTATTTTAAATATTTATTCCAAGAACTACACTTGGGAAGAATAGCTTGTGATTTATTTTCTACTGCATCAATATTTACTTTCTGCTTTCAGCTTCTTTTCTAATTGATTTCGCCCTCACTAAACTTGAAGAAAGAAAGACACTTAACTGCTCAATTGCGTAGTGGGCATGAGCACTTTAATTCTACTTCTTTAAAGGCATATTAAGGATTATAAGCTGGAAGTCAAGGGGGAGTCTCCAAGATCTGAACCTGTTAGTGATGTTAAGTTAATTAGATTTGGAATCTTACCTATCTCTATATCCAACATCAAGCTCTTAAGTTCCTTTAAGTTGAATCCTATGTAAATGTATAAAATCACTTGCCGACTAGAGAACATCAAGCTCTTAAGCTGTTAGTGATGTCTGTTCTTTATGCCGCCTGCCAGTAATGGTGCGAGGTGTCGGGGGAACCCTGTCATGAACAGTGTTCAGAGTCGACAACCATTCATCAGCTTCCATACAGTCATATGCATTACTATAAGGGAAAGCGAGCCCAGTCCCTAATTCTATAAGAAAGAGAGTGTCTCACGATACTTGTGCTAGTAGAAAGAAACCAGGAAAGAAGCATCATACATTCTTATTTGACCTTGGGAAACGCAAGAACAACCTTTTGAGCTTGTTAGTTCGGGGTTTGGTTTGTGACATTAGTTACATTGCACAGAGGTTTTACCATGATAATTGACTTCTTTCCCTAATTTGATAGCCCAACTCAAACAAGCAAGCAATAGTGGTTTTGTCTATCAGGTTATTTTCCTCAATTCAACAAGCAAAGATTATAATAAGTAATAAGGTTGGAGTAAGGAGTCTGGTTCCACACAAATATTAGTTGTCAGGTGAAATTCAATGATTTGATTTCTGCTCGAAGTACTATTGTTGTCTAGGGTAGAAAGTGAAGTTCATGTAACCAAATGGGGCTCCTAATGCGTAAACAAACTTTTGGCAGTAAGTCAAGAGTAAGGTTACCCAATTAGATCATGTGAACGATAAATTCTATCATTCTTTTTGCAGCGCTCAATTCACCCTTTGCACTGGCTTCTACTCCTCACCGTTAGCGAGTTTAGTTAAGTGAGCCTGAGTGCTTTAGTGCTAGTGAGCTTTGTTTAGTAGTTGTTTGACGAAAAGGGAGAATAAAAAGAGAGCCTATGGATTTAAAGCAAGCAGTAGGAATGTAGCTCACGAGCGTAGTGCTGAGAGACAGGAGTTAGTGTTGAGATAAAGAGAATCCAAACTCCATTTTCAAATGCCTAGTAGCGATGTTGCAGTAAGGTAAGTAAACTGTATCCGGAAACTCAAACTTATACTCCAAAAACTCAGAATCGGAGAAACCTCAGCAGCACTAGGTTGATAAATAGCACTAAGATCGGCTAGGGGAGAGGCAGGCAATTCTTACTTCGTCGTTCGGTCCGCCACTTTAGAATTATTATGAGGTTCCAGTTGCATTCTTCTTTAACTTATCTTCATTACTACCCAATATGCCTAGATATTTTTATAATGTTCCCTGAAACCAGTAACTCCTGTTAGCGCCGAGTTAACACTAATACTTAATTCTTCTTTTTGGCAACTAATACTTATTCTTCTCTTTCTGGGGCTGAAGCAAACTCCCTATCACCGACGACGATGCCCAGACTTACACAAATGCCGGCTTACAAATACCGAATTGAACTTGCACACGTGAGGGTATGAGAGTATAAGAATGCACTAGATGTGCGAAGAAAGGTGTAGAGAAGCAAGAATCATTATAATAAGCTGGGGCGCCAGGGAGAGTTGTCGACATTCCTTAATATTCAATATAATCCTCACCTCTCGAGTCACCAACAAATCATTTGTAAAACTGAAACAATTTATCCGACTCCCTGTAGCGCAGAAGTAGGAAAAGATTGAACTGACCCTAACGCACTTAGTGTTTCGCCTGCATCCTTACATCGAGTACTTAACTTATACCCTGCATCATTTTGGGCGCGGTGAGGTACCGGTATAGATCTACTAAGTGAAGACACCAACTCTATTCCCTTTCCTTTTGCCGACCCTCATAACCGTTTGTAGCTGACTTTAGCACAACATCTTGTCGAGTCGACTTCCTCACGCAAGAGCTCATGCACTTACAGACTTAAACACAAGGGCACTTTTCTTTCTGTTTCTAATATAATGTCATTGCAGCTCTTAACCACACAGCTTCTTCTCGAGTCGATTCTACTTGAACAGCATCAGATTCAGATCCGGACTCAGATCGATCCTTTTCCCGCTTCTGGTTATCTACCACTTTGGCTGGGCCATAATCTAGGTAAACAGATTGTCCCATGCTTACCGCAATACTTTAACCTCCTTCTACTGAAGAATTAATTGAATCCTCAAACAGAACATTTAACTATAGGACAAGACTCAAAAAGAACTTAGAGTGGAAACGGAACTTGCATAACTGCTAACTTGAGACTTCATCGCTACTCTGACTTAGAGCCAAGAAACTATCCTTTCATAGACACGGGCAACACAATCACCAAACCTAGACAACACTCGTACCCAAAAAGAAAAGATTCTATTTACGCTAGAAAGGATACCTCTACGTATGTTTGAGATACAGATAAGAAACAAAAGAGATATTTTATTCATTGTTACAATACTTATTTATACAGGATTGAGGGAGGATTTTCCTCAACTGATGAACGAGATCTTCTCATTCAGTTACAAAAGGCTATTCAGCTAAAATGCCCTTGCAAGATCGAGCTTCTATCATTGACATCGATCTTGGATCGATGCAAGAGAAAGAGTTTGCGGGTCAGAGCCTTCGTGAGGGAGGCTGCAAGTTGATCGGTCGTGTGGACATGAGAAACACGGAGCTGCTAGTGGATGACTTGATCGCGCACAAAGTAAAAATCAATAGCAATATGCTTCATGTAGGAGTGGAAAACTTGAATAGCACAAAGATAAGTAGCACCAATGTTGTCACAATAAATAACAGGCGTAGAAACAAAGTGAATGTGAAGCTCGGTAAGTAAGTTAGTGATCCAATTAAGTTCGACAACAGCAATGGCAATAGCACGATATTTTGCTTCAATAGTAGACCTAGCAAACTATCTTGTATTTCTTAGAACTCCAGTAATCGGATTAGCACCAAGAAAAATAATATACCCTAATGTAGAAGTGCTATCATCAACGTTACCGGCCGAGTCTGCATCGGCAAAGGCATGAAGCTGAGAGGGAGAGTGCTTGCGAAGAAAAATGCCATGATCGATAGTCCCCTTAAGATAACGTAAAATACATTTGACAACAGTCCAGTGTAAAGTAGACGGTTTGTACATGAACTGGGATAACTTATTAACTACAAAGGAGACATCTTGATAGGTAAGAGCGAGATATTATAAGGAGTCAACTACCTATCGATACTGAGTAGGATCTATAGCAGGAGTGTCATCACATAATTTCAGTGATTCATTAGCAGATAGAGGAGTGGTGATTTCATTTGCATCTTGCATGTTCGTCTTCAATAGCAAATCCTGAATGTACTTTCTCTGTGAAAGGAAGAGGCCAGAGGATGTAAACGTAGCTTCGACACTGAGAAAATAACTCAGGTTGTCGAGATCTTTAAGAGAGAATCGGTTAGCCAATAACATGATAAACGCTTGAACTTCCATAGGATTATCACCTGTGACAATAATATCATCGACATAGACTAGAAGATAGATGGTGCCCCCATATTATTGATGTAAAAATAGGGAGACATCAGACTTGGAGTTGATGAAGCCAACTGAAGACAAGTAGTGACCAAGCTTAGTATACTAAGCTCGTGGAGCTTGACGGAGTCCATAAATGGCCTTATGAAGTTTATAGACATTCCATGGATATTGAGAATGAATAAATCCTGGAGGTTGCTCTATGAAGATATCGTTAGTGGGAGTCCCTTGTAAAAATACATTGTTAATATCTAATTGACGTAAGCACTAGCCTTTGGAGATTGTCAGACTTAGGATAATCCGGATTGTAGTGGGCTTTATGACACGACTGAATGCCTCAGTGTAGTCAACACCAGGTCGTTGATGAAATCCTTTGCCCACAAGTTGTGCTTTATAATGAGCAATCGAACCATCAGAATACCGCTTAATTCGAAAGACCTACTTACACCCGAGAATGTTTTGTGTGGAGTTAGAAGGAGTAAGGGTCCATGTAGCATTATGAAGGAGGACATCATACTCCTCACACATAGCTTTACGCTAATGTGGAGATTTTCTGGCCTGAGAAAAAGAAGTTAGTTCAACAGAGTCGAGATGACTCAGTACTAGTATGTAAGTCAAGAACCTGATATGGTTTAAAGACACTGCTCTTAGAACGAGTTTACATAGGATGCCGGGAGGCTGTAATAGGATTGGGGGGTAGAGAAAGAGGATTATTACTATTTGAGTCAGGTTAAAAAACTACAGAAGTTTCCTGGTAAGGTGAAGATAAAGGATACAATTCTAGAGGCAATTATACAGAAAGAGGTGGAGCCGGAGGTGAGGAGAGAGAAGACTATGGAACAGAGGTAACAAGAGAGTATGGATCTAACGAAAATATGTGAGAGGATGAAAAGGTGTCATAAGAATCTAATGGGATGACAGAATGCTTGTGATCCCGAAAGGGAAAGATAGACTCTAGAAAAGTGACATGCCTGGAAACAAAGATTTTAGTAGTGTGAGAGTCATAACAGTGGTATATATTATGTTCTAGAGAATAGCCAATGAAAATACATGAGCGAGATCAAGGTTGTAGTTTGTGAGAATTATAGGGACGTAACCATGGATAACATAGACAACCAAATACTTGTAATGCCTACAGATTGGGGTATTTATGAAATAATTTTTTAAATGGTGATTAATATTATAGAATTGGAGTAGGCATTCGATTAATAAGGTAGATAGTAGTTTGAAATTCTACAGACCAAAAAGTAGATGGCATGGAAGCCGATGAAGCAGCGTTCGGCCCGTTTTGACAATATGTCGATGTTTACATTCAGCAAAACCAACCAGTTGAGGAGTGTATGGAGGGGATTTGAGATGTTGAATATCGCAAGCAAACAACTGGGACGCAAGAGCTTGATATTCACTCCCACCGTCAGAATAGATAGTTTTAATAGAAGTCCAAAAGTAATTCTCGATTAAGTTCTTAAAGTTAGAGAAGACAATAGTGACGTCAGACTTCTGACGAAGGGGATATAACCATATATACTTTGTAAAATAGTCTACAAAAATAACATAAAATCTAAACTTGTCAAAGGAGACAACTGATGCAGGACCCCAAACATCAGTATAAACAACCTCAAATGGTTTAGAGCAGGAAATAAAAGATGCACCAAAAGGTAATTGATGACTCTTAGTGCTAAAACAGGCATCACACTGAGTAATGATATTACTAGATTTAAATACAGGAATAGAATAGCTAGAAAGCAATTTTCATTGAATAGAGGTTGAGAGATGACCAAGACGTTGATGCCAAATGTTGACTGGAGCAGTAGTGGAAGAGTTTGCAGTAGGTCTGGTGAGAAACAAGCCTGACGGCCATTCATAGATGTTATCTTTATTCAGGCCACGAACTAAGGATACCCCTGTGCTCAAGTCCTTGACAATAAAATAGTCAAAAAAGAATTCAATAAAGGTATAATTTTATTGGTAAAATTGAGAGATATAAATAAGGTTTCCCTTAATTTGGGGTGCACATAAAACATTATCGAGTGTGAAAGAGGTGTCATGTGAATTAAGCAATGTAGAACTAGTATGAGTGATTAAAATTCTTTTACCATCACCGATGATAATGTCTTCATTGTCGCCATAGTTGTTGTGGATTGACAAGTTCTGAGGATCGGAAGTGATATAGTGGGAAGCACCAGAATCCACAATCCAATTGGGTTAACTTGCAGACGGAGTAGTCATGACATTCACCTAAGGCAAGGTTAATGGAGTTGGAAGACGAGACTGAGACCAGCAAACCTTTGCAGAGTGATCGAGTTTGTCACACAACTGATAAACGACAGGCTGATGAAATGCAGGAGGAGGACGACGTGGCCGGAAGAAAGTATTCTGACAATGGTTAAAGGTTGGAGACTATGGAGGGGGAACAGGTGATATTGTGCCCATAGGAGGTAAGTTGGCCATACCTTTTGAAGCATGCTTGTTGTATTTACGGTTTGGCCATTTGAATTTATGGTTAAATTGAGCAGTGATAGGAGGTCCTGGCTGAGGTCTTGCGGGCATATCATGACGCTTCAGGTAAGCTTCAAAGTCTATTAACTTGTCATAAAGTTCTTCAAAGGAGATTGGAGAGTCAAGAGCTTGAAGCGCTGCTGCCAGTTCCTTGAATTCTGCACCCAGTCCATTAAGTGTGTGGACGAGAAACTCTTCATCAGTTAGAGAATGACTTATCAAAGTAAGGTCATCCATAATCATTTTGATATGTTGTAAGTAGTCGGCAATATTATTTCCCTCTTGCTTTAAGTGCATAAGGTTGGAAAGTAGGCTAAGCATGTGAGTCCTCGAGCCATTCGTGAATGTAATTTGTAACTTGGTCCAAGCTTCCATTGTAGTAGTACAGGAGGACACAAGCAGGGCAATAGAGCCATCAATAGAGGTTTGAATTGCTTAGAGAATAAGGCAATCTTAGCGTAACCATAGCTTATATGCAGAATTTGGCACTGGGTTAGGTTCTCTTAGAACATGGATTAGTGCTGGTGGACAACTAAGAGAACCATCAATATAACCCAATAAATCACAACCAAATAGAAGATTAGAAAACTAAGCTCTTCAGGATGCATAGTTGCCACCTTTAGATAGTTTAAAGAGGATTAGAGAGGCAATATTTATGGAAATAGGTCCAGAGTACTAAGAGGAAAGGAAAGTGCTAGTAGAAAACAGAGTAGGAACATCAGAGGTAGACAAAGAAGCCATTTAAGACTCACTAAAGATGGTAGTCAAGAACGTAAGAGAAGAATACAGAAAAAATGACACAACTTGCGTTCAAGAAATAAGTGATAAAGGAAGTTAAGTAATGAGGTATAAATCGAAAATGAAGAGTTCAAAATATAGGGTTACCTCCTTTGGATGCAGATGCGTGATTTTGGTAGTACAAGCTTGGGAGAATACCAGAGTAGCTGTCACTTGAGACTACAGAGTCTTGTTCCTAAATCTGAAAGGCCGGACGCAGTACACCAGTGTTGCTAGAACTAAAACTTGAATCAGATTTGTGGCATAATAGCAATGTAAATCTGGGAGATGAAGAGGATGTCAGCTTTAACAAGCTGAGTCGGAGGAGAAGAAGACCGATGGCACCGACTGGAGTCTGGAAACAACAATGGTGGCAGAGTTTGATGAGAAGTAGCTGCCACAAACCCGAACCGCTACTGTTTGAGCTGTTGCTTGCAAGTGGTGGAGATTGGTGTTTCAGCTAATACTGTAGTGCCAATTTCGATGAAATGGGCCTAGATGCCAAAGGTGATAAATGCAATGATATGAGGAGTTGAAACTGTTGTTGAAGAGGGAAGGAGTCGAGACCGAGAGCACAAGCACACAGATTGTCAATTGAGGAAGGTATGCTAGTAGCCAAAGTAACAGCAAGTGTAGGAGCACTGGGAATGTGGCCACGGAAGTGCCGTTGCTCGTCAAGGCTGATGTGGCAATGGTGAAGCATGAGGAAGACTACCTCGTGCAGGAACAATACTTCGCCATCACCCACTACAGCAGGGCCACAAGCGTGGACCAATGCGCTGCCAGTTCAAGTCACCGGCGCTCAAAAGTTTGAGGAAGTAGTGGCTAGTTCCTGCGCGAAGAGGACAACTGCGAAGTAGAGTAGGCTCTCAGAAGTGCAGAGGGCGGATATTAGTGACCACTGGAATATACTGGAAGAGCAGCGCCTGTCTCCGCTAGTGGCTCTAGGAAGCACCGAGGAGGCAGGAGCTGCACTGTGCAGATGGAGAAGCAGAGGAAGCAACCGGCGATGATGATTGACGCTGGTTGCGAATAGGGGTGGGATGCTGCAGGATGTAGGGAGACTGAAGGAGGCACCGAGGGTGGGGGGAAGCAAAGGAGGCAGGAGCATTTGCGGGGTTGGAGACCACAGGTGCCAAGGTTGCCGAATCGTTGGTGGGGCCAGAGACCGGGATGGGAGCCGGGCAGATTTCGTTGGAGATCTGATCCAACAAGAAGGAGAAGGTAGATTTCACTGGATATCTAATCCAACGAGAAGAAGAAGGTAGCACAGCTCGCTGATGCATGAGGTCGTGGTCGTCGGTGTGTGGTAGATTAGGATGGAGCAGCGACAGCAGATAGTGTGCCACGGAAAACAAGAGACCAGTTATCTACGATGATCTCCAGGCCAATAGGGCAACGTCATTCCACCTTTTTGATCTTGAACCGCTGGGGCTTCTTCATGGAGGATCATAACCACAAGGCAACGGTGGTGCTCGACGCTCACCGGTGGCCACCATGTTGTCCTCCAAATCGATTGATGCCGGGACTAGCATCGCCAGCGACAGGGGACGTCGTAGACGCGACAGCGGAAGGAGGAAATTATTGTGCTGTCATTTGACAACGAAAAGAGAAGAAAAAATCTCTATATTATGACTCTGATACCATGTTTGAGATAGAGATAAGGAACAAAAACAGATACTTTATTTATTATTCTAATACTTATTTATACAAGGTTGAGGAATGATTTTTCTCAACTGATTACAGAAGGCTGTTAACCTAACAACGTGTACTTTCACAACTTCCTAATGCAAACTTAAATAACGGTAGAATGAGATCTTGTGGGGGAAGAGAAATAGGAAAAGAGTAATATGACAATGTTCTATACAATGCTAGCTGCTTATACTATTGAACCGTAACAAGAGAACCTCTCTCGGAGACAACACCTGTGTACTTTCTCCTGCGCCAACTCATGGTCCTTCTCTAGCTCCTTTGAACTGCATTTTGACTTCCCGACACACAAGCAAAACATTCAAATTCAATAACTCCTGCTTCTGTTAGTGTCGTTCACTTAGTCTTGCTCCGAGAAAACAGGAATGAAAATTGAACTGACAAATATCAAAGAAAATATGATAACTGTATACATTATATGTAATTGGGTAACAAACCATAGCATAGATCTACTAAGTGAATGGAGAGTGAGTTGGGGAAGAGATCTAATTGAGGTTAAGGGTTTCAGGCACTTATGGGTTAAGGGAGTTCAGTTACACCGAAGCTAATGAAATACAGTCATAAATAATTCTATTAATTTATATATTTATACAGATATAAGCCTAGGAGTCATAGACTAAAGAGAGAGACATAAGCTTAGGAACAATAATAGATTAACTAAAGAGGTGGGTGGCAACATCTGTAACAAAATCAATAAGAAAAATAGATTTGAAAGAAAAGTCAGGACGGTTGTCAGAGGATTTATGACGCTTTATGGTAGTAATCCTACTTTTGGAAAGCTGTCTTTCGTTCTTTTTGCTGTCTATCATCTTGTTAGTTTTTCTAAGTTAACTTCAACGATGAAGATAAAAGATTAGTAGTAAAGAATATCAAATTATTTTCAATATGTAATTTGTATTATATAGTATTTTGAAATAAATTAAGAATATATATTTATATTAATTAAAAGATAAAATATAGATATTTTAAAACACTAAAAAATTTATCACATCTTAATAAATCTTACCTTCAGCTAAACTAATCTTATCCTCATCTAAACTAAATTTAGATTCAAATCTTTATCTAATTCTAACTACTATTAATCTTGTCTACTTGAACTATTTCCAACATATCCGTTTAATTCAAGTGATTATAATTTTAAATTAATTTTAAATAATTTTTTTGGCCAAAATTTTGTAAAGATATCGATAAGTTAATCTTTGGTCTTGGAGTAGTTATCTTATACTTATGTTTAGATTTATAACGTGACCTTTTCACCTTTGACATCCTTCTTTGATGATTTAATGAAGACTTTGTATTTGTAGGATCAAATCCCATTGGATGCAGATGTTGTCTCTTTCTTTTCTTTCTCTTAGCTTTATTCACATTATCAAAAACTTCTACCATCCCTGTATATGTATCTTTATTATTTTCTTTAGAGTTTAAGATCTCATCCTTTTCCTGTGAATGTATTTTATCAACTGTAATTTTCAAATTATCATGACCTACACCATCTGTGATAATTTGCATAGATCAACACAAATTTAGATGATCATAATTATTTTATAATAATATTAATTTATCAATAGGAATAGCAAAATCCAAAAATAATAAATGAAACACTTTGTTTTTTATCATCCTAGCAATTACTATTAATTTTTTTTATTTTTTTATTATAAATCAAGTATTTTTCATCATCAGAATTAACATAATACCCTTTTCTTATTAATTGTCTTATACTAATGAGATTTTGTTTCAAATCAGGAATAAATAATAAATCATTAATAACTTTTTTTATCGGATTGGTATTCACAACAACTATTTCTTTTCCTTTCACCTGAACTTTATTGTCATTTCCCATTTGTATAGTAGATATGATTGAATTATCAAGTCTCTTAAATAGACTTTCATGACCTGTCATATGATTATTGTATCCACTATCCAAAAACCAAATAGATCTAGAATATTCTTCGTCAGATGCTAGAAAGAAAATATTATCTTAATCTCTTTCATCATCATTACTTTCCTTATGATAGTTAGTTTGATTTTTGTTCCCAACCGTCTTTTTCAAGATGATTATTTTTTACAATAAGAACAGAGAGGAACATTTAGATTTTTATTTTTGTACCAATAATTTTTTTTCAATATGTCTAACTTTTTTGCAACAAAAATATTTTTGAGCTTCTTTGTTACCTTCGTTTGATTGATCTCGTACTCTATCACTTTGATCTCTCCCTTAATATCTGATTCTTGAATTCTTCTGATATTTATTTTGATTTATCTTCATTTGAAGAGCATATTCTGAAACCTTATCTAAAGATCTGTTTACTTTTTATTCATGAATTAAAAGAGAACCCATTAATTCATCAATAAATAATGTATCTTTAGCTTCAATAGAGATCATTTTAAATTTTAGAGATAAACTTCATAAAACTTTTTCTACTATAGTTTGATCTTTTAGATTTTCACCATAAGATCTCATTTGATTCACAATAGAATATAGAATATGTACCTCTAAACACACTTTTAAAAAAGAAATTAGCAATAGATTTAGAATCTGGACCTCTAAACACACTTTTTAGTATCTTCTAACCTTTTGTTGATATTGATGTCATCATGATTCTAGAAAATAGGGAATCATCTATTGCTTGTTGTAGCATATAAATGGCTCTTACATTTTCTTATATATTTTCTTTCATTATATTTTTTTATTTTTTGTAATACTAAGATCCTACATATCATACTCAACAAAACTATTTTTTATGAAATTCTATAATTTATGTGAAATAAATAGAATTTTTTATCTTAACAGCCCAAAATTGATAATTATCACCTTTTAATTTTCTTTGAATAAGGCTTTGATACCATTATTGGCTTTTCTTCAAAACTGGTAAAGGACACTAGGAGTACTTCAAATCTACAATCTATAGTGCGCAGTGACTTATAATAAACTAAGAACACATATTTATATTGATTAAAAGATAGAATATATATATTTTTTAAAACACTAAAAAATCTATCATATCTTAATAAATCTCACTTTCATCTAAACTAATCTCATCATCATCTAAACTAAATTTATATTTAAATCTTTATCTAATCCTAATTACTATTAATCTTAACTATTTTAATTATTTCCAACACTTTTTTCAAACTATTGGGCTATTTAAGATGTAATGTTTGCTTGGTATCATCAAGCCAGTACCATTAACGATCAATAGCTATCAAAAGAAGAGAAAGAAGAAAGGCTAGATATGAGGAACTAGTCTACTTTATGTGTGGAGAGTCTTAGTGGTGAGTCGTATTACTCTTTCTTTTGGTGCAATGGTGAACTCTTGGTGGGGTGCCAAGGATAACTCTCGAGGAGTCTCAGTACTGGTTTTGAAGCGCTAACAGGAGTATAAGTAAAGTATGAATTATAAAATTAAAGATATATAGTTATTATAGTATGAATTTATTTCACCTTACACCTATGACTCTCCCTTTGGCTTTGGGCGCTAACGGGTTTCTGCTTAACTACATTTATGAATTAAGAAATATATCATAATATGATAGATATTTTTTTATTCAATTGTATCATGGATATTCTTTTTATTCACTAAATGTCGAAGTGAGTTTACGTGCAGAAACGAGTTCTTTGAATGTAAGGAAGGGGATAAACGGGAACTAATCCATCTTATCTGTATTTGATATAGATCCATGTTATTAAGAAGAAATTAATTAAAACTGCCGGTAGGGTATCCAATGATGGACAGATTTACACTATAGTGCTTGGCTTTTTACCTTTGTTGGATAAAGAGAGGTTTGCGCTGTTCTCAAAGTACTGAAGCGCTATATACATTAGTAGTTACTTGTTGGGGTTCATGTTAGTTTGGGGACGAAAGAAATTATTGGCGTAGCAGGTTTAAGGGAGGTTTGCTTTGAAGCCCTAAGTACTGAAGCATAAGATGGATCATAAGCACAATAAGTAGAAGAACAAAGATCTCCCCTGCGGAATAAAGTACTAGTCCAAGACTTCCAGCTGGCGACTTCACTTAGGAGCTCCCACTATAGCTTCTTATTGTTATTCTGAGATATATGTCTTCAGTTATTGGAGTTGGGTTAAGCCAAGCACGCAAAGTAAAAGGGCAGGGCGAAAGAACCAGCAGTCATAGGTAATGAGTCAATAGAAGAAACAGTGCTAAAGGAATCTTATGAATTACCAGTTTCTGTTTCATCGTAGTATAAGTAAGCCTCATCTCCTCTTGTTTCATTAGTAAAAGCAGGATCTGAAAATGATGCATCTGTTTGACTAGAATCTATATCTGTGTTGGCATCGAGCTCATCAGTAGGAGAGAAAGATCATACTGAATGCTTAGGAAGGCAGGAGACCAGGCACAATGAAATCAAAGTGTCTTGTTGTAGTCGCCCTCCGCTCCAACTAAGTAGTCCTGTTTTCGGGAACTTCACCTTTTATAGGGGTTCTTCTGGTCTTCTCTTTACGATTACACTCACACAAGTGGTTATTTGTTTTCCTACTATGAGTTGTGCTTACGAAATTTAGTTATTGAGTTGCTTTTGCTTATTTCATTTGATTATGGAAGTTAGTGTTAGTGTTCAATTCCATTCTTTAGAGCCATAGCAGTTAAGTAGTGATGCTTGATCTTTACTTGGAATCTATATCTAGTGAGGAAATACAGAATATAATGCCATAAATGGAATAATCAACTGAAGAAGTCAAAAGTCATAAGAAGCAGTTCGAGCAGTAGTGCACTAAATTACATACCTAGCATAGAAAAACTAGTAATATTACATACTGGAAATTCTGCTGCTGAAGATCTGGCCTCTTCCTTACTTTTGATGTCTTTGTGGATACGCAACGACGCTAAGATCAGAGTTAGATCCTTCTTCGGCTTCTGTAGAATATGAAACTTCACTCTTACTTCTGAAAGATACTCTACTCAAGCTGGAACCGGCCAAGCCACTACTAACGACTAAGATAAGATCTGTAGGCAAGGGATGCAATTCCTGGTTTACCCTTAAACTAGTAGTAGAGTAGTTTCATCTGTATTTGTAGCAAGAGGAGAAATTAAGTGCTTGTGTTAAGTTATGAAGGTTGAGCAAGTTATGCATTCTCGGTAACTAACCACACCTAGTATAAGAATGGAATGAACAAGTAAGAATTGAAGGAGCCCCAGAGTCATAAGAGCCGAGCCATAGGTATAGGGAGCCAGAGTGAAGTAAGAGTCAATCTCATCTACCAAGCGCAGAGCCAACACCTTTCTCTGCACTCCTTCCTTTAAGACAGCCAACATAAACTATATTCTAATGCGCTTTGTTATAAAAAGAAGTTCATTCCGTTATGTTATTATAACGTGCTAAGAAAGACAGAATCGGAATAAACTGTATCATAATGCGTGATAAATGGAGTGAATTCAGATAGTAATTGAGATCCGGCAACCAGAAATTGAGTAGAAACTCTCCACGCGCAAGTAAAAGATGCAAATGCTTGCAGACTTTCTTCGCACTGATTCGTAGGCTATGCTATCCGAACTCCCTTAACTTAGATCCATAGCCTATCCGAACTCCCTTCACATACAAGGAGTATACCTTTTTACATAGTTTAAAGCTATGGCAAACTTAAATTGTTGGATGGTGCATATAGGATAGTAGTGTTAGGATCTCAACTGAATCGGATTATAGTTAATTGAGTTGAGTTCATAGATTGAATCTTGTTGATCAATCTAAACCTGACATTAGGTAAGTTATGAGAAGATTTAAGTCTACTATAATAAATTAGTCCAAATTCTAGTATGATTATGATTCAGCTTAACTAGAGTCCGATTAGGAGTTAAAGTTAGGTGGTTAGGATCTTAATTAATTAAATCCTAATTTTAATAGGGGATGCCATATGTAAAACCCTAGCTAGCCGCTCCTACTAGAGTTAAAGGGGCCGACTAGGGTTAGGGTTAGAAGTGGAGAAGGATTAGGAGGCTTAATCGTCGGTTACCCCTAGTTGTGACTGGTTAGGAGTTACTTCTTAGAGTTGGAGTTGGAGTTGTTAAGAGTAGAAGTCTTGTGTAGGAATCATATTAGGATTTAGGCTTTAGAAGCCCTATAAATAGTCATGTATTCAACCACTTTTAATCATCAATAGATCAATTTTCTTTCAGCTATTGTATAGAAAATCGAGGGAGAAACCCATATAGAGTTCCAAGGAGGCTGATCACCTATAGAGATCACCCCAAGCTTAGGATTCGTAAGGGTTCTAACACTTAGTATCAAAGTAGCATTCTTGGCATCTCGTTGCCCTTTTACAGTCACCTATCATATTTCCATAACCGACTAAGCAATTTCCATAATTGCTTAGATCATCGTCGAATTCCACCATCATCCCCACTACTACAGATCACATTTTGATCTCCTCGAGAATTGCATCAGGTTTTGGTTTCCTACCTTCCTGCTAATGTAATTTACTTATCCTTCATCGAAAAATCGAAAAAAAAATGTTCTCATCTCACTGCATAAAGTATTCATGGCAAAGATTCCATCTTTACAATGAAAATTATGTTGCAGAATTCAGTTGCATACCACTACATGTTTTAATCTTGCTGCTATAATTTTTCTGTCCAATCTTCTACAAGTTTCTTATGACGGCTTTGGCAGTCTTTAACAACAAATTTTCTTTTAATTTTTTTAAAAAATTATTGACATAAACTATTAATCTTTTATGTCCAAACTGCTACCTTTTAGACGTAAAAATCTACGCAGTACCTTTCCATAATCTTTGATCTTGTCGAATCTTTTACTATCATATTCTTCCATGAAATTTTTGTTGATATTACCATTCCGTAACCAGTGGATTCCCTTAAATTTTACTTGAATTATTGTCATGAACTGTTGGAAAAAATTGTATCTATCCTACTAAATTTTTTTGATAACAAATTATGCTAGTGTACCTTTTGTCGTTTTTCTTCTCGCAACCCACCAAAACCCTACCAATCTTGCTACCACCTTAGGGCACCCCTCTAGCCTTAAGATGTAGCTGTTGTAGCTCTTTTTTTATTTTTACAGTTGGCCCAAATAGTAGTGTAAACTTGCAACCAAAATAGTGGCCAACTACTTTGCTGCCATGTTTTTGCCAAAAACTCGATGCCATAATTTATTATCATATCCTCTTCGATACTTTACATTGATATAGCCTTGATCATCATCTAATTCTTACTACTAAAATCATCCCAATACCCTTGGCATGCTATTGAAATTCTTTTATCGTAAAACTACTGTTCCTTGTGAAGGAATCCTGTAGCATTACCCTTTGGCATATCTTGTTGCACCAACACCCGAACATTACCAAATTGGTTGCTACCCCCAACAATAACCCTAAACCTTCCTTTCCAGCCTCAAACTACTTCCATCGAAATCCTTTCCACCCTCCACAACACCCTTAAACTGTAGCACCAACAGCAACCTAAATCGCAAACTATCAACCCTAAACTGCAACTTTGATCTCTCACCCTTTCGACCACTCATCCCTACCAAACCGGTTTCTATCATCAACAATAACCCTAAGCCATCCCTCTAGCCTTAAGATGCAACCGTCATAACCTATTTCCATAACCCTAATAGCACCCAAAACTGTATCCCAAAATAGCGACCTATCACAGCCACCACCAAACCTTCCACCATCTTATGCCCTTGACCTGTCAATAGAAAAAAGATAAAAATATCTCAGATCTAAAGGCCTACGCAATGATATCTTAAGATTCAATCGATGCTAAGTTTGAGGCATTTGAATCATGACTTGAATCACGCACGAAGGACAAATTGTGCACTTTATTTGTAGAATTAAGAATTGGCTAATCTCTGAGCCCTCGGATATAATATAGCTACGCATGAGGGTAGACTTCCCTCGATGGAAAGAAGGAGACCCGACGGGATGGATTTCACACGTCGAATGCTACTTCTACTATTACTGAATATCGAAGGATTTCATGGTGGACACTACTATCAACCACCTCAAGAGAGATGCAATTTGGTGATACAATTAACTTGAATACACCCATGGGGCCCCCACGTGGATACAATTGAAAGGCGCGCTGCTGAACTGCTTCGGACCAACTAAGTACAAAAATATTGATGAACAACTCACGAAGATCCGATAAACCTCTACGATCCATGAATACCACACTAGGTTTGAGAAGCTATCCTACCTCGCTCATGATTGGACTGACATATAATTATTAGGGACGTTCATCGAATGACTCAAGTCGGAGATTAAAGGAGAGGTTAAGACATAGTAGCCCTGCACTGTAACGGTCACAATCTTTTTTGCCCGAATCCAAGAGGAGAAACTCAACCAAGATGCTTGGAGGATGAGAACTACTCCTAGACCAATAGCATAGAAACATCCCTTTGCCCCCAGTGGTCCTTCGCTGCCAAAAAAATTGACAAGAAAATAACTACGCGATAGATCGGCAAAGGGCCTTTGTTGGCATTGCGATAAACCATGGAGCCACGATCATTGCTACAAATAAAGGTGCCTCCTACTGATTGAACCCCTTGAAGATATGGAGGAGGAGGTCTAGGAGCATGAGGAGGAGGTCACGGAGATAGTCGGCCAATTTTATGATGCACGCTCTTGTCGGCTACATGAACCCGTAAATGATGAAAGTGAGAGTATTTCTTAAACAATAACCAATCACCATTCTCATTAACACCAGGAGCACTAATAACTTCATAAACAGTAAGGTTATTATTCAGATAGTCTTACATATCGAGGATTACTACAGGTTTGATATTAACGTTGCCGATGGATGAATTTTAAAGTACGACCGCAAGTGCCCACTGGTGAAGTTGTTATTATAGGACCAATAGATAATTGCATATTTCTTTCTTCTCCTACTCAATGATTATGAGGCCATGCTTGACATCGAATGGTTGATTATATTAGGTGATATTTTATGAAATTTTTCTAAATTTATCATAAATTTCTTCAGCTATATAAAATAGGTGATCCTATATGAGAAACGTGGGAACAACGTTGACAACCATTTCAACACAGTGAATGGAGAAAGTGTTGCATAAAGTGAATAGTAGCTTCCTACTACATCTCCAATAGCAACATATAAGAGAGCCCACAAAAATTGAAGAATCAAATCTTCTCCAATTGCTTGCCAAATTTTTAGATGTTTTCGTCCAACGATGCTGCCTACCTCCTATTCGACAGCATTATCATTGAATTTTGATTCTTTCAGGTGAATTACCAGCAAACACTAAGCTAAATCATTATCCTCACTTTTAGAAAGATGAATTAAAAAGGATTATCAAACAGATACTTGAAACAGGGGTCATTCGGCTAAGTTACAGCCCCTACTATTCGCCAACGCTAGCTTTACCCGACTTCAACAAAGTTTTTGTGATTAAAGCATCAGGAGCTAGAACTTATGTTATCTATATATAAAATGGCTAAACCCTAGACTATATCGGTAAGCCCTCTCTCCATATCACCTGAAGCAATCAATCTATGACAAGGAGATGCTGACTATTATTGAATTTATGGCTTGGCATGATACAAGACAATAGCACAAAGAGGAGATAAAATAAGTCATAAAAAATTACTTCTACTCCCTCTAAATGTAGATTAAGCTCACATTATCATGGACTCTACTAGAGGATAGCACCTTCTCAAAGGAAAGCTTAGTTATCATTAAAGAATAACCACACGCCAGCCCATGCCAAAAAGAAACGGTCACCCGACAAACGTCGAAGTATAAGGAAGTTTGCTATTGAAGATCGAGTCTTTCTTCATCTTCAGCCCTACCAGCAGGAATCTATAAAGACTCGAGCCTCATAAAAGTGGCCTCCTAGTTTCTTTGGACCCTACAAAATTGGAGATCACATTGGAGCCATAACTTGTGGATGAGATCTACACACTAATTAAAAATTACAACTGATCCTCTAGGAATCTTACTGCAAATGAAAGTTTAGAGAGGATGACTCAGCCCAAATTTATCCGCTGAACACCCAAGTTGATGAGGAGGCCCAGGTTCAGTTGATGACTATATAGGATTGCAAGATCATGATGCATCACCATCTATACACTACTACTAATGCTAGGCTGCAGGAGCATAGTGTGTCATCTACAGGGGCCATAAGAAAGCCTCATGATGAGCTACAGATCAGGACCCAGAGTCATGGAGTGTCAGTCTTGAGGATAAGGTTGATTTGAAAATGACGGATTTGTTAGGACCCCAACTAAGTCGGGTCATAGTCAATTGAGTTGAGTCCTTAGATTGAGCCTTGTTGGCCAGTCTAAACCTGACATTATGTTAGCTAGGAGAAGATTTGAGTCTACTGTAATAAATCATCCTAAATCCTAGTAGGATTAGGATTCGACTGAACTGAAGTCTGATTAGGAGTCAAGGTTGGATAGTTAGGACTCTAATTAATTAAGTCCTAATTTTAATAGGGGATGTCATATATAAAACCCTAGCTAGCCGCCCCCTACTAGAGTTAAAGGGGCCGACTAGGGTTAGGGTTAGAAGAGAAGGATTATGAGTCTTAGTCGCTGGCCACCCCTAGTTGAGGCGAGCTAGGAGTTGTTTCTTAGAGTTAAGTTGTAGTTGTTAGGAGTAGGTGCTGGTTACAGGTGCCCTGCAAGCCAATCATGTAAGTGATAGCATGTGTGACACATTATGTAATCTTTTTCTTATGATTAATATTGGTATATTCTCACATTATATTATCTATAGCATATATACTGTGATATTCTTAGTTCTGTGCAATGAGAATCAGATTGTGATGATATCACGATAATGAGATCGATTCACCTTTAAATACAAATCCTAAATAATCACGGTCATAGGTTACTCGAGAGGAATATCGAGATAACCGGATAGACCGGTGTATTATATACCCGTTTATATGATGGAGGTGGCTGGTCTCATAGTCACTTATGTGGAGACATTAAGGATATAGTATATGTGCTCATTGGAGAATGAGTTCACTAATTGATCTGCTTATGGAATGTTGTATGGTTAATAATAACTGATGTCAAATAGCAATTCCATAGTCTCAATTATGTATCTGGTTCTTAGACTTGAGACACTAAGGATGTCTTGTATGAGTACTCCTGTCTTTAACGCCAGACTTACAGGTTTGGAAAATTTTAAATATGGTACAATTGGTTATCGGGATTGGTAGCCAACCTTACGAAGTTAATTGAGTATTAATAGAGGATCATCCACTCTCAGTATCACAAGAGGAATATCCCATATATGCTTGCTCAGACAAATTTCTAGCCAAGGTCATTTGGATTAAGACAGAAAGAGTTCTCCGAGAGAATTCGATTAGAGCAAGACTATGACGGATTCCATATGTGACCTGACAGTACCATTTCCAATATACGATCTATGGGATATTAGTTGGATGAGGGATTATAGATATATAATAACTATGGATAGACAGGCCCGACAGATTCGATCCCCCTATATCGTCTAGGGACTATGGCATAGTAGCCTAGTACGTTTAAAGTTAATGAGTCTAGTGAATTATAATGGGATAATAATTCACTATATCAGAAGGAGTTCTGATAGGAGTGACTCACGGCCAGCTCGATATCGGGCCTAGAGGGTCACACATATATAGTGGATGCTTCACTGAATAGAGGATTAAATGAAGATCCAATTAGCCCATATTCTCATTAGATGAGACCCTATGCTGATAGGCTCCTTGATTAAGGCCCAATTAGAAGCTTGGATAGAGATCCAATAATGCAAGTTTAGTAGGTTATTGGATGAAGATCCAATACACACTAAGAAAGGAGCCCTAGGGTTTTGATGACTCTCTATAAATAGAAGGGGAGACTCATGGTTGATAGGTTGCAGCTTTGGCCTCCCCCTCCTATTCTCCTCTCTCCCTCTGTACAAGAGTTGCGAGACTAGATTGGAGGAGTTTTGCTATAGAGATATATCGTATGGATATGGCTAGAGAGAAGGACACTTGACCTTCTTCATCTTCTCAATCCGGATCTGGAATACATGGATATACGATCTCCCTAGGTAAAATCAATCTCTCACACATCGTGGTATTTCGATTTTTACAGTTTTTCTCATGACCCCAATATTTTACATGATGATTTGATCTGCATGGGAAACTGATATTTTGTTTTTGATTTCCGCTGCACATGTGATGCACCCATTGAGGTTTCCCAACAGTGGTATCAGAGCAAGGTATTCGTGTAAAAAATTAGTTTTAAACTATGTGTGATGAGATTGAATCACTTAGAATCATTTTATGCGTTTTTGCTGTGTTTTCGCATTAAAGGCAGCGAGAAGGAGGGCCGACCATGGCCGGCCAGCCCCCATGCAGGGCTTGCCACCCATGGTTAGGCCGCGGTCGACTATGACTAGGGCCACCAGCAACAGCCTGGGGTTAGCACACGACAAGATGTGCCACAGGGTGGTAGCCGCTGGTAGTGGCACATGCCAGCGGAAGAGGCGGCACCGTGGGTGGCCGCCGAGTATGGCTGGCAAGGGTAGCCGCAGAGGATAGTGATGATCCGACGGAACCGATGATGACGAGATCAACAATCATAGAGCATGGAGATACGCTGATGTACACATAGATCCTATTGTGAATGATTAGGCCTATTGGCTTGGGCTTAATCGTGTTAGGTAATGGCTCATAATCATCCGGTGTGGCTTGCATGTGTGATGTGTTATACACCTAGTAGATATATGTATTTACATACGATGTAGATATATATATTAAATATGTATATATGTGACATGACATATTATGAGACTGATAGAAAACAAAATCCCCTCCTACGATAATATTAAGTTGGTAAGCATGAGACAATAAAATTGACCCACATGGCCTTCCATCGTTATAGGAAGAAATTGAATCTTGATATAGGTTGAGTTGGTCGAGTCACTCGAGGCTCACCTATCTACGTGATCGAGTTCTTGCCTATGACATATATCTGTCACTAAAGTGACCTGAGGAAATAGTATGACTTGGTCGAGTAATTGAAAGCATATCCATCGAGTCAGACTCATCTTATAACGATGGTGATGACTTAACTGAACTTCATGGTTGGTCGAGCAATTGAGACCATGATGATTCGGAGGCCGAACATGATGGGAATCATAAGGAGTTATGATTGACAAGAGTTATTTAACTTTTGGGCTTAGTGTAGATGGTCGAGCCCCTCGAGATTGTACTGAGATGCCAATTGGATCCCGATCCCCACTAAGAGTCTACTGGAGACTTTCGTCTCACGTGTCGAGGGTGTCGTGTGATTCACTAGAAAAATAGTGATAGTATATTAAGATAGAAGTCCATATCTTAATTAGTATTTTTTTGTAAAGTTTGCATGTTATTTATTTTTTGCTATATCTTATTTTTCATAAATATATCACTCACAAACCCCCTACGTGGCATACTTGATGCCAACCGCCTCACTGGTCCAAACTATATAAATTAGCTCTATAATTTGAGAATTATTCTCACGGTTAAGAAAATTGTATATGTCCTTGATATAGTTATGCCCACGCTGGAAGAAGGGGTAAGTGAGGATGAGATCGCTCGCTATGTGAAGTATATAGATGATTTCATATTGGCAAAATGTTACATGTTGGCCTCCTTGACTCTTGAGTTACAGAGGCAACATGAGAGCATAGATGTAGATTATATCCTTCTTCATCTCCGCCAACTGTTTTAGAAACAGGAAAGAACTCAAAGATATGAGATATCTAAAAGACTCTTCTAAGCCAACATGATACAAGGGACATCGGTTGAGAACCATATCCTAAAGATGATAGAGTGGATCGAAAAACTCATAGGTCTAGGAATAGTCCTAGAGGATAACCTGTGCATTGATCTTATATTTCAGTCCCTATCAGATTCCTTTTCTCACTTTATTATAAATTTTAACATGAGCATGTTTAAGGTGACTCTCCCTGAGCTCCTCAATATGTTGAGGGAAGATGAGAGTGCCATCAAGAAAGAGAAGTTAGTTCTTTGTATTGGTGAGACCAAAAGGAAAAGGAAGATCAGCAAGACCCTTAAGAAGGGCAAGGGCAAAGAAAGACCAGGTAAGACAAATGTTGCTAAGAAAGACCCAACAAAGGACAAAGGATAGTGCTTCCACTGTGGCCAAAACGAACATTGGGAGAGGAACTGTAAGGACTACCTTGTAGATATGGCGAAACATAAGCTTGGAAAAGCTTCAGGTCTATTCATGATCAGTCTTCACTTGTCAAATTTTTATGATAACTCATGGGTATTGGATATTGGGAGTGTTTATCATATTTGTAATTCGTTACAGGTTCTAGCAAGACCTAGGAGATTGGTTAGAGGTGAGATGAACCTCAAGATAGACAATGGAGCAAGAGTTACTGTAGTTGCTACTGGAGAGGTCACCTTACATCTACCTGGTGAAGCTATTCTTGCATTAAATGCATGTTATTTTGTTCTCTCTATTATTAAAAATATTATTTCTATCTCTTGTTTGACAATTAGTAGATATAAATTAGTTTTTGAGAATAATAATTATTAATAATTATGGATAATGAGATCATCACTAGAGGGACCCTTATAAATGGCTTATATGTGTTAGACAATTTTATACACATCATGAATATAAATATGTCTAAGAGGAGATGAGATGAGGTGAATAATGCATACCTATAATATTATAGGCTAGGTCATATATATGAGAGAATAATTCAAAAGTTGTTGAAAGATGGATACTTAGATCCATTTGACTATGAATCATATGCAACTTGTGAATCTTGCATTCGTAGGAACATGACCAACTCTCCTTTTAGTGAAATCAAAAAGAGAATCATTGAGTTATTGAAACTCATACATAGTAGCTAAGTTACGAACAACTTTTAATCCTATTTTTACTGTTTCATATCTTTATTTAGATTATTCTTCTGATCGAGTTGACTTTCCTTTTGCAGCTTAGGATCTTTCTTCGCTTGACTTCGAATTTGCTTATGTCTTTTTTCCTTTAAGATAATACGATACTCTTGATGTCTTCTTTCCTTTAAGATACGATACTAAAGTAGATCGTGCCATTGAATTCTAAAAAGAGACAGACTTAGTGCAGTCTTGGAGTTATTCCAAATAGTGTGCATGATGAAAGCAATGCGAATCAATTGATTTTGGAAACTTCTTCATAGAAAGGGGGCCCTGCTTGAATCTTTTATTGTACAGTGAAAGAAATTGAACTGCAAGTTTATTACCCGTGGGATCTAATTCCACGCGAGCACTAGCATATAGCAAGTTAGGCCGAGTAGATAGAGAAAATACCTTGCTCCGTAAGCACAAGAATCTAGTGTATTATTGGGAGAAGCACTCTCTTGAACCAAACACCTTAGCTTTCCTTTAATACACCGACCTTAAACTCTTGATTGAAAAGCCCTGGCCGATCGATCGGAGCACGGGAAGGATCATCAAAAGCCACAGTGGCTCCATATGAGAGAGATTTCTCGTAAAGGGTTGTGAAGTCCTGTGAATGCTTGCTTGACCGACATCTCCTGATTCCTGACAAAGCACAAATCTTATTTCAGACTGAGGCAAGTGATCTGGGGAGCTCATCTTATTTGAAGAAAAGAAAGGGCAAAGAAAACTCTATGGATACGAAAGTAGAGCATTCAAAAGCGACGAAGTAATTTGCAAGTTTTAATTACACTTTATTAGACATCATTTCTTTATTCTTCAATTGAATAGACATGTCATCTTTTAGAGAAGAGGGATCCCCCTAAATCATAACTCCTCAGATGGGCAATGAGCCTTCCTCAATAGAAATATGAGGTTAGACACAACAAAGGGAAGCATAACAAACATCTTCACTAGATTCTTCCCCGAGAAACTCTACATTCGCATTTAGTACTTACCGCTTCGTCGCCAACACTGTTCTCTGACTCTGTTACTTATCTATCATCTGCAGCATCTGTATAGGAGGAAGCACAGATTCTCCAGCTTTTGATGCTTCTTATAGTCTTTATTCTTTCTATTTTGCCTCTGATCCCGATCTCTCTTCTGCTTTAGTTGACTTTCTGAGGTGCACGAAAAGGAGTGTCCTCTACAATTAAAGATATTTCTATACTAGGGCTCGCAACTTTGAATGAAACTGAAACTGATAATTCATAAGCTTACTTTTGAACAGCCACAGATATGTATCTAGATCCTGTAAATCATTAATTGGAATCTCCTTTTTTTTCTTTCTCCCTTAAGCGCATCCCTCAAAACTATTATGGAATCTCTAACTCACAAATAGTAGATGAAATTCCAGCTTACACAAGTTATTCTCATTCATCCAATTGTTCAAGTTGCTTGATAAGTATTAAGTGTTGTATCCAGTGTCGTTGAAAGAAAGAGCTAATCAGTATAAGGATAATATAAGACGGATCAGGTACAGGCCCAACAGAAGATGCTGTGAGATAAAAGCACTCTCGCTCTAAATCTGGTGTTCAAAACTATAAAATCAATCAGTTGTTGCATGAGAAGGATAAAGTGTTGAGAGGAACAAATAAAACTGCTCTTGCTTTACTTAAGGAAGTAAAAGAGTAAGTCAACTAATTATCGTCATTGGGTTAGCTAATTTTGCCTAAGTCGTGCGGCACTCATGTGTATCCGTTCGCAAAGGTTAGTCCTCCTCGAGATCTCCTAGAGTCCCTTAGACTTACAAAAGAGAAAACGGACCAGAAGAATCAATTCCCATAGGATCCACAAGCAACTGCTCAAGCAAGCATTTTATAAAGCCAAATACAAATTACACCCATGGACATTACAAACTCAAAGAAGTCGCACACAAAAGATAATAGTCCATTACAGACCGAAGCCCCCACAAGTATTTATAAGACACACTCATATTTATAAGCCAAAATTAACTATAAAACAAATCAAACTAGGGCTGCTAAGCCTACTGCAAACTCGCTACTTACTATATAAGGTATGTACACAAATCGAAGGACATAGACAAACATGAGTATTTCATCGAACACCTTGTTTACATTATTGTCTATGACATTCTCCCCCACTTTTTCCTTTGACGTCCTCATTGAAACCATTGTAGACGCTGCATCTCCTTGTATTCTACTAAATATTCAATCTTCTGCTTTAGCTACAACATGCCCCTTTGGCTCCCAACCGCTCTCCGCCGCTGTTATTGAGTATTCGAACTCTGATCTGCCATGCTACTTCAACTCACCAATGACTGAATCTGGTGTGGGGTTGGCTGAGTTGTGTTGATCATTGCTAGTTCTTGTGGATCCTTCTGATGAAGAAAAAGACCTACCTTATTATGCACCAGTACTGCAGTATACTCATGTTGCTTGAACTGGGTGGATGCTTATTGGAACTTTGACGAGCATCGCCTCGCATACTTTAGGTTTTTGAGGTCCTTCCTCCATAATGTTTGCCCATTGATCATTCTTCAACGTTTAGTTATCACTTCCAAGTATGTTTGTATCACTCCTGCTTTCAATTAGTCAATTGAGAAATGAAACGAACAATCTACTCTCAATAGTACTGATCACCAATGGTGAGGATTTGATAACTATTGTCTTCCATTATCTTTTTTTGAAGGGTCACTGAACTTATGTAGAGCTCCTCTGTTGGATAAGTAAGAGAAATGAGATACTTGACTTTACTCATTCTCTTAGTAGTTGAGAAGGTAAGGTTACTTGGCTTCGCTCACCTCCTCGAGTTAAGAGAATTGGGATACTCAGTTTCGCCTATTCTCTTGAGTTGAGAAGCCAAAGGTTACTCAATTTCGCCTGCCTCCTCAAGTTTATACTTCATGCATTGAGCTAGTTACTACCATTCGTCCGCTCTTTGCTCATACTTCTAAAGCACTTGAAGTGTTTGCACTCCTTACATTGAGTTAGCTACTATGATTCGCCTTCCTACTGCCATTGAACTTCTGGAATGCAAGAAGTTTTGCTCGAAAAGAGCAAAAGGTTTACCCCAACTTGGAGTCCCCTAACTTGGAGTAAGTCTTTGATAGATCTGGTCGCCTCTGGGATTGTACTGTCTTCTCCATCATCTTTGTTGCCTACTCCTCTGAGTAGAAAGGTACAGTACTGAGTACTGCCTACTTCGTTCCTTGGTCGAGCACTCCTGCATCAACCCGAAGTCCCCTCGCTTTCAGTTATCTTGATGAGAAGTCCATCGACATCGGTTTTATGAAGTTCCTTGGCCTTTGCCCTTCTGCCTATCTTGGTACTTTGATCTGTCTTTACATTCTCCACCTCCTTGGCCCCTTTTACGACCAATGCTCTCCCTCCATGAGAGCAAGGGATCGATGACTCCACGAAAGTCCCACCTCTATGGTACCATGGTACTGTCAAGCCCATAGTTCTACTATTCGTTGCCTTGTATCTGCATCCCTTCCTTCGCAATCAGTAGATCTACCTCTGCGACACTGTAGTGCTCCTCCGAGTCTACCTCCTTTCTAACCGACACTTTGCTTTTGGGTAGCTGAGCCCCACTGGACTCGTCGTCGCTTCTTTGCCCCTTTCGACCACCTACTACAACACCACTGTGTCCTCCTAATAGTTCTCCTTAGTCAATAGAAAGACAGATTGTAACTCTCATGTGTGGTCTCTGTCATCTTGTTGCAGGGCTCGTATCGATTCTATTATCCTTAGCTTCCTTGGTAGGAACATTCGCTTACTCGGCCTTGTCCTTTGACTTGCCGGGCTCCCTTAAATGAATGTAAGCACTACAGCAGTCCACCTTTCCAGCCGCTCTGATTATACCTTTATATAATCAAGTCCCCTCCATGGGACTCACTAGTACTTGCAATCTGACTTCTCCCTTGGTGGTACATAGCCCCCATATGCTGATGACTAAGGCTTTCATCTGATGTAAGTTTTGATGTGCACACACGGAAGACCCACCTCTACGGTATCATGACATTCACCCATTGAATCCACAACCCTTCTTACCGTTGCATTGTTCACCGAAATGGAGCTCCTAGTAGCTCCTAATTATTCGCATGATCACGACCCCCTCCATTGGACTAACTGGTACTTGCACTTGGACTTCTTCCTCGGTGGTATACAACCCCCATATGCTGATGATTAAAGCTTTTATTCAATGTACGCTTCGATGTACACACGAAGACCCGCCTCTACGATACCATAACATTCACTCCTTGAATCCATAGCCCTTCTTCTTGTTGTGTCGTACACCAAAGTGGAGCTCCCAGTAGCTCCTGATCATACCTCCGCATGATCTTGTCTCTCACGGGACATGATCGCCTGCGTTGCATTGCCACGAACTATTTCACTATGATCCGCTGCACCATGTCGTCTCCTAGTGATATCTCCATTGCATATAGATTTTCATGTGATGAATTTGGACTATGACTTCTCTATGTGTGGCCTCTGCCAACACCTCGTAGGGCCTTCGTCATCTCCGATTTTTAGTTCCCTCCCTTGGCAATTCACCTACGTCCACCCACTCTTGGGTCACACCTGGATGAAGCATAGCTCTAGGCCTAGTAGCTCATGAAGTTCCCCTGACTTCGCTAGAATTGGTGCACCATTGTTTGGATCCTGGGCCTATCCCCTACCAGCACAATCTCCACTATGCATCACTTGTTCTTAACAACTCGAATGACAACACTGTGATATATTCTTCAAGAGTACCCGCCTATGCATCCTCTTGCCCCATGCTAAGGTCTCTTAATCCCAACTTTGCCTCTACAAGTTGAATCACCTTAGTTACTTCGTCAAATGCATCTCAGAGGTAAGGTGAATATGCCTTGAAGCTCCCTTCATTTTTGGCATAATGTAAGATAGGTCTTCCCCATCAAAATGAAGAACCCATGAAACGACATGATCCCACTCTTGTATCTACAAGAGTTCATGCCCTTGACCTCCATCCAAGTAAAGCTGTGTGCCTTCGCTCCATATTCCATCTTCTATGTCGACTCCCTTCATGCTTCACTGAGTTCCACCCAAGTCGCTCCGCTCCTAGATTTGCATTAAGTTGATAGTGGCCCTCGTGTCCACCATTCCACAAGTCAGCCCTCTGTTGAGTTTGATTTCTGCATCGACTTTAAGTGTGCCTTCATATGATATTACCTTGGATTACTCCCCCCCTTGATCTCAAAATACATCCACCAATACATTACCTCATTCGAGATCATGCGATGATTCTACGTCACTAGCTCGGTCCATTGAGCTTTATGGAGATATTACCTTGAGAAACTCTTCCTTAATATGTGCAGTCTGTTGCACATGATTCTCCCTCTAAAGAACTAGGACTTATCCCTCCTAGATATTTGTTCTATTGGAGCAACTTTTCTCTTTACATACTTCCTACTGGAAGTTTTGGAGACCACAATCCCCTTTGGATTACTCCATCTTGCTGAGCAACTTATGTCTTATTCTGCCCCCGCAAATGCACTTGCTAGATTGTGACCCTTCGCCAATACAGTCTCCACTGCACCCTTCAAGGTCTAGCAACGTGCTGAACTTATTACACATTTTAGTCGCCTATGGACATATCCTTTCCATGTCGAAGAGAAAGTTCTAATGCTCCATGGCACCAAGTTCCGATCGCGTCTTAGGATGGCCATGAACATTCCGTCGTCCGTGTACAAGCCCTTGCATGAGTACCGAATCCTTCAAGTTAGAAATTTCCCTCACTTCTATGAGTCTTGCACAACTCTTTCAGTCGTTATGCAACACCTCCCACTTTGCACGGTCTCATCTATCACCAAGCGTCCCACTTTGCCTTGAGCACCGTCAAGTTTGGTTGCCAACGTCGAGCTATAGCTCAAACTCAACTGTCCCAATCTTTATGCGCTACATATTCTTCTTCGCTTGCTTGTTCTCATGGTGCCTCTGGTGCAAAGGGTTGGTCATTCCTCTGAATGCCAAGCCTAGATGCCCGCTCCTTTGAGCGACTCCTTTCCCTATATCTCAATGTCCATTTTTCCCCAAACGGTTGCGCGTGCTGGCTGTCCTCTACATAGCCTAGCTAGGTCCCCCACATTTGTATGGCGAGTATTTCTGCATATGCTTGTCCCGCTCTGATACCATATTGTCATGGGCTTAGTTGATTTTGCCTAAGTCGTGCGACACTGATGCGTGTCCTTCCGCAAAGGTCAGCCCTCCCCTAGATCTCTTAAGTCCCTTAGATATACAAAAGAGAAAACGAGCCAAAAGAAACCACTGGAATTCTCAGCATAACCTAATAAAATACCTTTCTGACTTTTATCTTCAAGTTTTGTTCTCTTTTCTTCTGGTATCTTGGCAAATGCAACACTTCTAAAAATTCTTAAATGATCAACTCTTGGTTTCTGTAGGCTTCATACTTCTTCTAGTGTAGAATTACCAATTCGCCTTGTTGGAAACCTGTTAAGCAAATAAACTACACAAGCAATAGCATCTCCCCAAAATTCTTTAGAAATTTTTCTTTCCTTTAACATGCATCAGACCATATTAAGTATAGTCCTATTTTTTCTTTCTAAAACACTATTTTGTTGAGGTGTGTATGACATAGTAAACTAATGTAAAATTTTATTTTTTATATAAAAATTTTTAAATTCATTTGATATATATTCACCACCTCTATCTGTTAGTAAACATTTAATCTTACAATCACTTTATCTTTCAACTAAGTCTTTACATTCTTTAAATTTGTTTAACACTTCTTTCTTTTCCCTTAAAATATAGACCCAAGTTTTATCATTATGATCATTAGTAAAGGTAAGAAAATACCTGCTTCCTCCAAGTGATACTAGGCTGATAGGGCCACAAACATCTGAGTGTACTAGATCAATTCGATGCTATACTCTTTTTGTTCTGTTGATCTTGAAAGACTTTCTTTCTTGCTTATCACAACATATACTTCACATAATTTTAATGGGCGATCAATTCTTGGCATTTCTGCCATTATATTAAACTTCTTTAGAAGTTTTAAAACCTCAAAATTTAAGTGTGCATATCTAAGATGCCACAGTGTAAAAATATTTTTAATATCAGTATTAAAACAATTTGACCGATCAAAAATGCATAAATGTAGAGAAAATATTCTATTCTTCACTATTTTCATATATGAGATTAATGTCTTATTCTTATCATAAATTGAAAGAGTTATATCTTTCATCTTAATATTATAATTTTTTTCAAGTAATTATCCCAAGCTAATAATATTGTTTTTCATATCAAGCATATAATAAACATCTGACATATGTAATTCTTTGTCATTATGGAGTCCAAGAATAATTTTGCCTTTGCCTTTTACTGGTCTTTCAGATAGATCACTAAATGTAATATTTTCAAAGTAACTTGTATCCATTTCTAAAAATAATTCTTTAATGCCACACATGTGATTTAAAGCTCTTGTATCTAAATACCGTATCATAGACTGATCTTTCTTCAAATTATCATAAGTCATTAACAAAACTTGGTTTTCATTCTTTTCTTCTTTTTCAACAAAATTTGCATTATCACCTTGATTGTTAGGATTATAATAGTATTCAAAGGAGTAATGTCCAAACCTTTTATAAATATAGCATTGTATTTGAGACCTTTTAGAATTTCTATCATGTCCATGGCCTCGGCCACATTCTCGACCATAACCTCAACCTTTTTGGCTAGAATTTTCTCTACTACCTTCATTATTTGAAGATTTTTGATAGGTCTGATTTCTGCCACCTTTTCTTTTTTGTCCACAATCTCTTCCTCTTGAAAATTTGATTCACCTTTATTTTCAAGAGTAAGCTTGATCTGTAGTGCTTGTTCCATGATTTTGTCTTCTGCTCTTTTTATAATCTATCGTTCATGAACTTATAGGGAACCCATAAGTTGTTCTAAAGATATTTCTTCCAAATTTTTAGGCTCTTCAATCGCAATAGCAATAAAATCAAAATTTGAATCTAGTGATCTTAGTATCTTTTCTATCACTCTTTGATCACTTATTTGTTCATAATTTCTTCTTATTTGATGAACAATATAAATAACTTTTATGAAATAATCAAAAATAGTTTCAGAAGTACCTTATTATAATTTTTTAAAATTGGCTCGTAAAACTTGTAGATAAAGTTTTTTTACCTTTTTAACACCACCAAATGTTTTTTGAAGCATTTCCCAAGCCTCATTTGAAGTATTTGCTGGAGTGATGATCTTGAATATTGTATCATCAAGCCCTTGGTAGATCGTGAACAAGATTTTTTTCTCCTTCTTTCTTCTGTCTTTGAGTTGCTCTCTTGCTTTTGCATTAATTGCTCTTTCTTCTGCTGGACTTGGTTTAACAAATCCATCTTCCATAAGCTCCCATACATTTTGGGAGCCTAGAAGAACCTTCGTTTGGATGCATTATGCCATAATTTTCTTTTGTTAATCTAGGAATTTGGAGTTGGAAGGTGCTTGGGAATGAAGCCTGATACCAATTGTTGAAGTAGATAGAAAGAAGAGATAGAGTTATAACACTAAGGAAGAATATAAAAAGACTAAATCTTTTGTATTTCAATTAATATTTTTTATAATTTCACAAACTCTATATTTTTTATGACTCAACATATAAGGTTTATATAGTCCCCCAAGATACATTATATTTATACACTAAGAATGAATCTTTTCTTTAATCCTTCAAGAATCAGTAGCCAAATTAACTTATTCTTCCATAAATATTTTTTATTGATGAAATGGACATTTCTTCTGATGAAATTAATCTCTTCGTGATAATTAAATATGTTTAATTTCAATAATACTATCAAGGGGCTTTTGTAGTGGGATAGGACATAATGTGATTCTAAATCAAGATAGATGAAACAGAAAGACTTGAACAATAAGCTGTTTGGAAGATAGATGAAACAGATAGACTTGAACAATAAGCTGTTCGGAAGGTAAGCTTTGAATTGAGAATAAAGAGTTTGATTCCTTTTGGATATAGTATTGAGAGCAATGAGTTGGGTCTATAGATACGGCAACACCACTCGCTGACACTGAAGATTATATATCTCTTAAACACCTTGGACTAAGGACAATCAGTCCATTCTCATCGCCAACAAAAACAGATTACTTGAGGACAGAAGGAGACTCGAGAGCGTATGCGCTTGCGTCGACACACACCTTACTTTCGAACCAAACCCCTTCCCTTGTTGCTGACTTGTCCCAAGTAAAACAAACATTTCGTTAATTGACTTTCTTATAGAGTAGCATCTTCTTGTCAAGCATTCATTTATTACTGATTGATGCACTAATAGGAATTGAATCATTGAATCTCTCTCAACCCGCCTATTTAAGTAGGAATGGTAATCAAGCAACTCCCTTCCCTTACGCCTATTAATACCAAGTCTGCTACCTTATACTTAAACTGAAACCTACACTTTGAAAACTCCCCTTCCCGTTTCAGATTTGGATCCTGCTGCTTTAGCCTCTTATTCTTATGAAAAAAGGGATTCTAAAGTAAGAATTTCCTCGATTTTAAGTTCAGAAAAGAATATTTATGGAAAAGATCTTAGCACCAACGAATAACTGATTGAATTGATGCTACAATCTCTTAGGAATGCACCTACACCTAGAAACTAAACTGAGATTACACGAGCACCCGGAACTAGACTTTTGAACAGGCCATTTATTATATATGTATAGTTAGATCACCAGAACCCTGAACTTATCCAGGCAATTTAGATTTCAACTACGAGAATTGTATATTTCGAGATCAACAACATCCAACGGGAATTCCGCTGTCACTAGATCAGACGAGTACGAATCTCCCAACCAAGGCTGTAACCTTCCAGAGCCATGCAGAAGAGCATACTCTTACTTAAGTAAAATCAATCAATATGCTTATAACACTGATAGGAAGAGAGAGAGAGAGAGAGTCCATCTTGATCTGGTCTCAAAGCGGAGGAGGAAGTTTGGCATTTCCTTCGACAATGGTTCTCCTCCTACGATGGATGGTCATGAGTCTGTGATGCATTCCCTGATTGTGCCAGCTACGTGAGATTAGATAAGTGCAATATTTAATGAGAAATAGACAAAGTTAAGTGTTTTTTCTTCCTGAGGTGGAACAGCAGTTTCTTGGAACTAATTGAGAGGGTAGGGGTCGATGCAAGATAGGTTATAGGAAGGCAGTTGCCAATAGGTTTTATGGGATAGGGAAGCTCGAACGTAGGTTATAATAGTAAGGGAAGGTTTTCACTAACTAAAGAAAGAGTTGAAGCGCGCAATATTATGCATCAAACTACCTTCTGTACTGTGCAATGCATCCCCTTCAGCCAGCCCTATACCCGAATAAAGAAGATGGTGTCTGCTCTTGAACCGAGTACTTTCCACTTGCTGCGATTCATATGACTCAATGACCGATAGCGTAATCATCGGCGTCGATATTAACAATCGAATCTATCTAATGCAGGCAGCTGTTCCTCCCTCTATAGGGCTTAATCCGAAAAGAAAGAAAAATTGCCTGTGGTGGAAAGAAAGAAGATCACTCGTACCTGCCAGTCTTCCTCCATGGTGAAAGAAAGAGCGGTGATCAGTCATGCCAATATACAAGGGTGGCCCTGAAGAATCAGATAGCCTTTTACTGGTTTTGATACCATTTGATCACTGATCTAGTCTAATCACCGCTCAAATCTATTCTATCAGAGCTGTTAGTCAAGACAGCAAACAGAGCAGGCAGAACCTTTGAGTCGGACTTTTCTTCCCTCAAACAAAAGAGAGCAACCTGCGCCGTTACGAGTGCTTCAAGTTATATGTCAGCAAACAGTAAGCAGTTTTTTTTTTTGTTTACTTTATATGTAATATGTAAGCAGTGTTATATTATTTGATTCTATTCTATACGTGTTATCTCAACATTATTTCTTATGGTTCACATTATTTCTGATAGTTAGTTAGTTTGCTTGTTCTCTCAATTCTTGAAGTTTCTTATTTTCATAGTTATAGTATAGTGAGTTTGTAATAAGATATAATTGATTAAAAACACTAATTTATCTTACATCCAACAGAAAAAGTATAAACAAAGCAATAAAGAGGGTTGTCATGTTTTTTTCAATCCACTGGCCCCACCAGCCTTTGTATAAAATCCAAGTAGTGGCATTCCCAGCCAGTGCCCCTATGTACGGTTAAACCCGTCCATTATTAGAGAAATAGAAAAGCGCCCCAAAAAGTTGTCATGGAGAGTAGGTTTCATCAATTAGGTCTCTTTTGAATCGCATAATGTCCTGTTCCAGGTTAATATCCAATGTCCTATTATTTTGGCGAACGAGTGCCCACTCCGAGATTAAATCTACAGTGAGCTGGTTTATGACATTCCTAGACAGTTCAATCCAATTTCCGTTCATGAGTTGCACTACACTTAAGGCCTTAAGGGAAAAAAAGAGATCTTTGTCTTTGGCGCAAGAACAAATGAACCAGGAAGTAAAGAAGAATAAAATAAAGAAGCAACATTGAGTATAGATATAGAAAAAAATAGATAATTCTCATAATAATGGGTAATCCCAATAACTTAGATGTGGAAGAAGCAAGTAAATCATCGGGATAAGAAATAATAAAAATAATATAGTAATGGTGCACCAGCAGAGCAAGCTTAGGGTAGATAGAAAGCTAGGGCGCCTAAGATAAAAAAGGTTAGTACTAGTGTTGTCGATGGTAGGTAGCTCATAAAAAGCAAATAGACTACTGGTGTAGGCGGTAAAGACTGATTGCCTGCCTACTTTCCTTGGAGCTGACTTCCCTTTTGGCGACCTCTCTACTCTCAGTGACAGTTCTGAATTGAATTTAGGGTTACCCGCTTAGGCTCACTAACGCACAACTAAGAACTAACCTAAAACAATAAAACAATCTATTTCCTCTATTATCAACTCCCGAAACAATACTTTTGTTGGGAACAAGCTTAGGCTAAGAGAAGAAGGGAATATACAAGTCAGGTATATGCTTCAGAAAGGGAAAGTAGTCTCCTATCAAGTCAATTACGTTGTTACGACCACATAACAAACTTGGTAAAAAGAAGTCAAAAGTCTGGTATCAATCAATTAGTTGCTCAAGCTATATAGAAAACAGAGGGTGCCGACATCAATTTTATTCCTATATTCAAGGCAAGGGAAGGGGTGCTAAGGCGAGTTAACCGCGTAAGGAGTTAGAGCGAGGGCGTGCACTGCTGGATGATCTTCTTCTCTATTTGTTGACTCAGCCCAAGAAACAAGTGGATCAGTAAGAAATTTCTGTTTTTTTATGCAATGTTCATTAAATTCCTATACCAAGGGTAGGTGCCCAGCTGATGGATTAAAGGTCAGGAGTAAGTCTATGAAAGGGAAAAGGGGTAAGTCTGAAGACAGGAATTCACCGTCGCTTGCTTGTTGAATTACATGTAGTGGATGTCAGTTACTAAAGTGTAGTTTCTTTGGATGCGAGTGTTGTATCAAAGTGTTGGGCAGCAAGTGGTTCTTCGCTTCCAGTTTCGTCTTCATCTTCAAGTCTAGTTTCTTTGGGTTTCATATTTCAACGTAGCCTACATAGCGGTAAAGAAAAAGGAAATCCTATCCTACTACACTCACTGTAGTAAGGCTTCTTTCTCAACAAGGGCAAGGTAAGAAAGAGGCACTATAAAGCTGAAGCGCATCAACGGAGTAAAGATATATTCTGCCTTTCAATCTACTTCTGCTTCGAATACTGTGCTTCTTCTTGAGTCAATTCAACAAGAAAACAATCAGGAGGGACTTTCACCGCTCTGCTTCTGCTGAATCTGGGTATTCTACTTCCTGTCTTCCTTACTTGGAATCAACTATAGGCTCTGGCTCTGGCTCTGGCTCTGGCTCTGCTCTAACAGCAACAGCTGACTTGAGAACTGCCCGCCCAGATGATCTTTTTTCTGCTGAACTTGAACTGTAAACTGAACCTCTCTCAAATGAAACAGCTTGTTCCATTGATACAGATTCCTACTACAGAAACCAGTAGAATATTTGAACAGTCCCCTTTTCTTTATTAAATGGTAGTCAAGGTTTGCCCTTCCTCATTAATAGTAGGTAGAGTAGTAGAGGTTTGGAATAGCCCCCTTCTGCATTTAAAAGTAATAAAGGTTAGAATAGTAGAGGAAAAGAAAGACAACTATTGAATTTCGTATACACCTATGATTGAGCAGAGCAGGGAATGAAACCATCAACCATTCGGAAAGAAGTACAGCTAATAGTAAGGTAGGTAAACAGGAGCAAGGCAGTATGCAAGAAATTAATGGAAAGGATACTGGCGGTAAACCATTCCTCTATCTGTCCGCTGTTCTGTCCACGAATAGCGTCTGTCTCTTTGCTTCTTGATTCCTGGCTGGAAGGCTCTGTTCTGTTCCAATCACTTCGATTCCCGTACACGAGGAGAGTACTTCCTTCAAATAGATGGATTCCCCTTCCTAATATAGAAAGTACCTATGTCAGCGAATCCCTGCAAACTAAGGCATCTTTCCTGTAGTGCGCCGAAGCCTGCAAACTAAGGCTTTCAACAATCGAGTTATATATACTGAAGTAGAGTAAATTAATGCAATAAATGATCTATCTTTAGTTACCAAATACAATCTATATAATTTCAGTGAGATGTTCTTAAACAAGCAACTTAGGCTTTATCATACTAATGCACTATGGTTTCTAAATAAATAGGGATAGCAGCGCCTATATTCTAACTTAATGAAAAGAGTAAGAAGTTTGTTTTCATGGAGTCCTGTCCTAAGTTTCTTTGCATGATTCTAGATTAGTCTAGTCTAACCCATATGATTTGGTTCCAGGTTGACTGGCCTGTCATCTTCTTGCTATGGAATAAGAAGATGTTCACTTTATTCTCTCATTAAGATTAATAACAGCTTTATACCCAAACCCAGAAAGAAAAAAAATGATTACTTCATCTCCAAAAACAGGGGATCTGTTAGTGCCTTTATTTCCCTGATTGTGCCAGCTACGTCCTTCATTTACTATATTTCTGCTTTACTATCTTTCTACTTTACTACTTTACTATTTTTCTATATTTCTATATCTTCTTCAAGCAACATATCATATAAATTGTTAATGCATCTGAAAGCAGCACTCACTAGTACTCTCAGCCATGTAAAATAAAAACTAGGTTGATTGATGACTACCGAATGCTTTAATCACAATGTTATACTGCTGTGAAATTTGACTAAATCAATTTATTTAAACGAATCTGATTCGCCAACGAACTACCGGAGGCATATAACTTATCTTATATATATTTGCATGATAAAAGTAGGAAATAGGATTGATTTATATATTTACATGATAAAAAGTAAGAAATAGGATTGGTTTATATATTTAGGTGACAAAAGTAAGAACTAGTATTGGTTAGAAGATTGGAGGTTGGCTCTCTCTACTTATCTGCTGCTTTACCTTTCTTGGACGAATAAGTATGAAGAAGAAAGAGATCGATCAATAGTCATAATTATTTTACAGAAAGTAAATATTCGTAGTTTCATACCCTACCTCTTTTACCTTTAGTCGTAAACTGTACCACATATCGAGGTAATCTACGCATCTAGAAAATAAATAGGAGCTGATATAGAAGCAAAACCAAATGCTTGTTATAGTTAGAGAACTCCAAGAAAGATGGCTACATACTCTATCAACCACTTACCGAATCACACTCCCAACTCAAATGATCATGTCGTTCTGCTTAAAGAATCATTGTGGACATAATTGTCGGTACTGGTTAGAAGACCCAAAAATAGACTAAAGCGAGACTGACGGGTTCCTGATAGAGCCCGAGGAAGATAAGATGAAGGTAGTAACTACAAATAATATTTCAATCTCAGAAAGATATGCAAGAAATAATGACTTGGGAAGATAACCCCTCTAAATAACCTTAAACCCCACAGAAGATTAAGTTCGACAGGTCAACCTGGGAACAGAGGTTGCCCCTCACCTAATCTTCCTAAGTGCATGTCTGCCTAGCATCAGAGCAAGCTGAACAATACATCCAACTCCTCAAGTAAAGGAAGACAAGAAATTTTCATATTTGTGTGACCTGGGCTAGACCCTTTAATTGCTGTACACAGACTTAATATCAAACACATGTGTTGCCTATCAAGCAAGCTTTCATCTACTCCTCTCATCAAGAAAATTGAGAAATTATTATTTCAATAAAAGGATGTGGGTTTCATAAGAGAAGAACGATTCATTGGCAAACATTGTTGACCAAGAAGAACGTGCAGATTTGATTATGGTTTGCATTGACTTCTAAGACTTGAATAATGCATATTCCCTAAAGACCAATTGACTCTGCACTCTAATCATGATAGAAACAATACCTGCACAGATATGAACATGTCTTTCATGGATGATAGGTATAACAAAGAAAAATGAATCTAGACGACAAAAAGATATCCTTCCTTTATAACTCTATTTGATACGTACTGCTTACTGTTATACAATAATGTCATCTAGTCTCCAAAATGCTGGTGCCACCTATCTTACTAGAAAAGGCTATTATGATGTCAGATAAAAAAGATGCTGTTATTTTGAGCTAGAAAGGACTATGATGCAGATATTTCAAGATCAACACCATCAGACAGTAGAGTGTGTAGTTTATCCTGATGTCTTGTGAACAGGACATTTTAAGTTTTTAAGATAGTAGGTTCAAGGCAGAGGTCATAGATAACAAATCAGAATGGGAGGTGCAGTTCGAGAAGGTAAGTTAGTATTGATAGTCTTAACCCATGTACTCTAAGAAAACTACTCGAAAACTATAAGAGAACAAGTGGAATTACTATAATCAAACTACTTAAAAACTAGAAGAGAACTAGTGGAATTACTATAATCGAACTACTAGCAAACCTATAATCAAACTACTAGCATAACAATCAAACTAGTAAGGGGTTTGGAAGCTATGAGCAAGGCCCGAACTACTACTGGAAGCTAATTAGCAAGGCCCGGGCTACTGAGTTCAATCTATTAGGTAGTGTGGAATTCCTTATTATAAGATAAAGGATCCGAACCAGTAGAGGTACAATCCGAGAAGTGCTAATTGTACTTTTTGTTGGAAATAAGAAAAAATAATGAAAATGCCCACTTGATTCATTGATTCATCGTTTATTTATACATAATGAGAAGGAGGATTTCCCTCAACTAACATACGAGATTTCCTCATTCAGTTGGGGAAATCATATCTAAATCCTGACTAAATCTTATCTTTTATCACTTTTAACGTAAGCACAGTAAGAATCAAAGTAAGTAGTTAAAGGATAAAACTAAGCAAATACAGGTTTATGACAAGTAAGGACAGGCTCATAGGTAGTATTTATAGTTTGTTTGCCAGTAGTTCCTTTCTTTAATGCCTGGTTCCGAATATAAGGATGAGAAAAGCACTAGCTAGAGTCTTATTGGTAGTGTTTTGATTCCTTATTATAAGCTTAATTATGAGTTATGAGTCCATGCCTACTAGTACCGGGCCTTGTGCTAACTAGTAGTAGTTAGACTCTAATGCAGCCTTGTGGTTAACGCTTAGAGGTAGTGTTTTCACCCTTTGTACCAGTGGTTCTATTATGAGAAGTACCTATTTGATTCTATTTAGCAGTAACTCGATCTTTTTTACTAGTTGGTTGCTGGATTCTTGCCCCTAGCTCAATGTTGAGACGCGCTAGTTCGATCCTAATAGCTAGTTGTTGGGGAATAAAAGCAAGTAAGGGTGGGCTTATAGTCCGTAAAGCAAGACTTCCAGTAGCTAAATTCCCTTAAGTACTAGCGGAATTACATATTATGAGTTTGATTCCAATAGTATAGTCATTTTCAGTCTTGGTATCAGTGATTCTATTCTGATAATAATAGTTGAAAGCAAGGCACCAGGCAGGCCCAAACTAAAAGTAAAAAATCAAAGTAAGCAGTGTGGTAATGAAAGCAAGGGTATTGAGAGTTAGAGACAGGACAGTTAGGCTGGGAGACATGAACCATAGACTTTAAAAAGGAGCTACAGGCTAATACTCGAACATAGGCATTGAGTTAATAAATATAGGCATTGAAGTTACAACTATAGAATCCAAGTAAACAGTTTCAGATAAGCAGTTTCAGATAAGCAGTTTCAGACTTAAGAGACAGGAAAGGTAGACTGAGTTGCAGTAAAGTGAGGTTGAGATTGAGTAACGGTAAGTTAACTCTCTAACTAAAGAATTAAAGTAAGGGCAGACCAACTATCACCAGTATCAGTTTAAAGGCAAGGGATACAGGATCAAATCAAGGAGTCAAAGAATAGAAACAAAGAAAGGCTCGCAGGTGAAGTAAAAAATGTAAGTATTGATTGGAAGAATGAGAGGCAATAGTGCAAGGTTTGAGATCAATAGTAAGAGCCTGAGTTTCAAGTTGGAGACCACATAGTTGTATTCAAGGTAGATGTTTTCAAATGAGAAGTAAGCCCTAGAGACCAAAAGGGGAGACTCAATCCAAGAAGAAAGTAAGGATTTGGATCAGGAGTATTAGTTTAGAAGACAGGCAGGGCAGCCTTGAGATATGTAGCTAGGGAACCAAAATAAAGAGGTATAGACTGAAGTGTGAGGTAGTCCAAATCAAAGCCAGTAGTGAGATAATGAGAGGGGAATCAAAGACATGAGAGTTAGTTTCATAGTAAGGCAAGTAGGACCAAAAGCCAGTAGAGCAAGGGCCCGGGTCAATGGTTAAAGAAAGAAAATAAGGATAAGCAGACTAATAGGTAGGTTTAACTCGCTACCGCTGAAGACAATAGGAATAAGAGCAAATACATAAATACATTATAGTTGTTCTTTTCGTGCAGTTTAGTTTATAGTAGTTACTTGGTGGCTCATAGGCAAGAAAGTAAGCTTGATAGCCCGAAAAGGTAGACTAGGCAAGGTAAGCTACAACCCTTAAGCTGGGAGAGGGAGGCTAAAGGCAATAAAGCTATGTTCGAGGGAAGTAAGGGAATGCTTGGTTTGTAGGGTAAGTCCGATCGGTACTAGTTTATTTCTTAGTTTATTGTTTCAGTATTGGAAGTAGTAGTGGCATCCTCGGCTACAGTAAAGTAAGCCTGATAGTTAGTAGTAGTAGAATAAAAGCAAAGAGAGTTAGGCTCACAATTGATCATAGTAGACTCAATTTAAGAAACAAGGATTCAAATCGGTAGCTAAAGCCTAAAAAGCAGTAAAGCAAGGCATGTTAGCAGTGGTGTAATTCCCTATTATAGGCTTAATGATGAGAAGCACTAGTACAAGTATGAGTTCCAAGCTAAGGTCTCATAGCACCAGTTCTATTCTTGTTGGTGACAGTATTGGTATTGCTAGCATTAGTTTAAGTCCCTGGTTTTGAGTTAAGGTCTAGGTAGCACTAGGTTTATTCTAAGAAACAACAGTTACGGCATGAAAGCAAGGAGCTAAAGAAATAGAGATACTAGCCGAAGTTTAAGAGACAGGGAAGTAAGCCCGATAGATAATAAAGTAAGTCTGAGAGCAGTAGCTATAGGTTGAAGCCGAGCAAAGACAGGCTCGTAAAGAAAGAATTCGATGCAGTATTTAGAGAATGAGTTCCAAGCTAAGGTATTAAAAGCAGTGGTTCGGTTCTTGCCAATAGCAGGGAAAGCCATAGTTAGTAAGGTAAGTCTCGGTAGCACCAGCGAAAGTCTCATACGTACCAGTGGATTTCTTTATTATTAGTTTGATTCCGAGAAGCAATGTTTTCAGTCTCTTTGGACAACAGTCAAATCTGATAGTAGTGGTTTCCAGCCTCGGAAGCACTAGGTTTCGGTTGAGAAAGGAGAGGTGGACTCGCCCTAAGAAGTAAGGGTGCCGAGAACAGTACAGAGAATCAAACCAAGGAGAGACAAGCTAGCAAATCCCCCACCCCAGTGTCAAAGAACGAAGAGCAACGTAGTAAGTCTTCTAAGCAGGAGTTACAGAACGAAGCAAGGAAGGGAAGACTAATAGTCATTAAAAGCAAGAGAAGGGGTCCAACTGTTGTTGCAAGAGAAGTATAAAGTGCATTCTTGGCTCTGCACCACTGGCCCTATTTCAAAAGAGAAGAAGCAGTGCTTAAGTCGACAGCAATAGATTGGTTTTACCTTAAGAAGAGTTCGACAAAAGGGATGTAGTGCTTTAAGTCAATTCGAGAAGCAGCACCAAGAGAAGAAACAATTGAAAGATCGGAAGCTATAGAATAGACTGTTCGAGTTGAAGTTGTAAGTCGTGCTGTTGTTGGGCCTGATGTTTTTGTTCGAAAGTCATCTTATAATTCTACAAGAATTGTTCTACTTGGTTCTCTTATAACTAGAAGATGTGGTTACTGACATCAGAGATAATAATTAATAATATATATATTTTTGTATGTGATATAGATACATATTAAATATGTATATGTGTGACATGATATATTAGGAGATCGATATAAAATAATAAAACCCCTCCTACGATAATATTAAGTCGATGAGTGTGTGATAATAGGATTGACGCACATGGTCTTCTATCGTTATAGGAAGAAATTAAATCACGACATAAGTTGAGTTGGTCGAGTCCCGTGAGACTCACCTATCTATGTGATCGAGATCTTTCCTACGATATAGAGATGTCACTAGTGACCTGAGGACATGGTATGTTTGGTCGGCTTCCTTGAGGGCATATCATCATATCAAACTCATCTAGTAATGATGGTGATGAATTAATTGAATATCATGATTTGACGAGTCCCTTGAGGCCATGGTGGTTCGGAGGCCGAACATGATGACAATCACAAAGGAGTTGCGATTGGCAAGAGTTGCCTACCTTTTCGGGCTTAGTGTGATTGGTCAAGACCCTCGATGTTACACTAAAACGTATATTGGATCCCGATCCACATTAGAAGTTTATCGGAGACTTCTGTTTCACGTGCCGAGGGTGTCACATAATTCACTAGGAAAATAGTGGGAGTACATTAAGATAGAAGTTCATATCTTAATTTATTTTTTATAAAACATATTATAAGATCATGCTACATCTTGTTTGTCAAAAACATGTCGCAAGCAAAACCCGTATATGACATACTTGATGATAACCGCCTCACTAGTCCAAATTATACGGATTGGTTGTACAATTTGAGAATTATTCTCATGACGAAGAAAATTATATAAGTCCTTGATATGATTATACCCATGCAGAAGGATGGGGCAAGCGAGGATAAGATCGCTCATTATGTGAAGTATACAAATGATTCCACCCTAGCAAAGTGCTATATGTTGGCCTCCATGACTCCCGAGTTACAGAGGCAAAATGAGAGCTTGGATGCTAATTCCTTTATTCTTTATCTTTGCTGACTATTTGAGGAATAAGGAAGAACATAAAGATATGAGATATCCAAGAGTTCTTACGAGCCAAGATAACATAAAGGGCATCAGTTTAGAAGCATGTCCTAAAGATGATAGATAACCCATATGTTAATCTTATACTTTAATCCCTGCCAGAATCCTTTTCATTGTTCATCATGAACTTCAATATGAGCAAGTTTAAGGTGACTCTACCTGTACTCCTCAATATGTTAAAGAAAGCTGAGAGCACTATCAAGAAAGAGAAGCCAGTTCTATATGTTAGTGAGACCAATAAGAAAAGGAAGGCTAATAAGACCTTTAAGAAGGGCATGACAAGGGCAAATTAGATAAGGCAAAGATTGCCAAAAAGACCTAGCCAAGGACAAAGGCCAGTACTTTCATTACGACAAAGACGAGTACTGGAAGAGGAACTATAAGAATTACCTTAAAGAAAAGGTAAAACAGAAGCTTGGAGAAGCTTCAGGTATATTTATGATCAGTCTCTATTTGTCAAATTTTTATGATAACACATGGATATTAGATACCAGAGGTGCTTATAAATCTGTAATTTGTTACAGGTTCTGACAAGGTCTAAGAGACTGGCCAAAAGGCGAGATCAACCTCGAGCTACACAATAGAGCAAGAATTACTACAGTTGCCACTGGAGAGGTCACCCTACATTTGCTTGGTCGATCCACTATTGCATTCATTTCTTGTTTGACCATTAGTGGATATAAACTAATTTTTAAGAATAATAATTATTTAATAATTTTGGATGATGAGATCATCACATGAGGGATCTTGATTAATGACTTATATGTTTTAGATACTTCTCCATACATCATGAATGTTAAATATGTCTAAGAGGAAACGAGACGAGGTGAACGGGGCATACCTATGGTATTGTAGGGTAGGTCATGTCATGAGATAAAGATTCAAAAGTTGTTAAAAGATGAATACTTGAATCCATTCAACTATGAGTCATATACAACTTGTGAACATTGCCTTCCTAAAAAGTTAACCAACTTTCCTTTTAGTAGAATTGGAGAAAGAGCCAGTGAGTTATTGGAACATATATATAGTAATATATGTGGTCTCATATCGACTCGGGCTATAGGTAACTACTCATATTTCATTACATTCACTAGCGATTTCTCTAGGTATGGACATGTGTACTTAATAAAGTATAAGTTTAAGGCCTTTGAGAAATTCAGAGAATATAAGAATAAAGTGTAGAACCAGATTAAAAAAAGTATTAAGACTCTTCAATCAGATCAAGGAGAAGAGTACTTGAGTACAAAGTTCACCCATTTCCTTAAAGACCATATGATTTTGTCCCAAAGGAAACCTCCTTATATACCTCAACTCAATGGTGTATCAAAAAGAAGGAATCACACACTGTTAGATATGATGTGGTCCATGATGAGTTTCGCTAACCTATCTATCTCATTCTAGGGATACGCCTTGGAGACTACAACTTACCTTCTAAACATAGTTCCATCTAGGTCGGTAGTATCTACACATATGAGATATAGAAAGGAAGAAGTGTGATCTTAAGGTTGTTAAGATTTGTGATTGCCCTCCCCACATTATGAGACACAACCCTGACAAGTTGGTATTAAGGACAAAACAATGTAAGTTCGTGGGATACCCTAAGGAAACTTATGGGTATTAATTCTATCATCCCAAGGACCAAAATGTCTTTATTGCCAAGAAGGCTATGTTCCTTGGGAAGGAATATGTTCCTAGTGGAAATAGTGAGAGTGAGATAGAGCTAAGTAAGATTAGAGAACCTAGCTCAAACACCATTCCAGAGTCCGAGTTTTTTTAGGTACCTAGCACACAAGTTCCTACTTTGTGTAGGTCCAATAGAGTATCTCAGCCTCCTGAAAGATAGGTGAGGCATATCGATGGAGAGGACACTCAGAATGTTAATCCTCAGACTTGTTAGGATCAATTGGCACTAAGAGAGGGGGGGGGGGGGGGTGGGGTTAATTAGTACAAGTGTAAATTCTTTTTTTAACAAAAATCTTTTTGCTTTAAGTAAGATAGGAAAATCGAAAGCTTTGGTTTAAGTAAAGCAAGTGAATGATTCAAAATAAAATGTAAGTTTCTTGGACACTTAATATTTTGTTGAACATAATTAAGAACCCGACAATTATAAGTATTAAATGAAACAAGTAAGGAACACTTACAATTTACAGTGGTTCAGCCTCAACTTTGACCTACGTCCACTTCTCAAGTTCTCTTCTTTAAGACCGACATCCACTATTAATCTCCTTTAGGTGAAGATCAAACCCTTACAACATTTCAAGGGAGACAAGATTACACACTTGAATCACTCCCTTACTTCTTTTCTTTTTCTTACGATTCACACATAATATTTTCTCAGAATATAATCCATAAAATTGTTGTTTAGAATACAAAAAAATTTGTGATATTTATAGGCCTCAAATGACTTCAGAATTTGAAGCTAAAAATTAAACTCACTTGGAAAATTTGGGTACGTGCGGTTCACCCTCTGGCCTGGGCAGGTCAACCGCTAAAAGTGCCTAAATTCCTGGGTACAGGCGGTTCAGTTGCCCAGCCTGGGCGATTCAACCACTGGCAGTCACTCGAAATCCTAGTACGGTTGGTGGAACCGTTGCCCACAAATAGTTCAACCGTTGAAAATCTTGGAAAAGTGATTCCCTTCACTTTTCTAATCCTGATTTGAACCATTAGTTGACCAATCCCCTGGTCAACCAATTAAGCTCAACCATACCTTAATCACACCCTATAGTGGGACTCGATTGCCAATTTGAGTTAATTTGGTTTCCTTCCAAATCAGACTCATTTAGGACTCAAATTTAACCTACGACTTAAATATTACAATCAAGATATGACCACCAAGCTTATGACCTTACTCTCGTAATCCGATAACCTCCGGCATTCCAAGCGATGAGTCTCACAGTCTTCCTCTGGTGATCTCCCGGCGTGTTCCTAGTGAGCTTCCCGATCCCTTCGGCGAATCTCCTATCCCGGTGAGATTCCATTGCATCGATCAATCCTTGGCCTGATGCCTAAGCTTGATCCTAGGTCAATGTCTGATCTACAATACCTTTTCTCCGTCATGGTTAATCTGCATGATGTTAACTATAACTTAATTAATTACAATCAATCATAGCCACAAGTCCACTTCAAGACCTTCCTAACTTTCGGCAAGCCTTTCGGCTACCCCCGACAATCTTCCGACGAGTCTTAGTCTTCTTCCGGTGAACTCCCTTTCGCCATCCTAGAAAGCTCCTGATACCCTCAGCGAGCTCTCGACACAATCCTGGCAAATCCCCAACACCATCGTTTGAACCCCGGCCTGATGCCTGGCTTGACTCTAGCAAAACATCTGATTCTAATAATCTCTCTATCGTAGTTAATCCTGCATCAATCAACTTCTAACAACACATGTTAGATCAGTAACCCATCAATTTATTTCATAATCAAAATCCGAGATTCAACAATCTTTCCATTTTTTATGATGACAAATCCTAACTTCCCCTATATTCATACCATTTAAATTTAAGAGAATCATACACTCTTAAAATTTTAAGTATTTTTAAGCAATCAACATTCTAAGCAAATTTCAACACAAATTTACATCAAGTCATTGAATAATGAATTTAAAAAATAATTAAGCATCCATATCCAAGATATCTAAGTATATGATCAATATCATGTGTCAACAATGTATATCATTAATATCATATGTCATCAATGTATATTTCGAATTATGAACTTCAAAAATAATTATGCATCTATATCTAAGATATCTAAGTATATCATCAATATCATGTGTCATTAATGTATATCATTAATATCTTGTGGCATCAATATATATTTCTCCTCCTTTATCATCAACAAAAAGATGAAATGTATAGCTAATAATTTCAAAGCACACAATAACATTACTCCCCCTTAATAAAATATACATTATAGAATTTTCATCCCCTTTGTGATTAATTAGGAGAAAAATAAGGAAGAGTTATGACAACATTATTAAGAAGAGCTCTTTCAAAAAGAATATTATGATGAGCTCAAAAGCTTAAGAGATTTAAAGATTATTTATGTATTTTAAATATAGTAAAAAAATAATCTCTTGATACCAAAAATTATCTCTCGTAAATTTCAAATATAGCAATTCATCATCTTCATGTAATTTTTCTACACTTTTTTGTAAACAATAAAAACATGGAGAAAGTTTTCAAAGACATTATCACAAAAAGCTTAATCTCATGAAATCTATATTAGTAATTTACATATTTTTATGATTTAGCATAACTCTCAATCTCAATCTTGTAGATATAAGATTTAAACAAAAAAATTCGAATATGAGCTCAAAAAATCTTTCTCATGTTTTAAGAAAATATAGCAAATAAATCTGAATAATAACAAATCATTATCTTTATGTAGATTTTCAAAATCATCATTATATGCATGATCATTATACATGATTTCACATCATCATATCTTCTCCCCCCTTTATCCTCAATAAAAGGAGAAGTGCAATTAACAAGTTTTTGATATATGAAAGCTTAGCAATTTAACAAAATTTTCATTACTTTAGAATATGCAAGCTACTTTCTTCTCTTTTGAGAAGTGCAAGCTAGCAAATTTTTACATTTTTAGCAATGTTCAAGTTAGTAATTTTACATCATGCAAGCTAACAAGCATTGCTCCCCCTTTGTCACTGTCAAAAAGAAGGGATGGTTATAATAGTGTAAAACTTTTCTCATTATATTATTTTTCAAATCATCACATGAAATATATTAAGAAAAATTAATATGGTGATGAGATATATAATTCATGAAGATAAATTATGAATATTAAAAGATAAATCATAAGAGAAATAAATAAAAATGATTCATGCATAAGAAATATCAAGTTGTCAAGATAATTATTTATATAAAAATCTCCTTTTAAATAATACGAGAACACATAATAAGAGATTTTGATTCATAAAAAAATTTAAGTTATAATTTCAAGGAATCAAAATCACAATATAGGCAAAAACTCTTTCAATTTTAAATAATCAAAATCATCAAAAACACTTTCAAGAGATTCAAAATAAATAGAAATACTAGTGATTTCTTTTCTCCTATTTTTGGTTGTAAATAATAAAAATGAGTCATAGGGGATTAAAATAATTTAATAAATCTCTTCTTAGATGATAAAATAGAATCTTAAGAGATCAAAGAAGAGTCTTCATTCATAAAGATATCAAATCAAGACCATAAGTTATTTTTAAGGAAGAAAAAGTAGAAGATCTTGATTTATATATATGAAACTTCAAGTTTTCAAGAATATGGTTCATAAAAAGATTTTCAAGTTATAGATCCGAAGAGACAAATTATGATTCATTTATATGACTTTCTTTGAACAAATTTATATAAGAATTTTAAATTGTAATTTTTTTTCAACTTGTCAAGATCATGATAAAATAATCAAAATATCAATAACATTGGATAGATTCATGAATTTCTTTGTAAAACAAAATTATTTGAAAACTTATCCAAAATCATCAACAAAAATTATTTTTCAAAAAATTCAATTAAGGCATCCTAGATTATTTTTTAATAACTAAAGTTCTCTAATCCATTTTTGTAGTTTAAGAGATTTAATAATAATAGTATTATTTTATCTATTTTTGAAGGATTAATAGTATAAAAATATTTTCAAGAATAATTATCCTTTTTTTAAAATTTATTTCAGGAATGCAAAGTCATTTAAAGTCAAAAATAAAATTTTATCAAGATCATTGCAATAAAATATTTTCAAACAAAAGCTTCGATTTATTTTAAATCCAATGATTTTTATATGTTAGAAGATTCTACCATGTTAATAATAAGTTTTTCTTTTAAAGATAAATGACTTTGTATATGACTTTTTAAGTTCAAATTCAATATTTAGTCATTTAATCTCAAAACAACAGAGCACACAAATCAATACATTAATCATCATCAAAATCTCTCTTTCATGTTCATATTTTTTTAATTAGAGATAGCTAAACTTTCATTATTCTAATTCTAGCATGCTGTATCTATGCATCATTAATGAATCATCCATAAGATTCATTACTAAGAATTTTATTTTCAATAATTTTTATTATTATTTACTTAGATTAGTGAGCTTGAAAGATTATTAGATCAAGTGCTCTAAGCTTTGTTAAGAGATAAATTTATAAGAAAGATTTAGGTACCAATTTTACATTGGGACCTATATGAAGAACTTTACCTTTCTTATCTAATGGTTCTTAGTAATTTGTTGTTCCCTTAGGAACCCAAACTAACTTGGAAGGACTATAAGTTTTAGATAGATATTTGTTAGCTTTATATCCTAATCTACCACAAAAATTATATTTTATTTTTGGTGATAAATTTAAGGTAGGTCCTTTCACAAAAATGGTTGGCTTTTGTTGAATGTTTCTAACAAAGCCTATGCACTTCTTTTATTAATAATGACCCTTATTGGCAAGGATCATATTTAGAGATTTATTTCCATTTTCAAAATTTTCTAATGTTGACTTAAGCATGATATTTTTTTGTTTAATATTGTCAAGCATTTCACATTTAGAACTAGGATTATGTGATGCTAATAACTCATATATTTCATCAACTTTACTAGCTAACAAATCATGTTCATTTTTAAACAACTTAAAAGATTTGCTAAGTTCTCTAAACTCATTAAACAAATCATGAAACATGTTTAATAATTTCGAAAAGGAAATGTTTAATGAATCACTAACCTCATTTTCGATGGCCATAAAATCGAGGTTCTCCACTTCTTAGTTATGCATTTCATCTTTGGAGCTTCTCGGCTTCTTGCTTCATAGCAAGAGGTTTTATCCATCTTTAGATCATTTTTAAGGTTCATGTTCATTAATTTATCTGGTTCATTTATCAAGGGTTCAAAGTTCAAAATACTCGAGATTTTACTCGAGGAGTCATATGTTCTCAGTTCAAATTCCTTCATATTCTTTAGAAGGTATTCTTTAAATTTATTTTTAGCAGTATTTTTATTTAATAATTCATTTAGATTAGTTGTGCTTTCATATGTCATTTCTAATGTATGCTATATATTGAAAGCTGAATCAAAACAAGAAATCCGATCAAATTTATTTTTATCAAGTGCATAATACAAGGCATTTGTTGCCTTTGCATTTAACGAAATATTTGTTTTTCATAATCATTCTAATCATTTATTGAAGTGGATGACTTCTGAAAATCTTTTTCAATAATACACTATAAATCAAGATTTATCAAAATAAAAAAGATACGCATTCATTTTTTCTAAGATGTATAGTCTGTCCCGTTAAACATAGGAAGACTTGTGATGCATTAACCTTTGTTAATATCGAAAAGAGTCATTTCTCTTGAGTGTTAAACTAAATAAAAAAATATGACTCTGATGCCAATTGTTATGGTCAATTGACACTAAAAGGGTGGGTTTAATTAGTGAAAGTGTAAATTCTCTTTTTAACAAAAAACTTTTTATTTTAAGAAAAATATGAAAATCGGATGCTTTTCATTCAAGTAAAGTAAGTGAATGATTCAAAATAAAATGCTAAGTTTCTTGAAAGTGCTTAACTTGAAACCTTGCTTTCAAGGAGTAAATAAAATCAGAAGTGTCACTTGATAGTTTGTTGAACACAATTAAGAACCCGACAATTGTAAGTAGTAAATGAAACAAGTAAGGAACACTTACAGTTTATAGTGGTTCGGCCTCAACCTTGACCTACATCCACTTTCTGAGTCCTCCTTCTTGAGACACACTGACGTCTATTATTGATCTCCTTTGCGTGAAGATAAAACCCTTACAACATTTCAAAGGAGACAAGATTACACACTTGGATCACTCCCTTACCCCTTTTCTTTTTCTTATAATTCACACATACTATTTTCTCAGAATATAATCTCTAAAATTATTATTTAGAATGTAAGAAAACTTGGGGGCTTTATAGGCCCCAAATGGCTTCAGAATTTGGAGCCAAAAATCAAACTTACTTGAAAAATCCGGATACGGGCGGTTCACCCGTTGGCCTAGGTGGGTCAACCACCGAAAGTGCCCATATTCTTGGGTACAGGTGGTTTAACTGCCCAGCTTGAGCGGTTCAACCGTTGATAACCGCCCAAAATCCTAGTATGGTTGATTGAACTGTCGCCCATCGATGGTTCAACCCTCAAGAATCCCGAAAAGGTGATTCCCTTTACTTTTTCAATCCTAATTTGAACCATCAGTTGATCAATCCCCTGGTCAAGTAATTGAGCTCAACCTAAGCTCAATCACACCCCATAGTGGACTTGATTGCTAATTTGAGTTGATTTGAATTCCTTCTAAATCAGACTCATTTAGGATTCAAACTTAACATATGACTTAAAGATTATAATCAAGACATGACCACCAAGCTTATGACCTTACTCCCATAATTTGACAACCTCCGACATTCCAAATGATGAGTCTCATGATCATCCTATAGCGATCTCCCGGCGTGTTCCTAGCAAGCTTCATGATCTCTTCGGCGAATCTCCTAGTGAACTCCCGGCCAGCTCCCGTCGTATCGATCAATCCTTGGCTCGATACCTAAGCTTGATCCTAGGTTCATATCTAATCTGTAACATATTTTCTCTATCGTGGTTAACCTACATGATGCTAACTATAACTTAATTAATTATAATCAATTATAGCCATAAGTCTACTTCAAGACCTTCCTAACTCCCAGCAAACCTTTCGGTTACCCCCGATAATCTTTCGACGAATCTTGATCTTCTTCTAGTGAACTCCCTTGTGCCATCCTGGCAAGCCCCAATACCCTCGACGAGCTCTGATGCACTCTTAATGAGTTCCCAACTGTATCTTCCAAATCTCGGCCCAATACCTACACTTGACTCTGGCCAAACTTCGGATTGTAATAATCTCTCTGTTGTAGTTAATTCTACATTAATCAACTTTTAATAACACGTTATATCAACAGCCCATTAATTGATTTCAACATTAAAATCTGAGATTCGACAAGACCTACAAGGAGGTTATTGTTAGGATCAATTAGCACTAAGAGGGGGGGGGGGGGTGGGGTGGGGGTTTGGGTTAGATTTAATTAGTGTAAGAGAGATAGTGCTTGATTAAAAACCTTTCTTTCATAAAGTAGAAAGTGAACAATGAAAGCTTCTTTTGATATTTTGATAAAACCGATTAAGAGCCAATTTGGAAGAAGTTGAGAGATTAAAACTTCATATCTAACTATCAAGTGTTTAAGAGAAATCAAAAGTAAAATGAAAACAATTAAGGCACACTCACATTTATAGTGGTTCAGCCTCAACCTGGCCTACGTCCACCCCCAATTCATCTTTTCTAAGGTCCACCGACGTCCATTATCAACCTTCTTTGGGTGAAGATCAAACACTTGTAGCTTACTCTCTCCTTTTAATAGGCTTAAGAGATGAACCTTACAACCTCACAAGGGAGAACTACAAGTTTTACAAGACTTTCCTCTCTCCCTTACCTCTTTTCTTTTTCTTATAATTTTCACACACAACTTATCATAAAATTTCTACCCAAAAATTATTGTATAAAATGCAAGAAAACTTGGAGTATTTATAGGCCCTAATTGGCTTTAGGATTTGGAGCCAAAATTCAAATGTATCCAAAAAATCCGGGTATGAGTGGTACAATCATTAGTGCCAACTGTCGAAAGCTTTCCGAAGTTAGAACATAAGATTTGATGAGATAATCAGATCTTATGACTTCATTAAGAATGAAGATTAGCCTTCTTTGTATAAGAAGGTTAGTGTGAGTACTATAACTTTCTTGGTGTTATATGTGAATGACATCATGATCATTGGGAATGATGTAGGAATGTTCTCCACATTTAAGGCTTAGCTATCGAAAAACTTTTCCATGAAGGACTTAGGGGAAGCATCCTATATTTTAGAGATTCAGATCTATAGAGATAGATCCAAGAGGATGCTTAGATTGTCCTAGTCTAGGTACATAGATATACTTGTTAAAAGGTTTGGCAGGAAAAATTCCTAGAGAGGTCTTACACCAATGAGACATGAAATATTACTTTCTACGAATATATCCCTAAAGACTCTTGTAGAAAAGGTAGACTGTTAGAATCCTTATGGATTCTAAGCTTGGAGTTGATCTCTATAATGGATCAGCCCTCCTAGAACATTATAGGGGTTCCCTCCTCTAAGGTATTTGACTATAAGAGCTAAAAAAAGATTGATCTATTCATGACAAAAAGCTTGTAGCTATAAGTGTTTATATAGGATCTTAAAACCCTAACTCCTAATCTAACTCGTATTTCTAGTAAACTTCTAAGACTCCTAACCAACTACTAACTCCTAGTCGACTTCTACTAAGGGTGTGGCTAGTAGCTATAGAGGACTCATACTTTAATTAAACTTTTGCGTAACCTTAGCCAGCCTCTTTAATTAAAGGGAGTGATAGCTAGTTTAGGGTTTACAAGATTCATTACTCCTATGACTTAATAAATTTAGGACCCAACTCGACTATTGTCCTAATAGATCCGTCCTCTTCAAATCAACATTATCCTCAAGGCTGAGGCTCTATGATATCTAGGTCTGAGTCTACAACTTGTCATGAGACTTCCTTATTACATTGGAGGTAGGCGCATCATGATCCCATAGTTCAGTTTTGTCTTGTATCTCTTTCATTGGTGGTAGTGTCTGGATGGTAATGCATTATGATCCTACGACGTCATGCAATCTCTAGTATGAACTGGTCCTCCTCATCGATTTGGGTGTCGGGTGGATGGATCTGGGCTGACTTATCCTCTCTAAACTTTCATTTGCGGTGAGATTCCTTAAAGATCAGTTGTAATTTTAAATTAGTCCGCAGATCCGATCCATATGTCATGGATCCATTGTGATTCCAATTTTGTAAGGTCCAAAGTAATGGGGAGACGACTTCTTTGTGGTTCAAATTTCCTGCTGGTAGGGCTAGAAATGTAGGAAAACTCAATCTTCAAATTTTCTTCCACTCTGAAGTTTGTCAGGAGGTTATTTGCATGGGTTGCCATGTGGTTGTTCTTTAGTAGTAGCCAATCTTTCTTCTAAAATGGTGGCTGCCCTCTGATATGGTCTATGATGATGAGAGCTCGATTTGGTATAAGCAGAGACTGTAATTTTTTGGGCTTACTTCTCTTTTAGTTCATGGACCTTTATCGAGCGAAACTTTAAATTCAGTCACAACTAGTATATGCTTGCAGATTAGAAGCCTCGTATGAAGTGTGGGGAAAGCCTTGGTGCATATTAGGGGTCGATCTTCTTGCACGAGGGTGACGCCGATCCCAACTCTTGATGTATCTGCTTCAATCATGAACATCTGGTCACGATTTAGAAATGCTAGTATTGGCGTAGATGGCATTGTGGTCATGAGTACTATAGTTCCACTTGGCTAAGGAGGGGCCTCTTTCTTTATATTGAGAGGGGTGATGTTTATATTTCGTTGAGTCCTACAAATGATCCTTCTCTTACTCTAATTTTGCCACTTGATCATCATCAGGGAGACTTCAAGCATCATGATCCACTCTTGGGGGAAGTCATGAAAGTCACCTGAGATCTGGGAATGCCACATTAGAAACCATGACGGGTTCGATGGGATGTAGTACTTCAGAAAATACTTATCCCTGGAGACAAAGTTGTAGAGATAAAGTGTTGTAACGGGGAAAAAACATGGCCGAATAATCCTTGTCTCTGTCATACCCTAGTGATCCTCTTAACTTCGGTCTTTTGAGGGTGTGGGGAGCAATTTGGCCGAGCATTAGCTGGTGGTTCCTTTGGCCAGTTCAGTGTAGGGGGGCCAGACAGCCTAATAAGAGGTAGTCAGCTTGGTTTGGTGGAGGCACCTGAAATTTCAGTAAGCTATGGGAGAGGGTTCTGTCTTCAATCTCCTTTGGCTTCATCTCCTGAAGTTCTTGAATTTGAATTAAGAAGATGCTAGACTTTTTATAGTGGTACCTTCTCCAAGCGCTATTTGCAACCATAGTCGCTTTGCTTCCTCGTTACCTGCGTAGGATCACTTGTTTCTCTTTGTAAAAAAAAAATCATGGTTAGCTTTGAAAAGTTCCAGGAAACATCTCCTATCATGGATAACAATTCAATGTCAAGCACCACTTCATAATCATCGAGAGGGAGGAGGAAGAAATCAAGAATGATCTTCTGGCCTTGTAGAAATAATTTCACCCGTGAGCACTTTTGGTTGCACTTCAGGATTCGGCCATCAGCTACCTTAACATCGAATCTTCTACAATCTTTGTTTTGGAGCATCAATCGAGCAGCAACCTTGCTGTTAATAAGTTGTTGGTGCTATTGGTGTCGATAAGGATGGTGATGGGCTGTTGCTTAAGGAATCATTTAACTTTTATGATTTGCGGGTTCACATAGTCGGCTAGAGCATGAATCGTGTAATCGGCTGGCTGTGGGTCCTCCTTCGTGTTCTCCTCCTCAGGTTTGAGGTCTTCCTCTTTACATTCAGGTTCTTCAATAGGTTCTATCATAAGAAACTTCCCTTTTTTGTAGTGATGGTTGTGGCTCCAAAGTTCGTTGCAATGCCAGTATAAGCCCTTCACGGATCTGTTGTAAAGTTCTTCTCTCATTAATTTCTTCGGTTAAGGTGGCTGGCTAATGGTAGATGGAACCGAGGGTCTCCATGCTACTGGTTGGGTGGTGGCTTTGGTCCTCCAAGCATCTTGGTTCAATCTTTCTTCCTGTAGTAGTGCGAAGGAGATAGCTGCCATCATCGTGTAGGGTCGATGCGCTTTAACTTCTTTTTTAATTTCTAACTTTAACCCTTTGATGAACATTCTTAACAATTACTTCTCAGACCAGTTCATACTTGGTTAGATAATCTCTCAAACCTAGTTTGGTATTCTTGGATTGTGGAGGTTTGTTAGATCTTCGCGAGTTGACCATCGATGGTTCTCGTATTTAGACGATCCAAAGCGGATCAACAGCCTACTCTTGAATTATCTGTATGTCAGGACTCATTGGGTGTGCTCAAGCCAATTGTACCATTGTATTGCATCTCTCTCAAGGTGGATGATAGCGATGTCCACCATAGAAGCCTTTGGGGTTCGATGATAACGAAAGTAGCATTACGCACGCAAAAGCTATCCCATTAGGTCTCTATCTTCCCATCGGGGAAAGTCCACCCGCATGCATATAGATGCTGATTTTGTTGCATGTTCTTCTTTCTCTAGAGGGTTCTCATTTCAATCTGGACTCTCACCTTGCTACGATCTCATCAGGCTTAGTGATCGTCCCAATATGAATTCTACAAAAAGAGCATATAATCTATCTTCCATACGCGTCTCAAAGGCCTCCAACTTGGCATCGATTAGGTCTACCGATGCCATGGTATAAGACCATAGGTCTATAGTGTCTAGATCCTTCTCTTGCTGTTGGGTCAGTGGTATGAACCAGTTGGGTGGATTCATGGCCAAAATAGGTAGTGGATCAAGGGTAGATGGCTACAGTTTGGAGCTGATAGGTTGTTATTTTCAATTACTATTGGGGCTATGGTTTGGAGTTGCTGTAGGGGCTATAAGGGGGGTTTGGTGATAGAGGTTTAGGATTAGAAAGGTGGCATAGGATTGCTATTATTGGCAGTAATTGGTTTAGTAGGGATTGATGGTTGAAAGGATGATGGATCAAGCTTGTAGTTTAGGGTTGATAGGTTACAGTTTAGGTTGCTGTTGGTGCTACGGTTTGATGGTGTTATAGAGGTTGGAAAGTCGATGGTTGTAAAGTCATCAAACATGGGTTAGATATGTAGCAAGAAACACCAACAACTTTGGCAACAGAATTCTCATAAAAAAATCAACAGTTTTGTGATGAAAAGTTTTCAGTTGTTATGCCAAAGATTTAAAAGAGAATTTGATGAAAAACCACTGATAAACAACACCAAGATGTTGCAAGATATAGAGATAATTTGACAACAAAATATTGATAGAAAGATTGGTGGTTGAGAATTGCGGCTACAATAGACCACTATTTAGGCTGTGGTTTATACTACTATTTGGGTTGGCTATAAATTTTAGAAATAGGCTACAACGACTACGTCTTAAGGCTAGAGGGGTGCCTTAAAGATGATGTGGTCAGTAGCAGCAAATTCGGTAGGATCTGGTGGGTTACATAAAAAGAACGACAAAAGGTATAGCAATAGAATTTTATATCAAACTTTTAGCAGTTTGGACATAAAGTTTTAGTAGTTTGTATCAAGAATTTTTATGCAGAACCCAAAGGAAATCCCCTGATGAGACATGCCAAAGCCATCATAAAAATACGTAGTAGATATGGCAGTAAAATAGTGGCAGCAAGATCAAAGATAGGATAGTAGTATGCTGCTGAAATTTATAGTGTTACTTTCATCGTAAAGATGGTAACTTTGCAACAATAAGTTTGTACAGCATAATAGGGTAACATTTGTTTGGGTTTTGGATTTAGGATAACTAAATTGTAGTAGTAGTAAGGTAGATTACCAGAACCTGATATAATTCTTGTGGGGACTATAAGGGTAATCTATGACAGTGGTGATAATGGCAGAGTTGGCAACAATCTTAAAAATTATGGGAATTGCTTGGGCGGTTGGATGAAAATGATGGGTGGCTGTGGAAGGACAATAAATGATAGGACTCCAGCAGAGTTGAGTCCAGCAGAGTTGAGTCCTAATCACCCTAGAAGTAGTTAATAAAAAACTATATGGGATTGTAATAAAACCACACCAAGCCACTTCTATCCTATAAAGAAGTGTGGCTAGGGTTTAGATTAGGGCTTTAGGGCTTAGTGGCCACCGCCCCCTTTACTGGGCTGGTCGGCCAGGGTTTTCTCAGCTAGGTTGGCTATAGGAGGGTAAGGGGTAATTTTACTTAGGCAAGCACCTCGTGAGCTAGAGTTTAGAACCCTATATAATGATGTAGCTGCCCTCTCTCTTTTATCAAGTAAGATGAATATTTTATTCAGTCTTGTGCCGACTTCTAGTAAGGAGGAACCCCTATAGTGTTCCAAGGGTTGATCCCCCTTAGAGATCAAAATCTATAGAGCTCCTTCTAGGGTTCAATCATCTGGTATCAGAGAAGTGTTCCTGCTACCCTTGCTGCCATCTCTGTCACTCCCACCTTCCCAAACAATTCCCACAATTATTGCGACACTCACCTCCATCTTCCACCCAAGCCGTAGATCAAATCAATCTGTTACTGCCCCCTGCATTTGAAATTGGAAATCTAGTATATTTTCATCACCCATGTCTATTTGCTACTACTATTCCTTTATCTTATACATTTAAGAAGTTTTCCCATACTTCTATTGCTGCAAATTTCAACTATCGCAAAACCTTGTTGTTATTGTGAAGGCAAAATGTTGTAGAAATTTTCAGCCATCTATTTGCCTCTTGAAACCGATTTTATGCTCTCCTATTTTGATCAAAATTTTTATATAATTTCATTGATCGGCTTGGCCTTCACCTAAGATTGATCGTATTGCTGGAATTTTTACGAGGAAGAAGCTGCCCTTTGTCTTTCCCCCTATTTCCCTACCATTACTCTACCGAAATTTTGTTAAATTTTTTACTGATATTAACCACATCTGAACCGAGGAGTTCTACATATTTTCCTTGAGTTTTCCTTTAAGATTTATATCTAGAATTCATCATTTCTACTATGTAAAATCTGTTCAGCAGGACATCTATTATTCTTGGATCGTGAAGGTTTATTGGATTTTAGCACGTTGTTCGTTGATATTCTCATACTTGGTCGGCCCAAAGTGGTTTCAACATCGCATACTTAAATTGTATCTATGTTGGAGTCCCATAGTTGTATCCAAGCCAATTGTACCAACGTATAATATCTCATTCAAGGTGGATGACAGCGGTGTCCACCATGGAATCCTTTGGTGTTTGGTGATGACGAAAGTAACGTTTGGTGCGCGAAATCCATCTCATCGGGTCTCCTTCTTCCCATCGAGGGAAGTTCACTCTCATACATGGCTGTCTTGTATCAAGTAGCTCATTCTTTCTATTTGAGAGGCCTCTCTTAATTTTGACCTTGCTAGAATTTTATTGGGCTCGGAGATCGGCTCAATCCAAATTCGGCAAATAAGGCACGCAATCTAACCTCTATGCATGATTCAAACGTCTCCAACTTAGCATCGGTTGAACCTTAAGATGTCATTACATATGCTCTAGATCTGGGATGCTAATATCTCTCTCCTACTATTGGGTCAGTGGTATGGAATGGTTGGATGGTTTGATGGCCGAAAGGGATGGTGGATCATAGGTAGATGGCTACGATTTGGGGTTAATAGGTTGCTATTTTTCTAGGTGCTGTTAGGGTTACTATAGGGGCTATAAGGAGGGTTTGGTGATAGAGGTTTAGGGTTAGAGAGATGGCTTAGGGTTGTTGTTGATGGTAGCAACTGGTTTTGTAGGATTGGTGGCTACGGAGGGTAAGGATCAGTGGAAGGTTCGATGGTTGTGGAAGACCGCTATTTAGGCTATGGTTTGAGTTGGTTGTGGATTCTGGAAATAGGTTATGATGGTTACATCTTAAGGCTAGAGGGGTTCCCTAAAGATGACATGGGTGGCAGAAACAATTTCGGTAAGGATCAGATATGGGTGCAGTAAAAAACACCAAAATGTAGTGCTGCAGAATTCTACGTCGATAGGCTATGATAGGTCACTATTTTGGACTATGGTTTTAGGTGTTATTTGGGTTATAAAAATAGGTTACAATGGGTGTGACTTAAGGCTAAAGGGATTCTCTAAAGATGTCTTGGGTGGTGGCAGCAAGATAGTTGGGTTTCGGTGGGTTAAGAAGAAGAAGAAAGACAAAGTTGCAGTAGTAGATTTTTCGTCGAAAAAATTCCAATTGTGAAGATATAATTTTTTCCAGAAATTCTCAATGAAAATTCAAGTGAAACTTAAGGGGAATCTACTAATAAGGGAGATGTCGACAAAAATTTGATGGAAAGAAATAATAGCAATAGGTTCGGTAAAATCAATAATCACGAAGAAGTATAACAATATTTTTTACGTCTAAAGTGCAGCAATTTGGACATAAAAGATCAATAGGTTATCTTGATAATTTTTTGACAAAACTAAAGGGAGATCTGAGGATAGGAAGTTCTAAGGCTATGGTAAAAATTTTAAAGATTTGATTAGTAAAAACAAAATAGCAAATCAAATAGTCAAGGGAGTGTGGCTGGAATTCTGCGGCGTAACTTTCATCATAAAGATGGAAACTTTGTGACGAAAAGTTTATGTAGCAAAATAGAAACAAATTTTTTTATATTTTTTGAATAGGGATAACTAAATCACAATAGTAGTAAGGTAAGAAATCAGAACTTGTTATAATTCATGAGGAGATCATAAGATGATCTGTGATAGTGGAGATGCCAATGAAATTTGATGATGAACTTCAAGCAATTGTGAGAATTGCTTTAGACGGCTTTGGGGCTGCTAATGGATGGTTGTGGAAGGGCAGCAAGATGCCAAGAATGCTGCTTTGATACCAAGTGTTAGAACCCTTACAGATTCTAAGCTTAGGGTGATCTCTATAGGGGATCGACCTCCTTGGAACTCTATAGGAGTTCCTCCCTCCTTGGTTTTCTTCTACATGAGCTGAAAGACAATTAATCTATTGATGATGAAAGAGGAGAGAATACAAGACTATTTATAGGGCTTCTAAACCCCAACTTCTAACATGATTCCTACTTAAGACTCATACTCCTAACAATTCCTACTCCAACTTTAAGAAGCAACTCATACATCCAAGAACTCCAACTTCAACTCTAGGAAGCAACCTCAAAACCAATCCTAATCCTATCTAACTTAATTAGGGTGACATGTATCTTATTCTTCCCTCCAAATATCTTCCTTCCAGCTAATCCTAACCTAGCCGGCCTCCTTGCTTCTTTAGTAGGGGTCGACTAGATATAATTTACATGAATGCCCTTAGGATTTATATATTTGCCCTATTTAATGAAACTAAATTATGACTCTCCTAGCTAGAGTCCTAACACCATCACACTTTTGGCCACCAATCTCTACCAAACCGGTTGCTGCCATCAACAGCAATCCTAAGCTACCCCTATAGCCTTAAGACGTAGCCATCATAACCTATTTCCAAAATCCACAACCATCCTAAATAGCATCAATAACTATAGCAAACAACAGCCTACTACGACCTTTCACCTTGAGCCATCTACCCTTTTTGGACACCAACCCACCCAACCATTTCATACCATTGACCCAACAGCAGGAGAAGAATCTTGACACTTCAGATCTAGAGGCACACGCGATGGCATCTTAAGGTTCACTCGATGCCAAGGCGTTTGAATCACATATAGAGGATAGATTACGCACCTTATTCGTCGAATTCAAATTGGGCCAATCTCTGAGCCCAACAAAATTTTAGCAAAGTGCAAGTTCAGAGAGGCCTCCCAAAAAGAAAGTACGAGTCACTGATATGATGCAGCCACACATGGACTTCCCTCGATGGGAAGAAGTAGACTTGACGGAATGGATTTTGTGTGCCAAATATTACTTCTATTATTACCGAACACTGGGGGATTCCATGGTGGACACCGTTGTCAACCACATTGAAGGAGACGCTATACGATAGTACAATTGCCTTGAATACAACCATGGAGCTCCGACAAGAACATAATTCAAGAATGCACTATTGAACCACTTTAGGCCAACCAAGTACGATAATATCAATGAATAACTTGCCAAGATCCGACAATCCTCCATGATCCAAGAATACCAGAATAGGTTTGAGGAATTATCTTACCTTGCTTTTGATTAGTCCAACAAATAATTACTATGGATATTTATCAAAGGACTTAAGCCGAAAACTAAAGGAGAGGTTAAAGCATGGCAACCCCGCACCATGACAACCGCAATCTCCTTCGCCCGAATCCAAGAAGAATAGCTCAACCAAGATGCTCGAAGGATGAGAACTACTCTTAGACTAGTAACATATAAACCTTCAGCACCCCCTACTCCTAGTCATCCTTCGCAGCCTAAGAAATTGAAGAGAAAAGAATTTCTTTGATAGATCGGTAAAGGGCCTTTTTTGGTATTACAACAAACTTTGGAGCCACAACCATCACTGCAGAAAAGGGAAGTTTTCTATGATAGAACCTATTGAAGAACCTAAAGAAGAGGACCTTAAACCTAAGGAGAAGAATATGAAGGAGCTGACCGATTGCATGACTCACACTCTAGCCGGCCATGCGAACTTGTAAATAATGAAAGTTAAAGAATCTTTTAAGCACCAGCTTGCCACAATCCTCATCGAGATTAGGAGCACCAACAACTTTATGAATAGCAAGGTTGCTACTCATTGATGCCTAAAGATGAAGATTACAATAGGTTTGATGTTGAGGTAGCTGATGGCCGAATTTTGAAGTGCGATCAAAGATGCCCACACATAAAATTGTTACTGCAGGACTAAGAAGTAAATACTAATTTTTTCCTGCTCCCTCACAATGAACATGAGGCTGGCTTGACACTAAATGGCTTACTGATGTTCCCTAAAATTATTTCAAATTTATCATAAAATTTTTCAGCCATGGGAAATAGGAGATCCTATGCGCAAAATGCGGGAGCAACGTGCTGATAGTTTCAAAGCAACGAATGAAGAACATCTTGCACAAAGTGAACAACAACTTCCTAATACATTTCCAACAATAGCATATGAGGGAGCTAACAAAAATTGAATGCCCAAACCTTCTCTAATTGTTTGCTAAATTTTTAGATATCTTCGCCAAATCGCACAGCCTACCTCCTACTCGACGACATGATAATCAAATTCCTATTCTTCCGAGCAAACCACCAGCAAACACTTAGTCATATTATTATTCTCACCTCTAGAAAGATGAATTAGAGAGGATTGTAAAAGAGATGCTTGAAACATAGGTCATTCGACTAAGTTGTAGCCCCTATTCTTTGCCGATGCTAGCTTTACCCGATCTCGATAAAGTGTTTGTGATTGACTCATTAGGAGCTAGAATTTGTGTTATCCATATGCAAGATGATCGACCCTTAATATGCACTGAGGTTCTCCCTAATATGTAAAGGGGTACTAATTGCTACTGAATTTGAAGTTTAGTATGATACAGGTCAACAACATGAAGGAGAGATAAAAACAGGCTCGGCAAAATTGCTATTGCTATCCACCTCAGACTCAGAATAGGCTCACACCACTAGGGACCTTATCAAAGGGGAGCAATTATTCCAAAAGAAAGCTCAGTTACTATTAAAGAATAACAAAGTGGCAGCCCATGTAAGAAAGAAACAACCCCCCGACAAATACCAGAATATAAGAAAGTTTATTGTTGAATATCAAGTTCCGCTCATCTCCTGCCCTACATGTAGAAAATTCGAGCCTCAAGGAAGTGGTCCCCCTACTACTTTGGCTCTTGCAAAATTGGAGATTACAATTGAGCTATGACTTATGGATCAAATTAGTATATCAATTTAAAAATATAATTGATCCTCCAAGTATCTCACCACAAATGGAAGTTCACAAATGATGATTCAACCCAAATCCATCCACCTAACATCCCAACTAATAAGGAAGTTCAAGTTCAGTTGATGATTGTATGGGATCGCAGGATCGTGATGCACTACCGTCTAAAGACTACTACCCCTGATAGAGAGATACAAGACAATGCTGAATTGTTAGACCACAGTGCGCCTACTGTAGATACCACAAGGAAGCTTCAAGGAGAATTGCAGATCAAGACCCAAAGTTCATTGAGCCTCAGCCTTTAGGACAAGACTAATTTCAAGAGGGCGGGTCTGTTAGGACCCTAGCTATGTCGGGTCCTAGTCGATTGAGTCAAGTTCTTAGATTGGGCCATATTGGCCAACTTAGACCTGACAGTAGGTCGGCTAGGAGTAGATTTGAGTCTATTGTAATAAATCAGCTCAAATCCTAGTAGGATTAGGATTTGGTTGAACTGGAGTCAGGTTAGGAGTCAAAGTTGGATACGAGTTGGAGTTAACTAAGTCAAGCTTGTAACCAACCCAATTAGCTACCCACTTTGATGAGGGGAGAGCTCCATTTAGTTAGGACTCTCTCAAGTGTTGATTAAGAGTCAAATTAGGAGTTGGAGTCTTAGTTTACTTGTAGTAGTTGTTTCTTAGAGTTGGAGTTGGAGTTGTTGGAAGTAGGAGTTGCTTCTTAGAGTTGGAGTAGAAGTTGTTAGAAGTAGGAGTCCTATTAGGAGTTAGGATTTAGAAGCCCAATAAATAGCCTTATAAGCTCACTCCCTTCCCCTTTTCCTTTTCTTACAATTCACACACAATTATTTTCATAGAATATAAATTATTGTATAGAATGTAAGAAAACTTGATGATATTTATAGACCCCAAATAGCTTTAGAATTTAGAGCTAAAATTCAAACATACTAAACAAATCTAGGGACGGACAGTTCACCTGTCGATGTCGATGGTGCAACCACCGAAAGCACCCTGAAAATAGGGTACGGGCAGTTCAGCTGCCCGAAAACCTAGGCGGTTCAGTTGGCGATGGTTCACCTGTTGCTCACTGGCGGTTCAACCACCGGGAATCTCGAAAAAGTGATTCCCTATACTTTTCCAATCCCGACTTAACCCTTATATTGTCCAATCCTTTGATCAACCAATTGAGCTCAACTTGAACTTAATCAACCCCTTAGTGGACCCGGTTGGATTTCTTTTAAATCAAACTCAATTAGGACTTAATCCCTAACTATGACTCAATGATTATAACCGTAATGACCATCAAACTAAACAATGACCTAACTCCCGCCAATCCGACAACCTCCGGCATTCTTGCAGCGAGTCCTGCGGTCTTCTTTTTGCGATCGCTTGACGTGTTCCCAGCGAGCTTACCGATCCCTTTGGCCAACTCCTAGTGAACTCCCGACGAAGTCCCACTGCATCATCTAAACCTTGGCCCAATATCCAAGCTTGATCCAGACCCAACATCTGGCTGTGACTCAATTCCTCTATCATAGTTAGACCTGCAATACTTCCTCTAACACACACATATTAGATTAAACACTCATCAATTGATTTCATCATCAAAATCTGAGATTCAATAATCTCTCCCTTTTTTATGATGACAATCAATTGATGACGGGAGTTAAACCTTAGTCCCCTAAATCCATGCCATAATAAGGAAAACTTAAATTCAAGAGAATCACATACTCTTGAATTCAAGTATCATGAAGCAATTAATATTTTAAGCAAATAATTTTTTAAGGATTGTAATGAGACACTCATACATTAACAAAAATTTACTTTTAAATTATCAAGTCATCAACTCATCAAGGATTTTTTTTAAATTTCAAAAATTTAAAAATCTCCTCTTAACTATTTTTTCCTTTTGTTTATCAACAAACAAAGAGAAATGCCCTTGTTACATATGTCATCACATAAGTCATCAACATCTGTTTCTCCCTCTTTGCCATCAACAAAAAGGTAAAATTTAGGGCTAAGGATTTTAAAGTACACAAGTCTTTGCTCCCCCTTTGTAAAATATGATATGGGCCATAAAGAATTTTCATCCTCTTGTGAAAAAGAAGGAAATAAAATAAGGGAGGAGTTATAAAACATCATTAAGAAAAGCTTCTTAATTTTGTAGATGCGAATTTTGAATAGAAAATTTTGAAGATAAGTTCAAAAATCCAAGAAGATTCAAAAATTTAAGAGCTACTCATGTATTTAAAATCATCTCATGTAATTTCAAGTAAGCATGGTAAATAAATCCGTAAAATAGTAAAATATTATTTTTATGTAAATTTTCTCTCCTTTCTGTGAATAATAAGATAAAAAATATGGAGAGAGTTTTCAAGATATCATCACAAAAAAAACTTAGTCTCAAGCAATTCATATATTTTCATGATTTAGCATTTCAAGTTTTTCTAAGAAAATCAAATTATTCTTTATTTAAAGGTTTTATAAAAAGATCTGCTAATTGATGCTTAGTGTCAATAAATTCCAAAGAGATATCTTGACAATTTATATGATCTCTTATAAAATGATGTCTAATATCAATATGTTTGGTTCTTGAATATTGAATAGGATTTTTGGTTAAACATATAGCACTTATATTATCACATTTTATAGGAATATTTTTCAATTTCATCCTGTAATCTTCTAGTATATTTTTCATCCAAATGACTTGGGCACAATATGCACTAACTTCAATATATTTTGCTTCCATAGTAGATAAAGCTACTGAATTTTGTTTCTTGGAAGTGCAAGAGACAAGTGCATGCCGTAAAAATTGACATGTCTCGGTAGTACTCTTTCTATCTATTCTACATCTACCAAAATCAACATATGAATAAGCAATCAAGTCAAAGTTCTTTGATTTTGGATACCATAATCCTAGTCTTGAGGTTCTTTTTAAGTATGTAAAGATTCATTTAATTGCTTTCAAATATGAGATTTTAGGATTAGATTGAAACCTTGCACACAATCCAACACTAAACATGATATCTGGTCTAGCAATAGTTAAATATAATAAACTTCTTATCATTCCTCTATAAGTTTTTTGGTCAAAATTTTCTCCTTCATTGTTTAGGTCCAACTTTGTAAATGTGCTCATGGGAGTGTTTAATATTTTAGCATTTTATATTCCAAAATATTTTATCAAGTTCAAGGTGTTTTTAGTTTGACTAATGAAGATACCATCATCTAGTTATTTTATTTGTAATCCTAAAAAGAATGTTAATTCACCCATTAGGCTCATTTCAAATTCTTGGCTTATTTCTTTAGCAAAAGACTCGCATAAAAATTCATTTGTAGATTTAAAATAATATCATCAACATAAATTTAAATAATCAAAAATTATTTTTAAAATACTTAAAAATAATGTGGTATCAACCTTGCCTTTAGAAAATTTCTTCAAAATAAGAAAAGAACTAAGTCTTTCACTCCAAGCATAAGGGGCTTGTTTTCATTCATAAAGAGCTTTTGTAAGTTTAAAAACATGATTAAGAAGAAGATTATTTTTAAAACCGGGGGTTGTTCAACATACACTTCTTCGGAAATGAAACCATTTAGAAAAGTATTTTTTTTAGGATCAATTGACACTAAGATAGGGTAAATTAGTGCAAGTGTAAATTTTCAGTTTAGATGAAAACTTTTCGATTAAACCAAGATACGAAATCCAAAGCTTTTCATTCTTAGTGAAACGAGTGAGTGATTAAAAGAAAGTTACTAAGTTAATAAAGATAAGCAATGTTTGAAGGAAATAAATTATCACGAAAACTTTACTTTCAAAGAGTTGAATTAAATCAAAAGCGTCAACACAAAAATATGTAAGCAATGAAAGCAAGGAAACACTCATAATTTTTATAGTGGTTTGGCGCTAACGGCCAATGTCCACTCCCGAGTCCTCCTTCTTGAGGCACACCAGCGTCCACTACCAATCTTCTTTGGATGAAGACTAAACTCTTATACTTTGTTTACAAGGGAGACAAGATTACCTCTTTGATCATTCCCTTACCGTTTTTCTTTTTTTTACAATTCTCATATAATATTTTCTCAAAATATAGTCTCCAAAGTTATTATTTAGAATACAAGAAAACTTGGGGTATTTATAGGCCCCAAGTGGCTTCAGATTTTTGGAGCTAAAAATCAAGTATACTCAGAAAAATCGGGTACGAGCGATTTACCTACCGACTTGGGTGGCTCAACTACCCAAACACTAGGGTATGGGTGGTTTACCTATTGGTCCTGTATGGGTCAACCACTAAAAGTACCTAGATTCCTAGGTACGGGTGGTTCAATCATCCAGCTTGGGCGGGTCAATCGCCTGAAAGCCTGGGCGATGGCGGTACACCCGCCACTCACCCGCAGTTTACTCGTCGAAATTTTTGTAAAAGTGGTTTCCTCCATTTTTTGAATTCTAGCTTGAACCTGATATTGACCAACCCTCTAGTCAACCAATTGAGCTTAACCTTAGCTTAAGCAAACCCCAATAGTGGACTCGATTGCTTTATTGAGTTGATTTTGGATTTCATCCAAATCAAACTCAATTAGGACTCACTTCTAACTACAACTCAATGATTAAAATGCTTAAAGTCCACAAGCATAAACTAAGACCCAACTTCCACTAATCTGGTAACCTCTGGCATTCTTGCGGTAAGTCATCCGGTCTTCTTCCGGTGATCTCCTGGCGTGCTCCCAGCGAGCTTCCTGGTCCCTTCGGCGAATCTCATAGCAAACTCTTGGTGAGGTCCCACTGCATCATCCAAACTTAGCTCGATGCCTAAGTTTGATCTTGGCCCATTATCTGATTGTAACTTCATTGCTCCTGTCATAGTTAGTCCTACATGATGCTAATTATGATTTAATTAAATATAATCATAATTGCCAAACATATACTACAAGACCATCTCAACTCCCAACAAGCTTTTCAGCTACCCCGACAATCTTCTGGTGAGTCTCGATTTTCTTCTAGCGAACTCCCTTGCGCCATCTAGGTAAACTCTCGATATGCTCGGCAAGTTCCTGATACACTCTTAGTGAGTTTCCAACAGCATCAACTCGATGCATGGACTTAACCTTGGCCAATCATGATTGTAATATTCTATCATAATTAATTTTACATTAATCAATTTCTGACAATACATATTAGATCAATAACCCATCAAGTAATTTCATCATCAAAATTCGAGATTCAATAATCTCCCTTTTTTATGATGATAATTAATTGATGATAGGAGTTAATTCTAACTCTCCCTAAATCCATGCCACTTAAATTTAAGAGAAGTACTCTTAAATTCAAGCAATCAACATTCTATACAGATTTCAACATAAATTTGCATCAAGTCAACTCATTAGTAAAAAGGAATTAAGCATTTATATCCAAGATGTTCAATTCATATCTTTATCCAAGATATCCATATATTTCAACACGATCATGTGTCATCAATATATTTATCATGTGTCATCAATTTATATTTCTCCCCTTTTGTCATCAACAAAAAGGTGAAATATAACTAATAATTTTAAAGCACAAGATGACATTACTCCCCCTTAGTATATGCATTATAAAATTTTCTTTCCCTTTAATAAGGAGAGAAATAAGAGAGGTATTGTTGAATCAGTTCATCATAGAGAAGAGCTCTCAATAAATTTTAAAAGCAATACTAAGATAAGCTCAAAAGTTCAAGAGATTTATGTATTTCAAATATAGCAAAAGTTATCTCTTGATATAAAAAATTATCTCTTATAAATTTCAAATATGTATATATATATATATATATATATATATATTCTCCCTTTTTTGAAAACAATAAGATAAAATCATGTAGAAATTTTTTAAAAAATATTATCATAAAAAGGCTTTATTTCATGAAATCTATATTAATAATTTATATATTTTCATGATTTAATATTTCTAGGTCTCAACCTCAATCTTATATATATAAAATTTCGAATATGAGCTCAACAAATTTTTCTCATGTAAATTTTAAGAAACTATAGCAAATAAATCTGAACAATAACAAATCATTATCTTTATGTAGATTTTCAAAATCGTCATTACATGCATGATCATCATACATCAGTTTACATCATTATACCTTCTCCCTCTTTGTCATAAACAAAAGAAGAAGTACAATTAGCAAGTTTTTTATATTTGAAAGCTGAGTAATTTAACAAATTTTTCATTACTTTAGAACATGCAAGCTTGTGAATTCATTCTTCTCTTTTGAGAAGTGTCAGCTAGCAAATTTTGTTTCCTTTGCATTGTTCAAGCTAGTAATTTTATAAGCTAACAAGTTTTGCTCCCCCTTTGTCATTGTGAAAAAGAAGGGATAGTTAGAATACTGCAAAACTTTTCTCATTACATCATTTTTCAAGAAATAAATCAAGAAATATAATAATCATCACATGAAATATATCAGGAAAAATTAACATGGTAATGAGATATTCAATTTATGAAACTAAATTGTAAATATCAAGAGACAAGTCATAGGAGAAACAAATAAAATCTCTTAATTTATCCATAAGAAATCTTAAGTTGTCAAGTTCATGATTTGTATAAAAATCTCTTTTTAAATAATACAAAGACACATAACAAAAGATTTTGATTCATAAAAGATTTCAAGTTATAATTCCAAGAAATCAAAACCAATAAATCACTCATTCAATTTCAAAATCATCAAAATCACTTTCAAGAGATACAAAATATAATTAATAGACTTATTAATCTCTTGAAATGATAGTGATTTTCTTTCTCTACATATGTGAGTAAGAAGGTAGAATCAAAGTAGAGAAATGAAAAATATCATATCATAAAAATACTCAATTTTAAAGATATAAATTTTATAGATATGAATTTCAAAATTAAGCTCAAAACATCAATATATTCAAGGAGATTTAAAAGTTTAAGATCAACTTATGCATTTAAAATCATTTCATGTAATTTCAAGTATAGCAAAAAATCATCTATTATAAATTTTAATAAAAGTATCAAGAATTAAATAAGAAGACATGATAGTAGATTAAGCTCAAAATGTAAATCAAGTATTTTGCATGTATTTAGAAAATTCTAAATTTTCTTCTAAGTAAATTATTTCTAATTCAAGGTTATCATATCCAATTTACTTCTAATCATATTAATAATTTTATCACTCCTTTTTTTTGTTATTATCAAGAAAGAAATATGATGGCATAATTTCTTCTTAGAATTCATATTCAAATTACACCAAAAAGTACAAGGAGATCATGTCATTAAAGATAAAATCAAATTTTTGAATATCGAAAGACATAATTTTGTTTAATAAGTTTCTTTTTTTTTGTGAATAATGAAATGAGTCTTACGGGATAATCTCAATTCATCCAAGATAAATCTTTTTAATAAAGAATAATGATCTTGATAATAATTTTAATTAATATTATTAAAATCATAAATCAAATTTTTATTTAAAAGAGAAAATTATAGAGATCAATAACGTGATTCCCATAACATATAAGTCAAGTCAAGAAATTAAGGAAATATTCATGATAATACAAATCTTTTTTAATTTTTAACTTATTACAAATTTAAGAAATACTAATTTTGGTGATAAGTTATGTCATTCATGAGTTTTAAAATAAATCATATCAAGATAAATATTGATATCAAACGATATTCATGAATATTAAAGACATGATATAATTTAATAAATCTCTTCTTAGATGATAAAATAGAAGATTTTCAAGTTTTATTTTCTAAACTTGCCAAAATCATGATAATAATTTATTCAAGTTTAAATCATCAAATCGTCAAAATTATTTTTATAGTTCAAGAGAGTTATTAAAATAACATAATCGATTCATTAATATCTTTTTAAAATAAAATCATTTGAAAACTTATCCAAAATCATCATCAAAATTTACTTTTCCAAAAATTCAATGAAAGCATCATAGATTATTTTTCAATAGCTAAAATTTTCTAATCAATTTTTGTAGTTTAAGAGATTCAATAATAATAGTATTATTTTATCTCTTGTTGAAGTATTAATAGAATAAAAATTATTTCAAGAATAATTATATTTCTTTTGAAATTTATTTCAAGAATGTAATGTCATTTAAAGTTAAAAAAAATAATTTCATCAACATCATTGCAATAAAATATCTTTAAATGAAAACTTTGATTTATTTCAATTTTAATGATTTTGGGACTTAGTGTAGTGACTTACCATGCTCATTTAACTCTCATTAAATATATTTTTAATTAATAAAAATACTAGACAATGAAGCATGATTTTTCTCTCCCTTTTCTATATTGTTATATACTAAAATTATATCATTCAACACAATCATTCAATCATAGCATTTCAATCATTCCATACACTTTGTCAATATTTGAACTATTTAACAATAGTCTATACATTTAAACAAGCCAATGATTTTAGCAATCACTCAAAATATGTTCTTTAATAACTAAGGTTCTTGGTTCTAATTCATTTTTATACTTGTATACTCTAGCTATGCATCATCAATATTAATTATATAATGATAAACCATTAAAAGATTTATTATCAATAATTTTAATTCTAATAATTTTCTTATTACTACTTAGGCTAGTAAGCTTGAAGGAGTGTTAGATCTCAAGTAATCTGACTTGAGCATCTATTTTCAAAATATTTTTATTTCTCCTAGCCTTGTTAGGAAACAACTTTATATTGTGGGAGGTTTTGATTTAAGTACAATTTAATATTGGGTCCTTCATGACATGTTCTTCCCATTTTCTCTAATGGCGGAAGATTGTTTATGATTCCTTTAGGAACCCAAACTAACTTGTGAGGACTATAGTTTTTGAATGGACATTTGTAAGCCATATGTCGTAATCTACCACAAAAATTACACTTAATTCTTGAGGCACATTTAAGGTTGGTCCTTTAACAAAAATAGTTGACTTTTGTTGGTATTTAACAAAAATAGTTGGCTTTTGTTGGGTATTGCCGACAAAGCCTATTTTATTTCTTTTATTAATATGACCCTTATTGGCAAGGATCATATTCAAGGATTTATTATCAATTTCAAATTCTTCTAATGTTGTCTTAAGCATGATATTTTCTTCTTTAATATTATCTAGCATTTCACATTTAGAACTAGGATTGTGTGATGCTAATAACTCATGCATTTCATCAACTTTACTAACTAACAAATCATGTTTATGTTTAAGTAACTTAAAAGATTTACTAAATTTTTTAAATTTATTAAATAAATCATGAAGCATATTTAATAATTCTGAAAAAAATTGCTTAATGAATCACCAACCTCATTATCGATAGCCATAAGAGCAAAGTTTTCTACTTTTGGGTTATGCATTTGATCTTTGGAGCTCCTCGACTTCTTGCATTCATAGCAAGGTCCTCATCGCTCGAGATTTTACTCGAGGAGTCATGTGTTCTTCTCCATTAGCATTCCTTTTGGTTCTTAGGAAGGTGTTCTTCTTATTTATTTTTAGAAATATTTTTATTTAATAATTTATTTATATTAAGTATGCTTTCATATATTATTTTATGTTATTTCTAATGCATGCCATATATCACAAGTCGAATCAAAATAAGAAATATGATCAAATTTATTTTTATCTAAGGCGCAAAAGAAGGCATTCATAGCCTTAGGCATTTAAAGAGAAAGTCTTATTCTCCAAATCATTCCAATTGTTCATTGGAAGAGAAGACATTTCAAATCCATTTTCAATAATAGTCCATAAATCAAGGTATAAAGAAAGCAAGAAAACTCTCATCCGAGTTTTCCAATAAGTGTAGTCCGTCCCAATGATATGGGAGGATGAACGATAGAAAACCAATAAGAGCCATTTCTCTTGGGTGTTAAACCAAATGAGAAAAACCGAGGCTCTGATACCAATTGTCACGATCAATTGGTACTAAGAGGGCGGGGGGTGAATTATTGCAAGTATAAATTTTTAGTTTAGATGAAAACTTTTTGATTAAACCAAGATAAGAAATCTGAAGTTTTTCGTTCTTAGTGAAACTAGTGAGTGATTAAAAGAATATTGTTAAGTTAATAAGCAAATCGAAAAGATAAGCAACGTTTAAAGGAATGAACTAATCGTGAAAAATTTGCTTTCAAAGAGTTGAGTTAAACCGGAAGCGTCAATACAAAAATATATAAGCAATGAAAGCAAGGAAACACTTATAATTTTTATAGTGGTTTGGCGCCAACGGCTTATGTCCACTCCTGAGTCCTCCTTCTTGAGGCACACTAGCGTCCACTACCGATCTTCTTTAGGTGAAAACCAAACTCCTACACTTTACTTATAAGGGAGATAGGATTACACTCTTTGATCACTCCCTTATCGTTTTTCTTTTTCTTACAATTCTCATACAATATTTTCTCAGAATATAATCCCCAAAAATTATTGTTTAGAATGCAAGAAAACTTAGGGTATTTATAGGTCCCAAGTGGCTTTAGATTTTTGGAGCTAAAAATCAAACATACCCGAAAAAATCGAGTATGGATGGTTTACCCGTCAACCTAGGTAGCTCGGCCATCCGAACACCAGGGCACGAGCGGTTTACCCGTCAATCCTGGGTGGGTCAACCGCTGAAGGTACCCAAATTCTTGGGTACGGGTAGTTCAATCACCCAGCCTGGGCGGGTTAGCCACCCGAAAGCCTGGGTGGTGGCGGTACACCCACCGGAATTTTCACAAAAGTGATTTCCTCCACTTTTTGAATTCTGGCTTGAACCTAATGTTGATTAGTCAACCAATTAAGCTCAATCTGAGCTCAATCAAACCCCAATAGTGGACCCAATTGCCTTATTAAGTTGATTTTGGATTTCATCCAAATTCAACTCAATTAAAACTCACTTCTAACTACGACTCAATGATTACAATGCTTAAAGACCACAAGCTTAAACTAAGACCCAACTTCTGCCAATCCAGTAACCACCAGTATTCTTACGATAAATCATCCGATCTTCTTTTGGTGATCTCTCAGCGTGCTCCCGGCGAGCTTCCCGATCACTTCGATGAATCTCCTAGCGAACTCCCGGCGAGATTCCACTACATCATCCAAACCCGGCCCAATGCCTAAGCTTGATCTTGATAATTCTCTGGTTGTAACTTTATTGCTCCTGTTATAGTTAGTCCTGCATAGTGCTAATTATGACTTAATTAAATACAATCATAATTGCCAAACATCCATTATAAGACCATCTCAACCCTCGTTAAGCTTTTCGGCCACCCCAAACAATCTTCCGGTGAGTCTCGATCTTCTTCTGGAAAACTTCCTTATGCCATCCTAGCAAACTTTCGATACCCCAGACAATCTTCCCAACCGCATCAACTCGATGCATGGACTTGATCTTGGCTAATCGTGAGTGTAATAATCTTTCTGTCATAATTAATCCTACATCAATCAATTTCCAACAATCCATGTTAGATAATAACCCATTAATTGATTTCATAATCAAAATTTGAGATTGAACATTTTTAACATCCATTTGAAACAACTTAAAATTTTTAAATGATGCAAAAGCAAGGAGCATCCTTATGGATTCAAGTCTAGCCACGGGAGTGAAGGTTTCATCATAATCGATTTCTTCTTCTTAGTTGAAACATTTGGCTACTAATCTAGCCTTGTTTCTAACCATAATACCATTTTTATCTTACTTGTTTCTAAATACCCATTCAGTACCAATCACTCAATGGTTATTAGGTCTAGGAATAAGCTCCCATGCCTCATTTCTTTCAAATTGATAAAGCTCTTCATGTATTACATTACCCAAGAATCATCTCTTAGGGCTTCATCAATGTACTTTAGCTATATATGAGAAACAAATACAACATTTACACAAAAATTCCTAAAAGAAGATCGAGTTTAGACTCCTTTTGATATTTCTCCTATTATAAGTTCCTTAGGATGATTATTTATATACTTTCATTCCTTGGGTAATGATTTGGAAGTAGATACATCTAAGTTACTTATAAGAGTATTATCATTTAAATTTGAAGTACCAAGATCAATTTCATCATCAAAATCAATTTATTTAAATTCAAAAAAATATTAAAAACAACATGAATAGATTCTTCAATTACTAAAGTTCTTTTATTAAAAACACAATAGGCTTTTGAAATCAAGGAATAACTAAGAAAAATACCTTCATCGGATTTTGCATCAAATTTTCCTAAAGCATTTAAGATAAAATATTTACAATCAAATATTTTAAAATAAGAAATATTGGGTTTTTTTTACCATTCCATAATTCATAAAGAGTTTTAGTGAGTAATGGTTCTACAAGAATCCTATTTAAAGCATAGCATCCCATATTAATGGCTTTGGCCCAAAAGTATTTGGGTAGACTATGTTCGTTTAATATTGTTCTAATCATTTCTTGTAAGCTCCTATTTTTTCTTTCTACTACTCCATTTTGTTGTGGATTTCATGGAGTAGAAAAATTATGAATATACTCATTTAATTCACAAAAATTTAGAAAATCATTGTTTTGAAATTCTCCACCATGATCACTACGTATTGAAGAAATCATACATCCTTTTTCATTTTGAATAATTTTACAAAATTTTATAAAAAATTTATAAAACATTTAAATGTATTTACATGTATCATTTTGAAGAAAGAGGTCCAAGTCTACTAAAGTCATCCATTATAACAAATGCATATTTGCTACCACCTAAACTTATAATGTCAATTGGTCCAAATATATCCATATGAATCAATTGAAGTAGTCTAGAGGTGCTTATTTGATTTTATAAATTAAAGCTACTCTTTATTTATTTTCTTAATTGACAAGTATCACATATTTTGTCTTTTATAAACTTAAGATTATGTCACCCTCTTACTAGATCTTAGGTAGAGATTTGGTTTAAAAGTTTCATGCTAACATGACCCAATCTCTTATGTCAAATTCAAAAATTATCATTCAAAGCCAAAAAAATAAGTTTCATCACAAAATTTTTTAATATCTATAATATACATATTGTTGTTTCTTAATGCAATCAAAGATTTATGTTTGTGTGTCAATTCAATTATACACGCGTTAGGTTGAAATTTAACTACATAACCTTTATCGTATAATTGACTAATACTAAGCAAATCGTATATCAAGCCATCAACTAACAACACATCTTCAATCAAGAGATTTGATATGTTGCCTATAGTTCCTTTTCCAATGATTTTATCCTTGTTGTTGTCTCCGAAGGGGACAACTCCTTCACTTAAGCTAGTGAGCTTAGAAAAATAAATTGGATCTTCGGTTATGTGCTTTAGCATCCACTATCAAGATACCATTTAGTGCTCCTAGCTTTAATTTGAAGACAAATCTACAAGAAAAATATTTTTTATTTAGGTACCCATTTTACATTAGGTCCTTCATAAAGAATTTTATCTTTTTTTCCTAATCATTTTTTGTTGTACTTGGGAACCCAAACTAGTTGGTATAGACTATATTTTCTAAATAGGCATTTGTTTGCCTTATGTTCTAATTTTTCATAAAAATTACACTTGATTATTGATGACACATTTAAGGTTGGTCTTTTAACAAACATGGTTGGCTTTTGTTGAAAGTTACCAACAAAGCCTATACAATTTCTTCCATTAATATGACCCTTATTGGTAAGGATCATATTTAAGGATTTGTTCCTAATTTAAAATTTTTCTAATGTTTGTTTAAGCATGATATTCTCTTCTTTAACATTATCTAGCATATCACATTTAGAACATAGGTTATGTGATACTAATGAATCATGCATTTCATCAAGTCTACTGACTAACAAATCATGATTATTCTTAAGCAATTTAAAAGATTTGCTAGGTTTTCTCTAAACAAATAAATCATGGAACATATTTAATATCTCTAAAAAAAATGCTTAAAAACTTACTAACCTCATCTTGGATCACCATTAGAACAAAGTTAACAACTTCTTCTTTGGAGTGGTCTTCTTTATCTGAAGAGCTTGAATCATCCTAAGTAGTCAAAAGTGCTTTCTTTTTGTGTGTTAGCTTCTTCTTTAAATGAGGACATTCATTTTTGAAATGTCCCGATTTTTTGTATTCATAGCATATGATATTATCCTTCTTTGGTTCTTTTTTGTTTTTATAGTTTTTATTTTTTTCATAATTTTTTAAACTTTTTTATAAAAATATAATATCATGATCATCATCACTCGAGATTTCATGTGAGGAGTCATTTGTTCTTTAGAAAGAGTTCATCAAGCTCATCATAAGCTTTATAATTCAGTTCAGAACTAATCAATTTTTCAAAAGGTAAGTTATTTAAATCTTTGGCCTCTTGAATAGTGGTTAATTTAGGATCCCAATTTTTAGGTAAAGATCTTAAAATTTTACTAATAATATAAAATTTAAAAAATATTTTTTAAGTGCTTTAAGGCCATTGATGACATCCGTGAAATGGGTGTACATGTCTCCAATGGACTCACTTGGTTTCATTCGAAATAACTCATAATTATGAACTAAAATAGTACTCTTAGATTCTTTTACTATACTAGTCCCCTCGTGTGTGATTTTTAGTATATGCCAAATATCAAAAGCTGGTTCATAAATAGAAACACGATTAAACTCATTCTTGTCAAGAGCACAAAACAAGCCATTCATAGCCTTTGCATTAAAAGAAAAATCCTTGATTTCTAAATCATTCAACTCATTCATTGGATTGGAAGATTTTTTAAATCCATTTTCTATAATGTTTCATAAATCAAGTTCTAAAAAATAAGAAAAATACACATCTTTGTCTTCGAATGCGTGAAATCCATCCTATTGAACATAGGAGGACATTAAATGGAATGTCCTTCATTCATACCAAAATAAGTCATTTACTCAAGTCGGTGTTAATCCAATGAGTAAGTACCTTACTCTGATACCAATTGTTAGGATCAATTGACACTAAGAGGGGGGTGGGGGGTGGGGGATGTTGGGGGGTTTATTAATTAGTGCAAGAGTAGAAAAATCTAAAGCTTTTCATTCAAGTAAAGCAAGTGAATGATTCAAAGAAAATGCTAAGTTTCTTGCTTAAAAAGGACTCAAGAAGGAACAAGCAAATTCAAATAAAAATATAAGCAACGTCGTAAGTGAAGTGCTTGACTTGAAACCTTAATTTCCAAGAATAAATAGAATTGGAAGTGAATATTAGTATTTTGTTGAAAAGAATTAAGAATCCAACAATTATAAGTAGTAATTGAAACAAGTAAGAACACTCACAATATTAATGGTTCAGCACCAATCGGCCTACATCCACTCCCGAGTCCTCTTCTATGAGGCACATTGTACCGATCTTCTTTGGGTAAAGTCCAAACCCTTACAACTTGAGCTTACAAGGGAGACTTCAAGAATTTTTCTAACTCTAAGCTCACTCCCTTTCCCTTTTCTTTTTCTTACAATTCATACACAATTTTTTTCATAAAATATAATCCCAAAAATTGTTGTATCAAATGCAAAAAAAACTTGGGTTATTTATAGGCCACAAATGGCTTCAGAATTTGGAGTGAAAATTCAAATGTATCTAGAAAATCTGAGTGTGGGCGGTTCGCTTGCAGTCACCGAAAGCACCCTGAAAAAGGGTATGGGCGATTCAGCCACTGACCTTGGCGGTTCAATCGCCTGAAAACCTGGGCGGCGGTGGTTAACCACCCGCTCACCCGCGGTTCAGCCGTCGAGAATCTCGAAAAATGATTCCCTTCACTTTTTCAATGCTATCTTGACCCTTATGTTGATCAATCCTTTGGTCAATCAATTGAGCTCAACTTGAGCTTAATTAATCCCTTAGTAGACTTGGTTGCCTCTTTATGTTGATTTGGATTTCTTCCAAATCAAACTCAATTAGGACTCAATCCCTAACTATAACTCAATGATTACAACCATAATGACCATCAAGCTAAACAATGACCTAACTCCCACCAATTCAATAGCCTCCAACATTCTTGTGGCGAGTCCTGTGGTCTTCTTCCTGCGATCTCCTGACGTGTTCCCAACGAGCTTCCTGATCCCTTTGGCCAACTCCTAGCGAACTCCCGGCAAGGTCCCACTACATTGTCCAAACTTTGGCCCAATACCCAAGCTTGATCCTGGCCCAACATCTGCCTGTAACTCAATTCCTCTATCGTAGTTAGACCTATAATACTTCCTCTAACACACACATATTAGATTAAATATTCATCAATTGATTTGATCATCAAAATCCGACATTTAATAGGAGGGAGGAACCCTTATAGAGTTCCAAGGAGGCCAATCCCCTATAGAGATCACCACAAGCTTAGTATCCAAAAGGGTTCTAACATGGACCTCCTCCTCTGAATCATTAAGAGGTTCAATCAGAAGAAGGCATCCCCTCTTGCAGTCATGGTTGTAACTTCGTGGTTCATTGCAATACTAACAGAGGCCATTTGCCACTCTATCGTGAAGCTCTTCCCTTATGATTTTTTCTAGCAGCGAGAGACGACTGGGAGCGGATGGTGCTAGAGATTTATATGTTGATGGTCGAGGTATGGTTCTAGTCCTTCAGGCATCTTGGTTGAGCCACAACTCTTAGATTCGGGTGAATGAGATTGCGACCATCAAGGTGTAGGGCTGTCGCTGTTAGAATCCTTGCGGATTCTAAGCTTGGGGTGATCTCTATAAGGGATTGGCCTCTATGGAACTCTATAGGTGTTCTTCCTTGGTTTTCTACATAATGGCTAAAATAATTAATCTATTGATAATGAAAAAGGGGAGAATAAAAGACTATTTATAGGGCTTCTAAACCCCAAATGCTAATAGGATTCCTACTTAAGACTCCTGCTCCTGACAACTCCTACTCCAACTCTAGGAAGCAACCTCCAAATTAATCCTAATTCTATTCTAACTTAACCCCTCCTCAACCAACCGCTCTTTAACTAGGATAAGGGGTGGTTAATTAGAGTAACATATATCTTTTTATTCCCTCAAAATATCTTCCTCTAAACTAATCCTAACCTAACTGACCTCCTCACCTATTTAATAGGGGTCGGCTAGATAAGATTTACATGAAATGTCCTTAGGATTTATATATTTGCCCTCTTTAATGAAACTAAATTAGGACTCCCTTAGCAAGAGTCTTAACAGACCTGCCCTCTTCAAATTAGTCTTGTCATCAAGGCTAAGTTCCATGGCTTTGGATTGTCATCTGTAATTCCTCACTAGGGTCCCTCATGGCCCTATTGCAGGCACATCTTACTCCTGGGGTCCAGCATTTGCATTAGTGACTAGGTAGTGATGTGTCATGATCTCGTGATCCTATACAATCATCAACTGAACCTGAGCCTCCTTATCGACTTAGGTGTTGAGTGGATAAATTGGGCTGAGGTATCCTCTCTAAACTTCCATTTGCGATGAGATACTTCGAAGATGAGTTATAATTTTGCATTAGTGTGCAAGTTTGATCCATAATTTATGGCTACAATGATCTCCAATTTTGTAAGGTCCAAAGAAACTGGGAGACCACTTCTATGAGGCTTGAGTCTTCATAAATTCCTACTGGTAGGGATGGATATGGAGAAAGACTCGATTTTCAATAATAAACTTCCTTCTACTTTGACGTTTGTCGATCGACTATTTCTTTCTTGTGCGGGTTAGCGTGTGGCATTTCTTTAACGATAGCTAGGCCTTCCTCTGTAATGCTAGCTGCCTTCTAGTAAAGTTCATGGTAAGGTGAGCTCGATCGGAGTTTGGAGGAAGTAGAAGCTGTAATTCTTTAGGACTTACTTTCATCTCCTCTTCGTGCTATTATCTTGTATCATACGAAGCCATAAATTCAGCAAAGGTTAGCATTCCCTCATCATTGATTGGTAGCTTCAAGTGATTTAGAGTGAAGGCTTTACTAATGTAGGCTAGGGGTCAGTCATTTTGCATATGGATAACATAATTTCTAGCTCCCAATGCATCAATAATGAACACTTTGTCGAAGTCAGGTAAAGCTAGCACCGGCGAAGAGTAGGGGCTGCAACTTGGCTAAATGATCTCTGTTTCAAGCATCTCATCTTTAGTACTCTCTATTTCAGCTTTCTAGAGGTGAGGATAATGATATGACTGAGAGTTTGCTATTGATTTGCTCAGGAGAATCAAATTTGGTGGTCATGTCGGTGGTTAGAAAGTAGGCTACATGGTTCGATGAAAATATCTCAAAATTCAGCAAACAATTGGAGTATATTTGGGTTTTCAAATTTTGGTGGCTCCCCAATAGAGTGATGCTGAAGTTGCATCAGGAAGTCATTATTTTCTTTGTTCAAAACTTTCTCCATTTGCTACATGCAAGTCATTGTTACATCGCTCCCGCGTTTCCTGCATAGGATCTCCTATTTCTTATGACTAAAAAATTTTATAATAAATTTAAAAAAAATTCAAGGAATATTACCTAGTGTAGTCAACTATTTAATGTCAAGAACGACCTTAAAATCATCAAGAGGAAGGTGGAAGAAATTAGCAAGTTTCTCTTGGTCTTATCGCCACAATTTCACCCGCGGACATCTTTCGTCACACTTCAAAATTTAACCGTCGATGACCCCAACATCTAACCTACTGTAATCTTTATTTTAGAGTATTAATTGGGCAGCAACCTTGCTATTCATAAAGTTGTTGGTGCTCGTGGTGTCAATAAGAATGGTGATCGGTTTTTGCTTCAGAAGTCCTCTTATTTTCATCATTTATAGGTTCACATAGCCGGCAAGAGTATGCATCATAAAATCAATCGATTGCTATTCCTCAACCGCAACCTCTTCTTCATACTTCTAGACCTCCTCCACATCTTCAAGAGGTTCAATTAGTAGGAGGTGGCCCCTTTTGCTGCGATGATCATGGCCCCACGGTTGGTCGCAATACCAACAAAGACCCTTTGTCAATCGATGGCATAGTTCTTCTCTTGTCAATTTTTTTGGTAGCAAAGGCTGGCTGAAAGTAGAAGGAGGTTCATATGATGTGGGTCTAAGAGTGGTTCTCATCCTCCGAGCATCTTGGTTGAGTCGTTCTTCTTGGATTCGGGCGAAAGAGATTGCGACCTTCACGGTGCGTGGCTGCCGTGCTTTAACCTCTCCGTTAATTTTCGGCTTGAGTCCTTTGATGAATGTCCCTAATAATTATTTGTTAGACCAATCATGAGCAAGGTAAGATAATTCCTTAAACTTGGTCTGGTATTCTTGGATCATGGAGGTTTGACATATCTTGACAAATTGTTTGTTGATATTCTCATACTTGGTTGGCCCAAAGTGGTTCAGCAATGCATACTTGAATTGTATCCACATCGGAGTCTCATAGTTATATTAAAGCTAATTGTACCATTATATATCATCTCCTTCAAGGTGGATAACAATGGTGTCCACCATAGAATCCTCTGGTGTTTGGTGATGATGGAAGTAACGTTCGGCATGTAAAATCCATCCCCTCAAGTCTCTTTCTTCCCATCGAGGGAAGTCCACCCTCATGCATGATTGCCTCATATCGGTGGCTCATTCTTTCTTTTCTATAGGCGTCTCTGAACTTTTACCCTGCTAGAATTTTATTGGGCTTAGAGATTGGCTCAATCTGAATTTGACGAATAAGGCGCATAATCTGTCCTCTATACGTGATTCAAACGCCTCCGACTTAGCATTGATTGAACCTTGAGTTTCCATTGCATGTGCCTCCAGATTTGAGATGCCAATATCCCTCTCTTACTATTGGTCAGTGGTATGGGGCGGTTGGGTGGTTTGGTGGCCGAACGGAATGGTAGATCATAGGTATATGGCTACAGTTTGGGCCCGACAAGTTGCTATTTTTTTTTATGCTATTAGGGCTGTGATTTAGGGCTACTGTAGGGGCTGTAAGGAGGGTTTGGTGATAGAGGTTTAGGGTTATAGGGATAGTTTAGGGTTGCTATTAATGGCAACAACCAGTTTTGTAGGATTGGTGGCTGCGGAGGGTAAGGATCAGTGGAAAGTTCGATGGCTAAGGAAGACCGTTGTTTAGGCTACGATTTTGGCTATAGTTTGAGTTGGCTGCAGAGTCTAGAAATAGGTTATGATGGCTGCATTGTAAGGCTATAGGGGTGTCCTAAAGATGACATGGGTGGTAGCAACAATTTTGCTAAGGATCAGATATGGGTGCAACAAAAAACATCAAAAGGTAGTGCTGCAGAATTCTGCGTCAATAGGCTGCTGCGATAGGTTACTGTTTTGGGCTATAATTTTGGGTGCTATTTGGGTTATGAAAATAGGTTATGATAGTTGCATCTTAAGGCTAAAGGGATACCCTAAAGATGTCTTAGGTGGTGGCAGCAAGATAGTTGGGTTTCAGTGGGTTAAGGAGAAGAAGAAAGACAATGGTGCAGTAGTAGATTTTTCATCAAAAAAATTTCAATAGTGAAAACATAATTTTTTTCAAAAATTCTCAATAAAAATTCAAGTAAGACTCAAGAAAAATCTACTAGTAAGGAGAGATAATGTCATCAAAAATTTTATGGAAAGAAATGACAGCAAAAGTTTTGGCAAAATCAAAGATTGCAAGGTGTTATTGTAGAATTTTTTCAGCAAAAGATTTTAGTAGAATAGTCAAAAAATTTTGCAGTAGTTCGTAACAAGAAATTAAGTAAAACTCAATAGGAATCCACTAGCAAGGGAAAGCTAATACTATTAAAATTTTATGAAAAATTACAGTAGCAAAAGATTTGGCAAGATCAAAGATTGCGTGAAGGTGGTACGACAAAATTTTTTTCATCAAAAGATTTCAATAGTATAGATGAAATTTTTTCTAGTAGTTCAAAACAAGAATTTGAGCAAAAATCAAGGAGAATCTACTGGTAAGGTAAAGGTAATGACATCAAAAATTTCATAGAATGAAACAACAACAATAGGTTTGGCAAAATAAAAGATCACAAGGAAGTACGTCAGTAGATTTTTACATCTAAAGTGTAGCAGTTTGGACAAAAAAGATCAACAGGTTATATTGATAATTTTTTGGTGGAACCAATGGGAGATCCGAAGATAGGAAGTTCTAAAGTAGTTATAAAAATTTTATAGTGATTGAATTAGTAAAAACGCAATAGCAAATCAAAAGGTCAAGTGTAAGCGGCTAGAATTATGCAACATACCTTTTGTTGTAATGATGTAAACTTTATGATGAAAAGTTTATGCAACAAATAAGAATAATTTTTTTTAGATTTTCTGAATAGGGATAACTAAATTGCAGCAGTAGTAAGGTAGAAAACCAAAACCTATTGCAATTCACGGGGAGATCAAAGGATGATTTGTGGTAGTGGAGATGATGGTGGAATTTGGTGATAAATTTCAAGCAATTATGTGAATTGCTTTAGATGACTATGAGGGGCTGATGGATGATTGTGGAAGGGCAGCAAGATGCCAAGAACGTTACTCTGATACCAACTGTTAGAACCCTTATAGATTCTAAGCTTAGGGTGATCTTTATAGGGGATCAGCCTCCATAGAACTCTATAGGGGTCCCTCCTTCCTTGCTTTTCTACACAATGACTAAAAAATAAATAATCTATTGATGATGAAAGAGAGGAGAATACAAGGCTATTTATAGGGCTTCTAAACCCCAACTCATAAGACTCATACTCCTAACAACTCCTACTCCAACTCTAAGTAGCAACTTCTACTTCCAACAACTCCAACTCCAAACTAATCATAATCCTATTCTAACTTAACCCCTCCTCAACCAACCCCTCTTTAACTAGGATAACGGGTGGTTAATTAGGGTGACATGTATCTTATTCTTCCCTCAAAATTGCTGGTTACAAGTGCTCAGTAAGCGAATCAAATGAGTGATGACATGTGTGACACGCTGTGCGATCTTTTTGCTTATGATTATTATTAACATATTCTTACATTATATTATCTATTATATATATATTATGATATCCTTAGTTCTATGCAATGAGAATCAGATCATGATAAGATCATGATAATGAGATCGATTCACCTTTAAACATAGATCCTGAATAATCTCGATCATAGATTACTCGAGAGGGACATCAAGATAACCGGATAGACCGATGTACTATATACTTGTTCATATGATAGAGGCGGTTGGTCTTATAGCCACTTATGTGGAGACACTAAGGATATAGTACGGGTGCTCATTGGAGAATGAGTTCACTAATTGATCTGCTTATGAACTATTATATGGTTAAAGATACCTAATGTCAGACAGCGATTCTATAGTCCTAGTTATGTATCTGGTCCTTTGACTTAAGACATCAAGGATGTCTTGTATGAGTACTCATTTATTTGATGCTAGACTTACAGGTTTAGAAAGTTTCAGATCTGGTATAATTAGTTATCGGGATTGGTAGTCAACCTTATGAGGACAATTGAGTGTTAATAGAGGATCATCCACTCTCATTATCATGAAAAGAATATCTCATATATGCTTGCTCAGACAAATCACTGGCCAAGTTTATTCAGATTGAGAGAGAAAGAGTTCTCCGATAGAATCCTATTAGAGCAAGACAAACTGATGCCGTATGTGACCTGACAGTACCATGTCCAATATACAGTCTTTGGGATATTAGTTAAATGAGGGATTATAGATACACAGTAATTGTGGACAGATAGGTCCGATGGATTTGATCCCCCTGTACTATCTGAGGACTATGGCATAGTGGCCTAGTACGTCCATAGTCAATGAGTCGATTGAATTATTATAGAGATAATAATTCACTGTATCAGAAGGAGTTCTGATGGGAGCGACTCACTGCCAGCTCAGTATCGGGCTTAGAGGGTCACATACTTATGGTAGATGCTTTAATGAATAGAAAATTGAATGGAGATCCAAATAGCCCCTATTCTCATTAGATGAGGCCCTATGCTGATCGGCTCCTTGCTTGAGACCTAATTGGAGGCCTAAGGAGATTATTGGATAGAGATCCAATAACACAAGGTTAGTGGGTAATTAGATGAAGATCCAATACCAACTAAGGAAGGAGTCCTAGCGTTTTTGGTGGCTTTCTATAAATAGGAAGGGAGACTCATGGTTAATAGGATGCAGCTTTGGCCTCTCCCTCCTATTATCCTCCCTCCCTCTATGCAAGAGTTGTGAGATCAGATTGGAGGAGTTTCGCTACAGAGATCCATCATGTGGATACCGCTAGAGAGGAGGATGCTTGACCTCCTTCATCCTCTCCATCCGGATCTGGAAATACAGGGATATATGATCTCCTTAGGTAAATCAATCTCTCACGCATCACGATTTTTTATTTTTGTATTTTTCTCGTGACCTCAATCTTTTCCACGATAATTTAATCTACGTGGGAAACCAATTTTTTTGTTTTGATTTCCACTACGTATGTGGTGCTCCCGCAGAGGTTTCCCAATAGTGGTATCAAAGCCAAGGTTTTCATGTGAAAGATTGGTTTTAAACTGTGTGTGATGAGATTGAATCATGTAGAATTATTCTACCCGTTCTTGTTGTGTTTTTACAACAATTGCAACGATGAGGGGGCAATCGGCTAAGCCACCTGCAACGGTGGCGGCCTTAGCCAGACCCCTTGTAGGGGCGGCCACCCACGGCCAAGCCAGCTGCAGGAGCAATCGTCTGCAACCAAGGCCCTCTGCTGGATGCTACGGGGCGATCTATAGGGGTTGTCGCTCATAGAGATAACAGCCCACAAACGACCGTGGGCATGGTGCTCCCGGCCCATACGTGTGTGGTGCTCGGAAGGGCACTACCAACAGCCAGCCCACAAGGGCGACGACCGTGGAGGTGCCGCTGCCCCTTGGTAGGGCGATTGCCAACGGACAAGGGCAATCACCGCTTGCGCAGGGGCCGTGACAATGGCAGTGTAATGAGGGTGAGAAAAGAGGGCTAGGACATCTTTTGAGAAAAGGATGATGAACCTGCCTCTCATAATTTGGAATATTCTGATGATTGTCCACATGTACAGAATTCTTAAAACACCCTCAACAATTTTAGAAATTTCAAAGACTATCCTCTTATCCAGAATTATAAAAATACCCTTAATAATTTTAAAAATTTTAAGCATATCTTGATTTCTAAAAAATAATTAATTAAATAATTTAATTAATTATTATATATCTAGTAATCCTGCATATGATATGATTTGTATATATGATGTATTATGTAGATGGATAATCATGAGTCATGTGATGTGATGTATGTAATTCTAATTATTATTATTATTATTATGGCCTGTGAGCCTCCATTTTTCTCATTTATTGTCAGGCTTGCATGCTTATGATTATCCGTAATTACATGGAGAGACGCAGCATGAGCATGGAGGTGATAGCAGGACTTACGATGCTGTGGTGGGAGATCATTAAGCATGATGATGCAACGAGGATCCAACGGAACCGATGATGATGAGATCAACAATTACAGGGCATGCAGATCCACCGATACATACGTAGATCCTATTATGAGTGATTAGGCCCATTGGCTCGAGCTTAATCAAATTAGGTGATGGCTCATGATCATCTGGTGTGGCTTGCATATGTGATGTGTTATACACCTATTAGATATATGTATATATATTTACATGTGATGTAAATATATATTAAATATGTATGTATATGACACGACATATTAGGAGATCGATACAAAACAAGAAAAACCCCTCCTACATTAATATTAAGATGGTAAGCATGAGGCAATAAGATTGACCCACGTGGCCTTCCATCGTTATAGAAAGAAATTGAATCACAACGTAGGTTGAGTTGGTCGAGTCACTCAAGGCTCACCTATCTACGTGATCGAGTTCTTATCTATGACATATAGATGTCACCTGTGACCTGAGAACATAGTATAACTTGATCGAGTAGCCGAGAGCATATCCATCGAATCAGACTCATCTTGTAACGATGGTGATGACTTAATTGAACTTCATGGTTGGTTGAGCAGTCGAGACCATGATGATTCGGAGGTCAAACATAACGAGAATCATAAGGAGTTGTGATTAGTAAGAGTTGCCTACCTTTTGGGCTTAGTATAATTGGTCGAGTCCCTCGAGGTTGCATTAAGATGTCGATTGGATCCCGATCCCCACAAGGAGTCTACTGGAGACTTCTGTCTCACGTGTTGAGGGTGTCGCGTGATTCGCTAGGAAAATAGTGGGAGTATATTAAGATAGAAGTTCATATCTTAATTAGTATTTTTTATAAATTCTGCATGTTATTTATTTATGTTATATCTTGTTTGTTGCTTGCAAAATCGCTTTGTGGCATACTTGATGCCAACCGCCTCATTGGTCCAAAGGCTCCACAATTTGAGAATTATTCTCACGAAAGAGAAAATCGTATATGTCCTTAACATAATTGTTTTCACGCCGGAGGAAAGGACAAGTAAGGATGAGATCGCTAGTTTTGTGAAGTATAAAGATAGTCCTAGAGGATAACCTGTGTGTTGATCTTATACATCAATCCCTACCATATTCCTTTTCAAAGTTCATTATTGACTTTAATATGAACAAGTTTGAGGTGACTCTACCTGAACTCCTCAATATGTTGAGGGAAGCTGAGAGTACCATCAAGAAACAGAAGTCAGTTCTCTATATTGGTGAGACCAATAGGAAAAGGAAGGCTAGTAAGACCCTTAAGAAGGGCAAGGGCAAAGAAAGATCAGGTAAGGCAAAGGTTACCAAGAAATACTCGACAAAGAAAAAAGAATAATACATGTGTATTAGATACCGAAAGTACTTATCTTATCTGTAATTTGTTGCAGTTTTTTGCAAGACCTAGGAGATTGGCTAGAGGCGAGATAGACCTCAAGATGGCAATGGAGCAAGAGTTGCTAGAGTTACTGTTGGAGAGGTCACCTTACATTTGCCTGGTGGAGTATCATTACATTAGATGCATGCTATTTTATTCCCTCTATTATAAAAACACATTATATCTATCTCTTGTTTAAAAATTAATGGATATAAATTAGTTTTTTAGAATAATAATTGTTCAATAATTATGGATGATGAGATCATCACTAAAGGGACATTGATAAATGACTTATATGTGTTAGACACTTCTCTACACATCATGAATATAAATGTCTAAGAGGAAAAGAGATGAGGTAAACAATGCATACCTATGATATTGTAGGCTAGGTCATATACATGAGGAAATGATTCAAAAGTTACTGAAAGATGGATACTTAGATCCATCTGACTATGAGTCATATACAACTTATGAACCTTGTTTCGTGAGAAGATGACTAACTCTCCATATCGTGGAACTAGAGAGAGCCACTGAGTTATTGGAACATATAAATAGTGATGTATGTAGTCCCATGTCGACTCAAGCTATAGGTGGTTACTTATACTTCATTATATTCACTAATGATTTCTTTAGGTATGGACACATGTACTTGATGAAGTACAAATCTAAGGCCTTTGAGAAATTCAGGGAAAATACGAATGAAGTCGAGAACCAGATTGGAAAGAGTATTAAGACTCTTCGATCAGATCGAGGATGAGAGTACTTGAGTACGTAGTTCACCCATTTCCTCAAGGACAATATGATTCTATCCCAATGGACACCTCCTTCTCCACCTCAGCTTAATGGTGTATCAGAAAGGAAGAATCACACACTATTAGATATGGTGCGTGATAGGACTCCAACAGGGTTGAGTCCTAATCACCATAGAAGTAGTCAAATAAAACCCTGTGAGATTGTAATAAAACCCCACCTAGCCACTTCTATCCTATAAAGAAGTATGGTTATATTTAGATTGGGGCCTTAGGGTTTAGTAGTCGTCGCCCCCTTTACTGGGCTGGTCGGCTAGGGTTTCCCCCTACTTAGGTCAGCTATAGAGCCAACCTAGCTGCCACTTGTTCCGTCTAAGCCAGGTAGGCTATAGAAGGGGTAAAAGGATAATTTTAGTTAGGCAAGCACCCCTTAGGGCTAAGGTTCGGAGCCCTATATAAGCATGTAGCCTTCACGTCTTTTTATAAAGTAATTATCAATTTTATTTCGGCCTTGTACTGAGTCTAGGAGGGAGGAACCCCTATAGCATTCCAAGGGTTGATTCCCCTCAAGGATCAAAATCTATAGAGCTCCTTCTGGGGTTCTATCATCTAGTATCCGAGCAGCGATCTTGCTGCCCTTATAGCCATCATCTACACCTCCTCTTTCCCAAGCAATTCCTATAATTGCTTTTGACGTTGCCTCCATCGTCGCCCACCAAGCCACAGATCCATCAATCTGTGACCTTCCTCTGCATCAACATCAAAGATCTAGTAAAAACTTTAAAGCCCATGCCTCTTGCTATTACTATTCCTCTATCTTATATATGAGAGAAGTTTTTCCACAATTTTCTTGCTGCAAAATTTTATCGTCGCAAATGTTATCATCGTTGCGAAGGCGAAATGCGACAGAAATTTTTAACTGACTGTTGCTTCTTGGAACTAAACTTTTAATTATCCTTTTTAGCTGAAATTTTTATATAATTTTATAGATTATCTTAGCTTTCATATAAGACTAATCTTATAAAAAAACTCTTTCTGGATCTAGACTTATAGCTCTATGATTCTTCATTATGCAGTGCTAAAATTTTACGATGGAGAATCTACCTTCCGTCTACTGGCCTCTTGAAACCAAATTTTTGTTCATCATTTTTAGCTAAAACTTTTATACCATTCCAAAGATTAACTTGACTTTCATTTGGGATTAATTCCTTGAAAATATTCCTTCTAAAACCGGTTTTCTTGTGTAATATTTCACTAGCACCTAGTTCTAGAGTTTTTACGATGAAGGATCTACCTTTCATCTTTTGCCTTATTTCCCTACTGTTATGCTGCCAAAATTTCACCAAATATTTTACTGGTATACCAAACATCTAAACCAAGGGTTTTCGTATAATTTTATTAAACTTTCCTCTGAAAATTATGTCAAGAAGTCATCGTTTCTCCAATGTAAAGTCTGTTTGGCAGGACTGCACATCGCCGCACTTTTTTTGGTCAAATTCTATCGGATTTGAGTGCTATTTTCTGTGGGATTTCGGACTCTCTTTCCCTTATCACCAAACCCTACCATCATTACCAAAAATCCTTCAAAACTCTACCCTAAACTGAAACCAAACAGCCACCCAAATCAGCCTTAATCGTAGCCTACTTCCTTATTGATTCATTTACCTTTTCAGCCAACTTTCCTTACCGATACACCTACCTTTACTGCCATCTATCCTAGATATAAAACCTATTTTCCTAACCTTCATCTACTACTATCACAGCCCTAAAAATATACAAATTCACAACCTAAACTCCATAAAACCATAGCCCCAAATCATACCCAGAACAGCCACAAACTGCACCCAAAAACCGAAGCCTTCGGTCCACCAATCTTTCAGCCGCCCAATCTTCCTTATCCCTTCAACCACGGCATGCATCTTTTCCTGCCTAATGCTGCCAATAGTGATCTCTTCTTGCCATCCTTCTTGATCACAGCCAGCAGCGATCCTTGTGGCAAAAAGCTACCAGCAACGATCTTTCGCTGTAATTTGTTTACATCGCAAATCGTAACAATGGTTCACTGCCAACTATCTTGATCGTGGCCAGCAACAAAGTGAACACAACAACAGTCATCTCTTGCTCCATACCGCTACTGCCCTCCTCTATAACAATCGTGTATATCGCTGTCTCATCTTCCTCCTATTGTAGTCGCACCCTTGCTGCAATTAACGCCACTTATAGCCATGAAGTCACAGAGCAGTCGCAATCGATGTTACTGCTGCCCTCTTCTTCCTCCACCATCACTGCTACCCTTGGCTGCCATCCTCCACTTGGAGACTTCACCCCCCATAGTTCCGACATTGCTGCCATTCACTGCCTTCAACCTAAAAATTATAGCTACACTTTTCAGTCAGTTTGTTTAACAGGTTGGAGATCCTTATGTCATGACATCGCTGGGCATATTCGAAGCCAAATTAGAGGCTTTCGAGATGCATATGGATGCTAAATTATGCGCCTTCTTTGAGAGTTTAGATTGGGCTGATCACTAAGCCCAAGAAGATCACAACATAGAGCAAATTATGATTGCAAAAAGAACCTATTAGAGATAAGAAACGAGGATAAGATATGGCAGCCCTATACCTCAATGACATCGATCTCCTTTATACAACTTCAAGAAGGGCATCTCAATCAAGATGCTCAGAGCGTGAGAGCCACATCCCAACCAAAAGCATATAAACCTTCAGCACCAATCAATTACAAGAACCTTAATAAAGAACTAACGAAGATCCGTCAAACCTCTTCCATCCAAGAGTACCAAATCAGGTTTGAAAGGTTAACTAATTAAACTCGTGATTGGTTTGAAAAATAGATATTGAGGACTTTCACTGAGAGCTTGAAGCCAGAGATTCAAGAAGAAGTTAAAGCGTGACAACCGTACACACTTAAGGTAGCCATCTCCTTCGCATGACTACACGAAGACAAGCTGAACCAAGATGCTTAGAGGACCAAAGCCATCACATTACCAGTAGCTTAGAGGACTCTCGGCCCCATCTACCACCAATCGGTCACCTCAGCCAAAAAAGTTAATAAGAGAAGAGTTTCATGACAGATCGATAAAGGGCCTATGTTGGCATTGTAATAAACTGTGGAGCCGAGACCACCATTGTAAAAAAGAGAGACCTATATTGGTTGAGCCCACTAAAGAACCGAAACTCAAAGATATGACTTTTGAGTCCGAGGATAAGGATATGAAGGAAAAACCATAATCAACCCCCTACACCTTTCATGCTCCACCATAGATATTGGGCATTGAAGGCTTCATCAAGCATCAGCCCATCACCATCCTCGTTGACACTAGGAGCTCCAATGACCTTATAAATGACAAAAGAAAATAAGTGACCTTATGTGGGAAAGAAGAGAACAAAGAAAATATGATCTCGACATAGTGCTTGGAGAAGCTCGCTGAAATCTTAGGCACGTCCGCTGAACCAAGCTGACTCCTTTCTATCAGACTACATAACCCCCGTATGTTGGTCTTATAAAGGGAACCACCAGCATATATTCGGCCAGATTGCTGTCCATATTTTCAAATGACCGAAGCTAAAAAGATCATCCAAGAGACACAAGAGATACGAATCATTCGACTACAACCTTCCCTTGCAATGACATTTTATCTCCAAAAACTTTGCCTCTTTGTCTGTAAGGATAAGCTCTTCTCGAAGTGCCATATTCAGTTGAACTAGCTACGGATTTTGATGCAGTGCTCCCTCATCTCAGGTGACTTCCAAGACTTTTACTAGGATTAGACCATGATGCTTAAAGACTTCCTTGATGATGACCTCCGATCTATAACCCAAGACCGCAAGAAAATTGAGCCTATCTAGTGGCAAAATCAGAAAAGGGGAAAGATTATTCGCAGGACTCAACAAAGCATAAATATCATCCCTCTCATTATAAAGAAAGATGCACCACCTTGGCCGAGTGGAACTATAGCCCTCAGGATCATGATATCATCTACACCAAATCATGGTCAGATATTTATTATTGGAGTAGATACATCTAGAGTAGGGGTCAGCATCATTCTCATGCAAGATGGTCAACAACATAAAGAAGTGAAAATGGGCCCCGAAAAATAACCAATCCTACCCACCTCAGACTTAGATCAGGCTCACACCACTAAAGATTTTATCAAAGGACAACCCTCACTCCAAAAGAATGCATGACTACTATTACAGAGCAACCATGTGGTAGCCCATACAAGGAAGAAACTTCCCCTTAGCAAATGCTGGAGCAGAAGAAAATTTCTTGAGAAAAATCAAGTCTCCCTTCATCTCCAACTCTACTAGCACGAAATTCAAGCCTCAAGAAAGTGGTCTCCCTATTTCTTTGGGCCTTGCAAAATTGGGGATCACATTGGGGCCCTAACTTGAAGATCAGATCCATGCACCAGATCAAAATTATAGTTGATCCTCTAGGTATCCCACCTCAAATAGAAATTTAAAGATGACGGCTCAGCCCAAATTCTTTCAACTGACACCCAACCTGATGAGGAGCTGAAGATCTAGTTCTTTGAGTTCATGGAACCTCAGCCTTAAGGACAAGACTGATTTTAAGAGGGCGGGTTTGATAGAACTCCAGTAGGGTTGAGTCCTAATTACCCTAGAAGTAGTCAAATAAAACCCTGTGAGATTATAATAAAACCCCACCTAGCCACTTCTATCCTATAAAGAAGTGTGGTTATGGTTTAGATCGGAGCCTTAGGGTTTAGTAGCCGTCGCCCCTTTTACTAGGCTAGTCGGCCAGGGTTTTCCTTGCTTAGGTCGGCTATAGAGCCAACCTAGTTGCCACTTATTCCCTCTAAGGCAGGTAGGCTATAGAAGGGGAAAAGGATAATTTTGATTAGGCAAGCACCCCCTAGGTCTAGGGTTTGAAGCCCTATATAAGCATGTAGCCTCCATCTCTTTTTATTAAGTAATTATCAATTTTATTTCAGTCTTGTGCTGAGTCTAGGAGGGAAGAACCCCTATAGCATTCCAAGGGTTGATCCCCCTCAAGGATAAAAATCTATAGAACTCCTTCTAGGGTTCTATCAGTGTGGTCCATGATGAGTTTTCCTTTCCTACTCGTCTTATTCTGGGGATACGCCCTAGAGATTGTAACTTACCTTCTGAACAGAGTTTTATCGAAGTTAGTAGTGTCTACACTATATGAGATATGGAAAGGAAAAAAGTCCGACCTTAAGGTGGTTACGATGTGGAGCTGTCCTGCCCACATTAGAAGACATAACCCCGACAAGTTGGAATCAAGGATGGAACGATGCATATTCGTGGGATACCCTAAGGAGACTTTGGGTTATTATTTCTATCATCTCGAGGATTGAAAAGTCTTTATTGCCAAGAGAGCTGTATTCCTTGAGAAGGAACACATTCTTGGTGGAAATAGTGGGAGTCAGATAGAATTGAGTAAGATTAAAGAACCTAGCTCAAGCACCATCCTAGAGCCCGAGTCTATTCAGGTACCTAACACACAAATTCTAACTTTGCATATGTCTTCTCACCCTCCTGAAAGATATATGAGACATATCAGTGGAGAGGACTCTTAGAATGTTGATCCTCAGACCTATGAGGAGATTATTATATGTATAGACTCTGGGAAGTGGCAAGAAGCCATAAATTCTAAGGTGGATTCTATGTACTCTAAAAAGGTTTGGAACCTTGTGGATGCACCTAAGGGTATCGTACCCATCGTCTGCAAGTGGATCTTCAAAAAGAAGATTGGAGTAGATGGAGAGGTGGAGACCTATAAGGCAAGGCTAGTAGCTAAAGGATATCATCAAAGATAAGAAGTTGACTATGACGAAACCTTTTCACCTGTAGCCATACTTAAGTCCATTAGAATTCTTTTGACCATTCCAGCACACTATGACTACGAGATCTAACAGATAGATGTCAAAATGGCATTCCTTAATGGCAACCTCGAGGATGAGGTGTATATGATACAGCCAGAGGGATTCGTATTCAGATAGAGTCTAGATAAAGTGTGTCGGTTGCTCAAGTCTATTTATGGACTAAAGCAATCTTCTCAAAGTTAGAACATAAGATTTGATGAGACGATCAGATCTTATAACTTCGTTAAGAATGAAGATGAGCCTTATGTGTACAAGAAGGTAAGTGGGAGTGTTATCACCTTCTTGGTATTGTATGTGGATGACATCCTAATCATTAAGAATGATGTAGGAATGCTCTCCATAGTAAAGACTTAGCTATCCATAAACTTCTCCATGAAAAACTTAGAGGAAGCATCATATATTTTAGGGGATTCCATATCTATAGAGATATATCTAAGAGGATGCTTGGTTTGTCCCAATCTAGATACATAGACTCCATTGTCAAAAGGTTTGGTATAGAGAATTCTAAAAGAGGTCTCATACCGATGAGACATGGAATATCACTTTCTAGGAGTATGTCCCCAAAAACTCTTGAAGAAAGCATAGATATGGATAGAATATCCTATGCCTCAATGATAGGGTCTATCATGTATGATATACTATGTACTAGGCCTGATATAGCACATGCTCTGAGTATCACGAGCAGGTATCAAGCGGATCCAGATTTAGAACATTAGGAGGTAGTAAAGTGTATCTTTAAGTACTTGAGAAGGACTAAGAATCTTTTACTGGTATATGAAAGAGGTAGTATCTAGGTTGAGGGCTACATAGACTCGAGTTTCTAGTCTGACATTGATGATAGTAAGTCAAACTCAGAGTATTTTTTCACCCTGAATGGAGGAGTAGTAAGCTGAAAGAGTTCTAAGCAATGTACTAATGCTGACTTGGCCACAGAAGTGGAATACATTGCTGTAGTAGAAGCAGCAAAAGAAGAGTTATAGATAAAGAAGTTTATCATGGTATGAGAGTCATACCAAGTAGCGTGAAGTTGATTCCCATATATTGCGACAGCGATAGGGTGATCGCTCTAGTAAAGGAACCCAAATCTCATCAAAATTGTTCTAAGGAGGTTTCATCTGATTAGAGTGATCATGAACTATAAAGATATAACAATGGAAAGAGTTCCATCTGAAGCTAACATTGCATATCCATTGACGTAGCCGTTAGCTCAGATTATATTTAAGCATCATAGAGGTCTGATGGGGATTGACATATAGGTGATTGACTTTATGTCAAGTGGGAGATTGTTGGTTACCCAATCATGTGAGTGATGGCATGTGTGACACGCTGTGCAATCTTTTTGTTATGATTATTATTGGTATATTCTCACATTATATTATCTACTGCATATATATTGTGATGTCCTTAGTTCTGTGAAATGAGAATCAGATCGTGATGGGATCACGATAATGAGATCGATTCACCATTAAACACAGATCTTAAATAATCTTGGTCATAGGTTACTCGAGAGGGACATCAAGATAACCAGACAGATCGGTGTACTATATACCTATCCATATGATGGAGGCAGCTGATCTCATAGCCACTTGTGTGAAGACACTAAGGATATAGTACAGGTGCTCATTAAAGAATGAGTTCACTAATTGATTCGCTTATGGAATACTGTATAGTTAAAGATACCTAATGTTAGATAGTGATTCCATAGTCCCAGTTGTGTATCTAGATGTTTGACTTCAGACACCAAGGAAGTCTTATATAATAAGTACTCCTTTCTTTGACACCAAACTTACAAGTTTGGAAAGTTTTAGATCTAATATAGTTGGTTATCGGGATTGGTAGCCAACCTTATGACGACAATTAAGTGTCAATAGAGGATTATCCACTCTCGATATCATGAAAGGAATATCCATCATGTACTTGCTCAGACAAATCCGTGGCCAAGATCATTTGGATTGAGAGAGAAAGAGTTCTCCTGTAGAATCCTATTAAAGCAAGACGAACTAATTCCATATGTGACCTGACAGTACCATGTCCAATATACAGTCTTTGAGATATTAGTTGAATGAGGGATTATAGATATATGGTAACTATGGATAGATAGGTCCGATGGATTCGATCCCCCTATACCATTTGGGGACTATGACGTAGTGGCCTAGTACATTCATAGTCGATGAGTCAAGTGAATTATTATGGAGATAATAATTCACTATATTAGAAGGAGTTCTGATGGAAGTGACTCACGACCAGCTCGGTATTAGGCATAGAGGGTTACACATATATGGTGGATGCTTCAGTGAATAGAAGATTGGATGGAGATCCAATTAGCTCCTATTCTCATTAGATGAGGCCCTACACTTATGGGCCCCTTGTTTGAGGCCCAATTGGAGACCTAAGGAGATTATTGGATAGAGATCCAATAATGTAAGTTTAGTGGATAATTGGATGAAGATCTAGTACCCACTAAGGCAAGAGCCCTAGGGTTTTTGGTGCCTCTATAAATAGGAGGGGAGACTCATGGTTGATAGGCTGCAACTTTAGCCTCCCCTCCTATTCTCCTTCCTCCCTCTGTGTAAGAGTTATAAGATCAGACTAGAGGAGTTTCGCTACAGAGATCCAACATATGGATACCACTAGATGGGAGGACGCTTGACCTCCTTCATCCTCTCTATCCGGATCTGAAAATAGAGGGATATACGATCTCCCTAGGTAAAATTAATCTCTCACGCATCATAGTTTTCAGTTTTTACATTATTCTCATGACCCTAATCTTTTACACTATGATTTGATCTGCATGAGAAATCGATTTTTTTTGTTTCGATTTTTGCTGTGTTTGTGATGCTCCCGTTAAGGTTTGTCAAAAAAATATCTTCCTCTAAACTAATCCTAACTTAGCCGACCTCCTCACCTCTTTATAGGATTTACATGAAATGCCCTTAGGATTTACATGTTTGCCCTAAAACTAAATTAGGACTCCCCTAGCTAGAGTCCTAACAGTTGCACTTTTACTTCTCTTATTTTCGTTTTTAATCCCTCAACGAATATCCCTAATAATTACTTATCAAACTAGTCATGAGCATAATTAGATAATCTTTTAAACTAGGTCTAGTATTCTTGGATTGTAGAGGTTTATCATATCTTCACGAGTTGACCATCGATGTTCTCGTATTCGAATGGTCCAAAGAGGATCAACAGTCCACTCTTGAATTGTCTCCATGCTGGAAATCCTTTGGTGTGCTCAAACCAATTGTACCATTGTATTGTATTTCCCTCAAGGTGGATGGCAACGATGTCCACCATAGAATCCTCCGGTGTCCGGTGATAATGGAAGTAGCGTTCGACACACGAAAGCCAACTTGTCGGGTCTCCTTCTTCCCACTGAGGGAAGTCCACCCTCATGTGTGGCTGCATCATATCAGAGGCTTGTCCTTCCTTCTCTAGAGGCCTCTCTAAATTTTCACCTTACTGTAATTTTGTTGGGCTTAGAGATTGACCAATTCTGAATTCTATGAATAAGGCATGTAGTTTGTCTATAATGTTCTATTTGAATGTCTCCAACTTAGCATTGATCAAATCTTCTAATGCCATTGCGTACAATTCCAGATCTGAGATGTTTTGATCTGTTTTCTATTGATGAGTTAAGGACATAATGTGGTGGAAGGTTCGGTGGCTGCGGAAGATAAGGATCAGTGGAGGGTTCAGTGGTTGCAAAAGATCGTTGTTTGGGCTAATTTTCGCTGCGGTTTGGGTTGGAAATAGGTTACAATGGTTGTAGATTATGGAAATAGGTTACAATAACTGCATCTTAAGGCTAGAGGGATGGCTTAGGGTTGCCATAGGTGACAACAATATGTTCGGTAGGGTTTAATGGTGCATGCAGTGGAAAACCGAAAGGGTGCAGTAGCAGAATTTTACGTCAAAAGTTTCAACAGTTTTGATCTAAAAGTTTAACAATTGCATCAAGAAATTAAGGGAGAATTCAATGGAAATCCACTAAGAAGGAAAGCTAATATCGATTAAAATATACAAAGAATATGGCAGTAATAAATTTGGTAAGATCAAGGAGTACACGAAGGTGCTGTGGCAAGAAGTGCCAAAAATGTTGCTACAGAATTTTTCGTTGAGAACAACAGTTTTGTGACAAAAATTCCAGCAATGTTTTAGAGGATTACAATAATAAAAAACCCATGATAATAGTAGTGATATAGATAAGAATAATGGCAGCAATAAGTTGGGCCAAGATCAGGAGTGTATGTAGCAAGAAACACTAAAAAATATGGCAGTAGTAGAATTTTATGTCAAAAATTTCAGCAGTATAGACGTAATTTTTTCCAACAATTTGTAATAGGGATTCGAGTAGACCTTAGTGGGAATCTATTTGTAAGGAAAAGGTAATATTATCAAAAAATTCATGGGGGAATATGGCAGCAAAAATTTTGACAAGATCAAAGAGTTCAAGAACATGCTGCGGTAGATTTTTATGTCTAAAGTTCAATAGCTTGGATGTAAAAGATTAATGGTTTGTATTAGCAATTTTTGCATGAAACCTAAAGAAATTCTTCTAAGGTTCTATCATCTAGTATCAGTACAACGATCTTGCTGCCCTTACTATCATCTTTATAGCCTCCATTAGCCAAGCAATTCCCGTAATTGCTTTTGACGTCACTATCTCCACCATCATCTCCTACTACAGATCAATTCAATCTGTTACTGCCACCACCAATTGCACTAGAAATATGATATTTCCCTATCCCCAATACCTTTTACTACTACAATTTTCCATCTACAAAATACCAAAAAGAACTTCATATCTATCCCTTGCTGTGAATTTCTTCCGTTGCAAAAGTGATCTTCTTTACGAACGAAGAATTGCTGCGAAAAATTTCAGTCGCATATGGTGCTTTGAACCAATCTATTTGGTATCATTTTTGCATAAATTTTTTCACACATCTCATATATAATTGTGGCTTTCATCCATGAATGATCTATTGAGGAAATCATCTTTGAAACAATACTTATGTTGTAGCAAATTTTCGTCGCAAATCGCTAAAATTTTTTGACGAGAATTCTGCCATTGCATCTTGCACTAGTTTCCTTATTGTTATGCTAGCAAAATTTCTTTGATCTAAATTGTTATTACTGTTACCCTCTAAACTAAGATTTCACTATCAAAATATTCTATAATTCTCTCAGGTTTTTGCTAGAATTTACATTGAGAAACTGCTACTTCTTTAACGATAATTCTACCTCTGCAAGTGAACTTCGCCAAATTCTAAAGATCTTCAGTGCCATCTCTTCTAAATCTGAAACCCTCTTTCCCTAACCTTTACCCCCTACCATCACAAGCCCAAAACCTTACCAAACCATAGCCAAAACTCCACCCAAATTAGTCACAAAATAGCCTAAAACCATAACCTATACATCCACCGATCCATCCACCTTTTCGGCCACAACTTTTCCCAATCGATCCATGCCCTTAACCTGACAACAAAAGAGAGATCTTAATAGAACTAGTGTTAATAGCTTTCCCAATCGATCTTAATATGCCACAACTCCAATATGCTCCATTATTTGGTAAGGCCCATAAAAACGAGGAGATAGCTTCATCGAGGCTCGTGTGTTGATGGATAGTTGCTTGTATGACTACAGGCGAAGATAAACCCAATCTCCTACTAAAAACTCCCTTTCGCTTCGATGTGTGTCAACTTATTGCTTCATTCTGGCTTGAGCAGCAAAGAAATTATCCTTCAGCAACTATAGAAGTTTGTCTCTATCAATTAAATTTTAGGTGACCTGATCCACTTTGGCTGCACCAATTACATACTTTGGAATCACAAGGGCCAGTCGGCCATACAATGCCTTATATGTGGTGCATTTTGTAGATGAATGATATATAGTGTTGTACCACTATTCGGCCCAAGGGAGCCACTTCGTCCACTCCTTTGGCCAATCACTAGTAAAGCACCGAAGGTATGTCTCCAGACACCTAGTCACTACTCTATTTGGCCGTCGGTCAAGGGGTGGTATATTGTGCTCATCTTGAGTTTGTTGCCCTGTAGTTAAAATAACTCGGTCCAAAATTTATTTGTGAAAATCCTATCATTGTCACTTATAATGGACCTTGGCATCCCATGCAGTTTAACAATATTTTTAACAAAAATATTAGCAATATTAGCAGTGGTGTAGGGATATCACACAGCACAAAAATGGGCATATTTCATCAATTGATCAACCACCATGAGGATTGTGCTTTTACCTTGGGAAGGTGGCAGCCCCTCGATGAAATCCATGGAGATGTCGGTTCATATTGAGTCTGGTATGGGTAGAGGTTGTAGCTTCCCCGGACTTGCCTCTGTTTCCCCCTTTTGTTGTTGACATACATCACATTGTGCCACATATTTATAAATAAATTTTTTTCATCCCTTTCCAATAGAAATTTTGCTTCACTCTTTTGTAGGTCCTCAAAAATCCGGAGTACCCTGCTAAAAGTGTGGAGTGCATTTTATGTAGGATGATTTTGATGCAAGGAGAGTCGGGTACAAGCACAATACGACTTTTATAGTGAAGATCCCTCAAAGCCCATGTTTAGTAGGCTATTGCGCTTAGATCTTTCTCCAATTTTTTATGATGTTGCTGGTTTATGGATCCTTCTTCTATTCCTCCCTAATGTCCTCGAGGAAGCCAGTGGATTGAAGGGAGATGGCTATAATTTGGCTTGTTCAGGTAGCGGAGAGAGTCTACCTGCATCAATGTTTTCTTTCTCCTTTCTATAAATAATTTTATAATCAAATCCAAGAAGTTTAGGTACCCATTTATGCTGCTTAGGGGATGATATCTTCTGCTTTAAAAAGCAGTTGAGGCTTCGGTGATCGATTTTAATCTGAAAGCGCCAATCGACTAGGTAGGGTCTCCACTTCGTTACGGCGTGCATAATGGCGAGCATCTCCTTATCATATATTAACATTCGGTGATGGGAGGAAGACAAGGCCTTGCTAATTTATATGAGTGGTCGACCATCTTGCATTAAAATGACTCCAATTCTAGCTCCAGATGCATATGCCTCAATGATGAAGGGTCGGTTAAAATCTGGCAACACTAACATTGATATTGTCGTCATGGCTGCTTTAGTTATTCAAAGGCAATGGAGGCTTCATCCAACTATAGGAAAGCATTCTTTTCAGTAGAGAGGTGATTGGTGCATTGAGATACCCAAAACAATTTCTTCATCCTATCAGTTTTAATAATTTCTTCATCTGGTGGATAGACTATGTCATGAGCATGTAATAGTCTAGTGATTAATCTACCATAAGGTAGCATTAAGCTTTTGGTTGTAAGATCAATCATGTTCTGCCTTATGAGATACCTAAAATAGTTATCTTGTTTCTTCATTATCCAATATATGGTACCTAGTTCCATTTGATTCAGTTCATCATGGTGAAACTATTTTGGAAGTAAGATACTCATTATTATATGATGAAGCACTTTTGTATTAAAGGGTAGCATATGTTCACAACTTTTTGATACAATAGCTAATTAGGATTTTTGAAAATAGCTCCTAAAGCTTCAGAGTAAGTTACACCTATATGGTCCAGATCCCATTGTCCTCTAAAATAACAACCATTTTTTTTTCGGGGATGCTTATTAGGTTACAAATTAGATTATCGATAATATATATGTGGTGTCCCAAAAGATATGTATAAGCTATTTCATTTTCATCTATATGCATATTGTTATAGAAAAATCGAACTAATCTTGGGTAGATATGTAATATCTCTCATTTCTAAAATATTTATAATGATCTATTTTAAATTATTTATAAGGATCCGTTTGTAAATTTAAAGATTTATTTATTAATTCTCTTAATTAAATAATTTTATATTGAAAGTTGATTGCTAAGAACCTAAGTGTGAATCTTAAAAATATGAAATGAATTGTAAAATATTCACATTAAGTTAAAAAAAATATATGGTGAGGACATGTGTCACTACCTTATTTAAAGTAGTGCCACTTGTTCATGTGCATAGGTAACACATAAGCACATTGCATGCATATTTGTCACCTATCAGCCCATATGTTAGCTTAAACAATTAACAATTAGAAAAAAAATTGGGTTTTGGCTGCAATGTAAACTTGAGGAGAAGAAGAAGAAGAAGAAGAAGAAACGTTCTTGGCATCTCGCTGCCCTTCCACAGCCATCCATCAGCCCCCTATAGCCATCCAAAGTAATTCCCACAATTACTTGAAGATCGTCATCAAATTTCACCGTCATCTCTAGTACCGCAGATTATCCTTTGATCTCCTCGTGAATTACAATAGGTTCTGGTTTCCTATCTTATTACTACTGCAATTTAGTTATCCCTATTCAAAAAATCTAAAGAAATTCATTCCTATTTGCTGCGCAAACTTTTCATTGTAAAGTTTTCATCTTTATGATGAAAGTTATGTTGTAGAATTCCAACTGCATACCCTTGACTATTTGATTTGCTGTTGCAATTTTAATAATCAAATCTCTATAAAATTTTTATGATGACTTTAGCACTTCCTATCATTAGATTTTCTTCTGTTTTATCAAAAAATTCTTAATATAAACCATTGATCTTTTATGTCCAATCTGCTGCACTTTAGATATAAAAAATCTACTATAGTACCTTTCCGTGATCTTCGATTTTACTAAATCTTTTGCTATCGTTTTCTGCCATAAATTTTTTATCAGTATTACCTTTCTCTTATCAGTAGATTCTCCTTAAGTTTTACTTGAATCCTTGTTTTGAACTATTAAAAAAAAAATCTCATCTATACTGCTGAAATCTTTCGGTGAAAAAATTATGCCGCAATACCTTCTTGTATTCCTTGACTTGCTAAAACTTTTGTTGCTGATTTCTTCCATTATTTTTTTGACTTACCTTTCCCTTGCTAGTGGATTTCTATTGAGTTTTACTTGATTCCTTATTATGAACTACTGCAAAAAATTTTGACTATACTACTAAAATCTTTCGCTGAAAAAATTCTGTAGCAACACCTTCTTGCAATCTTTGATTTTGTCAAAACTTTTGTTGTTGTTTCCTTCTACAAAATTTTTGATCCTTACTAGTAGATTCCCCTTGAGTTTCACTTGAATTTTCATTGAGAATTTCTAGAAAAAATTACATCTTCACTACTGAAATTTTTTTGATGAAAAATCTATTGTTGCACCTTTGTCTTTCTTCTTCTTCTTAACCCACTAAAACTTGACCATCTTGCTACCACCACTAAAGATATCTTCAAGACATCCCTTTAGTCTTAAGATGTAACCATCGTAACCTATTTTTATAACCCAAACAACACCCAAAATCATAGCTCAAAATAATGATCTATCGTAGCCTATCGAAGCAGAATTCTACAGCACTACCTTTCGGTGTTTTTGTTGCACCTATATATGGTCCTTACCGAAATTGTTGCTGTCACTTACATCATCTTTAAGGCACCCCTATAGCCTTAAGATACAGCTATCATAACCTATTTTCTAGAATCTATAGCCAACTCAAATAGTAGCCTAAAAGTAGTCTTCCGCAGCCACCGAACCTTCCACTGATCCTTACCCTCCATAGCCATCAATCCTACAAAACCGGTTGTTGCTATCAATAGCAACACTAAGCCATCCCTCTAACCCTAAACCTTTGTCACCAAAGCCTCCTTACAGCCCCTATAGTAGCCTTAAATCATAGCCCCAACAGCACAAAAAAAAATAACCTGTCAGCCCCAAATCGTAGCCATCTACCCATGATCCACCATCCCTTTCATCCACAAAACCACCCAACCATTCCATACCACTGACCCAATAGTAGGAGAGCAACATTGGCATCTCAGATCTTGAGGCATATGTAATAACATCTCAAGGTTCAATCGATGCCAAGTTGGAGGCATTTGAATCATGCATAGAGGACAGATTGCACACCTTATTCGCCGAATTCGGATTGAGCCGATCTCGAGCCCAATAAAATTCCAGCAAGGTCAAAGTTCAGAGAGGCCTCTCAAAAGAAAGAATGAGCCACTTGTATGAGGCAACCATACATAAGGGTGGACTTCCCTCGATGGGAAGAAGGAGACCCAACGGGATGGATTTTATACGTCGAACGATACATCTGTCATCACCCAACACCGGAGGATTCCATGGTGGATACCACTGTTATCTATCTTGAAGGAGATGTTATATGTGTCATACCTCTCGAATTATATCACATTCGAGAGGTGTGACCTTATTTTAAAAATCGATAATATTATCAACAACATAATCCATCCTAGATCTAAACAATCATTTGAAGATACTAAAAATAACATGCAGAGTCATTCAATCACTTTCATAAAAATCTGTGCAGATTATAATCTCTTCACATTCTCTTAATAAATCATAAACTCAATCCAAAATCAATGCTACTAAGTATAATCTACATTCATAAGGTCCACCAATGCGATAAAAAAACTATATACTACCACTTTATATGTTATATAGAAAGTTTAACATTCGATATCCCAAACAAGGGGGTACTCTTCAGACCATTACATAGTTACCCCACTTCAAAATATGTCTATAACTTAATTTAGACACAAGTGTACATAACATATTGATAAATAAACATTTAGCCAAAGAACTTCTTGCTTTCCCTTTCCTTCAGCCCCGTATCAAGTATTTCAATAAATGCCAAGCTAACCTTAAGAAGATTAGATAGTAACATAATAAGCTAAGAAGCCCAACAAGTATCAAATAGGTTCAAGGCAAGGAAAGGTGTTTACAAATTGAACCTGATATAAGAGTGCAAGGTAGGGAATACAAAAGTTTTCACATATAGCATCAAATCAGATTCATAACCACAAGGTTCATCTCGTTCGAAGCATACTTAAATCCATAATAACATAAAAATATAATTAGAGCATATATGGCAGTCAGAAGTATTTTGTTATATATCAATGACATATGAAATTTTGGGAGCATATCAATAACACATGAAATACTTCTGAACATGTCAAGGGAACAAATATCAAACTTAAGCTCGTATGTCACGTTTGAAGTTGGATAAATATCATGGGCGTAAGTATGTCAAGTAGCATACCAAAGGCAAACAAAATACTTCAGAGCATATCAATAAGAATATGAAATATTTTGGAGCATATCAAAGAGGTATATGACATTTTTCGAAAGTATATCAATGGTGTATGAATAATCTCAAAAGCATATTAAATGAACAAGTAACAAAATGGGGGTTTTGATAGTCATTTGGACTTTAAATATTTCAATCTTGGGTTCAATAGAAAGGTCTAAGAGCCTAGTTTCTAACAAATTAAGTTTTACATAAATCAGGAACTCCAACAAGAAGATATAAGTAATAGAGTGATGAAAGGTCAGGAGCTACTGATTCTATTTTACAGATTTCATATATTCAATTGACATAAATGTTTGGGCTAGCAAATGAACTCCAAATTCTTCTTTAAACAAAAGATATATGAATCTATATTTGAAAAAACTAAGTTTTGTACTAAAAGTTACAGTAAGAATAAGGTAGATATGTCAAAATCTTGATAATATTACAAATTCATACTTAGGCAGCCAATAAAAGATTTCGGATTTGTTCGAAAGTTTCTTCATAAATCATGGCAAAAATAAAGATAAATTTCAGTAGAAAAGATAGAATACTTGCCTTTGAATATTTTGGTCCGAAAGGTGTGGATTAGATCATAATCTCAAAATCCCCAAATTTATTCTTCTTCTCTCCTTCTCTTCTTCCTCTTCTTCTTCTTTCTTCTTCTTCTCCTTAAGTTCACATTGCAGCTAAAACCCTCTTTTTTCTTTTTCTCTAATTGTTAATTATTTAACCTAAGATATGTGTTGATAGGTGGTAAATATGCATGTAATGTGCTTATGTGTCACCTATGCACATGCACAAGTGGCACTACTGTAAACAAGGTAGTGACACCTCCTCACCATGTTTCTTTTTTTCTTTTTTTAACTTAATATGAATCTTTACAATTTATTTCATATTTTTAAGATCTACACTTAGGTCCCTATCAATCAACTTTTAATATAAAATTATTTAATCAAGAGTATTAATAAATAAATCCTCAAATTTACAAATGGGTCCTCATAAATAATTTAAAATAAATTATTATAAATATTTCAGAAATGAGAGATATTATAATATGATGGTACAATTGGGTTGAATACAATTATGGGACTCTGACATAGATACAATTCAAGTATGTGCTACTGAACCATTTTGGGATGACTAAGTACGAGAATATCAAAGAACAACTTGCCAAGATCCGACAAACCTCCACGATCCAAGAATACCAGACTAGGTTTGAGGAATTATCTTACTTTGCTTATGATTTGTCTGACAAACAATTATTATGAACATTTATCGAAGGACTCAAGCCAAAAATTAAAGGAGAGGTTAAAGCGCCCAGCCCCCCACCATGAATGCCACAATCTCTTTTACTCGAATCCAAGAGGAACGACTGAACCAAGATGTCGAAGGGTGAGAACAACTCTTAGACCAACAGCATATAAACCTTCCTCTGCTCCTAGCCATTCTTCGCTGCCAAAAAAATTAATGAGAGAAGAGCTACGTGATAGATCGACGAAGGGCCTTTATTGGTATTGCAACGAACTTTGGAGTCGCAACCATCATTGCAAGAATGGGGAGCTTTCCATGATAAAATCTATTAAAAAAATCTGAAGAAGAGGTCTAGGAACCTGAGGATGAAAACTTAAAGGAGGACCCGTAATCGGCCGATTGTACAACTCATGCTTTAGCTAGCCATGTGTACCCTCAAGCACCAAAAGTTGAAGAATCCTTTAAGCAGCAACTTGTCATCGTCCTCACCAACAATCTTATAAATGGCAAGAGAGAACAAGTGACCTTATGCGAGAAATATGAAAATAAAGTAATGATGATCTCGACATAATGCTTGTAGAAGCTTGCTAAAATTTCAAGCACCTCCACCGAACCGAGCCGGCTACTTCCTACCAGGCTATACAATCTTTATATGCTGATCTTGCAAGAGGAACCACTAGCACATATCGGCCATATTGTTATCCATATCCTCAAAGGGCCGAAGCTAAAAGGATTGTCCAGGAGATGCAAGAGACATAGATCATTCGGCCATGACCTTCCCTTGCAAGGATACTTTATCTCCAAATGCTTTACCTCTTTGTCTACAGGTATAAACTCTTCCTGAAGTGCTACATTCAATCAAACCAGCTATGGCTTCTGAAGCACTCCCAGATCTCAGGCTACTTCCACGACTTCTCCAAGGAGTGAACCATAATGCTCAAAGTCCTCTCTGATGATGACCACTGATCCATGGCCCACGACCACAAGAAGATTGAGTCCCTCCAATGACAATACCAATATGGAATCTGTGACACCAAATTTTATTGGATGGAGATCAAAATTCTGAAGGAATAGGAGGGCATCCACATGTCCACCATCTACAGGATCCTCATAGTTACGATGTCATCTACATCAGTACTAGCATTACTCGATCAAGGCAATATGTTTGCAATTAGAGCAGACATATCAAGAATTAGGATCGGCACCACCCTCATGCAAGATGGCTGACTCCTAATATACACTGAGGCTCTCCCTACATTTCACATAGTGCTTTTGATTTGTAAAAGGATACTAATTACTACTAAATTTAAAGTTTGGCATGATACAAGTCAATAACACAAACGAGAGATGAAAATAGACTTGGTAAAGTTATAGCTCCTACCCGCCTCGTACTCAGAATGGGCTCACACTACTAGGGACCTTATCAAAGGGGAGCAATTATTCCAAAGAAGACTCGGTTACTATTAAAGAATAATCAAGTGGCAACTTATGCAAGAAAGAAACAGCCCCCCTAACAAATATCGGAGCAGAAGAAAGTTTATTGTTGAATATCGAGTTTCTCTTCATCTCCATCCCTACCAATAGAAATTTTGAGCCTCAAGGAAGTGGCCCCCCTGCTATTTTGGCCCTTGTAAAATTGGGGATCACAATAGAGCCATGACTTATGGATCAGATCAGTATATCAATTTAAAAATATAATTGATCATTCAAGTATCTTATCGCAAATGAAAGTTTAGAGAGGATAACTCAGCCTTGATTTACCCACCTAACACCCAAGTCGATAAGGAGGCCCAAGTTCAGTTGATGATTGTATGGGATCATGGGATCATGACACATCATCGTCTAGACACTTCTGTTGATGCTGGACCCCAGGAGTAAGATGTGCCTACTATAGGGCCATGAGAGACTCTAGTGAGGAATTGTAGATCACGACCCAGAGATATAGAGCTCATCCTTGAGGACAAGGCGGGTATGTTAAGACTCTAGCTAGGAGAGTCCTAATTTAGTTTTATTGAAGTAAGCACATATGTAAATCCTAATGGCATTCATGTAAATCCAATCTAGCTGACCTCTATTAAAGAGGTGAGGAGGCCGGCTAGGTTAGGATTAGTTTGAAAGAAGATGTTTTAAGAAAAGAATAAGATACATATCACCCTAATTAACCACCCCTTATCCTAGTTAAATAGAGGTTGGTTGAGGAGGGGTTAAGTTATAATAATATTAGGATTAGTTTAGAGGTTGCTTTTTAGAGTTGGAGTTCGAGTTGTTGGAAGTAGGAGTTGCTTCTTAGAGTTAGAGTAGGAGTTGTTAAGAGTATGAGTCTTAAGTAGGAATCCTATTAGGAGTTGGGGTTTAGAAGCCCTTTAAATAGCCTTGTATACTCCCCTCTTTCATCATCAATAGATTAATTATTTTTCGACCATTGTGCAGAAAACCAATAAGGGAGGAACCCCTATAGAGTTCTATGGAGATCAATTCCCTATAGAAATCACCCTAAGCTTAGAATCAGCAAGGGTTCTATCAAGGGACTTGAGATGTTGAATGTCGCAAGCGGACAAACAAGACGCAAGGGCCTGATATTCACCCCCGCCATCGGAATAGACAGTTTTAATGGTAGTCTGAAAGTAGTTGCCAACTAAGTTCTTAAAGTTAGAGAATACAACAATGATATCAGACTTTTGGAGAGGATAAAACCATGTGCACTTTGTAAAATAGTATATAAAAATAATATAAAATCTAAGCTTCTCAAAGAAAACAACTGACGGAGGACCCCAAACATCAGTATAAACAACCTCAAATGGTTCAGAGTACGAAATAGAGGATGTACTAAAAAGTAGTTGATAACTCTTATTGCTAAGACAAGCATCACAGTGAGTAATAACATTACTAGATTTAATGCCACCTACGGGCATCTAGCCGCCCCCTTGCTGGCCAGCCGGCCTGGCTATAGGTGGTCATCCCTACAAGGGGCCTAGCCATGGTCGGCCACCCTTGCAAGGGGTTTCGCCATGGCTGGCTGCCACTCCTCACTGCATTCACTACAAAAATACAACAAGAACGCATAGAACAATTCTACGCAAATAAATTTAATCATATGCAATTTAAAACCAATCTTTCGCAATGAAAATCTTGGCTCTGATACCACTATTGGGAAACCTCAACAGGAGCATCACATGCGCAACGAAAATCAAATCAAAATCAGTTTTTCACGTAGATCAAATCATTATGCAAAAGATTGGATCATGAGAAAGTCATAAAAATAGATAAAATCATGTTATATGATAGATTGATTCCCAATGAAGATCGTATATCTCTGTATTTTCAGATCTGAATGGAGAGGATGAAGTAGGTCAAGCGTCTCCTCTCTAGCGGTATCCACATGATTGATCTCTGCAGCAAAAGTCCAATCTGATCTCATAACTCTTGTACAAAGGGAGGGAGGATAATAATAGCAGGAGGCTAAAGCTATAGCCGATCAACCATGAGTCTCCCCTCCTATTTATAAAGAGCCACCAAAAATCCTAGGGCTCCTACCTTAGTGGGTATTGGATCTCAATCTAATTGTCGACTAACCTTACATTATTGGATCTCTATCCAATAATCTCCTTAGGCCTCTAATTGGGCCTCAATCAAGGAGCCCATCAGTATAGGGTCTCATCTAATGAGAATAGGGGCTAATTGAATCTCCATCCAATCCTCTATTCATTAAAGTATCTACCATATGTATGTGACCCTCTAGGCCCGATATCGAGCTAGCCGTGAGTCACTCCCATCAAAACTCCTTCTGATATAGTGAATTATTATCTCAATAATAATTCACTCGATTCATCAACTATGGGCGTACTAAGCCACCATGCCATAGTCCCCAGATAGTACAGGGGGATCAAATCTATCGGACCTGTCTATCTGTAATTACCGTATATCTATAATCCCTCATCCAACTAATATCCCAGAGATCATATATTGGATATGGTACTGTCAGATCACATACGAAATCAATTTGTTTAGCTCGAATCGGATTCTATCGGAGAACTCTTTCTTTCTCAATTCGAATGACCCTGGATAGGGATTTGTTTGAGCAAGCATATATAGAATATTCCTCTTGTGATACTGAGAGTGGAAAATCCTCTATTGACACTCAATTACCTTCGTAAGGTTGGCTACCAATCCCGATAATTAATTATATTAGATATAGAACTTTCCAAATATATAAGGCTGGCATCAAAGAAATGGGTACTCATACAAGGCATCCTTGGTGTCTTAAGTCAAAAGGCCAGATACATAATTGGGACTATAAAATCGCTGTCTGACATTAGGTATCATCAACCATACAGCATTCTATAAGCAGATCAATCAGTGAACTCATTCTCCAATGAGCACTTGTACTATATCCTTAGTGTCTCCACACAAGTGGCTACGAGACTAATTGCCTCCATCATATAGATGGGTATATATTACATTGATCTGTCCAATTATCTCGATGTCCCTCTTGAGTAACCTATGACCAGGATTATTTAGGATCTGTGTTTAAGGGTGAATCGATCTCATTATCGTGATCTCACTATGATCCAATTCTCATTACATAGAACCAAGGACATCATAATATATATGCAATAGATAATATAATATGAGAATATGCTAATAATAATCATAAGCAAAAAGATCGCACAACGTGTCACACGTGTCATCACTCACGTGATTGGCTTGCACGACACCTGTGACTAGCAATATGGTGGAAAGCACTAGAGTCCACAATCCAATTGGACTGACTATCAGATGGAGTAGTCATGACATTTGCCTGAGGTATGTTTGACGGTGTTGGAAGGCGAGGTCAAGACCGACAAACTTTAATAGAGTGATCGATTTTGTCACACAACTGACAAATGACCAATTGAGGAAATACAAGAGGAGGAGGACGCGGTTGAAAGGAAGCACTTTGACGATGGTTGAAGTTTAGAGGATGTGGAGGAGGAAGAAACAGGATGGAGCCCATAGACGTGGGAGGAAAGTTGGCCACACCTTTTGAAGTATTCTTGTTGTATTTATGGTTTGGCCTATTGGATTTTTGGTTGAACTGAGCTATGATGGGAGGTCCTGATAGTCGATCGACATGCTTCAGGTAAGCTTCATAGTCTGTTAGCTTGTTATAAAATTAGTCAAAGGAGATTGGAGAGTCACATGCTCGAAGTGTTACTGCCAGTTCCTTGAACTCTGCACTTAGCCTATTAAGCGTATGGATGAGAACTTCTTCATCAGTAAAGGGATAATCTATCAAAGCTAGGTCGTCGATAATCATTTTGATATGTTGTAAGTAGTCGACAATAGTACCTCCCTCCTACTTTAAGTTCATAAGGCTGGAGAGTAGTCCAAGCATGTGAGTCCGCGAGCGATTCGCTAAGGTAGTTTGTAACTTGGTCCAAGCTTTTGCAGCAGTAGCACAGGAGGACACAAGCGAGGCAATGGATCCAGCGATAGAGGCTTGAATTACTTGGAGAATGAGTCGATATTGACGTAACCATAGCTTGTAGTCTTTGGGTACCGGGCTGGGTTCTCCTAGAACATGGATCATTGCTAGTGGATAACTAAGAGAACCATCAATGTAACCCAATAAATCATGACCAAATAAAAGATTAGAGAATTGTGCATGCTAGGATGCATAGTTCCTGTCTTTAGATAACTTAAAGGGGATTAGAGAGGCAACATTGATGGAACTAAGTCCTGGATGCCATGAGGGATTGCCTGCAGGAAAGAGAGTTGGAGCATTAGAGGTAGATGAGGAAGACATCAAGAGAAGGCACAGGGTAGGAGGTATTGGAGAGAAAGAAAATTGCAATCCCATGCAAAGTGGCCTCCGTCAACTGATATTGTTGTTTATAAAAGGTGAAACAGTTCAAAAGCTAGAAGACATGTGGAGAAAATAGAAGATTGAGTAGAACAGAATGTCGGGTGGTGTGGTAGCGTCAAGATCGTAGAAAGAGGTCGCTAATGGAAGAAGCCAACGACTATCTGTGCTAGCTGCTAAAAGAGACCGATGATCTTCTCGGATTGAACTCATCACTGTTATTTGACTGATGCGGGGGAATAAAAAACAAGCGGAAGAATAGTTGAAGAGGAGCTTACTTGGTCTAGCGATCTTGTGAGGATAGCAGGTGACCGCTGGTGCAACGAGAGACCAGTATTCATCCTGATGCCACTTCTGGAGCTGTAGGTTCGGAAGGAGAAAGAGGAACATACAGTGTGTAGGCTGTACAATTACCACAATAGTATGTTCTACATGCATAAGCTGTGCATCTTACACCTCCACAGAATCGGTAGAAAATAAGTGATGAGTTTAGTTCTAACAAGCCTTGCTTCACCATGTTCATATGCTAGAAAACTTTCTAGGAAGAGGGAGAGGTGATAAGCGGCTGCTATCACTGCATTTTCCTGCTTCGCAAGTGGCCGGGAAATTATAGTCATAGAGGGAAGAAGGATCGTCGGAATAGAATCCCTCTTGGCCATACCGGAGGCAGTCTCTAAAGAGGTGATGTTGTTCAAACAACAGCCACGTGTTGTCATGGCAAAGGCTTGTCCTCGGTACTCATAGGCAATCGCCAAGATCAAAGAGGAGGAAGGAGAAAGAAAGGCAACCAGAATCTACTGTCGATGATTTGTGATGCACCAATAGCAAGACGGTGTAGGCTATAGGCGAGGTCACCAGTTTTGGTGGGAAGCAGATGAAGTAGCCATCTACAGAAGGTAATCATCATGTAGATCAGGCAGCAGTAGGTGCGATCTGACCAGGCTATAGAGTGATCGTAGATCTGTGTCACTATGGAATTGGACGATGCAAGAAAAGTGGCTGGAAAAGTGGAAAAAGTAGTTCTCAGTAGAAGAAGCAATGACCAGAGATAGAAATCAGAGGTCCGATCGATGGACGCAGTGGCCACGAAAGAGATAGGCCCCGAGGCGAAGTGTCAAGGTAGGGCCATAGTAGTCGTACACAGGTGGAGAGCAGCGGGAGTAGAGGAGGGGCATCCTTGAGGACATTGAACTGCAAGAGTGGAGGGGGTTCTAGAATGCGTGGATCTACTTCTCCTTCTTGACGATGTGGTCAAGGGTCCGATCGCAAACCCACATCACTTGGGTGTTGACGAAGGTGCGTCGTGGCTGGACGATCGTCTCTGGTTATGGCTTGGCGAGGAGACACTGGCTGCAGGTAGGAGGAATAAGACACTGGTGGAGCTATCTCCAGTTGGATAGAGGGAGTATTCTGCCAGTACTGGTAAGCTGGGCGAGTTCCACAGTGGACTCTTGTCGCCTAGTGCCTAGGAGGGGAGCAATCGCTATCGCCAGAAGCGTTGAGGGTACAATAGCAGGGACGCAGAGGAGAAGGGGCTTCACCGACAAGAGAAGTGATAAACTTCATAAAAAGGAGATGCTTCTTCTCTTGAGGATGATTGAGAGGGAGAGGACGCCGGTGGGAAGGGCAATGGCACGCGGCTATTCGGGAGACTCTAGCAGCTGCTGCACGTGGCCGGATGCAATAGGATGCGAGGAGCGAATGGGAAGGGATGGGTCGAGATCTTTTGCTCTGATGTGCTATTGTTTGATAGCAAGAAGAGAAAGAGTTTTCTCTATATCTATTGCTCTGATATCATGTTAGGAATAGAAGTGAGAAACAAAAAGGTACACTTCATTCATTGATGCAACACTTATTTATATAGGGTTAAGGAAAGATTTCCCTCAATTGATAAACCAGCTAAAAGACCTCCTTTCTTTCTTGAATTCGATTTCCCATCTTTGTCTTCTCCCAAGCAACCGAAACTACATTCTATTTCTGAACCTGAAACCCCAACTATACTTGTTTACGATGAAGATAGGTACTCCCTAGTCCTATAACCAGGTCAATAGGAAGATCTGTGAGAACTCTTACCTATACCTTAGCATTTCTTCGGAATTGTCCGTTCATAGCATGATTGAATTGTCTGATTGTAGACCGACATGTTGCTTCAATGGCTCGATATGAAAGACGACCTGCTCTATGACTTTTTGTGTCGTATCTTCCAAAACTAAGTTGTGTACCATCTGGTTCTAAACCCCTATTACATATGCTTTTACTAGATTGACTATATTTTGTACGTTTAGGATGTAGCACGTCCCTTATTTTTCATACTATATGAAATCTTCACTTTGACACCTAAAATTTCGTAACGAGTAGATACTTCCGTAGGAGCACAATCAATTTTCTGATTAAATACATTAAGAGATGTTTTTCCATACTTTCTATATTCTGTTCTAGCTATTTCCGCACCTCCTAATCGACCTGAACAACAAATACATATCCCCTTAACCACTTTAGTCATTATTAAGAGTCTCTTATACTATATTATTAAAAATAGAACAAAATGATGTTTTTTTGTTCCTCGGTTGAAAAGAGATGTCTTGAGCAATCAGAGAAGCACTTTGACAAACATATTTGATCTTTACTGAATCAATTAAGGAATTAAGATATTAGTCTTTATTCTATTAAACAAATTATATCGCATTTTTTGTACTTCGTTCAAATAATAGTTGTACCCGTATGGAATTCTCCTCTTTCTCAGTATTATCTCTATAATAATCTCGATTCCTTTTATTAATTCTCTAATATCACCCCCAAGGTCTATGAATTTATCCATTAATGAAATTCTCATATTGGGAGCCTTACCCATGAGGTTCCAACATTTAATCCTTAATTGACCTATGAGTTGTTCCCAGGCATAGTCCAAAAGAGATTATTATACACTCCTACTCCATTCCTTAGAAAGAAAAAGGTAGCACCGAAGAAAGGAAAGAGTGATATGATTGTTTTTGTTGTTCCAGTGAAGCAAAGATCATTCGCCAAACTTATGAAGTGGATAAACCTCCTTTTGACTTGGGCAAGACACTTTCTCTTGCTTATACAACTTTCTATAAAAAAAAGCAATGCGAGAGCATATTCTCCTTTCTAAGCTTCCTACCTTCCTTCCCATAAAAGTAAATGGTTCAGCCACACGCGGTGCTACAAAATGATTGAGAACGACGATGGAGTGGAAATTCATTTTGTTCTTTGTATTCATTAAGTATTGCATAAAAAAATAATGAAATGATGGGTGCACAATAGGGAGGGTCCTATTTAGTATATTACTCGTCGGGCTACGATATTTCTTTTGGTAAAAAGAACTTGAATAACTGAGTTCTTCTGGAGGAGGAGTCATTATCCATCAGAACGGCTATGTTATTTAAAACCCCAATGTATTCTAGATGTGCTCAGCTGACTCGAGGTCATTTATAATTAGGAGTATTTATCGATAGTGATCAGTCATGGTATCCATACCGTTACATCTTTTTTTTAGCCTAATTAACTCTACTCTTTTCCTTCCCCCCCCGGCCTCTTACTTCATTTTGTTATTCCTCTGTACCCTCACTTGAATAAAGACATCTGATCAATCCTACATTGTCAAATGCCCACTATCAACCCTACTCCTTTTCGGGTCTGGATTGTCAGGTTGTTTCAGTCATAGTGGTCAACGAGGAAGAAAGAAATGAATGAAGGTCCTTTTTAGAAAATGTAGAATAATACACCTATTGGGAAACCTCAACGGGAGCATCCATGCGCAACGAAAATCAAAACAAAAATCGATTTTCCACATAGATCAAATCATTGTACAAAAGATTAGGATCGCAAGAACATCATAAAAATTGAGAAAACTGCATCATGTGATGTGATAGATTGATTATCTAGGGAGATCGTATATCCTTGTATTCCAGATCTGGATAGAAAGGATGAAGGAAGTCAAGCGTCTTTTTCTCTAGCGGTATCTATACGATGAATCTCTGTAGCGAAACTCCTTCAATCTGGTCTTGCAACACTTGCACAGAAGAAGGGAGAGGAATAAGAGGGGGAGGCCAAAGCTGTAGCCCATCAACCATGAGTCTCCCCTCCTATTTATAAGAACTACCAAAAAACCCTAGGGGTCCTGCCTTATCTTCGGATGGAACTCTTTTCATTGTTATATCTTTATGGGTCATGATTGTCCTAATCAGTTAGAACCTCCTCAGAATAATTCTATCGAGACCTGGATTCCTTTGCTAAAGCTATTGCCTTGTCGCTGTCATAGTATATGGGAATTAGCTCCATGTTGCTTAGTGTAACTTTCAAATCTTTGATGAACTTCTTCATCCACACTCCTTTTGTTGCTTCTGCTGCAATAATGTATTCCACCTCTGTGGTCAAGTCAGTAGTAGTATCTTGCTTGAAACTCTTTTATCTTATTGCTCCTTCGTTCATTGTGAAAATATACCCTGAGTTTGACTTGTTATCATCAATATCAGACTAAAAACTTGAGTCCATGCAGCCCTCAACCTGGAGGCTACCTCTTCCATATACCAGTAAAAGATCCTTAGTCCTTCTAAAGTACTTAAGGATACACTTTATTATCTTCCAGTGTTTCAAACTTGGATCTGCTTGATACCTGCTCGTAACACTCACAACATGCACTATATCAAGCCTGGTATATAGTATAGTATACATGATAGACCCTATTACTGAGGCATAGGGTATCCTATCAATGTTTGCCCTTTCTTCAAGAATTTTCGGGGATATACTCCTAGAAAGTGATATTTCATGTCTCATCAGTATGAGACCTCTATTGGAATTCTCGGTGCCAAACCTTTTGATAATGGAGTCTATATACCTAGATTGGGACAAGCCTCATGGATCTATCTCTATAGATCCAGATCCCCAAAATATAGGATGTCCCCTAACTTATTCATAGAGAAGTTTCTAGATAGCTAAGTCTTTACTATGGAGAGTATTCCTATATCATTCCCAATTATTAGTATGTCATCCATATACAACACCAAGAATGTGATAATGCTCCCACTTACCTTTTTATACACACAAGATTTATCTTCATTCTTAATGAAGTCATAAAATCTTATCACCTCATCAAATCTTATGTTCCAACTTCGAGAAGCTTGCTTCAATCTATAAATGAATCTGAGAAACCTAAACCTGCACACTTTATCTAGACTCTCTTTGGATATGAATCCCTTTGGTTATATCATATACATCTCCTCCTCGAGGTTGCTATTAAAGAATATCTTTTCACATCCATCTACCAGATCTCATAGTTACAGTGTACTACAATAGCTAAAAGAATTCTAATAGATTTAAGCATGGCTATAGGTGAAAAGGTTTTGTTATAGTCAACTCATTGTCTTTGGCAATATCCTTTACCTACAGGTCGCCACCTTTCCATCTACTATGATCTTTTTCTTAAAGATCCACTTGCACCCCAATACCATCAGGTGCATCTATAAGGTTCCAAACCTTGTTATAGAGTACCTTGTTATAGGTGCATCTCAAAATTCATGACTTCTTGCCACTTCTCGGAGTCTATACTTATAATAGCTTCCTCGTAGGTCTAAGGATCAATATCCTAAGAGTCCTCTCCACTGATATGTCCCACATATCTTTTAGGAGGGTGAGATACTCTGCTAGACCGGCGTAAAGTTGGAACTTGTGTTAGATACCTGAACAGGCTCAAACTATAGAATGGTGCTTGAGCTAGGTTCTCCAGCCTCGCTCAATTCTATCTCACTCTTTTGGTAACAAACACCTTTCGGTCCTCGAGATAATAGAAATAATACCCACAAGTTTCCTTAGGGTATTCCACAAACTTGCACCATTCTGTCCTTGATTCCAACTTATCGGGGTTGTGTTTTTTAACGTAGGCAAGATAGCCCCAAATCTTAACCACCTTAAGATTGAGCTTCTTTCCTTTCCATATCTTATATGGTGTAGACACTACCGACTTTGATGGAACTCTATTCATAAGGCACGTTGTAGTCTCTAGGGCATATCCCTAGAATGAGATGGGTAGGTCAACAAAACTCGTCATTGATCGCACCATATCTAACAATGTGTGATTTCTCCTTTTTGATACACCATTGAGCTGAGGTGTATAAGGAGGTATCCACTGGGATAGAATCCTGGTATCCTTAAGGAAATGGGTGAACTTTATACTCAAGTACTCTTATCCTCGATCTGACCGAAGAGTCTTAATACTCTTTCCAATCTGGTTCTTAACTTCCTTTTTATATTTCCTAAATTTCTCAAAGGCCTCGGATTTGTACTTCATTAAGTACACGTGTCCATACCTAAAAAAATATCAATGAATGTAATGAAGCATGAGTAACCACTTATAGCCTGAGTCGACATAGGACCACATATATCATTATGCATGAGTTCCAATAACTTAGTGGCTCTCTCTCTAGTTTCACTAAAAGGAGAGTTGGTCATCTTCCCATGAAGGCAAGGTTCGAAAGTTGCATATAGCTCATAGTCAAATGGATCTAAGTATTCATCTTTTAGCAATTTTTGAATTATTCTCTCATGTATATGACCTAGCCTACAATGCCATAGTTATGTATTGTTCACCTTATCTCGTTTTCTCTTAGACATATTTATATTCATGATGTGTGGAGAAGTATCTAACACATATAAGTCATTTATCAGGGTCTCTCTAGTGATGATCTCATCATCCATAATTATTGAACAACTATTATTTTTAAAAACTAATTTATATCTACTAATTATCAAATAAGAGATAGATATAATATTTTTGATAATAGAGAGAACAAAATAGTATGCATCCAATGTAATGATAGCTCTGCTAGGCAAATGTAGGGTGACCTCCCCAATGACAACTGTAGTAACTCTTGCTCCATTGCCCATCTTGAGGTTCATCTCACCTTTGGCCAATCTCCTACATCTTACAAGAAACTACAACAAATTACAGATATGATAAGCACTCCTAATATCCAATACCCTTATGTTATCATGAAAATCTGACTAGTGGAGTTTGATCATGAATATATCTAAAGCTTCTCCAAGCTTCTGTTTCGCCTTATCTGCAACGTAGTCCTTATAGTTCATCTTCTGATGCCCGTCTTGACCAAAGTGGAAGTATTATCCTTTATCTTTTGCCAAGTATTTCTTAGCAATCTTTGTCTTACCCAGTCTTTCTTTGCCCTTGCCCTTCTTAAGGGTCTTACTAGCTTTCCTTTTCCTATTGGTCTTACCAATATAAAGAACTGGCTTCTCTTTCTTAGTGGTACTCAGCTTCCCTCAATATATTGAGGAGCTCAGGTAAAGTCACATCAAACTTGTTTATATTAAAGTTAATAATGAACTATGAAAAGAAATCTAGTAGGGACTTAAAATATCAACATATAGGTTATCCTTTATGACTATCTTTATATTTCACAAAGTAAGTGATCTCATCCTCGCTTGTCCTTTCCTCCAGCGTGGCCACAATCGTGTTAAAAACATATATGATTTTCTCTTTTATGAGAACAATTCTCAAATTATGAAGTCTTTGGACCAATGAGGTGGTTGGCATCAAGTATGCCACATAGGGGTTTTACAGGCGACAAATAAGATATAGCATAAACAAATAATATGTAGACTTTACAGAAAATACTAGTTAAGATATGGACTTCCGTCTTAATGTACTCCTACTATTTTTCTAGTGAATCATGCGACACCCTTGATATGTGAGACAAAAGTCTTCGGTAGACTCCTAGTAGGGATTGGGATCCGATTGGCATCTTAGTACAACCTTGAGGGACTCGACCAATTACACTAAGCTCAAAAGGTAGACAACTCTTGCCAATCACAGCTCCTTGTGATTCTCATTATGTTCGACCTTCGAATCATCATGGTCTCGACTGTTCGACCAACCATGAAGTTTAGTTAAGTCATCACCATCGTTACAAGATGAGTCTGATTCAATGGATATGCTCTCGACTGCTCGATCAAGTCATATCATGTCCTCAGGTCACTAGTGACATATATATGTTATAGGCAAGAACTCGATCACGTATATAGGTGAGCCTCGAGTGACTCGACCAACTCAACCTATATCGTGATTCAATTTCTTCCTATAACGATGGAAGGCCATATGGGTCAATCTTATTGTCTCACGCTTACCGACTTAATGTTATCGTAGGAGAGGCTTTTGTTTTGTATCGATCTCCTAATATGTCATGACACACATATACATATTTAATATATATCTACATCATATGCAAATATATATGTATATATATATATATATACACACACACACACACATATATCTAGTAGGTGTATAACACATCATATATGCAAGCCACACTGGATGATCATGAGTCATCAACTAATATGATTAAGCCCGAGCCAATGGGCCTAATTACTCACAATAGGATCTATGTGTGCATCAGTGCATCTTCATGCCCTGTGATCGTTGATCTCATCATCATTGGTTCCGTCGGATCCTCGTCGCATGACCATGCGCCGTGATCTCCCACCACAGCATCATGGGTCTCACTATCACCTCTATGCTCCCCTCGTGCCTCTTCATGTAATTACAAAATAATCATAGACACGCAAGCCCGACAATAAATGAGAAAAACGAAGGCTCGCAGGCCCCAATAATAATAATAATAATACTTACAATTACACACATCACAATACATGACTCATGATGATCCATCCACAACATACATCACATCATATGTAGGACTACTAGATATATAATAATTAATTAAATTATTTAATTAATTATTTTTTAGAAATTAAGATATGCTCAGAATTTCCAGAATTATCAAGGGCATTTTCATGATTCTGGATAAGAGGATAGTCCTCAAAATTTTTAAAATTATTGAGGGTATTTTTGGTATTCTGAGCATAGGATAGCCTTTGGAATTACTCAAATTCTAAGGGGCAGTATCAACCTTTCCTTAAAAGGATGCCCTAGTCATCTTCCCTCACCCTCATCCTGCGACCGTCGCTGTAGCTGCACATGCGGTGGTGTTATGCACCGCTGGCAGCCACCTTGTCCATGGGCGACTGCCCTTGCGGCAAGCACCGTTGCCCTCGGGTAATCGCCCCTACTGGTAGGTGTCGTTCCCATAGGTGACACCTTCATGGGCGCCGCCTTCGTGTGCGCTGCCCCTTGCTCGTGACCGCTCCTACGAGCAACAACCCTTGCGGGTTGTGCTTCTGCCAGTCGCCAGCTTGCAGGATGTTGCCCCTACGAGCGGCCGCCCCTTGCGGGTTGGCCATGAGCGATTGCCCACACCTGCTGCAACCTGGCCATGGCTGACCACTCTCTTTCCTCGCTGACTTCGCTGTGAAAACATAGCAAGAACGCGAAGAACAGTTCTACGCAATGAAATCTCATCAGACGTAGTTTAAAATCAATCTTTTGTATAAAAACCTTGGCTTTTATACCATTGTTAAAAAACCTCAACGGGAGCATCACATGTGCAATAGAAATTTAAACAAAAACCAGTTTCCCATACAATTTAAATCATCATGCAAAAGATTGGGGTTACGAGAAAATTGTAAAAATTGATAAAACTATAGCATGTGATGTGATAGATTGATTACCTAGGGAGATCATATATTGCTGTATTCCAGATCCGGATGGAGAGGATGAAGGAAGTCAAGTGTCTTCCTCTATAGCGGTATCCATATAATGGATCTCTACAGTGAAACTCCTCTAATTTGATCTCGCAACTCTTACACAGAGGGACGGAGGGGAATAAGAGAGGGAGGCCAAAGCTGCAGCCCATCAACCATGAGTCTCTCATCCTATTTATAGAGAGCCACCAAAAAACCCTATGGCTCCTGCCTTAGTGGGTATTAGATCTTCATCCAATCACCCACTAAGCTTATATTATTGTGTCTCTATCCAATAATCTCCTTAGGCCTCTAATTGGGCCTCAATCAAGGAGCTCATCAGTATACGGTCTCATCTAATGAGAATAGGTGATAATTGGATCTTTATCTACTCCTCTATTTGCTGAAGCATCCACTATATGTGTGTGACCCTCTAGGCCAGATACCGAGCTGGTTGTGAGTCACTCTCATTAGAACTCCTTCTGATATAGTGAATTATTATCTCTATAATAATTCACTCGACTCATCAACTATAGACGTATTAGGCCACTACGCCATAGTCCCCAAACGGTATAGGGGGATCGAATCCATATGATATGTCTATCCGTAGTTACCGTGTATCTATAATCCCTCATCCAACTAATATATCAGAGACTGTATATTAGATATGGTATTATCAGGTCACATATGGAATCCGTATAAGTCACGCTTTAATTGGATTCTCCCGGAGAACTCATTCTCTCTCAATCTGAATAACCCTGGCTAGGGATTTATCCGAATAAGCACATATAGGATATTTCTCTCATGATACTAAGAGTAGATGATCCTTTATTGACACTCAATTACCTTCGTAAGGTTGGCTACCAATCCCGATAACCAATCGTACCAGATCTGAAACTTTCTAAACATGTAATTCTGGCATCAAAGAAAGGAGTACTCATACAAGGCATCCTTGGTGTCTCAAGTCAAAAGACCAGATACACAATTGAGACTATAGAATCGTTATCTGACATTAGGTTTCATTAACCATATAACATTCCATAAGTGGATCAATAAGTGAACTCATTCTCCAATGAGCACTTGTGCTATATCCTTAATGTCTCCATATACATGGTTATGAGACCAGCCGCCTCCATCATATGAATAGGTATATAGTATACCGATCTGTTTGGTTATCTCGATGTCTCTCTCGAGTAATCTATAATCGAAATTATTTATGATCTGTATATAAAGGTGAATCGATCTCATTATTGTGATCTCATCATAATCCAATTCGCATTGCACAGAATTAAGGATATCACAATATATATGCAACAAATAATATAATGTGAGAATATATCAATAATAATCATAAGCAAAAAGATCGCATAGCGTATCATATTGACTATCACTCACGTGATTGACTTGTAGGACACCTATAACCAGCAACACCTACCCAAATGAAAGCCAAAGGTTAATATTGTAGGTGGATGTATCGAACTGAAATAAAATCTAAGATTTATATCTTGATAGACTGATTTAGCATAATAATAAATAGAGTCAATAGTGACGGAGCTGTGAGAAGAGAAAGCAATCCAATTTATTAGACCTTGGGACTTTTATTCACAAGCGTAGATTACATATAATTGCTCTCTGAACCATGCAAGAAGGTCACCCATCACATGGCTCAAAAAACCCAACCTATGGTGGATCTCGGGAGACAAAGAGAAAGTTAAAGTGCTTAATCCTTGGCCCTAGACTTTGAGATACTCCTCCCCATCATAGTGATCTTGCTCGTGATAGAAGCTGCTAATATTCAGTTGGGACAAGTAAAGTGCCTTCGGTAGATTCGCTAAGGTGGTCTTCCCTTATCTTCCCTAAATCAAGTTCACAGTTGTTCTGGTTTGAGAAAAGTGAAGTTCAGATAAGAGTTAATCTGGTTTGAGAAAAAAAAAGAGCATCCTCAAATCCACTAGGGGCGCCCTAAATGAATTAGAAATGCTGAGATTAGGCTTGCATGAAAAAAACAATTATAAGTTATAAGCTAGAGAAGTTTAGATGAAGTTGATTTGGATTTTTTTAATTTCATTTATCCCTAATAAGTAAGGTGTCTTTATTTTGATTCTTTAAGGTGTCTTTTTTATTTTGATTCTTTCTATTACAGTTGAAACTAGGCTCCAATTAAGAGAGGGTTTATATATATTTAATTAACATAAGGTTTATAGGTATTAATCTAGATAGGGTAAGGGGCGCGTCGGAATGGTAGCTGCTTAGTATCATCAGAGAGCCCAATCTATTATAAGTCTGCTTTCTTTTGTGTCTGTCTTTGAAGAAAAAAGAAGGGGAGTGGTTTGGTTGGTTGATTTAGGCTCCTTCTCAGCCACTGCATAGCTACAAAATATGGTGCTATGAACCCTTTGTCCCACGCATCTAAACTGCTCGCGTGGTTCACCGATTTTATCAAAAACTACAATTTGTTGAAGTGGAGCATAGTGTGGCATCGAGTGAGAAAGATCTCCTCTTTCGGTTAATTCATTGCTTCTCTAATGTAAAATGAAACTGAGTGTTAAGCTATTTTTGTGAGGAATTCCTAGGGCAGGGTGAATATACAACTCGAAGATGCACTTATAAGATCAGCAAGACCTCTCTAGTGGAGCAAGCTGGGTTTAGGGGCCCTGGATGTGCTAGGGATCAGTACATTAGGGAGTGCTTGCTTGATTGCTTGCTTTGGTTTCTTGGCCTAGTATCCTGCACCTTGCGTTTATAAGAAATTCAACTGTACTCCGGAGACACGGTGGAAACATGCCTGTCCTGTATGCTTCTTTCATGACATGCTATAGTTCGGGGTTGATTTATTCCTGTGGTCTTCTAGTGTTAGAAGAAGTCGTGTCCATCCCAGAAATATGAAACGTCCTTTCATGTCTTGAATTGATTTTCGTCCTTTGATGTCTTGAATTGATTTGCTATAGGATAAAGATCAGGAAAAGACAGACCAGATCTATTCGATTATTTTTGCGATCACCCTCACTAAACCGACTTGGATGTGAACTAAGATTCAGATCAAGTCTTACAGAAATCAGATTTTCTTTTCATGCCATATGGCACTTAGACTAGATTGATCCCCTTTCTGTCCTTGACTTTGAGTTTTCGAGGACTGTGTAAAAGCAAACTCTCCAAATTTATGCCCAACCTTTACTTCAGTGATCTTACAATGAACAGGAGTTTTCCATTGTAAATGAGTACGAGGCAATCAACGAATTCAGGCGAAACAGAAGATCTACATGACCAAATTTCCCTGCTAGAAAGAAATTCTCTGTTCTTCCTCATTCTAAATAGGAAAGCATTAACAAAACTGCCCTTCCATATGCATGATTCAAGAAATTCTTACTTACCCCACCCCCACTACTACCTGAAATCCTGCTCTGGTTGCCTTTCCCCAAGGTGACATCGAAGGTCTCTCTCCTTTTGTGAGCCCCTCACCTCCTCCATGAGGATGATCCACTGGATTCATTGCAACACCACGAACAATGGGGCGTCTGCCTAACCACCGGCTTTGTCCAGCTTTTCGAAGCTTACGTGCACCATGGTTGGGATTGGAACCTATACCAATAGTAGCTCAGCATCAGGAATCTATTAGTTTGGAAACACCTGAAGGTAGCTGCACAAGACAGAGTGAGGTAGGTTCCTTTATTATTTTAGCATATGTTCCTGCGACTCGAACTAGCTTTGCGCCTTGACCTGGATTATATTCAATATCATGTACCTATGTTCCCATACGTAGATTAGCTAATGGTATGTTATTTCCTACTTGAGAATTGAGATTTCAATTCTTGTATCCATAAACTAGGGGGTGAGAAGTAGCCAGCTCATTGCTCCCCTGATCTTGATTCGCTATGTGAACAAGGTCTTGAAACCGATAAAGATGTGTATGGACATCCTGGGCAGGTAGGTCACAAGAAGCTTTTAGAAGGTTTGGACCAATTGCAATTCATCACTGTTTTTCCCGCTTCTAATTGATGATTGGCTAATATTTAAGTGTTGACCTAAGCCTCTTTGTGCTGTGGCTCGGCTGTCGAACCGTATGTGAGCTGCCTCGTACGACTCTTCTCGTTGAAAGCCCAACTCTATCCTTTGAGAAAGAAGGAACCTTAGCCTTCCTATTCAACAGGGTTATGAGAGAAACTGCTTCCTTCCTTGACTTATTTGCTTTCATTTATTCCATTTATAAAGATAATGTGTTAGGGTTTGGTTTCTGATACCAGCTTTATTAGTTACGAGCTCACTTTCGCTTACTTCTTCCTTAAGCTTTCGATTACTTCTCCCTTAAGGTGAATACCTACAAGACTCCATTACGCGCGCCTAGTCTATATTCTAGGAAATAAGGTAAGGGCAGATTCTAGTCTAGTTTTCATCTTTTATTCGTTGTTGAAGAGAATTGAGGTTGTAATACGGACTAATAGTCACTTGGCCCTTAAGGTGTAGAAGTATCAGTAAGTGATTGTTTGGCTAGAGCTCTCAGTACTTATTACTGATATGTAGGGGTGCGAAAGTAGCAAAGACAAGGGAGTTGCCGCAAGTTCCCTGAAAGTATTGTTCGACAAAAGCTAACAGGAGCAAGAGACAAGGCTAGAGATTCAATTCGAGAGGAGAGTTGGAAGCAGTAGTTATATAAATTCATTCTTTGACAAGGTGCTCACTCTCAAGATTTCATTTAGTATTTGTTGAGTCAGGAGTTTTGTTTTAGTTGAAAGATAAACTGTAGAAAGGAGGTCAACATAAGATAAGCAGGAGAGGGATCTGAAGTTGTGTTGTTATACAAAGTCAATAAGTGACAAGCGGGTCAACAAACCAGGAATCTACAGTATAAAGTAAGTAAGCTGGATCTGTGCGAGAGGGTTAACTCAATTTGTCTTTACTTAATTCCATACCTTGTGCTCCAAATAAAGAATTGAATTGAAAACAGAACATATGAAGTACGAAGAAAGTATACAATAAAAGACCAGATGCAAAAGTGCCAAGAAAGTATACTCGATCTTATAATGGACCTCCCTCTCGCCAACCAACTTTGTGCTCCTCTTTCCAACCAACCGGGATAGGATGCTTAATGCTGAGCTATGAAGTAAGAATTCATAAATTATTTGAAGTATTTGTTTCTCGGCTAAAGTAAAGGGAGTTGACCAAACAAGTAACTACGGGTAGTAAGTATGTTATAGGTAGTTATTATCTTACCGGTCTTGTATCTGCTTGCGCTTACGGGAGCATTAGATGAGATGGAAATGAAGATCTCGGTGTTGGTGACAGGTGTATTTCTGTTCTTGTTGAGTCCCAAGTTTGATCATATATATTTAGAGGCTGTTCGAAGGTAAGCTATATAAGCTGTTTACAAGAGAATCAGCTGCCCTCGGTCCGAAGGGATGCTAAGCTGTGTCTTTCTATACCAACCTAGTGCTAAAAAATTCCATGTCTATAAGAATAATCAACAAGAGCAGTAGGGTCTCCCAAAAAGGTCTTCCAAAAAGAAAGGTGATAAGGATCTGGATCAGATGCAGTGCGGGTGTCATCTACTATACGTATCTAGGAAAGGGCCCTAAAGATTGATGGTGTGAAAGCCTTATTTGCCCAAACTTATTAATCGCAATAAAGTTACATTCTAGTTGAATTTGTCTTTGTTGCTTCAGCCCTCGACTCCCAATCTGGTGTTCAAAATGGATCAGATACGGAATAAGAAACATAATAATATGAAAGTAAAGTATAGTTCTGAGGTGGCCTAGATTACTGTTGAAGCGTCCAAGTCCCGATTCTCTTTCCTTCCTTTCGCATTGCCAAGTTTGAGTGTAATCATATCTAGTGCTCGAGAGATAAAAAGAATTATTTGTTTCCTCGCCTCCAAAGTAAAAATTGAATCTTTAAGGTGAACTTTTCCTTATTTTTCTTATCTTTCTAACTTGCGGGTTTTTGAGTTGATTTGATTGGGTTTGATAAGAGATATCCTCTCGAGTTATTGATAGTTCGCCTATGGGATTTGTGGGTCATCACTATGCTAAGAGTATTAAGTTTGAAATTCTATTTTTTTGTTTTGATCTGATTGATGAGATAGCCAGAGATTATCTTGTGAGATGGTCGGAAATTCTCTTGATAATATCTTTTAGTTGATGATTTCTTTTCTTTTAGCTTCTCTGTTTTAATGATCTTCGTATCTATTTTTTCTCTGTTTTAGTTATCTTCGTATCTTTTTATTATACTTAGTGATTTCCAGGAATGATGAGAATTGGGATCTCTTTATATATTCAGACCACAGCCACACACAGGGGTTCTGAAGATATAAATTCTATAGAAGTTAAGCGATGAGACTGATAACTAGAAGTTAAACGATGGGACTAATAACATAGAACATGAGTCAACCTTCTTTCCTTTGATTGAGTCAAATTCTATATGATCAAGCCACTAAAGCACGCACAGCGAGAATGACCATTGGCCAAAAAGGCACAAAATCAACAAGAGCAAAAAAGATAGGCTTGTTGTTATTGCATGTCTTAGTGATCGCTTGAGCTTTATCTATGTGAAAATCCTTCTTTGTTAAATTCATGAGAGCGAATAACGAGCTAGCTTGATGACACTTATTAAGATGTATCTCCCCTATCTATCCTCGAAAAAGTCCTATTCAAGAACTCTTTCCAGCATTTATGTGTTGTTTCTAGCCTTTATTATTTTCAAGCAATGGCTACTAGATATAAGAGAAAGAGCTAGCCTGGTCATTAGCACTGCTCATCTTGATTAAAGAAAGAAGAAGAAGAGTTAATACTAGGCAAACAATTCCTATCCATATTGAGTTGGTATTAGGTCTCCTCTTTTCTTTAGATATTCTAAACAAACGGTACTTTCTTTGACAAAGATAGACTTTCTTACTGGGTAGCTACTAAGGTTTCGGTAATGGTTTTTTAACAGCTAGGGGAGAGGTTCAAAGGGTTATTTTGGGGAATGAAAAATAGATCCCCGTTATGTTATTCTGACATGTGATTTAACCGAATCAACTGCATAGCCCTCTTTCACAGGGGAGGTGTAGCATAGCCTACTTTTATAAAGTCATTAATGTTGAAGGTGGTCATCCATTTACTTCGTTTTAAGCACTTTTTCTGATATTATATGCTTAATTTGATGCTCTATTTTTTCCTTGCTTCTGACTCGAATAATGCTAGAGACATAGCAAACATGTCCCAAGCAAAACGACCATGCCCAAAAACCCCAGGTGGCGTGGAAGACAGATTCTCGAACATAATTAGTCAAAAGTGAAAATAGATCAAAAGCTCAAATGTAGAGTCCCTCAAAATAGGGTTTATAAAAAAAATGGGCCCGACCCTAGTAAACAGAGTCTTAGAATGCAAATTAAAATTGTAGAGACTATCTTGTATCTCCTATGTCTTTCAAAAAGAATTACCCTATTCTAAAATCCCGCTTTCCTTCCCTTCTTTTGGTACAAAATCTTGATAGAAGCAAGATGAAACTAACTTTGGATGCTTAGCTTAACAAACCCATTTCGGAGAGCATTGTATTGGAAAGTCAAACCTGATTTATCCTGTAAACCTATTATAACCCATAACTTATTGAGATGTGGCGCGCCATTACTATTCCACTAAATGGGTGTTTCAAAACTCATGATAGGCTAGTCTCTCTAGCTAGAAGCAAATGTTCTCTTAACGCCCTCGCTTTCAACTCCAATATATGTATTAATGTATTAACGGTGCTTTTTTATTGTCGACTTCAAATCTAGGTGTTTTGCCTTACTTGAATAATTGTGGACGATAAATATGGATTCAATTCTTTGTTTGACTGTTACATTCCTCAATTTTTATGGTAGGTGCAAGACAGATTCAATAAATTCAGTATAGACTGGAGATTAAAGAAATAGAGATTCAATAAATTCAGTATAGACTTCAGATCAATTGTCTTGAGGTTAGGGAAGGGGATTGAGTTATTAGTTTGCGAGTTTACCACGATGGACGGCTTCAACTCGATATAGGGAATTGAACAAATAAATAAGAGTTTCCCTCCTTATTGCCAAAACCTCCCTACCTGCACAGAACTATACCTTGTTTTATTAGTAACAAACCCAGACTTGCATCATGGGAGCATTAACTGCTCTTACTATGTATCTCAACACCAACACTTAAAATTGCCATTCCCTTATCTTAGCCTGCTACTCCCTTCTTTTAAGGCTTAGGAGACTCCCTCCTCGACTTGAAGTCTGCATTGCCACTCACAAAGCAACTGCTAATTACTAGGCAACGACTAACTACTAGTCTGTCATTCCTTTCTATTGGTCGTAGAACCTAAGGCACCTAATCCTATTTTCCAACTTCAACTCCCGCGTATGGTTAGGACTGGAGTGAATGAACTCCTAATTTTAAATTTATTAAAATAGCATACATGTAAATTCTTATTTGGCCGGCGTTATTAATAGATGAAAAGGTCAATTATGTTAGGGTCTTGGATTAGACATTAGGCTTATGTAAATTTTAGCTAGCCGACCCCTACTATAGTTAAAGGGGCTAGCCAGGGTGAGAGATTAAAGTAGAGAAAGATTAGGGCTAAAGTACAGAAGGATTAGGAGTCCTCACCATTGGCCACCCCTAGTTGGCGTCGACTAGAAGTTGCTTCTTAGAGTTGGAGTAAGAGTTACTTCTTAGAGTTAGAGTAGGAGTCTTTAAGCAGGAATCCTATTAGAAGTTAGGGTTTAGAAGTCCTATAAATAGCCTTATAATAAGTCTCTTTTCTTCATCAATAAATCAATTATTTTTCAACCATTGTGTGTAAAATCAAAAAGGGAGGAACCCTTATAAAGTTTCAAGGAGGTCGATCCCATATAGAGATCATCCCAAGCTTAGAACAATGTTCTTGGCATCTTGCTACCTTTTCACACCCACTCGTCATCCTTCCATAGTCGTCCAAAGCAATTCCCACAATTCTTAGATTATTGTCGAATTTCATCATCATCTCCACTACCGCAGATCATCCTTTGATCTCCTCATGAATTGCAATAGGTTCTAGTTTCCTATCTTATTGATGCTGCAATTTAGTTATCCTTATTCTAAAAAACCAAAAAAATTGTTCTTATCTTGCTGCATAAACTTTTTGGCCCAAAGTTTCCATCTCAATGATTAAGGTTATACTGTAGAATTTAAGCTGCATAACCCTACTTATTTGATTTTTCTACTATGATTTTTCTAACCAAACCTCCATGAGTATTTTACGACGGCTTTGGTACTCTTTAATGATAGATTTTCTTTTAGTTTTATTTAAAAAAATTAATATAAACGGTTGATATTTTACATTGAAATTGTTGCACTTTAGACATAAAAATCTAATATAGTACCTTCCCGTGATCTTTGATCTTGTTGAATTTTTTACTATTGTTTTCTTCCAAGAATTTTTTGATGGCATTAACTCTCTCTTATCAGTGGATTTCCTTTGAGTTTTACTCAAATCCTTATTTTAAATAATTTAAAAAAATTATATCCATACTGCTAAAATTTTCTCGATGAAAAATTTTGTTAATGTACCTTTGTCATTCTTCTTTTCCCAAACCCCTAAAATCCTATCAATCTTGCTGCCACCAATCATATCATCTTTAGGGCATCCCTCTAGCCTTAAGATACTATCATTATAACCTATTTCTAGAACCCAAATAGCACCCAAAACCACAGCCGAAAACAGCGATCTATCATAGCCTATCAACGTAGAAATTTGTAGCACTATCTTTATATGTTTTACCAATATCTGATCCTTATAGAAATTATTGCTGCCACCCACATTATCTTTAGGGCACTCTTCTAGCCTTATAATGTAGCCATCATAGCCTATTTATATAATCCACAACCAATCCTAATAGCCCTCAAAAAATTACAGCCCAAATAGCATCCTAAATTGCAACCTTGATCCTCACCCTTTTGGCCACCAATCCCTACTAAACTGATTGCTGCCATCAATAGCAATCCTAAGCCATCCCTCTAGCTTTAAGACATAGTCATCATAACCTATTTTCAAAATCTATAGCCAACCCAAATTGTAGCCCAAACAGCGAACTTCCGCAGCCATCGAACATTCCGCTCATCCTTACCCTCCGCAGCCACCAATCCTACCAAATTGGTTGCTGCCATCAACAGCAATCCTAAGCTACCCCTCTCATCTTAAACTTCTATCACTAGACCCCCGTTACAGCCTCTATAATAGCCCTAAACAATAGCATCAATAACACCCTCTTTGCTGAAAAAATTGATTGTACCACCTTTGGTGCTACTTGTTGCATCCACACCTGATCCCTACTAAATCCATTGTTGTTATCAATAGAAACTCTAACTTATTACTTTAACCTTAAACCTCAACCATTGTACCCTCTATACAACCTCTACAATAGCCTTAAATCATAGCCCCAATAGTAATAAAATAATAGCAACCTATCAGCCCCAAACTGCAGCTATCTACCCATGATCCACTATCCCTTTCGGTCATCAATCCACCGATTGTTTTATACCATTGACCCAACAACAGGAGAAGGATATTGATATTTCAGATCTGGAGCATATACAATGGCATCTTAAGGTTCAATCGATGCCAAGTTTGAGGCATTTGAATCACACATAGAGAATAGATTGCGTACCTTATTCGTCGAATTTAGATTGGGCTGATCTTCAAGCCCAACAAAATTTCAGTAAGGTGCAAGTTCAGAGAGGCCTCTCAAAAAGGAAGTATGAGCCACTAATATAATATAGCCACGTATGAGGGTGGACTTCCCTCAATGTGAAAAAGGAGACCCGACGGGATGGATTTTGGGAGCCGAACATTATTTTCGCTATTACCGAACATCGGAGGATTCCATGGTGTACACCATATCATCCACCTTGAAAGAGATGCAATTCAGTGGTACAATTGGCATGAATACACCCATGGGACTTCGACATGGATACAATTCAAGAAAGCACTGCTGAACCGCTTTGAGCCGACCAAATACGAGAATATCAATAAACAATTTACCAAGATCCGACAAACCTCCATGATCCAAGAATACTAGACCAGGTTTGAGGAATTATCTTATCTTGCTTGTGATTAGTCTGACAAATAATTATTAGGGATGTTCATCGAAGGACTCAAGCCGAAAATTAAAGGAGAGGTTAAAACGCAACAGCCCCGCACCGTGAAGGCTGCTATCTCTTTCGCCTAAATCCAAGAGGAATGGCTGAACTAAGATACTTAGAGGATGATAATCACTCCTAGACTAACAACATACAAATCTCCCTCTTCTCCTAGCCATTCTTTATGGCCAAAAAAATTAACAAGAGAAGAGCTACATGACAGATCGACAAAGGGCCTTTGTTGGTATTATAATAAGCTTTGGAGCTGCAACCATCGCTGCAAAAGTAGGGAGCTTTCTATAATAAAATTTATTGAATAATCTGAAGAAGAGGTCCAGAAACTTGAGGAGGAGAATATAAAGGAAGAACCACAACTGGCCGATTGCACGACTCACGCTTTAGCCGGCCATACGAACTCGCAAGATGAAAAATTAAAGAATCTCTTAAGCCACAGCCCATCATCATTCTCATTAAGACTAGGAGCACCAACAACTTTATGAATAGTAAGGTTGTTGCCTAATTGATGCTCTAAAATAAAGATTACAATAGGTTTAATATTGAGGTCGCCGACGGCCAAATTTTGAAGTGTGACCAAAGATGCCCACGGGTGAAATTGTTACGGTAGGATCAAAAGATACTTGTTGATTTCTCCCTCCTTCCTCTTGATGATTATAAGGTTGTGCTCAACATCAAATGACTGACTACACTAGGTGATATTTTATGAGATTTTTTCAAATTTATCATGAAATTTTTCAGCCATGAGAAATATGAGATCCTATACGGGAAATGCGAGAGCGACATAATAATGATTTGCACATAGCAAACGAAGAGAGTTTTGAATAAAGTGAATAGTTGCTTCCTGATTCAACTCCAATAGCACTCTATAGGGGAGCTAACAAAAATTGAAGACCCAAACCTTCTCCAATCGCTTGCTGAATTTTAGATATTTTCGTCGAACAATACAGCTTACTTTCTACCCACCAGTATGACCATCAAATTCTTATTCTCCCGGGTAAATTAGCAGCAAACACTTAGCCATGTTATTATCCTCACCTTTAGAAAGTTGAAATAGAGAGAACTGAAGAAGAGATGCTGGAAACAAAGGTTATTCGGCCAAGTTATAGCCCATAATCTTAGTCGGTGCTAGTTTTATCTAATCTTAGTCGGTGCTAGCTTTATCTGACTATGACAAAGTGTTTATTATTGATGCATCAAGAGATAGAAATTATGTTGTCCATATACAAGATGACCAATCCCTAATCGACCTCAGCAAAGCCCTCACTCCAAATCACCTGAAGTTATTAATCAATGACGAGGGAATGCTAACCTTTATTGAATTTATGGCTTGGTATGATACAATATAACAACACAAAGAGAAGACAAAATTAAGTCCTAAAAAATTACAGCTTCTACTCCCTCCAAACTCAGATCGGCTTATCTTACCATGAAATCTACTATAGGGCAACCACCATCACAAAGGAAAGCCTGCTACCATTAAAAAATAACCACATGCTAGCCTACGCAAGAAAGAAACAGTCGCCCAACAAATACCGGAGTAGAATGAAGTTTGTTATTAAAGATCGAGTCTTCCTTTATCTTCATCCCCACCAGTAGGAATTTATAAAGACTTAAGCCTCACGGAAGTGGTCTCCCAGTTTCTTTGGACCCTACAAAATTGAAGATCATAATGGAGCTGTAACTTGTGAATCGGATTAGTACACTAATTCAAAATTACAATTGATCCTCTAGAAATCTCATCACAAATGGAAGTTTAGAGAGGATGACTCAGCCCAGATCTATCCACCTAACACCCAAGTTGATGAGGAGGCCTAGGTTCAGATGATGATTGCATGGGATCACAGGATCATAACACATCACCCTCCAGTCACTACTACTAATGCTGGACAATAGGAGCAGGATGTGCCTACTATATGGGCCATGAGGGAGCCTCCTGAGGAGTTACAGATCAAGACCAGGAGACATGGAGCTTGGCCTTGAGAACAAGATTGATTTGAAGAGGACGGGTCTGTTAACACTCCAGCTAATGAAGTCCTAATTTTAAATTTATTGAGAGAGCACACATATAAAATCCTATCTGGCTGGGCCTATTAATAGATGAAGGGGTCGGCTATGTTGGGGTATTGGGTTAGGTATTGGGCTTATGTAAACCTTAGTTAGCCGCCCCTACTATAGTTAAAGGGGTTGGCTAGGGTGAAAGATTAAAGTAAAGGAGGATTAGAGCCAAAGTGGAGGAGGATTATAAGTTCTAACCGTCAGCCACCCCTAGTTGGGGCCGGTTAGGAGTTGCTTCTTAGAGTTGGAGTATGAGTTGTTTCTTAGAGTTGGAGTATGAGTCGTTAGGAGTAGGAGTCTTGAAGTAGGAATCCTATTAGGAGTTAGGATTTAAAAGGCCTATAAATAGTCTTGTAATAAGTCTTTTTTCATCATCAATAGATCAATTATTTTTAAATATTATACAAAAAATTTAAAAGTGAAGAATCTCTATAGAGTTCCAAAGAGATCAATCGCCTATAGAGATGACATCAATCTTAGAATCTACACCTATCCGTTTGTATTTATAACCTTCTACTCCTTACCTTCAGTGCCTCCTAGCCCGCCACTCTCACCTTCCATGCTTTAGTTTGATCTTATACTCTTTACTTTTAGTGCTCCACTACTTACTTTCAGTCTTGCACATCAGAGAACAGGGCTGGCCCAACACCCCTTGCTTTAAGTATGCAGTACGAGTTATCGCCTTATTATCTACCTACAATCCAAGCCCCACTCTTTAGGTAGTCAATCTTACGAACTAGGGGGCTTTTCCAAACTGACCTCACCTTTTCATTCTATGTTTCACCTTTGCGCCCACCCTTCCTGGCTACGAGTCTTATAATCGTCCTGTTATTCCTTCATCTAATTTTGATTTCCCTTTCTTTTATTCTTCAATACCTTATTTTATTATTAAATATTAATTATTCATTTCTTGGCCATTACTCAGTTTACTTCTATTAATGTGCTCAACCATTCTCTTAGTGCTTTATTAGAGAAACTAGGCTCAACAATCAGCTCTTTTTTTCATTTGTAGAGGCTGCTTTGCTTGTGTGGGTGCGATGGACCTTCTATGCATGTAAAAGGTACCTTCGATGCCTATGGTTTAGTCCTCTAATTCACTCTTTCATTCTTGAGTCAATGGCAGAGGAACGTGGGACGGTAAGCGTATACGTAGTAGAATAACCCTAGGTGATAACAAAGAATGGAGTCGTTAATAGCAAGAATTGCTAAGGGGGTGATAAATCAGACAACAACTAGTGCTGACAAGGCTTATCTATAACTAGGAAATCCAATCATTATAATGAAAATTGAACCAATAGAAGAAAGCTACTAATAACAGGGATACGACACTGACGAACAACCCGAACTACTACCAACAAGAATGAAACTAGGAACCAAGCCTTCTACTATTGATCTCAAACCTTGCTTTACTGTATCCCATGCCTTACTCTCCTGCCTATTAGTCTTACTTTTTAGACACTTAAACTGTATCTCACCTATTGGGCTTACTTTCTTTACTTGCACGTTATTGCTTCTGTGTTGTAGGCTTCTACTCGTTAGTTGTGTTCCCTCTTCTTTCTCTTATTCTTTGGCTCCTATTTATCGTTCTGCTACTACTGAACTCAATGCCTTACTGCCTACCTTGATGTCCACACCTTACTTGCTTAAAGTCTTACCTTGGCTTTTAAACTCCTTACTTGTAGGCTTCCCTTCTTGGCTATCAGTCTGATGCTCCTGTGTTATAGGCATAAACAAAATTCTAAGCTCGAGTAGAGGTATTCAAAAGGGGATTTGCCATAAACCCCAGTAGGTGCTGTTCTAGTGCATTTGGAACTAATCTATCTCTTTATTGGTATAAATCCAGATTGAAACTCAAACACAATTGCAAGAATAAACTCCACATAATGTATTTTGTATTTGTTATTGCTGCTGATGTCTTTGCATAACTCAACTACCAATATCAAGTAGCAAACTCGGAATGAAAGAAAAGAGACTAAGAATGAGTATCCAGAAGACACAAGCAGAACTGACCCTCGAAACAAGGATTTCAACTCATTACTATAGGAATGGACACCGGATCAAAGGAATCCAACTCAAAAGAAAGAGTCAAACAAGTAAGCCAAAGAGTCAAAAAAAACTCATAACTAGACCCAGCTACTCAAGCCTTACTATCTCATGTCGTTGTTCAAGCCTTATTCACTAGTAGCCCGTCCCTGCATTGCCATATTGCCACTATCATCCTCACATCCCTTTTTGCAATCTACCACCTTTGGTAGCAAACTCTTTATTTCCATTATTAGTATTAGTAGGGTTCCTGCCTTTCCGGTATTAGTATTAGTACCCTGACTACTGAGCTTTAGTCTTATTGTCAGGGGTCTCTTCTATTCTCTAGTTATAGCTGCAAACTTTCCCTACTGATCCAGATCCTTGAACAAGAAACTAGGGATGAGCTATTAACTATAGAAATAAACTAGTGCTGGCAAGGCTTACCTACTAGATAGGAAATCCACTAACGATAAAAAGACTCCAGCACCGACTAACGGTTTAACTACCAATAAAAAGAATTGGACTAATAAAAAAAAACTCCAACTGCTGCCTTCTAATCATTAAGCTAATAAGTGGGAATCCAACAATACTACTAGCAAGATTGAACTACTAATACAAAAACCAAAAAATAGAACTCGGGCATATGTATTAAGAGGGTGGTATGGTACGATCTAGTAGCACACCCAGTATTAAACAAAGAAAGAAGTCAAAACGAAACTAAGTAATAGAAGAAGCAAAGTGAGAATAGGGATTTCACCTCAGTAGAAGAAGAATGAGTGCATGGGCAGAAGAGACTTATAGTGTGTTGTATCAAGAGTGACAAGAGTCAAAAGAAAGTGTAGAATAAGGGAATTTCTTTCGTTGCTCGCCTAGCCTCTTCTTCCTAGTCTTATACTAGTATGATTCTTACCCTTTTCGTGGAATTCTGGCTTGCTGGCTTGATAGTCTCATTCTTTTCCCTTTTGGTAAGAAATGCTTGCTGAAACCCCCCTTTAAGAACCCCTCCATTGGGCCTTTTGATAATAAGTGCTTGCTTGACACTTTCGACTGTTCACTCAATTAGAAAGAATGCTATTGGTAGGAAAAGAAATCTCCCCTGCCTCTCTCTTGTTGAATCAGGTGAATCTGATTTGGTGCCATAATACTCATTTTATAGTAATTGATTTGTTAAAGGCTCTCTAACTAAACAGATCATAAGAGAGAGAAGAAGAGTTCCCACCTATCACCCCCGCCACAAATTAATCTACTGCTGCATACGTTCATGGGCTTAGGTCCTAAGTTCACTGCTTATTCAACAAGGCACAAACAAGGCTAATGGTTCTCTAAACATCAATAAATATCTATCTATTTCTCTCTTTTCTATTCTAATTATTTCTATCCTTGGTTAGTTACTTTTTGAACATCTAGGTTTACCGTTAAAGAAATATATCTTTGCTTTGTCTAAATATCTTCCTCCTTCACACCCTAAAATATCCTGACTACAATATCTGGATAAAAGGGTAGTGGCCAATTCACACTCTCTCTTTTTCATTAGCTAGTATTGAATCCATAACACATGTTATGTTAGAGCTATTGAGTGCAATTACTACCAAATGCTTATTCCCCTCTGTGTAATTGTATTTTTTCTTAGTTGTGAAGAATCCTTATTCCCCTAACTACACTGTATTTTTTTTTATCTTTATGTTAGTTGCGAAGAATCCTTATTCCCCTACTACACACACTATATTTATCTTTATGTTAGTTGCGAAGAACTGAACTAAGGAGTCGACTATCTCGAACTTCAACAATGAATTATATTATGAAAAGATGAGGTTGGGCTTTAAGGTTTAAGTAATAATAAAGAAGTAGCCCACAGCATGAAATAAGAAGCGGAGGCCCGAGCAAGAAACTAAGCTGATGTGATTCCAATTAGCGACTCTTCATGGCATGGTTTCAGCTCGAGTTCCAACTGGTCTCTGAGGGCCTTGCTTTATTGCTAGCGTATCTTTAGAATCTATTATATAGCACAGTTCCACTCTTTTTTTTAGCTTTCTTTGGTATGGCTTGTGGTATAACTCAACTCCACATCTTAATCTTAGTAGCCCTTTCCTTTTCCTTTTCCCTTGCCTTATTCTTAGCAGTAGGAATTGACCCAAAACCATAAAGGATAAGAGGCCAACAAGCCTACAGTAAAGGACAAGAGATCTGTCTATAGTTTTTTTTGTCTGAATACCCTCATATGGATATCAATCTCAATTACTAATACTAAAGTCTCTTCCGACCCGATATAAAGATCTTAGAAGTAACACTTGTTCAAGTCAAACAATCATAGAGCCCGAGGAGAGTTTGCAGTGGCCCTCCACTAGACTCTTAAAGGTGGAACATAACCCAAAGAGAGTAGTGAGAGGAGCCCGAACCTAGTCAAGAATATATTGATTTTCTATCTTACTTGATTTTCTATCTGTCTTACTTACTTCCATGGAGTTTATAAGAAAAGAAGCAGCTGTTATTCACTTGACCTTCCACATTCGAACTTATTGTAATCAAACTCGACTGAATTTACCTATCTCTTGGCATGTACCCTAAACTCTGAAAGCAGGAACCTATATTGTATTGTCGTCCCACATTTCCGAAATGAAGGCGGTCACTCTATTTCCTCTTTGATCTTTCTCTCCTCCACCTTAAAAGTAGAGCTACTCCTAGTTGATTATGAATCTGGACGCGTGCAAAAAGGTGGCACAGAACTGAACGTAAGCCAAAAGGACTTGTGGGGTGCTCTAGGCCTAAAGGCTGGCTTCTCTTAGTAGTAAAGAAAGAGCCATTTATCATATATGCACAATTAGAATTAGCTATTAACAGCAAAGGGAGTTACACACTATTCTCAAAACTCCGTTTGTTTGTTCTGCGCAAGGTATTTGCAGCCGACCATAAGTTAAGGGCCATTAGGGAGTGAGCTGAATCTAAGAGAAAGTAACTCTATCAAACCCTTGTAGTGGAAGGCAGCCATAGTTTTTTCATAATCCAAAATAACACATAGCCTTACGATAATGTGAAATAGTCGGTCTAATGTTAGAATAGTGTAGATGGGGGAGAAGCATACAATAAAGCTCCTAAACTCTTAACATCAGTCTTTTTGTCATAGCGCCTCAGTCTATACATTGCCTAGCTACTATGGAACGGCAGTTCTGCTCTTAGACTTAATGGATGAATGGGGTGGGAGAGAGCCTTATTAATAGATCCAATAGGCGCTGTCGAGCAGAGGAGAGTCATGGGTTTTTTAGTTAGTTAGAAGAGAAATAGGGATGATGGTTTTTCTAAAGATAAATGAAATAGAATAGATTAAGTCCGTCATTTACAGAGAGAGATGGGCTTTCTTTGGATGAGAAAGAAGAAAGAAGCGGGTCTCAGATCTTTTGCTCTGCCTTACATACACATCAAAGCACATTGGAATATCATATAGTATGTGTGTCCCGAGTTCAACTTATGACTATTGCTGCGCAAATGCAGAATAGCAGATTGCCTCAATATATAACTTAAGAACTACTCTATTAGGAAAGAACATAAACATAGGAAAGGTAAAGCAGAGAAAAGAACATTGGAAAGGTAAAGTAGAGGGGAATTACTTGGATGAACGTAAAAGGTACGTGGAAAGATCCAATCCAATACACTGGCTGCGCAAATGCAGAATAGCAGATTGCCTCAATATATAACTTAAGAACTACTCTATTAGGAAAGAACATAAACATAGGAAAGGTAAAGCAGAGGAAAGAACATTGGAAAGGTAAAGTAGAGGCGAATTACTTGGATGAACGTAAAAGGTATGTGGAAAGATCCAATCCAATACACTGGCTGCGCAAATGCAGAATAGCAGATTGCCTCAATATATAACTTAAGAACTACTCTATTAGGAAAGAACATAAACATAGGAAAGGTAAAGCAGAGGAAAGAACATTGGAAAGGTAAAGTAGAGGGGAATTACTTGGATGAACGTAAACGGTACGTGGAAAGATCCAATCCAATACACTGGCCCGAGAAGGTGTATCAATTTCTATAACTACGAGAAGGTGTGTAAACCTCTATAACTATAAGGTCTCAATGGACACTATTTGAATTTATCAAACAAAAGAAAAGAAATGAAGTAGGGACCTAAGCACGAAGCTATTACACAATCAAAGCCTTTTTCATCTCCTACGAACAGACACACATGATAACCTTTGGTACACGCCACTAGCTGTTTACCCAATTTACTGGGAACAGTCAAATTACACAATTCATTGGCTTATCCTCTCTCTAGGGAAGTCAAAAGATGCACATGCTCTTTCCCATATCACCTATATGAATCCGAAGCTAACTGATACGATCGGATTGGATCCTATTTAATCAAATAATAATTAATAAAATATTAAAAAATTATAATAAATACTCATATGTTGTTTATTATCATATAAAACAGGTCGGCTTGGGTTATGGGAAAAGAGTCTTGGGGCCTTAGGGTTTTCTAATCGCCGCCCTTCTTAAAGGTTTGAGAGGGGAGCATATGAGGAGTTGCAGCATCCTAGCCGTCGCTCTCTTATTGGACAAATCGGCTAGGATAGAGGGGTAAAAGAGAAATTTGACTTAGGGAAGGAGTCTCTCAAGGGTTAGGGTTTGAAGTCCTATATAAGTATTTAGCCTCGACCACTTTTTATTCAAGCAAGAGATCAATTTTCTTTTAACCTTGTGGCTGACTACCTAAGAGTGAGGAACCCCTATAGCATTCCAAGGGTTGATCCCCCCTTCAAAAGATTAATCTGCGTTAGAATTCCTCTGAGGTTCTATCATCTAGTATCAGAGTAGCGATCTTGCTGAACCCCAATCCCTCGATGCGGTGGGTTCGGTTCGGTGCGGTGGGTTCGGTTCGATTTGAAAAATATATTTTTCTTCTTTTTAATATTTTTAAACAAATATATTTTTTTCAATCAAAACTTCTAATATTTTTTCCTTCTTTTCAATATTTTTAACAAATATATTTTTCTTCATTAAGAAGTTCCCTAAAAGGCTATAATAATTATATTTTTAACATATTTGTTAACATATTTTTCTTCTTTAAGAAGTTCCCTAAAAGGTTATAACAAATATATTTTTAAACATATTTTTAACAAATATATTTTTCCTCTTTAAGAAGTTCCCTAAAAGGCTATAACAGGTTATTGTTAACAACTATACTTTTAACATTTTTTTACTTCTTTTCAATATTTTTAACAAATATATTTTTGTTCTTTAAGAAGTTCCCTAAAAGGCTATAACAAATATATTTTTCTTCTTTAAGAAGTTCCCTAAAAGGCTTTAACAAATATATTTTCCTTCTTTTCACCATTTTTAACAAATATGTTTTTCTTCTTTAAGAAGTTCCCTAATATATTTTTTTCTTCTTCTTAACAAATATATTTTTTCTTCTTTAAGAAGTTCCCATGAAATAACTTTCTTATATCATGGGTGGATATAAGAAGTTATATTTTTAACTTCTTATATTTTTAACAAATATATTTTTCATCTTTAAGAAGTTCCCTAAAAGGCTATAACAAATGTATTTTTTAACATATTTGTTAACATTTTAACATATTTTTTTCTTCTTCTTAACAAATATATTTTTTCTTCTTTAAGAAGTTCCCATGAAATAACTTTCTTATATCATGGGTGGATATAAGAAGTTATATTTTTAACTTCTTATATTTAACAAATATATTTTTCATCTTTAAGAAGTTCCCTAAAAGGCTATAACAAATGTATTTTTTAACATATTTGTTAACATTTTAACATATTTTTAACAAATATATTTTTCTTCTTTAAGAAGTTCCCTAAAAGGCTTTAACAAATATATTTTCCTTCTTTTCAACATTTTTAACAAATATATTTTTCTTCTTTAAGAAGTTCCCTAATATATTTTTCTCTTCTTCTTAACAAATATATTTTTAACAAATATATTTTTTATTCTTTAAGAAGTTATGTTTTTTACTTCTTATATTTTTCTTCTTTTCATAAGTTCAGAAGATAACTTTAATAATTCTCTCAATCCTCTCTTAAACAAAAATTATATTTAACAAAAAGAGGGGGAGCTCTCAAAGAATTACAATAGCGTTTTAACAAATTTTCATCTCTTGATTCTTGCATGCTCAAGCAAGAATTGGTGGAGAATTTATAGACCCCAAATGACTTCAAGAATGAAGTCAAAATTCTCGGAGTTTGTCTTTTCAGAGAACGTGTCTTTGAAGACTATGTCTTTCCTGACCTTGGGTCAACGAAATGAGCTTAATCTAAGCTCAAATCTAACCCAAAGGGAATCTGATTGTCTCATATTGAGTTAATTTAGATTTCTCCAAATCTAACTTAATTAGGACTCAATTACGATACTAACTATGACACACTACGCAATTACAATCTTTCTTATCCGGTATATAAATTGATCTTTTGAACTCCCGAAGAACTTCTCGGCATCCTCCCATGAACTCCCGGCGAGTGTCTTGATCATCTTCCAATGAACTCCTAGCGTGCTCCTAGCGTGCTCCTAGCGAGCTCCTACTGCATCGTCCGAACCTCGGCCCAATTCTCAAACATGACTTCGGCCTAACATTAGATTGTATTATCTTTTCACTGTCATAGTTAAATCTCTAACTCATAGGTTAGATTATAAAACCATCAATTAATTTTATTATCAAAATATGATATTTAACAATCTCTCTCTTTTTTATGATGACAATCAATTGATGATAGGAGTTAACCTTAACTCCCCCTATTTATATGTCGTAGGATAATTAGAGCAAACTTGAATTCAAAAGAACCCATCACTTTTAAATTCAAGTATAATATTTTTACAATATTAAAATTTCATAATTTAACCATTCATAATACTATACATGATAAAATTTTCAAAGTATTTATCTTCTTGGTATCATATAAAAATTTCAAATATTTCAAATATCTCAAAATATTTATTATGTCATTAATTATGACATTTCTCTCCTTTTGTCATCACCAAAAAGAAAAAAATGCCCCAACTTATATTAGAACATTATTAAAAATTTAACACAACATTTAGTACATAAATAAAGAAATCTAATTCATTCTCCACCTTAGTAAAATAAGAATAAGAATAAGAATAGAGTTTAATCTATTTCTCATCAAATTGGTTTCTCTCCTTTTTGTAAATAAAATAGAAGAAGAGAAGGCCACGCGTGTGGGTGGGGGTGTCAAAGATCCAAAAATCAATTATTCCAAAAAAAATCAAATATCAAGAGGGGGGGATACATTTGAAAACATTTCATCAAGGATTTAAAAGATCCATGAATCAAAATAATTTTTGAGAGAGGGAATGAAAATGAATCTCATCACAAAAATAAATTTGAATCATATTTTCTCTTTTGTAAATATCAATTTAAAAAGAAAATAATCATTTCGAAAGAGAGCTCAAAAATCTAAGAAATTCGAGAGAAATATAAGAGCTTCTCATTGTATTTAGAAGATCAGCTTATGTTGATTTTAATAAGAAGCACAATTTTAAAAAATCTAAAAATTAAAAATAAATATGATAGCAAATCAAGCTCAATTTGTAAATCATGTACTTAGAAAATTTAAAATTTTTAATTTTCTTCTAAGCAAATTATTCTTCATTTAATGTTAGAAGATTTATCATATTCAATTCTCTTCGTTGTTGTAAGATAGCAATTTTATCTCCCCCTTGGTCATTGTCAAAAAGACTGAAAGAATACAAAGGTATAAAATCTTTTCTTTTATATGATTTATTAAATCATGACAAATTTAAAAAATATCAATTTATTGATAAGATATATCATTCATGAATATAAGGAACAAATAAATCATGTCATGAATGATATTAATATCAAATCATCAATACCAAAAGACATGATTTAATTTGATAAATTTTCTTTTAGGTCAAAAAGAATCAAATAATAAGAAGGATCTTGATTCATATAGATAATTTTTTTAATAAAATGAAAGAATCATAGTGAATGATCTTGATTTATATAAAGATCTCAAATTATAATTTTTAAGATGTCAAGATCATGATTAGACCTTTTCTATGGTAAGTTGCATAAGAAAAAAAAAGATCTTGATTCATATATAGGAAATTTCAAGTTATCAAGATCATGGTTCATAATGAAAATATTAAGTTATAATATTATAAATCTCCTCTTTGGTAAAAAAAAAATATATATAAAAGTAAAAATTTAATTCCCATAAAAAATACCTCAAATCAAAAGATTATGGGACAATTCATGATTTGGTTGGGAAAAAAAATTTTATTCAAATTTCAATCATCAAAATTATTTTTGTAGTTTAAGAGGTTTAAGAATAATAATATCACTTTATCTCTTATTGAAAACTTAATTTAAAAATTTTTGAAGAAAAACTTTTATCTTTTTAGTTGTTTCAATTTATATGATTTGTTTCAAGAATGCCTTTCAAATCCATGCATAGTCATTTAAAACAAAATTCAAGTTTTATTTCAAAATAAATCATCAAGATCGATAACAAAATATTTTCAAACAAAAGCTTCAATTTATTTTAATTCCAATAATTTTTTCTTTTTTAGACTTAGTCCAATAACTTATCATACAATTTTCATTCTCATTTCAAAAAAAATAATTTTTCTAAATACTAGAAAGTGAATGATCTAAATACAATTTTCATTCTCATTTCAATGAGTTTTTTATTTTATTTCAAGCCTCAATTCAAGAATGATCTAATATTCAATCATACAATATGCAACTTATTTTAGGTCAACATGTAATCATTCAATCTATCTAATATAATATTCAAATCTATCATTAAATATATACGTCAATAGTTTTTATTCAAGTGATCAATCTTATCTAAAGTCAACATATAACCTATTTATCATTTTAATCATTATACTCAAATCAATCATTCAATATACATGCCAATAATATTCAAAAGATCATGGTTTCTTTAGATAGATATTTCTTTTCGTCAAAACCATGAAGGATCATAAAAAAAACTTAGACTCATATAAAAAAGATTTGTTTGGATAAATATTTTTGAAAGTCAATAAGTTTGTTTTATATAAAATAACTTTAAAAAATTGTAGAAACCAATATATCTAAAAAAATCATATCAAAATTATTTTTTAAAAATTTCAATGGATGCAACATAGATAGTTTCCCACTAGAATATAGCTAAGATTTTAAGTTTTAATTTTTGTACTAATATGCTCTAGTTTTCCATATAAAATCATTTTATCATCGAAAAGCAATCAAGAATAATTATATAACAATGAATCATCAAAAGATTTATTGTCAATAATTTTAATTTCAATAATTTTTTATTATTGTTGTTTATGCTAGTGAGCTTGAAAAGAGTGTTAGATCTCAGTTATGTGTCTTGAATATCGACTATCAAAATATCATTTTATTTTGCTCCAAGCTTTTGTTTGAAATCAAACCTATAATAAATGTGGTTTTGATTTAGGTACCCATTTGACTTTGGGTCCTTCGTGAAAAGTTTAACCATTTGCACTAATGGCTTTTAGTTGTTTATGAATTTGTTTATGATTCCTTTAAGAACCCAAATCAACTTATGTGGATTATACTTTCTAAATGAGCATCTATAGGCGAAGTGTCAATGTCTACCACAAAAAACATATTTGTTTTTAGGTGAAAAATGCAATGTGGGTCCTCTAACGAAGATAGTTGATTTTTGTTTATTGTTATCCACAAAGCCAATACCTTCTTTTCTATGAACATGACCCTTATTGGCAAGGATCATGTTTAGAAATTTATTACCTATTTTAGACTTTTCTAAAGTTTGTTATAGTATAACATTTTCCTCTTTAATTGCCTCTAATGACTCATATATAGAACAATAAATGCATGATGTTAATGCTTCATACATGTTTTCATTTTTACTAACAAGTAATGCATGTTCCTTCTTAATTAAATTATAAGTTTTACTAAGCTTTTTATACTCATCAAATAATTCATGAAAGATATTTAACAATTCATCAAAGGTAAAAATAAGCTTCATGTGAGTTTCTTACCTCATCAATGATAGTCATAAGCTTGTAGTCATCTTCTTCTTCTTGATTGTGCTCTTCATCTTCGGGGTGCCTCGGCTTCTTACATTCATAGCAAGAAATTATGTCCATTTTAGGTTTATTTTTTATATTTTTTATTTATTTTCATTAATTTATTTGGTTCTTTTGTCATAAGTTTAAATTCATAGTCCTCATTACTCGAGGTTTTACTTAAGGAGTTATATATTGTTCTTAGTGCTAAGTTTCTTGTTCCTTGAAAGGTGTTCATCTTTGGTTCTCACAACAATGTCCTTCCTGTTCTTTAGAAGGTGTTCTTTAAGTTCATCATTGTAAGTTCTTTCATTTATTTTTTATTTCTTTAATTTAGTTGCGCTTATGTGTGTGACTTCTAAAATATGTCATATATCAAAAGTCGAATCACAAGTAGAAGCCCGATTAAACTCGTTTTTATCTAAAGCATTCATAGCTTTGACATTTAATGAAAATATATGTCTTTCATGATTATTCCAATCATGTATAAGATTGGATGACTTCTGAATTCCATTTTCAATGATGTTCCATAAATCAAAATCCAACAAAATAAAAAAGATATACATTCTAGTTTTCTAAAAGGTGTAGTCCGTCCCATTTAATATAGGAGAACGTATAATGCATTAACCCTCATTAATAAAAAAAACTATTTATTCACTTAGGTGTTAATCCAATTGAGTATAACATGGCTCTGATACCAACTGTTAGGATCGAGTTAGCACTAAGAGGGGGGGAGGGTTAATTATTGCAAGTACAAAGAGTACTCGGTTTGAAAAATATGCTTGAGGTAAAAATCGAAACTAGAAGTGTTTTTCGTCAAGATCAAGTTAGAGAGTGATTAAATTTAAGACCGAATGAAGAATCTCAATTTAGCTACGGAATGATAAAATAGAAAGTAAGTAAAGAAGGCTCATAAATTTATGGTGGTTCGATCACCAACTTGACCTACATCCACTTCCCGAGTCCTCCTTCGTCAAGGCCCATCGGTGTCCACTAATGATCTTCTTCCACAGGTCAAGATTGTTGAATCTCCTATTTTGATAATGAAATTAATTGATGAGTATTTGATCTAACAAGGTTGTTAGAGTTGATTAATACAGTATTAACTATGACAGAGGGATTATTACAATCAAAGATTTGGCCAAAGTCAAGTCCAGGCATCAGGCCGGGGTTCGGATGATGTGATAGGAACTCACTTGGAGTGCATTGGGAGCTCGCCGAGGATATCGGTAGTTTACCAAGATGGCGCAAGGGAGTTCGTCGGAAGAAGACTGAGACTTGCTGGAAGATTGTCGAGGGTAGCCGAAAAGCTTGTCGGGAGTTGGGAAGGTCTTGAAGTGGATATGTTAGCCATTATAATTATAATTAATTAAGTTATAGTTAGTATAGTGCAGGTTAATCATGACGATGAAAAGGAATTACAGATCAGACATGGACCTAAGATTAAGCATAGACATCGGGTCAAGGATTGGACGACACGCTAGGAGCTCGTCAGGAGTTCGCTAGGACTTCATCGAAGGTATCGGGAAGATCACTAGGAACACACCGGGAGATCGCCAGAGGAAGACCGTGAGACTCACCACAGGGAATACCGAAGGTTGCTGGATTATAGGAGTGAGGTCGTAAGCTTGGTGGTTATGTTTGATTGTAATCTTTAAGTTGTAGGTTGAGATTGAGTCCTAAATGAGTGTGATTTAGAAGGAATCCAAATCAACTCAAAGAGGCAACTGGGTCTACTGAAAGAGTTTGATTGAGCTTAGGTTGAGCTCAATTGATTTACCAGAGATCAACGTGTACTTCAATTCGGGATTAGAAAAGTGGAGGGAATCACTTTTTTGAGATTCTCGGTGTCTGAACCGATAGTGAGTGATGGGTGTACCACTACCGCCCAAGATTTTAGGCGATTGTCAATGGCTGAACCACCCAGGTTGGGCGGCTGAACCACCCATACCTTGGATTTTGGACCTTTTGTCAGTTGACCTACCTAGGCCGACAGTTGAACCGTCCATACCCGAATTTTCTGAGTATGTTTGAATTTTGGCTCCAAAATTCTGAAGCTATTTGGGGCTATAAATATCCTAAGTTTTCTTGTATTCTACATAATAATTTTAGGGATTATATTCTGTAAAAAAATTATGCATGAATTATAATAAAATGAAAAGGGGAAGGGATAGAGCTTAGAGTCAGAAAATTCTTGTAAGTTGTAAGGGTTTGGTCTTTACCCCCAAAGAGGATCGGTAGTGGATGCTAGTATGCCTCAAGGAGGAGGACTCGAGAGTGGATGTAGGCCGGTTGGTGCCAAACCACTATAACTGTGAGTGTTCTTGTTTCATTTACTACTTACAATTGTCGGGTTCTTAATTACTTTAACAAAATACCAATAAATGTTTCAGATTCTATTTACTCTTTGAAAGCAAGGTTTCAAGTCAAACATTTTACTTACGATGTTGCTTATCTTTTTTTTGGATTTGCTTGTTCCTTTTTGAGTTATTCTTAAGCAAGAAACTTAGCATTTTCTTTGAATCATTTGCTTGCTTTACTTGAATGAAAAGCTTCAAATTTTTCTATCTTGCTTCAAGAGAAAAGTTTTTCGTTAAAATGAGAATTTACTCTTGAACTAATTAACCCCCCTCCCCTTTTAGTGATAATTAATCCTAATAATTGGTATTAGAGCCATGTTTTTCTCATTTAGTTTAACACACAAGAGAAATGACTCTTTTTGGCTTTCAAGAGGGCATTTCTATCATTCATCCTCCCATATTCAATGGGACGGACTACATTTATTGGAAAACACTGATGAGAGTTTGCTTTCCATGAACCTTGATTTGTGGTGTATTGTTGAAAAATATTTTCAGAAGTCATCCAATCCAATAAATGATTAAAATGATTATGAAAAATAAATATTTTTGTTGAATGCAAAGGCTATAAATATCTTATATGCACTTAATAAAAATAAATTTAATCAGATTACTTGTTTTGATTCGGCTTTCGATATATGACACACATTAGAAACGACATATGAAAGTACAACTAAATCAAGTGAATCATTAAATGAAAAGACTTATAAAAATGAACTTGAAGAATACCTTCCAAAGAACGGGAAGGAATTTGAACTGAGCTTGACATATGACTCCTCGAGCGAAACTTTGAGTGATGAGGATCTTGAACTTAAACCCTTAACAAATGAATCAGAAAAATTAATGAACAAAAATCATAAAATTTAATTTAAATTGGATAAAATCTCTTGCTATGAACGCAAGAAGCCGAGGCACTCCGAAGATGAAGTGCACAACCAAGAACTGGAAAATCTCACACTTATGGCCATCGACAACGAGGTCAGTGATTCATTAAGTATTTCTTTTTTGGAATTATTAAATATATTTCATGATTTGTTTAATGAGTTTAGAAAACTTAGCAAATCTTTTAAGTTGCTTAAGAATGATCATGATTTGTTAGTTAGTAGACTTGATGAAATTTATGATTCATTAGTATCACATAACCCATGTTCTAAATGTGCTATGCTAGATAATGTTAAAGAAGAGAACATCATGCTTAACACAACATTAAAAAAATTTGAAATTAGGAACAAATCCCTAAATACGATCCTTACCAATAAGAGTCATATTAATAGAAGAAATGACATAGGTTTTATTGGTAACATTCAACAAAAGCCAACAATATTTGCTAAAGGGCCTACCTTAAATGTGTCACTAAAAATCAAATATAGTTTTTGTGAAAAAAATAGGACATAAGGTAAATGAATGTCTATTTTAAAAATGTAGTTCATACCAATTAGTTTCGGTTACCAAGGGAACTTCATACAACAAAAAAGATTAGAAAAGAAAGATAAAGTTATTTATGAAGGATCTAATGTAAAATGGATACCTAAATCAAAAATATCTTTCTTATAAGTTTATCTATAAATTAAAGCTAGGAGCCCTGAATAATGTTTTAAATGCTGAAGATATATAACTTGAGATCTAATACTCTTTCAAGCTCACTAGCCTAAATACTAACAAGATAAATTATTAAAAATAAAAATAGATCTAGATGATTATGCGTAACCCTTTCGTTGCATGCTATAATTATAACAAAGAAAGTTTAGTTATCTTGCATAAAAGTCACATGTATGAAAGAAAGATTTTGATGATGATTATTGTATTGATTTCTATAATTGTATTGACTTGTGTTGATAATTTATGTTAATTTTGAACCTAAAAATTATATACAAAATCATTTTTTTAAAAGAAAATTTTCTTGATAACATCATAGAATCATTCAACATAGAAAAATCATTGGATTTTGTTTAAAAAATATATTTTTATGATGACTCCACTTGAAAGTGATTTACTCATTTGGATTTATCTTATCATAACCATGATTGATAATGCATAGTTAGAGCATGCTAAGACTAGAACTAAAAGAACCCAAGTTATTGTTAATAAAAAAATATTCATATTGAAATTTATGAAAATGATATTTTGATGATGATTAAAAAATAAGTTCAAAATCATTGACTTCAATATTTGGAAGGCTATTGTTGAATGACTTTAATGTTATAGTTATTGGATGATTGATTTAAATGGTTGAATAGTTGTATGTTAAGATTGAATGTGTGTTGTTAAATGATAGATTACTTTTGAATTTGAATATGAAATAAATAAAAATTTAGAAACAAGTTTGTGAACTCCTTGCACTATGTGTAAAGAGTTAGACTCATTTAAAAGTTAAAATTGAGAGAGGTTGAATTTTGATTGAAGATATTTTATGTTCAATAAAAACATGCTTGATGATTTAATGATGCAAAGTGATTATGCTTAATGAGTTTATATTTTAAAATTGTATATGATGATCCTTGTGATTTATGGCTTATTGATCTTGCCGTAATGAAAGTTCTTTTTTTGTTTTAAATGATGATGCATGTTTTTATTTGGCTTAAAAGATAAAAACATGCTTGTATGAAATAAAAAGAGAATACATTTTTCTTGAAAATTTCTTTATCTTATAAATTTTTCAACAAGAGATTAATGAATCGATTATATTATTTTTGATGAATCTCTTGAACTATGAAAGTGATTTTGATGATTTGATAATTTGAACTTGAATAAGTTATTATCATGATTTTGACAAAGTTTAGAAAATAAAACTTAAAATCTTTGCATAAATCAAGTTCATTTGAATAAGTTTATAAATGAATCATAAGTGTATCTATTTGAAATTACAACATGAATCTAAATAATGATCTTGATGATTTAAAATCACATATATAAATTGAGATCTTATATTTCCATATCTCATTTTATAAAGTTATGACCTTAAAATTTGGTACTATTATATTTTAATTGTTACTTTGACAATGACTAAAGGAGAAACAAAAGTGATATTTTTGTAATAATAAAATTAAATACTTTAATTATGAAAGACCTTCATTGGATGAAGAGCGATTTGTTAAAAGGAAAATTAGGAATTTTAAATACATAAGATTTTTTATTACTTATGTTGAAATTCATAAATTATAAAGAGGGGCAAATTTATTAATTTAAATTATGTCCTTTAGTACTTAAAGATTTGATTTTATGACATGATCTCTTTGTACTTTTGGACGTAATTTGAATATGGATGTTTAGAATAAATTATATAATTATCTTTTTTTAACAATGATAAGAAAAAATGGGAGATAAAATTATCAATATGATTAGAAGCAAATTGGATATGATAACATTGAATGAGAAACAATTTTTTTAGAAGAAAATTTAGTATTTTAAATTTTCTAAATACACGTGAAATGCATAACTAAAAATTTGAGCTTGATTTACTATTTTTCTTTGGATTTCTTAGACTTTATAAATTACACTTATTATCAAAATTTGCATGCAAAATGCATGATTTGCTACCTTGCTTGAAATTTGTATAAGATAAATTAAATTGCATGAGTAGCTCTTGATTTCTTGGATTTCATAATTTACATCTATAAAATTAAATATTTTTGTGATGTTTTTCACTTCTTTACCTTGATTCTACCTTATTGTTTACAAAAGGGGAAAAAATCTACATTAAGATAATGATTTGTTATTATTCATATTTATTTACTATATTTTCTTGAAATTTACTTTTAAGATTTATTGAGTTCATAATCGAAATTTTCTTTTAAAATCTTATATCTATAAGATTGAGGTTGAGAGTTAAGAATGCTAAATGATGAAAATGTATGAGTTGCTAATCTAGATTTCATGAGATTAAACTTTTTGTGATAATATTTTTGAAAACTTTCTCCATGTTCTTTATCTTATTATTCAGAAAATGGGAGAAAATTTGTATGATGTTTTGCTACTTTATAGATTTAGTTGCTACACTTGCTTGAAATTATATAAGACAATTTTAAATGCATGAATTTTTTAATCTTCTTAAATATCTTGGATCTTTGAGCTTATCTTCGAAATTCACCTCTACACAATTGAGAGCTATACTTAATGATATTTTACAACTCCTCCATTATTTTCTTTTCTCTTTTTTCACAAGGGGAAGAAAATTCTTTATGATTTGTTATATTTTACAAAGGGCGATCAAAAACTTATGTGCCTTAAAATCCTTAGCCTTATAATTTCACCTTTTTGTTGATGAGAAAAGGAGACATTGATGACACATGATATTGATGATATACATTGATGACACATGATATTGATGATATATATTGATGACATATGGTATTAATGATATACATTAATGATATATGATATTGATGATATACTTAGATATCTTGGATATGGTTGCATAATTCTTTTTTAAATTCATGATTCGATGACTTGATACAATTTTTTGTTGAAATTTACTTAGAATATGATTTGTTTCATGATACTTGAATTAAAGAGGGCATGGTTCTCTTGAATTTAAGTTTTTTTTATTGTGGCATGGATTTAGTGAGAGTAAGGATTAACTCCTATCATCAATTGATTGTCATCATCAAAAAGGGGGAGATTGTTGAATCTCGGATTTTGATAATAAAACTAATTGATGTGTTTGATCTAATAAGGTTGTTAGAATTTATTAATACATGATTAACTATAATAGAGATATTATTACAATCAGAGATTTGGCTAAAGTCAAGTCCAAGCATCAGGCCGAGGTACGGATGATGCGGTTAGGAACTCGCCTGGAGAGCGTCGGGACCTCGCCGAGGGTATCCGGAGCTTGCTAGGATAGCACAAGGGAGTTCGCCGGAAGAAGACTGAGACTCACCAGAAGATTATCGGGGATAATCGAAAAGATTACCAGGAGTTGGGAAAGTCTCGAAGTGGATGTGTTGGCCATTATGATTGTAATTAATCAAGTTGTAGTTAGTATCATGCAGGTTAACTATGACGATGAAAAGGAATGATAGATCAGATATGGACCGTTGCCGCCCAGGATTTCAAGCGGCTGTCAGTAGTTCAATCGTCGAGGTTAGGCGGCTAAACTACCTATACCCTAGATTCTGGGTACTATCGACGGTTGACGCGCCCAGGTCGACGGCTGAACCTCCTATACCTAGAATTTTCGGATATATTTAAATTTTGACTCTAATTTCTGAAGTCATTTGGGGCATATAAATATCATAAGTTTTCTTGCATTCCATACCATACTTTTGGGGGATAAATTATGTGAAAAAACTTGTATGAATTGTAAGAAAAAGAAAAGGGGTATGAGAGTGATCAAAGAGTTGTAATCTTGTCTTCCTTGTAAGATTGTAAGGGTTTGGTCTTTACCTAAAGAAGATCGGTAGAGGACGCTGGTGTGCCTCAAGGAGGAGGACCCAAAGAAGATCGATTGGTGCCGAATCATTATAAAACTATGAGTTCTCTTTGCTTATCTTGCTCACTACTTATGACATTGCCTATCTCATTATTCGTATTTGCTTATTCTTTCTTAAGTCATCTTTAAGCAAGAAGCTCAGCATTTCTCTATAAGATTGAATTGCTTTACTTGAACGAAAAGCTTCGAATTTTCCTATCTTGGTTCAAGCGAAAAGTTTTTCATTAAAATGAGAATTCATACTTGCACTAATTCACCCACCCACCCTCTTAGTGCATATTAATCCTAACAATTGATATCAGAGTAAGGTCTTACTCTTTGGACTAAACACCAACTAGAGTAAATGACTTTGTTTGGCATGAATGAGGGTCAATACATCACAAATCCTCCTATGTTCAATGGGGCGGACTATTCATCTTAAAAAATTTGAATGTGTATCTTTTCGGCTTCAATAGATCTTAATCTATAGTGTATTGTTGAAATGATTATGAAAAACAAATGGTTTTGTTGAATACAAAGACTATGAATGTCTTATATTGTGCACTTGATAAAAATAAATTTGATTAGGTTTCTTATTTTGATTCAGCTTTCGATATATTACATACATTAGAAATAACACATGAAAGCACAACTAAATCAAGTGATTCATTAAATAAAAGGACTTGCAAAAATGAACTTAAAGAACACCTTCCAAAGAACATAAAGGAATTTGAACTGAGCATAACATATGACTCCTTGAGTGAAATCTCGAGTGATGAGGACTTTGACCCTTTGACAAATTAATCGGATAAATTAATAAATATAAATCATAAAAATGATCTTAAAATCATAGACAAGAACTCTTGCTCTGAATGCAAGAAGCTAAGACACTCGGAAGATGAAAAGCACAATCAAAAGGGAGTGGAGAACCTCGTGCTTATGACCATCAACAATAAAATAAGTTATTCCTCCAAGGTTTCATTTACATTTGATGAATTATCAAATATTTTTCATGAGCTTTATGATGAACTTAAAATGATTAGCAAATCTTATAAATTACTTAAGAAAGAGCATAATTTTTTAGTTAGTAAATTTGAACATATGCATGATACATCACCATCACACAATTCATGCACTAAATATGAAATCTTGAATGATGCATCAATATCATGTTTTTCTTGTTTTAAGTATGAGCCACTAGAGGTAATTAAACAAGAAAATGATATATTACAACAAACTAAAAAATATCTTAATATAAACAATGAGTCTCTAAACATGATTCATGTTGATGAGGGTCATGTTCATAAGGAAAGTATTAGCATTGTGAGTAAGACTCATCAAAAGCCAACTATCCTTGTTAGAAGACCCATATTACACTCTTTGCCCAATAATAATTATAATTTTTGTGATAAATATAGTCACTTTGCTTATAAGTATTCATTTAGAAATTATAGTCTACATAAATTAATTTGGATTCCTAAAGGAATCATAAACAACCTAAAACCATTAGAGAAAATGGAAAAAACATATCACGAAGAACCCAAACTCAAATGTGTACCTAAATCAAAACCTCTCATAATATTAAGTTATCTCCTGACATGACTAGGAGCACTAAGTAATGTTTTGAAAGTAGATGCTCAGGACACATGACTTGAGATCTAATATTCTTTCAAAGCTCACTAACCTAAGTAATAATAAATATTATTGAAATAAAATCATTGACAATGAATCTTTGGATAACTCATTAATCTTGATTACTCTAACTTTGGCATGATAATACAAAAACAAATTAGAGACTTTATCTAAATTCAAATTTATGAAAGAAAGTTTGATAATAATTATGATTAAATGATAGGTTCAAAATCATTGGCTTGAATATTTATTGATTTAAATGTAAAAACTATTATTGAATGATTTAAATATTATAATATTTTTGGCTAAGTTAAATATCATTGTTGAATGATTTATTTAAATGGTTAAAAATTATATGTTAAGATTGAATGTGTATTGTTAAATGATAGATTACTTTTGAATTTGAATATAAAACAAATAAAAATTTGAAAATAAGTTTGTCAACTCCTTGCACTTCTAAAGAGTTAGACTCATTTAAAAGTTAAAATTGAGATAGGATGAATTTTGATTGAAGATGATTTATGTTCAGTGAAACCATACTTGATGATTTAATGATGCATAGTGATGAGTTTATATTTCGAAATTATGCATGATGATTTTTGTGATTTATGGCTTATTGATTTTTATCGTAATAAAACTTTTTGGTTTTAAATAAAAATATATATTTTTATTTGGCTTAAAAGACGAAGGCATGCTTATATGAAATAAAAGGGGAATATTTTTTTAAAAAATTCTACCTTATAAATTTTCAAAAGATATTAATGAATCGAGTATATTATTTTTATGAATCTCTTGAACTTTGAAAGTGATTTTGATGATTTGATGATTTGAACTTGAATAAGTTATTATTGTGATTTTGGCAAAGTTTAGAAAATAAAACTTAAAATCTTTACATAACTAAAGTTCATTTAAATAAATTTATAAATGAATCATAAGTTTATCTATTTGGAACTACAATATGAATCTAAACAATGATGTCGATAATTTTAAATCACATATGTAAATTGAGATCTAATATTTTCATATCTCATTTTATAAAGTTATTATCTTAAAATTTGGTACTATTGTATTTTAATTATTACTTTGATAATGCTTAAGTGAGAGACAAAAGTGATATTTTGTAATAATAAAATTAAATACTTTGATCATAAGACCTTTATTGGATGAGGAGCCATTTGTTAAAAGAAAAATTAAGAATTTTAAATACATGAGATTTGTATGATTGGATTTCTAATTTACTGAAATTTTGAATATATAAGATTTCTTTTTACATATGTTGAAATTCTTAAACTATAAGGAGGGATAAATTTATTAATTTAAATCATATTTTGTGGTACTTAAAATTTTATTTTTATGATATGATCTCCTTATACTTTTGGGCGTAATTTGAATATGGATGCTAAGAAAAAATTATGTGATCATATTTTTTTTGACAATGACAAAAAAATGGGAGATAAAATTATCACTATGATTAGAAGCAAATTGGATATGACAACATTGAATGAGAAACAATTTTCATAGAAGAAAATTTTAAATTTTAAATTTTCTAAATATATGTGAAATGCATAACTCAAAATTTGAGCTTGACTTACTATTTTCCTTTAGATTTCTTGGACTTTATAAATTATACTTCTTGTCAAAATTTACATGCAAAATACATGATTTGCTACCTTGCTTAAAATTTGCATAAGATAAATTAAATTGTTTATGTGGCTCTTGATTTTTTCTTAGATTTTGGAATTTATATCTATAAAATTTACATCTATAAAATTGAGTATTTTTGTGATGTTTTCACTTCTCTACCTTGATTCTACCTTATTGTTTACAAAAGGAGAGAAAATCTAAATAAAGATAATGATTTATTATTGTTTAGATTTATTTTCTATATTTTTAAAATTTACATGAGAAAGATTTGTTGAGCTCATATTCAATTTTTTAAAAATCTTATATCTACAAGATTGAGATTGAGAGTTAAGAATGCTCAATCATAAAATATATGAATTGCTAATCTAAATTTCATGATATTAAGTCAATTTTTTAGTGATAATATCTTAAAAACTCTTTACATGTTCTTTATCTTATTATTCACAAAAAGGATAGAAAATTCGTATAATATTTTGCTACTTTACAGATTTATTTGCTACGCTTGCTTGAAATTATATAAGATGATTTTGAATACATAAATAGCTCCTAAATTCTTGAATCTTCTTCAATATCTTGGATCTTTGAGCTTATCCTCAAAATCCACCTCTACAAAATTGAGAGCTATACTTAATGATATTTTACAAATCCTCCTTTATTTTCATTCCTTCTTTTCACAAGAGAAAGAAAATTATTTATTACTCATGTCATATTTTACAAGGGGGGAGCAAAAATTCATGTGCCTTAAAATTCTTAGTCCTATATTTCACCTTTTTGTTGATGACAAAGGTGGAGAAATATATATTGATGACCCATGATATTGATGATATATATTGATGACACGTTATATTGATGATTATATTGATGACACATAATATTGACAATATATATTGATGACACACGATATTAATGATATACATTAATGATATACTTGGATATGGACCCGGGATTAAGCTTAGGCATCGAGCTAATGTTTGGATGATGCAGTGAGAGCTCACTAGGAGTTCACTAAGACTTCACCGAAGGTATCGGAAAATCACTAAGAACACACCAGGAGATCGCCAAAGGAAGACCGTGAGACTCACCACATGAAATGCCGAAAGTTGTCAGATTACAGAAGTGATGCTATAAGCTTGGTGGTCATGTTTGATTGTAATATTTAAGTCGTAGGTTAAGATTGAGTCCCAAAATGACTGTGATTTGGAAGGAATCCAAATCAACTCAAAGAGAAAATCGGGTCCACTAAAAGGGTTTGATTGAGCTCAGGTTGAGCTTAATTGGTTAACAAAAGAATTAGTCAACATGTGGTTCATGTTAAGATTAAAAAAGTGAAGAAAATTACTTTTTCAGGATTCTCGATACCTAAACCATTAATGAGTGGTGGGTGTACCACCACCGCCCAGGATTTCGAGCGACTATCAGTGGTTGAACCACTTAGGCTGGGTGGTTGAATCGTCCATACCCTAGATTTTGGGTACTTTCGGTAGTTGACCTGCCCAGGCTGGTGGCTGAACTATCTGTACCCGAATTTTCCAAGTATGTTTAAATTTTGGCTCTAATTTCTGAAACTATTTGGGACTTATAAATATCCTAAGTTTTCTTATATTTCTTACAACACTTTTGAGAGATAAATTCTATGGAAAAACTTATATAAATTGTAAGAAAAAGAAAAGGGGTAAGGGATTGATCAAAAAGTTATAATCTTGTCTTCTTTTTAAGATTATAAGGGTTTGGTCTTCACCCAAAGAAGATCGATAGTGGATGCCAATATGCCTCAAGGAGGAGAACCTGGGAGTGGACGTAGACCAGTTTGTGTCGAACTACTATAAAACTATGAGTTCTCTTTGCTTATCTTGCTCTCACTACTTTTCTATTGATGCTTTCAATTTTATTTACGTTTTGAAAAGAATGTTTCAAAATCAAGCACTTAACTTACGACATTGCCTATCTCGTTACTCGGATTTGCTTATTTTTTCTTGAGCCATCTTTAAGCAAGAAGCTTAGCATTTCTCTATAAGATTGAATTGCTTTACTTGAACAAAAAGCTTCAAATTTTTTTATCTTCCTTCAAGCAAAAGGTTTTTCGTTAAAATGAGAATTCATGCTTGTACTAATTCACCCTAAACAAGGTGTTCACGGACAAAGCTAAGAAAAGAGGGATAAATTCTGCTCATGCCAATTGATCTTAATAATTGGCATCAGAGTAAGGTCTTACTCGTTGGACTAAACACTCATTGGAGTAAATGGTTTTGTTTAACATGAATGAGGGTCAATGCATCACAAGTCCTTCTATGTTCAATGGGACAGACTACTCATCTTGAAAAATTCGAATGTGTATCCTTTTGGCTTCAATAGATCTTGATTTGTAGTGTATAAAGGTTTTCAAGAGTCATCCAATTCAACAAATGATTGGAATGATTATAAAAAATAAATATTTTTATTGAATACAATGACTATGAATGTCTTATATTATGCACTTTATAAAGAATCTGATCGGGTTTCTTATTTTGATTCGGCTTCCGATCTATAACATACATTAGAAATGACACATAAAAGTACAACTGAATCAAGTGAATCATTAAATGAAAAGACTTGCAAAAATGAACTTGAACCACACCCCCAACCCCACCACCCCTTCCTCCCCAATGCCAATCCTAACAATTGGTATCAAAGCAATTTCTTACCCTGTGGACCTTAAAGTGAAAATGAGCATTGAAGGGTGCAACTTTTTCTTAGTGAAAGCTTTAATGCTCCATGAACGAGGGTCATCAAGTGAAAGTTCAATGCCGAAGAGAAAGTTTCTTTTCCATGTTGAAGAGTAAGTTTCAATACTCCATGAATAAGGGTCATCAAGTGAATTATTAAATGAATCATCAAGTGAATCATTAAATGCTCCTTTTCATTTAAGAATCAAAGAATTATCAAGTGAATCATTAAATAAAAAGATAATACGTATTCCCCCTCCCCCCTCTTAGTGCCAATTGATCCTAACAATTGGTATCAGAGTAAGGTTTTACTCTTTGGACTAAACACCCACTAGAGTAAATAACTTCGTTTGGCATTAATGAGGGTAAATGTATCACAAGTCCTCCTATGTTTAATGCGACAAACTACTAATTTTGAAAAATTTGAATGCGTATCTTTTTTGCTTCAATAGATCTTAATTTGTGGTATATCGTTGAAAAAAGCTTTCAAAAGTTATCCAATCCAACAAATGATTAGAATAATTATGAAAAATAAATGTTATCATTGAATGCAAAGACTATGAATGCCTTATATTATGAACTTAATAAAGAATTTGATCGGGTTTCTTAATTTGATTCGGCTTTCGATATATGACATGCATTAGAAATGATACATAAAAGCACAACTAAATTAAGTGAATCATTAAATAAAAAAACTTGCAAAAATAAACTTGAAGAACACCTTTCAAAGAATAGAAAGGAATTTGATCTAAGCATGACATATGACTTCCCGAATAAAATCTTGAGTGATGAAGACTTTGAACCTTTAACAAATGAACCAGATAAATTAATAAATATAAACCATAAAAGTGATCTTAAAATCATGGACAAAAACTCTTGCTATGAATGCAAGAAGCAAAGACACTCCGAAGATAAAGAGCACAACCAAAAGGGAGTAGATAATCTCGCGCTTATGACCATCAACAATGAGGTAAGTGATTCCTCCAAAGTCTTATTTACTTTTGATGAATTATCAAATGCTTTTCATGAGCTTTATGATAAATTTAGAATGATTAACAAATCTTATAAATTACTTAAGAAAGAGCATGATTTTTTAGTTAGTAAATTTGAACAAATATGTAAGACATCACCATCACACAATTCATGTACTAAATATGAAACCTTGAATAATACATCAACATGTTTTTCTTGTTCTAAGTATGAGTCCATAGAGGTGATTAAGCAAGAAAACGAAAAATACTATAACAAACTCAAAAAGGGCCTAATATAGACAACGAGGCTCTAAACATGATCCATGTTGATAAGAGTTATGTTCATAAAGAAAGTATTGGCATTGTGAGTAAGACTCATCAAAAGCCAACTATCTTCGTTAGAAAACTCATATAACACTCTTTGCGCAAAAATAGTTATAATTTTTGTGATAAATATGAACACTTTGCTTATAAATATTTATTTAGAAATTATAATCCACATAAATAAATTGGGGTTCCTAAAGGAATCATAAACAACCTAAAACCATTAGAGAAAATGAGAAGAACATATCATGAAGGACCCAAACTCAAATGGATACCTAAATCAAAATCTCCCATACTATAAAGCTGTCTCATAACAAGGCTAGGAGCACTGAGTAATATTTTAAAAGTCGATGCTCAAGGCACATGACTTGAGATCTAATACTCTTTCAAAGCTCACTAGCCTAAGTAATAACAAAAATTATTAAAATAAAATTATTGGTAATGAATATTTGGATAACTCATTAATCTTAATTGCTATAACTTTATCCTGCTAATTCAAAAATGAATTAGAGACTTTATCTAAATTTAAATTTATGAAATAAAGATTTTGATGATGATTATGATTGAATGATAGGTTCAAAATCATTGGCTTAAATATTTGTTAAGTTAAATGCAAAGGCTATTGTTGAATGATTTAAATATTATGATGTTTTTGGCTAAGTTAAATATTATTGTTGAATGATTGATTTAAATGGTTAAAAAATTATATATTGAGATTGAATGTGTATGTTAAATGAAAGATTACTTTTGAATTTAAATATGAAACAAATAAAAATTTGAAAATGAGTTTGTTAACTCCTTGCACTATGTGTAAAGAGTTAGACTTATTTAAAAGTTAAAATTGAGATAGGTTGATGATTTAATGATGCATAGTGATGAGTTTATATTTCAAAATTATGCATGATGAACTTTGTGATTTATGACTTATAAAGTTTTTTTCGGTTTTAAATAAAAATGTATGTTTTTATTTGGTTTAAAAGATAAAGACATGCTTGTATAAAATAAAAAGGGAATACCTTTTTTAAAAATTTTCTTTCCTATAAATTTTTCAAAAAGAGATTAATGAATCGATTATGTTATTTTTTATGAATCTCTTGAACTTTGAAATTGATTTTGATGATTTGATGATTTGAACTTGTATAAGTTATTATCATGATTTTGGCATAGTTTAGAAAATGAAACTTGAAATCTTTACATAAATTAATTTCGTTTGGATAAGTTTATAAATGAATCATAAGTTTATCTATTTGGAACTACAACATGAATCTAAATAATAATCTTGATGATTCGAAATCACATATGTAAATTGAGATCCTATATTTTCATATCTCATTTTGTATAGTTATGATCTTAAAATTTGATATTATTATTTTTTATTATTACTTTGATAATGATTAAAGGAGAGACAAAAGTGATATTTTTATAATAACGAAATTAAGTACTTTGATTATGAAAGGCCTTCATTGGATGAAGAGAGATTTGCTAAAAGAAAAATTATGAATTTTAAACATATGAGATTTGCATGATTAGATTTCTATTTTACTTGGAATTTCAAATATGTAAGATTTCTTAATTACTTATGTTGAAATTCACAAATGATAAGAAGGGGCAAATTTATTAATTTAAATCATATCTTTTGATACTTAAAGATTTGATTTTATGACACGATCTCCTTATACTTTTAGGCGTAATTCGAATATGGATGTTAAGAAAAAATTATGCAATCATATTTCTTTTACAATGACAAAATAATATGACATGAAATTATCAATATGATTAAAAGCAAATGGGATATAATAACATTGAATGAGAAATAATTTGCCTAAAAGAAAATTTAGAATCTTAAATTTTATAAATACACATGAAATGTATAACTCAAAATTTGAGCTTGATTTACTAGTTTTCTTTGGATCTCTTGGACTTTATAAATTGCACTTCTTATCAAAGTTTACATGCAAAATGCATGATTTGCTACCTTGCTTAAAATTTATATAAGATAAATTAAATTGCTACCTTTTTTATGTAAATTTTCATAATTACTTATACATAATATTTTACTACTTTATGGATTTATTTGCTACGCTTGCTTGAAATTATATGAGATGATTTTATATGTATAAGTAGCTCCTAAATTCTTAAATCTTCTTCAATATCTTGGATCTTTTAGTTTATCTTCGAAATTCACTTATACAAAATTGAAAGCTTAATGATGTTTTACAATCCCTCCTTTATTTTCTTTCTTTCTTTTTCACAAGAGAGAGAAAATTCTTTATGATTCATGTTGTATTTTACAAAGGGGCGCAAAAACTCATGTGTCTTAAAATCCTTATTCCTATATTTGACCTTTTTCTTGATGACAAAATGGGAGAAATATACACTGATGACACATGATATTGATGATATATATTGATGACACATGATATTGATGATATATTGATGACACATGATATTGATGATATACATTGATGACACATAATATTAATGATATACATTAAAGATATACTTGGATATTTGGATATACGTATAATTGTCTTTGAAATTTATAATTCGATGACTTGATGAAAATTTTTGTTAAAATTTGCTTGGAATATGATTTGTTTCGTGATACTTGAATTCAAGAGGGTGTGGTTCTCTTGAATTTAAGATTTCTTTATTGAGGCATAGATTTAGGGGGAGTTATGATTAACTCCTGTCATCAATTGATTGTCATCATAAAAAAGGTAGAGATTATTGAATCTCAGATTTTAATGATGAAATCAATTGATGAGTGCTTGATCTAATAAGGTTGTTAGAGTTGCTTGATGCAGGATTAACTATGATAGAGAGATTATTAAAATCAGAGATTTGGCCAGAGTCAAGTCCAAGCATCGGGCCGGGATTCAGATGATGCAGTTGGGAACTCGCCTAGAGTGTGTCGGGAGTTCGCCGAGGGTATCGGGAGCTTGCCAGAATGGCAGAAGGGAATTCACCGGAAGAAGATCAAGACTTGCTGGAAGATTGTCTAGGGTAGCTGAAAGGCTTGCCGAGAGTTGGGAAGGTCTTAAAATGGAATTGTGGTCATGTTTATTGTAATTAATTAAGTTATAGTATCATCGTGCAGGTTTAACCATGACGGTGAAAAGGAGTAATAGATCAGACATGGACCCAGGATTAAGCTTAGGCATCAGGCTAAGGTTTGGACGATGCGATGAGAGCTCGCCAAGAGTTCGCTAGGACTTCGCTAAAGGTATCGGGAAGATCGCTAGGAACACGCTGGGAGATTACCGAAGGAAGACCATGAGACTCACCGCAGGGAATGCCGGAGGTTGCCGAATTATGGGAGTAAGGTCGTAACCTTGGTGGTCATGTTTGATTGTAATATTTAAGTCATAGGTTAAGATTGAGTCCTAAATGAGTGTGATTTGGAAGGAATCCAAATCAACTCAAAAAGGCAATCGGGTCCACTAAAATGGTTTGATTAAGCTTAGGTTAAGCTCAATTGATTGACTAGAGAATTGGTCAACATGTGGTTAATGTCGAGATTGGAAAAGTGAAGGGAATCACTTTTCCGGGATTCTTGGTGGTTGAACTGCCGTTGAGTGGCGGGTATGCCGCCCATGCCCAGGATTTCGGGCGGCTGTCAACGATTAAACCGCCCAAGCTAGGCGGCTTAACTGCCCGTACCTTGGATTTTGGGTAATTTCAGTGGTTGACCCCCCCAGGCCGATAGTTGAACCACCCGTACCCAAATTTTTTTAGGTATATTTAAATTTTGGCTCTAATTTCTGAAGCCATTAAGGGACTATAAATACCCCAAGTTTTCTTGTATTCCATTCAACACTTTTAGAGGATAAATTCTGTGAAAAAACTTATGTAAATTATAAGAAAAAGAAAAGGGATAAGGGACTGATCAAAGAGTTGTAATCTTATCTCCCTTATAAAATTGTGAGGGTTTGGTCTTCACCCAAAGAAGATCGATAGTGGACGATGGTGTGCCTCAAGGAGGAGGACTTGAGAATGGACGTAGGTCAGTTGGTGTCAAACCACTATAAAACTGTGACTTTTCTTTGCTTATCTTGCTCACTACTTTTTTATTGACGCTTCCGATTTTATTTATATTTTGAAAGCAAGGTTTCAAAACAAAGCACTTCACTTACGACATTGCCTATCTTGTTATTCGGATTTGCTTGTTCTTTCTTAAGTCATCTTTAAGTAAAAAGCTTAGCATTTCTCTATAAGATTGGATTACTTTACTTGAACAAAAAGCTTCGAATTTTCCTTTCTTGCTTCAAGCGAAAATGTTTTTCTCTAAAATGAGAATTTACACTTGCACTAATTATGCCCCACCCCCCCCCCCCCCCCACTAAGTGCCAATTGATCCTAACAGTTCCCACAAGAAGGAAATTCAAAAGTGGGCTACTGAGCCGCTTTGGACTATCGGAATACAAGAACATCGACGGCCAACTCGTGAAGATTTGTCAAACCTCCACTCTCTAAGACTATTAAACCATGTTTAAACGACTCCTGAACCAAACTAGATATTGATTCGTCTGAAAAATAATTACTAGGGATATTCATCAAAGGATTGAAGCCGAAGATCAAATGCAAGGTAAATGTGCGACAACCTTATACACTGATGGCGGCCATCTCCTTCGCCCGAATCCAAGAGGAACGGTTGAACACCGACACTCGGAGGACAAAAATCACAACCCGACCAGCAACTTCTAAACCTTCAGCCTCTCTTATTACCAACCAATCTCATCAGTCCAAGAAATTAACTCGAGATGAATTTCATGAGAGATCTACTAAGGGGCTATGTTGGCACTTCGACGAGCTATGAAGTCGCGACTATCGCTGCAAGAAAGAAAAACTTTTGGTGATCAAATCGATTGAAAGTCCATACCCAAGGATACGGATCTCGAACCTGAGGAAGATGTGGGGGAAGAATCATAGCTGGTCATCAGCATAGTGTATGCCTTAGCTGGCTACGTGAACCCGTAAATCATGAAGATTGACAGGTTCCTTAAGCATCAGCCAATCACCATTCTTATCAACATCGGAAGCACCAATAATTTCATGAATAGTAAGGTTGCTGCCTGATTAACTATCCAGATTAAAGATTACAATAAGTTTGATGTGAAAGTCATAGATGGCTGGACCCTCAACTGCAGCCACAAGTATTTGCTAGTAAAGCTAATCATGTAGGGCCAAGAGATCGCCGCATATTTCTTTTTATTGCCGATGTCTAACTACAAAGTAATACTCAGTGTCGAATGGTTGTCCACTCTAGGTGATGTTTCTTGAAAATTTTTAAATTAATTATAAAATTATTCAGCCATAGGAAACAAATGATCCTACGAGGAAAATGCGAGGGTGAAGTATCAATTGTTTCAACGCAACGCATGGAGAGGGTGTTGCATAAATCACATATCAACTTCCTAATATAACTTCAAGGGCTGCAAACAAAGGAACCAATGATGAATGAAGGTCCAAACCTTTCTTTATTGCTTGCTTAATTTTTAGATATGTTTGTTCAATTGATAAAACTGCCCCGTACTCGTCCGCATGGCCACTGCAAATTCATGACAGACGATGGCAAGATCAACGCTCCTCTCACGACATTGTTGAAAAAAGATACCTTCCTCTGGTCGGATGAAGCCACAGCAGCCTTTTATGCCCTCACGGCTACGATGTCATCTACATTGGTGTCATCCTTACCCGATTATGACAAAGTATTCATGATCGAATATGACATGTTGGGAGTCGGAGTTGGTGTTGTCCTCATGTAAGATGGCCAACCCCTCATCGATATCAAGAAAGCCCTCTCTTCATTCCACCTGAAGCTATCAATCTACGATGAGAAAATGCTAATCATTGCTGAATTGTAGCTTAGTGTGATACCGGTCAATGACACAAAGGAGAGATGGTAGTAAGCCCGAAAAGTTTACAGCCTATAACCACTCCAGACTCAGATTGGACTGACATCCCCATGGACCTCATCAGAGGGTTGCCACCATATCAAAGAAAAGTTTTGCAAATATTGAAGAACAACCACACAACAACCCACACAAGAACGAAACAACCACCTAACAAACGTAGGAGCCAAAAGAAGTTTCCAAGAGAGACAACAGCAAAATCTCAGCCCTACCCACTTTGGTTTTAGCTTGGACCAACATTTACATGAACTTCATCGAGGGGTTGCCATCATCCCAAGAAAAGACTATTAAAGGACAACCCCACGACAACCCAAGCAAAATAAAAACCGCAGGGTGACAAATACAGGAGCCAAAGGAAGTTTGCTATTAATGATCAAGTCTTCTTTCGTCTTCAGCCCTACCAGTACAACACCATGAATTCTTGAGCCTCAATAAAGTGGTCTCCTCGTTTCTTTGGACCCTACAAAATTGGAGAGCATATCAGTATCGTGCCCTACAGATTGGATCTGTGTGCCAACTCCAAAGTACACATGATCCTCATGTGTCTTACCTCAAATTGAAGCTTAGAGAGGATGAATCAGCCCAGAGCCATCTACCTGATATCTCGACTGATAGAGAGAACCAGGTTCAGCCAATGCCCTTCCATAGGAGTACTGGTGCAGTGGATGCACTTGCCCATTGAGGATGCTGCTTGGGAGCCTTATGACAAATTGAAATTGAAGTTTCCAGAGTCTATGGAGGCTCAGCTTTGAGGATAAGGCTGATTTGAAGAGGACGGGTCTGATAAGACTCTAGTTGCATCGGATCCTAATCGATTGAGTCGAGTCCGTAGATTAGGCCTTGTTGGTGACCTAGACCTGACATTGAGTCGACTATGAGCTGAGTTAAGTTAATTTGAATAGATCAGCCCAAATCCTAATAGGATTAGGATTTGATTGAATTAGAGTTTGATTAGGAATATGAGTTGGAGCAAAGTCAAGATCCTAGTCATGATTGTAATTAACTTTAATTGGCCGCCCACATTGATTGGGAAAGTCAACTAGGGTTGGGATGGAAGTGTTTCACTTGGAATCAGAGTCTCACTAAGAGTGTTTCACTTGGAGTAGGAGTCTATCTAGGGTTAAAGTTTAGAAGTCCTATAAAAGCATATAGCCGCCCACCTCTTTCTCGAGCAATAAATATATTTTCTTCAGCCTTGTGGTCGAATACCAAGAGGGAGGAACCCCTATAGAGTTCAAAGGAGTGCGATCCCCTACAAAGATCATCTTCCAGCATTAGAATCCTTTGTGGGTTCTATCATATGTCTTCGAAGTCTCTGTCTTTCCTGACCTTGAGTCAACGAAATGAAGTCAGCTTAAGCTCAAATCTAACCCAAAGTGGACTTAGTTGCCTCACATTGAGTGAATTTAGATTTTTCCAAATTTAACTCAATTAAGACTCAATTATGATGCTAACTATGACACACTACACAATTACAATCATTCTTGTCCGACATGTTAATTGATCTTTCAAACTCCCGGTGAACTTCCTGGCATCCTCATGTGAACTTCCGACGAGTCTCTTGATCATTTTCTGACGAACTTCCGGTGTGCTCCCAATGAGCTCCCAATCACCTTTGGCGAACTCCTGACGAACTCCTCGCGCGCTCCCACTGCATCGTCCGTACCCCGACTCGATGCTTGAACTTGACTCTGGCCCAACATTAGATTATATTATCTTTTCACTGTCAGTTAATTCTGAATCACTCATCTCTAACACACATATTAGATTATAAATCTCATCAATTGATTTCATCATCAAAGTCCGAGATTCAACATTATGGTGAAAAGCAAATAATATCATACTTCTCTATGAAGCAAACTCCATAACCTGAAAGAGTTATCAAAACTAAACCGGAAATACTTTTGTTCCCAGCATATGAATCACAAATACATTGCCAATAAAGATACCATATATCTCATAGAAAACATAACACCACAGCCGCTAGATTTCAGATTGTTTCCATTCATGTTATGCAGAAAGAAAGCTCGTTTATTTTCCAAATTTTACTCAAGTCTTAGATTTGCATGCCATCCACTGTTGTATTTAAGGTCTTGTCTTCAAACAGTATGCATTTTCTAGCATTAAAGCTCATAGTCAAATGATTATTTGCATTTATAGCTATTTTGCTCATACCTTTAGCATATGCTTCTTATAGTAGGCTTCATAAGCTGGTTAATGAGCATCCATAAATATGGGCCCATTCCGTGAAGGTCAGTGAAAAGCTTCCTTAGCGTTTCTGTGGTCATTTGTGGTCAATGGGAAGAGAAGGCCATATAAGAATGCTCCTTAAACTCATTTGAAAAATATCGTTCAAGAATATCACCTGAACTTCCAAACATTAACACCAGCACAACCAGCTGAATCCAATCCCCTCCCTAGTATATCCTGTTTTGTTTCCCACATTCTTCATGCAACATCCAATTCCACAATCTACTCCACTGATTGTTGAAAAGTATCTTTTCAATATTTCAGCCTTTAGACAGTGATCACCGTATCTTGCTTAAAGAACACAACAAAATTTACCTAGTTTACTGGAGGTTCCAAAATTTTTATACGCCAGAACCTCTACTGTATTCAGATTGCTTTCAAGAGTTCATGAAGCCAAATAAACAAGATACAAAGTGCAAGTTTCCTAATATTCGAGGCCAGAAGAATGTCCTGAAAAGATAGGTTACTGACTTTAGCAATATTTTAGAAAGATGATATTTCAAGGTTGACAAATAGATGAAATCTTGTGGTTTGGTTCTTTTGCCCAAGGTCTCGTGAGAACTTCAGGAGCCTAAAGTAGCTGAAAAAAGGCCAAAAAATATTATTTGGTTTTAAGTGCCCCCAATAAAATGGTCCGATGATAACTCAAGTGAGATGATCTCTCTATAGTTTTCAACCACAAAATCCTAGTCTTTTGCAATGTTTTTATATATATTTATATTTACCTCTGATAGAAATTCTCCCATTAGAACCAGGATGAAGAAAACACTAAATTGAACTCCAAGGTAAGTGTCTGTACCTTTGATGTGACTGACTGATACCATATACGGTCATGAGTAATAGAGTCAGATATTGGATATGCAGCAATCTCCCCTGATTTGGAAGATAAAAGAGTTATGTCATCCTGCTGCATCTTAAGTCTGTTTCTTCCAACCACGGTGTTTCAAACTTGATTACCTTCTAATCATATTATAGAGCAAATATTCCCGTGATCAGGTTCACATGCTGATAACTAAGTTTATATTTAAGCACCAGTTGATTCCAGAAAGGACAGCAGGATATGTTGCACATCACTTGAATGGATCATTTGCATGACCAATGAAGCTTATATAGAAACACAATCCTAAATTAGTTGAAGTGTTGTCATTGATGAATATCAACTTAGAATTTTAACCTGAAGACCAGCTGTATCCTACATTTTTTGCCAACATACTAGCATCCAATCTTCCTCTCAATTTCACCTTTTCCTCCCACATATTTTGTTCAGCATAGATATTTGATAGCAAGACATACGGACCATCTTTATGTGGTTCCAATCCCATAACCTTCTCTGCTGATCTCTCTCCCAGTTCAGTTGCTCCATGTATCGCACAAGTTCCAAGAAGAGATTCCCATGCCAATGGATCCCTTTCTATACCCATCTCCTGGATGAACTTCTCAGCTTCACTCAATTTACCAGCACGGCCCAGCATATCAATTACACAAGCACAATGCTCCCTCTTTGGCTTGATGTTGTAATCATTAACCATAGAGTGAAAGATCTTAATCCCCTCCTCCACAAGACCTCCATGACTGCAAGTGGATAAAAGTGCAAGAAAAGTAACTGAATCAGGGCTGGTGCCACTTCTTTCAAGTGCTCTGAAGATTTGAAGAGCTTCCTCTGCTTTTCCATGCTGACCAAATCCCAGAATTGTAATGGTCCATGACACAGTGTCATGGTTTCTCATGGTCTCAAAAGCCCTTTGAGCATCTTCGGCACTACCACACTTGAAGTACATATCGATCAGTGCATTTCCCACCATTACATCGCAATAGAACCCCGACTTAATGACTCTTGAGTGGATCATTCTCCCATGATCAAGGCTCACCAACATACCGAAAGCAGGTAATACACTAGTAAAGCAAAATTCGTTCTCCATCATGCCTACATATACCATTTCACAGTAAAAGCTCGCTGCTTCTTTGGCCAGCCCATTCTGCACTAATCCAGTAATCATTGCAGTCCACGAGATAATATTCGGGTCCAAAATTGTCCGGAAGACTTCAACTGCAGAATCCAATCCTCCTCCACATTTCATATACATAGTAATAAGAGCATTCCCAATCGGGGTATCACGCACCAAGCCAGCCTTCCAGGAACACCCATGGAGCTGCATACCAAGGCTCAGATCCCCTCTCACCGAGCATGTCTTCAAGACGCTCGTCAAGGTGAAGCAGTCAAAGGCGGCACCACCACCCTCCTTGCACATCCGGCAGAACATGTCCACGGCACGCCGGTTGCTCCCTCTCCGAGCGCACACATCAATCAGTATGTTCCAGGAGACGGCATCCATCTCCTCGATCTCCTCACATGTGCGGATTGCTTCCTCCAGCCCTCGACATCTCTCGTAGCCGCTGACCAAGGCTCCCCCAACAAAAGCATTCGAGTTGAGACCCATCTTCGTCGAATGGGAGTGGATTTGCTCCACCAACATACTCGAAGTGGCGAGCAACATCGATAGGGTGATGTGGTCGGGTTTGATGTTCTCGCACAGCATCCGAGTATAGAGTCGCAGAGACTCAAAGGTAGCACGACCCTGGCGAGCGTGAGCACAGATCATCGTGTTATAAGAGACGACGTCTCTGCTGGGAATTACGTCGAACAGCTTTTGAGCCCGTCGAAGGAGGCCGCTTCTGCAGTAAAGACTGAGGATTTTGTTCCACGGCGAGGAACAACCGGCCAAATCATGGGACTTCACAAGGCAGGTGTGGGCAGCTGCCGCGTCGTACATGCAAGCGTCGAGGAAGTGGGCTAAGCTGTGCACGTCAAAGGAAACGGCGCCGCAGGAGAATCGTTTAAGAAGCTCGCAGAGGTTGCGGGGTTTGGTGCACTTGAGCTCGAGTAACATTGAGTAGATATGAAACACCTGATCTCGCCAGTGATATATATATATATATATATATATATATATATATATATATATATATATATATATTATAGATCTTTATATTTTCATTTATTTTTTCTTCTTCTTGATTCTTATTCTTGAAGATCCATTTACAACTAATTGGTACTATACCCTTAAGAGCATCAATAACGTTCCAAACCTTGTTAGAGTACATAGAATACATTTCATAATTCATGACTTTCTACCATTTCCCGAAGTCTATGTTCATAATAGTCTTCTCATAGGTATAAGAATTAACATCATAAATATCATCTTTACTACTGATATATCTCATATATCTCTCAGGAGGGTAAGACTGCCTGACCTACTAAAGTTGAAACTTATGTAATAGGTACCTGAATAGACTCGACTTCCCGAATGATGCTTGAGCTAGCTTCTCTAACCTCTCTCAACTTTCTCACACTTCCATTATTTCCACCAAAAATATTTTGCTTTTGAAGGAAAATCGCACTCTTAGCAATAAAGACATTTTAATCCTTAGGATAATAGAAATAATATCCATAAGTTTCCCCCATGAACTTATACTGCTTCGTCCTTGATTCCAACTTACCGGGGTTGTGTCTTCTAATGTAGGCAGAGCAACCTTAAATCTTAACAATCTTAAGAACATATTTTTTTCCTTTTCAATATCTTATATGGTGTAGATACTACTGATTTAATAGGAACCAAAAGGTTTCTATCAAAAATAAACGATCGCTGTAGGAGCAACGGTGAAGTGCATGAACAACGAGATGCCAAGAACATTGCTCTGATACCAATTGATAGGAACCCCTATGGTTCTATCGTGGATGAAGATGGAAAAGGGGGGGGGGGGATAAATGATCACTTCGAGGGGATCGAGCCTCCTTAATCACTATAGGGGATCAGTCATCCTAAGGTTTTGGCCTATATGCTAAAATATATTTTCTTCCTTGATTGCTTAAATAAAATAATTATTCCCTAATTGTTAGGACCCCATAGGATTCTAAGCTTGGGTTGACCTCTAGGGGATCAGCCCTCCTTGGAACTCTATAGTGGTTTCTCCCTCCTTGGTAGTCGACCACAATGGCTAAAAAAGATTGATCTATTCATGATAAAAAAGATGGTGGCTACAAGTGTTTATATAGAGTCTCAAAACCCTAATTCTAATAGGACTCCTACTCCATAAAGACTCCTCTATAATAGAAGACTCTAATTCCTAGTAAAACTCCTACTCCAAGTAAACCAAGGCTCCAACTCTTAATTTAACTCCTAATCAGCCCTAGAGAGAGTCATAACTAAATGAAACTCTCCCTCTCTAATCATAGTCGACCTCCCTAATATGTAGGGGCGACAGCTAGGTGACCCCCACTCCATAAGGACTCCTTTATAACCCTAGCTGACCTCTTCAAACAAGGTGGGTGGCAGCTGATTTAGTGCTTATTACATGCCTCAGGGTTTTATTGATATCATGACTCAATGAACCTGTGACCCAACCCAACTAGGGTCCTAACAGACCCGCCCTCTTCAAATCAGCTTTGTCCTCAAGGCTAAGGCTCCATGATCTCCGGGTCCGAGTCTACACCTTGTCATGAGGCTTCTTTATTACATCTGTGGTAGGTGCATCACGATCCCATGGTTCAGCTTTATCATGTATCTCTTTATCGGTGGTAGTATTAGGATAGTGATACGTCGTGATCCTGTGATGTCATATAATCTTCAGTTAGAACTGGGCCTCCTCATTAACTTGGGTGTCGGGTGGATGGATATGAGCTGAGTCATCCTCTCTAAACTTTTATTTATGGTGAGATACCTGGAGAATCAGTTGAAATTTTGAATTGGTGTGTCGATCTGATCCATCGATCATAGTTCTAATGTGATCCCCGATTTTATAAGGTCCAAAGTAATGGGGAGACCAATTCCTTGAGGTTCGATCTTCCTGCTAGTAATGTTGGAAGTGTAAGAAAACTCGATCTTCAAATTTTCTTCCACTTTGAAGTTGGTTAGGAGGCTGTTTCATTTTTATATCGGCTGCCATGTGATTTATCTTTCGTAGTAGCTAATCTTTCTTCTGAAATTATAGCTGCCATCTGGTATAGTCCATGATGATGAGAGCCCGATTTGGTGTAAGCAAGGACTGTAATTTTTTTGGGCTTACTTCTCTTTCATATGGTGGACCTATATCAAGCCAAACTTTAAATTTAGTAGCAACTAGTATCCCCTTGCAGATTAGAAGTCTCGTGTGAAGTGTGGGAAAAACCTCGGTGCGAAATAGGGTCAGTCATCTTGCATGAGGATGATGTTGATCTCAACTCTTGATGTGTCTGCTCCAATTACGAATATATGGCCATGATATGAAAATATTAGTGTTGGTATATATGGCATCATGGTCGTGAGGGCTATAGTTCCACTCGACCAGGGGGGGCGGGGGGCGGGGGATCTTTCTTCACAGTGAGAGGGATGATGTTCATATTTTATTGAGTCCTACAAATGATCCCTCTCCTTACTCTGATTCTGCCACTAGAGGGACTCGATCTTCTTGCGATCACGGGACGTGGGTCGGAAGTCATCATCAAGGAAGACTTCGAGCATCATGGTTCACTTCTGGGGGAAGTCGTAGAAGTCACCCAAGATCTGGGAGTGCCATATCAGAAACCATGGTGGGTTCGACAGAATATAGCACTTCAGAAAAAGCTTATCCCTAGAGACAAAGATGTAAGGATGAGGTGTCGTAGGGGGAAAAAGTATGATCGAATAATCTGTGTCTCTATCATCTCTTGGCCGATCCTCTTAACTTCAGTCTTCTCAGGATATGGGCAGCAATTTGGCTGAGCATCAACTAGTGGCCAATTCAACGTAGGGGGGTCGGGCGGCTTGATAGGAGGTAGTCGGCTCGGTTCGGTGGAGGCACCTGAAATTTTAGTAAGCTATGGGAGAGGGTTCATGTCTTCAATCTCCTTCGGATTCATCTCCTGAAGTTCTTGAATTTGACTTGAGAAGCCACTGGACTCTTTTTGTGGTACATTCTTCAAGCACTATGTTGCAACCGTAGTCGCTTTGCCCCCTCGTTTACCATGTAGGATCACTTATTTTCCTTTGCTGAAAAGTTTTATGGTTAGCTTTGTAAAGTTCTAGGAAACATCACCTATCATAGAAAATAATTCAATGCTAAGCACTACTTCATAATTATCGAGAGGGAGGAGGAAAAAATCATCAATGATATGTTGGCCCTATAGAAACAATTTCACATGCAAGCACTTTTGGTTGCAATTCAAGATTCGACCATCAACTATCTTAACATCGAACCTATTGTAATCTTCATTTTAGAGCATCAATCAAGCAATAACCTTGTTGTTTATAAATTTGTTGGTGCTCCTGGACTCGATGAGGATGGTGATGGGTTGTTGCTTAAGGAATCCTTCAACTTTCATTGTTTGTGGGTTTGTATAGTCGGCTAGAGCATAAGTCGTGTAATTGGTCGGTTGTGGGTCCTCCTTCATGTTCTCCTTGTGCTTGAGTTCCTCCTCTTCATGTTTAGATTCTTTAATAGGTTTGATCATGAGAAATCTCCCCTTTTTGCAATGGTGGTTGCAGCTCTACAACTCATTGCAATGCTAGCATAAGCCCTTCGCGGATTTGTCACAAAGTTCTTCTCTCGATAACTTCATCGACTAAGGTGGCCTACTGGTGGTAGATGGGGCCAAGGTTCTCTCCGCTGCTAGTAATGTGATTGGTCCTCCAATGTTCCTAATTCAATCATTCTTCCTGTAGACATGTGAAAGAGATAGCTGCCATTAGCATATAGGGCTGTCATACTTTCACTTCTCCTCAAATCTCTAGCTTTAGCCCCTCGATGAAAGTCTCAAATAGTTATTTTTCCAACCAATCCCTTGCTTTATTAGAGAGTCTTTTAAACCTGGTCTGGTACTCTTTAACTGTGGAGGTCTGATGGATTTTTGTAAGTTGATTGTTGATGTCATCGTACTCGGACAGTCTGAAGCGGCATAGCAGTCCGCTCTTGAATTACCTCTATGTTAGGACTCTGTGGGTGTACTTATACTAATCATATCATTGAATAACTTCTCTTCTTGGATAGATGGTAGAAACATCGACCATAGAAGCCTTAGGGGTCCTGTGATAGTGGAAGCATCGCTCCACGCATGAAATCCACCCGGTCACGTCTTCGTCTTCCTATTGAGGGAAGTCCACTCCTGTGTGTAGGCATGATGAGTCACTTGTTCTTTTTTCTTTGGAGGATTCTCCTTTTGATCTGGGCTCTTGCCTTGCTACGATCTCATTAGGCTCAGTGATCATCCCAATCTAAATTCTATGAAAAGAGTGCATAGTCTATCCTCCATATGCATCTCAAAAGCCTCCAATTTGGCACCGATAAGATCTATCGATGCCATAGCGTAAGACTCCAGATCTATAATGTCGAGGCCCTCCCTTTGCTCTCTGGTTAATGGTAGGGATTGGTTGGATGGCTAGGTGGCCAAAAGAGATGATAGATCATAGGTAGATGGTTACAGTTTGGGGCTGATAGGTTGTTATTTTTTTATTGCTATTAGGGCTATGGTTTAGAGCTACTGTAGAGGTCATATAGGGGTGTTTGGTAATAGAGGTTTAAGGTTAGAGGGATGGCTTAGGGTTGCTATTGAGGATAGCAACCGATTTGGTGTGGTTGTGGCAAAAAGTGCCTAAGAACAAGGTTGTTGTAGGCTGTTATTTGGGCTATAGTTTATACTACTATTTGGGCTAGCTGTAGAGATTAAAAGTGGGATACAATGATGTATCTTAATGCTAGAGGAGTGCCTTAGGGTTGATGTGGGTGGCAGCAACAAATTCAGCAGAGATCAAACATGTATGCAGCAAGAATCACTAAAAAGTATGGCAGCAAAATTTTTCATCGAAAGACACCAGCTTTACGAACAAAGTTTCAGCAATATTATAGTAGTATTTTAAGGAATATGGCAGTACAAAATCAACAAGGATATCAACAATATAGATGATAACAAATATGACTACAAGATGCTAGCAAGATTGGATGCGATAGATGCAATAGTAGAATTTTACGTCAAAGAACAACAGTTCGATAAAAAGTTTTCAGCGGTTTGTCAAAGATTAAAAGAAGAATTCGAGAAGAATCCACTAGTAAGGAAAGTCAAGCCAATGTAAATTACAAAGATGAAAATGGTAGCAAGATATTGGCAGCAAGATCAAAGATATGATAGCGAATACGTGGTTGAAATTTTGCAATGCAACTTTTGTCGTAAAAATGATAACTTTGTGACAAAAAGTCTTTATAGCGAGCAATTTTTTATAGTAAGATAGGGAGGATGCAATGTATTATAGCAAGGAATAGATGATATTGAAAGCTAAATCGATACAAAATATAAATAAGAATATGATAGCAAGATATTAGCAAGAAGATAATATACAGCTAAAAAATTACATCAACATCAAAAGATTATTACAGCAGTTTTTCGGCCAGCTTTTTTTTCAGCAAGATAGATAGATGGTAAGCATTGTAACAATGGTAGATGTAACTATTTTTTTTGAGTTTTTTGGGTAAGTAAATTGCAGTAGCAGTAAGGTAGATACTAGATCTTGATGCAATTTTGGTGGTGGCACAACAGATGGAGGATTTGCGGTAGGGGGTGATGGCGATGAGTCAGCGATGAGATTAACAATTATGAGAATTGCTTGCAAAGATAATGGTCAGTTAAATGATAGCTTCGAAGGTGGAAGAGCACCAAGGTGCCAAGAACACAGCTCTAATACCAAGTGTTAGAACCTCGCAGGATTCTAAGCTTGAGTTGACCTCTGTAGGAGATCAGCCCACCTTGGAACTCTATAGGGGTTCCTCCCTCCTTGGTAGTTGGCCATAATGGCTGAAAATGATTTATGTATTCATGATAAAAAAGGTGAGGGCTACAAGTATTTATATAGGGTCTCAAAACCCTAATTCTAATATGACTCCTACTCCATCAAGACTCCTCCCTAATGGAAGACTCCAACTCCTAGAGAAACTCCTACTTCAAGTAAACTAAGAATCCAACTCTCCCTCTCTAAACCTAGTCAGTCTCCCTAATAGGTGGGGGCGGTGGCTATGAGACCCCCACTCCATGAAGACTCCTTTTAACCCTAGCTGACCTCTTTAAACAAGATGGATGGCGGTCGATTTAGGGCTTATTATATGCCTCAGGGTTTTATGGATATCATGACTCTGTAAACCTAGGACCTGACCTAGCTAGGGTCCTAACACTTATTTATAGAGACTCTTAATAACTCCTAATTGAACTTGAACTCCTAAAATAGACTCCTACTTTGACTCCTAATCAAATAGACTTTTAACTCCTACTATGACTCATAATCAGATAGACTCAAACTCCTACTAGGACTCCTAATTGACTTGATTGGACTGACCAACATGACTCAATAAATGAGGACCCAACCCTGTTAGGGTCCTATCAGACCCATCCTCTTTAAATCAGTCTTATCCTCAAGGTTGAGTAGCATTAAATTCCAGGAGCACTTCAATATTTACTACGTATCATAATTTTTTGATCAATTAAGTAGGATCTGTAGGTTACAAGTGCCCTACAAGCCAATCACATGAGTGATGGCACGTGTGACACGTTGTGTGATCTTTTTTACTTATGATTAATATTAGTATATTCTTATATTATAATATTTATTGCATATATATTGTGATGTCCTTGGTTCTATGTAATGAGAATCAGATCATGATGAGATCATGATAATAAGATTGATTCACCTTTAAACACATATCTTAAATAATCCTAGTTATAGGTTAATCGAGAGGGACATCGAGATAACCAGACAGATCGATGTATTATATACTTATCCATATAATGGGGGCAGCCAGTATCAAAGCCACTTGTGTGGAGACACTAAGGATATAGTACAAGTACTCATTAGAGAATGAGTTTACTGATTGATCTGCTTATGGAATGATGCATGGTTAATGATACCTAATGTCAGACAGTGATTCCATAGTCCCAGTTGTGTATCTGATCCTTAGACTTGAGACACCAAGGATGTCTGGTATGAGTACTCCTTCTTTTGATGCCAGACTTATAGGTTTGAAAAATTTCAGATATGGTATAGCTAGTTATCGGGATTAGTAGCCAAACTTATAGAGGCAAGTAAGTGTCAATAGAGGATCATCCACTCTCAGTATAATGAGAGGAATATCCCATATATGCTTGCTCAAACAAATCCCTGGCTAGGGTCATTCAGATTGAGAGAGAAAGAATTCTCTGGGAGAATCCGATTAGAGTGAGACTATGACGGATTCCGTATGTGACCTGATAGTACCATGTCCAATATATGATCTCTGGGATATTAGTTGGATGAGGGATTAGAGATACATGGTAACTGTAGACAGATAGGTCTCATGGATTCGGATTGAGAGAGAAAGAATTCTCTAGGAGAATCCGATTAGAGTGAGACTATGACAGATTCCGTATGTGACCTGATAGTACCATATCCAATATATGATCTCTGGGATATTAGTTGGATGAGGGATTAGAGATACATGGTAACTGTAGACAAATAGGTCTGATGGATTCGATCCTCCTATATCGTTTAGGGACTATGGTGTAGTGGCCTTGTACGTCGATAGTCGATGAGTCTAGTGAATTATTATATAAAAAATAATTCGTTATATCAGAAGGAGTTCTGATGAGAGCGACTCACGGCCAGCTCGGTATCGGGCCTAAAGGGTCACACACATATGGTGGATACTTTAGCGAATAGAGGATTGGATGAAGATCAAATTAGTCCCTATTCTCATTAGATGAGACCTTATGCTGATGGGCTCCTTGCTTAAGACTTAATTAGAGGCCTAATAAGATTATTGGATAGAGATCCAATAATGCAAGATTAGTGGGTTATTGGATGGAGATCCAATACCCACTAAAGTAGGAGCCCTAGGATTTTTTTGTGGCTCTCTATAATTAGGAGGGGAGACTTATGGTTGATAGGCGACAACTTTAGCCACCACCTCTTATTCTCCTCCCTCCCTCTATGCGAGAGTTGTGAGATCAAATTGGAGGAGTCTCACTATAGAGATCTATCGTATGGATACCGCTAGAGAGGAGGACGCTTGACCTCCTTCATCTTCTCCATCCGGATCTGGAATATAAGGATATATGATCACCCTAGGTAAAATCAATCTCTCATACATCATGGTTTTATGGTTTTTATGGATTTTCTTGCGACCTTAATCTTTTGTATGATGATTTGATCTGCGTGGGAAACTAGTTTTTATTTTGATTGCCGCTGCATATGTGATGCACCTACTGAGGTTTCCCCATAGTGGTATCAGAGCCAAGGTTTTCATATGAAAGATTGGTTTTAAACTGCGTGTGATGAGATTGAATCATGTAGAATCGTTCTATGCATTCTTGTTGTGTTTTTGTAGCAAAAGCAGCAAGGAAAGGGGGTGGTCGACTATGGCCAGACCCTCTGCAATGGCGGCCGACCACGGTCACACCCCTTGCAGGGGTGGCCGGCCATAGCCATCCCCCTTGCAGGTGTGGTTGACTGTGGCCAAGGCTGTGGGGGTAGTCGCTAGCAAAAGGCGGCACTGCAGCCCGTGGCCAGGCCATAAGGGCCAACCTGCAATGACCCGACCCTACGGCCGGCGCGGGCTGGTGGCTGGCGGTTGTCGATCCTGAGGCCTGCTAGTGCAGTCAAGGCCAAGAGGGCTAGGGCATCTTTTTTAGAAAAAGATTATTATGCCCCTCAGAATTTGAGAAATTTTAGTTTTATCCTACTTTACAGAATTTCCAAAATACCCTCAATAATTCTCGAAATTCTAAGGACTGACCTTCCTTCCATAATTTTAAAATTGCCCTCAATAATTTTAGAAATTTCAATGACTGTCCTCTCATCTAGAATTATGAAAATACCCTTAACAATACTGGAAATTTTGAACATGTCATGATCTCCAAAAAAATAATTAATTAAATAGTTTAATTAATTATTATATATATCTAGTCATATGTTGTGATGTACATGTGATGTATAATATGGATGGATGATCATGAGCTATGTGATGTGGTGTATGTAATTATGATTATTATTATTATTATTAGGGCCTACGAGCTTCCGTTTTTCTCATTTATTGTTAGGCCTATATGCTTGTGATTATTTGTAATTACATGGAGAGGCGCAGTGGGAGCATGGAGGTGACAGTAGGACCTATGATACAATGGCGAGAGATTATGATGTATGGTGATGCGACGATCCGACGGAACCGATGATACAAGATCAACAATCACAGGGCATGGAGATGCGCCGATGCATATATAGATCCTATTGTAAGTGATTAAGCCCATTGGCTCGGGCTTAATCATATTAGGTAACGGCTTATGATCATCCAGTGTGGCTTATATATGTGATGTGTTATACACCTACTAGATATATGTATATATATATATATATATATATATATATATATATATATATATATATATATATTTGCATGCGATGTAGATATATATTAAATATGTATGTGTATGACATGACATATTAGGAGACCGATACGAAACAAAAACCCGTCCTACGATAATATTAAGTTGGTAAGCGTGAGGCAATAAGATTGACCCACATGACCTTCCATCGTTATAGGAAGAAATTGAATCACAATATAGGTAGAGTCGGTCGAGTCCCTCGAGACTCACTTATCTACATGATCGAAATCTTACCTATGACATAGAGATGTCATTGGTGACCTGAGAACATGGTATATTTGGTTGAGTCCCTTGAGGGCATATTATCAAATCAGACTCATCTTGTAATGATGATGATGACTTAACTAAACTTTATGGTTGGTCGAGTCCTTCGAGACCATAATAATTTAGAGGCCGAACATGATGGGAATTACAAGGAGTTGTGATTGGCAAGAGTGATTGGTCGAGTAATTAGTCGGGAATTATAATTACCTTTTGGGCTTAGTGTAATTGGTCGAGTCTCTCGAGGTTGCACTAAGATGTTGATTGGATCCTGATCCCCACTAAGAGTCTGCCGAAAACTTTCCTCTCACGTGTCGAGGGTGTCACATGACTCGCTAGGAAAATAGTGGAAGTACATTAAGATAGAAGTCTATATCTTAATTAGTATTTTCTATAAAATCTACATGTTATTTAATTTACACTATATCTTGTTTGTCACTTGTAAGCCCCCTACATGATATACTTGATGCCAACATCCTCATTGCTCTAAAGGTTCCATAATTTGAGAATTGTTCTCACGGAGGAGAAAATCCTATATGTGCTTAACATGATTGTGCCGACGCCGGAGGAAAGGACAAGCAAGGATGAGATCGCTTGCTTTGTGAAGTATATATAGATAGTCCCAAAGGATAATATGTATGTTGATCTTAAACTTTAGTCCCTACCAGATTCTTTTTTACAATTTATATGAATAAGTTTAAGGTGACTCTACCTAAACTCCTTAATATGTTGAGGGAAGCTAAGAGCACTATCAAGAAAGAGAAGCTAGTTCTCTATATTGGCGAGACTAATAAGGAAGGCCAGCAAGACCCTTAAGAAGGGCAAGGGCAAAGAAAGACTAGGTAAGGCAAAGGTTGCTAAGAAAGACCTGGTAAAGGATAAAGGCTAGTGCTTCCACTATGACTAAGATGAACATTGGAAGAGGAACTGTAAGGACTACCTTGTAGAGAAGGCAAAATAGAAGCTTGGAGAAGCTTCAGGTATATTCATGATCAATCTCCCCTTGTTATATTTTTATGATAATACATGAGTATTGGATACCAAGAGTGCTTATCATATCTGTAATTTATTACTAGCAAGACCTGAAAGATTGATTAGAGGTAAGATAGACCTCAAGATGGGCAATAGAGCAAGAGTTACTGTAGTTGCTATTGGGGAGTTCACCCTACATCTGCCTAGTGGAGTTATTATTGCATTAGATGCATGCTATTTTATTTCTTCTATTATCAAAAATATTATTTTCATCTTTTGTTTGATAATTAATAGATATAAATTAGTTTTGAGAACAATAGTTGTTCAATAATTATGGATGATGAGATCATTACTAGAGGGAACCTTATAAATGGTTTATATGTGTTAGACACTTCTCCACACATCATGAATATAAATATGTCTAAGAAAAAAAGAGATGAGGTGAATAATGTATACCTATAGTATTGTAGGCTAGGTCATATACATGAGGGAAATATTCAAAAGTTACTAAAAGATGGATACTTAGATCCATTTAACTATGAGTTATATGCAACTTGTGAACCTTGCCTTCGTGGGAAGATAACCAACTCTCCGTTTAGTGAAACTAGAGAGAGAGCCACTGAGTTATTGGAACTTATACATAGTGATGTATGTGGTCCTATATCGACTCAGGCTATAGGTAGTTACTTATACTTCATTACATTCATTGATGATTTCTCTAGGTATGGACACATGTACTTAATGAAATACAAGTCTGAGGCCTTTGAGAAATTCAGGGAATATAAGAATGAGGTGGAGAACCAAATTGGAAAGAGTATTAAGACTCTTTGATCAAATCGAGGAGGAGAGTACTTGAGTATGGAGTTCACCCATTCTTTCAAGGACAATGAGATTCTATCCAAGTGGATACCTCCTTATACACCTCAGCTCAATGGTGTATCAGAAAGGAGGAATCGCACGCTCTTAGATATGGTACGGTCCATGATGAGTTTCACTAACCTACCTGTCTCATTCTGAGAGTACGCCCTAGAGAGCGCAGCTTACCTTCTGAACATAGTTCTACAAAAATTGATAATGTCTACATCATATGAGATATGGAAAGGAAAGAAGCTCAATCTTAAGGTAGTTACGATTTGGGGCTGTCCTGCCCATGTTATAAGATATAACCCTGATAAGTTGGAATCAAGGACAGAACAATGCATGTTCATGAGATACCCTAAGGAGACTTTGGGGTATTATTTCTATCATCCTAAGGACCGAAAGGTCTTTGTTGCTAAGAGAGCCGTGTTCCTTGAGAAAGAACGCATTCTTGGTGGAAATAGTGGGAGTAAGATAGAATTGAGCGAGAATGGAGAACCTAGCTCAAGCACCATTCTAGAGCCCAAGTCTATTCAGGTACCTAACACATAAGTTCCAAGTTTGTAGGTCTAGTAGAGTATCTCACTCTCCTGAAAGATATGCGGGATATATCAGTGGAGATGATTCTCAAGATGTTGATCTTCAGACCTACGAGGAAGCTATTATGAGTATATACTCTGGGAAGTGGCAAGAAGCCATTAATTCTGAGATGGATTCCATGTACTCTAACAAGGTTTGGAACCTTGTGGATGCAGCTGAGGGTATTGTACCTATCGGTTGTAAATGGATCTTTAAGAAAAAGATCGGAGTAGATAGAAAGGTAAAGACCTATAAAGTAAGGCTGGTAGCTAAAGGATATCATCAAAGACAACGAGTTGATTATGACGAAACCTTTTCACCTGTAGCCATGCTTAAGTCCATTAGAATTATTTTGGTGATTGCAGCACACTATGACTACGAGATCTAGCAGATGGATGTCAAGACGGTATTCCTCAATAGCAACCTCAAGGAGGAGGTATATATGATATAGCCAGAGGGATTCGTATCCAAAGAGAGTCCAGATAAAGTGTGTAGGTTGCTTAGATCCATTTATGGATTAAAGCAAGCTTCTCGAAGTTGGAACATAAGATTTGATGAGTTAATCAGATCTTATTTCGTTAAGAACGAAGATGAGCCTTGTGTATACAAGAAGGTAAGTGGGAGCGTTATCACCTTATTGGTGCTATATGTGGATGACATTCTAATAATTAAGAATAATGTAGGAATGCTCTATGCAGTGAACGTTTGGCTATCCAGAAACTTCTCTACGAAACACTTAGGGGAAGCATCATATATTTTGGGGATTATGATCTATAGAGATAGATCCAAGAGGATACTTGGCTTGTCCAAGTCCAGATACATAGACTCCATTATCAAAAGGTTTGGCATGGAGAATTCCAAGAGAGGTCTCATACCGATGAGATATGGAATATCACTTTCTAGGAGTATGTCCCTAAAGACTCTTGAAGAAAGGACAGACATATATAAGATACCTTATGCCTTAGCAATAGGGTCTATTATGTATGCAATGCTATGTACCAGGCCTGATATAGCATATGCTCTGAGTGTCACGAGCAGGTATCAGGCAGATCTAGGTTTAAAACACTGGAAGGCAGTAAAGTGTAACCTTAAGTACTTGAGAAGGACTAAAGATCTTTTACTGGTATATGGAGGAGGTAGCCTCTAGGTTGAGGGCTATACAAACTCGAGTTTTCAGTCTAACATTGATGATAACAAGTCAAATTCAGGGTATGTTTTCATCATAAATGGAGGAGTAGTAAGCTGGAAAAGTATCAAGCAAGATACTATTGCTGATTTGACCACAGAGGCGGAATACATTACTGTAGTAGAAGCAGTAATGGAAGGGGTGTTGATGAAGAAGTTCATGAAGGATTTAGGAGTCAAACCAAGCAGAGTAGAGCGGATTCCTATATATTGTGACAACGACAGGATGATAACTCTAACAAGGGAACCCAGGTCTCATCAGAATTATTCTGAGGAGGTCCATCTGATTAAAGTGATCATGACCCAAAAAGATATAGTAATGAAAATAGTTTCATCTGAAGATAATATTGTAGACTCACTAACGAAGCCATTGGCTCAGATTGTATTTGAGCATCATAAGGGTTTGATGGGGATCAGACACATAGGTGATTGACTTTTGGTCAAATTAAAGATTGTTGGTTACAGGTGCTCTGTAAGCCAATCACGTGAGTGATGACACATGTGACATGCTGTATGATCTTTTTTACTTATGATTAATATTGAAATATTCTCATATTATATTATATGTTGCTTATATACTGTGATATCCTTGGTTCTGTGCAATGGAAAGCAGATCGTGATAAGATCATGATAATGAGATCGATACACCTTTAAACATAGATCCTAAATAATCTCGATCATAGGTTACTCGAGAGGGACATCGAGATAACCAGACAGACCGATATACTATATACTCATCCATATGATGGAGGCGGCCGGTCTCATAGCCACTTGTGTGGAGACACTAAGGATATAATATAAGTGCTCATTAATGATACCTAATGTTAGATAGCGATTTCATAGTCCCAGTTGTGTATCTGGTCCTTAGACTTAAGACACCAATGATGTCTTGTATAAGTACTCCTTTTTTTGACGCCAGACTTATAGGTTTAGAAAGTTTCAGATCTGGTACAATTGGTTATCAAGATTAGTAGCCAAATTATGAAGGCAGTTTAATGTTAATAGAGGATCATCCACTCTCGGTATCATGAGAGGAATATCCCATATGTGCTTACTTAGATAAATCCCTAGCTAGGGTCATTCGGATTGAGAGAGAAAAAGTTTTCCAAGAGAATCCAATTAGAGTGAGACTATGACGAATTCCGTATATGACTTGACAATACCATATCCAATATATGGTCTCTGAGATATTAGTTAGATGAGGGATTATAGATACATGATAACTATGGACAGACAGGTCCGATGGATTTGATCCCCTTGTACCGTTTGGGGACTATGGCGTAGTAGCCTAGTACGTCCATAATCGATGAGTCTAATAAATTATTATGGGGATAATAATTCACTATATTAGGAGTTCTGATGGGAGCGACTTACGACCAGCTCGGTATCGGGCCTAGAGGGTCACACATATATGGTGGATGCTTCAGCGAATAGAGGATTGGATGAAGATCCAATTAGCCCCTATTCTAATTAGATGAGACTCTATGCTGATGGGCTCCTTTATTGAGGCCTAATTAGAGGCCTAAGGAGATTATTGGATAGAGATCCAATAATGCAAGGTTAGTGGGTTATTGGATGGAGATCCAATACCCACTAAGGCAGGAGCCCTAGGGTTTTTTGGTGGCTCTCTATAAATAGGAGGAGAGACTCATGGTTGATAGGCTACAGCTTTAGCCACCACATCTTATTCTCCTCCCTCCCTTTGTGTAAGAGTTATAAGATCAGATTAGAGGATTTTTGCTGCAACGATCCATCGTGTGGATACCGCTAGAGAGGAGGACGCTTGACCTCCTTAATCTTCTCCATCTGGATATGGAATACAAGGATATATGATCTCCCTAGGTAAAATTAATTTCTCATATATCATGGTTTTCTGGTTTTTATGATTTTTCTTGCGACCCCAATCTTTTGCACGATGATTTGATCTGCGTGGGAAACTAGTTTTTGTTTTGATTTCCGCTGCACATTTCATGCACCCGCTGAGGTTTCCCAACAGGATCTCCACTTGGTGTAAGCAATGGGTCGACCTTCTAGTGTAGTAGTTATTGTAGTCTTCTAAAGAATCCATTTTATCTGATGGCTAGTGGTAATACCATGTCTTCTTTTGAGGATCACCACTTTAAAGTCTTCCTAAGGCATCAAAAAGAAATCCACAAGTAATTATTTCCCCTTTATAATCAGCTTTACTTTTGAACACTTTTTATTATAAGTTATAATTCATCCATCAGCAATCTTGACTTTAAATTTGTCACAGTCTTCAATGTGATAGGCTAATTGGTTAGCAATCTTTTTGTTCATAAAATTATTAGTGCTACCAGTATCGATTAAAATAGTAGTAGGCTGATGTTTCAAAATTCCTTCAATTTTCATGATTTACGAGTTAGAGTAGCCAGCTAATGCATGTGTTGTATGTGTGATAGGTCTAATATCTTCATTAAAATCCATACCTTCATGATCGGATCTCACATTATCAGTCTCTGATTCCTCCTTAATTGGCTTAATCATTAGAAGTTTGGCACAACCTTTATGATCATACTCCAAATTATTATTTTTTTATTCCTCCTTAATTGGCTCAATCATCAGATGTTTGTCAAAGCCTTCATGATCGGACCCCACATTATTAGTTTTTGATTCTTCCTTAATTGGCTTAATCATCAGAAGCTTCTCTTGTTTGCATCGGTCTTCATCATAACGCAAGCACAAATCCTTTATTGATCGTTCCTATGGTTCTTCTCAGGTCGGCTTTTGGATGTCCGGGATTTGGCTAGGAATAAATAGGGTGGGCGGCTTGCTGATTACCTATCTATTGAAGCTTCTATTTCGACAAATGTCCATATTAATTTTTCTTTCATGTACGCAGATGAATGATATAATAGCTATCATGGTACTAGGGTGGCAAGCTTTAACTTCACACCAAATCTTGAGATTAAGTCCCTCAATAAATTTTCTCATCAATTATTTCTCAAACTAATCTTAGGTTTGGTTCAATAGGCACTCAAATATGCTCTGGTACTCCTATACTATGGAAGTCTAACGGATTTTGGTGAGCTATCCATTAAAGTTCTCGTACATCGATGGTTCGAAGCGAATCATGAGCTCTCTCTTGAACTGTCCCTACTATCACGAACGGTTGTCGCTCAACCGTAATGCCTTTGCTCCTTGAACCATTCGTCACTTTTTCTTACTTGTACATATGTTTGGCAGCTTGTTTTGCCTTGAGTTTGTGTTTTTACCTAAGAAATGTGAGCGAAAGTAGTGTAGAAGGCTGCAGAACGATCGCTCACTGCGCGGAGCCAAAACAGCCCAAAACAGCCCTATTTTTGGGTCTTTTTCATGTGCCGCGGCAACCTTTCTGAGCGGTGCAAAATGTCAGCCATTTCAGCACCTTGGAACCCCCCGGGTGGCACCAGGCTAGATGGGGTTCCGGGTATATGTCGGGCGTAGGCATTCATCAGCAATTGAACTTATCTTGTGTCCGATACCTTGGGAACCGTCGTTTATGGACTTGCGACCGTTCCTACAACCCTCCAAAGTCCTATTTCGCTCTCTCTCTCTTTTCTTTGCTGCACTCAAGGTGTTCGATAAATTGCTTGTAAAGCTTTCCGCTTTGCGAGACGCCGGGACATGTCCGTCGCTCGCTTCTGAATTAATCAACTCCTTCTTTGTAGGTCCTACAGGACCTTAGGAGGTTGTAAGAGGGCTGACCCTTTGCGGACAGATAACACGTTGGGCGTTTCATGACTTAGGCAATCTCAGCTAAGTCCGGAATAGTGAGCAAGGTTGCTCTACGACTTAGGCAATTTCAGCTAAGTCTTCGGGAGTGCCGTAAGGGTGCCGCACGGCTTAGGCAAATTCAGCTAAGTCCGTGACAGTGTGGTATCAGAGCAGGCAAACAATTCATACGAACAGCTAAGAAGATTTGCAATCTCACCATGGTGAAACATTGTGGTGAATTGAGCAAGATGGGGCAAGCCAGAAGACCCTTGCTCCAAGCAGTCACAGGTGGGCTGCAAGTGCAAACTCGCTCGCAAACTATGGGAGTCACTCATGAGGAGCTCTACAGTGAACAAGACGAGCGTGAAGTTGGGTATTCTCCACGAGGGGAGGAGGCGCCATCTAGAGTGCCAACCGGGAAAAAGAGTCATAAGGAGAGAATTATAGCGGCGGAGACCCGCCTTGATGTTCTTGCAGCGAGCATGGAGGAACTCTACGAAGGCCAGCGAGGGCTACTTAGGGTAGAGAGCTCGCTAGAAGAAGCTGAATCTCGGATCGAGAAAGTTGAATCTATGATGGATCAACTGACAGAGGACACCAAAGATTCCATACGACACCTACATGAAGTTGTGGCGGAACTCACGGCTAAGGTGATGGTGTTAACAAGGACTCTTGATGCGGGAGGGAACAACACCCGCGCTGCGCCACCACAAAACTTCAGGGCACCAGAGCCGCAGTGCTATAGAGGTGCTAGAGATGCTAAAGAGCTTAAAAATTTCTTGTTCAACATAGAACAGTATTTCCGTGCTACAAGGCTTGATTCTGAAGAAACCAAAGTTGCTATAGCAACAATGTATCTGAATGGGGATGCAAAACTTTGGTAGCGAACCTGTTGGGAAGAGATCCAACAAGACTGATGTCAAGTGGATACATGGGGAGACTTGAAGTGAGAGTTGAGAACTCAGTTCTTACCAGAGAACACAGAGTTTGTTGCAAGAAGGAAACTGAGACAACTCCGCCAAAGTACAACAATCCGAGACTATGTGAAACAATTTTCAGCACTGATGCTGGATATACAGGACATGTCTGAGAAAGACAAACTATTCAGCTTCCTCGATGGCTTAAAGCCATGGGCACAATAAGAACTACATCGAAGGAATGTCACTGATGTAGTCGGGGCAATTGCAGCCGCGGAAAGGCTAACTGACTTTGTTTCTTCGGAGGATTTGAGAAAGAAGAAACAATCTTCGGGAAAACACCCATCTAAATACTCTCGAGCAAAGCAGTCTGGGGTGAGCAAAAGAAGAAGAATTTCCACAAGGGACCAGGCTCAAGAGGTAGAGTCCCAAAGCCTACTGGATGCTTCTTGTGTGGAGGACCGCACATGGTGAGGGAGTGCCCACAAAAACAGGCACTCAATGCTTTGACGACATCGATTCTATCACATAAGTCAGACAAGGGCAAAGCTATCACCCTTAGTTCGAGTAGTTCTGACTCCAGTAGCAACAGTGAGGCATCGCAAGGACCCAGGATGGGAGCAATGCGTTTGTTGAATGCATTACGGGGTCAAGTGGCGGAGAATATAAAGGCAAAGCCACCGAAGGCAGGAAGCAGCGAGTTGATATATGTGGACATCAAGCTCAATGGCCGAACAACCCGTGCAATGGTGGACACGGGCGCGACCCACAATTTTATTGCCGATCGCGATGCTAAACGACTGGGACTAATCTTGGAGAAGAGCCCAAGTCGTATGAAGGCGGTGAACTCGGAGGCCAAGCGGATCTCTAGACAAGCAAAGGGGGTCCCCATCAAGATCAGGACATGGAGCGGGAGCACAGACTTGATGGCGGTGTCATTGGACGACTTCCAAGTGATTCTTGGAATGGAGTTTATGCACGCAGCAAAGTTGGTGCCAATACCGTTCCTGAACTTCTTGTGTCTAATGGGAGGCGATGATCCATGCATGGTTCCAGTTTCTCGAGTAGGAACCAAGGACCTACAACAAATATCGACTTTACAATTGAAGAAAGGGGTGCGAAAAGGTGAATTAACCTTTTTAGCTGCTATGAAGCTAGAGACACTTGATGGGGAGGCCATTCAGGAACCTGCTATTGTGGCGAACATCCTGAAGGAGTTCTCAGATGTGATGCCAATAGAGTTGCCGAGAACTCTACCACCACGCAGAGGCGTGGATCATCAGATTGAGCTGGAGCCAGGAGTTAAGCCTCCAGCGAGACCACCATACTGCATGGCCCCTCCAGAGTTGGCAGAACTAAGGAAGCAGTTAGATGAACTGCTAAGCGGTGGTCTCATCCGCAGTTCCAAAGCACCTTTCGGAGCTCCAGTCCTCTTTCATAAGAAACAAGATGGGAGCCTCCGATTATGCATTGATTATCGAGCCCTCAATAAGATGACGATGAAGAACAAGTACCCTATCCTGCTCATCGCGGACTTGTTCGATCAATTGGCAGGTGCGCATCGCAAAAGGTGATGAGGTGAAGACTACCTGTGTGACCAGGTATGGAGCATTCGAGTTCTTGGTGATGCCTTTCGGCTTAACCAACGCTCCGGCCACATTTTGCACTCTCATGAATCAGCTGTTCAAAGAATATCTGGATAAATTTGTGGTCGTCTACTTAGACGACATCGTCATCTATAGCCAAACACTTGAGGAGCATGTTAGACACCTCCGAACAATTTTCAAAGTTCTCAAGGAGAACACCTTATTCGTGAAGAGGGAAAAGTGCTACTTTGCCCAAACAGAGATTTTATTCTTGGGGCATCGAATTGGGAATGGGTTCATTTGAATGGACAAGGCTAAGGTGCAAGCTGTGACGGACTGGCGAACACCAAAGAAGGTGCCAGAGTTAAGATCCTTCCTTAGGTTTGTCAACTATTATCGGCGCTTCATAGCTGGATATTCAAGTCGACGGAGTTGCTAAAAAGGAGTAGTCCCGAGATGGTCGGACAAATGTGAGGCACATTTCAAGACACGAAGACTCTGTGTTAGAAGAACTGCAGATTCTTGGGACTATGGAAAGTCTTTTGAAGTCCATACCGATGCTTCTGACTTTGCTATTAGAGGAGTTCTTATGCAGGAGGGTCATCAAGTGGCCTACGAGAGTCGCAAGCTCAACGAGACCGAGCGGCGATATCCTGTACATGAGAAGGAGATGACAGTGGTGGTCCATTGTCTACGAGTGTGGCGACACTACCTTATGGGAGCACCATTTGTGCTAAGGACCGACAATGTCGCATTGAGTTACTTTCAAACTCAAAAGAAACTCTCCCCAAAGAAAGCACGATGGCAGGACTTCTTGGCTGAGTTTGACATGGTGATGGAGTACAAACCTAGAAAAGCAAATGTCGTGGCCGATGCATTGAGTCAGAAAGTGGAGCTAGTGAATGCTATACAGTTGGAGGGCGGAGGTCAAGCAAGTCAATTGCGCTCCAACTTTCTTTCCAGGATCAGGGATGGACTGTACCGAGATCCTCAAGCAGTGACTCTGATTCAACTCATCAAAAAGGGCAAGGCACGACGATTTTGGGTCCAGGAGGGACTCATTTACACCAAGGGGAACAGAGTTTATGTCCCACGAGCGGATAACTTGAGGCGTGAACTCTTGAAAGAGTGTCACGATTCCCTTTAGGCTGGACATCCGGGTATCCACCGAACAATGGCTCTCGTGGAGAGGGCCTTCTATTGGCCGAAGATGGGGACAGATGTGGAGGAATATGTTCAAATATGCCTTACTTGTCAACAGGACAAGATAGAGCAGTAGAAGCCAGTAGTACTTTTGGAGCCGCTGCCCGTACCATAAAGGCCATGAGAGAGCATTTCTTTGGACTTCATATCAAGCTTGCCCGCAGTAGGGGGACTTGGATCGATACTCGTCGTAGTTGATCGATTTTCGAAGTATGCAACATTCATTGCTGCACCCCTACATTGCTCAGCGGAGGAGGCAACTAAGTTGATGATGAAGAATGTTGTTAAGTATTGGGGAGTCCCACACAACATCATTAGTGATCGGGATTCTCGGTTCTTGGGACAATTCTGGACTGAGTTGTTCAAGTTGTTGGGGTCTAAATTATACTTCTCCACAAGCCTCCACCCTCAAACGGATGGCCAAACAAAGAGAATTAACTCGCTCTTGGAGCAATATCTTCGGCACTACGTGAGTGCCAACCAACGAGATTGGGTGAAGCTATTGGACATAGCCAAGTTCTCCTATAACTTGCAGCAAAGCTCTGCATCCAACAAGAGCCCATTTGAGATTATTACGGGACAACAGCCATCAACTCCTCATACCCTGGTTATTGGTTATACAGGGAGTAGCCTATCAGCCTATCACTTCATAAGGGAATGGCATCGTAATGTAGATATTGCGTGGGCTTACTTGGAGAAGGCGACCAAAAAGATGAAGAAGTGGGCAGACTTGGGAAGGCGACCACAAGAATTTAAAATTGGTGACATGGTGTTGGTGAAGCTCCAACCAGCATCACTCCAATTCTTTAGACACAAAGTGCACAAAGGATTGGTACGCAAGTATGAAGGGCCTTTCCCAATCATCAGCAGAGTAGACAATGTCTCATACAAGTTGCAACTGCCAGCATGGTTCAGAATTCACAATGTCTTCCATGCGAGCAACTTGAAAGCCAACCACTCAGATCCGCGAGATGATTCCCGAAATGTTCCAACTCGACTACCCCCCACCAGAGCCTCTTACGAGAAGCGAGTTGAAACTATTCTAGAGGATCGTAAAATAAAGCTACCCAATGGAGCGCAGCAAATAGAGTACTTGGTGAAGTGGCAAAAGCTTCCTCAAACAGAAGCCAGTTGGGAGCCAGAAGACGTCCTACGACATGAAGAAGCTCGCATCAAAGCCTACCAACAAGCATCGACGAGGGCGTCGACAGTTTAAGTGGGGGAGAATGTCATGAACGGTCGTCGCTCAACAATAATGCCTTTGCTCCTTGAACCATTCGTCACTTTTTCTTGCTTGTACATATGTTTGGCAGCTTGTTTTGCCTTGAGTTTATGTGTTTTTACCTAAGAAATGTGAGCGAAAGTAGTGTAGAAGGCTGTAGAATGATCGCTCACTGCGCGGAGCCAAAACAACCCAAAACAGCCCTGTTTTTGGGTCTTTTTCATGTGCCGCGGCAACCTTTCTGAGCGGTGCGAAATGTCAGCCATTTCAACACCTTGGAACCCCCCTGGTGGCACCAAGCTGAATGGGGTTCCGGGTATATGTCGGGCGTAGGCATTCATCAGCAATTGAACTTGTCTTGCGTCCGATACCTTGGGAACCGTCGTTTGTGGACTTGCGACTGTTCCTACAACCCTCCAAAGTCCTATTTCGCTCTCTTTCTCTCTTTTCTTTGCTGCACTCAAGGTGTTCGATAAATTGCTTGTATAGCTTTCCACTTTGCGAGACGCCGGGACGTGTCCGTCGCTCGCTTCTGAATTAATCAACTCCTTCTTTGTAGGTCCTACGGGACCTTAGGAGGTTGTAAGAGGACTGACCCTTTGCGGACAGATAACGCGTTGGGCGTTTCATGACTTAGGCAATCCCAGCTAAGTCCGGAATAGTGAGCAAGGTTGCTCTACGACTTAGGCAATTTCAGCTAAGTCTTCGGGAGTGCCGCGAGGGTGCCGCACGGCTTAGGCAAATTTCAGCTAAGTCCGTGACACTACGAAGGGACTCCAAGATAAGTCTCATATAAATCATACCATTAGATCATATCTCCTTCAAGTTGGATAGAAGCTATTTCCACATTGAATTCCTTTGGAGTCATGTGAAAACAAAATAACTTTTCAGCATGAGAAATCTAACCGGTTGGGTCTCTATCTTCTTATTGATAGAACCCTAGATGGAGCTCTATAGATTTTAATCTTTGAGGGGGATCAACCCTTGGAACACTATAGGGGTTCCTACCTCCTAGTAGTCAGTCATATGGCCGAATTATAAATTAATCTTACTTGATAAAAATAGGTGGAGGCTACATGCTTATATAAATCTCCAAACCCTAGCCTTATGGGGTGCTTGCCTAATTAAAATTATCCTTTTACCCCTTTTATAGCCTACCTACCTTAGAGGGAATAGGTGGCGGCTAGGTTGGCTCTATAGTCGACCTAAGCAGGGGAAACCCTGGCCGACTAACCTAGTAAAGGGGGTGGTGGCTAATAAACCCTAAGGCCCTAATCTAAACCTTAACCATACTTCTTTATAGGATAAAAGTGGCAAGGTGGGGTTTTATTACAATCTCACAGGATTTTATTGACTATTTCTAGGGAGATTAGGACTCAACCCTGCTGGAGTCCTATCAAACCCGCCCTCTTAAAATCAGTCTTGTCCTCAAGGATGAGGGTCTATAAACTCTAGGAACTGGGTCTTCAGCTCCTCATTAGCTTGGGTGTCAGTTCGAAGAATTTGAGTTGAGTTGTCATCTTTAAATTTCCATTTGAGATGGGATACCTGGAGGATCAACTGTAATTTTGATCTGGTGCATAGATCTGACCTCCATGTTAGGGCTCCAATGTGATTCCTAATTTTTCAAGGCCCTAAGAAATAGGGAGACCACTTTCTTAAGGTTTGAATTTCATGTTAGTGGAGCTGGAGATGAAAGGGGACTTGATCTTTCTCAGGAAACCTTTTTCTACTCCAGCGTTTGTCAAGGGAAAGTTTCTTCCTTGCATGGGCTGTCACGTGGTTCCTCTATATAGTAGTCATGCCTTCTTTTAGAGTGAGGGCTATCCTTTGGTAAAATCTCTAGTGGTGTGAGCCTGATCTGAGTCTGAGGTGGGTAGAAGTGGTGATTTTTTGGGGCCCATTTTCACTTCTTCGTGCTGTTGACCATCTTGCATGAGGATGGTGCTGACCCCCACTCTGGATGTGTCTGCTCCAATAATAAATATCTGAACATGATTTGTTGTGGACGACATCATGGTCATGAGGGCTATAGTTCCACTCGGCTAAGGTGGTGCATTTTTCTTTATAATGAGAGGGATGATATTCATGCTTCATTGAGTCCTGCAAATGATCCTTCACCTTTTCTGATTTCGCCACTAGAGGGGCTCAATTTTCTCATGGTCTTGGGCTGTAGATTGGAGGTCATCATAAGGAAGTCTTTAAGCATTATGGACCGATCTTGGCGAATGTCATGGAAGTCACTTGAGATCAGCAACCATAATGGGTTCGACGGGATATAATACTTTAGAAGTAGCTTATCTCCGGGGAAAAGGATGTAGGGATGTATTATAGCGGGAAATCAGCATAACCGAACAATCCGTGTCTCTATCATCTCTTGGATGACCCTTTTATCTTTGACCTTCTAAGGTCGTAGGAAGCAATCTAGCCCAGCAACAACTAGTAAAAGTTTCGACCTGTTTAGCATAGGAGGGTCAGATAGCTTCAAAGGAGGTAATTGGCTCGATTTGGTGGAGATGCCCAAAATTTCAATAAGTTATGGAAGAGGATTCTTATCTTCAATCTCATACGACCCTTGAATTTGAATTAGGAAACCATTGGATTTTTCTTTTGGTACCCCCTCCAAGTGTTGTGTTGTGGTTGTAGTCGCTAGGCTCCCTTATAGAACCACCTGCTTTCCTTTTCTGAAAAATTTCTTGGTTAGCTTCAAAAAATTTCAGAAAACATCTCCAATTATAGACAACCAGTCAAGCTCAAGCACTATATCAAAACTATCAAGAGGGAGGAGGAAAAAGTTAGCAACTATGTCTTGCACTTGTAGGATCAGTTTTACCCGCGGGCACTTCTGGTTGCACTTAAGTGGAACCAAAATGTAATCTTTATTTTGGAGCATTAAGTGGGCAGCAACCTTACTGCTCATGAAGTTGTATGTACTCTCGGTGTCGTTGAGGACGATGACAGACTACTGGTTAAGAAACCCTTCGATCTTCAATTTTTACAGGTTGGTGTAGCCGGCTAAGGTAGGGACCGTGCAGGTGGCCGGTTATGGTGTATCATTCTCCTTAGGGTCGAGAGTCGTATCATAAAGTTTGGGTTCTTCAGTAGGCACAATCATCAGTGGTGTCTCCGTTTTACATTTATGTTCTAGGCTCTATAGTTTATCACAACACCCACATAGGCCCTTTGTCGATCTGTATGAAGGTATTCTCTTGTTAATTTCTGTGGTTAAGGGGGTCAGCTGATAGTAGGAGGAGGTGAAAGCTTTGGTGCCATTGGTCGGGGAACAACTCTAGTCTTTTGAGCTTCATACTTCAATCGCTCCTCTTAGTGTCGCGTAAAGGAGATGGCTGCCTTAGGTGTGTACGGTTGTCATGCTTTAACTTCTTCTTAAATCTCCGGCTTCAAGCCCTCAATAAAAGTCCTCAATATTTATTTTTTAGACCAATCATAAGTTTAATTAGATAACCTTTTAAACCTGGTTTGGTACCCATGGATGGTGGAGGTTTGATAGATCATCGCTGGTTCTTTGCTAAGGTTCATTTTATAATCCAAATTTACATGCCGTTGTGATCTTATTGGGTTTATTGATCGGCCCAATCTAAACTCCTTAAAGAGAGCACGTAATTTAACATTCATACGCATCTTAAGAATCTCCAATTTGACTTCGAATAAGCCCACCGATGTCATGACGTAAGGATCTCTAACCTGTCAAATCAAACCGATTAAAGAGTGTAGCTGCAATCTTCAGGTTGAAGGTAGCAATGGCAGAAATGTCAAGGCTATGGTGGTGAAGTCTCCAAGTGGAGGATGGCAGTCGAGGGTAGTAACAACAGTGGAGGAAGAAAATGGCAGTAGTAACATCGGCTGTGATCCTTCGGTGATGCTGCAATGTCATCGAGGTTGTGATTTTTTAGGTGGCTGATATTTGTCAAAATATGGCAGCCAAGAGATCTGAGTCAGCTGTGGCTGCGGTGCAACTTCATGGCTATAGGTGGTGTCGGTTGCAGCAAGGGTGCGGCTGCAATAGGAGGAAAACGGAGTAGTGATGTACACGGTTGTTGTAGAGGAGGGCAACAGTGGTATGGAGCAAGAGACAACTATTGTTGTGTTCAATTTATTGCTAGTTGTGATTAAGATAGTTGGTAGCGAATAATTATTGCGGGCTGCGATATAAACATATTGCAGTGAAAGATCGCTGTTGGTAGTTTTTTGCCGCAAGGATCATTATTGGCTATGATCAAGGAGGATGGTAGCAAGAGGTCGCTATTGGCAGCATTAGGCAGTGAAAGATGCATACTATGGTTGACGGGATAAGGGAGATTGGGCGGCTAAAAGGTTGGCGGACTAAAGGCTTTAGTTTTTGGATGCGGTTTGTAGGTGTTTTTGATGCAATTTAGGGCTATGATTTTGTAGAGTTTAGGCTATGAATTGGTGTGGTTTTAGGGTTATGATAGCAGTAGATGAAGGTTAGGAAAATAAATTTTAGATCTGGGATAGATGACAACAAAGGTAGGTGTATCGGTAATGAAAGTTGGCTGAAAAGGTAAGTGGATCAATAAGAAAGTAGGCTACAGTTAGGGCTGATTGGGATGGCTGTTTGGTTGTGGTTTTGTTAGGGTTTTTTAGGGAGTAATAGTATAAATTGAAGTTGAAAGGGGGAGTCTCAAATCTGAAAAAGATGGCAGCAAGTTCGGATAAAATTTCGATGAAAGATCACTGTGGTATACGTTATACTGCCGAACAGAATTCCATCGATGAAGCAGCAATTTCTCGATGTTAATTTTAATAAAAATCTAAGAAATTTATGGAGAATTTTAGTATCAGAATCTTGGTTCATATAGTGATAGTAGTAGTAATATGGATCAAGAAAATTTTGGCAGCATAACAGTAGAAAAATTGTTGCAAATAAGATCACATAAGTCTCATCATAAAATTTTAGCACTGTATGATGAAGGACTGCAAGGCTCTAAGTCTAGATCCAAAAGGAGTTTTTTTTTCTAGATATCAGTCTTATATGAAAGCTAAGATGATCTATGAATTTATGTAAAAATTTTGGCCAAAAAAGATAAACAAAAGTTCAGTTTCAAGATACCAATAGGCAGAGGGTAGATTCTTTATCGTAAAAATTATAGCACTTCATGATAGTGAAAGATTACACAAGAAAACCAATTTTAGGAGTTTATTCTAGAAATTAATCTCAGATGAAAGCTAAGTAGATCTTTAGAATTATGTAAGAATTTTGACCAACAAGGAGAAGAAATAAACTAGTTTCAAGAGGCAAAAATACGACTAAAAATTTTTGCAGCTTTTCACCTTTGCAAAAATGATAACATTTACGACGAACAAAATTTGCATTGGATAAAATTTAGGAAAAATCTTTAACGTGTAAAGTAAGAAATCTTATAGTATTGAAGAGGCGTAAATGATAAAAATATACCAGATTTCTAGATCACACAAGGGGCAGCAACAGATAGATGGATCTGCGGCTTGGTGGGCGACGGTGGATGGAGGCGACGTCAAAAGCAATTATGGGAATTACTTAGAAAATAGAGGCATGGATGATGGCTTCAGGGTAGCAGGATTACGGCTCTGATACCAGATGATAGAACCCCAGATGGAGCTCTATAAATTTTGAACTTTGAGAGGGATCAACCCTTGGAACGCTATAGGTGTTCCTCCCTCCCAGTAGTTGGCCATATGGCTGATTTGTAGATTGATCTTGCTTGATAAAAAGAGGTGGAGGCTACATGCTTATATAGGGCTTCAAACCCTAGCTTAAGGGATGCTTACCTAACTAAAATTACTCTTTTGCCCCTTCTATAGCCTACCTACCTTAGAGGGAACAAGTGGCGGCTAGGTTAGCTCTATAGCTGACCTAAGCAGGGGGAAACCCTAGCCGACCAGCCCAGTAAAGGGGGTGATGGCTACTAAACCCTAAGGCCCCAATCTAAATCCTAACAATACTTCTTTATAAGATAAAAGTGGCTAGGTGTGTTTTATTTCAATCTCACAGGGTTTTATTGACTACTTCTAGGGAGATTAGGACTCAACGCTACTGGAGTCCTATCACCCATTTAGGAAACTTCATGCGTGGGTATCTTGTGTCTTGCCCATGCTCTCACTTTTAATATCGGCTCCCCATGAGATTGAAACTTTCATCGTGCTGAGATTTGTTAGGGCTCTCCGATAGGCTTCCTTTGAATTCATTGAAGAGTTATTGCAATCTATTCTCTATGTGGGCTTCGAAAGCTTCAAATCTTACTTCCAATTAGTTATTGATCACTATTGTGTAAGAGTGTAGATCTATAATCTTTAATTCCTATTCCATTATTGGGTCGAAGACATCAGCAATGTTCTATTCGGTGTGGTTGCAAAAGAAGTGGGTGCTTGTGGTAGTGAGGGATCGCTACTGTCAAGGCTGTGGTGGTCAAGGAAAAAGGTGTGGCACTATGCAATTGGTAAAGGAGAAAGATGGCAGTGGTTGAGGGTTGGAAGTTGCCCTATTTTGGTCACTACAAGGAAGGAAGTTTGCTGACCTATTTTTGTTGTTGCATGGGGTAAAAGCATTATGGTTTCATAAGTGTCCAAGGCTGGAAGGCACCAGTGTCAGCATAGAAAATGAAGGAGGGTAGCAATAGTGTCTCTTACAAAGGCGCAGGAGATGACAGCGATAGGGGAAGGGAACACCGATAGCGGAGGAGGGAGCAGCGGTGATGATAGATGGCAGTGAGAGATCACTGCGGTAGAGGCTGACAGTGATTCTCGCTACAGCGGAAGGGGAAAAGGGAGATGGTGGTAATGGCAGAAGTGGCTGTGGAATCACTGCGGGAAGCAACACGACGAGGGAGAAAAGGGACTACGGTGATCGGTGGTTGTGTGGCTAGCAGAGGAAGAAGAGGGTAGCGAGTGTTGGAAGGAGACGCTGGTAGTGTCATGCAGGAAACGATAGTTGCTACACCTGAAGGGGAAAAGGGTGGTGGCAGGAGGATAGGGGCACAACATCATTTCTATTGGAGGTGCAAGAGATGGGTTGAGATGTGGTGGTTGTGAAAAAGGAGGCGCAATGATGATTGTAGAGGAGGCTACTAAGTATAAGGTTGTGTGGCTGCTGTAGTCGCTAGGAAAGGAGACACGAGAGGTGGCTGCTATTGATGATAGAGGGCTGTAATTAGAAATAGAGGAGGAAGAAGGTATGGTTGGAGTGGAAGGTAATGACGTGTCATGGCTAGGAAGAAGTGGCTACAGGTGAGGAAGTTGTGTGTTATGACCCTAGCTGAGTCGGGTCATAATCGATTATGTTGAGTTTTTAGATAGGCCTTATTGGCTAGCCTAGACCTGACATTAGGTCAGCTAGGGGGAGATTTGAGTCCATTGTAATAAATGAGCCCAAATCCTAGTAGGTTAGTATTCGGTTGAACTGAGGTCTGGTTAGGAGTTGGAGTTGGAATTTGTTAGCATAAAATCCATAATATGCTATCTGTAACATGGAAAAACTTTAATGCCATAATATGAAATCAAATAAAAAGGATTATTATGATGCATACCTTTTAATGCTACTATTCAGAAAAACTTTCACCTGATCTACTAGTGCATTATCATCGAATCCAAGATCTGCAATATCAATCTGCAAGGAGAACTAGACTCGCCTTCTCCTCTCTTTCTATCCTTTCATAAGACTACTATGATTGATGGGTTAGGGAAACAATAATATTAGAAAGGAATATGAGAGAGAAACTGTAATCTCTCAATTGACTAATACATATGACAAAGGGAGATAGAGAGAAGATCTGTAATCTCTCAACTATGTTAGGTGTTCTGTGATTCTTATAATCATTTATCATCTTTTCTTTTCTCCCTTTTTGTATCCCTAGGAGGTCTTGTTTATTTATAGGCGAGAGCAGAGGGTCTAGGATAAGTAATTATGAGAGTGTCTCTCATCAAGGGCATCTCCTAAGGAATCTTACTTTAGTTGGACTTCCTTTCTATTGGCTAATAACCATAATCAGAATCCAATCATATCTATAATATATCTTACTTAATTAAATAGGGCCACATAATCTAACAATCTCCCACTTGGCCCATTAATTTGGTAAGGTACAAAAAATATTCAAAATCAAAATAAATAAATAACATTTATTTGAAAATAAATTTACATAATTAGATTCTGAAAATTTAAAAATTCTTTATACGCGCGTGAATTTTAAAATAGGCCAATAAGTCCAATTAATATAATAATACTACATTAAGTCTGACTAACAATGCGAATTATAGTGGTTGTATAACATAAATATCATACTTCCTTCTATGTACCATAATATAATTAACCTTTCCTAATGCAGTCCAAAATGACCCATGTAATTTATCTTGTCAAGACAATCTTGTTATCATATTCAACCATAATATGTACATACATAACTATGAACAGGATAGCAGAAACAGATAACTTTAAGTACGTAAATAAAATATCAATTATAGTGTTCACTCAAACATGCATCACCATATCTTTTATGGGTTGCTCACAAACCCAATCATAAGAACATGTTCTCTTAAAAACACTTCAGGTTGAAAGTCCAAAGTGAATGGATCAGTAATCAATACAATGGAACTCTGGTAATTAATTGACATTAGATGTTTTTGGACTCTTTTTCTCTAACCATCAAGTAATTTATACCATAATGCATAGAGATGCTATGGTACTTGCCATTCTTAGAGAAGAAAATTACTGTAATATATTATAGAATATCCTCAGCGACCTGACAATTGAGTCTGACCATACCAAGTTCTGAGATAAGATTTCACAGTCATAAATTTGATTAGTGGCCTCAAAGTATGCTACAAAATCAACTTTTATTGTTAATAATATAATAATAAATTGCCCCTCTGATTGATATAGGTATAAACTGTAAGGTGTACTTCCTGTTATTGAGGTAATTTATAAAATCAACACATGAAAATTATCATACTTTCAAGCTAATATAATTTCATACATGTGAGCAGAGAATTGTTCCTTCCAAATATCTTATTACCTTTCTTTTGCAGTTTTTAAATATTTTTTAATTTCTGGGTAACTTGAATATTTATCCAATATATTAACTGCAAAATTGATATTTGTACTGTCATTGGTTGAGCATAGACTTCTAACTGTGCATATATAAAGAATATTTCTTTTATCTGATTCTTTTCAAGTCATTTTAAAGCACATGTTTTGACTAAAGTTTTTTTTTTTTGTGATTTGCTGAACAAGGATGTATATTAAACTTTTCCAAGACTTGGTCAATATATCATTTCTGAGACAGTCTTAACAATCATTAAGATCTATAACTGAATATATCAATGCTAATAGCATAAGATGTCTCATTCATATCAACCATCTTAAATTCTTGATGATAAATTTCATGATTTAGTATAATAAACCAAGAACATTATTGGTAATGAAAATAATAAACTTGCTTCCACTAATCTTCAGATATAAATACCGATCAATAGTATTTTTCTTAAATCTGAAGAAATCAATGATATCAAATGAAACTTTATATATCATTGTTAGAAGCTTGTTTAAGGTCATAAATAGATTCTTGAATTTGTATACCAAATTTTATATTTCTTCTATGAATCATTCAGAGTAACTCATATAAAGCTAGATCTTTAATCAGAAAACTTATTTTCACATCCTTATGGTGTAACTCATACTCATAATGAGTCATCAGTGTCATAACGATTCTTAATGAGTTTATTTAAAAACTAAATGTCTTATTATAGTCAATGCATTATTTATGAGTAAAACTTTTAACCATAAGTCTAACAATTATATCATTCGACATTGTCCTTAAGTTACATTTATATAACAAACTTTTATAGTTATTGGATAATTCGATGAATTCATCAGACACCATCCTATTTATTGATTTTAACTCTTCTTTCATTGTATTATATTTTCCTTTTTAGAATCGTTACCTTTCATGACTTGTGAAAATAATAAGGGATGAGGGATTCATTTGATTCCTATATTATAATATAATTCTTATAGATATACTACATGATAATCATAAATAACAGAATTCCTTTCCCTTTGAGATATTCTCAAAACTGTCAATTATAGTTATTCTACAAGACCATTAAAAGCGATATCAATATAATGTGAGAGTTTAGTAATGTTATTTTGTTATTCTCCATTATCAAATCATTTAATGATTTGAATAACAATAATTTCTCGAATAATAAAGGAGTATCAAATTATATATCCTCTATATCAAAAATTAAATTTTAAGATTTTCACTCCCATTGATTCGCTATTTTATAGGAATCTTTATATTATCAGATTTAATTATCTCTGTACTATGATTAGGACAATGAGAAATGTACCCATTTGAATTTTTTTTGGATAAACTATAAAATATCTAAAATGGTTATTAATTTTAATTTCTTTTTATGTGAATTGAAGATCCTTATCTCTACAGGACAATCCCAAAATATCTTAAGTTGGGTTTCTTAATCCATAACTCAAAAGAAGTTGATGAAATTTACTTACTAGGAACCCTATTTGAGATATACATAATTGTCATTAGAGCTTCTTCTCACATTGATTTGGATACAAAGAATAATCCATCATGCTCCTAATCATATATATAAGAATACGAGTATCTTTCAGTAATCCTATTCTGCTGTGATACATCTGAGAAATCATACTTAATACATATACCCTACTTTTCCAAGCATCTAGTAAAATAACTAGAATCATAATTGGGTTCATTATAAATACCTTAAAATTTATCACCCCTGTTAGATATGATAATCTTGACTTTTCTATCTAATCAACTCTTGACCTCATTTATGTACACTTCTAGAGTGTCAATTGTCTTAGAATTTACATAAATTAGATATATATATAATCATATCTCGACATGTTATCTTTAAGGTGATAAAATATCTCTCTTTAATAAGATAGAATATAAAATGACTTCACAAATATAAACATAATCTCAAGGAGTTTACTCTATTTCATTTTAATATGAGATCATTGTAAACTCAAGATTCATATTAATTCTGTATAAACTATCATACAGAATTCAAATTTTGACTTTTATTGAATCATACTAAGTTTACAATCACCAAAAAAGAAATAATATTCTAACAATTCTAAGTAAAGAACTCAAATTTTCAGAATTGTAAGTATATCCTCCATATCCATCAAATGAATCATCTCTTGACATAGGCGATAAATACAAACTATTATCGCTTTCACTTTAAGATAATTCCCTATAATGATAAATATTTTATTCTCTTTTAGATATTTTATATATATTTAAATAAATTTCTATTATTTGGTAATATTTGTTGAAGAATCAAAATCAATTGACCAAGTATTAGAAAATGATTTCTATAATATTTGATGTGAACCATACAAAGATCAGATTTACACCTTTTCTTTCAAACCAAATCTTATAGTTCTTCTTCACATAACTTTCCTTGTTACAGAAGTAGCACTTTATTGTGAAGAATTTTTATTTTATGAGTTTATATAGTATTTATAAACTCAGGTGGCTTATGCTTCAATTTTCTTTTATTATTACCAACTCCTTAAGAAGTACTCAAATATTATGAGTATTTTCTATCTTAATTTTTTTTTGTTTGATTCTTTCTGTACACATATACTAGTTGACTCATTTAAGTTTTATTTATTTTTTAATTAAATTTTAAATGAGTCAAACTAAGAAGAAAAATAAATTGAGAAATGACTCAATTACAATAATGCTCAATATTCTTTAGCTTACAGCTTTATCAACTATATTGAGAACATAATCTTAAATTCCTCAAATACTATCATTTTTAGTCAATTCTTCTATTAAGGTGTCAACTAATGACTTATCATTAAATTTAAATTGATTTATAAATATTCTTATGCACTAGTTGTAAACTATATTGAAGTCTAAATATTATTATCGATTATCATAATATTGAGTATTTTAGACCTTTCCCAATCAATTATATCAAATATTTATTGCACGAAGCTTTCAATAATTAAGTTTGTGTTCCTTTTCAATTAATCTGATCAAGGTCTAACTCACTCAATACAAATTGCATATGCTCAAGCCATTTATTTTGGATAAGATATAAGGACATTATAAGAATATAATAAAGGAAGTACCACTGTAATAATGTAATGCTTTGAGTTTTTTAATAAATGTTGAACTATTGATATTATCTCTATTTCACCTTTGGGTGAAATATTGATATATCTAGTGTTCACACAAAATTATTTATAGAAGACTGATACCATCCTTGTGGAAGATGGTTGCTACCTTTGGATATACAATCCTAAACTGCAAGGATATCCAAAACAGTATCATCCTACCCCATCACGTAATTATTTAAAATAGATTCTCCTTTGGGATTATCTAAATCTTCTGTGTGCCATTGTGAATATTATTTTCTTTATATTATTTAGGACCAATTCCATAATGTATTTATAAATTATTGGTCCAGGTCACTTTGGTGGCTACAAGATCAATACAAGAATATAAAATACCGTCTAAAATATCCTATAAATGACAAGACCTTTATTATAATTCATATCTCATAAGTCTATCATCCCAGGCTACTTTGGCAACTATTGGTCAGATAAAACTTAGAGAGTTGAATTATAAATAATATTCAACAAGTTTCATTATCTAATTTATACTGAAGCAGTTCAATAATAAAATAATAACAAAATAATTATTGAACATTGATCAGCATAAAGAAAACTTCTATAATAACTGTAATCATGATTATACATAATTCATGAAAGACCTTTATGCGAAAGAAAGATATTATTTCACAATCTCAAACATACACATGTGAATAACCAAATAAATATCCAATAACAATAATTAGATTTTATTTACCACATGCAATTAATGAATTATATGAGAAAACCATCAACAAACTATTATACCAGTTAATCTTATTTAATTGGGTAAGATCATAATTGAGTTAAGCATCAATCCAATTAACTCATCAATCAAAATGGATTAAAATCAAAATTGATCAAAAATTAAAATATAATCATTGAATAATAAAAAATATAATCATAATTAAATCTTATTAGATTATATATTGATGAATTTTATAATTAAAAAATAACTAAAATTTTTTAATTTCACAATGATAGAACTGTAATTCCAAAAAGAAAAAATAATATAAAAGAATTACAGTCTATTATTCAGTTGAAGGGTAAAACTACAATTTCAGTAAATGGCAAAACTATAATTTAAGTAAAATGGTAAAATCATAATTTTATATTTAATGGCAAAACTATAATTTTTTATTCAATGGTAAAATTGTAATTTTATTAAGAAGAAGAAAAGAGAAAAAAAAACCCTACTCTCTTCTCTTCTTCTACACTATCACTGTCGCTTATCGCCGGCACTGTGACGGCATTCTATTCACTGGCATCGGTCATTCGGATCTGTATGACCGACCTTCTATTCGGTTCACTGGCAGCCACGATTATCGGCAATCTTCGATGCAATGTTCATAGCATGAAATAGGTGATCAACGCACTCATATAACTTTGATAACAAACAATAAATTCATCGATCAAACATAAAAATTATAAATCATTTGCAAGGAAACGATATGATAGATTGAATAAAAAAATAGTTCAATAATACCGATATATCATTCATGCATCGTAAACAAAAGTTGATTAATATCTTTTATCAAATAAAAGATGCTAACAAATAGATCCAAAGTATTTGATTTCAAAACCATGGCTCTGATACAAATTGTTAGCATAAAATCCATAATATGCTATCTGTAATGCGGAAAAACTTTAATGCCAGAATATGAAATCAAATAAAAATGGATCTAAAAGGATTATTACGATGAGTACCTTTTAATGCTACTATTCAGGAAAACTTTCACCTGATCTACCAGCGCATTATCATCAGATCCAAGATCTGCAATATCAATCTGCAAGGAGAATTAGACTCACCTTCTCCCCTCATCCTATCCTTTCACAAGACCACTATGATTGATGGATTAAGAAAACAATAATATGAGAAAGAAATATGAGAGAGGAACTGTAATCTCTCAATTGACTAATACACATGGCAAAGGGAGATAGAGAGAAGATTTATAATCTCTCAACTACGTCAGGTGTTCTGTGATTCTCATAATCACTTATCATCTTTTCTTTTCCCTCTTTTTGTATCCCTAGGAGGTCTTGTCTATTTATAGGCGAGAGCAGAGGGTCTAGGATAAGTAATTAGGAGAGTTTCTCCCATCAAGGACATCTCCTAAGGAATCCAACTTTAATTGGACTTCCTTTCTATTGGCTAATAACTATAATCAGAATCCAATCATATCCATAATATATCTTACTTAATTAAATAGGGCCACATAATCTAACAGAATTGGGTCAGAGTCAATTAAGTCATAAATGTAATCAACCCTAATTGACCACCTACTTGGTTGGGGAAGTCAGCTAGGGTTGAGTTCCTTCTAGGGATGGGACTCTTCTAGTAAAGTTTCACTTAAAGTAGGAGTTGGAATTAGAGTTTTATTTCTACTAGGACTCTTATTAGGAGTCCTAGTTTAGGGGATCTCTTTATGAACCCTATAAATAAGCATATAAACCATCTTCATTAATAAATCGATTAATCTTTTTCAGCCATTATGGATGACTATCAAGGAGGGAGGAACCCCTATAGAGTTCTAAGGAGGGTCGATCCCCTATAGAGGTCAACCCAAGCTTAGAATCTGATAGAACTCCAGCAAGGTTGAGTCTTAATCATTTCAGTAGAAGTCAATAAAAACTCTACTAGATTGTAATAAGGCCTCTCCTATCTTATCAAGGAGTATGGCTAGGGTTTGGATTAGCCCTTAGGGCTTAGTAGTCGCCACCCTCCTTACTTGGCAAGTCGCCAGGATTTCCCCTTGCTTAGGTCGGCTATAGAGCCAACCTAGCCGCCCCTTGTTCCTATTAAGGCAGGATGGCTATAGGAGGGGTAAAAGGGTAATTCCACTTAGATAAGTGCCCCCTTAAGCTAGGACTTTGATCCCTATTTAAGATGTAGCCGCCTCCCCTCTTTTAATCAAGCAATTATCATCTTCAATTCAGCCTTTGTACTGAGTCTAGGAGGGAGGAACCCATGTAGCGTTCCAAGGGTTGATCCCCCTCAAGGATCAAAATTTATAAGGCTCCTTTTGGGGTCTTATCATCTGGTATCAAAGCTGCATTCCTGCTACCTTGTAGCCATCTCAGCCACCTCCACCTTCCCAAGTAATTCTCATAATTTCTATGACACGCTATCATGGACAATAATGTAAACAAGGTGTTCGATGAAATGCTTGTGTTAGTCCGTGTCCTTCGGTTTAGGTACATATCTTGTACAACAAGAAGTGAGCTTGCAGTAGGCTTAGCAGCCCTAGTTTGATTTGCTTTATGGTCACGTTTGGCTTGTAAATACAAGTGTGTCTTATAAGCACTTGTGGGGACTTCGGTCTGTAGTGGACCATTATCCTTTGTGTGCAACCTCTCTGAGTTTGTAATGTCCATGGGTGTAATTTATATTTTGGCTTTATAAAGTGTTTTCTTGAGTAGTTGCTTGTGGATCCCGTGGGAATTGCTTCTTTTGGCCCGTTTTCTCTTTTTGTAAGTCTGTGGGACTTTAGGAGATCTCGGGAGGGACGGACACACACGTGCATAGCTTAGGTAAAATCAGCTAAGCCCGTGACAATATGGTATCAGAGCGGGACAAGCACACGCAGAAACACTTGCCATACAAATATAGGGGACCTAGCTAGGTTATGTGGAGGACAGTCAGCACGCGCAACTGTTTGGGGGAAACAGACATTGAGATGTAGGGAAAGGAGTCGCTCAGAGGAGCGGGCATCCTGGTTTGGCATTCAAGGAATAGCCAACCCCTTTGCGCGAGAGGCACCATGAGGACAAGTAAGCGAAGAAGAATGCGTAGTACATAAAGATTGGGATGGTTGAGTTTGAGCTATAGCTCGACGTTGGCAACCAAACTTGACGGTGCTTAAGGCAAAGCAGGGTGCTTGGTGAAAGATGAGACTGTGCAAGGTGGGAGGTGTTGTGTAACGACCGAAAGAGTTGTGCAAAGCTCATAGAGGTGAGGGGAATTGCTAACTCGAAAGATTCGGAACTCATGCATGGGCTTGTACATGGATGACGGAGTGTTTGTGGCCATCCCAAGGCGCGCGATTAGAACTCGGCGCCATGGAGCATCAGAACTTTCTCTTCGACATGGAAAGGATATGTCCGTAGGCGGCTGAAATGTACAACAAGTTCAGCATGTTGCTAGACCTTGAAGGGTGCAGTGGAGACTGTATTGGAGAAGGGTCGCAATCTAGCAAGTACATTTGTGGGGGCAGAACAAAGCTCGAGTTCAACAAGACGGAGTAGTCCGAAGGGGATGATGGTCTCCGAAACTTCCAATGGGAAGTATGTAAAGAGAAAAGTTGCTCCAGCAGGACAGATATCCAGGAGGGATAAGTCCTAGTTCTCTAGTGGGAGTATCATGTGCAACGAATTGCACATATTGAGGAAGAGTTTCTCAAGGTTATATCTCCCTAAAGCTCAATGGACCGAGTGAGCGACGAAGAGTTGTCTCATGATCTCGAAGGAGGTAATGCATTGGTGGATGCATTTCGAGATCAAGTGGGGGAGCAATCCAAGGCAACATCATATGAAAGCACACTTAGAGTCGATGCAGAAATTAAACTCAACAGAGGGCTGACCCATGGAATGGTGGACGTGAGGGCCACTATCAACTCAGTGCAAATCGAGGAGCAGAGCGACTTGGGTGGAACTCGGTGAAGTATCCAAGCCGCATGAAGGGAGTCGACATAGAAGATGGAACATGGAGTGGAGGCACAGAGCTTTCCTTGGACAGAGGTCAAGGGCATGAACTCTTGTAGAGGCAAGAGTGGGATCATGTCGTTCCATGGGTTCTCCATTCTGATGGGACAGACTTATCTTGCATGGTACCAAAGATGAAGGGAGCTTCAAGGAACATGCAAGCTACCTCAGAGATGCATTTGATGGAGTAACTAAGGTGAGTCAACTTGCGGAGGCAAAGTTAGGATCATGAGACCTTAGTACGGGGCAAGAGGATGCAAAGGCGGGTACTCTTGAAGAATATGCCACAATGTTGCCGTTCAAGTTGTCAGGAATAAGAGGTGCATAACAAGATTGTGCTGGTAGGGGATAGAGGCCCAAGATCTAGACAATGGTGCACCAACTTTAGCGAAGTCAGGGGACTTCAGGAGCTCTTAGGCGATGGACTATCCTAGAGCTATGCTTCGTCCAGGTGTAACCCAGGAGTGGGGGGGGACGAAGGGGAATGGCCAAGGGAGCGAACTAAAAGTCAGAGATAGCAAAGGCCCTACGATGTGTTGGCAGAGGCCATACGTGGAGAAGTCGTAGTCCGAGTTTATCACACGAGAATCTATATGCAATGGAGATGTCATCAGGAGGCGACATGGTGTAGCGGATCGTGGTGAAATAGTTCGTGGTAATGCAATACAGGCAATCTCATCCCGTGAGGGACAAAAATCATGCGGAGGTATGATCAAGAGTTACTGGGAGCTCCACTTTGGTGTACAACACAACAAGAAGAAGGGCTATGGATTTAAGGAGTGAATGTCGTAGTACCGCAGAGGCGGGTCTTCGCGTGTGCATCGAAGCTTGCATTGGATGAAAGCCTTTGTCATCAGCGTATGGGAGCTGTATACTACCGAGAAAGAAGTCCAAGTGCACGTACCAGTGAGTCCCATGGAGGGGGACATGATCATATGAATGATCAGGAGTTGCTGGGAGCTCCACTTGATGCAGCAGAAGAAGGGGTGGATTCAAGGAGTGAATGCCACGATCTGGAGGTGTGTGTATGCATCAAGCTTGCATCGGATGAAAGCCTTGGTCGTCGATATGGGTACCACCGAGAGTAGTCGGTTGCAAGTACCGGTGAGTCCCATGGAGGGACTTGATTAATCGGAGTAGTTGGAGAGTTGAACTGCTTGGTGCTCATATTCGCAAGGGAGCCCGACAAGTCAAAGGACAAGGTAAGCGAACCTTGCTACCAAGGAAGCTAAGGAGAATAGAATCGGCGCGAGCCCTGCAACAAGATGGCGGAGGCCATGCATGAGAGTTACAGTCTGTCTCTCCATTGACCAAGGAGAACTGCTAGGAGGACACAGTGGTGTCGAAGCAGGTGGTTGAAAGGGGCGAGGAAGCGACGACAAGTCCAACGGGGCTCAGCTACCCAAAAGAAAAGTGTCGGTTAGAGAGGAGGTGGACTCGGAGGAGCTCCACAGTGCCACAGAGGCAGATCTACCGATCGCGAAGGAAGGGATGAAGATGCAAGGTAACGGATAGTAGTGCTATGGGCTTGGCAACGCCATGGTACCGCAGATGCGGGACTTCCGTGAAGTCATCGATCCCTTGCTCTCATAAAAGGACAGCATTGGTCGTAAAAGGGGCCAAGGAGGTGGAGAATGCAGAGGCAAACTCCAAGTACCAAGATGAGGCAGAAGGGTAGAGGCCAAGAAACTTTATAAGACCGATGTCGATGGGCTTCTCATCCAGATAGCCAAAATTAAGGGACTTCGGGTTGATGCAGGAGTGCTTGACCAAGGAATTAAGTAGACAATACATGGTACTGTACCTTTCTACTCAAGAGGAGTAGGCGACAAAGGTGATGGAGAAGACGGTACAATCCCAAAGGCGACCAGATCTATTAAAGACTTAATACTTGGAAGTGACAACTAACAGCGGAAGAAGGTTCAATGGGCAAACATTATGGAGAAAGGACCTTAAAAACTTCAAAGTCTGTGAGGCGATGCTCGTTAAAGCTCCAACAAGCATCTACTCAATTCAAGCAATATGAGTATACTGTGATACTGGCACATAATAAGGCGGTCTTTTCCTTCATCAGAGGGATTCGCGAGAACCAACAAGGATTAGCATAACTGAGCCAACCCCACACCAGATTCAGTCATTGGTGAGTTGAAGCAGCATGGCGGGTTAGAGTTCGACTACTCAACAACAACGGCGGAGAGCAGCTAGGAGCCAAAGGGGCGTGTTGCAGCCAAAGCAGAAGATTAAAGATTCAGCAGAATGCGAGGAGATGCAGCATCTACAGTGGCTTCGACGAGGACGTCGAAGGAATAAGTGGGGGAGAATGTCACGGACAATAATGTAAACAAGGTGTTCGATGAAATGGTTGTGTTAGTCCGTGTCCTTTGGTTTAGGTACATATCTTGTATAACAAGAAGTGGGCTTGCAGTAGGCTTAGCAGCCCTAGTTTGATTTGCTTTATGGCCAAGTTTGGCTTATAAATGCAAGTGTGTCTTATAAGCACTTGTGGGGACTTCGGTCTGTAGTGGACCATTATCTTTTGTGTGCAACCTCTTTGAGTTTGTAATGTCCATGGGTGTAATTTATATTTTGGTTTTATAAAGTGTTTTCTTGAGCAGTTGCTTGTGGATCCCGTGGGAATTACTTCTTCTGGCCCGTTTTCTCTTTTTGTAAGTCTGTGGGACTTTAGGAGATCTCGGGGAGGGCTGACCTTTGCAGACGGATACGCATGGGTGCCGCACGGCTTAGGCAAAATCAGCTAAGCCCGTGACAATGCGCCTCCGCCTTCCACCCCAACAGCAGATCAAATTAGTATGCCATTGCCCCTGCGTTTGATCTAGAATTCTGGTATATTTTTATAACCCATGCCTCTTTGATACTGCAAGATCCTTCATATTATATGTGGGAGAAGTTTTACAAAATTTTCTTGCTGCAATTTTTTATCATCACAAACGTTATCATCGTTGCGAAGGTGAAACACTACAAAAAATTTTCAGTCGATTGTTGCTACTTTAAATTGAACTTTTGTTCATCATTTCTAATCAAAATTTTTACACAATCCTTAAAATCAAGTTGGCTTTCATCTAAAATTGATTTTACAGAAAAACTCCTTCTGGAATTAGTTTTCTTATATGATCTTTGACCATCATACAGTTTTGGAATTTTATGACGAAGGAATCAGCCTTGCATCTTTTGCCCTATTTTCCTACCGTTATGCTGCCAAAGTTTTGTCAAAATTCCTACTAATATTGACAACATCTAAACCAAGGGTTTTTGTATAATTTTCTTAAACTTTCCCTTGGAATTTATGTTGAGAAATTAACATTTCTCCAATGTAAAAACTGGTTCAGTAGGACAGCACATCGCAGCGCTTCTTTTCACCGAATTCTATCATATTTGAGCACTATTTTTTTGTGGGATTTTAGACTCTCCTTTCCTCACCACCAAACCATACCATCCTCACTAAAAACTCTTCCAAATATTACCCTAAATTGAATCCAAACAGCCCCCAAATCAGCCTACTTCCTTATCGATCCACTTACATTTTTAAAAAACTTTCCTTACCGAGATACCTACCTTTGCTACCATCTATCTCAGATCTAAAACTTATTTTTCTAACCTTCGTCTACTGCTATCATAGCCCTAAAACTATACCAATTTGTAGCCTCAACTCTATAAAACTGCAGCCCCAAATCTGTCCTAAATCACAGCCTACTTTTACCCAAATAAATCCACCTTCCAACTGGCCACGCCTTTCTCCAAAATTCTCATGCCACTAACCTGACAACAGAAAAAAGATCTCAATATTACAGATCTTGAGGCGTATACTATGACATTGGAGTAGGCTATCGATGCAAAGCTTGAAGCCTCCGAAAATTGTATGGAAGAGAAGATGCGATCCTTATTCGCCGAATTCAGCATAGGCCGACCATCAAGCCCGAGGAAGTCACACCATGGAGAGACTTTAGAAAAACAAGATGATCCTTAAGAGCATGGACACATCATCTCTGATCCCAACAATCCATGCATGAAGGTTGACTTCCCAAGATGGGAAGAAGGAGACCCGATTGGATAGATCTCACGCGCGGACCACTATTTTCGGTTCTACCGAACCGCCGATGCCACACGAGTGGAGATCGCTGCCATACACCTCGAGAGAGACACTATTCAGTAGTTCAATTGGTTTGGACACACTCATGGAGGACTCTCTTGGCAGCGGTTCAAGGAAGGGCTTTTAAACCGCTTCGGTCTGACTGATTTCGACAACATCGATGGACAATTGGTAAAGATTCGTCAATCTTCTACAATACAAGATTACCAAACATGGTTTGAGCATTTATCTAACCAAACTGAAGATTGGTCTAAGAAACAACTTTTAGGTACTTTCATTGAGGGTCTAAAGCTGAAAATCCGAGGAGAAGTCAAAGCATGGCAACCGTACACCCTTATGGCGGTAATTTCCTTCGCGTGTATCCAGAAAGAATGATCGAACCATAAGGCACGAAGGACAAGAGTCACTCCCCGACTAGCTATGCCGAGGCCTACTGCCCCCTCTGCTGCCATCCAGGCCCTTACAACCAAAAAATTGACAAGAGACTAGCTTCGCGAACGATCGGTCAAAGGATTATGTTGGCATTACGATGAATCATGGAGCCGCGAACATCACTGCAAGAAGGGCTGGCTCCTGATGATTGAACTAGTGGAGGATGAGGACAACAAACCATCTGAAGAAGGCCTCAAACCAAAAGAGGAAGCCATAGAGGAAGAGCCCCTACCGACCGGCTACGCAGTGCATGCGTTGGCCGACTACTCCAATTCACAGATGATAAAAGTTGGAGGACTTCTAAAGCAGCAACCCATCATCGTTCTCATCAACACAGGTAGCACAAATAACTTCCTCAACAATAAGGTTGCTGTACATTTAGCACTTCAAATTGAAGGTTTCATGAAGTTCGACGTAAAGGTCGCCGATGGCCGAATCCTCAATTGCGACCAATGATAACTGCAGGTGAAGCTACTCCTCCAAGACCAAGAAGTGGTAGCCAATTTCTTCCTCCTATCCATTGATGATTATGAAGCCGTCCTTGGGATCGAATGACTCACAATGCTAGGTGACATCTCCTGAAATTTTTCTAAATTAAGTATAAAATTTTATTACAAAGGGAAACTAATAAGACCCCAAAAGGAGCCCTATAGATTTTGATCCTTGAGGGGGATCAACCCTTGGAACACTATAGGGGTTCTTCCCTCCTAGACTCGGCACAAAGGCTGAATTGAAGATGATAATTGCTTGATTAAAAGAGGGAGGCAACTATATCTTAAATAGGGATCAAAGTCCTAGCCTAAGGGGGCACTTATCTAAGTGAAATTACCCTTTGCCCCCTCTTATAGCCATCATACCTTAATGGGAATAAGGGGCGGCTAGGTTGGCTATATAGTCGACCTAAGCAGGGGGAAACCCTGGCCGACTTGCCCATTAAGGGGGGCGACGACTACTAAGCCCTAAGGGATAATTTAAACACTAGCCATACTCCTTTATAAGATAGGAGTGGCTTTATTACAATCTAACAGGATTTTTATTGACTAGTACTAAGATGATTAGGACTTAACCCTGCTAGAGTCCTATCAAGTTTGTCCTTTTCAGATCAGCCTTGTCCTCAAGGCTGAGGGTCTATAATCTCTGGAAACTGGATCTTCAACTCCTCATATGACTCCTATGCTATCATTAACTGAACTTTGGCCTCCTCATTAGCTGGGATGTTAGTTGGAAGGATTTAGGTTGAGTCGTCTTCATTAAATTTTCATTTGAGGTGGGATACCTGGCGGATCAACTGTAATCTTGATCTGGTGCACGAATTTGATCTCCAAGTTAGGGCCCCAATGTGATCCTCAATTTTACAAGGCTCAAAGAAATAGGGAGACCACTTCATTAAGGCTCGAGTTTCCTATTGATTAGGCTGGAGGTGTAAAAAAACTTGATCTTTAATTTTTCATCCATTCTGAAATTTGTTAGGAGGCTGTTTCTTTTTTACATGTGTTGTTATATAGTTAGTCTTTAGTGATAGCCAATCTTTCTTCTGGAATGGTGACTGCCCTCTAGTATGGCTCAGGATGATGAGAGCCCAATCTGGCGTGAGTATGAATTACAATTCTTTTAGTTTTACTCCTCTTTCGTGCCATGGACCTATATCCAACTATATTTTAAATTTGGTAGTAATTAGTATCTCATGTAAAAACCTCGTATAAAGTATGGGGGAAGCCCTAGTGTAAATTAGGAGTCGACCATCTTACATAAGAATAGCCCCAATTCCAACTCCTGACGCATCGACCTCAATGACCAAAGTGTGACCGAAATCGAGTAGCACTAGGACCAACGTCATCGTCATGGCTGCCTTGAATCGTTTAAAGGGTGTAAAGGCTTTATCCAATCATAAGAAGGAGTCTTTCTTCAGTAAGGATGTGAGCAGGGTACTGATCTTGCCATAATCTTTCACAAAATTTTGGTAGTGGCCCGTGAGTCTAAGGAAACCATGTAATGATTGTACGTTTGTAGGTCTCGGTCATCTTTACATTGTCTCGATCTTTGTTGGGTCCATCACCACTCCATCCTCTAATATAATATACCAAGATACCCCACTTTATATTGTAATAAGCTACACTTTGATAGAAACTCGTAGTGGCTGTTATGCATGTGGAATACAGTTTTCAGAATATCTTCACTGCATATCCAAATATGATGGTATCCGGATCAGAGATCCAATTTAGTAAAGACTCAGGCTCCTTTTAATTTGTCCAAGAGTTCATCTACGAATGGGATAAGATATTTATCCTTGACGGTGATGGCATTTAGAGCCCAGTAGTCAACACACATCCGTCATATACCATCTTTCTTATGCACTAGCAACACTGATGAGGATTAGGGGCTGCAGCTCGATCGAATCACCCCGGTGTTAAGCATCTCTTCAACAATGTCCTCGATCTCATCCTTTTGCAAGTGTCCTGATATGGTCATAAATTTGCTAGAGGTTTGCCTAGTAAAATAGGAATACGGTGGTCATGCGGCCGGTTAGGGGGTAGCTCACGTGACTCCAAGAAAACATCCATGAATTCATTCAGCCAAAGGGCAAGCTTAGGATCTGAGTTTTATACATTCTCCCCCATAGTTGGCTACTAATTATGCATTAAGAATCCACCATGTGCTTTATGCAAAACTTTCTCCATTTGTTGTGATGAAACGGTGGAAATTTGGCTCTCGCGCTTACCTCGTAACTGACCTGTCTCCCTTTGTAATAAAATTTCATGATTAATTTAAAAAAATCCTAGGAGATATCACCTATTGTTATGAGCCATTCGATCCTGAGTACGGCTTCATAATCATCAATGGGTAGGAGGAAGAAATCAGCTACCACTTCTTGGTCTTGGAGGATTAGTTTCACCCGTGAGCACCATTGGTCACAATTAAAGATTCGGCCATCGACGACCTTTACGTCAAACTTGTTGCAACCTTCGATTTGAAGTGCCAAACGTATAGCAACCTTACTATTGAGGAAGTTATTGGTGCTGTCTGTGTCAATGAGAATGGTGATGAGTTGCTATTTTAGAAGTCCTCCAACTTTAATCATCTGTGTGTGAGATTAGCGGCCAATGCATGCACTGTGTAGTTGGCCGGTTGTGACTCTTCCTCCATGGCTTCTTCTTTAGGTTCAAGGGCTTCTTCAAATGTTTCATTGTCCTCATCCTCCACTAGTTTAATCACAAGGAGTCGGCCCTTTTTACAGTGATGTTCGCAGCTTCATTATTCATCGCAATGCCAACACAACTCCTTGGCCGATCATTCGTGAAGCTCGTCTCTTGTCAATTTTTTTAGTATAGGGGCTTGGATGGCAGTAGAGGGGGTGATAGGCCTTAGCATAGCTGGTTGGGGAGCGATCCTTGTTCTTCGTATCTCATGGTTCAATTATTCTTCCTGGATACGCGTGATGGAAATCGTCGCTATAAAAGTGTACGGTTATCGCGCCTTTACTTCTCATCGGATCTCTGGCTTTAGGCCCTCAATAAAAGTACCTAAAAGTTTTTTTTAGACCAATTCTTAGTTTGATTAGATAAACGTATAAATCTTGTTTGGTATTCTTGTATTGTAGAGGTTTGACGAATCTTTACCAATTATCCGTCGATGTTATTAAAATCGGTTGGTCTGAAGCGGTCTAGTAGTCCTTCCTTAAATCACGGTCAAGAGAGTCCTCCATGGGTATGCTTAAACCAATTAAACCACTGAATAGCATCTCCCTCAAGGTGGATGTCAGCAATCTCCACCCATGTGGCATCGGCGGTTCGGTAGAACCGAAAATAGCGCTCCATGCGCGAGATCCACCTGATCGGGTCTCCTTTTTCCTATCTAGGAAACTCAACCTTCATGCGTGAATTATTGAGATCAGAGGTGATGTGGCCATGTTCTTGAGGATCATCTCACCAATCTGAAGTTTCTCTATGTTGTGATTTCCTCGAGTTCGACAGTCGGCTAATGCTGAATTCGGCGAAAAGGGATCGTATCTTCTCTTCCATGCGGTTTCCAAAGGCTTCAAGCTTTGCATCGATAGTCTTCTCTAATGCTATAGTATATGCCTCAAGATCTGTAATATTGAGATCTTTTTTCTTTTATTGGGTTAGTGGTATGGGAATTTTGGAGAAGGGGTGGCCGGTTAGAAGGTGGATCTGTTTTGGTGAAAGTAGACTACAGTTTAGGGTAGATATGGGGCTACAGTTTTATAGAGTTTAAGCTACAAATTGGTGTGGATTTAGGGCTGTGATGGCAGTAGATGAAGGTTAGGAAAATAGATTTTAGATCTAGGATAGATGGTAGCAAAGGTAGGTGTCTCGTAAGGAAAGTTTTCTAAAAAGGTAAGTGGATCGATAAGGAAGTAGGCTGATTTGGATGGCTGATTTAGGGGCTATTTGGATTCAGTTTAGGGTAATATTTGGAAGAGTTTTTAGTGAGAATGGTAGGGTTTGGTGATGAGGAAAGGAGAGTCCAAAATCCCACAAAAATAGCACTCAAATCTGATAGAATTTGGTGAAAAGAAGTGTCACGATGTGCTGTCCTACTGAATCGGTTTTTAGGTTAGAGAAACAATGATTTCTCAACATAAATTCCAAGGGAAAGTTTAAGAAAACTATGCAGAAACCTTTGGTTTAGATATTGTCAATACTAGTAGAAATTTTGGTAGCATAATGGTAGGAAAATAGGGCAAAAGATGCAAGGTCGATTCCTTCATCGTAAAATTATAGAACTACGTGATGGTGAAAGATCATACAAGAAAATCAGTTCTAGAATGAGTTTCTTCATCAAATCAAATCTAGACGAAAGCCAACTTGATTTTAAGAATTGTGTAAAGATTTCAGCTAAAAAGGATGAACAAAAGTTTAGTTTGAAGAGGCCAATCGATGGAAGGCAGATTCTATGTTGTAAAATCTTAGTACTATGTAATAAAGAATCGCAGTGTTATAAGTCCATATCTAGAAGAAGTTTTTTCATGAGATTAGTCTTAGATGAAAGCTAAGATGATCTATCAAATTGAATAAAAGTTTTAGCTAAAAAGGATGATTAAAAGTTTAGTTTCAGGAAGCAATAATCGGCTGAAAATTTTTACAGTGTTTCACCTTCATGACGATGATAACGTTTTAGACGATAAAAAATTACAGCCAGAAAACTTTAAGAAACTTCTCCCATATATAATATGAAGGATCTTGTAGTATTAAAGAGGCGTGGGTTATAAAAATATATCAAAATTCTAGATCAAATGTATGGGGCAGCGACAAATTGATTTGATCTACGATCGGGGTGGAAGGTGGAGGCGCGTGTCATAGTAATTGTGGGAATTGCTTGGGAAGGTGGAGGTCTGAATGATGGCTACAAGGGTAGCAAGATTGCTGCTCTGATACCAGATGATAAGACTCCAGAAGGAGCCTTATAGATTTTAATCCTTGAGGGAGATCAACCTTTGGAATGCTATAGGGGTTCCTCCCTCCTAGACTCGGTACAAAGGCTGAATTGAAGATGATAATTGCTTGATTAAAAGAGGGGAGCAACTACATCTTAAATAGAGATCAATGTCCTAGCCCAAGGGGATACTTTTCTAAGTAGAATTATCTTTTTGTCCCTCCTATAGCCATCCTGCCTTAATAGGAACAAGGGATGGCTAGGTTAGCTCTATAGTCGACCTAAGTAGGGGGAAACCCTGGCCGACTTGCCTAGTAAGGAGCGCGACGACTATTAAGCCCTAAGGGATAATCTAAACCCTAGCCATACTCCTTTATAAGATAGGAGTGACTTTATTACAATCTAATAGGATTTTTATTGACTAGTACTAAGATGATTAGGACTCAACCCTGCTAGAGTCCTATCAGAGACATGTCACATTGCGATGCAAGCGCGGGAGCCATATCTCCACCGTTTCGATGCAACGAATGGAGAAAGTTTTGCATAAAGCACATGGGGGATTTTTTATGCATATCCAGCAGCCAAGTAAGGGAAAGAATATACAAATTTTAGATCCTAAGCTTGCCCTCTTATTGGATGAATTTGTAGACATTTTAATAGAGCCACGTGGGCTGCCCCCTAACCGGTAGCATGACCACCATATTCCTATTCTGCCGGGTAAACCTCTAGCAAATTTACGTTTATATCACTACCCTCACTTGCAGAAGGATGAGATCGAGAACATCATCAAAGAAATGCTTGACACCAGGGTAATTTGACCGAGTTATAGCCCTTATTCTTCACCGGTGTTGCTAGTGCGCAAGAAGGACGGTACATGGTGGATGTGCATTGATTATCGAGCCTTGAATGCTATCACCATCAAGGACAAATATCTTATACCCATTGTAGATAAGCTCTTAGATGAATTAAAAGGAGCCCAAGTCTTCACTACACTGGATCTCCGTTTCGGTTATCACCAGATTTGGGTTTGCACTGAAGATATTCCAAAAATTACATTCCGCATGCATAACGACCACTACGAGTTTCTGGTTATGCCTTTTGGACTTACGAATGCTCCTTCTACTTTCCAAAGCTTGATGAATGACATATTCTAGAGTTTTCTACGTAAGTTCGTATTAGTGTTCTTTGATGATATCCTCATTTATAGCCCTATGCTTGATACACATTTTTAGCACTTACGAACTGTTCTAACAATTCTCCGGGAGAATACTCTTTATGTGAAATAGTCAAAGCACAGTTTCTTACAATGTAAAGTGGAGTATCTTGGGCACATTATATCATAGGACAAAGTGGTGGTAGACCCGATGAAAATCGAGGCAATGCAAGGATGGTCGAAACCTATAAACGTAAAATCGATGTGTGGCTTCCTTGGACTTATAGGCTACTACCAAAAATTCATGAAAGATTATGACAAGATCAGTGCCCCACTCATATCCCTACTAAAGAAAGACTTGTTTTTATGGTCGGAATAAGCTTCTACAGCCTTTGAATGACTCAAGGCTGCCATGACGATGATGTCGATCCTAGCATTGCCTGATTTCAGTCACACCTTCGTGATCGAGGCCGATACGTCCGGAGTTGGGATTGGAGCTATTCTACTGCAAGATGGCCGACCTATCACCTACACCAGCAAGGCTTTGTCTCCCTCACACTTGAAAATATTAGTATATGATAAAGAAATATTTGCCATTGTACACGCCGTCACAAAGTGGTGACCCTACCTGATTGGTCGACGCTTCTAGATTAAGACTGACCATCAAAGTCTTAAGTATTTCTTGGAGCAGCAAATATCTTCCCTGGTGTAGTAATGTTGGGTAACTAAACTTCTTGGCTTTGATTATGAAATTACTTATCGAAAAGGAAAAGAAAATATTGTTGCAGATGCTCTATCTCAATTCCCGGGGCAAGTAGAAATTTCAGCCATCTCCCTTCCCACCACCGACTTCCTCGAACACATTAGGGAGGAGTGGAAGAATGATCCGGAAATTTGAAGCATTATAGAAAAATTGTAGAAGGATCCGGATTTCATAGGGTACTACACATGGGACTCGAAGGACTTACACTATAAAGACCGAATTGTTATTGTTCCTTCTTCTCCTCACATTCAAGTTATTTTACATAAAATGCACTCTTCACCTTTGGTAGGGCACTCTGGGTTTCTGAGGACTTATAAAAGGGTGAATTAAAACTTCTTCTGGATGGGCATTCAAAAATCAATTTATGACTATGTATCCAAATGTGACGTATGTCAATGGCATAAAGGGGAAACAATAGCAAGTCCCAGTAAACTATAGCCTCTACCTATACCAGATTCGACTTGGATGGACATCTCCATGGATTTCATCGAAGGACTACCACTATCTCAAGGTAAAAGAATGATCTTTGTGGTGGTAGATCACCTAACTAAGTATGCTCATTTTTGTGCTATGAGACATCCCTATACTGCTGCCACTATTGCCCAAATTTTTATGGAAAATATTGTGAAATTACATGGATGCCAAGGTCGATAGTAAGTGACCATGACAGGGTGTTTACAAGTAAATTTTGGACTGAGCTCTTCCATCTGCAGGGCACCCAATTGAAGATGAGCATAGCCTATCATCCATAAATAGACGACCAAACAGAAGTGGTGAATAGATGCCTCGAGACTTACTTACGATGCTTCACCAGCAACCGGCCCAAAGCGTGGACTAGGTGGCTTCCCTGGCCTGAATGGTGGTACAACATAACTTTTCATTCGTCAACTAAATGTACCCCTTACGAGGCACTATATGACCGATCGCCCCCTATAATTCCCAGATATGTACTTGGTTCGACCTAATTGCCGCTCAAGCCTACATGAAGCAACAAGCAGACAATCACTAAAGTAAGCGAGAATTTTTAGTAGAAGATTGGGTTTACCTCCGCCTACAATCATACAAGCAGCTATCCATCAACACCAGAGCATCGATGAAACTATCTCCATGATTTTATGGACTATATTAGATTTTGGAATGCATTGGGGCCGTGGCATACCGACTTAAACTTCCAGATGATGCTAAAATTCATCTTGTCTTCCACGTATCCTTGCTGAAGATGAAATTGGGTGAACATGAACTAGCTCAGACTCAACTACCGAGCACTACAATTGAAGGTGAAATCCAAGCCCAACCTGAAGCTATACTTGATCGAAGAATTGTGATGCACCGACGAAGCCCCTCCACCGAAGTACTTGTGAAGTGAAATAACTTACTATCTGAAGATGCAACATGGGAGTCACACAAAGAGTTAAAGACCCAGTTCCTAGTGTTTATGGATCCTCAGCCTTGAGGACAAGGCTGATTCTGAGAGGGCAGACTTGATAGGACTCTAGCAGGGTTGAGTCCTAATCATTTCAGTAGAAGTCAATAAAAACTGTACTGGATTGTAATAAGGCCTCTCCTATCTTATAAAGGAGTATGGCTAGGGTTTGGATTAGCCCTTAGGGCTTAGTAGTCGCCGCCACCCTTACCAGGTAAGTCGGCTAGGGTTTCCCCCTGCTTAGGTCGGCTATAGAGCCAACCGAGCTGCCCCTTGTTCCTATTAAGGCCGGATGACTATAGGAGGGGCAAAAGGGTAACTCCACTTAGACAAGTGCCCCCTTAGGCTAGGACTTCGATCCCTATTTAAGATGTAGCCACCCCCATCTTTTAATCAAGCAATTATCATCTTCAATTCAGCCTTTGTACCGAGTCTAGGAGGGAGGAACCCCTATAGCATTTCAAGGGTTGATCCCCCTCAAGGATCAAAATCTATAGGGCTCCTTCTAGGGTCTTATCAGAATCCTCAAGAGTTCTAACACTTGGTATTAGAGCCACGTTCCTTCTCCACTGACATCTAGCACTCACCATCTTCCAAAGCAATTCCCATAATTACTGTGATCATCGCTGACTCCGTCGTCATCACCACTACCGCATAAACATCATCTCTAGCCTGCACCAAAATTGTATCAGGTTTTGGTATCTACTTTACTGCTACTGTAATTTACTTATCCAAAAAACTCAAAAAAAAAGTTACATCTACCATTATTACAATCCTTGTCTTCTATCAATCTTGCTAAAAAAAATTGCTAGCTAAAAAACTGGCTATAACGATCTTTCGATGTTGACGCAAAATTTCAACTGTATACTATCTTCTTACTGATATTTTGCAGTCATATTCTTCTCCGTATTTTGCATCGACTTGGATTTCATCATCATCTATTCCTTGCTATAATACGTTGCATCCTCCTTGTTTTGCTGCAAAAAATTACTGGCTACAAAAACTTTTTATAACAAAGTTATCACCTTTACGATGAAAGTTATGCTATAAAATTTATACATGGTATTGTCATGGTATTGTTAGGTCACATACGAAATCTGTCTGAGTCTCGCTCTAATTGGATTCTCCCGAAGAACTTCTCTCTCAATCCAAATGACCCTAGCTAGGGATTTGTTTGAACAAGCACATATGAGATATTCCTCTCGCAATACTGAGAGTGGATGATCCTTTATTGATACTCATGTGCCTTCGTAAGGTTAGCTATCAATCCCGATAACCAATTGTACCAGATTTATAACTTTCCAAACCTATAAGTCTGACATCAAACAAAGGAGTACTCAAACAAGGCATCCTTGGTGTCTCAAGTCTAAGGATCAGATACACAACTAGGACTATGGAATTACTATTTAACATTAGGTATCATTAATCATACAACATTTCATAAATGGATCAATAAGTGAACTCATTCTCTACTGAGCACCTACACTATATCCTTAGTGTCTCCACACAAGTAGCTATGAGACCAGTCGCCTCCATCATATGGATGGATATATAGTACATTGATCTGTCCAGTTATCTCGATATCCTTCTCGAGTAACCTATGATCATGATTATTTAGGATCTGTGTTTAAAGATGAATTGATCTCATTATCATGATCTCATCACGATCCGATTCCTATTGTAAAGAACCAAGGACATCATAATATATATATGTAATAAATAATATTATACGAGAATATGCTAGTAATAATCATAAGCAAAAATATCACGTAGCATATCACACGTGCCATCACTCACATGAGTGGCTTCAAGGTACCTATAGCCAGCAATCTCCCACTTGACCTAAAGCCAATCACTTGTGTATCTAATCCCCATCAGACCCTTGTGACGCTCAAATGTAATCTTAGCAAGCGGCTTCATTAGTGGATCTGCAATGTTATCTTCAGATGGAACTCTTTTTATTACTATATCTTTACAGGCTTTGAACTCTCTAATCAGATGGAACCTCCTTAGAATAATTCTGATGAGACATGGGTTCCCTTGTTAGAGCTATCGCCCTATCGCTATTGTAGTATTTGGGAATTGGCTCTACGTTGTTTGGTGCGACTCCCAAATCTATGATAAACTTCTTCATCCACACCCCTTCTTTTGTTGCTTCTATTGTAGCAATGTATTCCGTCTTTATGGTCGAGTTAACAGTAGTATCTTACTTAGAACTCTTCCAACTTACTACTCCTCCATTCAAGGTAAAAATATACTTTGAGTTCAACTTGCTATTATCAATATTGGACTAAAAATTTGAGTCCATATAAAACTCAACCTGGAGGCTACCTCCTCCATATGCCTATAAAATAACTTTAGTCCTTCTCAAGTACTTGAGGATACACTTTATTGTCTTCTAGTATTCTAAACATGGATCCGCTTGATACCTACTCATGACACTTAGAGCATATGCTATATCAGGCTTGGTACATTGCATAACCTATATAATAGACCCTATCGCTGAGGCATATGGTATCCTATCCATATCTGCCCGTTCTTTAGGAGTCTTTGGGGATATACTCCTAGAAAGTGATATTTCATATCTCATCGGTATGAGAACTCTCTTGGAATTCTCCATGCTAAATCTTTTGACAATGGAGTCTATGTACCTAGAGAGGGATAAGCCAAGCATCCTCTTGGATCTATCTCTATAGATCTGGATCCCCAAAATATAAGATGCTTCCCCTAAGTCTTTCATGGAGAAGTTTCTGGATAGCCAAGCCTTTACTGCGGAGAGCATTCCTATATCATTCCTAATGATTAGGATGTCATCCACATATAGCACTAAGAAGGTGATAGCACTCCCACTTACCTTCCTGTACACACAACGCTTATCTTTATTCTTAACGAAGTCATAAGATTTGATCGTCTCATCAAATCTTATGTTCCAACTTTGGGAAGCTTGCTTTAGTCCATAAATGGATTTGAGAAACTTGCACATTTTATTTGGACTCTCTTTGGATATGAATCCCTCTGGCTATATCATATACACCTCTTCCTCGAAATTGTTATTAAGAATTACTGTTTTTACATCCATTTGTCAGATCTCATAGTTATAGTGTGCTACAATGGCCAAAAGAATTCTGATGGATTTAAGCATGGCCACAGGTGAAAAGGTTTTATCATAGTTAACTCCTTCCCTTTAATGATATCCTTTAGTTACTAGCCTTGCCTTATAAGTCTCCACCTTTCCATCTACTCCGATCTTTTTCTTGAAGATTCACTTGTAGCTAATGGGTATGATACCCTCAGGTGCATCCATAAGGTTCTAAATCTTGTCAGAGTACATAGAATCCATCTCAGAATTCATGGGTTCTTGCTATTTCTCAGAGTCTATACTTATAATAACCTCCTCGTAGGTTTGAGGGTCAACATCTTGAGAGTCCTCTTCAGTGATATGTCCCACATATCTTTCAGGAGGATGAGATACTCTGCTGGACTTGTGCAAAGTTAGAACTTGTGTGCTAGGTACCTAAACAGACTCAGACTCTGGAATGGTGCTTGAGTTGGGTTCTCCAACCTCACTTAACTCTATCTCAGTCCCATTGTTTCCACTAAGAATGTGTTCCTTCTCCATAAACATAGCTCTCTTAGCAACAAAGACCTTTTGCTCCTCTAGATGATAGAAATAATACCCATAAGTTTTCTTGGGGTATCCCATGAACTTACACCATTCTGTCCTTGATTCTAACTTGTCGAGATTGTCTTTTAATGTAGGCAAGATAATTCTAAATCTTAACCACCTTAAGATTGAGCTTTTTTTCCTTTTTATATCTTATTTAGTGTAGACATTATCGACTTTGATGAAACTCTATTCAGAAGGTAAGTTGCAGTCTCTAGGGCGTATCCCCAGAGTGAGATGGGTAGGTTAGTAAAACTTATTATAGACCATACCATGTCATAGCGTGTGATTCCTCCTTTATAATACATCATTGAGCTAAGGTGTATAAGGATGTGTGCATTGGGATAGAATCCTATTGTCCCTAAGGAAATGAGTGAACTCCATACTCAAGTACTGTCCTCCTCGATCTGATCGAAGAGTCTTAATATTCTTTCTAATTTGGTTCTCTACTTCATTCTTATATTTCATAAATTTCTCAAAGATCTCAGACTCGTACTTCATCAAGTACACATGTCCATACCTGGAGAAATCATCAGTGAATGTAATGAAATGTGAGTAACCATCTATAGCCTGAGTCGACATGGGACTACATATATCACTATGTACGAGTTATAATAACTTAATGGCTCTCTCTCTAGTTCCACTAAAAGGAGAGTTGGACATCTTCCCATGAAGGCAAAGTTCACAAGTTACATATAGCTCATAGTCAAATGGATCTAAGTATCCGTCTTTCAGTAACTTTTGAATCCTTCTCTCATATATATGACCTAGCCTACAATTCTATAGGTATGCATTGTTCACCTCATCTCATTTCCTCTTAGACGTATTTATATTCATAATGTATGGAGAAGTGTCTAACACATATTTGTCATTTATTTGGGTCCCTCTAGTGATGATTTCATTATCCATAATTATTGAACAACTATTATTCTCAAAAAGTAATTTATATCCACTAATTGTTAAGTAAGAGATAGAAATAATGTTTTTGATAATAGAGGAAACAAAATAGCATGCATCTAATGCAATAATAGTTCCACCAAATAGATGTAGGGTGACCTCCCCAATGACAACTACAGCAACTCTTGCTCCATTGCCCATTTTGAGGTCTATCTCGCCTCTGGCCAATCTCCTAAGCTTTGCTAGAACTTGCAATGAATTATATATATGATAAGCAGTCTCGGTAACCAATCCCCATGTATTCTTATGAAAATCTAACAAGTGGAGAATTGTCATGAATATATCTGAAGCTTCTCCAAGCTTATATTTCGCCTTATTTGTAAACTGGTCCTTATAGTTCCTCTTCCAGTGCTCATCTTAGCCATAGTGGAAGTACTATTCTTTATCCTTTACCAGGTCTTTCTTGGCAACCTTTTCCTTACCCAATCGTTCTTTGCCTTTGCCCTTCTTAAGGGTCTTACTAGCCTCCCTTTTCTTCTTGGTCTCACAAATATAGAGAACTGACTTCTCTTTCTTGATGACACTCTCAGCTTCCCTCAACATATTGAGGAGCTCAAGGAGAGTCACCTCAAATTTGCTCTTGTTAAAATTCATGATGAACTGAGAAAAGGAACCTGGTATAGACTAAAGTATAAGATCAACGCACAGGTTATCCTCTAAGACTATTCCTAGACTTGTGAGTTTCTCAATCCACTCTATTATTTTTAGGACATAATTCTCAACCGATATCCCTTTTGTCATCCTGGCTTAGAAGAATCTCTTAGACATCTCATATCTTTGGGTTCTTCCTTGTTTCTCAAACAGTTGGTGAAGATGATGAAGAATAGAATATGCATCCATGCTCTCATGTTGCCTTTGTAACTCAGGAGTCTTGGAGGCCAACATATAACATTTTGCCAATGTGGAATCATATATATATATAATCATGAGCCTTATCTAATATGATTAAGCATGAGCGAATGAGCCTAATCACTCACAATAGGATCTATGTGTGCATCAGCGCATCTCAATGCCTTGTGATCGTTGATCTCGTCATCATCGATTTTATCGGATCCTCGTTGCATAACCATATATCATGATCTCCCGCCATTGCATCGTGGGTCTCGTTGTCACCTCTACGCTCCCACCATGCCTCTCTATGTAATTATAAAATAATCACAAGCACACAGGCCCAAGAAAAACGGAGGCTTGTAGGCCTTAATAATAATAATAATAACACAATTACACACATCACAACATATGGTTCATGATCATCCATCTACATCATACATCACATATACATCACATCACATATAAGATTACAAGATATATAATAATTAATTAAACTAGTTAATTAATTATTTTTAAAAATTAGGATATACTAAAAAAATTTTAGAATTATCAAGAGAATTTTTAGAATTCTGGATAAAAGGATAGTCCTTAGAATCTCTAGAATTATTAAGGATATTTAAAAATTTTATAAATAAGGACAATCCTCGAAATTTCTCAAATTTAATAGGGTAAAATAGTCCTTTTTTCCAAAAAGAAACCCTAAACCCTCTTGCTCTCTTCCAGTTGGCTGTCGCTACCCCTGCACACTTGCGATGTTGCGGGCTGCTTGAGGTCATCCTGTTCACGGGCGACTGCCCCTGTGGTAGGCGTCGGTGCCCTCGGTTAACGGATGGGCATCGCTGCCCTGAGGTCGTAGCTCCTATGGGCGTAGTGACAGTAGGTGCCTCCCTTTCGGGTGAGGCCCCTATGAGCACTGCTTATGCTCGAGCGATGCTTCTGTGGGTGCCGACCCCTTACGGGTTGGCCAGGTGCGACTGCCCTTGTAGAGGGCCTAGCCGTGGTCGATCCCGCCCTTTCCTTGCTACCTTCGCTATGAAAACATAGCAAGAACATGTAGAACAATTATACATTATTTACACGTAGTTTAAAACCAATCTTTCATACTAAAAAGTCGCGGCCAGGCCCAAACAAAAAAAATCACATAGATTAAATCGTCGTACAAAAGATTGGGTCACGAGAAAGCCGCACAAACAAAAAAAATCATGATACGTGAGATATTGATTACTTATCGTATATCCTTATTTTTCAAGATCCGAACAGAGAGGATGAAGAAGGTCAAACATCCTCTTCTCTAGCGGTATCCATATGATAGATCGTAACTCATGCACAGAGGGATAGACGAGAATATGAGGGGTGGCCAAAGCTGCAGCCTATCAACCATGAACCTCCCCTCCTATTTATAGAGTGCCACCAAAAACCCTAGGGATCCTGACTTTGTGGGTATTGGATCTCCATCCAATTATCTACTAATCTAGCATTATTGGATCACTATCCATTAATCATATTTGGTCTCTAATTTAGCCATGCAAGGAGCCCATCAGTGTAGGGTCTCATCTAATGATAATAGGGGCTAATTGGACCTCTATCCAATTCTCTATTCGTTGAAGCATCTACCATATATGTGTGACCCCTCTAGGCTCGATACTGAGTTGGCCATAAGCCACTCCCATCAGAACTCATTCTGATATAGTGAATTATTATCCCTATAATAATTCATTTGACTCATCAGCTATGGACCTACTAGGCCACTATGCCATAGTCCCCAAACGGTACAGGGGAATTAAATCCATCGAACTTCTCTATCCACAGTTACCATGTATCTATAATCCCTCATTTAACTAATATCTTAGAGACCATATATTGAATATGGTACTCTTAGGTCATATACGAAATCTATTTGAGTTTCGCTCTAATCGAATTCTCCCAAAGAACTCATTTTCTCTCAATCCAAATAACTCTAGCCAGGGATTTGTTTGAGCAAGCACATATGGGATATTCCTCTCATGATACGGAGAGTGGATAATCCTTTATTGAAATTCAATCACTTTCGTAAGGTTGACTATTAATCTCGATAACCAACTGTACTAGATCTGAAGCTTTCTAAACCTATAAGTATAGCATCAAAGAAAGGGGTACTCAAATAAAGCATTATTGGTGTCTTACGTTTAAAGACCAATTACACAACTGGGACTATGTAATTGCTATCTGACATTAGGTATCATTAACCATACATCATTCCAAAAGCGGATCAATCAGTGGACTTATTCTCTAATGAGCATATGTACTATATCCTTTGTGTCTCCACACAAGTGGCTATAAGACTAGCTGCCTCTATCATATGGATGGGTATATAGGACACTGATCTATTCAGGATATGTATTTAAAGGTGAATCGATCTCATTATCTTGATCTCATCATGATCTGATTCTCATTGCACAGAACCAAGGATATCATAATATATATGCAACAAATAATATAATGCAAGAATATGTCAGTAGTAATTATAAGCAAAAAGATCACATAGCGTGTCACACGTATCATCACTCGATTGTCTTACAAGGCACCTATAATAAGCATAATCCACCCAACCGATTCTTACCATTAGCCCAATAGTAAGAGAAGGATCTTGACACCACAGATCTAGAGTCTTACACTATGGCATTGGTAGATTTGATCGGTGCCAAGTTGGAGGCCTTTGAGATGTATATGGAGGATAAATTATGCACTCTCTTCGTAGAATTTAGAATTGGCACTGAGCCTAACAAGATCGCAGCAAGGCAGGAATCCAAATTAAAAGGAGAACCCTCCAGAGAAAGAAGAATGGGAAACAGAACCACAACCTACACGCATGCAGGTGGACTTTCCTCGTTGGAAGATGGAGACCTAACGAGATGGCTTTCGTATGCGGAACACTACTTCTGTTATCATCGGACCCTAGAGGCTTCCATGGTGGACATCATTGCCATCCACCTTGGGGGAGATGTAATGTAATGATACAAGAGGAAGAGGGTAGTGACGATGCTGGTGTGGCCACAACAGCAATAATCGCTACTGGGAAAAGAGGAAGAAGGCAACAGATACAACAGTTGCAGTAGAGGAAGACACGATAGATGGGACGATGACGGAAGCATTGGGCTGAAGGAGAGGCTAGCCAGCATCAACGATAGCTACAACTACATGGATTACAAGCGATAGACGAGGGCGATAATAGTAGTGGCAAGGGTGACGATGATGGTAGCATTATAGCAATGTGAAATAGCTGATTTGAAGAAGGTAGTGAGATGGCAACACCGGACAGTGTTGTGCAAGCAACGAGCAGATTGTTGTCGCAGTATACTGAAGGCAACATCGATCGCTGCAATAGATCAACAGGGGATGTGTATTGGTTAACGAGGGTGAGGTTGATGATTGTTGTAGCGAAGATGGTGAAAAATACAGCAAGGTGGCTAAGATGACAGTGCTGTTGGTAGCTGCAATATGAGGTTGGGAGGCAGCAGTGATAGTAGCATAAGATAAGGAGATGATAGGGCAATGATGGTGTTGTTGGTAGCTACAATCTGATGTTAGAAGACAGCAACAATGATAACACTAAGATGAGAGAAAGATAGGGTGATGGGATATTGTTGGCGATAATAGTTGAAGGTGGTTGCAAGATCTTAGAGAAGTTGCAATGGAAATTAATAGTGGAATCACAATGAGAACACCAAGGATCATCATTCTGATACTAAATGATAGGAACCCAAAGGTTTCTATCAAAGATAGACAATCGCTGTAGGGGCAGCGATGGATAGGATAAATATCAAGATACGAAGAATACTACTCTGATATGAAATGATAGGAACTCAAAGGTTTCTATCGAAGATAAATGATCGCTATAGGGGTGGTGGTGGAGTGGATGAATAGCGAGACACTAAGAACACTCTAATACTAATTGATGGGAACCCTGATAGAACCCCGGAGGATTCTAAGCTTGGGTTGACCTTTGTAGGGGATCAGCCCTCCTTAGAACTCTATAAGGCTTCCTCCCTCCTTGGTAGTAGGCCACAATGGTTGAAAAAGATCAATCTATTCATGATAAAAAAGGTGGTGGCTATAAGTGTTTATATTCTCAAAACCTTAATCCTAATAGGACTCCTACTTCATGAAGACTCCTCCCTAATGGAAGACTCCAACTCCTAGTGAAACTCATACTCCAAGTAAACTAAGATTTCAACTCCTAATTTAACTCCTAATCAACCATAGAGAGAGTCCTAACTAAATAAAACTATCCCTCTCTAATCCTAGCTGGCCTCCCTAATAGGTGGGTGTGGCGGCTAGGAGACCACCACTCCATGAGGACTCCTTTTTAACCCTAGCTGACCTCTTCAAAATGAGTGGTAGCTAAATTAGGGCTTATTACATGCCTCAAGGTTTTATTGATATTATGACTCGGTGAACCTAGTGTTGGGAAACCTCAGCGGGTGCATTATATGCACAGCAGAAATCAAAACAAAAACTAGTTTCCTACGCAAATCAAATCGTCGTGCAAGAGATCGGGTCACGAGAAAAACCATAAAAATAAAAAAACCACGATGTGTGAGAGATTGATTTTACCTAAAGAGATCATATATCCCTATATTCTAGATCCGGATGGAGAAGATGAAGGAGATCAAGCGTCCTCCTCTCTAGCGGCATCCACACGATGGATCTCTACAGCGAAACTCCTCCAATATGGTCTTGCAACTCTTGCTGAGAGGGAGGGAGGAGAATAGGAGGTGGTGGTGGCTAACGCTGCAGCCTTTCAACTATGAGTCTCCCCTCCTATTTATAGAGAGCCACCAAAACCCTAGGGCTCCTTCTTTAGTGGGTATTGGATCTCCATTCAATAACCCACTAACCTTGCATTATTAGATCTCTATCCAATAATCTCCTTAGGCCTATAATTGGGACTTAATCAAGGAGCCCATCAACATAGGGTCTCATCTAATGAGAATAAGGTCTTCATCCAATCCTCTATTCGCTGAAGTATCCACCATATATATGTGATGCTCTAGGCCCAATACCGAGCTAGCCTTGAGTCACTTCCATTAGAACTCCTTCTGATATAGTAAATTCTTATCCCCATAATAATTCACTCGACTTATCAACTATGGACGTATTAGGCCACTACGCCATAATCCCCAGATGGTACAGGGGGGATCAAATCTATCAAACCTGTCTGTCTACAGTTACCATGTATCTATAATCCCTCATCCAAATAATATCCCAGAGACCATTTATTGGACCGTTTATTGGACGGTACAGGAGGGCTCTATTCGAATTCTACCAGAGAACTCCTCTCTCAATCCGAATGACCCTAGCCAGGGATTTGTCTAAGCAAGCACATATCGGATATTTCTCTCGTGATATTGAGAGTGGATGATCCTCTATTGACACTCAATTATCTTTATAAGGTTGGCTACCAATCCCGATAACTAACTATACCAGATCTGAAACTTTCCAAACCTATAAGTCTGGCATCAAAGAAAGGAGTACTCATACAAGGCATCCTTGGTGTCTCATGTCTAAGGACCAAATACATAACTGGGACTATGGAATTGTTGTCTGACATTAGGTATCATTAACTATATAACATTCCATAAGCGGATCAATCAGTGAACTCATTCTCTAATGAGCACCTATACTATATCCTGAGTGTCTCTATACAAGTGGCTATTAGAGTAGCCGCCTCCATTATATGAATGGGTATATAGTACATCTATCTATCTGATTATCTCAATGTCCCTCTTGAGTAACCTATGACCGGGAATATTTAGGATCTATGTTTAAAGGTGAATCGATCTCATTATCGTGATCTTATCACGATCTGATTTCTATTGTACAGAACCAAGGGTATCACAATATATATGTAACAAATAATATAATATGAGAATACGCTAATATTAATCATAAGCAAAAAGATCACACAGCGTGTCACACGTGCCATCACTCATATGATTGGCTTGTAGGGCACCTGTAACCGGTAATCTCCTACATGACCAAAAGCCAATCACCTATATGTATGATCCCCATAAGACCCTTGTGACACTCAAATATAATCTGTGCTAGTGGCCTTGTCAGTGGATCTGTAATGTTATCTTCGGATGGAACTATTTCCATTACTATATATTTTTGGGTCATGATCGCTCTAATCAGATCAAACACCCTTAGAATAATTCTATTAAGACTTGAGTTCCTTTGGTAGAGTTATTGCCCTGTCGTTGTCATCATATATAGGAGTCAGCTTCACGCTACTTGGTATGACTCTCAAATCCTTGATGAACTTCTTCATCTATACCCATTCGTCTTGTTGCTTCTACTACAGTAATGCTTGGTATAACTCCCAAATCCCTAATGAACTTCTTCATCCATACCCCTTCATCTTTCAGCTTACTACTTCTCCATTCAGGGTGAAAATATATCCTGAATTTGACTTGCTATCATTAATATTGGACAGAAAAACTCGAGTCCATGTAGCCCTCAACCTAGAGGCTATCTCCTCCATATACTAGTAAAAGATCCTTAGTCATTCTCAAGTACTTAAGGATATACTTTACTGCCTTCCAGTGTTCTAAATCTGAATCTGCCTGATACCTACTCATGACACTCAGAGCATATGCTATATCAGGCCTAGTATATAGCATCGCATATATGATAGACCCTATCACTAAGGAATAAGGTATCTTATTCATGTGTGTCCTTTCTTCAGGAGTCTTTGGGGACATACTCCTAGAAAGTGATATTCTATGTCTCATCTGTGTGAGACTTATTTTGAAATTTTTCATGCTAAACCTTTTGACAATGGGGTCTATATACCTAGACTGGGACAAGCCAAACATTTTTTTGGATCTATCTCTATAGATCCAGATCCCCAAAATATAGGATGCTTCCCCTAAGTCTTTCATGAAGAAGTTTCTAGATAGCCAAGCCTTTATTGTGGAGAGCATTCCTACATCATTCCCAATGATTAGGATGTCATCCACATATAGCACCAAGAAGGTGATAGCACTTTCACTTACCTTCCTATACACACAAGGCTTATCTTCATTCTTAAGGAAGTCATAAGATCTAATCACCTCATCAAATCTTATGTTCTAATTTCGAAAAACTTACATTAATCCATAAATGGATCTAAGCAACCTACACACTTTATTTGGACTCTCTTTGGATACGAATTCCTCTAGTTGTATCATATACACCTTTTCCTTAAGGTTGCCATTGAGGAATGCTATTTGACATCCATCTGCCAAATCTTATAGTCATAGTGTGCTGCAATGACCAAAATAATTCTAATGGACTTAAGCATGGCTACAGGTGAAAAGGTTACATCATAGTCAACTCCTTGTCTTTGGCGATATCCTTTAGCTACCAGCTTTGCTTTATAGGTCTCTACCTTTCTATCCACTTTGATCTTCTTCTTGAGGATCCATTTGTAGCCGATGGGTACAATACCCTCAGGTGCATCCACAAGGTTTCAAAACTTATTAGTGTATATGGAATCCATCTCAAAATTCATGACTTCTTGCCACTTCCCAGAGTCTATATTCATAATAGCCTCATCGTAGGTCAGAGGATCAATATCCTGAGAGTCATCTCCACTGATATGTCCCACATATCTTTTAAGAGGGTGAGATCGGGCAAGACAGCCCCAAATCTTAACAATATTAAGATCGGGCTTCTTTCTTTTTCATATCTCATATGGTATAGACACTACTGACTTTGATGAAACTTTGTTCAGAAGGTAAGCTGTAGTCTCTAGGGCGTACCCTCAGAATAAAATAAGTAGGTCAGCGAAACTCATAATGGACCGCACCATGTTTAACAATGTGCGATTCTTTCTTTCTGATACACTATTGAGCTGAGGCGTATAAGGAGGTGTCCATTGGGATAGAATCCCATTGTCCCTGAGGAAATAGGTGAACTCCGTACTCAAGTACTCTTCTCTTCAATCTAATCAAAGAGTCTTAATACTCTTTCCAATTTGGTTCTCTGCCTCATTCTTATATTCCCTAAATTTCTCGAAGGCCTCAGATTTATACTTCATTAAGTACACGTGTCTATACCTAGAGAAATCATCAGTGAATGTAATGAAGTATGAGTAATCATTTATAGCCTAAGTCGACATGGGACCACATATATCACTATGTATGAGTTCCAATAACTCAGTGGCTCTCTCTCTAGTTTCACTAAAAGGAGAGTTGGTCATTTTCCCACGAAGGCAAGGTTCATAAGTTACATATGACTCAGTCAAATAGATCTAAGTATCCATCTTTCAACAACTTTTGAATCATTCCCTCATGTATATGACCTAGCCTATAATGCTATAGGTATGCATTATTCACCTCATCTCTTTTTCTCTTAGATATATTTATATTCATGATATGTAGAGAAGTGTCTAACACATATAAGCCATTTATAAGGGTCCCTCTAATGATGATCTCATCATCCATAATTATTGAATAATTATTATTTTTAAAAACTAATTTATATCCACTAATTATCAAACAAGAGATAGAAATAATATTTTTGATAATAGAGGGAATAAAATAACATACTTCTAATGTAATAATAGCTCCACCAGGTAGATATAGGGTGACCTCTCCAACAGCAACTGTAGCAACTCTTGCTCTGTTGCCCATCTTGAGGTCCATCTCGCCTCTAGCCAATCTCCTAGGTTTTGCCAGAACCTACAATGAATTACATATATGATGAACACTCCCGGTATCCAATACCTATTTGTGAACATGAAAATATGATAAGTGGAGACTGATCATGAATATACCTGAAGCTTCTCCAAGCTTCTGTCTCGCCTTCTCTACATGGTAGTCCTTGCAGTTCCTCTTCCAATGTCCATCTTAGCCACAATGGAAGCATTGTCCTTTATCCTTTCCCGGGTATTTCTTGGCAACCTTTGCCTTACTTGGTCTTTCTTTACCCTTGCCCTTCTTAAGGGTCTTGCTGGCCTTTCTTTTCTTTTTAGTCTCACCAATATAGAGAACTGGCTTCTCTTTCTTGATGGCACTCTCAGCTTCCCTCAACATATTGAGGAGCTCAGGGAGAGTCACCTCAAACTTGCTCATGTTAAAATTTATGATGAAGTGAGAAAAGGAATCTAGTAGGGACTGAAGTATAAGATCAACGTATAGGTTTTCCTCTAGGACTATTCCTACACCTGTGAGTTTCTCGATCCACTCTATCATCTTTAGGATATAGTTCTCCATCGATGTCCTTTCTATCATCTTGGCTTGGAAGAGTTTCTTAGATATCTCATATCTTTGAGTTCTTTCTTATTTCTCAAACAGTTGGTAGAGATGAAGAAGGATAGAATCTGCATCCATGCTCTCATGTTGCCTTTGTAACTCAGGAGTCATGGAGGCCAACATGTAACATTTTACTAATGTGGAATCATCTATATACTTCACAAAGTGAGTGATTTCATCCTCGCTTGCCCCTTCTTCCGGCATTGGCAAAATTGTATCAAGGATATATGCGATTTTCTCTGTCGTGAGCAAATTCTCAAATTGCAAAGCCAATCTTTATAGTTTGGACCAGTGAGGCGGTTGGCATCAAGTATGCCATGTAGGGGGTTTGTGAGCGATATGTTTATGACAAAACAAGATATAGAAAAAATAAATAACATGTAGATTTTATAAAAAATACTAATTAAGATATGGACTTCTATCTTAATGTACTCCCACTATTTTCTTAGCGAATCATGCGACACCCTCGACATGTGAGACGAAAGTCTCCGGCAGACTCCTAGTGGGGATCGGGATACAATTAGTATCTTAGTGCAATCTCGAGGGACTTCACCAATTATATTAAGCCCAAAAGGTAGGCAACTCTTGCCAATCATAATTCCTTATGATTCCCGTCATGTTCGGCCTCCGAATCATCATGGTTTCAAGGGACTCGACCAACCATGATATTCAGTTAAGTCATCATCATCGTTACAAGATGAGTCTGATTTGATGATATGCCCTCGAGGGACTCGACCAAGTATATCATATCCTCAGGTCACCGATGACATCTCTGTCGTTGGCAAGAACTTGATCACGTAGATAGGTGAGCCTCGAGGGACTCAACCAACTTAACCTATGTCATGATTCAATTTCTTCCTATAACGATGGAAGGTCACGTGAGTCAATCTTATTGCCTCATGCTTACCAACTTAATATTATCGTAGGAGGGGTTTTTTTTTTGTATCGGTCTCCTAATATGTCATGTCACACACATAGATATTTAATATATATATACATCGCATGCATATATATATATATATATATATATATATATATATATATATATAGTAGGTGTATAACACATCACATATACAAGCCACACCAAATGATCATGAGCCATCACCTAATATGATTAAGCCCGAGCCAATGGGACTAATCATTTATAATAGGATCTATGTGTGCATTGACGCATCTCCATGCCCTGTGATTGTTGATCTCGTCATCATCGGTTCTGTCAGATCGTTGCATCACCATGCGTCGTGATCTCCCGCCACAGCATCGTGGGTCCCGCTATAATCTCCATGCTCCCGCTGCGTCTCTCCATGTAATTACAAATAATTATAGGCACGTAAGCCCAACAATAAACGAGAAAAACACAGGCTCATATGCCCCAATAATAATAATAATCACAATTACATATATTACAACACATAGCTCATGATCATCCATCCACATCATACATCACATGTACATCACATCATGTGTAGGATTACTAAATATATATAATAATTAGTTAAACTATTTAATTAATTATTTTTCTAGAAATTAGGACATGTTCAGAATTTTTAGAATTATCAAGGGTATTTTTATAAATCTAGATGAGAGGATAGTCCTCAAAATTTCTAGAATTGTCAAGGATATTTTTAGAATTCTGTACATGAGGATAGTCCTCGGATTTTACAGAATTATTGAGGGTATTTTTGATATTCTAGATAAGAGGACAGTCCTCGAAATTTTCAAAAATATTGAGAGCATTTAAGGAATTATGTATAAAGGGGACAGAGCTGGAATTTCTTAAATTATGAGGGGCATAACCATCTTTTTCTCAAAAAAAAGCCCTACCCCTCCTTCACCCTTATTGCACTGTCGTCGTCGCTACCCCTCGCGGTGACTGCCCTTTACGGCCGACAACCGCTCTATCAAGGCGCCACCCCTACGACTAGCGCCGCCACCCTGGCGGTGGCAGGGCTGGCTGCGGGGGGCAACCCCTTGTGGGTTGGCCGCTGGTGACCACCCCTGCGGGCTAGCCGCAACCGGCCATGCCCGCGGGTGGCTGCCCCTTACAACGGAAATAAAAGAAAAATCAATTTCTCACGCAGATCAAATCATCGTGCAAAAGATTAGGGTCGCGAGAAAAACTGTAAAAATAAAAAAAACTATGATGTGTGAGAGAGATTGATTTTACCTAGGGAGATCGTATATCCCTGTATTCCAGATCTAGATGGAGAAGATGAAGGAGGTCAATCATCCTCCTCTCTAGTGGTATCCACACGATGGATCGCTATAGCAAAACTCCTCCAATCTGATCTTGCAACTCTTGCTCAGAGGGAGGGAGGAGAATAGGAGGTGGTGGCTAAAGCTGTAGCTTACGAACCATGAGTCTCCCCTCCTATTTATAGAAAGCCACCAAAACTCTAGGGCTCTTTCCTTAGTGGGTATAGGATCTCCATCCAATAACCCACTAACCTTGCATTATTGGATCTCTATCCAATAATCTCCTTAGCCTATAATTGGGCCTTAATCAAGGAGCCCATCAACATAGGGTCTTATCTAATGAGAATAGGGGCTAATTGGATCTTCATCCAATCCTCTATTCGCTGAAGCATCCACCATATATGTGTGACCCTCTAGGCTGCTGGTCGTGAGTCACTCCCATCAGAACTCCTTCTGATATAGTGAATTATTGTCCCCATAATAATTTACTTGACTCATCGAGTATGGACGTACTAGGCCACTATGCCATAATACCCAGACGGTACAGGGGGGATCAAATCCATCGGACCTGTCTGTCCACAGTTACTATGTATCTATAATCCCTCATCCAAATAATATCCCAAAGATCGTATATTGGATATGGTGCTATCAGCTCACATACAGAATCAGTTTATCTTCCTCTATTCATATTCTACCGAAGTACTCCTCTCTCAATCCGAATGACCCTAGCTAGAGATTTATTTAAGCAAGCACATATGGGATATTCCTCTCGTGATACTGAGAGTAGATCATTCTCTATTGATACTCAATTGCCTTTATAAGGTTGGCTACCAATCCTAATAACGGTTGTACAAGATTTGGAACTTTTCAAACCTATAAGTCTGGTGTCAAAGAAAGGAGTACTCATACAAGGCATCCTTGATATCTTAAGTCTAAGGACCAGATACACAACTGGGACTATGACATCACTGTCTGACATTAGGTATCATTAACTATACAGCATTCTATAAGTGGATCAATCAGTGAACTCATTCGCTAATAAGCACCTATACTATATCCTTAGTGTTTCCACACAAGTGGCTATGAGACCAGCTGCCTCCATTATATGGATGGGTATATAGGATACCGATCTATCCGGTTATCTCAATGTCCCTCTTGAGTAATCTATGACCGGGATTATTTAGGATCTATGTTTAAAGGTGAATCGATCTCAATATCACAATCTCATCACGATCCGATTCACATTACACAGAACCAAGGACATCACAATATATATGTAATAAATAATATAATATGAGAATATGCCAATATTAATCATAAGCAAAAAGATCACACAGCGTGTCACAGGTACCATCACCCACGTGATTGGCTTGCAGGGCACCTGTAACCAACACCTAGGACCCGACCTAGCTAGGGTCCTAACAGATTCGTACTCTTCAAATCAGCCTTATCCTCGAGGGTGAGCCTCCATGATCTTCGGGTCTGAGTCTCTAACTTGTCACGAGACTTCCTTGTTGCATCTGTGGTAGGCGCATCATGATCCCATAATTCAATTTTCTCTTGTATCTCTTCGTCAATGGTAGTATCTAGATGGTGATGCATCATGATCCTATGATTTCATACATTCTCTAGTTGGAATTGATCCTCATCTTCGACTTGGGTATCAGATAGATGGATCTAGGTGGAATTGGTCCTCATCTTTGACTTGGGTATCGGATAGATGGATCTGGGTTGAGTCATCCTCTCTTAACTTCCATTTGCAGTGAGATACATGGAGGATCAGTTGTAATTTTGAATTGGTGTGCTAATTCGATCCATAGGTCATGGTTCTAATATGATCCCTAATTTTGTAAGGTCTAAAGTAATGGGGAGACCACTTCCTTGAGGTTCGAATTTCCTGTTGGTAGGGCTTAAAGTGTAGGAAAGCTCGATCTTCAAATTTTCTTCCATTCTAAAGTTTGTCAAGAGGTAGTTTCTTCTTTGCATAGGCTGCTATGTGGTTAATCTTTACTAGTAGCCAGTCTTTCTTCTGAAATGGTGGCTACCCTCTGGTATAGTTTATGATGATGAGAGTCTGATTTAGCATGAGCAGGGACTGTAATTTTTTTGGGCTTACTTCTCTTTCGTGTCATGGACTTGTATCATGCCAAACTTTAAATTTAGTAGCAACTAGTATCCCCTTGCAGATTAGAAGTCTCGTGTGAAGTGTGGGAAAAGCCTTAATGCGGATTAGGAGTCGGTCATCTAGTATGAGGGTTATGCCGATCCCAACTTTTGATGTGTCTTCTTCAATCATGAACATTTGGCCACAATTTAGAAATGCTAGTATTGTTGTAGATGGCATCGTGGTTGTGAGGACTATGGTTCCACTTGGCCATAGCGGGACATCTTTCTTCATAGTGAGAGGGGCGATGTTCATGTTTCGTTGAATCCTACAAATGATCCCCTTGTACTCTGATTCTGCCACTAGATGGACTCAATATTCTTACGGTCACGGGCCATGGATCAGAGATCATCATCAGGGAAGACTTCGGGTTTTATGGTCTGCCCCTAGGGGAAGTCATAGAAGTCGCCTAAGATCTGGGAGTGCGGCATCAGAAACCATGGCTGGTTCGATAGAATGTAGCACTTTAGAAAAAGTTTATCCCTAAAGACAAAGATGTAGGGATGAGGTATCATAGTGGAGAAAAATTATGGTCGAATAATTTATATCTCTGTCATCTCCTGGGTGATCCTCTTAGCTTCAGTCTTCTGAGGATGGTGGTAGCAATTTGGTCAAGCATCAGCTAGTGGCCAATTCAGTATAGGGGGGTCGAGTAGCCTAATAGGAGGTAGTCGACTCGGTTTAGTGGAGGTGCCTGAAATTTCAGCAAGCTGTGGGAGAGGGTTTATGTCTTTAAACTCCTTCAACTTCATCTTCTAAAGTTCTTGAATTTGAATCGAGAAGCCACCAGACTTTTTTTGTGATACCTTCTCCAAGCATTATGTTGCAACCATAGTCACTTCGCTCCTTCGTTTTCCACGTAGGATTGCCTGTTTTCCTTTACTAAAAAGTTTCATGATTAGCTTTGAAAAGTTTCAAGAAAATCATCTATCGTGGATAACCATTCAATGTCAAGCACCATTTCATAATCACCAAGTGGGAAGAGGAAAAAATAGTAATAATCGTTTGGCCCTATAGAAACAATTTCACCCACGAGCACTTTTGGTTGCACTTCAAGGTTCGACCATCAGCTTCCTTGACGTCAAACCCTTTGCAATCTTTATTTTGGAGCATCAATTAGGCATCAACCTTACTATTCATAAAGTTGTTGGTGCACCTAGACTCGATGAGGATGGTGATAGGCCGTTGCTTAAGTAATCCTTCAACTTTCATTGTTTGCAGGTTTGCATAGCTGGCTAGAGCATGAGTCATGCAATCGGCTGGTTATGGGTCCTCCTTCATGTTCTCCTCGTGCTCGAGGTCCTCCTTTTCATGTTTAGATTCTTCAATGGGTTCAATCATGAGAAATCTCCCCTTTTTGCAATGGTGGTCGTCGCTCCACAACTCATCGCAATGCCAGCATAAGCCCTTTGCAGATCTGTTGTGAAGTTCTCTCGATAACTTCTTCGGTTGAGGTGGCCGACTAGTAGTAGATAAGGCTGAGGGTCTCTGTGCTGCTACTCCTGTGATTAATTTGGTCCTCTAATGTTCCTGGTTCAACCGTTCTTCCTATAGACATACGAAAGAGATAGCCGCCATTAGTGTATATAGCTGTCGGTCTTTGACTTCTCGAATCTCTGACTTTAGCCCCTTGATAAAAGTCCCCAATAGTTATTTTTTTGACCAGTCCCTTACTTGGTTAGAGAGTCTTTTAAACCTGGTCTAATACTCTAAAACTATAGAGGTCTAACAAATTTTTGCAAGTTGACCATTGATGTCATCATACTCAAATGGTCCAAAGTGGGGTAGCAGCCCACTCTTGAAATGGCTCCATGTTGGGACTCCGTGGGTGTGCTTGTACCAATCATATTATTGAATAACATCTCTTCTCAGATGGATGATAGTAACATCGACCATAGAAGTCTCAAGGGTCCTGTAATAGTGGAAGCATCACTCTGTGTGCGAAATCCACCCGGTCAGGTCTTCATTTTCCCATCGAAGGAACTCCACCCTTGTGTGTAGGCATGATGAGTCAGTCGCTTGTTCTTTTTTCTTTGGAGGGTTCTCCTTTCAATCTGGACTCTCACCATGTTGCGATCTCATCGGGCTCGGTGATCGTCTCAATTTGAATTCTGTAAAGAGAGTGCATAGTCTATCCTCCATAAGCATCTCAAAGGCTTCCAACTTGGCACCGATCATATCTACCGATGCCATGGTATAGGACTCCAGATCTGTAATATCGAGGTCCTCCCTTTGCTATCTAGTTAAAGGTAGGGATTGGTTGGATGGCTACATGGCCGAAAGAGATAATAGATCATAGGTAAATAGTTACGGTATGGGGCTGATAGGTTCCTATTATTTGCTTGCTATTGGGACTGTGGGTTAGAGCTACTATAGGGGTCATATAGGGGGGTTTAAGGATAGAGGTTTAGGGTTAAAGGGTTGGCTTAGGGTTGCTGTTGATGGCAGCAACCGGATTGGTAGGGATTGGTGGCCGAAAGGGTGATGGATTAAGGTTACAATTTTGGATTGATAGTTTACGGTTTGGGCTGCTATTGGTGTTGCTATTTGAGGGTGTTGTGGGGGCTAGAAAGGGTTTTGGTGATAGTGGTTTGAGGCTGGGAAGAAAGGTTTAGGTTTATTATTGGGGGCAGCAACCAGTTTGGTGTGGTTGCCACAAGAAGTGCCCAGGAACAAGGCTGCAGTAGGCTACTGTTTGGGCTGTAGTTTGTATTGCTATTTGGGCTAAATGTAAAGATTAAAAGTAGGATATGATAGCTACATCTTAAGGCTAGAGAGGTGCCTTAGGGTTGATGTGTATGGTAGCAACAAATTCGGTAGAGGTCAGACATGTATGCAGTAAGAAACATCGAAAAGTATAATAGTATAATTTTTCATCGAAAGACAATAGTTTTATGATAAAAGTTTCATCAATTTTGCAGTAGTATTTTGAGGAATATAGTAGCATGAAATCAATAAGGATATAAGCAATATAGATGATAGCATATAGCAGCAAGATCAGATGCGGCAGATGTAGCCACCGAATTTTACGTCGAAGAACAGCAGTTCGATGAAAAGTTTTCAGTGGGTGATATGTCAAAGATTTAAAGGAGAACTCGATGAGAAACCATTTATAAACAAAGCCATGCAATGCAAAATACAAAGAAGAATTTGACAGCAAAATATTGGTAGAAAGATCGGTAATATGGCAGCAAGTATGCAACTGAAAACTATGTCAACGATAGAGATAGATGTAGTGGTTTTTTTGCAACAGGAACAGCAAGATAAACATAGCAAATTTTATTATAACATAAGGAGGATGTAATGAATTTGCAACAAGGTAGATGTAGTTTTTTTTTTTTTTGGTTTTTTGACAGAAAATTACAATAGCAGTAAGGTAGATACCAGAACATGATGTAATTTTGGTGGTGGCGCAACAGATGGATGATCTGTGGCAGTGGTGATGATGGTGAAGATCACAACAATTGTGAGAATTGCTTGGGAGATGGTGGATGGCTATAGAAGTGCAGCGAGGTGCATATTGCTCTGATACCAAATCTTAAAACCTCGTAGGATTTTAAGCTTTGGTTGGCCTTTGTAGGGGATTGACCCTTCTTGGAACTCTATAGGGGTTCCTCCCTCCTTGTTAGTCAGCCACAATGGCTGAAAAAGATTGATTTATTCATGATAAAAAAGGTGATGGCTACAAGTGTTTATATAGGGTCTTAAAACCCTAACCTTAATAAGACTCATACTCCATGAAGACTCCTCCTAATAGAAGACTCCAACTCTTAGTGATACTCTAACTTCAAGTAAACTAAGACTCCTAATTTAACTCCTAATCAGCCTTAGAGAGAATCATAACTAAATGGAACTCTCTCTCTCTAACCCTAGCCGACCTTCCTTATAGGGGAGGGCAGCGATTATGAGACCCCCACTCCACAAGGACTCTTTTCTAACCCTAGTTGTCCTCTTCAAATAAGGTGGATGGTGGCAAATTTATGGCTTATTGTTAGGATCAAGTTGGCACTATGAGGGGGGTCAGAGGGTGAATTAGTGTATGTGTGAAAATACTCGATTTGAACAACTTTCTTTAAGTAAAAAATGAAATCGAGAGCATTTCTTGGACTTCGTGGAAAGTGAATAAGTAAGCGATTTAAAACAAAGTCAAAAGATGATGCTTGTACCTTTCTTTAAATAATTAAGAATAATTAAATGCAATAGAAAAGGTAAAAGTAGAGATACTCACAAATTTTATAGTGGTTCACCAAAACTGGACCTACATCCGCTTTTCTGAGTCCTCCTTCATCGAGGCCCACAGGAGTCCACTAAACGATCTTCTTCCACAGGTGAAGACTAAACCTCTTACACTTCTCTCCTTTTCACAAGTTCAGGAGAGAAACCTTTTATAAGAGTTTCTCACTTCTCTGAGACTCACTTTTACACTTTGAAACACTCAAGGTAAGCTCTCAAATTTTACAACTCTTTAACATAATTTTATCCCACTTTTACATTCATCACCCTTGCTTCTCCTAGAAAGAAAACTTAGAGTATTTATAAACCCCAATTGGCTTAAAAAATGAAGCTAAAATTTAAACATTTTCGTGAATTCTACGTACTATCACGGGCTTAGCTAAATTTTGCCTAAGCCATGCGGCACCCATGCATGCCCGTCCGTAAAGGTCAGCATTCCCTGAGATCTCTTAGAGTCCCTTAGACTTACAAAAGAGAAAACGGGCCAGAGGAAGCAATTCCAACGGGATCCACAAGCAACTGCTCAAGCAAATACTTTATAAAGATAGATACAAATTACACCCATTGACATTACAAACTCAAAGAGGTTGCACATAAAGGATAATGGTCCATTATAGACTGAAGTCCCCATAAGTGCTTACAAAACACACTCGTACTTACAAGCCAAAATTGGCCACAAAGAAAACTAAAATAGGGTTGCTAAGCCTATTGCAAGTTCGTTACTTGTTGTACAAGATATGTACACAAACGGAAGGACACAGACAAATATGAGCATTTTATTGAACACCTTATTTACATTGTTGTCCGTGACATTCTTCTCCACTTATTCCTTGGATGTCCTCGACGAAGCCACTGTAGACGCTGCATCTCCTTGCATTCTGCTGAATCTTCAATCTTCTGCTTTGGCTGCAACATGCCCCTTTGGCTCCCAGCCGCTCTCCACCACTGTTGTTGAGTAGTCAAACTCTGATCTGCCATGCTGCTTCAACTCACTAATGACTGAATCTGGTATGGGGTTGGCTGAGTTGTGTTGATCCTTGTTGGTTCTCATGGATCCTTCTGATGAAGGAAAAGACCTACCTTATTATGCATCAGTATCGTAGTATACTCATGTTGCTTGAACTGGGTGGATGTTTGTTGGAACTTTGATGAGCATTGCCTTGCAGACTTTAAGGTTTTTGAGGTCCTTCCTCCATAATGTTTGCCCATCGCTCCTTCTTCCATGTTTAGTTGTCACTTCCAAGTATATTTGCATCACTCCCGCTTTTGATTAGTCAATTAGGAAATAAAGCAGATAATCTACTCTCAGTAGTACTAATCATAAATAGTGAGGATTTAACAACTATTGTCTTTCATAAGCTTTCTTTGAAGGGTCATTGAACTTATGCAGACCTCCTCTATTGGATAAGTAAGAGAACTGGGATACTTGGCTTCACCTATTCTCTTAGTAGTTGATAAGGTAAGGTTACGTGGCTTCGCTCACCTCCTCGAGTTAAGAGAATTGGGGTACTCAGTTTCACCCATTCTCTTGAGTTGAGAAGGCAAAGGTTACTCGATTTCGCCTGCCTCCTCAAGTTTGTGCTTCATGCATTGAGTTGGTTACTAATATTCGCCCACTCTTTGCTCATACTTCTGAAGCACTTGAAGTGTTTGCACTCCTTGTGTTGAGTTAGCTACTATGATTCATCTTTCCACTACCATTAAACTTTTGGAATGCAAGACGTTTTGCTCGAAAAGAGCAAAAAGTTTACCCCAACTTCGAGTCTCCCAACTTGAAGTAAGTCCTTGATAGATCTGGTCGCCTTTGGAATTGTATTATCTTCTCCATCACCTTTGCCGCCTACTCCTCTGAGTAGAAAGGTACAGTGCCGCATACTGCCTACTTCGTTCTTTGGTCGAGCACTACTACATCAACCCAAAATCCCCTGCTTTCGGCTATCTTGATGAGAAGTCCATCGACACCGGTCTTATGAAGTTCCTTGGCCTCTCCTCTTCTGTCCTGTCTTGGTACTTGGAGTTTGCCTTTGCATTCTCCACCTCCTCGGCCCCTTTTATGACCAATGCTCTCCCTCCATGAGAGTAAAGGATTGATGACTCCACGGAAGTCCCGCCTCTGTGGTACCATGGTGCTGCGAAGCCCATAACCCTACTATCCATTGTCTTACATCTGTATCCCTTCCTTCATGATCGGTAGATCCGCCTCTACAGTACTGTGGTGCTTCTCCGAGTCCACCTCCTTTCTAGCCAATGCTTTACTTTTGGATCGCTGAGCCCCATTGGACTCATCATCGCTTCCTCACCCCTTTTGACCACCTGCTTCAATACCATTGTGTCCTCCTAGCAGTTCTTCTTCGTCGATGGAAAGACAGACTGTAACTCTCATGTATGGCCTCTGCTATCTTGTTGTAGAGCTTGCACCGATTCTGTTCTCTTTAGCTTCCTTGGTAGCAACGTTTGCTTACTCGGCTTTATCCTCTGACTTGCCGGGCTCCCTTAAGTGAATGTGAGCACTGAAGCAGTCCAACTCTCTAGTTGCTCTGATCATCCCTTTATATAATCAAGTCCTCTCAATGAGACTCACTAGTACTTGCAATCTGACTTCTCCATTGGTGGTACACAATCCCAATATGTTGATGACCAAGGCTTTCATCTGATGCAAGCTTCGATGCATACACATGGAAGACTCGCCTCTACGATACCATGGCATTCACCCCTTGAATCCACAGCCCTTCTTGTCATTGCATTGTTCACCGAATTGGAGCTCCCAGTAGCTCCTGATCATTCACATGATCACGTCCCCCTCCATGGGACTCATTGGTACTTGTACTTGGACTTCTTCCTTGGTGGTATATAACTCCCATATGCTGATGACTAAGGCTTTCATCCAATGCAAGCTCCGATGTACACACGAAGACTTGTCTCTATGGTACTACAGCATTCACTCCTTGAATCCATAGCTCTTCTTCTTGTTGTGTCGTACACCAAAGTGGAGCTCCCAGTAACTGTTAATCATACCTTCGCATGATCTTATCCCTTCGGGACACTATCGCCTGTGTTGCATTGCCACGAACTATTCCACCATGATCCATTACACCATGTCGCCTCCTAGTGATATCTCCATTACAAATAGATTCTCGGGTGATGAATTCAGACTATGACTTCTCCATATATGGCCTTTGCCAACACCTCATAGGGCCTCCGCCATCTCCAATTTTTAGTTCTTTCCCTTAGCAATTCACCTTCGTCCACCCACCCTTGGGTCACACCTAGACGAAACATAGCTCTAGGATAGTCCGTCGCCTAGTAGCTTAAAAAATCTCCCTGACTTCCCTAGAATTAGTGTACCATTGTCTGGATCCTGAGCCTCTATCCCCTACCAGCATAATCTCTGCTATGCATCACTTATTCCTGACAACTTGAATGGCAACACTATGGCATATTCTTGAATAGTACCCACCTCTGCATCCTCTTGCCCTATGCTAAGGTCTCCTGATCCGAACTTTACCTTCGCAAGTTGAATCACCTTAGTTACTCTATCAAATGCATCTCTGAGGTAGCTTGCATACGCCTCGATGCTCCCTTTATCTTTGGCATTATGAAAGACAAGTCTGCCCCATTAGAATGAAGAACCCATGAAACGACATGATCCCACTCTTGCCTCTACAAGAATTCATGCCCTTGACCTCTGTCCAAGGAAGCTTTGTGCCTCCGCTCCATGTTCCATCTTCTATGTCGACTCCCTTCATTCAGCTTGGATACTTCACCAAGTTCTACCCAAGTCGCTCTACTCCTTGATTTGCATTGAATTGATAGTAGCCCTCGTGTCCACCATTCCATGGTTCAGCCCCCCGTTGAGTTTGATTTCTACATCGACTCTAAGTGTGCCTTTATAAGATGTTGCCTTGGATGGCTCCTCCACATGATCTTGAAATGTATCCATCAATGTATTATCTCATTTGAGATCATGCAATGACTCTTCGTTGCTCACTTGGTCCATTGAGCTTTGTAGAGATATAGCCTTAAGGAACTCTTCCTCAATACGTGTGATCCGTTGCACATGATTCTTCTTTCAGAGGACTAGGACTTATCCCTCTTGGATATCTATCCTGTTGGAGCACCTTTCCTCTTTATATACTTCCCACTATAAGTTTCGGAGATCACTATCCTCTTTGGACTACTCTGTCTTGCTGAATAACTTGTGCCTTGTTCTGCCCCTGCAAATGCACTTGCTAGATTATGACCCTTTGCCAATACAGTCTCCACTGCACCCTTCAGGGTCTAGCAACATGCTAAACTTGTTGCACATTTCAGCCGCCTATGGACGTATCCTTTCATGTCGAAGAGAAAGTTTTGATGCTCCATGGTGCTGAGTTCCGATCCTGAGTTCCGATCATGTCTTGGGATAGCTACGAACACTCTGTCATCCATGTACAAGCCCTTGTATGAGTACTGAATCCTTCGAGTTAGCAATTCCCCTCACCTCTGTGAGTTTTGCATAACTCTTTCGGTCGTTATGCAACACCTCTCACTTTACACAGTCTCATCTCTCACCAAGCACCCCACTTGCCTTGAGCACCATCAAGTTTGGTTGCCAACGTCGAGCCATAGCTCGAACTTAGCCATCTCAATCTTTATGCGCTATACATTCTTCTTCGCTTGTTGGTCCTTATGGTGCCTCTCGCGCAAAGGGTTGACCATTCCTCTGAATGCCAAGTTTAGATGCCTGCTCCTTTGAGTGACTCCTTTCCCTATATCTCAATATCTATTTCCCCCAAATGATTGCGTGTGCTGGCTGTTCTCCACACAGCCCAGCTAGGTCCCCCACGTTTGTATGGCAAGTGTTTCTACGTGTGCTTGTCCCGCTCTAATAACTTACTATCACAGGTTTAGCTGAATTTTGCCTAAGTCGTGCAGCACCCATGCGTATCCGTCCATAAAGGTCAGCCTTCCCCAAGATTTCTTAGAGTCCTTTAGACTTACAAAAGAGAAAATGGGCCAGAGGAAGTAATTCCAACGAGATCCATAAGCAACTGCTCAAGCAAACACTTTATAAAGCCAGATATAAATTACACTCATGGACATTACAAACTCAGAGAGGCTGCACACAAAGGATAATGGTTCATTACAGACCAAAGTCCCCACAAGTGTTTACGAAATATACTTATATTTACAAGCCAAAATTAGCCACAAAGTAAACCAAAATAGGGTTGCTAAGCCTACTGCAAGCCCGCTACTTGCTGTACAAGGTATGTACACAAACCAAAGGATACAGACAAACATGAGCATTTCATTGAACACCTTGTTTACATTATTGTCCGTGACAATATGGTACTACCACTAAAAGCACCCTAAAAATTGGTGATGACAGTACTACCACTACTTGGGTGGTACTACTACTAACCTAGGTGGTACTACTGTCGCCCACTGGTAGTACTACAATCGGGAATCCTGAAAAAGTATATTTTTCTATACTTTTACATACCTAACTTGTACTTTCAATTGACCTCTTCCTAGGTCAACTAAATGAGCTCAGTGTGAGGTCAAACCAAACCTAAAGTGGACCTGATTGTCTCATTTGAGTTAATTTGGATTCCTTACAACCTAACTCAATTTGGAATAAAAACTAAACCGATGCTAACTACGACAAACTAAGGCATACAAATACAATCAATTTGACCAACGTGTCAAGTAACCTTCACAACTCTCGACAATCTTCCTGGTACCTCCGACGATCTCTTAGCGAGCCTTAGTCATCTTTTGGCGAACCCCGAACACATTCCCGACAAGTTCCCGATCACCTTCGGCGAGCTCCCGGTGAACTACCAGCAAGCCCCCGATACTTTTGGCGAGCAACCGACGAACTCCCGATAAGCCCCCGATACCTTTGTCGAGCTTCCAACGAAATCCCGACACGCCCCCGATACCTTCGGCGAGTTTCTGATGATCTCCCGACGAGTTCCCATTGCATCATCTGAACCCCAGCCCGATGCCCGAACTTGACTCCGGTTCAACATCTGATTATATTGCCTTATCGTAGTTAATCCTGCATTATTCACCTCTAACACACATATTAGACCAACAAACACATCAATTGATTTTATAATCAAAATTTGAGATTTAATAAGCTTCCCATTTTTGATGATGACAACCAATTGATGACGGAGTTAATCTTAACTCCCCCTATATAAATGTCATAGGATAAAACAAACTTTAATTCAAAAGAACCCAATACTATTGAATTCAAGCATGATACCATTCGTAAATATTTGAAAATTTTAAAACATACATCCATACAGTAATTTTCCCCCTTAATTCATCAACCATCAATATATCAAAGATTTTCAAAATATTCATTCATACACTATGAAACAACATTAATTTCAAACAATTTTCCCTTTTAAATCATCAACCATATATCAAAGATTTTTAAAACATATATCCATTCATTGTGAAATAATATTAATTTTAAATTCATACATAATTTTTAAATTCTCCCCCTTAAGTCATCAATAATTAATTCTCTTCATTAAGTCATCAATCATTTCTCTTCCTTTGTTATCAACAAAAAGGAGAAATATCAATTTTTATTTTTATTAATATTCTACATTTGTCATCAATGTACCATTTTTCTCTCTTTGTCATAAACAAAAAGGTGAAATGTTGAGCAAATAATTTCAAGTCAAATGTTCATCAAATTTTAAGTTTCTCCCCATTTGTTATCAACAAAATGAGAAGTATTAATTACATATCTAAACATTCAATACATGAAAATTTTATTTCATTGCTCCCCCTTAGTAAAATAGGATGAAAGTGAAATTTTCTCATCAAAAAATTTTCTACCCCTTTATGAATAAAATAGAAGAAGAAATGATGGAGGGAGGGGGGTGTGAAAACAAAGATCACATCACAACAAAAAGCTTTTAATCTCAACCTTATAAATATAAATTTCGAAAAGATTATTGCAAATATGAGCTAAAAAATCTGAGAATTCCAAGATCCACTTATATATTCATCTTATGTACATTTCAAGCAACTAAAAAAAAAAGGTAAAAAGTTTTATTTTATGTAAATTCATCTTATGTAATTATTTATTCTATTAAAGATTCGATTAGACAAAACGTTTATGAATCACATGATGTGAAACTATCTCATGCATTCAAAAGATTTGAAATCATCTCATATAAATTTTGAGAAGAAGCTCATTTTGTAAAAATAAGAATGTGATGACAACTCATGAATTTAGAAGATTTAAAATCATTTCAAATTTTCTTATAATAAAATTATTCCTTTACAATTGGTTTTGTTGTTAGGATATCAATTTTCTCTCTCTTTGTGGTTGTTAAAAAGGAATATAATGGTATGATTTTTCTTTTACATCCATTTTCTAATTACACCCAAAAAGTACAAAGGGATTATGTCATTAAAGTTTAAAAATAAAATATTTAAGTACCAAAAAAAATGATTTAATAAATTTGCCTCTCCTTTTTATTTGTGAATTTTAACATAAGTAATCAAGAAATCTTATGTATTTAAAATTCTAATAGAAATCAAATCATACAAATGTCATGTATTTAAAATGCCTAATTTTCTTTTAAGCAAATCACTCCTCATCCAATGTTAGGAGATTTTTTATATCCACTTTTCTTCTAACCAAGTTAATAATTTTGTTTCCCCCTTTTTTATTGTTAAAAAGGATTATGATGATATGTTTTATTTGTGACCATAAATACAAAGGGATTATGTCATTAAAGATGAAAAATCAAATCTTTAAGTGCTAAAAGACATGATTTAATTGAATAACTCTCATAATAAGAAATATTATGAGATCTAAAAATCTTGATTAAAAAATTATAAAGTATAATAATCAAAATCATAAATCTTATTTTTAGTAAAACAAGAAATCATAGAGGAAATTTGATTTCTATTAAAGATATGATAAGTTTAGAAGTCAAGGGAATGTTCATGATAAGAAAAATCTCATTTAATTTTCAACTCATCATAATTTTGGGAGATATTAAATTTGGTGATAAGTTATACTGAGAAGGAAGTCATAAATAATCATGTCATGAATGATATTATTATCAATTCATGAATGCTAAAGGACATGATTTATTTTGACAAGTCTCTTTATAGATAAGATTCAAAGCTTTAGAAACATAGGATATCGAATAAGAAGAGTATTCATTCATAAAAATATCAAATTATAAATATCAAGATCATAAATAAATTATGAAGAAGAAAAGATAGAAGATCTTGATTTGTATATAGGAAACTTCAAATTATGAATAATATGGTTCATAATAATATTTTCAAGTTATTATTCGAAAGAGACAAATTATGATTTATTTATATAATTCTCTCCGAATGTACTTAATTTATATAAAGATTTCAAGTTTCAATTTTTTAAGATGTCGAGATCATGATTTAAGTTATCAAATCATTAAATTGAGAAATATAAATCAAGTTGAATAGATTTATCAATCTCTTTCATAAAAAATCATTTGAAAACATATCTAAAATCACTTTTCGCAAAATTTCAATGAAGGCAACATAGATTATTTAAAAATAAAGCTAAAGTTATCTATTTTCTATACTAGTATCCTCTACTTATGCATCATCAAGATTAGTTGTATATCCCTTAACCATTTCTAATAAACAATTTATTATAATCAAAACAAAGATTGTTAAGTTTCAATCATCTTAATTTAAATTTTTTTTCTTATTTTTGTCATTTTGGCTAGAGAGCTTAATAAGTGAGTTAAATCTCAAGTCATATGGCTTGAGCATCTACTATCAAGATACCATTCCATTTTGCTCCTAGCCCTGCTATGAGACAACTCTACAAGATGGGGGAGGGTTTTGGTTTATGTACCCATTTGAGTTTGGGTCTCTCATGAAAGGTTCTTCATATTTTCTCTAATGGCTTGAGATTATTTATGGCTCCTTTAGGAAGTCAAATTAATTTATGTGGACTATATTTTTTAAATAAACACTTATAAGCTATATGTCCTAATCCACCACAAAAGTTGCATCTAATTTTAGATGAAGAGTTTAAAGTTGGCCCTTTAACGAAGATAGTTAGCTTTTATTGACGTTTGCCTACAAATCCTATACATTCTTACTTATAATCATGACCTTTGTTTGTAAGGATCATGTTTAGGAATTTATTTTTTATTATAAATTTTTTAAATTTTGTTTTAACATAATCTTTTCCTTTTTAACTACCTCTAATAACTCACATTTAGAGCAAGAATTAAATGATGTTGATGCTCTATGCATGTTTTCAAATTTACAAACTAGTGATGCATGCTCTTCCTTAAGTAATTTATAGGATTTTCTAATATTTTTAAATTTGTCATATAGGTCATGAAAAATATTTAACAATTCATCGACATTAAATGAGACATTAGTCAAGTTACCCCATTGTGGTTAGCCATAAGCGTGAAATTCTCCACTTCTCGATTGTCAAATTTAAGTTTATTTTTATGGTTTTTGTTTATTAATTTTTTTGATTTATTTTTTAAAAGTTCAAAGTTCTCATCACTCGAGGTTTTACTCAAGGAGTCATTTGTTGTTCTCAGTTCTAGTTCCTTCCTGTCCTTTGGAAGGTGATGTTCTTCTGTTCTTTATTCAGTATCCTTTATGTTCTTTGGACGGTGTTCTTCAAATTCATTTTTGTAAGTCTTTTCATTTAATGATTCATTTCGTTTAAACATGCCTTTATGCATCATTTCTAATTTATGCCAAATCTCAAAAGCGAAATCACATGTAGAAATCCGATTAAACTCATTCTTATCAAGAGCACAAAATAAAGCATTCATTACTTCTGCATTTAAAGAAAAAGTCTTCTTTTCCAAATCATTTTATTCATTCATTGGTTTAGAAGACTTTTCAAAACCATTCTCAATGATGTGCCATAAATCAAAATATATAAAAATCAGAAAAATACGCATTCTAATGTTTCAATAAGTGTAATTCGTCCTATTGAACATAGGAGTGATAGAAACTAAGGAAAGATGTATTGAAACAAAGAAAAGAAGTACTTTATCTATTCTTCATTTGTACCTATTTATATAGGAGGAGAAAATATTGGAAGGATTAGACTGTTGAGGATTTCCATCAATAACTTAGCTAATATGCTAAAAGTTGTTACAGTAATCTTATCGCTTAACATGCCCCTACAAGATTGTGCTCCTGTCAAGGATGCCGATCTTGGACCTATGAAGTGAAAATAACTTGCGGGCAAGTGGCTTCATGAGAGAGTCTTCTAGTTGATCTGCCATATGAACATGAGAAATACGTAGTTGTCGGTTGATTACTTGATCTCATACAAAATGAAAGTCAATTGCTATATGTTTCATACGAGAGTGAAATATTGGATTTGCACATACGTATGTAGCTCTAATATTATCACAATATATTGTAGGAGTGACAGAAGAGCGGATGTCAAGTTCTGTGAGCAAATTCATTACCCAATTAAGTTCTGCAACTGCAATTGCAATAGAGCGATACTCAGCTTTAGTGGTTGACCGAGCAACAATCTTTTGTTTCTTGGAACTTTAGTTGATTGGATTGGCACCTAGGAAAATAGTATACCCAGATGTTGATATTCTATCATCAACGATTCCAGCCCAATCAGCGTCAACATAAGTATGAAGTTGGAGCGGAGAGTTTTTATAGAGAAATATGCCATAGTCAAGAGTACTATTAAGATAACGTAATACTCATTTAACTGCTGACCAATGTGTAGTAGATGGTCTATGAATGAATTGGGATAGCTTGTTAACTGCAAATGAAATATCTGGGCAGGTGATAGCCAAATATTGTAAAGAGCCAATTAATTATCGATATTGTGTAGGATCCGTAGCAAGACTTCTATCATTTAATCAAAGCGATTGACCAGTGGAAAGGGGAGTGAAAACAACATTTGCATCCTTCATGTTTGTCTTTACTAATAAGTCTTGAGTATACTTCCGTTGAGAGAGGAAGAGTCCGGAAGATGTAGACATTGTTTCTACTCCCAAAAAATAATTCAAGGGACCGAGATCTTTGAGGGAGAATCTGGCGGCCAACTTCTTAATGAACATTGTAACCTCCATAGAGTTATTACTGATCACAATGATATTATCCACATAGACTAAAAGATATATCATATTGCTTGGTTATTGATGGAGAAATAAGAAGGTATCAGACTTAGAGTTAGAGAAGTCGACTGACGTAAAAAACGAGCCGAGTTCTTTATACTAGGCTCGTGGAGCTTGCCGAAGACCATAGATAGCCTTTTGGAGTTTACATATATGTTTTGGATACTGAGGATGAAGAAAATCAGGAGATTGTTCCATAAAGACATCGTTAGTTAATGTTCCTTGTAAGAAGGCATTGTTGACATCAAGTTATCGCAGTTGCTAAATTTTTGAAATAGTTAAACTTAAAATCAGTCGGATTGTTGTGGATTTAACAACCGGACTAAATGTCTCTATAAAATCAATGCCAGGATATTGATGAAAGCCTTTGGCCACTAAACGGGCCTTATACCTGGCAATGGACCCATCAGGGTTCCGCTTAACTCGAAAAACTCACTTACACCCGATGACATTTTTTGCGGGATGAAATGGAATAAGTGTCTAGGTAGAGTTGTGAAGAAGGGTGTCATACTCATCAGACATAGCTTGACGCCAGTGAGGAGACTTTTGGGCTTTAATAACCATAGTAGGTTCACAGATTTCAACAAAGGGAGTCACAACTGTATTGAGGTTAAGAACTTGACGTGGTTTGAAAATACCACTTTTAGAGCTTGTAGTCATGAGATGTCTAAGTGGTTTAGGAGATAATGACGGAATGTGTGCTAGAGAAGTAATAGAACAGGGTGAGTCGGACTGAGGAACAGTAGTGGAAGTAGGCAAGGGTGAGGGAAATACTAGTGATTGAGTGTCCGAAGACTAGATGTTTGAGGCAGGAGGTATGTGTGCAGAATAAGAGGAAAAAGAGGGAGCAAGATGTTGTATTAGAGAAGCACTCCATTCATGTATGTGAGTTGGAGTGGGTGATTCTTGTGGAGGCTCATTGGATAATGGCATGTGCCAATGATGTATAGTCAGCGGAGTAGTTGGCACAGTAAGAGATTTGTACTGGTGAAATGGAAAGGAGGACTCCACAAAGACCACGTGACGAGACACAAAGACCTTGTGAGTCAAAAGATCATAGCATCGATAAGTATTATGTTCAAGAGAGTAACTAATGAAGGTGCATAGTTTTGATTGTGGGGCTACTTTATATGATGCATAAGGACGTAACCAAGGATAGCAGACACAACCAAAGACTCTAAGTTTTTGAAGGTTTATGGGTTTATGAAATAGTTTTTTAAAAGGTGATTGATCCTGGAGGACTGGAGTAGGCATGCGATTAATCAGATAGACTGCGGTCTGGAAGGCTGCAGACGAAAAAATAGTTGGCATAAAAGCATGATGGAGAAGTGTAATACTAGTTTTAACTATATGCCGATGTTTGCATTCGGCTGAGCCAACTAGCTGAGGAGTACGGAGGAGACTTGAGATGTTGAATACCACATATATTCAAGTATGGTGTTAGAGATTGGTATTCACCTCCACCGTTAGAGTAAACTATTTTAATAGTGGACTGAAAGATATTTTTCACCATTTTTTTGAAGGTAATGAAGGTTTTAGAGACCTCAGACTTATGTTGAAGAGGATACAACCAAGTATATTTGGTAAAATAATCAACAAAGATAACATAAAATTTAAATTTGTCAAATAAAATCCTTGGTGCAGGACCCCAAACATCAGTATGCAAAATTTTAAACGGTTATGAGCAAGAGATAGAAGAATGTTCAAAAGGTAATCTATGACTTTTATTACTAAAACATGCATCACAGTGAGTAACACTAGAACATGCTTTAACAGACAAAAGAGAATAACGTTAAAAAATTTTTTGGAGAGTTGAGGAAGAAGGGTGACCCAGACGATAATGCCACACATCCATTGGAACAATAATAGAAGAGTATGCAATGGGCTGAGAGATCGATGGCCACTGATAGATGTTATCTTTACTCTTGCCTTGAACTAACGATGCTCCGTACTCAAATCCTTGACAAGAAAGGAGTCAGGAAAGAATTCAATAGATGTATTATTTTGTTTACAGAATTGAGACAAAAATAAGATTATATTTGATATGAGGAGCGCACAACACATCATTGAGTATAAAAGTACGAGAATGTGAATTAAGCATTATGGAACTAATATGAGTGATGGGAAGTCGCTTACCATCACCGATGATGACATAATCGGTACCACCATAGCTGTTGTGAAGGTATAAGTTCTGGAGGTCCGAAAGATATGCGATGGTGAACGGCTTGTGGATCCGGCGTATGCTAGAAAGAAGGCTACAAGCTATGCAAATAGGCCACTACAGAAGGTAGTAGAGATATGAGAGAAGGCTGCTATTACCGGATAGGTGGCTAGGAGCAAATGTAGCAGCTTCCTACTCTTATCTTTAACTCTTTAACCTCGACTGGGAGCAAAGGCAGACAGCGGAGGGAGGAGTTAATCAGTCGTCGAAGAAGGGAATGAGTAGCCAATAACTGCCGGCATTGTGTCACGGATAACAATGTAAACAAGGTGTTTAATGAAATGCTTGTGTTAGTTCGTGTCCTTCGGTTTAGGTACATATCTTATACAACAAGAAGCAGGCTTGCAGTAGGCTTAGCAGCCCTAGTTTGATTTGCTTTATGGCCAAGTTTGGCTTGTAAATACAAGTGTCTTATAAGTACTTGTGGCAATATCGGTCTGTAATGGACCATTATCCTTTGTGTGCAACCTCTCTGAGTTTGTAATGTCCATGGGTGTAATTTGTATTTTGACTTTATAAAGTGTTTTCTTGAGCAGTTGCTTGTGGATCCCGTGGGAATTACTTCTTCTGGCCCGTTTTCTCTTTTTGTAAGTCTATGAGACTTTAGGAGATCTCGGGAGGGCTGATATTGCGGACGAATACGCATGGGTGCCACACGGCTTAGGCAAACTAAGCTAAGCCTATGATAATGTGGTATCGAGCAGGACAAGCACACGCAGAAACACTTGTCATACAAACGTGGGGACCTAGCTAACATATAGGGAAGATACACGTTGGGAAAGCGGACATTGAGATGTAGGGAAAGGAGTCGCAGAGGAGCGGGCATCCCGGTTTGGCATTCAAGGAATCCCCAACCCATTTATGGGGGCAAAACAAAGCACAAGTTCAGCAAGATGGAGTAGTCCAAAGGGGATGATGGTCTCTGAAACTTCCAGTGAGAAGTATGTAAAGAGAAAAGTTGCTCCAATAGGACAGATATCCAGGAGGGATAAGTCCTAGTTCTCTAGTGGAAGAATCATGTGCAACGGATTGCACATATTGAGGAAGAGCTCCTCAAGGCTATATCTCCACAAAGCTCAACGGACCGAGTGAGCAACGAAGAGTTGTTGCATGATCTCAAGGAGGTAATGCATTAGTGGATGTATTTCAAGATCAAGTGGGGAGCAATCCAAGGCAACATCATATGAAGGCACACTTAGAGTCAATGCAGAAATCGAACTCAACAGAGGGCTGACCCGTGGAATGGTGGACGTGAGGGCCACTATCAAATCAATGCAAATCAAGGAGCAGAGTGACTTGGGTGGAACTCGGTGAAGTATCCAAGCCGCATGAAGGGAGTCGACATAGAAGATGGAACATGGAGCGGAGGCACAGAGCTTTCCTTGGACAGAGGTCAAGGGCATGAACTCTTGTAGAGGCAAGAGTAAGATCATGTCGTTCCATGGGTTCTTTATTCTGATGGGACAGACTTATTTTGCATTGTGCCATAGATGAAGGGAGCTTTAAGGCACATGTAAGCTACCTCAGAGATGTATTTGATGGAGTAACTAAGGTGATTCAACTTGCGAAGGCAAAGTTGGGATCATGAGATCTTAGTACGGGGCAAGAGGACGCAGAGGCAGGTACTCTTGAAGAATATGCCATAGTGTTGCCTTTCAAGTTGTCAGGAACAAGAGGTGCATAACAAGATTGTGCTGGTAGGGGATAGAGGCCCAAGATCTAGACAATGGTGCACCGACTCTAGCGAAGTCAGGGGACTTCAGGAGCTCTTAGGCGATGGACTGTCCTAGAGCTATGCTTTATCCAGTTATGACCCAAGAGTGGCTGGATGAAGGGGAATTGCCAAGGGAGCAAACTAAAAATCAGAGATGGCGGAGGCCCTACGATGTGTTGGCAGAGGCCACATATGGAGAAGTCATAGTCTGAGTTCATCACACGAGAATCTGTATGTAATGGAGATGTTACCGGAAGGCGACATGGTACAACGGATCGTGGTAGAATAGTTCGTGGCAATGCAATACAGGTAATATTGTCCCATGAGGGACAAGATCATGCAGAGGTATGATCAGGAGTTACTGGGAGCTCCACTTTGGTGTACAACACAACAAGAAGAAGGGCTATGGATTCAAGGAGTGAATGTCGTAGTGCTACAGAGGCGGGTCTTTGTGTGTGCATCGAAGCTTGTATTGGACAAAAGCCTTAGTCATCAGCGTATGGGAGTTGTATACCACTGAGGAAGAAGTCCAAGTGCAAGTACCAGTGAGTCCCATGGAGGGGGACGTGATCATGTGAATGATCAGGAGCTACTGGGAGCTCCACTTCGGTGAACAATGCAACGGCAAGAAGGGATATGGATTCAAGGAGTGAACGCCACAGTACCGCAGAGGTGGGTCTTCCGTGTGTATGCATCGAAGCTTGCATCAGATGAAAGCCTTGGTCGTCAGCATATGGGGGCTGTGTACCACCGATGGAGTAGTCATATTACAAGTACCAGTGAGTCCCATGGAGGGGACTTGATTATATTAAGGTATAATCGGAGCAGTTGGAGAGTTGGACTGCTTCAACGCTTACATTCGCTTAAGGGAGCCCGGCAAGTCAGAGGACAAGGCCGAGTAAACGAACGTTGCTACCAAGGAAGCTAAGGAGAACAGAATCGGCGTGAGCCCTACAACAAGATGGCGGAGGCCATGCATGAGAGTTGCAGTCTGTCTTTCCATCGACCAAGGAGAACTGCTAGGAGGACACAGTGATGTCGAAGAAGGTAGTCGAAAGGGGCGAGAAAGTGACAACGAGTCTAGCAAGGCTTAGCTACCCAAAAGAAAAGCATCGGTTAGAGATGAGGTGGACTCGGAGGAGCTCCACAGTACCGCAGAGGTAGATCTACCGATCGCGAAGGAAAGGATGAAGATGCAAGATAAGAGATAATAGTGCTACGGGCTTGGCAGCACCATGGTACCACAGATGTAGGACTTCCGTGGAGTCATTGATCCCTTGCTCTCATGGAGGGAGAGCATTGGTCGTAAAAGGGGCCGAGGAGGTGGAGAACGTAAAGGCAAACTTCAAGTACTAAGACAAGACAGAAGGGCAAAGGCCAAGAAACTTCATAAGACCGATATCGACGGGCTTCTCATCAAGATAACCAAAATTAAGGGACTTCGGGTTAATGTAGGAGTGCACGACCAAGGAACGAAGTAGGCAGTACACGATACTGTACCTTTCTACTCAAGAGGAGTAGGCGGCAAAGGTGATGGAGAAGACGGTACAATCCTAGAGGTGACTAGATCTATCAAAGACTTACTCTTAGTTGGGGGACTCTAAGTTGGGGTAAACTTTTTGCTCTTTTCGGGAAAAACATCTTGCATTCCAGAAGTTCAATGACAGTGGGAAAGCGAATCATAGTAGCTAACTCAACGCAAGGAGTGCAACCACTTCAAGTGCTTCAGAAGTGTGAGCAAAGAATGTTAGTAACCAGCTCAATGCATGAAGTACAAACTCGAGGAGGCAGGCGAAATCGAGTAACCTTTGCCTTCTCAACTCGAGAGAATGGGCGAAACCGAGTACCCTAATTCTCTTAACTCGACGAGGTGAGCGAAGCCAAGTAACCTTACCTTCTCAACTACGAAGAGAATGGGTGAAGCAAAGTATCCTAGTTCTCTTACTTATCCAAGCAGGGGAGCTCTGCATAAAGTTCAGTGACCCTTCAAAGAAAGCTTATGGAAGACAATAGTTGTCAAATCCTCACTGTTGGGGATCAGTACTACTGAGAGTAGTTTTTCTACTTCATTTCCCAATTGACTAATCGAAAGAGGGAGTGATGCGAACATACTTGGATGTGATAACTAACAATGGAAGAAGGTTCAATGGGCAAACATTATGGAGAAAGGACGTTAAAAACTACAAAGTCTGCGAGGCGATGCTCGTTAAAGCTCCAACAAGCATCCACCCAGTTCAAGCAATATGAGTATACTGCGATACTGACGCATAATAAGGTAGGTCTTTTCCTTCATCAGAGGGATCCACGAGAACCAACAAGGATCAGCACAACTCAGCCAACCCCACACCAGATTCAGTCATTGGTGAGTTGAAGCAGCAAGGTGGATCAGAGTTCGACTACTCAACAACAGCGGCGGAGAGCGGCTAGGAGCCAAAGGGGCGTGTTACAGCCAAAGTAGAAGATTGAAGATTCAATAGAATGCGAGGAGATATAGCGTCTACAGTGGCTTCGACGAGGACATCGAAGGAATAAGTGGGGGAGAATGTCACGGACAATAATGTAAACAAGGTATTCAATGAAATGCTTGTGTTAGTCCGTGTCCTTCGATTTAGGTACATATCCTGTATAACAAGAATCGACTTGCAGTAGGCTTAGCAGCCCTAGTTTGATTTGCTTTATAGTCAAGTTTGGCTTACAAATACAAGTGTATCTTATAAGCACTTGTGGCGATATTAGTCTGTAATGGACCATTATCCTTTATGTGCAACCTCTCTGAGTTTGTAATGTCCATGGGTGTAATTTGTATTTTGGTTTTATAAAGTGTTTTCTTGAGCAGTTGCTTGTGGATCCCGTGGAAATTGCATCTTTTGGCCCGTTTTTTCTTTTTGTAAGTCTGTAGGACTTTAGGAGATCTCGGGGAGGGCTGACCTTTACGGACGGATACGTGTGAGTGTTGCACGGCTTAGGCAAAATCAGCTAAGCCCGTGACAGTTGGGAGATTGACGAGGCACTATCCACTAGAGGAAGAGGGCTGCAGCTGTGTGGAAACTAGAGCAAGGTACAGCAGCTTCGGCAACAGGTAGTAGGATAGTGATGCAGGAAGATGGCAGTGCTCGCTGGGCACTACCGAGGATGACCTCTGCGGACAATTGTCCTCTCCTCCACAGGAGAGGTGGAGGAGGAGGCTGGGAGATTGAGAGCCATGGTTACAGTGTTGGCGAGGCCACGTAGGCGATTAACGTCGATCTGGCTAGGTAGAACCGGTGTGGTGCCTGTGCCATATTGTACGGGTTGATGGCACCGAGTTCAGAACTTGATAGAAGGTGCTGGTGGTGGGTTAGAAGGGTCTCACCAAGCTTGATGGGGCAACGAGATTGCACCCGCGATCGGGGACCTTGGCCAGCTTCACGAGCAGTGGAAGAAGAGATAATGCTGGGAGGTCGGTGCCGATCTTGTAGGTTCCATCGGTAGAGGAAAGGCGTAGTTGGACAACATCGTCAGCAAGGTCATCACCGGAGGAAGTAGAAAGGCCTCTGGTTTGCTACTATTTGCGCGTGGAAGAAGCAATCGAAAGATGCGACAAGGTGCTATCCAACAGAGGAAAAGGGTTGCGGCTATGTGGCAGCGATTGTGAGGAGTGGAGCCGAAGATTAGATCCAACAGCAGGGGATAGAGGAGCAACAAGACAGTCAAAGGTTATGGGCGCCAGCGGCTGCTCTGCTCTGGCCTTGAACTAGGGATCGGTGATGGTGCAGTAGCCAGGGAAGTCGTAGAGAGAAGAACACGACTTCACTAGTGAAAGAGTTCCTCTGCACCTAGAGCTGCAGGTCCGGCTAGAGAGGAGGGCATAGGTGGCTTTCTGGCAGCGGTGGTGCCTCAATGGAGAATTATTGTCGTTTGATAGTGAGAATATTGCTTGTTCTACACAAGTGGCTCTGATACCATGATAGAAACTAAGAAAAGATGTATTGAAATAAAGAAAAGAAGTACTTCATCTATTCTTCATTTGTACCTATTTATACAGGAGAAGAAAATATTGGAAGGATTGGACTGTTGAGGATTTCCCTCAACAGCTTAGCTAATATGCTAAAAGTTATTGCAGTAATCTTATCGCTTAACAAGGAGGACTTATGATGCATTGACCCTCGTTAATGCCATAATAAGCCATTTATTCACTTGGGTGTTAATTCAATGAGTATAACATGGCTCTGAGTTGTGCGAATTAGTGCAAGTGTAAATATACTCGATTTGAAGAACTTTCTTGAAGTAAATAAGAAATCATAAGTGTTTCTTGGACTCTATTGAAAGTGAAGAAGTGAACAATTTAAAATAAAGTTAAAAGATAATGCTTGTGCCTTTTTTCAAACTAATTAAGAATAATTAAATATAATAGAAAAGGTAAGAGTAGAGATGCTTACAGATTTTATAGTGGTTCGGCCAAAACTTGGCATATGTCCACTTTTTCGAGTCCTCCTTCGCCGAGGTCAACCAGAGTCTACTAAACGATCTTCTTCCACAGGTGAAGACCAAATCTCTTACACTTCTCTCCTTTTTATAGGTTCAAGAGAGGAACATTTAACAAGAGTTTCTCACTTCTCTTAGACTCACTTTTACACTTTGAAGCACTAAAGGAAAGCTCTCAAATTTTACAACTCTTTAATAATATTTTATCCCACTTTTTCGTTTGCCACTCTTTCTTCTCCAAGCAAGAAAACTTGGGATATTATAGACCCTAATTAGCTTAAAAAATAGAGCCAAAATTAAAACCTTTTTATAAATTCTATGTACGGGCAGTACTACCGCTGGAGCCGATGGTACTACAACCAAAAGCACCTTGAAAACAAGGTGCCGGTGGCACTATGACCAAACTGGATGGTACTACCACCGCCCACTAGTAGTACTACCATCGAGAATCCTACAAAAGTGCCTTTTTCCATACTTTTACATACCCGACTTATACCTTCAATTGACCCCTTCTTAGGTCAACCAAATGAGCTCAACCTAAGCTCAAACTAAACATAAAGTAGACCCGGTTGTCTCTTTTGAGTTAATTTAGATTCCTTTCAAATCTAACTTAATTTGGATAAAAACCAAACCGATGCTAATTAGGACATACTAAGGCATACAAATACAATCAATTTAACTAATGTGTCAACTGACCTTCGTAACTCCCAGCGATCTTCCCAGTAAACTCCGACGAACTCCCAACGAGTCTCGGTCACCTTCTGACGAACCCCCAACGCATTCCCGATAAGCTCCCGATCACCTTCGGTGAGCTTCTAGCGAACTCACAGATGTTAAATCTCATATTTTGATGATGAAATCAATTGATAGGTTTTATGATCTAACTTGTATGTTAAAGAAAGTGATGCAGGATTAACTGTGATAGAAAAGGGAATACAATCAGATGTTGGGCCGGAGTCAAGTTCAAGCATCGGGTCGAGATTCAAATGATGCAATGGGAGCTCACTGAGAGTTCGCCAGAGGTCAACCGAGGTTTATATGATGTTGTTGGAAGCTCACCAAGAACTCACCAGAAGTTTGCTAGGAAGTTCATCAGGAGTTTACCGATAGGTTGTTAGGAGCTTGCCGGGAGTTTGTCAGAAGAATGCTAGAAGTTTGTTGGGAGTTCACCGAAGAAAATTGGAGCTCGTCGGGGGTTCATCGGAAGGATGTTGAGAGTTCATCGAAGAGATGATCGGATAATGAAGACTGTAAGTTAAGTGTCGTAGATAGTATCATAATGAGAATTAATTTTACTAACTAAATTAAGAGGTCATTAGGCCTTCATTAGGGTTGATTTGGACTTATTATAAAAGTCATTTTAGTAACCTAAGGTCAGATAAAACATGATTTTCGAAGATATAGTCTCCAAGATGATAAAGTCTTCAATGATGTGTTAGGCGATTGACCCGCCTAGACTGGGTAGTTAACTCGCCCAGATAGGTGGTCGACCCACCCAGACATAGTCTCACAGGATGCGTCAAGTGGTTAAACTGCCCAGAACATAATCTTCGAGACCAACACCTTTGGAACACTTAAAATTTAAATTTTAGCTCCACTTTTGAAGCTATTTAGGGCCCATAAATACCCCACCCATTCTTGTTGAAAGAAAGAAATTATTAAGTGCAAAACCTTTGTGAAAAAGTTATTGTAATTCTTTGAGAGCTTCTCCTTGTTTCGTCTTGTGTAGTTTTTATATTTAATGGAGAGCTTAGAGACTTGTAAAGGTTACCTCCTAAAACTGTAAAAGGAGAATAGAGTTGCAAGAGGGTAGTTAATCTTCGCCCATTGAAGAAAGATCAATAGCAGAAGCCAATGACCTCAACAGAGGAGGAATCGGGAGTGGACATAAGTCACGAGATCGAACCATTATAAAATCAGTTTGCTTCCTCTTCTTTGCTCTTTATTTTCATTGCTTTCTTATTTAACTATCTACTACATTTATATGCACTCTTACAAACATCTCTATGCTTAAACATATTTTCGATATAGTTTTTATTGAGTGAATATTTAAATCGATGTAAATTTTTCATAAGCACTAATTCACCCCACCCTCTTAGTGTCATTTTGATCCTAACAATTGGCATCAGAGCCACGTTTCTCTCTATTTGACTTAAAATCTAAGAGAGATGGCTTTTGTTGGTAATCAAGAGGGACTTTCTATCACTCATCCTCTTATGATTAATGGGACAGATTACACATATTGGAAAACTCGAATGAGAATTTTCCTACTTTCTATGGATTTTGAATTATGGCATATTGTTGAAAGTGGTTTTGAAAAGTTTTTTAAACCGATGAACGAATGGAATGATTCAGAAAAGAAGACTTTCTCTTTGAATGCTAAAGTCATGAATGCTTTATTTTTTGCTTTTGATAAAAATAAATTTAATCGGGTTTATATATGCAAAATTACATACGATATTTGGCACATACTCGAAATCACACACAAAGGGACTAGTCGAGTTAAAGAGTTGTAAATTAATCTTTTAGTGCATAGCTATGAGTTATTTCACATGAAACCAAGTAAGACCATAGGAGACATGTACACCCATTTTACTAATGTCGTCAATGGTCTAAAAGCGCTTGGTAAAAGTTTTTCTAATTTTGAACTTATTAACAAAATATTAAGATCCCTTCCTAAAAGTTGGGATCCCAAAGTAACAGCAATACAAGAAGCAAAGGACCTAAATAATTTTTTGCTTGAAGAACTAATCAGGTCTTTGATGACTTACGAAATGACATGTATAGCACATAATGAACTCGAGAACAACCTTCTAAAGAACATGAAGGCAATAACACTTAGAACCAAGGAAGACCACCTGGAAGAAAACTCAAGTGGTAATGATGATGATGACTTTGCACTTCTTACAAGAAAATTTAAGAAATTCTTAAAAATGATTAAAACAAAATAAGATGCTAAGAACAAAACCTATCATGTACCACACCATGTCTAACAACGTGTGGTTCCTCATTTTCGATATACCATTAAGCTGAGGTATATAAGGAGGAGTCCATAATAAGATCCCATGGTCTTTGAGTAATTAGATGAACTCTGTACTCAAGTACTCATCTCCTCAATTTGATCAAAGAGTCTTTATACTCTTTTATCTAGTTCTCTACTTTATTCTTGTGATCCCTAAATTTCTCGTAAGCTTCGAATTTGTACTTTATCAAATACATGTGTCTGTACCTAAAGAAATCATCAGTGAAAGTAATGAAGTAGGAGTAACGACCAACGGCCTGAGTCAATATGGAACCACACACATCGCTATCTATGAGTTCTATTAACTTATTAGCTATCTCTCCAGTTCCACTAAATGGAGAGTTGCTCAACTTTCCACGAATGTAAGGTTCATAAGATGTATATGATTCATAGTCGAATGGATCTAAGTATTCATCCTTCAATAACTTATGAATTCTTCCCTCATGGATGTGACCTAGCCTACAATATCATAGGTATGCATTGTTCACCTTATATTGTTTCCTCTTGTTTATATTTACATTTATGACATATGGAGCAACGTCTAGCACAAATAAACCATTATGCAATGTTCCTTTAATGATGATCTTATCATCTATAATTAATGAACAACTATTATTTTTAAAAACTAATTTATATCCATTAATTATCAAACATAAAATAGAAATAATATTTTTGATAATAGAAGGAATAAAATAACATGCATCTGATGCAATAGTAGCTTCACTAGGTAGATGTAGGACGACCTCGCCTCTCGTTAATCTCCTAGATCTTACCAAACCTATAATGAATTGCAAATGTGATAAGCATTATCGGTATCTAATACTCAGGTGTTATCATAAGAATCTGACAAATGAAGATTGATCATGAATGTGCTTGAAGCTTCTCCAAGCTTCTATTTCTCCTTCTCTACAAGGTACTTTTTGCAGTTCCTTTGCCAATGCCCGTCTTTACTATAGTAGAAGCATTAGCCTTTGTCCTTTATCGAATCTTTCTTGGTAACCTTTGCCTTACCTGGTTTGCCCTTGCCCGTTCCCTTCTTAAGAGACTTCTCAGCATTCTTTTTCTCTTTGGTCTCACCAATATAAAGAATTGACTTTAATTTCTTGATGGTGCTCTCAACCTCCCTCATCATATTGAGGAGCTTAGGGAGAGTCATCAAGTTTATTTATGTTAAAATTCATGATGAATTATGAAAAGGAGTCCAAGAGGGACTGAAGAACGAGGTCCACACACAGGTTATCCTCTAATACAATTCTTAGACCTGTGAGTTTCTTAATCCACTCAATCATCCTAAAGACATGGTTCTGAACTAATGTCCCCTTAGTTATCTTAGCATAGAAGAGACTCCTAGATATCTTGTATCGTTGAGTTCTTCCCTATTCCTCAAACATCTAGCAAAGATAAAGGAGGATGAAATTGGTATCGATGCTTTCATGCTGCCTTTGTAGCTCAAGAGTCACAGAGGCTAGCATATAGAACTTAGCAAGAGTGGATTCGTCTATGTACTTCACATGGCGAGTGATCTCATTCTTACTTACTCTTTCAACTAGCGTGGGCATTATCGTGTCAAGGACATATGTGATTTTCTCGCTATGAGAATGATTCTCAAGTTACAGAGCCAATTTATGTAGTTTAGACCAGTAAGGTAATTGGTATCAAGTATGTCACGTAAGGGATTTGCAAGCGATATATTTTTGACAAACAAAGATGTAGCACAAATAAGTAATATATAGATTTTGTAGAAAAGTAAATAATTAAGATATGGACTTTTATCTTAATCTACTCCTATTATTTTTTTAGCAAATGACGTGACACTGGTCGACACGTGAAATGAAAATCTCCAAGATATCTTTAGTGGAGATCAAGATCCAATCGATGTCTTAATGTAACCGCGAGAGGCTCGACCAATCACACCAAGCCCAAAAAGAGAGGCAACGGTTGCTGATCATAACTCTTTGTGATTCCCGTCTTGTTCTGCCTTCAAACTAGCATAGCCTCGAGGGACTCGACCAACCATGATGTTCGGATAAGTCACCACCATTGTTACAAGATGAGTCTAATTCGATGATATATCATTGAAGAACTTGACTAAGCATACAATATCTTTAGGTCACTAGTGATATCACTATATAATAGGCAAGATCTCAAATCATAATATAAGTAAGCCTCGAGGGTCTCGACCAACCCAATCTATGTCCAGATTCAATTTCTTCCTATAATAATGGAATGCCACATGGGTCAATCTAATTACCTCACACTTTCTGACATAATATTATCATAGGAGGGGGTTTTTTATTCGATTTCCTAATATGACATATCACACACATACATAATTAATATGTATCCACATCGTATGCAAATATATATAAGTATCTAGTAGATGCACAAACATCCATATATCACATATGAGCAATCACACTAGATGATCATGGACCATATCCTACTGTGATCGAGCTCGAGCTATTGGGCCCAATCACTCACAAAATGGATCTCTGTGTGTAATGATGTATTTTCGTGCCCGGTGATCAACCATCAGTCTTACAAGCATCTCGGTGCATCTCCATGTATCGTAATTATCCGTCTCGGTTTCATGGGTCCCGCTGACACCTCTATGCTCCCCTTGCGCCTCAAGTAATTGCAACATAATCCGATACACGCAAGCTTAATAATAAATAAGAAAAATTAGAGGTTCACCGTTAGGACCCTAACTAGGTCAGGTCCTAAGTCCATTGAGTCGAAATGTTATTGAGTGTGATAAAACTCTAAATTAGTCGCCACCCCCTATTGATGAAGTGGTCAGCTAGGGTTAGAAGGAGTCCTCATCGAGAGGGACTCCTAGCTGACCACTTCTCCTATTTGGAGTGGTTGGCTAGGCTTAGAAGAGGGAGAGAGTCCCCATTAGTTTGGACTCTCTCTAGGTTGGCTAAGAGTTAAAGTAGGAGTCCTACTAGGAGTAGTTAGGGTTTTGGGTCCCTATATAAACTCACGTAGCAACTACTATTTTGTCATGAATAGATCAATCTTTTCTTCAGCCTTGTGTCAAATACTTTGGAGGAGGGAACTCCTATAGTGTTCCAGGAGGGCCGATCCCCTATAGAGATCAACCTCAAGCTTATAATCTGCAAGGGTTCTAATACTTGGTATTAGAGCAGTATTTATTGGTACTTCACTGCCCTTCTATAGCCACCCATCATATTCATCCAACTACCTAAGCAATTCCCATAATTGCTAAGATCGTTGCCAACTCCGTCGTTATCACCATTGCTAAAGATCACCCCTTCAATCTCTATAAGAATTGCATTAGGTTCTAGTAAACTACCTTAATGCTACTACAATTTAGTTATCCTAAACCCAAAAACTAAAAAAGTGTTCCTCTATTACATTGCATAAACTTGTCATTATAAAGTTACCATCTTTTTGATGAAAGTTACGCTGCATATTTCAGCCGCATACTATTGCCTTATCTTTGCTCTTGCTACCACTATTTTATTGCCATATCTTATACATATTTTTACAATGGCTTTGGCACTTATTATCAGCATATTTCCTTTGGGTTTTGTGTAAAAATTCTTGATACAAACTGTTGAACTTTTACGTCTAAGCTACTGAACTTTAGGTGTAAAAATCTATTGCAGCACCTTCTCATACTCATTGATCTTACCAAATTTATTGCTATCATATTCTCCCATGAATTTTTTATTAGCAATACCTTTTCCTTATCAATATATTCCCATTAAGTTCTACTCAAATCCTTATTAAAAACTATTAGAAATTTTATATCTATACTACTAAAATTTTCGATGAGAAATTCTGTCGTTATACCTTTTGTCGTTCATTTTCTCGTAAACCACCAGATCCTACCGAATTTGCAACCACCAACTACATCGTCTTTAAGGCACCCTCTAGTCTTAAGATGCAGCCACGTATCCTATTTCTAAAGTCTACAACCAACCCAAATTGCAACCAAATCTACAGCCCAAATAGTGGTCTATCGTAGCCATAACCCTCTACTACTAATCTTTATTTTCTGTAGCCACCAAACCTTCCACCGACCTATGCCCTTAAGCTATAAATAGAAGAAAGATCATAACATCTCAGATTTTGAGACGTACGTAATGGCATCCAAAGATTTGATTGATGTTAAGTTAGAAGTGTTTGAATCACACATGGAGGACAAGCTACGCGCTTTATTTGCAACCAGACAAAATTGCAGCTAGGTAAAAGTTCAGAGAGGCCTTCTGAGAAGGAAGAACAAGCCATTGATATGATGCTGCTATGCATGAGTGTGGACTTCTCTCGATAGGAAGAGGGAGCCTATTAGGACCCTAGTTGAGTCGGGCCCTAGTCAATTGAGTTGAGTCCTTATATTATGCTTGTTGGCTAACCTAAACTTGACATAAGATCAGTTAGGAGAAGATTTTAGTCTATTATAATAAATCAGCCCAAATCCTAGTAGGGTTAGCATTTAGCTAAACTGGAGCCCGATTAGGAGTTGGAGTTAGATACGGTTCAAAGCCAATTAAGTCATGAATATAATAAACCCTAACCTAGCTGCTACCCTCTAGTAAAGAAGTGCTAGTTACAGGTGCCCTACAAGCCAATCATGTAAGTGATGGCACGTGTGACACGCTGTGTGATCTTTTTACTTATAATTAATATTAGCATATTCTCACATTAGATTATCTTTAGCATATATACTGTGATGTCCTTGGTTTTGTGCAATAGGAATCGGATCATGATGAGCTCACAAAAATAAGATCAATTCACCTTTAAACATAGATCCTAAATAATCTCGGTCATAGGTTACTCAAGAGAGATATCGAGATAACCGGACATACCGGTATACTATATACCCATCCATATGATGGAGGTGGCTTGTCTTATAGCAACTTGTATGAAGACACTAAGAATATATTATAGGTGCTCATTGGAGAATGAGTTCACTGATTGATCTGCTTATGAAATGTTGTATGGTTAATGATACCTAATGTCATACAGCAATTCCATAGTCCTAATTGTGTATCTGGTCCTTAGACTTGAGATACCAAGGATGCCTTGTATAAGTTCTCCTTTCATTGACGCTAGACTTATAGGTTTGGAAAGTTCGAGATCTAGTACAGCTGATTATTGGGATTGGTAGCCAATCCTTTGAAAGCAATTGAGTGTCAATAGAGGATCATCCATTCTCGGTATCATAAGAGGAATATCATATATGTGCTTGCTCAGATAAATCCCTAGCTAAGGTCATTCAGATTAAGAGAGAAAGAGTTCTTTGGGAGAATTCCATTAGAGCGAGACTATGACGGATTTCATATGTGACCTGACAGTACCATGTCCAATATACAGTCTCTGGGATATTAGTTGGATGAGGGATTATAGACACATGATAACTATAGATAGACAAGTTCGATAGATTTGATCCACCTGTACCATCTAGGGACTATGGCGTAGTGGTCTAGTACGTCCATAGTCGATGAGTCGAGTGAATTACTATGGGGATAATAATTCACTATATTAGAAGGAGTTCTGATATGAGTGACTCACAGCCAGCTCGACATCGGGCCTATAGGGTTACACACATATGGTGGATACTTTAACAAATAGAGGATTGGATGGAGATCCAATTAGCCCCTATTCTCAATAGATGAGACCCTATATTGATGGGTTCCTTGATTAACTCCCAATTAAAGGCCTAAGGAGATTATTGGATAGGGATCTAATAATGTAAGGTTAGTGGGTAATTGGATGGAGATCTAATACACACTAAGGAAGGAGCCCTAAGGTTTTCTAGTCGCTCTCTATAAATAAGTGGGAAGACTCATGGTTGATAGGCTGCAGCTTTAACCACCACCTCCTATTCTCCTCCCTCCCTCTATGTAAGAGTTGCAAGATCAGATTGGAGGAGTTTTGCTATAGAGATCCATCATGTGGATACCGCTAGAGAGGAGGACACTTGACCTCCTTCATCTTCTCCATTTGTATCTAGAATACAGGGATATACGATCTCCCTAGGTAAAATCAATCTCTCACACATCATGGTTTTTCAATTTTTATGATTTTTCTCGTGATCCCAATCTTTTGCATGACGATTGGATCTGCATCATAAACCAATTTTTATTTTCATTTTCGCTACACGTGTGATGCACCTACTGAGGTTTTCCAACAGTGGTATCAAAGCCTAGGTTTTTGTATGAAAGATTGGTTTTAAACTGCATATGATGAGATTGAATCGCGTAGAATCGCTCTATGCGTTCTTGCTACATTTTTGTAGCAAACGCAACGAGGGGAGGATGGGTGGCCAACTGTAGCCATGGCCCCTTGAAAGGGGTGACAGGCTACGGCTAAGCCCCCATGTATAGGGGCAACCACACAGCGGTAGGCACTGAGACACGCTCGCGGGTGCCCATGGGGGCGTCGGCCCGGCTATGCTGGCGAGGCCATAGGGGCAATGCCCACCACGGCTCACAGGGTGGTCCGCTCGTGGATAGCCCGCAGTGGCGCCCACCACTGCAGGGGTAGCAGTGGCGCAGAGAGGGAAGAGGAGGACTTAGGGCATTCCTTTTGAGAAAAGGACTATTTTGCCACTTTGAATTTAGAAAATTCTGAGGACTGCCTCGTGCATAGAATTTTCAAAATACCCTCAACAATTTTAGAAAATTACGAGGACTGTTCTCTTATCTAAAAATTATAAAAATGCCCTTGATAATTATGAAAATTCTGAGCATATCCTGATTTTTAGAAAAATAATTAATTAAATAGTTTAATTAATTATTATATATATCTAGTAATCCTACATATGATGTGAAGTACATGTGATGTATGATGTGGATGGATGATCAAAAGTAATGTATTGTGATGTGTGTAATTATGATTATTATTATTATTGAGGCCTACGAGCCTCCATTTTTCTCATTTATTATCGGGCCTACGTGCTTGTGATTATTTATAATTACATAAAGAGGCACGATGAGAGCATGGAGGTGACAGCAGGACTCATGATGTCATGGCAAGAGATCAAGTTCTTGCCTACGACATAGAGATGTCACCAGTGACCTGAGGACATGGTATGCTTGGTCGAGTCTCTTGAGGGCATATCATCAAATCAGACTCATCTTGTAACGATGGTAATGACTTAACTAAATATCAAGGTTGGTTGAGTCCCTCGAGGCCATGATGATTCAGATGCCGAATGTAATGGGAATCACAAGGTGATTGTCAAGAGTTGCCTACCTTTTAGGCTTACTGTAATTTATCGAGTCCCCCGAGGTTGCACTAAGACGCCAATTCGATCCCGATCCCCACTAGGAGTCTGCCGGAGACTTTCGTCTCACGTGTCGAGGGTGTCACATGATTCTCTAGGAAAATAGTGGGAGTATATTAAGATAGAAGTATATATCTTAATTAATATTTTTTGTAAAATCTACATATTATTTATTTTCGCTATATCTTGTTTTGTTAAACATGTTGCTCACAAACTCCCTACGTGACACACTTGATGCCAATGGCCTCACTGGTCTGAACTATACAGATTGGCTCCATAATTTGAGAATTATTCTCATGATGGAGAAAATCACATATGTTCTTGATACAATTGTACCCACATCGGAAGAAGGGGTAAGCGAGGATGAGATCGCTCATTATGTGAAGTACATTGATGATTCCACATTGGCACAATGTTACATGTTGACCTCCATGACTCTTGAGTTATAGAGGCAACATAAGAGCATGGATGCAGATTCTATCATTCTTTATCTCCGCCAGTTATTTGAGAAACAGGGAAGAACTCAAAGATATGAGATATCTAAGAGACTCTTCCAAGCGAGGGTGATAGAAAGGACATCAGTTGAGAACCATGTCCTAAAGATGATAGAGTGGATCGAAAAACTCATAGGTCTAGGAATAGTCCTAGAGGATAGCCCGTGTATTAATCTTATACTTCAGTCTCTACCAGATTCCTTTTCTCAATTCATTATGAATTTTAACATGAGCAAGTTTGATGTGACTCCTTGAGCTCCTCAATATATTGAGGGAAGCTGAGAGTGCCATCAAGAAGGAGAAGCCAGTTCTCTATATTAGTGAGAAAAAAAAAAAAGGAAGACTAGCAAGATCCTTAAGAAGGGCAAGAGCAAAGAAAGACTAGGTAAGGCAAAGGTTGCCAAAATATACCTGACAAAGGATAAAGGACAGCGCTTTCACTGCAACCAAGATGGGCATTGGAAATAGAACTGTAAGGACTACCTTATAGAGAAGGCAAGACAGAAGCTTGGAGAAGCTTCAGGTATATTTATGATCAGTCTCCACTTGTCAGATTTTTAGATAACACATGGGTATTAAATACCTGGAATGTTTATCATATCTACAATTCATTGCAGGTTCTGGCAAGACCTAGGAGATTAGCTAGAGGTGAGATGGACCTCTAGATGGGTAATGGAGCAAGAGTTGTTGTAGTTGCTATTGGAGAAGTCACCCTACATCTGCCTAGTGGAGCTATTATTGTATTAGATGCATGCTATTTTATTCCCTCTATTATCAAAAATATTATTTCTATCTCTTGTTTGACAATTAGTGGATATAAATTAGTTTTTAAGAATAATAGTTGTTTAATAATTATGGATGATGAGATCATCACTAGAGGAACCCTTATAAATGGCTTATATGTGTTAGACACTTCTCCATACATCATGAATATAAATGTGTCTAAGAGGAAAAGAGATGAAGTGAATAATGCATACCTATGGTGTTATAGGCTAGGTCATATACATGAGGAAAAGATTCAAAAGTTGCTGAAAGATGGATACTTATATTTATTTGAGTATAAGTCATATGCAACTTGCGAACCTTGCCTTCATAAGAAGATGACCAACTCTCCTTTTAGTGGAATTGGAGAGAGAGCCACTGAGTTATTAGAACTTATAGATAGTGATGTACTATATCAACTCAGGCTATATATGGTTACTCATACTTCATTACATTCACTGGTTACAGGTGCCCTGCAAGCCAATCACGTGAGTGATGGCACGTGTGACATGTTGTATGATCTTTTTCCTTATGATTAATATTGGCATGTTCTTATATTATATAATATGTAGCATATATACTATAATATCCTTGGTTCTGTGCAACGAGAATCAGATTGTGGTGAGATCATGATAATAAGATCGATTCACCTTTAAACACGGATCCTAAATAATCTCGATCATAGGTTACTCGAGAGGGACATCGAGATAAACGGATAGACCAATGTACTATATACCCGTCTATATGATAGAGGCGGCTGGTCTCATAGCTACTTGTGTGGAGACACTAAGGGCATAGTACAGGTGCTCATTGGAGAATGAGTTCACTGATTGATCCGCTTGTGGAATGCTGTATGTTTAATGATACCTAATGTCTGACAGCGATTTCATAGTCCCAGTTGTGTATCTGGTCCTTAGGCTTGTGACACCAAGGATGTCTTATATGAATAATCATTTCTTTGATGCCAGACTTACAAGTTTAGAAAGTTCCAGATCTGGTATAACTGATTATCGAGATTGGTAGCCAACCTTACGAAGGCAATTGCGTGTCAATAGAGGATCATCTACTCTCGATATCACAAGAGGAATATCTCATATATACTTGCTCAGATAAATCCCTAGCTAGGGTCACTCGGATTGAGAGAGAAAGAGTTCTTTGGGAGGATCTGATTAGAGCAAGACTATGATGGATTCCATATTGTCACGGGCTTAGCTGATTTTGCCTAAGCCATGTGGCACCCATGCGTGTCCGTCCGCAAAGGTCAGCCCTCCCCGAGATCTTCTAAAGTCCTATAGACTTACAAAAAGAGAAAACGGGCCAGAAGAAGCAATTCCCACAGGATCCACAAGCAACTGCTCATGCCAACACTTTATAAAGCCAAAATACAAATTACACCCATGGACAATACAAACTCAGAGAGGTTACACACAAAGGATAATAGTCCATTACAGACCGAAGTCCCTACGAGTGCTTATAAGATATACTTGTATTTACAAGCCAAACTTGGCCATAAAGCAAATCAAACTAGGGCTGCTAAGCCTACTGCAAGTCTGCTTCTTGTTGTACAAGATATGTACCTAAACCGAAGGACACAGAAAAATATGAGCATTTGTTTACATTATTGTCCGTGACATTCTCCCCCACTTATTCCTTCGACGTTCTCGTCGAAGCCATTGTAGATGCTGTATCTCCTTGCATTCTATTGAATCTTCAATCTTCTGCTTTGGCTGCAACACACCCCTTTGGCTCCTAGCCGCTCTCCGCCGCTATTGTTGAGTAGTCGAACTCTGATCCGCCATGCTGCTTCAACTCACCAATGACTGAATCTGGTGTGGGGTTGGCTGAGTTGTGTTGATCCTTGTTGGTTCTCGTGGATCCCTCTGATGAAGGAAAAGACCTACCTTATTATGTGTCAGTATCACAGTATACTCATATTGCTTGAACTGGGTAGATGCTTGTTGGAGCTTTAACGAGCATCGCGTCACAGGCTTTGAAGTTTTTAAGGTCCTTTCTCCATAATGTTTGCCCATTGAACCTTCTTCCACTGTTAGTTGTCACTTCCAAGTATGTTCACATCACTCCCGCTTTTGATTAGTCAATTAGGAAATGAAGTGAAAAATCTACTCTCAGTAGTACTGATCACCAACGGTGAGGATTTGACAACCATTGTCTTCCATAAGCTTTCTTTGAAGGGTCACTGAACTTGTGCAGAGCTCCCTTGCTTGGATAAGAGAACTGGGATACTTAACTTCACCCATTCTCTTCGTAGTTGAGAAGGTAAGGTTACTTGGCTTCGCTCACCTCCTTGAGTTAAGAGAATTGGGGTACTCGGTTTCGCCTATTCTCTCGAGTTGAGAAGGTAAATGTTACTCGATTTCGCCTGCTTTTTCGAGTTTGTACTTCATGCATTGAGCTGGTTACTAACATTCGTCCACTCTTTGCTCACACTTCTGAAGCACTTGAAGTGGTTGCACTCCTTGTGTTGGGTTAGCTACTGTGATTCACCTTCCCACTGCCATTGAACTTCTGGAATGCAAGCAGTTTTGCCCGTAAAGAGCAAAAAGTTTATCCCAACTTAGAGTCCCTAAACTTGGAGTAAGTCTTTGATAGATCTGGTTGCCTTTGGGATTGTACCGTCTTCTCCATCACCTTTGTCGCCTACTCCTCTGAGTAGAAAGGTACAGTACAATATAGTGCCTACTTTGTTCCTTGGTCGAGCACTCTTACATCAACCCGAAGTCCCTTAATTTCGGCTATCTTGATGAGAAGCCCATCGACATCGGTCTTATGAAGTTTCTTGGCCTCTGCCCTTCTGCCCTGTCTTGGTACTTAGAATTTGCCTCTACATTCTCCACCTCCTCGGCCCCTTTTACGACCAATGCTCTCCCTCCATGAGAGCAAGGGATCGATGACTTCACGGAAGTCCCGCATCTGCGGTACCATGGCGCTGCCAAGTCAATTGCACTACTATCCATTATCTTGCATCTTCATCCCTTCCTTCGTGATCAGTAGATCTGTCTCTACGGCACTGTGGAGCTCCTCCGAGTCCACCTCCTTTCTAACCAACACTTTTCTTTTGGGTAGCTAAGCCCCGCTGGACTCGTCGTCGCTTCCTCGCCCCTTTCGACCACCTGCTTCAACACCACTGTGTCCTTTAAGCAGTTCTCCTTGGTCGATGGAAAGATAGATTGCAACTCTCATGCATGGCCTCTGCCATCTTGTTATAGGGCTCGCGCCGATTCTGTTCTCCTTAGCTTCCTTAGTAGCGACGTTCGCTTACTCGGCCTTGTCCTCTGACTTGTCGGGCTCCCTTAAGCGAATATGAGCACTGAAGCAGTCCAACTCTCTAGCTACTCCGATTATACCTTAATATAATCAAGTCCCCTCCATGGAACTATTGGTACTTGCAATCTGACTACTTCCTCAGTGGTACACAGCCCCCATATGCTGACGACCAAGGCTTTCATCTGATGCAAGCTTCGATACATACACACGGAAGACCCGCCTCTGCGGTACTGTGGCATTCACTCCTTGAATCAATAGCCCTTCTTGTTGTTGCATTATTCACAAAAGTGGAGCTCCCAGTAGCTCCTGATCATTCACATGATCATGTCCCTCACGGGACTCACTGGTACTTGCACTTGGACTTCTTCCTCGGTGGTATACAGCTCCCATATGCTGATGACTAAGGCTTTCATCCAATGTAAGCTTCGATGCACACATGAAGACCCACCTCTGCGGTACTACGACATTCACTCCTTGAATCTATAGCCCTTCTTCTTGTTGTGTCGTACACTAAACTGGAGCTCCCAGTAACTCCTGATCATACCTCCGCATGATCTTATCCCTCATGGGACAAGATTGCATGTATTGCATTGCCACGAACTATTCCACCATGATCCGCTGCACCATGTCGCCTCCTGGTGACATCTCCATTGCATACAGATTCTCATGTGTTGAACTCGGAGTACGACTTCTCCATATGTGGCCTCTGTCAACACATCGTAGGGCCTCTGCTATCTCCAATTTTTAGTTCGCTCCCTTGGCAATTCCCCTTCATCCACCCACTCTTGGGTTACACCTAGACGAAGCATAGCTCTAGGACAGTCCGTCGCCTAGTAGCTCCTGAAGTCCCCTTACTTCGCTAGAGTTGGTGCACCATTATCTGGATCTTGGGCCTCTATCCCCTACCAACATAATCTTGCTATGCACCTCTTATTCCTGACAACTCGAATGGCAACACTGTAGCATATTCTTCAAGAGTACTCGCCTCTACATCCTCTTGCCCCATACTAAGGCCTCCGCAAGTTGAATCACCTTAGTTCCTCCATCAAATGCATCTCTGAGGTAGCTTGCATATGCCTTGAAGCTCCCTTCATCTTTGGCACCATGTAAAATAAGTTTGTCCCATCAGAATGGAGAACCCATGGAACGACATGATCCCACTCTTGCCTCTACAAGAGTTCATGCCCTTGACCTCTGTCTAAGGAAAGCTCTGTACCTCTGCTCTATGTTTTATTTTCTATGTCAACTCCCTTCATGCGGCTTGGATACTTCTCCGAGTTCCACCCAAGTCACTCTGCTCCTCGATTTGCATTGAGTTGATAGTGACCCTCACGTCCACCATTCCACGGGTCAGCCCTCTGTTGAGTTCGATTTCTGCATCGACTCTAAGTGTGTCGTCATATAATGTTGACTTAGATTGCTCCCCCACCTGATCTCAAATTGCATCCACCAATGCATTACCTCCTTCGAGATCATGCGACGACTCTTCGTCGCTCACTCGGTCCGTTGAGCTTTGTGGAGATATCGCTTTGAGGAACTCTTCCTCAATATGTGCAGTCTGTTGCATATGATTCTCCCACTAGAGAACTAGGACTTATCCCTCCTGGATATCTGTCCTGCTGGAGCAACTTTTCTCTTTACATACTTCCCACTAGAAGTTTCGGAGACCACCATCCCCTTTGGAATACTCCGTCTTGCTGAACTTGTGCCTTATTCTGCCTTTGTAAATGTACTTACTAGATTGCGACCCTTCTCCAATACAGTCTCCACTGCACCCTTCAAGGTCTAGCAACATGCTGAACTTGTTGCACATTTCAGTTGCCTAAGGACATATCCTTTCCATATCGAAGAGAAAGTTCTGATGCTCTATGGCGCTAAGTTCCGATCGCGCCTTGGGATGGCCACGAACACTCTGTCATCCATGTACAAGCCCTTGCATGAGTTCCGAATCCTTCAAGTTAGCAATTCCCCTCACCTCTGTGAGCTTTGCACAACTCTTTCGGTCGTTACACAACACCTCCCACATTGCACAGTCTCATCTTTCACCAAGAGCCCCACTTTGCCTTGAGCACCGTCAAGTTTGGTTGCCAACGTTGAGCTATAGCTCGAACTCAACCATCCCAATCTTTGTATGCTACGCATTCTTCTTCGCTTGCTTATCCTCGTGGTGCCTCTCGCGCAAAGGGGTTGGTCATTCCTCTGAATGCCAAACCTGGATGCTCGCTCCTCTAAGCAACTCCTTTCTCCACATCTCAATATCCGTTTACCCAAACGGTTATGCTGCTGGCTATCCTCCACAGAGCCTAGCTAGGTCCCCCACGTTTGTATGGCAAGTGTTTCTGCGTGTGCTTGTCCCGCTCTGATACCACATTGTCACGGGCTTAGCTGATTTTGCCTAAGCCGTGCGGCACCCATGCGTGTCCGTCCGCAAAGGTCAGCCCTCCCCGAGATCTCCTAAAGTCTCATAGACTTACAAAAAGAGAAAACAGGCCAGAAGAAGTAATTCCCACGGGATCCACAAGCAACTGCTTATGCCAACACTTTATAAAGCTAAAATACAAATTACACCTATGGACAATACAAACTCGGAGAGGTTACACACAAAGGATAATAGTCCATTACAGACCGAAGTCCCTACGAGTGCTTATAAGACACACTTGTATTTACAAGCCAAACTTGACCATAAAGCAAATCAAACTAGGGCTGCTAAGCCTACTGCAAGTCCGCTTCTTGTTGTACAAGATATGTACCTAAACCAAAGGACACGGACAAATATGAGCATTTGTTTACATTATTGTCCGTGACAATATGTAACCTGATAGTACTATGTCTAATATACTATCTTTGAGATATTAGTTGAATGAGAGATTATAGATACATGGTAACTGTGGACAGACAGGTCCGATGGATTCGATCCTTATATACCATCTGGGGACTATGGCATAGTAGTCTAGTACATCCATAGTCGATGAGTCGAGTGAATTATTATGAGGATAATAATTTACTATATCAGAAGGAGTTCTAATGGGAGTGACTCACAGCCAGCTCGGTATCGAGCCTAGAGGGTCACACACATATGTTGGATGCTTTAGTGAATAGAGGATTGGATGATGATCCAATTATCTCATATTATTATTATATGAGACCCTTTACTGATGGACTCCTTCATTAAGGCCCAATTAGAGGCCTAAGGAGATTATTGAATAGAGATGCAATAATGTAAGGTTAGTGGGTAATTGGATGAAGATCCAATACCCACTAAGGAAGGAGCCCTAGGGTTTTTTGGTGGCTCTCTATAAATAGGAGGGGAGACTCATGGTCGATAGGTCACAGCTTTAGACAGCACCTCCTATTCTCCTCACTCCCTCTACACAAGAGTTGCGAGATCAAATTAGAAGAGTTTCGCTGTAGAGATCTATCGTCTGGATACCACTAAAGAGGAGGACGCTTGACCTCCTTCATCTTCTCCATCCAGACTTGGAATATAGGGATATACGATCTCCCTAAGTAAAATCAATCTCTCGCATATCATGGTTTTTCAATTTTTATGGTTTTGCTCACGATCCCAATCTTTTGCATGATGATTTGATCTACGTGAAAAACCAATTTTTGTTTTGATTTTCTCTACACATATGATACACCCGCTGAGGTTTCCCAACAGGTAGGAGTCCTTATGGGATAGGAGTCTCCTAGTCACCTCCTCCTCTTAAGAGAGGCCGGCTAGGGCAAGAGGGAGAAGTTCCACTTAACTTAAACTCTCTCTAGGGTGGAATAAGAATAAAATTAGTAGTTAGAGGCCCATATAGCCACCAGCCACATCATGGTTAGGAGTTGGCTAGGGGCTAGGATTTGAGGGGAAGATGAGTCTTGGTTTAGTAGGAGTCTTGGTATACTTGAAGTAGAAGTTGATTTGAAGTTGAAGTTTGTTGGAGTATGAGTCATATTAGGAGTTAGGGTTTATAAGCCCTATAAATAGCTTGTATTCTCCTATCTTTTAATCATCAATAGATCAATTTCTTTTTAGCCATTAGGCAGAAAACCAAGGAGGGAGGAACTCCTATAGAGTTCTAAGGAGGCCGCTCCCCTATTGAGATCACCCCAAGCTTAGAATCTATAAGGGTTCTAACACTTGGTATCAGAGTAATGCTCTTGGCATCTCACTGCGCTTCAACAACTACCCATCATCCTTCCACAGCCACCCAAGCAATCTTCACAATTGCTTAGATTGTTGTAGAGTTTCGTTGTCATCTCCACTACTACAGATCATCTATTGATCTCTCCATGAATTACAACAGGTTCTAGTTTCCTACCTTACTGTTGCTGCAATAAAGTTATCCTTCATTCAAAAATATAAAAAAAAATTGTTCCTATAGTGTTGTATAAACTCTTCATAGCAAAATTTTCATCTTTACGATGATAGTTGCGTTACAAAATTTAGTAGCATACCACTACCTATTTCGATCTTGCTGCTATAATTTTTCTATCCAATCTTCCAAAGTTTTTTATGATGGCTTTAGCACTCTTTAATAGTGGATTTACTATTGGTTTCATTAAAAAATTGTTGAAATAAGCTACTAAACTTTTATGTCCAAATTGTTGCCTTTTAGACATAAAAACCTGTCGCAACACCTTTCCGTAATCCTTGGTCTTATCGAATCTTTTAGTGTCATATTCTTCCATACATTTTTTGTCGATATGATCTTTCCCTAACTATTGACTTTTTACTCAAATCCTTGTTTTGAACCACTAGAAAAAATTGCAACTATATTGCTGAAATTTTTTCAACAAAAAATTTTGTTGTTGTACCATTGTCGTTCTTCTTCTCCCAAACCCCCAAAACCCTACCAATCTTACTGCCACCAACCACATTATCTTTATGGCACCCCTCTAGCCTTAAGATATAGCCATTATAACCTATTTCCAGAATCTATAGCCAACCCAAACCATAGCCAAAGCTGTAGCCCAAACAACTGTCTTCGGCATCCCTCGAACCTTCCATCAATCCTTATCTTCCGCCGCCACCCAACCTTGCCAAATTGATTACTGCCCCAATAGCAATCTTAAACCTTCCTTCCCAGCCTTAAACCACTATCACTGAAATCCTTTCCAACCTCTACAACACCCTCAAACTGTAGCACCAACAGCAACCTAAACTACAAGTTATCAACCCTAAACCGCAACCTTGATCCAATACCCTTTTGGCTACCAATCTCTACCAAAATAATTGCTGCCATTAACAACAACCCTAAGCCACCTTCTAACCCTAAATCTCTATCATCAGACCCCCCTTACATCCTTTACAATAGCCCCAAATAGCAACATCAATAGCACTCTCTTTGACAAAAAATTTTGTTGCACTACCTTCGGTACTACTTGCTGCATCCAAACCCAATCACTACCAAATCCATTCCTATCATCAAAAGCAACCCTAAACCATTCCTCTAACCTTAAACCTTAGCTATCATATCCCTTATAGAACCCCTATAGCAGCTCCAAACCATAACCCCAATAGCGACCAAAAATAGCAACCTTTCAACCCCAAATCGCAGCCATTTACCATTGATCCACCACCTCTTTCGGCTATCAATCCACCTAACTAGTTCATACCACTGACCCAACAGCAAGAGAAGGACCTTGATATTATAGATCTAGGATCTTAAGCCATGACATTGATAGATCTGATCGGTGCTAAGTTGGAGGCACTTGGAACACGACTTGAATCATGCATAGAGGATAGATTGTGTGCCTTATTCGTTGAATTCGGATTGGGCCAATCTCCAAGCCTAACGAAATTTTAGTAAAGAGAAAGTTCAGAGAGACCTTCAGAGAAGGAGGTATAGTCCTCGGACATGATACAACCATACATAAGGGTGGACTTCCCTCAATGGGAAGATGGAGACCCGATGGGATGGATTTCATGCGTTGAATGCTACTTCCACTATTGCCGAATATCGGAGGATTCCATGTGGATACTGCTATCATGGTACAATCGGCTTGAATACACCCATGGGGCCCTAACGTGGATATAATTCAAGAATGCACTACTGAACCACTTTGGACCGATGGAGTATGAAAATATTGACAGCCAACTCGCGAAGATCTAACAAACCTTCACGATCCAAGAATACCAAAGCAGGTGTGAGAAGTTATCCTACCTTGCTCATGATTAGACTGAAAGATAATTATTAGGGACATTTATCGAAGGACTCAAGCTGGAGATTAAAGGAGAGGTTAAGGCATGACAGCCCCGCACCGTAATGACCGTAATCTCTTTCACCCGAATCCAAGAGGAGCGGCTCAACCAAGATGCTTGAAGGATGAGAACCACTCCTAGACTAGCAACATATAAACCTCCAATACTCCTTGCTCCCAGCTATCCTTCGTTACCAAAGAAATTGATGAGAGAAGAACTTTATGATAGATCGGTGAAGGACTTTTGTTGGCATTACAATGAACTTTGGAGCCGCAACCATCACTACAAAAAAGGAAAGCTTTCCATGATAGAACCTATTGAAGAATCTGAAGAAGAGAACCTTGAACATGAGGAGGAGGTTACAGAGGAAGAACAACAGCCGACCGATTTTACAATACACTCTCTTGCCGGCTACACGAACCGACAGACGATGAAAGTGAGAGGACTTCTTAAACAGCAACCAATCACCATTGTCATTATCACTAGAAGCACTAATAACTTTATGAACAATAAGGTTATTATTCGAATGGCCTTACATATCGAGGATTACAGCAGCTTTGATATTGAGATTGCCGATGATCAAATTTTGAAGTACTCGCAGGTGAAATTATTTCTATAGGGCCAAAGGATCATTATTAATTTTTTCTGACTCCCTCTTGATGATTATAAGGTTATGCTCAACATCAAATGGCTAACTATGTTAGGTGATGTTCCTTAGAATTTTTATAAATTTATTATGAAATTTTTTAGCCATGGGAAATAGGTGATTTTGCGCGGGAAAGGCAGGAACAATGTTTCAACGATTTGCACATAGCGAATGGAGGAAGTTTTGCATAAAGTGAATAGTGGCTTCCTAATACAACTCCAACAGTAACATATGAGGGAGCTAACAAAAATTGAAGACCCAAACCTTCTCTAATTTATTATTTAATTTTCAGACATCTTTGCCGAATCACACAACCTACTTTTAGGACTCTAGCTGGTAGAGTCCTAATTTAGTTATATTAAAGAAGACATACATGTAAATCTTATCTAGCTAACCCTTATTAAAGAGACGAAGAGGCTGACTATGTTAGGATATTTTGAGGGAAGTAAAGGGTGCATGTGTAACCCTAGTTAACCACTCCTTATCCTAGTTAAAGAGGGGTTGGTTGAGGAGGGGTTAAGTTAGAGTTGGATTAGAAATTAATAAAGCAATCGGCCACACCTAGATAGGCCAGTTGGGGGTTGCTTCTTAGAGATGCATTTGGAGTTATTAGGAGTAGGAGTCTTAGAGTAAGAGTCCTATTAGGAGTTAGGGTTTGGAAGGCCTATAAATAGCCTTGTAATCATGCACTTTTCTTATGAATAGATGAATATTTTCTACAGCCTTTTGAGCAATAATTTGGAGGAGGAAACCCCTATAGAGTTCCAAGAAGGTCGATCCACTATAGAGATCACCCCAATCTTAGAATCCCACAACGGTCGATTAGGAGTTAAATTAGGAGTTTACATCTTAGTTTACTTAGAGTAGGAGTTGCTTCTTAGAGTTAGAGTTGGAGTTGTTGGAAGTAGGAGTTGTTTCTTAGAGTTAGAGTTGGAGTTGTTAGAATTAGGAGTCTTGAGTATGAGTCTTATTAGGAGTTAGGATTTAGAAGCCCTATAAATAGCTTGTATTCTCCCCTCTTTTCATCATCAATAGATTAATATTATTTTCAGCCTTTGTGCAGAATACCATGGAAGGAGGAACCCCTATAGAGTTCCAAGGAGGCCAATCCCCTATAGAGATCACCCCAAGCTTAGAATCCGTAAGGGTTCTAATAGTATACAATGAAAGTTTCATTAATATTGTAGTAGTATTTTGAGGAATATGACAACGCAAAATCAACAAGGATAGTAGCAATATAAATGATAGTGATATAGAAGCGACAAATTCTATAAGATTGGGTGTTGTATGTAGTAGGAAAGATCAAAAGGATGCAGCGACAAAATTTTACAGCATTTTGACGAAAAGTTTTCAGCAGTTTGTCAAAGATTAAAAGAAGAATTCGAGGAGGAACCATTGGTAAGGAAAGCCAATCAACATAAAATATAAAGACGAATATGGCAGCAAGATATCGACAGTAAGATCAAAGATATAATAGTAAATACATGGCTGAAATTTTGTAGCGTAACTCTCATCATAAAGATGATAACTTTGCGACGAAAAGTTTTTACAGTGAGTAATTTTTTGCAGCAAGACAAGGAGGATGTAACGAATTACATAAGGAATATATTATGTTGAAAGCCAAGCTGACGCAAAATATAGAGAAGAATACTACAGCAATTTATCGGATGAAAACGGCATCAACGACAAAGATCGTTGCAGCATTTTCTTTTTGCAGCAAGCATAGTAAGATAAACATAGAAAATTTTATAGCAAGATAAGGAGGATGCAATGAATTGCAGCAAGGTAGATGTAGCTATTTTTTATTTATTTTTGGATAGAAAATTACAACAATAGTAAGGTAGATATCATAACTTGATGCAATTTTGGTGGAGGCCGCAAATGATATTTCTACATCAAGATGTAATGACGGTAAGTTGGCGATGAGATCAGCAATTATGAAAATTGTTTGGGAAGATGATGGGTGGCTGGATGGCAGTGGCGAAGGTCGAAGAGCAACGAGGTGCCAAAAATACGGCTCTAATACCAAGTGCTAGATCCCTTGGGGATTCTAAGTTTGGGATTGATCTCTGTGGGGTATCAGCCCTCCTTGAAACTCTATAGAGATTCCTCCCTCTTTGATAGTCGGCTACAATTGCTGAAAAAGATTAATCTATTGCTTGATGAAGAAGATGGTTTATATGCTTATTTATATGGTTCATGAAGAGACCTCCTAAACTAGGGTTCCTAATAAGAGTCCTACTAGAAATAAAACTCTACTTCCAACTCCTACTTTAAGTGAAACTTGTTAGATCCCTTGCAGATTCTAAGCCTAGGTTGATCTCTGTAGGGGATCAACCTCCTTGGAACTCTATAGGACTTCCTCCCTCCTTGGTTTTCTGCACGAAGGCTAAAAGATAGTTAATTTATTGATGATAAAAAGTGGTAGATTATAAGACTATTTATAGGGCCTCTAAACCCTAACTCATAATAGGATTCCTACTCCTAACAACTCCAACTCCAACTCTAACTCTAAAAATCAATTGCTACTCCAAGTAAACTAAGAGTCCAACTCCTAATTTAAGTCCTAATCAACCTTTGAGAGAGTCCTAACTAAATGAAGCTCTTCCCCTTATTAAAGTGGGTAGCCAATTGGGTTAGTTATAAGCTTGACTTAGTTAACTCCAACCCGTATCCAACTTCGACTTCTAACCAAACTCCAATTTAGCCGAATCCTAATCCTACTAGGATTTGGACTGATTTATTATAATGGACTAAAAAACTCTCTTAGCCGACCTAATGTCTGGTCTAGGTTGGCCAACAAGCCCCAATCTAAGGACTCAACTTAATCGACAGGAACCAAACTCAACTAGGGTCCTAACATACCGCCATCTTCAAATCTGCCTTGTCCTCAAGGCTGAGGCTCCATGAACTTTGGGTCTTAACCTGTAATTCTTCTTGAAACTTCATTATGATTTCTATAGTAAGCGCATTGTGATCCGACAGTCCAGCATTGTCTTGTAACTCTCCATATGGGGTAGTAGTATCTAGACGGTGGTGTATCACGATCCTACGATCCCATGTGATCATCAATTGAATTTGAACCTCCTTATCAGTTGGGATGTCAGGTGGATGGATCTGGGCTGAGTCATCCTTTCTAAACTTTCATTTGCGATGAGATACTTAGAGGATCAATTATATTTTTAAATTGATGTATTGATCTGATCCATAAGTCATGGCTCTATTGTGATACCCAATTTTATAGTGTCCAAAGAAACCAGGAGACCACTTTCATGAGTCTTGATTCTTCATTGATTCCTATTAGTAGGGTTGAAGATAAAGGAAAACTCGATCTTAAATAGCAAACTTTCTTCAACTCCGATGTTTGTTGGGTAGTTGTTTCTTTCTTGCGTGGGTTGGCATGTGGTTGTTCTTTAATGGTAGCCAGGCTTTCCTCTAAGAAGGTGGCTGCGCTCTAGTAGAGTCCATAATAATGTGAGCCTGGTCTACATTTGGAGGGAGTATAAACTGTAAATTTTCAGGACTTACTTTTATCTCCTCTTTATGCTGTTGTCCTGTATGATACAAAGCCACAAATTTAGCATTAGTCAACATTTCCTTATTGTAGATTGATAGCTTTAGGTGGTATGGGGAGAGGGCTTTGTTGATGTAGGCTAGGGGTCAGCAATCTTATATGTGGATAACACAAATTCTAGCTCCCAATGTATCAATCACAAACACTTTGTTAAAGTCGAGTAAAGCTAGTACCGACAAAGAGTAGGGGCTGCAACTTGGCTAGATGACCCATGTTTAAGCATCTCTTCTTCAATCCTCTTTATTTCAGCTTTCTGGAGGTGAGGATAATGACATGGCTGAGTGTTTGCTGCTAGTTTGCCTGAGAGAATTAGAATTCAATGGTCATGCTGGTGGGTAGAAAGTAGGTTGTGCGGTTTGATGAAATGTATGAAAATTCAACAAGCGATTGGAGAAGGTTGGGGTCTTCAATTTTTGTTGGCTCTCCCACAGAATGCTTCTGAAGTTGTATCAAGAAGCCACTGTTCACTTTATTCAAAACTTTCTCCGTTTGTTGTGTGCAAATCGTTGTTATGTTGCTCCCGCATTTCCTATGTAGGATCTCCTATTTCTCATAGCTGAAAAATTTCATGATAAATTTAAAAATATTTCAGAAAATATCACCTAGCGTAATGAGCCATTTGATATCAAGCACGACCTCATAATCATCAAGAGGAAGGAGGAAGAAATTAGTAAGTATCTCTTGGTCCTACCATAATAATTTCACCCACAGGCATCTTTGGTCGAACTTCAAAATTTGGTCATTGGTCGCACTTCAAAATGTGGTCGTTGGTGACCTCAACGTCAAACGTACTGCAATCTTTATTTTAGAGCATCAATTGGGCAACAACTTTACTATTCATAAAGTTGTTGGTACTCCTAGTCTTGATGAGGATAGTGACGGGTTGCGGCTTAATATATTCTTTAACTTTTGCTGCTTACGGGTTCGTATGGCTGGATAAAGTGTGACTCATGCAATTGGCCAGTTGTGGTTCTTCCTTTGTGTTCTCCTCCTTAGGTCCCTGGACCTCTTCTTTAGATTCTTCAATAGGTTTTATTATGGAAAGCTTCCCTTTTTGCAATGATGGTTGCAGCTCCAAAGTTCGTCGCAATATCAACAAAGTCCCTTCGTCAATCTATCGTGTAGCTCTTCTAACACCAATTTTTTTGGCAATAAAGGATGACTGGGGATAAAGTAAGGTTTATATGCTACTGGTCTAGGAGTTGTTCTCATCCTCTATGCATTATGGTTAAGTCGTTCCTCTTAGATTCGAGCGAAAAAGATTGCGACCATCATGGTGCGGGGTTGCTTGGTTTGGTGTTCTTGGATCATAGAGGTTTGTCGGATCTTGGCAAGTTGTCCGTTGTTATTCTCGTATTTGGTCGGCCTAAAGTGGTTTAGCAATGCGTTCTTGAATTGTATCCACGTCAGAGCCCCATGGGTGTATTCAAGTTGATTATACTTGTGAATTGCATCTCCTTCAATGTTGATGATAGTGGTGTCCACCATGGAATCCTTTGGTATTCGATAATAGCGGAAGTAATGTTTGGCATGTGAAATCTATCCCATCGGGTATCCTTCTCATCGAGGGAAGTCCACTCTCATGCATGGCTACATCATATCAGTGGCTTATACATCCTTTTTGGGAGGCCTCTCTAAACTTGCACTTAGTTAGAATTTTGTTGGGCTCGGAGATCGGTCTAATCCGAATTCGACGAATAAGGCACGCAATCTATCCTCTATGCGTGATTCAAATGCCTTCAACTTGGCATCGATTGAACCTTGAGATGTCATTGCCCATGCCTTCAGATCTGAGATGTTAATATCCTTCTGCTATTGTTGGGTCAATGGTATAAAACGGTTGGGTGTATTGGTGGTCAAAAGGGATGGTGGATCATGGGTAGATGGTTGTGGTTTGGGGCTGACAGGTTGCTATTTTTTAGTTGCTATTGGGGCTATGATTTATGGCTACTATAGGGGTTATATAGGCAGTATAATGGCCAAGGTTTAAGGTTAAAAGAACGGGTTAGGGTTGCTATTGATGACAACAATGGATTTGGCAGAGATTAGGTATGGATGCAGCAAGTAGTACCGAAGGTAGTACAGCAAAAATTTTCAGAAAAGAGGGTGCTATTAATGCTGTTGTTTGGGGCTGTTATTATAAGGGGGGTTCAATGAGAGAGGTTTAGGGTTAGAAGGGTGGCTTGAGATTGCTATTGATGATAGCAACCAGTTTGGTAGGGATTGGTGGCCAAAAGAGTGATGGATCAAGGTTGCGATTTAGGGTTGATAGCTTGTGGTTTAGGTTGCTATTGGTGTTGTGGTTTAAGCATGTTGTGGAGGCTTCAAGGGATTTTTGTGGTAGTGGTTTGAGGTTAGGAAGGAAGGTTTAGGATTGCTGTTGGGGGCAACAACTGGTTTGGCAAGGTTCGGTGGCTGCGGAAGATAAGGATCAGTGGAAGGTTCGGTGGCTACGGAAGACCACTGTTTGGGCTATGGTTTGGGTTGGCTGTGGATTCTAAAAATAGGTTATGATGGCTTTCTTTAGGTTAGAGGGGTGCCCTAAAGATGACGTGATTGGTGGTAGCAAGATGGTTAGGGTTTGTGGGTTGAGAGAAGAAGAAAGGCAAAGGTACAGTAGCAGAATTTTTCATCAAAAAAATTTCAATAGTATATATGTAGTTTTTCCTAGTAATTCAAAACAAGGATTTAAGTCTAACTAAAGGGGAATCCACTGGTAAGGGAGAGGTAATATTGTCAAAAATTTTACTGAAGAAAATGACAGCAAATAATTCAGTAGGATCAAAGATCACGGGAAGGTACTACGACAGATTTTAATGTCTAAAGTGCATCAGATTAGATGGAAAAGATTAGCAGTTTATATTAAGAATTTCTTCACAAAACCAAAAGAAAATATGCCATTAAAGAGTGCAAAAGTTGTTAAAAACTCATGAAAGATTGGATAGAAAGATCACAACAGCAAGATAAAATAGGTCGTGCTATGTGGCTGAAATTCTGTAGCGTAACTTTTATCATAGAGATGGAAACTTTACGACGTGTAGCAAGATAAGAATATTTTTTATATTTTTAGAATAAGGACAACTAAATTATAGTAGTAGTAAGGTAGGAAATCAGAACCTATTATAATTCATGGGGAGATCAAAGGATAATTTACGATAGTAGAGATGACGACGGAATTCGACAATGATCTTTAAGCAATTATAGGAATTACTTAGGCGACTGTAGTGAGTATTTACTGATGGTTTGCCCAGGATAATCAAATTTTGGTAATCATGCCATCGGGTAAGCGGTAGGCTGCGCCGTTCGGTGAAGACGTTTAAAAATTTAGCAAGCAAATTAAGAAGGTTTGAATCTTCAATTTTTGTTAACTCCCTCATATGTTTCTATTGGAGTTGCATTAAGAAACTACTATTTACTTTATGCAAGACTTTCTCCATTCACTGCATTAAAACCATCATCACGTTGCTCTCACATTTTCCTCATAGGATCACCTGTTTTCCTTTGCTGTAAAATTTTAAAATTAATTTTAAAAAATATAAGAAAATATCACCTAGTATAATCAGCCATTTAATACCAAGCATGACTTCATAATCATCGAGTGGGAGGAGGAAGAAATCAAGAATTATTTATGGTTCCTACAGTAATAATTTCATGCATGGACATCTTCGATCGCTATTCATGAAGTTATTGGTGCCCCCGGTATCAATGAGGCTAGTGAGTGGTTGCAGTTTGAGTACTCCTCCCACTTTCGTCATTTGTGAGTTCGCATAGCCGGCAAGAGCATGCATCCTATAATCAGCTGACTGTGCTTCTTCCTCTATGGCCTCCTCCTCTGAATCATTGATGGGTTCAATCAAAAGAAGACATCCCATCTTGCAACAATGGTCAGGGCTCCATGGTTTATCGCAATGCCAACAAAGGCCCTTCACCGATCTGTTACGAAGTTCTCCTCTTGTCAATTTCTTTAGCAGCGAGGGATGACTAGGAGCAGAGGGTGCTAAAAGTTGGTATGTTGCTAGTCTCGGTGTGGTCCTCATCCTTCGTGCATCTTGATTATTTAGCCATTCCTCATAGTTGTAGGCGAAGGACATGACAACCCTCATGTATAATGTTCTCTTGCCTTGACTTCGTAATTGATCTCTGGCTTTAATCTTTTGATGAACATCCCTAGCAGCTGCTTTTTAGACCAATCTAAAGTTTAATTTGAAAGATGCTTAAACCTGGTTTGATATTATTACATGGTTGAGGTTTGGCGAATCTTCATGAGTTGGCCGTTCGTATTCTTGTACTCCATCAGTCTTAAGCGGAGTAGCAGCCCGTTCTTGAATTGCTTCCATGTTGGGACTCCGTGGGTGTGCTCAAAATAATTATACCACTGTATGACATCTCCTTCAAGGTGGATAGCAATGATGTCCACCATGGAAGCCTTCGGTGTCTGATGATAATGGAAGTACCGTTCCACACGTGAAAGCCATCCCGTTGGGTCTCCATCTTCCCATCAAGGGAAGTCCACCCTCATGCATGTAGGTGCTGGATTCGTCATGCAGTTATAGCAACGGTTTACGTTCACTTTGGATTCTAGAAATAGGTTACAATGGCTGCATCTTAAGGCTAGAGGTGTGCCCTAAAGATGATGTTGTTGGTGGCAGCAAGATTGGTAGGGTTTGGTGGTTTACGAGAAGAAGAATGATAAAAGTATAGTGGTAAAATTTTTTCATTGAAAGATTTCAGCAGTATAGATGAAATTTTTTTCAATAGTTCATAACAAAGATTTGAGTAAAGCTGAATAGGAATCCACTAGTAAGGGAAAGGTAATACCATCAAAAAATTCATAGAAGAATACTGCAACAAAAAATTCGGCAAGATCAAAGAATATGAGAAGGTGTTGCGGTAGATTTACGTTTAAAGTTCAACAGTTTAGACATAAAAGGTCAACGGTTATATCAACAATTTTTATAAAGAACCAAAAGAGAATCGGCTATTAAGAAGTGCTAAAGCTATCATAAAAAACATGTAGAAGATTGGGTAAAAAAATATTGGCAGTAAGATAAAATATAGGGTAGTAGCATGTGGCTGAATTTTGCAGTATAACTTTCATTGAAAAGATGGTAGCTTTGCGACGATGAGTTTTGCAGCATAATAGATTAATCCTTTTTAGGTTTTTTGGGTTGAGGATAACTAAATTGCACTAATTCAGACTATCTTTGAGCATCGGAGAGGCCTAATGGGGATCAAACATATAGGTGATTAGCTTTAGGTTAGGTGGGAGATTGCTTGTTACAAGTGCCTTGCAAGTCAATCACATGAGTGATGACATGTGTGAAATACTATACAGTCTTTTTATATTATTATTATTGACATATTCTTATAGTATATTATCTATTGAATATATATTGTCATGTCTTTGGTTCTATGCAATAGGAATCAGATTGTGATGAAATCACAATAATGAGACCAATTCAACTTTAAACATAGACCATAAATAATCTCAATCATAGGTTACTCAAGAAGAATATCAAGATAACTGGATAGACCAATGTACTGTATACCTATCCATATGATGCAGGAGCTGGTCTAATAGCCACTTATGTAGGGACACTTAGGATACAATACAGGTGCTCATTAGATAATGAGTTCATTGATTGATTCGCTTATGGAATGTTAGATGGTTAATGATACCTATCATCAGTCAGTAATTTTGTAGTCTCAGTTGTGTGTTTGGTCCTTAGATTTGAGACACCAAGGATGCCTTATTTGAGTACTCCTTTCTTTGACACCAGATTTATAGGTTTAAAAATTTTCAAATATAGTACAGTCGGTTATCTATATTGGTAGCCAACCTATGAAGGCAATTAAGTGTAAAGAGAGGATCATCCACTCTCGGTATCAGGAGAGGAATATCTCATGTGTTATTACTCGGGTAAATCCCCGGCCAGGTTATTCGGATTGTTTGAGAAGAAGTTTTCCAAGAGAATCCAATTAGAGTGATACTCGAACAGATTTTGTATAAGGGACTATAGATACTGTATTTAGGATATAAGATGGATGAGGGACTATCGATACACAATAACTTAGTACAGACATGTCAAATGATAAGATCCCCTGTATCGTATGGAGACTATGACACAGTGGCCTAGTATAGTCAATGAGTCGAGTAAATTATTATGAGATAATAATTCACTAAGTCAAAATGAGTTCTGACAGGTAGGATTCACTATCAGCTCAATATTGGGCCTAGTGGGTCACACACATAAGATGGATATTTCAGCGAGTAACGGATTGGATATGAGTTATCTAATTAGCATATATTTTCATTAGATGAGACCCAACATTGATAGGCTCCTTGCATGAGACCTAGTTAGCGACCAATTGAGATTATTAGATAGAGATCCAATAATCCAAGTTTAGCGGGTAATTGGATCGAGATTCAATACCCATTAAGGTAAGATCTATTAGGGTTTTGGGGTGGCTCGGTAGGGGTGACATATTAGTGAGAGGCTACATCTTTAGCTACCCCCTCCTATTCTCTTCTCTCCCTCTGCACAAGAGTGTGAGCTTTTAGACTGTGATTGGAGGAGCATCGCTGTAATGATCCATCGTATGGATACCATCAGAGAGGAGGACGTTTGACCTTTTTCCTCTACTTCAGATCCATATTTTCAGGGATATACGATCTTCCTAGGTAAGCAATCTCTCATATATTATAGTTTTCATTTTTTGTGGGTTTTTGGTGCACTAATCTTTATACGATGATTTAATATACGTGAGAAACCTATTTTGTTTTCTTTCTTCTGCTACGCATGTGATGCTCCCGCTGGATTTTCAAACAATTAATGTCTTAGGAGTCCATTTACATCTCGGTTGCCTACGCAGGCCACCTCATCCACCCTAACACTGGCCCCCATGACAAACCTATGCCTTCAGTATTGAACTAGGTCATGTTGACTCTCTAATCAATACCACCAAGGCAAGAACATGTTTACTACTAGAAGAAGGGCCCGAATGTCTCAAGCTTATCCGTTCAAAACTTTCCTCGACTAACACTCCAGTGAGGAAGCGCTGCCGTCAATACTCAACACCTATGGCAGGAAGGACAATAACCTTCTTTCCCTTAGGTAGACACCTCCACCTCGACATCGACACTGGGACATTATTGGTGCTTGTTCAATGATCATGGTCTCTCCCCTTTGGGGTTGAGTGTGGGGCATCTATTCATTCCATTTGACGCCTTCCTGGGCCTCACCCATCAGGTAGAGACACTTATCGACATGATGCAGGTGATCGCCCCTCTATAGCCGACTTAAGCAGGGGAAACCCTAACCGACCAACCCAATAAGGGGTGTGGCGGCTACTAAGCTCTAAGGGCTAATCTAAACCCTGGCCATACTCCTTTATAAGATATGAGTGGCTTTATTAAAATCTAATAGGGTTTTTATTGACTAGTACTAAGATGATTAGGACTCAATCCTGCTAGAGTCCTATTAAGTCCACCCTATTCAGATCAGCCTTGTCCTCAAGGCTGAGGGTCCACAAACTTTGGAAACTGGATCTTCAACTCCTCATGTGACTCCCATGCTATCATTAACTGAACTTTGGCCTCCTCATCAGCTGGGGTGTTAGTTGGAAGGATTTTGGCTAAGTCATCTTCTTTGAATTTCTATTTGAGGTGGGATATCTAGCAGATCAACTATAATCTTGATCTGGTGTGTGAATTTGATCTCCAGGTTAGGGCCCTAATGTGATCCTCAAATTTACAAGGCCCAAAAAAATAGGGAGACCACTTCATTAAGGCTTGAGTTTCCTGCTGATCGGGCTGGAGGTGTAGAAAAACTCGATCTTTAATCTAAAGTTTATCGGGAGGCTGTTTCTTCTTCGCATGTGCTGCCATATGGTTAGTCTTTAGTGATAGCCAATCTTTCTTCTAGAATAGTGACGGCCCTCTGGTATGGTTCAGGATGATGAGAGCCTAATCTAGCATGAGCATGAATTGTAATTCTTCTAGTTTAACTCCTTTTTCGTACCATGGACCTGTATCCAACTATATTTTAAATTAGGTAGTAATTAGTATTTCCTGTAAAAACCTCGAATGAAGTGTGGGGGAAGCCTTGATGTAAATTAGGAGTCAACCATCTTGTACAAGAATATCCTCAATTCCAACTCATGATGCATCAGTCTCAATAACCAAAGTGCGATTGAAATCGGGCAGCGCTAGTCTCGATGTCATCGTCATAGCTGCCTTGAGTCATTCGAAGGCCGTGGAGGCTTTATCGGACCAAAAGAAGGAGTCTTTCTTTAGTAAGGACATGAGCGGGGCACTGATTTTGCCATAATCTTTCACAAAATTTGGGTAGTAGCTCGTGAGTCTAAGGAAACCACGTGATGATTGTACCTTTATAGGTCTCAGCCATCCTTGTATTGCCTCGATCTTTGTCAGGTCCACTGCCACTCCATCCTCCTATATGATGTACCCAAGATACTCTACTTTACACTGTAAGAAGCTACACGTTGACTGTTTAACATTAGGAGTATTCTCTCGAAGAATCGTTAGAATAGTTTGTAAGTATTAAAAATGTATATCAAGCATAGGGATATAAAAGATAATATCATCAAAGAATACCAATACGAACTTACATAGAAAACTCTAGAAGATATCATTCATCAGGCTTTGGAAAGTAGAAGGAGCATTCGTAAGTCCAAAAGGCATTACCAAAAACTCGTAGTGGCCATTATGCGTGCGGAATGCAGTTTTCAGAATATCTTCAATGCACACCCGAATCTGATGGTATCCCCATCAGAGATCCAATTTAGTGAAGACTTGGGCTCCTTTTAATTCATGCAAGAGTTCATCATCTTTCTAGTGCACTAGCAACACCGGTGAGGAGTAAGGGTACAGCTCGGTCGAATCACCCCGGTGTCAAGCATCTCATTAATAATATTCTCGATCTTGTCCTTCTGTAAGTGAGGATAGTGGTACAGTTGCAAATTTGCTAGAGGTTTACCTGGCAAAATAGGAATGAGGTTCCTGTGGCCGATTAGGGGGTATACCGCGTGGCTCCAAGAAAACATCCCTGAATTTGTTCAAGCAAAGGGCAAGTTTAACTTTCTCCATTTGTGCTTTATGCAAAACTTTCTCCATTTGTTGTGATGAAACAGTGGAAATTTAGCTCTCGCACTTGACTCGTAACGTGACTTATCTCCCTTTGCAATAAAATTATATGATTAATTTAGAAAAATTTCAGAAGAAATCACTTTGTGTTATGAACCATTCAATCCTAATTACGGCTTCATAATCATCGATGGGTAGGAAGAAGAAATCAGCTACCACTTCTTGGTCTTGGAGGAGTAGTTTCACCCGCGAACTGTTGGTCGCAATTAAAGATACGGTCGTCAATGACCTTTACGTCAAACTTGTTGCAACCTTCGATTTGAAGTGTCAAACATGTAGCAACCTTACTGTTGAGGAAGTTATTGGTGTTATCCATGTCAATGAGAACGGTGATGGGTTGTTATTTTAGAAGTCCTCCAACTTTCATCATCTGCGGGTTGGAATAGCCGGTCAATGCGTGCACTACGTAGTCAACCGGTTGGGACTCTTCCTCCACGGCTTCTTCTTTAGGTTCAAGGGCTTCTTCATATATTTCATTATTCTCATCCTCTGCTAGTTCAATCACGAGGAGTCGGCCCTTTTTGCAGTGATGTTTACAGCTCCACGGTTCGTCACAATGCCATCACAACCCCTTGGCCGATTATTCGCGAAGCTCATCTCTTGTCAACTTTTTTGGTGCGGGAGCTTGGATGGCAGTAGAGGGGGCAATGGGCCTCGGCATGGCTGGTCGGGGAGTGACCCTTGTCCTTCGTACCTCATGGTTCAATTGCTCTTGGATATGTGCAAAGGAAATCACCATCATAAGAGTGTATGGTTGTCGCGCTTCTCCTCGGATCTCTGGATTTAGGCCCTCGATAAAAGTACCTAAAATTTGTTTCTCAAACCAATTCTTAGTTTGGTAAGATAAACGCTCAAACTTTATTTGGTATTCTTGTATTGTAGAAGTTTGATGAATCTTTGCCAATTGTCCGTCGATGTTGTTGAAATCAGTTGGTCCGAAGCAGTTTAGTAGTCTCTCCTTGAATCGCTACCAAGAGAGTCCTCTACAGGTGTGCTTAAACCAATTAAACCACTGAATAGCATCTCCCTCGAGGTGGATGGCAGCAATCTCCACCTGTGTGGTGTCGATGGTTCGGTAGAACCGAAAATAGCGCTTCGCGCGCGAGATCCACCCGATCGGGTCTCCTTCTTCCCATCTAGGAAAGTTAACCTTCATGTATGGATTATTGAGATCAGAGGTGATGTGGCCATCTTGAGGATCATCTTGCCGATCTGAAGTTTCTCCATGTTGTAATTTCCTTGGGTTCGACGGTCGGCCAATGCTGAATTCGGCAAAAAGGGATCGCATCTTCTCTTCCATGCGATTTTCAAAGGCTTCAAGCTTTGCATCGATAGCCTCCTCTGATACCATAGTATACGCCTCTAGATTTGTAATATTAAGATATTTTTTCTATTGTCGGGTTAGTGGCATAGGAATTTTGGAGAAGGGGGTGGCCGGTTGGAAGGTGAATTGGTTTGGATAGGAATAGGCTAATTTGGGTGGCTGATTTGAGGCTGCAGTTTTGTGGAGTTTAGGCTATGAATTGTTGTGGTTTTAGGGCTATGATAGTAGTAGATGAAGGTTAGGAAAATATATTTTAGATCTAAGATAGATGGCAGCAAAGATAGGTGTCTCTATAAGGAAAGTTGGCTAAAAGGTAAATGGATCGATAAGGAAGTAGGCTGATTTGGGTAGCTGATTTGGGGGGCTATTTGGATTCAATTTAGGGTAATATTTGGAAGAGTTTTTGGTGAGAATGGTAGTGTTTAGAGATGAGGAAAAGAGTCCAAAATCTCCCAAAAAATAGCACTTAAATCTGATAGAATTCCGTAAAAAGAAGTGTTGCGATGTGCTATCCTACTGAACCAATTTTTACATCAGAGAAACGATGACTTCTTAACATAAATTTTAGAGGAAAGTTTAAGGAAATTATGCAGAAACGCTTGGTTTAGATGTTGTCAATACCAGTAGAGACTTTGATGAAATTTTGGCAGCATAACAATAGGGAAATAGGGCAAAAGATGCAAGGCAGATTCCTTCATCGTAAAATTCTAGAACTATATGATGGTGAAAGATCATACAAGAAAACTAGTTCCAGAAGTAGTTTTTTTTCATGAAATCAAATCTAGATAAAAGCCAACCTGATCTTAAGAATGTGTAAAAATTTTGACCAGAAAGGAAAAGTTCGATTTCAAGTAGCAACAATCGACTTAAAATTTTTGTAGCATTTCACCTTCACAATGATGATAACGTTTGTGATGGTAAAAAATAATAGCAAGGAAACTTTGGAAAACTTCTCCCACATATAATATGAAGGATCTTGTAGTGTTGAAGAGGCATGGGTTATAAAAAAATATACCAAAATTTCATATCAAACACAAGGGGCAGCGGAAAACTGATTTGATCTATTACTGGGGTGGAAGGCGGGAGGCACGTGTCATAGCAATTGTGGAAATTGCTTGGGAAGGTGGAGGTATGGATGACAGCTACAGGGATAGCACGATTGCTGCTTTGATATCAGATGATAGAACCCCAGAAGGAGTCATATAGATTTTGATCATTGAGGGGGATCAACCCTTGGAACGCTATAGGGGTTCCTCCCTCCTAGATTCGGTACAAGGCTAAAATAAAATTGATAATTATTTGATTCAAGAAGGAAGGTGGCTACGTCTTTAAATAGGGATCAAAACCCTGCCCTAAGGGGGTGCTTGATTAAGTATAATTATCCTTTTGCCCCTCCTATAGCCAACCTGCCTTAATAGGAATAAGAGGCGGCTAAGTGACTCTATAGCCGACCTAAGCAGGGGGAAACCCTAGCCGACCAACCCAGTAAGAGGTATGGCGGCTACTAAGCCCTAAGGGCTAATCTAAACCCTAGCCATACTCCTTTATAAAATAGGAGTGATTTTATTATAATCTAACAGGACTTTTATTAACTAGTACTGAGATGATTAGGACTCAACCCTGCTGGAGTCCTATCAATATATCAGTAAACGATCGTTAGTCCTTCTCAAGTAAATAAGGATACACTTTACTATTTTTTTGTGTTCTAAACCTGGATCTGCCTAATACCTGCTCATGACACTCAGAGCATGTGTTATATTAGGTCTGGTACATAGCATCATATACATGATAGACCCTGTTGCTGAGGCATAAGGTATCTTATCCATGTCTGTCCTTTCTTCAAGAGTCTTTGGGGACATACTCCTAGAAAGTGATATTCCATATCTCATTGTATGAGACCTCTTTTGGAATTCTTCATGCCAAACCTTTTGACAATTGAGTCTATGTACCTGGACTGGGACAAGCCAAGTATCCTCTTGGATCTATCTCTATAGATCTGAATCCCCAAAATATAGGATGCTTCCCCTAAGTCTTTCATAGAGAAGTTTCTAGATAGCTAAGACTTTACTATGGAGAGCATTCCTACATCATTCCCAATGATTAGGATGTCATCCACATATAGCATCAAGAAGGTGATAGCACTCCCACTTACCTTCCTGTACACATAAGGCTCATCTTCATTCTTAACGAAGTTATAAGATCTGATAACCTTATCAAATCTTATGTTCCAACTTCAGGAAGCTTGCTTTAATCTATAAATGGATCTAAACAACCTGTACACTTTATCTGGACTCTCTTTGGATATGAATCCCTCTGGCTGTATCATATACACCTCCTCTTCAAGGTTGCTATTAAGGAATGTCATTTTGACATCTATTTACTAGATCTCATAGTCATAGTATGTTGCAATGGCCAAAATAATTCTAATGGATAAAATAATTCTAATGGACTTAAGCATAGCTACAGGTGAAAAGTATTCGTTATAATCAACTCCTTGTCTTTGACGATATTATTTAGCTACCAGCCTTGCTTTAGATGTCACTACCTTTCCATCCACTACAGCCCATTGGTACAATACCCTCAAGTGCATCCATAAGGTTCCAAACCTTGTTAGAGTACATGAAATCCATCTCAGAATTCATAACTTCTTGCCACTTCCCGAAGTCTATACTCATAATAGCCTCCTCGTAGGTCTGAGGATCAACATCCTGAGAGTCATCTCTACTAATATGTCCCACATATCTTTCAGGAGGGTGAGATACTCTACTAGACCTATGCAAAATTGTAACTTATGTGTTAGGTACCTAAATAGATTTGGGCTCTGGAATGGTGCTTGAGCTAGGTTCTCCAACCTCGCTCAATTCTATCTTACTCCCATTATTTCTACCGAGAATGTGTTCCTTTTCAGAGAACACAACTCTCTTGGCAACAAAAACCTTTCGGTCCTCGGGATGATAGAAATAATACTCCAAAATCTCCTTAGGGTATCTCATGAACATGTATTGTTCCATCCTTGATTCCAACTTATTAGAGTTGTGTCTTCTAACATGAGCACGACACCCCAAATCTTAACTACTTTAAGATCGCAGTAAACAGGGCGGTCAGACAATATAGGTTCCCCAAGAAAGGCCGCCTGGGAGGTGTAGCTTAAAGAAGGATCCAGATCTGAGTTAACCAAAAGGAGAGAGAGGTATAGGTCAGAAGTAACTCTTAGAGGCATAGCGCCGTTCTTTAATTAGTATTTACCTTACGAATTCTTTCCTTCCCATATCTCATATGGCATAGACACTATTGACTTTGATGGAACTATGTTCAGAAGGTAAGCTGTGTTCTTTATGGTGTACTCCTAGAATGAGATGGGTAGGTCAGTGAAACTCATCACGGACCGCACCATGTCTAACATCATGCGATTCCTCCTTTCTGATACACCATTAAGTTGAGGTGTATAATGAGGTATCCACTGGGATAGAATCCCATTGTCCTTGAGGAAATGGGTGAACTCCATACTCAAGTACTCTTCTCCTTGATCCGATCAATGAGTTTTAATACTCTTTCCAATTTGATTCTCCACCTCATTCTTATATTCCCTAAATTTCTCAAAGGCCTTGAACTTGTACTTCAGCAAATACATATGTCCATACCTAGAGAAATCATCAATGAATGTAATAAAGTATGAGTAACCACCTATAGCCTGAGTCGACATAGGACCACATACATCACTATGTATGAGTTCCAATAACTCGGTGGCTCTCTCTCCAGTTCGACTAAAAGGAGAGTTTGTCATCTTCCCACCAAGGCAAGGTTCATAAGTTGCATATGACTCATAATCAAATGGATCTAAGTATCAATCTTTCAACAATTTTTGAATCATTCCCTCGTGTATATGACCTAGCCTACAATGTCATATGTATGCATTATTCACCTCATCTCTTTTTCTCTTAGGTATATTTATATTCATGATATATGGAGAAGTGTATAAAATATATAAGCCATTTATAAGGGTCCCTCTAGTGATGATCTCATCATCCATAATTATTGAATAACTATTATTATCAAAAATTAATTTATATCCACTAATTATCAACCAAAAGATAGAAATAATATTTTTGATATTATAGGGAACAAAATAGCATGCATCTAATGCAATAATAGCTCCACCAAACAGATATAGGGTGACCTCTCTAACAGCAACTACAGCAACTCTTGCTCTATTGCCCATCTTGAGGTTCATCTCACCTCTAGTCAATCTTTTAGGTCATGCTAGAAAATACAAAGAATTATAGATATGATAAGCACTCCTGGTATCCAATACCTGTGTGTTATCATGAAAATCTGACAAATGGAGACTGATTATGAATATACCTGAAGCTTCTCCAAGCTTCTGTTTCACCTTCATTGTAAGGCAGTCCTTACAGTTCCTCTTCCAATGCTCGTCTTGGCCGTAGTGGAAGTATTGTTCTTTATCCTTTGTCGGGTATTTCTTGGCAACCTTTGCCTTACCCGATCTTTTTTTGCCTTTGCCCTTCTTAAGAGTCTTACTAGCCTTCCTTTTCTTATTAGTCTCACCAATATAAAGAACTGACTTCTCTTTCTTAATGGTGCTCTCAGCTTCCTTCAATATATTGAGGAGCTCAGATAGAGCCACCTCAAGCTTATTTACATTAAAGTTAATAATAAACTGTGAAAAAAAATCCTGTAGGGATTGAAGTATAAGATCAACACATAGGTTATCTTCTAGGACTATCTATATACTTCACAAAGCGAGCGATTTCATCCTCGCTTATCTTTTCCTCTAGCGTGGGCATAATCATGTTAAGGACATATACGATTTTCTCTTCTATAAGAATAATTCTCAAATTATAGAGCTTTTCGACCAATGAGGCGGTTGGCATCAAGTATGCGATGTAGGGGTTTTGCAAGTGATAAACAAGATATAGCATAAATTAAATAACATATAAATTTTACAAAAAATATTAATTAAGATATGGACTTCTATCTTAATGTACTCCTGCTATTTTCTTAGTGAATCATGCGATACCCTCGATATGTGAGACGAAAGTCTCCAACAGACTCCTAGTGGGGATCTGGATCCAATTGGTATCTTAGTACAACCTTGAGGAACTCAACCAATTATACTAAGCCCAAAAGGTAGACAACTCTTGCCAATCACAACTCCTTATGATTCCCGTCACGTTCGGCCTTCGAATCATCATGGTCTCGAGGGACTCGACCAACCATAATATTCAGTTAAGTCATCACTATCTTTATAAGATGAGTCTGATTTGATGGTATGCCCTCGAGGGACTCGACCAAGCATACCATGTCCTCAGGTCACCGGTGACATCTATATGTCGTAGGCAAGATCTCGATCACGTAAATAGGTGAGCCTCGAGGGACTCGACCAACTCAACCTATGTCATGATTCAATTTCTTCTTATAACGATGGAAGGCCATGTGGGTCAATCTTATTGTCTTACACTTATCGACTTAATATTATCGTAGGAGGGGTTTTTGTTTTGTATCAGTCTCTTAATATGTCGTGTCACACACATACATATTTAATATATATCTACATTGCATGCAAATATATATATATATATATATCTAGTAGGTGTATAACACAACACATATGCAAGCCACACCAGATGATCATGAGCAATCACCTAATATGATTAAGCCCGAGCCAATGGGTCTAATCACTCAGAATGGGATCTATGTATGCATCGGTGCATCTCCATGCCTAGTGATTGTTGATCTTGTCATTATCGATTCCGTTGAATCGTCACATTACCATGCGTCGTAATCTCCCGTCTTGGCATTATGGGTCCCGCTGTCACCTCCACGCTCTTGTTGTGCCTCTTCATGTAATTATAAATAATCATAGGCATGTAGGCCCGACAATAAACGAGAAAAATAGAGGCTCGCAAGCCCCAATAATAATAATAATCATAATTACACACTTCACAACACACGGCTCATGATAATCCATCCACTTCATACATCATATGTACATCACATCATATATAGGATTACTAGATATATATAATAATTAATTAACTATTTAATTAATTATTTTTTAAAAAATCAAGACATACTCTAAATTTTTAAAATTATTGAGGGTATTTTATAATTTTGAATAAGAGGACAATCCTTAAAATTTCTAAAATTATTGAGGGTATTTTGAAAATTCTATACAGAAGGACAATCATAAGAATTTTCCTAATTCATAGGGGTACAATAGTCCTTTTCTTAAAAAGAATGCCCTAACCCCTCTTGCCCCTCACGCCACTCACCCCTACTCGGGCAAAATGTCAGATCACATCGTAGGGCCACCCTTGTGGCGCCTCGGGTGACACCTCAGGCGGCGGTTGCCTTGCGCGAAGGCCGGGACGGCTCCGCAAGTGGCCACCATTGTAGGCATGGCATGGGCTGCCCACGGCGCCGTGGCAACCGCCTTATGACCTAGCCGCGGGCAATGCCTACGCCCGTAGGCGCCACCCCTATAGACATGCTCGCGGGCGGTCGCGGCTCCTAGCAGCTGCTAGTGGCCCGCAAGGGGCTTTGGCCACGGCCGGCCACCCCTACAAGTGGTTTGGCCATTATTGGCTGCCCCTGCGAGGGGCTTGGCCGTGGCCAGCCACCCCTTTTCTCGCTACATTTGCTGCAAAAACACAACAAGAATATGTAGAACGATTTAACACGATTCAATCTCATCACTTATAGTTTAAAACCAATCTTTCACACGAAAACCTTGGCTCTGATACCACTGTTAGGAAACCTCAATAGGTGCATCATATGCATCACGAAAATCAAAACAAAAACTGGTTTCCCGTGAGAAAAATCATAAAAACTAGAAAACCAAGATATGTGAGAAATTGATTTTACTTAGGGAGATCGTATATCCCTGTATTCCATATCCAGATGGAGAAGATGAAGGAGGTCAAGCATCCTCCTCTCTAGTGGTATCCACACGATGGATCTCTACAGCGAAACTCCTCTAATCTGATCTCGCAACTCTTGCGTAGAGAGAGGGAGGAGAATAGGAGGTGGTGGCCAAAGCTACGGCCTATCAACCATGAGTCTCCCCTCCTATTTATAGAGAGCCACCAAAAACCTCTAGGGCTCCTTCCTTAGTGGGTATTGGATATCCATCAAATTACCCACTAATCTTGCATTATTGGATTTCTATCCAATAATCTCCTTAGGCCTCTACTTGGGCCTTAATGAATGAGCCCATCATCAAAAGGTCTCCTCTAATGAGAATATAGGCTAATTAGATCTTCATCCAATCCTCTATTCGCTGAAGCATCTAACATATGTGTGTGACCCTCTGGGCCTGATACCGAGCTGGCTGTGAGTCACTCCCATCAGAACTCCTTTTGATTTAGTGAATTACTATCCCTATAATAATTCGCTTGACTCATCGACTATGCACGTACTATGACACTATACTATAGTCCCCAGATGGTATAAGGGGATCGAATCCATCAAAATTGACTGTCCACAATTACTGTATATCTATAATCCCTCACCCAACTAATATCCCAGGGACCATATATTGGACATGGTACTGTCAGGTCACGTGCGAAATCCATCATAGTCTCACTCTAATCGGATTCTCCTAGAGAACTCTTTCTGTCTCAATCTGAATAACCCTCGCTAGGGATTTGTTTGAATAAGTATATATGGGGTATTCCTCTCATGATACCGAGAATGGATGATCCTCTATTGACACTCAATTGCCTTCGTAAGATTGGCTACCAATCCTGATAACTAGTTGTACCAGATTTGGAACTTTCCAAACCTGTAAGTCTGGCTTCAAAGGAAGGAGTGCTTATATAAGGCATCCTTGGTGTCTCATGTCTAAGGACCAGATATACAACTGGGACTATGAAATCGCTGTCTGATATTAGGTATCATTAACCATATAATATTCCATAAGCAGATCAATTAGTAAACTTATTATCCAATGAGCACCTATACTATATCCTTAGTGTCTCCACACAAGTGGCTGTGAGACCAGCTGCCTCCATCATATGAATGGGTATATAGTACACTAGTCTGTCCAATTATCTTGATGTCCCTCTCGAGTAACCTATGACTGAGATTATTTAGGATCTGTGTTTAAAGGTGAATCGATCTCATTATCGTAAACTCATTACAATCCGATTCCCATTGAACAGAACTAAGAACATAGTATATATGCTACAGATAATATATTGTGAGAATATGTCAATATTAATCATAAGCAAAAAGATTACGTAGTGTGTCACACGTGTCATCACTCACGTGATTGGTTTGTAGGGCACCTATAACCAGCAATCTCTCCAGTTCGAAGTTGTGTATGGGGCATCTATTCATTCCATCTGATGCCTTCTTGGGCCTTACCTATCAGATATAGACACTTGCTAGCATGATGTAGTCGATTGCCCCTCTCCTGCTCCTGTTGATGCAATAAGCAGCTCTAGCATTATGGCTAGCAATCCAATCCTCACTTGCCCCTTCACTCTAGGAGCACTCTGAGCAACTTCCCTACTAGTGCCCCCAAGATGCCCTCAGCAAGCTAGGGTGGCCCTCGAAGGGCAAATACCACTGAGAGTGGAGCTCAATGCTTTGCTGTGCTACAAGATGGCCATGCCCAAGTCAAGGAGATGGTCAAACGACTTAGTGGAGAATTCACTTAAAGCCTAACCTCGAGCCATGAACCAAATCCTAGATGATGTACAACAATAATTTCTACACTCGAAGGGCAAGGTAGACATCTCAAATGCCTACCTATTTGTTTAAAACATCAAGGAGGAGCCCATTCTGGCCATCTTTTGCCTCTCAATATTAGAGACCCTCGACGGTAGCTATGACCTGATGGAGCACACTATGGCCTTTAAGGATCATATGTCATAGTTTGACACGTTTGATGCCCTAATGTGCCAGGTGTTTCCAACGACCCTAACGAGGTTAGCTCGATAGTGGTATAGTGTTAGGACCCCAACTGAGTCGGGACCTAGTCGATTGAGTTGAGTCCTTAGATTGGACCTTGTTGGCTAACCTAGACTCGACAATAGGTCAACTAGGAGAATATTTGAGTCTATTTTAATAAATCAGCATAAATCCTAGTTAGGTTAGGATTCAGCTAAACTGGAGTTTGATTAGGAGACAAAGTTGGATACAGATCAGAGTCAATTGAGTTATGAATATAATAAACCCTAAACTAGCCTCCACCCCCTAGTAAAGAAGTGGTTGGCTAGGGTTATAGAGGAATCCTTATGGGATGGGAGTCTCCTAGCCACCTCCTCCTCTTAAGAGAGGCTGGCTAGGGCAAGGGGGGGAGAGTCTCACTTAGCTTGGACTCTCTCTAGGGTGGAACAAAAATAAACTTAGGAGTTGGAACCCCTATAGCCACCAGCCACATCATGCTTAGGAGTTGGCTAGGGTTTAGGAGTTGAGGGGAAGAGAAGTCTTGGTTTAGTATAAGTCTTGATTTACTTAGAGTAGAAGTTGATTACAAGTTAGAATTTGTTAGAGTAGGAGTCCTATTAGGAGTTACGGTTTAGAAGCCTTATAAACAGTTCATATTCTCCCCTCTTTTTATCATCAATAGATCAATATTATTTTTAGCCATTAGGTAGAAAACCAAGGAGGGAGGAACCCCTACAGAGTTCCAAGGATGTCGATCCCCTATAGAGATCACCCCAAGCTTATAATCCGTAAGAATTCTATCATTTGGTATTAGAGCAACATTCTTGGCATCTTGCTGCCCTTCCATAGCAGCCCATTATCCTCCCACAATCACCCAAGTAATTCCTATAATTGCTTAGATCATCATCGAATTCTGTCATCATTTCCACTACCGTAGATCATCTTTTGATCTCCACACGAATTGCATTAGGTTATGGCATTCTACCTTACTACTATTGTAATTTAGTTATCCTTAAACCCAAAAAAATAAAAGAAAAGTGTTCCTATCTTGCTGCATAAACTCTTTATCACAAAGCTTCCATCTTTATGATGAAAGTTAAGGTGTAAAAATTGTTAATTTAAACTGATGACCTTTTACATCCAAACTATTACACTTTAGACGTACAAATCTACCGTAGCACCTTACCATAATCTTTTATCTTATTGAATTCTTTGCTACCATTGCTGGTTATAGGTGTCCTACAAGCCAATTATATGAGTGATGACACGTGTGACACGCTGTGCGATCTTTTTTCTTATGATTAATATTGGCATATTTTCATATTATATTATATGTAGCATATATATTATGATATTTTTGGTTTTGTGCAATGGGAATCAGATCGTGACAAGATCATGATAATGAGATTGATTCACCTTTAAACACAGATCCTAAATAATCTCAGTCATAGGTTACTCAAGAGGGACATCGAGATAATCGGATAGACTAGTGTCCTATATACCCATCCATATAATGGAGGCGGCTGGTCTTATAGCCATTTGTGTTGAGACACTAAGGATATAGTACAAGTGCTCATTAGAGAATGAGTTCATTAATTGATCCACTTATGGAATGATGTATGGTTAATGATAATGATAGAATCCTAGAAGGAGCTCTATAGATTTTGTCCCTTGAGGGAGATCAACCCTTGGAACTATAGGGGTTTCTCCCTCCTAGACTCGATACAAGGCTGAAATAAAATTATAGATTGCTTGACAAAAGAGAGGGGACGGCTGCATCATTAGATATGGTTGCAAACCTTAGCCTATGGGGTACTTGCCTCACTAAAATTATTCTTTTTCCCCTTCTATAGCCTACCTGCCTTAGAGGAAACAGGTGGTGGCTAGGTTGGCTCTGTAGCCAACTAAGCAAGGGGAAACCCTAGCTAACTAGCCAATAAAGGGGGCCATGACCACTAAGCCCTAAGGCCCCAAAATAAACCCTAGCCACACTTCTTTATAGGATAAAAGTGACTAGGTGGGGTTTTATTACAATCTCACAGGGTTCTTATTGATTACTTCTAAGTGATTAGGTCTCAACCCTGCTTGAGTCCTATCAAACCCGCCCTCTTCAAATCAGTCTTGTCCTCAAGGCTGAGGTTCCATAAGCTCCTTATATGATTTTCATGCTATTATCAACTGAACTTTGATCTCCTTATTAGCTGGAGTGTTAGTTGGAAGGATTCGGGCTGAGTTGTCTTCTTTAAATTTCTATTTGTGGTGGGATACCTGGTTGATTAACTGTAATCTTGATCTAGTGCATGAATTTAATCTCCAAGTTAGGGCCCTAATGCGATCCCCAATTTTACAAGGCCTAAAGAAATAGGGAGACCATTTCATTAAGGCTCGAGTTTCCTGTTGATCGGGCTGAAGGTGTAAAAATACTTGATCTTCAATTTTTCGTCCATTCTGAAGTTTGCCGGGAGGTCGTTTATTCTTTGCATGTGTTGCCATATAGTTAGACTTTAGTGATAGCCAATCTTTCTTCTGGAATAGTGACTGCCCTCTAGTATAGTTCAGGATAATGAGAGCCCAATCTGGCGTAAGCATGAATTATAATTCTTCTAGTTTTACTCTTCTTTCGTGCCATGGACCTGTATCAACCATATTTTAAATTTAGTAATTAGTAACTCCTGTAAAAACCTCATGTGGAGTGTGAGGGAAGACTCAGTGTTAATTAGGAGTGGACCAACTTGCATAAGAATAGCCCCAATTCCAACTCCTGATGCGTCAACGTCAATGACAAAAGTGCGGCTAAAATCAGGTAGTGCTAGGACCGGCGTCGTCGTCATGGCAGCCTTATGTCTTTCGAAGGCTGTAGAAGCTTATTCCGACCATAATAAGAAGTCTTTCTTCAGTAGAGACATGAGCGGGGCACTAATTTATCCATAATCTTTCACAAATTTATGGTAGTAGCCCATGAGTCTAAGGAAGCCATGTAGCAATTTTACGTTTATAGGTTTTGGCCATCCTTGCATTGCCTCGATCTTCGTCGAGTCTACCGCCACTCTATCCTTTGATATAATATGCCCAAGATACTCCACTTTACGTTGTAAGAAGCTGTACTTTGACTATTTAACCAAAAGAGTATTCTCTCAAATAATCATTAGAATAGTTCGTAAGTGTTGAATATGTATATCAAGTGTAGGGCTATAAATAAGAATATCATTAAAGAACACCAATACAAACTTACTTAGAAAGCTCTGGAAGATGTCATTCATCAGGCTTGGAAAAGTAGAAGGAGCATTTGTAAGTCCAAAAGACATTACCAGAAACTCGTAGTGGCCGTTATGCATGCGGAATGCAGTTTTTGAAATATCTTCAGTGCATACCCGAATTTGATGATAACCAAAATAGAGATCCAATTCAGTAAAGACTCGGGCTCCTTTTAATTCATCCAAGAGCTATCTACGACTAGTATAGGATAGTTATCCTTGACGGTGATAGCGTTCAAGGCACGATAACCAATGCATATTCGTCATGTACCATCCTTCTTGCGCACTAGCAACACCAATGAAGAATAAGGGCTGCAACTCTGCTGAATCACCCTGGTGTCAAGCATTTCTTTGATGATGTTCTTGATCTTATCCTTTTGCAAGTGAGGGTAGTAGTACAGATGCAAATTTGCTAGAGATTTGCTCAGTAGAATAGGAATATGGTGGTCATGCGATCGATTTGGGGGTAGCTCGCACGGCTTCGTGAAAACATCAACAAATTTATCCAGCAAGAGGGCAAGCTTAGGATCTAAATTTTGTATATTCTTCCCCTTAGATGGCTACTTGATATGTATCAAAAATCCACCATGTACTTTGTGCAAAACTTTCTCCATTCGTTGCGATGAAATGATGGAAATTTGGCTCCCGCACTTACCTCGTAACGTGACCTGTCTCCTATTGTAATAAAATTTCATGATTAATTTAGAAAAATTTCAGGAGATATCACCTAGTGTTGTGAGCTATTTGATCCTGAGTATAACTTCATAATCATCAATGGGTAGGAGGAAGAAATAAGCGACCACTTCTCGGTCTTGGAGGAGTAGTTTCACCCGTGGGCACCGTTCGTCGCAATTGAAGATTCGACCGTCGGTAACCTTTATGTCTAACTTGTTGCAACCTTTGATTTGAAGCACCAAACATGTAGCAACCTTACTATTTAGGAAGTTATCTGTGTTGCCCATGTCGATGAGAATGGTGATGGGTTGCTATTTTAGAAGTCCTCCAACTTTCATCATCTGCGGGTTGGAGTGGCCGGCCAATGCATGCATTGCGTAGTCGGTCGGTTGGGACTCTTCCTCCATGGCTTCTTCTTTTGGTTCAAGGGCTTCTTTAGATATTTCATTGTCCTCATCCTCCACTGATTCAATCATGAGGAGTCGACCATTTTTGCAATGATGTTTGCGGCTCCATGGTTCCTCGCATTGCCAACATAACCCCTTGGCCTATCGTTCGCGAAGCTCGTCTCTTGTCAACTGTTTTGTAGGGGGGCTTGGATGGCAGTAGATGGGTCAGTGGGCCTCGGCATGGTTGGTCGGGGAGTGACCCTTATTCTTCGTACCTCGTGGTTCAATTGTTCTTCCTAGATATAAGCGAAGGAAATCGCCACCATAAGTGTGTACGGTTGCCGTACATTTACTTCTCCATGGATCTCCGGCTTTAGGCCCTCAATAGAAGTATCTAAAAGTTATTTTTCAAATCAATTCTCAATTTGGTTAGATAAATGCTCAAACCTTATTTAGGATTCTTATCTTGTAGAGGTTTGATGAATCTTTGCCAATTGTCCGTTGATATTATCGAAATCGATTGGTCCGAAGTGGTTTAGTAGTCCTTCCTTGAATTGCTACCAAGAGAGTCCTTCATGGGTGTGTTCAAACCAATTGAACCACTAAATAGTTTCTCTCTCGAGGTGTATGGCAGTAATCTCCACCCGTGTAGAATCGGCAGTTTGGTAGAACTGAAAATAGCGCTCCCCGTGTGAGATCCATCTGATCGGGTCTCCTTTTTCCCATCTTGGGACGTCAACCTTCATGCATGGATTGTTAGGATCAGAGGTGATATGTCCATGCTCTTGAAGATCATCTCGCTGATCTGAAGTCTCTCCATGGTGTGACTTCCTCGGGCTTGATGGTCGGCCCATGCTGAATTTGATGAAAATTGATCGCATCTTCTCCTCCATGCGGCTTTCAAAGGTTTCAAACTTAGAGTTGATGGCCTCCTATAATGCCATGGTGTATGCCTCTAGATCTATAATATTGAGATCTCTCTTTTGTTGCCAGGTTAGTGGTATAAGAATTTTGGAGAAGGGCTGGTTGGTTGGAAGGTGAATCGGTTTGGATGGGAGTAGGCTGCGGTTTAGGGCTGATTTGGGTGGCTGTTTGGTTTTGATTTAGGGTAGGGTTTGAAGAGTTTTTAGTAAGGATGGTAGGTTTTGGTGATGAGAAAAAGAAAGTTCGAAATCCCATAAAAAACAGTACTCAAATTTGATAGAATTCGATGAAAAAAGTGCTGCGATATGCTATCCTGCCAAACAGATTTTAAGTCAGAGAAATGATAACTTCTCAATGTAAATTCCAAAGGAAAGTTTAAGAAAATTATGTAGAAACTCTTGGTTCAGATATTGGTAATCCCAATAAAAAGTTTGGTGAAATTTTGGCAGTATAACAATAGGGAAATATGGTAAAAGATGAAAGGTAGATCCTTCGTCATAAAAATTCTAGAACTGCATGGTGGTGAAAGATTACACAAGAAAACCGGTTCTAGAAAGAATTTTCTTGAGAAATCAATCCCAGATGAAAGCCAAGTTGATCTTTGGAATTGTATAAAAATTTCAGATAAAAAGGATGAACAAAAGTTCAGTTTCAAGAGGACAATAGACGGAAGGCAGATTCTCCATTGTAAAATTTTAGCATTGCACGACAAAGAATCACAATGCTATAAGTCTGAATCTAGAAGGAGTTCTTTTATGAGATTGGTCTTAGATGAAAGCTAAGACAATCTACAAAATTATATAAAAGTTTTAGCTAAAATGGATGATTAAAAATTCAATTCCAAGAAGCAAGAATCGGTTGAAAATTTTGATAGCGTTTCACCTTCGCAATGATGATAACTTTTGCGAAAGTAAAATTTTGTAGTAAGGAAATTTTGGAAAAACTTCTCCCACATATAAGATAAAGGAATAGTAGTAGCAAGAGGCATGAGCTTTGGATTTTTTACTAGATTTTTGATGTTGATGTAGAGCAAGGCAACAAATTGATGGATCTGCGACTTGGTGGGCGACGATGGAGGCAACGTCAAAAGCAATTATGAAAATTGCTTGGAAAGGTGGAGGCAGGTGAGATATCTATAGGACAGTAAGAACGCAGCTCTGATACCAAATAATAGAACCTCAGAAGGAGCTCTATAGATTTTGACCCTTGAGGGGAATCAACCGTTGGAACGCTGTAGAGGTTCCTCCCTTCTAGACTCGGCACAAGGCTGAGATAAAATTATAGATTACTTGATAAAAGAGAGGGAGCGGCTACATCATTATATAGAGTTACAAACCCTAGCCCGTGGGGTGCTTACCTAACTAAAATTACTTTTTTGCCCCTTCGATAGCCTACCTGCCTTAGAGGGAACAAGTGGCGGCTAGGTTGGCTCTGTAACCGACTTAAGTAGGGGGAAACTCTAGCCAACTAGCTTAGTAAAGGGGGCGATGGCCACTAAGCCCTAAGGCCCCAAAATAAATCCTAACCACACTTCTTTATAGGATAGAAGTGACTAGGTGGGGTTTTATTATAATCTCACAGGGTTCTTATTGATTACTTCTAAGTGATTAGGACTCAACCTTGCTGGAGTCCTATCAGATACCTAATGTCAGACAGTGATTTCATAGTCCCAATTATGTATCTGGTCCTTTAACTTGAGACACCAAGGATGCATTGTATGAGTACTTCTTTCTTTGACGCTAGACCTACAAGTTTGGAAAGTTTCAAATCTGGTACAGTTGATTATCGGGATTGGTAGCCAATCTTACAAAGGCAGTTGAGTGTCAATAGAGGATCATCTACTCTTGGTATCATGAGAGGAATATCCCATATGTGCTTGCTAAGATAAATCCCTGGCCAGGGTCATTCAGATTGAGAGAGGAGTTCTCCGGGAGAATTCGATTAGAGCAAGACTATGACAGATTTCGTATGTGGCCTGACAGTACCATATTGATGGAACCCCAGATGGAGCTCTAAAGATTTTGATCTTTGAGGGGGATCAACCCTTCGAACGCTATAGGGGTTTCTCCCTCATAGTAGTCAGTCATATGGTTAAATTGTAGATTAATCTTGCTTGGTTAAAAGATGTAGAGGTTACATACTTATATAAGGCTTCAAACCCTGGCCCTTGGGGGTGCTTCCTAAGTGAATTCCCCCTTTTACCTCTCCTATAGCTATCATGTATAAATAAAGGGAAGACTACTTTCTGATCTCCATGTTAGGGCCCCAATATGATCCCTAATTTTGTAAGGTCCAAAGAAATAGGAAGACCACTTTCTTGAGGCTTGAATTTTGTGTTAGTAGAGCTGCATATAAAAGGGGATTTGATCTTTCTCAAGAAATATTCTTCTACTCTAGTGTTTGTCAGGGGGAAATTTCTTCCTTGCATGGGCTGCCACGTGGTTGCTCTGTAATAGTAGTCATGCCTTCTTTTAGAGTGAGGGTTGTCCTCTGATAAAATCTTTAGTGGTGCGAGCTTGATCTGAGTCTGAGGTGGGTAGGAGTGATGATTTTTTGGGGCCTATTTTCACTTCTTCATGTTGTTGACCATCTTGCATGAGGATAGTGCTGACCCGCACTCTGGATGTGACTACTCCAATAATAAATATTTAGCCATGATTTGGTGTGGACGACATCGTGGTCGTGAGGGCTATAGTTCCACTCAGCCAAGGTGGTGCATCTTTCTTTATAATGAGAGTGATGATGTTTATGCTTCATTGAATCCTACGAATGATCCTTCCCCTTTTCTGATTTTGCCACTGGAGGGGCTCAATTTTCTCGCGGTCTTGGGCTGTAGATCAGAGGTAATCATCAAGGAAGTCTTTAAACATTATGGTCTGATCCTAGGAAAAGTTGTGGAAGTCACCTAAGATTAGCAACCACAGTGAGTTTGACGAGATGTAACACTTTAGAAGTAGCTTATCTTTGGGAAAAGGATGTAGAGATGTGTCATAGTGGGTAATAAGCATGGCCGAACAATCTATGTCTTTATCAACTCTTAGACGACCCTTTTATCTTCGATCTTTTGAGGTTGTAGGAAGCAATCTGACCGAGCATTAGTTGGTACAAGTCTCAACCACTTCAGTATGGGGGGTTGGCCAGCTTCAGAGGAGTTAGTCGGCTCGGTTGGGTGGAGACACCCAAAAATTCAGAAAGCTATGGGAGGGGTTTCTTATCTTTAATCTCATGAAACTCTTGAATTTGAATTAGAAAACCACTGGATTCTTCTTTTGGTACCCCCTCCAAGTGTGGTGTTATGGTTGTAGTCGCTGGGCTCCTTCGTAGGACCACCTATTTTTCTTTGCTATAAAATTTCATGGTTAGCCTCGAAAAATTTCAGGAAACATCTCTAATCATAGACAACTAATCAATGCCAAGCACTATATCAAAATCATCGAGAGGGAGGAGGAAAAAATCAGTAACTACGTCTTGCTCCTATAGGCACAGTTTAACCCGCGGGCACTTCCGGTTACACTTCAGAATTTAGCCGTTAGCTACATTGACTTCGGACGCATTGTAATCTTCTTTTTGGAGCATTAAGTGGGCAACAACCTTACTACTTATGAAGTTGTGTGTGCTCCCAGCATCGATGAGGATGATGATGGACTACTGCTCGAGAAACCCTTCGATCTTCATCTTTTGCAGATTGGTGTAGCCGGCTAAGGTAGGGACTGTGCGGGTGGCCGGTTGTGGTGTATCCTTTTCCTTAGGCTCGAGAATTGTATCTTCAAGTTTGGGTTCCTTTGTCGATCCATCATGAAAGTCTTCTCTTATTAGTTTCTTCGGCTAAGGGGATCGGCTGATAGTATGGGGATGTAAAAGCTTTGGTGCTATTGGTCGAGGAGTGACCCTAGTCCTCCGGGCTTCATAGTTCAACCGCTCCTCTTAATATCGTATGAAGGAAATGGCTACCTTACGTGTGTATGGCTATCATGCTTTAACTTCTTCATTAATCTTTGGCTTCAAGTCCTCAATAAAAGTTCTTAATATCAGCCTTTTCGACCAATCATAAGGTTGATTAGATAACCTTTTAAACCTGGTTTAGTACTCTTGGATGGTAGAGGTTTGACGGATCATCATTAGTTCTTCATCATGGTTTTTGCCATCAATTGGTGCTGAAGGTTTATATGTTGTTGGTTGGGATATGGCTCTCATGCTCTGAGCATCTTGATTGAGGTGCCCTTCTTGAAATTGTGCAAAGGAGGTTAATGTCATCGAGGTGTAGGGTTATCGTGTCTTAACTTCGTTTCTTATCTATGGTGGGTTTTTTTTTATAATCTGAATTTGCATCATGTTGTGATCTTCTTAGGCTCGATAATCAACCCAATCTAAACTCTTCGAAGAGAGCCCAAAATTTAGCATCCATACACGTCTCGAAAGCCTCTAATTTGGCTTCGAATAAGCCCACTGATGTCATGACGTAAGGATCTCCAACCTATTAAATAAACTGGCTGAAGAGTGTAGCTGTAATTTTCAGGTTGAAGGCAGCAAATGGCAGCAATGTTAGGGCTGTGGTGGTGAAGTCTCCAAGTGGAGGATGGCAGTCGATGGTAGCAACGACGGAGGAGGAAGAAGATGGCAGCAGCAATGTCGGTTGTGGTCTTTCGGTGATTCTACAATGTTATCGAGGCTGTGAATTTGTAGGTGGCTGATATCTATCAAAAGATGGCAGCCAAGAGATCTGAGTCAGAAGGCAACAGCTACGATGGAGGAAGAAGAGGGTAGCAGCAACGTCAGCTACAGCTGTGCTGTGACTTGGTGGCTACAAGTGGCATCAGTTGCAACAAGGGTGTGGTTGCAATAGGAGGAAAATGAGTAGCAATGTGCATGGCTATTGTGGAGGAGGGTACCAGTGATATAGAGTAAGAGATGACTACTATTGTGTTTAATTTGTTACTGTCCGCGATCAAGATAGTTGGCAACGAACGATTATTATGGGCTACGGTGTAAATAGATTGCAATGAAAGATCACTGCTAGTAGATTTTTGCCACAAGTATCACTGTTGGCTACAATCAACGAGGATGGCAGTGAGAGGTCACTGTTGGTAGTGTTGTCCAGTAAAAAATGCATGCTATAGTTGAAGGGATAAGGGAGATTGGGTGGCTAAAAGGTTGGTGGACCAAAGGCTGCGATTTTTGGGTACGGTTTGTGGCTGTTTTGGGTGTGATTTGGGGCTGTGGTGTTGTGGAGTTTTGGCTGAGAATTGGTGTGGTTTTAGGACTATGATAGTAGTAAATGAAGGTTAGGAAAAAGGGTTTTGGATCTGAGATAGATGGCAGCAAAGGTTTAATAGAGATTGGTAAGTATGCTGCAATAGGTGCTAGTTGTAAGAGGTTGTAGTTTAAGATTATTTTGTGCCTGATTTGGGTATAGTTTTGGCTGGAGTTTCATAGGGTTTTTAGGGCTGTGATGGTAAAGGGTGAAGGTTAAGGAAAGATGGTTTCAAATCTAGAAAAGATGGCATCAAATCTAATAAAGTTTCAATGAAAGATCGCTGAGGTATACGCTATACTGCTGAACAGAATTCCCATCGAAGAAGTAGCAGTTTCTCGATGTTAATTCCAACAAAAATATAAGAAATTTATGGAGAATGTTAATATCAAAATCTTGGTTCAGATGCTGGTAGTAATAGTTATTTAAAACAAGAAAATTTTAGCAGCGTAACAATAGAAAAATTGTTACAAACAAGATCTTAGAATTCTCGTCATCAAATTTCAGAGATGAGCTTTGTGAACTGTCATCCGAGCTCTCGCACCAAAAAAATTAACAAGAGATGAGCTTTGTGAATGATTGGCCAAGGGGTTGTGTTGGCATTGTGATGAACTATGGAGCCAAGAACTATTGAATCTCATATTTTGATGATAAAATCAGTTGATGGGTTATTGAACTAATAAGATTATTAGAATTAATTAATATAAAATTAATTATAATAGAATGATTATTACAATCAGGATTGGCCAAGGTCAAGTCCATGCATTGGGTCGATGCAGTTAGGAACTCGCCAGGAGTGCATTAGGAGCTCGCCAAGAGTATCGGGAGTTTACTAGGATGGCATAAGGGAGTTTGATAGAAAAAGATCGAGACTCGTCGGAAGATTGTCCGAGGTAGCCGAAAAGCTTACCGGGAGTTGGGATGGTCTTGTAATGGATATTTGGCAATTATGATTGTATTTATTAACTCATAATTAGCATCATGCAGGACTAACTATGCAGGAGCAATAGAGTTACAACCAGATGATGGGACAAGATCAAGCTTGAGCATCAGGCCAGAGTTCAGATGATGTAGTGGGATTTCGCCGAAGTTCGCTAGGAGATTCGCCGAAGGAATCGGGAAGCTCACTAGGAACACGTTGGGAGATCATTGGAAGAAGACTGGATGACTTGCCACAGGAATACTGGAGCTTACCGGATTGACATAAGTTGGGTCTTAGTTTAAGCTTGTGGTCTTTAAACATTGTAATCATTAAGTAGTAGTTAGAAGTGAGTTCTAATTAAGTTAGATTTAAATAAAATCTAAATCAACAAAATAAGACAATCGGGTCCACTATTGGGGTTTGATTGAGCTCAGGTTGAGCTCAATTAGTTGACCAGAGGGTTGGTCAACATCAGGTTCAAGCTAAAATTCAAAAAGTGGAGGGAACCACTTTTACGAGAATTCCGATGCGGAAACTGCCGGTGAGCGATAGGTGTATGTACTATCGCCGCCCAGGCTTTCGGGCGGCTGATGGCGACTGACCCGCCCAGGCTGGGTAGTTGAACCGCCTGTACCTAGGAATCTGGGTACCTTCGACGATTGACCCGCTTAGGGCTGGTAGGTAAACCACCCATACCTTAGTGTTCGGACAATTAAGTCGCCCAGGGCCGGCGGGTAAACCACCCATACCCGATTTTTCTAGGTATATTTGATTTTTGGCTCCAAAAATCTGAAGCTACTTAGGGCCTATAAATACCCCAAGTCTTCTTGCATTCTACACAATAATTTTTGGGATTATATTTTGAGAAAATATTATGTGAGAATTGTAAGAAAAAGAAAAAGGGTAAGGGAGTGATCAAAGAGTGTAATCTTGTCTCCCTTGTACATAAAGTGTAAGGATTTGGTCTTCATCTAAAGAAGATCGATAGTAGACATCGATATGCTTCAAGAAGGAGGACTCGGGAGTGGACGTAGGCCATTGGCGCCAAACCACTATAAAAATTATGAGTGTTTCCTTGCTTTCATTGCTTACATTTTTTTGTATTGACGCTTCCGATTTAACTCAACTCTTTGAAAGCAAAGCTTTCACGATAAGTTCTTTCCTTCAAATGTTGATTATCTTTCCGATTTGCTTAATAACTTAGTAACTTTCTTTCAATCACTCACTCATTTCACTAAGAACGAAAAGCTTCGGATTTCCTATCTTGGTGTAATAAAAAAATTTTCATCTAAACTGAAAATTTACACTTGCACTGATTCACCCCCTCCCCCCCCCAGTGCCAATTGATCTTAACAATTGGTATCATAGCCTCAATTTTTCTCATTTGGTTTAACACCCAAGAGAAATGGCTCTTATTGTCTTTCAAGAGGCCTTTATATCGTTCATCCTCCCATATTTAATGGGACGGACTACACTTATTGGAAAACTCGGACGAGAGTTTTCTTGCTCTTTTTAGATCTTGATTTATGGACTACGGTTGAGAATGGATTTGAAAAGTCTTCTCTTCCAATGAATAATTGGAATGATTTGGAGAAGAAAACTTTTTCTTTAAATACAAAAGCTATGAATGCCTTATATTATGCACTTCATAAAAATGAATTTGATTGGGTTTCTTATTTTGATTCGGGTTTCGATATATAGCATGCATTAGAAATCACACATGAAAGCACAATTAACATAAATAAATCAATTAATAAAATATTTTATAAAAATGAACTTGAAGAATACTTTTCAAAGAACAGGAAGGAATTTAAACTGAAAACGTATGACTCCTCGAGTAAAATCTCGAGTGATGAGGATCTTGAACCCTTGACAAATGAACCGAATAAATTAATGTACATGAACCTTAAAAATGATCTAAAGATGGACAAAACCTCTTGCTATGAATGCAAAAAGTCGAGGAGCTTCAAAGATGAAATGCTTAACTAAGAAGTAGAAAACCTCACTTTTTTGGCTATCGAAGATGATGTTAGTGAGTCTTTAAATTTTTTTTTGAATTATTAAGCATGTTTCATGATCTGTTTGATAAGTTTAGAAAACTTAGCAAATCGTAAGAATAATCATGAATTGCTAGTTAGTAGACTTCACGAAATGCATGACTCACTAGTATAACACAACAACACTTGCTCTAAATATAAGATACTAGATAGTGTTAAAGAAGAAAACATCATGCTTAAATCAACACTAGAAAATTTTCAAATAGGGAACATATCACTAAATATGATCCTTTCCAATGAGGGTCATATTAATAGTAAAAATGGCATAGGCTTTGTTGGTAATGTTCAACAAAAGCCAACCATCTTTATAAAAGGACCGACATTGAATGTGCCATCAAAAATCTAAATGTAATTTTTGTGGAAGATTAGGACATATGACTTACAAATGTCCATTTAAAAATTATAGTCTTCACAAGTTAATTTGGGTTCCTAAAGTAACCATAAATAATCTTGTGCCATTAGATAAAATGGGAAGAATATATCATGAAGGACCCAAACTCAAGTGGGTACCTAAATCAAAACCTCCTATAATATAAAGTTACCTAATAACAAGACTAGGAGCACTAAGTAATGTTTCGAAAGTAAATACTCAAAACTTGAGATCTAATACTCTTTTAAATCTCACTAGCCTATATAACAATAATAAAAAAATTATTTAAATTAAGATATTTGAAGCTTGATGGTTCTTGTTTCTATTATAACAAATCCTTTTATTGAAAATAGTTCATCATTATATAATTAATATTGATGATGTATAGCTAGAGTATATAAGTATGAAAATAAATTAGAACCAAATAACCTTAGTTATTGAAGAACATATTTTGAGTGAATGCTAAAATCATTGGCTTGTTTAAATATAAAAAATATTGTTAATTATTTAAATATTAACAAAGTCTATGGAATGATTGAAATGCTATGATTGAATGATTGTGTTGAATGATATAATTTTAGCATAGAACAATATAGAAAAGGGAGAGAAAAATCATGCTTCATTGTCTCATATTTTTGTAAATTAAACATATATTTAATGAGAATGAAATGAGTATGGTAACTCACTACATTAAGTCCAAAAATCATTGAAATTGAACAAAGGTTTCATTTGAAAATATTTTATTGCAATGATATTGATACAATTGTGTTTTTGACTTTAAATGACATCACATTCTTGAAATAAATTTTAAAAGGACAATTATTCTTGAAATAATTTTTATTCTATTAATCCTTCAATAAGAGACAAAATAATACTATTATTGTTGAATTTCTTAAACTACAAAAATGGATTAGAGAATTTTAGCTATTGAAAAATAATCTATGATGCTTTCATTGAATTTTTCGAAAAGCAAATTTTGATGATGATTTTGGATATATTTTTAAATAATTTTATCTTAAAAAGAGATCAATGAATTGATTATGTTATTTTTATGATCTCTTGAACTATAAAAGTATTTTGATGATTTAATGATTTGAACTTGAATAAATTATTATCATGATTTTGGCAAGTTTCGAAAATAAAACTTGAAAATCTTCTATTTTATCATCTAAGAAGAGATTTAATAAATTAAATCATATATTTAATATTTATAAATATCTTTTGATATCAATATTTATCTTGACATGATTTATTTTAAAACTCATGAATGACATAACTTATCATCAAAATTATTATTTCTTAAATTTGTGATAAGTAAAAAATCGAAAGAGATTTGTATTATCATGAATATTTCCGTAATTTCTTAACCTTGCTTATATGTTATAGGAATCACATTATTGATCTCTACAATATTAATTAAAATTATTATCAAGATCATTCTTCTTTATTAAAAAGATTTATCTTAGATGAATTGATATTATCCCCTAAGACTTATTTTATTATTCATAAAAAAAGGGAAAAAACTTATTAAACGAAATCATGTCTTTGATTTTATCTTTAATGACATTATCTCCTTGTACTTTTTGACATAATTTGAATATGAATGCTAAGAAGAAATTATGTTATCATATTTCTTTCTCAACAATAACAAAAAAAAGGACAAATAAAATTATTAATATGATTAGAAGTAAATTGGATATGATAACCTTGAATGAAAAACAATTTGCTTGGAAGAAAATTTAGAATTTTCTAAATATATGTAGAATACTTAATTTATAATTTGAGTTTGATCTACTATCATGCCTTCTTATGAAATTCTTGATGATTTTTATCAAAATTTACAATAGATGATTTTTTGCTATACTTGAAATTACATGAGATAATTTTAAATGCATGAGTAACTCTTAAACTCTTGAATCTCCTTGGATATCTTGAAGTTTTGAGCTTAATTTTGAAATTCACATCTATAAAATTTACATCTTTAAAATTGAGTATTTTTGTGATATGATATTTTTCATTTCTCTACCTTGATTCCACCTTCTTACTCACACATGTGGAGAAAAAAAATCACTAGCATTTCAAGAGACTAATAAGTCTATTAACTACATTTGGAATCTCTTAAAATTGATTTTGTTGATTTTGAAATTGAATGAGTGATTTATCTATATCGTGGTTTTAATTTCTTGGAATTATAACTTGAAATCTTTTATGAATTAAAATCTTTTGTTATGTATTTTTATATTATTTAAAAGAGATTTTTATACAAATCATAAACTTGACAACTTAAGATTTCTTATGGATAAATCAAGAGATTTTATTTGTTTCTCCTATGATTTATCTCTTAATATTCACAATTTATTTTTATAAATTAAATATCTTATCATCATGTTAATATTTCTTGATTTATTTCTTGAAAACTGATGAAATGGGAAAAGTTTTATATTATTCTAACCATCCCTTCTTTTTGATAATGATAAAGGGGGAGCAAAACTTATTAGCTTATTAAATTGCTAGCTTTAACAATGCAAAGGAAGCAAATATTTGCTAGCTTTCACTTCTCAAAAGAGAAGAATGAATTCACTAGTTTGCATGTTCTAAAGTAATGAAAAATTTATTAAATTGTTAGGCTTTCATATATCAAAAACTTGTTAATTGCACTTCTCCTTATGTTGATGACAAAGAGGGAGAAGGTATAATGATATGAAATCATTATGATGATCATGCATGTAATGATAATTTTGAAAATCTACATAAAGATAATGATTTATTATTATTCAGATTTATTTGCTATATTTTCTTAAAATTTACATGAGAAAAATTTGTTGAGTTTATATTCAAAATTTTATATATACAAGATTGAGGTTGAGACCTATAAATGTTAAATCATGAAAATATATAAATTGCTAATATAGATTTCATGAAATGAAGTCCTTTTGTGATAATATTTTTTTTTGAAAACTTTCTCCATGATTTTATCTTATTATTTTCAAAAAGAGGAGAAAGAAAATTACATGAAGATATGCTACATTTGAAATTTATAAGAGATAATTTTTGATATCAAGAGATGACTTTTGCTATATTTGAAATACATACGTAATCTTTAAATCTCTTGAACTTTTGAGCTCATCTAACTATTGCTTTTAAAATTTATTAGCAGCTCTTCTCTTTGATGAAATGATTCAACAATACCTCCCTTATTTCTCTCCTTATTAAAGGGAAAGAAAATTTTATAATGCATATACTAAGGGGGAGTAATTCAGCTCTTCTCTTTGATGAAATGATTCAACAATACCTCCCTTATTTCTCTCCTTATTAAAGGGAAAGAAAATTTTATAATGCATATACTAAGGGGGAGTAATATCATCCTGTACTTTGAAATTATTAGCTATATTTGACCTTTTTATTGATGATAAAGGAGGATAAATATTTGTTGATGACATATGATGAATACATTGATGACACATGATTTTACTGAAATACATGGATATCTTGGATAAGGATATGAATTGGACATCTTGGATATAGATACTTAATTCTTATTATGATTTGATGACTTGATGAAATTCATGATTTGATGACTTGATGTAAATTTGTGTTGAATTTTACATAAAATATTGATTTTTTGAATTTAAGAGTGTGTGATTCTCTTAAAATTTAAGTGGCGCGGATTTAGAGGGATTTAGGATTAACTCCTATCATCAATTGATTATTATCATTAAAAAGGGAGAGATTATTGAATCTCGGATTTTGATAATGAAATCAATTAATTGGTTATTGATATAATAGGATTATTAGAATTGATTGATGCAAGATTAATTACGACAGAATGATTATTATAATTAGAATTGGCCAAGGTCAAGTCAATGCATCAAGTCGATGTGGTTGGGAACTCTCCATGAGTGCGTCGGGAGCTCGTTGAGGGTATCATAGCGTTCGGGTTCTATCACAAGTGACCTTACACAGGAAATGTGAGAGTGAAGTAACGACAGTCTCAATACAATGCTTAGAGAAGCTTGTTGAAATTTCAGCTAATGCTCGGCCAATTAGCTGCTTACTCTTTCAGAAGGCTGAAACTAAGAGGATCGCCCAGAAGATGATAGAGACATGGATCATTCGGCCGTGGGTTTTTCTTGCAATGACACTTTATCTCTAAAAGCTCTATCTCTTTGTCTATAAGGATAAGCTCTTTCTGAAATGTCACATCCAACTAAACCAACTATGGCTTTAGGTGTAGCACTCCTAGATCTTGGGCTACTTCCACGACCCCCTCCAGGAGCGGACCAAGCTGCCCGAAATCTTTCGTATTGATGAACTTCGCCCCATTGCCGACAATCGCAAGAAGATCGAGCTCCTTAAGTAGCAATACCGGTAAAGAATCTATGACACTCGAACTTATGGGATGGAGATCAAGTTCTCAAAGAAACAAATTTTAAATTAAGAGAAAGGCACCAACACATTCACTATCAGCAAGAGCAAGGGAGAGATCAATTGCGGGACTCAACAAAACATGAAGACCTTTATGCTAAACATACCTAGCCACTACAACAAGATTATCACCCCTCACTGTGAAGAAAGATGCCCCCCGTTGGCTGACTGAAACTATAGCCCTCGTGGCCATGATGTTATCTACATCAACATTAGATCATGGCCAAATGTTCGTGATTGGAGCAGACCCGTCAAAAATTAGGATCGGTGCCACTCTTATACAAGATAGCTAGCCCCTAATCTATATTAGAACTCTCTCTCCACCTCACCCAAGGCTTTCAAACTATAACGAGCAGATACTAATCATTACTAAAATTGAGGCTTGGCATAATACAGCTCAACGATGCAAAGAAGAGACAAAGATAAGCCTGGAGAAATTACAACTTCTACTTACTCCAGACTTAGATCAGGCTCACATCATCGTGGACCTTATCAGAGAGTAGCCACCATCTCAGAGGGAAGTTTAGCTAACATTAAAGAACAACTACATGGCCACCCATGTAAAAAAGAAGTAGTAGCTTGACAAACATCGGAGCAGGAGGATATTTACTATTAAAGATCGAGTCTTTCTTCATCTTCAACCCTACTAGAAAGAATTTATGAATACTCGGGCCTCGAGGAAATAGTCTTCCTGTTTCTTTGGACTATATAAAATTGGATAACATATTGGAGTTATGCCCTCTGGATTAGATCTATGTGTCGATTCAAAAGTACACATGACCCTCTATGTGTCCTACCTCAAGTAGAAGTTTAGAGAGGATAACTCAGCCCAAATCCATCCACCCGTCACCTAAGTTAATAAAGAGGCATAGTTTTAGCTGGAGGTCGCATGAGATTGCAGGATCATGATGCATCACCGTTTAGACAATACTACTGATGTCGGACCATAGGAGCATGATGCACCTACTAAAGGGGCTACGTGAGAGCCTCAAAAGTAGTTGCAGATCAAGACCTAAAGTTATGGAGTCTCAGCCTTAACGACAAGGTCTTGAAAAGGGCAGTCTGTTAGGACCCCAGTTGAGTCGGGTCATAATCGATTGAGTCGAGTCCTTAGATTAAGCCTTATTAGCAAGCCTAGACCTGACATTAGGTCAGCTAGAAAGAGATTTGAGTTTATTATAATAAATCAGCCAAATCTTAGTAGAGTTAGGATTCGACTGAACTAGAGTCTGGTTAGAAGTTGGAGTTGGATTCGAGTTGGAGTTAATCAAGTCAAGCTTGTAATCAACCCAATTGGCCACCCGCTTTGATGTGGGAAAGTTGGCTAGGGCTATGAGGAGGTGGCTAGGTTTTGACATGGGAGTGTTTCACTTGGAGTAGGAGTTTGATTAGGAGTTGGAGTCTTGGTATACTTAGAGTAGGAGTCTTATTAGGAATTAGGGTTTTGAGACCCTATATAAAGTATGTAACCACCACTATTTTTACAAGTAATCAATACATCTTTTTTAACTATTGTGGCTGACTACCAAGGAGGGAGGAACCCCTATAGAGTTCTAAGTAGGGCCGATCCCCTACAGAGGTGAACCCAAGCTTAAAATCCTACAGAGTTCTAACAGTGGGATAGAGGCCATAAGCGAGATACAGTGGTGGTCCCTAAGGGACCTCCACTCCCACGAGCGACTCCGGTGTAGTGGCCAAAGCCGGTTCTATAACCGCGGGCAGTGAGCCCCCCTATAGGCAGAGGTTTTGGGCGCTAAGTGGGAACCGTCTAATGCCTCTTATAGGGGCATAAGCCCACCTCCTATCTAAAGGACCCCAAAGAAGTAGAACTCTAGCTATATGCTCTAGATCTCCCTCGAATAAGCTAGTGCTTCTGGAGACCCTGGCAGATGGGTCATGGGAGGAACCTCATGCCCACGAAGGTCGCTTGCCTGCCGGCAACCCCTTGTTAGACCTAGTAGAAGGAGCAGAGGGGTGTCATCTCTTTATCCCCTGCAGAGCCATACCTGACAAAGAACCATGGAGCAGAGATTAGAAGTAGGTGTAAGGGAACTCGTAGAAGAAAAAGTGAAGACTATACCCAAAGGGGCCAGAGGGAGGGTGGTCACCTCCGAGCGAACCTCCTTCTCATGCTCTGTGACCCTAGTTAGGAAGAACTCCCGTATCTTCTAAAAGGCTTTGTATCTTCTAAAAGGCTTCAGTTTCACTTGCGGATAGAAAGGTACTGATTGCATTGTCAATGGAGTGCACTGCCCACACCACTAGGAAACCCCAGTCCTCGCTTCCATCCACAATAAAGAAGTGGCTCCGCTACCCCTTACCGTGGGAGCCCGCTCCCTTAATCTTGAACCCCGTGTGGGGGGATAAGTAGTAGTTGCTCAGCCCCTGGCTCAACTGAATTCACGAATAGAACAACTCACGAGATGACACCACCCCCACACCATCGCATGCCCTGAGGAAGACCATTAGGAAGTGCCAGGAGTTTAATGCCATCTAGGATGACGAAATCCACCAGTAACCTAAGCAAGCAACTACAACCTGAGGTAGAGGGAGTCACAATCTAACCTTCAGAGCATCTATAGAGAGGTAGAACCCCATGTAGAATATGTGATAAAGGCGATCCTCGCCCATAGGGATAGAGAGGACAACTTCTGACAAACTCTAGAAGGGAACGTGCAGTTCTTCTAATTACCGTGAAGTGACCATAGATCTTCAATCGTGGATCAATTCCATTTGGACTAGGTATCACAAGGCTACAAGAGGTCCATAAGGCTTGCACCCATCCAACGAGGAGCTTACTTGAACCACCTTCTACGTGGAGGCGATCTGTTTCCCCACACCATGCTGACATTGAGAGGTCAACCAAAAAGCGATCGAAAGGTCATCACCTTGAGAAGTCACAAACTTGTTGGAGAAGGAAGATATCCTTATACTAGGGTGTTAGATGACCAAAGCAATGATAGAATGACAATTAAAGAAGAGCTAGGGAGTACCAGATAAAGGCAACTTCCTACCCAATGGCATCAATTTGATGCAATGATATGCATAAGGACCACGTGAGTAATGATGGCAGAGATAGCATTACGCACTCCAACACAATCACATGGGCACTTGAAATGGCAAAGAAGGGCTCTGATCCCCAAGGGAATCAGGCCCATGGTAGAGAACCCCATAGGAAATAATGCATGCTATCAGGATAAGGTGGTGCATCATATCCTAGGTGGAACACCTTGCAACGATCAAAAGCATACCCCGAAGTGAATCTAATTCTGAATGGATTCCATTCCCTACTTTAATATAGTTGAGCTAGGACCTTTGGATGAATCTAGGCCCCCCTGCTTTAACGTGGTTGTCCGAGTCTAATCCCGGACAGGCCAATAATAGCAAGGGACCAAACCCTCAACTGCTTTACATCTCTGCCTCGATGCCTTATTGAGCTTTTACTTGGTTTTCTTTATTCACAAGTAAGCTAGACTTGGGCCTCGGCAGCCTTATGCCTCTGTCCCATCCTCGCTAGCATCCTTTGAACCTCGATGTTACCCCTAGCTATGCACTCGGTGTAAAAGGCGAAGGGGATACACCGAGGTTGAGCCTCCACACTCCCCTTAGTTATGCACTCGGTATTGAAGACCTGAGGATGGCACCTCAGATGAGTAAGAATTAAAAGGACTCCCTCCCGAGTCAAGCACCTCGATATGAATCTTAGAAGGCTAAGGGCTACACCTAGGCTGAGCCTCTGAACTATCCCTAGTCATGAGCTCAATGTTAAAGATCGAGGGCTACACCTAGGCCAAGCCTCTGAACTATCCCTAGTCGTGCACGCTCCCCTTAGTTGTATACTCGGTGTTAAAGGCTGATGGCTACACCTAGTATGAGCCTTTGTACTCCCCCTAGCCATGCACTCTACTAGTTACAGGTGCCCTACAAGCCAATCACGTGAGTGTTGCCATGTGTGACATGCTACATAGTCTTTTTACATTATTATTTATTGATATATTCTCATATTATATTATCTATTGAATATATATATTGTGATGTCCTTGGTTATGTGTAATGGGAATCAGATTATGATGAAATCATGATAATAAAACTGATTCACCTTTAAACACAGACCCTAAATAATCTCGGATATTTGTTGCTCAGGAGGGACATCGAGACAACTAGATAGACCGATGTGCTATATACTCATCCATATAATGGAGATAGCTAGTCTCATAACCACTTGTGTGGAGACACTAAGGATATATTACAAGTGCTCATTAGAGAATGAGTTCACTAATTGATCCGCTTACGAAATATTGTATTATTAATGATACCTGACACTAGACAGTGATTCCGTAGTCTCAGTTGTATATTTCATCCTCAGACTTGAGATACCAAAGATGTCTTGTTTGAATACTTCTATCTTTGACGTCGAAATTATAGGTTTGGAAAGTTCTAGATCTGGTATAACTAGTTATCGAGATTGGTAGCTAACCATATGAAGGTTATTGAGTGTCAACAGAAGATCATCCAATATCAGTATCATGAGAGGAATATCTTGTATGCTCTCGCTTAGGTAAATCCCTAATCAGGTTAGTCGAATTTAGAGATGAGTTCTTCAAGAGAATTCGATTAGAGCGAGACTTACACAGATTTCGTATGTGGCCTTACAGTACCATGCTTGGTATACGATTTCTAGGATATCAGATGTTGGGAAGTCAAGCGGGTGCATCATATACGTAGTGGAAAATCAAAACAAATTAGGTTTCCAATGTAGACCAAATCATCATACAAAATATTAGGTCATAAAAAAGCTGCAAAATCAAAAAACTGCATCATGTGAGATATTATTTACCTAGTAACATCGTATATCCCTATTTTTCTAGATCTAGATGGAGAGGATGAAGGAGGTTAAGCGACCTCCTCTCTAGCGATATCCACATGATGGATCACTGCATCGATATTCTTTCAATTACAATCCTAGGTCTGGCAACTCTTGCGCAGAGGGAGAGAGGAGAATAGGAGGGGGCGACCAAAGATACAGCCTATCATCTATGTGTGACTCTTCTCTTATTTATAGAGAGCTACCAAAAATCCTAGGGCTCCTACCTTAGTAGGTATTGGATCTCCATCCAATTACCCATTAATCTTGCATTATTGAATCTCTATCCAATAATCCTCTTTGGCCTCTAATTGGGCCTCATACAAGGAGCCCATAAGTGTAGGGTCTCATCTAATGAGAATAGTGGCTAATTAGATCTCTATCCAATTTTCTATTTATTGAAGCATCCACCATATGTGTGTGACCCTCGAGGCCCGATACCGAGTTGGCCGTGAGTCACTCCCATCAGAATGCTTTCTAATATAGCAAATTATTATCCCCATAATAAATCACTCGACTCATCGACTATGAACGTACTAGGCCACTACGCCATAGTCCCTAGATGGTATCAGGAGATTAAATCTATCGGACATGTCTGTCCATAGTTACTATGTATCTATAGTCCCTCATCCAACTAATATCTCAGATACCATATATTGGACATGGTACTATCAAGCCATATACGGAATCCATCTGAGTCTTGCTCTAATCGGATTCTCCCGAAGAACTCCTTCTCCCTCAATCCAAATGACCCTGGCCAGGAATTTATCTGAGCAAGCATAAATGAAATATTCCTCTAGTGATACCGAGAGAGGATAATCCTTTATTGATACTCAATTGCCTTCCTAAGGTTGGTTACCAATCTTGAAAATCAATTGTACCAGATTTGAAATTTTTCAAACCTATTAGTCTAGTGTCAAAGAAAGGAGTACTCATACAAGACATCCTTGGTGTCTTAAGTCTAAGGACTAAGCACACAACTAGGACTATAGAATCACTAACTAATATTAGGTATCATTAACCATACAATATTCCATAAGCGAATCAATCAGTGAACTCATTCTCCAATAAGCTCATGTACTATATCCTAAGTGTCCACATAAGTGGCTATGAGACTAGCTGCTTCCATCATATAGACGTGTATATAGTATATGGCATGTCTAGTTATCTCATTATCCCTCTCCATAACCCATGATCGGGATTATTTGAGATCTGTGTTTGAAGGTGAATCGATCTCATTATCGTAATCTCATCACGATCTGATTTCCATTGCACAGAACTAAGGACATCAAAATATATATATATGCAATAGATAATATAATGTGAGAATATGTTAATAATAATCACAAGCAAAAAGATCGCGCAGCGTGTCACATGTGCTATCACTCGCGTGATTGGCTTATAAGGCACTTGTAACCAGCATTAGATGGATGAAAGATTATAGATATATAGTAACTAAGGACAGATAGGTCTAATGGATAAGATACCATATATCATCTAGGGACTATGGTGCAGTGGTCTAGTTTGTCGACAATCAATAAGTCAAGTGAATGAGAGAATAATTCACTAAGTTAGAAGGAGTTCTAACATATGGGACTCCTGACCAGCTCGGTATTACGCCTTGAGGGTCACACACATGTGGTGGATGCTTCATCAAATAAAGGATTAGATATGAGTTATTTAATTAGTCCATGTTCTCATTAGATGAGACCCTACATTGATGTGCTCCTTGCATGAGACCTAATTAGAGGCCAAAGGAGATTATTGGATAGAGATCCAATAATCTAAGGTTAGTGGGTAATTGGATGGAGATCCAATACCTAGTAAGGTAGGATCCCTAGGGTTTTTGGTGGCTCTTTATAAATAGGAGGTAGGGTCAGCATATAAATGAAGGCTACACCTTTGGCCGCCTCCTCCTATTCTCCTCTGTCCCTCTACACAGGAGTTATGAGATTTGTAACTTTGATTGGAGGAGTATCACTATAGTGATCCATCATGTGGATACTGCTAGAGAGGAGGATATTTGATCTCCTTCATCCTCTCCATTCGGATATGGAAAAATAGGGATATATGATCTCCCTAGGTAAATAATCTCTCACACAATGTGATTTTCAATTTTGTGACTTTATGTGCACCAATATTTGTAGATAATTTACATCTTCATGGGAAAGCGATTTTGTTTGATCTTTCACTCTGCATGTGATGCTCCCGCTAAGGTTTCCCAACACATTCAGTGTTAAAGTCCAAGGGATGCACCTATGCCAAGCCTCCACACACCCCCTAACCATATACTCGGTGTAAAAGGCCAAGGTATGCACTTTGGCCAAGCCTCCATGCTCTCCTTAGTTGTGCACTTGGTGTTGAAGACTCGAGGGTGGCACCTTGGCATGAAACTCAAAAGGCCAAGGGTTACACCTAGGTCGAGCTTCCATGCTCCCCTTAGCTATGCATTCGATATAAAAAGCTGAGGGATTCACCTAGGCTGAGCCTCTATGCTCCCCCTAGCCATACTTGGTGTTGAAGACCTAAGGGTGGCACCTTGGATAAGTAAAGAGTTAAAAGGACTCACTCCCGAGCCACACATCTCGGTCTGGAACTTAGAAGGTCAAGGGTTGCACCTAAGTCGAGCCTCTGTACTCCCCTTAGTCATACCTTTAGTGTGAAGTGTTGATTCTAGAATTTAATGAGAAAATCTATTGATGAATTTATGGACTAATATGCTTTTAAGATAAGTGATGGAGGAAAGACTTTGATCATGGACACGAACCATTATAGGATAAATTCAGTAGGCCCAAACCAAGGTTAAATTGCACTAGATAAAAAGCTAATTCAGTGATCTGGAGTTAAATTAGATAGTGGTACTGCCACATCTAGATGATGGTATCACCCAATCTATCGAAAAGTATATTTGTGCTTTTTTAGGTATTCTAGCCATGATACCGCCCCTGCCCATGATGATACCACTCAACAATGGTGGTACTACCTAGACTGATAGTAGTACCACCAGAGCCCAGATTCTTAGGCTTTGTTCGATGGTAGTACCGTTTGATGCTGACGGTGTTACTGCTAGTACCCCAAGAAATCAAGGATTTAAAATTTTGGCTCTAATTTTGAACCCATTGTAGGTCTTTAGATACCCTACCAATTCTTGTTTGTTAAAACATGAATAAGTGTGAAAAAGGATAAAAAAAGAATAAATTCTTGAGGTTAAAGTATTGTAAACTCTTAAAAGTGATTGAGTTTCTTCCTCCTTGAGTTTAGCGGTTATTCTTAGGAGGTGTGAGGTCTTGTATAAAAGAGTTTGTAACGGTTCCATCCTGAGCGTGGTAAAAGGAGAAGGGTTGTAACAAGGGTAATTGATCTTCGCCTATTGGAAAGATGATCGGTAGCGAAAGTCGGTGGTCTCGAGAGAAGAGGAATCGAGAGTGGATGTTGGTTGGGACAACTGAACCACTATAACTCTGTTTGCATTTTCTTTCTTGCTTTTCCTTGATATTGCTAACTTATTTACCTTGCTCACTATTTGTATTCACACTTTAAAGTTAAACACATTTCCAATTTATATTCTCAATTGAGCATTTCCAAATCAGATCTTATTGGTAGAGCACCAAACACTTGGTATTAGAGCAATATTCTTAGTGTCTCGTTGCCCTTCTATAGCCATCCATTAGGCCCCCATAGCCATCCAAAGCAATTCTCATAATTTCTTGAAGATCATCACCAAATTCTATCATCATCTTTACTATCGCAGATCATCCTTTAATCTTCCTATGAATTACAATAGGTTCTAGTTTCCTACCTTAATGTTGCTGCAATTTAGTTATCACTATTCAAAAAAATATACAAAAAAATGTTCCTATTTGCTGCACAAACTTTTCATCATAAAGTTCCAATCTTTATGACAAAAGTTATGTCGCAGAATTCCAGCCGCACACCCTTTACTGTTTTATTTGCTGCTATGTTTTTACTAATCAAATTTCTATGAAATTTCTATCATGGGTTTATAACTTTCAGTCCTCATATCTCCCTTTGGTTTCATTGAAAAATTATTAAGATAACCTGCTCATCTTTTATATCCAATCTAGTGCGATTTAAACATAAAAATTTGCTATTGTACTTCTTCGTAATCTTTGATTTTGTCAAACCTATTGCTATTATTTCTTTCCACAAAATTTTTGTTAGCACTACCTCTTCCTTACCAGAAGATCCCCCTTAAGTTTCACTTGAATTTTTATTGAAAATTTCTAGAAAAAATTATGTCTTCACTACTAGAATTTTTTCGATGAAAAATCTGCTGCAGAACCTTTCTACTTCTTCTTCTTCTTAACCCAACCATCTCACTGCCACCACCAAAGATATCTTTAGGGCATCCCTCTAGCTTTAAGATGCAGCTATTATAACCTATTTTCATAATCCTAACACCTCCAAAAACTGTAGCCCAAAATAGAAAACCATTGTAGTCAAACCCTTCTATCGCCAGCTGATTGTTCGAATCTTCCACCACCCATGCCATTGACCCATCAATAGAAAAAAGATAGACATATATGATCTATAGGCATACACTATGGCTTCCAAAGATCCAATTGATGCTAAGTTTGAAGCATTAGAATCTCGGCTTGAATCGTGGCTCGAATCACACTTGGAGGACAAACTGCACGCTTTGTTCGTGGAGTTCAAAATTGGACAATCACTTAGTCCAACAAAATCTCAATGAGGAGAGAGTTCAGAGAGACCCCTAGAGAAGGAGGGCCAACTTTCGAATATGCTTCAGTCAAGCATGAGGGTGGACTTCCCACGTTGGGAAGGAGACCCGATTTGGGTGGATTTCACATGCTAAACGTTACTTCCGCTACTACCGAACATCAGACGATGCTAAGGTGGAACTCACTGTCATCCACCTTGAAGGCAATGCAATCCAATGGTACAATTGGCTAGAATATAATCATGGAGCTCTGACATGGAATCAATTTAAAAAAGCACTACTAAACCACTTCGGACCTACATAGTACGAAAATATCGACGACCAACTCGTAAAAATTCAGCAAACCTCTACAATTCAAGAGTACTAAACTAGGTTTGAGAAACTATCCTACCTTGCTTGTGATTAGACTAACCAATAATTGCTAGGTACCTTCATCAAGGGACTCAAGCTAGTGATAAAAGGGGAGGTTAAGGTGTAGTAGCCCCTTATCGTAGCTGCTGTAATTTCTTTTGCCTGAATACAAGAGGAAGGGCTCAACCAAGACACTTGGAGGATGAGGACCACTCCTAGGCCCATGGCTTATAAACCTCCTTCTATTCCCAGCCATCCTTCACTACCAAAATAATTGATAAAAGAATAACTACTGTCACGGGCTTAGCTGATTTTGCCTAAGCCGTGCGGCACCCATGCATGTCCGTCCGCAAAGGTCAGCCCTCCCCGAGATCTCCTAAAATCCCACAGACTTACAAAAAGAGAAAACGGGCCAGAAGAAGCAATTTCCACGGGATCCATAAGCAACTGCTCAAGAAAAACACTTTATAAAGCCAAAATACAAATTACACCCATGGACATTACAAACTCAGAGAGGTTGAACACAAAGGATAATGGTCCAATACAGACCAAAGTCCCCATAAGTGCTTATAAGACACACTTATATTTACAAGCCAAACTTGGTCATAAAGCAAATCAAACTAGGGCTGCTAAGCCTACTGCAAGCCCGCTTCTTGTTGCACAAGATATGTACCTGAACTGAAGGACACGGACTAATACAAGCATTTTATTAAACACCTTGTTTACATTGTTGTCCGTGACACTACGCAACAGATTGGTAAAGGGTCTTTGTTGGCATTGCAAAGAACCATGGAGTCGCGACCATCGCTTCAAAAAGGGGCACCTCTTACTGATTGAACCCATTTAAGATATGGAGAAGGAGGTCAAGGAGCATGAGGAAGAGGTCACGGATGAAGAACAATAGCTGATTGATATTACGATGCATGCTCTTACCGGCTACGCAAACCCTTAAACGATAAAAGTGGAAAGACTTTTAAAGCAACAACCGATCACCATCTTATTGACACCGAAAGCACTAATAATTTTATAAATAGTAAGATTGTTGTTCAGATGACCTTACGTATTGAGGATTGCTGCCGGTTTAATATTAAGTTCGCCGACGGACAAATTTTGAAGTGTGATCGCAAGTGCCCGTGGGTGAAATTACTACTATAAGATCAAGAGATAATTGCATATTTTTTTTCTCCTCCCTCTTGATGATCATGAGGCCGTGCTTCGCATCGAATGGCTGACGACATTAGATGATGTTTTCTGAAATTTTTTGAAATTAATCATGAAATTTTGCAGCCAAGGGAAACATATGGTATTACGCGGCAAACGGGGAAGTGAAAAAGAGAAAGAAGAAGGGAGGAAGAAGATGAGAGGAGGAAATACAAGAGAGAAGAAGAGCAAATGAAGGAAAGATAAAGATCTAGAGGGAGGAAGAAAGGAAGGAAAGAAAAAAAAGAAATAAACAAAAAGGTATATAGCTCCTTAGCACATTTGTAATCAGATAAATATAAATTTAATATATTATAAGTAGTGTCATATAAATAATCATATCTATAATATATCTTGGAAAGCATGTTTAGAATAATATAATCGTCATGATTTAAATATAAATATATGTATTTTATATAAAATATATGAATTATAATAAAAATATCTTATATGCATAGATATATGATAACATGATGACAAGCAGATGATATGATTATCATAAGTTAAATGTAAATATATATATTTTGTATGTATAAAAATATATAAATTGTGATATGAATGTATTGTATGCATGCATATATGATGAGGTGCGGATGATATGATTGTCATAAGCTAAATGTGAATGTATGTGTTTTACAAACACAAAAACATATGAATTGTAATAAAAATATCTCGTGTGCATGCATACATAATGACATATGGATGATATGATCATAAAAATATATGAATTGTGATAAAAATATCTCGTGTTGGATATATAATGACGAATGGATGATATGATCGTTAAAAGCTAAATGTGAATGTATATGTTTTGAAAGTATAAAAATATATGAATTGTGATAAAAATATCTTTTCTACATGTATATATGATCATGTGTGGATGCACGTGTTATCTATGATGTGCAGCATGGTAGTGTACAGATATATTATGATGTGCAATACACATGTATTATGATGTGCTGCTATATGAGAGTGCACATATATAATATGATGAGTACACGTATATGTTATAACATGCAGTGTGAGTATGCATGTATATGTTATGACATGTGGTGTGAGAGTACACATATATGTTATAACGTATAGTGTAAAAGTGTATGTATAAAAAAAAATGTTATGATTCACGGTGTGAGTGTACCTATATTATAACGTGTGATGTGGAAGTACACATCAATATACAATATATGTGAAAGTACATGTATATGTTATGGTATGAGGCACAAAATTTCATAAAATTACTATAGTTTCTACATATGCATATTAGCATTTTAAATGATTTTAACATAGAATTTTATGCCCTTATGGTGCATATACTTTGTTATAGGGTTGTGTTTGCTAAAGAACCCATAAGATATGATGTTTACTGTTAAATGTGTTATGCTCATGATTTTGAAATGTTATATATATAACATGATGCATGCTCATTTGAATAAAGCTTATACTTACTAAGTGATGACTTATTATGGATCCTATTTTGCAAGGATATTACATCCCACCCAAATTATTGGGTAGGAAAGTGAGCATGCGTAAGCTCATGCCAATGCAGATATGAATGATAACCTATGGGCATTTCTTGTAGAAAAATTCTAGACATGTTTTATGATGAGATTTTTTTTTGTTAGATATAATATTATACAGGTGTCCAAAATACTATGTATAGGAGAAACCTTGTCATTTTATTTAGTAATTAGTACCTTTTAAATTTTTAAATTTATATACTTTTTATTATTTTTATATCGATAATAATAATATAAATAAATAAATCTGATATCCTATCTTAGTAAGGCATGTAGGGGTATAGATAAAAGTGCGTAGGGTGTTTGTTATATATATATATATATATATATATATATATATATATATATATATATATATATATATATATATATATATATATATATATATATACACATATATATATATATGTATATATACATATATATATACATATGTATATATATGTGTATATATACATATATATATACATATGTATATATATGTGTATATATACATATATATATACATATGTATATATATGTATATATATATATATATATGCATATATATACATATACATACATATATATACATATATATGCATATATATATAAATACATATATATATATACATATATGTATATTTATATATATATATACACATATATATACATATATATATGTATATATATATACATGTATATATATGTATATATATGTATATATGTATATATATGTATATATATACATATATACATATATATATACAAATATATAGATACATATATATATATATACCTATATATATACATAAATATATATACATATAATAATAATAATGTATATAAATAAATCTGACTCTAATGGGTCCACGTTGTAAATGGATTTGACATGATTAAGTCAGTTATGCATTGGATTTAGGTTGGATTTGGAGGCCTAAAACAGTAGAATTGGTTGGCCCACATCAGTGACCTGTCGTCAGTTTAATGTACGAATTGTTTCGCGTTTGAATCTGACAGCATTTTAGATCTTGTTCTTACTGGGGTAATATATCACATATTAATGACAATTCTAAAAAAATAAGATAAAATATTATTCCTATTCGAATTAAATTTATAATATTTGGTTTTAAATTATCTAATGTCCACACGTGAGAAGTAGATATGTTCATCAACTTTTCCACATGCAACTTGGCATGGTGGTGCACTACATGGTGCTGTGACAGCAAATATTTTCAACTTTATTGAATGTTCTCATATCTTTTAATATGCTGTTGGATATTTTCGTGTTTGTGTGTAGGCTTTTTCGTCTGCCATCCCAAATCACCCATGTGTGTCTTTTATAGTGTGTATATATGTTATATCTTCAAAACAATAAAAGTACGTGACTCTTCCGTCATCCGTTTTACTCGCTCACCCACCACTACTACCAGTGGATGGATGGATGCCCCTGCCACAGTTGCTACCAAACAAATGCCCATCTGTGATTAGAGAGGAGGAGAGAACAAAGCATAGAGTTGATCCACCTGCACAGGAGAGAGAAGAGGAAGGGAAAGGAGGTGCACCTTGCAGAAGGAGGAAGAAGACGAAGAAGAAGAAAGAAGATGGGAAGCAAGGGTGACAAGTCCAACTTCTCTCGGATATGCAGGCTATGGAGACAGTACTTGAAGGAGAAGGGCAGCTTGAGTGGCCTTGGCATCGACATGGCCCCTGTGCCTGCAGGTGAGATTTTCTCTCAGGTCCTTGGCTTGGAGAGAGAGAGAGAGAGTCCATCGGAATGCCGTCACCTCCTCTGCTTCTTTTTTCATTCAGGTGGTAGATCCCGGACAACCACGACGATGAGCTTGTCACTAGGGGCGGATTTGCCGGGAGAAGAGCAGACCGAGAACAAGGGCTCACCGATATCAATGGATCTGTTTCCTCAGCACTCTGGTTTTGAAGAATCTGGCAAGATCTCAGATGCCAAGTAAGATGATGTGTTGTTGAAGTTGCCGCTTTGATGGGCGGAGAGATCAGCTTCATGATTTCGGTGGTTTCTGCAGGCAGATGGAGAAGGGCCAACTGACCATCTTCTACGCCGGAAAGGTGATGGTGTTCGACGACTTCTCGGCGGCCAAAGCCAAGGATCTTATGCAGATGGCCAGCAACGAGAGCATCGCGGCTCAGAAGATTAGCTTCTCCGCCCTTCGCGCCGCGGCTTCCCCTTCCAAGCTTGACTCCATGCTGGCAGCCGCATCCGGCAGTCAGTCCATGGCAGCGCCGTCGCCGGATAGCCCGTCGAAGACCAGTGCTTCTGGTATGTATGATCTGTTGTATCCACAGAGTGATACAAGCAAGCAGCAGAGAAGCTTTGTTGTGATCTGATCCAAGTACTACTGATAAGGATGATTCTTGTTTTGCTGGATTGCAGATATGCCCATAGCAAGAAGAAACTCCCTCCATCGATTCCTGGAGAAGAGGAAGGACCGGTGTGCTTCAACTTCTCCCTCCATCGATTGCTTACGATCTTGAGAACGTATATGAATGTTACTGCAGCTGGAAACCTAATGCTTCTGTTTGTTGACATCCTTCAGAATCAACACCAAGGCACCATACCAAGTTAATGGTGCTTCGCCATCGACGAACGAGGCAGAGGCAAAGGTAGAGTCAAGCCAAGCATGGCTCAAACTCGGAAGGCAAGTCTCGCCGCCAGAGCACAGCTCAGAGAGCAGCAAATAGCAGCAGTGTCAATGAGCTGGGCATCACCGCAACTCTGCTCTCCTCTTCCTGCCATTTGTAGTTTAATATCCTCCAATGGCGTCATCTTGGAGCAAGGGTCGTCTTCTTGGAGAGAGAGAGAGAGAGAGAGAGAGAGAGGGTGTGGACTATTGTTTCTTTGATTTGATGTAGCAGATATGTTATCTGATTTGCCATTTATAACAATTGGCATAGAACAAAGGTAGAAATTTCTGTGCATTTCATTTCATCGATCATCTTCTGTCGGCCTTAATGTACAGTGTTTTGTTCTCCTTTTAGTACCTATACTTCCATACTAGGAGTCTGCTCAACTGAGGTGCTTCCAGAGATCACATGGAGCTATTGATCGATACTTGAAATAATACAAGCTGATTTAGGAGGAGCAGATGAGGAATTTCTGTTTTCAAAATAAAGGAATAGAATAAGACAAAATTAATAACGAAAGATAATAAGAAATAAAAATAAGAGATAAATTGATAATGTGAGAAAAATATCAATTTGCTGTTCCAATCTCTAACAGCTCAAGTACAAGAAAAGTAAAATGTAAAAGTAAAAATATATATGTATGTCAAACCAAATATTTTTTTTCTTCTTAGATAATCTTTCGGATTCAAATTGACAATGACTTTATTAATTTTATTTTTGTATAGCAATAAATTCTCAAAAGAGCTTTCTTTAGAATTTTTATGATCTATAATCATAATTTGATTTCTTAGAATTATTTTTAGATTTATTTTTTTCTATTCCTCGAGTAATATAGTGAACTAAATTAGAACTATTATAAATAAAATAGTTGAAACAGGATCTCAAACATATCTATAAATAATTTTAAAGGATTGAGAACAGAAGACAGGAGTTTCCAAAAGGTATATGATGAATTTTAAAACTAAAATAAGTATCACAGTGAAAATTATATTGTTAAAAAATTAAAAATAAAAAATAATAAAAAATAATTTCAATAAAAAATAATAAAAATAATTTCTATTGAATAGAAGATAAGGGATAACTAATACCGATGACACACGTCAAATGGATATCTATCTGCTTCTGGTCAACTTTGTTTTAATCTAAACTCTTAATGCGACTTGGTGGGCTTTTCTCTGACGACAAAACTGCATGGGGATGGTCTTCAATGATGAAAAGGACAGAATCAGTTTATGGTATTCTTGTCACGTTCTCTGCTGCACTAATCGACTCATTCTAGAATCTTAGTCTAATGTTATTTGAAGGTAAAAAAAATTGAACTTTAAAAAAAAATTATAGAGATTTTGAACTATTCTTGGACCTTAGCTCCACGAACATTTACGATTTCGATGGATCTGTATATTTATAGATGTCATCTATTTATAAATATGAAATATAATTTAATTTAAAATTTTTTATCCCTATAACTCTATTTAATTAATTTATATAAAAGATAAGATAAAAAAGAATGTTTGAAATCTTTAAAATAAATTTTTAGAAGATCTTGAAATTGTCTTTTGGAAAGAGATATTGAATTTCAGATTTTGATGATAAAATTAATTGATGGGTTTTATGATCTAACATGTGTGCTTGAGTGATACAGGATTAACTATGATAGTGAAAGACAATATAATCTGATGTTGGGCTAAAGTTAAGTTTGAGCATTGAGTCGGGGTTCGGACGATACAGTGAGAACTCATCGGGAGATCGCCAGAAGCTCAATGAAGGTGATCAGGGCTTGTCGGGAGTTTACCGGGAGCTCATCGAAGGCAATCAGGAGCTTGCCGGGAGCTCGCCGAAGGTGATCGGAAGCTTGCCGGGAGTTTATTGGAAGATGATCGAGAGACTCATCAGGAGTTCGTCGAAGGATGTCGGGAAGTTCACCAAGAGTTCAAAAGATCGATTGACGTGTCAAACAATAAGAACGATTATAATTGTGTCTTCGTATGTCATAGTTAGCATCGTGTATTATGACTTGTAATTGAGTTAGATTTAAAGAAATCTAAATCAACTCAATGAGAGGCAACTGGGTCCACTTTGAGTTGGATTTGAGCTCAGGTTGAGCTCATTTCGTTGACCTAAAAAGGGGTCAACAAAAAGTACAAGTCGGGTATGAAATAATATGGGAAAAGTATTATTTCAGAATTCCCAATGGTAGTACCACCGGTGAGCGATGGTAGTACCACCCAGGTGGCATTGTCGCCTAGCGGTAGTAGTACCGTCTGAGAATCCTAGTTGCTTTCAGCGGTAGTACCCCGGTGCCGATGGTAGTATTGTCGGTGCCGATGGTAGTACCGCCTTGGATTCTAATGATTTTTGAGTTTTAGCTTCAAATTTTGAAGCTAAATTGGGGTCTATAAATACCTCAAGTCTTTTTTTGCTTAAGTGAGCAAGAAAGTGATAAAAAAAGTGTAAGAAAAGTGGTCGTAATCTTAGTTAAAATTTTATAAAATTTGAGAGCTTCCCTTGAGTACTTCAAAGTGTAAAGTAAGTATAAGAGAAGAGAGAAAAAAAATTATAAAGGTTTCTCTCCTGAACCTATGAAAATGAGAAAAGTGTAAGAAGTTTTAATCTTTACCGTGGAAGAAGATCATTAGTGGACATCGGCAGGTCTCGACGAAGGAGGACTCGAGAAGTGGATGTAGGTCAAGTTGGTGATCGAACCACTATAAATTTGTGAGCCTTCTTTACTTGTTTTTTATTTCAGCATTCTGAAGCTAAATCAAGATTCTTCATTCGGTCTTAACTTTAATTGCTCTCTAACTTAATCTTGACGAAAAATGATTTTAGTTTTGGTTTTTACCTTAAGCATATTTTTTAATCTGAGTACTCTTCTTACTTGCACTAATTCACCCCTCTTTTAGTGTCAACTCGATCATAATAGTTGATATTGTTGGGAAACCTTAGCGGGTGCATCATATGCGCAGCGAAAATCAAAACAAAAAATCGATTTTTCACATAAATCAAATCATCGTGCAAAATATTGGGATCCCAAGAAAAACATAAAAACTAATAAAATCACAGTGTGTGAGAGATTGATTTTACCTAGGGAGATCGTATATCCCTATATTCCATATCTGGATAGAGAAGATGAAGGAGGTCAAGCGTCTTCCTCTCTAGAGGTATCCACACGATGAATCTTTGCAGCAAAACTCCTCCAATATGATCTCACAACTCTTGCATAGAGGGAGGAAGGAAAATAGGAGGTGGTGGCTAAAGCTGTAGCCTATCAATCATGAGTCTCCCCTCCTATTTATAGAGAGCTACCAAAACCCTAGGGCTCTTGCCTTAGTGAGTATTGGATCTCTATCTAATAACCCACTAACCTTGTATTATTGAATCTCTATCCAAGAATCTCCTTAGGCCCCTAACTGGGACTTTTAATCAAGGAGCCCATCAGCTTAAGGTCTCATCTAATGAGAATAGGGGTTAATTGAATCTTTATCCAATCTTTCATTCGCTAAAACATCCACCATATATGTGTGACCCTTTAGGCTCGATACCGAGCTGGCCGTAAGTCACTCGCATTATCGTGATCTCATCACGATCTGACTCTCATTACACAGAACCAAGGACATCACAATATATATGTAATAGATAATGTGAGAATATACCATATTAATCATTAACAAAAAGATTACACAGCATGTCACACGTGCCATTACTCACGTGATTGACTTGTAGGGCACCTGAAACCATCAATCTCCCACTTGACCAAAAGTCAATCAGCTATGTGTTTAATTCCCATCAGACCCTTGTTGACGCTCAAATACAATCTAAGCCAATGGCTTCATTAATAGATCTGCAATATTATCTTCGGATGGAACTCTTTTTATTGCTATATCTTTTCGGGTCATGATCGCTCTAATCAGATGGAACCTCCTCAGAATAATTCTGTTGAGATCTGAGTTCCTTTGTTAGAGTTATCACCCTATCGCTATCACAATATATGGGAGTCAGCTCCACGTTGCTTGGTATGACTCTCAAATCCTTTATGAACTTCTTCATCCAAATCCCTTCCTTTGCTACTTTTGCTGCAGCAATGCATCGCCTCTATGGTCGAGTCAGTAGTAGTATCTTACATGGAACTCTTCCAACTTACTGCTCCTTCAGTCAGGGTAAAAATAAATCCTGAATTCAACTTATTATCATCAATGTCGGACTGAAAACTCGAGTCCGTATAGCCCTCAACCTGGAGGTTATCTTCTCTATATATCAGTAAAAGATCCTTAGTGCTTCTCAAGTACTTAAGGATATACTTTATTGCCTTTTAGTGTTCTAAACCTGGATCTGCCTGATACCTGCTCATGGCACTCAGAGTATGTGCTATATCAGGCTTAGTACATAGCATCGCATACATGATAGACCCTATCGCTGAGGCATAAGGTATCTTAACTGCCCTTTCTTTAGGAGTCTTTGGGGACATGCTCCTAGAAAGTGATATTCCATGTCTCATCAATATGAGACCTCTCTTGGAATTCTCCATACCAAACCTTTTAATAATGGAGTCTATGTACCTAAATTGGGATAAGCCAAACATCATTTTAGATCTATCTCTATAGATCCGGATCCCCAAAATATAAGATGCTTCCCCTAAGTCTTTCATGGACAAGTTTCTGGATAGCCAAACCTTTATTGTGGAGAGCATTCCTATATCATTCCTAATGATTAGGATGTCATTTGCATATAGCACCAAGAAGGTGATAGTGCTTCCACTTACCTTCCTGTACACACAAGGCTCATCTTCGTTCTTAACGAAGTCATAAGATCTGATCATCTCATTAAATCTTATATTCTAACTTCGGGAAGCTTGTTTCAATCCATAAATGGATCTAAGCAACCTACACAATTTATCTGAACTCTCTTTGGATATAAATCCCTCTGGCTATATCATATACATCTCATCCTCGAGGTTGCCATTGAAGAATACCGTTTTGACATCCATCTGCCAGATCTTATAGTCACAATGTGCTGCAATGGCCAAAATAATTCTAATGGACTTAAGCATGGCTATAGGTGAAAAGGTTTCGTCATAGTCAACTCCTTGTCTTTGACGATATCCTTTAGCTATCAGCCTTGCTTTATAGGTCTCTACCTTTTCATTCACTCCGATCTTCTTCTTGAAGATCTATTTACAACCGATGGGTACAATACTCTCAGGTGCATCCATAAGGTTTCAAACCTTGTTAGAGTATATGGAATCCATCTCAGAATTTATGGTTTCTTGCCACTTCCCAGAGTATATACTCATAATAGCCTCCTTGTAGGTATGAGGATCAACATCTTATGAGTCATGTCTACTTATATGTTACACATATCTTTCAGAAAAGTGAGATACTCTACTAGACCTACATAAAATTAGAATTTGTGTGTTAGGTATCTGAACAGACTCGGGCTCTAGAATGGTGCTTAAGTTAGATTCCCCAACCTCGCTCAATTCTATCTCACTCCTACTGTATCCACAAAGAATGTGTTCCTTCTCAAGGAATACAGCTCTCTTGATAAAAAAGACATTTCCATCCTCAGGATGATAGAAAAAATACCCACAAGTTTCCTTTAGGTATCCCACTAATGTGTATCATTCTGTCCTTGATTCTAACTTATCAGGGTTGTATCTTCTAACATGGGCAGGACAGACCCAAATCTTAACAATCTTAAGATCGGACCTCTTTCCTTTCCATATCTTATATGGCATAGACACTACCAACTTTGATGGAACTCTGTTCAGAAGGTAAGCTGTAGTCTCTAGGGCGTACCCCCAGAATAAGACGGGTAGGTCAGTGAAACTTATTATGGACCGCACCATGTCTGAGAGCGTGTGATTCCTTCTTTCTGATACACCATTGAGCTGAGGTGTATAAGGAGTTATCCACTAGGATAAAATTCTATTATCCTTGAGGAAATGAGTGAAATCCATACTCAGGTACTCTCCTCATCGATCTGATTGAAGAGTTTTAATACTCATTCCAATTTGGTTCTCTACCTCATTCTTATATTTCCTAAATTTCTCGAAGGTCTCAGATTGTACTTCATTAAGTACATGTGTCTATACCTAGAGAAATTATCAGTGAATGTAATGAAGTATGAGTAACCACCTATAGCCTGAGTCAACATGGGACCACATACATCACTATGTTTGAGTTCCAATAACTCGGTGACTCTCTCTCCAGTTCCACTAAAAGGAGAGTTGGTCATCTTCCTACGAAGGCAAGGTTCGTAAGTTGCATATGTCTCATAGTTAAATAGATCTAAGTATCTATCTTTCAACAACTTTTGAATCCTTCCTTCATGTATATGACCTAGCCTACAATACTATAGGTATGCATTATTCATCTCATCTCTTTTTCTCTTAGACATATTTATATTTATGATGTGTGGAGAAGTGTCTAACACATATAAGCCATTTACAAGGGTCTCTCTAGTGATGATCTCATCATCCATAATCATTGAACAACTATTGTTCTTAAAAACTAATTTATATCCACTTATTGTCAAACAAGAGATAGATATAATATTTTTGATAATAGAGAGAACAAAATAGCATACATCTAATGCAATGATAGCTCCACCAAGCAAATGTAGGGTGACCTCCTCAACAACAACTACAACAACTCTTGCTCCATTACCTATCTTGAGGTCCATCTTGCCTCTGGCCAGTCTCCTAGGTCTTACCAGAACTTGTAACGAATTATAGATGTGATAAATACTCCCGGTATCCAATACCCATGTGTTATCATGAAAATCTGATAAGTGGAGACTGATCATTAATATACATGAAGCTTCTCCAAGCTTCTGTCTCACCTTCTCTGCAAGATAGTCCTTACAGTTCCTCTTCTAATGCCCATCTTGGCCGCATTGGAAGCACTATCATTTATCCTTTGCTAGGTCTCTCTTGACAACTTTTGCCTTACATAGTCTTTCTTTGCCTTTGCCCTTCTTAAGGGTATTTACTAACCTTCATTTTCCTATTGGTCTCACTAATATAGAGAACTTACTTCTCTTTCTTGATGGTACTCTCAGCTCCCCTCAACATATTGAGGAGCTCAGATAGAGTCACCTCAAACTTATTCATATTAAAGTTAATAATGAACATTGAAAAGGAATCTGGTAGGGACTGAAGTATAAGATCAACATACATGTTATCCTTTAGGACTATCTTTATCCTTCACAAAGCGAGCAATCTCATCCTCACTTGTCATTTCTCCAACGTGGGCACAATCGTGTTAAGGACATATATAATTTTCTCTTTTGTAAGAACAATTCTCAAATTATGAAACATTTGGACTAATGAGGTGGTTTGCATCAAGTATGCCATATAAGAGTTTTGCAAGCAACAAACAAAATATAACGTAAATAAATAACATACAGACCTTGTAGGGGGGGCCTTAGCCGCAGCCGGTAGCAACTAGTCTGGCCATGGGTGGCCGGCCCTGCATGGGGGCTGGTCGTAGCTACTTGCCCCTCCTCCTTGCTGTCTTCATTGCAAAAATACAGCAAGAACGCATAGAATGATTCTACGCGATTTAATCTCATCATACGTAGTTTAAAACCAATCTTTCGCATGAAAACCTTAGCTCTGATACCACTGTTAGGAAACCTTAGCGGGTGCATCACATGTGTAGTGGAAATCAAAACAAAAAACTGGTTTCCCATGCAGATCAAATCATCATGCAAAAGATTGGGGTTATGAGAAAAATATAAAAATCGATAAAATCGCGATGTGTTAGAGATTGATTTTACTTAGGGAGATCGTATATCCCTGTATTCCAGATCCGGATGGAGAAGATGAAGGAGGTCAAGTGTTCGCTTTTCTAGTGGTATTCACACGATGGATCTCTGTAGTAAAACTCCTCTAATCTGATCTTACAACTCTTACACAGAGGGAGGGAGGAAAATAGGAGGTGGTAGCTAAAGCTGTAATCTATCAACTATGAGTCTCCACTCCTATTTATAGAGAGCCATCAAAACCTTAGGGCTATTTCCTTAGTGGTTATTGGATCTCCATCCAATAAACCACTAACCTTGCATTATTAGATCTCTATCCAAAAATCTCCTTAGGCCTCTAACTGGCCCTTAATCAAGGAGCCCATCAGCTTAGGGTCTCATCTAATGAGAATAGGGGCTAATTGGATCTCCATCCAATCCTCTATTCGCTGAAGCATCCACCATATGTGTATGACCCTCTAGGCCCGATACTGAGCTGGCCGTGAGTCACTCCCATCAGAACTCCTTTTGATATAGTGAATTATTATCCCCCATAATAATTCACTCGAATCATCGACTATAGACGTACTAGGCCACTACGCCATAGTCCCCAAACAGTACGGAGGGATCAAATCCATCGGATTTATTTATCCACAATTATCGTGTATCTATAATCCCTCATCCAACTAATATCTTATAGACCGTATATTGGATATGGTACTGTTAGGCCACATATAGAATCATTCATAGTCTCGCTCTAATCGGATTCTCTTCGAGAACTCTTTCTCTCTTAATCCAAATGACCCTGGCCAGGGATTTGTTTGAGCAAGCACATATAAGATATTCCTCTCCTGATATTAAGAGTAGATGATCCTTTATTAACACTCAATTGTATTCGCAAGGTTGGCTACCAATCTCGATAACCAATCATACCAGATCTAGAACTTTCCAAACCTATAAGTCTGGCATCAAAGAAAGGAGTACTCACACAAGGCATCCTTGGTGTCTCAAGTCTAAGGACTAGATACACAACTAGGATTATGGAATCACTGTCTGACATTAGATATTATTAGTCATACAACATTCCATAAGCGGATCAATCAATGAACTAATTCTTTAATGAGCACCTGTATTATATCCTTAGTGTCTCCACACAAGTGGCTACGAGACCAGTCGCCTCCATCATATAGATGAATATATAGTACACCGATATGTTTGGTTATCTCAATGTCCCTCTTGAGTAGCCTATGCTCGAAATTATTTAGGATCTATATTTAAAGGTGAATCGATCTCATTATCGTGATCTCATCACGATTCAACTCTTATTGCACAGAACCAAGGACATCATAATATATATATATATATATATATATATATATATATATATATATATATATATATATATAAAACAGATAATATGAGAATATGCTAATAATAATCATAAGCAAAAAGATCTCATAGCCTGTCACACGTGTCATCACTCACATGATTGGCTTGTAGGGCACCTGTAACCAACAGATATCAGAGCCACATTCGACTCAATTGGATTAAGACCTAAGCAAGTTTAATGGCTAGTTTTGGCATTAACGAGGGCTAATGCATCACATATCTACCTATATTTAATAGGATGTACTACATCTTTTGGAAAACCAGAATGCATATTTTTTAATTTCGTTAAATTTTGATTTATGAAACATCATCAAAAATAGATTTCAAAAGTCATCCAATCCTATAAATGATTAGAATGATCATGAAAGACATATGTTTTTATTAAATGCCAAAGCTATAAATGCTTTATTTTATGCTTTAGATAAAAACAAGTTTAATATGTTTTCTACTTGTGATTCGGCTTTTGATATATGACATACTTTAGAAGTCACACATGAAAGCACAACTAAATTAAATAAATAAAAAAAATAAAATAATTTGCAACGGTAAACTTGAAGAACACCTTCCAATGAATATAAAGGACATTGCCTTGATAATTAAAGATGAATACATTCTAAAGAACAGGAAGGACTTGACACTAAGAACAGATAACTCCTCGAACAATAAGGACTATGAATTTGAACTTATGACAAAAGAACCAAATAAATTAATAAAAATAAATATAAATATATAAAAATAAACTTAAAAATAAACTTATGACATAGCTGCTTGCTATGAATGCAAGAAGCCGGGTCAGTCCGAAGATGAAGAGCACCAAGAAGAAGTAAATGACTACGTGCATATAGCCATTAATGATAAGGTAAGAAACTCACCTGAAGCTTCCTTTACTTTTGATAAATTGTTAAATATCTTTTATGAACTATTTGATGAATTTAAGAAGCTTAGCAAAACTTATAAATTACTTAAAAAGGGATATGCATTACTTGCTAGTAAAATTAAAAACATATATGATGCATCAACATCATAGACTTCTTGTTCTAAATGTAAGTCATTAGAGAAAATTAAAAAAAAGAAAATGTTATACTACAACAAACTTTAGAAAAGTTTAAAATAATAATAAATATCTAAACATGATCTTTACCAATAAGGGTCATGTTCATAGATTTTTCAGATATATTTTAATTTTAGTTCCAAATTTTGAAGTCATTTGGGACCTATAAATACCCTAAGTTTTCTTGCATTTTATACAATAATATTTGGGATTAAAATTTTATGAAAAACTTGTGTGAATTGTTACTAGTTACAAGTACCCTGTAAGCCAATCATGTGAGTGATGACACGTGTGACATACTATGTGATCTTTTTTCTTATGATTAATATTGACATATTTTCACATTATATTATTTGTTATATATATATTATGATGTCCTTGGTTTTGTGCAACGAGAATCGGATCATGATGAGATCACAATAATGAGATCGATTCACCTTTAAACACAAATCCTAAATAATCCCGGTCATAGGTTATTCAAGAGGGACATTGAGATAACCGGATAGATCGGTGTACTATATACTCGTCCATATAATGGAGGCGGCTGATCTCATAGCCACTTGTGTGGAGACACTAAGGATATAATACAGGTGCTCATTAGAGAATGAGTTCAATGATTGATCTGCTTATAGAATGTTGTATGGTTAGTGATACCTAATGTCATACAGTGATTCCATAGTCCCAGTTGTGTATCTGATCCTTAGACTTGAGACACTAAGGATGTCTTGTATGAGTACTCCTTTCTTTAACGCCTGACTTACAAGTTTGGAAAGTTCCAGATCTGGTACAGTTGGTTATCAGGATTGGTAGCCAACCTTACAAAAGCAATTGAGTATAAATAGAGGATCATCCACTCTCAGTATCATGAGAGGAATATCCTATATGTGCTTGCTCAAATAAATCCCTGGCCAGGGTCATTCAGATTGAGAGAGAAGGAGTTCTCTGGTAGAATCTGAATAGAGGAAGATAAACTAATTCCGTTTGTGACCTAACAGTACCATGCCCAATATACGGTCTATGGGATATTATTTGGATAAGGGATATAGATACATGGTAATTGAGGACAGACATGTCTGATGGATTTGATTCCCCCTATATCGTCTGGGGACTATGGCATAGTGGCATTGTACGTCCATAGTCGATGTGTCGAGTGAATTATTATGGGGATAATAGTTCACTATATCAGATGGAGTTCCGATGGGAGTAACTCACGGTCAGCTCGGTATCGGGCCTAGAGGGTCACATATATATGGTAGATGCTTCAGCGGATAGAGGATTAGATGAAGATCCAATTAGCCCCTATTTTCATTAGATGAGACCCTATGTTGATGGGCTCCTTGATTAAGGCCCAATTATAGGCCTAAGGAGATTATTGGATAAAGATCCAATAATATAAGATTAGTGAGTTGTTGGATGGAGATCTAATACCCACTAAGCAAAGAGCCCTAGGGTTTTAGCGGCTCTCTATAAATAGGAGGGGAGACTCATGGTTGATAGGCTGTAACTTTAACCACCACCTCCTATTCTCCTTCCCCCCCTCTATGCAAGAGTTGCGAGATCATATTGGAGGAGTTTCGCTGTAGAGATCCATCGTGTGGATACCGCTAGAGAGGAGGATGCTTGACCTCCTTCATCTTCTTTATTCAGATCTAAAATACAGGGATATACGATCTCCCTAGGTAAAATTAATCTCTCACACATTGTGGTTTTTTTAATTTTTATGATTTTTCTTATCACCCCAATAGTTTTGTATGATGATTTAATCTGCATGGGAAACTGTTATTATGTTTTGATTTTTGCTGCGCATGTGATGCACCCGCTGAGGTTTCCCAACAATTGTAAGAAAAAGAAAAGGGGTAGGGGAGTGATCCAAGTGTTATAAACTTGTCTCCTTGTAAGCGAAAGGTTGTAAAGGTTTGGTCTTCACCCAAAGAAGATCGATAGTGGATACTAGTGGGCCTCGGAGAATAGGACTCGGGGAGTGGATGTAGGCCGATTAAGGTCGAACCACTATAATTATGAGTATGCTTTAACTTCTTTCATTTTACTCTTAATTGTTCTTAAACACTTGATTGTTGGATTTAGAGTTTCAATCTCTCAACTTCCTTAAATCAGTTTCCAACCGGTTTTATTAAGAGAAGCTTCTGTTGTTCACTCTTTAATTTATGAAAGCAAAGGTTTTTAATCAAGCATTTTTATTCTTGCACTAATTCACCCCTCTTAGTGCCCATTGATCATAACAATTGGTATCAGAGCAAGGTCTTACTCTTTGAACTAAACATCCACTTGAGTAAATAGCTTTGTTTGGCATGAATGAGGGATATTCTATTTCACATCTTCCCCTATTCAATGGGATGGATTACACATATTGGAAAAGATGCATATTTTTCTCATTTCTTTGGACCTTAATTTATAGAACATTGTAGAGAATTGATTTAAAAAATCTTCCAAACTAATGAATGATTTGAATGATTTGGAAAGAAAGATTTTTTCTTTGAATGCAAAGGATATGAATGCCTTGTTTTGTGCTCTTGATAAAAATGAGTTTAATCATATTTTTCTTTGTGAATCGACTTTGATATTTGACACACACTAGAAATCACACACGAGGGGACTAGTAGAGTAAAAGAATTTAAGATTAATATTTTAGTTCATAATTATGAGTTGTTTAGAATGAAATCAAGTGAGTCTATTAGAGAAATGTACACCCGTTTCATGGATGTTATCGGTGGACTTAAATCTCTTGGAAAATATTTTTTCTAATTTTGAACTTGTTAGTAAAATTTTAAAGTTTATTCCTAAAAATTAGGATCCTAAAATAACCGCTATATAAGAGGCCAAATATTTAAATTACTTACCTCTTGAAGAACTCATTGTATCATTAATGACATATAAATTAAATCATAAACCTCATAAAAAGTTTGATGAACCCCTTCTAAAGAACAGGAAGGATATAGTACTTCGAATGACAAATGACTCATCGAGTGAAACTTCGAGTGATGAGGACCATGATATTGTATTATTGTCTAGAAAGTTTAAAAATTTTATGAAAAGGAACAAAAACTAATAAAAATAAACTGAAGAAAAATAATGTCATATGCTATGAATGCAAAAAATTAGGATATTTTCAAAAATAAATATCCTCAATTGAAGAAGAAGGCGCTACACAAGAAGAAATCACTTTCGACAACTTTGAATGACTCAAGTTCATCGGATGAAGAAGGCCAATCCAAAGAAGAAGTTGCTAACTATGCTCTAATGATAATACACGATGAGGTTAGTGATTCATTAAATATTTCTTTTTTGAAGTTATTAAATATATTCTATGAATTGTTTAATGAATTTAAAAAAATTAGTAAATCTTATAAGTTGCTTAAAAATGAATATAATTTATTAGTTGGTAGATTTGATAAAATGCATGATTCATTAGTATCACATAACCCTTGTTCTAAATATGAAATGCTAGAAAATGTTAAAAAAAATATCATGCTTAAGACAACATTAGAAAATTTTAAAATTGGGAACAAATCCTTAAATATGATCCTTGCCAATAAGGGTCATATTAATAGAAGAAATGACATAGACTTTATTGGTAATATTCAACAAAAAGTCAACCATTTTTGTTAAATGACATACCTTAAATTTGCCATGAAAATAAAGTATAGTATTTATGAAAAATTAGGATATAAGATAAACAAATATCTATTTAGAAAATATAGTCCACATAAATTAGTTTGGGTTCCCAAGAGAACAACAAACAACCAAAAATCATAAGAAATGAAAGATAAAGTTTTGGATGAAGGACCCAATATAAAATAGGTATCTAAATTTCTTTTATAAATTTGTCTCCTAATAATACTAGAAGTACTAAATAATATCTTAGAAGCTCAAGACATATAACTTGAGATCTAACAAACTCACTAGCCTAAATACTAACAAGATAAATTATTAAAAATAAAAATGAATCTTCACTATGATGGTGCATAATCTTTCGTTTCATGCTAAAATTAGAAAGAATAAATATTAGCTATCTTTAATAAAAAATTATAAACATGAAAGAGAGATTTTGATGATGATTAATGTATTAATTTATGTGCTTGTATTTGTGTACGTTCTTTTAAGATTAAATGACCAAATATTGAATTTGAACTTAAAAGTCATATACAAAATCATTTTTATTTAAAGGAAATTTTTTTTGATAACATGATAGAATCTTCCAACATAAAAAAAGATTTTGGTTGAAGAATATCTCGTAGTAGTGACTCCATTTGAAAGTGATTTACTCATTTGGATTTATCTTATTGTAACCAATATTGATAATGTATAGTTAGAACATACTACTATGAAAATGAACTAGAATAATGAACCTTAATTATTAATAAAAAATATTTATATTAAAATTTATAAAAATAAGTTTTTTATTGATGATATATTAGTTTATATAATTTGAAAGGTATTATATATATATAACAACTCTCTTGACTCCCAAAGATATTTATCCAAACAAAAACCTTTTATATGAGTTTAAAGTTTTTTTAATCATACTTATGACTAAAGATCTTTCTAAATAAACTATGATATTTTAAAATATATTTAATGATTGATTTAAATGTTATATAGACAGACTTGAAATATGTTGTATGATTGAATATTAGATCATTCTTGAATTGAGACTTGAAATAAATAAAAAATTTGAAATTATGGGTAGAGAGTTAGACTCATCTAAAATTTGGAATTGAGATTGGTTAAATTTTTACTTGAAGATGTTTTGACATTTTGATGAGTTATTGTAATGACCTTGATGATATTGAAGAAGTAATTTAAAATATGGGTTGCATATTGAGTGAATATGTTGAATGATAGAATTTGAGCGTAGAACATTATAAAAAGGGATCATGCTTTTCTTTATGGTGATTTTGAAAAATTATATTGATGCATGTTTTATGATAAAGGAATAAAATTTTAGACTTAAATCTAATGCTTAAGATAAATCCTATGTATGCTTTTAAGAAACAATAATGTATATTTTGATGATTTCCCTATTACTTTTTAATTTTGATTGAAGATATTTTATGTTCAATGAAACCATGCTTGATGATTTAATGATACATAGTGATCATACATAATGAGTTTATATTTCAAAATTATGCATTATAATATTTGTGATTTATGGCTTATTGATCTTTGCCATAATAAAAGTTTTTTTATTTTTAATGATGATGCATACTTTTATTTCACTTAAAAGACAAAAGTATGCTTGTATGAAATAAAAAGAAAATATATATTTTTTTAAAATTTATCTATCTTATAATTTTTTTAAAAAGAGATTAATGAATCAATGATGTTATTTTTTTATGAATCTCTTGAACTATGAAAGTGATTTTGATGATTTGATTATTTTAATTTGAATAAATTTTTATCAAAATTATGATATTGATTCATTGATATTTATAAATTGAGATTTATTATGAGTCAAGATTTTTTATTCTTTGTACTCTTAGGATTCCTTTGGCTATTCAATAAAAAGGAGAAATATCCTAATAAACCATGATATGCTACTTGACATCTTGATAATTTATGACCTGAAGTTTTGTTATATATTTTTTTTTTCTCTTCTTTCTTATTTATAATAACAAAGGGAAGAAAGAAAATCACTAGCATTTTAAGAGATCGATAAGTCTATTTATTTTATCTTAAATCTCTTAAAAGTGATTATGATGATTTTGATATTTGAAATTAAATAAGTTTTTACCTATATCGTAATTTTGATTCCTCAGAATTATAACTTGAAATCTTTTATGAATCAAAATATCTTATTATATGTGTTCTAATATTATTTAAAAGGAGATTTTTATATAAATCATGATCTTGACAAATTAATATTTCTTATGCATGAATCAAGATATTTTATTTGTTTCTCCTATGATTTGTCTCTTGATATTCACAATTTATCTTCATAAATTGTATATCTTATCATTATGTTAAATTTTCTTGATATATTTCATGTGATGATTTGAAAAATGATATAATGAGAAGAGTTTTACACTATTGTAACTATTCATTCTTTTTGATAATGACAAAGGGAGAGTAAAACTTGCTAGCTTGCTCAACTCAAAAGAGAAGTAAGAAGTGCTATCTAGAAAATCTCAAGAGAAGCAAAAATTTTGCTTAACCTCACATTCTCAAAAAATATGCTAAGAAAAGTAACACTTGCCAAATTGTTAGCTTGCATGATGTAAAATTGCTAGCTTGAACATTGCAAAGGAAGTAAAATATTTGCTTTCTTGCACTTCTGAAAAGAGAAGAAAGAACTCACTAGCTTGCATGTTCTAAAGTGATGAAAAATTTACTAAATTGCCAAGTTTTCATATCTCAAAACTTATTTTATTGCACTTCTTCTTTTTGTTAATGACAAAGGGGGAGAATGTACGATGATATGAAATCATGTATGATAATCATGCATGCAATGATGATTTTGAAAATATATATGGTGATTTGGAATAATGCATGCAATACTCATGATTTTATTACGATGATATGATGTATTGCACATAATGTGATTAAAATAATTTAACTTGGACTTTTGAGCTCATCTTAATAGTTTCAATTTATTAAGAGCTCTTCTTAATGATATAATGCTTTCACAACTCCTCCTTTGTTTCTTTCCTCATTATTCATAAATGAGATGAAAATTATATAATGCATATTCTATTTTACTAAGGGAAATAATATTATTATGTACTTTAAACTCGTCAGCTATATATTTCACCTTTTTATTGATGATAAAGAGAGAGAAATAGACATTGATGAGATGCACATACTTGGATATTGATGTATAATTTTTTGAATTCATACTTTAATGACTTAATGTAAATTTTTATTTGCTTGGAATATTGATTGCCTCAAGCTACTTGAATTCAAGAGTATTTGATTCTCTTGAATTTAAGTTTTCTTTATTATGACATGGATATAGGGGGAGTAAGGTTTAACTCCCGTCATCAATTGATTGTCATCATCAAAAAGGGGGAGCTTGTTGATATCTGATTTTGATGATAAAATCAATTGATGAGTTATAGATGTAACAAGGTTGTTAGAATTGATTGATGCATGATTAACTATGATAGATTATAATCAAAGGATTGACCGAAGTTATAAGCATCGGGTTGGAATAAGGACGATGCGATTGGGAACTTGCCTGGAGTGCGTCGGAAGCTCACCGAGGGTATCAGGATTTGCCAAGATTACATAAGGAGTTCGCTGGAAGAATATCAAGACTTGTCAGAAGATTATAGGGGGTAGCCAAAAAGCTTATCGAGAGTTATGAAGATTTTTAAGTGGATTTATTAATTAAGTCATAATTTAGTATTGCTAAGGTTTAATTACGACGGTGAAAAGAAGTTACAGACTAGACATAGGCCAAAGTTTGGATGATGCCATGGGAGCTCACAGGGGGTTCGCTAGGACTTCGCCGAAGGTATCGAGAAGATCGCTAGGAATACGCTGGGAGATCACCGAAGGAAGACTTTGAGACTCACCGCAGGGAATATCGAAGATTGCCGGATTGCAAGAGTGAGGTCATTAATTAAGCTTGGTGGTCATGTATGGTTGTAATCCTTAAGTCATAAGTTATGTTTGAGTTTGAATTGAGTATGATTTAAAAGGAATCTAAATCAACTCAAAGAGGCAACCGAGTCTACAAAAGGGGATTGATTGAGCTCAGGTTGCACTCAATTGGTTGACCAGAAAATTGGTCAACACAAGGTTCAAGTCGGGATTAGAAAAGTGAAGAGAATCACTTTTTTAGGATTTTCAGTGGTTGAATCACTAGTGAGCGATGATTGTATCGCCACTCCCAGGTTTTCGGGCGGTTGACAGTAGCTGAACCACCCTCACCCAAGCTTTTGGGCAGTTGATGGTGGTTGAACCGCCCAGGTTTTTCGGCGGTTGATAGCGACTGAACTGCTCAGTGTATAGATATATTTCAATTTTGACTCTAAATTCTGAAATCATTTGGGGCCTATAAATATCTCAAATTTTCTTACATTTTATATAATATTTTTTAGGATTAAAATTCTATAAAAAAACCGTGTGAATTATAAGAAAAAGAAAAGGGATAAGGAAGTGATCCAAGTGTTGTAATCTTGTCTCCCTTGTAAGTTGTGAAAGGTTGTAAGGGTTTAATTTTCATCTAAAGAAGATCGGTAATAGACGCCAATGAGCCTCAGAGAAAAGGACTCGGGGAGTAGATATAGGTCGGTTAAGGCCAAACCAGTATAACTGTGAGTGTGCTTTAATTACTTTCATTATACCCTTAATTGTTCTTAAACACTTGATAGTTAGATTCAAAGTTTCAATATCTTAGCTTCCTTAAATCAATTTCCAATTGATTTTATTAAGAGAAGCTTCCGTTGTTCATTCTTTAATTTATGAAAGTAAATGTTTTTAATCGAGCACTTTCATTCTCGTATTAATTCACCCCCTACTCGCAATTTCATTTTCGAGCATATTCTTGAAAATCATAATTTGATATCTTTATAAAAATCAAGATTGTTTATTAGGATTCTTTTGTTTTATTAAAGAAAATTCTCTATATGAATCAAGATCATTCTATTTGATCTCATAAGATTTCTTTTTTACCTAAAAGAAAATTTATCAAATTAAATCATATCTTTTGGTATTCATAATTTGATACTAATAACCTTCATGATATAATTTATTTGTTCCTTATATTCATTAATGATATACCTTATCACCAAATTGATATTTCTTAAGTTTGTCATGATTTGAAAATTAACATAAAAGAAAAGATTTTGTACCTTTATATTTTTCATTCTTCTTTTTTACTCTAGCCAAAGGGGAGATAAAATTGTTATCTTGCAACAACGAAGAGAATTGGATATGATAAATCTTCCAACATTAAATGAGAAATAATTTGCTTCGAAAAAATTAAGAATTTTAAATTTTCTAAATAAATGAGAAATGCATGATTTGTAAATTGAGCTTGATTTGCTATCATAATTTTTTGGATTTCTAGATTTTTGTAAACTGGCTTTTTTATTAAAATCTACATGATTCTTTCTTTTTGAAATTGATATTTACAAAAGAGAAGATATTATTCGAATTTCTTTTTGTGATGAGATTCATTTTCATCCTCTCACTCAAAAATTATTTCGATTCACGCATCTTTTAAATCCTTGATTGAATGTTTTTAATATATATCCCCACTCTTAATATTTGATTTTTTGGGATACTTAGATTTTTAGGATCTATGACACACACCCACCATCCCCCACCCTCTCCTCCTCTTCTTCTATTTTATTTACAAAGGGGGGAGAAAACAATTTGATGAATGGATTAAACTCTATTCTTATTCTTCTTCTTATTTTACTAAGAGGGTCAAATGGACTAGATTTATTTATGTACTAAATATTGTGTTAAATATTTAAAAATATTCAAATGTAATTGAGCATCCCTTCATTTTGTTGATGATAAAGGGGGAGAAATGGAATGTTAAATAATATGATTACTGACATAAGAGAAGATGAATGTTATAATTATTGAATCTCGAATTTTGATGATAAAATCAATTAACAGATTTTATGATCTAACTTATGTGTTAGAGAAAATAAAGCAAAATTAACTATGATGGTGAAAAGGCAATACAATCTGATGTTAAGCTGGAGTTAAGTTCGGGCATCGAGCCAGGTTCAGACTATGTAGTGGGATCGCACTGGGAGTTCACCGAAGGTGATTGGGAGCTCGCTGGAGCACGCCTAGAGTTCACGGAAAGATATTCGAAAGACTCGTCTGTCATTGGATAACAATGTAAATAAGGTATTCGATGAAATGCTCGTGTTTGTCCATGTCCTTCGGTTTATGTACATACCTTGTACAGCAAGAAGTGAGCTTGCAGTAGGCTTAGCAGTCCTAGTTTGGTTTGCTTTATGGTCAATTTTGGCTTGTAAATAAGAGTGTGTCTTATAAGCACTTGTGGGGACTTTGGTTTGTAATGGACTATTATCCTTTGTGTGCAAACTTTCTAAGTTATAATGTCTATGGGTGTAATTTGTATTGGCTTTATAAAGTATTTGCTTGAGTAGTTGCTTGTGGATCCTATTGGAATTACTTTTTCTGGCCCGTTTTCTCTTTTGTAAGTCTAAGGGACCTTAGGAGATCTCGAGGAAGGCTGACCTTTGCGGACAAACACGTATAGGTGTCGTACGGCTTAGGCAAAATCAGCTAAGCCCATGACATTGTGGTATCAGAGTGGGACAAGCATATGTAAGAACACTCACCATACAAATGTGGGGGACCTAGCTAGGTTATGTGGAGGACAGCCAGCACGTGCAACCATTTGGGGGAAACCGATATTGAGATGTAGGGAAAGAAGTCACTCAGAAGAGTGGGCATCTAGGCTTTGCATTCAAAGGAATGGCCAACCCTTTTCTTAAGAGGCACCACGAGGACAAGCAAGCAAAGAAGAATGCATAGCACATGAAGATTGGAATGGCTAAGTTCGAGCTACAGCTTGACGTTGGCAACCAAATTTGGTGGTGCTCAAGGCAAGCGGGGTGTATAATAAGAGATGAGACCATGCAAAGTGGGAGGTATTATGTAACGATCGAAAGAGGTATGTAAAACTCACAGAGGTGAGGGGAATTGCTAACTCGAAGGATTCGGTACTTATGCAAAGGCTTGTACATTGACGATGGAGTGTTTATGGTCATCCCAAGGCCCAATCGGAACTCAGCACCATAGAGCATCAGAACTTTCTCTTCGATATGGAAAGGATATGTCCGTAGGCAGCTGAAATGTGTAATAAGTTCAGCATATTGCTAGACCTTGAAGGGTGCAGTGGAGACTGTATTGGTGAAGGGTCGCAATCTAGTAAGTACATTGCGGGGGTAGAACAAGGCACAAGTTGTTCAGCAAGACGGAGTAGTCTAAAGGGGATGGTGGTCTCCAAAACTTTCAGTTGGAAGAATGCAAAAAGGAAAGTTGCTCCAAAAGGACCTATATCCAATAGAGATAAGTCCTAGTTCTCCAGAGGGAGAATTATATATAACAGATCGCATATATTGAGGAAGAGTTCTTCAAGGCAATATCTCCATAAAGCTTAATGGACCAAGCGAGTGACGAGGAATCATCGCATGATCTTGAATGAGGTAATGCATTGGTGGATGTATTTCAAGATCAAGTGGGGGAGCAATCCAAGACAACATAATATGAAGGCACACTTAAAGTCAATGTAGAAATTGAACTCAACGGAAGGCTGACCTGTGGAATGGTGGACGTGAGGGCCACTATAAACTCAATGCAAATCGAGGAGCAAAGTGACTTGGGTGGAACTTAGTGAAGTATCCAAGCTGCATGAAGGGAGTCGACATAGAAGACGAAACATGGAGCAGAGGCACATAGCTTTCCTTGGACATAGGTCAAGGGTATGAATTCTTGTAGAGGCAAGAGTGGGATCATGTCATTCCATGGGTTCTTTATTCTGATGGCGCGAACTTATCTTGCATGGTGCCAAAGATAAAGGGAGCTTTGAGGCACATGCAAGTTACCTCAGAGATGCATTTGACGGTGTAACTAAGGTGATTCAACTTACAGAGGTAAAGTTGGGATCAGGAGACTTTAGCACAGGGCAAGAGGATGCAGAGACAGGTACTCTTGAAGAATATGTCATAGTTTGCCATTCGAGTTGTTTGGAACAAGTAGTGCATAGTGGAGATTGTGCTGGTAGGGGATAGAGGCCCAGGATCCAGACAATGGTGCACCAATTCTAGTAAAGTCAGGGGGACTTCATGAGCTACTAGGCGATGAACTATCCTAGAGCTATGCTTCATCCAAGTGTGACCCAAGAGTGGGTGGACGAAAGTGAATTCATAAGGGAGCGAACAAAAAATCAAAGATGGCGGAAGCCCTACGAGGTGTTGGTAGAGACCACACATGGAGAAGTCATAGTCCGAGTTCATCATACGAGAATCTATATGCAATGAAGATATCACCAGGAGGTGACATAGTGCAGCGGATCATGGTTGAATAGTTTGTGGTAATACAACATATGCGATCTTATCCCGTGAGGGACAGGATCATGTAGAGGTATGATCAGGAGTTACTGAGAGCTCCACTTCGGTGAACAATGTAATGGCAAGAAGGGCTGTGGATTCAAGGGGTGAATGCCATGGTATCGCAAAGGCGGATCTTCTGTGTGTGCACATCAAAGCTTGCATCAGATGAAAGCCTTGGTCGTCAGTATATGAGGGATATGTACCACCGAGGGAGAAGTCAGATTGTAAGTACCAGTGAGTCCTATGGAGGGGACTTGATTATACAAAGGTATGATCGAAGCGATTGGAGAGTTGGACTACTTCAGTGCTCACATTCGCTTAAGGGAGCCCAGCAAGTCAGAGGACAAAGTCGAGTAAGCGAACATTGCTCCAAAGGAAGCTAAGGAGAACAGAATCAGCGAGCCCTGCAACAAGATAGTGGAGGTCATGCATGAGAGTTGCAGTCTGTATTTTCATCGACCAAGGAGAATTGCTAGGAGGACACAGTGGTGTTGAAGCAGGTGGTCAACAGGGGCGAGGAAGCGACGACGAGTCCAGTGGGGCTCAGCTACCCAAAAGCAAAGCGTCGATTAGAAGGAAGGGATACAGATATAAGGCAACAGATAGTAGGGCTATGGGCTTGACAGCACCATGGTACCATAGAGGCAGGACTTTCGTGGAGTTATCAATCCCTTGCTCTCATAGAGGGAGAGCATTGGTCATAAAAGGGGCCGAGGAGGTGGAGAATGCAAAGGCAAACTCCAAGTACCAAGATAGGGCGGAAGGGTAGAGGCCAAGGAACTTTATAAGACCAGTGTCGATGGGCTTCTCCTCAAGATAGCCAAAAGCGAGAGACTTTGGGGTTGATGCAGGAGTGCTCGACCAAGGAACAAAGTAGGTAGTATGTGGTACTATACATTTTCTACTTAGATGAGTAGGCGACAAAGGTGATGGAGAAGACAGTATAATCCCAAAAGCGACCAGAACTATCAAAGACTTACCCCAAGTTCGGGGACTCTAAGTTGGGGTAAACTTTTTACTCTTTTCGAGTGAAACTTCTTGCATTCCAGAAGTTCAATAGTAGTGGGAAGGCGAAGCACAGTAGCTAACTGAATACAAGGAGTGCAAACACTTCAAGTGCTTCAAAAGTGTGAGTCAAGATTGAGCGAATTTTAGTAACTAGCTTAATGTATGAAGTATAAACTCGAGAAGATAGGCAAAATTGAGTAACATTTGCCTTCTTAACTCAAGAGAATGAGCAAAACTAAGTATCCCAATTCTCTTAACTCGAGGAGGTGAGAGAAGCCAAGTAACCTTGCCTCCTCAACTACTAAGAGAATGGGTGAAATCGAGTATCCCAGTTCTCTTACTTATCTAGTAGAGGAGCTCTACATAAGTTTAGTGACCCTTCAAAGAAAACTTATGAAAGATAATAGTTGTCAAATCCTCACCATTGGCGATCAGTACTACTGAGAGTAGATTGTCCGCTTTATTTCCTAATTGAATGTCAATTGAAAGCGGGAGTGATGCGAACCTACTTGGAAATGACAACTAAAAGTGGAAGAAGGTTTAATGGCCAAATATTGTGGAGGAAGGAATGACCTTAAAAATTTCAAAGTCTGCAAGGCAATGCTCATTAAAGGTCCGACAAGCATCTATCCAGTTTAAGCAATATGAGTATACTACGACACTGGTGCATAATAAGAAAAGTCTTTTCCTTCATCAAAAGGATCTGCGAGAACCAACAAGGATCAACACAACTTAGCCAACCCCATACCAGATTCAGTCATTGGTGAGTTAAAGCAGCATGGCGAATCAGAGTTCGACTACTCAATAACAGTGGCGGAGAGCAGTTGGGAGCCAAAGGAGCATATTGCAGCCAAAGTAAAAGATTGAAGATTCAACAAAATGTGAGGAGATGCAGTGTCTATAGTGGCTTCAATGAGGACGTCGAAAGAATAAGTGAGGAAGAATGTCACGAACAATAATGTAAATAAGGTGTTCGATGAAATGCTCGTGTTTGTCCATATCCTTCGGTTTGTGTACATACCTTGTATAGCAAGAAGCGGGCTTGCAGTAGGCTTAGCAGCCTAGTTTGGTTTGATTTATGGCTAATTTTGGCTTATAAATAAGAGTGTATCTTATAAGCACTTGTGGAGACTTTGGTATGTAATGGACCATTATCCTTTGTGTGCAATCTTTATGAGTTGTAATGTCCATGGGTGTAATTTGTATTGGCTTTATAAAGTATTTGCTTGAGCAGTTACTTGTGGATCTTGTTGGGATTGCTTCTTCTAGCCCGTTTTCTCTTTTGTAAGTCTAAGGGACCTTAGGAGATCTCGAGGAAGGCTGACTTTTGCAAACGAACATGTATAGGTGCCGCACAGCTTAGGCAAAATTAGCTAAGCCCGTGATACATCAGGAGTTTACCGAAGGATGCTAGAAAGTTCATCGAGAGTTCAGAAGATCAATTGACATGCCAGATAAGAACAATTGTAATTGTGTAGTGTGTCATAGTTAGCATCGTAATTGAGTTAGATTTGGAGAAATCCAGATTAACTCAATATGAGACAATCGGGACCACTTTCAGTTGGATTTGAGCTTGGGTTGAGCTCATTTCATTGACCTGAAAGGAGTCAATAGGGGGTACAAGTCGAGTATGAAACAGTATGGGAAACATATTATTTCAGGATTTCCGGTGGTAGTATCATCGATGGGCAAGAGTGATACTACCCAAGTGACGGTATTGCTGCTGTCGCACAAGCTTGAAATAAGATTAACAAGACTTTAACTACTACTACTAAGACAACTCCAAATACAGAATGAAAGAAAGGAGAGTAAGTTTGAAAACCAGAAATAAAACCAAGGAGTTAACCCAGGGGAGTGAAGATCAGAATGCAAACCTAGGATGGAAACTCTCAACTAAGAATTCCAACTGATAGGAATCAAAATGAAAATCGAGAATGAAGTTAATTAGTCTAAGAATGAGCACTGGATTCAAGGAGAATCAACTACTTATCGTATAGGGATGAAATGGAACCAGAGAAATTTAACTCAGAACTAGGAATCAAACTCAGAAGTCAGAATATCACTTGAAAACTGGGAATGTAGCTCCTAATGATCAGAATGAAACTGGCCCAACCCTAGTGCTATTCTCTTAGCACCTACGCCTCTGTGAATGGCAACTTAGAATTGAACCAGTGCCTCTAAGACTTTAAGTACAACTACTGCTATAAGAATGCAACACCCCATATAGACTGACAATGTGCCCACACACAATGGACTTACCTAATACTCTGTAGGAACAAAAGCTGAAATACATAATAGAACACTGCCTAACGACTTTAACTCATAAGTAAAAGAATAAAAACTCTCCCCAACAATCAAACTCAGTAGTAGACTTTGAAACTCCTACCTATTCACTTGTAGTTGTAGGCTTGAAGCTCCTTTCTTTGAGTCTACATTGCCAGTCTTAGGCTTCTACTCCTTGCTTCTACTATGCTACTTGTTCTTTTTATTCTCGTTTGTGAGTTAGAGTCGTTAGTTTCCATCTTATTGCCTCCCCTTATGTCTGCCTCTCCTACCCTTAATTCTCAAGTTCCAGTGTTAGACTTCTGCTCTGACATCCACATCTGTATTTGCCGGGGTTAATTCTTAGGTCCCACCCACAGTAGTTGAATTACATACTAGTGTTTGACATTAGTAGAATAATTACTTGGTAGTTGAGTTCCGTAGTTAATAGTTGAATTCTAAATTTGATACTTGATTCTTTTACTTATGAGTTATCGTGTGGCTAGCAGTAGTTAGAGGAATTCCTAATTTGGAGGTTAACGCTTAGCCTACTTAGTTTCATTCTGATACTGTTGAGTTCAATTGTTGTGGGCACTAGTTCGAGTAGCAGTTTTAGTCTTAGACCCCTAGATTCATTCTGATTTTGTAGGGGCCCGCTCACAAGTGTGTGTTTTCTTTTTATTGAGTTGTATTCTCTCGTTTTAGTTGCATTCTGGCACTAATGAGTCAACTTCTTTATTCTTAGTTTCAATTTGTTAGGCACTGTTGCGTTTTTATGCTCCCTGCGAGGATGGCCTCATTCTTTTAATTACTTGTTTTCTTAGAGTGTGCCCCAAAAAATCATCCATATACTCCATTGACTTGAATTAATTATCTGTTTAGTAGTACTGAGTCTAATTCTTGCCTATCAAAAAGTTATTCTTTTACTACTTAATTCAATTCTACATGTACCGACTTGCTCATTCTTATAGTTTTCCAAGGAAATCGGACTATACGAGAAGGTTCCATAACAAAAGACTCTAATACCTCTTAGCTAACTTGCATTCTTGCTTTTTTTATAAAGCATACTTGCCTTCCTTATGGTTTCATTCTTACTACTACTACTCTAAGCCTGATACTGGTTTTTCTATAGGCTAATGCCAGACTTGCCTGATGTTAAACGATAACATTATTGTAACAACTTGTAGTTAACCTGTTGAGGATTTTCCTCAACAGCTTTATCTTTTTAATATTTTATTCTCCTATATAAATAGGTACAACTAAAGAATAGACGCGCCGTCGACTCCTACCCATCTACCATCGCGGCACATCTGCCTCCTCTATCAATAGGAACCAACGAGATGGACACCGATCTCTTGGCATCATTTGTCTCTTTTTTGCAAAACTATATCTGTGGAAGCTGGAGACGTATTCCTCCAGCAAATCTTCGGCCGCGATCAACAGCTACAAGTGCTCCTTCCAGTCGGCAGCCTACCAGTGCCACCGCCGCTGCCACGTAGCAGCAACCCTCTTTCTCCGGTGTAGGAAGCTAAAGAGAAGAGTAGGAAGCTGTTAAAGAGAAGAGTAGGAAGCTGTTACATTTGCTCCTAGCCGCCTATCTGGTAACAACAACCTTCTCTCATATCTCTATTGCCTCCTGTAGTAGCCTATTTGCATAGCCTGCAGTCTTCTTTCTCGCACACATCAGATCTATAAGCCATTCACCACCGCATATCTTTCAGACCCAAAAATGATAGTGCTTGGTATCCTTTCCCCTAATGTCTTCGTCTTCTACCTCTCAAGTTCCTGTAGGAAGCAATAGTGCTTCTCAACATATAGGGCTTGTATCTATTAATGCTGCAGCCCTCATCCCCATCAAATTATCCAGAGGAGGAAACTACGCATACTGGCATGCTCAATTTTCTAATCTCCTCTTTAGCTATGATTTACTAAGCTATGTTGATGGATCTTTCAGTTGTCCACCAGAAATGATCACCATCCCGGGGGCACTAAGTCCAGTATCAAATCCGGAGCACAAGTTATGGTTACGTCAAGATCGTCTCATTCTCCAGACAATTCAAGCCTTTGTTGCTGGTTCTGTCGCACCACTTATGTCTTCATGTACTACTGCTGCTGAAGCCTGGTGCAAGTTGCAAACTATATTGGCTAATCATTCGCGCACTCGTATGCTCGACCTCCTCTCACGACTCATGAACACCAAACAAGAGGGAAGTACCATTGGTGATTATCTCCAACATATAAAACCTATCATCGATGATTTAGCATTAATAAGGCACCACCTTAGTGATGATGAAATTGTTGTTCATACTTTTAATGGTCTTGGAGTTGAGTACAAAAAATTGGCAGCAGTAATACGGGCACGTGACTTGTCGCTATCATTTGAGGAGTTGTTTGACAAGTTAAATAACTACGAGTCATATCTAAAGTATGAAGATAAGGTTCCAGGCCCACCTATTACTGCTTAGGTGAGTCACAAATCAAAAAGGAAGAACAATCAGCATTCTAGACCTATCAACAAATGACTTGGACAACCTCTGCCCCAAGGAAGCAACATCCATCACCAACAGCCTTGGCGTCCTGCTCCCATGCCTCCAAGTAGCAACATCAACTATCAACAACCTTGGCAACCTGCTCCTATGCCTCAACAACGCATAGTCTGTCAGCTATGTGATAAGGTTGGTCACTCCGCTAAGGTCTGTCGGTCTCATCCTCGACCTTCTGCTACTATGCCCCAAGCACATCTTGCTGCTGCCTCGACCTCTGATCAACATTCCTGGGTGATGGACTCTGGCGTCTCCCATCATATCACCTCGGACCTCCGAAACTTGTCCCTTCAAAATAGCTATGGTGGTATCGATGACATCATCATCGGTGATGGTAAGCGACTTCTCATCACTCATATTGGTTCCACAATGCTTAATTCGCATTCTCATACTTTTACACTCGGTGATGTGTTGTCCGCTCCTCATATCAAATAGAATCTTATTTCTGTCTCCCAATTCTGTAAACAAAATAATATATCCATTGAATTCTTTCCTTACTCCTTTCTTGTTAAGGATCTGAGCACGGGGGCATCGTTAGTTCAAGGCACGAGTAAAGATAACATCTACTAGTGGCCATCGATCTCTCAACCCACTGCCTACTCTTATATTGATGTTCCAATAGATGTATGGCATCATCTTCTGGGTCACCCTTCTTCCTCAACTCTCCAATTTTTTTTTTACATTATTCTCTTCCTTCTATTAGAGCAAGTTCTAGTGTTACTCATTGTGATGCATGTTTTAGTAACAAAAGCAATAGATTACCTTTTGAACATTCTTCTATCTCTTGTTCGCAACCGTTTGAAATTTTATATACTGATGTTTGGGGTCCTACACCAAGTATTTTATTTGACAAATTCAATTTTTATGTTATCTTTGTTGATTATTTTACCAAATATACTTGGTTGTATCCTCTTCAACATAAGTCTGAGGTCTCTAAAACCTTCATTACCTTCAAAAAATAGTGAAAAATGTCTTTCAGTCCACCATTAAAATAATTTACTCTAACGATGGAGATGGATACCAATCTCTAACACCATACTTGAATACCTGTGGTATTCAACACCTCTAGTCTCCTCCGTACACTCCTCAACTAGTTGGCTTAGCCGAACGCAAACATCGGCATATAGTTGAAATTGGTCTTACACTTCTCCATCATGCTTCCATGCCAACTATTTTTTGGTCTGCAGCCTTCCAGACCGCAGTCTATCTGATTAATCGTATGCCTACTCCAGTCCTCTAGGATCAATCACCTTTTGAAAAACTGTTTCATAACCCAAAACCTTCATAAACTTAGAGTCTTTGGTTGTGTCTGCTATCCTTGGTTACGTTCTTATGCATCACATAAACTAACCCCACGGTCAAAACCTTGTACCTTTATTGGTTACTCTCTTGAACATAATGCTTACCGATACTATGATCCTTTGACTCACAAAGTCTTTGTGTCTCGACACGTGGTCTTTGTGGAGTCCTCCTTTCCATTTCACTAGTCCAAATCTCTTACTGTGCCAACTACTCCGCTGACTGTACATCATTGGCATATGCCATTATCCAATGAGCCTCCACAAGAATCACCCACTCCAACTCACATACATGAATGGAGCGCTTTTCCAATACAACATCTCGCTCCCTCTTTTTCCTCTCCTTCTTCTGTATACATACCTCCTGCCTCCGACATCCAGTCTTCGGACACTCAATCACCAGTATTTTCCTCACCCCTACCTACTTCTACTTCTGTTTCTCAGTCTGACTCACCCTGTTCTATTACTTCTCCAGCACCTATTCCGTCATTATCTCCTAAACCACTTAGACATCCCATGACAACATGCTCTAGGTTCTTGACCTCAATACAGTTGTGACTCCCTCTATTGAGATCTGTGAACCTACCATGGTTATTTCAGCCCAAAAGTCTCCTCATTGGTGTCAAGCTATGTCTGATGAGTATGACGCCCTCCTTCATAACTCTACCTGGACACTTGTTCCATTTTATCCTGCACAAAATGTCATCAGGTGTAAGTAGGTTTTTCGAGTTAAGCGAAACCCTGATGGGTCTATTGCTAGGTATAAGGCCCGTTTAGTGGCCAAAGGCTTTCATTAGCGTCCTAGCGTTGATTTTACAGAGACATTCAATCTGATTGTTAAATCCACAACAATCCGACTGATTCTAAGTTTAGCCGTTTCAAAAGGATGGCAACTGCGACAGCTTGATGTCAACAATGTCTTCTTACAAGGAAGATTAACTGACGATGTCTTTATAGAATAACCTCATGATTTTCTTAATCCTTAGTATCCGAAACATGTATGTAAACTCCACAAGGCTATCTATAATCTTCGGTAAGCTCCACAAGCCTGGTACAAAGAACTCGGCTCGTTTCTGATGTCAGTCGGCTTCTCTAACTCTAAGTCTGATACCTTCTTATTTTTCTGTCAATAATTGGACAGTATAATATATCTCTTAGTCTACGTGGATGATATTATTATGACCGGTAATTACTCTATGGAGGTTACAATGTTCATTAAGAAGTTGGCCGTCAGATTCTCCCTCAAAGATCTCGGTCCCTTAAATTATTTTTTGGGAGTGGAAGCAATGTCTACATCTTCCAGACTTTTCCTCTTTCAATGGAAATATACTCAAGACTTATTAGTCAAAACAAACATGAAGGATGCAAATGCTGTTTCCACTCCCTTTTCCACTGGTGAATCGCTTCGATTAAATGATGGAAGTCCTGCTATGGATCCTACACAATATCAACAAGTAATTGGCTCTTTACAATATTTGGCTATCACCCGCCCAGATATTTCATTTGCAGTCAACAAGCTGTTCCAATTCATGCATAGACCGTCTACTACACATTGATCAACAGTTAAATGAGTATTATGTTATCTTAATGACACTCTTGACTATGACATACTTCTCCACAAAAACTCTCCACTCCAACTTAATGCTTATGTGGACGCTGATTGGGCTGGAAACGTTGATGATAGAACATCGACATCTGGCTATATTATTTTCCTAGGCGCTAATCCAATTAGCTGGAGTTCCAAGAAACAAAAGACTGTTGCTCGGTCAACCACTGAAGCTGAGTATCGCTCTATTGCAACTGCAGCTGCAGAACTTAATTGGGTGATGAATCTGCTCACAGAACTTGACATCCGCTCTTCTGTCACTCCTACCATATATCGTGATAATATCGGAGCTACCTACGTATGTGCAAAACCAGTATTTCACTCTCGTATAAAATATATAGCAATTGACTTTTATTTTGTATGAGATCAAGTGATCAACCGACAATTACGTGTTTCTCATGTTCATATGGCAGATCAACTGGCAGACTCTCTCACGAAGCCACTTGCCCGTAAGCTATTTTCACTTCATAGGTCCAAGATCGGCGTCCTTGACAAGAGCACAATCTTGCGGGGGCATATTAAATGATAAGATTATCGTAACAACTTGTAGTTAAGCTATTGAGGGAAATCCTTAACAGCCTTATCCTTTTAATATTTTATTCTCCTATATAAATAGGTAAAACTAAAGAATAGACGATGTACTTCTTCTCTCTGTTTTCAATATAGTTTTCCTTAATTTCTATCACCTACCTACCAGTCATTTTTTTATCCTAACACATAACAAGTAAGAATTCGTTATAACTCGTAAACATACAAATTCTAATTTGTTATAACTCTTTATTGCTATACTACCACACAACACAGACACCGAAAACATAACTCGATTATAACTATTTATAATTCATTACTTGTTGCTATCGCATAACGTTAGTAGTTACTTAGGCGAGCATAACTACCAATAAATACATTGTGTTGTTTCTGTTGCTTGACCATAATAAATATATTTATTTATTTTTTGTTATTACAGTTTCCTTTTAGTAGTTGTTTGTTGAGTGGAATTCTGTCCTCCCTCCCCGTTGCATGGGCATTCTTCTACTATTTAATTTTCTTTTTATTCTTTGGTGGCAGGGCACATTCTTATTCATTGATACACATAATTTGACTTGCCTACTTGGCAATTGAGCTCTATGATCGCCTTTGTTTGGCCAACACTCAGTCTTAGACTAGTTGGTTGATCCTTGTACTTGAGTTCAATTCTTTGGCATACGACTCCTGGCCTTGGACAACTTATCCTTTCTTTCAAAACAATACCCCTTCCCTTAATTCTTATACTGACCTTTTTTATTCTTTGAATTAGTCCTTTTAACTCCTAGCTTCGAGTCTAGCTCTAGTGTCTAGTTGAAAGGTCCTGTTTGCTAGTGGTATCGTTCATTCTTACTATTGAGCATGCAACCCTACTTAACCATTCTCTACACACCTAATTGAATCCTTGATGCCCTCTCGTGCTAACAAACCAGATTTAGGTCCCAGTGTCAAAAAGGAAAAAGTCAGAAATGAAAGAAGGAAATATAGAACTAAAGCAGGGAGAAGCATCACTGAACACTAGAACACAGCTGAAATGAAAATAGAAAAAACAACTACAGTTTTTTGATACAAAAAGAGAATAACTAGAGATCTTTTTTGCTTCACATGCTCTAATAAGCCACTCTAAAATCTAATATACGAAAAAATTAAACTAAGTCAACGGAATATGCAAGAAGAATAAAGAAGTAAACTCAGAATTAATAAACCCATGCAAACTTAGTTGAGTTGAGTTGCTTGGCTCTTCTCTTTATAAATGATAAAGGATTCACTTAAGACAAGTCAAACTCTGCTAGACATTTTATTACTACTTTAAAATACACTTCCGCTTTAAAGCCACTTTACGCCCACAGCTACCGATTTCATCTCCTTTCCTTGTACTGAACCTTAACTTAATCCAATTCAACTCCTTCACTTAGGGTGGCTTCAAAACCTGATCTTGTTTGTGAAACTGCTTGTTTTTAAGCTCTGCATTTGAGCCTGTTCCTTCTTCTATTCTGAACTCGAAAATTAGAATTTCATTTAATATATGCTGACCTGACTATAGCCTTAAGTGCTTTGTGGCTTCAACATGATAAAAGATATGATATTATTGTCAACATTGATACTGTTAGAAATTGAAATGAGAGAATGAAAACTTGATATTATTGATAAATGCATTGTCTATTTATACACGGATGAGGAAAGATTTCCCTCAACTAATGAACGAGATTTACTCGTTCAGTTACAGATTTGGCGGTAGACTTAGTCAAAAGATTTCCCTCAACTAATGAGGATTTCCCTCAACTAATGAATGAGATTGGCTCGTTCAGTTATAGAGTTGGCGGTAGACTTAGTCAGCTAACATGCCCCCGCAAGATCGAGCTTCTGTCAAGGATGCCGATCTTGGACCGATGCAATAAAAAGGGCTTGCGAGCTAAAGACTTTGTGAGGGAGTCAGCAAGTTGATCAGCCGTGTGAACATGAGAAACACGAAGCTGCTGACGAGCAACTTGATCCCGCACAAAATGAAAGTCGATAGCCACATGCTTCATGCGAGAGTGAAAAACCGGGTTCGCACAGAGGTAAGTTGCACCAAGGTTATCACAATAAATAACAAGCAGAGTAGAAGAAGAAACATGAAGCTCCTTAAGCAAGTTGGAGATCCAAATGAGTTCAGCAGCAGCAGCAGCTATAGCTCGATATTCAGCAGAACACGCTCTTTTGTTTCTTAGAACTCCAGCTGATCGGATTAGCACCAAGAAAAATAATATAACCAGATGTGGAGGTTCGATCGTCAACATTGCCGGCCCAATCAGCATCAGCAAAGACATGAAGCTGAGAGGGAGAATGTTTGTGAAGAAAAATACCATGATCAATAGTCCCTTTGAGATAACGCAAAACGCGTTTGACAACAGTCCAATGGAGAGCAGATGGCCGATGCATGAACTGAGACAGTTTATTAACTGCAAAGAAAATATCCGGGCGAGTAAGGGCAAGATATTGTAGGGAGCCAACTACACCAGCGAGTAGGGTCCGTGGCTACCATCACATAACTTCAGTGATTCACTGGAGGATAGAGGAGTGGCAACCTCTTTTGCATCTTGCATAGCCGTCTTGAACAACAAATCAAGAATATACTTTCTCTGTGAGAGAAAGAGACCAGAAGACGTAGATGTAGCCTCGACTCCGAGAAAATAATTTAGGTGACCAAGATCCTTAAGAGAGAATCGGTCGGCCAATTGCTGAATAAATGCTTGAACCGCCATAGAGTTATCACCGGTAATAATATCATCCACATAAACCAGAAGATAGATAGTAAACCCATGTTGGTGGCGTAGAAAAAGAGAGACATCAGATTTAGAGTTAATGAAGCCAACCGAAGACAAGTAGAGACCAAGCTTAGTATACCGGGCTCGTGGAGCTGGAGCCATAAATGGCTTTTCGTAATTCTGACATGCCGGATCTTGAGGATGTATAAAACACATTGCATGAAAACGTCTTCAGTAAGTGTTCCTTGCAAAAAGGCATTGTTAACATCGAGTTGGCGTAAGCACCAGTCGTTGGAGACCGCCAAACTCAGGATAAGCCGAATGGTAGTAGGTTTGACGACAGGACTAAATGTCTCAGTGTAGTCAAGACCAGGACGTTGATGAAAACCCTTAGCCACAAGTCGAGCTTTATAGCGAGCAATCGAGCCATCAGGGTTTCGCTTAATGCGATAGACCCACTTACACCCTATAATGTTTTGCGTGGGGTGAGAGGGGGTGAGAGTCCATGTACCATTACGAAGAAGCGTATCATACTCATCACTCATAGCTGTACGCCAGTGTGAGAATTTTTGGGCTTGAGTAAAAGATGATGGTTCAGTAGAGGCTAGAGAAGAGTTGGTGCTGACATGTAAATTAAGAACTTGACGGGGTTTAAAGATACCACTTTTGGAGCGGGTTTGTATTGGATGACTTGAGACGATAGGAGTAGCAGAGGGTAAGGATTGAGGGTGATCACTAGTTGAGGTGGACACAGGGACTACAGAGGAACCAGGACAAGGTGAGGATAGAGGTATTGGCTCTGGAGGAGAGGAAGAAGCCGGAGAAGAAGACGAAGGAGGAATGTGCGGAATCGAAATAACAAGTGAGTGTGGATCTTGTAGAGGCACGGGGGAGGAGGAAGATGTATTAGAGGAACTCAATGGGATGGCATAATGACCTTGATCTCGAAAGGGAAAGACAGACTCTACAAAAGTGACATGTCTGGAGACAAATACCTTAGTAGATAGAGGATCATAACACTGAAAAGTATTATGTTCAAGAGAATATCCGATGAAAATACAAGGGCGAGATCGAGGCTGCAGTTTATGAGAATTGTAGGGGCGTAACCAAGGATAACACAGACAGCCAAAAACTTTTAATATGTGTAGGTTAGGGCATTTTTGAAATAGCTTTTCAAATGGTGACTGATACTGAAGAACTGGAGTGGGCATACGATTAATGAGGTACACCACAGTTTGAAAGGCGACAGACCAGACGGCAGAAGACATAGATGCTTGATAAAGCAGAGTTAGACCAGTTTCAACAACATGACGATGTTTACGTTCGGCAGAACCAACCAGTTGAGGAGTATACGGAGGTGACTTAAGATGTTGAATACCACAAGTAGATAGATAAGATGCAAGAGCTTGATATTCACCTCCGCCATCAGAATAGATGGTTTTAATAGTAGTTTGAAAATAGTTCTCAACTAAGTTCTTAAATTTAGAGAATACAACAACAACATCAGATTTTTGACGAAGAGGATAGAACCATATATACTTCGTAAAATAATCTACGAAGACAACATAGAATCTAAACTTGTCAAAGGAAACAACCGATGCAGGACCCCAAACATCAGTATAAATAACCTCAAACGGCTTAGAGCAAGAAAAAAGAGGAAGTACTAAAAGGTAATTGATGACTTTTATTACTAAGACAGGCATTACAGTGAGTAAGAACATTGCTGGATTTAAAAACAGGAATAGAATAACGAGAAAGCAATTTTGTTGAATAGAGTTTGAGGGATGACCAAGACGACGATGCCATATATCGATCGGAGCTGCGTGGAAGTGTTTGTGTGGGTGAGAAACACGGTAGACGGCCATTCGTAGATGTTGTCTTTATTCGGGCCGCGAACTAGAGATACCCCCGTGCTCAAGTCCTTAACAAGAAAATAATCAGGAAAGAACTCAATAGAAGTATGATTTTGTTGACAAAATTGAGAAACAGAAATAAGATTTCGCTTGATGTGAGGGGCACACAAAACATTATGAAGTGTAAAAGAAGAGTCGTTAGAATGTAATGTCTTAGAACCAACATGAGTAATAGGGATTCGATTACCATCACCAACGATGACGTCTTCATGGCCGCCATAGCCATTATGGAGTGATAAATTCTGGAGATCAGAGGTGATATGGTGGGAAGCGCCAGAATCCACAATCCAGTTAGACGGACCTTCAGAAGAAGCAGTCAGGATATTTGCTTGAGGCCAAGTTGATGGTGCTGGAAGACGCGATCGACAAACTTTGGCAGTGTGACCGATTTTGTCACACAATTGACAGACAATTGGTTGCAGAGACATAGGTGAGGGGCGACGAGGTGAAAAGGAAACATTTGGACGAGAATTGATGGATGAAGGATATGGAGGAAGAAGTGATGGATGAAAACTCATAGTAGTGGGAGGTTGGGTGACTACACCTTTTGAAGTATTATTGTGGTATTTACGGCTGGGCTTTTTGAGTTTTTGGGTGAACTGAGCTGTGATGGGAGGTTCTGACAAAGGTCCCGATAGCTTGGTGTCCCGCTTTAAGTAAGCTTCATAATCCGTAAGCTTGTCATAAAGTTCTTCAAAGAGGATAGGAGAGTCACGCGCCCGAAGAGCAACAATAAGTTCTTTGTACTCAGGATTTAAGCCATTGAGCGTGTGAACCAGTATCTCTTCATCAGTAAGAAGATGACCTATTAAAGCCAGGTCATCGATAATGACTTTGATATTTTGTAAGTAATCAGCAATACAACTTTCCTCTTGCTTGAGAGTCATAAGATTGGAGAGTAGTCCAAGCATGCGAGTCCGAGAGCGGTTCGTCAGGGTAGTCTCTAACTTGTTCCATGCTTCCGTAGCAGTGGTACAGGAGGTCACAAGTGGAGCGATGGATCCAGCAACAGAGGCCTGAATGGCTTGGAGGATTAGTCGATCCTGCCGAAGCCATAACTTGTAGGCAGAATTGGGTACTGGGCTAGGGTCTCCTGGGACATGAATCATGGCTGGTGGACAACTAAGTGAACCGTCAACATAGCCCAATAAATCATAACCAATTAAGAGGTTAGAGAATTGAGCACGCCAAGAGGCATAATTGCTATTTTTAGATAACTTAAAGAGGATTAAAGATGCAGCATTAATAGAAATAAGACCGGACGATGAAACAGAATTATTAGTAGGAAAAAGAGTAGGGACATCAGAAGTGGATGAGAAAGACATTAGGAAATCACAAAAGCCGTTGCACAGAGTTGAGAACAGTAACACAACTAGTGACCAAGAAAAGAAAAAGAAGAAAAGAAAAAGAAAAGCAATTAATGGCTATAAAGTTGTAGGTAGTAGTATAGATCAGAAGGTGGCTAACAAAACTGAACTGAACAGAATAGTATAGAAAACACCTGGTAGATACGGGAGTGAGTGGCAAATGAGAATATCCAACGGTAGTCCAATAGGTACAGTGCAGATGGGAATTCGCCTTCTTGTTGGAATCTGAGACCGAAAGGAGAACGGTGGTAGTGACGTCGGCACACGAGGAGAAGCACTCCTGCGTAGAGCTATAAACTGCTGTGGAGCGGCTGGAGCTGTTTGTAGGTGATAGTAGATTTGAAAGATCCAGCAAGTAGCGTTGCCTCGGTAATGAGGTAGAAGTAGAGGAGGCAGCATGTAATGGCAACTATTTTTCTGTCGTTTGACAGAGAGAATAATTTCTCTTATGGCTCTGATACCATGTTAGAAATTGAAATGAGAGAATGAAAACTTGATATTATTGATAAATACATTGTCTATTTATACACGGATGAGGAAAGATTTCCCTCAACTAATGAAGATTTCTCTCAACTAATGAACGAGATTTACTCGTTCAGTTACAGATTTGGCGGTAGACTTAGTCAAAAGATTTCCCTCAACTAATGAGGATTTCCCTCAACTAATGAACGAGATTGGCTCGTTCAGTTATAGAGTTGGCGGTAGACTTAGTCAGCTAACAGGTACCTTGACAAATTTGATAACATCTATCTAATGACTTCAAGCCAATAACACAATCTCTATCATCACCAACATTGGCACCCTAAATCTATTCTCTCGTAGACTTCAAGCCAATAACTGAACTCGCTTACTGTGTTCTACCACCTGTATTTTCCTTTCGAATTGCTAATTCAGTTGTCGATGTAGATTTCAAACCAATAACATAACTCGAGGACCGCCTGTTTCTTTATTCTTTATAAGATGAAACCCATTTTGCCCTGCTTGACTGTATACTTCACCTCCTCGATTATAGAGTTGATTCTGCTTATGGAACTAATGATGCTACTTAGCTGCCCGGTTCACTTTGACTTGTTCCGTCACTTGTTTGCTTTACTCGCCCAGCTTCTGATCTCACAGACTTGCCTCGAACTCAAAGAGACGAGACTGAAGTACACCTCGCATCAAAGCTAGTGCTGTCTTCTGCCACTTAACTAGGTGTTCAATAATAAATTAGAAGAGAAGTCTCTAGTTTCAAGTATTGTTCCAGATTAGATTTCAGTAGAAGAAGAAGCTCTATAAGTAGGAGCAGCTGAAGCTTATGAATTGCCAGTTATATAAGAATCATCAACCATATAAAGATCTTAAGATGGATCAGGTGAGAGCCCACGGTTAGTATTTTCATTTGGAGCACTTGCATCCGTTCAGTATATGTTTTTACAAAATTCTATGCCAGGTGCCAGAAAGTAATCATTTCCTCTATGCTAGATTGCTTCTCTTGGTCAACTTTTCACTTCTCGAGCAATAACCTATTCTCTTTTTTCCACTTATTGATATAGCATGATATAATAGGGACATAGTTCAGCTACCCAATATTAATTGATGAGTGTGTAGCTTTAAGCAAGACTCAATAAGTCTGTTATGAAGCAAAGGAGTGCCCTGTTACATAGTGTTATATACTCAATGTAGAATTCATCTAATTTTTATGTTCTTCTTGTTGGGCAGATGACCCAGATTCAGCTCATAATGGACTTTAGTGAAGCTCATAGTCTAGAACTTCACTTATATTAACCTAAACCTTAGATTATGTGGCCAAGATTGAGATTAAAAAGGGAGCGATAGTTGAAAACGTAGGAAAGAGAAAGAAGACTACAGATTGATAATAGAGGCTAAAAACCAAGAGATCCAGGAAAGGAAAGTAGACAAGGACATGAAAAGACTATTCTCAATTATTCATATCTCAAGTTAGATCAGTTTGCAATGGATTCTTACTGTGATCTATTGCGAAGGTTTTGAATATTGTGCTTAGTAATATAGTCCTTGTATTCCTGTGATTCTCTTGTGGCTATTGCTTAGGTTTGGGCAAGAAGCCTTGAGATCTGTATATTCATTATTTTGATAATGGATTTTCTCTGGCTTGTCCCATGATTTTCACCCTTCGAGTTGAGGGAGTTTTTCATGTAAATCTTGATATTCATTTGATTGTGATTTCTGTTTAATTTCATTGTATGTGATAGCCTGCTAGTATTTGTTTGTATACAAAGTTTATTCTTGTTTTATTCTCATCAACTGGTATCAAAGCAGGGTTTTGGTAGCATTTAATCTTTTGTATTTGAACATGGAGGCCGGTAATGTTTCTCGCATGATTAGTTTAAATAGAAATAATTGGATGATATGGAAATCAAGAATAGAAGATCTCTTGTATTGTAAAGATTTATATGGATCTTTGCAAGGGGAAAGTGCAAAGACTACAATTATGACAGATGATGAGTGGAAGAGGTTAAATCGAAAAACTATTAATTTTATTCATTAGTAGCTTGATGAGAGTATCTTTCACCATGTTTCTACTGAATATTTTGCTTACTCTCTTTGGAAAAAAGTTAGAAGGCCTTTATGAAAAAAAAACGACTAGTAACAAAGCTTTTCTGATCAGAAAACTTGTGAACTTGAGATATAAAGAGGGTACTTCTATTCCTGAGTATTTGAATGAAATACAGAGTATTACTAACCAGTTATCCTATATGAAAATATCTCTTAATGATGAGTTACATGTATTATTACTTCTCAGTTCTTTGCTAGAAAGTTAGGAGACACTGGTGGTTTCCCTCAGTAATTCGGCACCAAATGGTATTATCACCATGAGTCAAGTAATAATTAGTTTGTTGAATGAAGAGTTGAGGAGAAATAATTTAGCTACTTCTCAGACTGATTCATAGGCACTTGTCTCAGAGAATAGAGGAAGGTCAAAGTCAAAGGATAGAAGTGGTTCACGTACAGGTAAAAGCAAGTCAAGATCAAGGAAAGATATTATTCGCTACAATTGTGGTGAGAAAGGACATTACAAGAATCAGGGCAAGTAACCTAAGAAGAACAAGAAAAAAAAGAAGTAGAGCATACAAGTCAAAAGAGAATATCACAGCTACAATACAAGGTAGTGATTATTTGCTTTTGTCTACTTCTGATGATATTTTTTCTTATATGTGCTAGGATCTCGAGTAGATAATTGACACAAGTACTTCTTATCATACTACACCATGGAGGGAGTTCTTTACTACTTACAGGTCTGAAAATTTTGGTGTTGTCAAGATGGCAACTATGGCACAACAGACATCATTGGCATAGGAGATATCCACTGCAAGTTGATGTTTAAGGATATGAGACATATGGTTGACTTAAGACTGAATTTAATTTTAGTTGGAAGATGATGAAGACTTTAATGTCAGATTTCATAGAGGGTAGTGGAAGCTTAGTAAGGGTTCTCTTATTATAGCTAATAGGAAGAAATGTTATACATTGTACAAATTGCAGGCTAAAGCTTGTGATGAACAGTTGAATGCTACAGAAAAAGACTTCAGTATGGAGTTATGGCATAAGCGAGAAGAGGCTGTAATAACTTTCTAAGAGAGAGGTATTGCCTGACCTCAGAGGTGCATATTTGAACCCTTGTATTGATTATTTGGTTGGTAAACAACATATAGTTTCCTTTGTTAGTCCTGCTTTATCTAGAAAAATGTATGCCTTGGACCGTGTCTATATAGATGTGTGTGGTCCTTTGAGGACAAAAACTTATGGTGGATTTGTTAATGTTCCTAGTATCAGTGGCGTACTTTATTTTGTTACTTGTATAGATGACTTTTTCAGAAAATTTTGGGCATATGCTTTGAATACCAAAGATCAGGTTATTAATGTCTTCAAGGAGTTACATGCCAGAGTTGAAAGGGAGATAGAAAAACAATTAAAATACATAAGATTAGATAATGGTGGTGAGTACATAGGATTATTTAATGATTATTGCAGGTCACATGGCATCCAACATGAATTGATAGTTCCTGGTATACCTCAGCATAATGCAATTATAGAGAGGATGAACCGCACCATCATGGAAAAGATTAGATGTATACTTTCACAGGCCAAGCTACCAAAAAGGTTTTAAGATGAGGCTTTGAGGACTGCAGTTGATGTAATCAACTTATCACCATGTACAACTCTAGATGGTGATGTTGCAGAGCATATATGGTTAGGGAAAGATGTCCCTTATAGGCATTTAAGAGTGTTTGGTTGTCATGGTAAGACAAAAGAGTGTATTTTTCTTGGTTACTCACACGATCAGTTTGGTTACAGGCTTTAGGATCCAGAAAAGCAGAAGGTGTTCAGAAGTAGAGATGTTGTCTTCTTTGAGGATTAAATCATTGAGGATTTGAAGGAGGCACCAACTAAGACTTATGTAGAGGGATTTATATACTGTGACCCAGTTATTCCTCCAATGTATCAGGGAGATAGGGAAGATGTGCAGAAAGATGGTGCAGAGCCAGATGTTGATATACCTGTAGGATATGTTGAGTAGGAAGAAGAAAGAGAGCAAGTTCCCACAGAACTTCAGTTTAGAAGGTCTTCTAGATCACGTCAACCTTCTAGAAGATACTCTACAGATGAGTATGTGATACTTACTGATGCAGGTGAACTAGAGAGTTACCAGGAAGCAATTGAAAGTGAGCAGAAAAAGAAGTGGTTTATTGCTATACAAGAAGAGATGGATTCTCTGTAGAAGAACCATACATATGATTTAGTGTAACTACCAGAGGGAAGTAAAGACTTGAAGAACAAGTGGGTTTTCAGGTTAAAGACTCAAGAATATTATTCTCAACCAAAGTACAAAGCCAAATCGGTTGAAAAGGCTTTGGTCAAAAGAAAGGTATTGACTTTGAAGAGATTTTTTCTCCTGTTGTTAAAATGTTCTCTATCCATATTGTTCTTGGTATTGCTGCTAATCTAGACTTGGAGATTGAGTAGTTAGATGTGAAAACACCTTTCCTTCATGGTGATTTGGAGGAGAAAATTTATATGGAGCAACCAAAAGACTTCAAAGTCAAAGGTAAAGAAAATATTATCTACAAGTTGAAGAAGAGCTTGTATTGGCTGAAGCAAGCTCCTAGACAATAGTATAAAAAGTTTAATTTATTTATAATTAAAAATAAATATAAAATAATAGCTTTAGATCATTGTGTGTACATCAAACGGTTTAGTGAGGATTTTATTATTTTATTACTTTATATTGATGATATGCCTATCCTTGGGAAAGATATGTCTATGATTGATAGGTTGAATAAAGAACTAAGTGAGTCTTTTGCAATGAAAAACATGGGGCCAACAAAATAAATATTGGGCATGCAGATTTCTCGTGACAAAAGAAGGAGAAAAATTTGGTTATCACAAGAGAAATACATTGAGAAGGTATTAGATAGGTTCAGTATGAGTAATACAAAGCCAGTTGGTTCTCCTCTTACAGGTCACTTCAAGTTGTGCTCAGATCAGAATCCATCAAGTGATGAGGAGAAGGAGAAAATACAAAAGGTTCCTTATGCTTCAGTAGTTAGAAGTTTAATGTACGCGATGATATGTACAAGGCCGGACATCACATATACAGTGGGTGTTGCTATCTGATTTCTTGTAAATATAGGTAAAGAGCACTAGGCAGTAGTGAAGTAGATTTTTAGATATTTCAGAGGAATTTTTAAAGTTTGTTTAAGCTTTGGAGGTGGACCACCTATGTTGATAGGTTACACAAATATAGATATGGCAAGAGATATTGACACAACGAAGTCCACATCAGGTTTTGTACTTACTTTTATAAGGGGAGCTGTGTCATGGTAGTCCAGATTATAAAAGTGTATTGCTCTCTCCACCACAAAGGCAGAATATATTACTGCTATAGAGGTTTGCAAAGAAATGTTATGGATAAAAGGATTCTTACAAGAATTGGGGCTGAAATAAAAAAATTATGTGGTGTATTGTGACAACCAGAGTGCCATCCATTTGTGCAAAAACCTAACATTTCATTCCAAGTCAAAGCATATAGATGTCAGATATCACTAGATCAGAAATGTGCTTGAAGAGAAACAATTATAGCTTTAAAAATTCACATATATAATAATGGAGCAGACATGTTGACCAAGACTTTACCGAAAGAAAGATAGGAGATGTGCTGACAATTGGTCGGCATGACTTCACATTGAGGAGTCATGAGATAGCCTCCCTTATGGGCTGAAGGGGAGGTTGTTAGCCATATGACCCAGATTCAGCCCATAATGGGCTTTAGTAAAGCCCATAGCCCAGAACTTCATTTATATTAATCTAAACCCTAGATTAGGTGGTTATGATTGAGATTAAAAGGGGAACGATAGCTGAAAATGTGGGAAAGAGAAAGAAGACTACAGATTGATAATAGAAGTCAGAAAATAAGAGATCTAGAAAAGGAAAGTAGACAAGAACATAAACGGCTATTCTCAATTATTCATATTTCAAGTTAGATTAGTTTGCAGTGGATTCTTACTATGATTATAAAGGTTTTAAATATTGTGCTTAGTAATATAGTCCTTGTATCCCTGTAATTCTCGTATGAATATTGCTTGGGTTTAGGCAAGAAGCCTTGAGATCTGTATATTCATTATTTTGATAGTAGATTTTCTCTAGTTTGTCCCATGACTTTTACCCTTCGAGTTGAGGGGGTTTTCTATATAAATCTTAGTGTTCATTTGATTGTGATTTCTGTTTGATTCCACTGTGTGTGACAGCCTGTTAGTATTTGTTCATATATAAAGTTTATTCATGTTTTGTTCCCATCATCCCCTAACTATTTTTTTACACAATGACTAACGCTATAGTAGAAGCCCTTATTTATTATTAAAGACTTTGTCATTTCGTCTGTACCTATACTTTTGAATACTTGTTCAAGGTGTCAGCAGTAAATAATGAGTTATTCTATTAGAAGTTATGCAAGTTCTGGTAAGTCAGACGAGAGGTATTATCCTCTATATTGATGGTAAGTCAGACAAGAGGTATTATCCTCTATATCGCAAGTTAGAGCAGAGATAAACTGAACTTCAAAGAGAGGTTGGGTCGCCAAGGAAGGACTAGTTAGTGAGCAAGTATTTCCTAGAAACAAATAGGTAATTTAATTAATGGGTCAACTAATTGTGTTTTTGTTCGCCTAGTTCTTGTGTAATCCTAGGCACCTAGTGCTTGTGTTGTCAGTTCTGAAAATGAACCCGTACTTGTTAAATCGACCAAAGAAAGAGATGGATTCGGATTTTGCGAGAATCAACAACAGCTTAGTAAGCGCAATTAGTTCAACTCAAAAGGTGTGCTGTGTCAAAGTATCCAGAACTTTACATTGGAGTCACCTCGATTCAACAAATAAGCAAGCAACGGGGGTAAAGTCCAGAACTACAATGGGAGAACCAATTCTAATTGACAATTGAACTAATCCTTCTCCTGCGAATTGGAGTTGCTTCAGATCTTGAAACTGCTTCTTTACTTGTCGACTATGAGTCTTCAACGCAACGACGGACTCAACTCGAAGGAAATAAAAAGCAGAATTAGCCATAGGGTCTAATAGAAATAAGTAACCAACCTAGTGCTCAGGTTCAGGTTCAATTCTGTGTTTTCCTGGTTTCCAAGGAAGGCCCCACTATTGGTTTTGGACGTCCACGAGAGCATCTACTACAGAGAGAGAGGCAAGTTAAATAACTGTTTTCGGGAGTCCTTTTATTGCGCAACGAACAATAAATCGCTTGTTTTGTTCTCTAAACTCACCTGCTGCTTAAGAAAAAAATAAGAAAAGAAATCCAGACAACTAAACACTAATATCGTAACCCCGGACTGCAGAAAAGAGCATAGGTATCCTGATAATCCTATATAAATTACTAAAGAACAGAGGCAACACACCATATCTTATTAAGTAGGACCAGTTTCCGGGTATCAACCATAGATGTTACATTAGCCATGTATAGGTGTTATTTATCGAAATCCGGGGCCAAACAATTACAAGACAAGCAGACTAGTTACTACAGAGAGAAGGGTGTTATAAGCCTTATACTGCAGATTTAAGGGTGTTCTCCTAGCTCCAAATTCATAACTCATATTTAATACCTTAACTCAGGTACCTGCCATCAATAGTTCAATCAATAGTTATATAAGCCATCAAGAGTGTATCAATCAATAGCTTTGAATTCAGCAAGTCAGAATTAAGGTCAAAGGTATAGGAGCAATAATTGAGCTACTTGGGCGTTTCGGTGTTTGAGGGCGAGATCCACATTTGTTACCTTGAGCAACCCGCGCATTCTTTCGGCTTCTGTTTTTTCTTGGGCATTCGATTCGAGATAATATTCTTTATCTGTATAAACTTACGTCCTTTCTGTTGAGAATTGATTCATGGTAGTTACATAGTTAGTTAACATGATAAGGAGTAGTTATTAATGATGAGTAAGATAATGAGGTAGTTATTAATGATGGGTGAGATAATGAGGTAGTTATTAATGATGGGTGAGATAATGAGGTAGTTATTAATGATGGGATGAAAGAAGTTATTATTATGTTCTATAAATAGGACCTTAGGGAATGAAGAAGAAGTGTAGAAAAAATAGAGTGTGTGCATTTGGAGATAATCTTGTAAGTGTTCTTGTTCTTTTACCTCCTGTTTAATACTACATCGTTTTCTTGATTGAAAGTGTTTTCCGTTGTTTGGATCGTAGTATTCTGTTTTATCATTTCCTTGCTCCTCCTTCCCCAACATTTGTGGTATCAGAGCCTTGTTTCAATCTGAACTGGGCATTATGGCTTTTAATGGCAATTCTATGTCTCAACCCCTTATTCCCATCTTCTCGGGCAAATCCTATGAATTTTGGAGTATCAAGATGAAGACTCTATTCAAGTCTCAGGATCTTTGGGACTTGATAGAGAATGGATATACAGATCCAGATGAAGAAACTAGGCTGAGGGAGAATAGAAAGAAGGACTCAAAGCCATTGTTCTTCATTCAGCAAGCTGTGCATGAGACAATATTCTCAAGAATTGCAGCAGCGACAACCTCAAGACAAGCTTGGTTGATACTTCAAAATGAATTTCAAGGCTCATCGAGGGTGATTACGGTAAAACTTCAAACCCTTCGCCGTGAGTTTGAAATTTTGTTTATGAAAAACAATGAATCAGTGCAAGATTTTCTTTCTCGAGTGACTGAAATTGTTAGTCAAATGAAATCTTATGGTGAACATCTTCATGATCAAATAATTGTTGCAAAAGTTTTGAGAAGTTTAACTCCAAAATTTGATCATGTTGTTGCGGCAATTGAAGAGTCAAAGAACTTATCTACTTATTCATTTGATGAACTAATGGGTTCCTTGCAAGCACATGAAGCAAGGTTGAACAGGTCACTCGAAAAAAGTGAGGAAAAAGCATTTCAGGTTAAGGGGGAGTCTTTTACTTCAAAAGAAGATAAAAAATCAATTGGAAGAGGACATGACAGAGGAGGATTTCGTGGTAGAGGAAATGGAAGAGGAAGAGGAAGAGGACACTTTGATAGGCATGATAAAAGGCAATCAAATTATGATCAGAAAAACTACAAGAGTGGAATTCAATGTCACTATTGTAAGAAGTTTGGTCATATGAAGGCAGATTGCTGGAAAAGAGAAAAGCAAGCAAGCTATGTGGAAGAAAAATAAGACAATGGTAAGTTGTTTATGACTCATTCACAAGTTAATAATATCTCGGATAATATTTGGTTTTTGGATAGTGGATGTTCTAATCATATGTCAAGCATAAGATCAATATTTAGAAATATTGATGAAACTCACAAGTTGAAAGTTAAACTTGGAGATAGCAAGCAAATCCAAGTAGAAGGAAAAGGAACAATTGAGGTGAAGACAAATCGAGGGAAGGTAAAACACCTTGATAATGTTTTCTATGTTCCTAGCTTATCACATAACTTGTTGAGCGTTGGACAATTGATAGATATTGGATATTCAGTTATATTCGATGATGGTTCCTGCACTATTAAAGATAAAAAATTTGGCTTGATTATAGCAAATATTTGCATGACGCAAAATAAGATGTTTCCAATTGATGTTTCAAATATTGAGAAACATGCCCTTGTTGCAAATCAAAAGAATGAAACAAATTTATGGCATTTGAGATATGGACACCTTAATATTAAAGGTTTAAGGTTGTTAAATAGAAAAGAAATGGTTTATGGATTGCCTAAAATTAATACACTTGATGTATGTGAAAGATGTATTTATGGCAAACAAAGTAAGAAACCATTTCTGTTGGAAAAGCATAGAGAGCATCTAATTGTCTTGAATTAATACATGCTGACTTATGTGGACCTATAAATACAAAATCTTTTAGGGGAAGTCGATATTTTCTATTATTTACTGATGATTATAGTCGCATGAGTTGGGTATATTTTTTGGAATTGAAATCTGAAACATTTGATAACTTTCAAAAATTCAAGGCACTTGTAGAAAGGCAAAGTGGTAGACGCATAAAGACATTTCGGACAGATAGAGGTGGTGAATTTATCTCTAATGAGTTTAATTCTTTTTGTGAAGAAAATGGTATACGCAGGGAATTAACAGCACCATATACACCGGAGCAAAATGGTGTAGCTGAACGTAAAAATCGAACTATTGTTGAAATGCCAAGAAGTTTGCTTAAAGGAAAGCATCTTCCGAATCAGTTTTGGGCAGAAGCAGTTGCAACAGCAGTTTATTTGTTGAATATTTCACCGACAAAGGCTGTTATGAATCGAACTCCTTTTGAAGCTTGGTATGGTATAAAGCCAACTGTAAGCCATCTAAGAATTTTTGGTTGTATTGCTTATGCTTTGGTAAATTCACAAAATCATCATAAGCTTGATGAAAAATCAGAAAAATATATCTTAATTGGATATTCTGCACAATCCAAAGCATATCGATTATATAATCCTGTAAGTGGCAAAGTTATTATTAACAGAAATGTTGTATTTGATGAAAGGGTAAGTTGGAATTGGGAGATTAATGAAGGTGAAACACAAATTCGTGTTCCGGTAGAACTAGTTACTCCATCGAATCATGTGACAGATCCTGCTCCAACAAGTTCAATGTCAACCTCACCCTCACCCAGTAGTAGCTCAAATTCAGCAAATGATTCCTCAGATGAAACCCCTCCAAGAAGGTTTAGATCACTAATAGAAATTTATGATTCAACATTTGCTTTATCTATTTCAGATCCTATAAGTTTTGAAGAAGCAGTTGAGGAATGCCGAAAAGCAATGAATGAGGAAATCAAGTCAAATAAGAAGAATGAAACCTGGAAGCTAATGGATCAACCGAAAGAAAAGAAACCTTTTGGATCGAAATGGGTATTCAAAACAAAGTATAATGCAGATGAAAATATCCAAAAGCATAAGACTCGGTTTGTAGCAAGTGGAGCCATAACATGAAGTATTTATAGCACAGATGAACAAGTTGCAGATATTCTCACCAAGTTACTTTCAGTTCAGAAGCATGTTTATTTTATTTCTCAAATTGGTGTATGTAACTATGAATCAAGGGGGAGTGTTGAGGATTGATTCATGGTAGTTACATAGTTAGTTAACATGATAAGGAGTAGTTATTAATGATGAGTAAGATAATGAGGTAGTTATTAATGATGGGTGAGATAATGAGATAGTTATTAATGATGGGTGAGATAATGAGGTAGTTATTAATAATGGGATGAAGGAAGTTATTATTATGTTCTATAAATAGGACCTTAGGGAATGAAGAAGAAGTGCAGAAAAAATAGAGTGTGTGCATTTGGAGATAATCTTGTAAGTGTTCTTGTTCTTTTACCTCCTGTTTAATACTACGTCATTTTCTTGATTGAAAGCATTTTCCGTTGTTTGGATCGTAGTATTCTGTTTTATTATTGGGATGTAAGTTGAACAGAAACAAACAAGCACACCACTAAGAGTTTGGGCCTGAATGTAAAATGCTGCAAGTGAACTAACCAACCTCTTTCTCCCTCTCTGGGCTCTATAAACTAAGAATAACACTCATAAGCATAAAAAGAACACTTTGATGTAAGACTACTAAGAATGTCCACTAGTAAATATAAGAATGAAATTAAATAGCATTGGGTACGATCTTAGAGCATTGGACTAACAAGGTAAGAAGAAAACTGTAAATACAGAAGGCAACCCCCCTGTAGCAGAGCTAGCGCTCTCCACCTAACAAGTCAGAATTCAACACCAAATTCAGAATGAAAGTGAGTTCATACGGATTCTCCCTCTGTGGGGGCGGTGTCTAGTTCTCTTCCTCCTACATCTCTTTCTAAAAAGAAAAAAATACAGAATACAACTCGAAAGTCAGAATACTACACCAAGTACAAGGTCTTATAGTATACACGGTATTTTATATAGTGCATTGGAGACTTTCCTTGCGAAGAAGCTTGAGTAGAATAAAGAGAAGATAGATACGGGAACCGAAGCAGCAAGATATGGGATGGGTATTGGTCAGAAGCGGAAAGATATGAAGCAGAAGCTATATCCGGAGTAGGAACAAGTGCAGTATCATCAGTGGAAGTTCCATTCTACTCCTCAATTCCCTAAGCAACAGAAGAAACATAATCATTATCGGTAGGGGCATAATTTGAATAAGAACCCACCGGAGGCTCACTAATTAGTAGTTGCTTGTTTAGTCTTACTCTCCGTTCGCAACTACGTTGCTCATCCCTAAGCTTGTTGAATTCAATTTTAAGGTAAGAAAGAGAATGCGCTAGATCAGTCAGTTCGAAAGTTTATGAATTACCTGTTCTACTTTCATCCCTATAGTCTGTCTTTGTTGCTTTTGTCTATTAGTCTGCAAGTGAAATGATTGTGTCAGCTGTTCGATTTAAGTCTACTTCAAGAAGAATTGATTCTTAGAGTTTCATCCCTAGTTGAATCCTTAGTCGACAAGATCATCCCACACCCATAGTGCTATTTATTGAAAGTTAGAATTGAACTTAACAGTAAAAAATTGACACCACTAGGATCGTACCTTAGAGTTAAAATCTGAGCTTCCATCTCCTATACCTCTCCTCTGCGTGTGCCATCTTAAAATCTAAAATAATGCCATTGAAAGTTGGTTTTATCTCTTCCTTATAATTCAGCCATAGGAAGCTAGCTCCTTGAGTTTGACTTTTCTCTTATAAAATAGAAAGTAATGAAACAAGTCTGACTTGGAGTAGAAGCCTAGAATCAATCAGCATTATCAAGTCGAGTTCCAATTACAAGTACTGTTTTTGGTGTTCGAGCATTAGAAGTTAATTGCGCTTGTTCTTTAGATTCGAAGTAATAAGCTTCAAGGAATTATTAGCTTTCATCTTTGTTGGCAATGAGAGAATCAGAGGAATAAGCGATTGGTGCTTGATAACAGATATGATTTAGTTATGATTTCCCCAATTGAACGAGGAAATCTCATAGATTAGTTGAAAAAAATCTTCCTCTTTACCTGTATGAATATATGATGAATCAAAGAACTTAATTAGGCTTTTCATTATTACTTTATATTTTAATAGGAGCTGACTATTACATTCTATCATATTATATTCTATTTATTCAATATGGTATCAGAGCCCATCTCTCTTTTAGAGATATTATCTATATTTTCTTCGCTATCTAACGACAATAAATTCTTGTGACTCTCGACGTTCCTCTTTGATAATGAGCTGATCTATCTACTTCATGTTGCCCTTGCCATTGTAGCTACTGGCATTGTCGCCGCTGGTCTTACATTGCCGTCGCTGCCATCGCCATCCCAGCCGTTGCCCTCAACCACTCGTGACCCTTCGGCATTGCTAATGTCTTCTTTTGTAGTGCAACAGAAACAGAGCAACCTCTGCTTCTTCTACTGCAGCTATCAGACCCCCTCTTCCTACCACTATGGTCCCCTTGCTATCAGTGCCCTCTCCCCTTGTCTGCAGCGACCCCAACCCTATCAATTCTTCACCTTGTTGTCCAACGATAGGTTCTCACCAACACGCCGGAGTTTCACCACTCTCTACGTGCACTTCCTGCAATAATTCTATCATGACTTCCTCTTCTCAGATTTGATCCAGAACGTATAGGGATGTATGGATAGATCAAGCTTGTGAGTCACCCTTGCGATCTTGTACCCATTGTTAAATATCATATTTTGATGATGAAATCAATTGATGAGTGTTTAATCTAACATGTGTGTATTACATGAAGTATTGCAGGTCTAACTATGATGGAGGAATTGAGTTATAGCTAGATGTTGGGCCAGGATCAAGCTTAGGCATCGAGCCAAGGTTCGGATGATGCAGTGGAACCTCATCGGGAGTTCGCTAGGAGTTCGTTGAAGGGATCGGGAAGCTCACTGGGAACACATTGAGAGATCATCGAAAGAAGACCATAAGACTCGTCGAAGAATGTCGGAGGCTGCCGGATTGGCGAGAGTTAGGTCATTATTTAGCTTGGTCATTATGGTTGTAATCATTGAGTCATAGTTAGGGATTGAGTCCTAATTGAGTTTGATTTTAAAAAAATCTAAATCAACTCAATAAGACAATTGGATCTGCTAACGGGTTTGATTGAGCTCAGGTGAGCTCAATTAGTTGATCAGAAATTTGGTCAACATAAGGTTCAAGTCAAAATTTGAAAAGTAGAGGGAACCACTTTTCTAAAAATTTCAGTAGCTGAATCATCGGTGAGCAAAGGTTGTACCACCATCATCTAGGTGTTTGGGCGACTGACGGTGGCTGAACCACCTAGGTTAGTGGCTGAACCGCCTAGGTCGATGGCTGAACTGCCTGTACCTTGTTTTCAGGGTGCTTTCGGCGGTTGCATCGTCGACACCAACGGGTGAACCACCCATACTAGGATTTTTCATATACGTTTAAATTTTGGCTCTAAATTCTAAAGTCATTTGGGGCCTATAAATACTCTAAGTTTTTTTGCATTCTATTTAATAATTTTTGGGATTAAATCTGTGTGGAAAACTTGTGTGAATTATAAGAAAAAGAAAATGGGAAGGGAATGAGCTTAGAGTTGAAAAAAATTATTATAAAGAGTCTCCTTTATAAGCTCAAGTTGTAAGGGTTTGATCTTCACCCAAATGAGATCGATAGTGGACGCTGGTGTGCCTCAAGGAGGAGGACTCGGAAAGTGAATGTAGGCCAAGATTAAAGCCGAACTACTATAAATTATAAGTGTTCCTTGCTTTATTTACTACTTACAATTGTTTGCAATTAGAAAAGTAAGAGCATCATCTTTCGATTGTGTTTTTCAAACATCTACTTACTCGCTTTCAAGTTCAAGGTATGCTTCCGATTTATAGTTTTGCTCCAAACGAAAAGTGTTCATTAAAACGTCAATTTACACTTACACTAATTCAACCTCCCCCCATCTTAGTGCCAATTGATCCTAACAATTAGTATCAAAGCAAGGTACTTACTTATCAGATTAATATCCATTTGAGTAAATGGCTTGTTTTGGCATAAATGAGGGATATTCCATTTCACATCCTCCCATGTTTAATAAGATGAATTACATGTATTGGAAGACAATGATGCATATTTTTTTCATTTCTTTGGACCTTGATTTATGGAACATTATAGAGAATATATTTGAAAAATCTTCCAATACAATGAATAAGTGGAATGATTTAGAAAGAAAGAATTTTTCTTTGAATGCAAAGGCTATGAATGCCTTATTTTGTGCTCTTGACAAAAATGAGTTTAATCATGTTTTTACTTGTGAATTGACTTTTGATATTTGACACACACTAGAAATCACATACGAGGAGACTAGTAGAGTAAAAGAATCTAAAATTAATATTTTAGTTTATAATTATGAGTTGTTTTGAATGAAACCAAGTAAGTCTATTGGAGACATATATACCTGTTTTATGAATGTTGTCAATGGACTTAAAGCTCTTGAAAAATTATTTTTTAATTTTAAAATTATTAGTAAAATTTTAAGATCTCTACCTAAAAATTAGGATCCTAAAGTAACCGCTGTAGAAGAGGCCAAAGATTTAAATAACTTGCCTCTTGAAGAACTTATTAGCTCACTCATGACATATAAACTGAATTGTAAAGATCATGATGAGCTTAATGAATCTCTTCCAAAGGATATAAAGAATGTAGTACTTTGAATGACAAATGACTCATCGAGTAAAACCTCGAGTGATGAGAACCACGATATTGCACTATTATAAAAAAATTAAAAAAATATAAAAAAGAATAAAAACTATAAAAATAAAAAGGAAGCAAAGAAAGACAATGACATATGCTATGAATGTAAAAAACTGGGATATTTCAAAAATAAATATCCTCAATTGAAAAAGAAGTCGACACACAAGAAGAAAGCACTTTCGACCACTTGGGATGATTCTAATAGAACTCCAGCAGGGTTGAGTCCTGATCTCCTTAAGAAGTAGTCAATAAAATCCTGCTAGATTATAATAAAGTCACTCCTATCTTATAAAGGAGTGTGGCTATGGTTTAGATTGGTCCTTAAGGCTTAGTGGCCGTCACCTCCCTTACTGGGTTGGTCGGCCAAGGTTTCCCCCTGTTTAGATCGGCTATAGAGCCAACCTAGCCGTCCCTTGTTCATATTAAGGCAGGTCGGCTATAGGAGAGGCAAAGGAATAATTTTACTTAGGCAAGCACCGGTTTATACTAGGGTTTGATCCATATTTAAAGATGTAGCTGCCCCCTCTTGAAGCAAGCAATTATCAATTTTATCTCAGCCTTATGCCGAGTCTAGGAGGAGGATCCATCAATCTTCCTTCCTCTGTGTCAACATAAATGCCTCTAGCTACTGCTATTCCTCTATCTTATATGTGAGAGAAGTTTTTTCAAAATTTTCTTGCTGTAAAATTTTACCATCGCAAACATTATCATCGTTACGAAGGCGAAATGCTGTAGAAATTTTTAACTGATTGTTGCTTCTTAGAACTGAACTTTTGATCATCCTTTTTGGCTGAAACTTTTATACAATTTCATAGATTATGTTAGTTTTCATCTAAAACTAGTCTCATAAAAAAACTCCTTCTGGATCCAGACTTATAGTGCTGTAATTCTTCATCACGTAGTGCTAAAATTTTATGATAGAGAATCTACCTTCCGTTTATTGGCCTCTTAAAATCGAACTTTTGTTCATCCCTTGGCTGAAATTTTTATAAATTCCAAAGATTAACTTGGCTTTCATGTGGGATTGATTTCTAGAAAAAATTCCTTCTAGAATCGATTTTCTTGTGCAATCTTTCATCAGTATGAAGTTCTAGAATTTTTACGACGAAGGATCTACCTTTCGTGTTTTGCTCTATTTCCCTACTATTACACTACCAAAATTTCACCAAACTTTTTACTAATATTTCTAACATCTAAACCAAGAGTTTTTGTTAATTTTCTTGAACTTTCCTTTGAAAATTATGTCAAGAAGTCATCATTTCTCTGACATAAATTCTGTTCAGTAGGATTGTACATCGCCACACTTTTTTTCCATCGAATTCTATCAAATTTGAGTACTATTTTTGTGAGATTTTGGACTCTCTTTTCCTCATCACTAAACCCTACTATCCTTACCAAAAACCCTTTAAAACCCTACCATAAGTTGATACCAAATAGCCACCCAAATCAGCCCTTACCGCAGCCTACTTCCTTATCGATCCACTTACCTTTTCAGCCAACTTTATTTACCGATACACCTACCTCTGCTGCCATCTATCCCAGGTCTAAAATCTATTTCCCTAACCTTCATCTACTACAATCATAACCCTAAAACCACACCAAATTGCACCTAAAATAGCCATAAACCATACTAAAAAATCAAAGCCTTCAGTCCACCAATCTTTCAGCCACCCAATCTCCCTTATCCCTTCAACCGCAGTATGCATCTTTCACTGCATAACATTGCCAATACTAACCTCTTGCTGCCATCCTCCTTGATCATAGCCAATAGTGATCCTTGCGGCAAAAGGCTACCAGTAGCGATCTTTTACTGTAATTTGTTTACATCACAACCTACAACAATCATTTGCTGCCAACTATCTTGATTGCTACCAGCAACAAATTGAACACAACAACAGCTGTCTCTCACTCCATACTGCTACTGCCCTCCTCTGTGACAATTGTGTACATTGCTGCCCCATCTTCCTCCTATTACAGCCGCACCCTTGCTGCAACCGATACCACTTACAGTCACGAAGTCGCAGTGTAGTCGCAACTAACATTACTGCTGCCCTCTTCTTCCTCCACCATCGCTGCTACCCTTGGTTGCCATCCTCCACTTGGAGACTTCATCCCCATAGTCCCGACATTACTGCCATTCACTACCTTCAATCTGAAAATTGTAGCTATACTTTTCAGTTGGTTTGTTTGACAGGTTGGAGATCCTTACATCATGACATTGCTGGGCTTATTCAAAGCCAAATTGGAGACTTTCGAGATGCATATGGATGCTAAATTATGTGTACTCTTCAAGGAGTTTAGATTGGGCTAATCACTAAGCCCAAGAAGATCATAACATAGAGCAAATTCTGATTGTAAAAATAACCCATCAGAGATAAGAAGCGAGGATAAGACATGGTAGACCTACACCTCAACAACATCGATCTTCTTTATACAACTTCAAGAAGGGTACCTCAATCAAGATGCTCAGAGCATGAGAGCCACATCCCAACCAAAAGCATATAAATCTTCAACACCAATCAATTACAAGAACCTTGACGAAGAATTAACGAAGGTCCATCAAACCTCTATCATCCAAGAGTACTGAATCAGGTTTGAAAGGTTAACTAATCAAACTCATGATTGGTTTAAAAAATACATATTGAGGACTTTCACTAAGGGCTTGAAGCCAGAGATTCAAGAAGAAATTAAAGCGTGATAACCGTATACACTTAAGGCAGCCATCTCCTTCGCACGACTACACAAAGACAGGTTGAACCAAGATGCTTGGAGGACCAAAGCCACCGCACGACCAGTAGCACAGAGACTTTCGGCCCCATCTACCACTAGCCAGTCACCTTAGTCAAAAAAGTTAATAAGAGAGGAGTTTTATGACAGATTGGTAAAGGGCCTATGTTGGCATTGTAATAAACTGTGGAGCCAAGGCCACAATTGTAAAAAAGAGAGACCTTTATTGGTTGAGCCCACTGAAAAATCTAAACTCAAAGATATGGTTCTCGAGTTCGAGGAGAAGGATATAAAGAAAAAACCATAATCAGCCGCTCGCACCTTTCATACTCCACTATAGATATTGGACATTGATGACTTCATCAAGCGTAAGCCCGTCACCATCCTCGCTAACACCAGGAGCTCCAATGACCTTATGAATGACAAAAGAAAATATGTGACCTTATGTGGGAAAGGAGGGAACGAAGAAAAGATGATCTCGATACAGTGCTTGGAGAAGCTCACTGAAATCTCAGGCACGTCCGCTGAACCGAGCCGACTCCTTCCTACTAGACTGCATGACCCTCGTATGTTGGTCTTACAAGGGGAACCACCAGTATATATTTGGCTATATTGCTGTCCACATTTTCAAAATACCGAAGCTAAAAAGATCGTCCAGGAGATGCGAGAGATACAGATCATTCGACCACAACCTTCCCTTGTAATGACACTTTATCTCTAAAAACTTTGCCTCTTTATCTGCAGGGATAAGCTCTTCCTGAAATGCCATATTTAGCTGAACCAACTATGTGTTCTGATGCAGTGCTCCCTCATCTCGGGCTAATTCTGTGACTTCACCGAGGAGCAGACCATGATGTGAAAAGTTTTCCCTGATGATGACCTCAGATCCACGGCCCACGATCACAAGAAGGAACAAGAGAAAGGCATCCACATGACCCCCACAGGCATAATGCCATATATATCGATGCTAGCATTACCTGAATATGGCAATGTGTTTGTACTTAGAGCAGACACATCCAGAGTTAGTATCGGTGTCACCCTTATGTAAGATGGTTGACTCCTAATTCACACTGAGGCTTCCCCACACTTTACATGAGATTTTTAAAGGGGATACTCATTGTCACTAAATTTAAAATTTGGCTGGATACAAGTCCATGACACGAAAGAGTAAGTCCAAAAAAATTACAATCCATGCTCATGCTAGCACATGCAAAAAAGAAATGGCCTCCCGACAAACTTCAGAATGGATGAAAAATTGAAGATCAAGTTTTCTTACACCTCTAGCCCGATCAGCATAAAATTCGAGCATTAAGGAACTGGTCTCCTTATTTCTTTGGGTCTTGTAAAATTGGGGACCATATTAGAGCCATAACCTGGAGATCAGATCCGCGCACCAGATCAAGATTACAGTTGATCCGTCGGGTATCCCACCTTCAATGGAAATTTGAGGAAGATGACTCAGCCCAAATCCTTCCAACTAACACCATAGCTGATGAAGAGGCCAAAATTCAGCTGATAATAGCATGAGAATCATATGAGGAGCTGAAGACTTGGTTCCCCGAGTTCATGGAACCTCAGTTTTGAGAACAAGGTTGATTTTAAGAGGACATGTTTGATAGGACTCCAACAGGGTTGAGTCCTAATCTCCTTAAGAAGTAGTCAATAAAACCTTGTTAGATTATAATAAAGTCACTCCTATCTTATAAAGGAGTATGGCTAGGGTTTATATTAGCCCTTAGGGCTTAGTGGCCGCCACCTCCCTTACTGGGTTAGTCGACTAAGGTTTTCTCCTGCTTAGGTCAGCTATAGAGCCAACCTAGCCGCTCCCTGTTCATATTAAGGCATGTCGGCTGTAGGAGGGGTAAAGAGATAATTTTACTTAGGCAAACACCCCCTTAGGCTAGGGTTTTGATCCCTATTTAAAGTTGTAGCCACCCCCCTTCTTGAATCAAGTAATTATCAATTTTATTTCAGTCTTGTGCCAAGTCTAGGAGGGAGGAACCCCTACAACGTTCTAAGGGCTGATCCCCTCAAGAGTCAAATTCTATAGAGCTCTTTTTGGGGTTCTATCAGATTCAAGCTCTTTGGATGAAGAACACCACTCCAAAGAAGAAGTTGCTAACTATGTTATGATGACAATCCAAAATGAGGTTAGTGATTCATTAACCATTTCTTTTTCAAAGTTATTAAATAAGTTTCATGATTTGTTTGATGAGTTTAGAAAAATTAGCAAATCTTTTAAATTACTTAAGAATGATCATGATTTATTAGTTACTACACTTGACAAAATGCATGATTCATTAGTATAACATAACCGATGTTCTAAATGTGAGATACTAGATGATATTAAAGAAGAAAATATCATGCTTAAGACAACATTAGAAAATTTTAAAATTGAGAATAAATCCCTAAATATGATCTTTGCCAATAAGAGTTATATTAATAGAAGAAATGATATAGGCTTTATTGGTAATATTCAACAAAAGCCAAGCATATTTGTTAAAGGACCTACCTTAAATGTGTCACAAAAAATCAAATATAATTTTGTAGAAAATTATGATATAAAACAAACAAATATCTATTTAGAAAATGTAGTCTACACTGAGTAGTTTAGTTTCCAAGGGAACTTTATACAATAAAAAATGATTAGAAAATAAAGATAAAATTCTTTATGAAAGATCCAATATAAAATGGGTACCTAAATCAAAAATATCTTTCTTGTAGGCTTGTCTCAAAACTAAAGCTAGGAGCACCAAGTGATATCTTGATAGTGGATGCTTAAGGCACATGACCAGAGATCCAACTTATTTTTCTAAGCTCACTAGCTTAAGTGAAGGAGTCGTCACTTTCGGAGACAACAATAAAGGTAAAATTATTGTAAAAGGAACTAAAGATAACACATCAACCCTCTTGGTTGAAGATGTATTGTTAGTTGATGGTTGAAATATAATTTGTTTAGTATTAGCTAATTATGCGATAAAGGATATATGGATAAATTTCAACCTATTGCTTGCATAATTGACATACAAAAATAAATCTTTGATTACCTTAAGAAATAACAATGTGTACATCATAGATATTAAAAAATTTTGTGATAAAACTTGTTTTCTAGTTTTGAATGATGATGCTTGGATTTGGCATAAGAGACTAGGTTATGCTAGCATGTAACTTTTAAACTAAATTTCTACCAAGAATCTAGTTAGAGGCTTACCTAATCTTAAGTTTATCAAAGACACTGATACTTGTCAAATAAAAAAATAAATAAAGAGTAGCTTTAAGTTGAAAAATTAAATAAGCACCTCTAGGCCACTTCAATTAATCCATATAGATCTATTTGGAACAATGATATTATAAGTTTAGGTGGTAGCAAATATGCATTTATTATAGTGGATGATTTTAGTAGATACACTTGCACCTATTTCTTGGCACATAAAAGTGATATATTTAAATATTTTATAAAATTTTGTAAAATTATTCAAAATGAAAAAAGATGTACGATTTCTTCAATACATAGTGATCATGGTGGAGAATTCCAAAACAATAATTTTCAAAATTTTTGTGAAATAAATAGTTATATTCATAATTTTTCTACTCCATGAAATCTACAATAAAATAGAGTAGTAGAATGAAAAAAAAAAAAACTTACAAGACATGGCTAGAGTCATGTTGAACGAACATAGTCGACCCAAATATTTTTGGGCTAAAGCTGTTAATAAGGCATGCTATATTTTAAATAGATTTCTTGTAAGACTATTACTCACTAAAACTCCTTATAAATTATGGAATGGTAAAAAACTCAATATTTCTTATTTTAAAATATTTATTCAAAAATATTTTATTTTAAATGAGAAGGATGTTTTAAAAAATTTGATACAAAATATGATGAAGGTATTTTTCTAGGTTATTCTTTTATTTCAAAAGTTTATCGTGTTTTCAATAAAAGAATTAGTAATAGAAGAATCTATTCATGTTATTTTTAATGAGTTTTCTAAATTTTAGAAGATTTATTTTGATGATGAAATTGATCTTGTTACTTTGAATTTAAATGATAATACTCCTAAAAGTAACTTGGATGAATCTACTTCAAATCCTTACCCAAGGAATGAAAGTATGTGAATGATCATCCTAAGGAGCTTATAATAGGAGAAACATCAAAAGGAGTTCAAACTCGATCTTCTTTTAGGAATTTTTGTGCAAATACCATATTTCTTTTTCAAATCAAGCAAAGTGCATTGATTGGGCCCTAAGAGATGATTATTGGGTTAATACAATACATGAAGAGCTTAATCAATTTGAGAGAAATGAGGTATGAGACTTGCTCCTCGACCTAATGACTGTTTAGTGATTTGTACTAAATGGGTCTCTAGAAACAAGCAAGAGGAAAATGGTATCATAGTTAGAAATAAAACTAGTTTAGTGGCCAAATGTTTTAAATAAGAAGAAAAAAGAATCGATTATGATGAACATTCACTCCCTTAACTAAACTTGAAGCCATAAGGATGCTCGCTGCCTTTGCATCTATCAAAAAATTGAAGTTGTTTCAAAAAGATATTAAAAGTGCTTTTCTAAATGGTTTCATTTCCAAAGAAGTGTATGTTGAACAATCCCCCGATTTTGAAAATAATCTTCTTCCTCCCTACCTTTGCATCTTCCAAAAAATTTGAGTTGTTTCAAAAATATGTTAAAAGTGCTTTTCTAAATGGTTTCATTTCAAAAGAAGTGTATGTTGAACAATCCCCCGGTTTTGAAAATAATCTTCTTCCCAATCATATTTTTAAACTTACAAAAGCTTTTTATGGATTAAACAAGCCCCTCAGGCTTGGTATGAAAGACTTAGTTCTTTTATTATTTCAAATAAATTTTCTAAAGGCAAGGTTGATACCACATTATTTATTAAGTATTTTAAAAATAATTTTTTGATATTTAAATTTATGTTGATGATATTATTTTTAGATCTAAAATGAATCTTTATGTGTCTTTTGCTAAAGAAATGAGCCAAGAATTTGAAATGAGCCTAATGTGTGAGTTAACATTCTTCTTAGGATTACAAATAAAATAATTAGATCATAGTATCTTTATTAGTCAAACTAAATACACCTTGAACTTGATAAAATATTTTAGGATGAAAAATGCTGAAGCATTAAATACTCCCATGAGCACATCTACAAAGTTGGACTTAGACAATGAATGAGAAAACTTTGATAAAAAAACTTATAGAGGAATGGTAGGAAGTTATTATATTTAATTGCTACTAGACCGAATATCATGTTTAATGTTGGATTATGTGTAAGGTTTTAATCTAATATTAAACTCTCTCATTTGAAAGCAATTAAAAGAATATTTATATACTTAAAGGGAACCTCAAAACTAGGATTATAATATATAAGATCAAAGAACTTTGACTTGATTACTTATTTAGATATCGATTTTGGTGGATGTAGAATAGATAGAAAGAGTAATACTAGGACATGTCAATTTTTAGGGCATGCACTTATTTCTTAGACTTCCAAAAAATAAAATTTAGTAGTTTTATATAATGTAAAAGAAAAATACATTATAGCTAGTGCATATTGTGCCTAAGTCATTTGGATGAAAAACACACTAAAAGATTACAGAATGAAATTAAAAAATATTTCTACAAAATGTGATAACACAAGTGCTATATGTTTAACCAAAAATCCTATTCAATATTCAAGGACCAAACATATTAATATTAGACATCATTTTATAAGAGATCATGTAGATTGTCAAGATCTCCTTGGAATTTATTGGCACTAAGCATCAATTAGCAGATATTTTTAACAAACCTTTAAATGAAGAATAATTTAATTTTCTTAACAGAGAACTTGGAATGCTAAATCATAAAAATATATGAATTGCTTGATATTAAGTTACTTTTTTTATGATAATGTCTTGAAAACTCTCTCAATGTTTTTTATCTTATTATTCATAAAAAAGAGAGAAAATTTATATTAAAATGATGTTTTGCTATTTTATAGATTTATTTGCTATGCTTACTTGAAATTACATGAGTAGCTCCTAAATTTTTGAATCTTCTTGGATTTTTGAGCTTATCTTCATAACTTTCTTTTCGGAATTCGCATCTACAAAATTGAGAGCTCTTCTTAATGATGTTTTACAACTCCTCTCTTGTTTTCTTTCCTTCTTTTTCACAAGAGGAAGAAATTTCTTTATGGCTCATATTATATTTTACAAAGGGGGAGTAAAGACTTATGTGCCTTAAAATTCTTAGCCCTACATTTCACCTATTTGTTGATGACAAAGGGGGAGAAATTGATGAGTTAATGACTTGATAATCTAAAAGTAAATTTTTATTGATGTATGAGAGTCTCATTGCAATTCTTGAAATATTATTTGCTTAAAATATTAATTACTTCATGATACTTGAATTCAAGAGTATGTGATTATCTTGAATTTATGTTTTCCTTATTATGACATGGATTTAGGGGGAGTAAGGTTTAACCCCCGTCATAATTGATTATCATCATAAAAAAAGGAAAGATTATTGAATCTCAGATTTTGATGATGAAATCAATTGATGAGTGTTTAATCTAATATATATGTGTTAGAGGAAGTATTGCAGGTCTAACTACGATGGAGGAATTCATTATAGCCAAATATTGGGCTAGGATCAAGCTTAGGCATCAGGCCGAAGTTCGGATGATGTAGTGGGACTTCACTGGGTGTTCGCTAGGAGTTCGCTAAAGGGATCAGGAAGTTCACTGGGAACATGCTGAGAGATCACCGGAAGAAGACTCGCTGCAAAAATGCCGAAGGCTATCGGATTAGTGGGAGTTAGGTCATTATTTAGCTTGATGGTTATTATGGTTGTAAGCATTGAGTCATAGTTAGGGATTGACTCATAATTGATCTTGATTTGGAAGAAATCCAAATCAGCTCAATGAGGCAACCGAGTCTACTAAAGGGGTTTGATTGAGCTCAGGTTAAGCTCAATTAGTTAACCAGAGAATTGGTCAATATAAAGTTCACGTCAGAACTCAAAAAGTGCAGGGAACCACTTTTCTGAAAATTTTGACGGTTGAACCACTAGTGAGCGGTGGTTGTACCACCGCTGCATAGGTTTTTGGGCGGCTGACGGTGGCTGAACTGTCCGTACCCTATTTTCAGGGTACTCTCGATGGTTGCACCGCCGGCCCAATGGGCGAACCGCCTATACTTAGATTTTTCAAATATGTTTAAATTTTGACTCCAAATTCTGAAGTTGTTTGGGACTTATAAATACCCTGAGTTTTCTTACATTCTATACAATAATTTTTTGGATTAAATCTCTATGAAAAACTTATGTGAATTGTAAAAAAAAAAGGGGAAGGAAGTAAGCTTAGAATTGAAAAAAATTCTTATAATGAGTCTCCTTTGTAAGCTCAAGTTGTAAGGGTTTGGTCTTCACCCAAAGGATATCGATAGTGGACATCGGTGTGCCTCAAGGAGGGGGACTCAGAAAGTGGATGCAGGCCAAGGTTAAGACTGAACCACATAAATGTATGTGTTCCTTACTTGCTTTATTTACTACTTACAATAGTTTATAATTAGAAAAGTAAGAGCATCATCTTTCGATTGTGTTTTTAAGATATCTACTTACTCACCTTCAAGTTCAAGATATGCTTCTGATTTACAGTTTTGCTCCAAATAAAAAGTTTTCGTTAAAACGTTAATTTACACTTGCACTAATTCAACCCCAGCCTCCTCTTAATGCCAATGGATCCTAACACCTGTGACCTATGTAATCTTCTCAGTGGTACCATCGATCTCTTGCTTGCGTCATCTACCTCCCTAGCTCCTTCCACAAGCAGTAACAATGGTACTGGAGGCATATCTTCTTTACCTTATGACTGATCAACTAACTGACTCACTCACGAAGCCTCTTGCCCATAAACTTTTTTCATTACATCGATTTAAGATCGACGTCCTTGGCAGGAGCTCGATCTTATAGGGGCATGATAACAAATATGATTTTTCCAACAGAACGAGAAAATATCATAGATTAGTTGAAGTAAATTATCCTCTTTACCTGTATAAATAGATGATAAATCAAGGAACTTAATTATGCTTTTTATTATTACTTCATACTTTAACAGTGCTTACTTATTTTGTTTAGTAAAACCATAACGATCAAAGGCAGCTCGAAAAAAAGATGTCTTCAGTGAAGCTAGATTAGTTAAAAGATCGAGATCATCAGTAGCAAGCGAAAAGTAAACCAGAGATGGATCAGATGCCAGAGCGGGATTCAAAGCTAGATCTGAGGTAGTGGTCTCCAGAATTAGATAGAATTAATGCCACAACTATGGAAACTCAATTTATTTAAGAAATAAAGCCAATTTCCTTATAGCTGCCATCAAAGTCAATTTCTGCCTTCCATCCCATGTTTACCTTAGATTGTTTTTTAGTAGCCTTGCCTTGGTTGGAGCCATGGTCTACCTAGCAGTGCTTCATTTCCTCCTTGCTCTTTGTCTAAGATGTACTCAAGGTACCCAACGATTGGACTAAAAGTACCAAGCATTTGTTGTTTTGGATTTTGGCTAAGAAAAGAAGCCTGTAGGTTGTATGCCAGCCATACGTAGCTTGAACTATGATGGCCACAATTATTAGCTATTGGCCCAATCCCAAAGATGCCTTTAATTGAATGTTAGCACCCGATCCACCATCTATACTTCCTAATTCGCTCCCGAAGAGGAAACTATGGCCATTCTTGTATCTTAGAAAGAACCGCTACCTAGCACTGTCCGTCATTGTAAAATTTTATTGTAGCTAGTAGTCGTGTCTCTCGTTTCTAGCAAAAACATGGCTCGGATTTGGGTTGTGAGATCTAAACCTTATTGGCGATCTTTTCAGAGGTGATAGGGGTAGTAATGGACTGCCCTATTCTCAATTGATCTAGCATGGGCAAAGTCAATCTAGAGTAGGCACAATTGACCTGGCAAGGGAACGGTCGATTTGACACACGTAGGCGATGCGCCATGACAGGGGCAAGAGCTTGACACATGGTATGATCGAGTACTGAGCAGTCTCGATCATATCTTAGGGACCATGAGGGATCATACGATAGCACGATAAAAATCACATGCAACATGCTCGGCTATGATACGAATAGCCACCTACAAACACCCGCGACATTAAATATCCCAGCCGGGGTGATAGGACTCTAGCAGGGTTGAGTCCTCATCACCCTAGAAGTAATCAATAAGAACCCTGTGAGATTATAATAAAACCCCACCTAGTCATTTTTATCCTATAAAGAAATATGGCTAGGGTTTAGATTGGGGCCTTAGAGCTTAGTGGCCGCTTGATAGAACCTTAGGGGAGGCTATATAGATTTTGATTCTTGAGAAGGATCAACCCTTGGAACACTATAGGGGTTCCTCCCTCCTAGAATTTGGCACAAGGCTGAATTAAAAGATTAATCTTGCTTAATGACAAGAGGTGAAGGCTACATGCTTATATAGGTCTCCAAACCTTAGCCCTAGGAGGAGTGTTTCCTAAGTGAATTCTCCCTTTGGCCCCTCCTATATTTGCCTTGACTAAATAAAAGGGGCGACGGCCTAAGTGGCTGCACAAGCCCAACCCCTCTACTAGAAACCCTAGCCGACTAGCCCAATAAAGGGGGTGGTGGCTAGGAAGCCCCAAGGTCTCAAAATAAACCTTAATCACACTTCTTTATAGGATAGAAGTGACTAGGTGGGTTTTATTACAATCTCACAGGGTTCTTATTAATCACTTCTAAGGTGATTAGGACTCAACCTTGTTGGAATCCTATCAAGCCCGCCCTCTTTAAATCAACATTGTCCTCAAGGCTAAGGTTCTATGAAATCAAGGAACTGGGTCTTCAGCTCCTTATATGATTCTCATGCTATCATTAACTGAACTTTGGCCTCCTCATTAGCTTGGGTGTCAGTTGGAAGAATTTGGATTGAGTCATCTTCTTTAAATTTCCATTTGAGGTGGGATACCTAGAGGATCAACTGTAATCTTGATCTAGTACACGGATTTGATCTCCAAGTTAGGGCCCCAATGTTATCTCCAATTTTGTAAGGCCCAAAGAAATAGGGAGACCACTTCTTTAAAGCTCGAGTTCCCTACTGATCGGGCTGGAGGTGTAAGAAAAATTGATCTTCAATTTTTCATCCATTCTAAAGTTTATCCGGAGGCCATTTCTTTTTTATATGTGTTGGCATGAGCATGGATTGTAATTCTTTTAGGCTTACTCCTCTTTCGTGCCATGGATCATCTTCATAAAGATGACGCCGATCCCAACTCTGGATGTGTCTGCTCCAAGTAGGAACACACTACCACGTTTAGGTAATGCTAGCATCGATATAGATGTTATCATGGCTATGGGGGTCATGTGGATGTCTTTCTCTTGTTCCTTCTTGCGATCATGGGCCGTGGATTTGAGGTCATCATCAGGGAAGACTTTTAGTATTATGGTTCGCTCCTCGGTGAAGTCATGGAAGTAGCCTGAGATGTGAAAGCACTACATCAAAAACCATAGCTGGTTCAGCTAAATATGGTACTTCAGGAAGAGCTTATCCCTACAGATAAAGAGGTAAAATTTTTGGAGATAAAGTGCCATTATAAGAGAAGGTTGTGGTCGAATGATCCGTGTCTCTCGTGTCTCCTGGATAATCTTTTTAGCTTCGGTCCTATAAAAATATGGACAACAATATGGTTGAATATGTGTTGGTGGTTCCCCTTGTAAGACCAACATACGAGGGTTATGCAGTCTGGTAGGAAGGAGTCAGCTCGGTTCAGTGGATGTGCTTGAGATTTCAATGAGCTTCTCCAAGCACTATGTTAAAATCATCTTTTCTTCATTCTCTCCTTTCCCACATAAGGTCACCTATTTTCTTTTGTCATTCATAAGGTCATTGGAGCTCCTGGTGTCGGCAAGGATTGTGACAGGCTGATGCTTGATGAAGCCATCAATGTCCAATATCTGTGGTGGAGTATGAAAGGTGCGAGCGACTGATTATAGTTTTTCATTCATATCCTTCTCTTCGGACTCGAGAGTTGTATCTTTGAGTTTGGGTTCTTCAGTGGGCACAATCATTAGTGGTTTCTCTTTTTTACATTTTTGTTCTAGGCTTCATAGTTTATCACAACACCCACATAGGCCCTTTGTCGATCCATCATGAAGGTCTTCTCTTGTTAATTTCTATGGCTGAGGGGGTCAGTTGATAGTAGGAGGAGGTGAAAGCTTTGATGTCATTGGTCGGGGAGCAACTCTAGTCTTCCGAGCTTCACAGTTCAATCGCTCTTCTTGATGTTGCGTAAAGGAGATGGCTGCCTTAAGTGTGTATGGTTGTTGTGCTTTAACTTCTTCCTGAATCTTCGGCTTCAAGCCCTCAATAAAAGTCCTCAATATCTATTTTTCAGACCAATTATAAGTTTGATTAGATAACCTTTCAAACCTGGTTTGATACTCTTAGATGGTGGAGGTTTGATGGATCATCGCTAGTTCTTTGCTAAGGTTCTTTTTACAATCCAAATTTGCACCACATTGTGATCTTATTGGGCTCAGTGATCGGCCCAATCTAAACTCCTTAAAGAGAGCACGTAATTTAACATCCATACGTGTCTCAAGAACCTCCAATTTGACTTTGAATAAGCTCACCAATATTATGATATAAGGATCTCCAACCAGATCTCTAGATTAAATGCAGGGGGCAGCAACAGATTGATTTGATATACGGTTGGGGTGGAAGGTAGAGGCGCATGTTGCAGCAATTGTGAGAATTGCTTACCAAGTTGGAGGTGGCTGAGATGGCTATAGGGGCAGCCAAGGTTTCCATTTGCTAGAGTCCTATCACCGCCGCGCCCCCTTTACTAGGTTGGTCGGCCAAGGTTTCCATTTGCTAGAGTCGGCTATATAGCCAACTAGGCCACCACTTATCCTTATTATGGTAGGTCATCTATAGGAGAGGCAAGGGGGTAAGTTTAATTTAGTAGGAACCCCCTTGGGCTAGGGTTTAGAACTCTATATAAGCATATAGCTACCTCCTCTTTCTATTAAATAATAATCATCTTATTTCAGCCTTGTGCCAAGTTCTAGGAGGGAGGAACCCGTATAATATTCCAAGGGTTGATCCCCCTCAAAGATCAAATTCTATAGAGCTCATTATGGGGTTCTATCATATGATATCAGAGTAGTGTTCCTGCTACCCCTGCTGCTATTTCGGCCACCCCCGCCCTCCCACAATTGCTACAACAGGCACCTCCACCTTCCACCCAAGCCGTAGATCAAATCAATATGCTACTATGGGAACTAGGGATCTGATAAATTCCTACCATCCACACTTATTCTCTATTGCAAAATCCTTTGCCTTACATGTGGAAGAGTTTTTTTATATTTTCTCCACTGTAAATTTCTATCATCGCAAACATTATCATCGTTGCGAAGGCGAAACATTTTAGAAAATTTCAGCCACACTGTTGCATCTTGAAACTAATTTATCACTCCTCTATTTTGGCCAAAACTTTTATATAATTTCATAAATCATCTTAGCCCTCATCTAAGTTTGATCTCTAGAAAGAATTCTCTCTAAAACCGATTTTATTGTGCTGTAATTCCTTGTCGCGTACTGTTGGAATTTTATGACGAAGAATCTATCTTCCATCTTTTCATCTATTTTCCTACCGTTATATTGCCAAAATTTTGTCAAACCTAATTATTGATACTGGCCATATTTGAACCGAGGATTTGTTAACAAATTTTTACATATTTTCCTTGGGTCTTCCTTTAGAATTTATGTCAAGAATTTATTATTTTCTGACGTAAATTTTGTTCGGTAGGAGACCACGTACACAGCCCTTTCTTTATCAAATTCTATCAGATTTGAGTGCTTCCTTTTTTAGTTTTTTGGACTCTTTTTCTCTTATCCTTAAACCCTACCATCCTCACCTAAGAATCCTACCAAATAGCATCCTAAACTGATCCCAATTAGCCTCCTAAATTAGCCATAATCGCAGCCTCCATCTACACCGATCCACCCATCCAACCGCCCACTCTCCCCCAAAAATTCTCATGCCCCTAACCGATAATATAAAAAAGACCTCAACATTACAAATCTAGAAGCCTATACCATGGCATCAGAGGAGGCCATCAATGCCAAGTTTGAAGCTTTCGAAAGCCGTATAGAGGAAAAGATTCGATCCCTTTTTGTCAAATTCAGCATGGGCCGACTGTCAAACCCGAGGAAATCATAGCAATGAGAAACTTCAGATCAGCAAGATAATCCCTAAGAGCGAGGCTACACCATTCCTGATCCTAACAATCCATGCATGAGGGTAGACTTCCCTAGATGGGAAGAAGGAGACCCGATCGAATGGATCTCACACGTAGAGCACTATTTTCGGTTCTATCGAATCGTCGATGCCACCAGGGTGGAGATTGCTGCCATCCACCTTAAAGGAAATGTTATTCAGTAGATTGGTTTGAGCACACCCATGGAAGTCTCTCTTAGTAGGATTCAATGAAGGACTATTAAATCACTTTGGACCAACCGATTACGATAATGTTAATGGACAATTAGAGAAGTTTCGACAAACCTCTATAATACAAGAATACCAAACAAGATTTGAATATTTATCTAATAAAACTATGAATTAGTCTGAAAAATAACTTTTAAGGACTTTTGTTGAGGGCCTAATGCCAGAGATTCGAGGAGAAGTAAAGGCACAACAACTGTACACTCTTATGATAGTAATTTTCTTTATAAGAATCCAAGAAGAATGATTGAACCATGAAGTATAAAGGACAAGAGTTTCTCTCTGACCAGCCATGCTGAAGCCTTCAGCTCCCTCTATTACCATTTGAGCCCCTACACTAAAAAAATTGACAAGAGAAAGGCTTCAGGAAAAATATGCTAAAGAGTTGTGTTAGCATTGTGATGAATCATAGAGCCAAGAACATTGCTACAAGAAAGGATGGCTCATCTTGATCGAACCAGTAGAGGATAAGGACACCGAACCATTAAAGAAGACCTCAAACTTAAAGATGAAACTAAGGAGGAAGAGCTCCAACCGACCGACTATGTTGTGTATATACTGGCGGTTACTCCAACCTGCAGCTGATGAAAGTTGGAGGACTCCTTAAACAGCAATCCGTCACCGTTCTCATAGATATAGGCAACACAAATACTTCCTCAACAACAAGGTTACTACATGTATGGTGCTTCAAATTGAAGGTTGCAACATGTTTGATGTAAAGATCATCGACGACTGAATCCTCAAATGCGACCAATGGTGCCCGCAGGTAAAATTGTTCCTACAAGACCAAGAAGTGGTAGCCGACTTCTCCCTCCTACCCATCGATGACTATGAAGCCATGCTTAGGATTGAATAACTCACAACATTAGGTGACATCTTCTGAAATTTTTGCAAGTTAATCATGAAGTTTTATTGTAAAGGGAAACAAGTCATCTTGCGAGGCAAGCGTGGGAGCCATATCTCCACCATTTCAACACAACAAGTGGAGAAGGTACTACATAAGACAATGGTAGATTTTTTATGCATATCTAGTAGCCATTAAAGGAGGAGAACATGCAAAATTCAGATCCTAAGCTTGCTCTCTTGTTGGATGAATTCATGGATGTTTTCACGGAGCCGCATTGGCTTCCCCTAACCAGCTGCATGACCACCGCATTCCAATACTACCGAGTAAACCTCTAGCAAACTTAAGATCATATCACTATTCTCACTTGCAGAAGGACAAGATTGAGAATATTGTTAAGAAGATGCTCGATATTGGAGTAATTCGACCAAGCTACAGCCCTTACTCCTTGCTGTTGTTGCTAGTGCACAAGAAGGATGGTACGTGGTGGATGTACGTCAATTGCTAGGCTTTGAATGCTATCACCGTCAAACATAAATATACTATATCAGTTATAGATAAGCTCTTCGATAAACTGAAAGGAGCCCGAGTCTTCACTAAATTGGATCTCCATTTTAGATACCATCAGATTCGGGTATGTATTGAAGATGTTTTGAAAACTACATTCTATACACATAACAGCCACTATGAATTCTTGATAATGGCCTTCAGACTTACGAATGCTCCTTCCACCTTTCAAAGCTTGATGAATGACATTTTTTGGATACACAAGTTTGTATTGATATTTTTAGATGATATCCTCAATTATATCCCTACGCTTGATATGCATTTTCAGCACTTACGAATTGTTCTAATGATTCTTCGAGAGAATACCTTTTATGTTAAACAATCAAAGTGTAACTTTTTATAGCGTAAAGTGGAGTATCTAGGGCATATTATATCTGAGGATGAGTGGCAGTACATTCGACAAAGATCGAAGCAATGCAAGGATGACTGAGACCTATGAATATAAAATTGCTACACAGCTTCCTTGGACTCATGGGCTACTATCGGAAATTCAAGAAAGATTATGGCAAAATCAGTGCCCCACTAATGTCCGTACTAAAGAAAGACTCTTTCTTGTGATTGGATAAAGCTTTTATAGCCTTTGAATGACTCAAGATAGCCATGACGATGACACCGGTCCTACCGCTACCCGATTTTAGTCGCCCCTTTGTGATTGAGGCTGATGCATCTGGAGTTGGAATTGGGGTTGTCCTAATGCAAGATGGCTGACCCCTTTCCTACACTAGTAAAGCTTTGTCTCCCTCTCACCTTAAAATGTCTATGTATGACAAAGAAATTCTTGCTATTGTACACACCATCACGAAGTGAAGACCCTACCCGATCGGCCGATGCTTCCAAATTAAGAACATCCACCAAAGTCTTAAGTACTTCTTGGAGTAGAAAATATCTTCCCCGGAGTAATAATAATGGGTAACTAAACTCCTTGGCCTTGATTATGAAATTATTTACCAAAAGGGGAAAGAGAATATTGTTGTAGATGCTCTATCTTGGCTATCGGGACAAGCCAAAATTTCAACCATCTCTCTTCCCTCCACTGACTTCCTCAAGGACATTAGAGAGGAATTGAAGAGCGGGCCAAAGACCCAAGGCATCATAGAAAATTTGGAGACGAATCTAGGTTCCATGGGCCATTACACTTGGGATTTGAAGGACCTGCGCTATAAAGATCGAATTATGATTGTTCCTTCTTCCTCTTGCTTCAAAATTATTTTGCATGAGATGCACTCTTCACCTTCTATAGGGCACTCTATATTTCTAAGAATATACAAGAGGGTGAAGCAAAACTTCTTTTGCAAGGGCATGAAAAGATCAATTCGTGATTATGTATCCAAATGTGTTGTATGCCAATAGCAAAAAGGTGAAACGATGGCAAGTCTAGGAAAACTACAACCACTAGCTATACCGGACTTGGCATCGACTGACATATCCATGGACTTCATTGAAGAGCTACCATCATCTCAAGGTAAAATTATGATCTTTGTGGTGGTAGATCATCTAACCAAATATGCTCATTTTTATGCTATGAGACATCCCTATACCGTTGTCAGTATTGCTCAAATCTTTATGAAAAATATTGTTAAACTTCATGGGATGCCAAGGTCGATTGTGAGCGACCGTGACAGATTATTTACAAGCAAATTTTGGACCGAACTCTTCCAATTATAAGGCACCTAACTCAGGATTAGCACAGCATATCATCCGCAGACAAACAGCCAAACATAAGTGGTGAATAGATGTCTCGAGACTTATCTATGGTGCTTCACCAGTGATCGACTAAAAGAGTAGATAAAATGGCTTCCTTGAGCTGAATGGTGATATAATATAACCTATTATTCATCAACTAAATATACCTCCTATGAGGCATTGTATGGCCGACCGCCCCCTATAGTACCTAAATATATAATTAGTGCGGCCAAAGTGGATCAAGTTGACCAAAAACTTAATTGATAGGGACAAGCTTATGCAGCTGCTGAAGGATAACTTAACTGCCACCCAAGCCCACATAAAGCAATAAGCAGACACTCATCGAAGCAAGCAAAAATTTTCGATAGGAGATTAGGTCTACCTTCGCCTACAACTATACAAGCAGCTGTTAATCAACACTAGAGTATCAATGAAGCTATCTCCATGATTCTATGGACCATATCAGATCTTGTAGCGTATTGAGGTCATGGTATATAGATTGAAGCTCCTAGAATACGCTAAGATCCATCCCATCTTTCACGTATCTTTACTAAAGCCCAAATTGGGAGAACATGAGTCGCTCAGACCCAGTTGTCGAGTATTACAAATGATGGTGAGATTCAAGCTCAACCACAAGCTATACTTGATTGGGGGATTATGATGCATTGTCGATACCCCTCAACTGAAGTACTCGTGAAATGGAAAAATTTACCATCCGAAGATATAACGTGAGAGTGTAATAAGGAGCTAAAGACCCGGTTCCTAGAGTTTATGTACCCCCAGCCTTGAGGATAAGGCTGATTCAAAGAGGGCAAGCTTGATAGAACTCCAGCAGGGTTGAGTCCTAATCACCCTAGAAGTAATCAATAAGAACTTTGTGAGATTGTAATAAAATCCCACATAGTCACTTTTATCCTATAAAAAAATATGGTTAGGGTTTAGATTAGGGCCTTAGGGCTTAGTAGCTATCACCCCCCTTACTAGGCTGGTCGGCTAGGGTTTCTATCTACTAGAGTCGGCTATATAGCCAACTAGGCCATCGTCTATCTATATTAAGGCAGGTCGGCTATAGGAAGGGCAAGGGGATAATTTTACTTAGGTAGCACCCCCCTTGGGCTAGGGTTTAGAATCCTATATAAGCATGTAGCTACCTCCTCTTTCTATCAAGCAAGATTTATCTTATTACAGCCTTGTGCCGAGTTCTAGGAGGGAGAAACCACTATAGTATTCCAATGGTTGATCTCCCTCAAAGATCAAATTATATAGAGCTCATTCTAAGGTTCTATCATAAGGACACTTCAAATATTGAAGACAAAGGTATGATTAGCCGTCGACACACAAGTATAAAAGCCACCCATGGGGAAAGTCCTAGGGGCGGTAAACAGAATGCCCTAACTCCCACTTCCATAAATTAATATAGGTTTGGTGTCGGCAAGGGGGATTCCCAGTCAAGTGCTATGTTAATATTGAAGGAACTTGGCCGGGAGGCCCTCCCCCTAACTGAGGCCTTTTTCTATAGGAACTCAGTCCACTGGATGAGGGAGGGAATCCTCGAGCACCGTGACATCACGGACCCAGCGACCACCTCTAGCTTTCCCCAAGCTCCGCATCCTGCTGAGTCGATTCTGCATGTGCAGACTGAAATACATTGTGTCGACTCCTCTAGCTCGATGAAAAATCTAGCACCATTTTGGCATTAGAAAGAGGGCCTGATGTCTCAGAAATGCTCAACTCCTGATAATCTCGGGGAAGATGGCCCCTCCATGACGTAGCAAACCCCTAGGGTAGCCCCTTAACTTTCGCCTCCTCTCCCTTTGTTTGGATATGGGAACTACCCACACATACTCTAGGATGGAATTAACATCTGTTTAATGACCCCAAACTCACTCCACCCCACCCAACCTTGGAGGTCCAATGGTGACCCCCGAGGCTTTTTTAGGGCTTACCAACCAGGTCCAGGCCATAGTAGGGATGCTCCAAGTAATCATCTCCTACATTTCATAGCTTGCTCAGCAGCCAAGCTCATAGCCCCAAGCGACCCCCCTAGCCCCGACGAGGGCGATATCATCACTAGAAGGTCAACCTCTGGCAATATAACCTCTCGATGATCCCCTCGTCTCCAACCATAGCTTAATCACGCCCCCCTGGGTGACATGGTTAGGCGACCGACATCTACACCTAGCGCCTCGGTCTGTAGCATGCCTGACCCTAACACTCTCTCTTCAGACTCCACCGATTCCTTGAGGGCACAGTTGTGTCTAGTAAATCAAAGAATAGATGACATTCAAAAGTTCATCAGGACGAAGGATGAGCATGGAGAGAGCTCCCTTGGTGGCTCCCCCTTTATTCCAGAAATCCATAATAGGTCTATCCCACAGCACTTCCGGCTCTCGATGCTAGAAGCATATGGTGGAGGCTTCAACCCAATGAAGCACATCGCCACATTCAGAGCATAGATGGCCTTGTATGGTATGTTAAATAATATAATGTGTCGGGCCTTCTCGATGACTCTATGTGGGATTGCTTGAGGGTGGTACAGTCGATTACCACCCACCTCGATCCACTTTTTCGACTAGCTTGTAAGAGAGTTCGAAGCTAACTTCCTCGCTAATGCCTAGTAGAAGCTAACCGTCGCGTCTCTCCTTGGGATGAGGCAGAAGAAAGATGAGCCCCTCGGCCCATATCTCACTCATTTTACAAAAGAGATCAGGGTCATTCCTGACACACATCCATCGTTAGTTATCCAAGCATTTATGATCGAGATATGACCTTCTCGCTTCCTCTGGTTGCTCGTGGAGCAGCCCCCAACAACTATGCCAGAAATGCTATAAAGGGCCAACCAATATGTCACCACCGAAGCATTAGTGGCAGAGAAATATGAAGACCAGAAGCAACCGTGGGCCGAATCCTCTCGAGGCCCACCATCCGGACCCCTAAGGAGTAGGATGGAAAGAGCCAAGCAAGCCATCCCCCGGTTTCCCAACACCCCACTCAACTCAACCCTGACCAAGATCTTCCTCCAAATCCAGAAGAAAGGACTCCTCGAGACCCCCAACCCGATGAGGACTCAGTTCGAGGAGCTGATCACGGATGCTACTATTGCTTCCACCGCTACTACGGTCATAACTACCAACAATGAGGCGAAATATGAAGTGTTGTTGTTTGGGCTACGTTTAGTGATTGAGCTACAAGTAGAGTACCTTAAAGTGTTCACCGACTCCCAACTGGTGGCCGATCAAGTTGGTGGAGGGTTCAAGGCTTGAGAGCCTAACATGGCCAGATACCTGGTTGAGGTGCATGTTAGGACTCTAGCTAGGGGAGTCCTAATTTAGTTTCATTGAAGAGGATAAACATATAAATCCTAAGGGCATTCATGTAAATCCTATCTAGTCGATCCCTATTAAAGAGGTGAGGAGGGCTGCTAAGTTAGGATTAGTTTGGAAGAAGATATTTTGAGGGAAGAATAAGATACATATCACCCTAATTAACCACCCCTTATCCTAGTTAAATAGGGTTTAGTTGAGGAGGGGTTAAGTTAGAATAGAATTAGGATTAGTTTTGAGGTTGCTTCTTAGAGTTAGAGTTAGAGTTGTTGGAAGTAGGAGTTGCTTCTTAGAGTTGGAGTAGTTGTTAGGAGTCTTAAGTAGGAATCCTATTAGGAGTTAGGGTTTAGAAGTCCTACAAATAGCCTTGTATTCTCTCCTCTTTCATCATTAATAGATCAGTTATTTTTCAGGTCATGTAGCAAAAAACCAAGGAGGGAGGAACCCCTATAGAGTTCTATGGAGGCTGATCCCCTATAGAGATCACCCTAAGCTTAAAATCCACAAGGGTTCTAACACTTGGTATCAGAGTAGCATTCTTGGCATCTCGCTACCCTTTCACAGCTATCCATTAGCCCCCTATAGCCATCCAAACAATTCCCACAATTTCTTGAAAATCGTTATCGAATTTCACCGTCATCTCCCCTACCGCAGATCATCCTTTGATATCCCCGTGAATTGCAACAAGTTCTGATTTTCTACTTTACTACTACTACAATTTAGTTATACCTATTCAAAAAGTCCAAAAAAATTCATTCCTATATGCTACACAAACTTTTCGTCGCAAAGTTTCTATCTTTATGATGAAAGTTACGCTATAGAATTCCAACCGCACACCCTTGACTATTTGATTTGCTGTTGTGTTTTTATGGATCCTATCTCTATAAAAATTTTACGACTGCTTTAGTACTTCCTATATTTTGCTTTTCTTTTAATTTATAAAATAATTCTTAATATAAACTACTGATCTTTTATGTCTAAGCTGTTGCACTTTAGATGTATAAATTTATTGTAGTACCTTACTGTGATCTTCGATTTTGTCAAATCTTTTGTTGCCATTTTCTTCCACATTTTTTTTATCAGCATTATCTTTCCCTTAACAGTAGATTCTCCTTATGTTTTACTTGAATCCTTGTTTTGAACTGCTGAGAAAAAAATCTTGTCTATACTACTGAAATCTTTCGATGAAAAAATTATGCCACAGTACCTTCTCATATTCCTTTATCTTGCCAAAACTTTTCATACTAATTTCTTCCATGAATTTTTTGCCAGCATTATCTTTCCCTTGCTAATGGATTCCCATTGATTTTTACTTGATTCCTTGACATAAACTACTGCAAAAAAATTTGACTATACTATTGAAATCTTTCACTGAAAAAATTTTGCAGCAACACCTTCTTGCAATCTTTGATTTTGTAGAAACTTTTGTTGTCATTTCTTTCCATAAAATTTTTGATGATATTGCCACTCCCTTACCAGTAGATTCCTTTTGGGTTTCACTTGAATTTTTATTAAAAATTTCTAGAAAAAATTACATCTTCACTGTTGGAATTTTTTTGACGAAAAATCTGTTGCTACACCTTTGTCTTTCTTCTTCTTCTTAAACCACCAAAACCCAACCATCTTGCTGCCACCATCTAGGACGTCTTTAGGGCGTCCCTTTAGCCTTAATTTGTAACCATCATAATCTATTTCCAGAATCCATAGCTAACTCAAACCGTAGCCTAAACAGTGGCCTTCTGCAGCCACTAAAACTTCCACTGATTCTTACCCTCCGTAGCCACCAATCGTACAAAACTGGTTGCTACCATCAATAGCAACCCTAAGCCATCCCTCTAACCCTAACCCTCTATCACCAAATCCTCCTTACAGCTCCTATAGCAGCCTTAAATAATAGCACTAACAACACTAAAAAAAATAGCAACCTGTCAGCCCCAAACCGTAGTCATCTACCCATGATCCACCATCACTTTCGGCCACCAAACCACCCGACCATTCCATACCACTGACCTAATAATAAGAGAAGGACATTGGCATCTCAGATCTAGAGGCACACACAATGACATCTCAAGGTTCAATCGATACTAAGTTAGAGGCGTTTGAATCACACATAGAGGACATATTGTGTACCTTATTCGTTGAATTCGGATAGAGTCGATCTCCAAGACCAATAAAATTTTAGCAAGGTCAAAGTTCAGAGAGGCCTCTTAAAAAGAAAGAATGAGCCACTGATATGAGTAGCCATGCATGAGGGTGGACTTCCCTCGATTGAAAGAAGGAGACCTAATATGATGGATTTCGTGTGTTGAACGTTACTTCCGTCACACTAAACACTGGAGAATTCCATGGTGGACACCACTATCATCCACCTTAAAGGAGATGCTATATGATGGTACAATTGACTTGAATACAACTATGGGACTCTAATGTAGATACAATTCAAGTATCCGCTGTTGAACCGCTTTGAGCCGACCAAGTATGAGAACATCAACGGACAACTTGCCAAGATCTGATAAACCTCAACAATCTAAGAATACCATACCAGGTTTAAGAAATTATCTTACTTTGCTCGTTATTGGTCTGATAGATACTTATTAGGGAAGTTCATCGAAGGACTCAAGCCACAAATTTAAGGAGAGGTTAAAGCACGACAACCCCCCACCGTAAAGGCCGTAATCTCTTTCGCCCGAATCCAAGAGGAATAACTGAACCAAGATGCTCAGAGGATGAGGACCACTCTTAGACTAGGAGCATACAAACCTCCCAGCCATTCTTCACTGCCAAAAAAATTGATGGGAGAAGAGCTACGCGATAGATCGGTGAAGGGCCTTTGTTAACATTACAACGAAAATTAGAGCTGCAACCATCACTGCAAAAAAGGGAGATTTATTAAAGAATCTAAAGAAGAGATCTAGGAACCTGAGGAGGAGAACACGAAGGAGGACCTACAACCGACTGATTGCATGACTCACGCTTTAGTCGGCCATACGAACCCACAAGCAGCAAAAGTTGAAGAAACCTTTAAGCAGCAACCTATCACCGTCCTCACCAATAATCTTATGAATGACAAGGGAGAACAAGTGACCTTATGCGAGAAATATGGGAGCAAAGTAATGATGATCTTGACATAATGCTTACAGAAGCTTGCTGAAATTTCAGGCACCTCCACCGAACCAAGCCAAGTACTTCCTATCAGGCTATACAATCTTTACTGATCTTGCAGGATGAACCACTAGCATATATTCAGCCATATTGATATCCATATCCTCAGATGGCCGAAGCTAGAAGGATCATTTAAGAGACGTAGGAGGCACAAATCATTCGGCCATGACCTTCCCTTGCAATGACACTTTATCTCCTAAAGCTTTGCCTCTTTGTCTGCTGGTATAAACTCTTCTTGAAGTGCCACATCCAACCGAACCAGCTATGGCTTCTGAAGCACTCCCGGATCTCGGGCTACTTACATGACTTCTCCAATGAGTGGACTATAATGCTCAAAGTCTTCTCTAATGATGACCATCGATCCACGACCCATGACCACAAGAAGATTGAGTCTCTCTAGTGACAATACTGACATGGAATATGTTATACCAAACTTTATTAGATAAAGATCAAAATTCTAAAGGAACATGAGAAATGCATCCACACGTCCACCATCTACAGGATCCTCAAGGTCACGATGTCATCTACATTAGTGCTAGTATTACTCGATCATGGCAATGTGCTTGTAATTGGAGCAGACATATCAGGAATTGGGATTGACACCACCCTCATGCAAGATGACCAACTCCTAATAAACACTAAGGCTCTCTCTATATTTCATACGATGCTTTTGATCTATAAAAGGATACTAATTGGTATTGAATTTGAAGTTTGGCATGATACAGGTCAACAACATAAAGGAGAGATAAAAATAGGCTCAGTAAAATTATAGCTCCTACCCTCCTCAGACTCAGAATGGGCTCACGCCACCGGGGACCTTATCAAATGGGAGCAATTATTCCAAAAGAAGGCTCGGTTACTATTAAAGAATAACCAAGTGACAATCTATGCAAGAAAGAAATAGTCCCCAGACAAATATCGGAGTAGAAGAATGTTTGTTGGTGAATATCAAGTTTCCCTTCATCTTCAGCTCTACCAACCGAAAATTCGAGCCTCAAGGGAGTGGTTTTCTTGTTACTTTGGCCCTTGCAAAATTGGGGATCACAATAGAGCCGTGACTTATGGATCAGATCAGTACATCAACTTAAAAATACAATTGATCCTCCAAGTATCTCATTGCAAATAGAAGTTTAGAGAGGATAACTTAGCCTTGATTTATCCACTCGACACCCAAGTTGATAAGGAGGCTCAGGTTTAGCTGATGATTGCATAGGATCACGGGACCGCAACACATCACCATCCAGTTACTATTATTGATGCTAGACCCCAAGAGCAGGATGTGCCTACTATAGGACCACGAGGGACCCTCTTGAGGAATTACAGATCATGACCTAGAGATGTGGAGCTTAGCCTTGATGATAAGGTTGATTTGAAGAAAGCAGTCTATTAGGACTTTAGCTAGGGGAGTCCTAATTTAGTTTCATTGAACAGGGCAAATATATACATTCTAAGAGTATTTATGTAAATCTTATCTAGCCGACCCCTATTAAAGAGGTGAGGCCAGCTAGGTTAGGATTAGTTTGGAGTAAGATATTTTGAAGGAAGAATAAGATACATGTCACCCTAATTAATCACCCCTTATTGGTTGAGGAGGGGTTAAGTTAGAATAGGATTAGTATTAGTCTGGAGGTTGCTTCTTAGAGTTGGAGTTGGAGTTGCTGGAAGTAGGAGTTGCTTCTTAGTGTTGGAGTTGGAGTTGTTGGAAGTAGGAGTTGCTTGGAGTAGGAGTCTTAAGTAGGAATCCTATTCGGAGTTGGGGTTTAGAAGCCCTATAAATAGCCTTGTATTCTCCCCTCTTTCATCATCAATAGATTAATTATCTTTTAGCTCATGTAGCAGAAAACTAAGGAGGGATGGAACCCTATAGAGTTCTATAGAGGTCGATCCCCTATAGAGATTACCCCAAGCTTAGAATCCACAAAGGTTTTAATAGCGTGCCGCCTTATTGACATATTCAAACACTTCACCATCTCTCAAATTCCTTGCACCAAAAATTCTAGGGCCGACACACTAGCGAAGTCGGCCTCCTCAAGTGGTGAGCCATCAGCTATTACCAGCATCCATTAACTAATAGTTGCCATAATCGAGGAGGCCACAATGGTCACTCATCCGGATTGGCAGGAGGAAATACTATGCTACAAGAGAGACGTGACCCTCTCGGCCGACAAAGGGGCCACTCGGCGAGTCAAAAGGGCTAAGGCGTGGTATGACATCATCAACTAGTGCCTCTACCGAAGAGCATTTAGCCAGCCCCTACTATGATGCTTATCAAAGACCGAAGTCGACACGATACTCGTCGAAGTTCATTTGGGGATATGCGATGAGCACATCGGAGGACACACCCTGGCCTTCAAGGTTCTCCACCTCGGGTACTATTGGCCGACCATGCGGGCTTACGTAGTGGCTTATGTCCAAAGGTGCATGAAGTGTCAAAAGCATGCATGCATTCCTCACCAGCCGACCTTGCCGCTCTCCCTAACCCACTGCGCCTGGCCTTTCATGCAATGGGTGATGGACCTTCTTGGCCCGTTCCTCCCAACCTAGTGATAGCGAAGGTTCTTAATTATTAGGGTAGATTATTTTACCAAATGGATCGAGGTTGAGCCTCTAGCCTCAACCACTAAAAAATAGGTAGAGGGCTTCGTTTGGAAGAACATCATCATGAGATTCGACAATCCGAGAGTCATAGTCATGGACAATGGGACGCAGTTCAACAATCCCAAGTTCAAGGCCTTATGCTAAAGCTATCGGATACAATTGAAGTTTAGCTTGGTTGCTGACCCACAGGCTAATGGACTGGCTGAGGTAACCAACATGAGCATACTCGAGGGACTAAGGAGAAGGGTGACCAGCGCCCTAACCGCTTGGGTCGATGAGCTCCCAAGTGTCTTATGGGCCCTACAGACAACCCCGAAGACCCCAACGGGAGACTCACCCTATAGTCTAGCTTTTGGCACCAAGGCCATCCTGCCACCTAAGGTGGTTTTCCCTACCTTGAGGGTCGAGAACTTCACTCCTAAAGCATTAGAAGTGGGCCTCAGGGAGAACCTAGATCTTGTTAAGGAGTGTAGGGCCGAAGCACACTTAAGAACTCTACACTACCAGAATGCGGTCACTTGACTCTACAATCGGAGGGTCCGGCTCCAACCAATCAGCATGGGAGACTTGGTCCTCAGGAAAGTTGAGGTCAGCAATCCTAGGCACTCCCAAGAAAAACATGCTCTAAGATGGGAGGGGCCATACTGCGTCATCTAGACTATTCGATATGGGACTTCCACCCTAGCAGCAGTGGACGGTGGAATCCTTCCTCGGACCTGGCATGTATCGAACTTGAAAAAAATTTATGTCGAGTGACAAATAAAAGACTCGATGTTCCTTAGATCAGTTCAAACAATAGAATTGAAAACTAATGAGAAAATTAGTTTCATTGACAAGTGAAAATTACATGGATGGTCGAGCAACCAACACAAAATAGGGCTTTGGTGCCCAACTCACAAAAGGAAAGTTATTACATGATTGGCTACTTCTCTAAGGGGGTGTTGTCGTCAAAAGGTTGGCAGAGGTTCATCTTCACATTGTTGTCCTCAGGACACTCAGTGAATGGGTCCTGCTCGATCTCTGCCTTTGGCTGCTTGGCCTACAATGTTCGAATGCCACCTGGTACCCAAACTCATAGTTGATCCACCCCATCTTCTCGAGGCCCGACTCGAACCCTCAAGATGCCTTGTAAGAAGCCACTGCCTTCGGCCCCTCGGCCTTCAGCTCAACCTCAAGGAGGGTCGTCGTCTCGGTCAACGATAGCACATCTCCATGGGCTTGATCATCCAGGACCCCTTACAAGTTGGAGTGCAAGATGTCGAGCTCTTGCTCGAGGCCATTGCATCAGCTCTCCAAAGACTCCAGCTCAGCCCTTAACCGATCCACAATCGCCTATAGCTCCTTCGCCCAATGCTCGACGACCATAACTACCTCTTGGCTAGCCCCAAGCTTTAGGTCCTTATTGGCGGCTTGGAGTGTCAAGAGTCTCTTATGCTAGTGTCGAACCTGCCGACCCATGTCATGGACCCGATCGACATGGCACTTGCAAAATGAAGCCCTTGTAAGGAAAAGGGGCAAAGCCTAGATAAAAAAAAGAAAAAGAAGAAAAAAGAAAAAAGGGGAGAAAAGGCTACCCACCTAGATAACTACTTTGGCGGCCCTATTCATGAGCACCTCAAAGGAGTACTCATAGAGCTGCTTTGCCAATATGGGGTGAAGAGCACCCCGTAGGTACTCCATAGCCAACGGACCTTCGATCCACACCCGGGCCGACCCGAGGATCGACGACCATCTCGGTGTCAACAGCTCCTCGCCTTCGTCGGGACTCAGTCGCGTCATGATAGAGGCGAAGTACTCGTTCGCCCCCACCCTGTCATCTGCTTCACACAAATCCCTAATAGAGTACCTCTGCTCAGGGACTTCCTCGACCTCCATAGGCTCTTTTCCCTTCCCAGTCGGCTCTTTCCCCTTCTCAACAGGGGCCTTGGTGGTACTCCCGGTGATGCCTGCAAGCTGCTCGGGAGCCACCCTCTTGCTGCACTTCCTCAGGTTCAGGTACTCGTCGGTGCTGGGACGCTTCTCAACTGTAGAGATGGCAACCTCCACAGCGGGGGACGTGCTATCCATTGATGGGTCGCCAACCCACTACCGGCAGTACCGCCAGACTTCATCTTCTCGAGGTTGAACATTCTCTGTAAGGCAAAAGATATAATTTGGGTAAACTCGGTATATAGGGTAAAAAGGAGAAACATACCCTGAGGGGCCGGGCTGAGACCCGTCTCTGCTAGCCATGCCTTGTTCTGTCCCTCACCCCCCTAGAAGCAGAAAGGATCCCCTGGAGGATCCAGACCAGTTCGGGCCCATTGTCCAAAAGGACTGGGACTAAATTGTTCACCATTCGAGATGTCCACTTGATCGAGAAGCTCTAACCCCAACAACAAGAAATGAAGAAAAATCGTGCTTTCTTGCCTTTGTTGTTGGAAGGCACACCCCTGTTAGAACCCTAACTGATTCTAAGCTTGGGGGTGATCACTATAGGGGATCAGCCTCCTTGGAATTCGAACCTCCAAATTGTTCTCAAAGGCGGTAGAAAATACTCTTCTATTGATGATTAAAAGTGGATGATTACAAGGCTAGTTATAGGCTTTCTAACCCTAATCCCTAAGAGGACTCCTACTTCAAGACTCTTACTCTCAATCAACTCCTAAAGCAACTCCTAATGCCTCTCTAAGTCTAACTTCCAACCGGCCCATCTAGGGGTGGTCGATTGCTTATTGTTTCTTATTCCTACTCTAACTTAACCCCTCCTTAACCAACCCCTCTTTAACTATGATAATGAGTAGTTAATTAAGGTGACATGTATCTTACTTTTTCCCTCAAAATTTCTCCCTCCAAACTAACCCTAACCTACCTGGCCTCCTCACTTCTTTATTAGGGGTCGGCTAGATAGGATTTACATAAATGCCCTTAGAATTTATATGTTTACCTTTTTTAATGAAACTAAATTAGGACTCTCCTAGTTAGAGTCCTAATAGACCTGCCCTCTTCAAATCAGCCGTGCTGTTGAGGCTGATGCTCCATGAATTCTGAAAATTTCATTTTTAAACCGTCATAGTTCTCACAAGTGGCCTCTGCCTCTGAAAGGTTCGCCCATTGTATTAGCACTTCAGTAGTGGGTCTCCATCACCATGTTACGATTCGTCAGTCAATGATGGCACTAGGCTAAGTCCGGAGCTCTTCTTGGATAGTCATATTAGGTAGATGTCTTTGAACTATCTCGGTTTGACCTAATTTGTCCAATCTATATGCTACTACTTCGATGTGCTCCACAATCTAGTTACACGCATATAATCGAGGTAAAAGCTTCATGGATGCTTTAGTCTAGATCGATATTTGCTTGTATGGTTGGAGCCGTAAAAATACCTAATCTCCCACTAAAGTTTTTTTTTTGCTTTTGTGTTGATCATATTGATATTTCATCCTTGCTTAAGCTATAGTAAGATTATCTATTAATAGCTTCAACATTTTGTCTCTGTCCTGTAGTTTCCTATCTACTTGTTCTACTTTGGAGGTACCTAATACATATTTTGGGATTACAGGAGGATGTCGACCATACATAGCCTCATAGGGTGTTTTTTTGTGGATGAATGATAAGTTGTATTATACCACCACTCGGCCCAAGAGAGCCACTTCATCCACTCTTTTGGCTGATCACTAGTGAAGCATCTGAGGTATGTCTCTAAACACCTATTCACCACTTCAGTCTGGCTGTCAGTTTCTAGGTGATATGTTGTGCTCATCTTCAATTTAGTGCCCTACATCTGGAATAATTCTATCTAGAATTTGCTCGTAAAGACCCTATCACGATCACTTATAATAGATCTTAGCATTCTATGTAATTTTATAAATATTTTTATAAAAATTCAGAAGTAGTATATGGATTGCGAACTACACATAAGTGAGCATACTTTGTAAGGCGGTCAATAACAACAAAAATTGTACCTTTTCCTTGTGATAAGGGCAACCTTTCGATGAAGTCCATTGATATATTGGTCCATATTGAGTCCGAGATTGGTAGAGGTTGCAACTTTCTATAGCTTGCCACTGTTTCGCCTTTATGTCATTGGCATACATCACATTATGCTATAAATTTAACAATAATATTTTTCATCCCTTCTCAATAAAAATTCTACTTAATTCTCTTATAGGTTCTAAGGAACCCTAAATGCCTAGCTATGGGTGTGGAATGCATCTCTTAAAGGATGGTCTTTAAGCAACTAGAATTTGGCACAAGCAGAATGCATCCTTTATAGCGTAGGTCTTTTGAGTCTCAACTATAATGAGCCACCGAACTTGGTTCTTTCTCTAATTTCTTTATGATCTTGTTGGTTCCTGGATCATCTTACCATTCTCTCCTAATGTCCTTAAGGAAGTTGCTGGTCGAAAGTGAAACGGTCAAAAATTCAGCTTGCTCGGGTAGTCGTGAAAGCACATCTGAGACAACATTTTCCTTCCCCTTTTTATAAATTATTTCATAATCATATCCAAGAAGCTTTGTTACCTATTTTTGCTACTAGGGGAAGATATCTTCTGCTCTAAGAAATATTTCAGGCTCTTACGGTCAGTCTTGATTTAGAAACATCGTTCGATTAAGTACAGTCTCCATTTAGCCATCACATGCACAATCGTGAGCATCTCATTGTCGTAAATAGTCATCTTAAGGTGGGAAGGAGAGAAAGCCTTACTTATATATGCTAGGTGTCACGCCCCCCGAATTATATCATATTTGAGAGGTGTGACTCTAATCTAAAAAGATTGATAATATTATCAACAAAATAATCCATCCAGGATCCATACAATCATTTGAGGATACTAAGAATAACATGCAGAGTCATTGAATCACTTTCATAGAAACCTATGCAAATTATAATCTCTTCACATTCTCTTAATGAATCACAAAACTGATCTAAAACCAATGTAGCTAAATATAACCTACATTCATAAGGTCGACTAATGTGATAAAATATATATGACTTTGAAATCAACCATATACTACCACTTCTTATGTTATATAGCAAGTTTAACATTCGATATCTCAAACAAGGGGGCACTCTTAAGACCATTATGTAGTTACCCCACTTCAAAATATGTCTACAACTTTACATTAGACATAAGGTATACACATACAATGATAACATATTGCCAAATAAATATTTAGCCTAAGAACTTTTTGCTTTCCTATTGCTTTAGCCCCATATCAAGTATTTCAATAAATGCTAAGCTAATCTGAAGAAGATTATATAGCAATAGAGTGAGCTAAGAAGCCCAACAAGTATCAAATAGGTTCAAGGCAAGGAAAGAAGCTTACAAATTGAACTTGATATAAGAGTACAAGGTAGGGAATACACAAGTTTTCATATATAGCATCAAATCAGATTCACAACCATAAGGTTCATCTCGTTTGAAGCATACTTAAATCCATAATAATTTGGAAAAGCAATTACAGCATATATGACAAGCAGAGGCATTTTGGTATATATCAATGACATATGAAGTTTTAGGAGCATATCAATACACATGAAATACTTCTGAACATGTCAAGGGAACAAATATCAAACTTAAGCTCGTATGTCACATTTAAAGTTGGATGAATATCATAGGCTTAAGTATGTCAACCAGCATATCAATGGCAAATGAAATATTTTGGAGTATATCAATAAGAATATGAAACATTTCAGAGCATATCAAGGAGGTATAAGACATTTTAGAACATATCAAAAATGTATAAGATATATCTCGAAAGCAAATCAATGGTGTATGAATAATCTCAAAAGCTTATCAAATTAACAAGTAACGAACATAAGCTCAAATATCATTCACACATAATATTCATTTTATTCTTATCCAAAGCACATGAATAAACTCATAAGCAATGCTTTGGATATCATATCTAGACATAGAGGGCAAAGTGGGACCATAAGCATAATGTGGAACATCCATTACTGAATGACCACCAAACATAAGTCTCCCACGTCTGGGAGCTCCATCCACCCATGTCTGAGTGAAGTCATAGGGGGACAACAGAGCACATAGGCTCTAACATAACTCTCTATACTATTTCTAGCAAAGGTTCACATTGTCCCACAAACACCGGAGTATAAAAGGACATGAGAAATGAATTTGGCATATATCAAAAGCACATACGGAACAATAAATCATACATACACCTAAATAGAATAATATAATATAACATCAATTAATACATAACATATTCTGATATGTAAGAAAGTCAAGGATAAGAGAATTAGAGATTTCAGTCTTGAAATGGATGAAACAAGTATAGGCAGAATTGATAAAATCCATATTCTGGTAGAATTCTAAAGGTAAATTATAAAGTTATTCAGATAATTAAATATGCTCTAAATTAATAAAAAATATGTTAAATCTAGTTTTAAACAAAATAAGTTTCATACAAATTGAATGTCTCTACAAAGAGTTATTGATGATTTTGCAACCAAAGGTCAGGAGTTATGATCCCTGTTATATAGAATCCATAAAATCTAACAAAATAGAAATTTTGACAGTAATTTGGACTCCAAATTTTTCAATCCTAGTATCAAATAAAAGATCCATGAGCCTTTTTTCTAGCAAATTAAGTTTTATATAAATCAAGAACTCCAACATGAAGATATAAGCAATATGGTGATAAAAGGTTAGGAGCTACAAACTCTGTTTTACATATTTCATATGCTCAATTGAAATAAATGTTTAGGCTAGCAAATGAACTCCAAAGTCTTCAAACATAGATTCAAAAGAAAGATATATGAATTTATTTTTGAAAAAACTAAGTTTTGTCTAAATTATAGGTCTGTACCAAAAGTTACAATATGAATATCATAAATAGGTCATCATCTTAAAAATATTACAGATTTATACTTAGGCTGCCAACAAAAGATTTCAGATTTGTTCAGAATTTTCTTCCTAAATCAAGGCAAAAACAAAGATAAATTTTAGTAGGAGAAAGATAGAATATTTGCCTTTGAATATTTTAATCGCAAAGGTGTGGATTAGATCACAATCTTAAAATCCCCAAATTTCTTCTTTTTTCCTTTTCTTCTTCTTCTTCTTCTCCTTCTCCTTCTTCTCCTCAAGCTCATGTTGCAGCTAAAACCTATTTTTTTTCCTCTAATTATTAATTATTTAAGCTAACATATAGGTTGATAAGTGGCAAACATGCATGCAATGTGCTTATGTGTCACCTATGCACATGCACAAGTTGCACTACTTTAAACAAGGTAGTGACACATGTCCTCACCATGTTTTTCTTTGAACTTAATGTGAATCTTTCATAATTCATTTCATATTTTTATGATTCACACTTAGATCCCTAGCAATCAACTTTTAATATAAAATTATTTAATTAAGATAATTACTAAACAAATCTAAAATTTACAAATGGATCCTCATAAATAATTTAAAATATATCATTATAAATATTTCAGAAATGAGGGATATTGCACTCACCCCCCTTAAAATAAAAATTTAGTCATCTAAATTTATCATACCTTCATCGAAAGATGAGTATAGATTTTCTTCATTTCTTCCTCTAGCTCCTAAGTTGTTTCATTGATAGAATGATGGCTCCATATCACTTTAACTAGAGAAATGACCTGATTCCTTAGTATATTTTCTTTCTTATCAATAATCTGTATAGGTTCTTCCACATAAGATAAGTTATGATCGATTACAATTGGCTCATACTGAATGATGTGAGAAGGGTCATGAATATACTTTCTGAGCATTGAAATATGAAATATATCATAGATACGACCCAAGGATCGTGGTAATGCAATCTTGTAAGTGACAGAACCAATCCTCTCAAGGACCTCAAATGGTCCAATAAATCTATATCTTAACTTTCCTTTCTTCTCAAATCTGATCATGCCCTTAGAAGGACAGACCTTTAAGAATATAAAATCCCCTACTTGAAACTCAATTTCTCATCTTCTATTTTCAACATAGCTCTTTTGACGACTTTGAGCAGTCTTTAGTCTTTCTCTTATAACTTGAATCGTTTCAGTAGTCTCCCGTACTTTATCGGGTGCTAACAATTTCCTATTGCCAACTTCTTCCTAACAAATATGTGTTCTATACTTTTGCTCATACAAAGCTTTATAAAGAACTATTTGAATACTAGGCTGATAACTATTATTATAGGTGAACTCAACAAAAAAAGTATCTTTATCCTACTCATCTTTCTAATCCATGATATATGCTATAAGCAAATCCTCAAATGTTTGAATTGTTCTTTCTTATTGCCCATCAGTTTGAGGGTGATAAGCAGTGCTAAACTTATCTTTAGTATAATAGATTACTGTAATCTTCTCCATAATCTAGAAAGGAATCTAGAGTCTCTATCAGAGATGATCTCCTTTGGAACACCATGAAGCCTTAATATTTCACTAATATATAATTCAGAAAGCCTATCCATAGAATATGTCATATTAATTGGTCATATTAATTGGTAAGAAATATACCAATTTGGTAAACCTATCAATAATCACCCTATAGTATTATACTTTATGGAGGTTCTGGGTAGACCTGAAACAAAATCTATGGTAATACTTTCCCATTTCCATTCAGGAATATCTAAAGGTTGTAACAAACCTCCAGATCTTTGGTGTTCAACTTTGATTTGCTAGCAAGTTAAATATTTTGATACATATATTGCAATCTCCTTTTTCATGCCTTCCCACTAGTAATGACTTTTAAGATCTTTATACATTTTTGTGCTTCTCGGGTGTAAGGTGAATTTAGAACTATGACCTTCCTTCAAGATTTGATCCTTGAAATCTGGGTCATCTGGAACATATACTCTATTCCCCATTCTCAATAGGCTATCCTCTGAAACATGAAAACCAAGCTTTGATCCTTTTTCTACTTCTTTCCTTAAGTGGATTAAACGTGGATCTCGTAATTGTCTCTCTTTAATTTGTTGAATGAATTCAGATTGAACCTAGATAGAGGCCATTAATATCATTAAGTTTTACTCATTCCTAATAGATTTCTTATCACCATTTTCTTCCAATAATCCTCATTGTTTCATAACCAAACTAGCCATAAAATTTACATATTTTCTACTAAGTGCATAAGCTACAACATTGGCCTTACTCGGATGATATTGAATGGTATAATCGTAATCCTTTAAAAGTTTTATCCATCTTCGTTGTCTCATATTTAACTCCTTTTGAGTAAAGAGATACTTTAGACTCTTGTGATCGGTAAATATTTCAAATGTTCGCCTATATAAATAATGTCTCTAAATCTTCAGTGCAAAAATAATTACTACTATCTCCAAATCATGGGTTAGATAATTTAGTTCACAACTCTTTAGTTATTTAGAAGCATAAGCAATTACTTTCCCTTCTTGCATCGAAACACATCCAAAGCCCTTCCTTGAAGCATCAGTGTAAACTACAAATCCTTCGTTACCATTGGGAATTATAAGAATAGGAGCACTAGTCAATCTTCTTCTTAACTCCTGAAAGCTTTATTCACATTCATCAACCCATTCAAATCTCATATTCTTTCAAGTTAGCTTGGTGAGGGGGTTAGCAATTCGAGAAAATCCCTCCAAAAGTCTCATATAATAACCTGCCATGCCCAAGAAACTTCTAACTTTAGTTACATTTGTTGGTACTTCCCACTTAACTACTGTTTCAACTTTCATTGGATCAACAAAGATGCCCTTGCCTGAAATCACACGGCCTAAGAAGATAATTTCATTTAACCAAAACTCACATTTACTGAATTTTGCATACAACTTCTTTTCTCTTAGTATTGATAATACATTTCTCAAGTGCTCGTCATGCTCCAGGTCATTCCTTGAATACACTAATATATCATCAATGAATACGATAACACAGTTATCTATGAGTGAATGAATTATCCTATTCATTAACTCCATGAAAACTGTAGGGGCATTAGTCAAACCAAAAGATATTACTACGAATTCATAGTGACCATACCGAATTCTGAAAGCAGTTTTAGGGATATCTTATTTCTTGATATTCAATTGATAATAATCTGACCTCAAGTCAATCTTAGAGAATACTTGTGCACCATGCAATTGATCAAACAAATCATTAATTCTGGGTATATGATATTTATCTTTTATCATCACTTGGTTCAACTGTCTATAATTAATACAAAGCCTCTATGTCCCATCCTTCTTCTTAACTAACAGTACTGGAGCATCCCATAGTGAAACACTGGGTTGAATAAAACCTTTATCTAATAGTTCTTAAAGTTGCTTTCTCAATTCTTCTAGCTCGAGTGGTGTCATTCTATAGGGAGGCTTGGATGTTGGTGTTATTCCAAGGACAATATCAATAGCAAATTCACTCTCTCTATCTGGAGGTAACCCAGGTAAGTCATCTGAAAAAACATCAGAGAACTCTTTGACTACTGAAATTTTATTTAGTTGAGCTGCTTGATTTAAATTCTCTTTCACACATATAATATAGCAAGAACAACTCTTCTGCATAAATCAATGAGCTTAAAATGCCGATATCAAGCAAGGAAGTGAGTCATGCCTAATGCCCACAAAATAAAAGATGGGCTAATCTAGTATACAAAAATTGATTATTTTTGTATAGCAATCAATACTAGCATGATAGGGAGATAGCCAATCCATGCCAAGTATAATATCAAAGCTCTGAATCTCTAGGAGAATTAAATCAACAAGGATTTCATGTTCTCTGATAAAAATCAAACAAGACAGATAAAGCAAGTTTGTTGTCAAAGTATCCCTAACTGCAGTAGTTACATACAATTTGTAATCCAATGGTTTAGGTTGAATGCCCAAATGACAAGTAGAGGTTTGTGAAACAAAAGATAGATTGGACTCGAGATCAAATAAAACCTTTGTATTCTTATTAGAAACATAAATAATACCTTCGACTATTGATTTAGAAGCACGGGAATCCTGTTCAGTGATGGCATAAACTCTAGTATGGGTTGTTGTTCTGGGTGGCAGTGGCTCCTTCTTCTTATTCAATGGGCAATCCTTTACTTTATGATCTAGTTTCCCATAAGCAAAACAAGCTCCAGTCATCCAAAAACATTTACTTGTTTCAGGATTATATCCACATTTGACATATGACTGAGTTCTCTATGATGGCTTTCCCTTCCCTAATCCCGACATCTTGACCCTCTTATTACTATTTTCATATTCATCCACTCTCTTACTTTTGCTTGTAAACATGTCCTTGTAGTTCTTACCCACAATTTGCTATATCTCCTCTAAGTCTCTTTCAATTATTAAGGCCCTTTCTTCTATATCAGCATATGAAGGAAGTTTTAATGATGATATACAACTCTATATTGTCGGTCTTAGACCTCTCTCAAATCTTTTTGCTTTCCTAATTTCATCAAAAAAAAATTATTTTTCAATCAATCTATAAAAATCACTAAACCTCAATATATATTTCAAATATGGCATATCTACTAGTAGGTCTTGGTGATTTTCAAATCACGCTTTGATACCATCTCTGTTACATTCCCACAAAGTATATTATATTCGAGAGGTGTGACTCTAATCTAAAAAAAATGATAATATTATCAACAACATAATCCATCTAAGATCTAAATAATCATTTGAGGATACTAAGAATAACATGCAAAGTCATTCAATCACTTTCATAGAAACCTATGCAGATTATAATCTATTCACATTCTCTTAATGAATCACAAAACTGAACCAAAACCAATGCAACTAAATATAATCTACATTTATAAGATCAACCAATGCGAAAAAGCCTATATGACTTTAAAATCAACCATATACTACCACTTCATATGTTATATAGTAAATTTAACATTCGATATCCCAAATAAAAGGATACTCTTAAGACCATTACATAGTTACCCCACTTCAAAATATGTCTACAACTTTACATTAGATACAAGGTGTACACATACAATGATAACATATTGTCAAATAAACATTTAGCCAAAGAACTTCTTGCTTTCCCATTGCTTCAGCCCCGTATCAAGTATTTGAATAAATGCCAAGCTAACCTGAAGAAGATTAAATAGCAACAGAGTGAGCTACGAAGCCCAGCAAGTATCAAATAAGTTCAAGGCAAGGAAAGGTGTTTACAAATTGAACCTGATATAAGAGTGCAAGGTAGGGAATACAAAAGTTTTCACATATAGCATCAAATCAGATTCACAACCATGAGATTCGTTCGAAGCATACTTAAATCCATAATAATTTGGGAAGGCAATTAGAGCATATATGGCAATCAAAAGCATTTTGGTATATATCAATGACGTATGAAGTTTTAGGAGCATATCAATAACACATGAAATACTTCTGAACATGTCAAGGGAACATATATCAAACTTAAGCTCATATGTCACATTTGAAGTTGGATGAATATCATAGGCGTAAGTATGTCAACTAGTATATCAATGGCAAATAAAATATTTTGGAGCATATCAATAAAAATATAAAATATTTCGAAGCATATCAAGGAGGTATAAGATATTTTGGAATATATCAAAAATGCATAGGACATATTTCGAAAGCATATCAATGGTGTATGAATAATCTCAAAAGCTTAAGAACAAGTAACGAACAAAAGCTTAAATATTATTTAGGCATAACATTGATTTTATTTTTATCTAAAGCACATGAGCAAACTTATAAGTAATGCTTTGGATATCATGTCAAGACATAGAGGGCGAAGTAGGACCATAAGCATAATGTGGAACATCCATCGATGAATGACTACCAAACATAAGTCTCCCACATTTGGGAGCTCCATCCACCTACGTCTAAGTAAAGTCATAGGAGACTGGCAGAGTATGTGGGCTCTAAGCATAACTCCCTTTACCATTTTTGGCAGAGGATTATATTGTCCCATAAGCACCTGAGTACAAAAGGACATGAGAAATGAATTTGGCATATATCGAAAGCACATACAGAACAATAAATCATGCATGCGCCTAAATAGAATAATATAATATAACATCGATTAATACATAACATATTCTAATATGTAAGAAAGTCAAGGACAAGAGCATTAGAGATTTCAGTTTTGAAATGGATGAAGCAAGTATAAGTAGAATTGATACAATCCCTATTCTGGCAGAATTCTGAAGGTAAATTATAAAGTTATTTAGATAATCAAACATGATCTAAATTACTCAAAAAAAGTGTTATTGGAAAAATAAATCAATCTAGTTTCAAACAAAATAAGTTTCATACAAATTGAAGATTCTACAAAGAGTTATTGATGATTTTGCAACCAAAGGATAGGAGTTATGATCCCTGTTTTGTAGAATCCATAAGGTCTAACAAAATAGAAATTTTGATAGTCATTTGGACTCTAAATATTTCAATACTAGTATCAAATAAAAGATCTATGAGCCTTTTTTTTAAAGAATTAAGGTTTATATAAATCAGTAATTTCAACAAGAAGATATAAGCAATATAGCGATGAAATGTCAGGAGCTATAGACTCTGTTTTACAGATTTTATATACTTAATTGAAATAAATATTTAAGCTAGTAAAAGAACTCCAAATTCTTCAAGCACTAGTTCAAAAGAAAGATATATGAATCTATTTTGAAAAAATTAAGCTTTTTTCTAAATCAGAGGTCTGTACTAAAAGTTACAGCAAGAACAAGATAGACAGGTCATAATTTTAAAAATATTACAGATTTATACTTAGGCACCCAACAAAAGATTTCAGATTTGTTCAAAATTTTCTTCATAAATCAAGGCAAAAATAAAGATAAATTTTAGTAGGAGAAAGATAGAATACTTGCCTTTGAATATTTTGATCCTAAAGGTGTGAATTAGATCACAATCTCAAAATCCCCAAATTTATTCTTCTTTTTGCCTTCTCTTCTTCTTCTTCTTCTTCTTCTTCTTCTTCTTCTTCTTCTTCTTCTTCTTCTTCCTCCTCCTCTTCTTCTTCTTCTTCTTCTTCTTATTCTTCTTCTTTTTTCTTCTTCTTCTCCTAAGTTCATGTTATAGCCAAAACTTTTTTTTCTCTAATTGTTAATTGTTTAAGCTAACATATGGGTTGATAGGTGGCAAACATGCATGCAATGTGCTTATGTGTCACCTATGCACATGCATAAGTGGCACTATTTTAAACAAGGTAGTGACACATTTCCGCACCATATTTTTTAACTTAATATAAATATTTTATAATTTATTTCATATTTTTAAGATTCACACTTAGGTCCCTAGCAATCAACTTTTAATATAAAATTATTTAATTAAGAGAATTAATAAATAAAATTTTAAATTTATAAATTAGTCTTCATAAATAATTTAAAATATATCATTATAAATATTTTAGAAATAAGGAATATTATACTAGGGGGCAGCCATCTTGCATTAACATAGCACCTATTCCCATTCCGGACGTATCGACTTCAATAACAAAAGTCTTATCGAAGTCGGGTAGTGCTATGATAAAACCCCAGAAGGAGCTATATAGATTTTGGGTATCAACCCTTGGAACGCTGTAGTGGTTCCTCCCTCCTAGACTCGGCATGAGGCTGAAATAAAATTGATAATTGCATGATTCAAGAGGGGGGCAGATACATCTTTAAATAGGGATCAAAACCCTAGCCTAAGGGGTTGCTTACCTAAGTAAAATTATCTCTTTGCCCCTCCTATAGCCGACCTACCTTAATATAAATAGGGGGTGGCTAGTGTCACGAACGGTCGTCGCTCAACCGTAATGCCTTTGCTCCTTGAACCATTCGTCACTTTTTCTTGCTTGTACATATGTTTGGCAGCTTGTTTTGCCTTGAGTTTACGTGTTTTTACCTAAGAAATGTGAGCGAAAGTAGTGTCGAAGGCTGTAGAACGATCGCTCACTGCGTGGAGCCAAAACAGCCCTGTTTTTGGGTCTTTTTCATGTGCCACGGTAATCTTTCTGAGCGGTGCGAAATGTCAGCCATTTCAGCACCTTGGAACCCCCCGGGTGGCACCGGGCTGGATGGGGTTTCGGGTATATGTCGGGCGTAGGCATTCATCAGCAATTGAACTTGTCTTGCGTCCGATACCTTGGGAACCGTCGTTTGTGGACTTGCGACCGTTCCTACAACCCTCCAAAGTCCTGTTTCGCTCTCTTTCTCTCTTTTTTTTGCTGCACTCAAGGTGTTCGATAAATTGCTTGTACAACTTTCCACTTTGCGAGACGTCGGGACGTGTCCGTCGCTCGCTTCTGAATTAATCAACTTCTTCTTTGTAGGTCCTACGGGACCTTAAGAGGTTGTAAGAGGGCTGACCCTTTGCGGACAGAAAACGCGTTGGGCGTTTCATGACTTAGGCAATCCCAGCTAAGTCCGGAATAGTGAGCAAGGTTGCTCTACGACTTAGGCAATTTCAGCTAAGTCTTCGGGAGTGCCGCGAGGGTGCCGCACGGCTTAGGCAAACTTTAGCTAAGCCCGTGACAGTGTGGTATCAGAGCAGGCAAGCAATTCATATGAACAGCGAAGAAGATTCGCAATCTCACCATGGTGAAACATCGTGGTGAATCGAGCAAGATGGGGCAAGCCGGACCCTTGCTCCAAGCAGTCGCAGGTGGGCTGCAAGTGCAAACTCGCTCGCAAACTATGGGAGTCACTCATGAGGAGCTCTATAGTGAACAAGACGGGCGTGAAGTTGGGTATTCTCCACGAGGGGAGGAGGTGCCATCTGGAGCGCCAACCGGAAAAAAGGGTCACAAGGAGAGAATTATAGCGGCGGAGACCCGCCTTGATGTTCTTGAAGCGAGCGTGGAGGAACTCTACCAAGGCCAGCAAGAGCTACTTAGGGTAGAGAGCTCGCTAGAAGAAGCTGAATCTCGGATCGAGAAAGTTGAATCTATGATGGATCAACTGATAGAGGACACCAAAGATTCCGTACGACACCTACATGAAGTTGTGGCGGAACTCACGGCTAAGGTGATGGTGTTAACAAGGACTCTTGATGCGGGAGGGAACAACACCCGTGCTGCGCCACCACAAAACTTGAGGCACGAGCGCGTGCTACGGAGGTGCTAGAGATGCCAAAGAGCTTGAAAATTTCTTGTTCGACATGGAACAGTATTTTCGTGCTACAAGGCTTGATTCTGAAGAAACCAAAGTTGCTATAGCAACAATGTATCTGAATGGGGATGCAAAACTTTGGCGGCGAACCCGTTGGGAAGAAATCTAACAAGGCCGATGTCAAGTGGATACATGGGGAGACTTGAAGCGAGAGTTGAGAACTCAGTTCTTACCAGAGAACACAGAGTTTGTCGCAAGAAGGAAACGAGACAACTCCGCCAAAGTACAACAATCCGAGACTATGTGAAATAATTTTCAGCACTGATGTTGGATATACGGGACATGTCTGAGAAAGACAAACTATTCAGCTTCCTCGATGGCTTGAAGCCATGGGCACAACAAGAACTACATCGAAGGAATGTCACTGATGTAGTCGGGGCAATTGCAGCGGAAAGGCTAACTGACTTTGTTTCTTCGGAGGATTTGAGAAAAAAGAAACAATCTTCGAGAAATCGCCCATCTAAATACTCTCGAGCGAAGGAGTCTGGGGGCGAGCAAAAGAAGAAGAATTTCCACAAGGGACCAGGCTCAAGAGGTAGAGTCCCAAAGCCTACTGGATGCTTCTTATGTGGAGGACCGCACATGGTGAGGGAGTGCCCCCAAAAATAGGCACTCAATGCTTTGACGACATCGATTCTACCTCGTAAGTCAGACAAGGGCAAAGCAATCGCCCTTACTTCGAGTAGTTCTGACTCCGATGGCGGCGGTGTCGCAAGGACCCAGGATGGGAGCAATGCGTTTGTTGAATGCATTGCGGGGTCAAGTGGGGGAGAATACAAAGGTGAAGCCACCGAAGGCAGGAAGCAGCGAGTTGATGTATGTGGACATCAAGCTCAATGGTCGAACAACCCATGCAATGGTGGACACGGGCGCGACCCACAATTTTATTACCGATCGCGAAGCTAAGCGACTGGGACTAATCTTGGAGAAGAGCCCAAGTCGTATGAAGGCGGTGAACTCGGAGGCCAAGCGGATCTCTGGACAAGCAAAGGGGGTCCCCATCAAGATTGGGACATAGAACGGGAGAACAGACTTGATGGCGGTGCCATTGGGCGACTTCAAGTGATTCTCGGAATGGAGTTTATGCACACAGCAAAGTTGGTGCCAATACCGTTCTGAACTTCTTGTGTCTAATGGGAGGCGATGATCCCTGCATGGTTCCAATTTCTCGAGTAGGAACCAAGGACCTACAACAAATATCGGCTTTACAATTGAAGAAAGGGGTGCGAAAAGGTGAATTAACCTTTTTAGCTGCTATGAAGCTAGAGACACTTGACGGGGAGGCCATTCAGGAACCTGCCATTGTGACGAACATCCTGAAGGAGTTCTCGGATGTGATGCCAGAGTTGCCGAGAACTCTACCACCACGCAGGCGTGGATCATCGATTGAGCTGGGCCGGAGTTAAGCCTCCAGCGAGACCACCATACCGCATGGCCCCTCGAGTTGGCGAGCGAGGAAGTTAGATGAGCGCTAGCGGTGGTCTCATCCGTAGTTCCAAAGCACCTTTCGGAGCTCCAGTCCTCTTTCAGAAGAAACAAGATGGGAGCCTCTGATTATGCATTGATTATCGAGCCCTCAATAAGATGACGGTGAAGAATAAGTACCCTATCTCCCTCATCGCGGACTTGTTCGATCAATTGGGTAAGGCAAAGTACTTCTCTAAACTCGACCTTGATCGGTATTGGCAGTCGCGCGCGAAGGTGATGAGGCGAAGACTACCTATGTGACCAGGTATGGAGCATTCGAGTTCTTGGTGATGCCTTTCGGCTTAACCAACGCTCCGGCCACATTTTGCACTCTCATGAATCAGCTGTTCAAAGAATATCTGGATAAGTTTGTGGTCGTCTACTTAGACGACATCGTCGTCTATAGCCAAACACTTAAGGAGCATGTTAGACACCTCCGAACAATTTTCAAAGTTCTCAGGGAGAACATCTTATTCGTGAAGAGGGAAAAGTGCTACTTCGCCCAAATAGAGATTTTATTCTTGGGGCATCGAATTGGGAATGGGTCCATTCGAATGGACAAGGCTAAGGTGCAAGCGGTGGTGGCGAACACCAAAGAAGGTGCGAGTTGAGATCCTTCCTTGGGTTTGTCAACTATTATCGGCGCTTCATAGCTGGATATTGAGCCGCAGACGGAGTTGCTAAAAAGGAGCGATCCACGGAGATGGTCGGACAAATGTGAGGCGGCATTTCAAGACCAAGAAGGCTGTGTTAGAAGAACTACTCAGTTGCGGACTATGGAAAGTCTTTTGAAGTCCATACCGATGCTTGACTTTGCTATTGGAGGAGTTCTTATGCGGAGGGTCATCCGGTGGCCTCGAGTCGCAAGCTCAAGGCGGCGATATCCTGTACATGAGAAGGAGATGACAGCGGTGGTTCACTGTCTACGAGTGTGGCGACACTACCTTCTGGGAGCACCATTTGTGCTAAGGACCGACAATATCGCATTGAGTTACTTTCAAACTCAAAAGAAACTCTCCCCAAAGCAAGCACGATGGCAAGACTTCTTGGCTGAGTTCGACATGGTGATGGAGTACAAACCCGGAAAAGCAAATGTCGTGGCCGATGCATTGAGTCGGAAAGTGGAGCTAGTGAATGCTATACGGTTGGAGGCGGAGGCCAAGCAAGTCAATTGCGCTCCAACTTTCTTTCGAGATCGGGGTTGGGTATCGAGATCCTCAAGCAGTGGCTCTGATTCAACTCATTAAAGAGGGCAAGGCACGACGATTTTGGGTCCAGGAGGGACTCATCTACACCAAGGGGAACAGGGTTTACGTCCCACGAGCGGATAACTTGAGGCGTGAACTCTTGAAAGAGTGTCACGATTCCCTTTGGGCTGGACATCCGGGTATCCACCGAACAATGGCTCTCGTGAAGAGGGCCTTCTATTGGCCGAAGATGGGGACAGATGTGGAGGAATATGTTCGAACATGCCTTACTTGTCAACAGGACAAGATAGAGCACCAGAAACCAGTGGGACTTTTGGAACCGCTGCCCATACCAGAAAGGCCATAGGAGAGCATTTCTTTGGACTTCATATCAAGCTTGCCCGCAGTAGGGGGACTTGGATCGATACTCGTGGTAGTTGACCGATTTTCGAAGTATGCAACATTCATTCTTGCACCCTACATTGCTCGTGGAGGAGGCTAAGTTGATGATGAAGAATGTGGTTAAGTATTGGGGAGTCCCACACAACATCATTAGTAATCGGATTCTCGGTTCTTGGGACGATTACGGTGAGTTGTTCAAGTTGTTGGGGTCTAAATTATACTTCTCTACAAGCCTCCACCCTCAAACGGATGGCCAAACAGAGAATTAACTCGCTCTTGGAGCAATATCTTGACTACGTGAGTGCCAACCAACAGATTGGGTGAAGTTGGACATAGCCCAGTTCTCCTATAACTTGCAATGGAGCTCTGCATCCAACAAGAGCCCATTTGAGATTATTACGGGACAACGACCATCAACTCCTCATACCTTGGTTATTGGTTATACAGGAGTAGCCCATCAGCCTATCACTTGAGAATGGCATCGTGCGAGATATTGCGGGCTTACTTGGAGAAGGCGGCCAAAAGATGAAGAAGTGGGCGGACTTGGGAAGGCGACCACAAGAATTTAAAGTTGGTGACATGGTGTTGGTGAAGCTCCAAGCATCACTCCAATTCTTTAGACACAAAGTGCACAAAGGATTGGTATGCAAGTATGAAGGGCCTTTCCCAATCATCGGAGGTAGGCAATGTCTCATACAAGTTGCAGCTGGATGGTTCGAATTCACAATGTCTTCCATGCGAGCAACTTGAAAGCCTACCACTCGGATCCGCGAGATGATTCCCGAAATGTTCCAACTCGACTACCCCCCACCAGAGCCTCTTACGAGAAGCGAGTTGAAACTATTCTAGCGGATCGTAGAATAAAGCTACCCAATGGAGCGCAGAGTACTTGGTGAAGTGGCAAAAGCTTCCTCAAGCGAAGCGGTTGGGAGCAAGATGCCCTACGACATAAAGAAGCTCGCATCAAAGCCTACCAACAAGCGTCGACGAGGGCGTCGACAGTTTAAGTGGGGGAGAATGTCACGAACAGTCGTCGCTCAACCGTAATGCCTTTGCTCCTTGGACCGTTCGTCACTTTTTCTTGCTTGTATATATGTTTGGCAGCTTGTTTTGCCTTGAGTTTATGTGTTTTTACCTAAGAAATGTGAGCGAAAGTAGTGTAGAAGGCTGCGAGCGATCGCTCATGCAGCCAAAACAGCCTTTTTGGGTCTTTTTCATGTCTGGCAACCTTTACGGCGGTGCAAAATGTCAGCCATTTCAGCACCTTGGAACCCCGGTGGCACTGGCTGGATGGGGTTCCAGGTATATGTCGGGCATAGGCATTCATCAGCAATTGAACTTGTCTTGCATCCGATACCTTGGGAACCGTCGTTTGTGGACTTGCGACTGTTCCTACAACCCTCCAAAGTCCTGTTTCGCTCTCTTTCTCTCTTTTCTTTGCTGCACTCAAGGTGTTCGATAAATTGCTTGTACAACTTTTCGCTTTGCGAGACGTCGGGACGTGTCCGTCGCTCGCTTCTGAATTAATCAACTTCTTCTTTGTAGGTCCTACGGGACCTTAAGAGGTTGTAAGAGGGCTGACCCTTTGCGGACAGAGAACGCGTTGGGCGTTTCATGACTTAGGCAATCCCAGCTAAGTCCGGAATAGTGAGCAAGGTTGCTCTACGACTTATGCAATTTCAGCTAAGTCTTCGGGAGAGCCGCGAGGGTGCCGCACGGCTTAGGCAAACTTTAGCTAAGCCCGTGACACTACGTTAGCTCTATAGCCGACCTAAGTAGGGGGGAACCCTGGCCGACTAGCCTAGTAAGGGAGGCGACAACCACTAAGCCCTAAGGATTAATTTAAACCCTAACGATACTTATTTATAAGATAAGAATGACTTTATTATAATATAGCAGGATTTTTTATTGACTAGTACTAAGATGATTAGGACTCAACCCTACTGGAATCCTATCAAATCTGCCCTCTTCAAATCAGCCTTGTCCTTAAGGCTGAGGGTCCATAAACTCTAGGAACTGGATCTTTAACTCCTCATGTGACTCCCATATTGCATCTTCGGATGGTAAGTTAGTCCACTTTATAAGTACTTCGGTTGAAGGGCGTCATCCGAGCATCACAATCCTCCGATCAAGTATAGCTTCGGGTTGGGCTTTGATTTCGTCATCATTAGTGGTGCTCGGCAGCTGAGTCTGGGCCTTCTCATGTTCTCCTAACTTTAGCTTCAATAAGGATACGTGGAAGACGGGATATATCTTAGCGTTATCTGGAAGCTTCAATTTGTATGCCATGGCTCCAACTCGCTCTATGATCTGGTATGATCCATAAAATCATAGAGACAACTTCATTGATGCTCTTATGTTGATTGATAGTTGCTTGTATGGCTAGGGCCAAAGGTAGACCCAATCTCCCACTATAGATTCCCACTCACTCCGGTGGTTGTCTGCTTGTTGCTTCATGTAGGCTTGAACGACATTCAAGTTGTCTTTTCAGTAGTTGTAGCAGTTTGTCCCTATTAATCAAATTTTGATTGATCTGATCTACTTTGGTCAAACCAAGCATATATCTAGGTATTACAGGGGCCGATCGGTTATACAATACCTCATAAAGGGTATATTTAGTTGATGAATGAAATGTCATGTTGTACCAGCATTTAGACCAAGGAAGCCACGTTATCTACTCTTTGGGCCGATCACTAGTGAAGCACCGTAGGTATGTCTCAAGGCATCTATTCACTACTTCTATTTGGTCATCTGTTTGGAGATGATAGGCTGTGCTCATCTTCAACTTGGTGCCCTATAGATGAAAAAACTATGTCCAAAATTTACTTGTGAATACCCTATCATGGTCGCTCCTAATCAACCTTAGCATCCCATACAGTTTTACTATATGTTCGACAAAAAGTTGAGCAATACTAGCAGCAATATAGGGATATTTCATAGAGCAGAAGTGAGCATACTTGGTTAGACAATCTAACACCACGAAGATCGTGCTTTTACCTTAGGATAGTGGCAGCCCCTCGATAAAATCCATAGAAATGTCAGTGCTGAGTCTAGTATGGGTAGTGGTTGTAGTTTCCCCGGACTTGCCACTGTTTCGCCTTTCTGCTGTTGACATACATCACATTTGGTTACATAATCATAAATTGATTTTTTCATGCCCTTCCAAAAGAAGTTTTGCTTTACCCTTCTATAAGTCCTCAGAAATTCAGAGTGCCCTGCTAATGGTGAATAATGCATCTCGTGCAAAATAATTTAAATGCAAGGGGAAGAAGGAACAATAACAATTCGATCTTTGTAGTGCAAGTCTTTCGAATCTCACGAGTAGTGACCCATGGGCCCCGGGTCCTTCTTCAACTTTTCTATGATGGCTTGGGCTTTTGGATTATTTTTCCATTCCTCCCTAATGTTGTCGAGGAAGTTAGTGGAGGGAAGAGAGATGGCTAAAATTTTGGCTTATCTCGGTAGCCGAGATAGGGCATCTGCAATAACATTCTCTTTTCCTTTTTAGTAAGTAATTTCATAATCAAAGCTAAGGAGTTTAGTTACCCATCGTTGCTACTCCGAGGAGGATATTTTCTACTCCAAAAAATATTTAAGGCTTCGGTGGTCAGTCTTAATCTGGAAGCGTCGACCGATCAGGTAAGGTCTCTACTTTGTGACTGCATGTACAATGGTAAGCATTTCTTTATCATACATAGACATTTTAAGATGTGAAGTAGGTAAAGCTTTACTAGTGTAGGCAAGGGGTTGGCCATCTTGCATTAGAATAGCCCCAATTCTAACTCTAGATGCGTCAGCCTCAATTACAAAAGTTTGATTGAAATTGAGTAGCGCTAGGATCGGCTTCGTATTCATGGCGGCCTTGAGTCTTTTAAAGGCTGCAGAGGCTTGATCTGACCATGAAAAGGCATCCTTCTTGACTAGGGATGTGAGTGGGGCACTGATCTTACCATAATATCTTATGAACTTCTGATAGTATCCTATGAGTCCAAGAAAGCTGCGTAGTAATTTTACGTTTGTAGGTCTCAACCATCCTTGCATTGCCTTGATCTTTGTTGGGTCTACTGCCACTCCATTCTTTGATATAATATGCCCTAGATACTCCATTTTATGTTGTAAGAAGCTACACTTTGACTATTTAACATAAAAAGTATTCTCTCGAATAATTGTTAGAATAGTTTGTAAGGGCTCAAAATGTATATCAAGCATAGGGCTATAAATGAAAATATTATCAAAGAATACCAATACAAACTTGCATAGAAACCTTTAGAAGATGTCATTCATCAAGCTTTGAAAGGTAGAAGGAACATTTATAAGTCTGAAAGGTATTACCAACAACTCGTAGTAGTTATACATGCAAAATGCAGTTTTTAGAATATCTTCAGTGCATACTTGAATCTGATGGTATTAATAAAATCCCAAAAGGAGCTCTATAGATTTTGATCCTTGAGGGGGATCAACCCTTGGAATGCTATAGGGGTTCCTCTCTCCTAGACTCAGCCCAAGGTTGAAATAAAATTGATAATTGCTTGATTTAAGAGGGGGGGCAGCTACATCTTTAAATAGGGATCAAAACCCTAGGCTAAGTGGCTCTATAACTGACCTAAGCAGGGGGAAACCCTAGCCGACCAACCCAATAAGGGGTGTGGCGGCTACTAAGCCCTAAGGGCTAATCTAGATCCTAGTCATACTCCTTTATAAGATAGGAGTGGCTTTATTCTAATCTAACAGGGTTTTTATTGACTAGTACTAAGATGATTAAGGCTCAACCCTGTTGGAGTCTTATCAAGTCCGGTCTCTTTATATCAGTCTTGTCCTTAAGGTTGAGGGTCCATAAACTCTGGAAACTAGGTCTTCAACTCCTTATATGGCTCTCATGCTATCATTAATTGAACTTTGGTCTCCTCATCAGCTGGGGTGTTAGTTGGAAGGATTTGGGCTGAGTCATCTTCTTTAAATTTCCATTTGAGGTGGGATACCTGGCGGATCAATTGTAATCTTGATCTGGTGCGCGAATTTGGTCTCCAAGTTAGGGCTCCAATGTGATTCTCAATTTTGCAAGGCCCAAAGAAATAGGGAGACCACTTCATTAAGGCTCGAGTTTCCTACTGATTGGGCTGGAGATGTAGAAAAACTTGATCTTTAATTTTTCATCCATTTTGAAGTTTGTCGAGAGGCCATTTCTTCTTTGCATGTGCTACCATATGGTTAGTCTTTAATGATATCCAATCTTTCTTCTAGAATGGTGGCTGCCCTCTGAAATGGTTCAGGATGATGAGAGCCCAATCTGGCGTGAGCATGGATTGCAATTCTTCTAGTTTTACTCCTCTTTCGTGCTATGGACCTGTATCAAACCATATTTTAAATTTGGTAGTAATTAGTATCTCTTGTAAAAACCTTGTATGAAGTGTAAGGAAGGCCTCAGTTTAAATTAGGAGTCAACCATCTTGCATAAGAATAGTCTCAATTCCAACTCCTGACGCATCGGCCTCAATGACAAAAGTGCAGTTGAAATCGGGCAGCGATACGACTGATGTCATTATCATGACTATCTTGAGTCGTTCGAAGGCTACGGAGGCTTTATCCAACCACAAGAAGGAGTCTTTCTTCAGTAAGGACATGAGCGGGGCACTGATCTTGTCATAATCTTTCATAAAATTTTGGTAGTAGCCCATGGGTCCAAGGAAACCATGTAGTGATTGTACGTTTATAGGTCTCGGCCATCCTTGCATTGCCTCGATCTTTGTCGGGTCCACTGCCACTCCATCCTCTAATATAATGTGCCCAAGATACTCAATTTTATATTGTAAGAAGCCGCACATTAACTGTTTAACATAAAAAGTATTCTTCTGAAAAATTGTTAGAACAGTTCGTAGGTGTTGAAAATATATATCAAGCGTAGGATTATAAATAAGAATATCACCAAAGAATACTAATACGAACTTGTGTAGAAAACTCTAGAAAATGTCATTCATCAGGCTTTGGAAAGTAGAATGAGCATTCCTAAGTCTGAAAGGCATTACCAGAAACTCGTAGTGGCCGTTATACGTGCAGAATGTAATTTTTAGAATATTTTCAGTGCATACCCAAATCTGATGGTATCCGAATCGGAGATCCAATTTAGTGAAGACTCGGGCTCCTTTTAATTCGTCCAAGAGTTCATCATCTTTCTTGCACACTAGCAACACCGGTGAGAAGTAAGGGCTGCAACTTGATTGAATCACCCTAATGTCAAGAATCTTTTTAACAATGTTCTGGATCTCATCCTTCTACAAGTGAGGATAGTGGTACGGTCATAAATTTGCTAGAGGTTTGCCTGGCAAAATAGGAATGTGGTGGTCATGCAGCCGGTTAGTGGGTAGCTTGAGTGGCTCCAAGAAAACATCCGTAAATTTATTCAAGCAAAGGGCAAGCTTAGGATTTGAGTTTTGTATGTTCTCCCCTGTAGATGGCTGTAGAATATGTATTAGAATCCACTATGTGCTTTGTGCAAAACTTTTTCCATTCATTGTAATGAAACAGTGGAAATTTGGCTCCCGCGCTTGCCTCGTAATGTGACCTATCTCCCTTTGTAATAAAATTTCATGATTAATTTAGAAATATTCTAGGAGATATCACCTAGTATTGTTAGCCATTCAATTCCGAGTATGGCTTCATAATCATCGATGGGTAGAAGGAAGAAATAAGCTACCACTTCTTGGTCTTGGAGGAGTAGTTTCACCCGCGGGCACCGTTGGTTGCAATTAAATATTCGACCGTCGGCGACCTTTACGTCGAACTTGTTGCAACCTTCGATTTGAAGCATCAAATGTGCAGCAACCTTACTATTGAGGAAGTTATTAGTGCTGCCCATGTCAATGAGAATGGTGATGGGTTGCTGTTTTAGAAGTCCTCCAACTTTCATCATCTACGAGTTGGAGTAGACAGCCAATGCATGCATTGCATAGTCGGCTAGTTGGGACTCTTCCTCCATGGCTTCTTCTTTAGGTTTAAGGGCTTCTTCAGATGTTTCATTGTCCTTATCCTCCACTGGTTCAATCAAGAGGAGCCGACCCTTTTTGCAGCGATGTTCGCGGCTCCATGGTTTGTCGCAATGCCAACATAACTCCTTGGCCGATCGTTCATAAAGCTCATCTCTTATCAACTTTTTTAGCACAAGGGCTTGGATGGTAGTAGAGAGGGTAGTAGGCCTCAGCATGGCTGGTCGGGGAGTGACCCTTGTCCTTCGTACCTTGTGGTTCAATTGTTCTTCCCGGATACGCACGAAGGAAATTGCCGCCATAAGAGTGTACGATTGCTGCGCCTTTACTTCTTCCCGAGTCTCCAGATTTAGGCCCTCGATAGAAATACATAAAAGTTGTTTCTCAGACCAATTCTCAGTTTGGTTAGATAAACGCTCAAATCTTATTTGGTATTCTTGTATTGTAGAGGTTTGACGAATCTTTGCTAATTGTCCGTCGATGTTGGCAAAATCGGTTGGTCCGAAGTGCTTTAGTAGTCCTTCCTTGAATCGCTGCCAAGAGAGTCCTCCATAAGTGTGCTCAAACTAATTAAACTACTGAATAGCATCTCCCTCGAAGTGGATAGCAGTAATCTCCACCCATGTGGCGTCGACGGTTCGGTAGAACCGAAAATAGCGCTCTGCGTGCGAGATCCACCCGATCGGGTCTCCTTCCCATCTAGGGAATTTAACCTTCATGCATGGATTATTGAGATTAGAGGTGATGTAGTCATGTTCTTGAGGATTATCTCACTGATTTAAAGTTTTTCCGTATTGTGAGTTTCTCGGGCTCGATGGTCGACCAATGCTGAATTCAGTGAAAAGGGATCACATCTTCTCTTTCATGCAGTTTTCAAAGGCTTCAAGCTTTGCATGATAGCCTCCTCTGATGCTATAGTATACGCCTCTAGATCTGTAATATTGAGATCATTTTTCTATTGTCGAGTTAGTGGCATGGGAATGTTGGAGAAGGGGGTGGCTAGTTGGAAGGTGAATCGGTTTGGATGGAAGTAGACTATGATTTAGGGCAGATTTGGGGGGTTGTTTGGTTTTGGTTTAGGGTAGGGTTTTGAAGGGCATTTGGTGAGGATGGTAGGGTTTTGAGATGAGAAAAAGAGAGCCCAAAATCTCACAAAAAATAGCACTCAAATATGATAGAATTTGGTGAAAAAGAGTTCTGTAATGTGCTATCATGCTAAACCAGTATTACATCAGAGAAAAGATGACTTCTCGACATAAATTTCAGAGAAAAGTTCAAGAAAATTATATAGAAACCCTTAGTTCAGATGTTGTTAATATCAGTAAAAAGTTTGATGAAATTTTGGCAGCATAACAGTAGGAAAATAGGGCAAAAGATGAAAGGCAGATTCTTTTGTCGTAAAATTCCAGAACTACGTGATAGACAAAGATTGCACAAGAAAACAAGTTCTAGGAGTTTCTTTGAGATCTTGATAATTGTGTAAAAATTTTGGCCAGAAAGGAGAAGGAATAAGCCTGTTTCAAGAGGCAAAAACACGGCTGAAAATTTCTACAGTGTTCTGCCTTCGTAACAACGATAATATTTGTGACAAACGAAATTTGCAAAGGATAAAATTTGAGAAAAATCTTCAACGTGTAACATAAGGAATCTTGTAGTATTAAAGAGGTGTGGATGATAAAAAAAATGCTAGATTTCCTGATCAAACATAGAGACAGCAGTAGGCTGATTTGATCTGCGACTAGGATGGAAGGTGGAGGCGCATGTCACAGCAATTGTGGGAATTGCTTGGGAAGGTGGAGACGTGGATGATGGCTATAGGGGCAGTAAGATCACTACTCTGATATAGATGATAGAACCCTAAAAGGAGCTCTATAGATTTTGATCCTTCAGGGGGGGATCAACCCTTGGAACGCTATAGGGGTTCCTCCCTCCTAGATTCGGCATAAGGCTGAAATAAAATTGATAATTATTTGATTTAAGGGGGGGGAAGCTACATCTTTAAATAGGGATCAAAACCCTAGCCTAAGGGGGTGTTTGCCTAAGTAGAATTATCTCTTTGCCCCTCCTATAGCCAACCTACCTCAATAGGAACAAGAGGCGGCTAAGTGGCTCTATAGCAAACCTAAGCATGGGGAAACCCTAGCCGACCAACCCAGTAAGGGGTGTGATAGCTACTAAGCCCTAAGGGCTAATCTAGACCCTAGCTATACTCCTTTATAAGATAGTAGTAGCTTTATTATAATCTAACAAGGTTTTTATTGATTAGTACTAAGATGATTAGGACTCAACCCTGCTGGAGTCCTATCAGGTATCCGGATCGGAGATCCAATTTAGTGAAGACTCAAGCTCCTTTTAATTTATCCAAGAGTTCATCTACACGACTAGAATAAGATATTTGTCCTGGACGGTGATGGCATTTAGAGCCCGGTAACAAAGCACATCCGCCTCGTACCATCCTTCTTGTGCACTAGAATACCGATAAGGAGTAAGGGCTGCAACTCGATCGAATCACCTCGGTGTCAAGCATCTCTTTAATGATGTTTTTAATCTCATCCTTCTATAAGTTAGGATATTGGTACGATCATAAATTTGTCGGAGGTTTGCCTGGCAAAATAGGAATGTGGTGGTCATGTGGCCGGTTAGGGGCAGCCCGCGCGGCTCTGTGAAAACATCTATGAATTCGTACAGCAAGAGGGCAAGCTTAGGATCTAAGTTTTGTATGTTCTCTTCTTAGATGGCTGCTAAATATGCATCAAGAATCCACCATGTACTTTATGCAAAACTTTCTTCATTCATTGCAATGAAATAGTGGAAATATGGCTCCCGTGCTTGTCTCGTAACGTGACCTGTCTCCCTTTATAATAAAATTTCATAATTAATTTAGAAAAATTCTAGGAGATATCACCTAATGCTGTGAGCTATTTGATTCTGAGTACGGCTTCATACTCATCAATGTGTAGGAGGAAGAAATTAGCTACTACTTCTGAGGAGTAGTTTCACCGTAGCCACCCCCCATCGCAATTGAGGATTCTCGGTGTGTGTGACTTACATCGAACTTACTGCAACCTTCAATTTGAAGTGCCAAATGTATAGCAACCCTACCTACTAGGAAGTTATTTGTTATATCCGTGTCGATGAGAATAGTGATGGGTTACTATTTTTTTTTTCCTCCAACTTTTTTTTTTTGTGGGTTAGAGTAGTCGGCCAATGCGTGCCTTTGGATAGTGACGGTTGGGACTTTTTTTCCATGGCTTCTTTTTTTTGTTCAAGGGCTTCTTCAGATGGTTCATTGTCCTCATCCTCCACTGGTTCAATCAAAAAAAGTCGACCCTTTTTTTTGCTATGTTCTCGGCTCCACGATTCATCATATTGCCATAATAATCCTTTGGCCGATCATCATAAAGCTCTCTCTCTCTCATTTTTTTTAGTGCAGGGGCTTGGATAGCAGTAGAGGGGGCTGTAGGCCTTGGCATGCCTAGTCGAGGGGGCGACCCTTGTCCTTCATGTCTCTTGGTTCAATCATTCTTCTTGAATACGCGGAAAGAAAATCATCGCCATAAGAGTGCACGGTTCCCGCGCCTTTACTTCTCCCCAAATCTCTGGCTTTAGGCTCTCGATGAAAGTCCTTAAAAGTTGTTTTACAGACCAATCAATAGTTTGATTAGATAAACATTCAAACCTTGTTTGGTATTCTTATATTATGGAGGTTTGACGAATCTTTGCCAATTATCCGTCGATGTTGTCGAAATCGATTGGTCCAAAATGGTTCAGTAATTCTTCCTTGAATCGCTACCAAGAGAGTCCTCCATATGTGAGCTCAAAACAAGTAAACCACAGAATAGCATCTCCCTCGAGGTGGATGGCTGCAATCTCCACCCGTGTGATGTCGGTGGTTCGGTAGAACTGAAAATAGTGTTGCGCATGCGAGATCTATCCGATCGGGTCTCCTTTTTCCCATCTAGGAATGTCAACATTCATGCATGGATTGTTGGGATCAGAGATGATGTGGACATATTCTTGAGATCATCTCGCCCATCTAAAGGTTCTCTTTACTGTGATTTCCTCGGGCTTGACGGTCGGCCAATACTAAAATCGGATCGCATCTTCTCTTCTATGCCGCTTTCAAAGGCTGCAAACTTTGCATTAATAGCCTTCTCTGATGCATGTTAGGACTCTAGCTAGGGGAGTCCTAATTTAGTTTCACTAAAGAGGATAATTATGTAAATCCTAAGGGCATTTATGTAAATCCTATCTAGCTGACTGCTAATAAAGAAGTAAGGAGGACAGTTATGTTACGATTAGATGAGAGAGGAAGATATTTTAAGGAAAGAGTAGGATACATGTCACCCTAATTAACCACCCCTTATCCTAGTTAAAGAGGGGTTGGTTGAGGAGGGGATTAGGATTAGGTTGGAGGTTGCTTTTTAGAGAAGTATTAGGAGTTGGAGACCCCTAAAGCCACAAGTCATATCATGGTTAGGAGTTGGCTAAGGGTTAGGAGTCGAGGGGAAGAGGAGTCTTTGTTTAGTAGGAGTTGCTACTTATAGTTGCATTAGTTGTTAGAAGCAGGAGTCTTGAGTAGGAGTCCTATTATGAGTTGGGGTATAGAAGTCCTAGAAATAGCCTTGTAGTCCCCCCTCTTTTATCATGAATAGATCAATCTTTCTTTAGCCAATGGATTAAGTCCCAAGGAGGGAGGAACCCCTATAGAGTTCCAATGAGGTTGATCCCCTATAGAGATCATCCCAAGCTTAGAATTCATAAGGGTTCTAACACTTGGTATCAGAGCAGTGTTCTTATTGTCTCGCTGCCCTTCCAAAGCCATCCATTAGCCCCCCACAGTCGTCCAAAGCAATTCCCACAATTGCTAGAAGATCGTCACCAAACTTCGTCGTCATCTACACTATCACAGGTCATCATTCGATCTCCCCGTAAATTACAATAGGTTTTGGTTTTCGATCTTACTGCTGTTGCAATTTAGTTATCCTAAATCCAAAAACCCAAAAAAATTATTCTCATATTACTGCATAAACTTTTCTTCGTAAAGTTTCTATCTTTATGATGAAAGTTACGCTGCAGAATTTCAACTGCACACCCCTTACTATTTGATTTGTTGCTGTGTTTTTACTAATCAAATTTCTACAAAATTTCTGCCATGGCTTTATAACATCCTATCCTCAGATCTCCCTTTGGCTTCATTGAAAAATCATTAAGATAACCTACTCATCTTTTACATCCAAGCTACTATAGTTTAGAAGTAAAAATCTGCTACAGTACCTTCCCGTGATCTTCGATTTTGCCAAACCTTTTGCTACTATTTTCTTCCATGAATTTTTTATCGACATTACATTTTACTTACTAGAAGATTCTCTTTGAGTTTTACTCGAATCCTTATTTTGAACTATTGGAAAAAAATATCATCTATCTACTAAAATCTTTCAACGAAAAAATTCTACTACAGTATCTTCTCATATTCCTTGATCTTGCTAAAACTTTTGCTATCGACTTCTTCCAAAAAAATTTTGACAACATAATCTTTCCCTTTCTAGTGGATTCCCATTAAGTTTTACTCGATTCCTTGTTATGCACTACTGCAAAAAATTTTGACTATACTGTTGAAATCTTTTGCTGAAAAAATTTCGCAGCAACACCTTATCGTAATTTTTGATTTTGCTAAATCTTTTACTGTCGTTTCCTTCCATGAAATTTTTGACAATATTATCTATTCCTTGCAAGTAGATTCTCTTTGAGTTTCACTCAAATTTTCATTAATAATTTCTGAAAAAATTATGAATTCACTACTAGAAATTTTTTGATGAAAAATTTGCTGATGTACCTTTATCTTTCTTCTTCTCCTAAACATACTGAAACGCAATTAACTTGTTGCCAACACCCAAGACATCTTTAGGGCATCCCTTTAGCTTTAAGATACAACCCACATAACCTATTTTCCTTACCCGCACAGCACCCAAAATCGTAGCCCAAAATAGTGACTATTATAGCATATCGACACAGAATTTTGCAGCACTGCCTTTTGGTGTTTTTTGCTATGCCCATATCTAATCCTTACCGAAATTGTTGCTGCCACCCAAGTCACCCGTATAGCCTTAAGATGCAGCCATAGTATCCTTTTTTTTATTTCCATAGCCAATCCAAACTGTAACCCAAACAATGGTCATCCACAACCACCGAACCTTCCACCGATCCTTATCTTTCGCAGCCACCAAATCTTGCCAAACCAATTGCTGCCATCAACAGCAACCCTAAGCCACCCTTCTAACCCTAAACCTCTATCATCGATCTCCCTTTACAGCCCCTACAATAGCCCCAAATAGTAGCATCAATAGCACCCTCTTCACTGAAAAATTTTGTTGCACTACCTTCGATACTACTTGCTACATCAATGATAGAACCCCAGAAGGAGCTCTATAGATTTTGATCCTTGAGGGAGATCAATCCTTGGAACACTGTAGGGGTTCCTCCCTCCTAGACTCGGCACAAGGATGAATTAAAATTATAAATTGCTTAATAAAAAGAGGTAGAGACTACATGCTTATATAAGGCTCTAAACCCTAGCCCTAGGGGGTGCTTACCTAACTAAAATTACCTTTTAGCCTCTTCTGTAGCTTACCTGCCTTAGAGGGAATAAGTGGCAGCTAGGTTGGCTCTATAGCCGACCTAAGCAAGGGGAAACCCTAGCCTACCAACCCAATAAAGGGGGCGACAGCCACTAAGCCCTAAGGGTTAATCTAAACCCTAGCCATACTCTTTTATAAGGTGGGAGTGGCTTTATTACAATCTAGTAAGATTTTATTGACTACTTCTAGGAAGATTAGGACTCGACCTTACAAGAGTTCTATCAAACTCGCCCTTTTAAAATCAGCCTTGTCCTCAAGGCTGAAGTTCCATGAACTCAGGTAACCGGGTCTTCAGCTCCTCATCAGCTTTGGTGTCAGTTGGAAGAACTTGAGCTGAGTTGTCATCTTTAAATTTTCATTTAAGGTGGGATACTTGGAGGATCAATTGTAATTTTGATCTGGTGCATAGATCTAATCTCCAGATTAGGGCCCCAATATGATCCTCAATTTTCCAAGGCCCAAAGAAATAGGGAGACCACTTTCTTGAGGCTTGAATTTCTGGTGGAGCTAGAGATGAAGGGGGACTTGATCTTTCTCAAGAAACTTTCTTCTGCTTCGGTGTTTGTCATGGGGAAGTTTCTTTCTTGCATGGGCTATCACGTGATTGCTCTGTAATAGTAGTCGTGCGTTCTTTTGGAGTGATGGTTGTCCTCTGATAAAATCTCTAGTGGTATGAGCCCGATCTGAGTCTAATGTGGGTAGGAATGGTGATTTTTTTGGGCCATTTTCACTTCTTCATGCTGTTAACCATATTGCATGAGGATGGTGCTGACCACCACTCTGGATGTGTCTGCTCCAATAATAAACATCTGGCCACGATTTAGTGTGGATGACATCATGGTCATAAGGGCTATAGCTCCACTCGGCCAAGGTGGTGCATCTTTCTTTATAATGAGAGGGTTGATGTTCATGCTTTGTTGAGTCCTGCGAATGATCCTTCCCCTTTTTCTATTTCACCATTAGAGGGGCTCAATTTCCTCACAGTCTTGGGTCGTAGACCGGAGGTCATCATTAAGGAAGTCCATAAGCATCATGGTCCAATCCTTGGGAAAGTCATGGAAGTCATCTGAGATCAACAACCATAATGAGTTCGATGAGATATAACACTTTAGAAGTATCTTATCTTTAGTGAAAAGGATGTAGGGATGTATCATACCGAAAAATAAGCATAGCCAAATAATCCATGTCTCTATCATTTCTTGGATGACCCTTTTCTCTCTGACCTTCTAAGGTTGTAGGACGTAATCTGGCCGAGCAACAACTGGTAGAAGTTTTGGCCTGTTCCGCATAGGGGGCTCGGATAGCTTCAAAGGAGGTAATCGGCTCGGTTTGATAGAGACGCCCAAAATTTCAGCAAGCTGTGGGAGAGGGTTCTTTGTAGAGCATTAAGTGGGTAGCTACCTTATTGCTCATAAAGTTGTGTATGCTCCCGGCGTCGATGAGGATGATGACAGACTGCTGCTTGAGAAACCCTTCGATCTTCAATTTTTACAGATTGGTATAGCCGGCTAAGGTAGAGACCGTGCGAGTGGCCGGTTGTGGTGTCTCCTCCTTGGGCTCGAGAGTCGTATCTCAAGTTTGGGTTCTTTAATAAGCACGATCATTAGTGGTGTCTCCTTTTTATATTTGTATTCTAGGCTACACAGTTTATCACAATACCCACATAGGCCCTTTGTCAATCCATCATGAAAGTCTTCTCTTATTAATTTCTGTAGCTGAGGGGGTCGGTTGACAGTAGAAGGAGGTGAAAGCTTTAGTGTCACTAGTTGGGGAGCAACTGTAGTCATCCAAGCTTCATAGTTCAATCGCTCCTCTTGATGTCGCGCAAAGGAGATTACTGCCTTAATTAAGTGTGTACGGCTGTCGCACATTAACTTCTTTCTGAATCTCTAGCTTCAAGCCCTCAATATCTATTTTTCAGGTGAATCATAAGTTTGATTATATAACCTTTCAGACCTAGTTTGGTACTCTTGGATGGTGAAGGTTTGATGGATCATCGCTAGTTCTTCGCTAAGGTTCTTTTTATAATCCAAATTTGCACCACGTTATGATCTTATTGGGCTTGGTGATTGGCCCAATCTAAACTCCTCAAAGAGAGCACATAATTTAAGATCCATTGGTGTCTTAAGAGCCTCTAATTTGGCTTCGAATAAGCCCACTGATGCCATGACATAAGGATCTCTAACCTATCATATCAAATCGATTAAAGAGTGTAGCTACAATCTTTAGGTTGAAGGCAGCAATGGTAGTGATGTCGGGGCTGCAATGGTGAAGTCTCCAAGTGGAGGATGGCAACCAAGGGTAGCAACAATGGTGGAGGAAGAAAATGGCAATAGTAATGTCGATTGCGGTCCTTCAGTGATGCTACAATATTGACGCTGCAATGTCGACGAGGCTGTGATTTTTTTAGTGGCTGATATTTGTCGGAAGATGGTAGCCAAGAGATCTGAGTTAGAAGATAGTAGCGACGATGGAGGGAGAAGAGGATAGTAGCAACGTTGGTCACGGCTGCGGTGTGACTTTGTGACTTCAGGTGGCGCCAGTTGTAGCAAGGGTGCGGCTACAATAGGAGGAAGACGGGCAGCGATGTACATGGCTATTGCGGAGGAGGGCAGCAGTGGTATGAAGCAAGAGATGATTGCTTTTGTGTTCAATTTATTACTGGTCATGATCAAGATAGTTGGCAGTGAACGATTATTACGGGCTGTGATGTAAACAAATTGTAGCGAAAGATCGCTGCTGGTAGCCTTTTGCCGCAAGGATCACTGCTAGCTATGATCAAGGAGGATGGCAGCAAGAGGTTACTATTTGTAGTGTTGGCAATGAAAGATGCATGCTGCGATTGAAGGAATAAGGGAGATTGGGCAACTGAAAAGTTGGTGGACCGAAGGCTGCGGTTTTTGGGTGCGGTTTGTGGCTATTTTGGGTGTGATTTAGGGTTACGATTTTATGAAGTTTAGGCTGCAAATTGGTGTGGTTTTAGGGCTATGATAGTAGTAGATGAAGGTTAGAAAAATAGATTTTAGATCTGGGATAGATGACAGCAAAGGTAGATATATCGGTAAGGAAAGTTGGCGGAAAAGGTAAGTGGATCGATAAGGAAGTAGGCTGCATTAAGGCCATCCAAATAGTAACCTTGCTATTCATAAAATTATTAGTGCTCCCAGTGTCAATGAGAATGGTAATCAGTTATTGTTTCAGAAATCCTTCCACTTTCATCATTTGTGGTTTCACGTAGCCGGCAAGAACATGCATTGTAATAACAACTGGCTACTCTTCTTCATCCGTGACCTCTTCCTCATGCTCCTGAACCTCCTCCTCCACATTTTCAAGAGGTTCAATCAATAGGAGGTGGCCCTTTTTGTAGCGATGATCATGACTCCATGGTTCATCACAATGCCAACAATGCTCCTTTGCTAATCGGTCACGTAGTTCTTCTCTTGTCAATTTTTTTAGCAGTGAAGGACAGCTAGTAATAGAAGAAGTCTTGTATGTCATGGGCCTATGAGTGATGCTTGTCCTTCGGATATCTTGGTTGAGTCGCTCTTCTTGTATTCAGGCAAAGGAAATTGCAGCAATTATGGTATAAGGTTGTTGCACCTTAACCTCCCCTTTTATCTCCAGTTTGAGTCCCTCAATGAAGGTACCTATCGATTGTCAGTCAGTCTAATCACGATCAAGGTAGGATAGCTTCTTAAATCTAGTTTGGTACCCCTGAATTGTAGAGGTTTGCTAGATTTTTGTGAGTTGGCCATCGATACTTTCGTACTCTGTAGGTCTGAAGTGGTTCAACAATGCGTTTTTAAATTGATTCCACATCGGAGCCTCATGATTATATTCCAGCCAATTGTACCATTGAATAGTATCTCCTTCATGGTGGATGATAGCGATTTCCACCATAGCATTGTCCGACGTTTGGTAGTGGTGGAAGTAACATTCGGCGCACGAAATCCACCCCGTTGGGTCTCCTTCTTCCTATCATGGGAAGTCCACCCTCATGCATGGCTGAAGCATGTTCGAAGGCTATCCCTCCTTCTCTAGAGGACTCTTTGAACTCTCTCCTTACTGAGATTTGTTTGGACTCTGTGGCTGTCCAATTTTGAACTCCACAAACAAAGCATACAGTTTGTCCTCCAAGCGTGATTCGAGCCGTGATTCAAGTCGAGATTTCAATGCTTCAAACTTGGCATCAATTGGATCTTGGGAAGCCATGACATATGTCTGTAGATCATATATGTCCTTGTCTTTCTTTTTTTTTTTTGATGGGTCAATGACATGGGTGGTGGAAGATTCGGACAATCGGTTAGTGATAGAAGGGTTCGGTTATAATGGTTTTATATTTTGGGCTACAGTTTTGGGGGGTGTTAGGGTTATGAAAATAAGTTATGACAGCTATATCTTAAGGCTAAAGAGATGCCCTAAAGAAGTCTTAGGTGGTGGCAGCAAGATTGTTGGGTTTCGATGGGTTAAGGAGAAGAAGAAAGACAAAGGTGTAGCAGCATATTTTTTGTCGAAAAAAATTCCAATAGTAAAGATGTAATTTTTTCTAGAAATTCTCAATGAAAATTCAAGTGAAACTCAAGAGGAATCTACTGGTAAGGAAGAGATAATGCCATAAAAAAATTTATGAAAGTACGATAGTAGATTTTTACGTCTAAAGTGCCGCAGTTTGGACATAAAAGATTAGCGGGTTATCTTGATAATTTTTTAATGAAACCAAAGAGAGATCCAAAGATAAAAAGTTCTAAAGTCATCGTAAAAATTTCATAGAGATTTGATCAGTAAAAATACAACAGCAAATCAAATAATCAAGGGTGTGTGGTTGTAATTCTGCAGCATAACTTTTGTCATAAAGATGGAAACTTTATGATGCAAAGTTAGTGTAGTAAATAGGAATAATTTTTTTTTGGTTTTTTTGAATAGGGACAACTAAATTGTAGCAGCAACAAGGTAGGAAACCAAAACATATTGCAATTCATAGGAGATCAATGGATGATTTGTGGTAGTAGAGATGTCGACGGAATTTGGTGACGATCTTCAAGCAATTGTAGGAATTGCTTTGGATAACTATGGGGGGCTGATGGATGGCTATGGAAGGGCAGCAAGATGTCAAGAATATTGCTCTGATACTAAGTGTTAGAACTCTAGCGGATTCGAAGCTTGGGATTGATCACTATATGGGATCAGCCTCCTTGGAACCCTACAGAGGTTCCCTCCTCCAAATTGCTGCTCAAAGGATACAGAAAATACTCTTCTATTGATGATTAAAAGTAGATAACTACAAGGCTATTTATAAGCTTTCTAACCCTAATTCCTAAGAGGATTTCTACTTCAAGACTCCTACTCTCAATCAACTCTTAAAACAACTCCTAATGCCTCTCTAAGTTTAACTTCCAACTGACCCATCTAGGGGTGGTCGGTTGCTTATTATTTCATATTCCTACTCTAACTTAACCGCTCCTCAACCAACCCCTTCTTAACTAGGATAAGAGATGGTTAATTAAGGTGACATGCATCTTACTTTTTTCCTCAAAAAATCTTCCTCTAAACTAACCTTAACCTAGCTAGCCTCCTCACTTCTTTATTAGGGGTCGGTTAGATAGAATTAACATGAATGTCCTTAGGATTTACATATTTGTCTTCTTCAATGAAACTAAATTAGGACTCCCCTAGCCAGAGTCCTAACACCCTCCACCCGAAACCCACTATCGGTGGTTAGCTAATACCCGACTTGTCCCTGACTTAAGCGGAAACAGGCTACAAATAGGTCTCAAGTCACTGCTATGCCCGACTTATAGTATTTCCATAGGAACGCCACTAGATAGCGCTATGAGTTAGGCGTCATCTGAGAAGGTGATATCTACCACCCCTTGAGGCACTCCTCGATTACAAGGTGCAACGGGAACCTCAATCCTGCTTCGAGAGCATTGATCGACAGACCAAAACCACTCAAAAATATATCATAAGGACACTAACTCGGTAGAGAAACATGAAGTTCATACTCAGGGGGAACATAATAGTGCTTCCTGACATCAATCAACCGCGGGCCGTCATGGTCGAATCAACATTGAAACATGATTGCATCATCGTCAGGACCTCCGCGGCCCCAGAATCGTTCGGGGCTGCACCCTTGGATGACGAAGGGATGATGGTTGACCTGAAATCCCTAGACGGACGACCAAAAGCCCTAGACTTATGGGTCAAAACCTCAACTGAACGAGACTAAGAGTGTGAGGAGGCGGAAGACATCCGACCTTCTCGAGAAACTATCGGGGGAGAAAAAAGCGGTTGAGGACAAGAATCGTTGGCACTACCAGAGTCGAAGGCAACGACGATCATCAAAGATGTAGAGATGAAACCACAAAGAATGTAGGAGGCGATCGTGGGGGAACTGAAGAAGATTTATAACCAACCCCAGCATCGGTTGGCGCTTCACCTACCCAAAAAGCGGAAAAGCTCATAATGATGCCTTGAGCTCCATGCTTGATGAAAAATTATGTAGGTCACATGTCACTTTCTGAAAGGTCCCAATTGGCAAATGAATCGTTATTAATTATGAAAAAAAATCTCCTCGTTAGAAGGCACATTACGTAACGTCCTTGACTGCCCGATGTGAAAAATCACCTCACGAACAATAATGTTGCCCAGTGCCATAACATCGATCCAAGGGCTTTCAGTCTCGGCCAGCTTCCAGCGAGCTTTCAGCCTCGCCCAAGGGCTTTTAGTCCCGACCAGCTTCCGGCGAACTTTTAGCCTCGTCTAAAGGCTTTCAGTCCCGACCAGCTTCCAACGAGCTTTCAACCTTGCCCAAGGGCTTTTAGTCCTGACTAGCTTCTAGCGAGCTTTTAGCCTCACCCAAGAGCTTTCAGTATCGACTAGCTTCCAGCGAGCTTTCAGCCTCGCCCAAGGCCTTTCAGTCTTGACCAGCTTCCAACAAGCTTTCAACCTTGCCCAAGGGCTTTCAATCCTGACCAGCTTCCAGCAAGTTTTCAACCTCACTCAAGGGCTTTCAATCCTGACCAGCTTCCAATTAGCCTTTAACCTCGCCCAAATGCTTTCAATCCTGACCAACTTCTAGTGAGCTCTCAATCTTGCTCAAGGGCTTTCAGTCCCAACCAGCTCCCGGCAAACTTTCAGCCTCGCCCAATGATTATAAGTCTCCAACTACCACATCGGCCTCGGATCGACCGACCATGCCAGTAACCGTGCAGCGAAACTTCATGTGGTTCTGCAGACAACTCCCCTACTAAATCTACGAATTGAAAGGACCCTTCCCCTCGCTTGTAGGAACCTCGGGAAAGCCTCCTTCAGGGGGGGGAAGAATGATAGGGGTAGTAATGCACTGCCCCGTGCTCAGCCAACCTGGCATGGGCAAAGCCAACCTGGAGCAAGCACGATTGACCTAGCATGGGAATAGCTGATTTGACACGCACAGGTGACATATCATAATAGTGACAGGAGCCTGGCACATGACATCATCGGGTATCAAGTAGTCTCAGTTAGATCTTAGGGACCATGAGGGGTCGTACGACAGCACGGTAAAGATCGAACTCAACATGCTTAGCCGTGGTATAAACAGCTACTTGTAGATGCCCATGACATTAAATATCCCAGCTAGGGACACTGCAAGCATTGAAGACAAAGGTATGACTAGCCGTCGATAGACAGGTATAAAAGTCAACCATGGAAAAAGTCCTAGGGTGGCAAGCAGAACACCCTAACTCCCACTTCCATAAATTAATATAGGTTCAGTGTCGGCAAGGAGAATTCCCAGTCACGTGCTAACTTAATCATCGGAGGGACCTGGCCGGGAGGCCCTCCCCCCGTTTCAGGCCTTTTTCTACATGAACTCAGTCCGCTGGACGAGGGAGGGACTCCTCAACCACCACGGTGTCACGGACCTAGTGACCACCTCTAATTTTTCCCGAGTTTCATATTCCACTGAATCGATTTTACACATGTAGGTTGAATCACATCATGTCGACTCCTCTGGCTCGACAAAAAATAGGCGTATAAGAGAGACCAATAAGTAAAGTGAGATCAAAGAAGTTAATTGTAGATTTAGAAATTGGATGCCGTACGCTTTAGGCAGCTACAGTCAGGGCACGAAGCAGCAGCCGCCAGCTAGTATATGGGTTCCCCCACGGACCACAATCTGAATCAAATCCTCCACTGGGGTTTTCACTGAATCGAATCCTCCACATGGGTTTTTGCATTTCACTTTTATTAAAGTATAAAGAAAGATCACAGCCTACTGGGGGATAAACTTTGGAGCTGGAATTAGCGACGGCTTTAGCTTTATAATTCGCCAGAGAACGATGGATGGATGAAAGAAACAAACAAAACAGAAAGGCTATTCGGTGTGAGTTGCTGTTCAGCATGGAGGTACTAGGGCTCTGCACCCGTTCCTTTTAAGTTCTTGACCAAATGCTAACCGTGTCTCCTCCTTAGAAGGTAAGGTAGGTACGGTTGGGAGGGACAGAGATATCAGAAGCCAAAGGAAAGGGAATAGACTCACAATCAAGATTGGATAAAGCATAAGAAGCTCTGGAAGCGGATACACCGATGGAGGAAGGCTAGCACACATCATTTCTCTAATAATAAGTGAGTTGGTGTCATGGGAAAAAAAAAGTATTTTTTCGTTGATCTCGCACTCGAAGCACTTGCCTTTTCGTCGTCAACTCTTTGAGGAAAAAGATAACCGACCTAGTGCAGCTTAGCTTATAACTCTTGATACTGGCGTGGTGCTGCTGGATGCTTCTGATTAATAGAAGAGGACTGATGAGCATCTATTTGATTGAGTCGATCATTTCCAAGAGAGATAAGATAATTCCAGTTTTGTATTTTATGTAGTGGAAATATGCCTTTCAATCTGAAGTCTTAGGCTTAGGGGAAGAAATGAAATGTATTATTGGTAGATGAAGTAAGAAGGGAAAAAATGAAATGTATTATTGGTATATGCAGTAAGGGACCCCCTCTTTCTTTGTATTTGTATGCCCCTTAGAATTTGTATGCAAGATGAGCCTACAGGAGTGCCCCAATAAACCAGTTTGACAATAAACCACCAGTTTAAATCACTAATCAAAGAGGGAGGTTAACAAGCATATCGCTTTGAACGGACACCCTACTCTCTCTTCAACCTTTGAGCACATCTTTGACTTGGAGATTCTCGATTTTCTTTCTGTTTTGGCCCTTACCTTGTTCAGAGGGACTCTTCCAACTTTGAAGTACCCAGCATCTCAGCTATGTTCCGAATGTCTGGTCATTGAGAACAAAACTCATAGATTAGTTTGCTGCCAACTAGATCTGATTGATTACAACTAATGGGTAGTACCATACTTTTCTAGCAGCCCTGATTGAATTGCTTGATTCACTGGGCGCACGAGAACACAAAGAGCCCTTATTGATTGTCCAAACTTGCCCTAAAAGCTACCTATTCCATAAAAAGAGAGAGCATTCGATGCATTTTATATTCTATAACAAGAGAGAGCATTCGATGCATTTTCCTTATTATTTATTTTTTATATAAACTTATATAAACATAAACTAGGTAACCTCGTACGTCACATTTGAAGTTGGATGAATATTATAGGCATAAGTATATCAAGTAGCCTATCAATGACAAACAAAATGTTTCAGAGGATATCAATAAGAATATGAAATATTTCGGAGCATATCAAGAAGGTATAGGATATTTTGGAACATATAAATGACATGTGAAATGTTTTGAAATATATCAAATAGTAAATAAAATATTTTCTAACATATCAAAAATATTTGGGACATATTTCGAAAGCATATCAATGGTGTATGAATAATCTCAAAAGTTTATCAAATGAATAAGTAATGACCAGAAGCTCAAATATTATTTAGATATAATATTCATTTCATTCTGATCCAAAGCATATGAACAAACTCATATATGATGCTTTGGATATCATATCAAAACATAGAGGGTGAAGTGGGACCATAAGCATAATGTGAAATATATTGAAACCACATGCAAAACAATAAATGTGGGCTTTAAGCATAACTCCCCTTATCATTTTTAGTAAAGGTTCACATTGTCCCGCAAACACTAGAGTATAGAATGATATGACCAATGAATTTGGCATATAAGGAAGCACAAGCAGAACAATAAATCATACATGCTCCTAAATAGAATAATATAATATAATATCAATTAATACATAACATATTATGATATATAATAACTTACCAAAAAAAATATTATAATATATAAGGAAGTCAAGGACAAGAGTATTAGATATTTCAATTTTGAAATGGATGAAGCAAGTATAGACAGAATTCATACAATCTCTATTCTAGCATAATTCTGAAGGTAAATTGAAAAGTTATTTAGATGATCAAACATATTTTAAATTACTCAAAAAGGTATTGTTGGAAAGATAAATCAATCTAGATTCAAACGAAATAAATTTCATACAAATTGAAGGTCTCTACAAAGAGTTATTGATGATTTTGTAACCAAAAGTCAGGAGTTATAATCCCTATTTTATAGAATCCATAAGGTCTAACAAAACATAAATTTTGATAGTCATTTGGATTCCAAATCTTTCAATCCTAGTATCAAATAAAATATCTATGAGCCTATGTTCTAATAAATTAAGTTTTATACAAATTAAGAACTCCAACAGGAAAATATAAGCAATATAGTGATGAAAAGTCAGGAGCTATAGACTTTATTTTACAGATTTTATATGCTCAATTGAAATAAATGTTTGGACTAGCAAATGAACTGCAAATTCTTCAAACTTAGGTTCAAAAGAAAGATATGTAAATCTATTTTTGAGAAAACTAAGGTTTATCTAAATCATAGGTCTATACTAAAAGTTACAATAAGAACAATGCAGATAGGTTATAATCTTAAAAATATTATAGAATCATACTTAGGCAGCCAACAAAAGATTTCAGATTTATTCAGAATTTCTTTCATAAATCAAGGCAAAAATAAAGATAAATTTTAGTATGAGGAAAATAGAATACCTACTTTTGAATATTTTGATCCCAAAGGTGCAATCTCAAAATCCCCAAATTTCTACTTCTTCTCTCCTTCTCTTTTTATTTCTTCTTCTTCTTCTCCTCAAGTTCATGTTGCAGCCAAAACTCTTTTTTTTTCCTATAATTGTTAATTATTTAAGTTAACATATAGTTGATAAATAGCGCTTATGTGTCACCTATGCACATGCACAAGTGATACTACTTTAAACAAGGTCATTTCATATTTTTAAGATTAACACTTAGGTCCCTAGTAATCAACTTTTAATATAAAATTATTTAATTAAGAAAATTAATAAATAAATCCTTAAATTTATAAATGGGTCCTCATAACTAATTTAAAATATATCATTATAAATATTTCAGAAATGAGAGATATTACACTCTGCCCCATTTTAAAATAAAAATTTAGTCCTCTAAATTTATCATACCTTCATCAACGAAAAGATGAGGATAGATTTTCTTCATTTCTTCCTCTAGCTCCCAAGTTGTTTCATCCATATAATAATTATTTATTATTTTTCACTAGTGCAAAGCTTCTCCTTCTAACATAAAGGTGACAAAAGAAATCTTTTGAATATCAGGACAATTTATGATATCAAATATTTTCTCTATTCACATTATCCATTCTTCTGCCACCATTATATCAAGTTCGCTACTGATATCATCTGTCATGCCTCCCGAATTATATCATATTTGAGAGGTGTGACTCTAATATAAAAAGATCGATAATATTATCAACAACATAATCCATCCAGGATCCAAACAAACATTTGATGATACTAAAAAAAATATGCAGAGTCATTCAATCACTTTTATAGAAACATGTGTAGATTATAATCTCTTCACATTCTTCTAATAAATCATAAAATTGATCTGAAACCAACTCAGTTAAATATAATTCACATTCATAAAGTCCACCAATATGATAAAATCCATATGATTTTAAAAATAACAATATACCGTCACTTCATATATTATACAGTAAGTTTAATATTCAAGATCCTAAACAAGAGGGTACTTTTAAAACCATTACGTAGTTATCCCTCTTCAAAATATGTCTACAACTTTACTTTAGATACCAGGTATACACATACAACAATAACATATTATCTAATAAAGATTTAGCCCAAGAATTTCTTGTTTTCCCATTACTTTAGCCCCATATCAAGTATTTCAATAAATACCAAGCTAACCTGAAGAAGATTAGATAGTAACATAGAAAGCTAAGAAGCCTAGCAAGTATCAAATAGGTTCAAGGCAACGAAATGTGTTTATAAATTGAACCTGATAAAAGAGTGCAAGATAGGGAATACAAAAATTTTTACATACAACATCAAATCAAATTCACAACCACAAGGTTCATCTCGGTAGAAGCATACTTAAATTTATAATAATTTAGAAAAATAATTAGAGCATATATGGCAATCAGTAGCATTTTGGTATATATCAATGATATATGAAGTTTTAGGAGCATATCAATAACACATGAAATACTTTTGAACATGTTAAGGGAACAAATATCAAACTTAAGCTCATATATCATATTTGAAATTGGGTGAATATTATAGGTGTAAGTATGTCAAGCAGCATATCAATGGCAAATGAAATATTTTGGAGCATATCAATGAGAATACAAAACATTTTAGAGCATATCAAGGAGGCATAGGACATTTCAAAATATATCAATGACATGTGAAAAGTTTTCGAAATATATCAAAAGCAAATAAAACATTTTGGAACATATAAAAAATGCATAAGATATATTTCGAAAGTATATCAATGGTATATGAATAATCTCAAAAGCTTATCAAATGAATAAGTAACAAACAAAAGCTCAAATATCATTTAGACATAATATTCATTTTATTATTATTCAAAGCGTATAAACAAACTCATAAGCAATGCTTTGGGTATCATATCAAGACATGGAAGATGAAGTGGGACCATAAGCATAATGTGGAACATCCATCGCTGAATGACTACCAAACATAAGTCTCCCACGTTTGGGAGCTCCATCCACCCACGTCTGGGAGCTCCATCCACCCACGTTTGAGTAAAGTCATAGGAGGCCGACAGAGCATGCAGGCTCTAAGCATAACTCTCTTTACCATTTCTAGCAAAGGTTTACATTGTCCCACAAACACCGGAGTACAAAAGGACATGGGCAATGAATTTGGCATATATCGGTTGTACATGCATAACAATAAATCATACATACGCTTAAATAGAATAAGATAATATAACATCGATTAATACATAATATATTCTGATATGTAAATAAGTCAATGACAAGTGCATTAGAGATTTCAGTTTTGAAATGGATGAAGCAAATATAGGCAGAATTGATACAATCCTTGTTCTAGCAGGATTCTGAAGGCAAATTGTAAAGTTATTCAGATAATCAAACATGGTCTAAATTACACAAAAAGGTATTATTGGAAAGATAAATCAATCTAGTTTTAAATGAAATAAGTTTTATATAAATTGAAGGTCTCTACAAAGAGTTATTAATGATTTCACAACTAAAGGTCATGAGTTATGATCCCTATTTTACAGAATCCATAAGGTCTAACAAGATAGAAATTTGGATAGTCATTTGGACTCCAAATCTTTCAATCCTGATATTAAATAAAAGATCTATGAGCCTATTTTCTAATAAATTAAGATTTACATAAATCAGAATGACGAGCCAAAATTGTTCAATGCCTTCATTCCTATACGAATGGACCTAGGGTCATAGCACTTGATGGCTATCCATTCTTTTTCCAATTGATGGTCATCCATTCTTTTTCAAACCAGCTTAGCTGCGTCTCTTTGACTCCCCTAGTTGTTCCTTGTCAACTAGACCTTTCCTCTCAAGAGAGTCCCGCCCGAATCACTGCTTTACTCAATGGATAGTGCTTATCGTCTTTCAATCAACAAAAAATGATCATCATATGGGGAAGAAAGAAAAAAAAAAGAATGAGAAAGAAAGAAAAGAAAGAGGTCGGTTATTGAACGAAGAGGCTTTGCACATGAAATAAGACTAATAAAGAAAGATCTAGAAGAATGAGTCTAGACTTTAGAAAAGATTAAGATAAAAAGAAAGGGATATATATTAGAAAGTCTTTTGAACAACTAAACTGGCATAATGATTATAGCTCACCCATTTATAGCATATGGAGATTATTTATTGAACAACATGCCATCGGGAAACAACACTAAGAACAAAGCTATGCCATGCCATCGAGAGAAACTAGTGATGATTGCCCTGAATGCTGCCCTCGACTCTAGTATATGTACAAGAAGGTTTTTGTCAATTCCTATCAAATTGGATTTAAGTTACTTAAAAGAAAAGAGGTGGAATACAGTTGAAGCATAATTGATCATACGTTTGTAATGTATTGTATGTCATGGTCCCATAAAATTCTTATCCCTTTATCAGGAGTCGATTACTATTCATAGCTATTATCTTGGTGTATAAATTTTTTATCCCTTTATTGGGAGTCGATTACTATTTGTAGCTATTATCTTGACACCAAAGAAGAGTTTTACCCAATGTTTTATTTATATTCCTAAAATAATAGTTCGACCCATTGCTTAAAGTATATCCTTGTTGATCCTAATTCGATATTAGAAGAATATATTGTCGGGTGAAATATGGGACTGTAGAGAAGACTGCTAGTTTCGGTGTTCATGGACAAACTCTCACGTAACTTGCTTTCCGGGTGAGGCACGCTTTGAATAATTTTTTGTTGTAGTAGTTTGAATAATTCTATATTGTAGTAGTTATGCTTTAGGATCCTTCCAGAGCCTAGAGTGATCCTCCCCCGCTATTCCTTTTATTGAGATTAAAGAAAGAGGATATCCAATAGAGGTTCCTTTATGCCTCTTCCTTGAGTCTTTTGCTTGCCTCGGGAAACAAACAAAAAATGAAAGAGAAGTACGGGCATAAGCCGGGCATGAGCGAGCCTTCTTCATTCACTGCCTGGGCCTTTCAATCCTTTATTTGAAATTAAAAAAAAGCTATTTCTGGGTTTCAGTGCTGGTTGTCATTGCCAAGGAAGGTCCAGTTCTCATTTGCGCCCATCACAAAGAGTTGGTGGAGGGTTACTTTACCTAGCAAACAGAGAAGAATCAAGTAAGAGAAGCATAAGAAGAATATCGATCCGACATAGGTGAAAATGCATGCACCTTTTGACTACTTATCTCTCGAGGTGTGCTACATAAACTTGATATGATATGGATGAACGTAGATCGAACAAATCTCTCTCATCTTTAGAATCCTGCTTTCTTTATGAAAAATCTAAAACCCAGCCCCCGATAATGATAATACCTCATAATGAAAATATAAATTTATTCAAGATAGATAAAATAATACAAGATAGAATACAAGATAGATGGAATAATATAAAATAGAATAATATGAAATAGCATAATACGAAATAGAATAATAATACAAGACAAGATAGAAGAAAGACTGTAAAGTACAGAATAAAGACTGTATTCAACAAGTAAAGAAGCAAGGTAAATAACTGTAACAATACTTTCTATGGAATTCTCCTTTCTGTTTCTTAATCGCCTATCAAGGGAAAGCCAATAAAAGAAATAAAAGAAGCAGAAGCACCATCGTCAACAAAGATCTCTTACCCAACAAGTAACTATTTTTTAGCGTTAGTAAGGGGCTTCCTCAACAACTTCTCCGGATCTTTTTTATGCTTTAGCCTTATGATACTTATTCTGATCGTGTTGACCTCCTTGCTTTATCTTTCGATTCGGTTTAAAGTCTATTTATCATTTCTATAGGAATAGGATGAAACAATCACTTGAATTGAATTCATCGATTCTGTTGTTTTTGACAACACTGATTCACTTGAAGCAACCAACGTCTGTAGCTGACTTTCAAAGAAAGAGTCCCTCCTGCTTCGCTTCCTGCTGATTGGCTAACTCTAGCTTCTTCTCCAGCTTACGGTTCAGCCACCTACTCTTTGTTTGTTCTCTTGCTAGCTTATTTTGAATCTAGTGCACAGTTACTTGAAGGTACAGGTACAAGACCAACAAAAGAAAGATCAAAAACTGGATTATAAGCAATGTATTTGCGGACCTCCATCCCACGGCCAGCTGTTGGATACGAAAGAGGAAATTAATCAATAAGATCTTGTACGCACTAAATTCCCGTTTATTTGCCCCATATAGTAAGTTTCGCTGGCCCAAACTCCATCCAATTCAAAGTAAAGTAGAAAGGTAAGAGTAGCAAGTTGCTTCAATCAACCCCTAAACACAGGACTTGTTCATGATTCCTGCAACGTCTTGCCTGCGCTGCGCCATTACTTATGGCCTAGGCTAGGCCTAACAGTTAGTTTAAGTGAAAAGCCGCTTTGGTTGGGCGAGATCAACGTATTATCTTTGTGTCTTCAAATAAGCAGGAGAGCTGTAGTAGGCCTTCCTTAACCTCCGCATTCGAAAAAGAGATGATATTCTAGATACGACAACACGATCATATCCTTTCTCTCAAATTGAACTGAAGTACAACCACTTATTTATTGATTGAGTTGGGACATACCAGACAATAAATTTATTTATATTATAGACACAATATTTACTTATAGAGTAGAATGCTTCAAAAGGCTTCTTTGAGTGTGATATTTCTAACCTAGAGCACAGTTGAGGTGTTATCGATCGACCCAAACTCTCCTTCCCCATATCTTACTTATACCTTTTCTTTTCCAATATCTTATGTTGTTTTCGCATCTGATCTAGTTCTCGCTTCTAATCCCTCTATTTATATTCAAACTCTGGATATGGATTACTGTTCTATTACTTCAGGTTGAGTATATTTTACACTGAACTCTTCCATATTTTGCACTGAACTCTTCTCTCGTTGATTCTATTTGAACTTCTTCTTTTAGAGCGTAGTAGGTAGTTTCAAATGTAAGCATAAAAAAATTACAATTATGCAAACTATTATGCAAATTTTTTTTATGTCAGGATTAAAATCAAATAATATTAAATTTATTTACGATGTGTACCTTTAGATACCATATGAATAGGATCCCTTTAGATTTATAAGAGCACCATCTTTCGGATCTAAATATCATCGAGATGTCGATCCGCAAAGAGAACTATAATAGATCTAGAACCCCTCTCCTCTTTTCCTATCCTTTCACAAGACCACTGTTATTGATGGGTTTTTTTTCTGAGATAGAGAATAATTGTAATCTATCTCTAGTATCGTTATGTTGTGTATTGTGACACTAGGTTTAGAGGAGGTCTTGTCTATTTATAGGCGAGAGCAAAGGGTGTAAGGTAAGTTATTAGGAGAGTTCCTTCCATCAAGGGCATCCCCTAAAATATTCTAGTATAATATAAATTTTAATTTAATATTAGCTAATATCTCTTATCAGAATCCAATTAATCCCATAATATATCTTATTCAATTATAAAGGGACACATAATATTACATTCTCTCACTTGGCCCATTAATTTATAATAAATAAATAAAATAAAATTTGTTTGAAAATAATTTTATATAATTGGATTTTAAAAATTTTTGAAAAAGCATTTTATACCTAGCCATGATTCTAAAAATAAGTTAATAAGTCCAATAAGCATAATAATACTATACTCAGTCCAATTATCAATGTGAGTCATAGTGGTTGCATGTCATCAATGTCACACTTTATTCTATATACTACAATATTATTAGTCTTTCCTTATATAGTCTATAATGACCCCTGTAATTTATCATGTTAAGATAATCTTGTTATTACATTTAACCATAATATGCATAAACATAAACACAAACAGGATAACAGAAATAAATAATTTTAATTATGCAAAAGAAATGCCAATAATAGCATCCACTTAAACATGCATCACCATATTCTTTATGGCTTCCTCACAAGTCTCATTCCAAGAACATGTTCTTTAAATTTTTGCACTATAAAGCTTTAGTAAATGGATCAGCAATCATCACAATGGTACTCAAATTTTCAATTAACACTTGTTGTTTATGGACTCTTTCTCTAATCACCAAGTACTTTATCTTTATGTGCTTGGAACCACTAGAGTACTTGTCATTCTTAGAGAAGAAAAATGCTATATTATTATCACAAAATATCTTCAACGGCTTGACAATTGAGTCGACACACTAAATCCTGAGATAAAATTCTGTAGTCATAAAGCTTGATTTGTGGCCTCAAAACATGCCACAAATCCAGCTTCCACCGTAGATGATGTAATAAGTAATTATTTTATACTTTTTCAAGAAATTGCCCTACCAGCTAGCATGAACACAAATCATAAAGTGGATTTTCTATTATCGAGGTAATTTGTAAAATCAACATCTGAATATCTCGTCACTTTCAAGCTGATCTGATTTCCTATATGTGAGCATATAATCTTTTGTTCCTTGTAGATATCTCATTACTTTCTTTACAGCTTTCCAATATTTCATTCGTGGGTTACGCTGGTATCTTCCTAATATTACAACTGTAAAACTAATATTTGGCCTTGTATAGGTTTGAGCATGTAATAGACTTCTAATTATGCACCCATAAGAAATATTCTTTATTTGATCCCTTTTTAAGTCATTTTTTAGGCACTGATTTTGGCTGAAATTTTCACCTTTAGTAATATGTGTATCATTTGCTGAGCAAAGCTACATATTAAACCTCTCCAAGATACGATTAATATAACCTCTATGAGACAGTCCTAACAAACCTTAAGATTTGTCCTTGAATATCTCAATGCCAATAATATATGATGCCTCATTCATATCAACCATCTTAAAGTTATTATTAAGAAATATATTGGTTTCGTGTAATAAACCAAGATCACTACTAGCAAGCAATATATCATTCATATATAGGACCAATATAATAAACTTACTCTCACTAACCTTTAAATATATACACTGATCAATAATATTTTCCTTAAATCTAAAGAAAGTAATTGTATCATAAAACTTTATATATCATAAATAGATTTCTTAAGTTTTTAAGCCTAACTTTCCTTCAAGTTATTCCATATGGATTTTCTCATCTAGATCCCTATTCAGAAATACTGTTTTCACATCCATATGATGTAACTTAAGATCATAATGAGCTGCTAATATTATGATGATCCTCAATGAGTCATTTCGAGAAACTAGAGAAAAGGTCTTATAACAGTCAATGTCTTCTTTCTGATTAAGATATTTGATCACAAATCTGGCTTTATATCATTCGATATTGCCCACCAAGTCGCTTTTAGTCTTAAAGACTCATTTATAACTGACTCTTTTATAATTATTGGGTAATTCAACGAGTTCACAAACATCATTCTGGTCCATTAATTTTAATTTTTCTTTTATTGCATCATATCATTTTTCAAAATCATTACTTTCTATGACTTGTGAAAACTATAAAGGGTCTATTTTCATTCTTATATTAAAATCTAATTCTTGCAATTATACCACATAATTATCAGAAATATTATGTTTTCTTTTCCTTTGAGATCTTATCAAATCTATCAATTTTGATTGTTCTACAAGACTATCAACGGTGATATCAACATTATATGAGAATTCATCGATGTTATTTTGTTGTTCACCATCATCAATTCTCTCATTGATTTAAGGAACAATAATTTCTCGAATAGGAGATGATACGGGAGAATTAGCCTGAATCTCCTCAATATCAAAATTGATCTTTCGAGATTTTTGACTCCCACTGATTTTATCATTTTCTAGGAATTTTGTATTACTAAATTCTACTATCCTCAAATTGTGATTAGGGCAACAAAATCTATATCCCTTGGATCTTTTTGGGTAACCAATAAAATATCTAGAAATTATTCTTGGATCCAATTTCTTTTCATGTGGATTGAATACTCTTATCTCTGTAGGACACTCCCAAATATGTAAATATCTCAAACTAGGTTTCCTACTAGTCCATAACTTAAATGGAGTTGATGGAACCGACTTACTATGAACCTTATTCAAGATATACATAGTTGCCCTAAGAGCTTTACCTCACATTGACTCAAGTATAGAGGAATAACTCATCAAACTCATAATCATATCCATAAGAGTACGATTTTATCTATCAGCAATATCATTCTGCTATGGCACACCTGGTAATGCATACTGAGCACAAATACCCTGTTTTTCTAGGAATCTAGCAAAAGAACTAATATTCTAATCGGATTCATCATATCTATCATAAAACTCACCACCCTTTCAGATATAACAAATTTAACTTTTTTATCTAATTGTCTCTCGACATCATTTATATACACTTTAAGAATGTCAACGGCTTAAGACTTTTCATGTATTAGATAAAGATAATCATATCTAGACAGGTCATTTATAAATGTGATGAAATATATTTTTTATTAAAATAAGAAATATGGACTGGTCCACAGATATTAGTATTAATAATTTTAAGAAGTTCTTTACTTCTTGTGGCATTTTTCTTTGTTTTCTTAGTTTGTTTTCCCTTAATGTAATCCATATAAACATCAAAATAAGTGAAGTCTAAATTTTTTAAAATATTATCCTTCACTAATCTTTTAATTATTTCCTTGGAGATATGCCCCAAACATCTATGCCATAATATAGAAAATCTTTTATTATTGGAATTATATTTTATTCCAAAACTTGATTGCAGGGTCAATAATGTATTTGTAAACTTAATATTTAAATTAATTATGCATAAACTATCATATAGAATTCCAAAACCAACTTTTATTGAATCATAAAATATACTGAGTTTACCATTACTAAAAGAAACATAATATCCTAACTCATCAATTCTAAACAGAGAAACTAAATTTCTAGAAATGGTAGGAATAAAACATGTGTCTTTAAGATTCATCAAATGACCTGTCTCTAGGCATAAGCGATAAGTCCCTACTGATACCACTTTTGCTTTGAGATGATTTTCTATAATTATAAATCTTTCATATTCTTTTGGTTTTCGAATTAAAAGGAATCATTGCATATTATTAGTAATATGAGTTGAAGCACCAGAGTTAATCCACTATGTATTAGAACGAACTTCTACAATGTTTGATTCAAAACATACAAAGGTCCATTTATACCTTTCTTTTAGAATTAAGTCCTATATTTAAGGTAGTCCTTCTTTACATGTCATTTCTTGTCACAAAAGAAGTATTTTACTATAATAGCTTTTTTTTCAATAGTCTATCTAATATTTCCAAACCTGACAAATTTTTTTGATGAATGATTCTTCAATTTTTTTTTCTTGTTACCAGCTCCTTGAGTAGTAGTTAGAATATTATATGAACTTTCCTGCCTTAATCTTAATTCTTCCGAAACACACATATTAGTTAACTCATTCAAGTATCACTTATCCTTATTTATATTGTAGCGAATCATGAATGGGCCAAACTGAGAAAGAAGATAATTAAGAATAAATTACACAAGGAAAGATTCATCAACATTCATTCCCAATGCCTTAAGTTTTATAGCTTTATCAGCCATATTGAGGATGTGATCCTGAATTCCTCGAGTACCATCATACTAAGCTGTAGTCAGTTTTTTCATTAATGTGCCAGCCAATGACTTATCAATAGATTTATGCTAGTTGTAACTGGTAATTAATGTCATCCTTAGGAACATTAAACTGAGTCTATTAGAGATTTCTCAAGCCTTCATTTTTTTGACTTGTTCCACAGTACTTTTATCAGTTAATTTTGTGAGCTTTTCAACAAGCAATGTCAAATCAAGATCTAATATATCTAATTTAAATTGCATATGCTCTAACTATTCTAAATAATTTAATCCAGAGAGTACAAGGACATTATAAGCATACGAATGTATGGACGAATATAAAATAACATTAATGCTTTGAGTTTATCAAAATATGATGAACTATTGATATCATTAATATTTAATCTTTGGGTAAAATATTAACATATATAGTGTTCATTCAAGATCATTTATAAAGGACTGATATCATCCTTGTGGAATAGTTTTGCTATTTTTGGGTGTACAATTCTAAACTACAAGGATATTCAAAACAGTATCATCCTACCCCATTACATAATTAGTTAAAATATATTATCCTTTGGGATTATCTAAATCTCTTAATTATGTATATAATTTTGAATATTATTTCCTTAATGTCATTTAGGACTTATTTCTTAATATAATTTTATAAATCATTGATTTAGGCTATTTTGGTGATTACAAGACTATTGCAGTAATATAAAATGATAAGACTTTAATTGTATTTCATATCCTATAAGTCTACCATCTCAGACTACTTTGGCAACTATTGGTCAGGCACAACTTAAAAAATGAACTACAAATAATATTCATCAAGTTCATTTGATCTAATTTATGCTGAAATCGTTCAATAATATAATAACAACCAAAATAATTATTGAATACTTAATCAGTGAAAAAAAACTTATATGATAACTGTAATCATGATAATACATAAATCATACCTTCATGAAAAAGAAATATTATTTCACAATTCCTAGCATATGTATGTGAATAAATAAATAAATATATAAGAAATAATAATTAGATTTAACACATGCAATTAATAATTCATATGAGAAAACTATAAAGAAATAATAAATTATAATTTTTAATTAAACTAATTAATTTTATTTAATTAGAGAAGCCCATAAGCCCAATTAAATAAATTGATCAAAATAATAAAAATTGATCAAGATCCATTAATTATAATTTGATCAAAATAAAATTTAATTAATAGATAATTAAAATATAATCATGATTAAATTTTATTAGATTATATATTGATCAATTTTATAATTAAAAAATAAATCATAATTTCTTAATTTTATAATGGCAGAACTGTAATTCTAAAAAGATATAAAAAGAATTACAGAATTTATAAACGGCAGAAATGTTATAGGATTAATAAAATATAAAAAGGGTAAAACCATAAATAATCTTATTCCAAATAAGGATAAAACTATAATTTCAACTAAATGGTAAAACTATAATTTCCATAAAATGGCAAAACTATAATTTCATTAGAATGGTAAAAATATAATTTTATTTTATTGAAGAAAAGCCCTAACTCTAAATTCTTCCCTACTATCACCGCCAACTTTGAGATCGCCAATGGTAGTAGCTTGCTCACACGTTCTGCGTCGTCGTAGCGTCGGGATGCGGCATCGGTGTGGTTACTAGTGTGAGGCGGCGCACCTCTGCTGCCGCGGTGGTTGCTTACCTCGCGTGGTGGTCACCACTTGTGGCAATCCGCGACCGGCAGCTGATGCCACGTGACCAGCCCAGCATTGTTCGATGTCAAGCTGTGCGCACACTCAGTGCTATCGCAGACAGATCCAGCCAAAACGCAGTGAGATTACTATGTTTTTTCCACGGTGCACAACAATCATTAACATCATTCGCAAGTAAATAATTAAACTTAACAAATAGGAATACATATAGATAAGATATTCAGATCAATGTATCGTATACAAAAATAATAGGTCTAAAATTTTTTATCTCAAGAACCTAGACTCTGATATCAATTGTAAGCATAAAAAAACTATAATTTTACAAATTATTATGTAAAAAACTTTTATACTAGGATTGAAATAAAATAATACTAGATCTGTTTGCGATGCGTACATTTATATGCCATCTGAATAAGATCTCTTAGATCTATAAGAGCATTGTCTTCTCGATCTGAATATCACCAAGATGTCGATCTGTAAAGGGAATTAGAATAGATCTAGAATTCTTTTCAATTTTTTAAGAGATTGAGAAAATAACCATAAGAGCATAGGGTCTAATAAAAGTTATTAGTAGAGTACTTTCCATCAAGGACATCCCCTAAAATATTAGATTTTAATTTAATATTAACTAATATCTCTTATCAGAATCTAATTAATCTCATAATATATCTTATTTAATTATAAAATCTCACATAATCTTACATAAAAAGTCACTTAGATACTCTACCTGTGCACACACTCAGTGCTGTCGCAGACAGATCCAGCCAAAACACAGTGAGATTACTGTGTCTTTTTCATGGTGCACAACAATCATTAACATCGTTCGCAAGTAAACAATTAAACTTAACAGATGGGAATACATATCGATAAGATATTCAGATCAATGTATCGTAAATAAAAATAATAGATCTAAAATTTTTGATCTCAAGAACCTAGGCTCTAATATCAATTGTAAGCATAAAAAAAACTATAATTTTACAAATTATTATGTAAAAAACTTTTATGCTAGGATTGAAATCAAATAATATTAGATCTGTTTACGATACGTACATTTAGATGCTATCTGAATAAGATCTCATTAGATCTATAAGAGCATTGTCTTCTGGATCTGAATATCACTAAGATGTCGATATGTAAAGAGAATTAGAATAGATCTAGAATTATTTTTTTTGGAGAGATTAAGAAAATAACTATAAGAGCATAGGATCTAATATAAGTTATTAGGAGAGTACCTTCCATCAAGGACATCCCCTAAAATATTAGATTTTAATTTAATATTAACTAATATCTCTTATCAGAATCTAATTAATCTCCTAATATATCTTATTTAATTATAAAAGATCACATAATATTATCAGTTATGTGCTTTATTCCTGTATTTACTCCTCTGATAGCTAGTTTCATTTATATACTCTATTGGTTCTTAGAATGCTCATTTTCCTTTCAAAAGTGACCTGTGCTACTACCCCTAATACTAAGAGAGGATTTCATAAAGTGGGATTCCTTGTGCTTAGACCTGCTCTTGCAGGAGTAGACTAAGACTAAACTGAAGTACACACATCCCGTGGAGTAATAGTATGACTCAGGAAGGTAAAGCACCCAAACTGAACTTTCAAGTCTTGTTCCAGAAGTAGCAAAGGTAGTAGAGTCGACTCAATCATAGTAAGAAAAGGAAGCTCTATTAGGAGAAGCTGGGATGGGATAATAAGATGGTCCCCTTATGCGGTAGACTGTTTAGTTGTAAGGAGAGAAGGAAAAAAATATGATATTACTGGCAAGAAAGTGAGGTGTGTGAGCGAGGTGATGGATTCAATTGATGTTTAAGTAGAGGGTCGGGTTGACAGTGAGGCGGGGCAAGAGATAAAATGGAATTGTTAACTGTAAAGTGGGGTTGAAGTCAATATAGGTAATTTTGTTGCTTGTGTTTAAGCATGGAGAGAGAGATTTGTTTAATGAAGCTTCTCAACCTTGTGCCTATGCCTACGCATTACCTTAACCTTAATGCTTGTCTTGCTTGCTCAAAATCACCTAACACGGGTTACTCTCGGGGAACAATAAGCTATGGAACAAAAATATAGGGCGATGTACTTCATACGTTGGGTGCGAGTGTTAGTTTATAGAGATATATTATGATTCTTGTGTTGTTAGTTCCTAAAGTCAGAGTGAAGTAAGTAGCAGAATGGCCTGTTACAGTTGAATCTACGGTTGAATCCATAAGATGATATCCTTTCGAATGCCTACCTAGTGCTCTAGACTATAAAACTAAAGTAAGCTATAAGTGGTTATGAAAGTGAAGTTCCTATGTTATCAATGAAAGATATAGAATCCGTCATATTATCCATATTCATATCCTTCTCTCACTTATAATACCGATTCATTCTTTTGTTGTCGACTAGGATAGGATGAAATAAGAACTGATCTTATAGATTTAACTCGCCCTCAATAATATGCTTAGCGCTACTCTTACTTAAGACTTTATGTCGAACCTGTACCTTCAATCAATGGTGTACCCATATTCTCCAATTCAATCTATATAAACCCTTCAAATTCTATACTAAATTATGCTCAAACAATACTGGAATCTGGAACTATCCCTGTAAAACAAAACTGGACTTACCCCAACATTAGCTGAAGATTTCGATCACCTTGTTGAAGTTTATTCTGTCATTTAAGATTAACTGGTTGCCTACTGACTTGAGAATTGATTGAACCTTACCTTTTACTACCTTTGAATACCTTCACTGTACCGAACCGGTACCGGTTTGTTTACCGTTTACCTTAATAAACTTGCATTGACTTACTCTTTCTTGGGACTCTTTAAGGCTTATGCTTTCTTGGGGTGTGAAAGAACTCACTAACGCCAAAACTGAAAAAGAAACGGGGATAGCTTATGTCTTATCCTTTTCTTTTTCAGTACCTTCCACTGCTTTGCTTCTTACTAGGGATGAGGTCTCGCTAATCCTATAAGACATAAGATAAGCATTTCTCAACTTGGAATATCACCAGATCCTGGTAAAGGCTCCTAAGCTAGCTGCTTCAGTTACAGAAGAGGAGGATGAGAATTGATAAAGGGACTGACTACCTAGAACGAAAGGATTGAATCAAAGGCTAACACTCTAAGACTGGGCTAAAAAAGGATATTCGATGGTCTTCGAGATGGTATAGTTACATTCCGACAAGATGGTATAGTTCAATTCTTTATTTGATAGTAGGGATCGGATCTCTTTTCTTTATTTGATAGTGGGGATCCATTTTCTTGTTTGAGGAATTACATGTTGGATGAGTCAGCAAACTTCTTGTAAGGTACACTTTTGACCCATCTCTTTGTATGTAGTCAACACCCGCATACGTTCTTTCACTTACTTTTATGGTCCAGTTAGAGCTACAAGTAGGTCTCCATTGGCAGGATAGTAACCTTCTTAAGTGAGCCTTCTACCAGTTGTGAGGTTTACGTCTCTAAATCCATTTAGGAAGCTTTATCTCGAGATTGGCTTTCATTATATGTTCCAAAAAAAGAGTTCATACCATGTGAAATAACTTCTTTCCTCATTTATAAAATTTATCTTTATGTAATTAGCCATTATGATGTATTGGGTGAAGATTAACTTGTATCTTAGAATAGAGAATATCCAGTGTGAAGACTCATTCTCTGCTGTTGGCGAATCCGCTTTTGTTGCCAGTCTTAGTGGTAGGGTAGTAGGAGTAATAGCAATAGAAGTATTAGGAAATGGCATAAACAGGAACGACAGACTCAAGACCTAAAGGCAATGACTAGTAAATCCTCGGGGGAATATCCTTTAGAAAGTTAACCAATGAAACTATGACCATAAGAATGATTGTTGAATAAAGAAACTATCACTAGGAATTATTGTTGAATAAAGAAACTACCACACCTCGAAGTCCTCTTGCCCACTAGTCACTCTGTTCACGTTTTTTAGCTGGGAAGGAATTAACTAAGAAACTGCTAACTCTAGTTTAAGGTTGAGTGCCTCTTATGGTGTTCGGACTCATTGTACTTTCTTCAAATCCAAAGGCTAAGCTATGAAATGTAAGATTTAGCTGGTTGGTTAGAATTCGACAAGGAATTACCCCTCGACGCCGTGGAAAGGATGGATTTTGCTAGAAGAAACCTCCTCTAAAGCCGAATCCTCTTGAGTCTGGTTTCATGCATTTAGATTAGGCCTACAGTTCAATCATTTACTCTTGGGGCTCTCAATGCAAATAGTTTCTACATTTTGGTTCTTTGTTTCAGTAGAGAGTTTGTTGACTGCATTGGCTAGCCAAGGGTGCTACTAAATGAAGTGGCGTTAGCCGGTCCATGGATCTTTATCACGAAATAAGCTCTCTCGTGTTCCCTACTGATTGCTTATGAGACTGTGATCGAAGCTGCTCGATAATCTAGTAGATGAAATTTAGCTTTTGAGATTAGGAAGTGAGAGTAAGAGTGAAGGTCGCCCCCCATGTTGTAAGTTCAAAGAATGACTTATCATTTGTAAGTTAAAAGAATGGCTTGAGGAGTGGCACAAGACAGATTGAAAGCAAGGTAGAGTGGGAAAGCTAACCCGTTCGCTTAATCTTACCTTCGTCTTCGGGCTTTGTCGCGAGGAACATGCTTTCTTACATCGAGTTTAGGCTTTGCGAAGAGATCACACACACTACTTTGATACGGCAAGAGATCACACTGCTTTACTCGTGAATTAATTGATAGGATCATAGCTAACCCATTGGCTTCACGAGATTGCATAGGTGGGGTGTTATTGATTACTTTTCTACTAGTCCTCGCCGGCGCCCTCGCCCTGTGCTATATACTATTGTACTTTAGCTTTTAACCGAAAATGATATTGTTATTATTGATTCTATGTTGAAACTTAGTCTGTTACTTTTGTCCTTAACCCTGTTTTGCCAACACCTTCTAGATGAAACAAGAATAGTGAACAAGAACAGGACATTCTCTACTATCAATTAGAACAGTCCCTACTTACTTTCAACCTTAACCGACAACTTTCGCTTCTAAGCTGAAAATGACCTCTTACTTGCTTGTTCAACAAATAATTAATTTGATCTATCTATTGCCTTCCGCGCAACAGTCATTGATGCCAGGAAACTCTATTACAAAATTCAGACTGAAAGGATTGTTTTTTGAATGCAAGTAGTAGTTGTTACTCGTATATATCTGGCGCTCCAAGTGTAGTAGTTGTTACACGTATATATGGATCTGATGCTTCAAAATAAGAATGAAATTATACTTTGACTGATCCTTATCTCTATTCTGTTGCAGATGATCTAACTTTAGCCTAAACCGAAGATGCAACCGACGTCAGTATTAGTTGCCTTCACAATGGCCTGGCCCGCCTACAGTTCTCAGTACGCCAAGAACCTCTATCTCTGGTCGCCAACTGTAACTCGAACATAAACATAATTTCCCAGACGAGTGTTGATTCTCTCTTTCTGGTCTTGACTTGAAGCAATATAGTGGAAAGAGCTCCTTTCACGAGTTACTCCTATTCTTCTCTTATTACCTATTATTACCATTACCTCTTGTTACCAAATTTCCATATAATACCCCTTTCCTTTATCTTTATACTTCAACTTTCCTGCTTGCACAGCTGATATAGACTTCAGTAAATACACAATATCCCCTTTTCCGACCTCTACTCTCAGTTCTAAATGTAATCTCTCTTGCACCTATAAGATATGAAATTGATTAAGCAGCTCCTCTGGCAGGAATTGACCCAAACCTTTTAACTGCAAGATTGTCTATATGGTCTACTTAACTCAAACAGTATCTGAACACCTGCTGCTTACTTTTGAAGTACAACAAATACTGAGTTTTCATCATTCAATTCGAGAAGAGATTTAGAATAACAACCTACGTATCAGCGATAAAATCAGAACATATGAATTCGGTACGAGCGAGAAAAGAAGACAAGAGAGGATACTACCAGATCTTTAGAATCAGATTAATTAGAAACATATGAGAGATATATATATATTTATTTATATATATTTACATATATTTATATTTATATATATGTCTAGGCTAGGAACAAAAGAAGATGCCGAGGCTGAGGAAATAGTACCCTGAGTCGGAGAAGAAGACGGTAAGTTTGAAAGAAATAATTTTTGAGTATTTGCTTCAAATATTTTGAAGAAAATTTTATAAAATTTGAGGGCTTCCCTTGAGTGCTATATAGTGCAAGGTGAGTCTAAGGGAAAAGAAAAAATTTGTAAAAGTTCTACTCCAAAACCTGAAAAGGAGAAAAAGTGTAAGGGGTTATGATCTTCACTCGTGAAAGAAGATAATTAGTGGACACTGATGAGCCTCGACGCAGGATGACTCTGTTGAATCTCAGATTTGGATGATTAAATCAATTGATGGGTTATTGCTTTAACAAGATTGTTAGAATTGATTGATGCAGGATCAATTATGATAGAATGATCATTATAATCAGAATTGGCCAAGGTCAAGTCCATGCATCAGGCCGATACAATTGGGAACTCGCTAGGAGTGCGTTGGGAGCTCACCGAGGGTATAGGGAGTTTGTCAGGATGACGCAAGGGAGTTCATTATAAGAAGATTGAGACTTGCCGGAAGATTGTCAGGGGTAGCCGAAAAGCTTACCGGGAGTTAGGATGGTCTTATAATGGATGTTTGGTAATTATGATTGTATTTAATTAAGTCATAATTAGCATCATGCAGGACTAACTATAATAGGAGCAATGGAGTTATAACCAGATGATGGGCTAAGATCAAGCTTGAGCATCGGGCCAGGTTCGGACGTTGTAGTGGGATCTCGCCAGAGTTCACTAAGAGATTCACCGAAGGGATCAGGAAGTTTACTGGGAACATGTCAGGAGATTGCCAGAAGACGACCATAAAACTCGCCGCAAGAATACCGGAGGTGTTGGATTGATAGGAGTTAGGTCTTGATTTAGCTAGTTGTTCATTAAATGTTGTAATTATTGAGTCATAGTTAGGAATTGAGTCCTAATTAAGTTGGATTTGGATTCATCCAAATCAACTCAATAAGGCAACCGGATCTACTATAGGGTTTGGTTGAGCTCAATTAGTTGATCAAGGGAATGATCAACCGATGGTTCAAGCTAAAATTTAAAAAGTAGAGGGAACCACTTTTACGAAAATTTCACGAGTAAACCACCGGTGAGCGAGTGTATCACTACCGCCCAGGCTTTCGGGCAACTAACCCACTCAGACTGGGTGATTGAACCATCCGTACTCAGATTTTCTGGATACAGTTATATTTTGGCTCTGGTTTTAAAGTCAATTTAGGGCCTATAAATACCGTAAGTTTTCTTACATTCTTTACAACAATTCTGGGGATTATATTCTATGATAAAATTATGTGTAGTTTGTAATAAAAAGAAAAAGGGAAGGGAGAGAGAGCTTAGAGTAGAAAATTCTCAAGTCTCCCTTATAAACTTAAGTGTAAGGGTTTGGTCTTCACCTAAAGAAGATCGGTAGTGAACGCCGGTGTGCCTCAAGAAGGACTCGGGAGTGGACGTAGGCTATTGGTACTAAACCACTATAAAAATTATGAGTTCATCTTTTGTTTTGCTTATTAACGCTTTCAATCTTGTTTACTCTTTGAAAGCAAATATTTCACTTACAATATTTCTTATCGGATTTCCTTGCTCTTTCTTAAGTAATTAGTAAGCAGGTAACTTAACAATATTCTTATCATTAACTTGCTTTATTTGAACAATAAGCTTTGGATCTTCCTATTTTTCTTAAAGCTGAAATATTTTTTTAAATAAAAAACTTACACTTGCACTAATTCACCCCCCCCGTGCCAATTGATCCTAACAGACTCAAGAAGTGGCCAATTGATCCTAACAGACCTAGGAAGTGGACGTAGGTTAACACCCAAGTGAGTATATGACCTCTTTTGTCATTAACGAGGGTCAATAAATTACACCTCCTCCTAGGTTTAATAGATTACTCATATTAGAAAAATAAAATACATATCTTTTTTATTTCGATAGATTTTGAACTATGGAATATTGTCAAAAATAAATTTCAGAAGTTGTCTAATCTTATAAATGATTGGAATGATCATAAAAAAAATTATTTTCCTTAAATGCCAAAGGTATGAATGATTTATTTTGCGCTTTAGATAAAAATAAATTTAATCAAGTTTCTATTTATGATTCGACTTTTTATATATGTCACACATTAAAAAACACACAAGAAATCATAATTAAATTAAATAAATTAATAAATGAAATGACTTAAAAAATGAACAAGAAATATACCTTCCAAATAAAAGGAAGGATACTAAATTGAGAATACAAGAATGACACCTTCTAAAGAACATGAAGTAAATTGAACTAAGAACAACAGATGACTTCGCGAGTGAAATCTCGAGTGATGAGGACTATGATTTAGACTCATGACAAAAAAACAAAAAAGATTCATGAAAAAGAACAAAAAATATTCATGAAAAAGAATAAAAATATAAAAATAAACTTAAAAAGGATAACTTCTTGCTGTGAACACAAAAAGCCGAGGCATTGTGAAGATCAAGAAGACATCAAAAAGGAAGTGGAGAATCTCGTGCTTATGACTATCAATGATGAGGTAAGTAAATCACATAAAGCCTCCTTTGCTTTTGATGAGTTATTAAATGCCTTTCAAGAATTATTTAATGAGTATAAAAAGATAAGTAAAACTTATAAATCAATTAAAAAGGATTATGCATTACTCTCTAGTAAACTTGAAACTTTGAATGACATCAACAACATGCACTTCTTGCTCAAAATATGAAATGTTAGATGAAATTAAAAAGAAAAATGCGATATTAAAACAAACCTTGAAAAAATTGAAGATAGGCAATAAATCTCTAAACATAATCCTTATTAATAAGGGTCATATTCATAAGAAAAGTATTGACTTTGTGGGAACAATTAACAAAAGCCAACTATCTTCGTTAGAGGGCCCACATTACATTCTTCTCCTGAGAATAAATATAATTTTTGTGATAGATATGGACAGTTTGCCTATATATGTCTATTTAGAAAATATAGTCCACATAAGTTGATTTGGGTTCCTAATGAAACCATAAACAACCAATGACTTTAGTTAAATTAGGTAGAACTTTTCATAAGAGATCAAAGTCAAATGGGTACCTAAACTAAAACCCCTTTCTTATAGGTTAGTCTCCTAAACAACGATAATAATAAAAAATATTGAAATTAAAATTATTGGCAAAGAATCTTTTGATGGTTTATTGTTATACAATTAATCTTGATTATTTTTCGATGATGTATAGCTATAACATACTAGTATAAAAATGAATTAGAACAAAAAAAAACCTTTAGTTATTTTTAGTAAAAAAATTATTTGCATTGAAATTTACAATAAAAGGATTTTGATGATGATTGAATGTTAGGCTTCTATGTTGGTATTGATTAAGTTTTTATTCACTTGTAAAGGTTGAATGATGATTAATTTTAATGTTATGATGGTTGTATGTTGAAATAGGTTGTTTATTGTTGAATGTTAGATTATTTTTGAATTTGAACCTAAAATAAAATAAAAAAAGAGAGAAAAAATATGCTTTATTTTTAGTATTTTTGTAAAATTATATTTTTTTGAAATTACAATAAAAATTGTATGAGTTTATTGTAATGATCTTAATGATTTCTTTTGGAAATGATACTTGGGTTTTAAAAAGTTTGAAACTGTTTTACTTGTTTGGAAATATTTTATTATAATAATATTATTGTTTTTTAAATAAAACTCAATTTTTAACTTTAAATGACAATGTATATAAAAGATAAAGGTGTTTTTAGAATAAATTATATAAATCAAAACAACTAAAAAGAGGAAAGTATTTTTCTTGAAAATTTCTTAATCTCTATTTTATTGAGTTTTCAATAAGAGATTGATGAATCTATTAATGATATTTTAAATCTCGATTTTGATGATTTGATGATTTAAAATTGAATAAGTTATTATGCAAATGATGATCTTAATATCTTGAAAATTGTAACTTTGATTTTTATATTTTATTAAAGAAGATTATCTAATTGAATCATGGTTTATCTTTTTGATTTTTTGAGATTATAATGTAAGATTTTTTTTATTATTATAAACTATGATCTTGATCTTTTATTTATTCTCCTATGTCCCTTTTTGTAATATGACATAGAAAAGTCTTTTCATTTTAATCATGATCTTGACTTCTCAATATTGATAACTTGATTATTTTTAGGAACAAAGATCCTTCTTATTATTTAATACCCTAAGATTTTTTTCTGTCATCTAAGAAGAAATTTGTCAAATTAAATCATGTCTTTTAGTATTCATGATTTTAAAGTTTGTCATGATTTATACCTTATCACCAAATTAATATTCTTAATTTATGAGTTAAAAATTAAATAAGATTTTTTAATCAAAAATTTTCCCTTAACTTCTTGACTTGACCGATCCCTTATGAGAATTATTTTTAATCTCTATGATTTATTTTTAATAAGAAAGAGATTTAAGATCTTAACAATTATAATTTAAGATTTTTAATCAACATTGTTCTTATGTTTTATTAAGAAGAATTACCTAAATGAATTATATATCTTAAAATTTATCTTGAATGGATCACGATTATTTACTCTCCTTAGACTCATTTTCGTTATTTATAAAAAAAGAAAGATTTATTAAAATAAATCATATCTTTTGGTACTTGCGAATTGATCTTTCATAATTATATCCTTGATGATATGATTTTTATTATGCAACCCCTTTATATATATTTGTTAATGACTTGAAAACTAATTTTGTACTATTGCATTCTTCCTTTCATTTTGACAATGACCAAGTGGGAGATTAAATTATTATTTTAATAACAAAGCCTTTAAAAAAGAATAATTTGATTTTATAAGAAATGAATTGGATATGATAAATCTTCCAACATTGAATGAGGAACAATTAAATTAGACATGATAAACAAAGAAAAGAATTAGATATGATAAAATTGCTATCTTGCATAAAAATCATTAAATAAAAAATAATTTGCTTAGAAGAAAATTAAAAATTTTAAATTTTCTAAATGAATGAGAAAGTCATGATTTGCAAATTGAGTTTGATTTGCTATCATATTTTTCTAGATTTCTTATTTTTTGTAAATTGAGCTTCTTATTAGGTCTGAATACATAATTTTCAGTCATATTATTTTTCAGATTTCTTGAGCTTCTTCTTGATATTTATATGAGATGATCTTTTAAAATGCAATGAGTAGCTCTTCTATTCCTCTCATATTTCTCAGCTTTTTGAGCTCTCTTCCAAAATATTCTTTCCTTTTGAAATTGATATTTACAAAAAGAGAAAATGTGATTCAAATTTCTTTTTGTGATAATCTTCATTTTCATCCTCTCCCTCAAAAGATATTTCGATTCATGAATCTTTTAAATCCTGCATGAAATGTTTTCAAATGTATCGCTGCACTTAATATTTGATTTTTTTTTTGGAATACTTGGTTTTTAGATCTTGAACATCCCCCCTCTTCCTCTTCTTTTATTTTATTTACAAAGGGGAGAAATAGATTAAACTCTATTCTTATTCTTCTTCTTATTTTACAAAGTGGGAGAAATGGACTAGATTTTCTTCTTTATGTATTAAATATTATGATAAATGTTTACAAATGTTCAAACATAAGTTGAGGATTTCTCTTTTTTGTTGATGACAAAGGGGGAGAAATAACATAATCGATGGCATAAGAAATGTTTTGAGATCTTTAAAATGTTTAAAATTTTTATGTGATACCAAGAAGATGGATGTTATATCATGATTGATGGCATATTTTTAGTTGAAATTATTTATTATGAGATACTAAGAAGAGGAATGCTTTGAAAATATTTTTATATATTATTGAAAATTTCAATGAAAATTTTATCATGATTGCCTTTTGAAGATAATAGTATCATAAATGGTTAAATTGTGAAAATTTTAATATTGTCAAAATGCTATGCTTGAATTCCAAAGTGATGGGTTCTTTTGAATTCAAGTATACTCTATTTATCCTATGACATATACTTAGGGGGGTTTAGGTTAACTCCATCATCAATTGATTGTTATCATAAAAAGGGGGAGATTATTGAATCTGAAATTTTGATGATTATATCAATTGATGAGTTTTATGATCTAATCCGTGTGTTAGAGAAAGTGATATAAGATTAACTATGACAGTAAAAATGTAATACAATTTGATGTTGGGCTAGAGTCAAGTTCGAGCATTGGGCCGGGGTTCGGATGATGCAGTGGGAGTTCATTAAGAGTTCACTAGGAGTTCACCAAAAGTGATCGGGAGCTTGCTGGGAGCATGTCGGGAGTTCATTGGAAGATGATCGAGAGATTCGCTAGGAGTTCATCGAGAAGTTCGTCGGAAGTTCACCGGGAAGTTTGTTGGGAGTTCGAAAGATTAATTGACATGCCAGATAAGAACGATTGTAATTGTGTAGTGCGTCGTAGCTAGCATCATGTGTTTTAAGTCCTAATTAAGTTAGATTTAGATTTGAGCTTAGGTTGAGCTCATTTCATTGACTTGAAAAGGGGTCAATAAGAGGTACAAGTCAAGTACAAAATAGTATGGGAAAAGTACTATTTTGGGATTTTCGACGGTAGTATCATTGATGGGCGGCGGTGGTATCACCCAAGCAGTGGTGGTGCTGCTCAAGCAACGGTGGTATTGCCCAAGTGGTGGTGGTACCATTCAGGTGGCGGTAGGACCATCACTGCCTAGGAAGCCTGGGTGCTTTCGATGGTAATACCGTCGATGCTAGTGGTAGTACCACCCTTACCCTGGATTCTAGGGAATTTTGAGTTTTAGCTCCAAATTATGAAACCAAAATGGGGTATATAAATACCCCAAGTGTTTTTGCTTCGAAGAGTAAGAAAGTGATAAGAAAGTACAAGAAAAGTGATAGTAGTCTTAGTCAAATTCTGTAAAATTTGAGAGCTTCTCTTGAGTGCTACATAGTGCAAAGTGAGTCTAAGAAAGAAAATTTTATAAAGGTTCATCTTCTGAACCTATGAAAAGGAGAAAAGTGTAAGGGGTTTTGATTTTCACCTGTGGAAGAAGATCATTAGTGGACATCGGCGAGCTTTGATGAAGGAGGACTTGGGAAGTGGACGTAGGTCAAGTTGGTGACTGAACCACTATACATTTATGAGCCTTCTTTATTTACTTTTTTTTTTAGCATTCCATAGCTAATCATAATTCTTTATTCGGTCTTAAGTTTTATCACTCTCTAACTTGATCTTAACAGAAAATGCTTTTAGTTTTGATTTTTACCTTAAGTATATTTTTCAACCGAGTACTCCTTGCACTTGCACTAATTTACCCCTGCTCTTAGTGCCAACTTGGTCCTAACAGTAATGTTGTATGATTGATGCTAAATGATATAATTGAAATATTTGAAATGAATGTTCTAATGTTTGAAATTTTTATGTGATACCAAGAAGATGAATGCTTCAAAAATTTTATCATGTTTGGTATCTTGTATGATTAAATTATAAAAATTTTAATATTGTCAAAATGCTTGAATTCAAAGTGAAGGGTTCTTTTGAATTTAAGTTTGCTCTATGTATCCTATGGCAAATATATAGGGGGAATTAAGGTTAACTCCATCATCAATTGGTTGTCATCATAAAAAAGAGGGAGATTATTGAATCTTAGATTTTGATGATAAAATCAATTGATGTGTGTCATGATCTAACCTGTGTATTAGAGATAAGTAATGTAGAATTAACTACGATAGTAAAAAAGTAATACAATCTAATATTGGGGTGACGTCAAGTTCGGGTATTAGGTTAGGGTTCAGACGATGCAGCGTGAACTTGTCGGTAGATCACCAGAAGCTCACCGAACGTGATCACTCTATATCAGAATGAGTTCTGATGGGAGCACTCACAGCCAGCTCGATATCGGGCCTAGAGGATCACACATATATGGTGGATGCTTCAGTAAATAGAGGATTGGATAAAGATCCAATTAGCCACTATTCTTATTAAATAAGACCCTGCACTGATGGTCCCTTAGCATGAGGCCCAATTAGAGGTAAAGGGGATTATTAGATATAGATCCAATAATGCAAGATTAATGGGTAATTAGATGAAGATCCAATACCCACTAAGGTAGGACCCCTAGGGTTTTTGGTGGCTCTCTATAAGTAGGAGGGGAGGCACATATAGATGATAGACTACATCTTTGGCTGCCCTCTCCTATTCTCCTCCCACCCTCTATGCAAGAATTGTGAGACCTAGGATTGCGACTAGTAGAGTATCACTGTAGTGATCTATCGTGTGGATACCATTAGAGAGAAGGATGATTGACCTCCTTCATCCTCTCTAACAGGATCTAGAAAAATATCGATATATGATCTCACTAGGTAAACAATCTTTTACACAATATGATTTTTTAATTTTGTGACTTTCTCGTGACCCGATCTTTTACACGATGATTGGATCTGCATGAGAAACATGTTTTGTTTGATCTTCTGCTGTGCATGTGATGCTCCTGCTTGGTTTCCCAACAGGAAGTTCATTAGGAGCTTGACGAAGGTGATTGGGAGCTTGCCAAAGTACGTTAGGAGTTCGTTGGAAGATGATCGAGAGACTCGCCGGGAGTTCACTGGAGGATATCGGGAAGTTCGCCGAGAGTTTGGAAGATCAATTGACATGCTGAATAACAAGAATGATTGTAATTATGTTTTGAGTCCTAATTGAGTTAGATTTGGCGAAATCCAAATTAACTTAATGAGAGGCAACCAAGTCCACTTTGGCTTGGATGTAAGCTCAGGCTAAACTAATTTCATTGACATGAAAAGGAGTCAACAAGAGGTACAAGTTAGGTAGGAAACAGTATGGGAAAAGTACTATTTTGGAATTCTCAGTGGTAGTATAGGCGGTGGGTGGTGGTGGTACCATCGTCTAGGAATCCTTGGTGCTTTCAATGGTAGCACCACCGGTGTCGATGATAGTATCATCGATACCCTGGATTTTAAGGATTTTTAAACTTTGGCTCCACATTTTGAAGCCAAATTGGGTCTATAAATATCTCAAATTTTCTTGATTGGGTGAGCAAGAAAGTGATAAGAAAGTGCAAGAAAAGTGGTCGTAATCTTGATTAAAATTTTATAAAATTTGAGAGCTTCCCTTGAGTGCTTTAAAGTGAGGGAAGAAAGAAAAATAAATTATAAAGGTTCCTATCCTGAAACTGTAAAAATAAAAAAAATGTAAGGGGTTTTAATCTTCACCCATGGAAGAAGATCATTAGTGGACATCGGAAGGCCTCGATGAAAGAGGACTCGGGTAGTGGACGTAGGCCAAGTTGGTGATCAAACCACTATACAATTTTGAGCCTTCTTTACTTGCTTTTTATTTTAGCATTCTATAGCTAAATTGAGATTCTTCATTCGGTCTTAAGTTTAATCGCTCTCTAAGTTGATCTTGATGAAAAATGCTTTTAGATTCGGTTTTTACATCAAGCATATTTTTCAATCGAGTACTACCAAAACTTGCACTAATTTACCCCCCCCCCCCCCCCCCCCCCCCCCCTTTTAGTGCCAAACTTGTTGAAATTTTTATGTGATATCAAGAAGATGAATGCTTTGAAAATTTTATCATGTATGGAATCTTGTATGGTTAAATTATGAAAATTTCAATATTATCAAAATGCTTGAATTCATAAGTGAAGGGTTCTTTTGAATTCAAGTTTGCTCTATTTATCTTATGACATATACATAGGGGGAGTTAAGGTTAACTTCGTTATCGATTAGTTGTCATCATCGAAAAGGGAGAGATTATTGAATCTTGGATTTTGATAATGATATCAATTGATAGGTTTTAGGATCTAGCTTGTATGTCAGAAATGAGTGATATAGTATTAACTACGACAGTAAAAAGGCAATAGAATCTGATGTTAGGCCGGAGTCAAGTTTGGGCGTCGGGCTAGAGTTCAGACGATGCAGTGGAAACTCATTAGGAGATCTCCGGAAGCTCACCGAAGGTGATCAGAGGTTTCCCCAGAGTTCGCTGAGAGCTTGCCAAAGGTAATCGAGAGCTCACTGAAGGTGATCGAGAGCTTGTCGAAGTAGCCGTAAGATGATTGAGAGACTCGTCGGGAGTTCATTGAAGGATGTCGGGAAGTTCACTAGCAGTTCGGAAGATCAATTTACATGCCAGACAATAAGAGTGATTATAATTGTGTCTTAGTATATCATAGTTAGCATCGTGTGTTTTGAGTCCTAATTGAGTTAAATTTAGAGAAATCTAAATTAACTCAATGAGAGATAACCAAGTGCACTTTGGTTTTGATTTGAGCTTAGGTTGAGCTCATTTCGTTAACTTGGAAAGGGGACAATAGGAGGTACAAGTCATTTACGAAATAATATGGGAAAAGTGCTATTTTGGGATTCTCGACCATAGTACTAGTAGCGGGCGGTGGTAGTACTGCCTAGGCGGTGGTGATACTGCCCATGCGACGATAGTATCACCACCGCCGAGGAATCGTGGGTGCTTTTGGTGGTAGCACCATCGATAATTCCGCTTGTATCTTGGATTTCAGAGATTTTTAAGATTTGGCTCCAAATTTTGAAGCCAAATTGTGTCTATAAATATCCAAAGTTTTTTTGTTTAGGTGAGCAAGAAAGTGATAAGAAAGTCCAAGAAAAGTGGCCATAATCTTGGTTAAAATTTTATAAAATTTGAGAGCTTCCCTTGAGTGCTTCAAAGTGTAAAGTGAGTCGAAGGGAAGAGAGAAAGAAAATTGTAATGGTTCCTATCTTGAACTTATAAAAAGGAGAAAAGTGTAATGGGTTTTGATCTTCACCCGTGGAAGAAGATCATTAGTGGACACCAACAAACCTCAATGAAAGAGGACTTAGGAAATGGATATAGGTCAAGCTAGAGACTGAACCACTATAAAATTGTAAGCTTTTTTTACTTATTTTTTATTTTAGTATTTTGTAGCTAAATCAAGATTCTTTATTCAGTCTTAAGTTTAACCAGTCTCTAACTTGATTATGACAAAAAATTCTTTTAGTTTCAGTTTTTACCTTAAGCATATTTTTCAACTGAGTATTCCTTGCACTTGCATAAATTCAAACCCCCCCTAGTGCCAACTCGGTCCTAACAGTAATGTTATGTGATTAATGCCAAATGATATAATTGAAATCTTTGAAATGAATGTTGTAATGTATAATCTTTGAAATAAATGCTGTAATGTTCAAAAAATTTTATATGATATCAAGAAGATGAATGCTTTGAAAATTTTATCATGTATGGTATCTTGTATAGTTAAAATATGAAAATTTTAATATTATCAAAATGCTTGAATTCAAACCTAAAGGGTTCTTTTGAGTTCAACTTTGCTCTATTTATCCTATAGCATATATATAGGGGGAGTTAAGGTTAGTTCTGTCATCAATTGGTCATTATCATAAAAAAGAGGGAGATTATTGAATCTCAAATTTTTATGATGAAATCAATTGATGGGTTTTATGATCTAACCTCTGTGTAAGAGATGAGTGATGCAAGATTAATAACGATAGTGAAAAGATAATATAATATAATGTTGGGTTAGAGTCAAGTTTAGGCATCGGGTCGTGGTTCGGACGATGTAGTGGGAACTCACCGGGAGATCGTCGGAAGCTCGTCGAATGTGATCGGGGGCTTGTCAGGAGTTTACCAGGAGCTCGTCGAAGATGACCGAGAGCTTGCCAGAGTGCACCAGAAGATGATCGAGAGGCTCATCGGGAGTTCGCCAGAGGATGTCGGGAAGTCCACTGGGAGTTCGGAAGATCGATTGATATGCTAAACAATAAGAGCGATTATAATTGTTTCTTAGTATGTCATAGTTAGCATCGTGAATTTTGAGTTCTAATTGAGTTAGATTTGGAGAAATCCAAATTAACTCAATGAGAGATAATTAGGTCCACTTTGGGTTAGATTTGAGCTCAAGTTGAGCTCATTTCGTTGACCTAGAAAGGGGTCAATAAGAGGTACAAATTAGGTATAAAACATTATGGGAAAAGTATTATTTTGGGATTCCCAATTGTAGTACTGCCCAGGTGGCAGTGGTACCGCCAAGGCAACAGTGATACTGCCCAGACGGTGGTGGTACTGCCTAGACGACGGTGGTACTGCCCAGACAGTGGTGGTATGGTAGCTACCTAGGAATCCTGGGTGTTTCCGATGGTAGCATCGCTGGTGCCGGTGGTAGTACCACCCGTACCCTAGATTTCGGAGATTTTTGATCTTTGACTCCAAATTTTGAAGCTAAATTGGGTCTATAAATATACCAAGTTTTCTTATTTGGGCAAGCAAAAAAGTGATAATAAAGTGTAAGAAAAGTGGTCATAATCTTGGTTAAAATTTTATAAATTTGAGAGCTTCCCTTGAGTGCTTCAAAGTGTAAAGTCAATTTTAGGGAAGAGAGAAAAAAGTTCATCTACTGAACCTGTAAAAAAAGTTCCTCTTCTTCACCCATAGAAGAAGATCATTAGTGGACACCAGTAGGCCTCGATGAAGGAGAACTCAGGAAGTGGACGTAAGTCATGTTGGTGACCGAACCACTATAAATTTGTGAGTCTTCTTTACTTGCTTTTTATTTTAGCATTCCGTAACTAAATCAAGATTCTGCATTCGGTCTTAAGTTTAATCGTTAACTTGATCTTAATGAAAATTGCTTTTAGTTTTAATTTTCAACTCAAGCTTACTTTTAAAACTACATACTCTTTGCACTTGCACTAATTTACCCCCCTCCCTCTTAGTGCCAATTCGATCATAACAATTGGTATCAGAGCCACTTTTGACTCAATTGGATTAACACGCAAGTGGTTTTAATGGTTGTTTTTGGCATTAATGAGGGTTAATGCATCATACGTCCTTTTATGTTCAATGGGATAGACTACACCTTTTGGAAAACTAGAATGCATATTTTTTTAATTTCATTAGATTTTGATTTGTGGAACATCATCGAAAATGAATTTCAGATGTCATCCAATCCTATAGATGATTGGAATGATCATGAAAGACATATGTTTTCATTAAATGCCAAAGCTATAAATACTTTAGTTTGGGCTTTACATAAAATTGAGTTTAATCGAGTTTCTACTTATGATTCAGCTTTTGATATATGGCATACTTTAGAAGTCACACATGAAAGCACAACTAAATTAAAGGAATAAAAAATAAATGAAATAACTTGTAATGATGAACTACCTTCTAAAATAAAGGAAGGACATTGTCTTGAGAATCAAAGATGAACACCTTCCAAAGAACCTTAAGGACTTGACATTGAGAACAACAGAGGACTCAGCGAGTAAAACCTCAAGTGATGAGTACTATGAATTTGAACTTATGATAAAAGAACCAAATAAATTAATAAAAATAAACTAAAAATATAAAAATAAACTTAAAATGGACACAACTTCTTTTTAGGATCAATTAGCACTAAGAAAAGGGGGGTGTGGGGGTGGGTGGGTGGGGTGGGGTGGTGAATTAGTGGAAGCGAAATAGTGATTAATTTAAAAACCTTGCTTTCGTAAAGTAAAGAGTGAACAATAGAAGTTTCTTTTGATATTTTAATAAAATCGATTAAGAGCCGATTTGAAAGAAGTAGAGATATTAAAGCTTAATTTTAACTATAAGCAAATTATGAGCAATAGAGAGTAATAATCAAAGAAAGCAAAGATACTCACAATTATAGTGGTTCGGCCTCAACCTGGCCTACGTCCACTCCCAAGTCCTCTTCTCTGAGACCCACTGGCATCCACTGTCAATCTTCTTTAGGTGAAGATCAAACCTTTACACCTTCCTCTCTCCTTTTTATAGGCTTAGGAGATGAACCTTACAAGCTTATAAGGGAGACTTACAAGTATTACAAGTCTTTCCTCTCTCCCTTACCCCTTTTCTTTTCCTTACAAGTTTAACACATAATCTTTTCTAAGAATTCTTAGCTCAAATTATTTTATAAAATACAAGAAAACTTGAGGTATTTATAGGCCCCAATTGGCTTCATAATTTATAGTCAAAATTTTAAACGCACCCAGAAAAATCGAGTATGGGCGGTACAACTGCCGGTGCCGATGGTATAACCATCAAAAGCTACCCGAAATCTTGGGCGATGGCTGTAAAATCGTCGGCCTAGACGGCACAACCATCGATAGCCGCCCTGAAACTTGAGCGATGATAGTACAATCGTCAAAAAACTCGAAAAAGTGATTCTCTTCACTTTTCCAATTCTAACTTGTACCTTTCGTTGACCACTTCCCAGGTTAACCAATTGAGCTCGACTTGAGCTTAATCCACTCTTCATAGTGGACCTAGTTAACCTCACTTGGGTTAATTTGGATCTTTCTAAATCTAACTCAAGTATGACTTAACCTTAATGATGCTAAATATGAATTAATTAATTACAATGAATATAGACAACAAATTCAATTAAGACCTTCCTAACTCCCTACAAGCATTTTGACTACCCCCAACAATCTTCTGACGAGTCTCAATTTTTTTCTAATGAACTCCCTTGCGCCATCATGGTAAGCTTCCGATACCCTCAGCAAGTCCCGATGCACTCCAAGCATTTGATTATAATTTTCTCTCTATCATAGTTAATTTTGCATCAATCAACTCTAACAATCTTGTTAGATTAATAATCCATCAATTGATTTCATCATCAAAATTTGAGATTCAATAATCTCCTCCTTTTTTATGATGACAATCAATTGATGATGAGAGTTAAACCTTACTCTCCCTAAATCCATGTCATAATTCAAATAAAGAAAATTTGCATTCAAGAGAACCAACCACTCTTGAATTCAAGTATCATAACATCCATTTATTAAATTTTAAAATGATATAAATTTTAAATTCAAATCATCAATGATATACCATTAATTTCAACCAAAAATGAATCATCAAAATTTCAAAGTATATAACATGAGTTTCAAAATTATGCATCAATCATACATTAAGTTGAAGTCCTCTTCTTTTAAGTTATCAATTATTTCTCTCTTTATTTATTAGCAAAAATAAGAGAAATATCTATTTTTGATTTTTCTACATGTGTCATCAATATGTCATCTCCTCCTTTGTCATCAAAAAGATAAAATATTAAAGCAAATGATTTCAAGGCACATGTATCAATAATTTTCTCATGAATTTTTTTTAATATGTATATCATTTTTATGTCATCAATTCACTATTTCTCCTCCTTTGTTATTATTAAAAAAGAGATGAAATAGTAAGCAAGTAATTTCATGATATATAAAACTTATCACGTATCAAAATTTTTATATTTTTACAAAATAACTTTTGCATTGCTCCCCCTTAATAAAATAGGATAAAACCATAATTTTTATATGAAAAATTTTCTTTCCTTTCTTTGAATAATAAAGAAGAAACAAGGAGGAGAGTGAAAAATATCATATCACAAAAATAGAATTTAATCTTGTAAATTCTAAAATCCAAAAGTTAATAACTAGACATTCAATTTAATTCATTTCATTTCAAACAAAAGTAGTAAATCACGTAATTCAAGCATTCTCATAGTTTAACAGTCTTAGCTCTTAACCTCAATCTTATAGATATAAATTTTGAAATGATTATTTTAAAGATGAGCTCAAAAATTCAAGAAATCTAAGATCCACTTATGCATTGATCTTATACAGAATTTCAAAAACAAGAGCAAATCAAGAAATCTGAATTATAGCAAATCATGTATTTTGAAGATCATCTCATATAAATTTTGATAAGAGCCTCAATTTGTATAGGTCAAGCAATCCAAAAGAAAATATAATAATACATTAAACTCAAATTGTGAATTATGTATTTGGCATGTACTTAGAAAATTTAAAATTCTAAATTTTCTTCTAGGCAAATTATTTCACATTCAATGTTATCATATCCAATTTGCTTCTAACCAAATTAATTATTTTAACTCCCCCATTTTTATTATCGAAAGAGATTATGATAATATGTTTTCTTAATAACCATAAGCACAAAGGGATTATATCATTAGAGATGAAAGATCAAATCATAAATATCAAGAGACATGATTTCTTTTAATAAATCTCTCTCCTTTTTCTTTGTAAATAATGAAAATAAGTCTTAATGGATTAAATAATTTTAATTCATCCAAGATACATCTTAAGACACATAATTCATTTAGATAAATCTATTTAATAAAATCGAAGAATGATCTTCATAAAAATCTTAATTACAATTGATAAGATCATAATTCTCCTCATTTTTTATTAAGAAGAGAAAATCGTAGAAATTTAAACATGATTCTCATCAAGAAAATGCTCATGATAAAATAAAACTCTTTTAAATTTTAATTTTTCATAAATTTAAGAAATATTAATTTTGGTGATAGGTTACACCATTCATGAGTTATAAAAAATCATAAATAAATCATGTCAAGAAAGATATTAACATCAAAAGATATTTAAAAGACATTATTTAATAAATCTCCTCTTAGATGACAAAATGGAAACTTACAAGATTAAATAATAAGAAAGATCTTTATTTATATAGAAATATTAAGTTATAAATATTGAAAAGTCAAGATCATGATTTAAGTTATCAAATCATCAAAATATCAATAAAGTTGGATAGATTCATTAATCTCTTTTTAAAATGTCATTTGAAAATATATCCAAATTATTATTAAAAAATACTTTTCAGAAAATTTCAATCAAGTCAACATAGATTGTTTTTCAAATGAACATAGCTAAAGTTCTATAATTCATTTTTGTAGTTAAATAGATTTAACAATAATGGTATCATTTTATCTCTTGTTGAAAGATTAACAAGATAAAAGTTATTTCAGGAAGAATTATCCTCTTTTTTAGTTATTTTAAATTATGAAATTTATTTCAAGAGTTCAATGTCATTTAAAGTCAAAAACTAAGTTTCATCAAGATCATTGCAATAAATATTTTCAAACAAGAGCTTCGATTTATTTTAATTCTAATGATTTTTAGTGAAATGAGTTATCATACTTATTTCATTTTCATTAAATATATCTTTATTTTTTAAAAAATACTAGATAATGAAGCATGATTTTTCTCATCTTTTTTTTATTTTCTTATATATTTAAATTTAAGAATAATATACATTTAACAACACACATTCAATCTTAACTTACAAATATTCAACCATTTAAATCAATCATTCGACAATGATATTTATAAGCTAACTTAGTCAAAAATATTATAATAATTAAATTATTATAGCCTTTGTATTTGAATCAACAAATATTCAAGCCAATGATTTTGAGCCTTGCATTCAATCATCATCAAAATCTCATTTTTGTGAAAAAAAAATATTTTTCAATAACTAAGGTTGTTTAGTTTTAATTCATTTTCATATTATCATGCTTTAGCTATGTATTATCAAGATTAATTATATAACCATGAACTATTTTTAATAAAAAGATTTGTTATAATAGAACCAAAGAACATTAAGTTTCAAACATCTTGATTCAAATAAATTTTCTTATTTTTGACATTTTGGCTAGAGAGCTTATTAAGGGACAAATGGTTTGAGTATCCACTTTTAAAACATTATTTAGTACTCCTAACCTTTTAGGAGGCAAACCTACTAGAAAGCTTGTTTTAGTTTAAGTACCAATTTTACATTAGGTCCTTCGTGAAGAACTTTATATTTCTTTTCTCATAGTTTTTGGTTGTTTGTAGTTCTTTTGGGAATCCAAACTAATTTGTGTGGACTATATTTTCTAAATAAATATTTGTTAGATTTGTATCCTAATTTTTCACAAAAATTACATTTGATTTTTGATGATAAATTTAAGATAGGTCCTTTAACAAAAATGGTTGGATTTTGTTGAGTGTTACTAACAAAGCCTATACCCTTTCTTCTATTAAAATGACTCTTATTAGCAAGGATCATATTAAGAGATTTATTCCATATTTCAAAATTTTCTAACATTTGTTTAAGCATGATATTTTCCTCTTTAACATCATATAGTATTTCACATTTAGAGCAAAGATTATGTGATGATAATGTATCATGCATTTGATCAATTCTACTAACTAATGAATCATGTTCATTCTTAGACATCTTGTAAGATTTATTAAATTTTCTAAATTCATCAAATAATTCATGAAACAAATTTAATAATTTAATAAAAGAAATATTTAAAGACTCACTTATCTCATTGTCGATGGCCACAAGCGCAAGATTCTCCACTTCTTCTTGATTGTGCTCTTCATCTTGGAGCGCCTCGGCTTCTTATGTTCATAGCAAGAGGTTTTGTCCATCTTAAGATCATTTTTATGGTTCATGTTCATTGATTTATTTGGTTCATTTGTCAAAGGTTTAAAGTTTCCATCACTCGAGATTTCACTCGAGGAGTCATATGTTCTCTTTAGTTCAAATTCCTTCATGTTCTTTAGAAGCTGTTCTTGGATTCCCAATATCAAATTCTTCATATTCTTAGAAAGGTATTCTTCTTGTTGATTTTTAAAAGATATTTCATTTAATTATTCATTTAGATTAAGTGTGCTTTTATGTGTCAATTCTAATATATGTTAAATCTCAAAAGCTGAATCATAAGAAGAAATCCAATCAAATTTATTTTTGTCGAGTGCACAATATAAGGCATTCATAGACTTCGCATTCAATGAAAAAGCCTTTTTTAAAATTTGTTCCATTCATTCATAGGCTTAAAAGATTTTTCAAAACTATTTTCTACTATATACCATAAATCAAAATCCATGGAAATCAAGAAAATATGCATTCTAGTTTTCCAATAAGTATAATCTGTCTCATTGAACACGGGCGGACGTGGAATAAAATATCACTTATTCATGCCGAAAGAAGTCATTTACTCATTTGGGTTTTTACTCCAATAAGTGGCACTTGGCTCTGATACCAATTGTTAAGATCAATTGACACTAAGAGGAGGTGGGTGAATTAGTGTAAGCAAAATAGTGATCAATTTAAAAATCTTGCTTTCATAAAGTAAAGCGTGAACAACGTAACCTTCTTTTGATATTTCAATAAAACCGATTAAGAGCCGATTTGAAAGAAGCAAAGAGATTAACGCTCAGTTTTAACTATAAGCAAATTATGAGCAATTGAGAGTAATAAGCAAAGAAAGAAAAGGCATTGACAATTATAGTGGTTCGGTCTCAACTTGGCCTACATCCACTCCCGAGTCCTCTTCTCTGAGGCTCATCACCATCCACTATTAATCTTCTTTGGATGAAGATCAAACCCTTACATCTTCCTCTTTTCTTTTCATAGGCTTAGGAGATGAACCTTATAAGCTTACAAGAGAGACTTATAAGTATTACAAGACTTTCCTCTCTCCCTTACCCCTTTTCTTTTTCTTAAAAGTTTAGTACATACTTTTTCCTTAGAATTTCTAGCTCAAATTATTATATGAAATATAATAAAAATTAAGGTATTTATAGGCCCCAATTGACTTCAAAATTTAGAGCCAAAACTTCAAATGCACCTGAGAAAAATTAGGTACGGGCGGTACAACCACCTAAATCTGCCCCGAATCCTGGGCGACGGTATTACAACCACTGGTAGCTACCCAGAAACCTAGGCGGTGGTAGTTGTATCGTCGTTCACTGGTGGTACAATTGTGAAAAACCTGAAAAAGTGATTCCCTTCACTTTTCCAATTCCGACTTGTAACTTTCATTGACCACTTTCTAGGTCAACTAATTGAGCTCGACTTGAGCTCAATCTACCCTCCATAGTGGACCCGATTAGTCTCACTTGAGTTAATTTGGATCTTTCTAAATCTAACTCAAGTAGGACTCAACCTTAACAATTCTACCTACGACTTAATTAATTACAATCAATATGACCAACAAATCTAATCAAGACCTTCTAAACTTCTGGCAAGCATTTCAACTACCCCTGACAATCTTTCGACGAGTCTCGGTCTTCTTCCGATGAACTCTCTTGCGTCATCTTGTCAAGCTTCTGATACCCTCGGTAAGTTTTAGACACACTCGAAGCGAGTTCCCAACCACATCGTCCTCACTTCGGCTTGATGCCTGGACCTGACTTTGGCTAAATCTTTGATTGTAATTTTCTCTTTGTCATAGTTAATCCTACATCAATCAACTATAACAATCTTGTTAGATTAATAACCCATCAGTTGATTTCATCATCAAAATATAAGATTCAACACTTCTTGTTATGAACACAAGAAGCCAAGGTACTCCGAAGATGAAGAGCACACCAAAAAGAAAATAGATGACTACACGCTTATGACCATCAACGATGAGGTAAGAAACTCACCTGAAGCTTTCTTTACTTTTGATGAATTCCTTTAATGAACTATTTGATGAATTTAAGAAGCTTAGTTAAACTTATAAATTACTTAAGAAGGAACATGCATTTCTTGCTAGTAAAATTTAAAACATGTATGAAGCATCAACATTATGTATTTCTTGTTCTAAATGTGAATCATGAGAGACAATTAAAAAGAAAAATGTTATACTACAACTAACTTTAGAAAAATTTAAAATAGGTGATAAATCTCTAAATATGATCCTTGCTAATAAGAGTCATGTTCATAGGAAAGAAGGTATTGGTTTTATGGGTGATACTCAATAAAACCAACTATCTTCATTAGAGGTCCTACATTACACTCTTTACCCAAACTAAAATATAATTTTTATAGTACATTAGGACATTTTGACTATAAGTGTTCATTTAGAAAGGATAGTCGACATAAGTTGATTTAGGTTCCTAATTAAATCATAAACAACTAAATATCTTTAGTTAAATTAGGTAGAGCTTTTTATGAGGGGCCCAAAGTCAAATGAGTACTTAAATCAAAACCACCTTTATTGTAGGTTTGACGTCGAACAAAGGCTAGGAGTAAAATAAAATAATATTTTGATAGTGGATGTTCAAGACACATGACTTGAGATCTAACACTCTTTTCAAGCTCACTAGCCTAAATAACAATAGTAAGAAAAATTATTAGAATTATTAGAAACAAATATTTTGATTATTCGTGGTTATACAATTAATCTTAATTGCTTTCCAATAATACAAGGATTTTGTATAGAAAACTAGAGCATGTTAGTATAAAATTTAAAATTTAAAATCTTAGCTATATTCTAGTGGGAAACTGTCTATGTTACATTCATTGAAATTTCTTGAAAAAAAAATGATTTGGATGTTGTGTTTTCATATGATCTTTTTTTAAGATTATAAATTTATTTTTATAATTTGAAAGGCATTATATATAAAACAATCTTCCTGACTCTCAAAAATATTTATCTAAACAAATCTTTTTTATATGAGTCTAGGTTTTTTTTCTTATTCTATGATTCTTTATGGATTTGACTAAATAAAATATCTATCTAAATAAACCATGATCTTTTGGATAATATTGGCATGTATATTGAATTATTGATTTGAGTATGATGATTGAAATGATAAATGGGTTGTATGTTGACTTTAGATAAGATTGATCACTTAATGAAAATTATTGGCATGTATGTTTAATGATTGATTTGAATGTTATATTAGATGGATTGAATGATTCTATGCTGACTTTAAATAGGCTGTATGATAGAATGTTAGATCATTCTTGAATTGAGGCTTGAAATAAAATAAAAAACTCATGCTTCACTTTCTAGTGTTTTTGGAAATTAAATTTTTTTGAAATGAGAATGAAAATTGTATGATAACTTATTAGACTAAATCTAAAGAAGAAAGAATCATTGGGATTAAAATAAATGGAAGCTTTTGTTTGAAATATTTTATTATTGATCTTGATGATTTATTTTGAAATAAAACTTTTATTTTTATTTTAAATGACCATGCATGGATTTAGAAGGCATTCTTGAAACAAATCACATTAATTGAAACACCTAAAAAGAAGAAAGTTTTTCTTCAAAACTTTCTCAATCAAGTTTTTAATAAGAGATAAAATGATACAATTATTATTAAATCTCTTGAACTATTAAAATGATTTTGATGATTGAAATTTGAATAAGATTTTTTTCCTAACCAAATCGGGAACTTTTCCATGATCTTTTGACTTGAGGAATCTTTTATGGGAATCAACTTTTTTACTTATATAATTTTCTTTTTACCAAAGAGGAGACTTATGATCTTATTATTATGACCGAGTTGGCACTAGACTTATGATCTGTGAATTAATGCAAGTGTTTTTAAGACTCGGTTTGAAAATTATTGCGTGTTTGAAGTAAACCTAAAACTAAAAGCGTATTTCATCAAGATCAAGTTAGAGAGCGATTAAAGTTAAGACCAAATAAAGGATCTTGATTTAACTACAGAACGTTAAAATAAAAAATAAGTAAAGAAGGCTCACAAATTTATAGTAGTTTGGTCACCAACTTGACCTTCATCCACTTCTCGAGTCCTCATTCGTTGAGGCCCATCAGTGTCCACTAATAATCTTTTTCCGTGGGTGAAGATCAAAACCTTTACACATTTTTCATTTTCCCAAGCTTAAGAGAAGAACCTTTACAATTTTTTTCTCTCTTCCCTTAGACTCACTTTACACTTTGTTAATGGAAGTTCTCAAATTTTATATAATTTCTAACTAGGATTATAACCATTTTTCTTATTCTTACTTATCTTTTTCTTGCTCTCTAATGCAAGAATATTTGGGGTATTTGTAGACTCCAATTGGCTACAAAAAAAGGAGCTTAAATCCAACCAATCCTATAAATTAAGGTACGAGTGGTATTATCACCAGCGTTGATGGTACTACCATGGAAAGTACCTCGAAAACAGGGCAGTGACTGTGCTGTTGTCGCCTGGGTGATACCACCACTGCCTGGGTGGTACTATTACCAGATAGTTTGAAAATAGTACTTCTCATACTATTTTATACCCGAGGTGTACCACTTGTTGACCCCTTTCTAGGTCAATGAAATCAGATCAACTTGAGCTTAAATCCAACCCAAAATGGACCCGGTTGTCTCAAATAGAGTTACTTTAGATTTTTTCAAATCTAACTCAATTAGGACTCACTTATAATGCTAACTAGAGAAATACATAATTACAATCATTTGTGACTGACATGTTAATTGATTTTTCAAACTCCTGACGAACTTCTCGGCATCCTTCGATGAACTTTTGAGAAGTTTCTCAATTATCTTCCAATGAACTCCTAGCGTGTTCCTAGTAAGCTTCTCGATCATCTTTAGCGAACTCCTGATGGACTACCAATGAGCTCTCACTTCATCGTCCAAACCTTAGCCTGATGCCCAAACTTGACTCTAGTCGAACATATGATTATAATGCCTTTTCATCATCATAGTTAAACCTGCATCACTTTCTCTAACACACAAGTTAGATCATAAAACTCATTAATTGATTTCATCATCAAAATATGAGATTCAACGATCTCTTTCTTTTTTATGATAAAAACCAATTGATGATGAGAGTTAACCTTAACTCTCCCTAAGTATATGCCATAGGATAAATAAAATAAACTTGAATTCAGAAGAACCCACCACTTTTAAATTCAAGTATTTTGATAATTTTTCACAATTTAACCATACATGATACCATACATGATAAAATTTTTAAAGCATTCATCTTCTTAGTATCACATAAAAATTTTAAATATTACAACATTCATTTCAAAGATCAAACATATCGTTTGGCATCAATCATATCATTTGGCATTTTATTTCTCCCCCTTTGTCATTAACAAAAAGGAGGGATGCTCAATTATATTTGATTATTTTTAACTAATTAACATTGAGTATAAAAAATGAGGAAGTTTGTCCATTACTCCCCCTTAGTAAACTAAGAAGAAAAATAAAGTTTAATCCATTTCTTATCAAATTAATTTCTCCCCCTTTGTAAATAACATAAAAGAAGAATGAGTGGGGGGTGGGGGATGGGGTGAAACATGTAAAAGTATTTCGTAAGAGAGAGGACTCAAAGGAGAGCTCATGAATCTTATCACAAAAAAATTCAAATAACATTTTCTCTTTGGTAAATGTCAAGACAAAAGAATCATTTCGAAAGAGAGCTCAAAAAAGTTGGGAAATCCAAGAAATATAAGAGATTCTCATTTGCAAAGTCATCTCATGTAAATTTCAAGAAAAGGCTCAAGAAATTTGAAAAATAACAAATCATTTAATTAGATGATTTAACATTCCTAACTGTCTTATAATAAAGTCAAATTATTTTTCAGTTAATGGCTTGGTGAAGATATCAACTAATTGATGCTTTATATTAATAAATTCTAAAGATATATCATGATTATTTATATGATCTCTAATAATGTGATGCATAATGTCAATATGTTTAGTTCTTGAGTGTTGAATGAAATTTTTTTGTTAAACATATAGTACTAGTATTATCGCATTTAATAGAAATATTTTTCAAGTGAATTTCATAATCTTATAGGGTATTTTTCATCCAAATGACTTGCATACAATATGCACGAGCTTCTATGCACTCAGCTTCGACTGTAGATAATGTAATCAAATTTTATTTCTTACAAGACCAATAAACAAAAGCATATCCTAATAATTGATATGCTCTAGTTGTACTCTTCATATCTATTCTACAACCTCCAAAATCGACATATGCAAATACAAGTAAATTAAGGTTTTTAGACTTAGGATACCATAGTCCTAAATTAAAAGTTCCTTTTAAATATCTAATATTCATTTAATTGTCTTAAAATGGGAATGTTAGGATTGGATTGAAACCTTGCACATAAGCCAACACTAAATATTATGTCTGGTCTAGTAGCAGTTAAATAAAATAAACTACCTATCATTATTTTGTATGATTTTTTATCAAAAATTTCACCTTTATTATCTAAGTCTAACTTTGTAGAAGTACTTGTGAGTGTGTTTATAGCCTTAGCATTGTCCATATCAAAATGTTTTAACAAATATAAAGTATTATTTAGTTAGACTTATAAAGATACTATCATTTAATTATTTTATCTGTAGCCCTTAAGAAAAAGTTATTTACCAATTAGGCTCATTACAAACTCTTGGCTCATATTCTTAGCAAAAGATTCACATAAGGATTCATTAGTAGAACAAAAAATAATATCATCCACAAAGTTTGAACAAGAAGAAAATTATTTTCAAAATACTTAATAAATAAAGTTATTGAAATAAGGAAAGAGCTAAATCTTTCATACCAAGCTCTAGGGCTTGTTTCAAACCATAAAGAGCCTTAAATAATTTAAAAACATGATTAAAAAAGAATTATTTTTAAAATCAGGGGTTATTCAACATAAATTTTTTAGAAATGAAACCATTAAGAAAATCACTTTTGACATCCATTTGAAATAATTTAAAATTCTTAAAGAAAGCAAAAACAAGGAGTATCCTTATGGTTTCAAGTCTAGCCACAAGAGTGAAGGTTCATTTATAATCTATCCCTTCTTCTTAGTTGAAACCCTTGACCACTAATCTATCCTTATTTCTAATCATGATACTATTTTCATCTTACTTGTTTCTAACGACCAATTTAGTGCCAATCACTAAACAGTCACTAGGTCTAGCAACAAGCTCCTACACCTCATTTCTCTCAAATTGGTTCAACTCTTCATGCATTGCAATAACCAAGAATCATCTCTTAGGGCTTCATCAATGTATTTTGGTTCAATTTGAAATAGAAATGTAGTGTTAGCATAATTTTTTTTAAAAAAAGAATAAGTTTAAACACCTTTTAATGTATCTCCTATTATAAGCTCCTTAGGATGAGCATTTATATAGTTCCATTCCTTGGGTAAGGATTTGGAAGTAGATTTATCCAAGTTACTTTTAGGAGGATTTCTTTCAAATTTAAAGTGCCAAAATGAAAATCATCATCAAAATTAATTTTCTTAAATTTTAAAATCTCATTAAAAATAATATGAATAGATTCTTCAATGACTAATGTTCTTTTATCAAAAATATGATAAGCTTTTGAAGTAGAAGAATAACTAAAAAAAATACCTTCATCAGATTTTACATCAAATTTTCCTAAGGTATTTTTATCATTTAAAATGAAGAATTTACAACCAAAAATCTTGAAATATAAAATATTATATTTTTTATTATTGCACAATTCATAAGAAGTTTTAGAGAGTAATGGTCTTACAAGAACCCTATTGATAATATAGCATGTCGTGTTAATAGATTCGACCTAAAAATATTTGGGTAGGCTATGTTTATTTAATATAGTTCTAACCATTTCTTGTAAGCTCCTATTTTTTCTTTCCACTACTCCATTTTGTTATAGATTTCTAGGAGTAGAAAAATTATGGTTGTACCTATTTGACTGACAAAAGTTTAAAAATCATGATTTTCAAACTCACCACCATGATCACTACGTATAGATGAAATCATAAAACTTTTTTTGTTTTGAACAAGTTTACAAAATTTTGAAAAGTCTTTAAAAGAATCACTTTTGTATCTCAAAAAATAAGTCCAAGTATATCTACTATAATCGTCTACAAATAACAAATGCATATTTGCTACCCGTTAAGCTTATATGATCAATTGGTCTAAATAAATCTATATGGATCAATTGTAGTGGCCTAGAGGTGCTTATCTAATTTTTTTGACTTAAAACTACCTTTGACTTGCTCTCCTATTTAGCAAGCATCATAAACCTTGTGTTTGATGAACTTAATGCTAGGTAATCCTCTTACTAAATCTTTAGCTAAGATTTGATTTAGTAATTTCATGCTAGCATGACGTAGTCTCTTATGCCATACCCAAGCATCATCATTCAAAGTCAAAAACTTTCAATATCAATAATATACACATTTTTATTCCTTAAGGTAATTATAGATTTATTTTTATGTAGTATTTTAATTATACAAGCACTAGATTCAAATTTAATAATATATTTTTTATCACACAATTGGCTAATGCTTAGTATATTATATTTTAAACCATCAACTAATAGCACATCTTCAATCAAAAGGTTTGATTTGTTACTTATGGTTCCTTTCTAATGATTTTTCCCTTGCTGTTGTCTCCGAAGGTGACAACTCCTTCGTTTAGGCTAGTGGGTTTAGAAAAATAGGTTTGATCTCTGGTCATGTGCCTTGAGTATCCACTATCAAGGTACTATTTTATGCTCATAGACTTTGTTTGGAGGTAAATATATAATAAATATGCTTTTGATTTCGGTACCTATTTTATTTTGGGTCTCTCATAAAAAGCTCTACATAATTTAACTAAAGGCATTTAGTTATTTATGTTAAATCTCATATTTTGATAATGAAATTAATTGATGAGTTTGTTGATCTAACATGTGTGTTAGATATAAATAATGCATAATTAACTATGACAAGACAATACAATCAAATGTTGGGCCGGAGTCAAGTTAGGGCATCGGACCGGGTTTCGGACAATACAATGGGAACTCATCGGGAGATCACCTGAAGCTCGCTGAAGGTATCGAGAGCTTACTGGAAGATTGTTGGGAGCTCGCCGAAGGTGGTCGGGAGCTTGTTGAGATGTAGGGGATGTGTACGAGTTCGCCAGAAGGTGATCGAGACTCGTTAGGAGTTCACCGGAGGTTACCGGGAAGATCACTGAGAGTTGGGAAGGTCACTTGACATATTGGTCAAATTGATTTTGTATGCCTTAATATATCATAGTTAGCATTGATCTTGTGTCGAGTCCTAATTAAGTTAAATTTGGAAGGAATCTAAATTAACTCAAATGAGCCAAACCGCGTCCATGTTTGAGTTTGGATTGAGCTTAGGTTGGACTCATTGGTTTTCCTAGAAAGGGGTCAACTTAGGGTACAAGTCATAAATATAAAAGTAGAGGAATCACTTTCTCAGGATTTCTGGTGGTAGTACCATCGGTGAGCGGTAGTTGTACCACCTAGGTCGGCGGTCATACCACCTAGGTCGATGGTTGTACCACCACCACCTTGTTTTGAGTATAGCTTTCGGCAATAATACCACTAGCATTAGCGGTTGTACCATTCGTACTTAGATTTTTCAGATATATTTGAATTTTTGGCCCTAATTTCTGAAGTCGATTAGGGCTTATAAATACCCCAAGTTTTCTTACATTAAGACAAGAAATTGAACAAGAAAATTATGGTAAAAGTGTGCAAGAAAAAGAAAGGGGGTAAGGGAGTGAGCAAGAAAGATTGTAATCTTTGTAAAGGTCTCCTTGTGTATTATAAGTGAAATGCTTGTAAGAGTTTAATTTTCACCCAAAGAAGATCGGTAGTGGATACCGATGGGCCTCGACGAATGTGACTCGGGAAGTGGACGTAGTTTAAGTTATGGCCAAACCACTATAAATTGTGAGCGTCTCTTAATTTTTCTTTTGAGTATACATGTTATTATTCGAGCTTTCCTTTAGCAAGATCATAACTTAGCTTCCTTAAAAAGTCTCACTGCTCACTTACTCAACTTGAACGAAATGCTTTTGATTTCTAGTTTTGCCTCAAATGAAAGTTTTCTTTAAACCTAGATTTCAACACTTGCATTAATTAACCCCCCCTTTTAGTATCAATTGATCCTAACAATTGGTATCAAAGTTAGGTTGTACTTATTGGATTAACACCCAAGTGAGTAAATGACTTATTATGGCATTAATAAGAGTCAATGCAGCACAAGTCCTATTTTCAATAGGATGGGCTACATCTTAGAAAATTTGAATGCATATATTTTTTATTTCGATAGATTTTGATTTATAGTGTATTGTTGAAAAAGGTTTTTAAAAGTCATCCAATCCAATAAATAATTGGAATGATTATGAAAAATAAATATTTTCTTTAAATGCCAAAGCTATGAATGCTTTATTCTGTGATTTAAATAAAAATGATTTTAATCGAGTTTCTACATATGATTCGACTTTTAAGATTTGTCATACACTAGAAATGACATATAAAAGCATAATTAATCTAAATGAATCATTAAATCAAAAGACTTCTAATAATGAATTCGAATAACATCTTCGAAAGAATGGGAAGGATAGTGAACTGAGAACAGAAGAAGACCTTCTAAAAAACATAAGAAATTTGAATTGAGAATAACATATGACTCTTCGAGTGAAACATCGAGTGATGAGAACTTTGAACTTAAACTCTTGATAAAAGAATCAAAAAATTTAATGAATATGAACAAAAACTTAAAATGGACAAAACCTCTTGCTATGAATGCAAGAAGCTGAGGCGCTATGAAGATTAAGAACACAATCAAGAATAAGTGGAGACTCCCGTGCTTTTGGCCATCAACAATGAGGTAAGTAATTCCTCTAATATCTTATTTACTTTTGATGAATTATCAAATATTTTTCATGAGTTTTATGATGAATTTAGAATGATTAACAAATCCTATAAACTACTTAAGAAAAAGCATGCATTGTTAGTTAGTAAACTTGAAGAAATACATGATGCATTACTATCACACAGTTCTTGCTCTAAATATGAAACATTAGAAGAACTTAGAAAGGGAAATAGGAGTCATCATAAGAAATAAGTTAAACCAAACTTTAAAAAATTTAAAATAGAGAATAAATCCATAAACATAATCCTTGCAAATATGAGTCATCATAAGAAATAAGGTATAGGCTTGCGAGCAATTGTCAACAAAATCCAATTATCTTTGTTAAAGGACCCATTTTAAACTCTTCATTTAAAATTAGATGCAACCTTTGTGGTAGATTATGAAAAATAGCTTATAAGTGTTCATCTAGAAAATATAGTTCACATAAATTAATTTGGGTTCCTAAAGGAACCATAAATAACCTCAAGACATTATAGAAAATGGAAAGAACCTTGCATGAGGGACCAAAACTCAAACGGGTACCTAAACTAAACCCCCCAACCCCCCATCTTGTAGAGTTATCTCATAATAAGGATAGGAGCATTAAATAATATTTTAAATTAGATACTCAAGGTACATGACTTCAGATCTAACACTATTTCAAGCTCACTAACCTAAGTAATAACAAAAAAAATTTATTGAAAATAAAATTATTGTAACGAATCTTTAGATGATTCAATTGTTATAATTAATCTTGATGCTCTTAATGGTGTATGACTTTTGCATAGTTAGAGTATACTAAAATTAGAATAAAGAAAGTTTAGTTATTTTTAATACAAAATTATCTAAGTTAAAATTTATGAAAAAAGGATTAATAATTATAGGCATGAATGATTGAAATATTGGATGAGTTATATATTGACCTAAAGAGGTTGTATAATTGAATAATTGATCACTTTTAAATTTGAACAAAGAATTTAGAAATGACTTTGTCAACTCCTTGCACTATGTGTAAAGAGTAAGACTCATTTAAATGCTAGAATTGAGATAGGTTGAATTTTTATTTGAAGACGTTTTATTATTTTGATGTGTTATAGTAATGATCTTGATGATATTTTCTAAAGTGAAATTTGGTTTTCGGTCTTAAACGATAATTCATTAATTTGAAAAGTATTCTTTAAACAAATCATATGAAACAACCAAAAAGAGGATAATTCTTCTTGAAAATATTTTTATCCTATCAACCCTTTAACAAGAGATAAAATGATATCATTATTGATAAATCTCTTAAACTACAAAAATAAATTGATGATTTAAATTTAAAAAGATTATTGTCCATGACCTTGAAATCTTGAAAATTATAATTTGAGATCTTTATATAAACCAAGATCGTTTACTAAGAATCCTTCCCTTTATTAAAGATAATTTTATAAATAAATTATAAGTTTATCTTTTTAAAACTATAAAATGAATCTTTTTTTAAAACAATGATCTTGATGATTTGAAATCACTTATACATAAATTAAGATCCTATATTTCCATATCTCTTTTACAAAATTATGATCTTAATTCTTTGATATTTATAGCTTAATAATTTTCATGAGCTAAGATTTTACGTACAAAATTGATCTCTTAAAATTTCTTTTTGTTATCTAAGAAGAAAGATGTCAAAATAAGTCATGACCTTTAGTATTCATGAATTGATATCTTTCATGTCATGATTTATGACTCTCTTATATTCATGAATGATATTATATTAAAATTAATCTTGTACTATTGTATTTTAACTTTTGCTTCGATAATGACAAAGGGGGAGAGAAAAGTGATACTTTGCAATAACAAAATTAAATACTTTGATTATGAAAAACCTTCTAACATTGGATGAGGAGCGATTTGCTTAAAAGAAAATTATGAATTTTAAATACATGAAATTTACATGATTTGATTTCCATTTTATTTGGAATTTTAAATACATAAGATTTCTTGATTACTTATGTTAAAATTCACAAACAAAAAAAAAGGAGGGGCAAATTTATTAAATAATGTCATTTGGTACTTAAAGATTTTATTTTTCATCTTTAATGACATGATCCCTTTGTACTTATATCATAATTAAGATATAGATGTAAAAAGAAAAATTATGCTATCATATTCTTTTTTTTACAATGACCAAAGGGGGAGATATAATTATCAATATAATTAGAAAAAAATTGGATACGATGAATCTTATAAAATAGAAAGAGGAACAATTTGCTTAGAAGAAAATTTAGAATTTTAAATTTTCTAAATGCATGTGAAATGCATTATTTACAATTTGAATTTTATTTACAATCATGTTTTCTTTTGGATTTCTTAACCTTTATAAATTAAGCTTCTTATCAAAATTTACATGAGATGATCTTCAAAATGTATGATTTGCTATTTGTGTTTAAAATATATATAAGATGAATGCATAAGTAGCTCTTGGATTTCTTGGATTTTTGAGCTCACCTCTAAATAATTTTAAAAATTTGACATTTATAAGAAGGGGATTCAAGATTTTTTATGATGAGACTTTATCTCGATTCATAGACATTATATGAATCTTTTTTAATGTACCTCTCCTGTCCACTTAATATCTTTGGGACACTAAATGCTTGGATCTTTGATTTTACACCCAACCCCACTTAATGTTTAGATATATAATCAATATTTTACAAATACGAAGAAATTTGACACATGATGAGATTATGTGTCTTGAAATTATTTGCTCAATATTTCACCTTTTTGTTGATGACAAAAGGGAGAAATGACATATTGATGACATATATAGAAAAATGGTAAAATGAGCATTTCTCTTTTTGTTGATAAACAAAATGGGAGAAATGATTGATGACTTAAGGGGAAGATTTTCAAATTAATGTATAATTGATACATAAAATGAAATTTCGTATACTTAAAAATCTTTGATGATTTGATAACTTAAAGCAAAATGTTTGAATTTGATATTACATCATTTCAAAAGTTGATAAACGAATGTTATGTTGCATTATTTGATGAAAAGTGTTTGAAATACTTGAATTCAAGAGTAGTTGGTTCTCTTGAATTTAAGCTTACTCTATTTGAATGAAAGCATGGACATAGGGGGAGTGAAGGTTAACTCACATCATCAATTAGTTGTCATCATCACAAAGGGGGAGATTATTGAATCTCGAATTTTGATGATGAAATCAATTGATGGGTTTGTTGATCTAATATATTTGTTAGATATGAATGATGCAAGATTAACTACGACAAGGCAATACAATTAGATGTTGGGCCGGAGTCAAGTTCGGGCATCAGGCCGGGGTTCGGATAATGTAGTGGGAACTCATCGGGAGATTGCTTGAAGCTCACCGAAAGTATCGGGGGCTTATCGAGAGTTTGTCGGAAGCTCACCGAAGGTATTGGGGGCTTGTTGATAGTTTGTCGGGAGCTCGCCGAAGGTGATCGGGAGCTTGTAGGGTATGCACTGGGGGTTAGTTAGAATATGACTAAGACTCGTCGGGAGTTCACCAGAGGTTGTCGGGAAGATCACCGGGAGTTGGGAAGGTCACTTAACACATTGGTTAAATTGATTTTGTATGCCATAGAATGTCATAGTTAGCATTAGTTTAGTGTTGAGTCCTAATTGAGTTAAGTTTGGAAGGAATATAAATTAACTCGAGTGAAGCAAACTAAGCCCACGTTTGAGTTTAGTTTGAGCTTAGGTTGAGTTTATTTGGTTGACCTGGAAAGGGGTTAACTAAAGGTACAAGTCGAGAATAGAAAAATGGAGGAATCACTTTTCCAGGATTCCCAACGATATTACTACTGGTGGGTGATAGTTGTACTGCCTAGGTCGACAGTCATACCACCCAGGTCGGTGGTTGTACCACCACCGTCTTATTTTTAGGATAGCTTTCGACGATAGTACCGTCGGTGCTAGTGGTTGTATCGATCGTACCCGGATTTTTCAAATATGTTTGAATTTTTTATTCTAATTTCTAAAGTCAATTGGCGCATATAAATACCCCAAATCTTCTTGTATTATGATAAGAAATTAGGTAAGAAAACTATGGTATAAATGTGCTAAAAGTGTGCGTGAAAAAGAAAGGGGGTAAGAGATGTTGAATCTCAGATTTTGATGATGAAATCAATTTTATTGATCTAACTTGTGTGTTAGAGTTGATTGATGCAGGATTAACTACAACAAAGAGAAAGTTACAATCAGATGTTTGGCTAGAGTCAAGTAGTGGGAACTCACCGAGAGACTGGTCAGAAGCTTGCCGAAGGTATCAGAAGCTTGTCAGGAGTTCGCCGAAGGGATCAGAGGCTTGCTGAGAGTTTGTCGGAAGCTTACTGAAGGTATCAAAAGCTTGTTGGGAGTTCACCGGAAGCTTGCCGAAGGTGATCGGGAGCTTGCTAGGATGGCGTCGAGAGTTCACCCAAAGAAGACCAAGAGACTCATCGAAATATCATCGAGGGTTACCGAAAAGCTTATTGAGAGTTAGGAGGGTCTTATTGGACTTGATGCTCACATTGCTTGTAATTGATTAGTCATAGTTAACATCATTAGGTTTGAGTCTAACTTGAGTTAAGTTTAGAAGAAATCTAAGTTAACTCAAGTGAGGCAAACCAGATCCACTCAAAGGTTTAGATTGAGCTCAGGTCGAGCTTAATTGGTTGACCTGAGAATTGGTCAATAGGTGGTACAAGTCAGAATTGGAAAAGTGAAGTAAATCACTTTTTCGGGTTTTCCGATGGTTGTACCGCTGGTGAGCAGTCGTTGCACCGTCGCAGCCAAGGAATCTGGACAACAAGCAGCGGTTGTACCATCACTGCCTAGGTTTTTGGGTAGCTGGGTGATTGGACCACCCAGGTCGATAGTTGAACCACTCGTACCCTATTTTCAGGGTAGCTTTCGGTGGTTGTATAGTCGGCACCAACGGTTGTACCAACCGTACCTAGATTTTTCGGGTGTGTTTAAATTTTGGTTCCATTTTTCTAAAGCCAATTGGGGCCTATAAATACTCCAAGTTTCTTTCATTTAGCATAGGTTTTTGCACAACAATTGGGTTAGAAATTATGTAAAAAATTGGGTGCTAAAAGAATGTAAGAAAAAGAAAAGAAGAAGAGAGTGAGCTAAGTGTTGTATTATTTTTAAGAGTCTCCCTTATAAGTTGAAAGCCTGTAAGGGTTTGACCTTCACCCAAAGAAGATCAGTAGTGGACACCAATGGACCTTAGAGAAGAGGACTTGGGAGTGGACGTAGGCCAGGTTGGGCCAAACCACTATAAATTTGCGTGTGTTTCCTATCTTGAATTTTATTTGGATTTACATGTTTATACTTGAGCTTTCATTAAGCAAGAATCCTAGCATTGTTCTATAAGTTAAATTACTTACTTATTCTACTTTAACGAAACACTTTCGATTTTTTATTTTGATTCTCATAAAAGGTTTTTCTTAAATCGTGATTTTACACTTGCACTAATTCAACCCCCCCTTAGTGCCAATTGATCCTAACAATTGGTATCAGAGTAAGATACTTACTCTTTGGATTAACACCCACTTGAGTAAATGACTTTGTTTGGCTTGAATGAGGGACATTCCATTTCACATCCTCCTATATTCAATGGACGGAGTACACATCTTGAAAAATTCGAATGTGTATCTTTTTGACTTCAATATATCTTGATTTGTGGTGTATTGTTAAAAAAGATTTTCAGAAGTCATCCAATCCAATAAATGATTGGAATGATTATGACAAACAAATATTTTTGTTAAATGCAAAGGCTATTAATGCCTTATATTGTGCTCTCGACAAAAATGGAATCAATCGGGTTTCTTATTGTGATTTGGCTTTTGATATTTGGCATACATTGTAAATCACACATGAAAGTACAATTAAAATAAATGAATCAATGAATTAAATGGCTTAAAAAAAACTTGTAGAGCACCTTCCAAAGAACAGGAAGGAATTTGAACTAAAGAGAACATATGACTCCTCGAGTGAAATCTTGAGTGATGAGGACTTTGAACTTTTGACAAATGAACCAGATAAATTAATGAATATGAACCATAAAAATGATCTTAAGATGGATAAAATCTCTTGCTATGAGCACAAGAAACTGAGGCACTTTAAAAAAGAATAGCACAATTAAGAAGAAGTAGAGAATCTCGTGCTTATGGCTATCGATAATGATGTTAGTGATTCTTTAAGTATTTTCTTTACTGAATTATTAAATATATTTCATGAATTATTTGATGAATTTAAAAAAATTAGTAAATCTTATAAATTGCTTAAGAATGAACATGATTTGTTAGTTAGTAGACTTATAAAATGTATGATTCATTAGTATCTTACAATCCTTGTTCTAAATGTGAAATACTAGATAGTGTTAAAAAAGAAAATATCATGCTTAAACAAATATTAAAAAATTTAAAATAGAAAATAAATCCCTTCATATGATCCTTGCTAATAAGGGCCATGTTAATAGAAGAAATGATATATACTTTCTTAGTAACACTCCACAAAAGCTAATCATTTTTGTTAAAGGACCTACCTTAAATTTACCATCAAAAGTTAAATATAATTTTTATGAAAAATTAGGAAATAAAGCCAACAAATGTTTATTTAAAATTATAGTCCTCACAAATTAGTTTAGGTTCTTAAAGGAACCATAAACAACCTAAAACCATTAGAGAAAATAGGAAGAACATTTCATGAAGAACCCAGACTCAAATGGGTACATAAATAAAAACCTCCTATAATATAAAGTTACCTCCTAACAAGGCTAGGAGCAATAAATAATGTTTTGAAAGTAGATGCTTAAGGCACATAACTTGAGATCTAATACTCTTTCAAAGCTCACTAGCGTAAGTAATAACAAAAAACTATTAAAATAAAAGCATTGGTAATGAATCTTTAGATAACTCATTAATCTTTATTGCTCTAACTTTGTCATGCTTAGAGACTTTATCTAAATTTAAAATTATAAAAGAAAGATTTTGATGATGATTATTGTTGAATGATAGAATTTAAGCATAGAATAATATAGAAAAGAGAGAGAAAAATCATGCTTCATTGTCTAGTATTTTTAAAATTAACAATATATTTAATGATAATGAAATGAGTATGGTAACTCATTTCACTAAGTTTAAAAATCATTAAAATTAAAATAAATCGAAACTCTTATTTAAAAATGTTTTATTACAATGATCTTGACGAAACTTAATTTTTGACATTAAATGACATTGCATTCTTGAAATAAATTTTATAAGTTAAAAGAACTAAAAATGAGGATAATTATTCTTAAAAATATTTTTATCCTATAAATCTTCAACAAGAGATAAAATGATACTATTATTGTCGAATCTCTTACAGAATGAATTAGAGAACTTGAACTATTTTCTTTGAAAAATAATCTATGTTACTTTCATTGAAATTTTTTGAAAAGTGATTTTTATAATGATTTTGGACATGTTTTCAATTGATTTTTCTTTAAAAAAGATTAATGAATCTATTCAACTTTATTGATATTTCAATTTTGATGATTTGATAACTTAAATCATGATATTGACTTCTTAATATTTATAACTTGATATTTCTATATGAATCAAGATCCTTCTTATTATTTAATCTCATAAGATTCCATTTTATCATCTAAGAGGAGAGTTATTAAATCATGTATTTTGAATATTTTTAATGTTAATATCTTTCTTGACATGATTTATTTAAATTTTTTATAACTCAAGAATGGTATGACTTATCACTAAAATTAATATTTTTTAAATTTGTGATAAGTTGAAAATTAAAAGAGTTTTATTTTATCATAAACATTTTCTTGATGAGAATCATGTTTATATCTCTATGATTTCTTCTTTAAATAGAAAGTAGATTTATGATCTTGACAATTATAAGTTGAAACTTTTTATCAAAATTGTTCTTTCATTTTATTAATAAGAATTATCTAAATGAATAGGGGTCTTAACATTTATCTTGGATGAATCAAGATTACCAATTTTTATTATTTATAAAAAAGGGAGAGAGATTTATTAAAAGAAATTATGTCTTTTGATAATTACAATTTGATTCTTCATCCTTAATGACATGATCCCTTTGTACTTTTGGGCGTAATTTGAGTATGGATGTTAAGAAGAAATTACGCCATCATATTTCTTTCTTGATAATGACCAAAACAAAAAATAAATTTACCAATATGATTAGAAGGAAATTTAGAATTTTAAAATTTTTAAATACATACGAAATGCATAATTCAAAAATTGAGCTTGATTTACTATGATATTTACCTTTGGATTTCTTGAACTTTATAAATTGCACTTCTTATCAATATTTCTATGCAAAATATATAATTTGCTTGATTTGCTATCTTGAAATTTGTATAAGATGAATTAAATTGTATGGGTAGCATTTGATTTTTCCTTACATTTCAGAATCTACATCTATAAAATTGAGTATTTATGTGATATAATGTTTTTCACTTCTTTTCCTTGTTTGTACTTTCTTATTTACAAAAAGGGAAGAAAATATACATCAAGAAAGATGATTTACAAAAAACATGATTTATTATTTGTGTTTGAAGATCACATAATTTAAATGCATGAGTGGCTCTTAATTCTTCTTGGATTTCTCATATTTTTGAGCTCACTTACAAAATCACTTTCGTTAAAATAAACTTAAGAAGGGGATTCAAATTTTTGTGATGAGATAGTTTTAAAGATTATTCTTGTTTCATAAATCTTGATGAATGTTTATAAAAGAAGAATATATTACAAAAACTTCTATGATGCTTGACATGAGCTTTGGATATTAAATTTATAATGAATGTATCTTTTTTAAAATTTTTGGATCTTTGACAACCCCTCCCCTTCATTTCTTTTTCTTTCTTATTCACAAAAAGAGGAAGAAAAATTTTCATGAGAAAATTATGTTTTACTAAGGGGGAGCAATTAAATATTCAATCAATATATATTTTGTAAAAATATAAAAATTGTGAGATATTATGAGTTTATGTATAATTAAATTATTTGCTCATTATTTCACCTCTTTTTGTTAATGACAAAGGGGGAGAAATAGTAAATTGATACATGCATGTAAAAAAAATAGGTTTTTATGAGAAAATTATTGATGCATATGCCTTGAAATCATTTGCTCTAATATTTCACTTTTTTGTTGATGACAAAAGGGGAGAAATGACATATTGATGACACATGTAGAAAATGAAAAAATAAATATTTCTCCTATTTTTGTTAACAAACAAATGAGGAGAAATAATTGATAACATAAGAAAGAGAACTTCAACTTAATGTATGATTGATGCATAATTCATGTTATATACTTTAAAATTTTGATGATTCATGATTGGTTGAGATAAATATCATGTATGATTTGATGATTTTAAAATTCATGATATATCATTTCAAAATTTGATAAATGGATGTTATGATACTTGAATTCAAGAGTGGTTGGATTCAAGAGTGGTTGGTTCTATTGAATTTAAGTTTTTCTCTTTTGAATCATGGCATGGATGTAGGGGGAGTAAGGTTTAACTCTCATCATCAATTGATTGTCATCATAAAAAAGGAGATTGTTGAACCTCAGATTTTGATAATAAAATCAATTGATGGGTTATTAATCTAATATGTATGTTACAGTTGATTGATGCAAGATTAACTATGATAGAGAGAAAGTTACAATTAGATGTTGGGCTAGAGTCAAGTCCGGGGCATCGAGCTGGGGTTCAGACGATGTAGTGGGAACTCACCGAGAGACTCACTAGAACTTAGTGAAGGTATTGGAAGCTTGTTGGGAGTTCACCAAAGGAATTAGAGGCTTTTTCGGGTTTTCCGATGGTTGTACCACTGCCATCTAGGAATCCGAGCAATAGGCGACAATTGTACTACCCAGGCTAGTGGTTGTACCATCATCGTCCAGGTTTTTGGGTAGCAGGGTGGTTGGACCACCCAGGCCAATGTTGAATCGCCTGTATCATATTTTCAGGGTAGCTTTTGGTGGTTGTATCACCCGTACTTGGATATTTCAAGTGAGTTTGAATTTTGGTTCCATTCTTTTAAAGCCAAATGAATCCTATAAATACCCCAAGTTTTCTTGCATTTAGCACAGGTTTCTATACAACAATTAGGCTAGAAATTATGTGACAAATTGGATGCTAAAAGTATACAAGAAAAAGAAAAGAGGAAGAGAATGAGCTAAGTGTTGTATTCTTGTTAAGAGTCTCCCTTGTAAGTTGAAAGCATGTAAGGGTTTGGTTTTTACCTAAAGAAGATTAGTAGTGGACATTCGTGGATCTCGGAGAAGAGGACTCAGGAGTAGATATAGGCTAGGTCGAGGCCGAACCATTATAAATCTGTGAGTGTTTCCTATCTTGAATTTTATTTAGATTTGCATATTCATACTTGGGCTTTTAAGCAAGAATCCTAACATTGTTTTATAAGTTAAATTACTCACTTACTATACTTAAACGAAATGCTTCTAATTTTTTATTTTGATTCTCACAAAATTTTTTTCTTTAACCATGATTTTACACTTGCACTAATCCCCCCCTTTTAGTGCTAATTGATTCTAATAAGGGAATGAGCAAGAAAGATTATAATCTATATAAAGGTCTCCCTAGTGTATTGTTAGTGAAATACTTGTAAGGGTTTAGTCTTCACCTAAAGCAGATCAAGAGTGGACACCGGTGGGCCTCGATGAAGGGGACTCAGGAAGTGGACGTAGGCCAAGTTGTGGTCGAACAAATTATGAGTGTAACACCTCTTAGTCCCACATTGGAAATGTGGGAACATATGAATACCTTATAAAGGTTGATGAGTGTATTATTACTAACTCTTGACTCGAGCATTTTGGCAAAGCCTCACTCCAAGATCATAACTTAGCTTCATTAAAAAGTCTTATTGCTCATTTACTCAACTTGAACGAAACACTTTTGATTTCTAGTTTTATTTCAAACGAAAGTTTTCTTTAAACTGAGATTTCAGCACTTGCACTAATTAACCACTCCCTCTCTTAGTGCTAATTGATGCTAACAATTTATGGTTCCTTTAGGAACCAAAATTAACTTATGTGGACTATACTTTCTAAATATGCATCTATAGACAAAGTATCCACATCTAACACAAAAATCACATTTGTTTTCTTGTGAAGAATACAATATGGATCTTCTAAGAAAGATAGTTTGGCTTTCGATGTGTATTACCCATAAAGCCAATATCTTCCTTATGAATCCAAACCTTATTAACAAGGATCATGTTTAGAGACTTGTTTATCTTAAACTTTTTTAAAGTTTGTTGTAATATGACCTTTTCCTTTTTAATTACCTCTAGTGACTTACACTTAGAACAAGAAATGCATGATGTTGATGCTTCATGCATGTTTTTAAGTTTACTAGCAAGTAACGCATAATCCTTCTTAAGTAATTTATAAGTTTTGCTAAACTTCTTAAATTCATCAAATAATTCATGAAAGACATTTAGTACTTCATCAAAAGTAAAATAAGCTTCAAGTGAGTTACTTATCTCATCATTAATGGCCATAGGTGCGAGATTCTCCACTTCTTCTTAGTTGTGCTCTTCATCTTTGGGGTGCCTCGGCTTCTTGCATTCAAAGTAAGAAGTTTTGTCCACTTTAAGTTTATTTTTATGTGTTTTGTTTATTTTCATTAATTTATTCGGTTCTTTTATTATATGTTCAAATTCATAGTCCTCATCACTCAAGGTTTCACTCGAGGAGTCATCTGTTGTTCTAAGTTTAATTTCCTTCTTGTTCTTTAAAAGGTATTATTCTTATGTTCTCTGTTTAGTATCCTTCTTATTTTTTGGAAGACGTTTATCTTTGGTTCTCAAGGTAATGCCCTTTCTGTTCTTTGGAAGGGGTTCTTCAAGTTCATCATTGCCAGTTATTTTATTTATTTTTGATCCCTTTAATTTAGTTGTTCTTTCATATGTTACTTCTGAAATATGCTATATATGAAAAGTTGAATTATAAGTATAAACCTGATTAAATTTATTTTTATTTAAAGTATAAAATAAAGCATTCATAGCTTTGGTATTTAAGGAAAACATTTATTTTTCATGATCATTCCAATCATTTATTGGATTGGATGACTTCTGAAAACCATTTTCGATAATATACCATAAATAAAATCCATCAAAATTAGAAAAATATATATTCTAGTTTTCCAAAATGTGTAGTCCATCTCATTGAATATAGGAGGATGTGTGATGCATTGACCATCGTTAATGGCAAAATAAGCCATTTAACTCGATGAGTGTTAAACCAATTGAGTGTAATCGGCTCTAATACAAACTGTTATGATCGAGTTGGTACTAAGAGGGGGGCGGGGGATGAGTGATAAAACCCCAGAAGGAGCTCTATAGATTTTAACCCTTGAGAGGGATCGACCCTTGAGGGGGATCAACCCTTAAAACGTTGTAGGGATTCCTCCCTCCTAGATTCAATACAAGGCTGAAATAAAATTGATAATTGCTTGATAAAAAGAGGTGGAGGCTATATGCTTATAGGGCTCTAAACCCTAGTCCTAGGGGGTACTTGCCTAACTAAAATTATCCTTTTACCCCTTCTATAGCCTACCTGTCTTAAAGGGAACAGGTGGCGGCTAGGTTGGCTTTATAGCCGACCTAAGCAGGGGAAAACCCTTACCAACCAGCCCAATAAAGAGGGCGACGGTTACTAAACCCTAAGGCCTAATCTAAACCCTAATCACACTTCTTTATAGGATAGAAGTAGCTAGGTGAGGTTTTATTACAATCTCACATGGTTTTATTTGACTACTTCTAGGTGATTAGGACTCAACCCTGTTGGAGTCCTATCAAACCCGCCCTCTTAAAATCAGCCTTGTCCTCAAGACTGAGGTTCTATGAACTCAGGGAACTAGGTCTTCAGCTCCTCATCAGGTTGGGTGTCAGTTAGAAGAATTTGGGCTATCATCATCTTTAAATTTCCATTTGAGGTGGGATACCTGGAGGATCAACTGTAATCTTGATCTGGTGCACCGATCTGATCTCCAGGTTAGGGCCCCAATGTAATTTCCAATTTTACAAAGCCCAAAGAAATAGGGAGACCACTTTCTTTAGGCTTAAATTTTGTGCTGGTGGAGCTAGAGATGAAGGAGGACTTGATCTTTCTCAGGAAATTTTCTTCTGCTTCGATGTTTGTCAAGGGGAAGTTTCTTCCTTGCATGGGCTGCCACGTGGTTGCTCTATAATAGTAGTCGTGCCTTCTTTTGGAGTGAGAGTTGTCCTATGATAAAATCTCTAGTGATATGAGCCTGATCTGAGTTTGAGGTGGGTAGGAGTGGTATTTTTGGGGCCAATTTTCACTTCTTTGTGTTGTTGACCATCTTGCATGAGGATGGTGCTAACCCCCACTCTAGATGTGTCTGCTCCAATAATAAACATCTGGCCATGATTTAGTATGGATGACATCGTGGTTGTGAGGGTTATAGTTCCACTTGGCTAAGGTGGTGCATCTTTCTTTATAATGAGAGGGTTGATGTTCATGCTTTGTTGAGTTCCGCGAATGATCCTTCCCATTTTTTGATTTTGCCACTAGAGGGGCTCAATTTTCTCATGGTCTTGGGCCATAGATTGGAGGTCATCATCAAAGAAGTTCTTAAGTATCATGGTCCAATCCTGGGGAAAGTCATGGAAGTCACCTGAGATCAACAACCATAGTGAGTTCGACGAGATGAAACACTTTAGAAGTAGGTTATCTCTTAGGAAAAGTATGTAGGGATGTGTCATACTGAAAAATAAGTATAGCCAAATAATCCATGTCTCTATCATCTCTTGGATGACCCTTTTCTCTCCGACCTTCTGAGGTTGTAGGAAGCAATTTGGCTGAGCAACAACTGGTAGAAGTTTCGGCCTGTTCAGCATAGGGTGGTCGGATAGCTTCAAAGGAGGTAATTGGCTTGGTTTGGTAGAGACATCCAAAATTACAATAAGCTGTGGGAGAGGGTTCTTATCTTCAATCTCATGAAACCCTTGAATTGGGAAACCACTAGATTTTTCTTTTGGTGCCCTCTCCAAGTGTTGTATTGTGGTTGTAGTCGCTAGGCTCCCTCGTAGAATTACCTGCTTTCCTTTTCTGAAAAATTTCATGGTTAGCTTCGAAAAATTTTAGAAAACATCTCCAATCATGGATAACCAATCAATGCCAAGCACTATATCAAAATCATCAAGAGGGAGGAGGAAAAAATCAGTAACTATGTTTTGCTCCTGTAGGATCAGTTTTACCCATGGGTGCTTCTGGTTGCACTTCGGAATTTGGCTATTAGCTACCTTGACTTCGAACCCATTGTATTCTTCTTTGTGGAGCATTAAGTGAGTAGCTACCTTATTGCTCATGAAGTTGTATGTGCTTTCGACGTCAATGAGGATGATGACAGATTGCTACTCGAGAAATCCTTCGATCTTTAATTTTTGCAAGTTAGTGTAGCCGTCTAACGTAGGGACCATGCAGGTGGCCAGTTGTGGTATATCCTTCTCCTTGGGCTCAAGAGTCATATCTTCAAGTTTGGGTTCTTCAATGGGCGCAATCATCAATGGTGTCTCCTTTTTACATTTGTGTTCTAGGCTCTACAGTTTATCACAATACCCACATAGGCCCTTTGTCGATCCGTCATGAAAGTCTTCTCTTATTAATTTCTATGGTTGAGGGGGTCAGCTAACAGTAGGAGGAGGTAAAAGCTTTGGTGGCACTGGTCGGGGAGCAACTCTAGTCTTCCGAGCTTCATAGCTTAATCGCTCTTCTTAATATCACGCAATGGATTTAGCTGCTTTAAGTGTGTATGGGTGTCGCACTTTAATTTCTTCTTGAATCTCCGGCTTCAAGCCCTCAATAAAAGTCCCCAATATATATTTTTTAGACCAATCATAAGTTTGATTAGATAACCTTTCAAACCTGGTTTGGTACTATTGGATGATGGAGGTTTGACGGATCATCGCTAGTTCTTCACTAAGGTTTATTTTATAATCTAAATTTACATCACGTTGTGATCTTATTAGTCTCGATGGTCAGCCCAATCTAAACTCCTCAAAGAGAGTGTAGCCTCCAATTTGGCTTCGAATAAGCCCACTGATGTCATGACGTAAGGATCTCCAACCTGTCAAATCAACCGATTAAAGAGTGTACCTGCAATCTTCAGGTTGAAGGTAGCAATGGCAGTGATGTCATGGCTATGGTGGTGAAGTCTCTAAGTAGAGGATGACAGCCAAGGGTAGCAGCAACAGTGGAGGAAGAAAATGGCAGTAGTAACATCAACTGCGATCCTTCGATGATGCTACAATATTGACGTTGTAATATTGTCGAGGCTGTGATTTTTTAGGTGGCTAATATTTGTTGGAAGATGAAAGCCAAGGGTGCGGTGCGACTTCATGGCTATAGGTGGCGACTATTGCAGCAAGGGTGCGGTTGCAATAGGAGGAAAATGGGGTAGCGATGTACATGACTATTGCGGAGGAGGACAATAGTGGTATAAAGTGAGAGACGGCTGCTGTTGTGTTCAATTTGTTACTGGCCGTGATCAAGATAGTTGGCAGCGAATTGTTGCAGGCTGCGATGTAAATAGATTACAGCAAAAGATTGCTACCGGTAGCTTTTTACCACAAGGATCACTACTAGCTATGATCAAGGAGGATGGCAGCAAGAGGTCGCTATTGGCAGCATTGCATAGTGAAAGATGCATAATGTGGTTGAAGGGATAAGGGAGATTGGCCGGCTAAAAAGTTGGTGGACCGAAGGCTTCGATTTTTTGGTGCGGTTTGTGGCCGTTTTGGGTGCAATTTGGAGCTATGGTCTTGTAGAGTTTAGGCTATGAATTGGTGTGGTTTTAGGACTATGATAGCAGTAGATAAAAGTTATGAAAATAAATTTTAGATCTGGGATGGATGGCAGCAAAGGTAGGTGTATCAGTAAGGAAAGTTGGCTGAAAAAGTAAGTGGATTGATAAGGAAGTAGGCTACGGTTAGGACTGATTGGGATGGCTGTTTGGCTATGATTTTGTTAGGGTTTTTTAGGGAGTAAAAATAGGAATTGAAGACGAGAGGGGGAGTCTCAAATCTGAAAAAGATGGCAGCAAGATCCAATAAAATTTCAATAAAAGATCACTGTGATATACGCTATATTGCCGAACAAAATTTCCATCGAAGAAGCAGTAGTTTCTCAGCATTAATTCCAGCAAAAATTTAAGAAATTTATAAAGAATTTGAATATCAGAATCTCAGTTCAGATGGTGCTAGTAGTATTAATGAGGATCAAGAAAATTTTGGCAACATAACAGTAGAAAAATTATTGCAAATAATATCACAGAATTCTCATCATAAAATTTTAGCATGGTATAACGAAGGATTGTAGCACTATAAGTCTTGATCTAAAATGAGTTTTCTCTAGAAACTAGTTTTAAATGAAAGCTAAGATGATCTATGAATTTGTATAGAAATTTTCACTAAAAAGGATGAACAAAAGTTTAGTTTCAATATGCCAATAATCAGAGGGCAGATTCTTCATTGGAAAAATTTCAGCATTGCATGATGATGAAAGAAGGCACAATAAAATCAGTTCTGGAAGGAATTTTTTTTAGAGACTAATATTAGATGAAAGCTAAGTTGATCTACGAAATTATGTAAAAATTTCAGCCAAAAAGGATGAACAAAAGTTCAGTTTCAAGAGGCCAAAATGCGCAAGGCAAATTCTTAGTCGTAAAATTCTAGTACTATATAACGATGAAAGATTGCACAAGAAAACTAGTTCTAGAAGGAGTTTTTTTCAGAAATTAATTCCAGATGAAAGCCAAGTTGATCTTTAGAATTGTATAAAAATTTTAGCTAGAAAGGAGAAGAAATAAACTAGTTTTAAGAGCAAAAATGCTATTGAAAATTTTTGTAGCGTTTCACCTCCACAACAACGATAATGTTTGCGACGAACAAAATTTATGATAGATAAAATTTGAGAAAAATCTTTAATGTGTAAAGTAAGGAATCTTGCAGTATTTAAGAGGTATGGATGATAAAAATATACCATATTTCCAGATCACGCAGGGGGCGGTATTAGATTGATTTAATCTGTAGCCGGGGTAGATGGTGGAGATGCACATCGCAGCAATTATAAGAATTGCTTGGGAAGGTGGAGGTGGCAAAGATAGTTATAGGGGCAGTAGGAATACTGCTCTAATACTAGATGAGAGAACTCCAGAATGAGCTCTATAGATTTTGACCCTTGAGGGGGATCAAACCTTGAAACGTTGTAGGGGTTCCTCCCTCCTAGATTCGGCACAAGACTGAAATAAAATTGATAATTGGTTGATAAAAGGAGGTGGAGGCTATATGCTTATATAGGGCTCCAAATCCTAGTCCTAGGGGGTACTTACCTAACTAAAATTATCCTTTTGCCCCTTCTATAGCCTACTTGCCTTAGAGGGAATAGGTGGTGGTTAGGTTAGCTTTATAGCCGACCTAAGCAAGGGGAAACCCGGGTCGACTAGCGCAGTAAAGAGGGCGTTGACTACTAAACCCTAAGGCCTAATCTAAACCCTAACCACACTTTTTTATATGATAGAAGTGGCTAGGTGGGATTTTATTACAATCTCACAAGATTTTACTTGACTACTTCTAGGTGATTAGGACTCAACCCTACTAGAGTCCTATCGGGGTGAGAAGGGGGGTGTGAATTAGTGTAAGTGTTTTAAAAATATTGCTCGTTTGAAATAAAATCGAAACTAAAAGCATATTTCATCAAGATCAAGTTAGAGAGCGATTAAACTTGACCGAATGAAGAATCTCAACTATGGAATGCTAAAATAAAAAGTAAGTAAAGAAGGATAACAAATTTATAGTGATTCGGTCACCAACTTGACCTACGCCTAATTCCCAAGTCCTCCTTCGTCGAGGTCCATCGGTGTCCACTAATGATTTTCTTCCAAGGTGATGATCAAAACCCTTTACATATTTCTCCTTTTCCCACGCTCAGGAGAAGAACCTTTATAATTTTTTTCTCTCTTTACTTAGAGTCACTTTACACTTTGAAGCACTCAAGGGAAGCTTTTGAATTTTAAATAATTTCTAACTAAGATAATGACCACTTTTCTTGCACTTATCTTTTTCTTACTCTCCAAAGCAAGAATACTTGGAGTATTTATAGACCCTAATTGGCTTAAAAAATAGAGCCAAAATCTAATCAATCCCATAAATCTCAAGTATGGGTGGTACTATCGTTGTTGTCGATAGTACTACCCTCAAAAGTACCTCAAAAATAGGGTGATGGTGGTACTACCACCGCCTGGGTATTTTATACCCGAAGTGTACCATAAGTTGACCCCTTTCCAAGTCAGCGAAATGAGCTTAACTAGAGCTTAAATCCAACCCAAAGTGGACCCGGTTGCCTTAAATTGAGTTAATTTGGATTTCTCCAAATCTAACCTAATTAGTACTCACTTATGTTGCTAACTATGACAACTACACAATTACAATCATTTGTGATCGACATGTCAATTGATCTTCCTAGCTCTCGGCAAACTTCCCGGCATCCTTCGACGAACTTATGATAAGTTTCTTAATCATATTCTGGTGAACTCCCGATGTGCTCCCAGCAAGCATCCCGATCACCTTCGACGAACTCCCGACGAGCTCCCAATGCATCGTCCGAACTTTGGCCCGATGCCCGAACTTGACTCCAGCCCAACATTTGATTGTAATGCCTTTTCACCATCATTGTTAATCCTGCATCACTTTTGTAACACATAAGTTAGATCATAAAACCCATCAATTGATTTCATCATTAAAATTTGAGATTCAAAACTTATAACTTTAGATTTTCATTAAGAACCATGATCTTGATAACTCGAAATTTCATATACATAAATCAATATTTTTTTATCTTTTCTCTTATTGAACTTACAATAGAAAAGTTCTTATCATGATCTTGACATCTCGAAAATCAGAATTTGGGATCTTTATATAAATCAAGATCATTTATTAATATTTTTTAGTTTTATAAAAGAAAATTATCTATATAAATCAAGGTACTACCATCGCTTGGGCGGTATCACCACCGCCTAGGCAATACTACTATCGCCCACCGATGATACTACTATCGGGAAACTGGAAATAATACTTTTCAGTGCTGTTTCGTACCCAAGTCATACCTAATTTGACCTTCTTCTAGGTCAACAAAATAAGCTATATCATGAGCTTAAATCAAACCCAAAGTGGACCAAGTTGGCCCCTAATTGAGTTAGTAAAACTAACTCTAGTCGAGATGCTAACTATAACACTTTAAAGACAAAAACAATTATACTAATCTTTGTTATCTAGCACGTCAGTCGATCTTTTAGTTAACTCCTGGCATCCTTCGTTGAACTCCTGGTGAGCTCTCGATCTCCTTTCGGCGAACTCCCGATAACCTCTGTCGAACTCCTGGCGAGCTTCCGATAACCTATCGATGAACTCTCGATAAACCTCTATCGAACTCCCGATGAGCTCCCACCATATCGTCCGAGGCCTCAGCGTACCCCCGATTCTTTCGACCCGATACTCTATCTTGACTTCGGCGCAATGATAGATTTTTCTTAATTATTTTATCTTTTTACAATCATAGTTAATCTTATATCACTTATCTCTAACAGAAAAGGTTAGATCATAAATATATCAATTGATTTCAATATCAAAATTCAAGATTCAACAATCTCTCATTTTTTATGATGACAACCAATTGATAACATTATTAACATTAACTCCTCTATCTGTATGTCGTATTTGAAATAGGACAATCTTGAATTTAAAAGAAACAATCACCTTTGAATTGAAGGTAGCATTTTGCTTATTTACAACATGTCAATTTATACATTGTGCATCCTCATAGTTTCAAATCATAATATGCATAATTTTAAAACATTTTAGCTTTACTTTATGTTTGATACCAATAACAAGTCAACATTGTTATGAGTATTGTATGCATGAAACTAAAACATTGAAATTTTTAACCATTTAACCATTTATCACCATGATACAACTGGTCATAGGTGCATTGCAAGCCAATCACATGAGTGATGGCACGTGTGACACGTTGCACGATCTTTTTGTTTATGATTATTATTGATATATTCTCATATTATATTATCTATTGCATATATATTGTGATGACCTTGGTTTTATGCAATAGAAATCAGATCGTAATGAGATCATAATAATGAGACTAATTCATCTGTAACCATAAATCCTAAATAATTCCGATCATAGGTTACTCGAGAGGGACATCGAGATAACCAGATAGACCGTTATACTGTATACTCATCCATATGATGGAGGTAATTGGTCTCACATTCACTTATGTGGGGACACTAAAGATTTAGTGTAGGTGCTCATTAGAGAATGAGTTCATTGATTAATGCGTTTATGGAATATTATATGGTTAGTGATACCTAATGTTAGATAGCGATTCTGTAGTCCTAGTTGTCTATCTAGTCCTTAGACTTGAGACACCAAGGATTCCTTGTTTGATTACTTTCTTTAAAGTCAGACTTACATGTTTGGAAAGTTTCACATCTTGTATAACCGGTTATCGGGATTCGTAATCAATCTTATAAAGGTAATTGTGTGTCAATATGAGATTATCCACTCTTAGTATTATGAGAGAAATATCCTATGTGGTTTTATTCAGATAAATCCCTAGCCAAGGTCATTCGGATTGAGAGAAAAGAGGTTCTCTGGGAGAATCCGATTAGAGCGAGACTCAGACGGATTCTGTATGTGGCTTGATAGTATCATGCCCAATTTTTAAAGCTCATTAGCCGAGATGGAGGGTATGCCACATTCGGAGATAACAATAAAAGAAAGATTATTGACAAAGAAAATATAAATAACAAGTCTAACCTTTTGATTGAAGAAGTCTTACTAGTAAATGACTTAAACACAACCTATTAAGCATTAATCAATTATGTGATAAGTGTTATAGCATAAAATTTGGATCTAATGCTTGTATTATAGACATACCTCACAAAAATAAATCAATGATTATCTTAAGAACCAAAATTGTGTGCTCTATTGATTTTGATGGCTTCTATGATGAAACTTATTTTTTTGCTTTAAACAATGATGCATGGCTTTGGCAAAGAAGATTAGGTCATGCAAGTATGAAACTAATTACATAAATAACTATTAAAGAATTTATAAGAGGCATGCCTAGAATTAAGTTTGTACAAGATAAAGTTTTTGATGTATGCCAACTTGGTAAATAAACGAAAAGTAGTTTTAAATCTAAGAATCAAGTAAACACCTCTAAACCACTATAATTACTAGATATGGATTTATTTGGACTAATAGATACCACAAGTCTAGGAGGTAGTAAATATGCTTTTGTAATCATTGATGACTGTAGTTGATTTACTTGGACATGTTTTTTAGCACACAAAAGTGATTATTTTAAATATTTTTCAAAAATTTATAAACTAGTTCAAAATGAAAAGGGTTTTATGATTTTGTCTATTTGAAATGATCATGATAGTGAATTTAAAAACTATGATTTTCAAGATTCTCATAAGACCACTACTTTCTAAAACACCTTATGAATTATGGAATAATAAAAATACCAAATATTTTATATATTAAAGTTTTTTGTTGTAGATATTTTATTTTAAATGGAAAAGATACCTTAGGAAAGTTTGATGCAAAATCTGATGAAGGTATATTTCTTAGTTATTCCTTAAGTTCAAAAGCTTATCATGTCTTTAATAAAAGAATATTAATTATTGAAGAATCTATCCATATTGTTTTTAATGAGGTTTTTGAAATGAAGAAAATTGATTTTAATGATGACTTTGGTTTGGTACTTTAAATTTAAGTAAAAATTCTTCTCTCTAGAGCAACTAGGATGCATCTATTTCAAATGAATCCTTACCCAAGGAATGGAAGTATGTAGATGCTTATCCTAAGGAGCTAATAATTGGAGATACATCAAAAGATGTTTAAACTTATTCATCATTTAAAATTTTTTATGCTAATGATGCCTTTCTATCTCGAATTGAACAAAAATATATTGATGATTCTCTAAAAGATGATTCTTGGGTTTTTGCAATACATGAGAAGTTGAGTTAATTTGAGAAAAATAAGGTATAGATGCTTATTCCTAGACATAGTGATCATCTTGTGATTAACAATAAATGGGTCTTTAGAAATAAGCAAGATGAATTTGGTATCATGGTTTAAAACAAGGCTAGATTAGTAGCCAAAGGTTTTAACCAAGAAGAAGGTACTGATTATAAAGAAACCTTCGCTCCTATGGCAGGACTTGAAGCCAAAAGGATGGCCTTTGCCTATGTTTTTTTATAAATTTTAATTTTAAATGGATGTCAAAAGTATTTTTCTTAATGGTTTTATTTCTGAAGGAGTTTATGTTAAACAACCACCCAAATTTGAAAATGATATGTTTCCAAACTATGTTTATAATTTATCTAAGGCTCTCTATAGATTAAAGCAAGTCCCTAGGGCTTGGTATGAGAGACTTGGTTCTTTCCTTATTCAAAATAAGTTCTCAAAAGGCAAAGTCGATACTATATTATTTATTAAATATTTTATTTTCTTATTATTTGAATCAATATTGATGATATTATTTTTAGTTTTAGAAATAAATCTTTATGTGAGTCTTTTGTCAAAAATATGAGCCAAGAATTCAAAATAAATTTAATAGGTGAATTAACATTTTTCTTAGGATTACAAATTAAGCAATTGAATGATGATATTTTTATAGATCAAACTAAGCATACTTTGGATTTATTAAAATGATTTAATATGGATAGTGCTAAGTCTATAAACACACCTATGAACACCTATATAAAATTAGATTTGGACAATGAAAGAGAATGTTTTGATCAAAAGACTTACAAGGGAATGATAGATAGTTTGTTATATCTAACTACAACTAGACCAAATATTATATTTACCGTTATTCTACATGCAAGATTTTAGTCCAATCCTAAATAATCTCATTATAAGGCAATTAAAAGAATATTTAGATATTTAAAAGAAACTTCAAATCTAGGATTATGATATCCGAAATTGAAAAATTTTGATTTTACTTATGCTAATGCTAACTTTGGAGTTAGTAGAATAGATAAAAAAAGTACATTTGGAACCTGTCAGTTTCTAGGTTATGCACTTGTTTCTTAGATGAAAAATACTTTAAAAGATTATAGACTTTGTTTTAAAGACATCTTTTTTAAGTGTGATAACATGAGTGCAATATGCTAATCAAAAATCCTATTTAACATTCACGAACTAAGCATATTGATATTAAACATCATTTTATTATGGACCATATAAGTAATTATGATATATCTTTAAAATTTACAAAACATCAGCTAGCAGATATATTCACTAAACCATTAAGTGAGGAACAATTTAATTTTATTAGAAGGGAATTAAGCATGTTGAATCTACTAAATGCATGAAATTTTTTCATATATATATTTTTATCATCATGATCTCTCAGTTTTCATGACTTAAGTTTTTCTTTTGAATCAAGATCATTTCCCATGATTTCTTCTTATTATTTACAAAAGAAGAGATTTATCAAAATAATTCATTGTTTTCATTACATAATCTTTCATGTAATGACATTGATGCAAATTTTTGCATCATTGAATCATTCCCTTCTCTTTCTTGTTTTGATAATGACATGGGGAGAAAAAGAAGTACAAGATTGCACATCTAAAAAAAAGCAATATTATTAGCCTACTAGTTGCACTCTTCTCCTTTTTGTTTATGACAAAAGGGGGAGAAGTAATGATGATGTAAACTTATGCTTGATGATTTAGAATCTTAATTCACTCTTGATATTATGATGATATTATGATGTACTTTGATGTTTTGATGAATTAGAATTATGCATATAATACTCATGATTTTATTATGATGATGCTTATATTGTATGCATATAAAGTGTGAAAATCACTGTCATTAAAATTGCTATGACTTGAATAAAAATATTATGATTAGAAGGTTATCATTCTATGAATTCAGGTTTATTTCAATATAGCATATAGATACGGGGAGTTTAGTTAAAAATCCATCATAAATTAGTTATCATCATTAAAAAGGGAGAGATTTGGAATCTCGGATTTTGATAATGAAATCAATTGATAAGGTTATGATCTAATTTATGTTCAAGAAAAGTGATGCAAGACTATCTTCGATCATGAAAAGATAAAATAATTGAAGCAATAAAATCATACGTTGGGCCAGAGTTATAGATTGAGCATTGGGCCGGAAAAATCAGGCATTGTGTCAAGATCGGATGTTTTGGGAGTCAACATGCCGATGAATAAAGTAGTATACCGAAGAAGAGCATGATGTACCAAGGGTTCGGATGAACCAATGATATGCCGGACAATACAAGATTTATTCTTTGTAATCGTTTATGTAATAATCATCGTAGTTTAAGTCTTAATTGAGTTAGTTTTGGGTATAACCATGCTAACTCAATTAAGGGGCCATTGGGCCTTAATTAGAGTTAATTGGGGCCTATTGGAAGCCCCATCTCATAACCCATAATCAGGTCTAGTGGTGGCACTGCTCAGACAAGGCAATGGCACTATCAGAAGATAGTCTTTGAGATTGTGTTAGGTGGTCGTACTGCCCAACTGGGCAGTGGTACCGCCCGGACACAATCTTCTAGACTATGTTAGGGGATGGTACCACCTAAGCTAGTATACTACCACCAAAACACAGTCTCCAAGACTGTCAGGCTGCTAGGACTTTAGAAATTCTAAAAATTTAAATTTTAAATTTAAATATTTAAATTTTATCTCTAACTTTTGAAGCCATTTGGGATCTATAAATACCCGGCTCATTCTTGCTTGAGGTAGCAAGAATTGAGATAAAAAAAACTTATGATTCTAAGTGTGTAAATGTTATTTTAATCTCTTGAGAGTTCCCTCCTCATAAAACTCTAGAGTTCATTCTAAAAAAGGTGTGAGATTTGGAAAGGTTGTTTCCTAAACACGTGAAAAGGAGAAAGGGTTATAAAAGGGTAGTTGATCTTCACCTATTAAAGGAAGATCGTTAGTGAATGCCGGTGGCCTCAATGGAGGAGGAATCGAGAGTGGAGATAGATCACAATGATCAAACTATTATAAATTTGGTGTGTTTTTTTCCTTTGGCTTCATTCTTATTGCTTGCTGAATAGCTCACTACTTTCACTCGCATTCCAAGTCTAACATATTTTTGATACGAGTTCTGATCGAATGATTTTTTTTAATTAACGTAATTTCTTTTTGAAAGCATAAATTCCCTCCCCCCCCCGACCTCTCATCTTAGTGCCAACATGATCCTAACAAGCTGCTCGTGTAGAGACACTAAGGTATAGTATAGATGCTCGTTGAAGAATGAGTTCATTAATTGATCCGCTTATGGAATGATAGATGATTAATAGTACTTAATGTCAGATAGTGATTCCATAGACCTAGTTGTATATCTGGTCCTTAGACTTAAGACATCATGGATGTCTTATTTGAGTACTCTGTTTTTAAAAACTAGGATTACAAGTCTGGAAGTTCTAGATCTAGTACAGCTAGTTATCAGGATTGGTAGCCAACCTTACGAAGCCAATTAGTAGTTAATATCGTAATTACACAAAGAGGTGTGGTGGGACCATAGAGGTGCCAGCGGGTCCCATGATGTCGAGATGGAAGATCGCGACAAATGGAGATGCATCGAGGAGCCGTCAAAACTGATGATGACAAGATGGACAATCACAGGGCATGGAGATACACGATACACATATAGATCCTATTATGAGTGATTGGGTCCACTAACTCGATCTTGATCATATTAGGTGATGGTTCATAATCATTTAGTGTGATATATATATGTGATATCTACATCGTATATATATATATATATATATATATATATATACTTGCCTACTACATTGAGTTGGTCGAGTCCCTCAAGAGCATATCATAAAATCAGACTCATCTTGTAACAATAGTGAAGAGTTAACTGAACTTCATGATTGGTCGAGTACCTGAAGCCATGATGGTTCGAAGGCCGAACAGGTCGAGAATTACAAGTTGTGATTGTCAAGAGTTGCTTACATTTTTGGGCTCAGTGTCATTGGTCGAGTCTCTCGAGGTTATACTAGGACATCAATTGGATCCTGATCCCCACTAGAAGTCTCCTAGTGACTTTCGTTTCACATACTGAGGGTATCACATAATTCGCTAGAAAAATATTGAGAGTAGATTAAGATAGAAGTATATATCTTAATTATTACTTTTTTATAAAATCTATATGTTTATTCATTTATGCTACATCTTGTTTGTCAAAAACATGTCGTAACCCCCCTATGAGGTATACTTGATGCCAACCGCCTAACTAGTCCAAACTACACAGAATTGACTCCATAATTTGAGAATTATTCTCATAATGGAGAAAATCATGTATGTCTCTAACATAATTTTTCCACTTTAGAGGAAGGGGCAAGCGAGGATGAAATCATTTGCTACGTAAATTATATAGACGATTCCACTTTGGCTAAGTGCTATATGTTGGCCTCTATTAATCCTGAGCTACAAAGGCAACATGAGATCATGGATGCCAATTCTATTATTCTTTATCTTCGCTAATTATTTGAGGAATAAGGAAGAACTCAGAGATATGTGATATCTAAGAGTTGCCTCTGAGCTAAGATGTAAGAGGGAACATCAGTTCAGAATCAGGTCCTAAGGATGGTTGAGTGGATTGAGAAACTCACAAGTCTAAGACTGGTCCTAGATGATAACTTGTGTGTTTATCTTATACTTCAATCCCTACCAGATTCCTTTTTGTAATTCATTAGGAATTTTAATATAAATAAGTTTGAGGTAGCTCTCCCTGAGCTCCTTAATATATTGAGGGAGGCTGAGAGCACCATCAAGAAAGAGAAGCCGATTCTCTATATTGATGAGACAAAAAAAAAAAGAAAGGCTGATAAATCCCCTAAGAAGGGCAAGGGCAAAGGACAAAGGCCAGTGCTTCCACTGCAGTGAACACAAACACTAGAAGAGGAATTGCAAAGAGCACCTGACATAGAAAGCAAAATAGAAACTTGGAGAAGCTTCATGTACATTCATGATTAGTCTTCATTTGTTAGATTTTTATGATAACACATAGGTATTGGATACCGGGAGTGTTTATCATATCTGTAATTCGTTATAGATTCTGGCAAGGTCTATGAGATTGGCGAGAGGCGAGATGGACCTCAAGATTGGTAATTAAGCAAAAATTACTATAGTTGCTGTTGGTAAGGTCACCCTACATCTGCTTGGTGAAGCTACTATTATATTAGATGCATGTTGTTACATTCCTTCTACCATTAAAAATATTATCTCCATTTCACGTTTGATAGTTATGGGATATAAATTAGTTTATGAGAATAATAGTTGTTCATTGATTTTGGATGATAAGATCATCACTAGAGGAATGTTGCATAATGGTTTATTTATGCTAGATATAACTTCACAGATTATGAATGGAAAGTGCATCTAAGAGGACCCTGGCTTACTTTCTAAATAGAGCTCTATCTCAGTCGGTAGTGTCTACACCATAGGAGATATGAAAAAGAAAAAAGTCTAATTGTAAGGTTGTTAAGATTTGGGACTGCCTGACCTATGTTAGAAGACACAACCCAGACAAGTTGGAATAAAGGATGAAGCGGTGCAAGTTTGTCGGATACCCCAAGGAAACTTTGTGGGTATTATCTCTGTCATCCCAAGGATGAAAAGGTCTTTGTTGCCAAGAGAGTTGTATTCCTTGAGAAGGAACACATTCTTGGTAGAAATAGTGAGAGCATGATAGAGTTGAGTGAGGTTGAAGAACCTAGCTCAAGCACCCATTCCAGAGACCGAGTCTGTTCAGGCACCTCACACACAAATTCCAACTTTGTGCAAGTATGGTAGAGTATCAAAGTATCCATTTGATAATCAGAATTTATTTTTGAATTATGCTGCTAAAAATTATCGGTGTTTCTTGCTGCATCTCTACCAATTTGCTGCAAAATTACTATCTATATTTTCATCGAATTTGTTGTCACCATCACCTATTTCTTGTTGTCGAAATCATCCACAAACTATTTGCATACTATTAGAACTTTCGTCGTGAAACTGTTGTCTCTTCGACGAAAATTCTGCTACCATACTTTTTGATGTTATTGCTACATATCTAATCCATCTTTGTCGACTTAATTGTTATCGATATTTCTATTTAATTACTGCCATCCTCATACACTTCTTACTGGAAAAAATTTCTCAAAATCCTTAACACACTGTTAGAATTCCTTCGTCATAAAACTGCTATCCTTGACAAAGAATTCTACAGCATCATCCATCGACACTTTTTGCAACACCCATACCTGAACCGGTTGCTACCATTAATAGCAATCGTAAACCCTCGTTCCAAGCCTCAAGTCACTGCCACCGAGCCCCTTTTACAACCTCTATAACACCTTCAAACAACAACCCCAACAACAACCCAAACCGTTGCCTATCTACGTAAAATTCTGCAAGCATTACCTTTCGGTATCTCTTGCTGCACCCATACCAATCCCTACCAAACTAGTTGCTGCCATCAATAGCAACCCTAAGCCATCTCCCTATCCTTAAACTATTGCCACTGAATCCCCCTTATAGCCCCAATAACACACAAATCAACAACCTATCAACCCCAAACCATAGCCATCTACACTTGATCCACCACCTCTTTTAGCCACCGGTCCATGCCATTGACTCGACAAACAAAAGAAGGATTGCAACATCATAGATCTAGAGATATACACTATAGCATCAGAAGATCAGATCGATGCCAAGTTGGAGGCCTTTGAGACGCGTATGGAGGATATAATATGCGCTCTTCTTACGGAGTTTAGATTGGGCGGATCACTGAGCCTAAGGATATCATAGTGTGGCAAGAGTTTCAACCATAAGGAGGACCCACTAGAGAAAGAAGACACAGTGACAGACTCACCATACCCATGCACGAGGGTGGATTTCCCTCGATGGGAAGATGGAGACCTGACCGGGTGGATTTCGCACGCGGAGCGATACTTTCGTTATCATAAGACCTTGGAGGCTTATATGTAGATATTACTACCATCCATTTAGAGGGAGAAGCTATTTAATAGTATGATTAGTACAAGAATACTCATAGAGTCCTAACATAGAGGCAATTTAAGAACAGGCTACTACTCCGCTTTGGACCATCCGAGTACGAAAATATTGACGACCAACTCATAAAAAATCCACTAGACCTCCATAGTTCAAGAGTACTGGACTAAGTTTGAAAGACTTTCTAACTAAATAAGAGATTGGTCTGAAAAAAGTTGTTAGGGATTTTCATCGAAGGGTTAAATACAGGAGATCTGAGAAGAAGTCAAAGCACGATGACTACATGATGATGGCCGCTATCTCCTTCGCACGACTACTAAAAGAAAGGCTGAACCAAGAATCTCAGAGGACCAAAGTCACCACCGGACCAGCAGCACATAGACCTTCAGCCCCATCTACTTCCAACTAACTCTCCTAGTAGAAGAAATTGATGAGGGAAGATCCACGTGATAGATCCACGAAATGCTTGTGTTAGCACTGCGACGTTCCCTAGAACCGCAACCACTACTGCAAGAAGGGGAGGCTCCTTATGATTGAACCTATTGAAGAACTTGAATTTAAATTCAAATTCAAATTTGAGAAACTACTATAAAAAGAGTATAGTGGCTTTTTAATTCAAATTCAAAAACCACCAATGATGGAGTCGATAGAGATTGAAGATGTGAACCCTCTCCCACAACTTGCTAAAATGTCAAGCGCCTCTATTGACCGAACTAACTACCTCCTACCAAGCTGCATGACCTCTGTACACTAAGCCTACTGAGGGAACCACTAATTGCTGCTCAGCCCTATTGCTGCCCACACCTTCAGAAGACCAACGCTAAGAGGATCACCCAGAAGATGGTAGACATAGATCATTCAGCCATCGATTTCTCCCTTAGCAACACTTTGTCTCCAAAAACTGTACATCTTTATCTATAGGGACTAGCTCTTCCTAAAGTACCACATCCAGCCAAACCGACTATGGCTTCTGAGCTCCCAAATCTTAGGCTACTTCCACGACCTCTCCCAAGAGAGGACCACACTACTCGAAGTCTTCCCTATTGACGACCTTCGTTCCACTATTGATGACCGTAAGAAGATCGAGCCCCTCTAATGGTAGTATCAATAAGGAATCCGTGATGCCATAACTTACTGGATAGAGATCAAGTTCTAAAAAAAAATAAATCTTAAATCAAGAGGAAGGGACCAACACATTCACCACTTACAAAGTAAGAGAAGGATCTTCACTAGGCCCAACAAAACATGGTGACCTCTATGCTAGATATACCCATTCACTATGGCGAGATCACTACCCCTCTCACTATCAAGAAAGATGCTCCCCCTTGGCCAAGTAAAATGATAACCCTCACGACCATGATGTTACCTACAGTGCTAGCATTTATAGATCGTGGCAAGGTGTTCATGATTAGAGCAGACACATCGGGAGTTGGGATCAGTGCCACCCTTATACAAGATGGCCGACCCCTGATCTACATCAAAGCTCTCCATGCACTTCGCATGAGACTTCTAATCTACGATAAAGGGATACTAATCACTACTGAAATTGAGGTTTGGCATGATATAGGTCAACAACATGAAAAAGAGATGAGAATAATCCAAGAAGAATTATAGTTTCTACTCACTCATGATTAAGATCGGGCTCACATCACCATTGACCTTATCAGAGGGCAGCCATAATTCCAGAAGAAAGCTCAACTACTATTAAAGAACAATTATGTGGTAGTCCATGCAAGAAAGAAACAGCCTCCTGACAAACACTAAAGTGGAAGAAAGTTTGTTGTTGAAGATTGAGTTCTCCTTCACCTCTAACCCTACCAGTATAAAACTCGAGCCTCAAGGAAGTGGTCTCACATTAGAGCTGTGACCTACGAATTGGACTTGCACACCAATTTAAAAATACATATGATCCTCTATGTGTACTACCTCAAATGGAAGTTTAAAGAAGATGACTTGACCCAAATCCATCTATCTGACATCCTGGTTGATGAGGAGGCCCAATTTAAGTTAAAGATCACATGGGATTATAGGATCGTGATGCATCATAGTCTAGACACTACTACTACTGATAAAAAGATACAAGACAATGCTAGACTGCAGGATCATGATGCACCTACCATAGATGCAATGAGGAAGCCTCATAAAAAGTTATCGACTAGAACCCGGATTTTATAGAGCCTCAGCCTTGAGGACAAGATTGATTTGAAGAGGGCGGGTCTGATAGGAACCCAGCTAAGTTAGGTCCTAACCAATTGAGTCGAATCCTTAAATTGGGTCTTGTTGGCCCACCTAGACCTGACATTAGGTCGGCTAGGAGGAGATCTTGAGTTAATTATAATAAATTAGCCCAAATCCTAGTAGGATTAGGATTCGACTGAATCAGGGATTAATTAGGAGTCAGAGTCAGATTTGGATCAATCGAGTCATGATTATAATAAAACCCTAAAGCATGCATCCACATCCTAGCTAGTCACTACCCACCATACTTATAGGAGTCAGCTGGGCTTAGGAGAAGAGGTGGCTAGGGTTAAGAAAGAGGAGTTTTAGTAAGAGTTGGGTTCTCCCTCTAGGGTTAGGGTTTTGATTCATATATAAGCATGTAGCCACACCCTTCTTTTCATTAAGCAATATACAACTTTTCTTTAGCCTTTGTGGCCAACTACCAAGGAGGAAGAAACCTCTATAGAGTTCTAAATAGGTCGATGCCCTACAAAGATCAATTCAGCAATAGAATCCTATGGGGTTGTATCAGAGATACTCTACTAGACTTGCACAAAGTTGAAATTGTGTGCTAGGTACCTGAACAAACTCAGAATCTAGAATGGTGCTTGAGCTAGATTCTCTAACCTTGCTTAACTCTATCTCACTCCCACTGTTTCCACTAAGAATATTTTTCTTCTCATGGAACATAGCTCTCTTAGCAACAAAGATATTATGATCTTTGAGATGATAAAAATAATATCATAAAGTCTCCTTCGGGTATCCCATAAATGTGCATCATTTCATCCTTAATTCTAATTTGTCGGGGTTGTGTCTTTTAACGTAGGCAGGATAACCTAAATCTTAACCACCTTAAGATCTGACTTTTTCTTTCCATATCTTATATGGTGTAGACATTACTGACTTTGATGAAACTCTGTTCAGAAGGTAAGCTATAGTCTCTAAAGCATTTCCCTAGAGTGAGATGGGTAGCTCATTAAAACTCATCATGGATCGCACCATCTCTAACAATATGTGATTCCTCCATTTTGATATATCATTAAGCTAAGGTGTATAAGGAGGTGTCCATTGGGATAGAATCCCATGGTCTCTGAGGAATTGGGCGAACTCCATACTCAAGTATTCTCCTCCTTAATCTGATCGAATAGTCTTGATACTTTTTCCAATCTAGTTTTGTACCCCATTATTATATTCCCTAAATTTCTCAAAGGCTTCATACTTATATTTCATCAAGTATATATGTCTATACCTAGAGAAATAATCAGTGAATGTAATGAAGTATGAATAACCGCCTGTAGGCTGAGTCGATATAGGACCACATACATTATTATATACGAGTTCCAATAACTCAGTGGCTCTCTCTCTAGTTCCAATAAAAGGAGAGTTGGTCATCTTCCCACAAAGACAAGGTTTACAAGTTGCATATAGCTCATACTCAAATGGATCTAAGTATCCGTCTTTCAATAACTTTTGAATCCTTCCTTTATGTATATGACCTAGTCTACAATGCTATAAGTTTGCATTGTTCACATCATCTCTTTTTCTCTTGCACGTATTTATATTCATGATGTGTGGAGAAGTGTCAAACACATATAAGTCATTTATCAGAGTGCCTATATTAATGATCTTATCATCCATAATTATTGAAAACTATTTTTCTCAAAACCAATTTTTATCCACTAATTATCAAACAAGATATAAAAATAATAGTTTTGATAATAAATGGAATAAATTAGCATGTATCCAATGCAATGATAGCTGCACCAAGCAGATGTATGGTACCTCCCCAATGACAATTATAACAACTCTTGCTCCATTGCCCATTTTGAGGTCCATCTCACCTCTGGCCAATCTCTTAGGTCTTGTCAGTACTTACAATGAATTATAAATAACATAAGCACTCATGATATCCAATACCTATGTGTTATCATAAAAATCTGACAAATAGAGACTGATGATGAATATACTTGAAGCTTCTCCAAGTTTTTGTTTCAGCTTGTCTATAAGGTAATCCTTATATTTCCTCTTCCGGTGCCCATCTTTACCGTAGTAGAAGCACTATCCTTTGTCATTTGTTGGGTCTTTCTTAGTAACATTTGCCTTAGCCCGTGTTTCTTTGCCCTTGCCCTTGTTTAGGGTCTTACTGGTCTTTCTTTTCTTCTTTGTCTCACTAATATAGAGAACTAGCTTCTCTTTCTCGATGGCACTCTCAACTTCCCTCAACATATTGAGGAGCTCAGAGAGAGTTACCTTAAACTTGCTCATGTTAAAATTCATGATGAAGTGAGAAAATAAATCTGGCTAGGACCAAAGTATAAGATCAATGCACAGGTTATCCTCTATGACTATTCCTAGACCTGTGAGTTTCTCGATCCACTCTATCATCTTTAGGATAGTTCTAAACCGATGTCTGTTTTGTCATCGTAGCTTGGAAGAGATTCTTGGATATCTCATATCTTGAGTTTTTTCCTATTTCTCAAACAACTATAGAGATGAAGAATGATAGAATTAACATCCATGCTCTCATGTTGCATTTGTAACTCAAGAGTTATGGAGGCCAATATGTAACATTTTGCCAATGTGGAATCATCTATATACTTCACATAACTAGCGATCTCATCCTTGCTTGCCCCTTCTTCGGGCATGAGCATAATTGTATCAAGGACGTATGCGATTTCTTGTTATGAGAACAATTCTTAAATTGTGGAGCCAATCCATGTAGTTAGGACCAGTGAGGCTGGCATCAAGTATGTCATGTAGGGGTTTGTGAGCGACATGTTTCTAACAAACATGATATAGCACAAATAAATAACATGCAGATTTTGTAAAAAAAACTAATTAAGATATGAACTTATATCTTGATATGCTCTTACTATTTTTCTAGCGAATCACACGACACCTCGGCACGTGAAACAGAAGTCTTTGGTAGACTTTTAGTGAGGATTGTGATCCAATCAGTGTCTTAGTGCAAGCTCGAATGACTCGATCAATTACACTAAGCCTAAAAGGTAGACAACTCTTACCAATCACAATTTCTTGTGATTCTTGTCAAGTTTGGCCTTTAAATCATCATGGTCTCGACTGCTCGACCAACCTTAAAGTTCAATTAAGTCATCACCATCGTTACTAGATAAATCTAATTCGATGATATGCTCTCGAATGGCTCGACCAAGGATACCATATCCTCAGGTCACCAGTGATATCTTTATATTATAGTCAAGATTGATACCAGAGAAGGTAGAAAAAGGAATAAAATTAAAAAAAATGAGAAATCAAAAGTTAAGTTATAGAAAAGAAATAAACTCACGATAGAACTTATATAAAAATAGATAAAAATAGCTCACCACTAAGTTTAATGTCGCAATAGGATACAAAAATTCACCACCTCAAAGAAATTAAATAAGGATACAAAACTAAATAAGAAAACTCACCACTCAAGGAAACATCCAAAAGATATAGAGTTTTAGAAGACTCAAAAGAGCTTTTGCCAATATAAATCAGGTGCAAAATAAGTACTAGTGCATGAAACAACCTTTCATGCATAGGGAACTATGACATTAAATGTATTATAGTTGGTAACTAACCACTTTAATGCATTCCTTGATCATCAAGAAAAGCACTCTGAAATAGCTTTAAATTTTTTCAAAAAATATGCTAATAAGCTGTTATATTTGAGTGGACTGGGTTAAAGGCTCTGAGATAATCTAGTGGACAGTGGGAATACCATAGGATCAACAAAATCCATTAATGTTGATTGTAGCAAATTAGACACTCCTATATCATTCTCCCCTGATTAAAAAATATTTATCCTCAAGTCTTCATTTATTTCATCACCATGATAAGGACTTAAATCAGCCATATTGAATATTGATGATATCCCATAATCTTTAGGTAGCTTGATCTCATAAGCATTCTTGTCAATTCTTTTAAACACCTTGAATGGACCATCAACCTTTGGTTTTAACTTTTTAAATTTACCCGGTGGAAATATTTCTCTTCCTTCGGCGAATCTAGACCAAATCACCCATATAAAATCTCATATGCTTTCTGTGTTTGTTAGCTACTCGCATGTACCTTTCATTTTGCTTCTCAATGGTTGTTTTAGCATCGTCATATAACTTCTTTATCTGCTTAGCCCTCTTGTCAGCATCTCTACTAAATTGCTTAGTTGTAGAATGAGGGACTAAGTCCAAAGGACCAATAGGATTAGGACTATAAATAACCTCAAAAGGACTCTTACCAATGCTATGATGCATGGAACGATTGTAAGCAAACTCAATTTATGGAAGAATAAGATCCCATTACTTAATGTTCTTGCCAACAAAGCTTCTAAGAAAGTTTCCAAAGCTTCTATTCATTACTGCTATTTGCCCATCGGTTTATGGATGATGAGAGTTGCTGATATTCAAAGATGTACTCAGCTTTCTTCATAGAGTTCTATAAAAATAGCTAAGAAACTTTGAGTCTTGATTAAATACCATGGTTCTTGGAATGCCATGTAATCTAATGATCTCCTTGAAGTACAAATCAACAATATGAGATGTATCATTTAATTTATTATAGGGAATAAAGTGAAACATCTTTGAGAATCTGTCAACAACAACCATGATAGAATCTGTGCTCCTTTGAGTTTCTAAAAGTCCCAAGATAAAATCAAGGCTCACATCCTCCTATGGAGCATTAGGCACTAGTAATGGAGTGTATAAACCTGAATTTTGGCTTCTTATTTTTGCTAAATGACACACTCGACATTGCTTTACAAATCTCTCCATATCTCTGAACATCTTAGGCTAATAAAAATTTGATTGAACAAGAGCCAGAGCCTTGTCCCTACCAAAATGTCCTCCCAAAGCACCACTATGAGCTTCAGCTAGAATTACATGTCTCAAAAAATAAGATGGAACACATAAGGCATTAGCTCGAAAAAGAAATCCATCAAAGATATAAAATTATTGAAAAGAACCTGATTTGTAATTCTGTCATATTGAGCTAAAATTCACATCATTCTGATAGAGATATTTGAATGTCTTAAATCCAACTACCTTTACTTCCATGGCTGATAATAAATAATATTTTCTACTTAATGCATTAGTAACTATATTTTGAACATCAGATTTATGCTTGATTATGAAGTTATAAGATCGTAGGAACTCCACCCAAGCTATATGTCTTTTGTTTAGCTTATTGTTAGAACCCTTACAGATTCTAAGCTTGGGATGATCTCTATAGAGGTCCTTGGAACTCTATAGGGGTTCCTCTCTCCTTGGTACTCAAGCTATTAGCTAAAGAAAGATTAATCTATTGATGATAAAAAGTGGATGATTACAAGGCTATTTATAGGCCTTCAATCCCTAATTCCTAAGAGGACTCCTACTTCAAGACTCCTGCCCTCAACTAACTCCTAAGTAACTCCTAATGCAGCTTTAAGTCCAACCACTAACCGGCCCATCTAGAGGTGGCTGGTTGCTTTATGTTTCCTAATCCTATTCTAATTTAATCTCTCCTTAACCAACCCCTCTTTAACTAGGATAAGGGGTGGTTAATTAAGGTAACATATATCTTACTCTCCCCTTAAATATCTTCCTCAATTAATCATAACCTAATCGGCCTCCTTACTTTCCTTAATAGGGGTCGGCTAGATAGGATTTACATGAATGCCCCTTAGATTTTATATGATTGTCCTCTTCCATAAAATTAAATTACGACTCCTCTAGCTAGAGTCCTAACAGACCTACCCTATTCAAATTAGCTTTGTCCTCAAGACCGAGACTCCATAAACTTTGGGTCTTGATCTATAATTCTCCTTGAAGCTTTCTTGTGGTATCTATAGTAGGCGCACTTTGGTTCAATGGTCCAACATTATTTTGTATCTCTCCATTCGGGGTAGTAGTATTTGGATGGTGGTGCATCACAATCCTATGATCCCATGCAATCATCAACCAAACTTGAACTTCCTCATTAGTTGGGATGTCAGGTGAATGGATTTGGGTTGAGTCATCCTTTCTAGACTTTCATTTGTAGTGAGATACTTGAAGGATGAGTTGTGAGTCATCTTTTCTAAACTTTCATTTGCGGTGAGATACTTGAAGGATGAGTTGTAATTTTAAATTAGTGCGTAAGTACGACTCATAATTTACGACTATAATATGATCTCCAATTTTGTATGGTCCAAAGAAACTAAGAGACCACTTCCGTGAGGCTCGAGTTTTCATAAATTCCTACTGGTATGGATGAATATAGAGAAAGACTCAATATTTAATAATAAACTTCCTTTTACTCCAACATTTATCAGGCGATTGTTTCTTTCTTATGCGGGATGGCGTGTGTATTGATAGCCAGGCCTTCCTCTGTGATGATAGTTGCCTTCTAGTAAAGTCCATAGTAAGGTGAGCTCGATCTGAGTTTGGAAGGAGTAGAAGTTGTAATCTTTTGAGACTTACTTTCATCTCCTCTTCGTACCATTTGTCCAGTATCATACCAAGCAACAAATTTAGCAAAGGTTAGCATTCCCTCGTCATTGATTGGTAGCCTCAGATGATTTGGAGTGAGGGCTTTGCTAATGTAGGCTAGAAGTCGGCCATCTTACATGTGGATAATATAATTTCTAGCTCCCAATGCATTAATAATAAACACTTTGTTGAAGTCGGGTAAAGTTAGCATCGGCGAAGAGTAGGGGCTACAACTTGGTTGTATGACCCCTGTTTCAAGCATCTCATCTTCAGTCCTCACTATTTTAGCTTTCTAGAGGTGAGGATAATGATATGGCCAAGAGTTTGCTGTTGGGTTGCTCGGGAGAATCAAAATTTGGTGATCATGCTGGCGGTTAGAAAGTAGGCTACGCGGTTTAACAAAAATATCTAAAAATTTAGCAAACAATTAAAGCATATTTTGGTCTTTAAATTATGTTGGCTCCCTCATAAAGTGCTACTAAAGTTACATTAGGGAACTATTATTTTCTTTGTTCAAAACTCTCTGTTAGCTGCATGCAAGTCGTCGTTACGTTGCTCCCATGTTTCCCGCATAAGATCTCCTATTTCTCATGGCTAAAAAAATTTCATAATAAATTTAGAAAATTTCTAGGGAATATCACCTAGCATAATCAATTATTTGATGTTGAGCATGGCCTCATAATCATCAAGAGGAAGGTGAAAGAAATTAGCAAGTATCTCGTGGTCCTATTGTAACAATTTCACCCACGGACATCTTTTGTCGCACTTAAAAATTTGGTCATCGGTGACCTGAACATCTAACCTACAACAAACTTTATTTGGAGCATTAATTGGGCAGCAACCTTGCCATTCATAAAGTTATTGGTGCTCGTGGTGTTAATAAGAATGGTGATCGGTTGTTGCTTTAGAAGTCCTCCCACTCTTATAGTTTGCGGGTTCGCAGAGCTGACAAGAGTATGCATCATCAAATCAACCGGCTGCTGTTCTTCATCTGCAACCTCTTCCTCATGCTTCTGGACCTCCTCCTTCATGTCTTCAAGAGGTTTAATTAGTAGGAAGTGGCCCTTTCTGTAGCGATGATCGCGGCTTCAAAGTTCATTGCAATTCCAACAAAGACCCATTATCGTTCGATCATGTAGTTCTTATCTTGTCAATTTTTTTGGTAGCAAAGGATGGATAGAAGTAGAAGGAGGTTCATATGCCATGGGTCTATGAGTGGTTCTCATCCTCCGAGCATCTTGGTTGAGTCATTCCTCTTATACTCGGGCAAAAGAAATTATAGCTGATAAGGTTCGGGGTTGTCGTGCCTTAACCTCTCCTTTAATCTCCAACTTGAGTCCCTCGATAAATGTCCCTAGTAATTATTGGTTAGTCCAATCATGAGCAAGGTAAGATAATTCCTCAAACCTAGTCTGGTATTTTTGGATCATGGAGGTTTGTCAGATCTTGGCAAGTTGTCTGTTGATATTCTCCTTCTTAGTTGGCCCAAAGCGGTTCAGCAGTGCGTACTTGAATTGTTTTCATGTCAGAGCCCCATGGTTATATTCAAGCTAATTGTACCATCATATAGCATCTCATTCGAGGTGGTTGACAGCAGTGTCCACCTTGGAATCCTCTAGTGTTTGGTGATGACGGAAGTAATGTTCGACGCGCGAAATCCATCCTATCGGGTCTTCTTCTTCCCATTGAGGGAAGTCTACCCTCATGCATGGCTGCCTCATATCAGTAGCCCATAATTTCTTTTTGAGAGACCTCTCTAAATTTGCACTTTGCTAGAATTTTGTTGGGCTCAGAGATCGGTCCAATCCGAATTCGGCGAATAAGGCATGCAATCTATCCTCCACGCGTGATTCAAACGCCTCTAACTTAGCATCGATTGAACCTTGAGATGCTATTGCATGTGCCTCCAGATCTGAGATGTCAAGGTCCTTCTCTTGCTGTTGGATCAGTGGTACTAACTAGTTGGGTGGATTGATGGCCAAACGAGGTGGTGGATTAAGGGCAGATGACTACGGTTTGGGGCTGAAAGGTTGCTATTTTTGGTTGCTGTTGGGGTTGTGATTTAGGGCTGCTATAGAGATGGTATAGGGGGTATAATAGCTGAGGTTTAAGGTTAAAGGAATGAGTTAGAGTTGTTGTTGATGACAGCAACGGGTTTGGTAGGAATTGGGTGTGGATGCAGCAAGTAGTACCAAAGGTAGTGCAGCAAAATTTTTTGACAACGAGGGTACTACTGATGCTACTATTTGGGGCTATTGCAGAGGTTGTAAGGGGGGTTCGATGATAGAGGTTTAGGGTTTAAAGGGTGGCTTAGGTTTCTGTTGATGGCAGCAATCGATTTGGTAGGGATTGGTGGCCAAAAGGGTGACGGATCAAGGTTGCGGTTTAGGGTTGATATCTTGTGGTTTAGGTTACTATTGGTACTGTAGTTTGAGGGTGTTGTGGAGGCTACAAAGGATTTTTGTAATAGTGGTTTGAGGTTAGGAAGGAAGGTTTAGGGTTGATGTTGGGGTAGTAACCGGTTTAGTAAGGTTCGCTGGCTGCGGAAGATAAGGATCGATGGAATATTCGGTGGCTGTGGAAGACCATTGTTTGGGCTTCGATTTAGGTTGGCTATGGAAATTGATACGACAGCTACATCTAAAGCTATAGGGATGCCCTAAAGATGACATGGCTGGCAGTAACAATTTTGGTAAGGATCAGATATGTGCATAGCAAAAAACACCGAAGGTAGTGCTATAGAATTCTGATAGGTTGCAATAGTCACTGTTTTAGGTTACGATTTTGGTGCTACTGGGGTAAGGAAAATAGGTTATGAGGGTTGTGTCTTAAGGTTAAAGGGATGCCCTAAAGATGTCTTGGGTGATGGCAACATGTTAGTTAGGTTTTGGTGGGTTAAGGAAAAGAAGAAAGACAAAGGTGCAGCAATAGATTTTTCATCAAAAAAATTCCAATAGTGAAGACATAATTTTTTCTAGAAATTTTTCAAGTGAAACTCAAAGGGAATCTATTGGAAAGGAAGAGATAATATCATCAAAAATTTTGTTTAAGAAAATGACAGCAAAAGATTTAGCAAAATCAAAGATTACGAGAAGGTGTTGCTACAAAATTTTTTTAGTGAAAGATTTCAGCAGTATATTCAAAAAATTTTATAGCAGTGCATAATAAAAAATTGAGTAAAACTCAATGGACATCCACTGGTAAGGGAAACTAATGCTATTAAAAAATTTATGGAAGAAATCGGCGGTAAAAGTTTTGGCAATATCAAGAAATATGAGAAGGTACTGCGGTAGAATTTTTTCGTTGAAAGATTTCAACAGTATAGATGAGATTTTCTTACAGCAGTTCAAAATAAGGATTTGACTAAACCTCAAAGAGAATTAAGGGAAAGGTAATGCTAATAAAAAATTCATGGAAGAAAATGGTAGCAAAAGATTCAGCAAAATTAAAGATCACGGGAAGGTACTATAGCAGATTTTTATGTCTAAACTGCAATAGTTTGGATGTAAAAGATGAGCAATTTATCTTGATGATTTTTTGACGAAACCAAAGGAAAATCCGAGGATAGGAAGTTATAAAGTCGTGGTAGAAACTTTGTAGAAATTTGATTAGTAAAAACACAGCAGCAAATAAAACAGTGAGGGGTGTACGGGTGGAATTCTGCGACGTAACTTTCATCATAAAGATGAAAACTTTGCGACGAAAGTTTATGCAGCAAATAGGAATGAATTTTTTTATATTTTTTGAATAGGGATAACTAAATTGCAGCAATAGTAATGAATCCAAAACCTATTACAATTCACAGGGAGATCAAGAGATGATGTGCAGTAGTGGAGATAACGACAAAATTTGGTGACGATGTTCAAGCAATTGTGAGAATTGCATTGGATGGCTATAGAGGGCCGATGGATGGCTATGGAAGGACAACGAGACACCAAGAATGCTGCTCTGATATAAAGTGTTAGAACCCTTATGGATTCTAAGCTTGGGGTGATCTCTATAGGGGATCGGCCTCCTTGGAACTCTATAGGGGTTCCTCCCTCCTTGGTACTCAAGCCATTGGCTAAAGAAAGATTGATCTATTGATGATAAAAAGTGAATGATTACAAGGTGATTTATAGGTCTTTAATTCCTAATTCCTAAGGGGACTCCTACTTCAAGACTTCTACCCTCAACCAACTCCTAAGCAACTCCTAATGCAACTCTAAATCCAACCACCAACTTGTCACGTACAACAATGTAAACAAGGTGTCCGATGAAATGCTTATGTTAGTCCGTGTCCTTTGGTTTAGGTACATATCTTGTACAACAAGAAGCGGGCTTGCAGTAGGCTTGGAAGCCCTAGTTTAATTTACTTTTTTGGTCAAGTTTGGCTTGTAAATACAAGTGTGTCTTATAAGCACTTGTGGGGGCTTCGGTCTGTAGTGGACCATTATCCTTTGTGTGCAACCTCTCTGAGTTTGTAATGTCCATGGGTGTAATTTGTATTTTGGCTTTATAAAGTGTTTTTCTTGAGTAGTTGCTTGTGGATCCCGTGGGAGTTGCTTCTTCTGGCCCGTTTTCTCTTTTTGTAAGTCTGTGGGATTTTAGGAGATCTCGGGAGGGTGACGGACATGGGTGCCGCACGGCTTAGGCAAAATCAGCTAAGCCCGTGACAATGTGGTATCAGAGCGGGACAAGCACACGCAGAAACACTTGTCATACAAATGTGGGGGACCTAGCTAGGCTGTGTGGAGGACAGCCAGCACGCGTAACCGTTTGGGGGAAACGGACATTGAGATGTAGGGAAAGGAGTCGCTCAGAGGAGCGGGCATCCTGGTTTGGCATTCAAGGAATCGCCAGCCCCTTTGCGCAAGAGGCACCACGAGGACAAGCAAGCGAAGAAGAATGCGTAGCACACAAAGATTGGGATGATTGAGTTTGAGCTATAGCTCGATGTTGGCAACCAAACTTGACGGTGTTTAAGGCAAAGCAGGGCGCTTGGTGAAAGATGAGACCGTGCAAGGTGGGAGGTGTTGTGTAATGACCGAAAGAGTTATGCAAAGCTCACAGAGGTGAGGGGAATTGCTAACTCGAAGGATTCAAAACTCATGCAAGGGCTTGTACACGGATGACAGAGTGTTCGTGGCCATCCCAAGGCGCGATTAGAACTCGGCGCCATGGAGCATCAGAACTTTCTCTTCAACATGGAAAGGATATGTCCGTAGGTGGCTGAAATTGCAACAAATTCAGCATGTTGCTAGACCTTAAAGGGTGCAGTGGAGACTGTATTGGAGAAGGGTCGCAATCTAGCAAGGACATTTGTGGGGCCAGAACAAAGCACAAGTTCAGTAAGACGGAGTAGTCCAAAGGGGATGATGGTCTCCGAAACTTCCAGTAGGAAGTATATAAAGAGAAAAGTTGCTCCAGCAGGACAGATATCCAGGAGGGATAAGTCCTAGTTCTCTAGTTGGAGAATCATGTGCAACGGACTGCACATATTGAGGAAGAGTTTCTCAGGGTTATATCTTCATAAAGCTCAACAGACCAAGTGAGCGACGAAGAGTTGTCGCATGATCTCGAAGGAGGTAATGCATTGGGGGATGCATTTCGAGATCAAGTGGGGGAGCAATCCAAGGCAACATCATATGAAGGCACACTTAGAGTCGAGGCAGAAATCGAACTCAACAGAGGGCTGACCCGTGGAATGGTGGACGTGAGGGCCACTATGAACTCAGTGCAAATCGAGGAGTAGAGCGACTTGGGTGGAACTCGGTGAAGTATCCAAGCCACATGAAGGGAGTCGACATAGAAGATGGAACATGGAGCGGAGGCACAGAGCTTTCCTTAGACAGAGGTCAAGGGCATGAACTCTTGTAGAGGCAAGAGTGAGATCATGTCGTTCTATGGGTTCTTCATTCTGATGGGACAAACTTATTTTGCATGGTGCCAAATATGAAGGGAGCTTCAAGGCACATGCAAGCTACCTCAGAGATGCATTTGATAGAGTGACTAAGGTGATTCAACTTGCGGAGGCAAAGTTAGGATCATGAGACCTTAGTACGGGGCAAGAGGACGCAGAGGCGGGTACTCTTGAAGAATATGCCACAGTGTTGCTGTTCAAGTTGTCAGGAACAAGAGGTGCATAGCAAGATTGTGCTGGTAGGGGATAGAGGCCCAAGATCCAGACAATGGTGCACCAACTCTAGCGAAGTCAGAGGACTTCAGGAGCTACTAGGCGACGGACTGTCCTAGAGCTATGCTTCGTCCAGGTGTAACCCAGGAGTGGGGGGGACGAAGAGGAATTGCCAAGGGAGCGAACTAAAAATCGGAGATGGCGGAGGCCCTACGATGTGTTGGCAGAGGCCACACGTGGAGAAGTCGTAGTCCGAGTTCATCACACAAGAATCTGTATGCAATGGAGATGTCACCAGGAGGCGACATGGTGCAGCGGATCGTGGTGGAATAGTTCGTGGCAATGCAATACAGACAATCTTGTCCCGTGAGGGACAAAATCATACGGAGGTATGATAAGGAGTTACTGGGAGCTCCACTTTGGTGTATGACACAACAAGAAGAAGGGCTATAGATTCAAGGAATGAATGCCGTAGTACCGCAGAGGCGGGTCTTCGTGTGTGCATCAAAGCTTGCATTGGATGAAAGCCTTAGTCATCAGCATATGGGAGCTGTATACCACCGAGGAAGAAGTCCAAGTGCACGTACTAGTGAGTCCCATGGAGGGGGACATGATCATGTGAATGATCGAGCGCTGGAGCTCCACTTGATGAACAATGCAAGAAGAAGGGTGGATTCAAGGAGTGAATGCCACGATGCAGAGTCTTCCGTGTGTATGCATCAAGCTTGCATCGGATGAAAGCCTTGGTCGTCAAGATATGGTGTACCACCGAGGGAGTAGTCGATTGCAAGTACGTGAGTCCCATAGAGGGACTTGATTAATCGGAGTTGGAGAGTTGGATCGCGGCTCACATTCGCTAAGGGAGCCCGGCAAGTCGAGGACAAGGCCGAGCGTTGCTACCAAGGAAGCTAAGGAAGCTAAGGAGCAGAATCGGCGAGCCTGCAACAAGATGGCGGAGGCCATGCATGAGAGTTACTGCTCTCCATCGACCAAGGAGAACTGCTAGGAGGACATAGTGGTGTCGAAGCAGGTGGTCGAAAGGGGCGAGGAAGTGACGACGAGTCCAACAGGGCTCAGCTACCCAAAAGAAAAGCCTCGGTTAGAGAGGAGGTGGACTCGGAGGAGCTCCACAATGCCACAGAGGCAGATCTACCGATCGCGAAGGAAGGGATGAAGATGCAAGGTAACGGATAGTAGTGCTATGGGCTTGGCAGCGCCATGGTACCGCAGATGCGGGACTTCCGTGAAGTCATCGATCCCTTGCTCTCATGAAGGGACAGCATTGGTCGTAAAAGGGGCCAAGGAGGTGGAGAGTGTAGAGGCAAACTCCAAGTACCAAGATGAGGCAGAAGGACAGAGGCCAAGAAACTTCATAAGACCGATGTCGATGTGCTTCTCATCCAGATAGCAAATTAAGGGACTTGGGTTGATGCAGAGTGCTCGACCAAGGAACAAGTAGGCAAGACATAGTATCGCACCTTTCTACTCGGGAGGAGTAGGCGGCAAAGGTGATGGAGAATACGGTACAACCCCAAAGGCGACGGATCTATCAAAGACTTACTCCAAGTTGGGGACTCCAAGTTGGAGTAAACTTTTGCTCTTTTCGGGCAAAACTTCTTGCATTCCGTTCAATAGCGGGAAGGTGAATCACGAGCTAACCCAACGCAAGGAGTGCAACCACTTCAAGTGCTTGAAGTGTGAGCAAAGAGCGAATGTTAGTAACCAGCTCAATGCATGAAGTACAAACTCGAGGAGGCCGGAGAAATCGAGTAACCTTTGCCGAAATTGAGTAACCTTTGCCTTCTCAACTCGAGAGAATGGGCGAAACCGAGTACCCCAGTTCTCTTAACTCGAGGAAGTGAGCGAAGCCAAGCAAACTTTTTACACTTTTCGGGCAAAACTTCTTGCATTCCAGAAGTTCAATGGCAGTGGGAAGGTGAATCACCATAGCTAACCTAACGCAAGGAGTGCAACCACTTCAAGTGCTTCAGAAGTGTGAGCAAAGAGCAGGCGAATGTTAGTACCCAGCTTAATGCATGAAGTACAAACTCGAGGAGGCAGGCGAAATCAAGTAACCTTTGCCAGGCGAAATTGAGTAACCTTTGCCTTCTCAACTCGAGAGAATGGGCGAAACCGAGTACCCCAATTCTCTTAACTCGAGGAGGTGAGTGAAGCCGAGTAACCTTACCTTCTCAACTACGAAGAGAATGGGTGAAGTCAAGTATCCCAGTTCTCTTACTTATCCAAGCAGGGGAGCTCTGCACAAGTTCAGTGACCCTTCAAAGAAAGCTTAAGGAAGACAATGGTTGTCAAATCCTCACCGTTGGTGTTCAGTTCTATTGAGAGTAGTTTTTCCACTTCATTTCCCAATTGACTAAGAGGGAGTGATGCGAACATAATTGGAAGTGACAACTAACAGCGGAAGAAGGTTCAATGGGCAAATATTATGGAGAAAGGACCTTAAAAACTTCAAAGTCTGTGAGGCGATGCTCGTTAAAGCTCCAACAAGCATCTACCCAGTTCAAGCAATATGAGTATACTGCGACACTAGCACATCATAAGGCAGGTCTTTTCCTTCATCAGAGGGATCCGCGAGAACCAACAAGGATCAGCACAACTCAGCCAACCCCACACCAGATTCAGTCATTGGTGAGTTGAAGCAGCATGGCGGATTGGAGTTCGACTACTCAACAACAGCGGCGGAGAGCGGCTAGGAGCCAAAGGGGCATGTTGCAGCCAAAGCAGAAGATTAAAGATTCAGCAGAATGCGAGGAGATGCAGCGTCTACAGTGGCTTCGACGAGGACGTCGAAGGAATAAGTGGGGGAGAATGTCACGGACAACAATGTAAACAAGGTGTTCGATGAAATGCTTGTGTTAGTCCGTGTCCTTCGGTTTAGGTACATATCTTGTACAACAAGAAGCGGGCTTGCAGTAGGCTTGGAAGCCCTAGTTTGATTTACTTTTTGGCCAAGTTTGGCTTGTAAATACAAGTGTGTCTTATAAGCACTTGTGGGGGCTTCGGTCTATAGTGGACCATTATCCTTTGTGTGCAACCTCTCTGAGTTTGTAATGTCCATGGGTGTAATTTGTATTTTGACTTTATAAAGTGTTTTTCTTGAGCAGTTGCTTGTGGATCCCGTGAGAGTTGCTTCTTCTGGCCCGTTTTCTCTTTTTGTAAGTCTGTGGGATTTTAGGAGATCTCGGGGAGGGCTGACCTTTGCGGACGGACACGCATGGGTGCCGCACGGCTTAGGCAAAATTAGCTAAGCCCATGACAAACTGGCCCATCTAGGGGTGCCCGATTGCTTTATTGTTTCCTAATCCTATTCTAATTTAACTCATCCTCAACCAACCCCTCTTTAACTAGGATAAAGTATGGTTAATTAAGGTAATATACATCTTACTCTCCTCTTAAATATCTTTCTCAGTTAATCCTAACCTAGTAGGCCTCCTTACTTTCCTTAATAGGGGTCGACTATATAGGATTTACATGAATGACCCTTAGATTTTACATGATTGCCCTCTTTTATGAAACTAAATTAGGACTCCTCTAGCTAGAAACCTAACACTTGTGTTGGTGATTAATAAACTTTAATGCCTCATAATCAGAATATAAGATATATGGCTGGTCAAGAAGATATTGACTCTAATGAGATAAATGACATAGAACTCCTTGTCAGAGGTAGAATATTTCCTCGTATCATTCAGCTTCTGACTAAAAAAGGTAATGGGCTTTGATTCTTGACTCAAAATAGCACTAATTCCCACATTGGAGGCATCACATTCAACCTCAAACATTTTGTCAAAATTGTGTAGTACCAAAATAGGAGCTTGAGTCACCTTTCTTTTTAATAGCTCAAAAGCTTCACCAGCCTCATTAGTCCACTTGAATTTATCACATTTTAGGCATTCAGCGATTGGAGCAACAATCGAGTCGAAACCCTTGATGAATCTTCTGTAAAAGGAAGTTAAACCATGGAAACTCCTTACTTCATACAATGAAGTCAATGTTGGCCAATTAAGAATAGCTTCTACCTTACTTTGATCCATCATGATTCCATTTTTTTAAACAACATATCCCTAAAACACCACACTAGGAGTAAAAAAATCACACTTATTCAGATTAGCATAAAACTTTTGCTATCTCAAGATAAGAAAAATCTTCTTAAGATTATTCATATGCTCTTCTTCTTGTTGTTGTACACCAATATATCATCAAAATAAACCATAATAAAGTCCCAATACATGGCTTAAGTATATGATTAATAAATCTCATGAAAGTACTAAGAGTAACAGATAGCCCAAATGACATAACTAACTATTCATACAAGTCTTATCTAGTTTTAAATGTTATTTTTCACTTATCTCCAGGCCTCATTCTTATTTGGTGATAGCCACTCCTCAAATCAATTTTAGAAAAAATAGAAGCACCATAAAATTGATAAAAAAAATCATCTAACCCTAGAATATGAAAATGATAATTAATAGTGATTTTATTGATGGTACGCCTACCCACACATTCTCGAAGAACCATCTTTCTTATGCACCAATAAAGCTAGAACAACACAAGGACTCATGCTCTCCCGAATCAACCCCTTCTTCGCTAACTCATCTACTTGCCTTTGAAGTTCTTCATGCTCCTTGGGACTCATTCTATAGGCTGCCTTATTAGGTAAGATAGCCCCTGAAATAAGATTAATATGATGTTGGATGTCTCTCAATGGTGGAAGATCATGTGGAATCTCTTCTAAGATAATATTTTGAAACTCCTCCAGGATTGTTTTCATATTTGTTGGTGGCTCCTTGTGATGTTCATTCTATTCTACAACTACTAGAGCCAAAATATGATTACCCCTTTTCCAATTCACCATTGCATTCACCATAAGACATAAAAGCACTAACTTCCTTCTTTGGTACATTAATTTCAAAAGGATATAATTGAGCTAAAATAATCTTCTTTACATTCACATTAAAAGAATAAGTATGTGTATAACTATCATAAAATACCCTCTTATCATAATGCTAACGTTTGTCTAACAGAAAATGACAAGCATCTATATGAGCAAAATCACACCAAATCTCCCCTTATCCCTTCAACCATAGCATGCATCTCTTGCTACACAAATGCTACTATCTACCTTGATCATAACTAGTAGCGATTTGATCACGACCAACAGCGATCTCTCGTTGCTCAACACTGCCAACAATGATCTTTTGTTGCCATCCTCCTTGATCACAGTTAGTAGCGATCTCTCGCTGCCATCTACCTTGATCATGACCAGTAACGACTTGATCATGACCAACAGTTATCTCTCGTTGCACAATGCTATCGATAGTGATCTCTTGCTGCTATCGTAGCCAGCAGCGATCTCTTGTTGGACAAACGCTACCATTAGTGATCTTTCAATGCCATCTACCTTGATCACGGCCAGCAGCAAATTGATCACAATCAGCAACGATCTATTGTCATACCAATGCTGCCAATAGCGATCTTTCACTGCCATCTTTTTGGATCATAGCCAGCAGCGATCCCTCGCTACACAAGTTACTAGCAGCGGTCTCTTGCTCCACACCGCTGCTACCCTCCTCGGCAACAACCATGCACTCTATTGCCCTTCTTCCTTCTGTCGCAGTTGCACCCTTGCTGCAACCACCTCTACCATAGTAGCCTGTAAATAGCTACCATCTCCACCTACAGTCACAAAGTTACACTGCAGCTATAACCGACGTTGCTGCTGCCCTCTTCTTCCTCCACCATCACTATGCCTCTCGATTCAAATCCCTTGACTACCATCCTCCATCAACATAGTAGCCACTTGGGAACTATACCACCATAGCCCCGACAATTTTGTAGCATCATCGCAGTCGCCATTTGTCATCCTCTTGTTGCCACTACTGCCTTTAACCTAAAGATTGCAACCACCCTCCTCAATTGGTTTAATTGACAAGTTAGAGATCCCTATGTCGTGGCATAAGTAATCTATTTAAAGCCAAACTGGAGGCTTTGGAGATACGTATGGGGGCTAAACTATGTGCTCTCCTTGAAGAGTTTAGACTGGGCCAATCACTGAGCCCAAGAAGATCATAGCATGATATGAGTTCAGATCACAAAGAGATCCCATCGGAGATAAGAAGCGAAGTTAAGGCATAACAGTCCTACACCTCGACAACATCGATCTCCTTCGTATAACTTCAAGAAGAGCACCTCAATCAAGATACTTAGAGCATGAGAACCACATCCTAACTAACATCATATAAACCTTCAGCACCAACCTATTACAAGAACATTGACAAAGAACTAGCAAAGATCCGTCCAACCTCCACCATCGGAGAGTACCAAACCAAGTTTGAAAGGTTATTAGAGACTTTTCTTGAGGGCTTGAAGCTGGAGATTCGAGAAGAAGTTAAAGTGCAATAGCCATACACACTTATGGCAGTCATACCCTTCGCATGACATCAAGAGGAGCAATTGAACCATGAAGCCCGAAGGACTAGGGACGCTCCCCGACCAACAACATCAAAGCTTTCATCCCCTCCTACTATCAGCTGGTCTCCTCAATCAAAGAAATTAACAAGAGAAAAGCTTCATGATGGATCAACAAAGGGCTTATATACGTGTTGTGATAAACTATGGAGCCTAGAATACGAATATAAAACAAAGATATATCTTATTGTGCCCACTGAAGAACCCAAACTCAAAGATACGGCTCTTGAGCCCAAGGAGAAGGATACACTACAATCGGCCACCCACATGGTCCCTACCTTAACCTACTACACAAACTCATAAAAATTAAAGATCGAAGGATTTCTCGAGCAACAGCCCATCATTGTCCTCATCGACATCAGGAGCACACACAACTTTATGAGTAATAAGGTTAATGCTCATTTAATACTCCAAAAGAAGATTACAGTGGTTTTGAAGTCAAGGTAGCTAATGGCTAAATTCTGAAGTGCAACTAGAAGTGCCCGCGGGTAAAACTGATTTTACATGATCAAGACGTAGTTACTGATTTTTTCCTCCTCCCTCTCGATGAATTTAAAGTAGTGCTCGATATTGATTGGTTATCCATGATTGGAGATGTTTTCTAAAATTTTTTGAAGCTAACCATAAAATTTTTCAATAAAGAGAAATAGGTAATTCTATGTGGAAAACGAGGGAATAAAGCGACTATGGTCACAACACATCGCTTGAAGAAGGAACCAAAAGAAGAATCTAGCAGCTTCTCAATTCAAATTCAAAAATTTCAAGAGATTGAACAGAAGAACTCTCTTCCATTTGCTTGTTGAAATTTTTGGGTGTCTCCACTAAATCAAGCCGACACCCCCTATCAAGCTGCCCGACCCCCCTTATGTTGAACTGGCTGATACTTCTACCAGCTGATGCTCGACCAGATTGCTGCCCACGACTTCAAGAGATTGAAGTTAAGAGAGTTACCCAAGAGATGATAGAGAGACTGATTATTCGGCTGTGTCTTTTTACCACTACGACAAATCCCTACATCCTTGTCTCCAGGGATAAGTTTTTTCTGAAGTGTTACCCCACCATGGTTGTTGATGCGGAACTTCTAAATCTCGGGTGACTTCTACGACTTTCCCCAAGATCAGACTGTGATGCTCAAAGTCTTCCTTGATAATGAGCTCCGATCCATGGCCCAAAACCACAAGAGAATTGTATCTCACCAAAGGCAAAACTAGAGTAAGGGTAGGATCATTTACAAGACTCAACAAAGCATGAACTTCATCCCTCTCGGTATAAAGAAAAATGCACCACTTTAGCCAAGTGGAACTACAACCCTCATGACCACGATGTTATCCACATCAAATTATAGTTAGATGTTCATGATTGGAGTAGACACATCAAGAGTTGGGATCGGCATCGCCCTTATGCAAGATGACCAACTCCTAATCCACATCGAGGATTGCCCCACATTCTACATAAGGTATCTAAAGGAGATACTAATTGGTACTAAACTTAAAGTTGGGCTCGATACAAGTCCATGGCATAAAAGAGAAGTAAGCTAAGAAAAATTACAATCCATGCTCATGCCAGAATAGGCTCTCATCATCCTGAACTATACTAGAGAGCAGTCACCATTCCAGAAGAAAGATTGGCTACTGTTAAAGACTAACCATATGACAGCATAGACAAAGAAGATATGACCTCCTAATAAACTTAAAGATCGAGTTTCTCTACACTTCCAGCCATACCAACAGGAAATTCAAACGTCAAGGAAGTGGTCCCACTGCTACTTTAGACCTTGCAAAATTAGGGATCACATTGGGGCCCTAACTTAGAGGTCAGATCTGTGCACCAAATAAAAAATACAACTGATCCTTCTGGTATCCCACCTCAAATGGAAGTTTAAAGATGACTTAACCCAGATCCTCCTAATTGACACCTAAGTTGATGAGGGGTTGTAGGTCAAGACCTGGAGACATGAAATCTCAACCTTGAGGACAAGGTTGATTTGATGAGGGCAAGTTAGTTAGGACCCTACCTTGGTTGGGTCCTAGTTCAATAAGTTAAGGAGTCAATAATGTCTTGAGTTATGTAATATCCCCCTACTCTTGCCATCATCTCCTTAGATAGAGAAGTTGGCTAGGGTTTTAGGGGAAGGAGTCTTGAAGTCTTAGGGCATCCTAGCCATCGAGATTGTAATAACCCTACCCCACCCCCCACCCCCCCCACCTGGTAGGTCGACTAGGGTTTCTAGCAGGGGCTCCTATCTGGTGTAGCCCCCTAGGCCGCCATCACCCTTAATAGGCCAATCGACTACACTGGAGGGGAAAAGGGGCAATTTACTTAGGAAGCATCCCCTAGGAATAGGGTTCGGAGCCTATATAAGCATGTAGCCTCCACATCTTTTGAATAAGCAATAGATTCATCAGTCATCTGGCTGACTACAAGGAGGGAGGAACCCCTATAGAGTTCTAAGAGTTGACCACCCTTAAAGATTAATCTATATAGAAGTCCTCTAGGGTTCTATTAGAATATCCCATGTGTGCTTGGTCAGACAAAACCCTGGCCAAGGTCATTCAAAATGAGGGAGAAAGCGTTCTCCAGGAGAATCCGATTAGAGTAGATTCCGATGGATTCCATATATGACCTGATAGTACCATGTGTCATATATAGTCTTTGGGATATTAGTTGGATGAGGGACTATAGATACATGGTAACTATGGATCGACAAGTCCAATGTATTTGATCCCTTTGTACCGTTTGGGGATTATAAGTGGCCTAGTACATCCATAGTCATTGAGTTGAGTGAATTATTATAGGGATAATAATTAACTATATCAGAAGAAGTTCTGATAGGAGCAACTCATGACCGGCCCGGTATCGGGCCTAGAGTATCATACATATATAGTGGATGCTTCAGCGAATAAAGAATTGGATAGAGATCCAATTAGCCCCTATTCTCATTAGATGAGACATGCACTGATGGGTTCCTTGCATAAGGCCCAATTAGAGGCCAAAGGAGATTATTAGATAGAGATCCAATAATATAAATTTAATGGATAATTGGATGGAGATTTAATACCTACTAAGATAAGAATCCTAGAGTTTTTGGTGGCTCTCTATAAATAGGAGGCGAGGCACACATAGATGATAGGTTGCATCTTTGGTCGCTCCCTCATATTCTCCTCCCTCCCTCTACACAAGAGTTACCAGACTTGGGATTACGATTGGAGGAGTATCGCTATAGTAATCCATCATATGAATACCACTAAAAAGGAGGACGTTTGACCTCCTTCATCCTCTCAATCCGGATTTGGAAAAAACAAGGATATATGATCTCCCTAGGTAAATAATCTCTCAAATGATACGATTTTTTAATTTTATGGCTTTCTCATGACCCAATCTTTTATATGATGATTTGATCTGCATGGAAAACTTATTTTGTTTTAATTTTCTGTTATGCATTTGATGATCCCGCTTAGTTTGCCAACAGGACTTACTAGGTCACTATACCATAGTCTCTAGACGATACATGGAAACTTATCTATTGGACCTATCTGTCCTTAGTTACTATGTATCTTTAGTCCTTCATCCATCTATTATCCTAGATATCATATATTAAGCATGGTACTATCGAGCCACATACAGAATCCATCAAGTTTCACTCTAATCGGATTCTCCCGAAGAACTCGTTCTCTCTTAATCTGACCAACTTGATCATAGATTTACCTGAGCGAGAGTATACAGGATAATCCTCTAATGATACAGAGAGTAGATGATCTTCTATTGACAAATAATAGCCTTCTTAAGGTTAACTACCAATCACGATAACAAATTGTACCAGATGTGGAACTTTTCAAACTTGTAAGTCTGGTGTCAAAGAAATGAGTAATCAAACAAGGCATCCTTTGTATCTCAAATCTAACGATCAGATACACAAATGGGACTACAGAATTACTATCTAATGATAGGTATCATTAACTATATAATATTTTATAAATGGATCAATCAATGAACTCATTCTCTAATGAGCCCCTATACTATATATCTTTAGTGTCTCCACACAAGTGGCTATGAAACTAGCCGCCTCCATCATATGAACGGGTATACAACACACCATTCTGTCTGGTTATCTCGATGTTTCTCTTGAGTAACCCATAACTAAGATTATTTCAGATATGTGTTTAAAGGTGAATCAGTCTCATTATCGTGAACTCATCACAATCTAATTCCTATTGCACAGAACTAAGGATATCCACTTGTTGGCCACCCTTGTCTCCTATTTATAAAGACCCGTCAAAAATCTAATGGATCTTGCCTTAGTGGGTATTGGATCTCTATCTAGTTACCCTTACTGCTTATTAGATCTCTATCCAATAATCTCAATTGGCCTTTAATTGGACCTCATACAAGGTGTCTATTAATGTTGGGTCTCATCCAATGATGATACAGGCTTATTGGATAACTCATATCCAATTATCTACCCGCTACAATCATCAATCATATGTGTGTGACCCTCTAGGCCCAATACCGAGTAGGCCATGAGTTCTACTTGTTAGAAATCCTTTTGACTTAGGAATTGTTATCCTATAACATTTCACTCAACTCATTGACTGTGGAAGTACTAGGCAATTATATCATAGTCCCTAGACAATATAGGGGATCTAATCCATTTGACATGTTTGTCCTTAGTTATTGTGTATTTATAGTCTCTCATCTATCTAATATCATAGAGATTGTATACTGGGATGGTACTGTTAGGCCATATATGAAATTCATCCGAGTCTCTCTCTAATCGGATTCTCCCGGAGAACTCCTCTTTTAATCTGAACGACCCTTGCCAGAAAGTCACAGAAGTCACATGAGATCTGGAAGTGTGGTAAGACCCAGAAGGAGCCATATAGATTTTGATCCTTGAAGGGGATTAACCCTTGGAATGCTATAGGGGTTCTTCCCTCCTTGACTTGGTACAAAGGCTGAATTGAAGATGATAATTGCTTGCTTTTAAAGAGGGGGGCAACTACATCTTAAATAGGGATCAAAGTCCTAGCCCAAGGGGGCACTTATCTAGGTAAAATTACTCTTTTGCCCCTCCTATAGCCATCCTACCTTAATAGGAACAAGGGGCGGCTAGGTTGGCTCTATAGCCGACCTAAGCAGGGGGAAACCCTGGCCGACTTGCCTAGTAAGGGGGGCGACGACTTCTATGCCCTAAGGGCTAATCTAAACCCTACCATACTCCTTTATAAGATAGGAGTGTCTTTATTACAATCTAGCAGGATTTTATTGACTATTTCTAGGGAGATTAGGACTCAACCCTGCTGGAGTCCTATCAAACCCGCCCTCTTAAAATCAGCCTTGTTCTCATGGTTGAAGTTCCATGAACTTAGGGAACTAGGTCTTCAGCTCCTCATCAGCTTGGGTGTTAGTTGGAAGAACTTGAGTTGAGTCATCGTCTTTAAATTTCCATTTGAGATGGGATACTTGGAGGATCAACTGTAATTTTGATTTGGTGCACATATCTGATCTCCAGGTTGGGGCCCCATTATGATCCCCAATTTTGCAAGGCCTAAAGAAATAGGGAGACCAATTTCTTGATGCTTAAATTTCATACTGGTAGAGCTGGAGATGTAGGGGGACTTGATCTTTCTCAGGAAATTTTTTTCTGCTTCAGCGTTTGTTAGGGGAAAGTTTTTTCCTTGCATAGGTTGTCACATGGTTAGTCTTTAGTGATAGCCAATCTTTCTTCTGGAATGATAACTGCCCTCTGGTATGGTTTAGGCTGATGAGAGCCCAATCTGGCGTGAGCATGGATTGTAATTCTTCTAGTTTATCTCCTCTTTTACGCCATGGACCTAGATCAAACCATATTTTAAATTTGGTAGTAATTAGTATCTCCTGTAAAAACTTTATATAAAGTGTAGGGGAAGCCTTGGTGTAAATTAGGAGTCGACTATCTTGCATAAGAATAGCCTAAATTCCAGCTCCTGACACATCAGCCTCAAGGACCAACGTACGACCGAAATCGGGTAGTGCTAAGACCGACATCATCGTCATGGCTGCCTTGAGTCGCTCGAAGGCTGCAAGGCTTTATCCAACCACAAGGAGTCTTTCTTCAGTAAGAACATGAGTAGGGTACTGATCTTGTCATAATCTTTCACAAAATTTTGGTAGTAGCCTGTAAGTCTAAGGGAACCGCGTAATAACTGTACGTTTATAGGTCTCGGCCATCCTTGCATTGCCTCAATCTTTATCGGGTCCACCACCACTCCATCCTCTAATATAATGTGCCCAAAATACTCCAATTTATGCTATAAGAAGCTGCATCTTGATTGTTTAACATAAGGAGTATTCTCCCGAAGAATCGTTAGAATAGTTCGTAAGTGCTGAAAATGTATATCAAGCGTGAAGCTATAAATGAGAATATCATCAAAGAATACCAATATGAACTTGCATAGAAAACTCTGGAAGATGTCATTCATCAGGCTTTGGAAATTAGAAGGAGCATTCATAAGTCCAAAAGGCATTACTAGAAACTCGTAGTGGTCGTTATGCATGTGGAATGTAGTTTTCAGAATATCTTCAGACATACTCAAATATGATGGTATCCGTATCAGAGATCCAATTTAGTGAGGACTCGGGCTCCTTTTAGTTCATCTAAAAGCTCATCTACGATGGGTATAGGATATTTATCCTTGACGATGATGGCATTTCGAGCGTGATAGTCAATGCACATCTACCACGTACCATCTTTCTTACGCACTAGCAACACCCGTGAGGAGTAAGGGCTGCAACTTGATGGGTATAGGATATTTGTCCTTAACGATGATGGTGTTTCGAGTGCGATAGTCAATGCACATCTGCCACGTACCATCTTTCTTACGCACTAGCAACACCCGTGAGGAGTAAGGGCTGCAACTTGGTCAAATCACCCCGGTGTCAAGCATCTCTTTTACAATGTTCTTGATCTCATCTTTCTATAAGTGAGGACAGTGGTATGGTCATAAATTGGCTAGAGGTTTGCCTAGCAAAATAGGAATGTAGTGGTCATGCGACCGATTAGGGGTCAACTCACATGGCTCCAAAAAACATTCACGAATTTCTTAGGCAAAAGACAAGCTTAAGATCTGAGTTTTGTATATTCTCCCCCATAGATGGTTATTAAATATACATCAAGAATTCACCATGTGCTTTGTGTAAAACTTTCTCCATCCATTGCATCGAAACAATGGAGATATGGCTCCCGCGCTTGCCTCGTAATGTGACCTATCTCCCTTTACAATAGAATTTCATAATTAATTTAAAAATATTCCAAGAGATATCGCCTAACGTTGTGAGCCATTCGATCCCAAGCATGGCTTCATAGTCATCGATGGGTAGGAGAAAGAAATCGGCTACCACTTCTTGGTCTTGGAGGAGTAGCTTCACCCGCGGGCATCATTGGTCGCAATTAAGGATTTGGCCGTCAACGACCTTTACGTCGAACTTCTTGCAACCTTTGATTTAAAGTGCTAAATGTGCAGCAACCTTACTATTGAGGAAGTTATTTGTGCTACCTGTGTCATTGGGAATGGTGATGGGTTACTACTTTCGAAGTCCTCCAACTTTTATCGTCTACGGATTGGAGTAGCCGGCCAATGCATGCACTACGTAGTCGACCGGTTGGGGCTCCTCCTCTATGGCTTCCTCTTTAGGTTCGAGGCCTTCTTCAGATGGTTTGTTGTCCTCATCCTCTACTAGTTCAATTACAAGGAATCGACCCTTTTTGTAGTGATGTTCGTGGCTTCACGGTTCGTTGCAATGCCAACACAACTCCTTGGTCGATCATTCACGAAGCTCGTCTCTTGTCAACTTTTTTGGTGCAAGAGCTTGGCAGTAGAGGGGGTAGTAGGCCTCAGCATGGCTGGTCAAGAAGCAACCCTTATCCTTCATACCTCGTGGTTCAATTGTTCTTCTTGGATACGTGCGAAGGAAATCGCCACCATAAGAGTGTACGGCTGTCGCGCCTTTACTTCTCCTCGGATCTCCGACTTTAGGCCCTCGATAAAAGTATCTAAAGTTGTTTCTCAGACCAATTCTCAGTTTGGTTAGATAAATGCTCAAACCTTATTTGGTATTCTTGTATTGTAGAGGTTTGATGAATCTTTGCCAATTGTCCGTCGATGTTGTTGAAATCGGTTGGTCTAAAGCGGTCTAGTAGTCCTTCCTTAAATCGCTGCCAAGATAGTCCTCCGTGGGTGTACTTAAACCAATTAAACTACTTAATAGCATCTCCCTCGAGGTGTATGGCAGCGGTCTCCACCTGTGTTGCATCGGTGGTTTGATAGAACCGAAAATAACACTCGACGCGTGAGATCCATCCGATCGGATCTCCTTCTTCCCATCTTGGGAAGTCAACCTTCATGTATAGATTGTTAGGATCATAGGTGATATGTCGATGCTCTTGAGGATCATCTCGCTGATCTGAAGTCTCTCCATAGTGTGACTTCCTCAGGCTTGATGGTCGGCCTATGCTGAATTCGACGAATAAGGATCACATCTTCTCTTCCATACTATTTCTAAAGGCTTCAAGCTTTACATCGATAGCCTCCTCCAATGCCATAGTATACATCTTAAGATATGTAACATTGAGATCTTTTTTCTGTTATTGGGTTAGTGGCATGAGAATTTTGGAGAATGGGTGACCGATTGGAAGGTGGATTCGGTTTGGGTGGAAGTATGATGCAGTTTAGGGCAGATTTGGGGCTACGGTTTTATGGAGTTTAGGCTACAAATTGGTGTGGTTTTAGGGATGTGATAGCAGCAGATGAAGGTTAGAAAAATAGGTTTTAGATCTGGGATAGATGGCAGCAAAGGTAGGTGTCTCGGTAAGGAAAGTTTTCTAAAAAGGTAAGTGGATCGATAAGGAAGTAGGCTGATTTAAGTGGCTGATTTAGGGGCTATTTCAATTCATTTTAGGGTAATATTTAGAAAGATTTTTAGTAAGGATGGTAGGGTTTGGTGATGAAGAAAAGAGAGCCTGAAATCTCACAAAAAATAGCACCCAAATATGATAGAATTCGATGAAAAGAAGTACTACGATGTGTTGTCCTGCTGAATCGATTTTTACATCAAGGAAACGATGATTTTCGAACATAAATTTTAGGGGAATATTTAAGAAAATTATGCAAAAACCCTTGGTTTAGATGTTGTCAATATCAGTAAGAATTTTGACAAAATTTTAGCAACATAACAGTAGGAAAATAGGGCAAAAGACGAAAGGCAGATTCCTTCATCATAAAATTCTAGAACTGCATGATGGTCAAAGATTACACAAAAAAACTAGTTTCAGAAGGAGATTTTTTATAAAATTAAATCCAGATGAAAGCCAACTTGATCTTGAGAATGGTATAAAAATTTTAGCCAAACAGGATGAACAAAAGTTTAGTTTCAAGAGGCCAATAGATGGAAGGCAGATTCTACGTTGGAAAATTTCAATACTGTGAAATAAAGAATTGCAATGCTATAAGTCCAGATCCAGAAGGAGTTATTTTCACAAGATTAGTCTTAGATGAAAGCTAAGATGATCTATGAAATTGTATAAAGTTTCAGCCAAAAATGATGATTAAAAGTTTAGTTTCAAGAAGCAACAATCGGCTAAAAATTTTTATAGTGTTTTGCCTTTCCAATGATGATAACGTTTGCGATGAACAAAATTTATAGTGGATAAAATTTCAGAAAAATCTTCAACAAATAAATAAGGAATATTGTAGTATTTAAGGGGCATGGGTGATAAAAATATATCAGATCTCCAGATCAAACGCAGGGGGCAGCGGTAGACTGATTTGATCTACTGCTGGGGACGAAGGTGGAGGCGCGTGTCATAGCAATTGTGGGAATTGCTTGGGAAGGTAGAGGCGGCTGAGATGGCTACAGGGGTAGCACGATCGCTACTCTAATACCAAATGATAAGACACCAGAAGGAGTCCTATAGATTTTGATCCTTGAGGAGGATCAGCCCTTGGAATGCTATAGAGGTTCCTCCCTCCTAGACTCGGCACAAAGGCTAAATTGAAGATGATAATTACTTGCTTTCAAAGAGGGGGGTAGCTACATCTTAAATAGGGATCAAAGTCCTAGCCCAAGGGTGCACTATAGGAACAAGGGCGGCTAGGTTGGCTCTATAGCTGACCTAAGCAGGGGGAAACCCTGGCCGACTTGCCCAGTAAGAAGGGTAGTGACTTCTAAGCGCTAAGGGCTAATCTAAACCCTAGCTATATTCCTTTATAAGATAGGAATGACTTTATTATAATCTAGCAGGGTTTTATTTACTACTTCTAGGGAGATTAGGACTCAACCCTACTGGAGTCCTATCAAAGTGCTGCATCAGCAACCATGGTGAGTTTGATAGGATGTAACACTTCAGAAGTAGTTTATATCCAGGAAAAAGATATAGGGATGTGTCATAGCCGAACAATCCATATCTTTGTCATCTCTTGAGCGACCCTTTTATCTTTGACCTTCTGAGGTTGTAGGAAGCAATTTGACCAAGCAACAATTGGTAGAAGTTTCGACCAGTTCAGCATAGGGGGGTCAGACAGATTCAGAGGAGGTAGTCGGCTAGGTTTGGTGAAGACGTCCAAAATTTCAGCAAGATGTGGGAGAGGGTTCTTATCTTAAATCTCATGAATTTGAATTAGAAAACCATGTATTTCTAATTCAAATCTCATGAAACTCTTGAATTTGAATTAGAAAACCATTGGACTCTTCTTTTGGTAACCTCTCCAAGTGTTGCACTGTGGTTATAGCCACTTGGCTCCCTCATAGAACCACTTGTTTTCCTTTGCTGAAAAATTTCATGGTTAGCTTTGAAAAATTCCAGAAAATATCTCCAATCATCGACAACCAATCAATGTTGAGCACTATATCAAAATCATTAAGAGAGAGGAGGAAAAAATCAACAACTATGTTTTGCTTCTATAGGATCAGTTTAACCCATAAACACATGGTTGTACTTCAGAATTTGGTCATTAGGTACCTTGACTTAGAAACCACTGTAATCTTCTTTTTGGAGTATTAAGTGGGCATCAACCTTACTGCTCATGAAGTTGTATGTGTGTTAGGATCAATTGGCACTAAGAGGGGGGGGGTGAATTAGTACAAGCTAAAACTTTTCTTTCTAAAGCAAAGGCTTTTCAAATAAGATAGAATAGGAAATCTAAAGCTTTTTATTTTTAATAAAATAAACGAGTGATTAAAAGTAAGTTGTTAAGGAAGTCGAAAAGATAATCACGTTTGAGGAAAAAAACTTATCGTCTTGCTTTCAAGGAGTTTAGTTAAGTTGGAAGCATCAATTCAACAACAGTCAAGCAATGCAAGTATGAAACACTTAAATTTTATAGTGGTTTGGCGCCAACGGCCTACATCCACTTTCGAGTCCTCCTTCTTGAGGCACACCGGCATCCACTACCAATCTTCTTTGGGTGAAGATCAAACCCTTACACTTATTTACAATGGAGACTTAAGAAGTTATTATCTCTAAGCTCTCTCCCTTCCATTTTTCTTTTCTTACAAATCACACACACTTTCTTTTTCATGGAATTTAATTACCCAAAAGAGTTATTGGTAAATGTAAGAATACTTGGGTATTTATAGACCCCAAGTGGCTTTAGATTTTTAGGGCCAAAAATCAAACATACCCGAAAAAATCGAGTACGGGCAGTTTACTCGTCGTTCTAGGCAGTTTACCCACCGTTAATCATTGGTCGCCACCTGTAATCTATGGTATGGGTGGTCTAACCACCATCTGGGTGATTTACCCACCGACACCTACTGGCCGTCGCCCGGATTCTGTGGTACGGGCGGTCCAACCGTCGCTCACTGGTAATTTACCTATCGGAATTTTCATAAAAGAGGTTCTCTCCACTTTTCAAATTCCAGCTTAACTTTTACATTGACTAGCTCTTTGGTCAACTGATTGAGCTCAACCTAAGCTCAACCAAACCTAGTAGTGGATCCGGTTGCCTCATTGAGTTAATTTGGATTCCTTCCAAATCTAACTCAATTAGAACACTAACTTCTAACTACAACTCAATAATTACAACACTTAATAACCAATTAAGCCTAAGAACTAACTCCCGCATACTCTAGCAACCTTTAGTAATCTTGCGGTAAGTCCTCCGGTCTTCTTTCCGGTGATCTCCCTTCGTGTCCCTAGCGAGCTTCCTGATTCCTTCGATGAATCTCCTAGCGAACTTATGGTGAGATCCCACCACATTGTCCGAACTTAGCCTGATCCCTAGGCTTTATCTTGGCCATCATCTGGTTATAACTTTGTCGATTTTTCATAAAGCTCTTCTCTTGTTAACTTTTTGGCTGAGGTGATCGGCTAGTAGTAGATAAGGTCGAGGGTCTCTGTGCTGCTAGTCGTGCGATGGCTTTGGTCCTCCAAGCATCTTGGTTCAGCTTGTCTTCATGTAGTCGTGCAAAGGAGATGTTAACTTAAGTGTGTACGGCTATCACGCTTTAACTTCTTCCCGAATATCTTGTTTCAAGCCCTAAATGAAAATCCTCAATATCTATTTTTCAAACCAATCGTAAGTTTGATTAGATAATATTTCAAACCTAGTTTAGTACTCTTGGATAATGTAGGTTTAATGGATCATCACTAGTTCTTTGTTAGTGTTCTTTTTACAATATGAATTTACACCACATTGTGATATTATTAGGCTCGGTGATCAGCCCAATCTAAACTCTTCGAAGAAAGCGCATAATTTAGTGTCCATACATGTCTCGAAAGCCTCCAATATAGCTTTGAATAAGCCCACCGATGTCATGACATAAGAATCGCCCACCAGTCAAATAAATTGACTTAAGAGTATAGCTACAATCTTCAGGGTGAAGGTAGCAAATAGCAGCAATGTCGGGGCTATATTTGTGAAGTCTTCAAGTAGAGGATGGCAGCCAAGGGTAGCAGCAACGGTGGAGGAAAAAGCTGGCAACAGTAACGTTGGCTGTGGTTCTACAGTGATGCTGCAATGTCATCAAGGCTGTGATTTTTCAGGTGACTGATATCTGTCAGAAGATGATAGCCAAGAGATCTGAGTCGAAAGATAGTAGTGATGATGGAGAAAGAAGAGGGCAGTAGTGACGTCGGTTGTGGTTACGCTGTGACTTTGTGGTTGTGGGCGGCATAATCACAGTAAGGGTGTGATTGCAATAGGAGCAAGATGGGAGAGTAGTGTGTACGGTTGTTACGGAGGAGGACATTGGTGATAAGGAGCAAAAGACCACCACTGGTCATGTTCAATTTATTACTGGCCGTGATCAAGATAGTTGGCAACGAAAGATCGCTGCTGGTAGCTTTTTTACCGCAAAGGATTGCTGTTGGCTATGATCAAGGTGGATGGCAGCATTCACTATTGGTAGCATTGTGCAGTGAGGGATGCGTGCTGCAGTTGAAGGGATAAGGGAGGTTGGGTGGATGACAGGTTTGTGGACCGAAGGCTATGATTTTCTTTTTTTTTTTGGGTTGGTTTTGTGGCAGTTTTGGGTGCAGTTAGTGGCTACGATTTGGTGGAGTTTTGGCTATGATTTGGTGTTATTTTAGGGCTATGATAGCAGTGGATGACGGTTAGGAAAAGGGATTTTGGATCTAGGATAGATGGCAGTAAAGGTAGGTGGATCGATAAGGAAGTAGGCAGTAGTTAGGGCTATTTTGGGGCTGATCAGGATGATTTTTTGGCTACAATTTGATAAGTTTTTTGGGTGGTGACAGTAGAGGGTGAAGGTTAGGGAAAGATAGTTTTAAATCTGGAAGAGATGGCATCGAAGGTTTGATAGAATTTGACGAAGTTTGCTGCAACATATGCTGCCTTGCAAAAGCAGAATTATCATCGAAGAAACAGTAATTTCTCAACAAAAATTCTAGCCAAAAATTATGAAACTTGGGGCTAAGGTGTCAAGAGAGGAAGATGAGGAAAAGGAAGTTTCAAATCTAGAAAAATAGTCGTAAAATCTGATAGAATTTGATGAAAGATCGCTGTGTATGTGCAGTTCTACCAAATGGAATTTATGTCAGAGAAACAATGAGTTCTCGACATAAAATCCAGAGAAAAACTTAAGAAAAATATGCAAAAAATCCTCAATTTAGATGTGTTGATATCAGCAAAAGGTTTGAAAAAATTTTGGCAGAGTAACGGTAGGAAACCAAGGAAAAAGGCAGAAGGCAGTTTCTTTATCGTAAAAATCCTCAACACTGCTCGACAAAGGATTGCAGCATTATAATTCTGGTTTTAGATGGAATTTTTTTTAGAGATCAATCTTAGATTAAAGCTAAGATGATATATGAAATTTTATAAAAATTTTGGCTAAAAAGGAGTAGCAATAAATCGGTTTCAAGAGGCAAATAAGTGGTTGAAAATTTCTGCAGCATTTCGCCTTTGCAATAATGATTATGTTTGCAACGGTCAAAATTTGCAGCAACGAAAGTATGAAAAAACTCTTAAATGTGTAAGATAAAGGATTTTACAATATTGAAGAGGTGTGGGTGATAAAAATATATCAAATCTCCAGATCAAATGTAGGGGGCAGCGGTAGATTGATTTGATCTGCGACTGGGGTAGAAGGTAGAGGAGCGTAGCGCAGCAATTGTGGGAATTGCTTGGGAAGGTGGAGACGACTGAGATGGCTATAGGGGCAATAAGATCGCTACTCTAATACCAGATGATAGAACCCTAGATGGATCTCTATAGATTTTGCTCTTTGAGGGGGATCAACCCTTGGAATGCTATAAGGGTTCCTCCCTCCTAGGGTCAACCAACAAGGCTGGAATATAATTGATTCTTGCTTTTTTAAAAGATATAGAGGCTACATGCTTATATATGACTTCAAACCCTAGCCCTAGGGGGGTGCTTCCTAAGTAAATTCCCCCTTTTGCCCCCCCCCCCACATAGCTACCATGCATAAATAAAGGGGGGGCGACGGCCTAAGTGGCTGCGCAAGCCATGCCCCTCTGCTAAAAACCCTAGCCGACCAACCGAATAAGGGGGTGGAGGCTAGGAAGTCCTAAGACCCCAAATTAAACCCTAGCCACACTTATTTATATGATAGAAGTGACTAGGTGGAGTTTTATTATAATTTTTAGGATTCTTATTGATTACTTCCAAGATGATTAGGACTCAACCATGTTAGAGTCCTATCAGTTTATTATATTTAACTGCTACTAGATTGGATATAATGTTTAGTGTTAGATTGTGTGCAAGATTTCAATCCATTCCTAAATATTCTCATTTTAAGGTAATTAAGTGAATATTTAAATATTTAAAAAGAATTTTTAATTTAGGTTTCTAGTATCCAAAGTCTAAAAACTTTGATTTACTTGCCTATGCGGATGCAAATTTTGGAGGTTGTAGAAAAGATAGAAAAAGTACAATCAGAACATGTCAATTCTTAGGACATGCTCTTGTTTCTTGGTCTTCTAAGAAATAAAATTCGGTTGCATTATCTACAGCCGAAGCTGAGTAGATAGCAGCTGGTGCATGTTGTGCACAAGTCATTTGGATGAAAGATACCTTAGAAGATTATAGAATTCACTTGAAAAATATTCCAATCAAATGAGATAACACTACTGCAATATGTTTAACTAAAAATCTCATTCAACACTCAAGAACTAAACATATTAACATCAGACATCACGTTATTAGAGATCATATAAATAATCATGATATATCTTTGGAATTTATTAATACTAAGCATCAATTGGATGATATCTTCAATAAGCCATTAAATAAAGACCAATTTGATTTTCTTAGAAGAGAGTTGGGAATGTTAAACTATCCAAATGCATGATTTACTATTTTTTAGATTTCTTGAGCTTTTGTTTAAAATTTACATGAGATAATTTTGAATACGTGAGTAGCTCTTATAATCTTCTTGGACTTTCTTTGACTTTTGAGCTCTCTTACAATATTTTGATTCTTGGATTCATGAATATATATCCCCCTCTTAATTTTGTTTTGGGATACTTGGTTTTGGATCTTTGACACTCCCTCCCCTTCTTCTTCTTCTATTTTACTTATAAAGGGAAAGAAAGCAATTTGATATGAAATAAATTCAACTCTTTTTTTATTTTACTAAGGGGGAGAAATGGGTTAGATTTTTTTCTTTGTGTAATGAATATTTATGATAAATATATTGATATATGTATTGAACACTTAGTATTCAAATGTGTGGTGTATATTTCTCTTTTTTATAAAAAAGAGAAATGATATGATTGATGACATATGATAAATGTTATGTTTAAAATTTTATTATAAAATAAATATTTATTTTGAATAATTATTTAGAAAAGGTATGTTGAACATTTCTCTTTTTTTGGTTAAAAAGGGGGAGAGATAGTATATTGATGACAAAATGATATGATAAATATTCAAATGATGGATATTTGTGATAAATGTTCAAATATGAATTGAGCATTTTTCCTTTTTATTGATGACAAAGGGGAAGAAATGACATAATTGATTACATAAGAGAGATATTTTGAGATCTTTGAAGTAGTTAAAATGAATGTTATATCATAGTTGATGACATGGTTATATTATAAATATAATGATTGAAATTTTCATGTGATACTAAGAAGATGATTACGTTGAAAATTTTATCATGTATGGTATCATGATTAATGACATAAAGTGAATGTTTAAAATATTTATTATGTGAAACATATCAATTGAAATTATTTATCATGTGATACCAAGAAAAAGAATGATTTGAAAATTTTATTATGTATGGTGTCACGAATGGTTAAATTATGAAAATACTATACTTGAATTAAAAAGTGATGAGTTCTTTTGAATTCAAGTTTGTTGTATTTATCCTATGGCATATACATAGGGGGAGTTAAGGTTAACTCCGTCATCAATTGGTTGTCATCATCAAAAAAGGGGAGATTGTTGAATCTCGAATTTTGATGATGAAATCAATTGATGGGTTTTATGATCTAACTAGTGTGCTAAAGAAAATGATGCAGGATTAACTATCACAGTAAAAGGTAGTACAATTATATATTGGGTAGGAGTCAAGTTCGAGCATTGAGCCGAGGTTTGGACGACGTAATGGGAGCTCGTAGAGAGTTCGCCGAAGGTTGGCCGATGTTCGGACGATGTTGTCGGGAGCTCACTGAGAACTCACCGAAAGTTTGCCGATAAGCTTGTCGGGAGTTCGTCGACAGGTTGTCGGGAGCTCGTTAGGTGTTCACTGGAAGAATGCTATAAGTTAGTTGGGAGTTCCCCAAAGGAAACTGGGAGCTCACCGTGGGTTCATCAGAAAGATGCCAGGAGTTCACCGAAAAGACAATCAGACAACGAACATTGTACGTTGAGTGTCATAGTTAGCATCGTAATGAGAGTTAGTTTTTACTAACTCAATTAAAAAGCCATTAGGCCTTAATTGGGGCTGATTTGGGCTTATTATAAAAGTCATTTTAGTAATCCAAGGTCAGATAAGGTACGATCTTCGAAGACATGGTCTCCAAGATGATGTAGCCTTTGAAGGTGTGTCAGGCGGTTGAACCGCCTAGACTACGCGATTGAACTACCCAAATATAGTCTCCAAGACTCTATGAACTCGGGGATAACCCAAACACAGTCTCCCAAAATAAACTCTAGCCACACTTCTTTATATGATAGAAGTGATTAGGTGAGGTTTTATTATAATCTCACAGGGTTCTTATTGGTTACTTATAAGTGATTAGGACTCAACCCTGCTAAAGTCCTATCAAATCCACCCTCTTAAAATCAGCCTTGTCCTCAAGGCTGAGGTTCCATGAACTCAGGGAATCAGGTCTTCAGCTCCTCATATAATTCTCATGCTATCATTGACTAAACTTTGGCCTCCTCATCAGCTAGGGTGTTAGTTAGAAGGATTCGGACTAAGTTGTCTTCTTTAAATTTCCATTTGAGGTGGGATACCTGGCAGATCAACTATAATCTTGATCTGATATGCGAATTTGATCTCCAGGTTAGGGCCCCAATGTGATCCTCAATTTTACAAGGCCTAAAGAAATAAGGAGACCACTTCATTAAGGCTCAAGTTCCTACTGATCGGGCTGGAGGTGTAGAAAAATTGGATCTTTAATTTTTCATCCATTCTGAATTTTGTCAGGAGGCCATTGCTTCCTTACATGTGCTGTCATATCGTTAGTCTTTAGTGATAGCCAATCTTTCTTCTGGAATGGTGACTGCCCTCTGGTATGGTTTAGGATAATGAGAGCCCAATTTGGCATGAGCATGGATTGTAATTCTTTTAATTTTACTCCTCTTTCGTGCCATGGATCTGTATCCAGTCATATTTTAAATTTGATAGTAATTAGTATCCCTTGTAAAAATCTTATGTGGAGTGTGGGGGAAGCCTAAGCGTAAATTAGGAGTCGACCATCTTGCATAAGAATAGCCCCAATTCCAACTCCTGATGCATCAGCCTCAATGACAAAAGTGCGACTGAAATCAAGCAGTGCTAGGACCGACATCGTTGTCATGGCTGCCTTGAGTCATCCGAAGGCCGTGGAGGCTTTATTCGACCACAAGAAGGAGTCTTTCTTCAGTAAGGATATGAGAGGGGTATCGATCTTGCTATAATCTTTCATGAATTTTTGGTAGAAGCCCGTGAGTCCAAGGAAACCGCGTAGTGATTTTACATTTATAGGGCTCGACCATCCTTGCATTGCCTCGATCTTTGTTAGGTCTGCCGCCACTCCATCCTCTGATATAATGTACCCAAAGATACTCCACTTTATAATGTAAGAAGTTGCACTTTGACTGTTTAACATAAAGAGTATTCTCCCGAAGAATCGTTAGAATAGTTCGTAAGTGCTAAAAGTGTATATCAAGCGTAGGGCTATAAATGAGAATATCATCAAAGAACACCAATACGAACTTACGTAGAAAACTCTGAAAAATATCATTCATCAGGCTTTGGAAAGTAGAAGGAGCATTAGTAAGTCCGAAAGGCATTACTAGAAACTCATAGTGGCCGTTATACGTGCGAAATATAGTTTTCAGAATATCTTCAGTGCATACCCAAATCTAATGATAACCGAAACGGAGATCCAATTTAGTGAAGACTTAGGCTCCTTTTAATTCATCCAAGAGCTCATCTATGACTGGTATAGGATATTTGTCCTTGATGGTGATAGCGTTCAAGGCCTGATAATCAATGCATATTCGCCATGTACCGTCTTTCTTGCGTACTAGCAACACCGGTGAAGAATAAGGGCTGCAACTTGGTCGAATCACCCTGGTGTCGAGCATCTCCTTAACGATATTCTCAATCTCATCCTTCTTCAAGTGAGGGTAGTGGTACAAATACAAATTTGCTGGAGGTTTGCCCGGTAGAATAGGAATACGGTGGTCATGCAACTGGTTAGGCGGTAACCCACACGGCTTCGTGAAAATATCTGCGAATTCATCCAGCAAGAGGGCAAGCTTAGGATCTAAGTTTTATATGTTCTCCCCCTTAGATGGCTATTAGATATGCATCAAGAATCGACCATGTGCTTTGTGCAAATCTTTCTTCATTCGTTATGATGAAATGGTGGAAATTTGGCTCTCGCGCTTGCCTCGTAATGTGACCTATCTCCCTTTATAATAAAATTTCATGATTAATTTAGAAAAATTTCAAGAGATATCACCTAGTGTTGTGAGACGTTCAATCCTCAGTATGGCTTCATAATCATCGATGGGTAGGAGGAAGAAATTAGCTACTACTTTTTGGTCTTGGAGGAGTAGTTTCACCCGCAGGCACCATTGGTCGCAATTGATGATTCGGCCAACGGCGACCTTTACATCAAACTTGTTGCAACCTTTGATTTGAAGCACCAAACATGCAGCAACCTTATTATTGAGAAAGTTATTTGTGTTGCCCATGTGGATGAGAATGGTGATGGGTTACTGTTTTAGAAGTCCTCCAACTTTCATCTACGGGTTGGAGTAGTCGACCAATACGTGCACTGTGTAGTTGGCTGGTTGGGACTCTTACTCCGTGTCTTCTTCTTTAAGTTCAAGGGCTTCTTCAGATGTTTTATTGTCCTAATCCTCTGCTGGTTCAATCACGAGGAGCCAGCCCTTTTTGTAGCGATGTTCGCGGCTCCACGGTTCGTCGCAATGAAAACACAGCCACTTGGCCGATCGTTCATGAATCTTGTCTCTTGTCAAATTTCTTAGTGCGGGGGCTTGGATGGCAGTACAGGGGATTGTAGGCCTCAGCATGGCTGGTCGGGGAGCGACCCCTATCCTTCATACCTCATAGTTCAATCATTCTTCCTGGATAAGTGCGAAGGAAATCGCCACCACAAAAGTGTACGATTGTCGTGCCTTTACTTCTCCTTGGGTCTCTGGCTTTAAGCCCTCGATAAAAGTATCTAAAAGTTATTTCTTAGACTAATTCTCAGTTTGGTTAAATAAATGCTCAAATCTTATTTGGTATTCTTGTATTATAGAGGTTTGACGAATCTTTGCCAATTATCCATCGATGTTGTCGAAATCGGTTGGTCCAAAGTGGTTTAGTAAACCTTCCTTGAATCACTGCTAAGAGAGTCCTCCATGGGTGTGTTCAAGCCAATTGAATCACTGAATAGCATCTCCCTCGAGGTGGATGGCAACAGTCTCCACCCGTGTGGCATCGGCGGTTCGGTAGAACTAAAAATAGTACTCCATGCGTGAGATCCACCCGATCGAGTCTCCTTCTCATCTAGGAAAGTCAACCTTCATGCATGGATTATTAAGATCAGAGGTGATGTGGCCACATTCTTGAGGATTGTCTTGCCGATCTGAAGTTTCTCCATGCTATGATTTTCTCGGGCTCGACGGTTGGTTAATGCTGAATTCGGCGAAAAGGGATTGCATCTTCTCTTCCATACGTTTTTTAAAGGCTTCGAGCTTTATATCAATAGCCTCCTCTAATGTCATAGTATATGCCTCTAGATTTGTAATATTAACATCTTTTTTCTATTGTCAAGTTAGTGGCATGAGAATTTTGGAGAAGGAGGTGGCCAATTGGAAGGTGAATTAGTTTAGATGGGAGTAGGCTACAGTTTAGGGCTGATCTGTGTGGTTGTTTGGGTTAGGTTTAGGATAAGATTTGGATAGGTTTTTGTCAAGGATGGTAGAGTTTTGAGATGAGGAAAAGAGATCTAAAATCCCACAAAAATAGCACTCAAATCTGATAGAATTCGGTAAAAGAAGGTGTTGCGATGTGTTATCCTACTGAACCAATTTTACGTCGGAGAAATGATGACTTCTCAATGTAAATTCCAAAGAAAAGTTTAAAGAAATTATGAAGAAACCCTTGGTTCATATATTGTTAATACCAGTAAAAAGTTTAACAAAATTTTGGAAGTGTAACTATAGGGAAATAGGGCAAAAGATAAAAGGTAGATCCTTCATCATAAAAATTCTAGTACTACATAATGGTGAAAGATTGCACAACAAAACCAATTCTAAAAGGAATTTTTTTGAGAAATCAATCCCAGATGAAAGCCAAGTTGATCCTTGGGATTGTGTAAAAATTTTGGCCAAAAAGGATAAACAAAAGTTTGGTTTCAAGAGGCCAATATGTAGAAGGCAGATTCTCCATCATGAAATTTCAGTACTATATGATGAAGAATTATAGTGCTATAAGTTCAGATCTAGAAGGAATTTTTTCTAGAGATTAGTCTTCGATGAAAGCTAAGATGATCTATGAACTTGTGTAAAATTTTCAGCCAAAAAGAACGATCAAAAGTTTAGGTTCAAGAAGCAACAATCGGCTAAAGGCATATTCTTTTATCGTAAAATTTCAGCACTACGTGATGACAAAAGAAGGCAAAATAAAACCAGTTCCACATGTAATCATTTCCAGAAATCAATATTAGATGAAAGCTAAGATGATGTATATAATTTTATAAAAATTTTGGCCAAAAAGGAGAAGCAATAAACTAGTTTCAAGAGGCAAAAAGCGATTGAAAATTTCTGCAGCGTTTCGCTTTCGCAACAATGATAACATTTGCGACAAACAAAATTTACAGTAGATAAAATTTGGGAAAGATCCTCAACATGTAAAGTAAGGAATCTTGTAGTATTGAAGAGGAGTGGATAATAAAAATATATCAGATTTCTAGATCAAACATAAGGGGCGACGACATATTGATTTGATTTACAACTTAGGTGGAAGGTGGAGGCGCATGTCGCAGCAATTGTGAAAATTATTTAGAAGAGTGGAGGCAGCTTAGATGGCTAAAAGGGCAGCAAGATCGCTGCTCTGATACCAGATGATAGGACCCCAGAAGGAGGCCTATAGATTTTGATCACTGAGGGGGATCAACCGTTAAAATGCTATAGGGGTTCCTCCCTCCTAGACTCAGAACAAGGCTGATAAAAGATGATTAATTGCTAGCTAAAAGAGAGGGGGCAGCTACATCATTATATAGGGTTGCAAACCCTAGTCCATAGGGTGCTTGGCTAACTAAAATTACCCTTTTACCCCTTCTATAGCCTACCTGCTTTAGAGGGAACAAGTGGCGGCTAGGTTAGCTCTATTGCCGACCTAAGCAGGGGGAAACCCTGGCCGACTAGCCCAGTAAAGGGGGCGGTGGCTACTAAGCCCCAAGGCCCAAAAATAAACCATGACCACACTTCTTTATAGGATAGAAGGGACTAGGTGGAGTTTTACTATAATCTCACAGGGTTCTTATTAGTTACTTCTAAGTGATCTACTAGAGTTCTATTATATATTTTTTTGATGGTGATGGCATTCAAAGCCTAGTAATCAACACACACCCATCATATACTATCCTTCTTGTGCATTAGCAACACCAACGAGGAGTAAGGGTTACAACTTGGTTGAATCACTCTAATGTCGAACATCTCCTTAACAATGTTCTCAATATCGTCCTTCTACAAGTGAGGATAGTGGTATGGTCTCAAATTTGTTAGAGGTTTACTCAGAAATATAGGGGTGCGATGGTCATGTGACCAGTTAGGGGGAAGCTCACATGGCTCCATGAAAACATCTGCGAATTCATCCAGTAAGAGGGCACGTTTAGGATCTGAATTTTGCATGTTCTCCTCCTTTAATTTTTGTTGGATTTGTATAAAAAATCTACCATATGTCTTATGTAGCACTTTCTCTATCTACTATGTCGAAACAGTGGAAATATGGCTCCCGCGCTTGCCTCGCAATGTGACCTATCTCCCTTTACAATAAAACTTCATGATTAGCCTAGAAAAATTCTAGGAGATGTCACCTAATGTTGTAAGCCATTCAATCCCAAGCATGGCTTCATAGTCATCAATGGATAGGAGGAAGAAATCAGCTACCACTTCTTGGTCTTGGAGGAGCAATTTTACCCGTGGGCACCATTGGTCATAATTGAGGATTCGGCCGTCGACGACCTTTACATCAAACTTGTTGCAACCTTCGATTTGAAGCACCATACATGCAGCAACCTTGCTATTGAGAAAGTTATTGGTGCTGCTCATATCTATAAGAATGGTGATGGATCGCTGTTTAAGGAGTTCTCCAACTTTCATCAGATGTGGGTTGGAGTAACCGGCCAGCACATGCACTACATAGTTGGCTAGTTGGAGCTCTTCCTCCGTGACTTCATATTTGAGTTTGAGGTCTTCTTCCGATTGTACGGTATTCTCATCCTCTAAAAGTCCCTAAAAGTTACTTTTCAGACCAATCTATAGTTTAGTTAGATAAACATTCAAACATTATTAGGTATTCTTGTATTGTAGAGGTTTGTCAAATCTTTATTAATTGTCCATCGATGTTATCGAAATCGATTGGTCCAAGGTAATTTAGTAGTCCTTCCTTGAATCAATGTCAAGAAAGACCTCATGGGTGTGCTCAAACTAATTGAACCACTAAATAGCATCTCCCTCAAGGTGCATGGTAACAATCTCCACCCGTGTAGCATCGACGGTTCGGTAGAACCATAAATAGTGCTCCGCGCGCAAGATCAATCCGATCTGGTCTCCTTCTTCCTATCTAGGAAAGTCAACCTTTATATGTGGATTGTTTAGATCAGGGATGATGTCACCATGCTCTTGAGGATCATCTCACCGATCTAAAGTTTCTCCTTGCTATGATTTCCTTGGGCTCGATGGTCAGCCCATGCTTGAATCAACAAAAAGGGATCAGATCTTCTCCTCTATGCGACTTTCAAAGGTTTTGAACTTGAAGTTGATGACCTCCTCTGATGCTATGGTGTAGGCCTATAGATCTATAATGTTGAGGTCCTTTTTCTGTTGTCATGTTAGTAGCATGAATTTTTAGAGAGGAGGTGACCAGTTGGATAGGTGGATCGGGTAGATAGATGTAGGCTACAATTAGGGCTAGTTTGGGAGGCTATTTAAGATCGGTTTAGAGTGTAGTTTGGAAGGGTTCTTAATGAGAATGGTAAGATTTGAGGATAAGAGGAAAATAGTCCAAAAACTCACAAAAGACAACACTCAAATCTGATGGAATTTGATGAAGAAAGGGTTGTTGTGTACACACTGTCCTGCCGAATAGAATTTGCATCGAAGAAACACTGAATTGTTGACATAATTTTAGGAGGAAAACCCAAGTAAAATATGTAGAAATTTATCATAAATCCTTAGTTTAGATATGGGTAATATCAGTTCGACAAAATTTTGGAAGCATAACTGTAGGAAAGCGGATGAAAAAATGGAAGGCAGATTCTTTATCGTAAAATTCCAATAATGCGTGATGAGAAATTGCAGCACTATAAGTCCGGTTTCAGAAGAAATTTTTTCCAAAGATCAATCTTAAATGAAAGCTAAGATGATCTATGATTTTGTGTAAAATTTTCAGCCAAAAAGGATGAACAAAGGTTTAGTTTCAAGAAGCAATAATCAGCTAAAATTTTTCTATAGCGTTTCCCATTCGCAACGTTGATATCATTTGCAACGGTAGAATTTTGTAGCAAGGAAAATATAGAAAAACTTTTCTAATATGTAAGGCAAATGAATAGCAGTAACAAATAGGTGTGGGTGATGAAAATATACCAGATCTCCAATTTCAAACGTAGGGGGTAGTAGCAGATTGATTTGATCTACGGCTTGGGGATGATGGTCGAGGTGCGTGTTGCAGCAATTGTGAAAATTGCTTGGAAGGGTGAGGGTGGTAGAGATGGCAGCCAGGGTAGCAAGAATGCTACTTTGATACTAGATGATAGAACCCTTGAAGGAGCTCTATAGATTTTGATCTTAGAAGGGGATCAACCCTTAGAACGCTATGGGAGTTCCTCCCTCCTAGAACTCGACACAAGGCTGAATAAAAGATGATCTTTTCTTGATAAAAGAGAGGGGGTGGCTACATCATTATATAGGATTCTAAACCCTAGCCCATGGGGTGCTTGTCTAAGTAAAATTACCCCTTTGAGCTCCTATAGCTGACCTAGCTAAGGGAAACCCTGGTCGACCATCCCAGTAAAGGGGGCGACAGCCACTAAGCCCTAAAGTCTCAATCTAAACCTTACGACACTTCTTTATATGATAGAACTTGCTAGGTGGGATTTTATTATAATCTCATAAAGTTTTTATTAACTACTTCTAAGGTGATTATGACTCAACCCTACTTTACACTATCATCTAACCGCCCACCATTCTCTAAGCAATTCCCATAATTATTGAAGATCGTTGCCAATGCCACCATCATCACCCTTGCCGCAGATCTACTATCTGTTGCCACCATGAAAACTGCTCAGGTTCTGGTATCTACTTTACTGCTACTACAATTTACTTATCCAAAAATAGAAAAAAAATATTACATCTACTATTATTATAATCCTTGTCATTCATCTAACTGAAAAAAATTGTTGGAAAAAAAATTGCTACAATGATCTTTCAACGTTAACGTAATTTTTCAACCGCCTACTACTTTGTCATCGTTTTTTTGCCAAAAACTCGTTGCCATATTAATAGAATCCCAGATGGAACTATATAGATTTTGATCTTTGAGGGGGATCAACACTTGGAATGCTATAGGGTTTCCTCCCTCCTAGGGTCGGCCAACAAGGCTGAAATAGAATTGATTCTTGCTTGATAAAAAGATGTGGAGGCTACATGCTTATATAGGGCTCCAAACCCTAGCCCTAAGGGATACTTACCTAACTAAAATTATCCTTTTACCCCTTCTATAACCTACCTGCCTTAGAGGGAACAGGTGGCGGCTAGGTTGGCTCTATAACCAACCTAAGCAGGGAGAAACACTGGCCGACTAGCCCAGTAAAGGGGGTGGTGACTACTAAACCCTAAGGCTCCAATCTAAACCCTAATCACACTTCTTTATATGACAGAAGTGGCTAGGTAAGGTTTTATTACAATTTCATAAGGTTTTAATGACTACTTCTAGGGAGATTAGGACTCAACCCTACTGGAGTCCTATCACATATTCTCTTTAATACTTTGCATTGATCTGGCCTTCATCATCATCTATCTCATAGCAAAAACTTATTATCGCAAAGTTATCATCTTTACGATGAAAGTTGCACTGCAAAATCACAACTACATGCTTGCTACCATATCTCTGATCTTGCTATCATCTTACTGCCATATTTGCCACCATATCGCTATCATCTATATTGTTGATTACATGCTACTATATTTCACAAAATACTACTACAATATTGCTAGAACTTTCATTGTAAAATTATTATTTTTTATAAAAAATTATGTTTCCATAATTTACGGTGTTTCTTACTACATACATAACTAATCTCTGTCGAACTTATTGCTACCACCCACACCAACCCTAAGGCACCCCTTTAGCCTTGAGACATAGCTGTCGTAGTCTACTTTCAATTTTTACAGTTAGCCCTAACAACAGTGTAAAAACTACTACAACGATCTTCCATCGTTGACATAATTTTTGAACCATATACTATCTTCTTGCCAATCTTGCTGCTATATTTATTACTATATTCTCCTTAATATTTTGCATCGGCTTGGGTTTCATCATCACCTGCTCTTCATTGGAGTCATCTATATATTGTTGGCATGCTATTGAAACTTTTCATTGCAAAGCTGTTATCTTTACAATAAAAGTTATGCTGCAAGATTATCGGTATTTCTTACTACACATCTAAACCGTCTTTGCTGAATTTGTTGCCATTGATATTTCTACCTATTTGCTACCATCCTCCTATACTTCTTCCTTACAAAATTACACCAAAACCCTTAGCATACTACTGGAATTCTTTCGTTGTAAAATTGCTACCTATGGTGAAGAATTCTATAGCCTTGTTCCTGGGCACTTCTTGTCGCAACCACATCAAACCGGTTGTTGCCCCCAATAGCAACGCTAAATCTTCCTTCCCAACCTTAAATCACTGCCACCGAAACCCTTTCTAGCCCTCACAACACCCTCAAACTGTAGCACTAACAGCAACTGAAACCGTAAACTATCAATCCAAAATCGTAACCTTGATCCATCACTCTTTCGATCACCAATCTCCACTGAAACCATTGCTATCATCAATAGCAACCCTAAGCCATCCCTTTAACCTTAACCCTTGGCTATCATATCCCCTATACAACTCATATAGCAGCTCTATACCATAGCCCCAACAATAACTAAAAATAATAACCTATCAGCCCTAAACCGTAGCCATCTACCCTTGATCCACCACTTCTTTCGGCCACTAATCCAACCAATGAGTGTTGGGAAACCAAGCAGGAGTATCACATGTGCAGTGGAAGATCAAAACAAAATAAGGTTTCCCACGTAGATCAAATCGTCGTACAAAAAATTGAGTCATGAGAATATCGTAAAATTGATAAACTATATTGTGTAAGAAATTATTTATCTAGGGAGATCATATATCTCTATTTTTCTAGATTTGGATAGAGAGGATGAAGGAGGTTAAGTGTCCTCCTCTCTAGCGATATCCACATAATGGATCGCTATAGTGATACTCTTCTAGTCACAATCCCAGGTCTCACAACTCTTATACAAAGGAGGGAGGAGAATAGGAGAGGGTGACCAAAAATGTAGCCTATCAACTATGAGCCTCCCCTCCTATTTATAGAGAGCCATCAAAAATCCTAGAGGTCCCTACCTTAGTGGGTATTGGATCTCCATCCAATTACCCACTAATCTTGCATTATTGGATCGTTATCTGATAATCTCCTTTAGCCTCATGCAAAGAGCTCATCAATGCAGGTCTCATCTAATGAGAATATGGGTTAATTGGATTATCTTGTTGAAACATCTACCATATGTGTGTCACCCTCTAGGCTTGATACTGAGCTGGCCATGAGTCACTCCCATCAGAACTTCTTCTAATATAGTGAATTATTATCCCTATAATAATTCACTTGACTCATCGACTATGGACGTACTAGGCCACTACACCATAGTCCCCAAATAATATAGGGGGATTGAATCTATTGGACCTGTTTATCCGTAGTTACCGTGTATCTATAGTTTCTCATCCAACAAATATCATAGAGATCATTGTTAGACATGGTACTATTAGGCCATATATGAAATCCGTCTAAGTCTCACTTTAATTGGATTCTCCTAAAGAATTTCTTCTCTCTCAATCCGAATGACCTTGGCCAGGGATTTGTTTGAGCAAGCACATATTGGATATTTCTCTCATGATACCGAGAGTGGATGATCTTTTATAGACACTCAATTGCCTTTATAAACTTGGCTATAAATCTTGATAACTGGTTGTACTAGACCTAGAACTTTCCAAACTTATAAGTCTGGCATCAAAGAAATGAGTACTCAAATAAGGTATCCTTATTGTTTCAAGTTTAAGAATCAGATACATAATTGGGACTATGGAATTACTATCTAATATTAGGTATCATTAACTATATAGCATTCCATAAGCGGATCAATCAATGAACTCATTCTCTAATAAACTCTTGTATTGTATCGTTAGTGTCTCTACACAATTAGCTAGAGACCAGCCACCTCCATCATATGGACGGGTATATAGTACATCATTTTGTCTGGTTATCTTGATGTCCTTCTTGAGTAACCTATAATTGAAATTATTTAGGATTTGTGTTTAAAGGTGAATCGATCTTATTATCGTGATCTCATCACGATCTGATTCCCATTAGACAGAACCAATGACATCATAATATATATATATATATATATATATATATGTAATAGGTAATATAATATAAGAATATGCTAATAATAATAATAATAAGCAAAGAGATTAAGCAATGTGTCACACGTTTCATCACTCACGTGATTGGCTTTTAGGGCACGTATAACAAATAATCTCCCAATTGATCTAAAGCTAATCACCTATATGTCTTATCCCTATCAGACCCCTATGAGGCTCAAATATAATCTAAGTCAATGCCTTCGTTAGTAGATCTGCAATGTTATCTTCAGATGAAACTCTTTTCATTGCTATATCTTTCCAAGCTATGAGCTCTCTAATTAAGTGGAACCTCCTTAGAATAATTTTAATGAGACTTTGTTCCCTTGCTAGAGCTATCGCCCTATCGCTATCGTAGTATATGGGAATCAGCCTCATACTACTTGGTACAACTTCCAAATCCCTGATGAGCTTTTTCATCCATACCCCTTCCTTTGCTGCTTTTGCTGTAGCAATGTACTATGCTTCTGTGGTCGAGTTAGTAGTAGTACCTTGATTGGAACTCTTCTAACTTACTGCTCCTCTATTCAGGATGAAAATATATCCTGAGTTTAACTTGTTATCATCAATGTTGAACTGGAAACTCGAGTCTATGGAGCCCTTAACCTGGCGGTTACCTCGTCTATATACTAGTAAAAAGATTCTTAGTCATTCTCAAGTACTTAAGGATACACTTTACTGCCTTCCAAATGCTCTAATGCCTAGATTTACCTTATATCTGCTTATAAAACTCAGAGCATGTGCTATATCAGGCCTATTACATAGCATAGCATATATGATAAACCCTATCGCTAAGGCATAGGGTATCCTATCCATGTCGTCTCTTTTTTCAGGAGTATTTGGGGACATACTCCTAGAAAGTGATATTATATGTCTCATCGGTATGAGACCTCTCTTGGAGTTCTCCATACCAAACCTTTTGATAATGGAGTTTATGTACCTGGATTGGGACAAGCCAAGCATCCTCTTGGATGCATCCTCTTGGATATATCTCTAGAGATTCGGATCCCCAAAATATAGGATGTTTCCCTTAAGTCCTTCATGGAGAAGTTTTTGGATAGCCAAGCCTTAATTGTGGAGAGCATTCCTATATCATTTCCAATTATTAAGATGTCATCCACATATAGAACCAAGAAGGTGATAGTGCTCTCATTTACCATCCTATACACATATGGTTCATCATCATTCATAACGAAGTCATAAGATCTAATCGCCTCATCAAATCTTATGTTCCAACTTCATAAAGCTTGCTTTAATCCATAAATGGACCTAAGCAATCTGCATACTTTATGTAGACTCTCGCTAGATATGAATCCCTTTGGTTATATTATATACACCTCCTCCTCGAGGTTACCTTTGAGGAATGTCATTTTTACATCCATCTGCTAGATCTTATAGTCATAGTTTGCTGCAATAGCCAAAAGAATTCTATTGTATTTAAGCATGGCTACAGGTGAAAAGGTTTTGTCATATTCAACTCCTTGCCTTTGACTATATCCTTTAACTACCAGCCTTACCTTATAGGTCTTCACCTTTCTATCTACTCCGATCTTCTTCTTGAAGATCTATTTGTAGTCGATGGGTATGATACCCTCATGTGCATCTACAAGGTTTCAAACCTTATTAGAGTACATGAAATCCATCTCAGAATTCATGGCTTCTTGCCACTTCCTGGAGTCTATACTTATAATAGCCTCCTTGTAAGTTTAAGGATTAACATCTTGAGAGTCCTCTCCACTGATGTCCCACATATCTTTCAGGAGGTTGAGATATTCTACTAGACCTACGTAAAGTTGAAACTTGTAGTGTTATGTACTTAAACAGACTTAGACTCTGGAATAGTGCTTGAGCTAGGTTCTCAAACCTCGCTTTACTCCTCACTTTCATTTATTCCACCAAGAATATATTTCTTCTTAAGAAATACAGCCCTCTTGGCAATAAAGGCCTTCTAGTCCTCGGAATAATAGAAATAGTTCTCACAAGTTTCCTTAGGGTATCCCATGAACTTACATCATTCCATCCTTAATTCCAACTTATCGGAGTTGTGTCTTCTAATGTGGGCAAGATAGTCTCAAATCTTAACCATCTTAAGATTGGACTTCTTTGATTTCCATATCTCATATGGTGTACATACTACCGACTTTGATGGAACTCTATTCAGAAGGTAAGCTGTGGTCTTTAGGGCATATCCCCAAAATGAGATGGGTAGGTCAGGAAAACTCATCATGGACCGCCTCATGTCTAACAGCATGTGATTCCTCCTTTCTGATACACCATTGAGCTGAGGTGTATAAAAAGGTGTCCATTGGAATAGAATCCCATTATCCCTAAGGAAATGTGTGAATTCTATACTCAAGTATTCTCCTCATCGATCTGATCGAAGAATCTTAATACTCTTTTAAATCTGATTCTCTATCTCATTTTTATATTCCCTGAATTTTTCAAATGCCTAAAACTTGTACTGTATCAAATACATATGTCCATATCTAGAGAAATCATTAGTGAATGTAATAAAATATTAGTAACCAGCTATAGCTTAAGATGACATGGGACCACATACATCACTTTGTATGAGTTTCAATAACTCAATGGCTCTCTCTCCAGTTTTACTAAAAGGAGAGTTGGTTATTTTCCCACAAAGAAAGATTCGTAAGTTGCATATAACAAATAGTCAAATGGATCTAAGTATCCATCTTTCAGTAGCATTTGAATCCTTCCCTCATGTATATGACCTAGCCTACAATGTCATAGGTATACATTGTTCACCTTATCTCTTTTCGTCTTGGACGTAATTATATTCATAATATGTGAAGAAATGTCTAATATAGACTAAGTCATTTATTAGGGTCTCTCTAGTGATGATCTCATCATCTATAATTATTGAATAACTATTATTCTTAAAAACTAATTTATATCAATTAATTATCAAACAAGAGATAGAAATAATATTTTTTATAATAGAGGGAACAAAATAGCATGTATCCAATATAATGATAGCTCCACCAAGTAGATGTAGGGTGACCTCCCTAACGACAACTACAGTAACTCTTGCTCCATTGTCCTTCTTGAGGTTCATCTCACCTCTAGTCAATCTCCTAGATCTTGTCAGAACATGCAACGAACTACATATATGATAAGCACTCCCGGTATCCAATACCTATGTGTTATCATGAAAATCTAACAAGTGGAGACTGATCATGAATATACCTAAAGCTTCTCCAAGCTTCTGTTTCGCCTTATCTATAAGGTAATCCTTATAGTTCCTTTTCTAGTACTCATTTTGCTGTAATGGAAGTATCGTCCTTTGTCCTTTGCTGAGTCTTTCTTGGTAACCTCTACCTTACCCAGTATTTCTTTACCCTTGTTCTTCTTAAGGGTCTTAATAGTCTTCCTTTTCTTATTGGTCTTACCAATATAGAGAAATAGTTTCTCTTTCTTGTTGGTGCTCTCACCTTCTCTCAATGTATTAAGGAGCTCAGTTAGAGTCACCTCAAACTTGTTCATATTAAAGTTAATAATGAACTGTGAAAAGGAATCTGGTAGGGACTGAAGTATAAGATCAACACACAAGTTATCCTCTAGGACTATCTATATACTTTGTAAAGCGAGCAATCTCATCCTCGTTTGTCCTTTCCTCCGACATGGTCACAATTGTGTTACGGACATATACGATTTTATCTACTATGAGAACAATTCTCAAATTACGGAGCCAATCTATGTAATTTGGACTAGTGAAGCAGTTGGCATTAAGTATGTCATGTAGTGGGTTCGCAAGCGACAAACAAGATGAAGCATAAATTAATAACACTTGCAGATTTTATAAAAAAACTAATTAAGATATGGACTTCTATCTTAATATACTCCAAATATTTTCCTAGCGAATCACGTGGCACCCTCGACATATGAGACGGAAGTCTCCAGCAAACTTCTAGTGGGGATCGGGATCAAATTGGCATCTTAGTGGAATCTCACGAGACTCGACTAATTACATTAATCCCAAAAGGTAGGCAACTCTTGCCGATCATAACTCTTTATGATTCCCGTCTCGAGGGACTCGACTAACCATAATGTTCAATTAAGTCATCATACAATATGAGTCTGATTTGATGATATGCCCTCGAGGGACTCGACCAAGTATACTATGTCCTCAGGTCATATGAGACATCTCTATGTTGTGGGCAAGATCTCGATCACGTAGATAGGTGAGCCTCGAGGAACTTGACCATCTCAACCTATGTCATGATTCAATTTCTTCTTATAATGATCTCGATCATGTAGATAAGTGAACCTCGAGAAAACACTCATTTTACGAAGGAAATACGGAGTTATGGACATGTTTTTATAGTTAATGAATTCCCCTTAGGGGGAGACTTAGCTGCAGAATTGAAAAAAAAGAACATATCCCTAGAAAATAACCATTTTATGAGCGAAATGTAGAGTTGTGCCAATGTTTTTATAGTGAAAGAATTACAGAGGAAGGAAATAAGGAATCCCTCCAGAGGAGGGGGCTTGGCTACAGGTTTAAACAAAAAAATACATATTGTAAAGAAGAACAAAAACACATACTATAAGAAAACATATAAAGTAACCATTAAAAAAACCCCAGAGGGAAATGCAGAGTTATAGACATATTTTTTTAGCCTATTAAACAGGAGTTTTCTTTAAAGTATATAGTTGTGTTAATTTCTTAAATTAAACAAAAACGAGACAGATAATGACGCTAACCATTCAAGACAGGGTTTTGGAGCAGCGTTGTGGACTTAGTTTAGGTTACTAATGACCTCGATTCGAGGGAGCTAAATGTCCACAACTCTACGGAGTTATGGCGTTATTTTCTTTAAAATACACAAAATGACTTTTTAGCTTTGGAAAGAGCACAGATAGCCAATTCTCCTCTTACTAGGTTTAATAATACGAGAATAACCCTATATTTTTTACTTTCTTCTTTAAAAAATTAGAACTGTGAATAGAACCCATTAGCTTTAAACCATACTTAAACAAGTAACAAGAAAAATAAGACTTTATGGATATTTGATAAGAATTAAAGACAAGGCTGGAAGGCCACATGGGTCAATCTTATTGTCTTACACTCACCAACTTAATATTATCGTAGGAGTGATTTTTATTTTGTATCGATCTCCTAATATGTCATGTCACATACATACATATTTAATATATATTTACATTATATGCATATATATATATATAGTACGTGTATAACACATATCACATATGTAAGCCACACCGGATGATCATGAGCTGTCACCTAATATGATTAGGCCTAAGCTAATGGGCCTAATTACTCATAATAGGATCTAAGTGTGCGTCAGTACATCTTCATGCCCTCTGATCATTGATCTCATCATTATCGATTTCGTCGGATCCTTGTCGCATCACTAAGCATCATGATTGTTGAATCTCAAATTTTGATGATAAAATCAATTGACGAGTGTTTAATCTAACTTGTGTGTTAGAGGAAGTAATACAGGTCTAACTACGATGGACGAATTGAGTTACAACCAGATGATGGGCTAAAATCAAGTTTATGTATCAGGCCAAGGTTCGGATGATACAGTGGGAGCTCATCGAGAGTTTGCTAAGAGTTCACCAAAGGAATCGGGAAGCTCACTGGGAACACGACGGAAGATCGTAGGAGGAAGACCATAAGACTCATCGCAAGAATGCCGAAGGTTGCCATACTACCAGGGGTTAGGTCATTTATTAAGCTTGATGGTCCTATATCATTGTAATCATTGATCATAGTTAGGTTCAAGTCCTAATTGAGTTTGATTTAGAAGGAATTCAAATCAACTCAATGTGAGGCAACCAGGTCCATATTTGAGATTGGATTGAGCTCAGGTTGAGCTCAAATGGTTGACCAGAGAATTGCTTAACAAAAGGTACAAGTCGAGATTAGAAAAGTGAAGGAAATCACTTTTTTTGGATTCCCGATGGTTGTACCACCCAAGCCAATGGTTGTACCGCCTAGGTCGACGGTTGTACCATCGGCACCCTGTATTCCGAGTTGCTTTCGGCTGCAACATCATTGGAACCGATAGTGGTATTACACGTACCTAGCTTTTATTTAGGTGAATTTAAAATTTTGGATCTAAATTCTAAAGTCAATTGGGGTCTATAAATATCTCAATTTTTCTTACATTTAGCACAAGCATTCGCACAAGTCATTAGGTAAAAAAATCTGTGAAAAAGTGTGCTAAAAGTGTATAAGAAAAAAAAAGCGGGCAAGGTAGTGAGTCAAGTATTGTATTTCTTATAAGAGGTCTCCCTTCTGAGTTGAGATTAAAAAGCTTGTAAGGGTTTAGTCTTCACCCAAAGAAAGTCGGTAGTTGATATCGGTGGGACTCGACGAAGAGGACTCAGGAAGTGGACGTAGGCCAAGATTACGGTCGAACTACTATAAATTATGAATGTTATTTACTTGTCTTGTTTACTACGTTCTATTGCTCTTGATTAGTTTATAGAAAGATACGAGTATCATTCTCAATAACTTATCTTAAATCAATTTCTTAATCGTTTCCAATAAAGTACAAAAGATGTTTTCGATTTTATTTCTTTATTGTCCACAAGCAAAGATTTTTTAATCAAGGACTACCACTTTTGCACTAATTCACCCACCTTCCTCCCCTCCCCTCCCCACCCCTCTCCCGCCACCCTCAACATCCCCTCTCTCTCTCTCTCTTAGTGCTAATTGATCCTAACAATTAGTATTATAGCAAGATTTTACTCATTAGATTAACACCCACTTGAGTAAATGACTTTATTTGACATGAATAAGGGATATTCTATTTCACGTCCTACCATGTTCAATGGGACGGATTACATGCATTAGAAAATAAGGATGCATATTTTTCTCATTTCTATGGATTTTGAATTATAGTACATTACTGAAAATGACTTTGAAAAATCTTCTGAACCAATAAATAAAATAATGATTTAGAAAAAAAATTTCATTAAATACAAAGGTTATGAATGTCTTATTTTATGCACTTGATAAGAATGAATTTAATTAGATTTCTATTTGTGAAACTACTTATGAAATTTAGCACACTCTTGAAATCACATATGAAGGCACTAGTCGTGTTAAAAGGTCCAAAATTAATATTTTAGTTTATAATTATAAATTATTTCGAATGAAACCAAGTGAGTCCATTGGAGACATGTACACCTGTTTCATGGATGTTATCAATGGTCTTAAGGCTCTTAGTAAATATTTTTCTAATTTTAAACTTGTGAGTAAAATATTAAGATCTCTTCCCAAAAGTTGGGATTCTAAAGTAACTGTTATACAAGAGGTCAAAAATCTTATAACTCATCTCTTGCAGAACTTATTGGATCTCTTATGACATATGAACTGAACTGTAAAGCTCATGACGAGCTTGACGAACCCCTTCCAAAGAACAGGAAGGATGTAGCACTAAGAATTGTAGATGACTCCTCGAGTGAAACCTCAAGTGATGAGGATCATGACATTGCACTGCTATCTAAAAAATTTTAAAAATTTATAAAAAAAAATAAAAAATAAAAAAAAGCTAAAATAGGATAACATCATATGCTTTGAATGCAAGAAGCCTAGACATTTTAAAAGTGAATGTCCTCAATTAAGGAAGAAGGCTCTTTCGGCAAATTGGGATGACTCAAGCTCATCGGATGCAGAAGACCACTCCAAGGAAGAAGTAGCCAACTAAGCTCTAATGGTCATCCAAGACGAGGTTAGTGAATATTCAAGTATTACTTTATCTGAATTATTAAATATGTTACATGAATTGTTTGATAAATTTAGAAAAATTAGTAAATCTTATGTCACTTAAAAAGGAACATGATTCTTTAGTTAGTAGATTTGATCAAAAGCATGATACTTTACTATTACACAATCTTTGCACTAAATGTGAAATACTATTTAATGTTAAAGAGGAAAATATCATGCTTAAACAAATGTTAAAAAAATTTAAAATAGAAAATATTTTTTTAATATAATCCTTGCTAATAAGGGTCATGCTAATAGAAGAAAGGGTATAGGCTTTGTTGATAACATTCAACAAAAGCCAACAATTTTTGTTAAGGGACCTAAATTAAATTTACCATCAAAAGTTAAATATATTTTTTATAGAAAATTAAAACATAAGGCTAACAAATATTTATTTAAAAATTATAGTCCTAATAAATTAGTTTGGGTTCCCAAAAGAACTACAAACAATAAAGAACTATTAGAAAAGAAAGAGATAGTTCTTCATAAAGGATCCAATGTAAAATGGGTACCTAAATTAAGACCATCTTTCTTGTAGGTTGTCTCCAAACTTAAGCTAGAAGTACCAAATGGTACCTTGATAGTAGATACTTAAGGCACATGACCGGAGATTCAAATTATTTTTCTAAGCTCACTAGCTTAAGTGAAGGAGTTGTCACCTTCGGAGATAACAACAAGGATAAAATCATTAGAAAAGGAACCATATGTAACACATCAAATCTTTTGAATGAAGATGTGTTTTTAGTTGATGACTTGAAAAATAATTTGCTTAGCATTAGCCAATTATGTGATAAAGGTTATATGATTAAATTTGAACCTAATACATGCATAATTGAATTGTCATACAAAAAAACAAATCTTTGATTGTCTTAAGAAACAACAATGTGTATACCATAGATATTGAAAAATTTTATGATAAAACTTGCTTTTTGACCTTGAATGATGATGCTTAAATTTGGCATAGAAGACTAGGTCATGCTAGCATGAAACTTCTAAACCATATTTCAACTAAAGATTTAGTAAGAGGATTACCTAGCCTAAAATTGATTAAAGATAAAGTATATGATACTTGTAAATTAGAAAAACAAACAAAATATTAGCTTAAATATTTTGTAAAATTTTGTAAAATTATTCAAAATAAAAAAGATTTATGATTTCATCAATACGCAGTGATCACGGTGGTGAATTTCAAAACAATGATTTTCAAATTTTTTTGTGAATCAAATAGGTACATCTATAATTTCTCTACTCTAAGAAATCCACAACAAAATAGAGTAGTAGAAAGAAAAAATAGGAGTTCACAAGAAATGGCTAGAACCATGTTAAATGAACATAGCCTATCCAAATATTTTAAATATTTTTGGGCCAATATGCTATGTTTTAAATATGTTTCTTGTAAGATCATTACTCACTAAAAATCATTATGAATCATAGAATGGTAAAAAACCTAATATGGTTTATTTTAAAAATTGGGTTACAAATATTTTATTTTGAATGAAAATGATACCTTAGGAAAATTTGATGCAAAATCCGATGAAGGAATTTTTCTAGATTATTCTTCTATTTAAAAAGCTTATCGTGTATTCAATAAAAGAACTTTACTAATTGAAGAATCTATTCATATTGTTTTCAATAAAATTTTTAATCTAATAAAATTGATTTTAATGATGAATTTAATTTTGGCACTTTGAATTTAAATGATAACTCTCCTAAAAGCAACTTGGATGAATCTACTTCCAAACCATTACCCAAGGAATGAAAGTATATAAATGCTCATCCTAAGGAGCTTATAATAGGAGATACATTAAGAGATGTTCAAAATTATTTATCTTTTAAAAAATTTTATGCTAATGTCGTATTTCTTTCTTAAGTTAAACCAAAATACATTGATGAAGCCCTAAAAGATGACTCTTGGATTATTACAAAGCATGAAGAGTTAAATCAATTCGAGAAAAATGAGGTATGGAAGCTTGTTCCTAGACCTAATGACTGTTTAGTGATTGGTACTAAATGGGTCTTTAGAAACAAGCAAGATAAAAATGGTATCATGGTTAGAAACAAGGCTAGATTAGTGGTCAAAGATTTCAACCAAGAAGAAGAAATCGATTATGAAGAAACATTTACTCCTGTGGCTAGACTTGAAGCCATAAGATGCTCCTTGCCTTTTCATCGTTTAAAGATTTTAAGTTATTTCAAATAGATGTTAAAATTGATTTTCTTAGTGGTTTCATTTCCGAAGAAGTATATGTTGAACAACCCCCTAGTTTTGAAAATAGTCATCTTCCTAATTATGTTTTCAAACTTTCTAAAGCTCTTTATAGATTAAAATAATCCCCACGGGCTTGGTATGAAAGACTTAGTTTTTTTCTTATTTCAAATAATTTTTTGAAATGAAAGGTTGATACCATATGATTTTTTAGGTATTTTGAAAATAATTTTTTTGATATTCAAATTTATGATAATGATATCATTTTTGATTCAACAAATGAATCCTTTATGTGAATCCTTTGCCAAAGGTATGAGCCAAGAATTTGAAATGAGTCTAATGGTGACTTAACCTATTTTTTAGGATTATAAATAAAATAATTAAATGATGGTATATTTATTAGTCAAACTAAATACACCTTAGACTTGTTAAAACATTTTGGTATGGAAAATGCTAAAGCTATTAACACTCGCATAAGTATATCTATAAAGTTAAACTTGGACAATGAAGGAGAAAATTTTGAACAAAAAACTTATAGAGGAATGATATATAGTTTGTTATACTTAACTGCCACTAGACTGAATATTACGTTTAGTGTTGGATTGTGTGTAAGATTTTAATCCAATCCTAAGCTTTCTTATCTTAAAGTAGTTAAAAAAATATTTAGATATTTAAAAGGAACTTCTAACTTAGGATTATGGTATTCAAAATGTAAAAGCTTTAATTTACTTGCTTATGCGAATGTCGATTTTGGAGGATGTAGGATAGATAAAAAAATGTACAACTGAGACATGTCAATTTTTAGGTTATGCACTTATTTCTTGGCTTCCAAGGAACAAAATTTGGTTACTTTATCTACTGTTGAAGCCGTATATATTGCAGCTAGTGCATGTTGCGCCCAAGTTATTTGCATGAAAAACACATTAGAAGATTATGGAATTCAATTGAAAAATATTCCTATTAAATGTGACAACACAAGTGTCATATGCTTGATAAAAAATCTCATTCAATACTCAAAAACTAAGCACATTGACATTAGACATCACTTTATTATGGATCATATGAATAGTCAAGACATTTTATTGGAATTTATTGATACTAAACATCAATTAGCGGATATTTTTACAAAATCATTAAATGAAGAGTAATTTGATTTTATTAGAAGAGAGCTAGGAACACTAAACCATGAGAATGCATGATTTGTTTGATTTACTATTTTTGTTTAAAATGTATAAATTTACTTGAAGATGATCTTCAAAATCATGATTTGCTATTTTTAGGATTTACTTGCTACTTTTGCTTGAAATTTGCATAAGATAAATTTAAATGCATGAGTAGCTCTTAAATTTTTGAATCTTTTTAAATTTCTTATATTTTTTAGCATATTTTTGGAATAATATTTTTAAAATTCACTTCTACAAGATTGAGAATGATGTTTTCTTTTCTTCTTTTTCACAAGAGGAAGAAATTTTTATGGTTCATAACCTATTTTAATAAGGGGAGCAATGACATATATGCCTTAAAATAATTAGCTCTATATTTCATCTTTTTATTAATGACAAAAGGGTAGAAATGGATATTGATGAGAAATGTAAGAAAATTTTTTTAAATAGGTATTTCTCTTTATTTGTTGATAAACAAATGGGAGAAATGATTGATGACTTAAAGGAAGATTTTCAAATGTATGACTGATGTATAATATATGAAATTGATGTTATATACTTTGAAAATTTTTCGTGAGTTGATGATTTGATATTTGAAATTTATATTATATACTGTGAAAAATTTTCATGAGTTGATGATTTGATATTTGAAATTGATGTTATATACTTTGAAAATTTTTCATGAGTTGATATTTGAAATTGATGTTGCATCTATAGATGAATATTATTGAAATATCATATCATGATACTTGAATTCAAGAGTGTTTGGTTCTCTTGAATTTAAATTTAATCTATTTGAACTATGACATAGAAATAGAGAGAGTTAAGGTTAACTCTCGTCATCAATTGATTGTTATCATAAAAAATGGGGAGATTGTTGAATCTCAGATTTTGATGATGAAATCAATTGATGAGTGTTTAATCTAACTTATGTGTTAGATGAAGTAATGTAGGTCTAACTACGATGAAGGTATTGAGTTACAACCAGATAATGGGTAAGAATCAAGTTTGGGCATCGAGCCAAGGTTCGAACGATGTAGTAGGAGCTTGCCAAGAGTTCACATTGAGTTCACCGAAGGAATTGGGAACCTTGCTAGGAACACGCTGGGAGGTCGTCGGAGGAAGATCATAAAATTCACCGTAAGAATACCGGAGGTTGCCGGATTACTAGGGGTTAGGTTATTTATTAAGCTTGATAGTCCTGTATAGTTGTAATTAGTGAGTCGTAGTTAGGTTTGAGTCCTAATTGAGTTTGATTTAGAAGGAATTTAAATCAACTCAATGTGAGGCAACCCAGTCCACATTTGAGATTGGATTAAGCTCAGGTTAAGCTTAATTAGTTGACCCGAGAATTGATCAATAAAAGGTACAAGTCGAGATTGGAAAAGTAAAGGGAATCACTTTTTCAGGATTCCCGATGATTGAATTGCCAGTGGACGGTGGTTGTACTGCCCAGGCCGATAGTTGTACCACCTAGGTTGGCGGTTGTAGCGTTGCCACCCAGTATCCCGGGCTTTTTTTGGCAGTGGCGCTGTTGGTGTTGGTGGTGGTATTGATTTTTTCATGTGCGTTAAAAATTTTGGCTCTAAATTCTTGAGCCAATTGAGGTCTATAAATACATCAAGTTTTCTTATATTGGGAAAAAAAATCTATGAAAAAGTGTGCTAAAAGTGTGCAAGAAAAAGAAAAGGGATAAGGGTGTGAGTCAAGTGTTGTATTTCTTGTAAGAGATCTCCCTTGTGAGTTAAGATTGAAAAGCATGTAAGGGTTTGGTCTTCACCTAAAGAAGATCGATAGTGGACACTGGTGGGCCTCGACAAAGAGGACTCGAGAAGTGGACGTAGGCCAAGATTGTGACCAAACTACTATAAATTGTAAATGCTCTTTATGTGTATTATTTAATATGTTCTATTGTTCTTGATTAGTTCATAGAAAGATACAAGCATTATTCTCAACAACTTCTCTTAAATTGGTTTCTTAATCATTTTCTACAAAGCACAAAAGATGTTTTTAATTTTATTTATTCATTTTTCGCAAGAAATGGTTTTCGAATCGAGCACTACCATTTTTGCACTAATTCACCCCCTAGTTCCAATTGATCCTAACAGTGATCTCCTGCTATGGCATCATGGGTCCCGCTATCACGTCCACGCTTCCACTGTGCCTCTTCATGTAATTACAACATAATCACAAGCATACAGGCCCGACAATAAATGTGAAAAACTATGGCTCGTAGGCCCTAATAATAATAATAATCACATATACATACATTACATCACATGACTCATGATCACCAATCCACATCATATATCACATGTACACATCATCATATAGGATTAATAGGTAAAAAATAATTAGTTAAACTATATAATTAATTATTTTTAAAAAATCAAGATTTGCCAGGGATTTTCATAATTATAAAGGGTATTTTCATAATTTTGGTAAAGGACAGACATCGAAATTTCTATAAAAGTCAAGGATTTTTTTTGGAATTCTGTAAAGGAGGACAAAACCTAGAATTTCTCAAATTTTGAGGGGCATTATCATCCTTTTACCCAAAAAACCCTAAGCCCTATCTACCCCCTTTCAATGGCCACCGCCCTTGGGCAGGCAATAGTGCACCGCGCCATCGCTGCTTGGCGGCCTGGTCCCAACGGGCGGCCTCAGCAGACCTCAGGCGGGTGGGCGTCGTGCCCGTAGGCGTCACCCCTAAGGAGACAACCATGCTTGTGGGTGGCCGTCCGTTATAGGCTGGCCATAAGCAACTACTCCTTACGGCCTGGCTGCGGGTGGCTACCCCCTTGCGGCCTGACCGTGGGTGACCGCCCTTGCTAGTGGCCTTGGGCGCAATCGGCCACCCTCGCAAGTAGCTTGACCACAGTGTCACGGGCTTAGCTGATTCTGCCTAAGCCGTGCGGCACCCATGCGTGTCCGTCCGCAAAGGTCAGCCCTCCCCGAGATCTCCTAAAATCCCACAGACTTACAAAAAGAGAAAACGGGCCAGAAGAAGCAACTCCCACGAGATCCACAAGCAACTGCTCAAGAAAAACACTTTATAAAGCCAAAATACAAATTACACCCATGGACATTAAAAGCTCAGAGAGGTTGCGCACAAAGGATAATGGTCCACTACAGACCGAATGTCCCCACAAGTGCTTATAAGACACACTTGTATCTACAAGCCAAACTTGGCCATAAAGCAAATCAAACTAGGGCTTCCAAGCCTACTGCAAGCCCGTTTCTTGTTGTACAACATATGTACATAAACCGAAGGACACGGACTAACACAAGCATTTCATCGAACACCTTGTTTACATTGTTGTCCGTGACATTCTCCCCACTTATTCCTTGACGTCCTCGTCGAATAGACGCATCTCCTCGCTCGTTGAATCTTTAATCTTCTTCTTTGGCTGCAACACGCCTTTGGCTCCTAGCCGCTCTCCACCGCTTGTTGAGTAGTCGAACTCCAATCCGCCATGCCGCTTCAACTCACCAATGATTGAATCGGTGTGGGGTTGGCTGAGCTTGATCCTTGTTGGTTCTCGCGGATCCCTCGATGAAGGAAAAGACCGCCTTATGATGTGCCGATCGCGATACTCATATTGCTTGAACGGGAAGATGCTTGTTGGAGCTTTAACGAGCATCGCCTCACGACTTTGAAGTTTTAAGGTCCTTTCTCCATAATATTTGCCCATTGAACCTTCTTCCGTTAGTTGTCACTTCCAAGTATGTTCGCATCACTCCCTCTTAATCAATTGGGAAATGAAGTGGAAAAACTACTCTCAATAGTACTAATCACCAACGGTGAGGATTTGACAACCATTGTCTTCCATAAGCTTTCTTTGAAGGGTCAGAACTTGTGCAGCTCCTGCTGATAAGTAAGAGAACCGGGATACTCGACTTCACCCATTCTCTTCATAGTTGAGGAGGTAAGGTGGCTTCTCTCACCTCCTCGAGTTAAGAGAACTGGGTACTTTCCCATTCTCTCGAGTTGAGAAGGCAAAGGTTACTCAATTTCGCGCAAAGGTTACTTGATTTCGCCTCCTCGAGTTTGTACTTCATGCATTAAGCTGGGTACTAACATTCGCCTGCTCTTTGCTCACACTTCTGAAGCACTTGAAGTGGTTGCACTCCTTGCGTTGGGATAGCTACGGTGATTCACCTTCCCACTGCCATTGAACTTCTGGAATGCAAGAAGTTTTGCCCGAAAAGTGTAAAAAGTTTGCTTGGCTCACTTCCTCGAGTTAAGAGAATCGGGGTAGGTTTCACCCATTCTCTCGAGTTGAGAAGGCAAAGGTTACTCAATTTCGGCAAAGGTTACTTGATTTCTCCCGCCTCCTCGAGTTTGTACTTCATGCATTGTGGTTACTAACATTCGCTCTTTGCTCACACTCAAGCACTTGAAGTAGTTGCACTTGCGTTGGGTTAGTTACTGTGATTCACCTTCCCACTGCCATTGAACTTCTGGAATGCAAGAAGTTTTGCCCGAAAAGAGCAAAAGGTTTACTCCAACTTGGAGTCCCCCAACTTGGAGTAAGTCTGTGATAGATCTGGTCGCCTTTGGGGTTATACCGTGTTCTCCATCACCTTTGCCGCCTACTCCTCCCGAGTAGAAAGGCAGACCATGTCGCCTACTTCGTTCCTTGGTCGAGCACTCCTGCATCAACCCGAAGTCCCTTAATTTCGGCTATCTGGATGAGAAGCACATCGACATCGGTCTTATGAAGTTTCTTGGACTCTGCCCTTCTGCCTCGTCTTGGTACTTGGAGTTTGCCTCTGCACTCTCCACCTCCTTGGCCCCCTTTTACGACCAATGTTGTCCCTTCATGAGAGCAAGGGATCGATGACTTCACGGAAGTCCCGCATCTGCGGTACCATGGCGCTGCCAAGCCCATAGCACTACTATCCGTTACCTTGCATCTTCATCCCTTCCTCCGCGATCGGTAGATCTGCCTCTGTGGCACTGTGGAGCTCCTCCGAGTCCACCTCCTCTCTAACCGACGCTTTTCTTTTGGGTAGCTGAGCCCCGTTGGACTCGTCGTCGCTTCCTCGCCCCTTTCGACCACCTGCTTCGACACCACTGTGTCCTCCTAGCAGTTCTCCTTGGTCGATGGAGAGACAGACTGCAACTCTTATGCATGGCCTCCGCCATCTTGTTGCAGGGCTCACGCCGATTCTGTTCTCCTTAGCTTCCTTGGTAGCAACGTTCGCTTACTCGGCCTTGTCCTCTGACTTGCCGGGCTCCCTTAAGCGAATGTGAGCAGGCATCCAACTCTCCAACTGCTCAGCTTAATCAAGTCCCTCCATGGGACTCACCGGTACTTGCAATCGACTACTCCCTCGGTGGTACAGCCCCATATCTCGACGACCAAGGCTTTCATCCGATGCAAGCTTGATGTATATACACGGAAGACACCTCTGTGATGTGGCATTCACTCCTTGAATCCACCCCTTCTTGCCGTTGCATCAAGTGGAGCTCCCAGCCCCGATCATTCACATGATCATGTCCCCCTCCATGGGACTCACTGGTACGTGCACTTGGACTTCTTCCTCGGTGGTGTACAGCTCCCATATGCTGATGACTAAGGCTTTCATCCAATGCAAGCTTTGATGCACACACGAAGACCCGCCTCTACGGTACTAGCATTCACTCCTTGAATCCATAGCCCTTCTTCTTGTTGTGTCGTACACCAAAGTGGAGCTCGAACTCGATCATACCTCGATGATTTTGTCCCTCACGGGACAAGATTGCTGTGCATTGCCACGAATTATTCCACCACGATCCGCTGCACCATGTCGCCTCCTGGTGACATCTCCATTGCATACAGATTCTCGTGTGATTAACTCGGACTACGACTTCTCCACGTGTGGCCTCTGCCAACACATCGTAGGGCCTCTGCCATCTCCGACTTTTAGTTCGCTCCCTTGGCAATTCCCCTTCGTCCCCCTCACTCCTGGGTTACTCCTGGACGAAGCATAGCTCTAGGACAGTCCGTCGCCTAGTAGCTCCTGAAGTCCCCTGACTTCGCTAGAGTGGGTGCACCATTGTCTGGATCTTGGGCCTCTATCCCCTACCAGCACAATCTTGCTATGCACCTCTTGTTCCTGACAACTTGAATGGCAACACTGTGGCATATTCTTCAAGAGTACCCGCCTCTGCGTTCCCTTACCCCGTACTAAGGTCTCATGATCCTAACTTTGCCTCCGCAAGTTGAATCACCTTAGTTACTCCATCAAATGCATCTCTGAGGTAGCTTGCATGTGCCTTGAAGCTCCCTTCATCTTTGGCACCATGCAAAAATAAGTCTGTCCCATCAGAATGAAGAACCCATGGAACGACATGATCCCACTCTTGCCTCTACAAGAGTTCATGCCCTTGACCTCTGTCAAAGGAAAGCTCCATGCCTCTGCTCCATGTTCCATCTTCTATGTCGACTCCCTTCATACGATTTGGATACTTCACCGAGTTCCACCCAAGTCACTATGCTCCTCGATTTGCACTGAGTTGATAGTGGCCCTCACGTCCACCATTCCACGGGTCAGCCCTCTGTTGAGTTCGATTTCTGCCTCGACTCTAAGTGTGCCTTCATATGATGTTGCCTTGGATTGCTCCCCACTTGATCTCGAAATGCATCCCCAATGCATTACCTCCTTCGAGATCATGCGACAACTCTTCGCTCACTCGGTCCGTTGAGCTTTATGAAGGTATAACCGAGAAACTCTTCCTCAATATGCGTCACGCACATGATTCTCCCACTAGAGAACTAGGACTTATCCCTCCTGGATATCCGTCTGCTGAGCAACTTTTCTCTTTATATACTTCCCTTTGGAAGTTTGAGACCATCATCCCGTTGGACTACTCCGTCTTCTTGAGCGGTGCTTTGTTCTCGCCCCACAAATGTACTTGCTAGATTGCGACCCTTCTCCAATCCCATCGCACCCTTCAAGGTCTAGCAACATGCTGAATTTATTGCACATTTCAGCCACCTACGGACATATCCTTTCCATGTTGAAGAGAAAGTTCTGATGCTCCATCGCGTCGGGTTCTAATCGCGCCTTGGGATGGCCACGAACACTCTATCATCCGTGTACAAGCCCTTGCATGAGTTTCTAATCCTTCGAGTTAGCAATTTCCCTCACCTTTGTGAGCTTTGCACAACTCTTTCGGTCGTTACACAACACCTCCCACCTTGCACGGTCTCATCTTTCACCAAGCGTCCTGCTTTGCCTTAAGCACCGTCAAGTTTAGTTGCCAACGTCGAGCTATAGCTCAAACTCAACCATCCCAATCTTTGTGTGCTACGCATTCTTCTTCGCTTGCTTGTCCTCGTGGTGCCACTCGCGCAAAGGGGTTGGCTATTCCTTGAATGCCAAACCAGGATGCCCGCTCCTCTGAGCGACTCCTTTCCCTACATCTCAATGTCCGTTTCCCTAAGCGGCGTGCTAGCTATCCTCCACACCCTAGCTAGGTCCCCCACATTTGTATGGCAAGTGTTTGCGTGTGCTTGTCCCGCTCGATACCACATTGTCACGGGCTTAGTTGATTCTCGCCTAAGCGCGGCACCCATGCGTGTCCGTCGAAGGTCAGCCCTCCCGAGATCTCCTAAAATCCCACGGACTTACAAAAGAGAAAACGGGCCAGAAGCAACTCCCACAGGATCCACAAGCAACTGCTCAAGAAAAACACTTTATAAAGCCAAAATACAAATTACACCCATGGACATTAAAAGCTCAGAGAGGTTGCGCACAAAGGATAATGGTCCACTACAGACCGAATGTCCCCACAAGTGCTTATAAGACACACTTGTATCTACAAGCCAAACTTGGCCATAAAGCAAATCAAACTAGGGCTTCCAAGCCTACTGCAAGCCCGTTTCTTGTTGTACAAGATATGTACATGAACCGAAGGACACGGACTAACACAAGCATTTCATCGAACACCTTGTTTACATTGTTGTCCGTGACAACAGGCAGCCACTCTGTTAGAACCATTATGGATTCTAAGCTTGGGGTGATCTCTATAGGGGATCGACCTCCTTGGAACTCTGTGTGGGTTCCTCCCTCCTTGGTTTTCTGCTACATGAGCTGAAAAATAATTGATTTATTAATGATGAAAAGTGAATGATTACAAGACTATTTATAGGCCTTTTAAATCCTAACTCCTAATATGACTCCTACTCCTAATAACTCCTAATGCAACTCTAAGTAGCAACCTCCAAACTAATCCTAATCCTATTCTAACTTAACCTCTCCTCAACCAACCCCTCTTTAACTAGGATAAGGGGTAGTTAATTAGAGTGACATGTATCTTATCTTCTCTCAAAATATCTTCCTCCAAACTAATCTTAACCTAGCCAACCTTGTCACCTCTTTAATCAAGTCGGGTACCTAATCTCCGTTATGAACTCGGTCGCCAGTAGCCGATCTACTTCCTCTTCGATGGCCTTTTGCCAATCTAGGGCAAACTTTCTTAGTTTTTGTTGCACCAGTCAAGCTTTCGAGGTTGTGTTCAATTGATGTTGCGCAATCTGGGGGTGTATGCCTAGCATGTCGCTTGTTGACTAAGCGAAAATATCATAATGACATCTAAGAAAATCTGAGCTAGACGCATTGGTCCTCTGATAGAGCCGACCCAACCCGCACTATCCTCTCCAGGTGAGCCTTTTCCAGTGGCACTTCTAGTATTGGTTCGGAGGGCTCAGGTCAAGTGTCAGGTCTGTGGGGTTCACAAGGGTCAAGAACCGAAGCCTTCTTGCCTTTTTTAGGAATGGTTATTGCCACCAAGTAGCATCAGCTTGACTCTTGGGGGTCACTCTTGATCTCCCTTAGGCCTACGCTAGTCGGAAACTTCATACTGCAATGGTATGTGGAGACGATCACCCTTAGCTTGTTGAGGGTCGGCCACCCGATGATCACGTTGTAAGCTGAGGGGAGGTCCACCACCATGAAATGAACCATGAGGGTCTTGGTTCTTAGCTTGTCACTGAAAGTCACTGCGAGGGTTGCGACACCTACTAGAGTTATTGTGTCACCAGTGAACCCTGTCAAAGTTGAAGTCATGGGAGCGAGGTCCCGGTTAGTCATTCTGAGCTTATGAAAAGTATCAAGGTATAATATGTCAGTGGAGCTCCTTGTGTATATCATGATACGTCTGATGCAGGCATTTACAATGTGGGTCGTGACTACCAAGGCATCATCGTGGTTTGGATATTCGCTCTCAGGCTCGAAGATGAATCCCGGATCATCTTGGGATTATGGCCTCTTCTGAACTTTCACGTGGGCATAAGCCTTCCTTGCTGAGGAGCTAACACCACCCATGGTCGGGCCACCCACTATGACATCGATGTGTCATTCCATCGGTCCCTTTGGATGGAGGGATGGCTCGCATGGCTTCCTTATGTATTGTGCCCATATGTATCAGTTGAGGTGGTCATGGCTTCCTTATGTATCAGTTGAGGTGGTCATGGTGGATAAGGTCCTCGATCTGGTTCTTCAAATCGTAGCATTCCTCAGCATTGTGCCCATAGTTCCAGTGGAAGTGACTATAATGTCGACAATCTCGATCCTCGATTCGAGACCTCAGTGGGTTGGGAGTCTTTAGGAGTCCCTTTTCTCGGATCGAGGAAGATCTATGTTCGAGTGGAGTTAAGCAGAACATTGGGCGGCCGGGGCATGGTCTGTTCACTTCTCTCCATCCTCCTCCTTGAGAGCCTAGAGGGTGGACCCTAAGAGGGTACTCCCCGGGGGTACTTCTGATCTTCACGTTTCTCCACTACCAAAGTCTCGGTGGCAACATATTAGTTGGCCCTCTGCAGCATCTTCGGTACAATTGTGGGGGGTTGCTCCACAAGCTATCAAAAAAGGCGAGAAGGTCTGATCGCGATCATGAAAGCTTGGATGACCAATGATGGATGTACATTGGGAATGGCCCTAACGTCATCTGTAAAGTGGGCCAGGTATTGTCTGAGGTGTTCGTCCTCCTTCTATCTCATCCCGAGGAGGGATGTGGCAGTTGGCTTTGGTCGAGTGATAGAGAGGAAATTGCCCTTGAACTCCCTTTCGAGCTGATTAAAGGAGTGAATGGAGAAGGGTAGTAATTGACTGTACCATCCACAGGCAATTCCTCGGAGAGCCGTCAGGAAAGACCGGCACATTATGGTATCTGAGGTGCCATATAGAGTCATCTACGCATAGAACATAGCCACATGCTCTGTTGATCAGAGCTGTCGTTATACGCCTCGAGCATCAGGAGGTGGAAGTGTGATGGAATATGCAAATCTTGAATTTTTCGGACGAAGGGAGAACTGCAGAGGGGACCCTCAGCATGCTCATCTTTCGTCCTTAGGGTCATTCGGACATCATCGATCCTCTGATTCACCAAGCGTATTTGCTCCCTTAGGGAACCGGTGGAGTTCGAGGAGAGTGTGTCGGGGTCCAGAAAGTTGTGGGCCGATGTGCTGGGCACGAGCTCTAGTTGCTTAGTTGCATCTCCCGGGGGAGCCTGATTGGACTCTGGGGAGAAATGGGGCGGGCTGTCTGCAGAGCGGGCGAGCATGAGAGGCGCTCCACGCTGGTGATCCAAGGTCAGCAGGTGTGGACGCTCCGGTTGTGACTTTGATACAGGTCTTTCTAACCTCGCTAGGTTATTCCTACAAGACAAGACCTCCCAGGTGGTGGATTCCCAGGGAGGTCCCTCCGACGATCAAGTTAGGAATAATTCGAAGGACGAAATCTGACATCCTCTTTAAGCGCCGGAGCTTCTTCTCCTTTTTTATTGAAGTAGAGAGGGAGAGTCAGCATACTCGAGAGAGCCCTTAGGGTGCCACCTTTATACCTGTATGTTGTCAATCGGTCAAGTCTCAATTTCATTATTCCTTTGGCATTTTCTGTCAACCCGTTTAATATCGCCGGCAACACCGATGGCTATTCATGCTACCGGTTGCGTGTTACTTCTGCACTATTGTCGTGTGGTTCCCTCAGGTTCTTATGAGACCTGATGGTGAGTGCACGGTATCCAATGTTGCCAGACCTAAAGTTTGTCTGCCCATTTGTGATACGTCGCTCGTGTACGTCAAAGGGTGGGGTTGGGGAAATTGATCATCCGACCTCGTCCTTCCACGTCGATTAGTCTTGGACCACGTCGTCCGAAATTCATAACTAGATTATCGGCCACCATTCTATTGCATAATAATACCCCAAATAATAACAATCTATATATCTATGATGTTTTTCAATAAAACTCATGACATTGTTATCTATCTTTCAAATTTTGAACGATGACTGCCCTCTCTACCTAATATTTGTATGCAGCATTCTGTATCTAATTGCAGTCCACAATGTCTGCAGGAAATTATCATCTCAAAAATGTGCTTTAGTCCCAAGTTCCACCCATCAGTTATCTATTGTTATTTTTCTTTTTTAATATATTTTCATAAAAACACATACGAAAAATACTATGAACTCAAACAATTATGCACAGTGTTTTTTATTTTTTATTTATTTTACCCATATTCACTTAAAAACTGATTGGAAAAAAAGTAGAGCCTATTGATTCCAGATAATGCTAAGGAGTAATTGAACTATTATTTTAAAGAATAAACATCGGATATTAAAAATAAAGATAATAGATAAATATTTATTGTAAAAGAAAATGAATAAATATAATATAATATTTTGAATAAATAATATTTATAAATAGGAGAAGATTAACCGACGACGTGCTTAATCGCCGCAACGGTCTCTTCTAAGTAAAATAAGTAATATATTTATGAATAATAAATGAATTAATGGAATAAATAAAATAATCCGGCGTGACGTTCAGAAACTCCAGAGAGAAGACCCGGAACCGTAGTCCACATCGCCGTGATCCTCCGCCATTTCCGTTGGCTGCGCCGCCGACACCGGCGAGTAGAGTTCGTATACGAACTCGTCCATCGCCACCGGGAATTCCCCACCTCCCGTCGGCAGATCCTCCTGCTGCGGCGGGTCTAAGAACGACCAGTCGAGCGTCTCCCCGCTCCCAACCGCGAACCCGTCCGAGGCCTCCTCCGAGGGTTGCAACGGCAGCGTGGCAGCCGGGGCCTCGGATGGGTCGCCGGCGGCATGGCGCGCCGCGGCGGCCTGGATTTGCTTGTAGGTGAGTGGCCCTGCGCTGGCGATCCGGGGTGGGGGATCGTCGGGGCAGTTGAGCTGGGCGCGGCGGCCACGGAGGCAGACGAGGGCGGCGTCGAAGGCCCGCGCTGCCTTCTCGGGCGTGTCGTAGGAGCCGAGCCAGATTCGCTCGCGGCTGTTGGGGAGCCGGATCTCCGACACCCACCGTCCCCACTTCCGCCGCCGCACTCCTCTGTACCGCCTCTCCCCCGCTCTGTTGCCGTCGCACTCCATCATCTCTGCCACGGGACAACCCACAGGTGTTCTCTCTGTGTCCCTTCTCATCTTCCGCACGCCAAGTGTTCGTCCAAATGTGCAGTCGGGGGTGGATCAGTTGAATTGGCGGGAAGGGTGTGCCGTGGGGTCATATATAGATACTCTATGATGCGAGAGGAGGCTGCGGGTCCCGCTTTAGGTGGTAGGAACCCGAGACGAAAGCAAAGACAGACGTACGAGAGAGTAAGCTTGGGTGTGCAAAACCAGGGTCGATATTAGAAAACAATGTGCGCGTGATTCTTAAAATCAATTGTTTCTACGACCCGAAGGAACACGGGACAAGTTATTTAGTTGGCCCCACATAGACGCCAACGTGGCTCCAATCACAGGAGAGGATAAACACGGGCCAACAATAAGAATTTGGTGTCCTTGCCCCATGGCCAAGGAGGCTTCGATGGGGGTTCCTTGAGCGTCATGTGTTTCTTAGTCGGTCTTTTTAAGGTTACTTCTGTCTTCTTCATCGTCATAATTCACTGGAGAGCATTAAATATATTATGTGACAGCTTTATATAATTGTTACCAAATTAACATTTTATTTTATCAAGATTTTTAAAAATGTTTTACAATATATTGTATGTCGCACAAATAATTATACCAAGAATAAAAATGTACCTCTGGTTATCACCTCAAATCAAGCAAAATATATTGGTATTAGTAGGTGTATATGTTACATTGCTGTTGTTTCTGCCGAGTGTTTTTGACTCATCTTTAGCTCAAAATGAAAATGGCATGTGCATATGTCCACATATGAATTGTGTAATTAACCCTCACATCTAATATTATGATTTGAGTTATTTCAATTAATTTTAAAATGATTGACATAGATCTAATTGTATGTTCTATGTCATTGAACAGATAAAAATTATATTGTATTGTTTAATAACTTTAGTTTTTGTATTCATCTAATGCATATGTTAAGGTGCCACTACTTATTTCTAAGGTTTCGAAAGTTGTAGATCATATTCAACACAACCCATATTATATTTACACCCCGTATAAGCACAAATTGAAGTGATTGTAAGGAGCTTCAATCCCATCTATAGAATTCTACATATACACAAATGCACACATTCATTTAGATTAAATATTAATTTAAATTAAAAAATTTCTAAAACCTCATATTGGAAATCTGAAAATGAAAATTGAGACCCTTGAAATTGGTCGACATGTTTTGAAGCATATGAAAACAATTATAGGACATGAAATTTATTAGTCCATCCCTTAACTCATCGAAAAATAAATGGCCTAAAATATATTATATCTGTTTAATTGTTTTGCCACCTAATGAATGAGAGCATGAACTTTTATGGAATCACTCTAGAGGATAAAAATAGTACATTCACATCAAATTCTTTTATTATTGACTTTAATTTTGACCCAATTAAAAGATACTCATTTTCAGATTGGCTATATGAATGCATATGTATATTTATACATTATCCATATTTGAATCCCTTCCCATGCATGCAAAACCATTGTGATCCTCGTTGAGTCCAATTCTAAAGCATTCATGCATCTGCATGCCACTTCACTGATGCACGTACGTAGGATGATCAGCTGCGACCAGTAGAAACGAGCATAAGCTTTAGCACAGCATTGTGGTTTGGGCAGATGAATCATTGGATCATCTCCATAGATTTGGTTATTGAGTTGATCACTGTCTCAGTTTCTGCAGGAGAAGTCCATTGAACTCTTGCAAAAGATCACCACCATGACAAGGGTAAGAACTGATCACGAGCATTTCTTCTCCCCTTTATAGTTTTCTTCTAAAGAATAAAGTTATCCACATTCAATGTATACTGAGAGGCATGAAAAATAAAGAAGAGTATCATGGATGATTAAATGCATTGTGCTGGATTTTGCCATCTCTAGCATCAAAAGAATTTGATCGACAATTGACATTTTCTTGGCCTTTCTGTTTATCATGCAATTTTGTTATATTGAGTAGTTTCTTTGGATCTGATTTTAACTAGGATAGATAATAGAGATGTAGAGCCAATGCTTCATTTGGCAGTAAGGAACCAAGGAAACATAATGGAAGCTTACAACATGACCTACACGAAGACTGGGACAACTTCTAGGAAAGCCATCAGTTCAGATTTGGTTTCACAGAACTGATGGAATGTGAAGTGCATGTCACTAAGCAAGATTGTAAAGAACCTTACCTATGCATTATGCGATATATATGTGAGAACTGTGCTTAAGTCGACAAGTGTGTAGCAAAGGACAAATGTGATAAATGTAGGTGGTTCGAATTTGCACATGTTTAACACGTTGCATGACAGAGTGAACAAGTGTGCAATCTGAGTTCAAGGCATGTGATGACGACAAAGGTGAGAACTGGAGAATTCTTTTGGCATTCCTACTTGTGTTTGATGCTGTGGCTGTGGACAACAAGAGAAGGTTGGGAAGGTTTATTTCCTAGTGGGTCACATTAGGTCAAGAGTTTTTAAAGTCGCTAATTGCTTGTTCGGAACGAATTCTCTCTTTCTTGTTGCCTTCTAAAAGTCGGCTGCAATTTTTTTCCGGAGTTGCACATAAATAAGATTGCTTAGTTGACTTTTAGCTAATTAATCCGAATCCTCCTCTTTAGTGATCAATCAAAGTCAGCCGCTCAAACCGTCTCGATCGCCATACAAAGATAAACACTCGACGAAACAACACAAAAGCAATTGAAAGCTTTAGTAGGCAACTATAAATAATCACGAATTTGAACCGATGTAGCCCAAAGAAATGTGGCGTTTGACCACTATTCAAAAGGTCGTTGAAGTTTTTGGCGTTTGATGCTAGTAGATTTAGGTTGAAAACATGGTGCAATTTCAATGAAAGAAATATCTTGAGCTTATAATTCAACCGTGTTTTTTTTCTTTTTTTATAAATAATAAAACATATATTTATGTTTTAAATGCGTAATCTGTAAGCGATGATTTAATTTGAAGAGGGGAAGCGAGATGTGGTGTGTGTTTGTGGCATGTGTAAAACATGCGATCATGTGATCACACTCGAGGTTTGTGGCACGAGTGTGAGGTGGAAAGCATGCGAAACTCCGACGATCTAAATGACTACTTTCTCTTAACATAAAAATACATGGTAGGGTTTCAGTCACTTGCGGATGTGACCCGAAATATCGTCCTAGTTTAGAATGACAATTGATAAGATGGTATGAGGATGAGATTAGGTCTTAAATTATTTATCAATATTATTATTTCTAAAAGCTTAAACTGGTAGAAGATGAATATTAACGGTGGATATATACTTTCAAAAGTGACCTGGCCAAGATTTGAATTCAGGGTCTTAGACTGTAATATCATCTTAAACCTTTTATCAATGCATCTAAAAATTTAATCAAAATCATCCTTTTTTTTCAATTTATCATGTGAAAACATTATAACTAATATGTCAATACAAACACAAATAATATATATATATATATATATATATATATATATATATATATATATATATATATATATATATATATATATATATATATATATATTACCCTCGTTTACTAATATAATTTGTGATATTTATACTTTATAAATATAATAAATAGTTGACTAATATAATTTATGATATCTCTGCTTTATAAATATGATAAATAATATACTTATGTTTCTGTCTCTTAAGATTGAAGTACATACTTTCTAAAAATATTATTTTCAGTGTCCTATGAAATATTAGTAAGGGAGGGGATAAAAAATTCATCAAGAATTTGGGAGTCATACTGAGCAACGTGGATTCGATTCCTATATATAGCGACACCAACTAGCGATAGCTCTAGCAAGGGAACTCATGTCTCATCAGAATTATTTTGAGAATGTTTCAGCTGATTAGAGAGATTATAACCTGTAAAAATATAACAATAAAATGAGTTCCATCTGAGGATAACATTACGGATCCACTGATAAAGTTGTTAGCTCAGATTATCTTTCAGCATCACAAGGGTCTGATACAGATCAGACATATAGGTAATTGGCTATAGGTCAAGTGGGAGATTACTAGTTACAAGGGTCCTATAAGCCAATCACATAAGTGATGACATGTGTGACATGCTAGATAGTCTCTTTCTATTATTATTATTGATATATTCTCATATTATATTGTTTGGTGAATATATATATTGTGATATCCTTGGTTCTATGCAATGGGAATCAGATCATGTTGAGATCACAATAATGAGACCGATTCATCTTTAAACACAGATCCGAAATAATCTCAGTCATAGGTTGCTCAAGAAAAATATTAAGACAACCAGATAGATCAGTGTACTATTGTATACCTGTCCATATGATAGAGGCGGCTGATTTCATAGTCACTTGTATGAAAAATTATGGATATAGTATATGTGCTCCTTGTAGAATAAGTTCACTAACTGATCCGCTTATGGAATGCTATATAATTGATGATACCTGATGTTAAATAGTGATTCCATAATCTTAATTATGAATTTGGTCCTTAGACTTGATGCTGGTTACAAGTGCCCTGCAAGCCAATCACGTGAGTGATAGCACGTGTGACATGCTGCATGATCTTTTTGCTTAAGATTATTACTAGCATATTCTTACATTATATAATATGTTATATATATATATATATAATAATAATAATAATAATAATAATAATAATAATAATAATATCTTTGGTTCTATGCAATGAGAATCAGATTGTAATGAGATCACGATAATGAGATTGATTCACCTTTAAACACATATTCTAAACAATCTAGGCTATAGGTTACTCGAGAGGGATATCGAGATAACCGGACAGATCAGTGTACTATATACCCGTCTATATGATGCAGGGGGTTGGTCTCAAAGCCACTTGTGTGGAGACACTAAGGATATAGTACAGGTGCTCATTGGAGAATGAATTCATTTATTGATCCACTTATAGAATGCTATATGGTTAATGATACCTAATATCAGACAGCGATTCGATACTCCCAATTGTGTATCTGGTCTTTATACTTGAGATACCAAGGATACCTTATATAAGTACTCCTTTCTTTGATGCCAGACTTATAAGTCTGAAAAGTTCCAAATCTAGTACAGTTGGTTATCGGGATTGGTAGACAACCTTACAAAGGTAATTGAGTGTCAATAGAGGATCATCCACTCTCGGTATCATAAGAGAAATATCTCATATGTACTTGCTCAGACAAATCCCTAGCCAGGGTTATTTAAATTGAGAGAGAATGAGTTCTCCAAGAGAATTTGATTAGAGCGAGACTGTGATAGATTCCGTATATGACCTGACAGTATTATAGATACACGATAACTGTAAATAGACAGATCTGATAGATTCGATCCCCCTTATATCATTTGGGGACTATGGCGTAGTGGCCTAGTATATCCATAGTTGATGAGTCGAGTGAATTATTATGGGGATAATAATTCACTATATTAGAAGGAGTTCTGATGAGAGCGACTAACGGTCAGCTCGGTATCGAGTCTAGAGGGTCACACACATATGGTGGATGCTTCAACGAATAGAGGATTGGATGGAGATCCAATTAGTCTTTATTATCATTAGATGAGACCCTGCACTGATGGACTCCTTGCATGATGCCCAATTAGAGGCCAAAGGAGATTATTGGATAGAGATCTAACAATGTAAGGTTAGTGGGTAATTGGATGAAGATCCAATACCTACTAAAACGGAACCCTAGGATTTTTTGTGGTACTTTATATATAGGAGGGGAGACTCATAGTTGATAAGCTGCAGCCTTGGCCTCCCCCTCCTATTCTCCTTCCTCCCTTTATAAGAGTTGTAAGATCAGATTGGAGGAGATTCATTATAGAGATCCATCGTGTGGATACCACTGAGAGGAAGACGTTTGACTTCCTTCATCCTCTCCATCCAAATCTATAATATAGGGATATACGATCACCCTAGGTAAAACAATCTCTCACATGATGCGATTTTTTTAATTTTTGTGGCTTTCTCGCAACCCTAATCTTTTACACAATGATTTGATCTACGTGAAAAATTAATTTTTGTTTTGATTTTCACTATGTATGTGATGCTCCCGCTGAAGTTTCCCAAAAGTGGTATCAGAGCCAAGGTTTTTGTGTGAAAGATTGGTTTTAAACTATGAATAATGAGATTGAATCATGTAAAATTGTTATACACGTTCTTGATGTATTTTTGTAACAAACACAACGAGGAAAGGGGGCAGCCGGCCATGGCTGGGCCATTTGCAAGGGTGGCTAGCCAAAGCCAGGCCCCTTGCAGGGGCAACTGGCCACGGCCTAGCTGCCTGAAAGGGGCGATCAGCTGTGTCCAAGGCCCATTGCAAAGGGGCGACTGGCTGCGGCCAAGGCCCCTTGCATAGGGGGCGACAAGCTGCGGCCAACCCTAAGGGGCGATAGTTGCCCACGGGCACGGCCTCTTGCAGTACAGCGCCCACAAGGGCAGCCGACCGCCAGGGGCTGCTAGCATGGGCAACGACGCCGGCAGGGCACCCTGAGAGCAGTGGTGGGCAGGCCGCCTACCTAAGGGCAATGGCGACGACGCGATGAGAGTGAGGGAAGAGGGCTAGGGCATCCTTTTGAGAAAAAGATAATTATGTCCCTCAGAATTTGAGAAATTCTGAAGTTTGTCATATGCACAAAATTTTAAAAATATCCTCAATAATTTTAAAAATCTCTAGGACTGTCCTCTTATCCAGAATTCTAAAAATACCCTTGATAATTCTAAAACTTCTAAGCATATCCTGATTTCAAAAAAATAATTAATTAAATAATTTAATTAATTATTATATATCTAGTAATCCTATATATGATGTGATGTACATGTGATGTATGATGTTGATGGATGATCATGAGCCATGTATTGTGATGTGTGTAATTGTATTTATTATTATTATTATTTGGGCCTACGAGCCTCTATTTTTCTTGTTTATTGTTGGGCTTGCTTGCTTGTGATTTTTTCGTAGTTACACGAAGAGGCACGACGGAAGCGTAGAGGTGACAGCAGGATCCACGATGTCGTGGTGGGAGATCATGACCATGGTGATGCGACGAGGATCCTACAGAATCGATGATGATGAAATCAACAATCATAGGGCATGGAGATGTGCTGATACACACATAGATCATATTGTGAGTGATTAGGCCCATTGGCTCGGGCTTAATCATATTATATGATGGCTCATGTTCATTCGGTATGGCTTGCATATATGATGTGTTATACACATACTAGATATATATATATATATATATATATATATATATATATATATATATATATATATATATATATATGTATATATATATATATGTATATATGTATATATATATATATACATATATATATATATGTATGTATATATATACATATATATATATACATATATATATATACATACATATATATATGCATATATATATATATATATATATACATACATATATATATATATATATATTACATACAATATAGATATATGTTAAATATGCATGTGTGTGGCATGACATATTAGGAGATCGATACAAAACAAAACCCCTCCTACGATAATATTAAGTCGGTAAGTATGAGGCAATAAGATTGACTCACGTGATCTTCCATTGTTATAGGAAGAAATTGAATCACGACATAGGTTAAGTTAGTCGAATCCCTCGATGCTCACCTATCTATATGATCGAGTTCTTGCCTACAATATATATATGTCACCGATGACCTGAGGACATGGTATGACTTGGTCGAGCAGTCGAGAGCATATCCATCGAACCAAACTCATCTTGTAACGATGGTGTTGACTTAACTAAACTTCATGGTTAGTCGAGTAGTTAAGACCATGATGATTTGGAGGCCAAACATGATGAGAATCATAAGGAGTTGTGATTGGCAAGAGTTGCTTACCTTTTGGGCTTAGTGTAATTGGTCGAGTCCCTAGAGATTACACTAAGATGCCGATTGGATCTCAATCCCCACTAGGAGTCTGTCAGAGACTTACGTCTCACGTGTTGAGGGTGTCGCGTGATTTTTTAGAAAATAGTGAGAGTACATTAAGATAAAAGTTCATATCTTAATTAGTTTTCCTATAAAATCTGCATGCTATTTATTTGTGTTATATCTTGTTTTGTCAGAAACATGTCGCTCACAAACCCCCTCCGTGGCATACTTGATGCCAACTGCCTCATTGGTCCAAACTATACGGATTGGCTCAGTAATTTGAGAATTGTTTTTACTATAGAAAAGATCGTATATATCCTTGATACAATTATGGACACGCCGGAAGAAGGGGCAAGCGAGGATGAGATTGCTTGCTATGTGAAGTATATAAACAACTCCACATTGGTAAAATGCTATATATTAGCCTCCATGACTCCTGAGTTGCAGAGGCAACATGAGAGCATGGATGCATATTCTATCCTTCTTCATCTTCGCTAGCTATTTGAGAAATAGGAAAGAACTCAAAGATATGAGATATCTAAGAGACTCTTTCAAGCTATAATGACAAAAGGGACATCAGTTGAGAACCATGTCCTAAAGATGATAGAGTGGATCGAGAAACTCACAGGTCTAGGAATAGTCCTAGAGAATAACCTATTTGTTGATCTTATACTTCAGTCCCTACCAGATTCCTTTTCTCACTTCATCATAAATTTTAATATAAGTAAGTTTTAGGTGACTCTCCCTGAGCTCCTCAATATGTTGAGGGAAGCTGAGAGTGCTATCAAGAAGGAGAAGCCAATTCTCTATATTGGTGAGACTAAAAAGAAAAAGAAAACTAGTAAGACCCTAAAGAAGGGTAAGGGCAAAGAAAGATCGGGTAAGACAAAGGTTGCCAAGAAATACCCAACAAAGAACAAATGATAATGCTTCCACTACGGCCAAGACGGGCAATGGAAGAGAAACTGTAAGGACTACCTTGCTGAGAAGGTGAAACAGAAGCTTAGAGAAGCTTCAGGTATATTTATGATCAGTCTTCACTTGTCATATTTTTATGATAACACATGGGTATCAGATATCGAGAGTGCTTATCATATATATAATTCATTGTAGGTTCTAGCAAGACCTAGGAGATTGGCTAGAAGTGGGATGGACCTTAAGATGAGCAATAGAGCAAGAATTACTACAGTTGCTGTTGAGGAGGTCACCTTACATCTGCTTGGTGGAGCTATTATTGCAGTAGATGTATGTTATTTTGTTCCTTCCATTATCAAAAGCATTATTTACATCTCTTGTTTAATAATTAGTTGATATAAATTAGTTTTTGAGAATAATAATTGTTCAATAATTATAGATAATGAGATCATCACTAGAGGGACCCTTATAAATGGCTTATATATGTTAGACACTTCTTCACACATAATGAATATAAATACATCTAAGAGGAAAAGAGATGAGGTGAATAATGCATACATATGACATTGTAGGCTAGGTCATATATATAAAGGAAGGATTCAAAAGTTGCTGAAAGATGGATACTTATATTCATTTGACTATGAGTCATATATAACTTGCGAACCTTGCCTTCGTGGGAAGATGACCAACTCTCCTTTTAGTGAAATTGGAGAGAGAGCAACATAGTGATGTATGTGGTCCCATGTTGACTCATGTTATAGGTGGTTACTTATACTTCATTATATTCACTGATGATTTCTCTAGGTATGGATATGCGTACTTGATGGAGTATAAATCCGAGGCTTTTGAGAAATTCAAGGAATATAAGAATGAAGTCGAGAACCAGATTGGAAAGAGTATTAGGACTCTTTGATTAGATCGAGGGGGAGAGTACTTGAGTATAAAGTTCATAAATTTCCTTAGGGACAATAAGAATTTATCCTAGTGGACACCTTCTTATACACCTCAGCTCAATGGTGTATTAGAAAGGAGGAATCACACACTGTTATACATGTTACGATCCATGATGAGTTTCATTTATCTACCCGTCTTATTCGGGGATATACCATATGAGATATGAAAAGGAAATAAGCCTGATCTTAAGATGGTTAAGATTTGGGACTGTCCTGCCCACGTTAAAAGACATAACCTCGATAAGTTAGAATCAAGGATAGAATGATACATATTCGTGGGATACCCCAAGGAAACTTGTGAGTATTATTTCTATTATCCCGAGGACCGAAAGGACTTTTGTTGCCAAGATACCTATGTTTCTTGAGAAGGAACACATTCTTGGTAGAAATAGTGGGAGTGAGATAGAGTTGAGCGAGGTTGGAGAACCTAGCTCAAGCACTATTCCAGAGTTTGAGTCTGTTTAGGTACCTAACATACAAGTTCCAACTTTGTGTAGGTCTAGCAGAGTATCTCACTCTCCTGAAAGATATGTGGGACATATTAGTAGAGAGGACTATCACGATATTGATCATCAGACCTACGATGAGGCTATTATGTGTATAGACTCCAAGAAGTGGGAAGAAACCATGAATTCTAAGAGGATTCCATGTAAAGGTTTGAAACATTGTGGATGCACCTAAGGATATAGTACCCATCGAGTGCAAGTGGATCTTCAAAAAGAAGATCAGAATAGATAGAAATGTAGAGACCTATAAGGCAAGACTAGTAGCTAAAGAATATTGTCAAAGACAAGGAGTTGATTATGACGAAACCTTTTCACCTATAGCCATGCTTAAATCCATTAAAATTCTTTTGGTCATTGCAGCACACTATGGCTATAAGATCTGGCAGATAGATGTTAAAATGGTATTCCTCAATGGTAACCTCGAAGAGGAGGTTGTATCTGATACAGCTAGAGAGATTTATATCCAAAGAGAGTCCATATAAAGTGTGTAGGTTGCTCAAGCCTATTTATGAACTAAAGCAAGCTTCCCGAAGTTAGAACATAAGATTTGATGAGGCGATCAGATCTTCTGACTTTGTTAAGAACAAAGATGAGCCTTGTGAATATAAAAAGGTAAGTGAGAGTACTATCACCTTCTTGGTATTATATATGGATGACATCCTAATCATTAGGAATGATGTAAGAATATTTTTCATAGTAAATACTTAGCTATCCAGAAACTTCTCTACGAAAGACTTAGGGGAAGCATCCTATATTTTGGGGATCTGGATATATAGAGACAAATCTAAGAGGATTTGTCCCCAAAGACTCTGTTATTAAAAGGTTTGGCATGGAGAATTCTAAAGAGTTCTCATATCGATGAGACATGAAATATCACTTTCTAGGAATATATCCCCAAAGACTCTAAAGAAAGGACAGACATAGATAGGATATCCTATGCCTCAGTAATAGGGTATATCATATATGCTATGCTATGTACCAGCCCTGATATAGCGCATGCTCTGAGTGTCACGAGCAGGTATCAGGTGGATCCAGGTTTGGAACACTGGAAGACAGTAAAGTGTATCCTTAAGTACTTGAGAAGGACTAAAGATCTTTTATTGGTATACGGAGGAAGTAGCCTCCAGGTTGAGGGCTACACGGACTCAAGTTTCTAGTCCGACATCGATGATAGCAAGTTCAAACTCAGGGTATATTTTCACTATGAATGGAGGAGCAGTAAGTTAGAAGTGTTCCAAGCAAGATACTACTACTGACTCGACCACAAAGGTGAAATATATTATTGCAGTAGAAGTAGTGAAAGAAAAGGTGTGGATGAAGAAGTTCATCAGGGATTTGAGAGTCGTACCAAGTAGCGTGGAACTGATTCTCATATACTGTGACACCGATAGGGCGATAGCTCTAACAAGGGAATCTAGGTCTCATCAAAATTATTCTGAGGAGGTTCCATATGATTAAAGCAATCATGACCGGAAAAGATATAGCAATAAAAAGAGTTATATCTGAAGATAATATTGTAGATCCACTATTGAAGTCGCTGGCTTAGATTATGTTTGAGCGTCACAAGAGTCTGATGGGGATCAGACACATTGGTGATTAACTTTAAGTCAAGTGGGAGATCACTAGTTATAGGTGCCCTACAAGCCAATCATGTAAGTGATGGCACATGTGACATGCTGCATGATCCTTTTTCTTAAGATTATTACTAGCATATTCTCATATTATATTATCTGTTACATATATATATTATAATGTCCTTGGTTTTATGCAATAAGAATCAAATCGTGATGAGATCATGATAATAAGATTGATTCACCTTTAAACACAGATCCTAAATAATCCTGATCATAGGTTATTCGAGAGGGATATCGACATAACTGGACAGACCGGTGTACTATATACCTATCCAGATGATGGAGGCGATTGGTCTCATAGCTACTTGTATGGAGACACTAGGGATATAGTACAGGTGCTCATTAGAGAATGAGTTCACTTATTGATCTGCTTATGAAATACTATATGGTTAATGATACCTAATGTCAAACAACGATTCGATAGTCATAGTTGTGTATCTAGTCTTTAGACTTAAGACACCAAGGATGTTTTGTAGAAGTACTCCTTTCTTTGATATCATATTTATAGGTTTAAAAAGTTCTAGATCTAGTATAATTAATTATCAAAATTGGTAGCCAACCTTACGAAGGTAATTAGGTGTCAATATAGGATAATCCACTCTCGGTATCACGAGAGGAATATCTCATATGTGCTTGCTCAAACAAATCCCTGGCCAGGGTCATTCGAATTGAGAGAGAAGTTTTTCAAGAGAATCCAATTAGAGCGATACTATGATAGATTATGTATGTGACCTGACAGTATCATGTCTAATATATGGTCTCTAAGTTTTTAGTTGGATGGGGGATTATGGATACATGGTAACTGTGGACAAATAAGTCTGACGGATTTGATCCCCCCCCCCCCCTGTATCATTTGGGGACTATGGCGTAGTGGCCTAGTACGTCCATACTCGATAAGTCAAGTGAATTATTATGGGGATAATAATTCACTATATCAGAAGGAGTTCTGATGGGAGTGACTAATGGCCAACTCGGTATCGGGCCTAGAGGGTCACACATATATGGTGGATGATTCAACGAATAGATGATTGGATGAAGATCCAATTAGCCTTTATTCTAATTAGATGAGACCCTGCATTAATGGGCTCATTGCATGAGGCCCAATTAGAGACTAAAGGAGATTATTGGATAGAGATCCAATAATACAAGGTTAGTAGGTAATTGGATGAAGATCCAATACCCACTAAAGAAGGACCCTAGGGTTTTTGGTAGCTCTCTATAAATGAGAGGGGAGACTCATGGTTGATAGGCTACAGCCTTGGCCTCCCCCTCCTATTTCCTCTCTCCTTCTACAAGAGTTGCAAGATCATATTAGAGGAGATTCGCTACAGAGATCTATCGTGTGGATACTACTAGAGAAGAAGACATTTGACTTCCTTTATCCTCTCTATCTGGATATGGAATACAGGGATATACAATCTCCTTAGGTAAAACAATCTCTTACATGATGTGATTTGTTTTGGTTTTGCAGATTTCTCATGACACCTAATCTTTTGCACGACGATTTGATCTGCGTGGGAAACCGATTTTTGTTTTGATTTTTATTGCACATGTGATGCTCCTGTTAAGGTTTTCCAACACTTGAGACACAAAGGATGTCTTGTTTAAGTACTCCTTTCTTTAATATAAGACCTACAAATCTGAAAAGTTTCAGATCTCGTACAACTAGTTATCGACATTAGTAGCCAACCTTACGAAGGCTTTTGAGTGTTAATAGAAGATCATTCGCTCTCGGTATCATGAGAGGAATATCTCGTATCCTCTTACTCAGGTAAATCCCTAATCAGGTTGGTTGGATTAAGAGAGAACGAGTTCCTAAGGAGAATCCAATTAGAGTGAGACTTAGATGGATTCCATATGTGGCATGATAGTACCATGCCCGATATATGGTCTGTGAGATATTAGATAGATGAAGGATTATAGATACATGGTAATTAAGGACAAATAGGTCTAATGGATAAGATCTCTTATACTATCTGGGGACTATGATGTAGTGGCCTAGTCTGTCCACAATCGATGAGTCGAGTCAAAAGGAGTTTTGAGAGGGAGGACTCACAGTCAGCTTTGTATTGGGCCTAGAGGGTCACACACATATTGGATAAAGATCCAATTAGCCCCTATTTTAATTAGATGAGGTTCGACATTGATAAGTCCTACATAAGGCCCAATTAAAGGACTTGAAGATTATTGGATAGAGATCCAATAATCTAAGGTTAGTAGGTAAGTGGATGGAGATTCAATATCCACTATGGTAGGATTTTCTAGGATTTTTGGTGGCTCTCTATAAATAGGAGGCAAGGGCAGCTCTTATGTGATAGGCTGCACCTTTGGCCATCCCCTCCTATTCTCCTCCCTCCCTCTATGCATGAGTTGTGAGATTTATGACTGCGATCAGAGGAGTATCACTACAGTGATCCATCATATAGATGCTACTAGAGAGGAGGACATTTGATCTCCTTCATCTTCTCCATCAATATATGGAGAAGTAGGGATATACGATCTCCCTAGGTAAACAATCTCTAACATCATGCGATTTTTGGTTTTGCGGCATTCTGGGCACTAATCTTTGCACGATGATTTTGATCTACTTGGGAAATCAGTTTTGTTTTGATCTTGCACTACACATGTGATGCTCCCGCTGAGGTTTTACAATAACTTCAAGTGTGTGCCAAATATTATGTGTTATTTTATAATTCAAAATATGATTAAACTTATTTTTGTCGCATTTGATGAAAATAATTTCTTCTCAAAATCCATTCATTCATTGGTTTAAAAGATTTTTGAAAACCACATTCAATGATATTCCATAAATTAAAATCCGTAGAAATAAAAATGATCCTTGTTCGTGTTTTCCAATACGAGCTTGTCCCATTGAACATAGGAGGACGAGTGATAGAGTGACTCTCTTGGTAGCCAAAAAAAATCATTTAATCTCTCTTGAGTGGTAAACCAAATGAGAGAAACTTGGCTTTGATACCAATTGTTAGGATCATAAATGACACTAAGAGGGGGGCTTCGAAAAATTACAATGATTTGAAAAAGTCATTCGATGAAATCGTATCAAAATGCATTTTAACTTGGAAAGTGAGTAAAGTGAAGAGAGTAGCCAAATTAGTAAGCAATAAGAAGAAAAAGCAAAATAAGAAGTGCACACTAAATTTATAGTGGTTCAGTCCTTCGACCTACATCCACTCCCAATTCCTTTTCACTCGAGGCCACCGGCTTTTACTACTGATCTTCTTTACAATAGGCGAAGATCAACTACCCTTAGAACACTTCTCCTTTACTAGGCTAAGAAGAATACCTTTATAAACTCTTTCTCACAAGACCTCAACCCTCCTTAGAATGATCACTAAACTTGAGGAGAAAGAGACTCGAACACTAAAAATTTACAATACTTTTTCCTCGAGAATTCTTTTTCTTTTCTCCCATTGTTTCACTCTTATTTATGCTTTATCAAACAAAAATGGGTGAGATATTTATAGACCTCAAATGACTTTAAAAATGAAGCCAACTACCACCAGCTTAGGTAGTACCACTGCCTGCAGTATTAACTATTGGTGGTAGCTATTAGGAAACCTCAGCGGGTACATCATATGCGCAATGAAAATTAAAACAAAAAACTAGTTTCCTACGCAGATCAAATCATCGTGCAAAATATTGGGGTCACAAAAAAAATATAAAAATTTATAAAATCGTGATATGTGAGAGATTGATTTTACCTAGGGAGATCGTATATCCCTGTATTCCAGATCCGGATGGAGAAGATGAAGGGGGTCAAGCATCCTCCTCTCTAGCGGTATCCACATGATGGATCTTTATAGTGAAACTCCTCTAATATGATCTTGCAACTCTTGCTTAGAGGGAGGGAGGAGAATAGGAGGTGGTGGCTAAAGCTGTAGCCTATCAACCATGAGTCTTCCCTCCTATTTATAGAGAGCTACCAAAACCCTAGAGCTCCGTCCTTAGTGGGTATTAGATCTCCATCCAATAACCCACTAATCTTGTATTATTAGATCTCTATCCAATAATCTTCTTAGGCCTATAATTGGGCCTTAATCAAGAAATCCATCAATATAGGGTCTCATCTAATAAGAATAGGGGTTAATTGGATCTTCATCCAATCCTCTATTCGCTGAAGCATCCACTATATGTGTGTGACCCTCTAGGCCCGAGACCAAGCTAGCCATGAGTCACTACCATCAGAACTCCTTCTGATATAGTGAATTATTATCCCCATAATAATTCACTCGACTTATTGACTATGGACGTACTAGGCCACTATGCCATAGTCCCCAAACGGTACAAGGGGATCAAATCCATTGGACCTGTCTGTCCAAAGTTACTATGTATCTATAATCCCTTATCCAAATAACATCCCAGAGACCATATATTGGACATGGTACTGTCAGGTCACATACGAAATCAGTTTGCCTTGCTCTATTCGGATTCTACTAGAGAACTCATTCTCTCTCAATCTAAATGACCCTGGCCAGGGATTTGTCTAAGTAAGCACATATGAGATATTCCTCTCGTGATCCTCTATTGACACTCAATTGCCTTCGTATGATTAGCTACCAATCCCGATAACCAACTGTACCAGATCTAGAACTTTCCAAACCTCTAAGTCTGACATCAAAGAAAGGAGTACTCATATAAGACATCCTTAGTGTCTCAAGTCTAAGGACCAGATATACAACTGGGACTATGGAATTACTGTCTGACATTATGTATTATTAACCATATAGCATTCCATAAGTGGATCAATCAGTGAACTTATTCTCCAATGAGCACCTGTACTATATCCTTAGTGTCTCCACACAAGTGGTTATGAGACCAGCTGCCTTCGTCATATGGATGGGTATATAGTACACCGATCTGTCTAGTTATCTCGATGTCCTCTTGAGTAACCTATGAACGGGATTATTTATGATCTGTATTTAAAGGTGAATCGATCTCATAATCATGATCTCATCATAATCCGACTCCCATTGCACAGAATCAAGGGCATCACAATACATATGTAACAGATAATGTGAGAATATGCCAATATTAATCATAAGTAAAAAGATCATATAATGTGTTATATGTGCCATCACTTACGTGATTAGCTTATAGGGCACCTGTAACCAATAATCTCCCACTTGACTAAAAACTAATCACCTATGTGTCTGATCCCCATCAGACCCTTTTGACACTCAAATATAATCTGAGCTAGTGGCTTCGTCAGTGGATCTGCAATATTATCTTCAGATGGAACTATTTCTATTGCTATATATTTTTGGGTCATGATCATTTTAATCAGATGGAACCTCCTCAGAATAATTCTGTTAAGACCTGAGTTCCTTTGTTAGAGTTATCGCCCTGTTGCTATCACAATATATAGGAGTTAGCTCCGCACTGCTTGGTATGACTCCCAAATCCTTGATGAACTTCTTCATCCACACCCCTTCATCTTGTTGCTTCTACTACAACAATGTATTCTGCCTCTATGGTCGAGTCAGCAGTAGTATCTTGCATGGAACTCTTCCAGCTTACTGCTTCTCCAATCAAGGTGAAAATATTCCCTGAATTTGACTTGCTATCATCAATGTTGGACTGAAAACTCGAGTCTGTGTAGCCCTCAACCTGGAGGCTACCTCCTCTATATACTAGTAAAAGATCCTTAGTTATTCTCAAGTACTTAAGGATATACTTTACTACCTTCCAGTATTCTAAATATGGATCTGCCTGATACCTGCTCATGACACTTAGAGCATGTATTATATCAAGCCTAGTACATAGCATCGCATACATGATAGACCCTATCACTGAGGTATAAGGTATCTTATTCATGTATGCCCTTTTTTCAGGAGTCTTTGGGGATATACTCCTAGAAAGTGATATTCCATGTCTCATCGGTATGAGACCTCTCTTGAAATTTTTCATGCCAAATATTTTGACAATGGAGTCTATGTACCTAGACTGGGACAAGCCAAACATCCCTTTTTTTTTTTTTTGATCTATCTCTATAGATCCAGATCCCCAAAATATAGGATGCTTCCCCTAAGTCTTTCATAGAGAAGTTTCTAGATAGTCAAGCCTTTATTGTGGAGAGCATTCCTATGTTATTCCCAATTATTAGGATGCATCCACATACAGCACCAAGAAGGTGATAGCATTTCCACTTACCTTCCTGTACACATAAGGCTCATCTTAGTTCTTAATGAATAAGATCTGATCACCTCATCAAATCTTATGTTCAAACTTCGGGAAGCTTGCTTCAATCCATAAATGAAACTAAGCAACCTACACACTTTATCTGGACTCTCTTTGGATACGAATCTCTCTGGCTGTATCGAATACATCTCCTCCTAGAGGTTGTCATTGAGGAATATCGTTTTGACATCCATCTGCCAAACCTTATAGTCATAGTGTACTACAATGACTAAAATATTTCTAATGAACTTAAGTATGACTACAAGTGAAAATGTTTCGTCATAGTTAACTCTTTATCTTTGACGATATCCTTTAGCTACCAGCCTTGCTTTATAGGTCTCTACCTTTCCATCCACTCTGATCTTCTTCTTGAAGGTCCATTTGCAACCGACGGGTATAATACCCTCAGGTGCATCAACAAGATTCCAAACCTTATTAGAATATATGGAATCCATCTTAGAATTTATGGCTTCTTACCACTTCCTAAAGTCTATACTCATTATAGCCTCCTTGTAGGTCTGAGGATCAACATCCTAAGAGTCATCTCCACTGATATGTCCTACATATCTTTCAGGAGGGTGAGATACTCTATTAGACCTATGTAAAGTTGGAACTTGTATGTTAGGTACCTGAACAGACTTGGGCTCTGGAATGGTACTTGAGCTAGGTTCTCCAACCTTGCTCAATTCTATCTCACTCCCACTGTTTCCACTAAGAATGTGTTCCTTCTCAAGGAACAAAGACCTTTCGGTCCTCGGGATGATAGAAATAATACCCACAAGTTTCCTATGGGTATCTAATGAATGTGCACTATTCTATCCTTGATTCCAACTTGTCGGGGTTGTGTCTTCTAACGTAGGCAGGATAGCCCCAAATCTTAACAATCTTAAGATCGAGCTTCTTTCCTTTCCACATATCATATGGTGTAGACACTACCAATTTTGATAGAACTCTGTTCAAAAGGTAAGCTGTAGTCTCTAGGGCGTACCCCAGAATGAAATGGGTAGGTCAGCGAAACTCATCATGGACCACACCATGTCTGACAGCGTATAATTCCTCCTTTCTGATACACCATTGAGCTGAAGTGTATAAGGAGGTGTCCACTGAGGAAATGGGTGAACTCCGTACTCAAGTACTCTCCTCCTCGATGTAATCGAAAAATCTTAATACTCTTTCCAATTTAGTTCTCTACCTCATTCTTATATTCCCTGAATTTCTCAAAGGCCTCAGATTTATACTTTATTAAGTACACGTGTCTATACATAGAGAAATCATCAGTGAATGTAATGAAGTATGAGTAACCACCTATAGCTTGAGTTAACATGGGACCACATACATCACTAAGTATGAGTTTCAATAACTCAGTGGCTCTCTCTCTAGTTTCACTAAAAGGAGAGTTGGTCATTTTTCCACGAAGGCAAGATTCACAAGTTGTATATTACTCATAGTCAAATGTATATAAATATCCATCTTTTAGCAACTTTTGAATCCTTCCCTCATGTATATGACCTAGCCTATAATGTGATATGTATGCATTATTCACCTTATCTCTTTTCCTCTTAGACATATTTATATTTATGATATGTGGGGAAGTGTCTAACACATATAAGCTATTTATAAGGGCCCCTCTAGTGATGATCACATCATCCATAATTATTGAACAATTATTATTTTTAAAAACTAATTTATATCCATTAATTATCAAACAAGAGATAAAAATAATATTTTTAATAATAGAGGGAACAAAATAGCATGCATCTAATGCAATAATAGCTCCACCAAGCAAATGTAGGGTGACCTCTCCAATAGCAACTGCATCAACTCTTGCTCTATTGCCCATCTTGAGGTCAATTTCACCTCTAGCCAATCTCCTAGGTCTTGCAAGAAGCTAAACGAATTGCAGATGTGATAAACACTCTCGGTATCCAATACCCATGTGTTATCATGAAAATCTGGCAAGTGTAGACTGATCATGAATATACCTGAAGCTTCTCCACGTTTCTGTCTCACATTCTCTGTAAGGTAGTCCTTGCAGTTCCTCTTCCAATGTCCATCTTAGCCACAGTGGAAGTATTGTTATTTGTCCTTTCCCGGGTATTTCTATGCAACCTTTGTATTACCTAGTCTTTCTTTGCCCTTGCCCTTCTTAAGGGTCTTGCTGGCCTTCCTTTTCTTTTTGGTCTCACCAATATAGAGAACTGGCTTCTCCTTCTTGATGGCACTCTCAGCTTCCCTCAACATATTGAGGAGCTCAGGAAGAGTCACTTCAATCTTGCTCCTATTAAAATTCATGATGAAGTGAGAACAAAAATCTGGTAGGGACTGAAGTATAAGATCAATGCATAGGTTATCCTCTAGGACTATTCCTAGACCTGTGAGTTTCTCGATCCATTCTATCATCTTTAGGATATGGTTCTCAATTAATGTCGCTTCTGTCATCCTGGCTTGGAAGAGTTTCTTAGATATCTCATATCTTTAAGTTCTTCCCTATTTCTGAAACAGTTGGTAGAGATGAAGAAGGATAGAATCTGCATCTATGCTCTTATGTTGCCTTTGTAACTCAAGAGTCATGGAGGCCAATATGTAACATTTTGTCAATGTGTAATCATCTATATACTTCATATAGCTAGTGATCTCATCTTGCCCCTTCTTCCGGCGTAGGCAGAATTATATTAAGGACATATGCGATTTTTTTTACCATGAGAATAATTCTCAAATTACAGAGCCAATCTGTATAGTTTGGACCAGTGAGGTAGTTGGCATCAAGTATGCCACGTAAGGGGTTTGTGTGCGATATATTTCTGACAAAATAAGATATAGCAAAATAAATAATATACAGATTTTACAGAAAATACTAATTAAGATATGAATTTCTATCTTGATGTACTCCCACTATTTTCTTAGCGAATCATGCGACACCCTCGACACGTGAGACGAAAGTCTCCGGCAGACTCCTAGTGAGGATTAGGATCCAATTGGCATTTTAGTACAACCTCGAAGGACTCAATCAATTACACTAAGCCCAAAAGGTAGGCAACTCTTGCCAATCACAACTCCTTGTGATTCCTATCACGTTCGGCCTTCGAATCATCATGGTCTCGAGAGACTCGACTAACCATGATATTCAGTTAAGTTATCACCATCGTTACAAGATAAATCTGATTTGATGATATGCCCTCGAGGGAGTTGACCAAGCATACCATGTCCTCAGGTCACCGGTGATATTTCTATATTGTAGGGAAGAACTCGATCACGTAGATAAGTGAGCCTCGAGGGACTCGACCAACTCAACCTATGCTGTGATTTAATTTCTTCCTATAATGATGGAAGGTCACATGGGTCAATCTTATTGCTTTATGCTTACTGACTTAATATTATCGTAGGAGGGGTTTTTGTTTTGTATCAGTCTTCTAATATGTCATGTTACACGCATACATATTTAATATATATCTACATCGCATGCAAATATATATATACATATATCTAGTAGTTGTATAACATATCACATATGCAAGCCACACTAGATGATTATAGGCCATCACCTAATATGATTAAGCTCGAGCCAATGGGCCTAATCAATTACAATAGGATCTATGTGTGCATTAGCGCATCTCCATGCCCCGTGATTGTTGATCTCGTCATCATCGGTTCCATCGGATCGTTGTATCACCATGCGTCGTGATCTCCCGCCACGACATCGTGGGTCCCGCTATAACCTCCACGCTCTTGCTGCACCTCTCCATGTAATTACAAATAATCATAGGCACGCAGACCCAACAATAAACAAGAAAAACGTAGGCTTGCAGACCATAATAATAATAATAATCACAATTACACACATCACAATACATAGCTCATGATTATCCATCCACATCATATATCACATGTATTTGAATTTGAATTAGAAAACCATTGGACTCTTCTTTTGGTAACCTCTCCAAGTGTTGCACTGTGGTTATAGCCACTTGGCTCCCTCATAGAACCACTTGTTAATTAATTAAACTATTTAATTAATTATTTTTAAAAATCAAGATATGCTAGGAATTTTCAGAATTGTCAAGGGTATTTTCATAATTCTGGATGAGAGGACAGTCTTTGAAATTTTTAAAAATATTGAGGGTATTTAAGAAATTCTATATAAAGCAGATAGAGTTGGAATTTCTCAAACTATGAGGGGCATAACTATCTTTTCTTCAAAAAGATGCTCTAGCCCTCCTTCACCCTCACTATGCCGTCGTCGCCACTACCCCTACACAGGCGGCAGCTGCCCTTTGCGGTCGGCAACCACCCTACCAAGGGGCGACCACCCCTGCGACCGGCGCCGCCACCCCTACTAGTTGCAGGGCTGGTCGCGGGCGGCAACCCTTTGTGGGCTCGTCGCAGTCGGCCATGCCGCGGGTGGCTGCCCTTTGCAGGGGGCCTAGCCTTGGCCAGCCACCTCTGCATGCAGATGTATGTGGCCGCCCCTCTCTCGCAGCGGTTTACTACGTCAATCGCTACAACAAGCACGTAGAGTTCTACGCGATTCAATCTCATCACACACAGTTTAAAACCAATTTTTCACACGAAAACCTTGGCTCTGATACCACTATTGGGAAACCTTAGTGGGTGCATCACATGCGCAGCGGAAATCAAAACAAAAAGCCGGTTTCCCATGCAAATCAAATCGTCATGTAAAATATTGGAGTCGTAAGAAAAATGCAAAAATCGATAAAACCGCGATGTATGAGAGATTGATTTTACCTAAGGAGATCATATATCCCTGTATTCCAGATCCGGATGGAGAAGATAAAGGAGGTCAAGTGTCCTCTCTAGTGATATCCACACGATGGATCTCTACAACAGAACTCCTCCAATCTGATCTTGTAACTATTGCTCAAAGGGAGGGAGGAGAATAGGAGGCGATGGCTAAAGCTATAGCCTATCAACCATGAGTCTCTCATCCTATTTATAAAGAGCCACCAAAATCCTAGGGCTCCTTCCTTAGTGGGTATTAGATCTCCATCCAATAACCTACTAACCTTGATTATTGGATCTCTATCCAATAATCTCCTTAGGCCTATAATTGGACCTTAATCAAGGAGCCCATCAACATAGGGTCTCATCTAATGAGAATAGGGCTAATTGGATCTTCATCCAATTCTCTATTTAGTGAAGCATCCACCATATGTGTGTGACCCTCTAGGCCCGATACCGAGTTGGTCGTGAGTTAGTCCTATTAGAACTCCTTCTGATATAGTGAATTATTATTCCCATAATAATTCACTCGACTCATCGACTATGGATGTATTAAGCCACTACGCCATAGTCCCCAGACGGTATAGGGGGTATCAAATCCATCGGACCTATCTATCCACAATTACCATGTATCTATAATCCCTCATCCAAATAATATCTCAGAGACTATATATTGGACATGATACTATTAGGTCACATACAGAATCAATTTGTCTTACTTTATTTGGATTCTACCAAAGAACTCCTTCTCTCTCAATCCGAATGACCCTAGCTAGAGATTTATCTGAGCAAGTACATATAGGATATTCCTCTCATGATACCGAGAGTGGATGGTCCTCTATTGACACTCAATTACCTTCGTAAAGTTGGCTACCAATCCCGATAACCAGCTATACCAGATTTGAAACTTTCCAAACCTGTAAGTCTGGCGTCAAAGAAAGAAGTACTTATACAAAACATCCTTGGTGTCTCAAGTCTAAGGACTAGATATACAACTAGGACTATAGAATTACTGTCACTTGATTCGGTGGAGTGCTAGAACTCTCCGGAATAAATCCTAAAAATCGAAAGAAGGACTATCTGGCCCTATGGCTTATAAGAAGTCTTTGCTTCAACTAATAAAATAAAGGACTTAGTCTTAGTCTGCGGAAGGTAATTGAAGAGTTCATCCGCTTCCATTTCACTATTTTCATCTTTGTGTTCTACTCACCCGAAGCGAGAGGAAGATTGGAATCCGCCCTCGGATTGTTTTCTGTGAGTTTGTGCTTCTTCCACTATGAGGTCTGCGACTACTTCTTCTTGAACACTAATTTGTGCATCACCTTCATTGATCTCCGAATTCCAACTTGCTCTTTCATCAGACACAACATTTCTGTTAATAATAATTTTGCCACTTATAAGATTATATAGTTGATATACTTTGGATTATACAGAATATCCAATTAAGATTTATTTTTTAGATTTTTCATCAAGCTTATGATGATTTTGTGAATTTACCAAAGCATAAACAATGCAACCAAAAATTCTAAGATGACTTACACTTGGCTTTATACCATACCAAGCTTCAAAATGAGTTTGATTCATAACAACATTTGCTGGTGAAATATTCAATAAATAAACTGTTGTTGTAACTGCTTCTGCCCAAAACTGATTCGGAAGATGCTCTCCTTTAAGCAAACTTCTTGTCATTTCGACAACAATTCGATTCTTATGTTCAACTACACCATTTTGCTCCGGTGTATATAGTGTTGTCAATTCCTTGTGAATATCATTTTCTTCACAAAATGAATTAAACTCATTAGACATAAATTCACCACCTCTATCTATAAGAAGTGTCTTTATGCATCTACCACTTTGCTTTTCTACAAGTGCCTTGAATTTTTGAAAGTTATCAAATACTTCAGATTTCAATTTCAGAAAATATACCCAACTCATGCGGCTATAATCATCAGTAAATAATAGAAAATATCGACTTCCCCCAAATAAATTTATATTCATAGGTCCATATAAGTCAGCATAAATTAATTCAAGATAATAAGATACTCTCTATGCTTTTCCAACAGGTAATGGTTTCTTAGTTTGTTTACCATAAATACATCCTTCACATACATCAATTGTATTAATTTTAGGTAATTTGTAAATTATTTCTTTTTTATTTAATAACCTTAAACCCTTAATGTTAAGGTGTCCATATCTTAAATGTCATAAATTTGTCTTATTCTTTTGATTTGCAAGAAGAGCATGTTTCTCAATATTTGAAACATCAATTGAAAACATCTTATTTTGCGTCATGCAAACATTTGCTATAATCAAGCCAGATTTTTAATCTTTAATAGTGTATAAACCATTATCAAATATAACTGAATATCCAATATATAGTAATTGTCTAACACTCAATAAGTTATGTGATAAGCTACGAACATAGAAAACATTATCAAGGTGTTTTACCTTCCCTTGATTTGTCTTCACCTCAATTATTCCTTTTCCTTCTACTTGGATTTGCTTGCTATCTCCAAGTTTAACTTTTAACTTGTGAGTTTCATCAACATCTCTAAATATTGATCTTATGCCTGACATATGATTAGAACATCCACTATCCAAGAACTAAATATCATTTGAGTTATTATTAACTTGTGAATAAGTCATAAATAACTTACTATTGCTTTTATTTTTCTCCACATAGCTTGCTTGTTTTCTCTTTTCCAGTAATTTACCTTAATATGACCAAACTTCTTACAATAATGACATTAAATTCTACTCTTGTAGTTTTTCTGATCATAGTTTGATTGCCTTTCATCATGCCTATCAAAGTATCATCTTCCTCTTCTATTTCCTCTACCACAAAATCCTCCTTTGCCACGTCTTGTTGATTTTTAATCTTCTTTTGAAGTAGAAGACTCCCCCTTAACCTGAAACGCCTTTTTCTCACTTTTTTCAAGTAACCCATTCAACCTTGCTTCATGTACTTGCAAGGAATCTATTAGTTCATCAAATGAATAAGTAGATAAGTCCTTTGACTCTTTAATAGCCACAATAATATTTCAGAGTTAAACTTCTCAAAACTTTTATAAAAATTATTTGACCATGAAGATGTTCACCATAGGATTTCATTTGACTAATAATTTTAGTGACTCGAGAAAGAAAATCTTGCACCGATTCATTGCTTTCCATAAATAAAATTTCAAACTCATGGCGAAGGGTTTGGAGTTTTATCATAATCACCCTTGATGAGCCTTGAAATTCATTTTGAAGTATTAACTAAGCTTGTCTTGAGGTTGTCGCTATTGTAATTCTTGAGAAGATTGTCTCATGCACAGCTTGTTGAATGAAGAACAATGTCTTTAAGTCATTCTTTCTATTCTCCCTCAGCCTGATTTCTTCATCTGGATCTGCATATCCATTCTCTATCAAGTCCCAAAGATCCTGAGACCTGAATAGAGTCTTCATCTTCATACTCCAAAATTTATAAGATTTGTCCGAAAAGATAGGAATAAGGGGTTAAGATATAGAATTACCATTAAAAGCCATAATCCCCAGTTCAGATTGAAACAAGGCTCTGATACTATAAATGTTGGGGAAGGAAGAGCAAGGAAATGATAAAACAAAATACTATGATCCAACTAACGAAAATGCTTTCAATGAAGAAAACGACGTAGTATTAAACAGGAGGTAAAAGAATAAGAATACTTACAAGATTATCTCCAAATGCACATACTCTCTTCTTTGCACTCTTGCTTCATTCACTAAGATCCTATTTATAGGATATAATAGTAACTACCTCACACCACTTTCTTCATCCCACTATCTTACTATCTCACCCATGATTAATAAGTACTCTCACTAACTCTTAAACTACCTCTACAACTCCTAAATATGAGCCACTACTCCTAAATATATTAACTATTTATGTAATAATCATGAATCAGTTCTCAATAAGGCTGCGGTTGTGGGAGAGGAGAAGAAAGGAGAAGAAGGAAAGAGAGAAAGAGAAGGGAGAAAGGGGAGAAGGAGAAGAGAAGAGAAGGGGGGCTGCGGTTGTGGAGAGGAGAAGAATAGAGAGGAAAATAAAGAAGGGAAAAGGGAAAGAAAAGATGAAGAAGAAGGAAGGAAGAAAAAGAGAGAAGGGAGCAAAAAAATAAAAGGGAGAAAAGAAGAAACGAACGGAGGAAAGAGAGATATCTCACCGAAGGAAGAAAGCAAAAAAAGTAAGCAAAGAAAAGAAATGAAGAAAAAAGAGAAAAGATTAAGAGGAGGTATAATGGGATTGAGCCATAGACCAAGTTGTTTTTTTAGTTTTTCTAATATAGGTTAGAAAACTCTAATCATAAAAAGAAAAAAATTACGAATCCTTAGCACACTCGATTATACAATTTCTTATAAAATAGTGGTCATATAAATAATCTTATGTATAATATATTTTGGTAAGCATGTTTCAAATCATCGTCATAAGTTAAATGTGAATGTATACATTTTATAATTATAAAAATATATAAATTATGATAAAAATATTTTAATTACAAGCATATATGATGATGTGTAGATGATATGATTGTCAAGAGCTACATGTGAAAGTATGTAGTTTGTAAGCATAAAAATATATGAATTACAGTACAAATGTTATATATATATATATATATATATATATATATATATATATAGTGTGAGAGTATACATATTTTCAATTACATATGGTGTGAGAGTGTACATATATATTATAACGTGTGATATAAAATTACACATATATATAATGAAGTGTGATGTGAGAGTACACATATATATTATAACATGTGATTTGAGAGTGCACGTATCTGTTATGATGTCCGATATGAGAGTGCATGTATGTATGAAGACGTGTGATTTGGAAGTGCACATATATACTATGATGTACGGTGTGAGAGTGCACATATATATTATGATGCATGGTGTGAAAGTGCACGTATATATTATAATGTGCGATATGAGAGTGCACGTATATAGTATGACGTGCGATGTGGTAGCACACATATATATTATGATGTACGGTGCCAAAGTGCACAAATATATTGACATGCAATATGAGAGTGTATGTATATATTATGATGATATGTAGTGTGGGAGTGTAAGTATATATTATAATATAAGTATAGAAGTCCATGAATTTATTGTACTTTTTACATGTGCATATTAGCATTTCAAATTATTTCGACATGAAACTTTACATCCTAAAGGTGCATATAATATGTTGTCAGGTTATTCTCACTAAAAAAACACATACAATGAGATGTTTATTATTAATTTTTTTATAATGATGATTTTGAAATGTGGTATATACGATATGATGTATGTTCATCTTAAGAAAACTATAAAAGCTTGTATAAACTGAGTGATTACTCACTATAGATCCTATTTTATAAGTAATAATACTAGCACCGCACCTAAGTAATTAGGTAAGGAAGTGAGTACATGCAAACCCATACTAAACCAGAAATGAACGATGATCTATAGACATTTAGTGTATAAAAACTTTTAGGCATATATATATATATATAATCTTTTTGATAATATAAATAGGTATTTTTGGATCAATCTAAAGTAATGTAGATTAAAATTACTCCTAATCTCTTCTACTATACTCTTTTATTTTCCTTTAAGTTTTGTAGAAAAGTTAACAAGTTTGATATTGATAGAGATAAATTTGGTACCCTCCAGCTCCCTCTACCATGTGACTCAAAAGACAATCAAAACATGTTAATTAGCACTCATTAATGATAGCATATGCTAGCCTTATGCTTTTATGATTGACAACACTCTATATTAATAACTAACAACAACCCTCCCTTATCAACTCCTCTGTCGCATAAACACTCCATATCACTATTGCCTCTTGAAGAGGCATAAGGAGAGGATACAGCTCTGCACAGTATGTGGTCGAAATAATCACTTTAGAATGGATGAACAGCCCGCCTAAAATATTGACGGATGTCAACAACCAACATAGGGTTGACTCCCTATAAGAGATATAAAAATTACGCCCTAAGCAAGTAAAAGAGGGGGGTGAAGTAGGCAAGAGTCTCTACTCTCTCATTTATACAATTCACACTATTGTCTTCTTTCTCCTCCACCTTGCACTGACTTAAGCATCAAAGGGGTCAAGCCGAGAAGCTCCCCAATGCAGACCTAGTGTGCAGGACCACAAGTGGCCAGGAGACACCACCGCTGCTTAAAGACAGCTCAACAACCAAGAGGTGACCTTGCAGCTGATCTTAGTTCCTCTACCCAACCTCAATGCTCCAAGGCCAGATCAATCCCGACAAACCGCCTCCGTCATGGACCTCTTATGTCAGTTCGCCACTTCAGCACTCTAATATCAGCATAGAGGAGACACCAAGATGAGCCTACACCTTCGATAGTGAACCAATCAAGCATTGAACACTAGGATGACCTCCTATGTTGACTCACCGTTGACAATATTTATGTACTATCATTTTGGCACTAGAAGGAGGTCAAACATCGCAAACACATCCTTCTACTACTCATCCCAACAAACGTCTGGGCAGAGAGGCATTACCTATGGTCCCAAGCCTCATCGGGTAGAGAAAGCCTATATCCCATCTCAATAGAATGACACCCCCTTCTCAGCCCAGACACTAGGGCCCAACTGACACCTACTCAACCATCTAGGACCTTTCCCTGGGATTAGAGATAATCCCCTCACCAGTCTGATCCGAGGCCCCCCTATGCCACACCCGTTAGCAACTCCCTGAATCCCCATGGCGAACTTGCAAGCTCTCTCCTGGTATTGTCAGAGCATCAATAATGACATAGGGACCCAGGTCACAATAGCCCTGCACCTCTACCTCATCCTTTGTAGCACTAGGAATAGCCCTGGGTCCTAGGTCACAACGGCCTTGTACCTCTACTATTGGGAAACTAAGTGGGAGTAACATATATGAGTGACCCATGGCGAACTTGCAAGCTCTCTCCTGGTATTGTCAGAGCATCAATAATGACATAGGGACCCAGGTCACAATAGCCCTGCACCTCTACCTCATCCTTTGTAGCACTAGGAATAGCCCTGGGTCCTAGGTCACAACGGCCTTGTACCTCTACTATTGGGAAACTAAGTGGGAGTAACATATATGAGTGGAATATCAAAACAAAACTGGTTTCTCACGTAGATCAAAATCATCATGCAAAGATTGATACAAGAAAAAGTCGTAAAATTGAGAAGTGCATCTGTGAATGATTGATTACTTAGGGAGATCATATATCCATATTTTTTCAAATTCAGATAAAGATGATGAAGAAAGTAAAAAATCCTCCTCTCTTGAGGTATCCACATGATAGATTGCTGCAGCCATACTTCTTCAATCGCAGCCACAAATCATGTAACTCTTGTGTAGAGGGAGGGCGAAGAATAGGAGGGGACAGTCGAAGGTGTAACCTATCATCTATATGCTGCCCTTACCTCTTATTTATAAAGAGCCACCAAAAACTTTAGGGATCTTGCCTTAGTGGGTATTAGATCTCTATCAAATTACCCACTAATCTTGGATTATTGAATCTCTATCCAATAATCTCCTTTAGCCTCTAATTAAGCCTATTGTAAGGAGTCATCAATATAGAGTCTTATCTAATAAGAATATGGGCTAATTGATAACTCATATCTAATCCTCTATTCATTGAGGCATCCACCATATGTGTGTGACCATTTAGGCCTGATACCGAGCTGGCCGTGAGTCGCTCTCATTAGAACACTTTATGATATAGTGAATTATTATCCTCATAATAATTCACTCGACTTATCGACTATGGATGTATTAGGCCACTATGCCATAGTCCTCAGATGGTACAGGGGGAACAAATCCATCGAACCTCTCTATCCACAGTTATCATGTATCTATAGTCACTCATCCAATTAATATCTCAGAGACCGTATACTGGATATGGTATTGTTAGGCTATATACAAAATTTATCTAAGTCTCGCTCTAATCAGATTCTCTTGGAGAACTCATTCTCTTTCAATCTGAATGACCCTAGCTAGGTATTTATTTAAGTAAGCACACGAGAGATATTTGAGCAAGCACATGAAATTTATCTAAGTCTCGCTCTAATCGGATTCCCCAAAATATAGGATGCTTCCCCTAAATCCTCGATGGAGAAATTTCTGGATAGCCAAGCCTTTATTGTGGAGAGCATTCCTATATCATTCCCAATTATTTACGATATCATCCACATGTAGCACTAAGAAGATAATAGCGTCCCATTTACCTTCATGTACATACAAGACTCATATTTATTCTTAATAAAGTCATAAGATCTGATCGCCTCATCAAATCTTATGTTCCAACTTTGGAAAGCTTGCTTCAATCCATAGTGGACTTGAGCAACCTATATAATTTATCTAGACTCTCTCTGGATACGAATCCTTCTAGCTATATCATATATACCTTATCCTCGCGGTTGCCATTAAGGAATATCATTTTTATATCCATATGTTAGATTTCAAAGTCATAGTGTGCTGCAATGGCCAAAAGGATTTTGATGAATTTAAGTATGGCTATAGGTGAAAAGGTTTTGTCATAGTCAACTCCTTGCCTTTGATGATATCCTTTAGCTATCAGCCTTGCCTTATAGGTCTTTACCTTTCTATCTACTCTGGTCTTCTTCTTAAAGATTTATTTACAACCAATAAGTATAATACCCTTATACATCCACAAGGTTCCAAACCTTGTTGGAGTACTTGGAATCCATCTCAGAATTTATGGCTTCTTGCCACTTCTCGGAATCTATACTCATAATAGCCTTCTCGTAGGTCTGAGGATCAATATCCCGAGAGTCCTCTCCACTAATATGTCCCACATATATTTGAGGAGGGTGAGATACTTTACTGGACCTGCGCAAACTTGGAACTTGTGTGTTAGGTACCTGAACAGACTCAAACACTGGAATGGTGCTCGTGCTCGAGTTTGGTTCTTTAACCTTGCTCAACTTTATCTCGCTCCCACTGTTTCCACCAAAAATATGTTTTTTTCTCAAGGAACATAGCTCTCTTGGCAACAAAGACGTTTCGCTCCTCGGGATGATAAAAGTAATATCCTAAAGTCTCTTTAAGATATCCCACGAACATTCACCATTCAGTCCTTGATTCTAACTTATCGGGGTTGTGTCTTCTAACGTGGGCAGGACAGTCTCAAATATTAATCACCTTAAGATCAGACTTCTTTCCTTTGCATATCTCATATGGTGTAGACATTAACCGACTTTGATAAAACTCTGTTTAGAAGGTAAGCTACGGTCTCTAGGGCATATCCCTAGAATGAGACGAGTAGGTCAGCAAAACTCATCATAGATCACCCGATGTCTAATAGCATGTGATTCCTTATTTTTGATACACCATTGAGTTGAGGTGTACAAGAAGGTGTCCATTAGGATAGAATCCTATGGTCTATGAGGAATTGGGTGAACTCCGACTCAAGTATTCTTCTCTTTGATCTGATCGAATAATCTTAATATTCTTTCCAATTTGGTTCTCTACCTCATTCTTATATTCTCTAAATTTCTTAAAGGCCTCAGACTTATACTTCATTAAGTACACATGCCCGTACTTACAGAAATTATCAGCGAATATAATGAAGTATGAGTAACCACCTAAAGCCTAAGTCAATATGGGACCACATACATCATTATGTACGAGTTCCAATAACTTAGTGGCTCTCTCTCCAGTTCCACTTAAAGAAGAGTTGGTTATCTTCCCACAAAGGCAAGGTCACAAGTTACATACTACTTATAGTTAAATAGATCTAAGTATCTATATTTTAGTAACTTTTGAATACTTTCCTCATGTATATGACCTAACCTACAATATCATAGGTATGCATTATTCACCTCTTCTATTTTCTTCTTTGACATATTTATATTAATGATATGTGGAGAAGTGTCTAACACACATAAGCCATTTATGAGAGACCCTTTAGTGATAATCTTATCATCCATAATTATTGAATAACTATTATTCTAAAAAAATAATTTATATCTATTAATTATCAAACAAGAGATGTAAATAATATTTTTACAGTAACTCTTGCTTCATTACCCATCTTGAGGTCTATCTTGCCTTTGGCCAATCTCCTAAGTCTTACCAGAACTTGCAACAAATTACAAACATGATAAGCACTCTTGTTATCCAATACTTATAAGTTATCATAAAAATATGATAAGTGGAGACTGATAATAAATATACCTAAAGCTTCTCCCTTCTATTTTGCCTTGTTTGCAAGGTAATCCTTATAGTTCCAGTGCCCATCTTTATCGTAGTAGAATTACTGTCTGTTGTCATTTGCTATGTATTTCTTAGTAACCTTTCCCTTATCTGATCTTTCTTTGCCCTTGCCCTTCTTAAGGGTTTTACTGGCCTTCCTTTTTTTAGTAGTCTCACCAGTATAAGTAATTAGCTTCTTTTTCTTGATGGCATTATTAGCTTCCCTTAACATATTGAGGAACTTTGAGAGAGTCACCTCAAACTTTCTCATATTAAAATTTATGACAAAGTGGGAAAATGAATTTGGTAGGGATTGAAGTATAAGATCAATACACAGGTTATCCTCTAGGACTATTCCTAGACCTTTAAATTTCTTGATCCACTCTATAATCATCATGACATGGTTCTAAACCGATGTCTCTTCTGTCATCCTAGCTTAGAAGAGACTATTGAATATCTCATATCTTTGAGTTCTCCCCTATTCCTTAAACAACTGGCTGCATTGAAGAAGGATAGAATTAGCATCCATGCTATCATGTTGTCTTTATAACTCGAGAGTCATAGAGGCCAATATATAACATTTTGCCAAAGTGGAATCATTTGTATACTTCACATAGCGAGCGATTTCATCCTTACTTGCCCCTTCGTCTAGCATGGGCACAATCATATCAAGGACATATGCGATTTTCTCCGTAGTGAGAATAATTTTTAAATAACGGAGCCAATTTGTGTAGTTTGGACTAGTGAGGTGGTTGGCATCAAGTATGCCACATATGAAGTTTACAAGTGACATGTTTTTGACAAACAAGATATAACATAAATAAATACCATATATATTTTATGAAAAAACTAATTAAGATATGGACTTCTATCTTAATGTACTCACACTATTTTTTAGCAAATCACACGACACCCTTGGCACGTGAAACGAAATCTTCGACAGACTTTCAGTGGGGTTCAAGATCCAATCGACATGTTAGTGCAACCTTAAGTGACTCGACTAATTACACTAAGCCCGAAAGGTAGACAACTCTTGCTAATCACAACTCCTTGTGATTCCCATCATATTTGGCCTCTGAATCATCATGGTCTTGACTGCTCGTCCAACCATGAAGTTTAATTAAGTCATCACCATCATTACAAGGTAAGTCTGATTCGATATTATGCTCTCAAGTAACTTAACCAAGTATATCATGTTCTTAAGTCACTGGTGATATCTCTATGTCATAGGCTAGATCTCGATCACGTAGATAGGTGAGCCTCGAGTGACTAGACTAACTCAACCTATGTTGTGATTTAATTTCTTACTATAAAAATGGAAGGCAATGTGAGTCAATCTTATTGCTTTATTCTCACTGACTTAATATTATTGTAGGAGGGGTTTTTGTGTTGTATCGATCTCCTAATATGTCATGTCACACACACACACACACACACACACACACATATATATATATAGAGTAGGTGTATAACACATATCGCATATGCAAGCCACACCGGATGATCATGAGCAGTCACCTAATACAATAAAGCCTAAGCCAATGAGCCTAATCACTCATAATAGGATCTATATGTGTATTAACACATCTCTATGCCCAGTGAGCATTGATCTCATCATCATCGATTTTGTTAGATCCTCGTCGCATCACCATGCGTTGTGATCTCCCACCACAGCATCATGGGTCATGTTGTCAGCTCCACACTCCCACCGTGCCTATCCGTGTAATTATAAAATATCATAAGCATACAAGCTCAATAATAAACAAGAAAAACAAAGGCTCGCAGGCCTCAATAATAATAATAATAATCATAAATACATACATCACGTCACATAGCTCAGGATCATTAATTCACATCATACATCACATGTACACATCACCATATATGATTACTAGATAATAATAACTAATTAAACTATTTAATTAATTATTTTTCAGTAAATAGGGACATGTCAAGAATTTTTAGAAATGTTAAGGGCAAAAAGGAAGCCCTAACCCTTACTGCCCTTGTTCTTGTGGCCGCCACCGCCCCTATGCAGTAGCGGTGTTACGCGTCGCCGGTGTTAAATCTCGGATTTTGATGATGAAATCAATTGATAGGTTTTATTATCTAACCTGTGTGTTAGAGAAAGTGATGTAGGATTAACTACGATGAAAAAAGATAATATAATATAATATTGGCCGGAGTCTAGTTCGGGCATTCAGCCAAGGTTCAGACGAGTGATAGGACTCCAGCAGGTTTGAGTTCAAATCTCCCTAAGAAGTAGTCAATAAAACCCTGTTAGATTATAATAAAGCCACTCATATCTTATAAAGGAGCATGACTAGGGTTTAGATTGGCTCTTAGGGCTTAGTGGCTGCCACCTCCCTTACTGGGTTGGTCGGCTAGTGTTTTCCCCTACTTAGGTCAGCTATAGAGCCACTTAGTTGCCTCCTGTTCCTATTAAGGCAGGTTGACTATAGGAGGGGCAAATGGGTAATTGTACTTAGGCAAGCACTCCCTTAGGCTAGGGTTTTGATCCCTATTTAAAGATGTAGCCGCCCCCCCTCTTGAATCAAGCAATCATCAATTTTATTTTAGCCTTGTGCCAAATCTAGGAGGGAGGAACCCCTATAGTATTCCAAAGGTTGATCTCCCTTAAGGATCAAAATCTATATAGCTCTTTCTGGGGTTCTATCATCTAGTATTAGAGCAGTGATCTTGCTGCCCTGTAGCCGTCATCCATGCCTCCACCTTCCTAAGCAATTCCTACAATTGCTTTTGACGTCGCCTCCATCGTCGCCCACCAAGCCATAGATCCATCAATCTGCTGCCTTCGTCTGCGTCAACATCAAAGATCTGGTTGGAGATCCTTATGTTATGACATCGCTGGGCTTATTCGAAGCCAAATTAGAGGCTTTCGAGATACGTATAGATGCTAAATTATGTGCTCTCTTCGAGGAGTTTAGATTGGGCCAATCACCAAGTTTAAGAAGATCACAAAATGGAGCAAATTTTGATTGCAAAAAGAACCTATCAGAGATAAGAAGCAAGGATAAGACATAGCAACCCTACACCTCAACGATGTCAATCTCCTTCGTACAACTTCAAGAAGGGCACCTTAATCAAGATGCTCATAGCATGAGAGCCACATCCCAACCAAAATTATATAAACCTTCAGCACCGATTAATTACAAGAACCTTGATGAAGAACTAACGAAGATCCGTTAAACCTCTACCATCTAGGAGTACCAAATCAGGTTTGAAAGGTTAACTAATCAAACTCATGATTGGTTTGAAAAATAGATATTGAGAACTTTCATTGAGGGCTTGAAATCATAGATTCAAGAAGAAGTTAAAGCACGACAACCGTACACACTTAAGGCAGCCATCTCCTTCGCACGACTACACGAATACAGGCTGATCCAAGATGCTCGGAGGACCAAAGCCGCCGCATGACCAGCAGCACAGAGACTCTCGGCCCCATCTACCACTAGCCAGTCACCTCGGCCGAAAAAGTTAACAAGAGAATAGTTTTGTGACAGATTGGCAAAGGGCTTATGTTGGTATTGTAATAAATTATGGAGCTGAGACCACCATTGTAAAAAAGAGAGACCTCTATTGGTTGAACCCACTGAAGAACCAAAACTTAAAGATATGACTCTTGAGTCTGAGGAGAAGGATATGAAGGAAAAACCGCAATCAACCGCCCACACCTTTCATGCTCCACCACAGATGTTGGACATTGATGGCTTCATCAAGCATCAGACCGTTACCATCCTCGTTGACACTAGGAGCTCCAATGACCTTATGAATGATAAAAGAAAACAAGTGACCTTATGTGGGAAAGGAGAGAATGAAGAAAAGATGATCTCGACATAATGCTTAGAGAAGCTCACTGAAATCTCAAGCACGTCCGCTGAACCGAGCCGACTCCTTCCTACTAGATTGCACAACCCTCGTATGTTGGTCTTACAAGGGGAACCAGTAGCACATATTCGGCCATATTATTGTCCACATTTTCAGAGAATGAAAGCTAAAAAGATCCTTCAGGAGATGCAAGAGATATGGATCATTCGACCACAACCTTCCTTTTGCTCCCTCATCTTGGGCTACTTCCACGACTTCACCAAGGAGCGGACCATGATACTAAAAGTCTTCCCTGATGATGATCTCAGATCCACATGACCCCCATAGCCATGATGCCATCTATATCGATGCTAGCATTACCTGAACATGACAATGTGTTCGTACTTAGAGTAGACACATCCAGAGTTAGGATCGGCATCACCCCTATGTAAGATGGTCGACTCCTAATTTACACCGAGGCTTCCCCCATACTTCACATGAGATTTTTAAAGGGGATATTCATTGCTACTAAATTTAAAATTTAGCTAGATACAGGTCCATGGTATGAAAGAGGAGTAAGCCCAAAAGAATTATAATCCATGCTTATGCCAACAAATGCAAAGAAGAAATGGCCTCCTGACAAACTTCAGAATAGACAAAAAATTGAAGATCGAGTTTTCTTACACCTCCAGCTCGATCAGCAGGAAACTCGAGCCTTAAGGAAGTGATCTCCCTATTTCTTTAGGCCTTATAAAATTGGGGACCACATTGGAGCCCTAACCTGGAGATCAAGTCTATGCACCAAATCAAGGTTACAGTTGATCCACTGGGTATCCCACCTCAAATGGAAATTTAAAGAAGATGACTCAGCCTAAATCCTTCCGACTAATACCCTAGCTGATGAGGAGGCCAAAGTTCAGTTCATAATAACATGGGAATCATATGAGGAGCTGAAGTCCCGGTTCCCCAAGTTCATGGAACCTCAGCCTTGAGGATAAGGCCAATTTTAAGAGGGCGAGTTTAATAGGACTCTAGCAGGGATGGGTCCTAATCTCCCAAAGAAGTAGTCAATAAAACTCTGTTAGATTATAATAAAACCACTCCTATCTTATAAAGAAGCATGGCTAGGGTTTAGATTAGCCCTGAGGGCTTAGTGGCCACCACCTCCCTTACTGGGTTGGTCGGTTAGGGTTTCCCCCTGCTTGTCACGGACTTAGCTGAAATTTGCCTAAACCGTGCGGCACCCTCGCGGCAGTCCTGAAGACTTAGCTGAAATTGCCTATGTAGAGCAACCTTGCTCACTATTCCGGACTTAGCTGGGATTGCCTAAGTCATGAAACGCCTAACGCATTATCTGTCCGCAAAGGGTCAGCCCTCTTACAACCTCTTAAGGTCCCGTAGGACCTACAAAGAAGAAGTTGATTAATTCAGAAGTGAGCGATGGACATGTCCCGGCATCTCGCAAAGCGGAAAGCTATACAAGTAATTTATCGAACACCTTGAGTGCAGCAAAGAAAAGAGAGAAAGAGAGCAAAATAGGACTTTGGAGGGTTGTAGGAACGGTCGCAAGTCCACAAACGATGGTTCCCAAGGTATCGGACGCAAGACAAGTTCAATTGCTGATGAATGCCTATGCCCGATATATACCCAGAACCCCATCCAGCCCGGTGCCACCCGGGGGGTTCCAAGGTGCTGAAATGGCTGACATTTTGCACCGCTCAGAAAGGTTGCCACGGCACATGAAAAAGACCCAAAAACAGGACTGTTTTGGCTCCGCGCAGTGAGCGATCGTTCTGCAGCCTTCTACACTACTTTTGCTCACATTTCTTAGGTAAAAACACATAAACTCAAGGCAAAACAAGCTGCCAAACATATGTACAAGCAAGAAAAAGTGACGAATGGTTCAAGGAGCAAAGGCATTACGGTTGAGCGACGACCGTTCGTGACATTCTCCCCCACTTAAACTGTCGACGCCCTCGTCGACGCTTGTTAGTAGGCTTTGATGCGAGCTTCTTCATGTCATAGGGCGTCTTCTGGCTCCCAACTGGCTTCTGTTTGAGGAAGCTTTTGCCACTTCACCAAGTACTATATTTGCTGCGCTCCATTGGGTAGCTTTATTTTACGATCCGCTAGAAGTTTCAACTCGCTTCTCATAAGAGGCTCTGGTGGGGGGTAGTCGAGTTAGAACATTTTGGGAATCATCTCGCGGATCTGAGTGGTAGGCTTTCAAGTTGCTCGCATGGAAGATATTGTGAATTTTGAACCATGCTGGTAGTTACAACTTATATGAGACATTGCCTACTCTGTTGATGATTGGGAAAGGCCCTTCATACTTACGTACCAATCCTTTGTGCACTTTGTGTCTAAAGAATTGGAGTGATGCTGGTTGGAGCTTCACCAACACCATGTCACCAACTTTAAATTCTTGTGGTCGCCTTCCCAAGTCTGCCCACTTCTTCATCTTTTTGGCCGCCTTCTTCAAGTAAGCCCACGCAATATCTGCATTACGATGCCATTCCTCATAAGTGATAGGTGATGGGCTACTCCTGTATAACCAATAACTGTGGTATGAGGAGTTGATGGCTGTTGTCCCGTGATAATCTCAAATGGGCTCTTGTTGGATGCAGAGCTCCGCTGCAAGTTATAGGAGAACTGGGCTATGTCCAACAGCTTCACCCAATCTCGTTGGTTGGCACTCACGTAGTGTCGAAGATATTTCTCCAAGAGCGAGTTAATTCTCTCTATTTGGCCATCCGTTTGAGGGTGGAGGCTTGTGGAGAAGTATAATTTAGACCCCAACAACTTGAACAACTCAGTCCAGAATCGTCCCAAGAACCGAGAATCCCGATCACTAATGATGTTGTGTGGGACTCCCCAATACTTAACCACATTCTTCATCATCAACTTAGCCGCCTCCGGAGCAATGTAGGGTGCAGCAATGAATGTTGCATACTTGAAAATTGGTCAACTACCATGAGTATCGATCCAAGTCCCCCATCATGCAAGCTTGATATGAAGTCCAAAGAAATGCTCTCCCATGGCCTTTCTGGTACGTGCAGCGGCTCCAAAAGTCCCATTGGCTTCTGCTGCTCTATCTTGTCCTATTGACAAGTAAGGCATGTTCAAACATATTCCTCCACATCTGTCCCTATCTTCGGCCAATAGAAGGCCCTCTCCACGAGAGCCAGTGTTCGGTGGATACCCAGATGTCCAGCCCAAAGGGAATCGTGACACTCTTTCAAGAGTTCACGCCTCAAGTTATCCGCTCGTGGGACATAAACTCTGTTCCCCTTGGTGTATATGAGTCCCTCCTGGACCCAAAATCGTCGTGCCTTGCCCTCTTTGATGAGTTGAATCGAGTCACTGCTTGAGGATCTCGATACAGTCCATCCCTGATCCTGGAAAGAAAGTTGGAGCGCAATTGACTTGCTTGGCCTCCGCCCTCCAACTGTATAGCATTCACTAGCTCCACTTTCCGACTCAATGCATCGGCCACGACATTTGCTTTTCCGGGTTTGTACTTCATCACCATGTCGAACTCAGCCAAGAAGTCCTGCCATCGTGCTTGCTTTGGGGAGAGTTTCTTTTGAGTTTGAAAGTAACTCAATGCGACATTGTCGGTCCTTAGCACAAATGGTGCTCCGAGAATGTAGTGTCGCCACACTCGTAGATAATGGACCACCGCTGTCATCTCCTTCTCATGTACAGGATATCGTCGCTCGGTCTCGTTGAGCTTGCGACTCTCGTAGGCCACTGGATGACCCTCCTGCATAAGAACTCCTCCAATAGCAAAGTCAGAAGCATCGGTATGGACTTCAAAAGACTTTCCATAGTCTGGCAATCTGAGTATAGGTTCCTCTAACACAGTAGTCTTCAGGTCTTGAAATACCGCCTCATATTTGTCCGACCATCTCCAGGACTACTCCTTTTTTAGTAACTCCGTCAGTGGGGTTGCGCGCTTCGAATATCCAGCTATGAAGCGCCGATAATAGTTGACAAACCCAAGGAAGGATCTCAACTCTGGCACCTTCTTTGGTGTTCGCCAGTCCACCACAGCTTGCACCTTAGCCTTGTCCATTCGAATGGACCCATTCCCAATTCGATGCCCCAAGAATAAAATCTCTGGGTAGCACTTTTCCTCTTCACGAATAAGGTGTTCTCCCGAGAACTTTGGAAATTATTCGGAGGTGTCTAACATGCTCCTCAAGTGTTTGGCTATAGTTACGATGTCGTCTAAGTAGACGACCACAAACTTATCCAGATATTCTTTGAACAATTGATTCATGAGAGTGCAAAATATGGCGGGCGTTGGTTAAGCGAAGGCATCACCAAGAACTCGAATGCTCCATACCGGTCACACGTAGTCTTCACGTCATCACCTTCTACGATGCGCACCTGCCAATACCCTGACCAAGGTCGAGTTTGGAGAAGTACTTTGCCTCGCCCAATTAATCGAACAAGTCCGTGATGAGCTGGATAGGGTACTTGTTCTTCACCGTCATCTTGTTGAGGGCTCGATAATCAATGCATAATCAGAGGCTCCCATCTTGTTTCTTCTGAAAGAGGACTGGAGCTCCGAAAGGTGCTTTGAACTGCGGATGAGACCACCGCTTAGCGCTCATTTAACCGCTTCCTTTGCCAACTCTGGAGGGGTCATGCGGTATGGTGGTCTCGCTGGAGGCTTAACTCCCGGCTCCAGCTCAATCTGATAATCCACACCTCTGCGTGGTGGTAGAGTTCTCGGCAACTCTGTTGGCATCACATCTGAGAACTCCTTCAGGATATTGCCACAATAGCAGGTTCCTGAATGGCCTCCCCGTCAAGTGTCTCTAGCTTCATAGCAGCTAAAAAGGTTAATTCACCTTTTCACACCCCTTTCTTTAATTGTAAAGCCGATATTTGTTGTAGGTCCTTGGTTCTTACTCGAGAAACTGGAACCATGCAGGGATCATCGCCTCCCATTAGACACAAGAAGTTCAGGAATGGTATTTGCACCAACTTTGCTACGTGCATAAACTCCATTCCGAGAATCACTTGGAAGTCGTCCAATGGCACCGCCATCAAGTCTGTGCTCCCGCTCCGAGTTCACCACCTTCATACGACTTGGGCTCTTCTCCAAGATTAGTCCCAGTCGCTTAGCTTCACGATCGGCAATAAAATTGTGGGTCGCGCCCGTGTCCACTATTGCACGGGTTGTTCGGCCATTGAGCTTGATGTCCACATACATCAACTCGCTGCTTCCTGCCTTCGGTGGCTTTGCCTTTGTATTCTCCCCCACTTGACCCCGCAATGCATTCAACAAACGCATTGCTCCCATCCTGGGTCCTTGCGACGACTCACTGTCGCTACTGGAGTCAGAACTACTCGAACTAAGGGCGATAGCTTTGCCCTTGTCTGACTTATGGGGTAGAATCGATGCCGTCAAAGCATTGAGTGCCTGTTTTTGTGGGCACTCCCTCACCATGTGCGGTCCTCCACACAAGAAGCATCCAGTAGGCTTTGGGACTCTACCTCTTGAGCCCGGTCCCTTGTGGAAATTCTTCTTCTTTTGCTCACCCCCAGACTCCTTCGCTCGAGAGTATTTAAATGGGTGATTTCCCGAAGATTGTTTCTTCTTTCTCAAATCCTCTGAAGAAACAAAGTCAGTTAGCCTTTCCGCGGCTGCAATTGCCCCGACTACATTAGTAACATTCCTTCGATGTAGTTCTTGTTGTGCCCATGGCTTCAAGCCATCGAGGAAGCTGAATAGCTTATCTTTCTCAAACATGTCCCGTATATCCAGCATCAGTGCTGAAAATTGTTTCACATAGTCTCGGATTATTGTACTTTGGCGGAGTTGTCTCAGTTTCCTTCTTGCGATAAACTCTGTGTTCTCTAGTAAGAACTGAGTTCTCAACTCTCGCTTCAAATCTCCCCATGTATCCACTTGACATCGGCCTTGTTGGATCTCTTCCCAACGGGTTCACCACCAAAGTTTTGCATCCCCATTCAGATACATTGTTGCTATAGCAACTTTGGTTTCTTCAGAATCAAGCCTTGTAGCACGGAAATACTGTTCCATGTCGAACAAGAAATTTTCAAGCTCTTTAGCATCTCTAGCACCTCCGTAGCACTCGGTGCCCTGAAGTTTTGTGGTGGTGCAGCACGGGTGTTGTTCCCTCCCGCATCAAGAGTCCTTGTTAACACCATCACCTTAGCCGTGAGTTCCGCCACAACTTCATGTAGGTGTCGTACGAAATCTTTGGTGTCTTCTGTCAGTTGATCCATCATAGATTCAACTTTCTCGATCCGAGATTCAGCTTCTTCTAGCGAGCTCTCTACCCTAAGTAGCCCTCGCTGGCCTTGGTAGAGTTCCTCCATGCTCGCTTCAAGAACATCAAGGCGGGTCTCCGCCGCTATAATTCTCTCCTTGTGACTCTTTTTCCCGGTTGGCGCTCCAGATGGCGCCTCCTCCCCTCGTAGAGAATACCTAACTTCACGCTCGTCTTGTTCACTGTAGAGCTCCTCATGAGTGACTCCCATAGTTTGCGAGCGAGTTGGCACTTGCAGCCCACCTATGACTGCTTGGAGCAAGGGTCCGGCTTTGCGAATCTTCTTAGCTGTTCGTATGAATTGCTTGCCGGCTCTGATACCACACTGTTACGGACTTAGCTGAAATTTGCCTAAGCCGTGCGGCACCCTCGCGGCACTCCCGAAGACTTAGCTGAAATTGCGTAAGTCGTAGAGCAACCTTGCTCACTATTCCAGATTTAGCTGGGATTGCCTAAGTCATGAAACGCCTAACGCGTTATCTGTCCGTAAAGGGTCAGCCCTCTTACAACCTCTTAAGGTCCCGTAGGACCTACAAAGAAGAAGTTGATTAATTCAGAAGCGAGCGATGGACACGTCCCGGCGTCTCGCAAAGCGGAAAGCTATATAAGCAATTTATCGAACACCTTGAGTGCAGTAAAGAAAAGAGAGAAAGAGAGTGAAATAGGACTTTGGAGGGTTGTAGGAACGGTCGCAAGTCCACAAATGATGGTTCCCAAGGTATCGGACGCAAGACGAGTTCAATTGTTGATGAATGCCTACGCCCGACATATACCCGGAACCCCATCTAGCCCGGTGCCACCCGGGGGGTTCCAAGGTGCTGAAATGGCTGACATTTTGCATCGCTCAGAAAGGTTGCCGCGGCACATGAAAAAGACCCAAAAACAGGGCTGTTTTGGGCTGTTTTGGCTCCACGCAGTGAGCGATCGTTCTGCAGCCTTCTACACTACTTTCGCTTACATTTCTTAGGTAAAAACACATAAACTCAAGGCAAAACAAGCTGCCAAACATATGTACAAGCAAGAAAAAGTGACGAACGGTTCAAGGAGCAAAGGCATTACGGTTGTGCGATGACCGTTCGTGACATGCTATCACGGGCTTAGTTGATTTTGCCTAAGCTATGTGGCACCCATGCGTGTCCGTCCGTAAATGTCAGCCCTCCTCGAGATCTCCTAGAGTCCCTTAGACTTACAAAAGAGAAAACGAGCCAGAAGAAGCAATTCCCACGGGATCCACAAGCAACTGCTCAAGAAAATACTTTATAAAGCCAAATACAAGTTACACCCATGGACATTACAAACTCAGAGAGGTTGCATATAAAGGATAATGGTCCCTTACATACCGAAGTTTCCACAAGTGCTTATAAGACATACTTGTATTTACAAGCAAAACTTGGCCATAAAGTAAATCAAACTAGGGCTATTAAGCCTACTGCAAGCCCGCTTCTTACTGTACAAGATATGTAACTAAACCAAAGGACATAGACAAACATGAGCATTTCATCAAATACCTTTTTTACATTGTTGTCCGTGATATTCTCCCCCACTTATTCCTTCGACTTCCTCGTCGAAGCCATTGTAGACGCTACATCTCCTCGCATTCTGCTGAATCTTCAATCTTCTTCTTTGGCTGCAACATGCCCCTTTGGCTCCCAACCGCTCTTCGCCGTTGTTGTTGAGTAGTCGAACTCTGATCTGCCATGCTGCTTCAACTCACTAATGACTGAATCTAGTGTGGGGTTGGCTGAGTTGTGCTGATCCTTGTTAGTTCTCATGGATCCCTCTGATGAAGGAAAAGACCTGCCTTATTATGTGCCAGTATCGTAGTATACATATTGCTTGAACTGGGTGGATGCTTGTTGGAGCTTTAACGAGCATCGTCTCACAGACTTTGAAAATTTTAAGGTCCTTCCTCCATAATGTTTACCCATTGAACCTTCTTCCACTGTTAGTTGTCACTTCCAAGTATGTTTGCATCACTTCCGCTTTCGATTAGTCAATTGAGAAATGAAGTGAAAATCCTACTCTCAGTAGTACTGATCACCAATGGTGAGGATTTGACAATTATTATCTTCTGTAAGCTTTCTTTCAAGGGTCACTGAACTTATGTAGAGCTCCTCTGCTAGATAAGTAAGAGAACTGGGATACTTGACTTCACCCATTCTCTTCGTAGTTGAGAAGGTAAGGTTACTTGGCTTCACTCAGCTCCTCGAGTTAAGAGAATTGAGGTACTCGGTTTCGCCCATTCTCTCGAGTTGAGAAGGCAAAGGTTACTTGATTTTGCCTGCCTCCTCGAGTTTGTACTTTATGCATTGAACTAGTTACTAACATTCGCCCGCTCTTTTCTCACACTTCTGAAGCACTTGAAGTGTTTGCACTCCTTGCGTTGAGTTAGCTACTGTGATTTGCCTTCTCACTGCCATTGAACTTCTGGAATGCAAGAAGTTTTGCCCAAAAAGAGTAAAAAGTTTATCATAACTTGGAGTCCCCCAATTTGGAGTAAGTCTTTGATAGATCTAGTCACCTCTGGGATTGTACCATCTTCTCCATCACCTTTATCGCCTACTCCTTTGAGTAGAAAGGTATAATACCATGTACTGCCTACTTCGTTCCTTGGTCGAGCACTCTTGTATCAACCCAAAGTCTCTCAATTTTGGCTATCTTGATGAGAAGCCCATTGACATCGGTCTTATGAAGTTTCTTGGCCTCTGCCCTTCTGCCCTATCTTAGTACTTGGAGTTTGCCTTTGCATTCTCCACCTCCTCGGCCCCTTTTACAACCAATGCTCTCCCTCCATGAGAGCAAGGGATCGATGACTCCACGAAAGTCCCGCATCTGCGGTACCATGACGCTGCCAAGCCCATAGCACTACTATCCGTTATCTTGCATTTTCATCCCTTCCTTCACGATCGTTAGATCTGCCTCTGCAGCACTGTGGCGCTCCTTTGAGTCCACATCCTTTCTAACTGATGCTTTACTTTTGGGTAGCTGAGCCCTATTGGACTCATCGTCACTTCCTCACTCCTTTCAACCACCTGCTTCGACACTACTGTGTCCTCCTAGTAGTTCTCCTTGGTCGATGGAAAGATAGATTGTAACTCTCATGCATGGCCTCCGCCATCTTGTTGCAGGGCTCGTGCTGATTTTATTCTCCTTAGCTTCCTTGGTAGCAATATTCGCTTACTCGACCTTATCCTCTGACTTGTCGGGCTCCCTTAAGCAAATGTGAGTACTGAAGCAGTCCAACTCTCCAGCTGCTCCGATTATACTTCTGTATAATCAAGTCCCCTCTATGGGACTCACTGGTACTTGCAATCTGACTTCTCCCTCGGTTGTACGCAGCTCCCATATGCTGATGACCAAGGCTTTCATCTGATGTAAGCTTCAATGCATACACACGGAAGACCTGCCTCAACGGTACTATGACATTCACTCCTTGAATCCATAGCCCTTCTTGCCTTGTATTATTCACCGAAGTGGAGCTCCCAGTAGCTCCTGATCATCCACATAATTACATCCCCCTCCATGGGACTCACTGGTACTTGCACTTGGACTTCTTCCTCGGTGGTATACAGCCCCAATGCTGATGACTAAGGCTTTCATCCAATGCAAGCTTCGATGTACATACGAAGACCTGCCTCTACGGTACTACGACATTCACTCCTTGAATCCATAGCCCTTCTTCTTGTTGTGTCGTACACTAAAGTGGACCCATAGTAACTCCTGATCATACCTCTGCATGATCTTGTCCCTCACGGGATAAGATTGTCTGTATTGTATTGCCACGAACTATTCTACCACGATCTGTTGCACCATATCACCTCCTGGTGACATCTCCATTGCATACAGATTCTCGTGTGGTGAACTTGGACTATGACTTCTCCACGTGTGGCTTCTGCCAACACATTGTAGGGCCTCCGTCATCTCCAATTTTTAGTTCGCTCCCTTGGCAATTCACACCTGGATGAAGCATAGCTCTAGGATAGTCCATCGCCTAGTAGCTCCTGAAGTTCCCTGACTTCACTAGAGTTGGTGCACCACTGTCTTGATCTTGGGCCTCTATCCCTACCAGCATAATTTTGCTATGCACCTCTTGTTCCTGACAACTTGAACGACAATACTATGGCGTATTCTTCAAGAGTACCTGCCTCTGTGTCCTCTTGCCCTGTGCTAAGGTCTCCTGATCCTAACTTTATCTCCATAAGTTGAATCACCTTAGTTACTCCGTCAAATGCATCTCTGAGGTAGCTTGCATGTGCCTCGAAGTTCCCTTTATCTTTGGCACATGCAAAATAAGTTTGTCCCATCAGAATAAAGAACCCATGGAACGATATGATCCCACTCTTGCCTTTACAAGAGTTCATGCTCTTGACCTCTGTCCAAGGAAAGCTCCTTGCCTCCGCTCCATATTCCATCATAATGTTGACTCCCTTCATGCGGCTTGGATACTTCACCGAGTTTCACCTAAGTCGCTCTGCTCCTCGATTTGCATTGAGTTGATAGTGGCCCTCACGTCCACCATTCCACGGATCAGCACTCTGTTGAGTTCAATTTCTGTATCGACTCTAAGTGTGCCTTCATATGATGTTACCTTGGATTGCTCCCCTACTTGATCTCGAAATGCATCCACCAATGCATTGCCTTATTCGAGATTATGCGATGACTCTTCGTCGCTCACTCGGTCCATTGAGCTTTGTGGAGATATAGCCTTGAGAAACTATTCCTCAATATGTGCAGTTCATTGCATATGATTCTCCCACTAGAGAATTAGGACTTATCCCTCCTGGATATCTGTCCTGCTAGAGTAACTTTTCTCTTTACATACTTCCCACTGGAAGTTTCGGAGACTATCATCCACTTTGGACTACTCCGTCATGCTGAAGCCTTGTTCTGCCCCCGCAAATGCACTTGCTAGATTGTGACCCTTCTCCAATACAGTCTCCACTGCACCCTTCAAGATCTAGCAACATGCTGAACTTGTTGCACATTTCAGTCGCCTACGGACATATCCTTTCCATGTCAAAGAAAAAGTTCTGATGCTCTATGTCACCGAGTTCTGATCGCACCTTGGGATGGCCATGAATACTCGGTCGTCCGTGTAAAAGCCCTTGCATGAGTTCCAAATCCTTCAAGTTAGCAATTTCCCTCATCTCTGTAAGCTTTGCATAACTCTTTTGGTCGTTACGCAACACCTCCCACCTTGCATGGTCTCATCTTTCACCAAGCGCCCCGCTTTACCTTAAGCACTGTCAAGTTTTGGTTGCCAACATCGAGCTATAGCTCGAACTCAACCATCCCAATCTTTGTGCGCTATGCATTCTTCTTCGCTTGCTTGTCCTCGTGGTGCCTCTCGCGCAAAGGGTTGGCCATTCCTCTGAATGTCAAACCTGGATGCCCGCTCCTCTGAGCGACTCCTTTTTCTACATCTCAATGTCCATTTTTCTCCAAATGGTTGCGCGTGCTGGCTGTCCTCCACACAGCCCAGCTAGGTCCCCCACGTTTGTATAGTAAGTGTTTCTGCTTGTGCTTGTCCCGCTATGATACCACATTGTCATGGGCTTAGCTGATTTTGCCTAAGCCATGTGGCACCCATGCATGTCCGTCCGTAAAGGTTAGCCCTCCCCGATATCTCCTAGAGTCCCTTAGACTTACAAAAGAGAAAATGGGCCAGAAGAAGCAATTCTCACAGGATCCATAAGCAATTACTCAAGAAAATACTTTATAAAGCCAAAGACAAATTACACCCATGGACATTACAAACTCAGAGAGGTTGCACACAAAGGATAATGGTCCCTTACAGACCGAAGTCCCTACAAGTGCTTATACGACACACTTGTATTTACAAGCCAAACTTGGCAATAAAGAAAATCAAACTAGGGCTGCTAAGCCTACTGCAAGTCCGCTTCTTGCTGTACAAGATATATACCTAAACCGAAGGACATGGACAAATACAAGCATTTCATCGAACACCTTGTTTATATTATTATCCGTGACACTGCTTAGGTCGGCTATAGAGCCACTTAGCCGCCTCTTGTTCCTATTAAGGTAGGTTGACTAAGGAGGGGTAAAGGCATAATTTTACTTAGGCAAGCACCCCCTTAGGCTAGGGTTTTGATCCCTATTTAAAGATGTAACCACCCCCCTCTTGAATTAAGCAATCATCAATTTTATTTCAGTCTTGTGCCAAATCTAGGAGGGAGGAATCCCTACAGTGTTCCAAGGGTTGATCCCCTCAAGGATCAAAATCTATAGAGCTCCTTCTAGGGTTCTATCAACGAGGTAGAGGGAACATATCAAGAGATTGCCAAAAGCTCATCGAAGGTGATCAAGGGCTTATTGGGAGCTCGCCGGAAGCTCACCGAAGGTGATCGGGGGCTTGCCGAGAGTTCGTCGAATATAATCGGGAGCTCGTCGAAGGTGATCATGAACTTATCGGGAGTGCACCAAGAGTTCATTAGAAGATGATCGAGAGACTCACCGGGAGTTCGTCGGACGATACCGAGAAGTTCACGGGGAGTTCGAAAGATCAATTTGTTAGGAAAGCTCAACGGGAGCATCACATGTGCAGCAGAAAAAAAAATCGATCCCATGTAGATCAAATCATCATGTAAAAGATTTGGGTTTCGAGAAAATTGTAAAAATCAATAAAACTACGTCATGTGATAGATTGATTACCTAGGGAGATCGTATATCCCTGTATTCTAGATCCGGATAGAGAGGATGAAAGAAGTCAAGCGTCTTCCACTCTAGTGATATCCACACGGTGGATCTCTACAGCGAAACTCCTCCAATCTGATCTTACAACTCTTACACAAAGGGAGGGAGGAGAATAGGAGGGAGTGGCCAAAGCTGCAGCCTATCAACCATGAGTCTCCCCTCCTATTTATAGAGAGCCACCAAAATACCCTATGGCTCTTGCCTTAGTGGATATTTGATCTCCGTTCAATTACCCAATAACCTTGTATTATTGGATCTCTATCTAATAATCTCCTTAGGCCTCTAATTGGGCCTCAACCAAGGAGCTCATCAGCATAGGGTCTCATCTAATGAGAATATGGCTAATTAGATATCCATCCAATCCTCTATTCGTTAAAGCATCCACCATATGTGTGTGACCTTCTAAGCCCAATACTGTCACTCCCATCAGGACTCCTTCTCATATAGTGAATTATTATCTTTATAATAATTCACTCGACTCATCAACTATGGACATACTAGGCCGCTACGCCATAGTCCCTAGACGGTACAGGGGGGATGAAATCAATCGGACTTATTTGTCAATAGTTACCGTATATCTATAATCCCTCATCCAACTAATATCCCAGAGACTGTATATTGGACATGGTACTATCAGGTTACATTCGAAATACGTTATAGTATTTCTCTAATCAGATTCTCCTAGAGAACTCCTCTCTCAATCCGAATTATCCTAGCTATGGATTTATCTGAGTATGCATATATGAGATATTCCTCTTGTGATATTGACAATGGATGATCCTCTATTGACACTCAATTACATTCGTAAGGTTGGCTACCAATTTCGATAGCTACATATACTAGATCTAGAAATTTCTAAACCTGTATGTCAGGCGTTAAAGAAATTACTCATACAAGACATCCTTGGTGTCTTAAGTCAAAGGACCAGGTATATAACTGGGATTATGGAATCATCGTCTGATATTAGGTATCATCAACCATACAACATTCTATAAGTAGATCAATCAGTGAACTCATTCTCTAATGAGCACCTATACTATATCCTTAGTGTCTTCACACAAGTGGCTATAAGACTAGCCGCCTCCATTATATGGACGGGTACATAGTACACCAGTCTGTCCGGTTATCTCGATATCTCTCTCGAGTAACCTATGACCGGGATTATTCAGGATCTGTGTTTAAAGGTGAGTCGATCTTATTATCATGATCTCATCATGATCTGATTCTCATTGCACAAAACCAAGGACATCACAATATATATGCTACATATAATATAATATAAGAATATGCCAATATTAATCATAAGTAAAAAGATCGCATAACGTGTCACACGTGTCATCACTCAAGTGATTAGCTTGCATGGCACTTGTAACCAGAAATCTCCCACTTAACCTAAAGCCAATTACCTATGTATTTAATCTGTATCAAACCCCTGTGATGCTCAAATACAATATGAGGTAACAGCTTCGTTAGTGGATCTGTAATGTTATCTTCCGATGGAACTCTTTCCATTGCTATATCTTTATAGGTTATGATCTCTGTAATCAGATAGAATCTCCTCAGAATAATTTTGATAAGACCTGGGTACCCTTGCTAGAGCTATTGCCCTAATGTTATCATAGTATATGGGAATCAGCTCTACGCTGCTTGGTACGCCTCCCAAATCTTTGATGAACTTCTTCATCCACACCCCTTCCTTTACTGCTTCTACTGTAGCAATGTATTCCGCCTTTGTGGTTGAGTCAGTAATAGTATCTTGCTTCGAACTCTTTCAGCTTACTGCTCCATTCAGGGTGAAAATATACCTTGAGTTTAACTTGCTATTATCAATATCAGACTAGAAACTCAAGTCCTTGTAGCCCTCAACCTAGAGGCTGTCTTTTCTATATACCAGTAAAAGATCCTTAGTCCTTCTCAAGTACTTAAGGATATACTTTACTATGTTTCAGTATTCCAAACCTGGATCCGCCTGATACCTGCTCATCACACTCAGAGCATGCACTATATCAGGCCTAGTACATAACATTATTGAGGCATAGGGTATCCTATCACTTTGGGGACATACTCCTATAAAGTGATATTCCATGTCTCATTGGTATGAGACCTCTCTTGAAATTCTTCATGCTAAATCTTTTGATAATGAAGTCTATGGACCTAGATTGGGATAAGTCAAGCATCATCTTTGATCTATCTCGATATATCTGAATCTTCAAAATGTAGGATGCTTCCCCTAAGTCCTTCATAGAGAAGTTTCTGGATAGCTAAGCCTTTACTATGGAGAGCATTCCTACATCATTCCCAATGATTAGGATGTCATCCACGTACAGCACCAAGAAGGTGATAGCGCTCCCACATACCTTTCTATACACACAAGGCTCATCTTCGTTCCTAATGAAGTCATAAGATCTGATCGCCTCATCAAATCTTATATTCTAACTTTAGAAAGCTTGCTTCAATCCATAAATGGATTTGAGCAACCTACACACTTTAAAGAATGTCTTTTCACATCTATCTGCCAGATCTCATAGTCATAGTATTTTGTAATGGCCATAAGAATTCGAATGGATTTAAGCATGGCTATAGGTGAAAAGGTTTCATCATAGTCAACTTATTATCTTTGACGGTATCCTTTAGCTACCGGCCTTGCCTTATAGGTCTCTATCTTTTTATCTACTCCGATCTTCTTCTTGAAGATTCACTTGCACTCGACAGGTACATCCACAAGGTTCCAAACCTTGTTAGAGTACATGCAATGTATCTCAGAATTCATGGCTTCTTGCCACTTCCCGAAGTCTATACTCATAATAGCCTCCTCATAGGTCTGAGGATTAATTTCCTAAGAGTCCTCTCTATTAATATGTCCCACATGTCCCACATATTTTTCAGGGGGTCAGATACTCTGCTAGACCTATACAAAATTGGAACTTATGTGTTAGGTACTTGAATAGACTCAGACTTTGGAATGGTGCTTGAGCTAGGTTCTCCAACCGCACTAAACTCTATCTCACTCTCACTGTTTCCACCAAGAATGTGTTCCTTCTCAAGGAACAGTACTCTCTTGGCAACAAAGATCTTTCGATCCTCGGGATGATAGAAGTAATACCCTAAAGTCTCCTTAGGGTATCCCAAGAATATGCACCATTCTTGATTCCAACTTGTTGGGGTTGTATCTTCTAACGTGGGCAGGATAGCCTCAAATCTTAACCACCTTAAGATCGGGCTTCTTTCCTTTCCATATCTAATATAGTGTAGATACTACCAATTTTGATGAAACTCTATTCAGAAGATAAGCTGTAGCCTCTAGGGCATACCCGTAGAATGAGACAAGTAGATCAGCAAAACTCATCATGGATCGCACTATATCTAACAACTTACGATTTCTCCTTTCTGATACACCATTGAGCTGAGGTGTATAAAGAGGTGTCCTCTGGGCTAAAATCCCATTGTCCTTGAGGAAATGGGTGAACTCTATACTCAAGTACTCTTCTCCTCGATCTGATCAAAGAGTCTTAATACTCTTTCCAATTTGGTTCACCATCTTATTCTTATATTCCCTGAATTTCTCAAAGACCTCAGATTTATACTTCATCAAGTACACGTGTCCATACCTAGAGAAATCATCAATGAATGTAATGAAGTATGAGTAACCACCTATAGCCTGAGTCGACACGAGACCATATACATCACTATTCTGAGTTCCAATAACTCAGTGGCTCTCTCTCCAGTTCCATTAAAAGGAGAGTTGGTCATCTTCCTACGAAGGCAAGGTTCACAAGTTGCATATGACTTATAGTCAAATAGATCTAAGTATCCATCTTTCAGCAACTTTTGAATCCTTCCCTCATATATATAACCGAGCCTACAATGCCATAGGTATGCATTATTCACCTCATCTCTTTTCTTCTTAGATATGTTTATATTCATGATGTATGGAGAATTGTCTAACACATATAAGCCATTTATCAATATCCCTCTAGTGATGATTTGATCATACATAATTATTAAATAATTATTATTCTTAAAAATAAATTTATAACCACCAATTATTAAACAAGAGATGGAAATAATATTTCTGATAATATATTAAATAAAATAGCATGCATCCAATGTAATAAAAGCTTCACTAAGCAGATGTAGGGTGACATCCCTAACAACAACTACAGCAACTCTTGCTCTATTACCTATCTTGAGGTCCATCTCACCTCTGATTAATCTCCTAAGTCTTGTCAGAACCTGCAACGAATTGTAGATATGATAAGCACTTTCGATATCCAATACCTATGTGTTATCATGAAAATCTGACAAGTGGAGACTGATCATGAATATACCTAAAGCTTCTCCAAGCTTCTATTTCGCCTTATCTACAAGGTATTCCTTACAGTTCTCTTTTAATGCCTTGCTTGGCCAAGTGGAAGCACTATTCTTTATCTTTTATCGGGTATTTCTTAGCAACCTTTGCCTTACCTGGTCTTTCTTTGCCCTTCCCCTTCTTAAGGGTCTTACTAGCCTTCCTTTTCCTATTGGTCTATAGAGAATTGACTTCTCTTACTTAATAGTTCTCTCAGCTTCCCTCAACATATTGAGGAGCTGAGATAGAGTCACCTCAAACTTGTTCATATTAAATGTAATAATGAACTATGAAAAGGAATCTAGTAGGGACTGAAGTATATGATCAATATACAGGTTAGTTTTAGGACTATCTTTATACTTCACAAAGAGATTAATCTTATCCTTGCTTGTCCTTTCCTTTGATGTGGGCACAATCGTGTTAAGGAAATATATGATTTTCTCTTTCATGAGAACAATTATCAAATTATAGAGTCTTTGGTCCAACGAGGTGGTTGGTATCAAGTATGACATATAGGGATTTTGTAAGTGATAAATAAGACATAGTATAAATAAATAACATACAGACTTTGTAGAAAATACTAATTAAAATATGGACTTCTATCTTAATGTACTCCCACTGTTTTCCCAGCGAATTATGTGACACTCTCGACACATGAGACGGAAGTCTCCGGCAGACTCCTAGTGGGGATCGGGATCCAATCAATATCTTAGTGCAACCTCGAGTGACTCAACCAATTACACTAAGCCTGAAAGATAGACAACTCTTGTCAATCACAACTCCTTGTGATTCCCATCATTTTTGACCTCCGAATCATCATGGACTCGATTGCTCGACTAACCATGAAGTTCAGTTAAGTCATCACCATCATTATAAGATAAGTCTGATTTGATGGATATGTTCTCAACTGCTCAATCAAGTCATATCATATCCTCAACTCACTAGTGACATCTATATGTTGTAGGCAAGAACTTGATCACGTAAATACGTGAGCATTGAGTGACTTGACCAACTCAACCTCTATCATGATTCAATTTCTTCTTATAATGATGGAAGGTTATGTGGATCAATCTTATTATCTCATGCTTACTAACTTAATATTATCGTAGGAGGGGTTTTCGTTTTGTATCAATCTCCTAATATGTCGTGTCACACACATACATATTTTATATATATCTATTCATATTTATATATATATATATATATATATATATATATATATAGTAGGTGTATAACACATCACATATGCAAGCCGCACTGGATGATCATGAGTCGTCAACTAATATGATTAAGCTCGAGCTAATGGGCCTAATCACTCATAATAGAATCTATGTGTGCATCGACGCATCTCCATGCCTTGTGATTGTTGATCTCGTCATCATCGATTCCGTTGGATCCTCATCGCATCACTATGCATTGTAATCTCCTGCCACGACATCATAGGTCCCGCTGTTACCTCCACGCTGCCACCGTGCCTCTTCATATAATTACAAATAATCACAGGCACGCAAGCCCAATAATAAATGAGAAAAACAGAGACTCGCATGCCCCAATAATAATAATAATAATAATAATAATAATCATCATCATCATAATTACACACATCACAACACATGGCTGATGATTATCCATCCACATCATACATCATAACACGTGTAGAATTATTAGATATATAATAATTAATTAAATTATTTAATTAATTATTTTTCTGGAAATCAGGACATGCTCATAATTTTTAGAATTCTTAAGGGTATTTTAATAATTCTAGATAGGTGGATAATCCTTGAAATTTTTAAAACTATTGAGGGTGTTTTCGATATTCTAGGCATAACACAAACCCTAGAATTTCTCAAATTCCAAGGGCCATAACCATCCTTTTCTTAAAAGGATGCCCTATCCCTCCCCTTCTGCCCTCATCCTATGGCTGTCGCCATCGCCATCGTACATGCAATGGTGCTGCTCGCCGCTAGCGGCTGCCTCTGCCCGCGGTCAAGCTTGCCCACGGGCACTGTGCCCATAGGTGACCGACGCTACGAGTGGGCGCCACGTTGCAAGTGGCCGCCCCTGTGGGCGCCACGCTGTAGGCGGTCGCCCCTGCAGGTGGTTGCCCCTACAAGAGGCCTTGGCCATAGTCTCTCTAACGGTATCTACATGATGGATCTCTGTAGCGAAACTCCTACAATCTAATCTCGCAACTCTTGAGCAGAGGGAGGCAGGAGAATACGAGGGGGTGGCCAAAGCTATAGCCTAACAACCATGAGTCTCCCCTCCTATTTATAGAGAGCCACCAAAAAACCCTAGGGCTCCTGCCTTAGTGGGTATTAGATTTCCATTCAATTACCTACTAAACTTGTATTATTAGATCTTTATCTAATAATCTCTTTAGGCCTCTAAGTAGGCCTCAACCAAGGAGCCCATCAGTATAGGGTCTCATCTAATGAGAATAGGGGCTAATTGGATCTCCATCCAATCCTCTATTCATTGAAGCATCCACCATATGTGTGTGAACCTCTAGGCTTGATACCAAGCTGGCCGTGAGTTACACCCATCAGAACTCATTCTGATATACTGAACTATTATTTCCATAATAATTCACTTGACTCATCGACTATGGACGTACTAGGCCACTACGCCATAGCCCTTAGATGGTATAAGGGGGTTGGAATCAATCAGACCTATCTATCCATAGTTACCATGTATCTATAATCCCTTATCCAATTAATATCCCAGAGACCATATATTGGACATTATATTGTCAGGTCACATACAAAATCTGTCATAGTCTCGCTCTAATTTGATTCTCCCAGAGAACTCCTTCTCTCTCAATCTGAATGCCCTGGCTAGAGATTTGTTTGAGAAATCATATATGAGATGTTCCTCTCATGATACCAAGAGTAGATGATCCTCTATTGACACTCAATTGCCTTCATAAGATTGGCTACCAATCTTGATAACCAATTGTATCAGATCTAAAACTTTCCAAACCTATAAGTCTGGTGTCAATGAAATGAGTACTCATACAAAGAATTCTTGGTGTCTCATGTCAAAGGACCAAATACACAACTAGGACTATGGAATCGTTGTTTGACATTAGGTATCATCAACCATACAACATCCATAAACAGATCAATCAATGAACTCATTCTCCAATGAGCACTTGTACTATATCCTTAGTGTCTCCACACAAGTGGCTATGAGACCAGCCGCCTCTATTATATAGATGGGTATATAGTATACCGATCTATCCAGTTATCTCGATGTCCCTCTTGAATAACCTATGATCGGAATTATTTAGCATCTTTTAAAGGTGAATCGATCTTATTATCGTGATCTCATCACGATCTATTTCCCATTGCATAGAACCAAGGACATCATAATATATATACTATAGATAATATAATGTGAGAATATGTCAATGTTAATCATAAGTAAAAAGATCACACAACGTATTACACGTGCTATCACTCATGTAATTAGCTTGCATGACACCTGTAACTAACATAATTAATATGTCAGATAACAAGGATGATTGTATTTGGGTGCCTTAGCGTGTCATAGTTAATATCAATTATTTTGAGTCCTTATTGAGTTAGATTTAAATAAAATCTAAATTAACTCAATGTAAGGCAACTAGGTCCACTTTATGTCAGATTTGAGCTCAGGTTGAGCTCATTTTGTTAATCTGAAAATGGGTCAACATGAGGTATAAGTCGGGTATGAAATAGTACGGGGCAAAGTATTATTTTGGGATTCCAAACGAAAGTACCATTGGTGGGCGACAGTGGTACCGCCCAAGCAACGGTGGTACAACCCAAGTGATGTTGGTACCGCCCAAGCGATGATGGTACTTCTATCGCCCCTGATTTTAGGATGCTTTCAGCGATAGTACTGCTCGTACCCAAGATTTATGGGATTGATTATATTTTGGCTTCATTTTCTAAAGCTAATTAGGGTATATAAATACCCTAAGTATTCTTGCATTAGACACCAAAAAAGTGATTAGAAAGTGTAAGAAAAGTGATCACAATCTTGGTTAGAAATTATATAAAATTTAGTTCTTCCCTCGAGTGCTTCAAAGTGTAAAGTGACTCTAAGGGAAGAAAGAAAAATTTGTAAATGTTCCTCTCTTAAAACCTATGAAAAGGAGAGAAGTGTAAGGGATTTGGTTTTCACCTATGGAAGAATATATTTAATGGACTCTGGTGGGCCTCAACAAAAGAGGACTCTAAAAAGTGGATATAGGTTAAGTTTTGGCTGAACCACTATAAATTGTGAGTCTTCTCTCCTTGTTTTATTTCAGTATTTATTAGCTAAATCAAACCTTTTGATATTAAGTTTGAATTGCTCACGTATTTGAATTATAAAAGAAATGCTTCTGATTTCACATTTTTACTTGAGTAAAGTTTTTCTAAATCAAATTCAAATTAACCCTTGCACTAATTCACCCCCTCCTCTCAGTGCCAACTTGATCTTAACAGTTGGTATCAGAGTGATATTATACTCAATTGGATTAATACTCATGAGTAAATGACTTCGTTTGGCATGAGTGAGAGATATTTTATTACATATCCTCATATGTTTAATGGGATGGATTACACTTATTGGAAAACTAGGATGTATATCTTTTTGATTTATATAAATTTCGATTTATGGCACATTGTTGAAAATAGTTTTGAGAAGTCTTCCAAACCAATAAACGAATGGAATGATTTGGAAAAGAAGACCTTTTCTTTAAATGCTAAAATGATGAACGTTCTATTTTATGCTCTTAATAAAAATGATTTTAATCAGGTTTACTTTTGATATATGTTATACATTAGAAATCACATGTGAAAGTATAATTAAATTAAATGAATCAATGATTAAAATGACTTACAAAAATGAATGCAAAGAAGACCTTCCAAAGAACAAGAAAGATTTGACACTAAGAACACAAAAATAATAACTTCCAAAGAACAAGAAGGAAATTGAACTGAGAACGATAGATGACTCCTCGAGTGAAATCTCAAGTGATGAGAACGATGAATTTGAACTTATGACAAATGAACCAAATAAATTAATAAATAAAAAATAAAAACAAACTTAAAATGGATAAAACTTATTGCTGTTAACGCAAGAAGCTAAGGCACTCCGAAGATGAAGAGCACAACTAAGAAGAAGTGGAGAATCTTGTGTTTATGGCTATCAACGATGAGGTAAGAAACTCACTTGAAACTTCTTTTACCTTCGGTGAGTTATTAACTACCTTTCATGCATTATTTGTTGAGTATAAAAAGCTTAGCAAAACTTATAAATTACTTAAAAAAGATCATGCATTACTTTCTTATAAACTTGAAATTTTGAATGATGCATCAGCACCATGGACTTCTTGCTCAAAATATGAAATGCTAAATGAAATTGAAAAAAAAATGCCATGTTAAAACAAATCATAGAAAAGTTTAAGATAAGCAACAAATCTCTAAATATGATCATTGCTAATAAGGATTATGTTTATAAAGAAGGGTAACAACTAACAAAAGTCAACTATCTTTGATAGAAGACCTATATTTAATTCTTTACTCGAAAATAAATATAATTTTTGTGGTAGATATGGACACTTTGTCTATAGGTATTTATTTAGAAAGTATAATTCACATAAGTTGATTTGGGTCCTTAAAGGAACCATAAACAACCAAAAGCCATTAATGAAAATGGGTATAACTTTTCATAAGGGACCCAAAGTCAAATGGGTACCTAAACCAAAATACCCCATATTGTAAATTTATCTCCTAACTAGGATATGAGCACTAAATGATGTCTTACAAGTGGATGCTCAAAGCATATGACTTGAGATCTAAAACACTTTTCAAGCTCACTAGCCTAAACAATGATAATAAAAAAATTCTTGAAATTAAAATTATTAGCAATGAATCTTTTGATGGTTCATTGTTATTACAATTAATCTAGATGATGCACACTTAGAGCATACTAGTACAAAAATGAACTCGAACTAAAGAATCTTAGTAGTTTTCAATGAACAATTATTTATGTTGAAATTTATGAAAAAAATATTTTGATGATGTTATGTTGGTTGATTTGAATGTAAATGCTAATGTTGAATGATTGACCTGAAATATGATTGAATGTTTATTATTGAATGTTAGATTATTCTTAAATTTTAGTATATAATAAAATAAAAAGAGAGAAAAAAATCATGCTTCATTTTTAGTATTTTTGAAAAATTAAAATATTTTTGAAATAAGAATGAAATGAGTATGGTAACTCATTTCACTAAGTCTAAAGAGTTAGACTCACTTAAGAAAGAAAAATTATTAAAATTAAAATAAATTAGATCTTTTGTTTGAAGATGTTTTATTGTCTTAATGTGTTGTTAATTTCTTTTGAAATGATATTTGGTCTTATACGGTAATCCATTGATTGAGAAGACATTTTTATAACAAATCACGTGAAACAACTAAAAAGAAAAAAAAGTATTTTTTTAAAAAATTTCTCAAACTCTTTTATTAAGCATTCAATAAAAGTTTAACGAATCTATTCATGATATTTTAAATCTTGATTTTGATGATTTAAATTTAAATATATTATTATTCAAATCATGATATCGATATCTTAAAATTTATAATTTGAGATCTTTATATAAATCAAGATCGTTCACTAAGATTCCTTCTTTTTTTAAAGGAAAATTATCTAAATGAATCATAATTTATCTTTTTAGAAATATAACTTGAATCTTTTTTATGAATAATGATTGATAACTTAAAGTTTCTTGTACATGAATTGAGATCCTTTATTTTTCTATGTTTCCTTTTGTAACTTACTATAGAGAAGTTTTTTTATTCTAATCAAGATCCTGACTTCTCAATATTTATAACTTGATATAAATCAAGTTCTCTTTATTATTTGATCTCCTAAGATTCTTTTTTGTCATCTAAGACAAGATTTGTCAAAAATTAAATAATATTTTTTGATATTCATAAATTAACATTAATATCCTTCATGACATGATTTATCTATGACTCCTTTATAATTCATGAATGGCATACTATATCATCAAATTAATATTTCTTAAAATTATGATAAAATAAAAATTAAATATTCTTTTTTATAAACTTTCCCATCCTTTTGACTTGCCTTATCCTTTATGGGAATCAATTTTTAATTTCTTTGATTTCTTCTTTTTAATAAAAAATATTTATAATCTTAACAATTATAATTTGAGATTTTCTATCAAGATCATTTTTTTGTTCTATTAAGAAGAATTATCTAAATGAATTATATGTCTTAAGATTTATCTTTAATAAATTAAGATTATTTAATCCCCTAAAACTCATTTTTATTATTTACAAATAAAATGGGATAATTTTATTAAAATAAATCATGTCTTTTGATACTCACGATTGGGTCTTTCATCTTTAAGTGACATGATCTCTTTGTACTTATGGTTATAATCAGAACATGGATGAAAAAAGAAAAAATATACCACCATATTCTTTTTTGACAATAACAAAATGAGAAAAATTATTATTGTAACAACAAAGCAAATGAAGGAGGAACAATTTAATTTTGTTAGAACAGACTTATGAATGTTTAACTTCCAAATGCATGCGTTGGTATCATATTTTTCAGGGTCTCATTTTTACAAAATAAGTTTTTCTTGAAATTTATATGAATTTTCAGAATGCACGAGATGATTCTTTCATCTTGAAATTTATAAGTAGAAATGTGATTTTTGATCTTTCCAAATGATTTCATAAGATTTTTTCTCTTAAAATATATAAAAGAAAATATGTGAGTTATGAACGTTTGTGATACTTGATATGTGATTCGTGAGACCTCTTTTGTATCCTCTCTCATGACATTTGACTCATGAATTCTTGGATTCACGAGCTCTCTTTCGAATCATTCCTCTTTATATATATATATATATATATATATATATATATATATATATATATATATATATATATATATATATATATATATATATATATATATATATATATCGATTCGTGTCGTGAATCCCAACCCCGCACCCCCTTCCCCTGATAATTGATTTTTGGATACTTAATACTTGGTTATTGGACTCTTTGATACACTTGACCCTACCTTCTCCTTTAGTTCTATATATTTACAAAAAAGGAAAACAATTTTGATATGGCATTTGTGATATGATTCTTCTCATTTTACAAAGGGGGATAAATGGAATAAATTATAATGTTTGTGATAAGTGTGTTGAAATATGTATTAAACACTTAGTGTTTAAATATGTGATAAATATTTCTTCTTTTTATTGATAACAAAGGGGGAGAAAGACATAATAGAATGACATAATGCCAAATGTTCTATTATGATGAACATTTATTTTAAACATTTATTTAGAAATGATATATTGATTATAATGATAAATATTAATGATAAATGTTCAATAATAAGTTGGGTATTTCTCATTTTTTGTTGATGACAAAGGGAGAGAAATAACATAATTGATGGCACAAGCCGAAGAAATATTTTGAGATATTTAAAATATATGAAATCGATGTTATTTCATGATGAATGCAAATTTTTGTGCTGAAAGTTATATGCTTTGAAAATTTTATCATTGAAACAAATTCAATATTGATAAAATATTTAATTTCAAAAGTGCTGAGTTATTTTGAATTCAAGTGTGTTCTATTTATTCTATGGCATATACATAGGGAGAGTTAAGGTTAACTCCATCATCAATTGGTTATCTTAATAAAAAAAAGAGAGATTGTTGAATCTTGAATTTTGATAATGAAATCAATTAATGGATTATATTATCTAATCTGTGTGTTAGAGAAAGTGATGCAGGATTAACTACGATAGTGAAAAGGCAATACAATCTAATATTGGGCCGGAGTCAAGTTCAAGCATCGAGCCGAGGTTCAAATGATGCAGTGGGAACTCGTCGAGAGATCACTGGAAGCTCGCCGAAGGTGATCGGGAGTTTGCCGAGAGCTCGCTGGAAGCTCATTGAAGTGATCAAGGGCTTGCTGGGAGTTCGCCGAAGGTAATTGGGGGCTTGCCAGAGTTTACCAAAGGTAATCAAGAGCTTGCCAGGAGTCCGTCGGAAGCTCGTCGAAGGTGATCGGGAACTTGTTGGGAGTGTGCCAGAAGATGTGTTAGAACCCCACAGGATTCTAAGCTTGGGTTGACCTCTATAGGGGATTAACCCTCCTTGGTATTAGGATCAATTGGCACTAAGAGAGGGGTGGGGGTTGAATTAGTGTAATTGTAAATTTTCAGTTTAGATGAAATCTTTTCGATTAAACCAAGATAGGAAATTCGAAGCTTTTCATTCTTAGTGAAAATGAGTGAGTGATTAAAAAAAATCGCTAAGTTAATAAGCAAACCAAAAAAATAAGCAATGTTTGAAGGAAAAAACTTATCGTAAAAACTTTACTTTTAAAGAGTTGAGTTAAATTGGAAGCTTCAATACAAAAATATGTAAGTAAGGAAACACTCATATTTTTTATAGTGGTTCGGTGCCAATGACCTACGTCCACTCCCGAGTCGTTCTTGAGGTACATTGGCGCCCACTATCGATCTTCTTTGGGTGAAGTCTAAACCCTTACACTTTGCTTACAAGGGAGACAAGATTACACTCCTTGATCACTCCCTTATCTCTTTTCTTTTTCTTATAATTTTCACACAATATTTTCTCAAAATATAATCCCCAAAATTTGTTGTGTAGAATGTAAGAAAACTTTAGAAATTTATAGGCCCCAAGTGGCTTTAGATTTTGGAGCCAAAATTCAAATATACCCGAAAAAATCGGGTACATGCAGTTTACCTGCCGACTTGGGTGGCTTAACCGCCCGAACACTAGGGTACGGGTGGTTTACTCGTCGATTCTAGGTGGGTCAACCGTCGAAAGTACCTAGATTCCTGGGTACGAGCGATTCAACTGTCCAATTAATCCTACATCAATCAATTCTAACAATTCTGTTAGATCAATAACCTATCAATTGATTTCATCATTAGAATCTGAGATTCAATAATCTCCCTCTTTTTTGTGATGACAATCAATTGATGACAGGAGTTAATCCTAACTCCCCCTAAATCCATGCCACTTAAATTTAAGAAAAGCACATAATCTTAAATTCAAGCAATTAACATTCTATGTAAATTTTAACATAAATTTACATCAAGTTATTAACTCATGAGTAAAAAGGAATTAAGCATTTATATCCAAGATGTCCAATTCATATCCTTATCTAAGATATCCATGTATTTCAATAAGATCATGTGTCATCAATGTATTTATCATGTGTCATCAATATATATTTCTCACCCTTTGTCATCAACAAAAAGGTGAAATATAGCTAATAATTTCAAAGCACAGGATGATATTACTCCCCCTTAGTAATATGTATTATAAAATTTTCTTCCTCTTTAATAATAAGAGAAATAAGGGAAGTGTTGTTGAATCATTTCATTATAGAGAAGAGCTTTTAATAAATTTTAAAAGTAATACTAAGATGAGCTCAAAAGTTCAAGAGAATTAAAGATTACTTATGGATTTCAAATGTAGCAAAAGTCATCTCATGATATAGAAAATTATCTCTTGTAAATTTCGGATGTGGCACATCTTCATGTAATTTTTTCTCTCCTTTTTGAAAACAATAAGATAAAATCATGGAGAAAATTTTCAAAAAAAATGTTATCACCAAAATGCTTCATTTCATGAAATCTATATTAGTTATTTATATATTTTCATGATTTAACATTTCTAGGTTTCAACCTCAATCTTGTATATATAAAATTTCGAATATGAGCTCAACAAAATTTTCTTATGTAAATTTCAAGAAAATATAGCAAATAAATCTGAACAATAACAAATCATTATCTTTATGTAGATTTTCAAAATCATCATTATATGTATGATCATCATACATGATTTCACATCATTATACCTTCTCCCTTTTTGTCATCAACAAAAGGAGAAGTATAATTAGCAAGTTTTTGATATATGAAAGCTTAGTAATTTAACAAATTTTTCATTACTTTAGAACATGCAAGCTAGTGAATTCATTCTTCTCTTTTGATAAGTGCAAGCTAGCGAATATTTGCTTCTCTTTGCATTGTTCAAGCTAGCAATTTTATAAGCTAACACGTTTTTGCTCCCCTTTTGTCATTATCAAAAAGAAGGGACGGTTAGAATAGTACAAAACTTTTTTCATTACATCATTTTTTAAGAAATAAATCAAGAAACATACCAATCATCACATGAAATATATCAAGAAAAATTAACATGGTGATGAAATATTCAATTTATGAAAATAAATTATGAATATCAATAGACAAGTCATAGGAGAAACAAATAAAATATCTTGATTTATCCATAAGAAATCTTAAGTTGTCAAGTTCATGATTTGTATAAAAATCCCTTTTAAATAATACAAAGACACATAACAAAAGATTTTGATTCATAAATGATTTCAAGTTATAATTCCAAGAAATCAAAACCATGATATAGATAAATTACTCATTCAATTTTAAAATCATCAAAATCACTTTCAAGAGATTCAAAATGTAATTTAGACTTATTAGTCTCCTAAAACGCTAGTGATTTCCTTTCTCCACATGTGTGAGCAAGATGGTAGAATTAAGGTAGAGAAATAAAAAATATCATATCATAAAAATACTCAATTTTAAAGATATAAATTTTATAGATGTGAATTTCAAAATTAAACTAAAAAATTCAAGATATTCAAGGAGATTCAAGAGTTTAAGAGCTACTCATGCATTTAAAATCATCTCATATAATTTCAAGTATAGCAAAAAATTATCTATTGTAAATTTTGATAAAAAGTATCAAGAATTTCATAAGAAGGCATGATAGTAGATCAAGTTCAAATTGTAAATCAAGTATTTTACATGCATTTAGAAAATTCTAAATTTTATTCCAAGCAATATATTTCTCATTCAAGGTTATCATATCCAATTTACTTCTAATCATATTAATAATTTTCTTTCTTTTTTTTGTTATTGTCAAGAAAGAAATATGATGGCATAATTTCTTGTTAGCATTCATATACAAATTATGCCAAAAAATATAAGGAGATCATATCATTAAGGATAAAATCAAATTTTTAAATATCAAAAGGCATGATTTCGTTTAATAGGTTTCTCTCCCCCCTTTTTTTTGTGAATAATAAAAATGAGTCTTAGGAGATAATCTTAATTTATCCAAGATAAATCTTTTTAATAAAAAAGAAGAATGATCTTTATAAAAGTTTTAATTATTATTGTTAAGATCATAAATCTCCTTTTTATTAAAAATAAAAAATTATAGAGATCAATAATGTGATTCCTATAATGTAAAAGTAAAGTCAAGAAATTAAGGAAATATTTATGATAATATAAATCTCTTTAAATTTTTAGCTTATCACAAATTTTAGAAATACTAATTTTGGTGATAATTTATGTCATTCATGAGTCTTAAAATAAATCATGTCAAGATAAATATTGATATCAAAAGACATTCATGAATATTAAAGACATGATTTAATTTAATAAATCTCTTCTTAGATGATAAAATAGAACCATAAGAGAACAAAGAAAAGTCTTCATCTCATAAAAATATTATATTATAGATATCAATATCATGAGTTAATTTTAAGGAAGAAAAAAAAGTAGAAGATCATGATTTATATATATGAAACTTCAAGTTTTCAAGAATATGGTTCATAAGAAGATTTTCAAGTTTCATTTTCTAAACTTACCAAAATCATGATAATAATTTATTCAAATTTAAATCATCAAAATCACTTTTATAGTTCAAGAGTCATAAAAATAATATAATCAATTTATTAATCTCTTTTTAAAATAAAATCATTTGAAAACTTATCCAAAATCATTATCAAAAATCGCTTTTTAAAAAATTTCAATAAAGTCATCATAGATTGTTTTCCGAAAAAAATAGCTAAAGTTTTCTATTTATTTTTGTAGTTAAAGAGATTCAAATGTATCATTTTATCTTTGTTGAAGGATTCATGGGATAAATATTCTTTCAAGAAAATTTTTTCCTTTTTTAAAATTTATTTCAAGAATGCATTGACATTTAAAGTTAAAAATAAAATTTTATTATGATCATTACAAAATATTTTCAAACAAAAGATTTGATTCATTTTAAATCCAATTATTTTTGCATGTTGAAAGATTCTATCATGTTATCAAGAAGTTTTTCTTTTAAAGAAAGATGATTTCATATATGATTTTTAGGTTCAAAAACATCATAAATCATCTACACAAGTTAATACACATCAATATAATAATAATCATCAAAATCTTTCTTTCATACATATGACTTTTATTTAAGTTAACTATACTTTCTTCTTTCTAATTCTAGCATGCTCTAGCTATGCATTATCAAGATTAATTATATAATGATGAATTATTTTCAATAAAAGGATAATTTATAATAGAAACAACGATCATTAAGCTTCAAATATTTTAATTCAAATAATTTTTTTTATTATTGTTACATAGGCTAGTGAGCTTTGAAAGAGTATTAGATCTCAAATCTTTAGCATCTACTTTTAAAACATTACTTAGTGCTCCTAGCCTTGTTAGGAGACAACTTTATAATATGGGAGGTATTGATTTAGGTAACTATTTTATTTGGGTCCTTCATAATATGTTCTTCCCATTTTTTTCTAATAGCTTAAGGTTGTTTATGCTTCCTTTAGGAACCCAAATTAATTTATGTGAACTATAATTTTTAAATGGACATTTATAGATTTATGTCCTAATCTACCATAAAAATTACATTTATTTTTAGGTAGTAAATTTAATGTAGGTCCTTTCATAAATATGGTTGGCTTTTGTTGAATGTTACCAATAAAGCCTATTTCATTTCTTTTATTAATATGATCCTTTTTGGCAAGGATCATATTTAGGGATTTATTCCCTATTTTAATTTTTTAATATTTATTTAAGCATGATATTTTCCTTTTTATCATCATCTAGCATTTCATATTTAGAACAAAAATTGTGTGATGGTAAAGTATCATGCAAGGTTTCATGTTTGGTGCATGTATTGTGTGATGGTGCTACTTCATATATTTCATCAAGTTTACTAACTAATGATGCATGCTCTTCTTTAAGTAATTTATAAGATTTACTAATTTTTTTAAATTCATTATAAAGCTCATAAAAAGAAAGTAATAACTCATTAAAGTAAAATAGCTTTCGGGGTGGTTACTTACCTCATCGTGGTTAGCCACGAGTGCGAGATCTTCTATTTCTTCTTGATTGTGTTCTTCATCTTTGGAGCGTCTCGACTTCTTACGTTCATAGCAAGAGTTTTTGTCCATATTTATATTCATTTTAAGGTTCAAGTTCATTAATTTTTCCGGTTCATTTATCAAAAGTTCATGTCCAAAGTTCTCATCACTCGAGATTTCACTCAAGGAGTCATATGTCATTCTTAGTTCACAATCCTTCCTATTCTTTAGAAGGTGTTTTTCATATTCATTTTTGTGTGATATTTCATTTAATAAGTTATTTAAATTAAGTGTGTTGTTATGTGTCAATTCTAATATAAGCCAAATTTTAAAAGCCGAATCACAACAAGAAACCTAATCAAATTCATTTTTATCTAAGGCGCAAAACAAGGCATTCATAGCCTTGGCATTTAAAGAGAATGCCTTCTTCTCTAAATCATTCCAATCGTTTCATTGGAAGAGAAGACTTTTCGAATTTGTTTTCAATAATAGTCCATATATTAAGGTGAAAGAAAGTAAGAAAACTCTCATCTGAGTTTTCTAATAAGTGTAATCCGTCCTATTAAATATTGGAGGGTGAACAATAAAAAGACCATCTTGAGAGCCAAAAAGAGCCATTCTCTTGGGTGTTAAACCAAATAAGAAAAACATGACTCTAATACCAATTATTATGATCAATTTGCACTAAGAGCCGGGGGGGTGGGTGGCAGAGGAGGGAAGTGCAAGTGTAAATTTTCCTTTTAGATGAAATATTTTTTATTAAACCAAGATAGGAAATATGAAGCTTTTCGTTCTTAGTAAAACGAGTGAGTGATTGAAAGAAAGTTGCTAAGTAAACCGGAAAGATAAATAATATTTCAAGAAAAAAACTTATCATGAAAACTTTGCTTTCAAAGAGTAGAGTTAAATCAGAAGCATTAATATAAAAATATATAAGCAATTAAAGTAAGGAAACACTCATAATTTTTATAGTGGTTCAACACCAACGGCCTATGTCTACTCCCGAGTCCTCCTTCTTGAGGCACACCAGTGCCCACTACCGATCTTCTTAGGGTAAAGACCAAATCCTTACACTTTGCTTACAAGGGAGACTTTGAGAAAATTTCTAACTCTAAGCTCTCTCTTCCCTTTTTTTTTCTTACAAATCACATCTAATTTCTTTTTCACATAATTTAATTACATAAAAAGAGTTATTGTGAATGCAAGAATACTTAGGGTATTTATAGACCGCAAATGACTTCAAATTTTTAGAGCCAAAAATCAAACATACCTGAAAAAATTGGGTATCGGTCGACCTGGGTGGCTCAACCGCCCGAACATCAGGGTACAGGCAGTTTACCCGTCGGCCCTAGGTGGGTCAACCGTCGAAAGTACCCAGATTCCTAGGTACAAATAGTTCAACCGCCTAGCTTGGGTGGGTCAGTCACCCGAAAGCCTGGGCAACGGCGGTACACCCGCTACTCACCGGCGTTTTACCCGTTAGAATTTTTGTAAAAGTGGTTCCCTCCACTTTTCAAATTTTGGCTTAAACCTAATATTGACTAACTCTCTGATCAACCAATTGAGCTCAACCTGAGCTCAACCAAACCCTAATAGTGGACCTGGTTGCCTTATTGAGTTGATTTATATTTCATCCAAATCTAACTCAATTAGGACTCACTTCTAACTACAACTCAATGATTACAACGCTTAAAGACTACAAGCTTAAACTAAGACCCAACTTCTGTCAATCTGGTAACCTCTGGCATTCTTGTGGCAAGTCATTCGGTCTTCTTCCGGTGATCTCCCGGTGTGCTCCCAGCGAACTTCTTGATCCCTTTGGCGAATCTCCTAGTGAACTCCCGGCGAGGTCCCACTACATCGTCCAAACCCTGTCCGATGCTTAAGCTTGATCTTGGTCCATTATCAGGTTGTAACTCCATTGCTCCTATCATAGTTAGTCCTGTATGATGTTAATTATTACTTAATTAAATATAATCATAATTGTCAAATATCAATTATAAGACCATCCCAACCCCCGGCAAGCTTTTCAGCTACCCCGATAATCTTTCGGTGAGTCTTGGTCTTCTTTTGGCGAACTCCCTTGTGCCATTCTAGTAAACTTCTGATACCCTCGACGAGCTCCCAACGCACTCTTGGCGAGTTCCCAACCGCACCAACTTGATGCATGGACTTGACCTTGGCCAATCGTGATTGTAATAATCTTTCTATCATAATTAATCGTACATCAATTAATTTCTAATTATCCATATTTGATCAATAACTCATCAATTGATTTATCATCAAAATATGAGATTCAACATATAACACTTTGTTGTCACATTTTATAGGAATGTTTTTTAATTTTATTCTGTAATCTTCTAGTGTGTTTTTTATCCAAATGACTTGGGGATAACATACACTAACTGCAATGTATTCTCATTTCGTAATAGATAAGACTACTAAATTTTATTTCTTGGAAGTCTAAGAAATAAGTGCATGCCCTAAAAATTGATATGTTTCAGTAGTACTTTTTCTATCTCTTCTACAACCACCAAAATCGACATCTGATTAAGCAATAAAGTTAGTTTTTTGAATTTGGATATTGTAATCTTAGTTTTGAAGTTCTTTTAAGTATCAAAAGATTCTTTTAACTGCTTTAAGGTGAAAACTTAAGATTGGATTAAAATCTTGCATAACAAACTACCTACCATTCCTCTATAAGTTTTTTTATCAAAATTTTCTCCATCATTATCTTAGTCTAACTTTATAGATGTGCACATGGGAGTGTTTTATACTTTAGTATTTTCCATCCCAAAACGTTTCATCAAGTTCAAGGTGTATTTAGTTTGATTATAAAGATACCATCATCTCGTTATTTTATTTATAATCCTAAGAAGAATGTTAACTCACTCATTAGGCTCATTTTAAATTCTTGGCTCATTTCTTTAGCAAAAGACACATAAAGATTCATTTGATGATGCAAAAATAATATCATCAACATAAATTTAAATAATAAAAAATTATTTTTAAAATATTTATAAAATAATATGGTATAAACCTTGCCTTTCAACTTATAAAATAATATGGTATAAACCTATGTCCACTTCTCGAGTCCTCTTCCTTGAGGCACACTAGTGTCCACTATTGATCTCCTTTGGATGAAGATCAAACCCTTACAATCTTTCAACTTACAAGGGAGACAAGATTATAACACTTGATCACTCACCCATTTTCTTTTTCTTATAATTTTCACACACAATTTATTATAAAATTTCTAGCTCAAAATTCTTGTATCAAATGTAAGAAAACTTGGGGTATTTATAAGCCCCAAATGGCTTCAACATTTGGAGCTAAAATTCAAATACACCCGAAAAAATCAGGTATGGGTGATTCACCCATCGGCGCCGGTGGTGCAACCACTGAAAGTAACCTTGAAACCAGGGTACAAGCAAGTCGACCACTTGAAAACCTAGGCAGTTCAGCCACCGTCAACTATCCAAAAACCTGGGCGGCGATGGTACAACCGTCGCTCACCAGTGGTTCAACCGTCGGGAATCTCGGAAAAGTGATTCCCTTTACTTTTCTAATCCCGACTTGACCCTTATGTTGACCAATCCTCTAGTCAACCAATTGAGCTCAACCTAAGCTCAATCAATCTCCTTTAGTGGACCTAATTGCCTCTTTGAGTTGATTTGAATTTCTTATATATAAATCACACTCAATTTAGAATCAAACTAAATGTACGACTTAAAGCTTAATTAACGATCTCACTCTTGCAATATGACAATCCCTGGCATTCCCTACGGTGAATCTCACGGTCATCCTTTGGCGATTTCTTAGCATGTTCCTAGCGATCTTCTTAATACCTTTAGTGAAGTCCTAACGAACTCCCAGCGAGCTCCCACTGCATCGTCCAAACCTTAGCCCGATGCCTAAGCTTGATCCTAGGTCCATGTTTGGTCTATAGCTCTTTTTCACCATCATGGTTAAACCTGCATCACTTCCTCTAACAACACATGTTAGTTATACACTCATCAATTTATTTCATCATCAAAATTCGAGATTCAACAAAAATAATATTTGACAATATTTCATAATTCAAAAGTCCATAAAAATAAAAAAAATCTTCATTTGTGTTTTCCAATACGTGTAGTCCGTTCTATGGAACATAGGAGGATGAGTGATAGAATGACTCTCTTGATTACCTGAAAAAGTTAATTAGTCAATCTTGGGTGTTAAACTAATTAAGAAAAACTTATCTCTGATACCAACTGTCAGGATCATATTTGCACTAAGAGGAGAGATGGGGAGGAGGGTTTGTGTGGGGGTAAATTAGTACTTTTAAAAAATTACATCGATTAAAAAAATCATTCGATCAAACCTATTTCAAAAATATATTAAACATAGATGTAAGTAAAAGTAGTGACCTACTAAATCAGTAAGCAATAAGAATGAAAAGCACAAAGAAAAAGAGTATATCAGATTTATAGTGGTTCGATCATCACGATTTACGTCCACTCATGATTCCTCCATCGTTAAGACCACTAGCTTTCGCTAACGATCTTCTTTCAATAGGCGAAGATCAACCACCCTTATCACAACTATTCTCCTTTTAATAGGTTTATGAGAGAATCTCCACACTCACTCTTTTACAAGAGACCTCACACCTCCTACAACTTCGAATCACCTCTAAACTCGAGGAAGAGACACAATTCTTAAAGAGAGAGTTACAACCCTTACAAACTTTACAACTTGTTTCTTACTCCAATCCAAGCCTTGGTGGGGGTATTTATAGCCCCAAATAGCTTCAGAATGGAGACAAGAAATTTAAATTACTAAAATTTTTAAGATTTGGATGATCTTGTAACCGTAACTTTTGATGCCACAATTTTAGACTTTCGGCTAGTACTACCATCGTAAAATTTAAATTTTGGATGGTACTACCGATACCCCAAGTGGTACCACCGCCTGTACTTGCAATACCACGAAGCTTTCAACATGTTGTCTATTGTTTTGTCATGTCATCCAATCATCTGATAGTTGCTGGTTACAAGTGCCTTACAAGTCAATTACATGAGTGATTACACATATGGCACGTTATGTTATCTTTTTTACTTAAGATTATGACTGGCATATTCTCACATTATATGATTTGTTGCATATATATATATATATATATATATATATATATATATATATATATATATATATATATATATATATATATATATTGTGATATCTTTGGTTCTATGTAGTGAGAATCAAATCGTGATGAGATCACAATAATGAGATTCACCTTTAAACACAAATCCTAAATAATCTCGGTCATAGATTACTCGAGAGGGGCATCGAGATAACCGGACAGACCGGTGTACTATATACCCATCCATATGATGGAGGTGGTTAGTCTCATAGCAACTTGTGTGGGGACACTAAGGATATAATACATGTGCTCATTAGAGAATGAGTTCACTGATTAATCCGCTTATAGAATATTATATGGTTAATGATACCTAATGTCAGACAGCGATTCCATAGTCTCAATTATATATCTGGTCATTAGACTTGAAACACCAAGGATACTTTGTTTGAGTACTTTTTTCTTTGATGCCAAACTTATAGGTTTGGAAAGTTTCAGATATGGTATAGCTAGTTATCGGTATTGGTAGCCACCCTTACGAAGGCAATTGAGTGTCAATAAAAGATCATTCACTCTTGGTATCATGAGAGGAATATCTTATGTGTGCTTGCTCAGACAAATCCCTAGCTAGGGTCATTTGGATTGAGAGAGAAGGAGTTCTCTAGGAGAATTCGATTAGGGCGAGACTCAGATAGATTTCGTATATGACCTGATAGTACCATGTCCAATATACGGTTTCTAGGATATTAGTTAGATAAGGGATATTACATACACGATAACTTTGGACAGATAGGTCCGATTGATTCAATCCCCCTGTACCGTTTAGGGACTATGGCGTAGTGGCCTAGTAGATCCATAGTCGATGAGTCGAGTGAATTATTATAGGGATAATAATTCACTATATCATAAGGAGTTCTGATGGGAGTGACTCACGATCAGCTCGGTATCGGGTTTAGATGGTCACACACATATGGTGGATGCTTCCGTAAATAGAGGATTGGATGGAGATCCAATTAGCCCTTGTTCTCATTAGATGAGACCCTATACTAATGGGCTCCTTACTTAAGGTCCAATTAGAGGCCTAAGTAAATTATTGGATAAAGATCCAATAATACAAGATTAGTGGGTTATTAGATAGAGATCCAATACCCACTAAGGCAAGACCCTTAGGGTTATTTTGGTGGCTCTCCATAAATAAGAGGAGAGACTCATGGTTGATAGGCTGCAACTTTGGCCACCCTCTCTTATTCTCCTCCCTTCCTCTGCACAAGAGTTGTAAGATCAGATTGGAGGAGTTTTGCTACAAATATCCATCGTATGGATACCGCTAGAGAGAAAGACGATTGACTTCATTTATCCTCTCCATTCATATTTGGAATACAAATGCTTGATACAGTTTTATCGTTTTTATGACTTTCTCATGACCCAATCTTTTGCATGATGATTAAATCTACGTGAAAAATTGATTTTATTTTTATTTTCGTTGTGCATGTGATGCTCCCGCTGAGGTTTCCCAACAGTAGTATCAGAGCCAAGGTTTTCATGCGAAAGATTGGTTTTAAACTGCATGTTATAAGATTGAATCATGTAGAACTATTCTACGCATTCTTGCTGCATTTTCGTAGCAAAGGAAGCGAGGAAATAAGGTTACTGACCATGGCCAGGCCCTCTATAAGGGCGACCAGCCATGGGCAAGCCCTTTGCAAGGGTAGTCGGCTGTGGCCAAGGTGTCATGCCCCCCAAATATTCGCATTTAGGAGGTGCGACCCTATCATAAAATCTATAATATTATAATAATCAATTTCAATCCAGGATCCAATCAAACATTTGAGGACATCGAGAAACATTCAAACTTTCAAAATTCATATATATAAAACATGTGTAATTTATAATTATACATCGCATCATTCAAACATTTATAAAACCCAAAGCCAACTTAACAGATATTAACCACACTTATAATTCATTAGCGAAGGAACCTATACAATCACCAAACCAACCATGTATCACAAATTCACTTCATTGTAGACAAAACTCAGCATTCCAAAATAACTCCAAACATAAGAGGTCATTTAAAACTTTTACATGACACATCAATCAAATTCATCGACAGCAATTCATTACATACAAAATATACTTATACAAAAACTATGATATATTATCCGATAATACTCGCCCACAATCTGTATAGCTCATAACTGCCTCAGCACAATCTTAACAGTTTAATGAGTGTCAAGCTGACCTGAAAGATTTGATAATAAAGGAGTGAGCTAGAAAGCTCAGCAAGTGTTTAATAAATTCTAATACAAGAGCAGATGACATTCAAATAAGCTGGTATCAAGATATAAAGCAAATATACAAGAGTTCATGGATATCAACTCAATAGATACAGAATCTCAAATGTCATTCATTCAAAATATATTTGGTTCATAACAAACGGAATACATAGTAATTAGAGCATATCAATAATGTAAGAGGTATTTCAGATTATATCAAAGACACATAGGACATTTCAAAAAATATCATTGGCAAATGGAACATTCCGGAACATATCAATGGAGTGTGAAATTTTTTCGAAACATATCAATAGCAAGTGAAATATTTCAGAATATAATAATGGTATAAGGAATATTTCGAAGCATGTTAAAGACGTAAACATATTGCTAAGCATATCAATGGTGAATGGATAATCTTAAAGCTTATCAAGTGAATAAATGAGAAACAGAAGCTCAATATCATATCAGACATAACAATCATTTCATTATTATCCAAAGCGTGCAAATAACTCAAAAATAATGTTTTGAATATCATATTAAAAAATATAGATGGTGAAGTGGGACCATAATCATAATGTAGAACATCTATCATTAACACATGTCTGAGTGAAGTCATAGGAGCCGACAAGAGCAAAGTTGGCTCTAAACACATTACCCTTTACCATTTCGAGCAAAGGTCCATAATATCCCATAAACACTGGAGTACGAAAGAACATGAGAAATAAAAGTGGCATATGTTGGAAGCACATGCAGAATAATAAAATATATGTGTGCCAATATGAAGCAATACAATGTCAACATAAACATTGACAATTTGCATTCGGATAGGCAAAGAATAAAAAATAGGAGTGCATAAGAATTCAAAGCAATAATGTAAGGCCCAATTGAAGAAAGGGCTTTAATTGGATCATAGATAGAAAATGATCCGATAACATATCAAAAATATAGTTGGTGAAATGGAATCACAAATATAATGTGGTCCATCTGACCATCAAACATAATAGAGCATCACAAGCTCTAAGCATAACATAGTAGAGCATCACAGGCTCCCAGCATAACATATCATTTACCATTTCTGGCAAAGGTCCATAATATCCCATAAATACCATAGTACAAAAGGACAAGTGCAATAAAATGAGTATATAACGAAAGCACATGCGGGACAATAAAAAATAATGTACCAATATAAAACAATACGATGAATACATAAGTATTCACAATATACATTCAGATAGGCAAGGAAATAAAAGTTAAGAGTTCAAAGCTCAATTGAAGAAGAATTCATTTCCAAGAGATAAACAAGAATAGGCAAAGATTAATAAACACATGATTCTAATAGAATGTAAGAGACATGTAGCATAAAATATTTAGATAATTTATTATGCTCTAAATTACTCAGGATGGTAAGAACAGAAATATATGCGAGTCTAGTTTCTCATGAAATAGATTTTATATAAATCAAAGTTTCTAACATAAAATTATAAAAAATTCAGTGAACAAAAGTTAGAATCTCAAACTAGATAAAAGGCAAGGTTGTAATAATCAATTGATCATATCAAGATAAATACAAAGATTGAGATGCCAATATGAAAGGATTTGGACACTTGCAAGTTTATAACAATTCAATTGATCAGTACAAGATAAAAGCAAGATGGTAATATGAAATGGTTGGAACACTTGCCTTTCAATGATTTTGATTTGAAATCAGTAAGCCCAAAGTCTTCTCTTTTTATTCTTTCTTTGCTTTCTTTCATTCTCTTTTCTCTATTTCCTTATCTTTTTTCTTCCTTCATAATTACAGCTTGTGTAGAATGTATGAAGGGCACAATCACCTGCTCAACCCCTCTTTCTTCTCTCTTTCTTTCTCCCACTACTGCAATCACAGCCCTCTTTTGATAGGACTCCAGTAGGGTTGAGTCTTAATCTCCCTAGAGGTAGTTACTAAAATCATACTAGATTGTAATAAAGTCACTCCTATCTTATAAAAGAGTATGACTATAGTTTAGATTAGCCCTTATGGCTTAATAGTTGCCACCCCCCTTACTAGGTTAGTAGGCTAGGGTTTCCCCCTGCTTAGGTCAGCTATAGAGCCAACCTAGCTGCAACCTATTTCCTCGAAGGCAAGTAGGCTATATAAGGGGTAAAAGGATAATTTTAGTTAGGTAAGCACCCCCTAGGACTAGGGTTTAGAGCTCTATATAAGCATGTAGCCTCCACCTCTTTTTATTAAGCAATCCACAATTTTAATTCAGCCTTGTGCTGAGTCTAGGAGAGAGGAAACCCTACAGCGTTCCAAGGGTTGATCCCCCTCAAGGATCAAAATCTATAGAGCTCCTTCTAGGATTCTATCATCTAATATCAGAGCAATGATTTTGCTACCCTTGTAGCCGTCATCTACACCTCCACCTTTCCAAGCAATTCCCACAATTGTTGTGACACGCGCCACCACCCTCCACCTTCCACCTTAGCCATAGATCAAATCAATCTACCGTTGCCTCATGTATTTGATTTAGAAATCTGGTATATTTTTATCATCCATACCTCTTCAATACTGCAAGATTCCTTGCTTTACATGTTGAAGATTTTTTCTACATTTTATCTGCTATAAATTTTGTTCGTCGCAAATGTTATCATCATTGCAAAGGCGAAACACTGCAGAAATTTTCAGCCGATTGTTGCTTCTTGAAACTAAACTTTTAATCATCCTTTTTGGCCGAAACTTTTATACAATTTCATAGATCATCTTAGCTTTCATCTACGACTAATCTTATGAAAAAACTCCTTCTAGATCTAGACTTATAGTGCTGCGATTCTTTGTTGTGCAGTACTGAAATTTTACAACGTAGAATCTACCTTCTGTCTATTGGCCTCTTGAAACCAAACTTTTGTTCATCCTTTTTAGTCAAAATTTTTATACAATTCCAAAGATCAACTTAGCTTTTATCTGAGATTAATTTTTGAAAAAAATTCCTTCTAGACCCGGTTTTCTTGGGCAATCTTTCACCATCACGAAGTTTTGGAATTTTTATGATGAAAGATCTACCTTTCGTCTTTTGCCCTATTTCCCTACTATTACGCTGCCAAATTTTTGCCAAACTTTTTACTAGTGTTACCAACATTGAACCAAGGATTTTTGCATAAATTTCTTGAACTTTCATCTAGAATTTACTTCAAGAATTCTAACGTAAATTCTATTCGACAGGACATCACATTGCAGCACCTTTTTTCGTTAAATTCTATTAGATTTAAGTGTCATTTTTTGTGGGATTTCAAACTCTCTTTTCCTCATCTCTAAACCCTACCATCCTTACTAAAAATCTTTCAAAACCCTACCCTAAATCGAAACTAAATAGCCACCCAAATCAGCCCTAACCGCGACCTACTTCCTTATCAATCCACTTACCTTTTCAGCCAACTTTCCTTACCAATACACCTACCTTTGCTGCCATCTATCCCAAATCTAAAATCTATTTCCCTATCCTTCATCTACTATTATCATAGCCCTAAAATCATATCAATTTGTAGCCTAAACTCCACAAACCTGTAGCCCCAAATTGTACCCAAAATAGCCACAAACCGCACCCAAAAATCGCAGGCTTCTTTCTCTACCAACTTTTTAGCTGCCCAATCTCCCTTATCCCTTCAACCGCAGCATGCATCTTTCGCTGCCCAACACTGCCAATAGTGACCTCTTGCTGCCATCCTCCTTGATCATAGCCAATAGCGATCCTTGTGAAGAAAAGCTGCCAGTAATGATCTTCCGTCGCAATCTGTTTACATCGCAGTACACAACAATCATTTGTTGCCAACTATCTTGATCGTGGCTAGCAACAAATTGAATACAACAGCAATCGTCTCTTGCTCCATACTGCTGCTGCCCTCCTCTGCAATAGTCGTGTACATCATTGCCCCGTCTTCCTCCTATTACAGCCACACCCTTGCTGCAACCGATGCCACCTGTAGCCACGAAGTCGCACTACAACCGCAGCCAACGTTGCTGCTGCCCTCTTCTTCCTCCATTGTCGCTGCTACCTTCTGACTCAAATCTCTTGGCTGCCATCTTCCGACAAATATCAGCCACTAAAAAAATTGTAGCCTCGATGACATTATAGCATCAACATTGTAGTATCACCAAAGGACCGCAGCCGACATTACTGCTGCCATTTTCTTCCTCCACAGTTGCTGCCATCCTCCACTTGGAGACTTCACAACTGCAGCCCAGACATCGCTACCATTACTACCTTCAACATGAAGATTGCAGCTACACCCTTTAATCGGTTTGATTTGACAGGTTGGTGATCCTTACGCCATGATATCGGTGGGCTTATTCGAAGCCAAATTGGAGGCTCTTGAGATGCGTATGGATATTTAATTATGTGCTCTCTTTGAGGAGTTTAGATTGGGCCGATCACCAAGCCCAATAAGATCACAACATGGTGCAAATTTGGATTGTAAAAAGAACATTACCGAAGAACTAGCGATGATCCATCAAACTTCCACCATCCAAGAGTACCAAACCAGGTTTGAAAGGTTATCTAATCAAACTTATGGTTGGTCTGAAAAATAAATAGTGAGGACTTTTATTGAGGGCTTGAAGCCAAAGATTTAGGAAGAAGTTAAAGTGCAACAACCATACACACTTAAGATAGCTATATCCTTTTCGCGACATCAAGAGGAGCGATTGAACTATGAAGCTTGGAAGACTAGAGTTGCTCCCCGACCAACGACACCAAAGCTTTCACCTCCTTCTATTGTCAGCTGACCCCTTCAGCCACAGAAATTAATAAGAGAAGACCATCATGACCGATTGACAAAGGGCCTATGTGGGTGTTGCAATAAACTATGTAGCCTAGAACACAAAAGTAAAAAGGAGACACCGCTAATGATTGCGCCCACTAAAGAACCCAAACTTGAATATACGACTCTCAAGCCCAAGGAGAAGGATACACCATAATCGGCCACCCTCACGGTCCCTACCTTAGTCGACTACACCAACCTGCAAAAATTGAAGATCGAAGGATTTCTCGAGCAGTAGTCTATCATCGTCCTCGTCGACGTCGGGAGCACATACAACTTCATGAGGAATAAGGTTGTTGTCCACTTAATGCTCCAAAAAGAAGATTACAATGGGTTCGAAGTCAAGATAGCTAACGGCCAAATTTTGAAGTACAACCAGAAGTGCCCGCGGGTTAAACTGAGCCTATAGGAGCAAAACAAAGTTGTTGATTTTTTCCTCCTCCCTCTTGATGGTTTTGATATAGTGCTTGGCATTGATTAGTTGTCCATGATTAGAGATATTTTCTAAAATTTTTTGAAGCTAACTATGAAATTTTTTAGAAAAGAAAAGCAGGTGATTCTACGAAGGAGCCCAGTGACTACAACCACAACACAACACTTGGAGGGGGTACCAAAAGAAGAATCCAGTGGTTTCCCAATTCAAATTCAAGAATTTCATGAGATTGAAGATAAAAAAAACCCCTCCCACAGCTTGCTGAATTTTTTAGCGTCTCCACCTAACCGAGCCGACTACCTCCTCTGAAGCTAACCGACCCCCATATGTTGAATAGGCCGAAACTTCTACCAGTTGTTGCTCGACCAGATTGCTTTATACAACCTCAGAAGGTCGAAGATAAAAGGATCGTCCAAGAGATGATATAGACGTAGATTGTTCAGCCATGCTTTTTTCCCGCTACGACACGTCCCTACATCCTTTTCTCCGGAGATAAGCTACTTCTAAAGTGTTACATCCTGTCGAACTCACCATGGTTATTGATGTAGCACTTCTAGATCTCAGGTGACTTCCACGACTTTCCCCAGGATTGGACTATGATTCTTAAAGGCTTCCTTGATGATGACCTCTGATCTATGGCCCAAGACCGCGAGAAAATCGAGCCCCTCCAGTGGCGAAATCAGAAAAGGGGAAGGATCATTCGTAGGACTCAACAAAGTATGAACATCATCCCTCTCATTATAAAGAAAGATGCACCATCTTGGCCGAGTAGAACTATAGCCCTCACGACCACGACGTCGTCCACACCAAATCGTGTTCAGATGTTCATTATTGGAGCAGACACATCTATAGTGGGGGTTAGTACCATCCTCATGCAAGATAGTCAACAACACGAAGAAGTAAAAATAGACCCCAAAAATCACCACTCCTACCCACCTCAATCTCAGATTGGGCTCACACCACTAGAGATTTTATCGTAGGACAACCCTCACTCTAAAAGAAGGCATAACTACTATTACAGAGCAACCATGTGGCAGGCCATGCAAGGAATAAACTTCCCCCTGACAAATGTCGGAGCAGAAGAAAGTTTCTTGAGAAAGATCAAGTCCCCCTTTATTTCCAGCTCTACTAGCACGAAATTCAAGCCTCAAGAAAGTGGTATCCCTATTTATTTGGGCCTTGTAAAATTGGGGATCATATCAGGGCCCTAACCTGGAGATCAGATCCATGCACCAAATCAAAATTATAGTTGATCCTCCAAATATCCCACCTCAAATAAAAATTTAAAGACAACGACTTAGCTCAAGTTCTTCCAATTGACACCCAAGCTGATAAAGAGCTGAAGACCCGATTCCCAAAATTCATGGAACTTCAGTTTTGAGGACAAGGCTGATTTTAAGAGGATAGGTTTGACAAGACTCCAACATGGTTGAGTCATAATCTCCCCAGAGGTAGTCAATAAAATCCTACTAGATTATAATAAAGCCACTCCTATCTTATAAAGGAGTATGACTAGGATTTAGATTAGCCCTCTTAGGGCTTAGTGATCGTCACCCCCCTTACTAGGTTGGTAGGCTAGGGTTTTCCCCTGCTTAGGTCGACTATAAAGTCAACCTAGTCATCACCTGTTCCCTGTAAGACAGATAGACTATAGAAGGGGCAAAAGGATAATTTTAGTTAGGCAAACAACTCTTAGACTAGGGTTGAAAACCCTATATAAGTATGTAGCCACCATCTCTTTATATTAAGCAATCTATAATTTTAATTCAGCCTTATGCCAAATCTAGGAGGGAGGAACCCCTATAACGTTTCAAGGATTGATCCCCCTCAATGATTAAAATATATAAAACTCCTTATGAGATTCTATCATCTTACTATTCTTTCTTCTTTTCCCATTCTAATTTTACCCTTCTATTCTTCTATTCTTGTTTTTCTTTCCCACAGCCGCAGCCCTAGCGGCAGCCTACTCCCTCTTTTTCCGCCTTTCCTACTCCATCTTCTCCTTCCTCTCCTACCCTTCTCTTTCAGCCGTAGCTGCCACAACCGCAACCCCTTCGTCCCTTTCTCTTCTATCTCTTCCTCTCTCCTTCCTCTCCTTCCCTTCCTTTCTAGCTGCAGCCCAACGCAGCCTCCTCTGTTTCCTCGTGTGGGAAGCAGAGCGCTGCCCCCTTTCTTCTTTCCCTCTTTCCTTTCTCTTCTTCTTCCTTCCTCTTCTTCTTTCCCTCTTCTTCCCCTGCCGCAGCTGCTACTGCTGCAGCCACCACTTGCTCTTCTTTCCCCTTTTTCTCCTCTTTCTCTTCTTCTTCTTCTCTTCTCCTCCTCTTCTTCCCTTCTCTTCCCCGACGCACTTCACTTCCTCTGTTTCCTCGTGCAGGAAACAGAGGTGCAGCAGCACATGCCGCAGCCTCCTTCCTCTCTTCTCCTTCTTCCCTCTCTTTTCCCTCTTCTCTTCTTCTCTTCTCCTTCTTTTCTTCCCTTCTCTTCCCTGATGCACTGCACCTCCTCTGTTTCCTCTGCAGGAAACAGAGGTGCTGCAACAAGCCGCCGCCCCAACGCAGCCTCCTCTTGCGGAAGCAGATGGACGCAGCCCCCTTCTCTTCCTTCTTCTCCTTTTCTTTTTCCTTCCTCTTCTTTTTCTCTTATTCTCCTCTTCTTCCCTACCTGCAGCCCCTTCTTCCTCCCTTGTTCTTCTCCTTCTCTTGTTCTCCTCTGTTTCTTCTTCTTTCGCTTCTCCTCAACCGATGCATCTGTGTGGAAACAGAGGGGCGCAGCCCCTTCTTTTCCTTCTCCTCTCCTCTATTTCCCTCTTTTTCTTCGTCTCTTCAGTCTCTCTTCTTCTCTTCCTTCTTCCCCTTCTTCTCTTCTCTTCTCCTTCCCTTGGCATCACCGCCTCTTCTCTTCTCCTCTCTTTTCCTCGGTAAATGATGGTGGAAGTTGATAAGAATCGCACATTTTACTTCTTTTTTTTTTTACAATTTTGCAGTTTAGTCCCTTAGAAATTTCTATTCTCGATTAGGTCCACAAATTTATAAATAGGTCATTGCATAATTTTCAAGAATGAGTGATATTACACAGGGCCCCTGTAGGTGTGGTCACCCGCGGCCAGCCCTCAAGTGGCGGCGCTCACCCTCGACTAGGCCGCAGGGGTTGCGCGCCGCGACCAACCGCGCGGTGCTTGCACTAGTAGGAGCGGGACCAACAACTAGTGCACAACGCCCACACTTTGTAAGGTGCTCGAGGATAGTGTCGTGAGGCTAATGACGACACGTAGGCCGCCTAGGGGCGACATGACGATCGAAGGAAAAGGGTAGCAAGGGCTAGGGTTTCTATTTTTTTGGTAAAGAACTATTATACCCCTTTGAATTTAAGAAATTTCAGATCAGTTCTCTTGTTTAGAATTTCCTAAAATGCCTCAATAATTCTAGAAATTTTAAGGATTGTTCTTTATTCTAAAATTCTAAAACTGCCCTTGACAATTCTAAAAATTTTGAGCATATCCTGATTTTAAAAAAAATTAATTAAATAGTTTAATTAATTACTATATATCTATTAATCCTACATGTGATGTGATGTATGATGTGGATGAATGATCGAGCCATATGTTATGATGTGTATAATAATAATAATAATAATAATAATAATAATAATAATAATAATAATAATTAATAATAATAATAATAATAATAATGGGTTTTGTGAGTTTTCATTTTTCTCGTTTATTGTCGAGCTTACGTGTCTGCGATTATTTGTAATTATATAGAGAGGCGCGGTGGGAGCATAGAGGTGACAACGAGACTCACAATGCCGTAGCGGGAGATCACGATGCATGGTGATACGATGAGAATCCGATTGAACCGATAATGACGAGGTCATTGATCACAAGGCATGAAGATGCACACAAAGATTCTATTATGAGTGATTAGACCCATTGGCTTGGGGTTAATCATATTAGGTGATGACTCATGATCATCTGGTGTAGCTTGCTTATGTGATGTGTTATATACCTACTATATATATATATATATATATATATATATATATATATATATATATATATATATATATATATATATATACACATATATATATATACGATGTAAATATATATTAAACATATATATGTGATATGACATATTAGAAGAACAAAACCCCTCCTACGATAATATTAAGTTGGTAAACATGAGGCAATAAGATTGACCCACATGGCCTTCCATCCTTATAGGAAGAAATTGAATCACGACATAGGTTGAGTTGATCGAGTCCCTCAATGCTCACATATTTACGTGATCGAGTTCTTGCTTACGACATATATATATCATCGGTGACCTGAGGACATGGTATGACTTGGTCGAGTAGTCGATAGCATATCCATCGAATTAAACTCATCTTGTAACGATGGTAATGACTTAACTGAACTTCATGGTTAGTCGAGCAGTCGAGACCATGATGATTCAGAGGCCGAAAATGATGGGAATTATAAGGAGTTGTGATTGACAAGAGTTGTCTACCTTTCAGGCTTAGTGTAATTGGTCGAGTCCCTCGAGGTTGCACTAAGATACCGATTGGATCCCGATCCTGACTAGGAGTCTGCGGAAGACTTCCGTCTCATGTGTCGAGAGTGTCGCATGATTCGTTGGAAAAATAGTGGGAGTACATTAAGATAAAAGTCCATATTTTAATTAGTATTTTCTGCAAAGTCTGCATGTTATTTATTTACGCTATATCTTGTTTGTCGCTTACAAAATCCCTATGTGATATACTTGATGCCAACCGCCTCATTGGATCAAAGACTTCGCAATTTGAAAATTATTCTCACGAAAGAGAAACTCATATATGTCCTTAACACTATTGTGCCCACGCCGAAGGAAAGGACAAGCGAGGATGAGATCGCTCGCTTTGTGAAGTATAATGATAGTCCTAAAGGATAACTGTGTGTTGATCTTATATTTCAGTCTCTACTAAATTTCTTTTCACGGTTCATTATTAACTTTAATATGAATAAGTTTGAGGCTACCTGAGCTCCTCAATATGTTGAGGGAAGCTGAGAGTACCATCAAGAAAGATAAATCAGTTCTCTATATTAGTGAGACCGATAGAAAAAGGAAGGCTAATAAGACCCTTAAGAAGGGCAAGGGCAACTAAAGACCTGGTAAGGTAAAAGTTGCTAAGAAATATTCGGCAAAGGATAAAGGACAGTACTTCCACTACGACCAAGATGAGCATTGGAAGAGGAACTGTAAGGACTACTTTGTAGATAAGACGAAACAAAAGCTTGGAGAAGCTTCAGATATATTCATGATCAGTCTCCACTTTGTCACGGACTTAGCTGAATTTGCCTAAGTCGTGCGGCACCCTAGCGGTCCTCTCGAAGACTTAGCTGAAATTGCCTAAGTCGTGAAGCAACCCTGCCCACTGTTCTGGACTTAGCTAGTATTGCCTAAGTTATGAAATGCCCAAAGCGTTACCTGTCCACAAAGGGTCAGCCCTCTTGCAACCTCGTGCAGTTCCGTAGGACCTACAAAGAAGAAGTTGATTAGCTTAGAAACGAGCAATGAACAAGTCCCAACGTCTCGTAAAGCGAGAAACTATACAAGCAATTCATTGAACACCTTGAGTGCAGTAGAGAAAAGAGAGAAAGAGAGTGAAACATGACTTTAGAGGGTTATAAGAACAGTTGCAAGTCCACAAATGATGGTTCCTAAGGTATCGGACACAAGACAAGTTAAATTGTTGATGAAAGCCCGACATATAACCGACATATACCCGATACCCCATCCAGCCCGGTGCCACCCGGGGGGTTCCAAGGTGCTGAAATGGTTGACATTTTACACCACTTAGGGTGGTCACCGCAGCACACAAAAAAGACCCAAAAACGAGGCTGTTTTGGGCTATTTTGGCTTCGTACAGTGAGCGATTGTTCTGCAACCTTCTACACTACTTTCGCTCACATTTCTTAGGTAAAAACACATAAACTCAAGGCAAAAAAAGTTGCCAAACATATGTACAAACAAGAAAAAGCGACGAATGGTTCACGGAGTGAAGATGTTACAGTTGAGCGATGACCGTTTGTGACATTCTCCCCCACTTAAACTATCGGCGCCCTAGTCGATGCTTGTTGGTAGGCTTTAACACGGGCTTCTTTTGGCTCCCAACTGGCTTTTATTCGAGGAAGCTTTTGCCATTTCACCAAGTACTCGATTTGCTGTGTTCCATTGGGTAGTTTTGTTTTGCAATTCACTAGAATAGTTTCAACTCGCTTCTCGTAAGAGGCTCTGGTGGAGAGTAGTCGAGTTGGAACATTTTGAGAATCATCTTGCAAATTTGAGTGGTAGGCTTTCAAGTTGCTCGCATTGAAGACTTTATGAATTCTGAACCATGCTGGCAGTTACAATTTGTATGAGACATTGCCTACCTTGCTGATGATTGGGAAAGGCCCTTCATACTTGCGTACTAATCCTTTATGCACTTTATGCCAAAAGAACTGGAGTGATGTTGGTTGGAGCTTCACCAACACCATGTCACCAACTTTAAACTCTTGTGGTCGCCTTCCCAAGTTTGCCCACTTCTTCATCTTTTTGGCCGCCTTCTCTAAGTAAGCCTGCGCAATATCCACATTGCAATATCATTCCGTTATGAAGTGATAGGCTGATGGGCTACTCCCTATATAACCAATAACCAAGTTATGAGGAGTTGATGGCTGTTGTCCCATGATAATCTCAAAGGGGCTCTTGTTGGATGCAGAGCTCCGTTGCAAGTTGTAGGAGAATTGGGCTATATCCAATAGTTTCACCCAATCTTGTTAGTTGGCACTCATGTAGTGCCGAAGATATTGCTCCAGGAGCGAGTTAATTCTTTCCGTTTGGCTATCCGTTTGGGGGTGGAGGCTTGTGAAAAAGTAAAATTTAGATTCCAACAACTTGAACAACTTGGTCCAAAATCGTCTCAAGAACCGAGAATCTCGATCACTAATGATGTTGTGTGGGACTCCCCAATACTTCACTACATTCTTCATCATCAACTTAGCCACCTTCTTCGCTGAGCAATGTAGAGGTGTAGTAATGAATGTTGCATACTTCGAAAACTGATCAACTACCACGAGTATCGATCCAAGTCCCCCTACTACGGGCAAGCTTGATATGAAATATAAGGAAATACTCTCCCATGGCCTCTCTGGTATAGGCAGCGGCTCCAAAAGTCCCACAGGCTTTTGCTGCTCTACCTTGTCCTGTTGATAAGTAAGACATGTTCGAACATATTCCTCCATATCTGTCCCTATTTTCGACCAATAGAATGCCCTCACCATGAGAGCCATTGTTTGATGGATACTCGGATGTCCAGCCCAAAGAGAATCGTGACACTCTTTCAAGAGTTCACGCCTCAAGTTATCCGCTCACAGAACATAAACTCTGTTTCCGTTGGTGTAGATGAGTCCCTCCTAGACCCAAAATCATCGTGTCTTGCCAGCTTAATGAGTTGCATCAGAGTTACTACCCGAGGGTCTTGGTACAGTCCATCCCTGATCCTGAAAGGAAGTTGGAATGCAATTAACTTGCTTGGCCTCTGCCCTCCAACTGTATAGCATTTACTAGCTCCACTTTCTGGCTCAATGCATTAGCCACGACATTTACTTTTTTAGGTTTATACTCCATTTCCATGTCGAACTCGGCCAGGAAGTCTTGCCATCATGCTTGCTTTGGGGAGAGTTTCTTTTGAGTTTGGAAGTAACTCAATGCGATATTATCTGTCCTTAGCACAAATAGTACTCCCAGAAGGTAGTATCAGTATCGCCACACCCGTAGACAGTGGATCACTGCTATCATCTTATTCTCATGCACAGGATATTGCCGCTCGGTCTTGTTGAGCTTACGACTCTCGTAGGCCACTGGATAACCCTCCTGCATAAAAATTCCCCCAATAGCAAAGTCAGAAGCATCTGTATAGACTTCAAAAGACTTTTCATAGTCAGGTAATCTAAATATAGGTTCCTCCAACACAACAGTCTTTAGGTCTTGAAATGTTGCCTCACATTTGTTCGACCATCTCCAGGACTGCTCCTTCTTTAGCAATTCCGTCAATAGAGCTGCGCGCTTCGAATATCCAGCTATAAAGCACTGATAATAGTTGACGAACCTAATGAAGGATCTCAACTCTGGCACCTTCTTTGGTGTTCGCTAGTCTGTCATAGCTTGCACCTTAGACTTGTCCATTCAGATAAAACTATTGCCAATTCGATGCCCCAAGAATAAAATCTTCGTTTGGGCAAAGTAGCACTTTTCCCTCTTCATGAACAAGGTGTTCTCCCTGAGAACTTTAAAAATTGTTAGGAGGTGCTTAACATACTCCTCAAGTGTTTGGCTATAGACAATGATATCGTCTAAGTAGACGACCACAAACTTGTCCAGATACTCCTTGAACAGTTGGTTCATGAGAGTGCAGAATATGGTCAGAGTATTGGTTAAGCCGAAAGGCATCACCAAGAACTCAAATGCTCCATACCTGATCACACAAGTAGTCTTCGCCTCATCACCTTCTGGAATACGTACCTACCAATACCCCGACCGAAGGTCAAGTTTGGAAAGTACTTTGCCTTGCCCAATTGATCGAACAAGTCTGCGATGAGCAGGATGAGGTACTTGTTCTTCACCGTCATCTTGTTGAGGGCTCGATAATCAATGCATAATTGGAGGCTCCCATCTTATTTCTTTTGGAAGAGGACTGGAGCTCAAAAATGTGCTTTTAAACTGCGGATGAGACCACCGCATAGTAGTTTATCTAACTACTTCCTCAGTTCTGCCAACTCTAGAGGGGCCATGCGGTATAGTGGTCTCGCTAGAGGCTTAACTCCTGGCTCCAACTCAATTCGATGATCCACACCTCTACGAGGTGGTAGAGTTCTCGACAACTCCGTTGGCATCATATTTGAGAACTCCTTCAAAATGTTCGCCACAACAACAGGTTTAAGTGTCTCTAGCTTCATAGTAGCTACAAAGGTTGATTCACCTTTTCGTACCCCTTTCTTCAATTGTAAAGCTGATATTTGTTGTAGGTCCTTGGTTCCTCCTCGAGAAACTGGAACCACACAGGGATCGTCACCTCCCATTAGACATAGGAAGTTCAGGAACGACATTGGTACCAACTTCGTCGCATGCATAAACTCCATTCCAAGAATCACTTGGAAGTCATCCAATGACACCGCCATCAAGTTTATACTTCCGCTCAATGTTTTGATCTTGATGGGGACCCCCTTTGCTCGTCCGGAAATTTACTTGGTCTCCGAGTTCACTACCTTCATACGACTTGGGCTCTTCTCCAAGATCAGTTCTAGTCGCTTAACTTCTCGATTGGCAATAAAATTGTGGGTCGCGCCTGTGTCCACCATTGTCTGGGTTGTACAACCATTAAGTTTGATGTCCACATACATCAACTTGTTGCTTCTTGCATTCTGTGGCTTTGCCTTTGTGTTCTCTCCCACTTGACCTCACAACACATTCAATAAATGCATTGCTCCCATCTTGGATCCTTGCGACGCCTCACTATCGCTACTGGATTCAGAACTGCTTGAACTAAGGGTGATAGCTTTGCCCTTGTCTGACTTACAGGGCTGACTCAATGCAATTAAAGCATTGAGTGCTTATTTTTGCGGACACTCCCTCACCATGTGCGGTCCTTCATACAAGAAGCATCCACCAGACTTTGGGACTTTACCTTTTAAGTTCGATCCCATGTGAAAATTCTTCTTCTTTTATTCGCCCCTAGACTCCTTCGCTCGAGAGTATTTAGCTGGGTGATTTCCCGAAGATGGTTTCTTCTTTCTCGAATCCTCTGAAGAAATAAAGTCAGTTAGCCTTTTCGCGCTTGTAATTGCCCCGACTATATCGGTAACATACCTCCGATGTAGTTCTTGTTGTGCCCATGGCTTTAAGCCATCGAGGAAGTTGAATAACTTATCTTTTTCAGAAATGTCCTCTATATCTAGCATCAGTGCTAAAAATTACTTCACATAGTCTTGGATTATTGTACTTTGGCGGAGTTGTCTCAGTTTTCTTCTTACGATAAACTCTGTGTTCTTGGGCAAGAACTGAGTTCTCAACTCTTGCTTCAAGTCTCCCCATGTATCCACTCAACATCGGCCTTGCTAGATCTCTTCCCAATAGGTTCACCACCAAAGTTTTGCATCCCTATTCAGATACATTGTTGCTATAGCAACTTTGGTCTCTTCAGAATCAAGCCTTGTAGCATGTAAATACTATTTCATATCGAATAAGAAATTTTCAAGCTCTTTGGCATCCCTAGCACCCCCGTAGCAATGCGATTCCAGTGCCCTGAAGTTTTGTGGTGGCGCAGCATGGGTATTGTTCCCTCTCGCATCAAGAGTCCTTGTTAACACCATCACCTTAGCTATGAGTTCTGCCACACCTTCGTGTAGATGTCGTACGGAATCTTTGGTGTCCTCTATCAGTTGATCAATCACAGATTCAACTTTCTCGATCCAAGATTCAGCTTCTTCTAGCGAGCTCTCTATCCCAAGGAGCCTTCGTTGGCCTTGGTAGAGTTCCTTCAAGCTCACTTCAAGAACATCAAGGTGGGTTTCCGCCATTGTAAGTCTCTCCTTTTGGCTCCTTTTTTCTAGTTGGTACACCAGATGGCGCCTCCTCCACTTGTGGAGAACACCCAACTTCATGCTCGTCTTGTTCACTAACGCGCTCCTCATGAGCAGCTCCAACAGTTTGCGAGCGAGTTTGAACTTGCAGCCCACCTATGGTTACTTGGAGCAAGGGTTCTGATGGGGATCAGACATATAGATAATTGGCTTTAGGTCAAGTGGGAGATTACTGGTTACAAGTGCCTTGCAAGCCAATCACGTGAGTGATGGCACGTGTGACACGTTGCGTGATCTTTTTGTTTAAGATTATTACTGACATATTCTCATAATATATGATCTATTGCATATATATATTATGATATCCTTAGTTCTATGCAATGAGAATCAGATCATAATGACATCGTAATAATGAGATTGATTCACCATTAAACATAGATCCTAAATAAATCCTGATCATAGGTTACTCAAGAGGGACATCAAGATAACCGGACATACCAGTGTACTATATACCCGTCCATATGATGGAGGTGACTAGTCTCATAGCCACTTGTGTGAAGATACCAAGGATATAGTACAAGTGCTCATTAGAGAATGAGTTCACTGATTGATCTACTCATGGAATGTTGTATGGTTAATGATACCTAATATTAGACAGTGATTCCATAGTCTCAATTGTGTATCTAGTTCTTAGACTTGAGATACCAAAGATGCCTTGTTTGAGTACTCCTTTCTTTAACGCTAGACTTATAATGTTAGAAAGTTTCAGATCTAGTACAACTGGTTATCGAGATTCATAGCCAACTTTATGAAGGTAATTGAGTGTCAATAAAGAATCATCTACTCTCAATATCACGAGAGGAATATCCTATGTGTGCTTGCTTAGACAAATCCCTAGCCAAGGTCATTCGGATTGAGAGAGGAGTTCTTCGAGAGAATCTCATTAGAGTGAGATTCAGATGGATTTTGTATATAACCTGACGGTACCATGTCAAATATACGGTCTTTAGGATATTAGTTAAATAATGGATTATAGATACACAGTAACTTTGGACAGACAAGTTCGACGGATTCGATCTCCTGTACCGTCTGGGGACTATTGCATAGTGGCTTAGTACGTCCATAATCTATAAGTCAAGTGAATTATTACGAGGATAATAATTCACTATATCATAAGGAGTTCTGATGGGAGCGACTCACGGCCAGCTCGGTATCGGACCTGGAGGGTCACACACATATGGTGGATACTTCAGTGAATAGAGGATTGGATGAAGATCCAATTAGCCCCTATTCTCATTAGATGAGATCCTATGCTGATGGGCTCCTTACTTGAGGCTCAATTATAGGCCTAAGTAGATTATTGGATAGAGATCCAATAATATAAGATTAGTGGGTTATTGGATGAAGATCCAATACCCACAAAGGTAGGACCCTTAGTGTTCTTTTGGTGGCTCTCTATAAATAGGAGGGGAGACTTATAGTTGATAGGCTGCAACTTTGGCCACCCCCTCCTATTATCCTCCCTCCCTCTGTGCAAGAGTTGCGAGATCAGATTGGAGGAGTTTTGCTATAGAGATCCATCGTGTGGATACCACAAGAGAGGAAGACACTTGACTTCCTTCATCTTCTCTATTCAGATCTAGAATATAGGGATATACATTATCTCTAGGTAATCAATCTATCACATGATGTGGTTTTATAATTTTTGTGCCTTTCTTGCGATTCAATCTTTTGCACGATGATATGACCTGCGTGGGAAACCGATTTTGTTTTGATTTCCGTTGCGCATGTGATGGTCCCACTGAGGTTTTCCAACAATAGTTCATCCGAACCTCCGGCATATCATCCTTTCCTTTGGCATATTGCCCGATCTATCAATATATTGTTATTCCCAAATTGTTTGATCTTTTGACGTAATACTCGATCTTTTCAGCACGATACTCAAACTCATGCCATGAAGTCTAATCTTTGGCACTTCGACCAATCCTCCAGCTCGATATCTAATTTATGATATAATACTATCTGGCCCAATGTATGATTCTTCTGCTTCGACAATTTATGCTTCGATGGTTTGAGTCCATGATCAAAGTTTCTCTTATGTCACTTATCTCAGAAATATTAATTATATCATTAACTCATCAATTGATTTTATAATTAAAATTTAAGATTCAACAAGTAGAGCCTTCATGCTCCCGCTAGCCATGCACTCCGTGTTAAAGGGTGAGGGTTGCGCCTTAGTAAAGCCTTCATGCTCCCCCTAGTCGTGTACTTGGTTTAACAGTTTGAGGGGTGCACCTTAGCCGAGCCTCCACACTCCCCTAGCTATGCAGTCAGTGTAAAAGGCTAAGGATTACATCTAGGCTGAGCCACCATGCTCCCCCTAATTGTGTATTCAATGTAGAACATCGAGGGTTGTACCTAGGTTGAGCCTTCGTGCTTCCCTTAGCCATACACTTAGCATAAAGACCTAAGGGTCGTACCTCATATGAGCAACAGTCAAAAAGGACTCACTCTTGAGCCAAGCACCTCGGCATGAAACTCTGAATGTTATACCTAGGCTGAGCCTCTACACTCCCCTTAGCCAAATACTCGACATGAAGACCATGAGATCAACACATTCCTAATATATGAGCAAGCGAATCCTCATTAGAGCACCAACCCAACAGTTCACCCTCTAGAGAAAGACGCCAGAGGACACCCTTCCGAGTGGGATAAATAATAGGGATAAATTTGATACCCTTCACGTGGCCTAAAAGATAACAAAAGCATGGGAACCAACACACATTAATGAGGGTATGCCTCAGCCTCTTCATCTCTTGGCTATAATCTCAGACCATGCCTTTATGATTAACAACACTCTATATTAATAACTGACAACAAGCCTCCCTCATCAACTCCTCTATTGCATAACTCTCTATATCACCATTGCCTCTTGAAGAGGCACAAGGAAGCACTGAAGCGGTGCATATCTGAATCCACGTCATTTGGAGTTAAATGAAGAGACACTCATCAGTGAGGATACAGCCCCGTACAATAATGGGTCATAACGGTCAACACAAAATGGATAAATTGCCTGCTTGAAATATTAACGGACAACAACAACTAGCATAAGGCTGACTCCCTACATGAGGTATAAAACCCACACCCTAAGTAAGTAAAGAGGGGGGCAAAGCAGGCAAGAGTCTATCTACTCTCTATTCTCTACTCTTTGATTTACAAAGTTCACACTATTTTTTTCCTTATCCTCCACCTTGCACTAAATTAAGCATCAGAGGGGTTAAGCTGAGAATTCCCCCAGCGTAGACCTATTGTGTGGGACCACAAGTGGCCAGGAGATAACACTGCTACCCAAAGATGACTCAGCTTCCAAGAGAGGACCTTGCAATCGAGCAGATCCCAATTCCTCTACCCAGTTGAGCAGATCCAAGGCCAAATCGATCCAGATAAACTACTTCCCTCGTGGACCTCTAATGTTGGATCACCACGTCAGCACTCCCACATTAGCATGAAGGAGACACCAGAATGAGCCTACACCTTCGATAGTGAACCAACCGAGCCAACTGGTGTTGACTCACTAGTAGATGGTATTTATGTACTATCATTTTGGCACCAAAATATCACAGACAACAATGTAAACAAGGTGTTCGATGAAATGCTTGTGTTAGTTCGTGTCCTTCGATTTAGGTACATATCTTGTACAACAAGAAGCGGGCTTGCAGTAGGCTTGGAAGCCCTAGTTTGATTTGCTCCCGAAGGAGTAGTCAGATTGCAAGTACTAGTGAGTCCCATGGAGGGGACTTGATTAACCGAAGCAGTTGGAGAGTTGGACTGCTTCAGTGCTCACATTCGCTTAAGGGAGCCCGGCAAGTCAGAGGACAAGGCCGAGTAAGCGAACGTTGCTACCAAGGAAGCTAAGGAGAATAGAATCGGCACGAGCCCTGCAACAAGATGGCGGAGGCCATGCATGAGAGTTACAGTCTGTCTCTCCATCGACAAAGGAGAATCGCTAGGAGGACACGGTGGTGTCAAAGCGGTGGTCGAAAGGCGAGGCGGCAGCGAGTCCAACGGGGCTCAGCTACCCAAAAGAAAAGTGTCGGTTAGAAAGGAGGTGGACTCGGAGGAGCTCCACAGTGCCACAGAGACAGATCTACCGATCGTGAAGGAAGGGATGAAGATGTAAGGTAACGGATAGTAGTGCTATGGGCTTGGCGCCATGGTACATGATCGGGACTTCCGTGAAGTCATCGATCCCTTGCCCTCATGAAGGGACAACATTGGTCGTAAAGGGGCCAAGGAGGTGGAGAATACTGAGGTAAACTCAAGTACCAAGGCGGGGCGAGGCCAAGAAACTTCATAAGACCGATGTCGATGGGCTTCTCATCCGGATAACCGAAATTAAGGGACTTGGGTTGATGCGAGTGCTCGACCGAGAATGAAGTAGGCGACATGTTGTACCTTTCTACTCAAGAGGAGTAGGTGGCAAAGGTGATGGAGAAGGCGGTACAAACCCAAAGGCGACGGACCTATCAAAGACTTACTCCAAGTTGGGGACTCCAAGTTGGAGTAAACTTTTCTCTTTTCGGGCAAAACTTCTTGCATTCAAGTTCAATGGTAGTGGGAAGGTGAATCACGTAGCTAACCCAACGCAAGGTGCAACCACTTCAAGTGCTTGAGTGTGAGCAAAGAGCAAGCGAATGTTAGTAACCTCAATGCATGAAGTACAAACTCGAGGAGGCGAAATCGAGTAACAGCGAAATTGAGTAACCTTTGCCTTCTCAACTCGAGAGAATGGGCGAAACCGAGTACCCCAGTTCTCTTAACTCGAGGAGGTGAGCAAAGCCAAGTAAGCTTTTTGCTCTTTTCGGGCAAAACTTCTTGCATTCCAGAAGTTTAATGGCAGTGGGAAGGTGAATCATAGTAGCTAACCCAACGCAAGGAGTGCAACCACTTCAAGTGCTTCAGAAGTGTGAGCAAAGAGCAGGCGAATGTTAGTACCCAACTTAATGCATGAAGTACAAACTCGAGGAGGCAGGCGAAATCAAGTAAACTTTGTCAGGCGAAATTGAGTAACCTTTGTCTTCTCAACTCGAGAGAATGGGCGAAACCGAGTGCCCCAATTCTCTTAACTTGAGGAGGTGAGCGAAGCCAAGTAACCTTACCTTCTCAACTACAAAGAGAATGGGTGAAGTCAAGTATCCCAGTTCTCTTACTTATCCAAGCAGGGGAGCTCTGCACAAGTTCAGTGACCCTTCAAAGAAAGCTTATGGAAGACAATGGTTGTCAAATCCTCACCGTTGGTGATCAGTACTATTGAGAGTAGTTTTTCCACTTCATTTCCCAATTGACTAAGAGGGAATGATGCGAACATACTTGGAAGTGACAACTAATAGCGGAAGAAGGTTCAATGGGCAAATATTATGGAGAAAGGACCTTAAAAACTTCAAAGTTTGTGAGGCGATGCTCGTTAAAGCTCCAACAAGCATCTACCCAGTTCAAGCAATATGAGTATACTACGATACTGGCACATAATAAGCGGTCTTTTCCTTCATCGAGGGATCGCGAGAACCAATAAGGATCAGCATAACTCACGATTCGTCATTGGTGAGTTGAAGATGGCGGATTAGAGTTCGACTACTCAACAACGGAGCGGCTAGGAGCCAAAGGCGTGTTGTAGCCAGAAGATTAAAGATTTAGCGAATGCAAGGAGATGGCGTCGGTGGCTTGATGAGGGCGTCGAAGGAATAAGTGGGGAGAATGTCCGGACAACAATGTAAACAAGGTGTTCGATGAAATGCTTGTGTTAGTCCGTGTCGTTCGGTTTAGGTACATATCTTGTACAACAAGCGGGCTTGCTTGGAAGCCCTAGTTTGATTGCTTTATGGCCAAGTTTGGCTTGTAAATATAAGTGTGTCTTATAAGCACTTATGGGGACATCGGTCTGTAGTGGACCATTATCCTTTGTGTGCAACCTCTCTGAGTTTGTAATGTCCATGGGTGTAATTTGTATTTTGGCTTTATAAAGTGTTTTTCTTGAGCAGCTGCTTGTGGATCCCGTGGAAATTGCTTCTTCTGGCCCGTTTTCTCTTTTTGTAAGTCTGTGGGATTTTAGGAGATCTCGGGGAGGGCTGACCTGTGCGGACGGACATGCATGGATGCCGCACGGCTGAGGCAAAATCAGCTAAGCCCGTGACAAAAAGGAGGGCCAAACATCGTAGAGACATCCTTCTACTACTCCCAACCAACATCTAGGCGAAGCAGCGTTACCTATGGGATCAAGCGCCCTCGGGTAAAGAAGGCTTGTATCCCATCTTAATAGAATGACGTCTCCGCTTCAGCCAAGACATTGGGGCCCAACTAGCGCCTACTCAACCATTTAGGACCTTTTCCCAAGGATAGAAAACTCCTTCGCTGGTCTCATCCGAGGCCCTCTTAGGCCTCACCCATTAGCAACTTCCCAAAGCCCCATAGCAAACCTGGTAAGCTCTCTCCTAGCATCGTTGGAGCATCAATAATGGCATAGGGACCTAGGTCGTAATAGCCCTATGCCTCTATCACGTCCTTGGCAACGTCATGGTATCATGGGCTTAGCTGATTTTGCCTAAGCCGTGTGACACCCATGCGTGTCTGTCCGCAAAGGTCAGCCTTTCCCGAGATCTCCTAGAGTCCCTTGGACTTACAAAAGAGAAAACGAGCTAGAAGAAGCAATTCCAATGTGATCCACAAGCAATTGCTCAAGCAAACACTTTATAAAGCTAGATACAAATTACATCCATAAACAACATAAAATAAAAAAGATTACACACAAATGATAATGGTCCATTACAGACCGAAGTCCTCACAAGTGCTTACAAGATACAATCATATTTACAAGCCAAAATTGGCCACAAAGCAAACCAAACTAGGGCTGCTAAGCCTACTGCAAGTTCACTTCTTACTGTACAAGGTATGTACATAAACCGAAGGACATGGACAAACATGAGCATTTCATCAAACACCTTATTTGCATTGTTGTTCGTGACATTCTCCCCCACTTATTCCTTCAACATCCTCATCGAAGCCACTGTAGACGCTGCATCACCTTGTATTTTGCTGAATCTTTAATATTCTGCTTTGGTTACAACACGCCCCTTTGGCTCCCAGCCGCTTTCTGCTGCTATTGTTGAGTAGTCAAACTCTGATCTGCCATACTGCTTCAACTCACTAATGACTGAATCTGGTGTGGGGTTGGCTGAGTTGTGCTAATCCTTGTTGACTCTCGCAAATCCATCTGGTGAAGGAGAAAACCTGCCTTATTATGTGCCAGTATCATAGTATACTTATGTTTCTTGAATTGGATGAATGCTTGTTGGAACTTTAATGGGCATCGCCTCGTAGACTTTGAAGTTTTTAAGGTCCTTCCTCCATAATGTTTGCCCATTGAACCTTCTTCCACTTTTAGTTGTCACTTCTAAGTAGGTTCGCATCACTACCGATTTCGATTGGCATTCAATTGAAAAATGAAGTGGACAATCTACTCTCAGTAGTATTGATCACTTATAGTGAGAATATTACAACTATTGTCTTCCATAAGCTTTCTTTGAAGGGTCACTAAACTTATACAGAGCTCCTCTGCTGGATAAGTAAGAGAACTATGATACTCGACTTCACCCATTCTCTTAGTAGTTGAGAAGACAAGGTTACTTAGCTCCGCTCATCTCCTCGAGTTAATAGAATTAGGGTACTCAGTTTTGCTCATTCTCTTGAGTTAAGAAGGCAAAGGTTACTCAATTACGCTTGTCTTCTTGAGTTTGTACTTCATGCATTGAGTTGGTTACTAACATTCGCCCACTCTTTGCTCACACTTCTGAAACACTTAAAGTGTTTACACTCCTTGTATTGAGTTAGCTATTGTGATTCGCCTTCTCACTGCCATTGAACTTCTGGAATGTAAGAAGTTTCACTCGAAAAGAGCAAAAAGTTTACTCCGAATTGGAGTCTCACAACTTGGAGTAAGTCTTTGTAGTTCTGGTCATCTTTGGGATTGTACCATCTTCTCCATCACCTCTGCTGCCTACTCCTCTAAATAGAAAAGGTACAGTACCACATACTGCCTACTTTGTTCCTTAGTTGAGCACCTTTGCATGAACCCGAAGTCCCTCGCTTTCGGCTATCTTGATGAGAAGCCCATCGACACCAGTCTTATGAAGTTCCTTGGCCTCTACCCTTTCGCCCTGTCTTGGTACCTAGTGTTTGTCTTTACATTCTCCACCTCCTCGGTCTCTTTATGATTAATGCTCTCCCTCCATGAGAGCAAGGGATCAATAACTCCATGGAAGTCCCGCCTCTATGTACCATGGTGCTGCCAAGCCCATGGCCCTACTATCTGTTGCCTTGCATCTGCATCCCTTTCTTTTAATCGACGCTTTACTTTTTGGATAGCTGAGCCCCACTGGACTCGTCGTCGCTTCCTTGGCCCTTTCAACCCCCTGCTTCAACACCACTATGTCCTCCTAGCAGTTCTCCTTCATCGATAGAAAGACAAACTGTAACTCTCATACATGGCCTTCACCATCTTGTTGCAGGGCTTACGCCGATTCTGTTCTCCTTACCTTCCTTGGTAGCAATGTTCACTTACTCGGCTTTGTCCTTTGACTTGTCAGGCTCCCTTAAGCGAATATGAGCACTGAAGCAGTTCAACTCTCCAACTGCTCCAATTATACCTTTGTATAATCAAGTCCCTTCCATGAGGCTCATTGGTACTTGCAATCTGACTTCTCCTCGATGGTATATAGCCCCCATATGTTGACGACCAAAGCTTTCATTTGATGCAAGCTTCGATGCGTATACACGGAAGACTCGCCTTTGTGGTACCATAGCATTCACTCCTTAAATCCACAACCCTTCTTGCCATTGCACTGTTCACTAAAGTGGAGCTTCCAGTAGCTCCTGATCATTCACATGATCATGTCCCCCTCCATGGGACTCACTGGTACTTGCACTTGGACTTCTTCCTTGATGTTATATAGCCCCCATATGCTGATAACTAAGGCTTTCATCCAATGCAAGCTCCAATGCACACACGAAGACCCACCTCTGTGGTACTATAGTATTCACTCCTTAAATCCATAGCCCTTCTTCTTGTTGTATCATACACCAAAGTGGAGCTCTCGGTCTACTCCTGATCATATCTCCGCATGATCCTGTCCCTCACAGTATAGGACCACATGTGTTGCATTGCCACAAACTATTCCACCATGATCCACTGCACCATTTCGCCTCTTGGTGATATCTCTATTGTATACCGATTCTCGTATGATAAACTTGGACTACGACTTCTCCATGTGTGGCCTCTACCAACACATCGTAGGGCCTCCACCATCTCCAATTTTTTTTTTATTTACTCCCTTGGTAATTTGCCTTTGTCCACCCACTCTTGGGTCACACTTAGATAAAGCATAGCTCTAGGACAGTCCATCGCCTAGTAGCTCCTGAAGTCCCCCTGACTTCACTAGAATTAGTGCACCATTGTCCGGATCTTGGGCCTCTATCCCTTACCAGCATAATCTCAGCTATGTATGACTTGTTCCTGACAACTCAAATGGTAACACTGTAATATATTCTTCAAGAGTACCCGCCTCTGCGTCCTCTTGCCCCATGCTAAGGTATCCTGATCCCAACTTCACCTCCGCAAGTTGAATCACCTTAGTTACTCTGTCAAATACATCTCTGAGGTAACTTGCATGTGCCTCGAAGCTCCCTTTATCTTTGGAACCATGTAAGCTAAGTCCATCCCATCAGAATGAAGAACCCATGGACGACATGATCCTACTCTTGCCTCTATGAGAGTTTATGCCCTTGACCTCTATCCAAGGAAAGCTCCATGCCTCCGCTCCATGTTCCATCTTTTATGTCAACTTCCTTCATACGGCTTGGATACTTCACTAAGTTCCATCCAAGTCACTCCGTTCCTCGATATGCATTGAGTTGATAGTAGCCCTCGTGTCCACCATTCCATAGGTCAACCCTTCGTTGAGTTCAATTTTTGTATCAACTCTAAGTGTGCTTTTATATGATGTTGTCGTAGATTACTCCCCCACTTGATCTCGAAATGCATCCACTAATGCATTACCTCATTCGAGATCTTACGATGATTCCTCATCACTCACTCGGTCAATTAAGCTTTGTGGAGATATTGCCTTGAGGAACTCTTCCCCAATATATATAGTCCGTTGCACATGATTCTCCCTCTGGAGTACTTGGACTTATCTCTCTTAGATATTTGTCATGTTGGAGCAACTTTCCTATTTGCATTCTTCCCACTAGAAGTTTCAAAAACCACTATCTCCTTTAGACTACTCCATCTTGTCGAACAACTTGTGCCTTGTTCTGCTCCTGCAAATGCACTTGCTAGATTGCGACCCTTCGCCAATACAGTCTCCACTGTACCCTTTAAGGTCTAGCAATGTGCTGAACTTATTGCACATTTCAGTCGCGTACGGACGTATCCTTTCCATATTGAAGAGAAAGTTCTGATGCTCTATAGTGCCGAGTTCCGATCGCGTCTTGGGATGGCCATAAATACTCTGTCGTCTGTGTATAAGCCCTTGTATGAGTACCAAATCCTTTGAGTTAGCAATTCCCCTCACCTTTGTGAGCTTTGCGTAACTCTTTCGGTCATTATGCAATACCTCCCACTTTGCACGATCTCATCTCTCACCAAGCACCCCGCTTACCTTGAGCACCATCAAGTTTGGTTGCCAATGTTGAGCCATAGCTCGAACTCAGCCATCCCAATCTTCATGTGTGATGCATTCTTCTTCGTTTGCTTGTCCTCGTTGTCATGGACAACAATATAAATAAGGTGTTCGATGAAATGCTTGTGTTAGTCTGTGTCCTTCGGTTTAGGTACATATCTTGTACATCAAGAAGCGGGCTTGCAGTAGGCTTAGCAGCCCTAGTTTGATTTGCTTTATGGCCAAGTTTGGCTTGTAAATACAAGTGTGTCTTATAAGCACTTGTGGGGACTTTGGTCTGTAGTGGACCATTATCCTTTGTGTGCAACCTCTCTGAGTTTGTAATGTCTATGGGTGTAATTTGTATTTTGACTTTATAAAGTGTTTTCTTGAGCAGTTGCTTGTGGATCTCATGGGAATTGCTTCTTCTGGCCGGTTTTCTCTTTTTGTAAGTCTGTGGGACTTTAGGAGATCTCGGGGAGGGCTGACCTTTGCGGACGGATACGCATGGGTGCCGCACGGCTTAGGCAAAATCCGCTAAGCCCGTGAGAATGTGGTATCAGAGCAAGACAAGCACACGCAGAAACACTTGCCATACAAATGTAGGGGACCTAGCTGGGCTATGTGGAGGACAGCTAGCACGCACAACCATTTGGGGGAAACAGACATTGAGATGTAGGGAAAGGAGTCGCTCAGAGGAGCGGGCATGCTGGTTTGGCATTCAAGGAATAGCCAACCCCTTTGTGCGAGAGGCACCACGAGGACAAGCAAGCGAAGAAGAATGCGTAGCACACAAAGATTAGGATGGTTGAATTTGAGCTATAGCTCGACGTTGGCAACCAAACTTGACGGTGCTTAAGGCAAAGCAGGGCGCTTGGTGAAAGATGAGACCGTGCAAGGTGGGAGGTGTTGTGTAACGACCGAAAGAGTTGTGCAAAGCTCACAGAGGTTAGGGGACTTGCTAACTCGAAGGATTCAGAACTCATGCAAGGGCTTGTACACGGATGACGGAGTGTTCGTGGCCATCCCAAGGTACGATTAGAGCTCGGTGCCATGGAGCATCAGAACTTTCTCTTCGACATGGAAAGGATATGTCCGTAGGTGGCTGAAATGTATAACAAATTCAGCATGTTGCTAGACCTTGAAGGGTGCAGTGGAGACTGTATTGGAGAAGGGTCGCAATCTAGCAAGTATATTTATGAGGGCAGAACAAAGCACAAGTTCAGTAAGATGGAGTAGTCCAAAGGGGATGATGGTCTCCAAAACTTCCAGTGGGAAGTATGTAAAGAGAAAAGTTACTCCAGCAGGACAGATATCCAGGAGGGATAAGTCCTAGTTCTCTAGTGGGAGAATCATGTGTAACGAACTGCACATATTGAGGAAGAGTTTCTCAAGGTTATATCTCCATAAAGCTCAACGGACCGAGTGAGCGATGAAGAGTTGTCGCATGATCTCGAAGGAGGTAATGCATTGGTGGATGCATTTCGAGATCCAGTGGGGGAGCAATCCAAGGCAATATCATATGAAGGCACACTTAGAGTCGTAAATCGAACTCAACGAGGGCTGACGTGGAATGGTGGACGTGAGGGCCACTATCAACTCGCAAATCGAGGAGCGAGCAACTTGGGTGGAACTCGGTGAAGTATCCAAGCCGCATAAAGGGAGTCGACATAGAAGATGAAACATGGAGCGGAGGCACAGAGCTTTCCTTAGACATAGGTCAAGGGCATGAACTCTTGTAGAGGTAAGAGTGGGATCATGTCATTCCATGGGTTCTTCATTCTGATGGGACAGACTTATTTTGCATGGTGCCAAAGATGAAGGGAGCTTCAAGGCACATGCAAGCTACCTAAGAGATGTATTTGATGGAGTAACTAAGGTGATTCAACTTGTGGAGGCAAAGTTAGGATCATGAGACCTTAGTACGGGGCAAGAGGACGCAGAGGCGGGTACTCTTGAAGAATATGCCACAGCGTTGTCATTCGAGTTGTCATGAATAGGAGGTGCATAGTAAGATTGTGTTGGTAGGGGATAGAGGCCCAAGATCCAGACAATGGTGCACCAACTCTAGCGAAGTCAGAGGACTTCAGGAGCTACTAGGCGATGGACTGTCCTAGTAGAGCTATGCTTTGTCAGGTGTAACCCAGGAGTGGGGGGCACGAAGGGAAATTACCAAGGTAGCGAACTAAAAATCGGAGATGGCAGAGGCCCTACGATGTGTTGGCAGAGGCCACACATGGAGAAGTCGTAGTCCGAGTTCATCACACGAGAATTTGTATGCAATGGAGATGTCACCAGGAGGCGACATGGTGCAGCGGATCGTGGTGGAATAGTTCGTGGCAATGCAATATAGGCAATCTTGTCCCGTGAGGGACAAAATCATGCGGAGGTATGATCAAGAGTTACTGGGAGCTCCACTTTGGTGTACAACATAACAAGAAGAAGGGCTATGGATTCAAGGAGTGAATGTCATAGTACCGTAGAGGCGGGTCTTTGTGTGTGCATCAAAGCTTGCATTGGATAAAAACCTTAGTCATCAGCATATGAGAGCTGTATACCACCAAGGAAGAAGTCCAAGTGCACGTACCAGTGAGTCCCATGGAGGGGGACATGATTATGTGAATGATCAGGAGCTGCTGGGAGCTCCACTTCGGTTAACAATGCAACGACAAGAAGGGCTGTGGATTCAAGGAGTGAATGCCATAGTACCGCAGAGGCGGGTCTTCCGTGTGTATGCATCGAAGCTGGCATCAGATGAAAGCCTCGTTCATCAGCATATGGGGGCTATGTACCATCGAGAGAGTAGTCAGATTGTAAGTACCAGTGAGTCCCATGGAGGGGACTTGATTAATCGGAGCAGTTGGAGAGTTGGACAACTTCAGTGCTCACATTCGCTTAAGGGAGCCCGGCACGTCAGAGGACAAGGCCGAGTAAGCGAACGTTGCTACCAAGGAATCTAAGGAGAACAAAATCAGCGCGAGCCCTGGAACAAGATGGTAGAGGCCATGCATGAGAGTTGCAGTCTGTCTCTCCATCGACCAAGGAGAACTGCTAGGAGGACACAGTGGTGTCGAAGCAGGTGGTCGAAAGGGGCGAGGAAGCGACAACGAGTCCAACAGGGCTCAGCTACCCAAAAGAAAAGCGTCGGTTAGAGAGGAGATGGACTCGAAGGATCCATAGTGCCACAAAGGCAGATCTACCGATCGCGAAGGAAGGGATGAAGATGCAAGGTAACAGATAGTAGTGCTATGGGCTTGGCAGCGCCATGGTACCGCAGATGCGGGACTTCCGTGAAGTCATCGATCCCTTGCTCTCATGAAGGGACAGTATTGGTCATAAAAGGGGCCAAGGAGGTGGAGAATGCAGAGGCAAACTCCAAGTACCAAGACGAGGCAGAAGGGCAGAGGCCAAGAAATTTCATAAGACCGATGTCGATGTGCTTCTCATCTAGATAGCCAAAATTAAGGAACTTCAGGTTGATGCAGGAGTGCTCGACCAAGAAACGAAGTAGGCAGCACATGGTACTATACCTTTCTACTCAAGAGGAGTAGGCGACAAAGGTGATGGAGAAGACGGTACAATCCCAAAGGCGACCAGATCTATCAAAGACTTACTCCAAGTTGGGGGACTACAAGTTGGAGTAAACTTTTTGCTCTTTTCGGGCAAAACTTCTTGCATTCCAGAAGTTCAATAGCAGTGGGAAGGCGAATCACAGTAGCTAACCCAACGCAAGGAGTGCAACCACTTCAAGTGCTTCAGAAGTGTGAGCAAAGAGCAAGCGAATGTTAGTACCCAGCTTAATGTATGAAGTACAAACTCGAGGAGGCTGGCGAAATCAAGTAACCTTTGCCTTCTCAACTCGAGAGAATGGGCGAAACCGAGTACCCCAATTCTCTTAACTCGAGGAGGTGAGCGAAGTCAAGTAACCTTACCTTCTCAACTACGAAGAGAATGGGTGAAGTCAAGTATCCCAGTTCTCTTACTTATCTAAGCAGGGGAGCTCTGCACAAGTTCAATGACCCTTCACAGAAAGCTTATAGAAGACAATGGTTGTCAAATCCTTACCGTTGGTAATCAATGCTATTGAGAGTAGTTTTTCCACTTCATTTTCCAATTGACTAAGAGGGAGTGATGCGAACATACTTGGAAGTGACAACTAACAGTGGAAGAAGGTTCAATGGGCAAACATTATGGAGAAAGGACCTTAAAAACTTTAAAGTCTGAGAGGCGATGCTCGTTAAAGCTCCAACAAGCATCTACCCAGTTCAAGCAATATGAGTATCGCGATCGCACATAATAAGCGGTCTTTTCCTTCATCGAGGGATCGCGAGAACCAACAAGGATCAACACAACTCAGCCAACCCCACACAGTTGTCATTGGTGAGTTGAAGCGGCATGGCGGATTAGAGTTCGACTACTCAACAACGGCGGCTAGGAGCCAAAGGCGTGTTGCAGCCAAAGCGAAGATTAAAGATTCAGGAATGCAAGGAGATGCAGCGTCTACAGTGGCTTTGACGAGGACGTCGAAGGAATAAGTGGGGGAGAATGTCACGGACAACAATGTAAACAAGGTGTTCGATGAAATGCTTGTCTTAGTCTGTGTCCTTCGGTTTAGGTACATATCTTGTACATCAAGAAGCGGGCTTGCAGTAGGCTTAGCAGCCCTAGTTTGATTTGCTTTATGGCCAAGTTTGGCTTGTAAATACAAGTGTGTCTTATAAGCACTTGTGGGGACTTGATCTGTAGTGGACCATTATCCTTTGTGTGCAACCTCTCTGAGTTTGTAATGTCCATGGGTGTAATTTGTATTTTGACTTTATAAAGTGTTTTCTTGAGCAGTTGCTTATGGATCCCGCGGGAATTGCTTCTTCTGGCCCATTTTCTCTTTTTGTAAGTCTATGGGACTTTAGGAGATCTCGGGGAGGGCTGACCTTTGCGGACGGACACACATGGGTGCCGCACGGCTTAGGTAAAATCCGCTAAGCCCGTGACATCGTGGTGCCTCTTGCGTAAAGTGTTGACTATTCCTCTGAATACCAAGCCTAGATGCCTGCTCCTCTGAGCGACTCCTTTCCCTACATCTCAATGTCCGTTTCCCCCAAACGGTTGTGCGTGCTGGCTGTCCTCCACACAACCCAGCTAGGTCCCCCATGTTTGTATGGCGAGTGTTTCCACGTATGCTTGTCCCGCTCTGATACCACAATATCATGGGCTTAGCTGATTTTACATAAGCCATGTGGCACTCATGCATGTCCGTTCATAAAGGTCAGCCTTCCCTGAGATCTCTTAGAGTCCCTTAGACTTACAAAAGAGAAAACGGGTCAAAAGAAGCAATTCCAATGAGATCCACAAGCAATTACTCAAGCAAACACTTTATAAAGCCAAATATAAATTACACCCATGGACAATACAAAATCAGAAAGGTTGTACACAAAGGATAATGGTCCATTACAGGCCGAAGTCTCTACAAGTGCTTACAAAATACACTCGTATTTACAAGCCAAAATTGGCCATAAAGCAAACTAAACTAGGGCTGCTAAGCCTACTGCAAGCCCGCTTCTTGTTGTACAAGATATGTACACAAACCAAAGGACACAGACAAACATGAGCATTTCATCGAACACCTTATTTACATTATTGTCCGTGACAATGGGTAGCGTAAGGACCCCGATCAAAAAGACGCTATGCCTCTACCTCATCCTTGACAACTCTAAGACAACCCAGGGACCTAGGCTGCAATAGTCGTATGCCTCTGCCTCATCCTTGACAATGCCCTTTGAGCCTCCTCGAGCCTCTCCTAGGCCTTCATTATTCATAATTAATCCAGGTGATTGAATTCAATCTTAACATGGAAGTCACGCCTCTAATCACCCCTTAAGTAGAACTTAAAGAGGAGCACATCCCCCTAAGCACATCAAGCTTCAAGGTAGCATAAAGGTACCCCCGTAAATGAGCACTATAGGCAATAAAAATCCTAAGGGCAAGATAATGCATCACATATTAGACAAAGCACCTTAGTAGTGAAAAATGCCACCCGCCATAACATCATCCACCACTACTGGCTAGAAGACCTGAGGGTTGCACCTAGGCCGAGCCTTCATGCATTCCTTAGCCATGCACTTGGTGTTGAGGGCCAAGGGCTGCATTTAGTCCGAGACTTAGCACTCTCCCAAGCCATGCACTCGGTATACAAGGTCGAGGGCTACACCGAGGCTGAGCTTCCATGCTCTCCCTAGTCGTGCACTCATTGTAGAAGGCCTTAAGCCGAGCCTTCGTGCTTTCCCTAGCCGTGTACTCAGTGTAGAAGGCTGAGGATTGCGCCTAAGCCGAGCCTCCGTGCTCCCCCTAGTTGTGCACTTAGTATAAAAGGTCAAGGGCTACACCTAAGCCAAGCCTCTGTTATCCCCCTAGCCGTATATTCAATGTAGAAGGTCAAGAGTTGCACCTAGGTCAAGCCTCCATACTCCCCCTAGCCATACACTCAGTGTAAAATGCTAAGGGTTGCACCTAGGTCGAGCCTCTGCACTCCTCCTAGTTGTGCACTCGATGTAAAAGGCAGAGGGCTGCACCTAGGCCAAGACTCCGCTCTCCACCTAGTCATGTAATTGGTTATATTGATAGGGATAAATTTGGTACCCTTCAGCTCCCTCTGCCATGTGGCCCAAAAGACAACAAAAGCATAGGAATCAGCACTCATTAATGATAGCATGCCCTAGCCTCTTCATATCCAGGTTGCCATCTCAAACCATGCCTTTATGGCTGATAGCACTCTACATTAATAACTGATAGCAAGCCTCCGTCATCAATTCCACTATCACATTGCTTTCTAAAGAGGCATAAGGAGGCTCAAAAGCAGTCCATAGCAGAATCCATGTTGTTTGGAATTGCATGAAGCGACACTCACCAATGAGGATATAACCGTGCACAACATGGGGTCTGAACAGTCACCATAGAATGGACAAACCATCTACCTGAAATATCGACGGATGCCAACAGTTGACTCCCTATAAAAGATATAAAAACTAGAGGGTCGAAGTAGGCAAGAGTCTCTCTGCTCTCTCATTTACACAGTGTACACTATTGTCTTCCTCCTCCACCTTGCGCTAGCTTTTTAAGCATTAAAGGGGTCGAGACGAGAAGCCCTCCAGTGCAACATGTTGTGTGGGACAACAAGTGGGTAGGAGACAACACTATTGCCTAAAGATAACTTAGCAACCAAGAGATGACTATGCAGCCGAGCAGATCCCAGTTCCTCTACCCGGCCTCACCGCTCTAAGGCCAGTTCGATCCTAATGAACTATCTCCCTCATGGACCTCCTATGTCTGTTTGCCACATCAACACTCCTACATCATCAATGGGGAGACACCACGATGAGCCTACACCTTAGATAGTGAACCAATCGAGTTGATGATAGGACTCCAGCAGGGTTGAGTCCTAATCATCTTAGTACTAGTCAATAAAAACCCTGTTAGATTGTAATAAAGTCACTCCTATCTTATAAAGGAGTATGGCTAGGGTCTAGATTAGCCCTTAGGGCCTAGTAGCCACCACATCCCTTACTAGGTTGGTTAGCTAGGGTTTCCCCTTGCTTAGGCCGGATATAGAGCCACTTAGCTGCCTCCTATTCCTATTAAGGCAGGTTGGCTATAGGAGAGGCGAAGGGGTAATTCTACTTAGGCAAGCACCCCCTTAGGCTAGGGTTTTGATCCCTATTTAAAGATGTAGCCACCCCCCCTCCTGAATCAAGCAATTATCAATTTTATTTCAGCCTTGTGCCGAGTCTAGGAGGGAGGAACCACTACAGTGTTTTAAAGATTGATCCCCCTTAAGGATCAAAATCTATAGAGCCTCCCATGGGGTTTTATCAGTTGATTGGTGCTTGTTGAATCTCATATTATAATGATGAAATCAATTACTGAAGTTATGATCTAATCTGTATTCAAGAAAAGTGATTCAGGACTATCTTCAATCATGAAAAGGTAAAATGATTGAAGCAGTAAAATCATACATTAGGCCAGAGTCAGAGATCAGGCATCGGACCGAAAAAATCAGACATTGCATCAAGATTAGATATTGTGGGAGTTAATATGTCAATGGATCGAGCAATACATCAAAGGAGAGCATGATGCACCAAGGGTTCAGATGAACCAATGACATGTCAAACAATATAAGATTTATGCTTTGTAATTGTTTATGTCATGATCATCATAGTTTAAGTCTTAATTGAGTTAGTTTTGGATGTAACCATACTAACTCAATTAAGAGGCCAGTGGGCCTTAATTAGGGCTGACTTGGGCCTATTGGAATGCCTATTTTAGTGACTTAAAGTCTAGTCTGGGCAGTACCACCACCTGACATAGTCCTGATGAACCGTCTCCCTCACGAATCTCCTATGCCGATTCGCCACATCAGCACTCCCACATCATCAATGGAGAGACACCAAGATGAGCCTACACCTTCGGTAGTGAACCAAGCGAGCCGACTGATGCTAACTCACTATCAACGTTATTTATATACTATCATTTTGGCGCTAGAAGGAGGGTCAAACATCGTAGACACATCCTTCTACTACTCTTCCCAACTAACATCTGGGTGATGAAGTGTTACTTGTGGTCCCAAGTCCCCTTAGGTAGAGAATCCTTATATCCTATCTCAATAGAACGATGCCTCTACCTTAGCTGAGACAACGGGGCCGAACTGGCATGTGCTCAACCATCTAGGACATTTCCTTGGGGATGGAGACAATCCCCTTCGCCCATCTCATCCAAGGCCCTCCTAAGCCTCATCCATTAGCAACTCCCCAGAGCCCCGTGGATGCCCCAACAAGCTCTCTCCTCACATAGCATGAGCATAAACAATGGCATAGGGACCCAGGTCACAGTGGCTCTGCACTTTTACCTCATCCTCGACGATGCTAGTGATAGCATAGGGACCTTGGTCATAGTGGCCCTACGCCTTTACCTTGTTCTCGGTAGCTCTAGGGATAAACTAGGGACCCAAGCTGTGACCCTATGCCTTCATCTCGTCCTCCATAGTACTCTTCAAGCCTTCTCGAGCCTCTGCTTGACCTTCATTGTTCATAGTCAACCCACAATGATTGAATTTAGATTCACCATGGAAGTCATGCCTCTGATCACCACACACAAGCAGAACCTAAAGAGGAGCACATCCCCATAAGTGCATCAAGCCTTAAGGCAGCAAAAAGCTCCTCTATAGTAAATGAGCACTGAGGCAATACAAATCCTAAGGGTAAGATTACACATCACATCCTACACAAAGCACCTTAGCAGTGACAATGCAAACTACCACATCATCATCCACCGTCACTGGTCAGGTACCATGGCAGGTCCAGCCTCCCTCTTGAGAGCAACAAGAATACTCAAGAGTTGCACTTAGGCCAAACCTCTGTGTTCCCCCTAGCTATGCACTTGGTGTCGAAGGCCGAGGGCTACACCTAGGCCAAGCCTCAGCTCTCCTCTTAGTTGTGCACTTGGTGTAAAAGGCCGAGGGCTACACCTAGCCTAAGCCTCCGTGCTCCTCCTAGTCATGCACTTAGTGTCAAAGGTAGAGAGCTGCACCTCGACCGAGCCTCCATGCTCCCCTAGCTATGTACTTGTTGTACAAGGCCGAGGGTTACACCTAAGCTGAGCCTTTATGCCCCCTATAGTTGTGCACTCAATGTAAAAAGCTAAGGGTTGCACCTAGGCCGAGCCTTCATTCTCCCCTTAGTTGTGCACTCAATGTAGAAGGTCGAGAGCCACACCCAGGATGAACCTCCATGCTCCCCCTAACTATGCACATGGTGTATAAGGCCGTTGGCTATACCTAGACTGAGCCTCTATGCTCCTCTTAGCCATGCACTCAGTGTAAAAGGCCAAGGTGTGTACCTAGGCTGAGCCTCCACACTCCCCCATGCCATGCACTTAGTGTAAAAGGCTGAGAGCTACACCTAGACCAAGCCTCTACGCCCCCCTAGCCATGGACTCGATGTAGAAGGTCGAGAGTTGCACCTATGCTAAGTCATCGTGCTCCCCCGAGTTGTGCACTCGATGTAAAAGGCTGCGGGTTGCACCTAGGCCAAGCCTCTATGCTCCCCCTAACCGTGCATTAGGTATAGAAGGTTGAGGGCTATCTGGGTCGAGCCTCTACACTACCTGTAGTCATGTACGCGGTGTAAAAAACCAAAGGCTGCACCTAGGTCGAGCCTCCATGCTCCCCCTAGCCTAGTCGTGCACTCAGTATAAAAGGCCAAGGGTTGCACCTAAGTCGAGCCTCTGCGCTCCAACTAGCCATGCACTTGGTGTATAACACCAAGGGTTATACCTAGGTCGAGTATCCATGCTCCCTTTGGCCTTATACTCATTGTAAAAGGTCGAGGGTTGCACCTATGCGAAACCTCCACTCTCCCCCTAGTTGTGCACTCGATGTAAAAGGTCAAGGGCTGCACTTAGGCCAAGTCTCCATGCTCCCTCTAGCCTTTTATTTGGTAGTCGAGGGCTACACCTAAGTCGAGCCTCTATGCTCTCCCTAGTCATACACTTAGTGTTGAAGGTTGAGAGCTACACCTAGGCAGAGACTCTGCGCTCCCTTTACCCGGGCACTCGGTGTAGAAGGTCGAGGGCTACACAAGGCCGAGCCTTCGCGCTCTCCCAGTTGTGCACTCGATGTAAAAGGCAAAGGGCTGCACCTAAGCTGAGCCTCTAAGCTCCCCTAGCCATGCACTTAGTATAGAAGTCGTGGGTTACACCTAGGCCGAGCCTCCATGCTCCACTTAGCCGCGTACCTAGTGTAAAAGGCCACAGATTGCACCTAGGTAGAGCCTTCATGCTCCCTCTAGCCATGCACTCAGTGTAAAAGGCTGAGGGCTATACCTAGACTGAGCCTCCATGATTCCCCTAGTCATGCACTCGATATAAAAGTTTGAGGGTTACACCAAGGTCAAGCCTCCGTGCTCCCCCTAGCCATGCACTCGATGTAAAATGCCAAGGGCTCCACCTGAGCTGAGCTTTCACATTCCCCCTAGCCATGCAATCAGTGTAAATGGCCAAGGGTTGCATCTATGCCAAGCCTTTAGGCTCTCCCTAGCCATGCACATTGTAGAAGGCAGAGGGTTACACCTAGGTCAAGCCTTCGTGCTCCACTTAGTCATGCATTCGGTGTAAAAGGTCATGGGTTGCATTTAGACCAAGCCTCCAGGATGCCCCTAGTTATGCACTCAGTGTAGAAGGCAAAGGATTGCACCTAGGCCGAGCTTTCATGCTTCCCCTAGTCATGCACTCGATGTAAAAGTCCGAAGGCTACACCTAGGCCCTACTATCACGAACTTAGCTAATTTTGCCTAGGCCATGCTGTCACGGGCTTAGCTGATTTTGCCTAAGCCGTGCGGCACCCATGCGTGTCCATCCGCACAGGTCAGCCCTCCCCGAGATCTCCTAACGTCCCATAGACTCCCAAAAAGAGAAAACGGGCCAGAAGAAGCAATTCCCACAGGATCCACAAGCAACTGCTCAAGAAAACACTTTATAAAGACAAAATATAAATTACACCCATGGACATTACAAACTCAAAGAGGTTGCACACAAAGGATAATGGTCCATTACAGACTGAAGTCCCCACAAGTGCTTATAAGACACACTTACATTTACAAGCCAAACTTGGCCATAAAGCAAATCAAACTAGGGCTGCTAAGCCTACTGCAAGCCCGCTTCTTGTTGTACAAGATATGTACCTAAACTGAAGGACACGGACTAACACAAGCATTTCATCGAACACCTTGTTTAAATTATTGTCCGTGACATTCTCCCCTACTTATTCCTTCGACGTCTTCGTCGAAGCCACTATAGACACTGCATCTCCTCACATTATGTTGAATCTTCAATCTTCTGCTTTGGCTGCAGCACGCCCCTTTGGCTCCTAGTCGCTCTCCGCCGCTATTGTTGAGGCGTCGAACTCTAATCCGCCATGTTGCTTCAACTCACCAATGACTGAATCTGGTGTGCGGTTGGCTGAGTTGTGCTGATCCTTGTTGGTTCTCGCGGATCCCTCTGATGAAGGAAAAGACCTACCTTATTATGTGCCAGTATCGCAGTATACTCATATTGCTTGAACTGGGTAGATGCTTGTTGGAGCTTTAACGAGCATCGCCTCACAGACTTTGAAGTTTTTAAGGTCATTTCTTCATAATGTTTGCCCATTGAACCTTCTTCCACTATTAGTTGTCACTTCCAAGTATATTCGCATCACTCCTGCTTTTGATTAGTCAATTGAGAAATGAAGTGACAAATCTATTCTCAGTAGTACTGATCACCAACGGTGAGGATTTGACAACCATTGTCTTACATAAGCTTTCTTTGAAGGGTCACTGAACTTGTGCAGAGCTCCCCTGCTTGGATAAGTAAGAGAACTAGGATACTTGGCTTCACTTATTCTCTTCATAGTTGAGAAGGTAAGGTTACTTGGCTTCACTCACCTCCTCGAGTTAAGAGAATTGGGGTACTCGGTTTCGCCTATTCTCTCGAGTTGAGAAGGCAAAGGTTACTCAATTTCTCCTGGCAAAGGTTACTCGATTTTGCTTGCCTCCTCGAGTTTGTACTTTATGCATTAAACTGGGTACTAACATTCGCCTGCTCTTTGCTCACACTTCTGAAGCACTTAAAGTGGTTACACTCCTGGTGGTGGGTTAGCTACTGTGATTCGCCTTCCCACTGCCATTGAACTTCTGGAATGCAAGAAGTTTTGCCCGAAAAGAGCAAAAAATTTGCCCCAACTTGGATCCCCCAACTTGGAGTAAGTCTTTGATAGATCTGGTCACCTTTGGGATTGTACCGTCTTCTCCATCACTTTTGCCGCCTACTCCTCTGAGTAGAAAGGTACAGTACCATGTGCTGCCTACTTCGTTCCTTGGTCGAGCACTCCTGCATCAACCCGAAGTCCCTTAATTTTGGCTATCTTGATAAGAAGCCCATCGACATTGGTCTTATGAAGTTTCTTGGCCTCTGCCCTTCTGCCCTGTCTTGGTACTTGGAGCTTGTATCTGCATTCTCCACCTCCTCGGCCCCTTTTACGACCAATGCTCACCCTCCCTGAGAGCAAGGGGTTGATGATTTCATGGAAGTCCTGCATCTGCGGTACCATAGCGCTGCCAAGTCCATTACACTACTATCCGTTATCTTGTATCTTCATCCCTTCCTTCGCGATCGGTAGATCTGCCTCTGCGGCACTGTGGAGCTCCTCCGAGTCCACCTCCTTTCTAACCGACGCTTTTCTTTTGTGTAGCTGAGCCCCACTAGACTCGTCGTCGCTTCCTCGCCCCTTTCGACCACCTGCTTCGACACCACTGTGTCCACCTAGCAGTTCTCCTTAGTCGATGGAAAGATAGACTGTAACTCTCATGCATGACCTCCGCCATCTTGTTGCAGGGCTCATGTCGATTCTGTTCTCCTTAGCTTCCTTGGTAGCAACGTTCGCTTACTTGGCCTTGTCCTCTGACTTGTCGGGCTCCCTTAAGCAAATGTGAGCACTGAAGCAGTCCAACTCTCCAACTGCTCCGATTAATCAAGTCCCCTCCATGGGACTCACTGGTACTTGCAATCTGACTACTCCCTTGGTGGTACACAGCCCCCATATGCTGACGACCAAGGCTTTCATCTGATGCAAGCTTCGATACATACACATAGAAGACCCGCCTCTGCGGTACTATGACATTCACTCCTTGAATCCACAGCCCTTCTTGCCATTGCATTGTTCACCAAAGTGGAGCTCTCCGTAGCTCCTGATCATTCACATGATCACGTCCCTCACGGGACTCACTGGTACTTGCACTTGGACTTCTTCCTCGGTGGTATACAACTCCCATATGTTGATGACTAAGGCTTTCATCCAATGCAAGCTTCGATGCACAAATAAAGACCCGCCTCTGCAGTACTACGACATTCACTCCTTGAATCCATAGCCCTTCTTCTTGTTGTGCCATACACCAAAGTGGAGCTCCCAGTAACTCCTGATCATACCTCCGCATGATCTTTGTTCCTCACGGGACAAGATTTCCTGTATTACATTGCCACGAACTATTCTACCACGATCCGCTGCACCATGTCGCCTCCTGGTGACATCTCCATTGCATACAGATTCTCGTGTGATGAACTCGGACTATGATTTCTCCACGTGTGGCCTCTGCCAACACATCGTAGGGCCTCCGCCATCTCTGATTTTTAGTTCACTCCCTTGGCAATTCCCCTTCGTCCGCCCTCTCTTGGGTTACACCTGGACGAAGCATAGCTTTAGGACAGTCCGTCACCTAGTAGCTCCTGAAGTCCCCTGACTTCACTAGAGTTGGTGTACCTTTGTCTGGATCTTGGGCCTCTATCCCCTACCAACACAATCTTGCTATGCACCTCCTGCTCCTGACAACTCTAATGGCAACACTATGGCATATTATTTAAGAGTACCCGACTCTACGTCCTCTTGCCCCGTACTAAGGTCTCATGATCCAACTTTGCCTTCGCAAGTTGAATCACCTTAGTTACTCCATCAAATGCATCTCTGAGGTAGCTTGCATGTGCCTTGAAGCTCCCTTCATCTTTGGCACCATGCAAAATAAGTCTGTCCCATCAGAATGGAGAACCCATGGAATGACATGATCCCACTCTTGCCTCTACAAGAGTTCATGCCCTTGACCTCTGTCCAAGGAAAGCTCCGTGCCTCCGCTCCATGTTCCATCTTCTATGTTGACTCCCTTCATGCGGCTTAGATACTTCACCGAGTTCCACCCAAGTCGCTCTGCTCCTCGATTTGCATTGAGTTGATAGTGGCCCTCACATCCACCATTCCACGGGTCAGCCCTCTATTGAGTTTGATTTCTGCATCGACTGTATGTGTGCCTTTATATGATGTTGCCATGGATTGCTCCCCCACTTGATATCGAAATGCATCCACCAATGCATTACCTCCTTCGAGATCATATGACAACTCTTCATCGCTCACTCGGTCCGTTGAGCTTTGTGGAGATATAGCCTTGAGGAACTCTTCCTCAATATGTGTAGTCCGTTGCACATGATTCTCCCACTAGAGAACTAGGACTTATCTCTCCTGGATATCTGTCCTGCTGGAGCAACTTTTCTCGTTACATACTTCCCACTGGAAGCTTTGGAGGCCATCATCCCCTTTGGACTACTTCGTCTTGCTGAACTTATGCTTTGTTCTGCCCCCACAAATGTACTTGCTAGATTGCGACCCTTCTCCAATACAGTCTCCACTGCACCCTTCAAGGTCTAGCAACATGCTGAACTTATTGCACATTTCAGCCGCCTACGACATATCATTTCCATATCGAAGAGAAAGTTCTGATGCTCCATGGCGCCGAGTTCTGATCGCGCCTTGGGATGGCCACGAACACTCCGTCATCCATGTACAAGCCCTTGCATGAGTCCCGAATCCTTCGAGTTAGCAATTCCCCTCATCTCTGTGAGCTTTGCGTAACTCTTTCGTTCGTTACACAACACCTCCCACATTGCATGATCTTATCTTTCACCAAGCACCCCGATTTGCCTTGAGCACTGTCAAGTTTGGTTGCCAACGTCGAGCTATAGCTCGAACTCAACCATCCCAATCTTTGTGTGCTACGCATTCTTCTTTGCTTGCTTGTCCTCGTGGTGCCTCTCACGCAAAGGGGTTGGCTATTCCTTGAAAGCTAAACCAGGATGCCCGCTCCTCTCAGCGACTCCTTTCCCTATATCTCAATGTCCATTTCCCCCAAACGGTTGCGCGTGCTGGCTGTCCTCCACACAGCCTAGCTAGGTCCCCCACATCTGTATGGCAAGTGTTTCTGCGTGTGCTTGTCCCGCTCTGATACCACATTGTCACGGGCTTAGCTGATTTTGCCTAAGCGGCACCCATGCATGCGTCAGCCCCCGAGATCTCCTAACGTCCCATAGACTCACAAAAAGAGAAAACGGGCCAGAAGAAGCAATTCCCATGGGATCCACAAGCAATTGCTCAAGAAAACACTTTATAAAGCCAAAATATAAATTAAACCCATGAGCATTACAAACTCAGAGAGGTTGCACATAAAGGATAATAGTCCATTACAGACCGAAGTCCCCACAAGTGCTTGTAAGACACACTTGTATTTACAAGCCAAACTTGGTCATAAAGCAAATCAAACTAGGGCGGCTAAGCCTACGGCAAGCCCACTTCTTGTTGTATAAGATATATACCTAAACCGAAGGACACAGACGAACACAAGCATTTCATCGAACACCTTGTTTACATTATTGTCTGTGACAATGCGGCACCTATGCATGTTCGTCTACAAAGGTCAGCCTTCCCCGAGATCTCCTAGAGTCCTTTAGACTTACAAAAGAGAAAATGAGCCACAGGAAGCAATTCCAACGGGACCCACAAGCAACTTACTCAAGCAAATACTTTATAAAGCCAGATACAAATTACACTCATGGACATTACAAACTTAGAGAGGTTGCACATAAAGGATAATGGTCCATTACAGACCAAAGTCTCCATAAGTACTTATAAGATATACTCATATTTACAAGCCAAAATTGGTCATAAAGCAAATCAAACTCGGGTTGCTACCTACTGCAAGCCCGCTATTTGCTATACAAGGTATGTACATAAACCGAAGGACACAAACAAACACGAGCATTTCATCAAACACCTTATTTACATTATTGTCTATGACATTCTCCCCTACTTATTCCTTTGATGTCCTCGTCGAAGCTAGTGTAGACGCTGCATCTCCTCGCATTTTGCTGAATTTTTAATCTTTTGCTTTGGCTGCAACATGCTTCTTTGGCTCCCAGCCGCTCTTTGCCGCTGTTGTTGAGTAGTCGAACTCTGATCCACCATGTTGTTTCAACTCACCAATGACTGAATCTGGTGTGGGGTTGGCTAAGTTGTACTGATCCTTGTTGGTTATTGTGAATCCTTCTGATAAAGGGAAAAGACCTACCTTATTATGCGCTAGTATCATAGTATACTCATATTGCTTGAACTGGATGGATGCTTGTTGGAACTTTGATGAGCATCGCCTTGCAGACTTTAAGATTTTTGAGGTCCTTCCTCCATAATGTTTGCCCATTGATTCTTCTTCCATGTTTAGTTGTCACTTCCAAGTGTGTTCGCATCACTCCCGCTTTCGATTAGTCAATTGGGAAATGAAGTAGACAATCTACTCTTAGTAGTACTGATCACCAATGGTGAGGATTTGATAGCTATTATCTTTCATAATAAGGCAAGGTTACTTGGCTTCACTTACTCCTCGAGTTAAGAGAATTGCGGTATCTAGTTTCGCTCATTCTCTTGAGTTGAGATGGAAAAGGTTACTCAATTTCGCCTGCCTCCTTGAGTTTGTACTTCATGCATTGAGCTGGTTACTACCATTCGCCCGCTCTTTGCTCACACTTCTGAAGCACTTGAAGTATTTGCACTCCTTGCATTGAGTTAGCTACTATGATTCACCTTCTCATTGCCATTGAACTTCTGGAATGCAAGAAGTTTCGCTCGAAAAGAGCAAAAAGTTTACCCCAACTTGGAGTCCCCTAAGTTGGAGGAAGTCTTTGATAGATCTAGTCGCCTCTGGGATTGTACCATCTTCTCCATCACCTTTGCCACCTACTCCTCTGAGTATAAAAGGTATAGTACCATATACTACCTACTTTATTCCTTGGTCGAGCACTTTTGCATCAACCTGAAGTCTCTCTCTTTTGGCTATCTTGATAAGAAGCTCATTGACACTAGTCTTATGAAGTTCCTTGGCCTCTGCCCTTTCGCCCTGTCTTGGTACTTAGAGTTTATCTTTGCATACTCCACCTCCTTGGCCCCTTTTACGACCAATGCTCTCCCTCCATGAGAGCAAGGGATCGATAACTCCATGAAAGTCCTGCCTCTACGATACCATGGTGCTGCCAAGCCCATAGCCCTACTATCCGTTGCCTTGCATCTACATCCCTTCGCGATCGGTAGATCTGCCTCTGCGGCACTGTGGTGTTCCTCCGAGTCCATCTCCTTTCTAATCGACGCTTTGCTTTTTAGGTAGCTGAGCCCTACTCGACTTGTCATTGCTTCCTCACCCCTTTCGACCACCTGCTTCAACACCACTATGTCCTCCTAGCAGTTCTCCTTGGTCGATGGAAAGACAGACTACAACTCTCATACATGGCCTCCGCCATCTTGTTGCAGGACTCACGCCGATTATGTTCTCCTTAGCTTCCTTGGTAGCAACATTTGCTTACTTGGCTTCGTCCTCTGACTTGCTGGGCTCGCTTAAGCGAATGTGAGCATTGAAGCAGTCTAACTCTCTAGTCGCTTCGATCATACCTTTATATAATCAAGTCCCCTCCATGGGGCTCACTGGTACTTATAATCTGACTTTTCCCTCAGTGGTACACAGCCCCCATATACTGATAACCAAGACTTTTATCTGATGTAAGCTTCAATACATACACATGGAAGACCAGCCTCTATGATACCATGGCATTCACCCCTTGAATCCACAACCATTCTTGCCATTGCATTGTTCACCGAAGTGGAGCTCCCAATAGCTCCTGATCATTCACATTATTACGTCTCCCTCCATGGGACTCACTGGTACTTGCACTTAGACTTCTTCCTCGGTGGTATATAGCCCCCATATGCTGATGACTAAGGCTTTCATCCATTACAAGCTCCGATGCACACACGAAGACCCGCCTCTGTGGTACCATGACATTCACTCCTTGAATCCATAGCCCTTCTTCTTGTTGTGTTGTACACCAAAGTGTAGCTCCCAGTAACTCCTGATCATACCTCCGCATGATCTTGTCCCTTACAGAACACGATCACTTGTGTTGCATTGCCACGAACTATTCCACCATGATCCGCTGCACCATGTCACCTCCTGGTGACATCTCCATTGCAAACAGATTCTCGGGTGATGAATTCAGACTACGACTTCTCCATATGTGGCCTTTGCCAACACCTCATAGGGCCTCTGCCATCTCTGATTTTTAGTTCGCTCCCTTGGCAATTCACCTTCGTCCCTCCCCACTCTTGGGTCATACCCGAATGAAGCATAGCTCTAGGACAGTCCCTCACCTAGTAGCTCCTGAAGTCCCCTGACTTCACTAGAATTGGTGCACCATTGTCTAGATCCAAGGCCTCTATCCCCTACCAGCACAATCTCTGCTATGCACCACTTGTTCCTGACAACTCGAATGGTAACACTGTAATATATTCTTCAAGAGTACCTGCCTCTGCATCCTCTTATCCCGTGCTAAGATCTCTTGATCCTAACTTTGCCTCTGTAAGTTGAATCACCTTAGTTACCTCGTCAAATGTATCTTAGAGGTAAAGTGCATATGTCTTGAAGCTCCATTCATTTTTGGCACCATACAAGATAAGTCTGCCCCATCAGAATAAAGAACCTATGGAACGACATGATCCCACTCTTGCCTCTACAAGAGTTTATGCCCTTGACCTATGTCTAAGGAAAGCTGTGTGCCTCCGCTTAATGTTCCATCTTCTATGTCGACTCTCTTCATGCGGCTTGGATACTTCACTGAGTTCCACCCAAGTCGCTCCGCTCCTCGATTTGTATTGAGTTGATAGTGGCCCTCGCGTCCACCATTCCACAGGTCAGCCCTCCGTTGAGTTCGATTTCCACATCGACTCTAAGTGTACCTTCATAAGATGTTACCTTAGATTGCTCGCCCACTTGATCTCGAAATGCATCCACCAATATATTACCTCATTCGAGATCATGCGATGACTCTTTGTCGCTCACTCGGTCCGTTGAGCTTTATGGAGATATAACCTTAAGGAACTTTTCCTCAATATGTATGGTCCATTGCACATGATTCTCCCTTCAGAGGACTAGGACGTATCCCTCCTGGATATCTGTCTTGTTCGAGTAACTTTCCTCTCTACATACTTCCCACTAGAAGTTTTGGAGACTACCATCCGCTTTGGACTACTCTATCTTGCTGAACAACTTGTGCCTTGTTCTGCCCCCGCAAATGCACTTACTAGATTACGACCCTTTGCCAATACAGTCTCCACTGCACCCTTCAAGATCTAGTAATGTGTTGAACTTATTGTACATTTCAGCCACCTATGGATGTATCATTTCCATGCTGAAGAGAAAGTTCTGATGCTCTATGACACCGAGTTCCGATCATGCCTTAGGATGGCCACGAACACTCTGTCATCCGTGTATAAGCCCTTGCATAAGTACCAAATCCTTCGAGTTAGCAATTCCCCTCATCGCTGTGAGTTTTGCATAACTCTTTCAGTCGTTACGCAACACCTCCCACTTTGTATGGTCTCATCTCTCACCAAGCACCCCACTTGCCTTGAGCACTATCAAGTTTGGTTGTTAACGTTGAGTCATAGCTCGAACTCAGCCATCCCAATCTTTATGCATTATGCATTCTTCTTCGCTTGTTGGTCCTCATGGTGCCTTTCACGCAAAGGGTTGGTCATTCCTCTGAATGCCAAGGCTAGATGCCCGCTCTTCTAAGCGACTCCTTTCCCTACATCTCAATGTCCATTTCCCCCAAACGGTTGCATGTGTTGGCTATCCTCCACACAGCCCAGCAAGGTCCCCCACATTTGTATGGCAAGTGTTTCTGCGTATGCTTGTCCCGCTCTGATACCACATTATCACGGGCTTAGTTGATTTTGCCTAAGTCATGCGGCACCCATGCGTGTCCATCCGTAAAGGTCAGCCTTCCCCGAGATCTCCTAAAGTCCCTTAGACTTACAAAAGAGAAAATGAGCCAGAGGAAGCAATTCCAACGGGATCCACAAGCAACTTGCTCAAGCAAATACTTTATAAAGCTAGATACAACACCCATGGACATTACAAACTCAGAGAGGTTACGCATAAAGAATAATGGTCCATTACAGATCGAAGTCCCCATAAGTATTTATAAGCTTATAAGACACACTCGTATTTATAAGCCAAAATTAGCCACAAAGCAAACCAAACTTGGGCTGCTACCTACTGCAAGCCTGCTACTTGCTATACAAGGTATGTACACAAATCAAAGGACATGGACAAACATAAGCATTTCATCAAATACCTTATTTACATTATTATCCATGACACTACCTCCGTGCACTCTATAGTCGTACACTCATTATTAAAGGCCGAGAGCTACACCTAGGCCGAGCCTCTATGCTCCTTCTAGCCGGGCACTTGGTGTAGAAGGCCGAGAGCTGCACCTGGGTCGAGCCTCCATGTTCACCCTAGTCATGCACTTATCGTAAAATACCTAGGGCATCACCTTGGCTCTCCCTCCGCACTTCCCCTAGCTACACCTAGGCCTAGCCTCCATGCTCTCCTTAGCTATACATTCGATGTAGAAGGACAAGGGTTACACCTAAGCCGAGCCTCCATGCTCCTACTGGTTAAGGTGCCATGCAAGCCAATCACGTGAGTGATGGCATGTGTGACACGCTATATAATCTTTTTGCTTATGATTAATATTAGCATATTCTCATATTATCTATTACATATATATTATGATGTCCTTGGTTCTGTGCACTGGGAGTCGAATCGTGATGAGATCACGATAATGAGATCGATTCACCTTTAAACATAGATCATAAATAACCCCAGTCATAGGTTACTCAATAGGGGTATTGAGATAATCGGATATATCGGTATACTATATACCCGTCCATATGATGGAGGCGGTTGGTCTCATAGCCACTTGTGTGGAGACACTAAGGATATAGTACAGGTGCTCATTGGAGAATGAGTTCATTGATTGATCCGCTTATGGGATGCTGTATGGTTAATGATACCTAATGTTAGACAGCAATTCCATAGTCCCAGTAGTGTATTTGGTCCTTAGACTTGAGACACCAAGGATGCCTTATATAAGTACTCTTTTCTTTGATGCTAGACTTATAAGTTTAGAAAGTTTCAGATCTGGTACAATTGATTATCGGGATGGTAGCCAACCTTACGAAGGCAATTGAGTGTCAATAGAGGATCATCCACTTTTAGTATCACGAGAGAAATATCATATATGTACTTGCTTAGACAAATCCCTGGCCAAGGTCATTCGGATTGAGAGAGGAGTTCTCCGGTAGAATCCAAATAAAGTAAGACAAATTGATTCCATATGTGACCTGACAGTACCATGTCCTCTGAGATATTATTTAGATGAGGGATTATAGATATATGGTACCTGTGGACAGATAGGTCCGATGGATTTGATCCCCCCTATACCATATAGGGACTATAACGTAGTGGCCTAGTACGTCCATAGTCGATGAGTCGAGTGAATTATTATGGGGATAATAATTTACTATATCAGAAGGTGTTCTGATGGATTAAATCACGGCCAGCTTGGTATCAGGCCTAGAGGGTCACACACATGTGGCAGATGTTTCAGCGAATAGAGGATTGGATGAAGGTCCAATTAGCCCATATTCTCATTAGATGAGACCCTATATTGATGGTCTCCTTGATTAAGGCCCAATTATAGGCCTAAGGAGATTATTGGATAGAGATCCAATAATACAAGGTTAGTGGGTTATTGGATGGAGATCTAATACCCACTAAGGAAGGAGCCATAGGGTTTTGGTGGCTCTCTATAAATAGGAGAGAAGATCATGATTGATAGACTACAGCTTTAGCCATCACCTCGTATTCTCCTCCCTCCCTCTATGCGAGAGTTGCGAGATCAGGTTAGAGGAGTTTCGCTATAGAGATCCATCGTGTGGATACCGCTAGAGAGGAGGACACTTGACCTCCTTTCTCTTCTCTATCTGGATCTGGAATACAGGGATATACGATCTCCTTAGGTAAAATCAATCTCTCATACATCGTGATTTTTAATTTTTATGATTTTTCTCGCGAGCCCAATCTTTTACACGACAATTTGATCTGCGTGGGAAATCAATTTTTGTTTTGATTTCCACTGTGCATGTGATGCACCCACTGAGGTTTCCCAACAGTGGTATCAGAGCCAAGGTTTTTATGCGAAAAATTGGTTTTAAACTGCATGTGATGAGATTGAATTACATAGAATTGTTCTACACGGTTGTTGCAGCGATTGGTAGCGAAAGTAGACGCTGCATGTGGGGGAGGGGCTGCCACATGCATTTTGTCTGCTTGTAGAGGTGGCTGGCCATGGCCAAGCCCCCTGTAGGGGCAGCATGCCATGGCCTGGCTACCTGTAAGGGGTGGTCGGCTATGACCAGCCCCCCTGTAAGGGGCAACCACTCGCAAGGGTAGCAGCCCGCGGCGGCCACCTGCGGGCACGGCGACAGCGTGAGGGTAAAGGAGGGCTAGGGCATCTTTTTAAGAAAAAAATGGTTATGCCCCTCATAATTTGAGAAATTCTAGCTCTGTCCCTTTATATAGAATTCCTTAAATGCCCTCAATATTTCTGAAAATTCTAAGGACTGTCCTCTCATCCAGAATACCGAAAATACCCTCAACAATTCTAAAAATTTGAGGACTTTTCTCATGTATAGAATTTCAAAAATGCCCTCAACAATTCTAAAAATTCTAAGGACTATCCTCTTATCTAAAATTATAAAAATACCCTTGATAATTTTAGAAATTCTAAGGAATGTCCTCTCATCCAGAATTACAAAATGCCCTTGACAATTTTAGAAATTCTGAGCATATCCTGATTTTTAAAAATAATTAATTAAATAGTTTAATTAATTATTATATATATCTAGTAATCCTATATATGATGTGATGTGGATGGATGATCATGAGCCATGTGTTGTGATGTGTGTAATTGTGATTATTATTATTATTGGGGCCTACGAGCCTGTATTTTTTCTCATTTATTATTGGGCATGCGTGCCTATGATTATTTGTAATTACATGGAGAGGCGCAGCGGGAGCGTGGAGGTTACAACGGGACCCACGATGCCGTGGCGGGAGATCACAACGCATTGTGATGCGACGATCTGACGGAACCGATGATGACAAGATTGACAATCACAGGGCATGGAGATGCGCCAATACACACGTAGATCTTATTGTGAGTGATTAGGCCTATTGGCTTGGGCTTAATCATATTATGTGACGACTCATGATCATCCAGTGTAGTTTGCATATGTGATGTGTTATACACCTACTAGATATATGTATATATATATTTGTATACGATGTAGATATATATTAAATATTTATGTGTGTGACACGACATATTAGGTGATCGATACGAAACAAAAATCCCTTCTAAGATAATATTAAGTCGGTAAGCGTGAGACAATAAGATTGACCCATGTGGCTTTCCATCGTTATAGGAAGAAATTGAATCACAATATAGGTTGAGTTGGTTAAGTCCCTCAAGGCTCACCTATCTACATGATCGAGTTCTTGCCTATGACATAGAGATATCACTAGTGACATGTGGATATGGTATGCTTGGTCGAGTCTCTCGAGGGCATATCATCAAATCAGACTCATCTTGTAATAATGGTGATGACTTAATTGAATATCACGGTTGGTCGAGTCCCTCGAAACTATGATGGGAATCACAAGGAGTTGTGATTGACAAGAGTTGCCTACCTTTTGGGGTTAGTGTAATTGGTTGAGTCCCTCGAGGTTGCACTAAGATGCCAATTGGATCCTGATCCCACTAGGAGTCTGTCGGAGACTTCTGTCTCACGTATCGAGGGTGTCGTATGATTTACTAAGAAAATAGTGGAAGTATATTAAGATAGAAGTCTATATCTTAATTAGTATTTTCTGTAAAATCTGCATGTTATTTATTTTTGCTATATCTTGTTTTGTCAGAAACATGTCGCTCACAAACCCCTTACGTGGCATACTTGATGCCAACCACCTCACTCGTCTAAACTATATAGATTGGCTCCGTAATTTGAGAATTGTTCTCACAATGGAGAAAATCACATATGTCCTTGATACAATTCTACCAACGCTGGAAGAAGGGGCAAGCAAGGATGAGATCGCTCGCTATGTGAAGTATATAGATGATTCCACGTTGGCAAAATATTACATGTTGGCCTCTATGACTCCTGAGTTACAAAGGCAACATGATAGCATGGATGCAGATTCTATCCTTCTTTATCTCCACCAGCTGTTTGAGAAACAGGAAAGAACTCAAAGATATGAGATATCTAAGAAACTCTTCTAAGCCAGAATGACAGAAGGGACATCGGTTGAGAACCATATCCTAAAGATGATAGAGTAGATCGAGAAACTCACAGGTTTAGGAATAGTCTTAAGAGGATAACCTGTGCATTGGTCTTATACTTCAGTCCATACTAGATTCCTTTTCTCACTTCATCATGAATTTTAACATGAGCAAGTTTGAGGTGACTCTCCCTGAGCTCCTCAATATGTTGAGGGAAGCTGAGAGTGCCATCAAGAAGGAGAAGCCAGTTCTCTATATTAGTGAGACTAAAAAGAAAAGGAAGACCAGTAAGACCCTTAAGAAGGGCAAGGGCAAATAAAGATTATGTAACGCAAAGGTTGCCAAGAAAGACCCAGCAAAGGATAAAGGATAGTGCTTCCATTGCGACGAAGACGGGCATTGGAAGAGGAACTGTAAGGACTACCTTGCAGATAAGGCGAAATAGAAGCTTGGAGAAGCTTCAGTTATATTCATGATCAGTCTCCACTTGTCAGATTTTCATGATAACACATGGGTATTGGATACCGGGAGTGCTATTTTGTCCCTTCTATTATCAAAAATATTATTTTTATTTCTTGTTAGACAATTAGTGGATATAAATTAGTTTTTGAGAATAATAGTTATTTAATAATTATGGATGATGAGATCATCATTAGAGGGACCCTTATAAATGGCTTATATGTGTTAGACACTTCTTCATAAATCATGAATATAAATATATCTAAGAGGAAAAGAGATGTGGTGAAAAATGCATACCTATGGCATTGTAGGCTAGGTCATATACATGAGGGAAGGATTCAAAAGTTGCTAAAAGATGGATATTTAGATCTATTTGACTATGAGTCATATACGAACCTTGCCTTCATGGGAAAATAATCAACTCTCCTTTTAGTGGAACTGGAGAGAGCCACTGAGTTATTGAAAATCATACATAGTGATGTATGTGGTCCCATGTCGACTCAAGCTATAGGTGGTTACTCATACTTCATTACATTAACTGATGATTTCTCTAGGTATGGACATGTGTACTTAATGAAGTACAAATCTAAGGCCTTTGAGAAATTTAGGGAATATAAGAATGAGGTAGAGAACTAAATTAGAAAGAGTATTAAAACTCTTCGATCAGATCGAGGAGGAGAGTACTTGAGTATAGAGTTCACCCATTTCCTTAGGGACAATGGGATTCTATCCCAGTGGACACCTCCTTATACACCTCAGCTCAATGGTGTATCAGAAAGGAGGAATCGCACGCTGTTAGACATGGTGCAGTCCATGATGAGTTTTACGGATCTACCCGTCTCGTTCTGGGGGTACGCCCTAGAAACCACAACTTACATTCTGAATAGAGTTCTATCAAAGTCGGTAGTGTCTACACCATATGAGATATGGAAAGGAAAGAAGTCTGATCTTAAGGTGGTTAAGATTTGGGGTTGTCCTCCCCACGTTAGAAGATATAACCCTGACAAATTAGAATCAAGGATGGAACGGTGCACATTCGTGGGATACCCTAAGGAGACTTTGGGATATTATTTCTATCATCCCTAGGACCGAAAGGTCTTTGTTGCCGAGAGAGCTGTGTTCCTTGAGAAGGAACACATTCTTGGTGGAAACAATGGGAGCAAGATAGAATTGAGCGAGTTTGGAGAACCTAGCACCATTCTAGAGCCCGAGTCTGTTTAGGTACCTAACACACAAGTTTTAACTTTACGTAGGACTAGTAGAGTATCTCACCCTCCTGAAAGATATGTGGGACATATCAGTGGAGATAACTCTCAGGATTTTGATCCTCAGACCTATAAGGAGGCTATTATGAGTATAGACTCCGGGAAGTGGAAAGAAGCCATAAATTCTGAGATGGATTTTATGTACTCTGGTTTAGAACCTTGTGGATACACCTAAGGGTATTATACCCATCGGCTGCAAATAGATCTTCAAGAAGAAGATCAGAGTGGATGGAAAGGTAGAGGCCTATAAAGCAAGGCTGGTAACTAAAAGGATATCGTAAAAAACAAGGAGTTGATTCTAACAAAACCTTTTCATCTGTAACCATGCTTAAGTCTATTAAAATAATTTTGGTAATTGCAGCATACTATGATAATGAAACCTGGCAAATGGATGTCAAAACGATATTCCTCAATGGTAACCTCGAGGAAGAGGTGTATATAATACAGCTAGAGGGATTTGTATCTAAAGAGAGTCCAGATAAAGTGTGCAGGTTCCTTAGATCCATTTATGGATTGAAGCAAGCTTCTCAAAATTGGAACATAAGATTTGATGAGGTGATCAGATCCTATGACTTCGTTAAGAACGAAGATGAGCCTTGTGTGTATAGGAAGGTAAGTGGAAGTGCTATCACCTTCTTGATACTATATGTGGATGATATCCTAATCATTGGGAATGATATAGGAATGCTCTCCACAATAAAGACTTGGCTATCTATAAATTTCTCAATGAAAGACTTAGGGGAACCATCCTGTATTTTGGGATCCGGATCTGTAGAGATAAATCCAAAATGATGCTTGGCTTATCCTAGTCTAGGTACATAGACTCCATTATTAAAAGGTTTGGCATAGAAAATTCCAAGAGAGGTCTCATATCGATGAGACATGGAATATCACTTTCTATGAGTATGTCCCCAAGGACTCCTAAAGAAAGGGCATATATGAATAAGATACCTTATGCCTTAGTGATAGGGTCTATCATGTATGCGATGCTATGTACTAGGCCTGATATAGCACATGCTCTAAGTGTCACGAGCAGATATCAGGTAGATCTAGGTTTAGAATACTAGAAGGTAGTAAAGTGTATCTTTAAGTACTTGAGAATGACTAAGGATCTTTTACTGGTATATGGAGGAGGTAGCCTCCAGGTTGAGGGCTACACGGACTTGAGTTTTTACTCCAACATTGATAATAGCAAGTCAAATTCAGTGCATGTTTTCACCTTGAATGGAGGAGTAGTAAGTTGGAAGAGTTATAAGCAAGATACTACTATTGACTCAACCACAGAGGCGAAATATATTGCTGTAGTAGAAGCAGTAAGATAAAGGAGTGTGGATGAAGAAGTTCATCAAGGATTCGAGAGTCATACCAAGCAGGATGGAGCTAACTCCCATATATTGTGATAGCGATAAGGCTATAACTCTAACAAAGGAACTCAAGTCTCAACAAAATTATTCTGTGGAGGTTTCATCTGATTAGAGTGATCATGACCCAAAAAGATATAGTAACGAAAATAGTTCCATTCGAATATAACATTCCAGACCCACTAACGAAGCTAATAGCTCAGATTATATTTGAGCGTCACAAGGGTTTGATGGAGATCAGACACATAGGTGATTGGTTTTTGGTCAAGTGGGAGATTACTGGTTACAGGTGCCCTACAAGTCAATCACGTGAGTGATGACACGTGTGACATGCTGTATGATCTTTTTACTTATAATTAATATTGACATATTCTTACATTATCTGTGACATATATATTGTGATGTCCTTGGTTCTGTGCAATGAGAGTCGGATCATGATGAAATCACGATAATGAGATCGAATCACCTTTAAATACAGATCATAAATAATCCCAGTACTAGGTTACTCAAGAGGGATATTGAGATAACCGGATAAATTGGTGTACTATATACCCATCCATATGATGGAGGCGGCTGGTCTTATAGCCACTTGTGTGGAGACACTGAGGATATAGTACAGGTGCTCATTGAAGAATGAGTTCACTAATTGATCCGCTTATGGGATGTTATATGGTTAATGATACCTAATGTCAGACAGCAATTCCATAGTCTCAGTTATATATCTTCCTTAGACTTGAGATACCAAGGATGCCTTGTGTGAGTACTCTTTTCTTTGACGCCAAATTTATAGGTTTCAAGAGGCCAACCTTACGAAGGCAATTGAGTGTCAATAGAGGATCATCTACTCTCGGTATCATGAGAGAAATATCTCATATATGCTTGCTCAGACAAATCCCTGGCCAGGGTCATTCAGATTGAGAGAGAAGGAGTTCTCAAGTAGAATCCGAATAGAGCAAGACAAACTAATTCCGTATGTAATATGACAGTACCAGGTCCAATATACGGTCTCAGAGATATTATTTAGATGAGGGATTATAAATATATGGTAACTATGGATAGACAGATCCAGTGGCTTTAGTCCCTCTTGTACCATCTAGGGACTATGGCGTAGTGGCTTAGTACGTCCATAGTCGATGAGTCAAGTGAATTATTATGAGAATAATAATTCACTATATTAGAAGGAGTTCTGATGGGAGTGACTCACGGCCAGCTCAGTATCAAGCCTAGAGGGTCACACACATATGGTGGATGATTCAGCGAATAGAGGATTAGATAAAGATCCAATTACCCTTATTCTCATTAGATAAGATCCTATGTTGATGGGCTCCTTGATTAAGGCCCAATTATAGGCATTAAGAGATTATTGGATAGAGATCCAATAATACAAAGTTAGTAGGTTCTTAGATGGAGATCCAATAACCATTAAGGAAGGAGCCCTAGGGTTTTGGTGGCTCTCTATAAATAGGAGGGGAGAATCATGGTTGATAGGCTGCAGCTTTAGCCACCACCTCCTATTCTCCTCCCTCCCTCTATGCAAGAGTTGCGAGATCAGATTGGAGGAGTTTCACTGTAGAGATCCATCGTGTGGATACCACTAGAGAGGAGGACGCTTGACCTCCTTCATCTTCTCTATCCGGATCTGGAATACTAGGATATACAATCTCCTTAGGTAAAATCAATCTCTCACACATCACGGTTTTTCAATTTTTATGGTTTTTCTCGTGACCCCAATCTTTTGCACGATGATTTAATCTGCGTGGGAAATTAGTTTTTGTTTTAATTTCTACTCTGCATGTGATACACCCGCTGAGGTTTCCCAACAATACCCCTAGCCGTACACTTAGTGTAAAAGGTCAAGGGTTGCATCAAGGTCGAGCCTCTGAGCTCCCCCTAGCTGTGCACTTGATGTAGAAGTCCAAGGGCTGCACACCTCGGTTGAGTCTCCATGCTCCCCCTATCTATGCAGTTGACGTAAAAGGCCTAAGGCTATACCTAGGTGATAAGATCCCAGAAGGAGCCCTAAAGATTTTGATCACTGAGGGGAATCAACCCTTGGAATGCTGTAGTGGTTCCTCCCTCCTAGACTCAACACAAAGGCTGAATTGAAGATGATAATTGCTTGATTTAAGAGAAAGTGCAGCTACATCATTATATAGAGATCAAAATCCTAGCCTAAGGGGGCACTTATCTAATTAAAATTATCTTTTTACCCCTCCTATAGCCATCTTGCCTTAATAGGAACAAGGGGTGGCTAGGTTGGCTCTATAGCCGACCTAAGCAGGGGAAACCTTGGCCGACTTACCCAGTAGGGGGGGTGGGGGAGGCATGACTACTAAGCCCTAAGGGCTAATCTAAACACTAGTCATACTCCTTTATAAGATAGGAGTGGTTTTATTATAATCTAGCAAGGTTTTACTGACTACTTCTAGGGAGATTAAGACTCAACCCTGTTGGAGTCCTATCAAACCCGCCCTCTTAAAATCAACCTTGTCCTCAAGGCTGAAATTACATGAACTCGGGGAACTAGGTCTTCAGCTCCTCATCAGCTTGGGTGTCAATTGGAAGAACTTGAGCTGAGTCGTCATCTTTAAATTTCCATTTGAGGTGGGATACTTAGAGGATCAACTGTAATTTTGATCTAGTGCACAGATCTAATCTCCAGGTTGGGGTCCCAATATGATCCTCAATTTTGCAAGGCCGAAAGAAATAGGGAGACCACTTTCTTGAGGCTTGAATTTCATGCTGGTGGAGCTGGAGATGAAGGGGGATTTAATTTTTCTCAGGAAACTTTCTTTTGCTCCGGCGTTTGTTAGGGGGAAGTTTCTTCCTTGCATGGGCTGCCACATGGTTGGTCTTTAGTGATAGCCAATTTTTCTTCTGGAATGGTGACTGCCCTCTAGTATGGTTCAAGATGATAAAAGCCCAATCTAGCGTAAGTATGGATTGCAATTCTTCTAGTTTAACTCTACTTTCATGCCATGGACCTATATCCAACCATATTTTAAATTTGGTAGTAATTAGTATCTCTTATAAAAACCTCGTATGAAGTGTGGGGGAAGCCTCAGTGTAAATTAGGAGTTGACCATCTTATATAAGAATAGCCTAAATTCCAACTCTTGACGCATCGGCCTCAATGACCAAAGTACGACCAAAATCGGGTAGCGTTAGGATCGACGTCATCGTTATGGCTGCCTTGAGTCGTTCAAAGGCTGTGGAGGCTTTATCCGACTACAAGAAGGAGTCTTTCTTCAGTAAAGATATAAGCGGGGCACTGATCTTGCCATAATCTTTCACAAAATTTTGGTAGTAGCCCATGAGTCCAAGGAAACTATGTAATAATTGTACGTTTGTAGGTCTCGGCCATCCTCGCACCTTGATCTTTGTCGGGTCTACCGCCACTCCATCCTCTAATATAATGTATTCAAGATACTCCAATTTATACTATAAGAAGCTGCACTTTGACTATTTAACATAAAGGGTATTCTCTCGAAGAATCGTTAGAATAGTTCGTAAGTGCTGAAAATATATATCAAGAGTAGGGCTACAAATGAGAATATCATCAAAGAATACCAATATGAACTTACATAGAAAACTCCAAAAGATGTTATTCATCAGGATTTGGAAATTAGAAGGAGCATTTGTAAGTCCGAAAGACATTACCAGAAACTCGTAGTAGCCATTATGCATGTGGAATGCATTTTTCAGAATATCTTCAGTGCATACCCGAATATGATGGTATCCGGATCGGCGATCCAATTTAGTGAGGACTCAGACTCCTTTTAATTCATCCAAGAGTTCATCTACGAATGGGATAGGATATTTATCCTTAACAGTGAAGGCGTTTAGAGCCCGATAGTCAATGCACATTCGCCACTTACCATCTTTCTTGCGCACTGGCAACACTAGTGAGGAGTAAGGGCTTTAGCTCGGTCGAATCACCCCGGTGTCAAGCATCTCTTTAACAATATTCTTAATCTCATCCTTCTGTAAGTGACAATAGTGGTATGGTCATAAATTTGCTAGAGGTTTGCATGGCAAAATAGGAATGCAGTGGTCATGCAATCGGTTAGGGGGCAGCCCGCATGGCTCCAAGAAAACATCCACAAATTCATTCAGGCAAAGGGCAAGATTAGGATCTAAGTTTTATACATTCTTTCCCATAGATGGCTGCTAAGTGTACATCAAGAATCCACCATGTGCTTTGTGCAACACATTCTCCATTCGTTGCGATGAAACAGTGGAAATTTGGTTCCAGCGCTTGCCTCGTAATATAACCTGTCTCCTTTTGCAATAAAATTTCATAATTAATTTAGAAAAATTCTAGGAGATATCACCTAGTGTTGTGAGCTATTCAATCCTGAGTATGGCTGCATAATCATCAATAGGTAGGAGGAAGAAATTAGCTACCACTTCTTGGTCTTGGAGGAGTAGTTTCACCCGCGGGCACCGTTGGTCACAATTAAAGATCCGGCCGTCGGCGACCTTTACGTTAAACTTGTTGCAACCTTCGATTTGAAGTGCCAAATGTGCAGCAACCTTACTATTGAGGAAGTTATTGGTGTTACCCATGTTGTTGAGAATGGTGATGAGTTGCTATTTTAGAAGTCCTCCAACTTTCATCATCTACGGGTTGGAATAGTCGGCCAATGCGTGCACTACGTAGTTGGTCAGTTGGGATTCTTCCTCTATGGCTTCTTCTTTAGGTTCAAGTACTTTTTCAGATATTTCATTGGCCTCATCCTTTGCTGGTTCAATCACAAGGAGCCGACCCTTTTTGCAGTGATGTTCGTGGCTCCATGGTTCGTCGCAATGCCAACACAACTCCTTAGTGATCATTCGTGAAGCTCGTCTCTTGTCAACTTTTTTAGTGTAGGGGCTTGGATGGCAGTAGAGGGGGCAATAGGCCTCAGCATGGCTAGTCGGCGAGTAACCCTTGTCCTTCATACCTCGTGGTTCAATTGTTCTTCCTAGATACGCACAAAGGAAATCGCCGCCATAAGAGTGTATGGTTGCTGCGCCTTTACTTCTCCTCGGATCTCTAGCTTTAGGCCCTCAATAAAAGTAATTAAAAGTTATTTCTAGGACCAATTCTCAGTTTGGTTAGATAAATGCTTAAACATTATTTGGTATTATTGTATTGTAGAGGTTTGACGAATCTTTGCCAATTGTCCATCGATGTTGTTGAAATCAATTGGTCTGAAGCAGTCTAGTAGTCCTTCCTTGAATCGCTGCCAAGAGAATCCTCCATAGGTGTATTTATACCAATTAAACTACTGAATAGCATCTCCCTCAAGGTGGATGGCAGCTATCTCCACTCGTGTGGCATCGGTGATTCAGTAGAACCGAAAATAGTGCTCTACACACGAGATCCACCCGATCGAGTCTCCTTCTTTCCATCTAGGGAAGTCAACCTTCATGCATGGATTATTGAAATTAGAGGTGATGTGGCCATGTTATTGAGGATCGCCTTATTGATCTGAAGTCTCTCCATGGTGTGACTTCCTCGGGCTTGATGGTCGGCCTATGCTAAATTTAGCGAATAAGGATCGCATATTCTCTTCCATGCGGTTTTCAAATGCTTCAAGCTTCGCATCGATAGCCTCCTCCGATGCTATAGTATATATCTCTAGATCTGTAATATTGATATCTTTTTTCTATTGTTGGGTTAGTGGTATGGAAATTTTGGAGAAGGTGGTGGCCGATTGGAAGGTGGATCGATTTGGGTGGAAGTAGGCTGCGGTTTAGGGAAGATTTAGGGCTATAGTTTTATGGAGTTTAGGCCATGAATTGGTGTGATTTTAGGGCTGTGATAATAGTAGATGAAGGTTAGGAAAATAGGTTTTAGATCTGGGATAGATGACAGCAAAGGTAGGTGTCTCGGTAAGGAAAGTTTTCTAAAAAGGCAAGTGGATCGATAAGGAAGTAGGCTAATTTGGGTGGCTAATTTAGAGGCTATTTGGATTCAGTTTAGGGTAATATTTCAAAGGGTTTTTAGTGAGGATGGTATGGTTTGGTGATAAGGAAAGGAGAGTCTGAAATCCCACAAAAAATAGCACTCAAATCTGATAGAATTCGATGAAAAGAAGAGATGTGATGTGCTGTCCTACTGAACCAGTTTTTGCATTGGAGAAATAATGATTTCTCAACATAAATTCTAAGGAGAAGTTTAAGAAAATTATGCAGAAACCCTTGATTTAGATGCTATCAATACCAGTAGAAATTTTTATAAAATTTTGGTAGCATAACGGTAGGAAAATAGGGCAAAAGATGCAAGGTTAATTCCTTCATCGTAAAATTCTAGAACTATGTGATGGTGAAAAATCATATAAGAAAATCAGTTCCAGAAGGAGTTTTTTCATGAAATTAAATTTAGATGAAAGTCAACTTGATCTTGAGAATTGTGTCAAGATTTTAACCAAAAAGAATGAACAAAAGTTCAGTTTCAAGAGGCCAATCAACGGAAGGTAGATTCTACATTATAAACTTTTAATACTATATAACGAAGAATCACAGTGCTATAAGTACAGATCTAGAAGGAGTTTTTTCACCATATTAGTCTTAGATGAAAGCTAGTACAATCTATGAAATTGTATAAAAGTTTTAGCTAAAAAAGATGATTAAAAGTTTAGTTTCAAGAAGTAAAAATCGACCAAAAATTTCTATAGCATTTTGCCTTCGCGACGATGATAAAGTTTGCGATGGTAAAAAATTATAGCAAGCAAACTTTGGAAAACTTCTCCCACATATAATATGAAGGATCTTATAGTATTGAAGAGGTGTGAGTTATAAAAATATACTAGAATTTCAGATCAAATGCAGGGGGCAGTGGCATATTGATTTGATCTGCGACTGGGGTGGAAGGTGGAGGCGCGTGTCACAGCATTTATGGGAATTGCTTGGGAAGGTGGAGGCATGGATGATGGCTACAGGGGCAGCAAGATTGTTGTTCTGATACTAGATGATAAAACCCTAGAAGAAGCCCTATAGATTTTAATCACTGAGGGGGATCAACCCTTGGAACGCTATAGGGGTTCCTCCCTCCTAGACTTGGCACAAAGGCTGAATTGAAGATGATAATTGCTTGATTCAAGAGAGGGGGCAGCTACATCATTATATAGGAATCAAAATCGTAGCCTAAGGGGGCACTTATCTAACTAGAATTATCTTTTTGCCCCCCCTATAGCCATCCTGCCTTAATAGGAGCAAGGGGTGGCTAGGTTGGCTCTATAGCCGACATAAGCAGGGGAAAATCCTGACCGACTTGTCCAGTAAAGGGGGAGAGGGGAGGGGGGTGGGGGAGGGGGGGGTGGGGTGGGGGGTCTACTAAGCCCTAAGGACTAATCTAAACCATAGCCATACTCCTTTATAAAATAGGAGTGGCTTTATTATAATCTAGTAGGGTTTCACTGACTACTTCTAAGGAGATTAAGACTAAACCCTGCTAAAGTCCTATCACTAGGTCGAGCCTCTCCGCTTCTCCTAGTTGTGTACTTAGAATATAAGGCTGAGGGTTGCACCTAGGCTGAGCCTCCGTGCTCCCTTTCGCCATCCACTTGGTGTAGAAGGCCAAGGGTTGGACTTAGGCTGAACCATCACACTCCCCCTAGTCATGAACGCAGTGTAAAAAGTTGAGGGTTGTACCTATGTCGAGTCTTCGTGCTCCCTTAGCCATGCACTCCATGTAAAAGGTCGAGGACTATACCTAAGTCGAGCCTCCGCGCTCCCTCTAGCTATGCACTCGATGTAAAAGGCCTACGGTTATACCTATGCTGAGCCTCTATGCTCCCCCTAGTTGTGTACTCAGTGTGAAAGGCTAAGGGTTGTATCTAGACTGAGCCTCTGTAGTTCCCCTAGTCATACACTCGGCATGACTCAAGAGTCGCACCTCGGATAAGTAAGAGTTAAAATGGACTTTCTCCTAAGCCAAACATCTTAGTATGAAACTCCAAAACTTGTACCTAGGCTGAGCATCTATGCTCCTCCTAGTTGTACACTCGACAAGACGACCTCGAGACCAGCACGCTCCTAACACCCTAGCCAATGAATCCTCACTAGAGCACCAACCCAGCAGTGTACTATCCGGAAAAAGACCTCGGAGGACACCCTTTCGAATGAGGCAAATGACAGGGATAAATTTGGTACCCTCCAGCTCCCTCCACCATATGGCCCAAAAGACAACAAAAGCATTAAAACCAACACTCATTAATGATAGCATGCCCTAGCCTCTTCATCTCCTGGCTACCATCTCAAACCATGCCTTTTATTACTAACAAAACTCTACATTAATAACTAACAGTAAGCCTACCTCATCAACTCCTCCATCGCACAAGCACTCTATATCACCATTGCCTCTTAAAGAGGAACAACGAGGCTCAGAAGTGGTGCGAAACATAATCTGTCGTTTGGAATCACATGAAGCGGCACTCTATCACGGACAACAATGTAAACAAGGTGTTTGATGAAATACTCATGTTTGTCCGTGTCCTTTGATTTGTGTACATACCTTGTACAGCAAGTAGCGGGCTTGTAGTAGGCTTAGTAGCCCTAGTTTCGTTTGCTTTGTGGTCAATTTTGGCTTGTAAATATGAGTGTATCTTGTAAGCACTTGTGGGGACTTTGGTCTGTAATGGCCCATTATCCTTTGTGTGCAATCTTTCTGAGTTATAATGTCCATGGATGTAATTTGTACTAGCCATATAAAGTGTTTGCTTAAGCAGTTGCTTATGGATCCTGTTGGAATTACTTCTTTTGGCCCGTTTTCTTTTTTGTAAGTCTAAGGGACCCTAGGAGATCTCGGGGAAGGCTGACCTTTGCGAACAGACTCGCATGGGTGCCGCACGGCTTAGGCAAAATCAGCTAAGCCCGTGATATTGTGGTATCAGAGCGAGACAAGCACACGCAGAAACACTTGTCATACAAACGTGGGGGACCTAGCTGGGCTCTGTGGAGGACAACCAACACGTGCAACCGTTTAGGGGAAACATACATTAAGATGTAGGGAAAGGAGTTGCTCAGAGGAGCGGGCATCCAAGTTTGGCATTCAGAGGAATGGCCACCCCTTTGCATGAGAGGCACCACGAGGACAAGCAAGCGAAGAAAAATGTGTAGCACACAACGATTGGGATGGTTGAGTTTGAGCTATAGCTTGATGTTAGCAACCAAACTTGATGGTGCTCAAGGCAAAGCGGGGCGGTTGGTCAAATATGAGACCGTGCAAAGTGGGAGGTGATGTGTAATAATTGAAAGAGTTATGCAAGGCTCACAGAGGTGAGGGGAATTGCTAACTCGAAGGATTCGGTATTTATGCAAGGGCTTATACACGGACGACGAAGTGTTCATGGCCATCCTAAGGTGCGATCGGAACTCGGTGCCATGGAGCATTAGAACTTTCTCTTCGACATGGAAAGGATACATCCGTAGGCGACTGAAGTGTGCAACAAGTTCAACATATTGCTAGACCTTGAAGGATACAGTGGGGAATGTATTAGCGAAGAGTCACAATCTAGCAAGTGCATTTGCGGGAGCAGAATAAGGCACAAGATGTTCAGCAAGACAAAGTTTTCTAAAAGGGATGGTGGTCTCTGAAACTTCTAGTGGGAAGAATGTAAAGAGGAAAGTTGCTCCAACAAGATTGATATCCAAGAGGGATAAGTCCTAGATTTCCAGAGGGAGAACCATATGTAACAGATTGCACATATTAAGGAAGAGTTTCTCAATGTAATATCTCCATAAAGCTCAATGGGTTGAGCGAACGACGAAGAGTCGTCGCATGATCTCGAATGAGGTAATGCATTGGTGGATGCATTCCGAGATCAAGTGGGGGAGCAATCCAAGGCAACATCTTATGAATGCACACTTAGAGTTGATATGGAAATCGAACTCAATGGAGGACTGACCCGTGGAATGGTGGATACAAGGGCCACTATCAATTCAATGCAAATCGAGGAGCGGAGCAACTTGGGTGGAACTTGATGAAGTATCCAAGCTGTATGAAGAGTGTCGACATAGAAGATGGAATATGGAGCGGAGGCATGGAGCTTTCCTTGGACAGAGGTCAAGGGCATGAACTCTTGTAGAGACAAGTGTGGGATCATGTCATTCTATGAGTTCTTTATTCTGATGGGATAGACTTATCTTGCATGGTACCAAATACAAAGGGGGCTTCGAGGCATATGCACCTTACCCTAGAGATGCATTTGATAGACTAACTAAGGTGATTTAACTTGCGGAGGCAAAGTTAGGTTTGGAAGACCTTAGCATAGGGCAAGAGGACGTAAAGGCGTGTACTCTTGAAGAATATGTCACAGTGTTGCCATTCGAGTTGTCAGGGACCAAGTGGTGCATAGCAGAGATTGTGCTGGTAGGGGATAGAGGCCTAAGATCTAGAGAATAGTGCACCAATTCTAGCGAAGTCAGGGGGACTTCATGAGCTACTAGGCGACGGACTATCCTAGAGCTATGCTTCATCTAGGTGGACGCAAGAGTGGGTGAAAGAAGGTGAATTGCCAAGGGAGTAAACAAAAAAAAAATCGAAGATCTTGGCAGAGGCCACACATAGAGAAGTCATATTCCGAGTTCATCACATAAGAATCTGTATGCAATGGAGATGTCACCAAGAGGTGACATGGTGCAGCAAATCATGGTGGAATAATTCGTAGCAATGCAACACATGCGGCCCTGTCCCGTGAGGGACAGGATTATGCGGAGGTATGATCAGGGATAAACTGGGAGCTCCACTTTAGTGTATGATACAATAAAAAGAAGGGCTATAGATTCAAGGAGTGAATGTCGTGGTACCACAAAGGTGGGTCTTCTGTGTGCATCGAAGCTTGCATTAGATGAAAGCCTTAGTCATCAGCATATGGGGGTTGTATACTATCGAGGAAGAAGTCCAAGTGCAAGTACTAGTGAGTCCCATAGAGGAGAATATGATCATGTGAATGATTAAAAGCTGATGGGAGCTCCACTTCGGTGAACAATGCACCGACAAGAAGGGTTGTGGATTCAAGGGGTGAATGCCATGGTACCATAGAGGTGGGTCTTCTGTGTGTGCACATCGAAGCTTTTATTAGATGAAAGCCTTAGTCGTCAGTATATAGGGGTGTGTACCAACGAGGGAGAAGTCAGATTGCAAGTACTAGTGAGTCCCATGGAGGGGACTTGATTATACAAAGGTATGATCAGAGCGACTGGAGAGTTGGATTACTTCAATACTCATATTTGCTTAAGGGAGCCCGGCAAGTCAAAGGACAAGGCAGAGTAAGTGAACGTTGCTACCAAGAAAGCTAAGGAGAACAGAATCGACGTGAGCCCTGCAACAAGATGGCGGAGGCCATACATAAGAGTTGCAGTCTATCTTTCCATCGACCAAGGAGAACTGCTAGGAGGACACAGTGGTGTTGAAATAGGTGGTTGAAAGGGGCGAGGAAGCGGAGATGAGTCTAGTGGGGCTCAGTTGCCTAAAATCAAAGCGTCAGTTAGAAAGGAGGTGGACTCGAAGGAGCACCACAGTGCTACAGAGAAGGATCTACCGATCGTGAAGAAAGGAATGCAGATGCAAGGTAAGGGATAGTAGGGTCATGGGCTTGGCAGCACCATGGTACACAAAGGCAGGACTTCCATGGAGTCATCGATCCCTTGCTCTTATGGAGGGAGAGCATTGGTCATAAAAGGGCTGAGGAGGTGGCAAATGTAAAGGCAAACTCCAAGTACCAAGACAAGGCAGAAGAGCAGGGGCCAAGGAACTTTATAAGACTGGTGTCGATAGGCTTCTCATCAAGATAGCTAAAAGTGAGGGACTTTGGGTTGATACAGGAGTACTCAACCAAGGAACAAAATAGGCAATACATGGTATTGTACCTTTTCTACTCAGAACAGTGGCGAGAAAGGTGATGGAGAAGATGGTATAATCGTAAAAGCGACCAGAACTATTAAAGACTTACTCCAAGTTGGGGGATTCCATGTTGGGGTAAACCTTTTGTTCTTTTTGAGTGAAACTTCTTACATTCCAAAAGTTCAATAGTAGTGGGAAGGCGAATCACAGTAGCTAACTCGATGCAAGGAGTGTAAACACTTCTAGTGCTTCAGAAGTGTGAGCAAAGAGCAGGCGAATGTTAGTAACTAGCTCAATGTATGAAGGATAAACTCGAGGAGGCAAGCAAAATCGAGTAACCTTTACCTTCTCAACTCAAGAGAATGGACGAAACTGAGTACCCCAATTCTCTTAACTTTTGGAGGTGAGCGAAACCAAGTAACCTTATCTTCTCAACTACTAAGAGAATGGGTAAAGTCGAGTATTTCAGTTCTCTTACTTATCCAGCAAAGGAGCTATGCATAAGTTTAGTGACCCTTCAAAGAAAGCCTATGGAAGACAATAGTTATCAAATCCTCACCATTGGTGATCAATATTATTGAGAGTAGATTATCTGCCTCATTTTCCAATTGAATGCCAATCGAAAGTGGGAGTGATGCGAACCTACTTGGAAGTGACAACAAAACGTAGAGGAAGGATCAATGGGCAAACATTATGGAGGAAGGACCTCAAAAACCTTAAAGTCTATGAGGCGATGCTCGTCAAAGTTCCAACTAGCATCCATCCAGTTCAAGCAACATGAGTATATTATGACACTAGCGCATAATAAGGCAGGTCTTTTCCTTCATTAGAGGTTTCATGAGAACCAACAAGGATCAGCACAACTCAGCCAACCCCACACCAGATTCAATCATTTGGTGAGTTGAAGCAACATGGCGGATAAGAGTTCGACTACTCAACAACAGTGACGGAGAGCGACTAAGAGCCAAAGGGGCATATTGCAGCCAAAGTAAAAGGTTGAAGATTCAGTAAAATGCTAGGAGATGCAGCATCTACAATAGCTTCGACGAGGACGTCGAAGGAATAAGTGGGGGGAGAATGTCACGGATAACAATGTAAACAAGGTGTTCGATGAAATGCTCGCGTTTGTCCGTGTTCTTCGGTTTGTATATATACCTTGTACAAAAAGTAGCGGGCTTGTAGTAGGCTTAGCAGCCTTAGTTTGGTTTGCTTTATGGCTAATTTTGGCTTGTAAATACGAGTGTGTCTTATAAGCACTTGTGGGGACTTTGGTCTGTAATGGATCATTATCCTTTGTGTGTAACCTTTCTAAGTTGTAATATCCATGGGTGTAATTTGTACTGGCCTTATAAAGTGTTTGCTTGAGCAGTTACTCTGGATCCTATTGGAATTGCTTTATCCAACCCGTTTTCTCTTTTGTAAGTCTAAGGGACCTCAGGAGATCTCGGGGAAGGCTAACCTTTGTAGACAGACTCGTATGGGTGCCGCACGGCTTAGGCAAAATCAGTTAAACCCATGATAGCTCACCAGTGAGGATATATCTCTGCTCAAAATGGAGTTGAAACAGTCACCCCAGAATGGATGAACTATATGCTTGAAATATCGGTAGATGCCAATAGCCAACATAGGGTCGCTCCTCCAAGAGGTATAAAAACCACACACCAAGAAAGTAAAAGAGAGGGGTGAAGCAGACAAGAATCTCTATACTCTCTAATCTCCACCTTGTGTTGACTTAAGCATCGTATGGGTCGAGCCGAGAAGCCCTGTGGTGCTGACCTATTGTGCAGGACCATAAGTGACTAGGAGACAACACCATTCCCCAAAGATGGCTCAGCAGCTAAGAGAGGAGCTTGTAGCTGAGTAGATCCTAGTTCCTTTACTCGGCCTCACCGCTCCAAGGCTAGATGATTCCAACGAACTGATAGAACCCCAAAAAGAGCTATATAGATTTTGATATATGAGGGGGATCAACCCTTGGAACGCTATAGGGGTTCCTCCCTCCTTGAATTCAGCACAAGGCTACATCATTATATAGTGTTCTAAACCCTAGCCCATGGGGTGCTTACCTAAGTAAAATTATCCCTTTGCCCCTTCTATAGCCAACCTACCTTAGTAGGAATAGGGGGTGGCTAGGTTTGCTCTATAGCCAACCTAAGCAGGGGGAAACCCTGGTTGACTAGCCTAATAAAGGGGGCAACGGTCGCTAAGCCCTAAGGCCCCAATCTAAACCCTAGCTACACTTGTTTATAGGGTAGAAGTGGCTAAGGTGGGGTTTTATTACAATCTCACAGGGTTTTATTAATTACTTCTAGGGTGATTAGGACTCAACCTTGCTGGAATTCTATCAAGCCCACCCTCTTAAAGCAGCCTTATCCTCAAGGCTAAGGGTCTATAAACTTTGGGAATCGGGTCTTCAGCCCCTCATAATACTCCCACGTTGCATCTTCGGATGGTAAGTTATTCCACTTCATGAGTACTTTAGTTGAAGGACGTCGATGACACATTATAATCCTCCGATCAAGTACAGCTTCAGGTTGATCTTGAATCTCATCGTTATTTGTAGTGTTCAGTAACTAAGTCTGCACTAACTCATATTCTCCCTATTTCAACTTTATCAAGGATACACGAAAAATGGAATAGATCTTAGCATCATTTGAAAGCTTTAATTTGTATGCCACAGCCCCAATACACTCTAAAATCTGATACAGTCCCTAGAATCGTGGAGATAGCTTCATCGACGCTCTAGGGTTGATTGACAGCTACTTGTATAGTTGTAGGTGAAGGTAGACCCAATCTCCTACTAAAAATTCTCGCTCACTCCGGTGAGTGTCTGCTTGTTGCTTTATGCGAGCTTAAGCAACAATTAGGTTGTCTTTCAGCAGCTATAGAAGCTTACCCCTGTCAATTAAGTTTTGGTCGAACTAATCTTCTTTAGTCGTACCAATTACATATTTCGATATTGCAGGAGGTGGTCGGCCATATAATGCCTCGTAAGGGGTACATTTAGTTGATGAATGATAAGTTATATTGTACTACCATTCATCCCAAGGAAGCCACCTTGTCCACTCTTTGGGCCAGTCACTAGTGAAGCACCGTAAGTCTCGAGGCATCTGTTCACCACTTCTGTTTAGCCATCTATCTATGGATGATAGGTTGTGCTTATCTTCAATTGGGTGCCTTGTAGTTGGAAGACTCAATCCAAAATTTATTTGTATACATCCTGTCATGGTTGCTCACAATCAACCTTGGCATCCCATGCAGTTTAACAATATTTTTTAAAAAAGTTGAGCAATGCTGGCACTGGTATAAGGATGTATCATAGCACATATTTGGTTAGACGATCTACCACCACAAAAATCGTGTTTTTACCATGAGATAGTGGTAGCCCTTTGAGAAATCTATGGAGATGTCAGTCCATGCCGAGTCCAGTATAGGTAGTGGTTGTATTTTTCCTAGATTTGCTACTATTTCACCTTTCTACTACTGGCATACATCACATTTGGATACATAATCATAAATCAATTTTTTCATGCCATTCTAAAAGAAGTTTTGCTTCACCCTCTTATATGTTCTCAGAAATCCAAAGTACCCTACTAAAGGTGATGAGTGTATCTCATGCAAAATAATCTGGATGTAAGAGGAAGAAGGAACAATCACAATTCGGCTTTTGTAGTGTAGGCCCTTCGAATCCCAAGTGTAGTGTCCCATGGAACCCGGATCCTTCTCCAATTTTTCTATGATGTCTCGGGTCTCTGGATCATTCTTCCATTCCTCCCTAATGTCTTTGAGGAAGTCAGTGGAGGGAAGGGAGATGGCTGAAATTTTGGCTTGTCCTGACAACCATGATATAGCATATGCAACAACATTCTATTTCCCTTTTCGATAAATAATTTCATAATCAAATCCAAGAAGTTTAGTTACCCATTGTTGCTACTCTGAGGAAGATATTTTCTACTCCAAAAGAATTTAAAACTTCGGTAGTTGGTCTTAATCTGGAAGCGTCGGCCGATCAGTAGGGTCTCCACTTCGTGACGGCGTGTACAATGACAAGCATTTCTTTATCATACACAGATGTTATAAGATGTGAGGGAAATAAAGCTTTGCTGATGTAAGTAAGGGGTCAGCCATCTTACATTAGAACAACCTCAATTCTAACTTCGGATGCGTCAGCCTCAATCATGAAGGTACAGGTGAAATCGGGCAGCGCTAGGACCGTCGTCGTCATGGCTACCTTGAATCATTAAAAGGCTATGGAGGTTTTATCTAACCACAAGAAGGAGTCTTTTCTTTAGTAGGGACATGAATGGGGCACTGATCTTGCCATAATCTTTCACAAATTTCCGATAGTAGCCCGTGAGTTTAAGGAAGCCGCGTAGCGATTTTATGTTCATAGATTTCAACCATCCTTGCATTACTTCGATCTTTGTCGGGTCTATCGCCACTCCATCCTCTGATATGATGTGCCCTAGATACTCCATTTTATGTCCTAAAAAGCTACACTTTGACTGTTAATGTAAAGGGTGTTCTCCCAAAGAATCATTAGAACAGTTCATAAGTGCTGATGCATATCAAGTATAGGGCTATAAATGAGGATATCATCAAAAAATATCAATATAAACTTATGTAGAAACCTTTAAAAAATATCATTCATCAATCTTTGAAAAGTAGAAGGAGCATTCTTAAGTCTGAAAGGCATCATCAAAAACTCGTAGTGACCGTTATGTGTACCGAATATAGTTTTTGAAATATATTCAGTGCATACACATATCTGATGATAACCAGAATGATGATCTAATTTAATGAAGACTTAGGCTCCCTTTAGTTCATCTAAGAGCTTATCTATGATAGGTACAGGATATTTGTCTTTGACGGTGATGGCATTCAAAGCCCGGTAATAATGCATATCTGCCACATACCATCCTTCTTGCGCACTAGCAACACCGGCGAGGAGTAAGGGCTGCAGCTTAGTCGAATTACTCTAGTGTCGAGCATCTCCTTGATGATTTTCTCAATCTCATCCTTCTGTAAGTGAGGATAGCAGTATAATCTCAAATTTGATGGAGGTTTACCTGGCAAAATAGGTATGTGATGGTCATGCGGTCGATTAGCGGAAGCCCATGCAGCCTCATGAAAACATCCACGAATTCGTTTAGAAAGAGGGCAAGCTTAGGATCTGAATTTTGTACTTTTTCCTCTATTGATGGATGCTGGATATGCATAAAAAATCCACCATTTGTTTTATGTAGCACCTTCTCTATTCACTATGTTGAAACAGTGGAAATATGGCTCCCGCGCTTGCCTCGCAATGTGACTTGTCTCCTGTTACAATAAAACTTCATGATTAGTTTAGAGAAATTCCAAGAGATGTCACCTAATGTTGTGAGTCATTCAATCCCAAGCATGGCTTCATAGTCATCGATGGGCAGGAGGAAGAAATCAGCTACCACTTCTTGGTCTTGTAGGAGGAATTTTACTTGCGGGCATCGTTGGTCACAATTGCGAATTCTGCCATCGACGATCTTTACGGTGAACTTGTTGCAACCATCCATTTGAAGCATCATATGTCTAGTGACCTTGCTATTGAGGAAGTTATTTACACTACCTGTATCGATGAGAACGATAATGGATTGCTATTTAAGAAGTCCTCTAACTTTCATCATCTACGGATTGGAGTAGCCGGCCAGCGCGTTGTCACGGACAATAATGTAAACAAGGTGTTCGATGAAATGATCGTATTTGTCTGTGTCCTTCGGTTTAGGTACATATCTTGTACAACAAGAAGCGGGCTTGCAGTAGACTTAGCAGCTCTAGTTTGATTTGCTTTATGGCCAAGTTTGGCTTATAAATACAAGTGTGTCTTATAAGCACTTGTGGGGACTTCGGTTTGTAATATACCATTATCCTTTGTGTGCAACCTCTCTGAGTTTGTAATGTCCATGGGTGTAATTTGTATTTTGGCTTTATAAAGTGTTTTCTTAAGCAGTTGCTTGTGGATCCCGGGGGAATTGCTTCTTCTGGCCTATTTTCTCTTTTTATGAGTCTATGGGACGTTAGGAGATCTCGGGGAGGGCTGACCTTTGCGGACGGACACGCATTGGTGCCACACAGCTTAGGCAAAATCAGTTAAGCCCGTGATAATGTGGTATCAGAACGGGACAAGCACACGCAGAAACACTTGCCATACAAACGTGGGGGACCTAGCTAGGCTGTGTGGAGGACAGCCAGCACGCGCAACCGTTTGGGGGAAACGGACATTAAGATGTAGGGAAAGGAGTCGCTTAGAGGAGTGGGCATCCTGGTTTGGCATTCAAGGAATAGTCAACCCCTTTGCGTGAGAGGCACCATGAGGACAAGGAAGCAAAGAAGAATGCGTAGCACACAAAGATTGGGATGGTTGAGTTCGAGCTATAGCTCAACGTTGGCAACCAAACTTGACGGTGCTTAAGGCAAAGCAGGGTGCTTGGTGAAAGATGAGACCATGCAAGGTGGGATGTGTTGTGTAATGACCGAAAGAGTTGTGCAAAGCTCACAGAGGTGAGGGGAATTGCTAACTCGAAGGATTCAGAACTTATGCAAGGGCTTGTACACGGATGACGGAGTGTTCGTGGCCATCCCAAGGCGCGATTAGAACTCGATGCCATGGAGAATCAGAACTTTCTCTTCGACATAGAAAGGATATGTCTGTAGGTAGCTGAAATGTGTAACAATTGCTGGACCTTGAAAGGTGCAGTGGAGACTATACGAGCAAAGGGTCGCAATCTAGCAAGTACATTTATGGGGGTAGAACAAAGCACAAGTTCAGCCGGACGGGGTAGTCCAAAGGGGATGGTGGTCTCCGAAATTTCCAGTGGGAAGTATGTAAAGAGAAAAGTTACTCCAGCAGGACAGATATCCAGGAGGGATAAGTCCTAGTTCTCTAGTGGGAGAATCATGTGCAACAGACTGCACATATTGAGGAAGAGTTCCTCAAGGCTATATCTCCACAAAGCTCAACGAACCGAGTGAGAGACGAAGAGTCGTCACATGATCTCGAAGGAGGTAATGCCTTGGTGGATGCATTTCGAGATCAAGTGGGGGAGCAATCCAAGGCAACATCATATGAAGGCACACTTAGAGTCGAGGCAGAAATCGAACTCAACAGAGGGCTGACCCGTGGAATGGTGGACGTGAGGGCCACTATCAACTCAATGTAAATCGAGGAGCAGAGCGACTTGGGTGGAACTCGGTGAAGTATCCAAGCCGCATGAAGGGAGTTGACATAGAAGATGGAACATGGAGCGGAGGCACAGAGCTTTCCTTGGACAGAGGTCAAGGGCATGAACTCTTATAAAGGCAAGACTGAGATCATGTCGTTCCATGGATTCTCCATTCTGATGGGATAGACTTATTTTGCATGGTGCCAAAGACGAAGGGAGCTTCAAGGCACATGCAAGCTACCTCAGAGATGCATTTGATGGAGTGACTAAGGTGATTCCACTTGTGGAGGCAAAGTTGGGATCATGAGACCTTAGTACGGGGCAAGAGGATGCAGAGGCGGGTACTCTTGAAGAATATACTACAGTGTTACCATTCGAGTTGTCAGGAATAGGAGGTGCATAATAAGATTGTGTTGGTAGGGGATAGAGGCCCAAGATCCAAACAATGGTGCACCAACTTTAGCGAAGTCAGGGGACTTCAGGAGCTACTAGGCGACGGACTATCCTAGAGCTATGCTTCGTCTAGGTGTAACCCAAGAGTGGGTGGATGAAGGGGAATTGCCAAGGGACTGAACTAAAAATCAGAGATGGCGGAGGCCCTATGATGTGTTGGTAGAGGTCACATGTGGAGAAGTCGTAGTCCGAGTTCATCACACAAGAATCTGTATTCAAGGACTGAATGCCATAGTACCGCAGAGGCGGGTCTTCCGTGTGTATGCATCGAAGCTTGCATCAGATGAAAGCCTTGGTCGTCAGCATATGGGGGCTGTGTACCACCGAGGGAGTAGTCAGATTGCAAGTACCAGTGAGTCCCATGGAGGGGACTTGATTAATCGGAGCAGTTGGAGAGTTGGACTGCTTCAGTGCTCACATTCGCTTAAGGGAGCCCGGCAAGTCAGAGGACAAGGCCGAGTAAGCGAACGTTGCTACCAAGGAAGCTAAGGAGAACAGAATCGGCGCGAGCCCTGCAACAAGATGACGGAGGCCATGCATGAGAGTTGCAGTCTGTCTTTCCATCAACCAAGGAGGACACAGTGGTGTCGAAGCAGGTGGTCGAAAGGGACGAGGAAGCGACGACGAGTCTAGCGGGGCTCAACTACCTAAAAGAAAAGCATCGATTAGAAAGGAGGTGGACTCGAAGGAGCTCCACAGTGCCGCAGAGATAGATCTACTGATCGCGATGGAAGGGATGAAGATGCAAGATAACGGATAGTAGTGCAATGGACTTGGCAGCGCCATGGTACCATAGATGCAGGACTTTCGTGAAGTCATCAATCCCTTGCTCTCATGGAGGGAGAGCATTGGTCGTAAAAGGGGTCGAGGAGGTGGAGAATGCAGAGGCAAACTCCAAGTACCAAGACAGGGCAGAAGGGCAGAGGCCAAGAAACTTTATAAGAACGATGTCGATGGGCTTCTCATCAAGATAGCCAAAATGAAGGGACTTCGGGTTGATGCAGGAGTGCTCGACCAAGGAACGAAGTAGGCAGTATATTGTACTGTACCTTTCTACTCAGAGGAGTAGGCGGCAAAGGTGATGGAGAAGACGGTACAATCCCAAAGGCGACCAGATTTATCAAAGACTTACTCCAAGTTGGGGGACTCCAAGTTGGGGTAAACTTTCTGCTCTTTTCGGGCAAAACTTCTTGCATTCCAGAAGTTCAATAGCAGTGGGAAGGCGAATCACAGTAGCTAACCCAACACAGGGAGTGCAACCACTTCAAGTGTGAGCAAAGAGCAGACGAATGTTAGTAACCAGCTCAATGCATGAAGTACAAACTCGAGGAGGCAGACAAAATCGAGTAACCTTTGCCTTCTCAACTTGAGAGAATGGGCGAAACCGAGTATCCCAATTCTCTTAACTCGAGGAGGCGAGCGAAGCCAAGTAACCTTACCTTCTCAACTACGAAGAGAATGCGTGAAGCCAAGTATCCCAGTTCTCTTACTTATCCAAGCAGGGGAGCTATGCACAAGTTCAGTAACCCTTCAAAGAAAGCTTATGGAAGACAATGGTTGTCAAATCCTCACCATTGGTGATCAGTACTACTGAGAGTAGATTTTCCACTTAATTTCCCAATTGACTAATCGAAAGCGGGAGTGATGCGAACATACTTGGAAGTGATAACTAACAGTGGAAGAAGGTTCAATGGGCAAACATTACGGAGAAAGGACCTTAAAAAGTTCAAAGTCTGTGAGGCGATGCTCGTCAAAGTTCCAACTAGCATCCACCCAGTTCAAGCAACATGAGTATATTATGACACTAGCGCATAATAAGGCAGGTCTTTTCCTTCATCAAAGGTTTCGTGAGAACCAACAAGGATCAGCACAACTCAGCCAACCCCACACCAGATTCAATCATTTGGTGAGTTAAAGCAACATGGCGGATCAGAGTTCGACTACTCAACAATAGCGACGGAGAGCGGCTGAGAGCCAAAGGGGCATGTTGCAGCCAAAGCAAAAGGTTGAAGATTCAGTAAAATGCTAGGAGATGCAGCATCTATAGTAGCTTTGACGAGGACGTCGAAGGAATAAGTGGGGGAGAATGTCACGGAAAATAATGTAAACAAGGTGTTTGATGAAATGCTTGTATTTGTCCATGTCATTCGGTTTAGGTACATATCTTGTGCAACAAGAAGCGGGCTTGCAGTAGACTTAGCAGTCCTAGTTTGATTTGCTTTATAGCCAAGTTTGGCTTGTAAATACAAGTGTGTCTTATAAGCACTTGTGGGGACTTCGGTTTGTAATGGACCATTATCCTTTGTGTGCAATCTCTCTGAGTTTGTAATGTCCATGGGTGTAATTTGTCTTTTGGCTTTATAAAGTGTTTTCTTGAGCAGTTGCTTGTGGATCCCGGGGGAATTGCTTCTTCTAGCCTGTTTTCTCTTTTTGTGAGCCTATGGGACGTTAGGAGATCTCGGGGAGGGCTGACCTGTGCGGACGGACACGCATGGGTGCCGCACGGCTTAGGCAAAATCAGTTAAGCCCGTGACAGCATGCATTGCATAGTCAGCTGGTTGGGGCACTTCCTCTGTGGCTTTATCTTCAGGTTCAAGGCTTTCTTCGGATGGTTCATTGTCCTCATCCTCTACTAGTTCAATCACGAGCTGACCCTTTTTGCAGTGATGTTCTCGACTCCACGGTTCATCATAATACCAGCACAACCCCTCGACCGATCGTTCACGAAGCTCCTCTCTTGTTAATTTTTTTGGTGCGGGGGCTCGGATGGCAATAGAGGGGGCTGAAGGCTTCAGCATGGCCGGTCGGGGAGTGGCCCTTGTCCTTCATACTTCATGGTTGAATAGTTCTTCTTGGATTCTAACAAAGGAAATCACCAACGTGAGAGTGTATAGTTGTCGTGCCTTTACTTCTCCTCGAATCTCCGGCTTTAGGCCTTTGATAAAAGTCCCTAAAAGTTGCTTTTCAGACCAATCCATAGTTTGGTTAGATAAATGTTCAAACCTTATTTGCTATTCATGTATTGTCAAAGTTTGTCGAATCTTCACTAATTGTCTGTCTATGTTGTCGAAATCGATTGGTCCGAAGCGATTTAGTAGTCCTTCCTTGAATCGCTACCAAGAGAGACCTTCATTAGTATGCTTATACTAACTAAACCACTGAATAGCATCTCCCTCAAGGTAGATGATAGCAATCTCCACCCTTGTAGCATCGACAGTTCGGTAGAACCGAAAATAGCATTCTACGCGCACGATCCATTCGATTGGGTCTCCTTTCCATCTAGGGTAGTCAACCTTCATGCATGAAGTGTTTGGATCAGGGATGATGTGGCCATGCTCTTGAGAATTGTCTCACCAATCTGAAGTTTCTCCTTATTGCGATTTCTTCGGGCTAGGTGGTTGGCCCATGTCGAATTCAATAAAAAGGGATCACATTTTCTATTCCATACGGCTTTCAAAGGCTTCGTACTTGGTGTTGATGGCCTTCAGTAATGTCATGGCATATGCCTCTAGATTTATAATATTAAGATCTTTTTTTTGTTGTCGGGTTAGTGGCATAAGAATTTTTTGAGAGGGGATGGATGATTGGATGGGTGGATCAATGGAGATGGGGTAGGCTACGATTTATGGTTGAAATGGGTGGCTCTTTAGGATCAGTTTAGGGTGCTGTTTAGAAGGATTCTTGGTGAGGATGTTAGAGTTTGTAGATAAGAGAAAGAGAGTCTGAAAACCCACAAAAGACAACACTCAAATCCGATGAAATTCAATAAAGAAAGGTGTTGCGATGTGATGTCTTTCCGAACAGATTTTACGTCAGAGAAACGATTAATTCTCGATATAAATTCCTAAGGAAAATTTGAGAAAAATATGCAAAAATCCTCAGTTCAGATGTGGTCAATATCAACAACATATTTGATAAAATTTTGGTAGAGTAATGGTAGGAAAATAGGGTAAAAGATGGAAGGCAGATCCTTCATCATAAAATTCCAGCACTACGTGATGATGAATTAAGGCACAATAAAACTAGCTCCAAAAGGAATTTTTTTTCTAGAGATCAATCTTAGATGGAAGCTAAGATGATCTATGAAATTGTGTAAAAATTTGGCCAAAAAGAAGAAGCAATAAACTAGTTTCAAGAGGCAAATAGGCGGCTGAAAATTTCTATAGTGTTTCGCATTTACAACAATGATAATGTTTGCAATGGTCAAAATTTGAAATGGATAAAATATAAAAAATCTCTTCAACATGTAAGGTAAAGGATTTTGTAGTATTAAAGAGGGGTGGGTGATAAAAATATATAATGACTCCTTTGCCCCTTCTATAGCCGACCTGCCTTAGTAGAAACAGGGTGCGATTATGTTAGCTCTATAGCTGACCTAAGCAGGGGAAAACTATGGCCGACTATCCCAGTAAAGGAGGTGATGGCCCTAAGCCCTAAGGCTCCAATCTAAACCCTAGCCATACTTCTTTATAGGGTAGAAGTGGCTAGGTGAGTTTTTATTATAATCTCACAGAGTTTTATTGATTTCTTTTAGGGTGATTAGGACTCAATCCTGCTGAAGTCCTATCACGAACTACCTCCCTCATGGACCTCCTATGCTGGTTCACCATGGTAGCACTCCCACTTTAGTATAGAGGAAACACCAGGATGAGCATACACCTTCGATAGTGAACCAACTGAGCTGACTAGTGTTGACTCACTAGTTGATGATATTCATGTACTATCATTTTGACAATAGAATGAGGGCCAAATACCACAGACACATCATTCTATTATTCCTCTCAACCATTGTCTAGGCGAAGAGGCGTTACCTATGGTCCCAAGCCCCCTCGGGCAAAGAAGCCCCGCATCCCATCCAAACAAAATGGTGCCTCCATCTCAGCCCAGACACTGAGACCCAAGTAGCGCTTGCTTAACCATCTAGGACCTTTCCCTAGGGTTGGAGACAATTCCCTTCGCTCATCTCATCCGAGACCCTCCTAGGCCTCACCCGTTAGCAACTCCCCGAAGCTGCATGATACTTCGACAAGCTCTCTCCTAACATTGTCAAAGCATTGCCAATGGCATAGGGACCTAGCTCGCAAATGGCGTTGCACCTCTACCTCATCCTCAATAGCACCAAGGACAACCCGGGGACCCAAGTCGCAATGGCCCTATACCTCTACCTCGTCCTCGACAACTCCAGGGACAGCCTAGGGACCTAGGCCATAATAGCCCTAGGCCTCTATGTTGTCCTCAATAGTACCCTCAGAGCCTCCTCAAGCCTCTGCTCAGCCTTTATTGTTCATAGTTGACCCATGTTGATTGAATCAGACCCGCCATGGAAGTTGCACCTCTAATCACCACACGCAAGCAGAACCTAAAGAGGAGCATGTCCCCTAAAGCACATCAAGCTTTAGGGCAATAGAAAGCTATTGGGAAACCCAGCGGGAACATCACATGCACTGCAAAATAAAGAAAAGTAAAATAGGTTTCCCTCATGCATCAAGTCGTCATGCAAAAGTTGGTTCGTAAAAAAACACAAAAATTGAAAACTGCGATATGTGAGGGATTGATTACATAGGGAGATCGTATATACTTGAAAATCCAGATCAGATGGAGAGGATGAAGGAGATCAAATGTCCTTCTCTCTAGCAATATCCATACGATGGATCATTGTAGTGATGCATCTTCAATCGTAGCTAAAATCTGCATAACTCTTACGTAGAAGATAAGGGAGGGAGGATAATAGAAGCGGGCGGCCAAAGGTGCAACCTATCATCTATGTGCTACCCTTGCCTCATATTTATAGAGAGCCTCCGTAAAACCCTAATGAATCATGCCTTAGTGGGTATTAGATGTCCATCTAATTACCTATTAATCTTGGATTATTGGATCTCTATCCAATAATCTCAGTTGGCCTTTAACTAGGTCTTATAAAAGGAACCCATCAATGTTTGGTCTCGTCCAATGAGAACAGGGGCTAATTGGATAACCCATATCCAATTCTCTACTCGCTGAAACCTCTACCATATGTGTGTGACCCTTTAGACCTAACACTGAGCTGGCTGTGAGTCCTCCCTATCAGAACTCCTTCTGACTTAGTGAATTGTTATTTCATAATAATTCACTCGACCCAACGGCTATGGACGTACTAGGCTATTGTGTCATAGTCCCCAAATGGTATAGGGGATCTTTATCCATTGGACCTATCTGTGCTTAGTTACCATGTATTTATAGTCCCTCATCCATCTAATATCTCAAAAACCATATATTGGGTATGATTCTATCAAGTCACATACAAAATCCGTCCGAGTCTCGCACTAATCGGGTTCTCTCGGAGAACTTCTCTCTCAAACTAAATAACCTGATCAGAAATTTGCCTGAGCGAGAGCACACGAGATATTCCTCTCATCATACCGAGAGTAGTTGATCCTCTATTAACACTCAATAGCCTTCTTAAGGTTGGCTACAAATCCTGATAACTTATTGTACTAGATCTGAAACTTTTTAGACCTGTATGTCCAGTGTTACAGAAAGGAGTACTCAAATAAGGCATCCTTAATGTCTCAAGTTTGAGGACTAGATGCAAACTGGGACTACAAAATTATTGTTTGACGTTAGGTATCATTAACCATATAATATTCTATAAGCAGATCAATCAACGAATACATTCTCTAATGAGCACCTGTATTATATCCTTAGTATCTCTACATAAGTGGCTACGAGACTAGCTGCTTCCATCAAATGGACGAGTATCAGTATACCGGTCTGTCCGATTACTTTGATGTCCCTCTCGAGTAACCTATGATCGAGATTATTTAGGATCTATGTTTAAAAGTAAATCAGTCTCATTATTATGATCTCATCATGATCTGATTCCCATTGCACAAAACTTAGGGCATCATTATATATTTATATATATATATATATATATAATGTGAGAATATGTCAATAATAATCATAAATAAAAGATCGCGTAGTATGTCACGCGTGTCATCACTCACGTGATTGGCTTGTAAGGCACTTGTAACTAGCAATTTTTGACTTGACCTAAAGCTAATCACTTATATGTTTGATTCCCATCGGACCCCTGTGATACTCAAAGACAGATTAAGCTAGCAGCTTTGTTAGTAGATCTATAATGTTATCTTTAAATGGAACTCTTTCAATTACTACATCTTTATGAGCAACGATCTCTCTAATCAGTTGGAACCTCTTTAGTACAATTCTGATGAGACATGGTTTTAGCTTGTTAGAGCTATAACCCCTGCTCACAATATCTGGGTATCTACTCCATACTACTCAATACGACTCCTAAATTTTTGATAAACTTCTTCATCCATACCCCTTCTTTTAATACTTTTACTATAGCAATGGTCTAGTCAGTAGTAGTATCTTGCTTAGAACTCTTCCAACTTACTACTCATCTATTCAAGGTGAAGATATACCATGTGTTCGACTTGCTATCATCAGTATTGAACTGGAAACCTGAGTCTATGTAGCCCTCAACCTGGAGACTACCTCCTCAATAAACTAGTAAAAGATCCTTAGTCCTTCTCAAGTACTTAAGGATACACTTTACTGCCTTCCAGTGTTCTAAACCTGGATTCACCTGATACCTACTTATGACACTCAGAGCATGTGTTATATCGGGCATGGCACACAGCATAACATACATAATAGATCCTATTGTTGAGGTATAGGATATTCTATCCATGTTTGCCCTTTCTTTAGGAGTCTTTGGGGATATATGTCAGAACCCTTGCGGGATTCTAAGCTTGGGGTGATCTCTATAGGGGATCAGCCTCCTTGAAACTTTATAGGGGTTCCTTCCTCCAAATTACTACTCAAAGACTGCATAAAATATTCATCTATTCATGCTGAAAAGTTAATGATTACAAAGCTATTTATAGGCCTTCTAAACCCTAACTCCTAATAAAACTCCTACTCCTAACAACTCCTAATGCAACTCCTAATACTTCTCTAAGAAGCAACCTCCAACTGGCCCATCTAGGGTTGGTCGATTACTTATTGATTCCTAATCCTACTCTAACTTAACCCCACATCAACCAACCCCTCTTTAACTAGGATAAGGGGTGGTTAACTAGGGTTACAAGTGTCTTTACTTTCCTCCTAATATCTTTCCTCAATAATATCCTAACCTAGCCAGCCTGTTCATCTCTTTAATAGGGGTCAACTAGATAGGATTTACATGTATGACCTCTTCAATGAAACTAAATTAGGACTCCCCTAGCTAGAGTCCTAACAGACCTGCCCTCTTCAAATCAGCCTTGCCCTCAAGGCTGATGCTCCATAAATTCTAGGAATTTGATCTTCAAGTCGTCATAGTTCTCCAAGTTGCATCTTCTGCTGGTAGGTTCACCCATTATATTAGTACTTCAGTAATGGATCATCGTCGTTGAGTCATGATTCGTCGATCAATAATGGCACTCGGTTGGGTCTAGAGCTCTCCTTGGGAAGTCATATCTGGTATGTGTCTCTATGCTATCTCGTTTTATCCCAAATTGAGCTTCAAGCATGAAACATGGAAGACTGGACAGATTTGGGAGCTAGCGAGTAAGTCCAATTTGTATGCTACTGCTCCGATGCATTCCAAAATCTGGTAAGGTCCATAGAACCAAGGTGAAAGCTTCATGGATGCTCTGGTTTGGATCGATGTTTATTTGTATGGTTGGAGCTGTAGAAAAACCCAATCTCCCATTAAAAATTCTCTTTCACCTTTGTGTTAATCATATTGTTATTTCATCCTCGCTTGAGCTGCAATGAGATTATCTTTTAGTAATTTCAGCATCTTGCCTTTTTGCTACAGTTTCTTATCTACTTGTTTTACTTTAGAGGTACCTAATACATATTTTGGGATTACAGGCAAAGTCGACCATACATAGCCTCATAGAGAGTATATTTTGTGAATGAATGATAAGTTGTATTATACCACCACTCAGCCTAGGGAAGCCACTTTGTCCACTCTTTTGGCTAGTCACTGGTGAAGCATCTAAGGTATGTCTCTAAGCACTTGTTCACCATTTTAGTCTGGCTGTCGGTTTGTAGGTAGAGGTTGTAGATTTCTAGGACTTGCCACTGTTTCGCCTTTATGTCGTTGACATACATCACATTGTGCTACAAATTCAGCAATAATATTTTTCATCCATATCCAATAAAAAAATTATTTTATTCTCTTATAGACTCTAAGGAACCCAGAGTGTCCGGCCGCAGGTGTGGAATGCATCTCTTTGATAATGGTCTTTATGCAAGTAGAATTTGGCACAAGCACAATGTGTTCCTTATATCGTAAGTCTTTTGAGTCCCAACTGTAATAAGCCATAGAGCATGGTTCTTCTTCCAATTGTTTTATGATTATACTGGTCTCTAGATCATCTTGCCATTTGATAGAACCCCTGAAGGAGCTCTATAGATTTTGACCCTTGAGGGGAATCAACCCTTGGAACATTGCAGGGGTTCCTCCCTCCTAGACTCGGTACAAGGCTGAAATAAAATAGGAAGATTATTTGATTCAAGAGGGGGGTGGCTATATCTTTAAATAGGAATAAAAACCCTAGCCTAAGGGGGTGCTTGCCTAAGTAAAATTATCACTTTGCCCCTCCCATGGCCGATCTACCTTAATAGGAATGGGGGCAGCTAAGTTGGCTCTATAGCTGACCTAAGCATGGGGAAACCCTAGCCGACCAATCCAGTAAGGGGGGGCAGTGGCTACTAAGCCCTAAAGGCTAATCTAAACCCTAGCCATACTCCTTTATAAGATAAGAGTGACTTTATTAATAGGGTTTTTATTGACTAGTACTAAGATGATTATGACTCAACCATATTGGAGTCCTATCAAGTCTGTCCTCTTCAGATCAGCCTTGTCCTCAAGGCTGAGGGTCCATAAACTATGGAAACTGGAACTTTAACTCCTCATGTGACTCCTATATTACATCTTCAGATGGTAAGTTAGTCCACTTTATAAGTACTTCGGTTGAAGGGCGTCGGTGGCATATCATAATCCTCCGATCAAGTATAGCTTTAGGTTGGGCTTTGATTTCACCATCATTGGTGGTGCTCAGTAGCTAAGTCTGGGCCTTCTCATGTTCTCCCAACTTTAGCTTTAATAAGGATACGTGGAAGATGAGATGCATCTTAGTGTCATCTGGTAGCTTTAATTTGTATGCCATGGCTCCAACGCGCTCTAGGATTTCGTATAGTCCATAAAATTATGGAGACAGCTTCATTAATGCTTTTTCGTTGATGGATAGCTGCTTGTATGGCTGGAGCCGAAGGTAGACCAATCTCCCATTATGAATTCTTGCTCACTCCGGTGGTTGTTTGCTTGTTGCTTCATGCGGGCTTGAGCGACATTCAAGTTATCTTTCAACAGCTACAACAGTTTGTCCCTGTTAATCAAATTTTGATCGACATGATCTACTTTGACTGAACCAAGTACATATCTGGGTATTACAGGGGCCGGTCAGCCATGCAATGCCTCATAAGAGGTACATTTAGTTGATGAATGAAATGTCATATTGTACCACCATTCGGTCCAAGGAAGCCACCTTGTCCACTCTTTGGGCCAATCACTGGTATTTTGCTAGTGTAAGCAAGGGGTCGGCCATCTTGCATTAGAATACCCCAATTCCAACTCCGGATGCATCAGCCCTAATCACAAAAGTTTATCTGAAATCGAGTAGTGCTACGACCGACGTCATCATCATGGCGGCCTTGAGTCTTTTAAAGGCTGCAGAGGCTTGATCTAACCACGAAAAGGACTCCTTGAGTAGGGACGTGAGTGGGGCACTGATCTTGTCATAATCTTTCATGAACTTCCGGTAGTAGCTTGTGAGTCCAAGGAAGCCGCGTAGTGATTTTACGTTTGTAGGTCTCAGCCATCCTTGCATTGCCTCGATCTTTGTCAGGTCTACTGCCACTCTATCCTCTGATATAATGTGCCTTAGATACTCTATTTTATGCATAAGAAGCTACACTTTGATTGTTTAACATAAAGAGTATTCTCTCGAAGAATGGTTAAAACAGTTCATAATTGCTCAAAATATATATCAAATGTTGGCTATAAATGAGAATATTATCAAAGAATACTAATATAAAATTACATAGAAACCATTGGAAGATGTCATTCATCAAGCTTTGAAAGGTCGAAGGAGCATTTGTAAGTCCGAAAGGTATTACCAAAAACTCGTAGTGGCCGTTATGCATGCAGAATATAGTTTTCAAAATATCTTCAGTGCATACCCAAATCTAATGGTATTCGGATCAGAGATCCAATTTAGTGAAGACTCAGCTCCTTTTAATTTGTCCAAGAGTTCATCTATGACTGGAATAGGATATTTATCCTTGAGGATAATGGCATTTAAAGCCCGATAGTCAATGCACATCCGCCACATACCATTCTTCTTATGCACAAGCAACATCGGCGAGGTGTAAGGGCTGCAACTTGGTCGAATCACCTCGGTGTCAAGCATCTCTTTAACAATGTTCTCTATCTCATCCTTCTACAAGTGAGAATAGTAGTACAGTCACAAATTTGCTAGAGGTTTGCCTAGCAAAATAGGAATGTAGTGGTCATGCGGCCAGTGAGGGGGCAACCCGTGCGGGTCCAAGAAAACATCTACGAATTCATCCAACAAAAGGGCAAGCTTAGGATCTGAGTTTTGAATGTTCTCCCGCTTAGATGTCTGTTAGATATCAAAAATCCACCATGTGCTTTGTGCAAAACTTTCTCTATTCATTGTGACTAAACGATGGAAATATAGCTCCTATGTTTGCCTCATAACGTGACCTATCTCCCTTTGCAATAAAATGTTATCATTAATTCAAAAAAATTCCAGAAGATATCACCTAGCATTGTGAGCCATTCAATCCCAAGCATGATTTTATAATCATCGATGGGTAAGAAGAAGATATTAGCTACCACTTCTTGGTCTTGAAGGAGTAGTTTCACCAGCGGGCACCATTAGTCGCAATTGAGGATTTAAAAGTCGATGACCTTTACACCAAATTTGCTGCAACATTCGATTTAAAACGCCAAACATACATCAACCTTACTATTGAGGAAGTCATTTGTATTGCCCATGTCGATGAGAACGGTGATTGGTTGCTATCTTAGAAGTCTTCCAACTTTCATCGTCTGCGGGTTGGAGTAGCCGGCCAATGCGTGTACTGCATAGTCGGCTGGTTGAGGATCTTCCTCCATGACCTCTTCTTCAAATTCAAGGGCTTCTTCAGATGGTTCATTGTCCTTATCCTCCATTGATTCAATCATAAGAAGCTGACCCTTTTTGCAGTGATGTTCTCGGCTCCACGGTTCATCATAATGCCAACACAATCCTTTGGTCGATCATACACGAAGCTCATCCCTTATCAATTATTTTGGTGCGGGGGCTCAGATGGTAGTAGAGGGGGCTATAGGCCTCTGCTTGGCTGGTTAGGGAGTGACCCTTATCCATTGTGCCTCTTGGTTCAATCGTTCTTCTTGAATACGCGAAAAGAAAATCACCACCATAAGAGTGTACAGTTGTTGCACCTTTACTTCTCCCTGAATCTCCAGCTTTAGGCCCTTGATGAAAGTCCCTAAAAGTTGTTTTTTAGACCAATCCATAGTTTGATTAGATAAATACTCAAACCTTGTTTGGTATTCTTGTATTGTGAAGGTTTGATGAATCTTTGCCAATTGTCTGTCGATGTTATCAAAATCGGTCGGTCCGATATGGTTCAGTAGTCCTTCCTTGAATCACTGCCAAGAGAGTCCTCCATAGGTGTACTCAAACTAATTAAACTACTGAATAGCATCTCCCTCGAGGTGGATAGCAGCAATCTCCACCCGTGTGGCGTCAGCGATTCGGTAGAACCGAAAATAACGCTCCGCGTGCGAGATCCACCCGATCGAGTCTCCTTCTTCCTATCTAGGGAAGTCAACCTTCATGCGTGGATTATTGAGGTTAGAGATAATGTGGCCACATCTTGAGGATTGTCTTGTCGATCTGAAGTTTCTCTGTGCTGTGATTTCCTCGGGCTCGACGGTCGGCCAATGTTGAATTCAACGAAAAGGGATTGTATCTTCTCTTCTATGCGATTTTCAAAGGCTTTAAGCTTTACGTTGATAGTCTCCTCTGATGTCATAATATACACCTCTAGATCTAATATTGAGGTCTTTTTTTGTTGTCAAGTTAGTATTATAATAATTTTGGAGAAGGGCGTGGTCGGTTGGAAGGTAAATCAGTTTGGATGGGAGTAGGCTACAGTTTAGGGCTAATTTGGGTGGTTGTTTGGGTTCAGTTTAGGGTAACGTTTGGATGGGTTTTTGGTGAGGATGGTAGGATTTTGTGATGAGGAAAAGAGAATCTAAAATCTCATAAAAAATAGTACTCTAATATGATAGATCAGCGAAAAAAGGTGCTACGATGTGCTGTCCTACCAAACCGGTTTTATGTCAGAGAAACGATAACTTTTTGACATAAATTCCAGAGAAAAGTTCAAGAATATTATGCAGAAAACCTTATTCAGATGTTGTTAATACCAGTAAAAAGTTTGACAAAATTTTGGCAGTATAACAATAGGAAAATAGGGCAAAAGATGAAATACAGATCCTTCATCGTAAAATTTCAGCACTGCGTGATAGTGAAAGATTGCACAAAAAAACTAGTTCTAGAAGGATTTTTTCGAGAAATTAATCCCAAATGAAAGCCAAGTTGATCCTTAGAATTGTATAAAAATTTTGACTAGAAAGGACAAGAAATAAACCAGTTTCAAGAGGCGAAAATTAGATAAAAATTTCTACAGCATTTTGCTTTTGCAACAATGATAACATTTGTAATGAATGAAATTTGCAGTGGATAAATTTTGGAAAAAATCTTCAATGTGTAAAGTAAGAAATCTTACAGTAGTGAAGAGGTGTGGATGATAAAAATATATCAGATTTCTAGATCACACAGGAGGCGACAACAAATAGATGGATCTGCCGCTTGGTGGGCGACGGTGGATGGAGGCGATATCAAAAGCAATTATGGGAATTGCTTAGAAGATGGAGGTGTGGATGATGGATATAGGATAGTAGAAACACGACTCTAATATCAGATGATAGAACCCTAGAAGGAGCTCTATAGATTTTGACCCTTGAGGGGGATCAACCCTTGGAACACTGTAGGGGTTCCTCCCTCCTAGACTCAGCACAAGGCTGAAATAAAATAGATGCTTGCTTGATTCAAGAGGGGGGCGGCTACATCTTTAAATAGGGATCAAAACCCTAGCCTAAGGGGGTGCTTACCTAAGTAAAATTACTCCTTTGCCCCTCTTATAGTCGACCTGCCTTAATAAGAACAAGGAGCGGCTAAGTTGGCTCTATAGCTAACCTAAGCAGGGGGAAGCCCTAGCCGACGAACCCAGTAAGGGGGGCAGTGGCTACTAAGCCCTAAGGGCTAATATAAACCCTAGCCATATTTCTTTATAAGATATGAGTGGCTTTATTACAATCTAATAGGATTTTTATTGACTAGTACTAAGATGATTAGGACTTAACCCTGCTAGAGTCCTATCATCATTCCCTCCTAATATCCTTAAGAAAGTCGCTGGTCGAAAGTGAAAAGGCTGAAAATTCAGCTTGCTCAGGTAGCCGTGAGAGCGCATCTACAATAATATTCTCTTTCCCCTTTTTGGAAGTTATTTAACAATCATATCTAAGAAGCTTTGTTACCTATTGTGGCTATTCGGGAGAGGATATCTTCTACTCTAAAAAATATATTCTGTTCTTCTTTCGTACGAGGAGCACTGATGAAGAGTAGTGGTTGCAACTTGGCCGAATGACTCCTATTTTGATCATTTTTTTATAATTCTTTCTAGTACATCTTTCTAGAGATGCAGATATCGATATGGCCAAGTGTTTGCTGGAGGTTTGCTCAAAAGAATTGGGATACGATGATCATGCCAACGGGTAGGAGGTAGGCCAGGCGGTTCATCAAATATTCCTGAAAATTTAACAAGCAAGGGAAGTAGTTTTGGGTCTTCAAATTTGGTAGGCTCCTTCATAGATTGCTGCTCAAGTTGTATCAAGAAGCCACTACATGTCTTGTGCAAAGCTTTCTCCATTTGTCGTGTGCAAATCGTTGATACGCCGCTCCCTCGTTTGCCTCGTAGCATCACCTATTTTTCTTTATTGTAAAATTTCATGATTAATTTTAAAATTTTTTAGGAAATATCACCTAATGTCGTCAGCCATTTGATGCCAAGCACAACCTCATAATCATCAAGATGGAGGAGTAAAAAATCTATCATTATCTCTTGATCCTACAGCATTAGTTTCACCCACGGGCACCTGCGATCACACTTCAAAATTCGTCCGTCGACGAACTTAACATCAAACCTATTGCAATTCTCTATAGATAAGGCCATCTGGATAGCAACCTTGTTGTTCATAAAATTATTAGTGCTCCCAATATTAATAAGGTTGGTGATTAGTTGTTGCTTCAGAAGTCCTCCCACTTTCATCATTTGCGGGTTTGTATAGCCAACAAGAGCATGCATCGTAATATTAATCGGCTACTGTTATTCATCCGTGACCTCTTCCTCATGCTCCTAGACCAATAGGAGGCGGCCCTTTTTACAGCGATAATCGTGGCTCCATGGTTCATCACAATGCCAATAAAGACCCTTTACCGATCGATCGCGTAGTTCTTCTTTCATCAATTTTTTTGGTAGCGAAGGATGGTTGGGAGTAGAAGGAGGTTTATATGTTATGGGCCTAGGAGTGGTTCTCATCCTCCAAGCATCTTGGTTGAGCCGTTCTTATTGTATTCGGGCGAAAGAAATTACAGCCATCATAGTATGGGGTTGTCGCGCCGTAACCTCCCCTTTTATCTCTGGCTTGAGTCCTTCAATGAATGTTCCTAATAATTATCATTCAATCCAATCATGAGCAAGGTAGGATAGCTTCTTAAACTTGGTTTGGTACTCTTGAATCGTAGAGGTTTGTTGAATCTTTGTGAGTTGGTCGTCGATATTTTCATACTCTGCAAGTCCGAAATGGTTCAATAGGGCATTCTTAAATTGATTCCACGTTGGAGCCTCATGATTATATTCCAGCCAATTATACCATTGAATAGCATCTCTTTCAAGATAGATTACAGCAATGTCCACCATAGAATCATTCAAGGTTCGATATTAGCAAAAATAGCGTTCAATGCGCGAAATCCACCCCGCTAGGTCTCCTTCCCATCGAGGAAAATCCACCCTCAAACATGGCTGGGCTATCCCTCCTTCTCAGTAAGCCTCATTAAGCTCTCCCCTTGCTGAAATTTGGTTGGGCTTAGTGGCTATCCAATTTTGAATTTCGCAAACAAAGCATGCAGTTTGTCCTCCAAGTGCGATTCAAGCCGCAATTCAAATCGAGATTCCAATGCCTCAAATTTCCCATCAATTGGATCCTGAGAAGCCATGGTGTATGCTTGTAGATCAGTGATGTCTTTATCTTTTTTCCTATTGATGGGTCAATGGCATAGTATGGTGGAAGGTTCGGATGAAAGATCAGTGGTAAAAGATTGTGGCTGTAAGGATTTACTATTTTGGGCTATAGTTTTGGGTACTATTAGGGTTATAAAAATAAGTTATGATGATTGTGTCTTAAGGCTAGAAGGATGCCATAAAGACATCTTGGTTGGTGGCAACAAGATGGTTAGGTTTTGGTAGGTTAAGGAGAAGAAGAAAGACAAAAATGCAGTAATAGATTTTTCGTCGAAAAAATTCTAGCAGGAAAGATACAATTTTCCCCAGCAATTCACAACAAAGATTCAAGTAAAACTTAAGGGCAATCTACTAGTAAGGGAGAGCTAATGCCATCATAAAATTCATGGAAAATTATGGTAGTAAAAGATTTGGCAAGATTAAAGATTACGAGAAGGTGTTGCGGCATAATCTTTTTCATCGAAAGATTTCAGTAGTATAGACGAGATTTTTTTCCAGCAGTTCAAAATAAGAATTCTAGTAAAACTCAAGGAGAATCTGCTAGTATAGGAAGTGCCAACAAAGATTTCATGGAAGAAAACTGTAGCAAAAGGTTTGGCAAAGTCAAAGATCACGGGCATGAACTATGGTAGAATTTTACATCCAAAGGGTAGTAGCTTGGATATAAAAGATCAGCAAGTTATATTAATATATTTTTGATAAAACCAAAGATAAATTCAAAGTTAGGAAGTGCTAAAGCTATCGTAAAAATTTGGTAGAGATTTGGTCAATGAAAATGTAGCAGAAAGATTAATTAGGCAAGGTTATGCGGCTGAAATTCTATAGCATAACTTTCATTGTAGAGATGGGAACTCTGCGATGAAAAGTTTGTGTAGCAAAATACGAACAAATTTTTTTTTGGGTTTTTGAATAACGATAACTAAATTGCAGCAGTCGTAAGGTGGAAAAAGAAAACTTGTTGCAATTCATGGGAAGATCAAAGGATGATCTGCAGTGGTGGATATGACGGTGGAATTCGGTGACGATCTTCAAGCAATTGTAGGAATTACTTTGGGCGACTATGGAAGGATAATGGATAGTTGTAAAGGGTAGTGAGATGCTAAGAATGCTACTTTGGTATCAAGTGATTGAACCCTTGCAGGATTCTAAGCTTATGGTGATCTCTATAGGGGATCAGCCTCCTTGGAACTCTATAGGGGTTCCCTCCTCCAAATTGCTGCTCAAATACTACAGAAAATATTCATCTATTCATGCTAAAAGGTGGATGATTACAAGGCTATTTATAGGCCTTCTAAACCCTAACTCTTAATAGGACTCCTACTCCTAATAAAACTCCTACTCCTAACAACTCCTAATGTAACTCCTAATACTTCTTTAAGAAGCTACCTCCAACTGCCCTATTTAGGAGTGGTTGGTTGCTTATTGATTTCTAATCCTACTCTAATTTAACCCCACCTCAACCAACCCCTCTTTAATTAGGATAAGGGGTGGATAACTAGGGTTACACGTGCCTTATACTTTCCTCCTAAATCTTCCCTCAATAATATCGTAACCTAACCGGCCTCTTTATTTCTTTAATAGGGGTTGGCTAGATAGGATTTACATGTATGCCCTCTTCAATGAAACTAAATTAGGACTCCCCTAGCTAGAGTCCTAACAACATACCCTTAGAAAGTGATTTTTCATGTCTCATCGATATAAGACCTCTCTTAAAATTCTCCATACCATGCCTTTTGATAATGGAGTCAATGTACCTGGACTGGAAAAAGCCAAACATCCTCTTAGATCTATCTCTATAAATCGGATCCCTAAAATATAGGATGCTTCCTAGATAGTCGTCTTAACTATGGATAGCATTCTTACATCATTCCTAATTATTAGGATGTCATCCACATATAATAACAAGAAGGTGATACTACTCCCACTTACCTTTCTATACACACATGGTTCATCTTCATTCTTAATGAAGTCATAAGATCTGATCACCTCATCAAATCTTATGTTCTAACTTTGGGAAGCTTACTTCAGTCCATAGATAGACCTAAGCAACCTGCATATTTTATCTAGACTCTCCCTGGATATAAATCCCTCTGCCTATATCATATACACCTTCTCCTCGAGGTTGCTATTGAGGAATATGATTTTCGCATCCGTCTGTCAGATCTCATAATCATAGTGTGCTGCAATAACCAAAAGAATTCTGATGGACTACAGGTGAGAAGGTCTCTTCATATTCAACTCCTTACCTTTAATAATATCCTTTAGCCACCAACCTTGCCTTATAGATCTCCACATTTCCATCTACTCCGATCTTCTTCTTGAAGATCCACTTGCAGTTGATAGGTACAATAGTCTCAGGTGTATCCACAAGGTTCCAAACCTTGTTTGAGTACATAGAGTCCATCTCAAAATTCATGGCTTTTTATCACTTCTCGGAGTCTATACTTATAATAGCATCCTCATAGGTCTGAGAATCAATATCTTAGGTGTCCATCTCAATATTCAACTCCTTACCTTTAATAATATCCTTTAGCCACCAACCTTGCCTTATAGATCTCCACATTTCCATCTACTCCGATCTTCTTCTTGAAGATCCACTTGCAGTTGATAGGTACAATAGTCTCAGGTGTATCCACAAGGTTCCAAACCTTGTTTGAGTACATAGAGTCCATCTCAAAATTCATGGCTTTTTATCACTTCTCGGAGTCTATACTTATAATAGCATCCTCATAGGTCTGAGAATCAATATCTTAGGTGTCCTCTCCATTAATATGTCCCACATGTCTTTCAGGAGAGTGAGGTACTCTGCTAGACCTATACAAAGTTAGAACTTGTGTCATAGGTACTTGAATAGATTCAGTCTCTAGAGTGGTGTTGTTTACACTATTTCCAACAATAACATATTCCTTCTCACGGAACACAACTCTCTTGGCAGCAAAGACTTTCTGGTCCTTGGGATGATAGAAATGATACATATAAGTTTTCTTGGGGTATCCCACGAACTTGCATTATTCTATCCTTGATTCCAGCTTGTAGGGGTTGTGTTTTTTAACGTGGGCAAGGCAGCCCCAAGTCTTAACAACCTTAATATCATGCTTCTTTCATTTTTATATTTTATATAGTGTAGATACTACCGACTTAGATGAAAATTTATTCAACAAGTAAGCTGTAGTCTCTATAACATATCCCTATAATGAGATGGATAGGTCAGTGAAACTCATCATGGGCCGCATCATGTCTAACAGCGTGTGTGATAGGACCCCAGCATGGTTGGGTCCTAATCACCCTAGAAATAATCAATAAGAACTCTATGAGATTATAATAAAACTCTACCTAGTCACTTCTATCCTATAAAGAAGTGTGGCAAAGGTTTATTTTGGGGCCTTAGGGCTTACTGGCCACAGATCAATCAGTCTACCGCTACCTCCTATATTTGAATTGGAGATCTGGTAAAATTCAACCACCCATACCTTATTACTATTGTAAATCCTTACCTTTACACATCGAAAAAGCTTTTCCATCTTTTCCTCACTGCAAATTTCTATCATCGCAATCGTGATCATCATTGCGAAGGGGAAACACTGCAGAAATTTTTAGCCATTTATTTGCTTCTTGAAATCAATTTATTGCTCATCTATCGTGGACGAAATTTATATACAACCTCATAGATCAACATAACTTTTATCTAAGATTGATCTCTAGAAAAAATTCTTTTTGAAACTGATCTTATTGTGCTGCAATTCATCATTGCATATTGTTGGATTTTTACGACGAAGAATCTGCCTTCTATCTTTGCATCAATTTTTCTACTATTATGCTACTAAAATTTTATCAATCTTAATTGCTACTATTACTCATATCTGAACCGAGGTTTTGCTGTTAAATTTCTGTATATTTTTCTTAAATTTTCTATGAAATTTACATTGAGAATTCGATGTTTCTCCGATGTAAATTTTGTTCGATAGAACAACACATACGCCGCACCGTTTTCATCGAATTCCATCATATTTTATTACTGTCTCTCTTGATTTCTTGGATGCTCTCCTTCTCATCTTCAATCCCTACCATAAACACCCAAAAACCCTACCAAATTGTAGTCCTAAACTAATCCAAATCAGCCCCCGAAAACAACCCTAACCATAGCCTTCCTCTCCACCGATCCACCCACCTTACCGGACACCTTTTCCCTAAAAATTTTCATGCCCTTAACCCGACAATAGAAGAATGACCTCAACATCACAGATCTAGAGACCTATACCATGGCATCAGAGGAGGCCCTTAATGCCAAGTTTGAAGCCTTTGAGACCCGCATGGAGGAGAAAATTCAGACTATCTTCACTGAACTCAGCATGGGCCGACCATAGAGCCTAAGGAAATCATAGCAAGGGGAAACTTTAGATCAGAAAGCATAATCCCAGGAGTGAGAAGGCACTATAACCAATCCATATAATCCACACATGAGGGTAGACTTCCCTAGATGGGAAGGATACCTAAGCAGTTGGATCTCATGCACAAAGCACTATTTCCGTTTCCACCGCACCACTGATGCTTCCATGGTGGAGATTGCGACCATCCATCTTGAAGGGGAATGTAATTCAATGGTTTAATTGGTTTGAGCATACCCATGGAGGCCCTACCTGGCGGCAATTCAAGGAGGGCTTATTGAACCGCTTTGGATCGATTGAATTTGAGAACATCGACGGACAATTGACAAAGATTCGACAAACCACCACTATACAAGACTACCAAATAAGGTTTGAGTGATTATCTAACCAAACTTATGACTGGTCTAAAAAGTAACTTTTAGGAACTTTCATTGAGGGCTTAAAGCTAGAGATACGAGAAGTGAAGGCATGGCAACCCTACACCCTTATGGTGGCTATTTTCTTCGTGCGGCTACAAGAAGAATGATTGAACCACGAAGCCCAAAGGACTAGGGTCACTCCCCAACCAGCAATGTTGAAGCCTCCACCCCTCTCTACTGCCATCTGAGCCTCTGCACCCAAAAACTTTGATAAGAGATGAGCTTCGGGAGCAATCTGCCAAGGGGTTATGTTAGCACTGCGACGAATCATCGAGCTATGAACATCATTGCAAAAAGGGGCGGCTTCTTGTGATAGAACCAATAGAGGATGAGGACATCGAACCATCTGAAGAAAGCCTCAAACCCAAAGATGAAGCCATAGAGGAAGAGCCCCAATCGGCCAATTTTATGGTGCATGTGCTAGCTAGCTACTCCAACCTCCAAACGATGAAAGTGGGAGGACTTCTCAAGCAACAACCCATCACCGTTCTCATAGATACGGGCAGCACAAATAACTTCCTCAATAGCAAGGTTGTGGCTCATATGATGCTTCAAATTGAAGGTTGTAATAAGTTTAACATAAAGGTCACCGACGGTCGGATTCTTAAGTGCGACCAATGGTGCCCGCTGGTGAAATTGCTTCTACAATACCAAGAGATTGTACCGGACTTCTTCCTCCTACCCATCAATGACTATAAAGCCATGCTCGGAATTAAATGGCTCACAACATTATGTGACATATCATGGAATTTCTCTAAGTCGATTATGAAGTTTTATTGTAAAGGCAAGCAAGTCACCATATGAGGCTAGTGTGAGAGCAATATCTCCACCATTTCGATGCAGCAGGTGGAGAAAGTTTTGTACAAGACATATAGTAGTTTTTTTATACATATCCAGCTGCCATCATAGGAGAAGAGCGTATAAATTGCAGATCTTAAGCTTGCCCAATTGTTGGATGAAGGATAAGATTGAGAACATCGTTAAGGGGATGCTCAATACTGGAGTAATTCAGCCAAACTGTAGCCCCTACTCCTCACTGGTGTTGCTAGTGCGTGAGAAGGCTGGTACATGGCGGATGTACATTGACTAACAGGCTTTAAACACCATCACCATCAAAGATAAATATCTCATACCAGTAGTAGATGAGCTCTTGCATGAACTAAAGGGAGCCCGAGTCTTCAATAAATTGGATCTTCATTTCGGGTATCATTAGATTTGGGTATGCTCTAAAGATGTTCTGAAAATGACATTTCGTACATATAACGGCCACTATAAATTTTTTATAATGCTTTTCAGACTTATAAAGACTCCTTCTATCTTCCAAAGCTTGATGAACAATATTTTTCAGAGGTTTTTATGTAGATTTGTTTTGGTATTCTTTAATGACATTATCATTTACAGCCCTATACTTGACATAAATTTTTAGGACTTACGAATTGTTCTAACTGTTCTTCGAGAGAATACCCTTTATGTTAAATAATCAGAGTGTAACTTTTTATAGCAAAAAGTGAAGTACCTTAGGCACATTATACAGAAAATGGAGTGGTAGTAGACTCGACAAAAATTGAAGCGATGCAAAGTTGGCTGAGACCCACAAACATGAAATTGCTACGTAGTTTCCTCGGACATACAGGCTACTATCAGAAGTTTGTGAAAGACTATAGAAAGATCAGTGCCACACTCACTTTTTCTACTGAAAAAAGACTCCTTCTAGTGGTCAAACCAAGCTTCCATAGCCTTTGACAAACTCAAGGCAGCCATGACGACGACACCGGTCCTAGCACTGCCCGATTTTAGTTGACCCTTCGTGATTAATGCCAACGCATCTAGAGTTAGAATTGGAGTTATCCTAATGCAAGATGGCTCACCCCTTGCCTATGCTAGCAAGGCCTTGTCTTCCTCTCATCATAAAGTATTCGTGTATGATAAGGAGATGCTTGCGATTGTGCACGTCGTCACGAAGTAGAGACCCTACCTGATCGACCGATGTTTCCAAATCAAAACTGATCATCGAAGCCTCAGATATTTCTTGGAGTAGAAAATATCATCCCTAGAGTAGCAAAGATGGGTAACTAAACTCCTTGGTTTCGATTATGAAATTGTTTATCGAAAGGGGAAAGAAAATGTTATTGCAGATGCACTATCTCAGCTACCGGAGCAAGCCAAAATTTCAGCCATCTCCTTTCCTTCCACCGACATCCTCGAGGACATTAGGGAGGAATAAAAGAAGGACCTAGAAACCTGAAACATCATAGAAAAATTAGAGAAGGATCCGAGCTCCATGGGGTACTACACTTGGGATTCAGGGGACCTACGCTACAAAGGCCGAATTGTGATTGTTCCTTCTTCTCCTTGCATCAAAATTATTATGCATGAGATGCACTCTTCACCTTCAGCATGACACTCTAGATTTTTGAGAACATACAAGACGATGAAGCAAAACTTATATTGGAGAAGCATGAAAAAATCTATTTATGATTATATATCTAAATGTGATGTGTGCTAGTAGCAAAAGGGTGAAGTGGCAAGTATGGGAAAGCTGCAACCACTACCTATACTAGACTCGGCATGGACTAACATCTTCATCGACTTCATCGAAGGGTTGCCACCATCTCAAGGTAAAAGTACAATCTTTGTGGTGGTAGATCGCTTAACAAAATATGCTTATTATTGTGCTATGAGACACCCTTATAATGCTGTCAGTATTACTCAACTCTTTATAGAAAATATTATTAAACAACATGGGATGCCAAAGTTGATTATAAGCAAATGTGACAGGGTGTTTACAAGCAAGTTTTGGACCAAACTCTTTCAATTATAGGACACCCAACTCAAGATGAGCATAGCTTATCATCTGTAGATAGACGTCCAAACAAAACTGGTAAACAGATGCCTAGAGACTTATCTTTGGTGCTTCAACAGTGATTGACTAAAAGAATGGACAAAGTGGCTTCCTTGGGCCGAATGGTGGTACAACATGACTTATCATTTATCAACCAAATGTACCCCTATGAGGCATTGTATGGTCGACCACCCCTTGTAATACCTAAGTATGTAATTGGTGTGGCTAAAGTAGACGAAGTCAACAAAAGTTTAATTAATAGGGACAAGCTCCTACAGCTGCTGAAGGATAACTTAACTACTACCCAAGCCCGCATAAAGCAACAAGCCAACACTCATCGAAGTGAGCGGGAATTTTCGATAGGAGATTGGGTCTACCTTCACCTTCAACCATACAAGCAGTTGTCCATCAACATAAGGGTCTCGATGAAGCTATCTCCTCAATTCTATGGACCATATCAGATCATAGAGCATATTGGAGCTGTGGCATATAGATTGAAGTTACTAGTGGATGCCAAAATCCACCTCATCTTCTATGTATCCTGCTTAAAGCCCAAACTATGAGACATGAGTCAGCTCAGATCTAGTTGCCAAGCACCATAGATGATGGCAAAATTCAAGCCCAACCACAAGCTATACTTGATTAAAAAATTATGATGCATCACTAACACCCTTCAACTGAAGTATTAATATATTAGAATAACTTACCACCTGAAGATACCACATGGGAGTCTTATATGGAGCTGAAGACCTAGTTTCCAGAGTTTATGGATCCTCAGCCTTGAGGACAAGGTTGATTCAAAGAGGGTGGGCTTGATAAGACCCCAGCAGGGTTAGATCCTAATCACTCTAGAAATAATTACTAAGAACTCTATGAGATATAAAACCTCATCTAGTCAATTCTATCTTATAAATAAGTGTGGTTAGTATTTATTTTGGGGCCTTAGGGCTTACTGGCCGCCACCCCCTTTACTGGACTAGTCGGCCAAGGTTTCTAGTAGTAGTAGGAGGCCATGGCGCCATCATAGCCACCGCCCATCCCTATTAAGGCAGGGTGACTATAGAAGGAGCAAGGGGGTAATTTTACTTAAGCAGTACCCCCCAGGATTAGAGTTTTGAGCCCTATATAAGCTTGTAGCCTCCTCCTCTTCTGAACCAAGCAAGATCAATTCTATTTCAGCATTGTTGGCTGACCCTAGGAGGGAGGAACCCCTATAGTGTTCCAATGGTTAATCCCCCTCAAAGATCAAATCCTATAGAGCTTCTTTTAGGATTTTATCAGTGTGATTCCTCCTTTCTGATGCATAATTGATCTAAAGTGTATAAGGAGGCATCCATTAGGACAGAATCTCATGATTTCTGAGGAAATGGGTGAACTATATACTCAAGTACTCTTCTCTTCGATCCAATCGAAGAGTCTTAATACTCTTTCCAATCTAGTTCTCTACTTTATTCTTATACTCCCTGAATTTCTTGAAGGCCTTGGACTTGTACTTCATCAAGTACACATATTTATACCTAAATAAATTGTCAGTGAATGTAGCGAAGTAGGAGTAATCACCTATGGCTTGAGTTGGCATAGGACCACACACATCGCTATGTATAAGTTCTAACAACTTAGTGGCTCTTACTTTAGTTCCTTTAAAATGAGAGTTAGTCAACTTTACATAAAGGCAAGTTTCGCAAGTTACATACAACTCATAGTCGAATGGATATAAATATCCATCTTTTAGCAACTTTTAAATCCCTCCTTTATGGATATGACCTAGTTTATAATGCCACGGGTACACCTCATTCACCTCATCCTGTTTCCTCTTAGATATATTTATATTCATGATATGTGGAGAAGTGTTTAACATATATAAGTCATTAATCAATGTCTCTCTTGTGATGATCTCAATATCCAAAATTAATGAACAACTATTATTCTCGAAAACTAATTTATATCTACTAACTGTTAAATAAAAAATAAAAATAATATTTTTGATAATTGAGAGAACATAATAGCATGCATCCAATGTAATGGTAGCTCCACCAAGCAGAAGCAGGGTGACCTCGTTTACGGCAACTACGGCAACTATAATAACTCTTGCTCCATTACATATTTTAAGGTCCATCTCATCTCTTGCCAGTCTCCTAGGTCTTGCGAGAACTTACAATAAATTACATATATGATAATGATAAAATCCTAGAAGGAGCCCTATAGATTTTGATCCTTGAGGGGAATCAACCCTTGGAACGCTATAGGGGTTCCTCCCTCCTAGACTTGGCACAAAGGCTAAATTGAAGATGATAATTGCTTACTTTCAAAGAGGGGGGTGGCTACATCTTAAATAGGGATCAAGTCCTAGCCTAAGGGGGCACTTATCTAGGTGAAATTATCCTTTTGCCCCTCCTATAGCCATGCTACCGTAATAGGAACAAGGGGCGGCTAGCTTGGCTCTATAGCCAACCTAAGTAAGGGGAAACCCTGGCCGACTTGCCCAGTAAGGGGGGCGGTGACTAGTATGCCCTAACGGCTAATCCAAACTCTGGTCATACTCCTTTATAAGATAGGAGAGGCCTTATTACAATTTAGTAGAGTTTTTATTGACTTCTACTAGAATGATTAGGACTAAACCCTATTGGAGTCCTATCAAGTTCACCCTCTCAGAATCAGCCTTGTCCTCAAGGCTGAGGATCCATAAACTCTAGGAACCGAGTCTTCAGCTCTTCGTGTGACTCCCATGTTGCGTCTTCAGATGGTAAGTTATTCCACTTCACAAGTACTTCGGTGGAGGGGCTTCGTCAGTGCATCACAATTCTTCAATCAAGTATAGCTTCAGGTTGGGCTTGGATTTCACCTTCAATTATAGTGCTCGGTAGCTGAGTCTGAGCTAGTTCATGGTCACCTAATTTTGACTTCAATAGGGATATATGGAAGATGGGATGAATTTTGGCATCATCTGAAAGTTTAAGTCGGTATGCCACGGCGCTAATGCATTCCAAAATCTGATATGATCCATAAAATCATGGAGACAGTTTCATCAATGCTCTGGTGTTGATGGATAGTTGCTTGTATGGTTGTAGGTGGAGGTAAACCCAATCTCCTACTGAAAATTCTTGCTCACTCCGGTGATTGTCTGCTTGTTGCTTCATGCGGGCTTGAGTGACAGTTAGGTTGTCCTTCAGCAGCTATAACAGTTTATCCTTGTTAATTAGGTCTTGGTCAACCTGATCCACTTTGGTCAAACCAAGTATATATCTGGGAATTACAAGGGGCGGTCGGCCATATAGTGCCTCGTAAGGGGTACATTTAGTCAATGAATGAAAAGTTGTGTTGTACCACCATTCGGCCTAGGGAAGCCATCTTGTCCACTCTTTGGGTCGGTCGCTAGTGAAGCATCATAAGTAAGTCTTAAGGCATATGTTCACCACCTTTGTTTGGCCTTCTGTTTGTGGATGATAGACTGTGTTCATCTTCAATTGGGTGCCCTGTAGATGGAAGAGCTTGGTCCAAAATTTACTTGTAAACACCCTATCACGATCGCTTACTATCAATCTTGGCATTCTATACAATTTTATAATATTTTCCATAGAAATATAGGCAATAGTGGCAGCAGTATAGAGATGTCTCACAGCACAAAAATGAATATACTTAGTTAGGCGATCTACCACCACAAAGATTGTGCTTTTACCTTGAGATAGTGGCAGTCCTTTGACAAAATCCATTGGATGCTTGTCCAAGTTGAATCTGGTATAGGTAGCGGCTATAATTTATCAGACTTGCCATTGTTTTTCCTTTATGCCGCTAACATACATCACATTTGGATACATAGTCATAAATTGATTTCTTTATACCCTTCCAGAAGAAGTTTTGCTTTACCCTTTTATAAGTCCTCAGAAATCTAGAGTGCCCTACTGATGGTGAAGAGTGCATTTCATGCAAAATAACTTGTATGTAAGGAGAAGAAGGAACAATAACAATTTGGTTTTTATAGCGTAAGTACTTCGAGTCCCACGTGTAGTGCCCTACGGAATCCAGATCGTTCTCCAATTTTTCTATGATGCTTTGAATTTTTGGATCATTCTTCCACTCCTCCCTAATGTATTCGAGAAAATCGATGGTGAAAAGGGAGATGGCTAAAATTTTTGCTTGCCCCGGGAGCCGAGATAGAGCATCTGCAACAACATTCTCTTTTCTTTTTCGATAAGTAATTTCATAATCAAAGCCGAGAAGTTTAGTTACCCAACGTTGCTACTCTAGGGAGGATATTTTCTGCTCCAAGAAATGCTTAAGACTTCGGTGGTCAGTCTTAATCTGGAAGCACTAGCCGATCAGGTAGGGTCTCCACTTTGTGACCGCGTGTACAATGACAAACATTTCTTTATCATATACTGACATTTTCAAGTGTGAGGGAGACAATGCCTTGCTAGTGTAGGTGAGAGGTCGGCCATCTTGCATTAGAACAGCTCCAATCCCAACTCTGGATGCATCAGCCTTGATTATGAAGGTGCGACTGAAATCAGGTAATGCTAAGACTGGCGTCATCATCATGGCGGCCTTGAGTCGTTCAAAGGCTGTAGAGGCTTGTTCCGACCATAAAAAGGAGTCTTTCTTTGGTAGGGATATGAACGGGGTACTGATCTTGTCGTAATCTTTCACGAATTTTCGGTAGTAGCCCGTGAGTCCAAGGAAGCCACACAGTGATTTTACGTTTATAGGTTTCGGCCATCCTTGCATTGCCTCGATCTTTGTCGGGTCTATCATCACTCCATCCTCTGATATAATATGCCTAAGATACTCCACTTTACGCTATAAGAAAATGCACTTTGACTATTTCACATAAAGAGTATTCTCCCGAAGAATTGTTAGAATAGTTCGTAAGTGCAAAAACTTGTAGTGATTGTTGTGTATGCGGAATGTGATTTTTGGAATATCTTTAGTGCATACCCAAATCTGGTGATAACCGAAATAGAGATCCAGTTTAGTGAAGACTCGGGCTCCTTTCAATTTATCCAAGAGCTCATCTACGACAGGTATAGGATATTTGTCCTTGACGGTGATAGCGTTCAAGGCCCGATAATCAATGCACATCCACCATGTACTGTCCTTCTTGCGCACTAGCAACACCCGTCAAGAATAAGGGCTGCAACTTGGTCAAATTACCCTGGTGTCAAGCATCTCTTTGACAATGTTCTCAATTTCATCATTCTGTAGGTGAGGGTAGTGGTACGGCCGTAAATTTACCGGAGGTTTGCCCAACATAATAGGAATATGGTGGTTATGCTACCGATTAGGGGGGCAACCCGTGCGGCTCCGTGAAAACATCTACGAATTCGTCTAGCATTAGGGTAAGCTTAGGATCTGAAATTTATATATTCTCCCCCTTAGATGGCTACTAGATATGCATCAAAAATCCCCCATGTGCTTTGTGCAAAACTTTCTCTATCCATTGTGTCGAAACGGTGGAGATATGGCTCCCGCGCTTGCCTTGTAATGTGACCTGTCTCCCTTTGCAATAGAATTTCATAATTAATTTAGAAATATTCCAGGAGATATCACCTAATGTTGTAAGCTATTCGATCTCAAGTATGGCTTTATAGTCATCGATGGGTAGAAGAAAGAAATCGGCTACCACTTCTTGGTCTTGGAGGAGTAGCTTCACCCGCGAGCATCGTTGGTCGTAATTAAGGATTCGACCGTCGACGACCTTTACATCAAACTTCTTACAACCTTAAATTTAAAGTGCTAAATGTGCAGCAACCTTACTATTGAGGAAGTTATTTGTGCTACCTGTGTCGATGAGAACAGTGATAGGTTGCTGCTTTAGAAGTCCTCCAACTTTCATTGTCTGCGGATTAGAGTAGCCGGCCAATGCATGCACTGCGTAGTCGGCCGGTTGGGGCTCTTCTTTTATGGCTTCCTCTTTGGGTTCGAGGCCTTCTTCAGATATTTCATTGTCCTCATCCTCCACTGGTTCAATCATGAGGAGCTGGCACTTCTTGCAGTGATGTTCGCGGCTCTACGATTTGTTGCAATGCCAATATAATCCTTTCACCGATCGTTCACGAAGCTCGTCTCTTATCAATTTTTTTGGTGCGAGGGCTCGGATGGCAGTAGAGGGGGCAATAGGACTTGGCATGGCTGGTTGGGGAGTGACCCTTATCCTCCGTGCCGCATGGTTCAATCGTTCTTCCTAGATACACGGGAAGGAAATTACCGCCATAAGGGTGTATGATTGTCGTGCTTTGACTTCTCCTCGGATTTTCGGCTTTAGGCCCTCAATGAAAGTACCTAAAAGTTGTTTCTCAAACCAATATTCAATTTGGTTAGATAAACACTTAAACCTTGTTTGGTAATATTGTATTGTAGAGGTTTGATGAATCTTTGCAATTGTCCCTCTATGTTGTCGAAATCAATCGGACCGAAGCAGTTTAAAAGCCCTTCCTTGAACTGCTGCTAAGAGAGTCCTCTATGGGTGTATTCAAACCAATTAAATCACTGAATAGCATCTCCCTCGAGGTGTATGGCAGTGATCTCCACCCGTGTTGCATCGGCGGTTCGATAGAACCGAAAATAACGCTCCGTGCGCGATATCTATCCAATCGGTTCTCCTTCTTCCCATCTTGGGAAGTCAATCCTCATGTGTGGACTGTTAGGATCATAGATAATGTGTCTATGCTCTTGAGGATCGTCTCACTGATCTGAAGTCTCTCCATGGTGTGACTTCCTTGGGCTTGATGGTTGGCCTATGCTGAATTCGACGAATAAGGATCGCATCTTCTCTTCCATGCAGTTTTCAAAGGCTTCAAGTTTTATATCGATAGCCTCCTCTGATGCCATAGTATATGCCTCAAGATCTGTAATATTGAGATCTTTTTTTGTTGTCAGGTTAGTGGCATGGAAATTTTGGAAAAGGGTGTGGCCGATTGGAAGGTGGATCGGTTTGGGTGGAAGTAGGCTACAGTTTAGGGCAGATTTTGGGGCTATTTGGATTTGGTTTAGGGTAGGGTTTTAAAGAGTTTTTGGTAAGGATGGTAGGGTTTAGTGATGAAGAAAGGAGATTCTAAAATCCTACAAAAAATAGCACTCAAATCCGATATAATTTAGTTAAAAGAAGTGTTATGATGTGCTGTCCTGCTGAACCGGTTTTTGTGTCGGAGAAATAATGATTTCTCAACATAAATTCCAAAGAAAAGTTTAAAAAAAATTATAAAAAACCCTTGGTTTAGATGTTTCAATACCAGTAGAAATTTTGACAAAATTTTGACAGCATAACGGTAGGGAAATAGGGCAAAAGATGTAAAGCAGATTCCTTTATCGTAAAATTCCAGAACTGCATGATGGTGAAAGATCGTACAAGAAAACTAGTTTCAGAAGGAGTTTTTTCATGAAATTAAATCTAGATGAAAGCCAACTTGATCTTGAGAATTGTGTAAAAATTTCGGTTAGAAACGATGAACAAAAATTTGGTTTCAAGTAGCAACAATTGACTAAAACATTTCTACAGCGTTTCGCCTTCGCAATGATGATAATGTTTGTGATGGTAAAAAAATTGCAGCAAGGGAACATTGGAAAACTTCTCCTACATATTATAGGAAGGATCTTGTAGTATTGAAGAGGCATGAGTTATAAAAATATACCAGAATTCCAAATCAAACACAGGGGGCAATGACAGACTGATTTGATCTGCTGCTAGAGTGGAAGGTGGAGGCGCATGTCATAGCAATTGTGAGAATTGCTTAGGAAGGTGGAGGCAGCTGGGATGGCTACAGGGGCAGGAAGATCGCTGCTCTGATACCAGATGATAAAACCCTAAAAGGAGCCCTATAGATTTTGATCCTTGAGGGGGATCAACCCTTAGAATGCTATAGGGGTTCCTCCCTCCTAGACTCGGCACAAAGGCTGAATTGAAGATGAGAGCAGCTACATCTTAAATAGGGAATTATGGGAATTGCTTACTTTCAAAGAGGAGAGCGGCTACATCTTAAATAGGGATCAAGTCCTAGCCTAAGGGGGCACTTATGTAGGTAAAATTATCCTTTTACCCCTCCTATAGTCATCCTACCTCAATAGGAACAAGGGGCAACTAGGTTGGCTCTATAGCCGACCTAAGCAGGGGGAAACCCTGGCCGACTTGCCCAGTAAGGGGGGCAGCAACTACTATGCCCTAAGGGCTAATCCAAACTCTGGTCATACTCCTTTATAAGATAGGAGAGATCTTATTATAATTTAGCAGAGTTTTTATTGACTTCTACTAGAATGATTAGGACTCAACCCTGTTGGAGTCCTATCATATAAGCACTCCCGATATCCAATACCCATGTGTTATCATGAAAATCTAATAAATGGAGATTGATCATGAATGTACTTTAAGCTTCTCCAAGTTATGAGAAAAGGAATCTGGTAGAGACTAAAGTATAAGATCAACTCACAAGTTATCATCTAGTACCATTCCAAGACCTGTGAGTTTCTCATTCTACTCTTGCATCTATATACTTCAAGTAGTAAGCAATCTCATCCTCACTTGTCTCTTCATTTGGCGTAAGCATGATCATATCAGGACATACACGATTTTCTTCAATATGAGAACAATTCTCAAATTACGAAGCTAATCCATGTAGTTTGGACCTGTGAGGTGGTTGGGATCAAGTATACCACGTAAGGGGTTTATGAGCTATATGTTTTTGATAAACAAGATATAGCATAAATAAATAATATGTAGATTTTATAAAAAATTAATTAAGATACAGACTTCTATTTTAATTTATTCCCACTATTTTTTTAGCAAATCACGTGACACCCTTAGCACAAAAAATAAATATCTCTGATAGGCTTCTAGTAGGGATCGAGATCCAATTGGCATCTTAGTGTAACCTCGAGGGACTCGTCTAATCACAATAAACCCAAAAAGGTAGGCAACTCATGTCAATCTCACTCGTGATTCCCGTCCTGTTTGGCATTCGAACCATCATGGTCTTGAACTCTCAACCAACCATGATGTTCAGTTAAGTCATCACCATCATTAAAAGATGAGTCTGATTTGATGATATACCCTCAAGAGACTCGCCCAAGCATACCATGTCATTAGGTTACCAATGATATCTCTATGTCATAGGCAAGATCTTGAATCGTGAAGATAGGTGAGCCTTGAGGGACTCGACCAACTCAACCTATATTGGGATTCAATTTCTTCTTATAATGATGGAAGGCCACGTGGGTAAATCTAATCATCTCACATTACCAACTTAATATTATCATAGGATAGGATTTTATTTTAGTCTCCTAATATAACATATCACACACACACACACTATATATATATATAGTAGGTTTATAATCATCCAGATGATCATGAACCGTCAACTAATGTGATCATGCACAAGGTAATGCACCTAATCACTCACAATAAGATCTATGTGTATATCGAAACATCAACATGCCCTATAATCATCCGTCTCATCATCCTCAGTTTTGTCAACTCCTCAATGCATCTCCATGTGTCATGATCATCCGTCTTGACATCTTAGGTCCCGCTGGCACCTACACACTCCCACCGTCACTCTTCATATAATTATAATATAATCACAGGTATGCAGACCCAATAATAAACAAAACAAATAAGAGGCTTACATGCCCTAATAATAATAATAATCACACATACACATATCACATCACATATAATTTCTTAAATTTCAAAGGGCAAAATCATCCTTTCACCAAAAGAAACCATAATCCTTTCTACAATCTATGAGCAAGCGGTAATCATCCCCATTTGCATAGGCAGTCACCCTTGTGGACGGGCACCACCTCTGCCTGCAAGTGCCACCCTTGCTGTAGGTGGCCGCCCCCACATGCAAGGAGTTTTCCTATGGGCATTGCCTTCGTGACCAAGCACACACGCCGCCTCTATGTAAGCATCTTCGGGCACAACAAGAATGCGTAGAACTATTCTACGTGTTTCAATCTCATTATATGCAGTTTAAAAGCCAATCATTACACGAGCAACCTGGCTCTGATACCACTATTGGGAAACCTAAGATAGCATCATATACATAGTGAAAAAATAAAACAAAAAAGATTTTCTATGTTTATCATGTCATCATGCAACGATTGGTGCATGAAAAATTGTAAAAATCGAAAACTATGAGTTGTGTGAAATTTATTACCTAGGGAGATCGTATATCCCTAAAACTTTCAGATCCTATGGAAGAGGATTAAGGAGGTCAGATGTCCTCCTCTCTAGCGGTATCTAGATGGTGGATTGATGCAACAATACTCCTTAAATCGTAGCCAAAAAGCCTGCAACTCTTGTGCAGCTTTTGCACACTATCTTGCAACGAATGTGGAAGAAGATCTCATATCTTCTTTGTTGTCTTCTTATTATAGGGAGAATGGTGATCGGCTGAGAAGAGTTGGGAGAAAGGCGAATAGGAGGGGGCAGCTAAAAATGCAATGCAGGCTATCACCTTTTTTGGTCGCCCCTACCTCTTATTTATAGAGAGTCACCTAAAACCCTAATGGATCCTACCTTAATGGGTATTGGATCTGTATCCAATTATCCATACTTCTTGGATTATTGAATCTCTATCTAATAATCTCAATTTGCCTCTAATTGGGCCTTAAGCAAGGAGTCCATTAATATTAGGTCCTATCCAATGACAATAGGGCTTATTGGATAATTCATATCCAATCCCTACTTGTTGTAATCATCCACCATATATACGTGACCCTTTAGGCCCAATATCGAGTTGGCCGTGAGTTCCACCTATTAGAACTTCTTCTGACTCAGTGAATTGTTATCCCATAACAATTCACTCAATTTATCGACTATGGATCTTCTAGGCCACTACGACATAGTCTCATATGGTACAGGGGATCTAATACATTGAACTTGTCTGTTCACAGTTATTATATATATATAATCCCTTATCCATCTAATATCCAAGAGAACGTATATTGGCATGGTATTATCATGCCATATACGAAATACATTTAAGTCTTGCTCTAATCAAATTCTCTTGGAGAACTCCTCTCTCAATCCGAACAATCTTAGCCAGGGATTTGCCTAAGCGAGAGCATATAAGATATTCCTATTATGATACCAAAAGTGGACGATCTTCTATTGACACTCAATTACCTTCATAAGGTTGGCTACCAATCCCGATAATCAGTTATACCATATTTGAAACTTTTCAGCCCTATTAGCCCAACATCAAAGAAAGGTCTACTCAAACAAGGGATCCTTGGTGTCTCAAGTCTAAAGACCAAACACATAATTGACTATGGAATCGTTGTCTGACAATATGTATCATTATCTATTCAATATTCTATAAGTGGATCAATTAGTAAATTTATTCTCCAATAAGTACATATATTATACCCTTAGTGTCCCCACTTGAGTGGCTATGAGACCAATTGCCTCCATCACATGAACATAAATATAATATATTGATTTGTCTGATTATCTCGATGTCCCTCCTGAGTAACCTATAATCGGGATTATTTAGGGTCTGTGTTTAAAGGCGAATCAGTCTCATTATTATGATTTTATCACGATTTGATTTCCATTGTACATATCCAAGGATATCATAGTGATATCATAGTATATATGAACCAGACAATATATATAATGTAAAAAAATATTAATAATAATCATAATTCAAAAAGACTATGTTATGTGTCACATGTGTCATCACTCACGTTATTGGCTTGTAGGGCATCTGTAACTAACAACAGCAAGTCTCTCTCATCAACTCCTTCGTCACACAACCTTGCACAACATGGGGTTGAAACAATCACCCTAGAACGGACAAATCGCTCACTTGAAATATCAACAGATAATAATAGCCAACATAGAGCCAACTCCCTACAAGAGGATAAAAATCATGCCCAAGCAAGTAAAAGAAGTGGCGAAGTAGGCAAGAGTCTCTCTAGTCTTTATTCTCTCCTCTCTCTCTCTCTCTCTCTCTCTCTCTCTCTCATTTACATAATTTGTACTATTATCTTCCTCCTCCTCCACTTTACGCTAACTTAAGCATCGAAGGGGTCGAGCCATGAAGCCCCCCTATCACATACCTATTATGCAGGAGCACAAGTGGCCAAGAGACAACACTGCTGTCCAAAGATGGCTTAACAGCCAAGAGAGGACCTTACAACCAAGCATATCCCAATTCTTCGAGTTGGCCTCATCGCTCTAGGGCCCAGATCGATCCCGACGAACCACCTCCCTCACAGACCTCATATGTCAATTCACCATGTCAGTGCTCCTACATCAACGTGGAGAAAATACCAGAATGAGCCTACACCTTAGGTAGTGAACCAACCGAGTCGACTGGTACTGACTTATTAGTTGACGATCTTCATATACTATTAGATATCAAAACCAATAGTCTGTCATCATAGCCTGGTTCAAAGATGATCAATAGGTGTACATCAATTTAAAAATAAGGAAAGACTAATAGATCTAGAAAAATAAACAAAAAGATGACAGACATTATAGTAAGTGTTTTTTAATTTACTTCTTTCTATCTTCGAATGTAATAATTATCAATTTTACTATTAAGATGAAAATTTTATTTATTTATGAAATTTGATAGAGAATTATTTTGTTAAGTATGATTTATATAATCATAATATTACTAAAGATAAAAAAGATCAGATGAATGAAAATATGTAGAAAGATGCACGAGCTCTTTACTTGCCACCACAAGCAATAGATGAGTCCCTATTTCTCTTAATCATGATGGCATCGACATTAACAAAAGCTTTAAAATATTAAAAAATATGTTTGAAGGCACAAATAAGGTAAAACTTTCAAAGCTTTAAATTCTTCGATATGAATTTGAAACTCTTATAATGAAAGATTATGAATCTATTACTAGCTCCTCAAAAGTCTCTTCTATTATGAATCATATAAGATATTAAGGTGAAAACATAAAAGATCAAACTTTAGTAGAGAAGGTTTTATGAAATTTATCTTTATATGATTTTTACTATAATAGTAGAAGCTAAAGATATAATTATATTATCTATTAATGAATTAATGAACCTTCTTTTAGTTCATAAACAAAATGTTAATAGATATTCAGATGAAACTTCAGAGCATGCTCTTTAGATAAAGATAGATTAGAAAAGAGACCAAAAGAATTCAAAAATAAGACCAAAAGAGAGATCAAAATAATTGAAGTCATGATCGATCAAATGAGAGTTAGAAGAACTTGAATGAATATTATGAAGAAACAAGTTAATGTTTTTGTTGTAAAAAAAATTAGACATGCCGAAAAAGATTGATAGTACAAAATTAAAAATATAAATGTTTCTATATACTTTTAGTATAAAAAATATTGTCATCTTGAAAAAGATTATTGGAACAAAAATTAAACAAATTATCATGAGAAAAGTAATGACAAAAAAATGGGTGAAGAAAATATTTTCTTTAGAGCATCTGATGAAAAAATTCTAGATCTATTTAGTTTTTAGATAATTGATGCAATAATCATGTGATAGATTAGAAAAGAGATTAAAAGAAAATTTCAAGAACTAGATCTCAAGGGAGAGATCAAGATAGTAGAGGTCGTGATCAATCAAATAAGAATCAAAAGAATATGAATGAATGTAACAAATAAACTCATTGATATTTTTGTTATAAAAAAATTAGATATATTGAAAAAAATTAATGGTATAAAAATAAAAATACATTTCTATCTACTTTTACTATAAAAAATATTGTAATCTTAAAAAAGATTGTTGGAATAAAAATCAAACAAATTATCTTGAGAAAATAATGACGAAAAAAGGATGAAGAAAATATTTTCTCTAGAGCATCTGATAAAAATCTTCTAGATCTATTTATTTTTTTGGATAGTTGATGCAATAATCATATGATAAGAGATAAATGTTTGCGTCAATATTTGATTATTCAATTAAGAGACAAATGAGTAATGGTACTAAGGCTAAATGGAAGGAAAAGGAACAATTGTTACGAACGTAAAGAATTTATTAATGATGTGATGTTTATTCTTGATTTAAAATAAAATCTTATTATTATAGAGCAACTAATGAGAAAAGGGTATTATGCTATTTTTATGATAAAAAATACTTGATTTATGATTAAAAAATTAAAAAATTGATAACAACTATGAGGATGACCAAAAATAAAATATTTCCTTTATTATTTTCAAATTTCTCTTTACATGCATATATTATTATTAATGAATTAATATTATGACATAAAAATTATGATCATTTAAACCCTTCAAAATTTAAACTGATAAGAAGATAACTAAAAACAAGGCTAAAGTTGATAAAAACTCTAAAGAGAGCAAAAATGAGCCACAACTGAATAATCGAAAAGTTTTGGATTCTCTTTCATCTACCACTAATAAACCTAGCACAAAAGTTGTCAAAAAGGAGAGCACAAGCAACGATGAAGATGAAGATGAGGATGATAGCTCTAAAGCAATGATGAACATTCAAATGGGCAACAAGTTACAAGGTCTTGAGCATCAAAAGACAATAGTGGTTCGAAGGAGTCTTACGAGGAAAGTGACGATGAGCAACTACTAAAGGCTCCTTAGAAGATTAGAGATACAAAAATGGTGGATGCAACTTAGAAGAGTGAAAAACAAACTACAACAAATTCTAAAATAAAAGGGCTCAAAATTAAGGTGTGATAAAATTATTTCAAATAGTTACGATTAAGTAAAATAAAAAATAAAATTTTGATTTAAATAGATAGATAAGGCTGAAAGATTTATTGGGATATATTAGATTTTTTATTATTAAAAATATTTATATTTTATCTTTTTACTAATATAAATAAGTTTTTTTGGATCAATCAAAAGCACTATATTGGAAGTACTTCTAGTCTTTCCTATTATTCTCTTCTTTTTCTCCTTAAATTTCTATAAAAAGCTAACAAGTTCTCTTCGCCTGTGTTGACGCTCGATATCCTCCCCTCGCTCGTCGTCCTAGTCCTCTGACCTCACCTGCATCGCTACCTCCACCTCTCACTCCGCATCTATTGTCTCGTCTTGCTCCTCTGCTGCCTCTGTCCACCCTCGACCTTGAGCGATCGGGCTATGCTTCGTGACTATGTCTACCTCCTCTTGGATGCTATCAACCAGCTCGCGTGAGTCACCAACAAGATCGATCATCTCCGTTTTGGCACCCTCCTGTTGCAACTTGACAATGCCCAGATGTGGGTCAAAGCCGCCATGATGAACCAAGACATCTGAGAGATCAGCAGACTCGTTGCAACTAGCCTCGCTGCCACTCGCGACCAGAACCATTGAATCCCCCTCATTCATCTCGACCCAACAAAATCGAATGGTGGAGATGTCATCTTGGCGTAAGTGTGAATATTAACAACTCTTTGGTTCCCTGTACTTATTTTTCCTAGTGACTGTTGATGTGTGACTCATCCCCACTCAATCTTCCTTGTGAACAAACATACACGATAAAATTTCAATTCTAAAATTACAAAACCAGCCCCAGCTTAATCCGCTTATCACAGACTAGTAGAAAACCATCGATCATGGTCTGATTGATGAACCGGACCGGCAAACGGTCCGGTTTGCGGAATCAACAAGTGAATGGATGACGTTTGGTTGGGCTGTAATTGGATTTTAATATAAATAAATATTTTAGTAAATTTAATATTCGAAGAGACTAAAATTTGTGGCTACTCTATCATATTATTAGTGATAATAATAATGAGTAAATAAAACAAGGAGACAAAAATTGGATCTTACCAAATAATACATCAGAAAATAGGCGGAAGAAAAAAATCAACAAACCAACTAAAATCCAAATTACCAAGTTTTATTGACCAATTGAATTATAGTTGTGATTGACGCACCCTTTTTTATTTTGAGTGGTTCATTTCATTTCTCCTTTAATTGCCCAATAAATTAGGGTTTTTATTATATATTTAATTGATCACACAACTTGCCACATATGCTAGACCATCTAATAAGGTCAATTTATGTTTTATCCAAATGCATCTCTATACTTGCATATTTGCTTACTAAAAATTTGTACATCTCCTTCAACATATCAAATCCAAGATCTCCTACAAAGCTATATAAGAGAGAGAGAGAGAGAGAGAGAGACCTCTCGATATATATTAAGCTAAAACCCAAAGCATAAATAAAAACACTTGCACACCAACACCTACATGTGGTGATTAAACAACAATAAGGGAAGTTCGCAAATCCAAGTGCACCGATTCATGTTTATTTGGAATGATTTCAATGTAGACCATGTAGGAGGACATTAAGTCAGAAAAATAGTATTATACTTCAGAAGCAAGAGAAGTAAAACAGGCCTATGTATCCTTTAAAATCAATGATATTGACTCAAGCAGCATCTCTGCATTACAAACATGTGCAGATGGTCGTGTGAGACTCAATTAGCTATCTCTAGGACGTTGGCCTCTTTCTTTTCATCTTTCCTAGACCACACTTCTCCCTCTGATACCATATTACAAATACAAAATGACAATGTTTCAAGTTTAGTATGTGATTCCTCTTGTCCTGTTTGGATAAGAGAAGGAAAAACCTGTTGCTTTTGGGGAACCATAACTCAACTTGCAACCACTCAAAAGTGCAGAGAGTGCATTAAATCGGAATTGTCCAGTTTCGATCATTCAAAGGTGTAGACAAAACTCATCCACCAAAAGGGACTTTGTCCACACAATAGGTGGTCCACAAGACGATGACAGACATGTAAAAAAGATGCATATGACCTAAAAGCACCATTTGGGAACCTTGCATCAGGTCATTATAGTACGCTCTTGTCTTCTTCATTTTCCCTTCAGTTCTTTATTGTACAAGCTTTGTGAATGCACCTATCCACATCATGGTGGTGTATCCTTTTCCAATCCTATCCTCTTAATTCCTTTTTTCTGTCTAATGTTGCTTTATTCTTGTTACGTTGCCCTGTCTCATTTCATCTGCTTGTGGTTAAAGAGTTTCTACTCCTTTGATCCATTCTCAACCCAGTGATTTTCATAGTTATCCAAACAGAGTTAGATTATGATTCAGCTAAATCAAGAAGCATCTGGTGAATTCTACTAATGAAAGGAGTGCATGAAATTGAGAATAGGACTGTGTCCACCATCGTACAGCTACAAGTTCCAAGCCACAACCAACAATCATTTTCTGCGGTACAAATATCCAAGGACTGTGGGATAGGAAGTTTACCTGAAAGCACTCGAGAAGAGTGAAACAAATAGAAGTGCAATTCTAGAACTCTAAGCTGAGACGTTATCGTTGTGAGATGGGTGGTCATGCTTAATTGGTGTCTTTTGCTTTCTTCCATTCCTTGGCTTGCTACTGCTGCTTCTTCTTCCTTTTGAGGATTGCCCTGCGTCATTTGACTGCTAATGATAGAGTCAGAAGGCAGCATAGTGAGACCTGACTAACTATAACAAAGATGGAAGAGTTGCAAATTTCTAACATGCAAATATGCAAAGATGACTGGCAAAAGACTCGTAGATAGCTGTCTGAAGTTGTCTTAAAAGCATGAAAACTTGTAGATCACCATGACACCTTGAAATTGTTATCTCAAATAAGCCAGCTCTCTCAAGTTGCTATAATTTATAAAGTGAATGTGTCTCAATCCAACTTGGTACAAGTCATTTTCAGCTTCCACAAAAATTACCAGTCCGCAAGGTCAAAATATGCATGGCCATAAAACTCAAAAACCTCTGATGAACTGCCTCTTCTTGCATTCCAATTTAATTCCAGAAAAAGAAACCAACCTATGCTAAATTCTCTCTTGACAAAATGATAGGATGATTTCCCAAACCAAGCAACCAACATCATAATCATTGTATCAACCTATCATCCAGTGCCCATGGTAAGACTAATCCATTTACCCAATAGGCCTGAACCCCATGGTTCATAGTCGACTTCTAATGTCGAATTAGATCGGGTGCCACAAAAATAGCTCTACAAGACTGATCCATTCATTTATATGGTCAAATTCTAAATAGGGAATGCTTGGTGTGCACACAAAATACATACCAAAAAATAATAAGTTTTGACATTTCTTACAGGTCAACATCACCTATGGATGCCTTTTTGTGTCATAACTGTTTGTCTGTTCTGGAAAATTAAAGTAGCATATGGATATATAATAATAAGATTGTTCTAATCTTAAAAATTGCCAACCCTTGTGGCATGACAAGTTCAATATGACAAATCAACGTCAGGATGATAATTTTACTCGCCAGTGGGTCCATCCAAGTCAGACTCATCTGTCTGTGGCCAATTAAAGACCAAGAAATTTCAATTGAACAGAAAGGTTGAGATACTTTTACGTGAATTCATTAAATGTTACGGCCATGTGAAAGAGTCTTGGGGGAAGTCCGTAGAGTGACAAGTACTGATAAAATTTTCCTACTGTGATTGGTGAGGAAAGAGGAGAGCCATCCACCCAAAATTCGCCACATCAGCTGAGCCACTTTGGCAGGTCATATCAGCAATTTGCTATTCCATAGTCCGATCCGAATGGATGAGGTGGAGTACGTCTATCATAAGATCAAAGAAGTGGACTCGGCGACTCACCCCAAAGCAGAACCCACCGGCGCCCGGGCCCAGCTCGTTCAGCTTCTCCTTGCCCGAGTCCACCGCCGAGTTGCCCCGCTTGTTACCACCGTCGTCGTCCCTTCCGTCGCAGCACGACGCGCCTGGGCTGGCCGAGGAGAAGCGATCTCCGGCGTACAGGTCGTCGAGGTACATCTCCACGAACAGCCGATGCAGCTCCTCCAAGCTCTCGTGGCCGCTCCCCTGCCCATCGACGGCCCACGCTCCGTCGCTTCAGCTTAAAGACATCCGTACGCGTGGTGAATGCAGATAAATTCAGTGGCTTACCCTGGGCTTGGTCTGACTCATCATTTGCGCGATCTCCCCAATGAAGGCCCCCATCCCCTGCATAGAGAACCACAAGGAGAAGAAGAAAGAATCGACGAGATCACGGCGAATTAAAAGTTGTCTTCGTCTTACCTCTTCATCTTCCTCGTCGTCTTCGTCGTAAACTCCGACATCGTACAGGATTCGCTTGTTGGAGTCGGAGAGAACTAAGCATCAAGATGATAGAAGCACGGGAACCCATAAAAATGGCTATTTTATGCGGAATAAAGCGATTAGAATTTTGCTTAATCACGCGGCAGATACCGATAGGCTCGTATCTTTGTTACCTTTCGATGATATGGTCTACAGAGGGAGCAGGTTAAGGGAGGAGGGGCACGGGAGGAGAGGGGAACGAACCAGAGTAGGCTTTTTGGATCTCCTGGAACTTCTCCTTCGCTTTATCCATGCGTATCTTATTGCCTGACGCAGGACACTTATCGGGATGCCACTTCTGTTGCGAAAAGTAAAGAAAAGAAAAGAGCTTTCAGTGGAAGCGAAGACTTGGTATCGATTCGGGTAGACTCTACTCATCAAAAATTGTGAACTATGAGAAGGTATCAGAGCAAATCATTTGAACAAAAGACAAGACTACTGAACGAAAAGTAAAGATGGCAAAAACCGAAGGTTTTAGAAATGAAAGAAATCGCCGTCTCATCTAAAGATCCGATCTATTGCGCTGGTTCGATGTACCGACGGCAAGACCAGCCATGATCACGGCGGAGAAGGGGCACTCTCGATTCACCACATACCATCGCCAGCTTCTTGTACGCATTCCTGAGCTCTGCCATGGAGCACTCTTTCTTCAGCCCCAGCACCGCGTAGAAATCCCCGCTCTTCTCCTCGTCCCCCTCCATTGCAGCAAAACCACTGCCACCAAACACCCGATCCCACCTCTCCGCCGCCGCCGCCGCCGCCGCAAACTTATATAGAACAACTAGAACGGCCCAAAACGCGGCAGCGACGAACCTTTCAATCTCGTACACGAAACCCAAGCGCAGGCTCGCGAGAAGCAACTGTGGACCTCGCGAAACCCCCACTTCGCGCCCTCGAACTCCACGAATCCTCTCGAACTGCACAGGCCCCCACCGGTCCTCTCCTTAAAAGAGTAGCGGAGCTGGCAAGCGGTACCGTCACGGCATCGTTATCTTTACCCGCGCCATGGGCGAGGCGGAGAATCCTGTTCTCACCGCAGGCTGTGGGTAAAATGAAAACGGACGGTCGAGATCGTCTGGACCGGAGATTTTTTTGGCGGCTCTCCAGAAAGTTCGGTCGCTAAGGCTCAAAGCTAGAAGCGAGGATGCCGCACAAAATGCTCACTGTCAGCGGGTACTTACGGCAGAGCCACAGCAGCTCCTGTTGGAGAGGTTTCATTGTCCGGTAAAAGCTGGCTAGAAAGCGACAGCTTGGTGGTGAATATAATATATGTATATTAAACAAATAAGTTTAAAATATTTTATAATTTGATAAATTGAGAAGAAAATCCATGTACTACTTTTTCGGTTTATTTACCCAATGTTTATGACATATATTTGTACATTACAGAATTAAAAATTAGTTAACAATATAAAAAATATGATCCTTAGTGCAGCACTTTAACCAACATTAACTGGTTCGAGAATTCTTTATTTACATGTCTATCCGTTAGAATGGGAGAAAAACAATTTAGAACTAAAAAATATATATTTAAAAATTAATAATAAAATAAAATTAATATGATTCGATAAATATTTGTCTATATTTAAAAAACGAAAATTTTTATCATGTGGAATCAATTATAAGATCCTTAAGTTATCCCCACCTATTAATAAATTTTCTTATACACTATTTCACGTAAACCATAAAGACTTTACATATTTTATCCTATTCTCTCTAGAAATCCTTGAGAATATATCTTTAAATACCTTAGAAAAAACTTGAGAAGCAACCAAAATATTTCTCATATCTTATTCTCAAAAACTAGATAAGTTAAATATTTATAAAAGAATCAAACCCTAATTGTTATAATTTTCTTCTTCCATAACAACTTATTGTACTCGACTTTATTATCTTACTAGCACATTGACTCTAAAAATCTTAAAATAATTATCAATCCCAACAATCTCTGATTTGATAAATATTTTATCTATTTTTATACTTTTAATGAGAAAATATTTTTGTTTCATTCTACTTTCATTCTTCGTCACTTATTCTTGTTAAATCTGATCACCAAATCTTTTGGGATATAATATCACTTGTTGGGGAGAGAGAGAGAAACAAAAAAATTTAAAATTAAAATAAAACACTAAAGATCAATAATGAAAGAACATACTAGAAAACAAACATAACATTAATATGGTTTGACAAATTCATGCCTATATTCATGAGAAGATCAAATTTTTTACTATATAAGATCAATTACAAGATACTTAAGTTATATTGACTCGAGCACAAATTTTAATGCATGCCCTCTCATATAAACCCATTTTTTATGATCCACTCTATAAACCCTCTCTAAACGAAAAAAACATGAAAGCACCAAGATTATTCCTCACATCTTTCTCTTGCTGCATCAAAATCATGATATGCATAGAATATTTATAGAAGAACCAAATCCTAATTACTAGAGCTATCTTCCTCCACGACGATTCATTCTTATATTGGAATTTCTTATCGAACACTCACTCTAAGAATCCTAAAATAATTATTAATCTCAACATGGTCAAAAAAAATAATATGTGGCATATAGACTAATATGTTTCAGCAAATGAAAAAAAAAATGATACATATAACTCTTAGTTGAAATAAGAGTGATCTTGACAGATAGATCTGTAAACTACTTTACGACAGAGTTTAAAGACAAGCGAAAAAATAAATTGCTAAATATTACAAATATAATTGCTATATTTATAAGTAAATTATAATTAATTAAGCAAAGATCTTTAGATGGATTAGATGATTAAATTTGCCTCACAACAAAGAGTTTTAATAATATTTCCAATGATTACCATGGCAGAAAATATTTCCAATGAGATGATATTTTGATTTAAATCTTCACACTTTTAAAAGCTTAGTTTCGTTTATTAATAATTTTTTTAGATCAAAACTTTTTTCATTAATAAAATAGTATAGAGAAGAGTGGGAAGAAATTGTAGCTTTCCGATGAAGAAACTGAATTCGACAGAAAGGCATAGAAAATAATGGTTAGTAAGCGTGTTGATATCCTCAAGTTAATAAGAATGAAAAATAAAAAATATCTGATTGATATCAATTATAAATTTTTCATTATTTTGGGACAAATATGATCCAGCATGTTCTAGATCAGCTCAAGAATCGATACTGAATTTATGATGAGATGGTATCGCTCATGGGAGATCTTGCACAAGGGGTTCAACCTCCAAACACGTGTATTAAAAAACATACCTGATGCAATCTTTCGATGTAAGTTAATCAATTATTTATGACAAATAAATTAAGTTTAGATTCTATTATACATTTTACGTGTTGAAGTTGAAGTGTTATTTTAATTTGGTATTCCCCGTGTATATATAGACACTCGAGGATTCTTCGTTGACGCTCTAGGGATGTGCTAACTCATTGAGATTTCGGCTGGTAGATCGGGAACCCGGACAATTGTTTCATGCTGGATTCGACTTTTGATCCTTGGTTGAGCCATAGTCACTTGCAGTTCGTTGTAATGTTCTGAGAGGAGTTTCTTATCTTTAGTTGGGGAACCTTGTTGGTTGGGCTTCATAGGTAAAGCTTCCCTCTTTACGAGTGCATCCTTTCACTCATCAGTTGGCACTCTGGTCGTCAACGCCTACGCCAAAGTCGTGGTCTAGGTTTGGGGCGTCGTCCCGACTCGGCCCATCCAACGGTCAAGTTAGCTAGGTGAATTGTTCTATGTAGTATACCCAGTGTTGAAGAAGGTCCCCTTGGTTATTTGCTTGGGCACCTTTTATACTATCTGGGGAGCCAAAAGTCATACGAAGTGGGTTAATGCGCGTTGATTGTAAGTCGAAGCCGTATGCTGGTCGGTGGCTGAACCCCTGACCAGTCTGTCAATTTTGATTGTTGTGCTGGTTGCTTTTATTGCATATCTACAGTAGGCATGATCATTCCATGAGCTGTTATTTGAGTTGAAACATGTCCTCCTACTGTGTAGGGGACGTACGGAAGGAAACTTTACGGTGGAGGTAGGGGATGCGGCCTGGGCCTAGCCCCTCAAGCGGTGGTCTGAGGTAGCTCTTCTTCCTAAAACCTTAATCTGAGCTGAGTCGATGATGTTTAATTGGCTTTTGGAAGGTGAGTGGAAGTATATATTGGATGGACCAAAATATGCCATATCATTATCTCTCCCCCCTCCCCCCCATAAAAGGGAGTCGCGCCTTGGGAGAGCTAGGGTGCACGGCTCGTGGTTGGGGTTTTGTTTGCTTCATAGGCTTTGTCTCGTTAGTGTTGGATTTGAGTTTGAAATCAAGATTGGTGGGACCGGTCGGGATCTGAAGCGGGTAGAGTCGATCGAGACTTGTAGTCGATATGAATGACTAAGTGGGGGTCGTAGTCAAAAATGAAGACTTATGTCGATTTGGTGTAGGTAGCCCCTCAGAGGCTGTTCGAGATCAAAATTCCTTTGAGAGTTATCCAGGGATAGAGACCGATTGGGGCCTAGAAGCTTACGAGCCATTCATTCTTGTGTTGTGGCTAAGAGCTTTTTAGGGGTTATTTTGGACTAAGAGTCCTTTGTTCGAGACTAAAAGCCCTGGAGACTAAAAGCCCTGTGGAAGCTCAGAACCTGTAGAAAATCCGATCGAGATTGAGGGCCCTTTAAGAGCTAGGAAGCTCTTGAAAGTTTATTTAAAACTGAGAGCCCTGTGTTCGGGACTGAAAGCCCTTGAAAGTTTGTTTGGCCCTTGAAAGTTTGTTAGGGACTGAGAGCCCTGTGTTTAGGACTGAAAACCCTTTGAGAGCTTGGAAGCTCTTGAAAGTTTGTTTGGGAATGAGAATTCTATGGGAGCTTGGAAGCTCTTGAAATTTTATTTAGGACTGAGGGCCCTTTGAGAGCTCAGAAGTTTTTGAAAATTTATTAGGGACCGAGAGTCCTGTGGGAGCTCAGAAGTAATTGAGAATCTATTTGGAGCTGAGAGCCCTTTCGGAGCTCAAAAGCTCTTGAAAGTTTGTTTAAGACTAAGAGTCTTATGTTCAGGATTAAAAGCCCTTTGAGAGCTTGGAAGCTCTTAAAAGTTTGTTCGGGATTGAGAGCCTTGCGTGCAGGAGTGAAAGCCCTATAAGAGCTCAGAAGCCCTTGAAAGTTTGTTCGGGACAAAGAGCCCTATGTTCGGGACTGAAAGCCTTTTGAGAGCTTGGAAGCTCTTGAAGTTTATTCAAGACTAAGAGCCCTATATTTGGGATAGAAAGCCCTTTGAGAGCTCATAAGCTCTTGTGATTATTCGGGATTGAGAGCCCTATGTGTCACGAATGGTCGTCGCTCAACCGTAATGCCTTTGCTCCTTGAACCGTTCGTCACTTTTTCTTGCTTGTACATATATTTGGCAGCTTGTTTTGCCTTGAGTTTACATGTTTTTACCTAAGAAATGTGAGCGAAAGTAGTGTAGAAGGCTGAGCGATCGATCGCTGGAGCCAAAACACCCAAAACTATTTTTGGGTCTTTTTCATGTTTGCAACCTTTGGCGGTGCGAAATGTTAGCCATTTCAGCACCTTGGAACCCCAGGTGGCACCGGCTGGATGGGGTTCCGGGTATATGTCGGGCGTAGGCATTCATCAGCAATTGAACTTGTCTTGCGTCCGATACCTTGGGAACCGTCGTTTGTGGACTTGCGACCGTTCCTACAACCCTCCAAAGTCCTGTTTCACTCTCTTTCTCTCTTTTCTTTGCTACACTCAAGGTATTCGATAAATTGCTTGTACAGCTTTCCGCTTTGTGAGACGTCGACGCGTCGCCGCTCAATTAATCAACTTCTTCTTTGTAGGTCCTACGGGACCTTAAGAGGTTGTAAGAGGGCTGATCCTTTGCGGACAGAAAACGCGTTGGGCGTTTCATGACTTAGGCAATCCCAGCTAAGTCCGAAATAGTGAGCCCGTGACAGTGTGGTATCAGAGCAGGCAAGCAATTCATACGAACAACGAAGAAGATTCACAATCTCGCCATGGTGAAACATCGTGGTGAATCGAGCAAGATGGGGCAAGCCGGACCCTTGCTCCAAGCAGTCGCAGGTGGGCTGCAAGTGCAAACTCACTCGCAAACTATGGGAGTCACTCATGAGGAGCTCTATAGTGAACAAGACGAGCGTGAAGTTGGGTATTCTCCACGAGGGGAGGAGGCGCCATCTGGAGCGCCAACCGGGAAAAAGGGTCACAAGGAGAGAATTATAGTGGCGGAGACCCGCCTTGATGTTCTTGAAGCGAGTGTGGAGGAACTCTACCAAGGCCAGCGAGGGCTACTTAGGGTAGAGAGCTCGCTAGAAGAAGATGAATCTCAGATCGAGAAAGTTGAATCTATGATGGATCAACTGACAGAGGACACCAAAGATTTCGTATGACACCTACATGAAGTTGTGGCGGAACTCACGGCTAAGGTGATGGTGTTAACAAGGACTCTTGATGCGGGAGGGAACAACACCCGCGCTGTGCCACCACAAAACTTCAGGGCACCAGAGCCGCAGTGCTATGGAGGTGCTAGAGATGCCAAAGAGCTTGAAAATTTCTTGTTCGACATGGAACAGTATTTCCGTGCTACAAGGCTTGATTACGAAGAAACCAAAGTTGCTATAGCAACAATGTATCTGAATGGGGATGCAAAACTTTGGTGGCGAACCCGTTGGGAAGAGATCCAACAAGGCCGATGTCAAGTGGATACATGGGGAGACTTGAGCGAGAGTTGAGAACTCGTTCTTACGAGAGAACACCGAGTTTGTCGCAAAGGAAACCGAGACAACTCCGCCAAAGTACAACAATCCGAGACTATGTGAAACAATTTTCAGCACGATCTTTGGATATACGGACATGTCTAAGAAAGACAAACTATTCAGCTTCCTCGATGGCTTGAAGCCATGGGCACAACAAGAACTACATCGAAGGAATGTCACGATGTAGTCGGGGCAATTGCGGTGGAAAGGCTAATTGACTTTGTTTCTTCAGAGGATTTGAGAAAGAAGAAACAATCTTCGGGAAATCGCCCATCTAAATACTCTCGAGCGAAGGAGTCTGGGGGCGAGCAAAAGAAGAAGAATTTCCACAAGGGACCGGGCTCAAGAGGTAGAGTCCCAAAGCCTACTGGATGCTTCTTGTGTGGAGGACCGCACATGGTGAGAGAGTGCCCACAAAAATAGGCACTCAATGCTTTGACGACATCGATTCTACCCCGTAAGTCAGACAAGGGCAAAGCAATCGCCCTTAGTGCGAGTAGTTCTGACTCCAGTAGCGACAGTGAGGCGTCGCAAGGACCCAGGATGGGAGCAATGCGTTTGTTGAATGCATTGCGGGGTCAAGTGGGGGAGAATACAAAGGTGAAGCCATCGAAGGCAGGAAGCAGCGAGTTGATGTATGTGGACATCAAGCTCAATGGCCGAACAACTCGTGCAATGGTGGACACGGGCGCGACCCACAATTTTATTGTCAATCGCGAAGCTAAGCGACTGGGACTAATCTTGGAGAAGAGCCCAAGTCGTATGAAGGTGGTGAACTCGGAGGCCAAGCGGATCTCCGGACAAGCAAAGGGGGTCCTATCGGAGAACAGACTTGATGGCGGTGCCATTGGATGACTTCCAAGTGATTCTCGGAATGGAGTTTATGCACACAGCAAAGTTGGTGCCAATACCGTTCCTGAACTTCTTGTGTCTAATGGGAGGCGATGATCCCTGCATGGTTCCAGTTTCTCGAGTAGGAACCAAGGACCTACAACAAATATCGGCTTTACAATTGAAGAAAGGGGTACGAAAAGGTGAATTAACCTTTTTAGCTGCTATGAAGCTAGAGACACTTGACGGGGAGGCCATTCAGGAACCTGCCATTGTAGCGAACATCCTGAAGGAGTTCTCAGATGTGATGCCAACAGAGTTGCCGAGAACTCTACCACCACGCAGAGGCGTGGATCATCAGATTGATCTGGAGCCGGGAGTTAAGCCTCCAGCGAGACCATCATACCGCATGGCCCCTCCAGAGTTGGCAGAACTGAGGAAGCAGTTAGATGAACTGCTAAGCGGTGGTCTCATCCAGTAAAGCACCTTCGAGCTCCAGTCCTCTTTCAGAAGAAACAAGATGGGAGCCTCCGATTATGCATTGATTATCGAGCCCTTAATAAGATGACGGTGAAGAACAAGTACCCTATCCCACTCATCGCGGACTTGTTCGATCAATTGGGCAAGGCAAAGTACTTCTCCAAACTCGACCTTCGGTCAGGGTATTGGCAGGTGCGCATCACAGAAGGTGATGAGGCGAAGACTACCTGTGTGCCCAAGTATGGAGCATTCGAGTTCTTGGTAATGCCTTTCGGCTTAACCAACGCTCCGGCCACATTTTGCACTCTCATGAATCAGCTGTTCAAAGAATATCTAGATAAGTTTGTGGTTGTCTACTTAGACGACATCATCGTCTATAGCCAAACACTTGAGGAGCATGTTAGACACCTCCGAACAATTTTCAAAGTTCTCAGGGAGAACACCTTATTCGTGAAAAGGGAAAAGTGCTACTTCGCCCAAACAGAGATTTTATTCTTGGGGCATCGAATTGGGAATGGGTCCATTCGAATGGACAAGGCTAAGGTGCAAGCTGTAGTGGACTGGCAAACACCAAAGAAGGTGCCAGAGTTGAGATCCTTCCTTGGGTTTGTCAACTATTATCAGCGCTTCATAGCTGGATATTCAGCACCCCACCGATGAGTTGCTAAAAAAGAGCGATCCACGGAGATGGTCGGACAAATGTGAGGCGGCGTTTCAAGACCTGAAGACTGCTGTGTTAGAAGAACTTGTACTCAGATTGCCGGACTATGGAAAGTCTTTTGAAGTCCATACCGATGCTTCTGACTTTGCTATTGGAGTTCTTATGCAGGAGGGTCATCCAGTGGCCTACGAGAGTCGCAAGCTCAACGAGACCGAGCAACGATATCCTGTACATGAGAAGGAGATGACAGCGGTGGTCCACTGTCTACGAGTGTGGCGACACTACCTTCTAGGAGCACCATTTGTGCTAAGGACCGATAATATCGTATTGAGTTACTTTCAAACTCAAAAGAAACTCTCCCCAAAGCAAGCACGATGGCAGGACTTCTTGGCTGAGTTCGACATGGTGATGGAGTACAAACCCGGAAAAGCAAATGTCGTGGCCGATGCATTGAGTCGGAAAGTGGAGCTAGTGAATGCTATACAGTTGGAGGGCGGAGGCCAAGCAAGTCAATTGCGCTCCAACTTTCTTTCCAGGATCAGGGTTGGACTGTACCGAGATCCTCAAGCAGTGGCTCTGATTCAACTCATTAAAGAGGGCAAGGCACGACGATTTTGGGTCCAGGAGGGACTCATCTACACCAAGGGGAACAGAGTTTATGTCCCACGAGCGGATAACTTGAGGCGTGAACTCTTGAAAGAGTGTCATGATTCCCTTTGGGCTGGACATCCGGGTATCCACCGAACAATGGTTCTCGTGGAGAGGGCCTTCTATTGGCCGAAGATGGGGACATATGTGGAGGAATATGTTCGAACATGCCTTACTTGTCAATAGGACAAGATAGAGCAGCAGAAGCCAGTGGGACTTTTGGAACCGCTGCCCGTACCAGAAAGGCCATGGGAGAGCATTTCTTTGGACTTCATATCAAGCTTGCCCGCAGTAGGGGGACTTGGATCGATACTCGTGGTAGTTGACCGATTTTCGAAGTATGCAACATTCATTGCTGCACCCCTACATTGCTCAGCGGAGGAGGCGGCTAAGTTGATGATGAAGAATGTGGTTAAGTATTGGGGAGTCCCACACAACATCATTAGTGATCGGGATTCTCGGTTCTTGGGACGATTCTGGACTGAGTTGTTCAAGTTGTTGGGGTCTAAATTATACTTCTCCACAAGCCTCCACCCTCAAACGGATGGCCAAACAGAGAGAATTAACTCGCTCTTGGAGCAATATCTTCGGCACTACGTGAGTGCCAACCAACGAGATTGGGTGAAGCTGTTGGACATAGCCCAGTTCTCCTATAACTTGCAGCGGAGCTCTGCATCCAACAAGAGCCCATTTGAGATTATTATGGGACAACAGCCATCAACTCCTCATATCCTGGTTATTGGTTATACAGGGAGTAGCCCATCAGCCTATCACTTAAGGAATGGCATCGTAATGCAGATATTGCGCAGGCTTACTTGGAGAAGGCGGCCAAAAAGATGAAGAAGTGGGCAGACTTGGGAAGGCGACCACAAGAATTTAAAGTTGGTGACATTGTGTTGGTCAAGCTCCAACCAGCATCACTCCAATTCTTTAGACACAAAGTGCACAAAGGATTGGTACGGAAGTATGAAGGGCCTTTCCCAATCATCAGCAGGGTAGGCAATGTCTCATACAAGTTGCAACTGCCAGCATGGTTCAGAATTCACAATGTCTTCTAAGTGAGCAACTTAAAAGCCTACCACTCAGATCCGCGAGATGATTCCCGAAATGTTCCAACTCGACTACCCCCCACCAGAGCCTCTTACGAGAAGCGAGTTGAAACTATTCTAACGGATCGTAGAATAAAGCTACCCAATGGAGCGCAGCAAATAGAGTACTTGGTGAAGTGGCAAAAGCTTCCTCAAGCGAAGCGGTTGGGAGCGAAGATGCCCTACGACATGAAGAAGCTCGCATCAAAGCCTACCAACAAGCGTCGATGCGGGCGTCGACAGTTTAAGTGGGGGAGAATGTCACGAACGGTCGTCGCTCAACTGTAATGCCTTTGCTCCTTGAACCGTTCGTCACTTTTTCTTGCTTGTACATATGTTTGGCAGCTTGTTTTGTCTTGAGTTTACGTGTTTTTACCTAAGAAATATGAGCGAAAGTAGTGTAGAAGGCTGCGAGCGATCGCTCGCTAAGCCAAAACAACCCTGTTTTGGGTCTTTTTCATGTGTCGCGACAACCTTTTTGAGCGGCGAAATGTCATCATTTCAGCACCTTGGAACCCCAGTGGCACCTGGATGGGGTTCGGGTATATGTCGCGTAGGCATTCATCAACAATTGAACTTGTCTTACGTCGATACCTTGGGAACCGTCGTTTGTGGACTTGCGGCCGTTCCTACAACCCTCAAGTCTGTTTCGCTCTCTTTCTCTTTCTTTGCTGCACTCAAGGTGTTCGATAAATTGCTTGTACTGCTTTGCGAGACGTCGGACGTGTCCGTCGCTCGCTTCTGAATTAATCAACTTCTTCTTTGTAGGTCCTACGGGACCTTAAGAGGTTGTAAGAGGGCTGACCCTTTGCGGACAGAAAACGCGTTGGGCATTTCATGACTTAGGCAATCCCAGCTAAGTCCGGAATAGTAAGCAAGGTTGCTCTATGACTTAGGCCATTTCAGCTAAGTCTTCGGGAGTGCCGCGAGGGTGTCGCACGGCTTAGGCAAACTTTAGCTAAGCCCGTAACATATGGGAGCTCGAAAGATCTTGAAAGTTTGTTTGGGACTGAGAGCCCTATGGGAGCTCAGAAGCTCTTAAAAGTTTATTCGAGACTAAGAGCCCTGTGTTCGAAATTGAAAGCCCTTTGAGAGCTTGGAAGCTCTTAAAATTTTGTTCAGGATGGAGAGCATTGTGTTCAGGACTGGAGGCTAAAAGCTTTTGAGATCGGTCAGGATCATGCCTTAGCGATACTAGTAATCAGGAGCTGTAAGCCTTATGAGGGGGACTGCAAGCTCTTGAAATCGATCGGGATCATACCCGAGCGTTGTTAGTAATCGGGGGCTGAAAGCCCTTCAGATCGATCGAGATCATACCCGAGCGATGTTAGTAATCAAGGGTTGAAAGTCCTATGACGAGACTAAAAGCCCTTGAGATCAATTAGGATCATGCCCGAGTGATGTTAGTAATCAAGGACTGAAAGCCCTTGAGATTGGTCAGGATGACACCCGAGCGATATTAGTAGTCACGGGCTGAAAGCCATATGAAGGGGCTAAGAGTCCTTGAGATCCATCGGGATTATGCTCGAGCGATGTTAGTAATCAGGGGTAGAAAGCCCTTGAGATCGATCGGGATCATACCCGAGCGATGTTGGTAGTAAGGAGTTGAAAGCCCTATGGAGGGGCTGAATGATAGAACCTCAAAAGTAGCTATATGGATTTTGACTCTTGAGGGGGATCAACCTTTGGAACTCTGTAGGGGTTCCTCCATCCCAAACTCAGCACAAGGCTGAAATAAAATTGATGATTTCTTGCTTCGGGGGGGGGGGGGGGGAGAGGTGGCTACATCTTTAAATAGGGATCAAAATCCTAGCCTAAGGGGGTGCTTGCCTAAGTAAAATTATCCCTTTACCCCTCCTATAGCCGACCTACCTTAATAGGAATAGGGGGCGGCTAGGTTGGGCTCTATAGCCGACCTAAGCAAGGGGAAACCCTGGCCGACCAACCCAATAAGGGGGGGCGATGGCTATTAAGTCCTAAGAGTTAATCTAAACCCTAGCTATACTCCTTTATAAGATAGGAGTGGCTTTATTATAATCTAACAGAGTTCTTATTGACCAGTACTAAGATGATTAGGACATAACCTTGCTGGAGTCCTATCAAGTCTGCTCTCTTCAGATCATTTTTGTCCTCAAGGCTGAGGGTTCATAAACTCTGGAAACTAGATTTTAACTCATATGACTCCCATGTTGCATCTTCAGATGGTAAGTTAGTCCACTTTACAAGTACTTCAGTGAAAGGCGTCATCAGTGCATCACAATCCTCCGATAAAGTATAGCTTTAGGTTGAGCTTTGATTTCGCCATCATTAGTGGTGCTCGGCAACTGAGTCTAGGCCTTCTCATGTTCTCCCAACTTTAGCTTCAATAAGGATACGTGGAAGATAGGATGTATCTTAGCATCATTTAGAAGCTTTAATTTATATGCCACAGCCCTAACTAACTCTAAGATCTGGTATGGTCCATAAAATCATGGTGACAACTTCATTGATGCTCTTGCATTGATTGATAGCTGCTTATATGGTTGGAGCCGAAGGTAGACCCAATCTCCCACTGCAAATTCCCGCTCACTCTAGTGGTTGTCTGCTTGTTGCTTTATGCAAGCTTGAGCAATATGCAAGTTGTCTTTCAGCAGTTGTAGCAGTCTATCCTGTTAATCAAAATTTGGTCGACCTGATCTACTTTGGCCGAACCAAGCACATATCTGGGTATTGCAGGATTAACTATACAATGCCTCATAAGGGGTATATTTAGTTGATGAATAAAATGTCATATTGTATCACCATTCAGCCCAAGGAAACCACCTTGTCCACTCTTTGGGCCGATAACTAGTGAAGCACCGTAGGTATGTCTCGAGGCATCTGTTTACCACTTTTGTTGGCCATCTGTTTGGGGATGATATGCTGTGCTCATCTTCGACTGGGAGCCCTGTAGATGAAAGAACTTTGTCCAAAATTTACTTATGAATACCTTGTCACAGTCGCTCATAATTGACCTTGGTATCCCATGTAGTTTTATTATATATTCCATAAAAGGCTAAGCAATACTAGCAGTAATATAGGGATGTTTCACAGCGCAGAAGTGAGCATACTTAGTTAGGTGATCACTTGGTTAGGTAAGTATACACGGTCACTCACAATTGACCTTGGCATCCTATACAGTTTTACTATATATTCCATAAAATACTAGCATAAGTGAGCATAGACGATCTACCACCACAAAGATCATACTTTTACCTTGGGATAGTGGCAGCCCTTCGATGAAATCCATGGAAATGTCAGTCCATGCTGAGTCCGATATGGGTAGTGGCTGTAGTTTCTCGGGTCTTGCCACTATTTTACCTTTCTGCTGCTAATATACATCACATTTGGATACATAATCATAAATTGATTTTTTCATGCCCTTCCAAAAGAAGTTTTGCTTCACTATTTTGTAAGTCCTCAAAAATCTGGAGTGCCCTACTAAGTGTAAAGAATGCATCTCATGTAAAATAATTTGAATGCAATGGGAAGAAGGAACAATAATAATTTGATATTTGTAGTGCAAATCCTTGAATCCCACGAGTAGTGACCCATGGACCCTGGGTCCTTCTCCAACTTTTCTATGATGGCTCGGGCTTTTGGATCATTCTTCCATTCCTCCCTAATATTATCGAGGAAGTCGGTAGAGGTAAGGGAGATGGCTGAAATTTTGGTTTATCCAGGTAGCCAAGATAAACCAAAATTTATCTTTTCCTTTTCGATAAGTTTAATTTTATAATCAAAGTCAAGGAGTTTAGTTACCCATCATTGCTACTTTGGGAGGATATTTTTGCTCTAAGAAATATTTAAGGCTTGAGGTCAATCTTAATCTGGAAGCACCAGCCGATCAAGTAGGGTCTCCAATTTGTGATTACGTGTACAATGGTAAGCATTTCTTTATTATACATGAACATTTTAAGATGTGAGAGAGATAAAGCTTTGTTGGTGTAGGCAAAGGATAGGCCATTTTATTTTAGAACAACCCCAATTCCAACTCCGGATGCATTAGCCTCAATCATGAAAGTTCGTTTGAAATCAGGTAGCGCTAGGACTAGCGCCGTCATCATGGTAGCCTTAAGTCTTTCAAAGGATGCAGAGGCTTGATCTGACCACAAAAAGGAGTTCTTCTTGAGTAGGAACGTGAGTGGGGCACTAATCTTGCCATAATCTCTCATGAACTTCTGGTAGTAGCCCGTGAGTCTAAGGAAGCCGTGTACTTTTTTTACGTTTATAGGTCTCAGCCATCCTTGCATTGCCTCGATCTTTGTTCGATCTACCACCACTCCATCCTCTGATATAATGTGCCCTAGATACTCCACTTTATGTTGTAAGAAGCTGCACTTTAACTGTTTAACATAAAGAGTATTCTCTCGAGGAATGGTTAGAACAGTTCGTAAGTGCTCAAAATGTATATTAAGCGTAGGGATATAAATAAGAATATCATCAATGAATACTAATACAAACTTGTGCAGAAACCTTCAGAAGATGTCATTCATCAAGCTTTGAAAGGTAGAAGGAGCATTTGTAAGTTTGAAAGGCATTACCAAAAACTCGTAGTAGTCATTTTGCATGCATAACGTAGTTTTGGGAATATCTTTAGTGCATACCCGAATCTAATGGTATTCGGATCGGAGATCCAATTTAGTGAAGACTCGGGCTCCTTTTAATTCATCTAAGATTCATCTATGACTGGAATAGGATATTTGTCCTTGATAGTAATGGCGTTTAGAGCCCAGTAGTCAATGCATATCCACCACATACCATCCTTCTTGCGCACTAGTAACACCGGTGAGGAGTAAGGGCTACAACTCGGTCGAATCACCCCGGTGTCAAGCATCTCTTTAACAATGTTCTCGATCTCATCTTTTTACAAGTAAAGATATTAGTACGATCATAAATTTTCTAAAGGTTTGCCTGATAAAATAAGAATGCGATGGTCATGTGGTTGGTTAGGGTGAGCTCGCGCGGCTCCGTGAAAACATTTGTAAATTCATCCAGCAAGAGGGCAAGCTTAGGATCTGAGTTTTGTATGTTCTCCCCTTAGATGGCTGCTAGATATGCATCAAGAATCCACCATGTGCTTTATGCAAAACTTTCTCTATTCATTACGATGAAATGGTGGAAATATGGCTCCTGCGCTTGTCTCGTAACAAGACCTATCTCCCTTTGTAATAAAATTTTATAATTAATTTAGAAAAATTTCAAGAGATATCACCTAGTGTTGTGAGCTATTCAATCCCAAGTACAACTTCATTATCATTGATAGGTAGGAGGAAGAAATTAGTTACCACTTCTTGGTCTTAGAGGAGTAGTTTCACCCACGGGAACCATTTGTCGCAATTAAGGATTCGGCCGTCGATGACCTTTACGTCAAACTTGTTGCAACCTTCAATTTGAAGTGCCAAATATGCAGCAACCTTAATGTTGAGGAAGTTATTTGTGCTGCCCATGTCGATAAGAATGGTGATGGGTTGCTGTTTTAGAGGTCCTCCAACTTTCATCATCTACGGGTTGAAGTAGTCGACTAATGCATGCACTGCATAGTCGGTTGGTTGGGACTCTTCCTCCATGGCTTCTTCTTTAAGTTTTAGGGCTTCTTTAGATGGCTCATTATCCTCATCCTCCATTAGTTCAATCATAAGGAGTCGACCCTTTTTATAATGATGTTCTTGGCTCCATGGTTCATTACAGTGCCAACATAATTGTTTGGTAGATCATTCACGAAGCTCATCCCTCGTCATTTTTTTTGGAGCGGGTGCTTAGATGGTAGTAGAGGAGGCTGTAGGCCTTGGTATGGCTGGTCGGGGAGCGACCCTTGTCCTTTGTGCCTCCTGGTTTAATTGTTCTTCTTAAATACGAGCAAAGGAAATCGTCGTCATAAGAGTGTACGATTGTCGCACCCTTACTTCTCCCTGAATCTTCAGCTTTAGGCCCTCGATGAAAGTCCCTAAAAGTTACTTTTCAGACCAATCTACAATTTGATTAGATAAATGTTCAAATCTTATTTGGTATTATTGTATTATGGAGGTTTGATGAATCTTTGCTAATTGTCCGTCGATGTTGTCGAAATCAATTAGTCCGAAGTGGTTCAATAGTCCTTCTTTGAATCACTACCAAGAGAATCCTCCATGGGTGTGCTCAAACCAATTAAACCATTGAATAACATCTCCCTTGAGGTGGATAACAGCAATCTCCACCCATGTGGCATCAGCAGTTCGGTAAAAATAGCGCTCCATGCTCAAGATCCATCTGATCGGGTCTCTTTCTTCCCATCTAGGGAAGTCAATCTTCATGCGTGGATTGTTGGGATCAGAGATGATATGGCCACGTTCTTGAGGATCATCTTGTTGATTTGAAGTTTCTCCTTGCTGTGATTTCCTCGGGCTCGATGGTTAGCCAATGCTGAATTCAACGAAAAGGGATCGTATCTTCTCTTCCATGTGATTTTTAAAGGCTTCAAGCTTTATATTGATAGCCTCCTCTGATGCTATAGTATATGCCTCTAGATTTGTAATATTGAGATCTTTTTTCTGTTGTCGGGTTAGTGGCATGAGAATTTTAGAGAAGGGGGTGGCCGGTTGGAAGGTGAATCGATTTGGATAGGAGTAGGCTGCGGTTTAGGGCTAATTTAGGTGGCTATTTGGGTTCAATTTAGGATAAGGTTTGGAAGGGCTTTTAGAGAGGATGGTAGGGTTTTGAGATAAGGAAAAGGGAGTTCAAAATCTTATAAAAAATAATACTCAAATCTTATAGAATTCGGAGAAACGATGACTTCTCGACATAAATTCTAGAGGAAAGTTCAAGAAAATTATACATAAACCCTTGGTTCAGATGTTATTAATACTAGTAAAATGTTTGACAAAATTTTGGCAGCATAACATTAGGGAAATAGAGCAAAAGATGAAGGGCAGATCCTTCATTGTAAAATTTCAACACTGCATAAAGGTGAAAGATTGCACAAGAAAACCAGTTCCAGAAAGAGTTTTTTCCAGAAATTAATCCCAGATGAAAGCCAAGTTGATCTTTAGAATTATGTAAAAATTTCGACCAGAAGGAGAAGAAATAAACCAATTTCAAGAGGTAAAAATGTGGTTGAAAATTTTTAATGTGTTTTGCCTTTACAATAATGATAATGCTTGCGACAAACAAAATTTATAGTGGATAAAATTTTAAAAAAATCTTCAACATATAAAGTAAGGAATCTTACAGTATTAAAGAGGCATAGATGATAAAAATATATCAGACTTCCAAATCACGTAGGGAGCGACAGTAGATAGATAGATCGTGCTTGGAAGATGGTGACATGGATGATGGCTACAGGGTAGTAGGAACACGACTCTAATACCATATGATAGAACTCCAGAAGGAGCTCTATGGATTTTGACCTTTAAGGGGGATCAACCCTTGGAACGCTGTAAGGGTTCCTCCCTCCTAGACTCGGCATAAGGCTAAAATAAAATTGATGATTGCTTGCTTCGGGGGGGGGGGGGGTGGCTACATCTTTAAATAAGGATAAAAAACCTAGCCTAAGGGGGTACTTACCTAAGTAAAATTATCCTTTGCCCCTCAAATAGCTGACCTACGTTAATAGAAATAAGGGGCGGCTAGGTTGGCTCTATAACTAACCTAAGCAGGGGGAAACCCTGGCCGACCAATCCAATGGGGGGGCCCGATGGCTATTATGCCCTAAGGGCTAATGTAAACCCTAGTCATACTCCTTTATAAGATAGGAGTGATTTTATTACAATCTAATAGGGTTTTTATTGACTAGTACTAAGATGATTATGACTCAACCCTACTGGAGTCCTATCACCGAAAGCCTTTGAGATCGATCAAGATCATGCTTGGGCAATGTTAGTAATCAAGGGCTGAAAGCACTTGGGATCAGTCGGGATCATGCCCGAGCGATGTTAGTAATCAGGAGCTGAAAGTCCTTGAAATCAATCGAGATCATGCCCGAGCGATATTAGTAATCAGGGGCTGAAAGCCCTTGAGATCGGTCAGGATCATTCCTGAGCGATGTTAGTAATCAGGAGCTGAAAGTCCTTGAGGTTAATCAAAATTATGCCTGAGCGATATTAGTAATCAGTGGCTAAATGCCCTTGAGATCGATCATGATTATGCCCGAGCGATGTTAGTAATTATGGGCTAAAAGCCCTTGAGATCGATCAGGATCACGTCTAAGCATTATTAGTAATCAGGGGGCTAAAAGCTTTTGAGATCGGTTGACATCATATCCAAGCAATGTTAGTAGTTGGGTGTTGAAAGCCCTATGAAGGGGCTGAAAGTCCTTGAGATCGGTTTAGATCATGTCTGAGCGATGTTGGTAATCAAGGGCTAAAAGCCCTTAAGGTCGGTCAAGATCATACCTGAGCGATGTTGGTAATCAGGTGCTGAAAGCCTTGTGAAGGGGCTGAAAGCCCTTGAGATCAATCGGGATCATACCCAAGCAATGTTGATAATCAGGGGCTGAGGTTAGTCGGGATCATGCTCGAGCGATGTTAGTAATCAGGGGCTGAAACCCCTTGAGATCAATTTGGATCACGCTCGAGCGATGTTAGTAATTAGGAGTTAAAAGCTTTGTGAAGGTGCTGAAAGCCTTGAGATCAATCATGATCATGCCCGAGTGATGTTGGTGGTCAAGGGCTGAAAGCCTTTAAGATCGATTATGATCATGCCCGAGCGATGATAGTAATCAGGGGCTAAAAGCTGTATGAGGGGATTGAAAGCCCTTGAGGTCGGCTGGAATCATGAACGAGCGATGCTAGTAATCAGGTGCTAAAAACCCTATTAAGAGGAAGGCCTACCTGGATCAAACATCGATGAGGGAAGCATTGGAGGCTCGAGGTAATCTATGACGTTTTGCAATAATGAGGGGTCGAGCTGTCATATCTTATTTGTGCTAGAGTCTTAGCTCTTTTGGATGGGGTGACATCCCTTTCTGAAACTTGGATTATGACACTTTTGGCTTCGATGAGACATTAAGAGGCGCTATGTGATGTCGTAGTTGCTCCTCAGTTGACTGGTCATAATAACTTACAGGTTGGTGAGTTATCCCGACTTTATTTGGTTTGTTCTAGTTGAGGGGGTCACATCTGTTGCCCTAAGGTGGTTGGACAAAATTTAGGCAGGGCCTCTGGAGAGCGACAAGGTTAGTGTAAGGCCTTTTGATCAATATTCCCGCTTGTGGGGAAGAGGACGAGGGTAGGGCCCGTTAAATCCAGATTAGGGATATGCATGCAGGCGACCTGGCTCGGGTATTCTCCCGGGTCTGCATGTGATGTTAGGTGCTTAAGTGATGCAAGGCCCTCCTTCTAGCACCAAAAGAATATTATATATTTTACATACCGAGGCTGAGGTGTCACCTCGGCTTGGTAGCCCTTCTTTTTTTAGTTTATAGTTTAGGCATTATTTTATTCTTTTCCTTCCTAAAAAGAATAAAGAAACACTAATGGTAACCCTTCGAGCCGACGAAATTAGTAATATTATCCGTGAGCGTATTGAACAATATAGTAGAGAAGTAAAGATTATGAATACCGGTACTGCCTACATATATATAGACATCTGGGGATTCTTCATTGGTGCCTGAGGGATGTGCTAGCTCCTTAGGACATCGGTTGGCAGATCTAGAACCTGGGCTGTCGCCTTATGCTGGAGTCGACTTCTGGTCTTTGGTTGAGCTGCAGCCGCTTGGAGTCCATTGCAACGTTTCGAGGGGATTTGGTTATCTTTGATCGGGGAATAATGAGTGCATCCTTTCGCTCCCCCGCTAGCACTCCAGTCATCAATGCTTGCGACCATGGTTGGGGGGTAGGGTACTGCTCCGACTTGGCCCCTCTTATGGTCAAGTTAACTAGGTGAATTATTCTGTGTAGTATGCCTAGTGTTAAAAAAGGTCCCCTTGCTTATTTGCTTGGGCACCTTTCATACTACTTGGGGAGGCAAAAGTTGTACGAAATAGGTTAATGCGCGTGGGTGGTAGGTCGGTGACGTACATTGGTCGGTGGCTGAACCCTCAACTTGTCTGTCAATTTTGTCTATTGTACTAGTTGTTTTTATTACATATCTACAGTAGGCATGATCCTTCCATGGGCTATTATCCGGGTTGAAACAAGTCCTCCTACTATGTAGGGGACGTATAGAAGGAAATCTTGCAGTAGAGGCAGGGGATGCGATTGGGGCAATGCTTCTTCCCGAGACCTTGATTTTAGCTGAGTCGGTCGTGTTTACTTGGCTTTTGGAAGGTGATGTGGAAGTATATATTGGACAAGCCCAAATATGTCCTATCAGGTTCAAAATTTGAATGAATAAAAGTTATACCTATAAGCCTCTTTTAGGCCCTATTCAATTAGTGATGGAAGATTATGATAGAGACAAATATGGAATGAAAACTTTACATTCCTTGCATGCTCTAATCCTTAATCAATCCATGATTTGAGAATCAATCATAGATTTGAGAGCATGATTTGAATGCATGATTGAGATAAATCTCTTCTTCAAAACCTGTATAAATATATATTAGTTTAATGAATGATATCATTTTTTTCACAATAAATTCTTCAATTCTTCATGTTATTAGAACCTTCTTGCTTCAAATAAGGCACCCTCTTCCTCACTCTTTCTTCCTCACTACCCTGCTGATCTATTGATGATAGTTATTTCTCTTCCACGCCCTCTCTATTGCTACATTACAACTCTTGATTTCTATTTCTTGCTTTCGGATTCTGGCATTGCACCGAAAATGAAGACGCACAACTCTTTCATAATGATCTCCTAGCACAATTTGCTCTAAAGCATATCTACTCTACTTTACTAATCTAATTAGCCTCCACTAGTGAACGACCTATTTCTCTGATGATCATCCTTATTCAGTTTGGCTCAACGACCGTTCCCTTTGTTCCTACATTGATGCCTACTACCTAGCATTTTCATCGGCATCCTCATCCCCTTATCGTCAACCACCAAGCTCACTAGCACCTCTGGTCCACGGTCGACCTCTTGGTGATAGTCCATTACCTTCTACCATCCCCTTAACCATGCCATTAGCACTCACGATCGAGAGGACTTAAGAAATAAAAGAAAATATCACCCTCTTCTACACATTTTAGATTAGATCCTCCCTTATGTACTTCTCAAATATTATCTCCTCTATAGATTAGATCCTCCCCTGTGCACTTCTTAGATCTAATATCCTCCAAAAGATCAATATCTTCACCATCTATGCATCCAAACTAGATCATCAGTTAGTTCTAGATTTGCCTTATGAGATGATAGCATATCTTCTACCTCTATAACTAATGTTCTAATTATTATTTTCTGAAAATAATAGTTTATCTCAAACTACAAGATTTATATCTATCAATGCAGTAACTTTAATCCTCTTTAGGCTCTCTAAAGATGACAACTATACATCTTAACAAGCACAATTCACTAATCTTCTCTTTGCATATGGTCTATTAGACTACATCGATGACTCTCTTGGTTGTCCACTAAAAAAAATCCTAATATCAAGATAACCCATCCCAATGGCAAATCTTGATAATAAGTTATGACTACCATAAAATTATCTTATTCTATAAACCATTCTAGCCTTAGTCACTTACTCTATTGCACCACTAATTTCTTCGATCAACACTACATCAAAAGCATGGTTCAAGTTATAAACCATTACATCAATTGCTCTTGGACACATATTTTAAATCTTTAATCTACTCTGATGAAAATAACACAAGAGGAAAGTACTATTATTGATTATATGTAAAATATAAATATTATTATAGATGATTTCACTTTAATATGTTGTCCTTAAAGCAGTGAAGAAATAATTATTCATACTCTCAATGATATATGAGATAAATATAAGGAACTAACGGCAGCAATTCGAGCACATTACTTACTAATATCATTTAAAGAACTATATAATAAGTTGATTGATCATGAAATATATTTAAAACAAGAAGAGAGAAAGATAAGAACAAATCACAATTCAATTTAATCAAAATTCAAAGAAAAAGGACAATCAAAGCAACAAGAACTTTAATAAAAGATGGAACAAGATGTCTCTTGAACACATGGGTAACACACAAAGCTATCATCCTCCATTACACTATCAACTCTCAAACCATGATGGCAACTTAATCCAAATAATTTTAACTACAACTATCAGCAGTTCTGATGTCTCAACAATAATAATTAGCAAAAAGTCATTTGTCAGTTTTGTGATAAAATTTCACATAATAAAATTTTAATGATCATGACCAAAGCCTATTACTGCACCTAATTGGCCTTAAGCAAATATCATGATTGCTTTAACTGCTTATCCCAGCAATTAAATTGTTGACTCCGGTACTTCTCATAATATCACTTTTGATTTATATAATTCATTTATCAACACTAACTATGAAGACATAGTCATTACTGATGGTAATAGAATCCCTATCACTTACACTAGTTCCACAACACCTAAATAAACACACTTTTATACTAGATGATATTTTATATGTACCTCACATCAAAAGGAATTTATTTTTGTCTCTCATTTCTATAAATAAAATGACACTTATATTGAGTTCTTTCCTGACTCATATTTATAAATATTTACAAATGGTCATTAACCTTCACAAATTACTTAGCTAATTACTCATTTTAGTTACTACTCAAATCCATCATCCTCCATTTAATAATAGCTAATTTCTCATTACTTCCTTCCAACTTCAAAATGAAGTAGAATAATAACTTATTATGATGCTTGCCTTAGTAATAAAAATCACAAAATACCTTTTAAAATATCTTCCATATCCTACTTCAAATCACTTGAAATTATTTATGCTGATGTCTAGAAACCTACCTCAAGTACTTCATTTGATAATTTTAGATTTTATACTATTTTTGTAGATTATTTCACTAAATATATATTGTTATATCCTTTCAAACTTAAATATGAAGTCATTATAATCTTTACTTATTTTAGAAAGATAGTCGAAAGTACATGCTGGTTATAGGTGCCCTACAAGCCAATCACGTGAGTGATGGCACATGTGACATATTATGCAATCTTTTTTGCTTACTATTATTATTGGTATATTATCACTTTATATTGCTTATAGCATGTATTGTAATGTCATTGGATTTGTGCAATGAGAATCAGATCGTAATAAGATCATAATAATGAGACAGATTAGCCTTTAAACACAGATTTTAAAAAATCCCGATCATAAGTTACTTGAGAGGGACATTGAGATAACCAGATAGATCAATGTACTATATTCTTGTCTATATGATAGAGGTGGCTAGTCGTATAGCCACTTCGTGTGGAAAAATTAAGGGTATAATACAAGTGCTCATTGGAGAATGAGTTCACTGATTGATCCACTTATAGAATGTTGGATGGTTGATGATACCTAATGTCAGATAGTGATTCCACAATTCCAGTTTAGTGTCTGGTATGCAAGAAAATTAGACTTTGTCAATTTGAGAATTTGTTCAATAAAACATGTATAAGAAAAACCTTTAAACTTGAGAGCATTTGTAGGATAATAATAAATAAGCAATATACAAGAAAATTAAATAATAGAGAAGAGAAGAGAAGAGAAGAGAAGGCACACCAAATTTATAATAGTTTAATCATCGTAACCTATGTCCACTCCCAATTTCTCCTCCATTGAGGTCACCAGCTTCCACTCTTGATCTTCTTTTAATGGGTGAAGATCAACTACTCTCTTACAACTCTATTCTCGTTTTCACAGATTTATGAGACAACCTTTATAGTTTTCTCAGCTCTCTCTTAAGTAGAAGCTACACTTAGAGAAAAAAGGAGAGCTCTCAAGGAATTACAATAGCGTTTTCATAAGTTTTTTGCTCTCAATTCTTACTTCCTCAAACATGAATGGGTGGGGTATTTATAGGCCCTAAATGGCTTAAAAAATGAAGCCAAAATTTAAATTATCAGAGTTCTCGAGGTGTTGGCGATACCAGTGCCATTAATGGGCAGTAATATCGCCCCCTAACAACCTCAAACATTGGGCACTGGCAGTAGTACCATTAGCTTGGGCTGTACCAACACTTGACACAATCTTGAAGACTGTCTTCTCGATGATCGTGTCTTTTCAAAGATTGTCTTCTGGGTGATACCACCACCTGGTCTAACTTTAGGTCACTAAAATAGGCCTTCTAATAAGCCCAAATCCACTCCAATTAAGGCCTAATAAGCCCTTAATTGAGTTGACCTAATTATATTTAGAATTCAATTAGAATCCTAAACTACTTCAATTTAGACAAATGATTACAAAGCATGAATTCTATGTTGTTTAGCATGTCATTAGTTCATTCAGTGCTTCGTCTGATCCTTCAATGCAACATCCTCTCCTTTGCATGTTAACCTCCACAATAATAGATCTGCTTGGCACAATGTCCGATCCTTCTAGCCCGATGCCCGAACTCATGGCACAAAGTTCTCTTGTCGGCATATTGACTATTCCTTTGACTCGACGTCCAATCTTCTGACATGTTCCATTCCAACCCAACATTTGATTCTACTGCTTTAATCGATTTGCCTCTCCTTGATCGAAGCTAGTCCTATGTCACTCAAACACATATTAGATCATAACTTCATCAATTGGTTTCATCATCAAAATCTGAGATTCAACAGCTTGTCACGGACTTAGCTGAATTTGCCTAAGCCGTGCGGCACCCTCGCGGCACTCCCGAAGACTTAGCTGAAATTGCCTAAGTTGTAGAGCAACTTTGCCCACTATTCCAGACTTAGCTGGGATTGCCTAAGTCATGAAACGCCCAACACATTATCTGTCTATAAAAGGTCAGCCCTCTTACAACCTCTTAAGGTCCCATAGGACTTGCAAAGAAGAAGTTGATTAACTTAGAAGCGAGCGACGGACATATCCCGGCGTCTCGCAAAGCGGAAAGCTATACAAGCAATTTATCGAACACCTTGAGTGCAGCAAAGAAAAGAGAGAAAGAGAGTAAAATAGGACTTTGGAGGGTTGTAGGAATGGTTGCAAGTCCACAAACGACGGTTCCCAAGGTATTAGACGCAAGACAAGTTCAATTACTGATGAACGCCTACGCCCGACATATACCCGGAACCCCATCTAGCCCAGTGCCACTCGGGGGGTTCCAAGATGCTGAAATGGCTGACATTTCACACCGCTCGGAAAGGTTGCCACGGTACATGAAAAGACCCAAAAATAGGGCTGTTTTGGCTCCGCGCAGTGAGCGATCATTCTGCAGCCTTCTATACTACTTTCACTCACATTTGTTAGGTAAAAACACAAAAACTCAAGGCAAAACAAGCTGCCAAACATATGTACAAGAAAAAAAAAGTGACGAATGGTTCAAGGAGCAAAGGCATTGCGGTTGAGCGACGACCGTTCGTGACATTCTCCCCTACATAAACTATCGACGCCCCCGTCGACACTTGTTAGTAGGCTTTAACGCGAGCTTCTTCATGTCGTAGGGCATCTTCTGGCTCCCAACTAGCTTCTGTTTGAGGAAGCTTTTGCCACTTCACCAAGTACTCTATTTGTTGTGCTCCATTGGGTAGCTTTATCTTACGATCCGCTAGAATAGTTTCAACTCACTTCTCGTAAGAGACTCTGGTGGGGGTTAGTCGAGTTGGAACATTTCGAGAATCATCTCGCGGATCTGAGTGGTAGGCTTTCAAGTTGCTCGCATGGAAGACATTATGAATTCTGAACCATGTGGCAGTTGCAACTTATATGAGACATTGCCTACTCTGCTGATAATTAGGAAAGACCCTTCATACTTGCGTACCAATCCTTTGTGCACTTTATGTCTAAAGAACTGGAGTGATGCTGGTTGGAGCTTCACCAACACCATGTCACCAACTTTAAATTCTTATGGTCGCCTTCCCAAGTCTTCCCACTTCTTTATCTTTTTGGCTGCATTCTCCAAGTAAGCCCAAGCAATATCTACATTACGATGTCATTCCTTTACGAAGTGATAGGCTGATGGGCTACTCCCTGTATAACTAATAATTAGCGTATGAGGAGTTGATGGCTGTTGTCCCGTAATAATCTCAAATAGGCTATTATTGGATGTAGAGCTCCGCTGCAAGTTATAGGAGAATTGGGCTATGTCCAACAGCTTCACCCAATCTCGTTGGTTGTCACTCACGTAGTGCCGAAGATATTGCTCCAAGAGCGAGTTAATTCTCTCTGTCTGGCCATCCGTTTGAGGGTGGAGGCTTGTGGAGAAGTATAATTTAGACCCCAACAACTTCAACAACTCGATCCAGAATCGTCCCAAGAATCGAGAATCTCGATCACTAATGATGTTGTGTGAGACTCCCCAATACTTAACCACATTCTTCATCATCAACTTAGCCGCCTCCTCCATTGAGCAATGTAGGGGTGCAACAATGAATGTTGTATACTTTGAAAACCAATCAACTACCACGAGTATCGATCCAAGTCCCCCTACTATGGGCAAGCTTGATATGAAGTCCAAGGAAATGCTCTCCCATAGCCTTTCTAGTGTGGGCAGCGACTCCAAAAGTCCCACTGGCTTTTGCTGCTCTATCTTGTCCTGTTGACAAGTAAGGCATGTTCGAATATATTCCTCCACATTTGTCCCCATCTTCGGCTAATAGAAGGCCCTCTCCACGAGAGCCATTGTTCGATGGATGCCTGAATGTCTAGCCCAAAGGGAATCATGACACTCTTTCAAGAGTTCACGCCTCAAGTTATCCGCTCGTGGGACATAAACTCTGTTCCCCTTGGTATAGATGAGTCCCTCCTGGACCCAAAATCATTGTGCCTTGCCCTCTTTGATGAGTTGAATCAGAGTCACTACCTGAGGATCTCGGTACAGTCCATCCCTGATCCTGGAAAGAAAGTTGGAGCGCAATTGACTTGCTTGGCCTCCGCCCTCCAACTGTATAGCATTCACTAGCTCCACTTTCCGACTCAATGCATCGGCCACGACATTTGCTTTTCCGGGTTTGTACTCCATCACCATGTCGAACTCAGCCAAGAAGTCCTGCCATCGTGCTTGCTTTGGGGAGAGTTTCTTTTGAGTTTGAAAGTAACTCAATACGACATTGTCGGTCCTTAGCACAAATGGTGCTCCTAGAAGGTAGTGTCACCACACTCGTAGACAGTGGACCACCGTTGTCATCTCTTTATCATGCACAGGATATCGCCGCTCGGTCTCGTTGAGCTTGCGACTCTCGTAGGCCACTGGATGACCCTCCTGCATAAGAACTCCTCCAATAGCAAAGTCAAAAGCATCGGTATGGACTTCAAAAGACTTCCATAATCTGGTAATCTGAGTACAGGTTCTTCTAACACAGTAGTCTTCAGGTCTTGAAATGTCGCCTCATATTTGTCCGGCCATCTCCAAGACTGCTCCTTCTTTAGCAACTCCGTCAACGGAGCTGCACGCTTCGAATATCCAACTATGAAGCGCCGATAATAGTTGACGAACCCAAGGAAGGATCTCAACTCTAGTACCTTCTTTGGTATTCGCTAGTCTGCCACAGCTTGCACCTTAGCCCTATCCATTCGAATGGACCCATTCCCAATTCGATGCCCCAAGAATAAAATCTTTGTTTATGCGAAGTTACACTTTTCCCTCTTCACGAACAAGGTGTTCTCCTTGAGAACTTTGAAAATTGTTCGAAGGTGTCTAACATGCTCCTCAAGGGTTTGGCTATATACGATGATATCGTGTAAGTAGACGATCACAAACTTGTCCAGATACTCCTTGAACATCTGGTTCATGAGAGTGCAGAATGTGGTCGGAGCGTTAGTTGAGCCGAAAGGCATCACCAAGAACTCGAATGCTCCATACCTGGTCACACAGATAGTCTTTGCCTCATCACCTTCTGCAATGCGCACATGCCAATACCCTGACCGAAGGTCGAGTTTGGAGAAGTACTTTGCCTTGCCCAATTGATCGAACAAGTCTGCGATGAGCGGGATAGGGTACTTGTTCTTCATCGTCATCTTGTTGAGGGCTCGATAATCAATACATAATCGGAGGCTCCCATTTTGTTTCTTCTGAAAGAGGACTGGAGCTCCGAAAGGTGCTTTGGAACTTACGATGAGACCACCACTTAGAAGTTCATCTAACTGCTTCCTCAGTTCTGCCAACTTTGGAGGGGCCATGCGGTATGGTGGTCTCGCTAGAGGCTTAACTCCCGGCTCCAGCTCAATCTGATGATCCACGCCTCTGCGTGGTGGTAGAGTTCTCGGCAACTCTGTTGGCATCACATCTGAGGACTCCTTCAGGATGTTCGCCACAACAGCAGGTTCCTGAATGGCCTCCCAGTCAAGTGTCTCTAGCTTCATAGTAGCTACAAAGGCTAATTCACCTTTTTGCACCCCTTTCTTCAATTGTAATGCCGATATTTGTTGTAGGTCCTTGGTTCCTCCTCAAGAAACTAGAACCATACAGGGATCATCGCCTCCCATTAGACACAAGAAGTTCAGGAATGGTATTGGCACCAACTTTACTGCGTGCATAAACTCCATTCCGAGAATCACTTGGAAGTCGTCCAATGGCACCACCATCAAGTCTGTGCTCCCGCTCTATATCCTAATCTTGATGGGGACCCCTTTTGCTTGTCCAGAGATCCGCTTGGCCTTCGAGTTCACCGCCTTCATACGACTTGGGCTCTTCTCCAAGATTAGTCCCAGTCGCTTAGCTTCGCGATCAGCAATAAAATTATGGGTCGCGCCCGTGTCCACCATTGCACGGGTTGTCCGACCATTAAGCTTGATGTCCACATACATCAACTCACTGCTTCCTGCCTTCAGTGGCTTTGCCTTTGTATTCTCCCCCACTTGACCCCGTAATGCATTTAACAAATGCATTGCTCCCATCGTGGGTCCTTGCGACGCCTCACTGTCGCTCAAATTAAGGGCGACAACTTTGCCCTTGTCTGACTGGGTCGCATCGATGTCGTCAAAGCATTGAGTGCCTGTTTTTGTGGGCACTCCCTCACCATGTGCGGTCCTCCACACAAGAAGCATCCAGTAGGCTTTGGGACTCTCCCTCTTGAGCCCGGTCCCTTGTGGAAATTCTTCTTCTTTTGCTCGCTCCCAGACTCCTTCGCTTGAGAGTATTTAGATGGGCGATTTTCCAAAGATCGTCTCGCAGTGTGGGTGTTGTTCCCTCCTGCATCAAGAGTCCTTGTTAACACTATCACCTTAGCCGTGAGTTCCGTCACAACTTCATGTAGATGTCATACAGAATCTTTGGTGTCCTCTATCAATTGATCAATCAGGGATTCAACTTTCTCGATCCGAGATTCAGCTTCTTCTAGCGAGCTCTCTACCCTAAGTAGCCTTCGCTGGCTTTGGTAGAGTTCCTCCATGCTCACTTCAAGAACATCAAGGCGAGTCTCCGCCGTTATAATTCTCACCTTGTGACTCTTTTTCCCGGTTGGCGCTCCAGATGGCGCCTCCTCCCCTCGTGGAGAATACCCAACTTCACGCTCGTCTTGTTCACTGAAGAGCTCCTCATGAGCGGCTCCCATAGTTTGCGAGCGAGTTTGCACTTGCAACCCACCCGCGACTGCTTGGAGCAAGGGTCCGGCTTGCCCCATCTTGCTCGATTCACCACGATGTTTCACCATGGCGAGATTGCGAATCTTCTTCACTGTTCGTATTAATTGCTTGCCTGCTCTAATACCACACTGTCACGGACTTAGCTGAATTTGCCTAAGCCGTGTGGCACCCTCGCGGCACTCCCGAAGATTTAGCTAAAATTGCCTAAGTCGTGGACCAACCTTGCCCACTATTCCAGACTTAGCTAGGATTGCCTAAGTTATGAAACGCCCAATGCATATCTGTCTGCAAAGGGTCAGCTCTCTTACAACCTCTTAAGGTCCCATAGGACTTGCAAAGAAGAAGTTGATTAACTTAGAAGCGAGCGACGGACACGTCCCGGCATCTCGCAAAGTGGAAAGCTATATAAGCAATTTGTCGAACACCTTGAGTGCAGCAAAGAAAAGAGAGAAAGAGAGTGAAATAGGACTTTGGAGGGTTGTAAGAACGGTCGCAAGTCTATAAACGATGGTTCCCAAGGTATCGGACGTAAGATAAGTTCAATTGCTGATGAACGCCTATGCCCGACATATACCCGGAACCCCATCCAGCCCGGTGCCACCCGGGGGGTTCCAAGGTGCTGAAATGGCTGACATTTTACACCGCTCAGAAAGGTTACCGTGGCACATGAAAAAGACCCAAAAATAGGGCTATTTTGGGCTATTTTGGCTCCGCACAGCGAGCGATCATTCTACAGCCTTCTACACTACTTTCGCTCACATTTCTTAGGTAAAAACACATAAACTCAAGGTTAAACAAGCTGCCAAATATATGTACAAGCAAGAAAAAGTGACAAACAGTTCAAGGAACAAAGGGATTGTGGTTAAGCGATGACCGTTCGTGACAAGCTGGTCCTTAGATTTGAGACACCAAGGATGCTTTGTTTAAATACTTTTTTCTTTGAGGCGATACTTTTAAGTCTAGAGAATTCCAAATCTAGTGCAATCGATTATCGGGATTGATAGCCAACCTTACAAAGATAATTGAGTGTCAATAGAGGATTATCCACTCTCAGTATCATGAGAGGAATATCTCAAGGTTTCCTAATAGTGATATTAGAGATAGACTACTCTTGTAATGATTAGCTTTTAAACTATGTGTGATGAGATTAAATTGTATAGAATTATTCTATGTATTCTTGTTGCACCCGAAGATGCCTATAGAGAGGTAGCATGCATGCTTGGCCGTGAAGGTAGCATCCGCGAGCAAATTGCTTACAGGTAGGGATGCGCAACGGTACCGCTTACATAGGGGCGACAACAGCGTCTCGCTGGAAAGGGACAAAGGGATTAGGTTTTTGTGGCAAATGGATGGTTTTGCCCCTATTAATTTAAGGAATTTTAAGATTTATCCTTTATCCAAAATTTTAAAAATACCCTTAACAAATTTAAAAATTCCCTTAACAAATTTAAAAATTCCCTTAATAAATTTAAAAATTCTTGGTGAGTCTCAGATTTTATAAAATAGTTATTTAAAAAATTTAATTAACTATTATTTTCTATCTAGTAATCCTACATGATGATGTAAGTGCATGTGATGTATGATGTGTACGAATGATCATGGACTATATGGTGTGATGTGTGTATGTGTGATTATTATTATTGTTGAGGCTTGCGAGCCTCTATTTTTCTCATTTATTATTGAGCCTGCATGCTTGTGATTGTTGTAATTACATGAATAGGTACGAAGGAAGAGTAGCAGTGCCAATAGGATCCATGATGCTGAGACAAGTGATCGCGATGCATGGTGATGCGCCAAGGAGCTGACGAAATCGATGATGATGAGATGGACAATTACAAGGCTTGAAGATGCATTGATACACACATAGATTCTATTGTGAGTGATTAGGCTCACTATCTCAGACCTGATTACATTAGGTGACAGTTCATGATCATCTAATATGATATACATATATGATATGTGATTGATTATATATATATATGCATACAATGTAGATATATGTTAAATATGTATATGTGTGGCATGATATATTAGAAGACAGAAACAAAACCCCCTCCTATGATAATATTAAGTCGGTAAGTGTAATGCAATAAGATTGACCCATGTGGCCTTCCACTATTATAGAAAGACATTGAATCTCGATATAAGTTGATTTGGTCGAGTCCCTCGAGGCTCACCTATCTTCGCAATTTGAGATCTTGCCTATGACATGGAGATGTCATCGGTGGCCTGAAGACATGGTATTCTTGGTCGAGTCCCTCGAGCATATATCATCAAATCAAACTCATTTTGTAATGATGATTATGACTTAACTGAGCATTATGGTTGGTCAAGTCCCTCGATGCCATGATGGTTCGAAGGCCGAATAGGATGATAATCATAAGGAGTTGTGATTAATAAGAGTTGCCTACCTTTTTGGGCTTAGTGTGATTGGTCGCATCCCTCGAGGTTACACTAAGATACCGATTGGATCCTGATCCCCACAAGAAGTCTGTTAGAGATTTCTATTTCATGCACTGAGGGTGTCGTGTGATTCATCAAAAAAATAGTGGGAGTAGATTAAGATAGAAGTCTGAATCTTTATTGTTACTTTTCTATAAATCTTTATGTTATTCATTTATGCTACATATTGTTTGTTATAAATATGTCACTTGTAAACCCCCTACATAACATACTTGATGCCAATTACCTCACTGGTCAAACTACATGGGTTGGTTATGTAATTTAAGAATTATTCTCATGACGGAGAAAATTTCATATGTCCTTAACACGATTCGGCCCACGCTAGAGAAAGGGGCAAGCGAGGATGAGATTGCTTGCTATGTAAAGTATATAGATGATTCTACTTTGGCTATATGTTATATGTTGGCCTCTATGACTCCTGAGCTATAGAGGTAACATAAGAGCATGGATGCCAATTTCATCCTTCTCCATCTTCGCTAGTTGTTTAAGGAACAGGGAAGAATTTAGAGATATGAGATATCCAAGAGTCTCTTCCGAGCTAGGATAACAGAGGGGACATCAGTTCCAAACCATGTCCCTGAGAATTATAGAGTAGATAGAGAAACTCACAGGTCTAGGAATGGTCCTAGAGAATAACTTGTATGTTGATCTTGTACTTTAGTCCCTACCAGATTCATTTTCTTAGTTTATTATGAACTTTAATATGAACAAGTTTGAGATGACTCTAATTGAGCTCCTCAATATGCCGAGGGCAGTTGAGTGTACCATCAAGAAAGAGAAATTGGTTCTTTATATTTGTGAGATCAAGAAGAAAAGTAAGGCTGATAAGTCCCTTAAGAAAGGTAAGGGCAAGGGCAGAACGGCTAAAGCAAAGGTTGCCAAGAAAGACCCAGCAAGGACAAAGGCTAGTACTTCTATTACGGCAAAGTGGGGCACTGAAAGAGGAACTACAAGGTGTACCTTGCAGAAGAGGCGAAACAGAAGCTTTGAGAAGCTTCAGGTACATTCATGATTAGTATCAATTTGTCAAATTTTTATGATAATATATGGGTATTAGATACCGAGAGTGCTTATCATATCTGTAATTCATTATAGGTTTTGACAAGGCCTAGGATAATAGCAAAAGGTTAGATGGACCTCAACATGGGCAATGAAGCAAGAGTTGCTAGAGTTGTTGTTGGTGAGGTCACCCTACAACTGCCTGGTAGAGTTACTATTGTATTTGATGCATGTTATTATGTTCCTTCTATGATCCAAAATATTATCTCTATTTCATGTTTGATAATTATGGGATATAAATTAGTTTTTGAGAACAATAGTTGTTTGTTGATTTTGGATGATAAGATCATCACTAGAGGAACATTGCATAATGGTTTATATTTCTAGACATTACTTCACACATTATAAATGTAAGAGGAAATGAGATGAGGTGAACAAGAAGAGTACTTGAGTAAGAGTTCACTCATTTCCTCGGAAACCATGAGCTTTTGTCCTAACGGATGCCTCCTTATGCACTTTAGCTTAATAATGTATCAAAAAGGAGAAATCACATATTGTTAGATATTGTGTGGTCCATGATGAGTTTCTCTTATCTACCCATCTCATTCTAGGGATATGCCTTAGTGACTATTGCTTACCTTTTGAATGAAGTTCCATCTAAGTTGATAGTATCTATACATATAAGATATGGAGAGGGAAGAAGCCCGACCTTAAGATTGTTAAGATTTGGAGTTGTCCTACCCACATTAGAAGACACAAACCCAATAAGTTGAAATCAAGGACGGAGCTATGTAAGTTCATGGGATAGCCTAAGAAAACTTGTGAGTCCTATTTCTATCATCCTAAGGATCAAAAGATCTTTATTACTAAAAGGCTATGTATCTTAAAAAGGAATACACTCTTGGTAGAAACAATGGGAGTGTGACAGAGTATTATGACCCTAGCTAAGTCGGGTCCTAGTCGTTTGGGTCAAGTCCTTAGATTGTGCCTTGTTGCCAACCTACACCTGACATTAGGTCAGTTAGGAGAAGATTTGAGTCCTACATAATAAATCAACCCAAATCTTAGTAGGATTAGGATTCGGTTGAACTGAAGTCTAATTAGGAGTTAAGGTTGGGTTGTTAGGACTCTAGTTAATTAAGTCCTAATTTTAATAGGGGATGCCATATATAAACCCTAGCTAACTGCCCCCTACTATAGTTAAAAGGGTTGGCTAGGGTTAGAGATTAGAGGAGGAGAAGAATTATGAGTCTTAACCATCGACCACCCCTAGTTGAGGCCAGCTAGGAGTTGCTTCTTAAAGAAGCAATTGGAGTTGTTAGAAGTAAGAGTTGCTTCTTAGAGTTGGAGTTGGAGTTAGAGTTGGAGTTATTAGAAGTTGGAGTCTTGAGTAGGAGTTATATTAGGAGTTAGGGTTTAGAAGCCCTATAAATAGTCTTGTAATTAACCACTCTTCATCATCAATATATCAATTATTTTTTAACCTATGTATAGGAAACTAAGGAGGGGGGAACCCTTATAGAGTTCCAAGGAGGCCAATCCCCTATCGAGATCACCCTAAGCTTGGAATCCATAAGGGTTCTGACATAGAGTTGAGTGAGGTTGGAGAACCTAGCTCAAGCACTATTCCAAAGACCAAGTCAGTTCAAGTACCTAGCACACGAGTTCCAACTTTGCATAGGTCTGATAGAGTATCTCAACCTCCTAAAAGATATATAGGACATATCAATGGAGAGGACACTCATGATGTTAATCCTCAAACTTACGAGGTGGCTATTATAAGTATAAACTCCAGGAACTGGCAAAAAGCCATGAATTCTAAGATAGATTCCATGTACTCCATAAAGTTGGAACCATGTTGCTGCACCTGAGGGTATGATACCTACTAATTACAAGTGGATCTTCAAGAAGAAAATCAGAGTAGATGGAAAGGTGAAGACCTATAAGACAAGGCTAGTGGCCAAACGGTATTGTCAAAGGCAAAGAGTTGACTATGACGAAACCTTCTCACCCGTAGCCACGCTGAAATCCATCAGAATTCTTTTGGCTATTGCAAAATACTATGATTATGAGATATGGTAGATAGATGTAAAAGCAATATTCCTCAATGGTAACCTTGAGGAGGTGTATATGATACAACCAAAGGGATTTGTATCCAAGGAGGATCCATATAAAGTATGCAGGTTGCTTATGTCAATCTATGGACTAAAGCAAGCTTTCCGAAGTTAGAACATAATATTTGATGAGGCAATAGATCTTATGACTTTTTTAAGAACAAAAATGGGCCTTGTGTGTATAGGAAGATAAGTGGGAGCACTATCACTTTCTTGTGGCTATATGTGGATGACATCCTGATCATTAGGAATAATGTAGGAATGCTCTCTATAGTTAAGGTTTGGCTATTCAGAAACTGTTTCATGAAGGACTTAGGGAAAGCATCCTACTTTTTGGGGATTCATATCTATAAAGATTCTAGTTACAGTTGCCTTACAAGCCAATCACATAAGTGATGACACTTATGACACATTGTAATAATCTCTTTCCTTGTCATTACTAGTACTTTTTCACATTATATATTATATAAATATATATTGTGATGTTCTTGGATCTGTGAAATGAGAATTAAATTGTGATGAGATCACGATAATGAGACTAATTCATCTTTAAACATAGATCCTAAATTATCCTAATCATAGGTTCCTCGAGAGAGACACTAAGATCACTTGATAGACTGATGTACTATATACTCATTCATATGATGGAGTCGGTTGGTCTCATAGCCACTCATGTGGTTACACTAGAGGTATAATGCAAGTGCTTATTAGAGAATGAGTTCACTGATCAATCTGCTTATAGAATGCTGGATGGTTAATGATACTTGATGTTAGATAGAAATTCGTAGTCTAAGTTGTCTGTCTAGTCCTTAGACTTGAGATACCAAGGATGCCTTATGAGACTACTCATTTCTTTGATGCTAGACTTACAGGTTTGGAGGTTTCAAATTTGGTACAACTGGTTATCGGGATTGGTAGCCAACCCTATGAAGGCAATTGAGTATCAATAGGGGATCATCCACTCTTGGTATCACGAGAGAAATATCTCCTGTATACTCGCTCAGACAAATCTCTAGTCAGGGTCATTCAGATTGAGAGAGAAGAAATCTCTAGGAGGATCTGAGTAGAGCGAGGCTCAGATGAATTCCGTATGAGGCTTGACAATACCATACCTAATATATAATCTTTGAGATATTAGATGGATGAGAGATTATAGATATACGGTAATTGTTGATACATAGGTCCGATGAATTAGATCCCCTTGTATGGACTATGGTGTAGTGGCCTAGTACGTCTGTAATCGATGAGTCGAGTGAATTATTATGTAGATAAATAATTCATTATATCATAAGGAGTTCAGATAGAAGCGACTCACAGTCAGCTCGGTATCGGACTTAGAGGGTCACACACACATGGTGGATGTTGCGATGAGTAGAGGTATAGATATGAGATACTTGTAGAGCCTCTAGTTTGGATCCTTTTGATAAGATCCAATAGGATAGGATAATTAGATAGAGATCTAATACCCAATAATGATAGGATCCATTAAGAGATAAGCTATATGCACCTCTATAAATAGGAGGAACATTAGGATTTATAAGCTAGAACTTTTGGTGGTTGCCCTCTTATTCTCCTATGCCTCCTCTCCTCCTCCTTGGCTTAATACTATTGTGGTGCGCGTGGAGAGGTAGATCATGCAGTGATCTGAGGAGCATCTACTGGTTACAGGTGCCCTATAAATCAATCACGTGAGTGATTAGCATGTGTGACACACTATGTGATCTTTTTGCTTATGATTATTATTGGCATATTCTCACATTATATTATATATTACATATATATTGTGATGTCCTTGGTTATATGCAATAAAAGTCGGATCATGATGAGATCATGATAATGAGATCGATTCACCTTTAAATACAGATCCTGAATAATGCCGGTCATAGGTTGCTCGAGAGGGACATTGAGATAATCGGATAGACCGGTGTACTATATATCTATCCATATGATGGACGCGGCTAGTCTCATAGCCACTTGTATGGAGACACTAAGGATAAAGTACATGTGCTTATTGGAGAATGAGTTCACTGATTGATCCACTTATGAAATATTATATGGTTAAAGATACATAATGTCAGACAGCGATTCCGTAGCTCAAGTTATGTATCTGGTCCTTTGACTTGAGACACCAAGGATGTCTTGTATGAGTACTCATTTCTTTGACACCAGACTTACATGTTTGGAATGCTTCAGATCTGGTATATCAGTTATCGAGATTAGTAGCCAACCTTACGAAGATAATTGAGTGTCAATAAACGATCATCCACTCTTAATATCATGAGAGGAATATCTCATATGTGCTTGCTCAAACAAATCCTTGGCCAGGATCATTCGGAATGAGAGAGAAGGAGTTCTCTGGTAGAATCCAATTAGAGCAAGACGAACTGATTTTGTATGTTATCTGATAGTACCACATCCAATATATAGTCTTTGGGATATTAGTTGGATAAGGGATTATAGATACATGGTAATTGTGGATCGACAGGTCCGATGGATTTGATCCCTCCGGTACCATTTGGGGACTATGACGTAGTAGCCTAGTATGTCCATAGTCGATGAGTCAAGTGAATTATTATAGGGATAATAATTCACTATATCAGAAGGAGTTCTGATGGGAGCGACTTACGACTAGCTCGGTATCAGGCCTAGAGGGTCATACACATATAGTGGATGCTTTAGCGAATAGAGAATTGGATGAAGATCCAATTAGCTCCTATTCTCATTAGATGAGACCCTATACTAATGGGCTCCTTGATTGAGGTCTAATTAGAGGCCTAAGGAGATTATTGGATAGAGATCCAATAATGCAAGGTTAGTGGGTAATTGGATGGAGATCCAATACCCACTAAGGTATTGGATATAGGCCTAAGGAGATTATTGGATAGAGATCCAATAATGCAAGGTTAGTGGATAATTAGAGGCCTAAGGAGATTATTGGATAGAGATCCAATAATGCAAGGTTAGTGGGTAATTGGATGGAGATCCAATACCCACTAAGGCAGGAGCCCTAGGGTGTTTTTGTTTTGTGACTGTCTATAAATAGGAGAGGAGACTCATGGTTGATAGGTTATAGCCCTAGCCTCCCCCTCCTATCTCCTTCCTCCCTCTGCGCAAGAGTTGTAAGATTAGATTGAAGGAGTTTCGCTATAGAGATCTATCATGTAGATACCACTTGAGAGGACGCTTGACCTCCTTCATCCTCTCCATCCAGATCTGGAATATAGAGATATACAATCTCCCTAGGTAACGAAGCTCTCACACATAATACGTTTTTTTTTCGATTTTATCATTTTTTTTTGCGACCCCAATCTTTTGCATGACGATTTAATCTACGTGGAAAACTATTTTTTGTTTTGATTTCCACTGTGCATGTGATGCACCTGCTGAGGTTTCCCAATAGTGGTATCAGAGCTAAGGTTTTTGTGAGAAAGATTAATTTTAAACTACGTGTGATGAGATTGAATCACGTAGAATTGTTCTATGCATTATTGCTGCGTTGTCGCAGCAAAGGCAGTGAGGAAAGAAGGTGGCCGGCCAGGGCTAGGCCACCTATAGGGTGAGCCACGCTAGCCCCTAGTAGGCTTGGCTATAGCCATGGTGGGCAGCAAAAGCGGTGTCGCCCATGGCCCGCAAGGGCGGTTAGCAATGGCCAGCCACAAGGCGTCAGCGACCAGGAGCTATCACCGCGACCGCTGCTGAGGGCGATGGTGCCACCAAGGGGTGGCGTCCTGGCGACTCATGAGGCCACCACCGCCACAGGTCGCACGATGAAGGTAAAAAGGGCTAGGGCATTTTTCAAAAAAGATAATTATACCCCTCAAAATTTGAGAAATTCTAATTCTATCCTACTTTACAGAATTTCCAAAATGGCCTCAACAATTCTAGAAATTTTGAGAACTATCCTCCCTTCCAGAATTCTGAAAATGCCCTTAATAATTCTGAAAATTCTGAGGACCGTCCTCTCATCTAGAATTACGAAAATATAATTAAAAATTTTAAAAACTTCTAGCATATCCTGATTTTCAAAAAAATAATTAATTAAATAGTCTAATTAATTATTATATATATCTAGTGATCCTACATATGATGTGATGTACATGTGATGTATGATGTGGATGGATGATCATGAGTAATGTGTTATAATGTGTGTAATTATGATTATTGTTATTATTGGGGCCTACGAGCCTCCTTTTTTCTCGTTTATTATCGGGTCTGCATGCTTGTGATTATTTGTAATTAGATGGAGAGGAGCGGCAAGAGTGTGGAGGTGACAACGAGACCCACGATGCCGTGGTGGGAGATTACAACGCATGGTGATGTGACGATCAGATGGAACCGATGATGATGAGATCAACAATCAAATGGCATGGAGATACGTCGATGCACACATAGATCCTATTATGATTAATTAGGCCCATTGGCTCGGGCTTAATCATATTAGGTGACGGCTCATGATCATCTAGTGTGGCTTGCATATGTGATGTGTTATATACCTACTAGATATATATATATATACATATATTTGCATGCGATATAGATATATATTAAATATGTATGTTTATAACATGACATATTAGGAGATCGATATGAAACAAAACCCCTCCTATGATAATATTAAGTCAGTAAGCATGTGGCAATAATATTGACCCACATGGCCTTCCATCATTATAGGAAGAAATTGAATCACGACATAGGCCGAGTTGGTTAAGCCCCTCGAGGCTCACCTATCTACATGACCGAGATCTTGCCTATGACACAGAGATGTCACCGATGACCTAAGGACATGGTATACTTAGTCGAGTCCCGCGATGGCATATCATCGAATTAGACTCATCTTATAACAATGGTGATGACTTAACTAAGCATTATGGTCAGTCGAGTTCCTCGAGACCATGATGATTCGGAGGCCAAACATGACAGGAATTACAAGGAGTTGTGACTGACAAGAGTTGTCTACTTTTTGGGCTTAGTGTAATTGGTCGAGTCACTCGAGATTGCACTAAGATGCCAATTGGATCTCGATCCCCACTAGGAGTCTATTGGAGACTTTCGTCTCATGTGTCGAGGCTGTTACGTGATTCAGTAGGAAAATAGTGGGAGTCAATTAAGATATAAGTCCATATCTTAATTAGTATTTTTCGTAAAATCTGCATGTTATTTAATTTATGCTATATCTTGTTTGTCGCTTGTAAACCCCCTATGTGGCGTATTTGATGTCAATCGCCTCATTGGTCCAAAGGCTCCATAATTTAGAATTATTCTCATAGAGGAGAAAATCCTATATGTCCTTAACATAATTATACACACGTCGGAGGAAAGGACAAGTGAGGATGAGATCGCTCACTTTGTGAAGTATAGAGATAGCCCAAGAGAATAACTTGTATGTTGATATTATACTTCAGTCCCTACTAAATTCCTTTTTATAATTCATATGAACAAGTTTGAAGTGACTGTACCTAAACTTTTCAATATGTTAAGGGAAGCTGAGAGCACTATCAAGAAAGATAAGCCAGTTCTCTATATTGGTGAGACCAATAAGAAAAGGAAGACCAGCAAGACCCTTAAGAAGGGCAAGGGCAAAGAAAGATCGGGTAAGGCAAAGGTCGCTAAGAAATACCCGGCAAAGGACAAAGGACAATGCTTCCACTATGGCCAAGATAGGCATTGGAAGAGAAACTGTAAGGACTACCTTGCAGATAAGGTGAAACAGAAGCTTGAAGAAGCTTCAGGTATATTTATGATCAGTCTCCACTTGTTAGATTTTCATAATAACACATGGGTATTGGATATCAGGAGTGCTTATCATATCTATAAATCATTATAGGTTCTGGCAAGACCTAGGAGGGTTGAGTCCTAATCTACCTAGAAGTACTCAATAAAACTCTGCTAGATTATAATAAAGTCACTCCTATCTTATAAAGGAGTATGGCTAGGGTTTAGATTAGACCTTAGGTCTTAGTGGTCGTCGCCTCCTTACTGGGTTGGTTGGCCAGGGTTTTCCCCTGCTTAGGTTAGCTATAGAGACAACCTAGTCGCGCCCCTGTTCCTATTAAGGCAAGTTGGCTATAGGAGGGGCAAAGGGCTAATTTTACTTAGGCAAACACCCTCTTAGGCTAGGGTTTTGATCCTTATATAATAATATAGCCACCCCCTTTCTTGAAGGAAGTAATTATCAATTTTATTTCAGCCTTGTGCCGAATCTAGGAGGGAGGAATCCCTACAGCGTTCCAAGGGTTGATCCCCCTCAAGGATTAAAATCTATAGGGCTCCTTTTGGGGTCTTATCATATGGTACAAAAGACAACAGTCGCTCCCCAACTAGCCATGCCAAGGCCTACTGCCCCCTCTACTGCCGTCCAAGCCCCTGCACCAAAAAAGTTGACAAGAGATGAGCTTAGCGAATGATCGGCCAGGAGTTATATTGGCATTATAACGAATCATGAAGCCACAAACATCACTGCAAAAAAGGCCGGCTCCTCGTGATTGAACTAGTGAAGGATGAGGACAATAAAACATCTGAAGAAGCCCTTGAACCTAAAAAAGAAGCCATAGAGGAAGAGTCCCAATCGGCCAAATATGCAGTGCACGCATTGGCCAGCTATTCCAACCCGCAAATGATGAAAGCTGGAGGACTTATAAAACAACAACTCATCACCGTCCTCATCGACATGGGCAGCACCAATAACTTCCTGAACAATATTGTTGCTACATGTTTGGCACTTCAAATCGAAGGTTGTAACAAGTTTGACGTAAATATTATCGACGACCGAATCTTTAATTGCGACCAATGGTGCCCGCAAGTGAAACTACTCCTCCAAGACCAAGAAGTGGTAGGTGATTTCTTCCTCCTACTCATCGATGATTATGAAGCCATACTCGGGGATCGAATGACTCACAATACTAGGTGATATCTCCTGAAATTTTTCTAAATTAATCATGAAATTTTATTGCAAAGGGAGACAGGTCACGTTACGAGGCAAGCGCGGGAGCTAAATTTCCACCATTTCGTCGTAACAAATGGAGAAAGTTTTGCACAAAGCACATGGTGGATTTTTGATACATATTTAGCAGCCATCTATGGGGAGAATATACAAAACTCAGATCCTAAGCTTGTCCTTTGCCTGAATGAATTAACGGATATTTTCTTGGAGCCGTGCGGGCTGCCCCCTAACCGGTCGCATGACCACTGCATTCATATTTTGCCAGGAAAATATCTAGCAAATTTGTGACTGTACCACTACCCTCACTTGCAGAAGGATGAGATCGAGACATTGTTAAGGAGATGCTTGACACTAGGGTGATGCGACCGAGCTGCAGCCTTTACTCCTCACTAGTGTTGCTAGTGCACTAGAAAGATGGTACGTGACGGATGTGCATTACCTACCAGGCTCTAAACGCCATTACCATCAAGGATAAATATCCTATCTTATTTATAAATGAACTCTTGGATAAATTAAAAGGAGCCCGAGTCCTTACTAAATTGGATCTCCGATCCGGATACCATCAGATTCGGGTATACATTGAAGATATTCTCAAAACTGCATTCCGCATGCATAATGACCACTATGAGTTTCTGGTAATGCCTTTCAGACTTATGAATGTTCCTTCTAATTTCTAAAGCCTGATGAATGATAGCTTCCAGAGTTTTTTACGCAAGTTCATATTTGTATTCATTGATGATATTTTTATTTATAGCCCCACGCTTGATATAAATTTTTAGCACTAACGAACTGTTCTAACGATTCTTCGGGAGAATACTCCTTATGTTAAACAATTAAAGTGCAGTTTCTTACAGTATAAATTAGAGTATCTTGCGCACATTATATTAGAGGATGGAGTGGCGGTGGACCTGACAAAGATCGAGACAATGTAAGGATGGCCGAGACCTATAAACGTACAATCATTACATGGTTTCCTTGGACTCACGGGCTACTACTAAAATTTTGTAAAAGATTATGGCAAGATCAGTGCCCCACTCACGTCCTTACTGAAGAAAAACTCCTTATTGTGGTTGGATAAAGCCTCCACAACCTTCGAATGACTCAAGGCAGCTATGATGATGATGTCGGTACTAGCACTACTCGATTTCGGCTGCACTTTGGTTATTGAGGTTGATATGTCACGAGTTAGAATTTGGGCTATTCTTATGCAAGATAGTTGATGCCTAATTTACGCTGAGCCTTCCCCCATACTTCATACGAGGTTTTTACAGGAGATACTAATTATTACCAAATTTAAAATATGGTTGGATACAGGTCTATGACACGAAAGATGAGTTAAACTAGAAGAATTGTAATCTATGCTCACGCCAGATTGGGCTCTCATCATCCTGAACCATAACAGAGGGCATTCACCATTCCAGAAGAAAGATTGGCTATCACTAAAGACTAACCATATGGCAGCCCATGTAAGGAAGAAACTTCCCCATAATAAACGTCGGAGTAGAAGAAATTTTCTTGAGAAAGATCAAGTCCCCCTTCATCTCCAGCTCCACTAGTATGAAATTCAAGCCTCAAGAAAGTGGTCTCCCTATTTCTTTGGGTTTTGCAAAATTGGGGATCATATTGAGGCCCCAACCTAGAGATCAGATCCGTGCACCAGATCACAATTATAGTTGATCCTCTAAGTATCCCACCTTAAATAGAAATTTAAAGACGACGACTCAGCTCAAGTTCTTCCAACTGATACCCAAGCTGATGAGGAGCTAAAGACCTAGTACCTTGAGTTCATAGAACTTCAGCCTTGAGGACAAGACTGATTTTAGGAGGGTGGGTCTGATAGGACTCCAGTAGGGTTGAGTCCTAATCTCCCTAGAAGTAGTCAATAAAATCTTGCTAGATTGTAATAAAGCCACTCCTATCTTATAAAGGAGTATGGCTAGGGTTTAGATTAGCCCTTAGGGCTTAGTGGCCGTCGCTCCCTTATCGGGTTGGTTGGCCAGGGTTTTCCCCTAGGTCGGCTATAGAGACAACCTAGTCGCCCCCCTGTTCCTATTAAGGCAAGTTGGCTATAGGAGGGGCAAAGAAATAATTTTACTTAGGCAAGCACCCCCTTAGGCTAGGGTTTTGATCCCTATATAATGATGTAGCGACCCTCTCTCTTGAAAGAAATAATTATCAATTTTATTTCAGCCTTGTGCCGAATCTAGGAGGGAGGAACCCCTACAACATTCCAAGGGTTGATCCCCCTCAAGGATCAAAATCTTTGGGGTCTTATCAGGAGGTCATCCTATATCTACCTAGTGGAGTTATTATTGCATTAGATGTATATTATTTTATCCTTTCCATTATCAAAAGTATTATTTACATCTCTTGTTGGATAATTAGTGGATATAAATTAGTTTTTGAGAACAATAGTTGTTCAATAATTATGGATAATGAGATCATCACCAGAGGGACTCTTATAAATGGCTTATATGTGTTAGACACTTCTCCACACATCATGAATATAAATATATCTAAGAGAAAAAGAGATGAGGTGAATAATGCATACCTATGACATTATAAGCTAGGTATTATACATGAGGGAAGGATTCAAAAGTTATTGAAAGATGGATACTTAGATCCATTTGACTATGAGTTATATGTAATTTGTGAACCTTGCCTTCGTGGGAACATGACCAACTCTTCTTTTAGTGGAATTGGAGAGAGAGCTATAGAGTTATTGGAACTCATACATAGTGATGTAAGTGGTTCCATATCGACTCAGGTTATAGGTGGTTACTCATACTTCATTACATTCACTGATGATTTCTCTAGGTATAGACACATGCACTTGATGAAGTACAAATTTGAGGCCTTTAAAAAATTCAAAAAATATAAGAATGAGATGGAGAACTAAATTGAAAAGAGTATTAGGACTCTTCGATCAGATCGAGGAGTAGAGTACTTGAGTACAAAGTTCACTTATTTCCTCAGTGAAAATGAGATTCTATCCCATTGGACACCTCCTTATACACCTCAGATCAATGGTGTATCAGAAAGGAATAATTACATACTGTTAGATATGGTGCGATCCATAATGAGTTTTGCTGACCTATCTGTCTCATTCTTGGGTTACGCTCTAGAGATCGCAGCTTACCTTCTGAACAAAGTTCCATTAAAATCGATAGTGTCTACACTATATGAGATATGGAAAGGAAAGAAACTCAATCTTAAGATAGTTAAGATTTGGGGCTGTCTTACCCATGTTAGATGACACAACCCCGACAAGTTGGAATCAAGGATAGAACGGTGCACGTTCGTGGGATACCCTAAGGAAACTTTGGAGTATTATTTCTATCATCCTGAGGATCGAAAGGTCTTTACCGTCAAGAGAGCTATGTTCCTTAAGAAGGAACACATTCTTGATGGAAACAATGGGAGTGAGATAGAAATGAGTGAGGTTGGAGAACCTAGCTCAAGCACCATTCTAGAGCCCGAGTCTGTTCAGGTACCTAACACACAAATTTCATCTTTACGTAGGTCTAACAGAGTATCTTATAATCCTAAAAGATATGTGGGGTATATCAGTAGAGAGGACTCTCAGGATGTTGATCCTCAGACCTACGAGGAGGCTATTATGAGTATAGACTCTAGAAAGTGGCAAGAAGCTATGAATTCTGAGGTACTCTAACAAGCTTTAGAACCTTGTGGATGTGCCTGAGGGTATTGTACCTATCGGTTACAAGTAGATCTTCAAAAAGAAGATTAGAGTAGATGAAAAGGTAGAGATCTATAAGGCAAGGCTAGTAGCTAAAGGATATCGTCAAAGACAAGGAGTTGACTATGATGAAACCTTTTCACCTATTACCATGCTTAAGTCCATTAGAATTCTTTTAGCTATTACAGCACACTATGATTATGAGATCGGGTAGTTGGATATTAAAATAACATTCCTCAATAGTAACCTCGAGGAGGAGGTGTATATGATACAACCAGAGGAAGTAGTATCCAGAGAGAGTCCAGATAAAGTGTGCAGGTTGCTCAAGTCCATTTATAGACTAAAAGTAAGCTTCCTGAAGTTGGAACATAAGATTTGATGAGATGATCAGATCTTATGACTTTGTTAAGAATAAAGATAAGCCTTGTATGTACAAGAAGGTAAGTGGGAGCACTATCACCTTCTTGATGCTATATATGGATGACATCCTAATCACTGAGAATGATATAAGAATGCTCTCCACAGTAAAGACTTGGCTATCCAGAAACTTCTCAATGAAAGATTTAGGGGAAGCAACCTATATTTTGGGGATTCAGATCTATAGAGATAGATCTAAGAGGATGCTTGGCTTATCCCAATCTAGGTACATATACTCCATTATCGAGAGGTTTGGCATAGAGAATTCTAAGAGAGGTCTCATACTGATGATACATAGAATCTCACTTTCTAAGAGTATATCCCAAAGGACTCCTAAAAAAAGGACAGACATAGATAAGATATCTTATATCTCAGCAATTGAGTATATCATGTATGCTATATTATGTACTAGGCCTGATATAGCGCATGCTCTGACTGTCACGAGTAGGTATCAGGCGGATCCAAGTTTCGAACATTGGAAGGCAGTAAAGTGTCTCCTTAAGTACTTAAGAAGGACTAAGGATCTTTTACTGGTATATGGAGAAGGTAGTCTCTAAGTTGAGGGCTACAGGGACTCGAGTTTTTAGTTTGACATTACTGATAACAAGTCATACTCAGGGTATGTTTTCACCCTGAATGGAGGAGCAGTAAGCTAGAAGAGTTCCAAGCAAGATACTATTGCTGACTCGACCACGAAGCCGGAATACATTGCTACAGCAGAAGCAGTAAAAGGAAGGGGTGTGGATAAAGGAGTTTATCAGGGATTTGGGAATTATTCCGAGTAGCGTGAAGCTGATTCCTATATACAATGACAGGGCGATAGCTCTAGCAAAAGAACCCATCTAATTAGAGCAATCATGACCCATATGTTACGATCAATTGGCACTAAGAGGGGGGGTGGGGGGGTGAATTAGTGCAAGCTAAAATTTTTCTTTCTAAAGCAAAAGCTTTTCAAATAAGATAGAATAAGAAATCCGAAGCTTTTTATTTTTAATAAAACAAGTGAGTGATTAAAAGTAAATTATTAAGGAAGCCGGAAAGATAATTATGTCTGAGAAAAAAAACTTATCGTCTTGCTATCAAGGAGTTTAGCTAAGTTGGAAGCATTAATTCAACAATATTCAAGCAATGCAAGTATGAAACACTTACAATTTTACAGTGGTTCGCACCAACGGCCTATGTCCACTTCTGAGTCCTCCTTCTTGAGGCACACCGGCGTCCACTACCAATCTTCTTTGGGTGAAGGTCAAACCCTTACACTTGAGCTTATAAGGGAGACTAGATTTATAACTCTAAGCTCTCTCCCTTATCTTTTTTCTTTTTCTTACAATTCTCATATAATATTTTCTCAGAATATAATCCCCCAAAAGTATTGTCCTGAATGTAAGAAAACTTGGGATATTTATAGGCCCCAAATTGGCTTTAAAATCAGAGCCAAAATCTAATCGTATCCGAAAAATTAGGGTATAGGCAGTTTACCCACTGACTTGGGTGACTCAGTCATCTAAATACCAGGGTATGGGTGGTTTACTCGTCGAAAACTGCTAGCCGCCGCTTGGATTTTGTAGTACGGGTGGTCCAACCACTGCTCATCGGCGGTTTACTCATCAAAATTTTCGTAAAAGTGGTTCCCTCCACTTTTTGAATTCCAGCTTTACTTTTGTGTTGACCACCTCTTTGGTCAACAGATTGAGCTCAACTTGAGCTCAACCAAACCCAGTAGTGGATCTGATTGCCTTGAGTTGATTTGGATTCTTTCCAAATCCAACTCAATTAGGACTCTAACTTCTAACTATGACTCAATGATTATAATACTTAATGACTAATTAAGACTAATTAAGACCTAACTCCTGTACACTTCGGTAACCTCTGGCAATCTTACGGTAAGTCTTCCGGTCTTTTTTCCGACGATCTCCCTTCGTGTTCCCAGTGAACTTCTCGATTCCTTCGGCGAATCTCCAAGCGAACTTTCGGCGAGATCCCACTGCATCATCTGAACTCGGCTCGATGCGTAAGCTTTATCTTGGCCCATCATCTGGTTGTAACTTCATTGATCCTGCCATAGTTAGACCTGCATGATGCTAATTATGACTTAATTAGTTACAATCATAATTACTAAAATATCCATTACAAGATCATCCCGACTCTCGGCAAGCTTTTCGGCTACCCCCGATAATCTTTTTGCAAGTCTCGGTCTTCTTTTGGTGAACTCCCTTGCACCATCCTAGCAAACTCCCGATAGCCTTGGCGAGCTTCCGACACACTCCTTGCGAGTTCCCAAACACATCGACTCGATGCATGGACTTAACCTTTGCCACCCCTGACTGTAATAATCATTCTATCGTAATTAATCCTATATTAATCAACTCTAACAATCCTATTAAATCAATAATCCATCAATTGATTTTATCATTAAAATCCCAGATTCAATGATCTTCCCCTTTTTGAGAATGACAATCAATTGATGATAGGAGTTAATCCTAGCTTCCCCTAAAACCATACCACTTAAATTTAAGAGAAGCACACACTCTTAAATTCAAGTTATCGACATTCTATGCAAATTTCAACATAAATTTACATCAAATTATGAATTATAAAATATTCAAGTTATATCATCAAGTGTTATCAATGAATATTTTTCAATGTCATGTGTCATCAATATAAATTTCTCCCCTTTTGTTATTAATAAAAAGGTAAAATATAGAGCTAATAATTTTAAAACACACGATGGCATTACTCCCCCTTAGTATATGCATTATAAAATTTTCTTCCCCTTTAATAAGGAGAGAAATAAGGGAGGTGTTGAATCATTTCATCATAGAAATGAGCTCTTAATAAATTTTAAAAGTAATAATTAGATGAGCTCAAAAGTTCAAGATATTTGAAGACTACTTATGTATTTCAAATATAGCAAAAGTCATCTCTTGATAAAAAATTCTCTTATAAATTTTAAATGTGGCACATCTTCATGCATTTTTTGAAAACAATAAGATACCAAGTCATGGAGAGGGTTTCAAAAATTTTATTACAAAAAACTTAATCTCATGAAATCTAGATTAGCAATTTGTATATTTTCATGATTTAGCATTTCTAGGTCTCAACCTCAATCTTGTAGATATATAAAATTTTGAATATGAGCTCAACACATTTTTCACATGTAAATTTCAAGAAAATATAGTAAATAAATCTAGTAAGTTCTTTCTTCTCTTTTGTTAAATGCAAGCTAACAAATTTTTCCTTCCTTTGCATTGTTCAAGCTTACAATTTTACAAGCTAACAAATTTTGCTCCCCCCTTGACATTGTCAAAAAGAGATAGTGCAAAACTTTTCCCATTACATCATTTTTCAATATCATCACATGAAATATATCATGAAAGATTAACATAGTGATGAGATGTATAATTCATGAAGGTAAATTGTGAATAATAAGAGACGAATTTATAGGAGAAACAATTAAAAATAAAATCTCTTGATTTATCCATAAGAATCTTAAGTTGTCAAGTTCATAATTTGTATAAAAATCTTCTTTTAAATAATATAAAAACACATAATCTAAAAGATTTTGATTTATAAAAGATTTCAAGTTATAATTCTAAAAAATCAAAATCATGATATCATTTAATTTCAAAATAATCAAAATCACTTTCAAGAGATTCAAAATGTAATTAATAGACTTATTAGTCTCTTGAAATGTTAGTGATTTCCTTTCTGTACTTTATATGAATAAGAAGGTAGAATCAAGGTAGAGAAATAAAAAATATCATATCACAAAAATATTCAAGTTTAAAGATGTAAATTTTATAGATGTGAATTTCGAAATTAAGCTCAAAACTTCAAGATATTCAAGGAGATTCAAAAGTTTAAGAGCTACTCATGCATTTAAAATCATCTCATGTAATTTGGATAAAAAACATCAAGAATTTCATAAGAAGGCATGATGGTAGATCAAGTTCAAATTGTAAATCAAGTATTTTGTATACACATTTAGAAAGTTTTAATTTTCTTTTAAGCACTTATTTATCATTCAATGTTTGCTTCTAATCATATTACAAATTTTATCTTTTACTTTTTGTTATTGTCAGCAGAGAAATATGATTGCATAATTTCTTTTCATCCATGTTCAATTTATGTCAAAAAGTATAAGAGATATCATGTCATTAAAAATTCAAATCTAAAAGATATGACTTCATTTAATAAGTTTTCTTTCCCCTCTTTTGTAAATATTACAAATGAGTCTTAGGGGATAATTTTAATTTATCCAAGATAAATCTTTTTAATAGAAAAGAAGAATGATCTTGATAAAAATTTTAATTATTATTGTTAAGATCATAAATCTCCTTTTAAAGAAAATCATAGAGATCAATAATATGATTCTCATAACATATAAGTCAAGTCAAGAAGTTAAGGGAATATTTATGATAATGTAAATCTCTTTTAATTTTTCAACTTATCACAATGTTAAGAAATACTAATTTTGGTGATAAGTTATACTAAGAAGAAAGTCATAAGTAATCATGTCATAAAGAATATTATTATCAAATCATAAATTACAAGAACATGATTTATTTTGACATAATTCTTCTTAGATGAAATTTCAAAGCTTTTGAAATCTTAGGAGACAAAGTAAGAAGGATCTTGATTCTTATAGAAATATCAAGTTATAAATATTGAGAAGTCAATATCATATTTAGGATGAAAGGAATCTTAGTAAATAAAAAGATCCCAAATTATAATTTTTAAGATTTCAAGATCATGATTTAAGTTATCAAATAATCAAAAGCAACATATGAATGAAGTTGGATAGATTCAAACATATCCATTCTTTAAGACAAAATTATTTGAAAACATATCTAAATTCATCATTAAAAATCACTTTAGCTAAAAGTTTTCTAATTCATTTTTATAGTTAAAGAGATTCAACAATAGTATCATTTTATCTCTTATTGAAGGATTCATAGGATAGAAATATTCTTTCAAGAAGAATTATTCTTCTTTTGAAATTTATTTCAAGAATACAATGACATTTAAGATTAATTATCCTCCTTTTGGTTGTTTCATGTGATTTCTTTCTCTCCCTTTTCTATATTATTCTATGCTAAAATTCTATCATTCAAATCAATCATAGCATTTCAATCAATATAACATTTAAATCAATCATTCCATAGACTTTGTCAATATTTGAACCATTTAATAATAGTTTTTATATTTAAACCAATTTTTCAATCATTATCAAAATCTCAATATGAGTAAATTTTTTTAATAATAACTTGGGTTCTTTTAGTTCTAGTCTTAGCATGCTCTACCTATGCATTATCAATCAAGGGTATGAGAAGATAAATCCAAATGAGTAAATTATTTTTAGGTGGAGTCATTACTATGAGATATTTTTCAACAAAAATCCAATGATTTTTCTATATTGAATGATTCTATCATGTTGTCAAGAAAATTTTCTTTTAAAGAATGATGATTTCATATATGATTTTTAGGTTCAAAAATAACATAAATCATCAACACAAGTTAATACACATCAATACAATTAATCATCATCAAAATCATTCTTTCATATATATAACTTTTATTTAACTACACTTTCTTCTTTCTAATTCTAGTATGCTCTAGCTATGCATCATCAAAATTAATTATATAATGATGAACTATTTTTAATAAAAGGATTTGTTATAATAGAAATAAGGATCATTAAGCTTTAAATATCTTAATTCAAATAATTATTTTTGTTATTGTTACATAGGCTAGTGAGCTTTGAAAGAGTATTAGATCTCAAGTCTTGAGCATTTACTTTCAAAACATTACTTAGTGCTTATAGCCTTATTAGGAAACAATTTTATATTATGTGAGGTTTTGATTTATGTACACATTTAACATTAGGTCCTTCATGACATGTTCTTCCTATTTTCTCTAATGGCTTAAGGTTGTTTATGGTTCTTTTAGGAACCCAAATTAATTTATGTGGACTATAATTTCTAAATGAACAGTTATAGGTATTATGTCCCAATTTTTCACAAGAATTATATTTAACTCTTTATGGCATATTTAATGTAGGTCCTCTTACGAATATTATTGGCTTTTGTTGAATATTTTCAACAAAGCCTACGCCATATCTATTATTGATATGACCCTTATTGGCAACGATCATATTTAGAGCCTTATTCCCTATCTCAAATTTCTCTAATGTAGTTTTAAGCATACAATTCTCTATTTTAACATTATCTAGCATATCGTATTTTAAACATGGTTTAGGTAAAGCTAAGGAGTCATGCATTTTATTAAGTCTTTTAACTACCAAATCATAATCAACTTTAAGCAGTTTAAAAGACTTGCTAAGTTTTCTAAACTCATTAAATAAATTATTAAATATACTTAATAATTCTAAAAATAAAAAAATCTAAAGACTCACTAACCACATCTTCAAATGCCATTAGGGCATAATTAGCCACCTCTTCTTTGGATTGGTCTTCATCCTCGGAGGAACTTGAATCATCCCAAGTGGCGGAGAGTGCTTTCTTTTTTAGTGTCGGTTTCTTCTTCAGTTGAGTACATTCACTTTTGAAACATCCTGATTTTTTGCATTCATAGCAAATGATGTCTTTCTTGGGTTCCTTTTTGTTTTTATAATTTTTATTTTTTTATAAATTTTTTAAACTTTCTTGACAGAAGTGCAATGTCATAGTACTCATCACTCGAGGTTTCACTCGAGGAGTCATTCATTGTTCGAAGTACTACATCCTTCTTGTTCTTTAGAATGGGTTCATCAAGCTTATCATGAGCTTTATAGTTTAGTTCATAAGTTATAAGAGAGCCCATCAGTTCTTCAAGAGGTAGGTTATTCAAATCTTTGGCCTCTTGAATAACGGTTACTTTAGGATCCCAATTTTTAGGCAAAGATCATAAAATCTTACTCACAAGTTCAAAATTTGAAAAATATTTTCCAAGTGCTTTAAGTCCATTAACGACATCCGTGAAACGGGTGTATATGTCTCCAATAGACTCATTTGGTTACATTCGAAACAACTCATAGTTATGAACTAGAATATTTATCTTTGATTCTTTTACTCTACTAGTCCCCTTGTGTGTGATTTCTAGTGTGTGCCAAATATTGAAAGCCGATTCACAAATAAAATATGATTAAACTCATTTTTATCAAGTACACAAAACAAGGCATTCATAGCCTTTGCATTTAGAGAAAAATTCTTCCTTTCCAAATCATTTAATTCATTTATTGGTTTGGAAGATTTTTCAAATCTGTTCTTAACTATATTCCATAAGTCAAAGTCCAAAGAGATGAGAAAAATATGCATCCGTGTTTTCCAATATGTGTAATCTGTCCCATTGAATATGGGTGGACGTGAAATGGAATGTCCCTCATTCATGCTAAAACAAGCTATTTACTCAAGTAGGTGTTAATCTAAAGAATAATAACCTTACTCTGATACCAATTGTTAGGATCAATTGGCACTAAGAGGGGTGAATTAGTGTAAGCTAAAATTTTTCTTTCTAAAGCAAAAGCTTTTCAAATAAGATATAATAGGAAATTTGGAGCTTTTCATTTTTAATAAAATGAGTGATTAAAAGTAAGTGTAAAGGAAGCCGAAAAGATAATCACGTTTGAGAAAAAGCACGTATCGTCTTACTTTCAAGGAGTTTAGTTAAGTTGAAAGCATTAATTCAATAACATTCAAACAATACAAGTATGAAACACTTACAATTTTATAGTGGTTCAGTGCCAACGGCCTATGTTCACTTCCGAGTCTTCCTTCTTAAGACATATCGGTGTCCACTACCAATCATCTTTGGGTGAAGATCAAACCCTTACACTTGAGCTTATAAGGGAGACTAGATTTATAACTAGAAGCTCTCTCCCTTGCCACTTTTCTTTTTCTTACAATTCTCATATAATATTTTCTCAAAATATAATCTCCTAAAAGTGTTGTCCTGAATATAAGAAAACTTGCGGTATTTATAGGCCCCAAATTGGCTTTAAAACTAGAACCAAAGTCCAACCGTATTTGAAAAATCCGACTATGGGTGACTCAGCTGCCCAAATACCAAGGTACGAATGGTTTACCCATTGACCTGGGCGGTTTACCTACAGAAAGCTACTGGCCGTCGCTTGGGTTTTATGGTACAAGCGGTCCAACCGCCGTTCACCCGCAGTTTACCCATCGAAATTTTCATAAAAGTGATTCCCTCCACTTTTCGAATTCTAGCTTGACTTTTACGTTGACCAACTCTATGGTCAACTGATTGAGCTCAACTAAACCCAATAGTGGATCCGGTTGTCACATTGAGTTGATTTGGATTCCTTCCAAATCCAACTCAATTAGGACTCTAACTTCTAACTATGGCTTAATGATTATAACACTTAATGACCAATTAAGCATAATTAAGACCTAACTCCTGCATACTCCGGTAACCTCCGATTATCTTGCGGTAAGTCCTCCGATTTTTTTTCTGGCGATCTCTCTTCACGTTCCCAGTGAAATTCCTGATTCCTTCGGTGAATCTCCTAGCGAACTTCTAGCGAGATCCCACTGCATCTTCCAAACTCGGCCCAATGCCTAGGCTTTATCTTAGCCCATCATCTGGTTATAATTTCATTGATCCTGCCATAGTTAAACCTGCATGATGCTAACTATAACTTAATTAAATATAATTATAATTATTAAAATATCCATTATAAGACCATCTTGACTCCCGATATGCTTTTTGGCTACCCCCGATAATCTTCCGGCGAGTCTTGTTCTTCTTTTGGCGAACTCCCTTACGCCATCCTAACAAACTCTCGATACCCTCGGCGAGCTTCCGACACACTACTGGCGATTTCCCATATGCATCGACTCGATGCATGGACTTAACCTTGGCCACCTCTGATTATAATAATCCTTCTATCGTAATTAATCCTACATCAATCAATTCTAATAATCCTATTAGATTAATAATCTATCAATTGATTTCATTATCAAAATATAAGATTCAACACCATAAATATATAGCAATGAAAAGAGTTCCATCCGAAGATAACATTGCAGATCCACTATTGAAGTTGCTGGCTTAGATTGTATTTGAGCATCACACGGGTCTGATGGGGATTAGAGACATAGGTGATTGACTTTAGGACAAGTGGGAGATTGTTGGTTATAGGTGCCCTGCAAGTTTTTTGCTTATGATTATTATTGGCATATTCTTACATTATATTATCTGTTGCATATATATTATAATGTCCTTGGTTTTGTGCAATGGGAGTCGGATCGTGATGAGATCACGATAATGAAATCAATTCACCTTTAAATACAGATCCTGAATAATCCTGATCATAGGTTGCTCGAGAGGGACATTGAGATAACCGGACAGACCAGTGTACTATATACCCATCCATATGATAGAGATGGCTGGTCTCATAGCCACTTGTGTGGAGACACTAAGGATGTAGTACAAGTGCACATTGGAGAATGAGTTCATTGATTGATCCGCTTATAGAATGTGTATGGTTAAAGATACCTAATGTCAAACAGCGATTCTGTAGTCTCAGTTGTGTATCTGGTCCTTTAACTTGAGACACCAATAATACTTTGTATGAGTACTCCTTTCTTTAACGCTAGACTTATGGGTTTGGAAAGTTTCAGATCTAGTACAATTGGTTATTGGAATTGGTAGCCAATCTTACAAAGGCAATTGAGTATCAATAGAGGATCATCTACTCTCAGTATCATGAGAGGAATATCTATGTGCTTGCTCAGACAAATCCCTAACTAGGGTCATTCGGATTGAGAGAGAAAGAGTTCTCCGATAAAATTCGATTAGAGCAAGATAAACTGATTTCATATGTGACCTGACAGTACCATATCCAATATACAGTCTCTGGGTATTAGTTGGATAAGAGATTATAGATACACAGTAACTGTGGATAGATATGTCCGATGGATTTAATCCCCCCTGTACAGTCTGAGGACTATGGCGTAGTGGCCTAGTACGTCCATAGTCGATGAGTCAAGTGAATTATTATGGGGATAATAATTCACTATATTAGAAGGAGTTCTGATGGGAGTGACTCATGGCCAGCTCAGTATCGGGCCTAGATAGTCACACACATATGGTGGATGCTTTAGCGAATAGAGGATTGGATGGAGATCCAATTAGCCCCTATTCTCATTAGATGAGACCCTATGCTGATGGGCTCCTTGATTGAAGCCTAATTAGAGGTCCAAGGAGATTATTGGATAGAGATCCAATAATACAAGGTTAGTGGGTAATTAAATGGAGATACAATACCCACTAAGGCAGGAGCCCTAAGGTTTTTTTTTTGTGGCTGTCTATAAATAGGAGGGGAGATTTATGGTTGATAGACTGTAGCCCTAGCCTCCCCCTCCTATTCTCCTCCCTCCCTCTGTGCAAGAGTTGCGAGATTAGATTGGTGGAGTTTCCTTGGGCTCAATGGTTGGCCCATGCTGAATTCGATGAAAAGGGATTAGATCTTCTCCTCTATGTAGCTTTCAAAGGCTTCAAATATGGTGTTGATGGCCTCCTCTGATGTCATGGTGTAGGTCTCTAGAGCTATAATGTTAAGGTCCTTTTTCTGTTATTAGGTTAGTGGCATAAGAATTTTTGGAGAAGAGGTGGCTAGTTGGATGGGTGGATCGGGTAGATGGAAGTAGGCTGCCGTTAGGGCAGATTTGGGAGGTAGTTTAAGATCGGTTTTGGGTGTGGTTTAGAAGGGTTCTTGGTGAGGATGGTAGGGTTTTAAGATGTGAGAAAGAGAGTCCAAAAACCCATAAAGGACATCACTCAAATCTGATGAAATTTGAGGAAAAGAGGGCTGTATACGTGCTATCCTACCCAACAGAATTTGCATCGGAGAAACACTGAATTCTCGACATAAATTCTAAAGGAAAATCCAATAAAAATATGCAGAAATTTGTCAACAAATTCTCAGTTCAGATGTGGCTAATATCAGCAAATAATTTTGACAAAATTTTGGCAGCCCAATGGTAGGAAAATAGATGAAATGATGGAAGCAAATTCTTCATCGTAAAATTCCAATAATATGCAATGAGGAATTACAGCCCAACAAGACTAGTTTCATAAGGGACTTTTTCCAGAGATTAATCTTAGATGAGAGCTAAGATGATCTATGAAATTGTGTAAAAATTTCGGCCAAAAAAGATGAGCAATAGTTTGGTTTCAAGAAGCAATAGTTTGTTAAAAATTTTCTGCAACATTTTCCATTCGCAACGATGATCATGTTTACGATAGTAAGATTTTATAGCAAGGAAAATATGGGAAACATTTAATGTGTAAGGTAAAGGATTTGTAGCAGTAAGAAGGTGTGGGTGGTAAAATTTTACCATATCTCCAGTTCAAACACTAGGGGCAGCAGCAGACTGATTTGATCTACGGCTTAGGATAGAAGATGTAGGTGCATGTTGCAGAAATTATGGGAATTACTTGGAAGGGTGGAGGTGACAAAGATGGTAGCAAGAATGTAGCTTTGATACTAGATGATAAAACTCTAGAAGGAGCTCTATAGATTTTGATCTTTGAGGGGGATCAACCCTTGGAATGCTATAGGGGTTCCTCCCTCTTAGAACTCGGCACAAGATTGAATAAAAGATGATTCTTACTTGATAAAACAAAGGGGGCAGCTATATCATTATACATGGTTCTAAACCCTAGCCCATGGGGTGCTTGCCTAAGTAAAATTATCCTTTTGCCCTTCTATAGCCCACCTAGCTGAGGGAAACCCTAGCCGACCAGCCCAATAAAGAGGGCAGCGATGACTAAGCCCTAAGGCCCCAATCTAAACCCTAGCTGCACTTTTTCATATGATAGAAGTGACTAGGTGGGGTTTTATTATAATCTCATAGGGTTTTTATTGACTACTTCTAGGGTGATTAGGACTCAACCATGCTGGAGTCCTATCAGAGATCTATTCGAAGCCAAGTTGGAGGCGCTTGAATTTTTGGCTTAAATCACGCATGGAGGATAGATTGTGTGCCTTATTCGTCGAATTTGGACTGGGTAGATCTCTGAGCCAACAAAATTCCAGCAAGGAGAAAGTTTAAAGAGGCCTTCAAAGAAGGTAGAACGAGCCATTGATATAATGCAGTCACGCATGAGGGTGGACTTCCCTCGATGGAAGAAGGAGACTAAACGGGATGGATTTCACATGTCGAACATTACTTTTGTCATCACCAAACACCGGAGGATTCCATGGTGGACATTGCTATCATCCACCTTGAAGGAGATGATATATGATAGTACAATAGGCTTGAATACAACCATGAGGCTTTGACATAGATATAATTCAAGTACGCACTATTGAACTGCTTTGGCCGACCAAGAATGAGAATATCAATGAATAATTTGCCAAGATCCGACAAACCTCCACGAACCAAGATTACCAAACTAGGGTTGAGGAACTATCTTACCTTACTCATGATTGGACTGACTGACAACTATTAGGGACATTCATTGAGGGGCTCAAGCCAGAGACTAAAGGAGAGGTTAAGGCGTAGCAACCCTAAACTACAATGGCTGTAATTTCTTTCGCCCGAGTACAAGAGGAATGACTCAACCAAGATACTCGGAGGATGAGAACCACCCCTAGACCCATGACATATGAACCTCCTTCTACTTCCAGCCATCATTTGCTACCAAAAAAATTGCCAAGAGAAGAACTACTTGACCAATCGACAAATGGTCTTTGTTGGCATTACAATAAACTTTAGAGTTGTAATCATCACTACAAAAAGGGCCGCCTCCTACTGATTGAACCTTTTGAAGACATGGAGGAGGAGGTCCAAAAACATAAGGAAGAGGCCATGGATGAAAAACAACACTCAATTAATATTATGATGCATACCCTTGCCGACTATGCGAACCTGCAAATGGTGAAAATGGTCGGACTTCTAAAGCAATAATCGATCATCATTTTTATTGACACTACGAGCACCAAAACTTTATGAATAGTAAGGTTGTTACCCAATTAATGCTTCAAAATAAAAATTATACCAGATTAAATGTTGAGGTCACCGACGGTCAAATTTTAAAGTACGACAAAAGATGTCCATGGGTGAAATTGTTAACCAAGAGATATTTGCTGATTTCTTCACCTTTCTCTTGAGAATTATGAGGTTGTACTCAAGATCAAATAGCTGACTACACTAGGTATTCCTTGAAATTTTTCTAAATTTATTATGAAATTTTTTAGCCATGAGAAATAGGAGATCCTACGCGGAAAATGTGAGAGCGACGTAACAACAACTTGAACACAGCAAACGGAGAAAGTTTTGAACAAAGAAAATAATGCTTCCTGATGTAACTTTAGCAACACTCTATAAGGGAGCCAACAAAATTTGAAGACCTAAACATCCTCTAATTGTTTGCTAAATTTTTAGATATTTTTGTTGAACCAAGCAGCCTACTTTCTAACCGTTGGCATGACCACCGAATTCTGATTCTCCCAGGTAAACCAGCAGCAAACTCTTGGTCATATCATTATCCTCACTTCCAAAAAGCTGAAATAGAGAGAATTAAAGATAAGATGCTTGAAACATGGGTCATACATCCAAGTTGCAACCCCTACTCTTCGCCGGTGCTAGCTTTACCCGACTTCAACAAAGTGCTTATTATTGATACATTGGGAGCTAGAAGTCATATTATCCATATACAAGATGGCTGACCCCTAGCCTACATCAGCAAAGCCCTCACTCCAAATCACCTGAAGCTACCAATCAATAATGAGGGAATGCTAACCTTTACTGAATTTGTTGCTTGGTATGATATAGGACAATAACATAAAGAGGAGATGGAAGTAAGTCTTGAAAAATTATAGCTTCTACTCCTTCCAAATTCAGATCAAACTCACCTTACCATGAAATTTACTAGAAGGCAGCTACCATCATAGAGGAAGGCCTGACTATCAATAAAGAACAACCATATGTCAGCTCGCACAAGAAAGAAATAATCGCCTGACAAACGCTGGAGTAGAAGAAAGTTTATTATTAAAGATCGAGTCTTTCTCCATATTCATCCCTACAAGCAGGAATTTATAAAGACTCGAGCGTCATGGAAGTGGTCTCCTAGCTACATTGGACCCTACAAAATTGGAGATCATATTAGAGCCGTAAATTATGGATCGAACTTATGCACTAATTCAAAATTACAACTCATCCTCTAAGAATCTCACGCAAATGGAAGTTTAGAGAGGACAACTCAGCCCCAACTTATCCACCTGACACCTAAGTTGATGAAGAGGCCCAAATTTAACTGATGATTGCATAGGATCATGGAATCATGACACATTATCGTCCAGTCACTATTGCTAATACTGGACCCCAAGAATAGGATGTGCCTACTATAGGGCCACGAGGGACCCTCGTGAAGAGTTATAGATCACGATCTAGAGACATGGAGCTCAACCTTGAGGATAATGCTTATTTAAAGAGGGCGGGTCTATTTGAACTCTAGCTAGGAGAGTCTTAATTTAGTTTCATTAAAGAGGGCAAATATGTAAATCCTAAGGGTATTTATGTAAATCCAATCTAGCTGATCCCTAATAAAGAAGTAAGGAGGCCGGCTAGGTTATGATTAGATGGGAGGAAGATATTTTGAATGAAGAATAAGATATATATCACCCTAATTAACCACCCTTTATCTTAGTTAATGATGGGTTGGTTGAGGGGATAAGTTAGAATAGGATTAGGATTAGTTTGGAGGTTGCTTCTTAGAGTTAGAGTTGGAGTTGTTGGAAGTAGGAGTTATTTCTTAGAGTTGGAGTAGGAGTTATTAGGAGTTGTTAGGAGTAGGAGTCTTAAGTAGGAATGCTATTAGGAGTTAGGGTTTGGAAGCCCTATAAATAGTCTTGTATTCTTCACTCTTTCATCATGAATAGATCAATTATCTTTCAGCTCATGTAGTAGAAAACCAAGGAGGGAGGAGCCCCTATAAAGTTCCAAGGAGGCCAATCCTCTATAGAGATCACACGAAGCTCAGCATCTACAGAGATTCTAATAGGAACCTCCTTGTACACTAAAGCTCAATGAAGTATCAGAAGGAATAAATTACACGCTATTGGACATGGTGTGGTTCATGATGAGTTTCATCGACCAACTCATCTCATTCAGGAGATATGCCCTGGAGACTGCAACTTATCTTATAAATAGAGTTCTATCTAAATCGGTAATGTCTATACCATATAAGATATAGAAAGGGAAGAAAAATGATCTTAAAGTTGTTAAGATTTGGGATTGCCTTGCCTATATTAGAAGACACAACCACAATAAGTTGGAATCAAGGATGAAACAATACAAGTTCGTGGATACCCCAAGGCACTTGTGGGTATTACTTCTATCACCCCAAGGACCAAAAGATATTTGTTACCAAGAGGCTAGTGTTCCTTGAGAATGAACATATTCTTAGTAGGGATAGTGGGAGTATGATAGAGTTGAGCAAGGTTAGAGAACCTAGCTCAAGCACTATTCCAAATACTGAATCTATTTAGGTACCTAACACACAAGTTTTGGCTTTACATAGGTCTGATAGAGTGTCACATCTTCCTGAGAGATATGTAAAACATATCAGTAGAGAGGACACTCAGGATACTGACCCTCAGACCTATGATGAGGATATTACAAGCATAGACTTCGGAAAGTGGCAAGAAGCTATGAATTCCAAAATGGATTCCATGTACTCCAAAAAGGTTTGTAACATTATTGATGCACCTAAAGGTATTATACCCATCGGCTGCAAATGAATCTTCAAGAAAATCAAAGTAGATAGAAAGGTGGACCTATAAGGCGAGGCTAGTGGCTAAATGGTATCGTCAAAGGCAAGATATTGACTATAACGAAACCTTCTCGCCCATGGCTATGTGAACTCTATTCAAATTCTTTTAGTTATTGCAGCACGCTATGATTATGAGATCTGACAAATAGACATAAAAATCATAGTCCTCAATGACAACCTCTCAAAGGAGGTGTATATGATATAGTCTGAGGGATTCGTGTCCAAGAAATGTCCAGATAAGGTATACAGGTTGCTTAAGTCCATTTATGAATTAAAGCAAGGTTCTCAAAGTTGGAACATAAGATTTGATGAGACACTCATATCTTATGACTTTGTTAAGAACAAAGATAAGCCTTGTGTGTACAAGAATATAAATGGAAGCACTATGATAGAACCCCAGAATGAGCTTTATAGATTTTGACCCTCGAGGGGGATTAACCCTTGGAACGTTGTAGGGTTTCCTCCCTCCTAAACTCGGCACAAGGCTGAAATAAAATAGATAATTGCTTGATAAAAAAAGGTGGAGGCTACATTCTTATATAGGGCTCTAAACCCTAGCCCTAAGGGTGCTTGCCTAACTAAAATTACTCTTTTGCCCCTTCTATAGCCTACCTGCCTTAGAGGGAATAGGTGGTGGCTAGGTTAGCTCTATAGCCGACCTAAGCCAGGGAAACCCTGGTTGACTAGCCCGGTATAGGGGGCGACGACTACTAAACCCTAAAGTCCCAATCTAAACACTAACCACACTTATTTTTAGGATAGAAGTGGCTAGGTGGGGTTTTATTATAATCTCATAAGGTTATATTGACTACTTCTAGGGTGATTATGACTTAACCCTGCTAGAGTCCTATCAAACTTATCCTCTTAAAATCAGCCTTATCCTCAAGGCTAAGGGTCTATGAACTCTAGGAACTGGGTCTTCAGCTCCTCATCCGCTTGGGTGTCAATTTGAAGAATTTGAGCCGAGTCATCATCTTTAAATTTTCATATGAGGTGGGATACCTAGAGGGTCAACTGTAATTTTGATCTAGTGGACGGATCTAATCTCCAAGTTAGGGCCCTAACGTGATCTCCAATTTTGCAAGGCCCAAAGAAATAGGGAGACCACCTTCTTGAGGCTTGAATTTCATGCTAGTGGAGCTAGAGATGAAGGGGGACTTGATCTCTCTCAGGAAACTTTCTTCTGCTCTGGCGTTTGTCAGGGGAAAGTTTCTTCTTTGCATGGGCTACCACGTGGTTGCTCTGTAATAGTAGTCGTGCCTTCTTTTGGAGTGAAGGATGTCCTCTGTTAAAATTTTTAGTGGTGTGAGCCTGATATGAGTCTGAGGTGGGTAGGAGTGGTGATTTTTCAGGGTCATTTTCACTTCTTCATGCTAGTGACCATTTTACATGAGGATGGTGTTGGGCCCCACTCTGGATGTGTATGCTTTGATAATAAATATCTGGCCACGATTTGGTGTGGACGATATCATGGTCATGAGAGCTATAGTTCCACTCGGCTAAAGTGGTGCATCTTTTTTTATAATGAGAAGGATGATGTTCATGCTTCGTTGAGTCCTGTGAATGATCCTTCCCCTTTTCTGATTTCGCCACTGGAGGGGCTTAATTTTCTCATGATCTTAGATCATAGATCAGAGGTCATCATCAAGGAAGTCTTTAAGCATCATGGTCTGATCCTGAGGAAAGTCATGGAAGTCACCTGAGACCAACAACTATGGTAAGTTCAACGGGATATAACACTTTAGAAGTAGCTTATCTCCAGGGAAAAGGATATAGAGATGTGTCGTAGCGAGAAATAAGCATGGCTGAATAATCCATGTCTCTATCATCTCTTGGATGACTCTTTTATTTTCAACCTTCTAAGGTTGTAGGAAGCAATCTGGTCGAGCAACAACTGGTAGAAGTTTCGGCCTATTCAGCATAGGGGGGTTGGACAACTTTAGAGGAGGTAATCGGCTCAGTTTGGTGGAGATGCCCAAAATTTCAGCAACCTATTGGAGAGGGTTCTTATCTTTAATCTCATGAAACCCTTGAATTTGAATTGGAAAACCACTGGATTTTTCTTTTGGTACCCCCTCCAAGTGTTGTGTTGTGGTTGTAGTCGTTGGGCTCCCTCGTAGAATCATCTGCTTTCCTTTTTTGAAAAATTTAATGGTTAGCTTTGAAAAATTTTGGAAAACATCTCCAATCGTAGACAACCAATAAATGCTAAGCACCATATCAAAACCATCAAGAGGGAGGAGGAAAAAATTAACAACTATGTCTTGCTCTTGTAGGATCAGTTTTACCCGCGGGCACTACTGGTTGCACTTCAGAATTTGGCTATTAGCTACCTTAACTTCGAACTCATTGTAATATTCTTTTTGGAGTATTAAATGGGTAGCAACCTTATCGCTCATCAAGTTGTGTGTGCTCCCAGCGTCGATGAGGATAATGACAGACTACTGCTCGAGAAACCCTTCGATCTTCAATGTTTGCAGGTTGGTGTAGCCAGTTAAGGTAGGGACCATGCAAGTGGCCGATTTTAGTAATCTTTCTCCTTGGGCTCAAGAGTCATATCTTCAAGTTTAGGTTCTTTAGTGGGTGCAATCATCAGTAGTGTCTCCTTTTACATTTATGTTTTAGGCTTCACAGTTTATCACAACACCCACATAGGCTCTTTGTGGATCCGTCATGAAGGTTTTCTCTTGTTAATTTTTGTGGCTGAAGGGGTCGACTGATAGTATGAGGAAGTGAAAGCTTTGGTTCCGCTGGTCGGGGAACAACTCTAGTCTTCCGTGCTTCATAGTTCAATCGCTCCTCTTGATGTCACGCAAAGGAGATGGCTGCCTTAAGTGTGTACGGCTGTCACGCTTTAACCTCTTTCTGAATCTCTAGCTTCAAGCCCTCAATAAAAGTCCTCGATATTTATTTTTTAGATCAATCATAAGTTTGATTAGATAACCTTTCAAACTGGTTTGGTATCTTGGATGATGGAGGTTTGATGGATCATCACTAGTTCTTCACTAAGGTTCTTTTTATAATCCAAATTTGCACCGTGTTGTGATCTTATTGGGCTCGATGATAGACCCAATCTAAACTCCTCAAAGAGATCACATAATTTAACATCCATACATGTCTCAAGAGCCTCCAATTTGGCTTTGAATAAGCCCACTGATGTCATAATGTAAGGATCTCCAACCTGTTAAATCAAACTAATTAAAGAGTGTATCTGCAATCTTCAGGTTAAAGGCAGCAATGGCAGTGACGTCAAGGCTGTTGTGGTGAACTCTCCAAGTGGAGGATGGCAGCCAAGTGTAGCAGCAGTAACATCGGCTGCGGTCCTTCAGTGATGCTGTAATGTTGACGTTGCAATATCGTCAAGGCTATGATTTTTAGGTGGCTGATATTTGTTGGAAAATGACAGCCAAGAGACTTGAGTTGAAAGGCAGTAGCGATGGTGGAGGAAGAAGAGGGCAGCAGCAACGTCGGCTATAGCTGCGGTGCGACTTCATCACTGCAGGTGCCGTCGGTTGCAACAAGAGTGCGGCTATAATAGGAGAAAGACGGGGCAGCGATGTAGACAACTATTGCAGAGGAGGGTAGTAGCAGTATAGGGTGAGAGACAATTGATATTGTGTTCAATTTGTTGCTAGCCGTGATTAAAATAGTTGGCAGCAAACGCTTGTTGCAGGCTGCGATGTAAACAGATTTCCACGAAAGATCGCTACTAGTAGCTTTTTGCTACAAGGATCACTGCTAGCTACGATCAAAGAGGATGGCAGCAAGAGGTTCCTATTGGCAATGTTGAGCAGCTAAAGATGTATGCTGCGGTTGAAGGGATAAGGGAGATTGGGTGGCTGAAAGATTGGTGGTCCGAAGGCTTCAGTTTTTGGGTGCGATTTGTGGCTATTTTGGGTTCAATTTGGGGCTGCAATATTATGGAGTTTAGGCTACGAATTAGTATGGTTTTAGGGCTGTAATAGTAGTAGATGAAGGTTAGCGAAATAGATCTTAGATCTGGGATAGATGGCAACAAAAGTAGGTGTATTGGTAAGGAAAGTTAGCTGAAAATGTAAGTAGATCGATAAGGAAGTAGGCTGCAATTAGTGGTGATTAGGATGGTTGTTTGGCTATGGTTTTGTTAGGGTTTTTTGGGGTGTAATAGTAGGAAATGAAGATGAGAGGGGAGTCTCAAATCTGGAAAAGATGGCAGTGAGATCCGATAAAATTTTGATGAAAGATCATTGTGGTAAACACTATACTGCCAAATAGAATTCTCGTCGAAGAAGTAGCAGTCTCTCGACATTAATTCTAGAAAAATCTAAGAAATTTATGGAGAATTTCAATTTCAGAATCTTGGTTCAGATGGTGATAGTAGTAATAATGTGGATCAAGAAAATTTCAGCAGCGTAATGGTAGAAATTGTTGCAAACAAGATCACAGAATTCTCATCGTAAAATTTCAGCACTACATGATGAAGGATTACAACACTATAAGTCCGGATCCAGAAGGATTTTTTTCCAGAGATCAGTCTTAGATGAAAGCTAAGACAATCTATGAATTTATAGAAAAATTTTGGTCAAAAAGGATGAACAAAAGTTTGGTTTTAAGATGGCAAGATTTGGAGGGTAGATTCTTCATTATAAAAATTTTAGCACTGTATGATGATGAAAGAAGGCATAATAAAACTGGTTCTAGAAGGAATATTTTTGAGAAATCAATCTCAGATGAAAGCTGAGTTGATCTATGGAATTGTATGAAAATTTTAGCCAGAAAGGAGAAGAAATAACTTGGTTTCAAAAGGCAAATAGGCAGCTAATAATTTCTGCAGCGTTTTGCCTTCGCAACAATGATGATGTTTATGATGAACGAACTTTGCAGCGGATAAAATTTGGAGAAATTTTCTAACATGTAAGGTAAAGGATCTTGTAGTATTAAAGAGGCGTGGGTGATAAAAATATATCAGATCTCCAGATAAAACGCAGGGGGCAGCGTCAGATTGATTTGATCGGCGGCTGGGGTGGAAGGTGGAGGCGTGTGTCGCGGCAATTATGGGAATTGCTTGCGAAGGTAGAGATAACTGAGATGGCTACAGGGGTAGCAAGAACGCTACTCTGATACCAGATGATAGAATCCCAGAATGAGCTCTATAGATTTTGACCCTTTATGGGGATCAACCCTTGGAACGCTATAGGGGTTCCTCCCTCCTAGACTCGGCACAAGAGTGAAATAAAATAGATGCTTGCTTGATAAAAAGAGGTGGAGGCTACATGCTTATATAGAGCTCCAAACCCTAGCCCTAGGGGGTGCTTGCCTAACTAAAATTACCCTTTTGCCCCTTTTATAGCCTACTTGCCTTAGAGGGAACAGGTGGTGGCTAGGTTGGCTCTATAGTCGACCTAAGCAGGGGAAACCTTGGCCAACTAGCCCAGTAAAGGGGGCGACGGCTACTAAACCCTAAGGCCCTAATCTAAACCCTAACTACACTTCTTTATAGGATAGAAGTGGCTAGGTGGGGTTTTATTATAATCTCATGGGGTTTTATTACAATCTCACAGGGTTTTATTGACTACTTCTAGGGAGATTATGACTCAACCCTGTTGGAGTCCTATCACGCTATCACCTTCTTGGTATTATATATGGATTACATCATATGATTAGGAATGATAAAGAAATATTCTCCATGGTTAAAACTTAGTTATCTAAAAAGTTCTCCATGAAGGACTTAGGGGAATCATCCTACATCGTAGGGATTCAGATCTATAGAGATAGATCCAAGAGGATGCTTGGCTTTCCCAATCCAGATACATAGATACCATTATCAAAAGATTTGGCATGTAAAATTCCAAGAGCGGTCTCATATCGATGAGACGTATAATATCACTTTTAAGGAGAATATTCCCAAAGACTCCTAACGAAAGCGCAAACATAGAAAGGATACCCTATGGCTTTGTAATAGGGCCTATCATGTTTGTTGTGCTATGTATTAGGCCTGATATATGTTGGAAAACCTCAGCGGGAGCATCACTAATAGGACTCCAACAGGGTTAAGTCCTAATCACTTAGAAGTAATTAATAAGAACCCTATGAGATTGTAATAAAACCCTACTTAGTCACTTCTATCCTATAAAGAAGTATGACTAGGGTTTACTTTGGGGCCTTAGGGCTTAGTGGTCGTCGCCCCCCTTTACTAGGCTAGTTGGCTAGGGTTTCCCCCTACTTAGGTCAACTACAAAGCCAACCTAGCCACCACCTATTCCCTCTAAGGCAGGTAGGCTATAGAAGGGGCAAACGTATAATTTTAGTTAGGCAAGCACCCCATGGGCTAGGGTTTGTAACCCTATATAATGATGTAGCTGCCCTCTCCCTTTTATCATGTAATTATCAATTTTATTTCAGCCTTGTGTTGAGTTTAGGAGAGAGGAACCTCGACAGCGTTCCAAGGGTTTATCCCCCTCAAGGATCAAAGTCTATAGAGCTCATTTTGGGGTTTTATCAATCACATGTGCAGCAAAAGATCAAAACAAAACTGGTTTTCCACGTAAATCAAAATTTATCATATAAAGATTGGTGCAAGAAAAATTATAAAATCGAAAGCCTATGAGAGATTGTTTACCTCGAGAGATCGTATATCCCTATTTTTTTTATATCCAAATGGATGAAGGAGGTCCAACGTCCTCCTCTCTAGCGGTATCCACATAATGGACCATTGTAGTGATGCTCCTACAATCACAACCATAAATCTCATAACTCTTGCATAGAGGGAGGGAGGAGAATAGGTGGGAATGACCAAAGTTGCAACCTATTATCTATGTGCTGCCCTTGCCTCCTATTTATAGAGATCCACTAAAAACCCTAGAGATCCTACCTTAGTGGGTATTGGATCTCCATCCAATTACCCATTAACCTTGGATTATTAGATCTCTATCCAATAATATCCTTTGGCCTATAATTGGGCCTCATACAAGGAGTCCATCAATGTAGGGTCTCATCTAATGAGAACAGGGGGCTAATGGATAACTTATATCCAATCCTCTATTCACTGAAGTATCTATCATATGTGTGTGACCCTCTAGGCTTAATACTAAGCTGGCCGTGAGTCCCACATGTTAGAACTCCTTCTGACTCAGTGAATTATTATCTCATAATAATTTACTCGACTCGATGACTATGGACGTACTAAGCCACTACGCCATAGTCCTCAGATGGTACAAGAGACATTATTCATTAGACTTGTCTATCCTTAGTTACCATATATCTATAATCCCTTATCCATCTAATATCTCAGAGATAGTATACCGAGCATGATAATGTCAGGCCACATATGGAATCCGTCTAAGTCTCGCTCTAGCTAACCTAATCAGGGATCTACTTGAGTGAGAGCATATGATATATTTCTCTCATGATACTGAGAGCGAATAATCCTTTATTGATACTCAATAGCCTTCGTAAGGTTGTCTACTAATCTCGATAAATGATTATACCAAATCTAGAAATTTTCAAACTTGTAAGTTCGACATCAAAGAGATTAAGTATTAAAACAAGACATCTTTGGTATCTCAAGTTTAAGGATCAGATAAACAACTTGGACTACGTAATCGCTCTCTAACGTTAGGTATCATTAACCATACAACATTTCATAAGCAGATCAATTAGTAAACTCATTCTCTAATAAGAACCTATACTGTATCTTTAGTGTCTCCACACAAGTGGCTATGAGACCAATCGCCTCCATCATATGGATAGGTATATAGTACACCGATTTGTCCAGTTATCTTGATCTCCCTCTCATTATTGTGATCTTATCATGATATGATTCCTATTGCATAGAACTAAGGACATCACAATATATATATATTCAATAGATAATATAATATGAGAATATATCAATAAATAATAATATAAAAAGACTATGTAGCATGTCACAAGTGCCATCACTCATGTGATTAGCTTGTAGGGCACCTATAACCAGCAATCTCCCACTTGACCTAAAGCCAATTTACCTATGTGTCTAATCCCCATCAGACCCTTGTGACACTCAAAGACAATTTGAGCCAACGATTTCATTAGTGGATTCACAATGTTATCTTCGGATGAAACTTTTTTCATTGTTATATCTTTCCAGGCTATGATCTCTCTAATCCGCTAGAACATCCTTAGAACAATTTTAATGAGACTTGGGTTCTCTTGCTAGAGCTATAGCCCCATTGGTATTACTATATATGGGAATCGACTCCATGCTACTCAGTACGATTCCCAAATGCTTAATGATCTTCTTCACCCACATCCCTTCTTTTGTTGCCTCTGCTGTAGTAATGTATTCTACCTCTACAGTTGAGTCTGTCAGGAAACCTTAGCGGGTGCATCACATGCGCAGCAAAAATCATCGTGCAAAATATTGGGGTCATGAGAAAAACATAAAAATCGATAAAACTGTGATGTGTGAGAGATTGATTTTACCTATAGAGATTGTATATCCCTATATTCCAGATCCGGATAGAGAAGATGAAGGAGGTCAAGCGCCCTCCTCTCTAGCGGTATCCATACAATGGATCTCTGTAGCGAAACTCCTCCAATCTTATCTCGCAACACTTACACAGAGGGAGGGAGGAGAATAGGAGGTGGTGGCTAAGGCTGCAGCCTATCAACCATGAGTCTCCCCTCCTATTTATAGAGAGTCACCAAAAAACCTAGGGCTCCTGCCTTAGTGGGTATTGGATCTTCATCCAATTACCCACTAACCTTAGATTATTAGATCTCTATCCAATAATCTCCTTAGATCTCTAATTGGGCCTTAATTAAGGAGCTCATCAGCATAGAATCTCATCTAATAAGAATATGGGCTAATTTGATCTCAATTCAATCCTCTATTCACTGAAGTATCCATATATGTGTGACCCTCTAGGCCCAATACTGAGCTAGTCGTGAGTCATTCCCATTAGAACTCCTTCTAATATAGTAAATTATTATTCCCATAATAATTCATTCGACTCATTGACTATAGACGTACTAGGTTACTATGCCATAGTCCCCAGATAGTACAAGGGGATCAAATCCATCAGACCTGTATATTCATAGTTACCATGTATCTATAATCCCTCATCCAACTAATATCCCAAAGATCGTATATTAGACATGGTTCTATCAGGTCATATACGAAATCCATCATAATCTCGCTCTAATCGGATTCTCCCAGAGAACTCTTTCTCTCTCAATCAGAATGACCCTGGCTAGGGATTTGTCTGAGCAAGTACATATGAGATATTCCTCTTATGATACCGAGAGTGGATGATCCTCTATTGACACTCAATTACCTTCATAAAGTTGGCTACTGATCCCGATAATCAATTATACCATATCTGGAACTTTTCAAACCTATAAGTCTGGCATCAAAAAAAGGAGTACTCATACAAGACATCCTTGGTGTCTTAAGTCTAAAGACCAGATACACAATTGGGACTGTGAAATTGCTGTCTGACATTAGGTATCATTAACCATATAGCATTCCATAAGTGGATCAATCAGTGAACTCATTCTCCAATGAACACTTGTACTATATCCTTTGTGTCTCCACACAAGTGGCTATGAGACCAACTACCTTCATCATATGGATGGTATATAATACACCAATCTATCCAGTTATCTCAATGTCCCTCTCGAGTAACCTATGACTAGGATTATTTAGGATCTATGTTTAAAGGTGAATCGATCTCATTATCGTGATCTCATCACGATCTCATTCTTATTGCATAGAACCAAGGACATCACAAATATATATGCAACAAATAATATAATATGAGAATATGCCAATATTATTCATAAGCAAAAAGATTATGTAGTGTGTCACACGTGTCATCACTCACGTGATTGGCTTGCAAGGCACTTATAACCAGTAGAGTCAATAACAATATCTTACTTAGAACTCTTCTAGCTTAGTGCTCCTTCATTCAGGGTATAAACATACCTTGAGTTCGTTGTTATCATCATTGTCGGACTGGAAACTCAAGTTCGTACAACCCTCAACTTGGAGGCTACATTTTCTATATACCAGTAAAAGATCCTTAGTCATTCTCAAGTACTTAAAGATATACTTTACTGTCTTTTAATATTCCAAACCTGGATCCGCCTGATACCTCCTCATGACACTCAAAACATGTGCTATATCAGGCCTGATACATAGTATAACATACATGATAGACCTTATCGCTAAGGCATAAGGCTTCCTATTCATGTCTGTCATTTCTTTAGGAGTCTTTGGGGATATACTCTTAGAAAGTGATATTTCATGTCTCATTGGTATGAGATCTCTTTTGGAATTTTTCATGCCAAACCTTTTGACAATAGAGTATATATATCTAGATTGGAAAAAGCCAAACATCCTCTTAGATCTATCTCTATAAATTCAGATCTCTAAAATATATGATGCTTCCCCTAATCCCTTAATGGAGAAGTTTTTTAATAGCCAAGCCTTTATTGTGAAAATCATTCTTACATCATTCACAATGATTAAGATGTTATCCACATACAACATAAAAAAGGTGATAGTGCTCCCATATATCTTCCTATATACACAAGGCTCATCTTCATTCTTAACGAAGTCAAAAGATCTGATTACCTCACTAAATCTTATATTCCAACTTTGGAAGGCTTACTTTAGTCCATAGATAAACCTGAGCAGCCTACATACTTTATCTAGACTCTCTCTGGATATGAATCTATCTGATTATATCATATACACCTCCTCCTCAAGGTTGTCATTGAGGAATGTAGTTTTCACATCAATCTGCCAGATCTAATAGTTATAATGTGCTGTAATAACTAAAAAAATTCTGATGGATTTAAGTACAGCTACGGGTGAAAAGCTTTCGTCATAGTAAACTCCTTGCCTTTGATGATATCCTTTAGCCACTAGCCTTATCTTATAGGTCTCCATCTTTTCATCTAATCTGATCTTCTTCTTGAAGATTTATTTGCAGCCGATGGGTACAATACCCTCAGGTACATCCATAAGGTTCCCAACATTGTTGGAGTATATGGAATCCATCTCAAAATTCATAGCCTCTTGCCACTTCCTGGAGTCTATGCTTATAATAGCCTCCATGTAGGTCTGAGAATCAACATCCTAAGAGTCATCTCCACTGATATGTTCCATATATTTTTCAAGATAGTAAGACACTTTGCTAAACCTACCTAAAGTTGAAACTTATGTGTTAGGTACCTGAATAGACTCGAACTCTAGAATGGTACTTGAGTTAGGTACCTGAAAGATCTTGGACTTGTACTTCAAATACATGTGTCCATACCTTGAGAAATCGTCAATGAATGTAATGAAGTATAAATAATCGCATATAGTTTGAGTCGATATGGGACCATATATATTACTATGTATAACTTTTAGTAGCTCAGTGGCTCTCTCTCCAGTTCTACTAAAAGGAGAATTAGTCATCTTTCCATGAAGGCAAGATTCACAAGTTGCATAAGACTCATAGTCGAATGGATCTAAGTATCCATCTTTTAGCAACCTTTGAATCCTTCCTTCATGGATATGACTTAGCCTAAAATACCATTAGTATGCATTATTCACTATATCTAGTTTCCTATTAGATATATCCATATTCATGATGTGTGGAGAAATGCCTAACACATAGAAGCCATTTATCATGGCCCCTCTAGTGATGATCTCATCATCCAGAATTATTGAACAACTATTATTCCCAAAAACTAATTTATATCCACTGATTGTTAAAATAAAAATAATATTTTTTTGATAACAGAGGAAACAAAATAACATGCATCCAATGCAATGATAGCTCCACCAAGTAAATATAGGGTGACCTCCCCAACCGCAACTGTAATAACTCTTGCTCCATTACCCATCTTCAAGTCCATCTCACCTCTAGCCAATCTCGTATATCTTGATAGAATCTGCAACAAATTACAGATAGGATAAGCACTCTTGATATCTAATACCTATATATTATCATGAAAATCTAATAAGTGGAGACTGATCATGAATGTACCTGAAGCTTCTGTTTTACCTTATCTACAAGGTAATCTTTATAGTTCCTTTTCTAGTGCCTATCTTTGCTGTAGTGGAAGCACTGTCCTTTATCCTTTATCGGGTCTTTCTTAGTAACCTTTGTCTTACCTGATCTTTCTTTGCTCTTGCCCTTCTTAAGGGTCTTACTAACCTTTCTTTTCTTCTTGGTATTACCAATGTATAGAACTGACTTCTCTTTCTTGATGACACTCTCAACTTCCCTTAACATATTGAGGAGATTAGGGATAGTCACCTCAAACTTGCTCATGTTAAAATTTATAACGAAGTGAAAAAAGGAATCTAGTTATAATGTCAACACATAAGTTATTCTCCAAGACTATTCTTAGACCTATGAGTTTCTCAATCCACTCTATCATCTTCAAGACATAGTTTTGAACCAATGTCCCTTCTATCATCCTGGCTTAGAAGAGACTCTTGGATATCTCTCTTTGAGTTCTTCCTTATTCCTCAAACAACTAGTGGAAATAAAAATGAATAGAATTGACATATATACTCTCATATTTCCTTTGTAACTCGAGAGCCACAAGGGCCAATATATAATATTTTGCCAGAGTGAAATCACCTATATACTTCATAGAGAGTGATCTCATTCTCGCTTGCCCTTCCTCTGGCATGGGTATAATCATATTAAGGACATATATGATTTTCTCCATCGTGAGAACAATTATCAAATTGTAGAGCCAATATTTATAGTTTCGACCAGTGAGGCGGTTGGCATCAAGTATGCCACGTAAGGGGTTTACAAGCTATATATTTTTGACAAACGAGATACAACATATATAAATAACATGTAGATTTTGTAAAAAAATAATGAAGATATGAACTTCTATCTTTATTTACTCCCACTAATTTTTTTGACGAATCACATGACACCCTCAACACGTAATAGGGATCGAGATCCAATTGGCGTCTTAGTGCAACTTCGAGGGACTTGACCAATTATACTAAGCCCAAAAGGTAGGCAACTCTTGCCAAGCACAACTCTTTACGATTCCCGTTATGTTCAGCCTATGAACCATCATGGTCTCAAGGGACTTGACCAACCATTATGTTAAGTCATCACCATCGTTACAAGAAGAGTCTGATTTGATGATATACCCTCGAGGGACTCGACCAAGCATACCATATGCTTAGGTCACTGGTAACATCTCTATATCATAGGTAAAATCTCGATCATATAGATAGGTGAGCCTTAAGTGACTCGACCAACTCAACATATGTCGTGATTCAATTTCTTCCTATACGATGGAGGGCCACGTGGGTCAATCTTATTGCCTCATGCTCACCAACTTAATATTATCATAGGTGGGGTTTTCGTTTTGTATCAATCTCCTAATATGTCATGTCACACATATACATATTTAATATATATCTACCTCGCATATATATATATATATATATATATATATATATATATATATATATATATATATATATATATATATATATATATATATATATATATATATATATATATATATATATATATATATATATATATATTACAAATGCAAGCCACATTGGATGATCATGAGCCATCACATAATATGTTTAAGTTGGAGCCAATAGGCCTAATCACTCACAAAAGGATCTATATGTGCATCGACACATCTCCATGCCCTGTGATTATTTATCTCATCATCATCGGTTTCCTCGGATCATCGTTGCATCACTATATATCGTGATCTTTCGCCACAATATTGTGGGTCCTGCTATCACCTCCACACTCTCGCCGCACCTCTTTGTGTAATTATAAATAATCATAAGCATACAGGCCCGACAATAAACAAGAAAAATAAAGGCTCGCAGGCCTCAATAATAATAATAATCACATGTACACACATCACACCACATGGTTCATGATCATCCATCCACATTATACATCACATGTACATATCACCATGTAGGATTACTAGATAATAAATAAATAATTAAATTATTTAATTAATTATTTTTGAAGAAATCAAGACATACTAGGAATTTCTAGAATTGTCAATGGTATTTTTTAGAATTTTGGATAAAAGGACAAATAATGAAATTTCTTAAATTTTAAGAGGCAAAACAGTCCTTTTACCAAAAAAAAACTCTAACCCCTTTCTATCTGGCCATCGTCGTCGCCCCTATGCAGGCGATAGTACTGCACACCACCATTGATCACCTCTACCCATAGGCAACTGTCCCCGTGAGCGGGCGCTGCTGCCCTAGCGGGTGGGCGGGCATCGCCCCTGTAGCGGGTTGGCCGCAATTGGCCACCCCTATAGGGGGCTTGGCCATGGGCAGCCACCCCTGTAGGTGGCCTGCTTGTAAGTGGCTACCCACTTCATCCGCAAGTAGCTTGCTTGCGGGAGCTATGTTCACTGCAAGAACACGTAGAATAGTTATATGCGATTCAATCTCATCATACCTAGTTTAAAGCTAATCTATTGCATAATCAATCTTGGCTCTTATACTACTATTGGGAAACCTCAACGGGAGCATCACATGCACAATGAAAGATCAAAACAAAACTGATTTCTTACATAAATAAAAATTATCGCGTAAAGATTAGTATGAGAAAAATCACAAAACCAAAAAAACAATATCATGTGAGAGATTATTTACCTAGGGAGATTATATATCCCTATTTTTTCATATCTAGATGGAGAGAATGAAGGAGGTCAAACGTCCTTCTCTCTAGTAGTATACACATAATAGATCGTTACAGCAAGACTCCTCCAATCGCAGCCACAAATCTTGCAACTCTTATGTAGAGAGAGGGAGGAGAATAGGAGGGGGCGGCCGAAGGTGCAATCTATCATTTATGTGCCACCCTTGCCTCCTATTTATAGAGAGCCACCAGAAACCCTAGGGATCCTACCTTAGTAGGTATTGGATCTCCATCCAATTATCCACTAACCTTGGATTATTGGATCTATATCCAATAACCTCTATTAGCCTCTAATTAGGCCTTATGCAAGGAGTCCATCAATGTAGGGTCTCATCTAATGAGAACATAGGCTAATTGGATAACTCATATCTAATCCTCTATTCGCTAAAGCATCCACCATATGTGTGTGACCCTCTTGGCCCAGTTTCGAGCTAGCCATAAGTCTCATATATCAGAACTCCTTCTAACTCAGTAAATTATCATCTTATAATAATTTACTCGACTCATTGACTATGGACATACTAGGATACTACATCATAGTCTTAGACGATATAGGGGATCTTATCCATCGAACTTGTCTGTCTTCAGTTACCATGTATGTATAATCCCTTATCTATCTAATATCCTCGAGACTATATACCGAACATGGTACTATCAGACTACATAAAAAATCTAAGTCTTGCTCTAATCAGATTCTCCCGGGATCTCCTATCTCAATTTGACCAATCTGATCAAATATTTACCTAAGTAAGAATATACGAGATATTCCTTTCATGATACTGAGAGTGAATGATCATCTATTGACACTCAATAGCCTTCTTAAGGTTAGCTACCAATCCCGATAACCGATTGTACCAGATCTGGAACTTTCCAAACCTATAAGTCCGATGTCAAAGAGAGGAGTACTCAAACAAGGCATCTTTGATGTCTCAAGTCTAAGGACCAGATATACAATAAGAACTATGAAATCATTATCTGACGTCAAGCATCATTAACCATACAACATTTCATAAGTAGATCAATCAGTGAACTCATTCTCCAATTAACACCTATATTGTATCCTTATTGTCTCCATAAAAGTAGCTATGAGACTAGCCGCCTCCATCATATAGATAGGTATATAGTACATTGGTCTATCTAGTTGTCTCGATATCCCTCTCAAGCAACCTATGACCGAGATTATTTAGGATCTTTATTTAAAGGTAAATCGGTCTCATTATCATAATCTCATCATAATCCAATTCTCATTGCACAAAACTAAGAATATCATAATATATATATATATATTCAATAGATAATATAATATGATAATATACCAATAAATAATAATATAAAAAGACTATGCAGCATGTCACATATGACATTATTCATGTGATTGGCTTATAGGGCACCTATAACCAGCAATATAGTGCATACTTTGAGTGTCATGAGTAAGTATCAAGCGGATCCTGGTTTGAAATACTACAAGGTAGACAAGTGCATTCGTAGGTAATTGAGAAACACTAAGGATCTTTTACTAGTCTACGGAGAAGGTAGCCTCTAGGTTGAGGGCTACACGGACTCGACTTTCCAGTCTGACATCATTGATAACAAGTCAAACTTAGGGTATGTTTTCACGTTGGATGAAGTAATAAGCTAGAAGAGTTTTAAGTAAGATACTAGTGCTAACTCGTCTATAGAGGCGGAGTATATTGCTACAACAAAAGTAGCAAAGGAAGGGGTGTGGATGAAGAAGTTCTTCAGGGAGTTGGGAGTCGTACCGAGTAGCATGGATTCGATTCCCATATATTACAATAACAATGAGATGATTGCTCAAGCAAGAGAACCTAGGTCTCATCAGAAACGTTCTTGAGGAGGTTCCACTTGATTAGAGAGATCATGACCCGTAGAGATATAGTAGTGAAATGAGTTTCATCCGAAAATAACATTACAGATCCACTAACGAAGCCATTATCTTAGATTGTATTTGAGCATCATAGGGGTTTGATGGAGATCAGACACATAGGTGATTTATCTTCAGGTCAAGTAGGAGATTGCTAGTTATAGATGCCCTACAAGCCAATCACGTGAGTGATGACACTTATGACACGTTGTGATAATCTCTTTGCTTATTATTATTGGTATTTTCTCATATTATATATTATTTTAATATATATTATGATGTCATTGGATTTATGTAATGGGAATGAAATGATTATGAGATCACAATAATAAGATAATTTACCTTTAAATATAGATTATAAATCATCATGGTCATAGGTAACTTGAGAGGGACATCGAGATAACCGAATAGACCAGTGTACTATATACTCATTCATATGATGGAGGTGATTGGTCTCATAGTCGCTCATGTGGGGACACTAGAGATGTAATGCAGGTGCTCATTAGAGAATGAGTTCACTGATTGATCTACTTATTGAATACTAGATGATTAATGATACCTGATGTCAAACATCAAATCCATAGTCCCACTTGTGCGTTTGGTCTTTAGACTTGAGCACTAAGGATGCCTTGAATGAGACTTATAGGTTTGTAAGTTTTAAATTTGGTACAACCGGTTCTCCAAATTGGTAGTCGACCTTATGAAAGTAATTGAATGTCAATAGAGGATCATCCATTCTTGGTATCATGAGAGGAATATCTCATATATGCTCACTTAGACAAATCCCTAGCTAGGGTCATTTAGATTGAGAGAGAAAGAATTCTCTAGGAGAATTTGATTAGAGTGAAACTCGGATAGATTCCGTATGGGGCCTGACAATACCATGCCCAATATACGATCTCTGAGATATTAAATGAATGAGGGACTATAGATACATGATAACTATAGATAGACCGATCTGATGGATTAGATCCCCTTATATCGTATAAGGACTATGGAATAGTGGTCTAGTATATCCAGAGTCGATGTGTCAAGTGAATTATTATGGAGATAATAATTTACTATATCAAAAAGAGTTCTGATATAAGTGACTCATAACCATCTTGGTAAGAGGTCTAGAGGGTCATATACATATTATAACGCCCCCAAATAATCACATTTGAGAGGTGTGAATCTATCATAAATCAAGAATATTATAATTTATCAATAATTTTAACCCAGGATCTAACATAAAATTTGAGGACAAACTTTGAAATTTATATCTATAAAATATGTGCAGTTTATAATCATACGATCTAACATAAATTTGAGGACAAACTTCAAAATTCATATCTATAAAACATGTGCAGTTTATAATCATACACAACATCACTTAATGATTCATAAAATCTAAGCTAACTCAATGAAACCATATCCACATCATAAATCCACAAGTGTAAAAATTTATAAAATCACAAAACAACATTTACCACAGGTTCATAACATTATATATATTTAACTTGACATATCCAAAATCTTAAACATGAGAGGTCCTTTAAACATTTACAAGACACATAAGTTCATATTTACTATCGACATTTTATTATACGCAAAGTTTACTATACAAAAAACATATTAACCAATAAAGATTCTTCCAAAATCTTTTAGCTTTCCTCTGTCTTAGACCAATTCTAACTTTTTTCGTAAGTGACAAGCTAACCTAAAAAATTTATATAGTAATAGAGTGAGCATATAAAGCTCAACTAGCAACTAACATATCTAAGAGAAAGTAGGATAGTTTTAAAATAAACTTGATATCAAATAGCAAGGCAAGCATATAAGAATTCATAGATAGCATCTTGTTAGATATAGAATCATAAATTATCTCATTCAGAATATACTTTGATCATAACAATAGAGGAAGAGTAATTGGAGTATATCATTAGTGTTAAAAGTATTTCGGAGCATATTAATGGTGCCTAAGATATTTTGGAGCATATCAATAGTGTATAAAATATTTTGGAACATAACAATGGCATATAGAATGTTTCCAAGCATATAAATGGTAAATAAAATATTTCAGAATATGTCAAGAGTATATGAAATGTTTCAGAGCATATCAACGGTGTATAAAACATTTCAGAACATATCAATGGCGTATAGAATGTTTCAGAGATATCAATAGTGTGTGAAATATTTCAGAGCATATCAAAGGCATAAGAATATCAAGGAGCATATCAATGGCAAAAGAAATATTTCAAGTAAAAGCTCAAAAATAAGAAGGGCACTTGGAACCAAAGAAGACTACTCGAGTAAAAGCTCGATGATGACATTACACTCCTTACAAGAAGATTCAAAAAGTTCATAAGGAGAGACAAAACTAACTCTATAAGATGAGAAGGTAAGAATAAAAATGAATCTAATAAACATATAATCATATATTATGAATGTAAAAAACTAGGGCACTTCAAAAATGAGTATCCACAATTGAAGAAGTTGTTAACCCAAAAGAAGAATAAAGCATTCAAGGTAATATGGGATGAACCTAGCAAATTAGAAGATGAAGAGCAAATCAATGAAAACGAAGTGGCAAACTATGTTTTGATGGTCTTTAACGATGAGGTATTTGACTCTCCTAAAAAATCTTTATTTTATGATAAATTATTTAATGTATTTCATGATTTATATGATGAACTTAAAAAAGTTAGCAAGAAATATAAATTGCTAAAATAGTTTCATGTATCTTTATCAAATGAATTTGACAAATTAAAAAATAAGGATAACAACTATATGTCAACATCTTGTAATAAATGTGAATAGTTAGAATTACTTCAAAAAGAAAATATGTTCTTACAACAAACATTAGAAAAATTTTAAATTAGAAACAAGTCATTGAACATGATTCTTATTAATTAAGGTTGCATATCAAGAAAAGAAGGAATTGGCTTTGTAAGTAGTAACACATATCAAAAGCCAACAAAATTTGTAAAATGACCCATACTACATATTCCTCCTAAAATTAAATATAATTTTTGTGGAATTAGTTTGGTCACTATGTTTATACATGCTCTCTTAAAAAGTATGATTCTCATAAATTAGTCTAAGTTCCTCTCAAGAAAGGTAGATTCAACAATGAAGGACCCAAAGTTAAATTGGTACATAAAGTAAACCCCTCTTTCTTATAGGTATGTCCTCAAACAAGAGCTATGATCAAAAAATGATATGTTGATAGTGGATGCTCAAGGCACATTATCGGAGATCCAACACATTTATCGAAGCTCACTAGCCAAGATGGAGGATACATTATCTTTGGAGACAATAGTATAGGAAATATCATTGGCATTAGAAATATTAGTAACAAATCAAATCTTTTGATTGAAGATCTTCTTTTAGTGGATAGTTTGAAATATAACATAATAAGCATTACTCAACTTTGTAATAAGGGAAGTTAAATTTGAATATAATGCTTACATCAAAAAAATATCAAATAAGAATATATCTTTGATTGTTTTATGAAGTAATAATGTTTATACTATTAATCTTGATGATTTTTATGATAAACCTTGTTTTTCAATTTTAAATAATGATGCATGAGTTTGGCATAGGAGATTATGATATACAAGTATGAAACTAATTTTATAAATTGGAACTAAAGAACTTATAAAAGGAATGCCTAAAATTAATTTTCTCAAAGATAAAATTTATAATGCATGCAAAATAAGAAAACACATAAAGAGTGACTTCAAATCTAAAAATCAAGTGAGTACCTCTAGGCAATTATAATTAATTCATATTAATTTATTTGGACTTATCGATGCCATAACCCTATTAGGTAGTAAATATGCTTTTGTGATTGTTGATGATTATAATAGACATACTTTGACATACTTCTTGACACATAAAAGTGAGTGTTTTAAATATTTTATCAAGTTTTACAAACAAGTTCAAAATGAGAAAGGCTTTATGATTTATTTTATTTGTAGTGAGCATGGTGGTGAATTTAAAAATCATGATTTTTAAAAATTTTATAATTCAAATATGTATAACTAAAATTTCTCTACTCCAAAAAATGTACAACAAAATGGAGCTATTGAGAGAAGAATAGGAGTTTACAATAAATTACAAGAACCATACTTAATGAATATAGTCAAACCAAATACTTTTGGGTTGAAGCTGTTAACATGACATGCTATGTTATGAATAGGGTCCTCATAAGACCTCTACAATCTAAAACTCTTTATGAATTATGGAATAATAAAAGACCCAATATTTTATATTTTAAAGGTTTTGATTGTAAATATTTTATTTTAAATAAAAAGGATATCTTAGAAAAATTTAATACAAAATCTAATGAAGACATTTTTCTTGGATATTTCTTTATTTCTAAAGCTTTTTGAGTTTTTAATAAAAGAACTTTAGTTATGAAGGAATCTATCTATGTTGCTTTTAATTAGTTTTTCGAAGTTAAGAAAAATAATTTTGATACCTTACCTAATGAATGAAAGTATATAGATGCTCATCCTAAGGAGCTAATAAGAAGATACATCAAAAGGTATTCTAACTCATTCTTCCGTAAAACATATTTGTGCAAATATTACCTTTTTATCCTAAATTGACCTAAATGCATTGATGATACTATTAAAGATGACTTATATGTCTCAACAATATATAAAAAATTAAATTAATTTGAAAGAAATAAAATTCGGATGTTTATTCCTAGATCTTATAATTATCTTATGATTGACACTAAATGAGTCTTTAGGAATAAGCAAGATGAATAAGGTCTCATGGTTTGAAACAAGGCTAGATTAATGGCTAAAGGTTTTAACTAAGAAGAATGTATAGATTATGAAGAAACCTTCACTCCTATGGCTAAACTTGAAGTTGTAAGGATACCCCTTACCTATGCATATTTTAAAAATTTTAAATTATTTCAGATAGATGTCAAAAGTACTTTTCTTAAATCAAGAAAGTTTTCTTGAGCAACCAACTAGATTTGAAAATAATCTTTTTCTAAACCATATTTATAAATTATCTAAGGCTCTCTATTGATTGAAGCAAGCACCTAGGGCTTGGTGTGAGAGACTTAGTTCTTTTCTTATTCAGAATAATTTTTCAAAAGGCAAGATCAACACTACACTTTTTATTAAACATCTTAAAAATAATTTTTTATTATTAAATTTATATTGATGATATTATTTTTTGGTTCTATAAATAAATCTTTATGTGAATCATTTGCCAAGAGTATGAGCCAAGAATTTGAAATGAGTTTAATGGGTGAATTGATGGAATTTTTCTTAGGATTACAAATAAAAGAGCTACCTGATGGAATTTTTATTAGTCAAACTTAATATACTTTGGATCTATTAAAATGGTTTCATATGGATACTGCTAAAGCTATAACACACTAATAAGCATCTCTGCCGAATTAGATATGAACTATGAAGGAGAATATTTTAATCAAAAGACTTATAGAGGTATGATAGAAAGTTTATTATATCTTACTACAACTAGACCTGAGATAATGTTTAGTGATGAGCTTTATGTGAGATTTTAGTCCAATCCTAAACAATCTCATTATAAAGCAGTTAAAAAAATTTTAAATACTTAAAAGGAACTCCCAGTCTTGGATTATGGTATCCAAAGTTTAAAAATTTTGATTTGATTGCTTATGTTGATGCCAACTTTGCAGGATGTAGAATAGACAGAAAAAAAACATCTGGAACCTATCAGTTCCTAGGCCATTCACTTGTTTCTTGATCTTCTAAGTAGCAAAACTCTATCACTTTATCCATAGCCAAAGTTGAATATAAAGTTGCGGCAGGTGCATGTTGTGCACAAGTAATATAGATGAAAAATACTTTAGAAGATTATAGATTTTGCTTGAAAAACATCCCTATAAAGTGTGACAACACTAGTGCAATATGCTTGTCAAAGAATTCTATTCAACATTCACGAACAAAGCATATTGATATTATTGAATCTCAAATTGATAATAAAATCAATTAATAAAGTGATGATCTAATCAAAATTTGAGGAAAGTGAAACAAGAGTAAAATTGATCATGAAGAAGCAAAACTATTAAAGCAAAAGAATCAAATATTGGGCTGGAGTCAGAGATCGGTTATCAGGCCAGAAGAATTGGACATTGTGCCAAGATCGGATGTTGTGGGAGTCAACATGCTGATGGATCAGGTAACACACCAAAGATTCAGATGATGCGCCAAAAGTTTAACAAAGTTCATATGAACCAATGACATGTCAGATAACATAGGATTCTTATTTTGTAATCATTATATCTTGATCATTATAGTTTAGGTCTTAACCGAGTTAGTTTTAGGTGCAACAATACTAACTCAATTAAAGGCCCATTGGGCTTTAATTGGAGCTAATTTGAGCCCATTAGGAGGCACATTCAGTGACACAGAGTAGGGTCAAGTGATGGCACAACCAAACCTAGTAGTGGTACCGCTAGAAGACACAGCCTTCTAGGTTATGCTAGGTGGTGGTCTGGGTGGTGGTACCTGTTGGAAAACCTTAGGGGGAGCATCATATACACAGTAAAAGATCAAAATAAAATTGGTTTCCTGTGTAGAACAAAATCATCGTGCAAAGATTAGTGCGTAGAAAATGTCACAAAACTGAAATCACATTGTGTAAGCGATTATTTACCTAGGGAGATCGTATATCCCTATTTTTTCAGATCCGGATGGAGAGGATGAAAAAGGTCAAACGTTCTCCTCTCTAGCAGTTCCACATGATCGATTATTGTAGCGATACTCCTCTAATCGCAACCCCAAATCTCGCAACTCTTACGGAGAGGGAGAGAGGAGACTAGGAGGGGGTGGCCAAAGGTGCAGCCTATCATCTATGTGCTTCCCATCCTATTTATAGAGAGCCGCCCATATAACTTAATGGATCCTACCTTAGTGAGTATTAGATCTCCATCTAATTACCCACTAACTTTGGATTCTTGGATCTCTATCCAATAATCTCCTTTGGCCTCTAATTAGGTCTCATTTAAGGAGCCCATCAATGTAAGGTCATATCTAATGAGTATAAGGGCGGTCTAATTGGATAACTTCTATCCAATCCTCTATTCGCTAAAGCATCCATCAAATATGTGTGACTCTCTAGGCCCAATACCGAGCTGGCTAAGAGTCATACTTATCAAAACTCTTTTTGACTCAATGCATTATTATCTCATAATAATTCACTCAACTCATGGACTATGGATATACTAAGCCACTACACTTTAATCCTCAAATGGTATATGGGATCTTATCCATTGGACATATCTGTCCTTAGTTACCATATATCTATAATCCCTCATCTACATAATATCGCAAAGATCATATAGCATGCATGGTAACTATTAGGCCATATACAGAATCTGTCAAAGTTTCGCTCTAATCGGATTCGCTAGGATAACTCCTCTCTCAATCCGACCAACTTAATTAGGGATTTAGCTGAGAGAGAGCATACGAGATATTCTTCTCATGATACCAAGAGTGGATGATCCTCTATTGAACTCAATAGCCTTCATAAGGTTGGCTACAAATCTCAATAATCAGTTGTACCAGATCTTGAACTTTGCAAACCTATAAGTCTAGCGTCAAAGAGAGGAGTACTCAAATAAGACATCCTTGATGTCTCAAGTCTAAAGACCAGATACACAATCGAGACTACAGAATCGTTGTCTGACATCATGTATCATTAACCATATAGCATTCTGTAAGCTAATTAATCAGTGAACTCATTCTCCAATGAGCTCCTGTACTGTATCCTTAATGTCTCCACACAAGTGGCTATGAGATAGCTGCCTCCATCATATGGACAAGTATATAGTACACATATATATCTATTTACCTCGATGTCCCTCTCGAGCAACCTATGACTTTGATTATTTAGGATCTATGTTTAAAGGTGAATCGGTCTCATTATCGTAATCTTATCACGATATAATTCCTATTACATAGAACCAAGGATATCATTATATATATATTCAACAGATAATATAATGTGAGAATATACTAATATATAATAATGCAAAAGGACTGTGCAGTATGTCACATGTGCCATCAATCACGTGATTAGCTTATAGGGTATGTATAACCAGAAATCTCTCACTTGACCTAAAGCCAAATCACCTATGTATTTGATCCCCTTCAGTCCCCTATGATGCTCAAAGATAATCTGATCTGAGCCAACGGTTTTGTTAGTAGATCCATAATATTATCTTCAGATGGAACTCTTTCTATTGCTATATCTTTACGGCTATTATCTCTCTAGTCAAGTGTAACCTCCTCAAAATAATTTCGATAAGATCTAAGTTCCCTTGCTTTCGCGATTGCCCCGTTATTGTCACAGTATATAAGAGTCGGCTCCATGCTGCTCGGTACAACTCCCAAATCCCGAATGAACTTCTTCATCCACACCCCCTTACCGCTTCTGCTGTAACAATGTATTCCACCTCTATGGCCGAGTCAACAGTAGTATCTGGCTTGGAACTCTTTCATCTTATTGCTTCACTAGACCCTGAGTTCGACTTGCTATCATCAATATCAAACTGAAAAATCGAGTCTGTGTAGCCCTTAACCTAGAGGCTACCATCTCCATATATTAATAAAAGATCCTTCGTCCTTCTTGTTATGATCAATTAGTAGGGGGGGGAGGTGGAGGGAGGGGGAGTGAATTAGTGCAAGAGTAAATTCTCATTTTAATAAAAAAAATTTTGATTAAAGCAAGATAAAAAATCTAAAGCTTTTCGTTCAAGTATGGCAAGTGAATGATTTAAAGAAAATGCTAAGTTTCTTGCTTTAAAATGACTCAAAAAGGAATAAGCAAATCTGAATTAAAAAAACAACGTCGTAAGTGAAGTACTTGACTTGAAACCTTGCTTTTAAAGAGTAAATAGAATCAAAAGAGTATATTGATATTTTGTTAAAAACAATTAAGAACCTCATAATTGTAAGTAGTAAATACAAGAAGTAAGAACACTTACAATTATAGTGGTTCAGTACCAACCGGCCTACATTCACTCCCGAATCCTCCTTCTTGAGACACACTGACGTCCACTACTAATCTTCTTTGGGTGAAGACCAAACCCTTACAACTTGAGCTTACAATGGAGACTTCAAGAATTTTTCTAACTCTAAGCTTACTCCCTTCCTCTTTTCTTTTTCTTACAATTTACACATAATTTTTTCATAGAATATAATCCCTAAAATTATTGTATAGAATATAAAAAAACTTGGGATATTTATAGGCCCTAAATGGCTTAAGAATTTAGAGCCAAAATTCAAACATATCCCGAAAATTCGATTACGGGCAGTTCACCCATCGGCACTGGTGGTGCAACTACCGAAAGCATCTAGAAAACAGGGTATAGGCGGTTCAGCCACAGACCTAGGCGATTCAATTGCCCAAAAACCTAGGTGGTTCAATCGCCCGAAAACCTAAGCAGTGGCAGTTCAGCCGCCGAGAATCTCGAAAAAGTGATTCCCTTTACTTTTCGAATCTCGATTGAACCCTTATGTTGATCAATTCTCGAGTTAACCAGTTAGCTCAACCTGAGCTCAATCAACCCTTTAGTGGACCCGGTTCCTCTTTGAGTTAATTTAGATTTCTTTTAAATTAAACTTAATTAGGACTCGATCCCTAACTATGACTCAATGATTATAACCACAATGACCATCAAGCTAAATAATATCCTAACTCCTGCTAATCCGATAACCTCTGACATTCTTACGGTGAGTCTTACTGCCTTCTTCCGGTGATCTCCCTGCATGTTCTCAGTGAGTTTCTTGATCCCTTCGGTGAACTCCTAGCGAACTCCTGACGAGGTCTCACTGTATCGTCCGAACCTTGGCCCAATGCGCAAGTTTGATCTTGGCCCAACATCTAACTGTATAACATAATTCCTCAAGTTAGACCTGCAATACTTCCTCTAACACACACATGTTAGATTAAACACTCATCAATTGATCTCATCATTAAAATCTGAGATTCAATAATCTCTCCCTTTTTTATGATGATAATTAATTGATGACAGGAGTGAATCCTAACTCCCCCTAAATTTATGCCACAATAAGAAAAACCTAAATTCAAGAGAACCACACTCTTGAATTCAAGTATCATTAAGTGATTAATATTTTAAGCAAATAATATTTTAAGGATTATAATGAGACACTCATACATCACCAAAAATTTGCTTTAAAATTATCAAGTCATCAACTCATCAAGGATTTCCATGAAATTCAACAATTAAAAATTTCCCTTTAAGTTATTAACTATTTTTCTCTTTTGTTTATCAACAAACAAAGAGAAATGCCATTGTTACATAAGTTATTACATAAGTCATCAACATCTATTTCTCCCCCTTTGTCATCAACAAAAAGGTGAAATGCAGGACTAAGGATTTTAAGGCACATAAGTCTTTTCTCTCCTTTTATAAAATATGATATAAGCCATAAATAATTTTCTTTCTCTTATGAAAAAGAAGAAAAGAAAACAAGGGAGTAGTTGTAAAACATTATTAAGAAGAGCTTCTCAATTTTGTAGATGCGAATTTTGAAAAGGAAATTTTGAAGATAAGCTCAAAAATCCAAGAAGATTCAAAAATTTAGGAGCTACTCATGTATTTAAAATCATCTCATGTAATTTCAAGTAAGCGTAGCAAATAAATCCGTAAAATAGTAAAACATCATTTTTATATAAATTTTCTCCCTTTTTTATGAATAATAAGATAAAAAACATGGAGAGAGTTTTCAAGTCATTATCATAAAAAGAAAGGAACTTAATCTCAAGCAATTCATATATTTTCATGATTTAGCATTCCAAGCTCTCTTCAAAGAAGATCAAATTATTCTTTATTTAAAGATTTTATAAAAATATTTACTAATTGATGCTTAGTGTTAATAAATTTCAAGGAGATATCTTGACAATTTATATGATCCCTTATAAAATGATATATAATGTCAATATGTTTGGTTCTTGAATGTTGAATAGGATTTTTGGTTAGACATATAGCACTTGTGTTATTATAATTTATATGAATATTTTTTAATTTCATTCCGTAATCTTCTAGTGTGTTTTTCATCCAAATGACTTGGGCACAACATACACTAGCTGCAACGTATTCTACTTCCACAGTAGATAAAGCTACTGAATTTTATTTCTTGGAAGTCCACGAAATAAATGCATGCCGTAAAAATTAACATATCTTAGTAGTACTCTTTCTATATATTCTACATCCACCAAAATTAATATTTGAATAAGCAGTCAAGTTAAAGTTCTTTGATTTTAGATATCATAATCCTAGTTTTGATATTCCTTTTAAGTATCTAAAGATTCATCCTAAGAACCGAGAATCCCGATCACTAATGATGTTGTGTGGGACTCCCCAATACTTAACCACATTCTTCTTCATCAACTTAGCCGCCTCCTCCGCTGAGCAATGTAGGGGTGCAGCAATGAATGTTGCATACTTTGAAAATCGGTCAACTACCACGAGTATCGATCTAAGTCCGCCTACTATGGGCAAGCTTGATATAAAGTCCAAAGAAATGCTCTCCCATGGCCTTTCTAGTATGGGCAGCGGCTCCAAAAGTCCCACTGGCTTCTGCTGCTCTATCTTGTCTTGTTGACAAGTAAGGCATGTTCGAACATATTCCTCCACATCTGTCCCCATCTTCGACCAATAGAAGACCCTCTCTACGAGAGCCATTGTTCGGTGGATACCCGGATGTCTAGCCCAAAGGGAATCATGACACTCTTTCAAGAGTTCATGCCTCAAGTTATCCACTCGTGGGATATAAACTATGTTCCCCTTGGTGTAGATGAGTCCCTCTTGGACCCAAAATCGTTGTGCCTTACCCTCTTTGATAAGTTGAATCAGAGCCACTACCTAAGGATCTCGGTACAGTCTATCCCTGATCCTGGAAAGAAAGTTGGAGCGCAATTGACTTGCTTGGCCTCCACCCTCCAACTGTATAACATTCACTAGCTCCACTTTCTGACTCAGTGCATCGGCCATGACATTTGCTTTTCCATGTTTGTACTCCATCACTATGTTGAACTCAACCAAGAAGTCCTGCCATCGTGCTAACTTTGGGGAGAGTTTCTTTTGAGTTTAAAAGTATCAATGTGACATTGTCTGTCCTTAGCACAAATGGTGCTCCCAGAAGGTAGTGTCGCCATACTCGTAAACAGTGGACCACCGTTGTCATCTCCTTCTCATGTACAGGATATCGTCGCTCGGTCTCGTTGAGCTTGCGACTCTCGTAGGCCACTGGATGACCCTCCTGCATAAGAACTCCTCCAATAGCAAAGTCAGAAGCATCGGTATGGACTTCAAAAGACTTTCCATAGTCCGACAATTTGAGTACAGGTTCTTCTGACACAGCAGTCTTCAAGTCTTGAAATGCCGCCTCACATTTATCCGACCATCTCCAGGACTGCTCCTTTTTTAGCAACTCCGTCAGTGGAGCTGTGCGCTTCGAATATTCAGCTATGAAGCACCGATAATAGTTGATGAACCCAAGGAAGGATCTCAACTCTGGCACCTTCTTCGGTGTTCGCTAGTCCACCACAGTTTGCACCTTAGATTGAAACCTTACATATAATCCAACACTAAACATAATATCTGGTCTAATACGAGTTAAATATAATAAACTTCCTATCATTCCTCTATAAGTTTTTTAGTTAAAGTTTTCTCCTTCATTATCTAGGTCCAACTTTGTAGATCTGCTCATATGAGTGTTTAATGCTTTAGCATTTTTCATTCCAAAATATTTTATCAAGTTCAAGATGTATTTAGTTTAACTAATGAAGATATCATCATCTAGTTGGTTTATTTATAATTCTAAAAAAAATGTTAGCTCACACATTAGGCTCATTTCTTTAGCAAAAGATTCACACAAAAATTCATTTGAAGATCCAAAAATAGTATCATCAACATAAATTTGAATAACTAAAAAATTATTTTTAAAATACTTAAAAAATAATGTGATATCAACCAAGCTTTTCGAAATTTTTTTTAAAATAAGAAAAGAACTAAGTCTTTCATACCACGCTTGAGGGGCTTGTTTTAATCCATAAAGAGCTTTTGTAAGTCTAAAAACATGATTAGGAAGAAGATTATTTTCAAAACTAAGGGGTTGTTCAACATACACTTCTTTGGAAATGAAACCATTTAGAAAAGCACTTTTAACATTCATTTTAAATAATTTAAAGTTTTTAAAAGATGCAAAGGCAAGGAGTATCCTTATGGCTTCAAGTCTAGCGATGGGAGCGAAGGTTTCATCATAATCGATTCTTTCTTCTTAGTTAAAACCTTTGGCCACTAATCTAGCCTTGTTTCTAATCACGATACCATTTTTATCTTGCTTATTTTTAAATACTCATTTAGTACCAATCACTAAATGGTCATTAGGTCTAGAAATAAACTTTCATACCTCATTTCTCTGAAATTGATTAAGCTCTTCATGCATTGCATTAACCTAAGAATCATCTCTTAGGGCCTCATCGATGCACTTCGGCTCAATTTGAGAAAGAAATATGCTTTTACATAAAAATTCCTAAAAGAAGATCGAGTTTAAACTCATTTTGATATTTCTCCTATTATAAGCTCCTTAGGATGATCATTCACATACTTCCATTCCTTACGTAAAGATTTGAAAGTAGATTCATCCAAGTTACTTTTAGGAGTATTATCATTTAAATTTAAAGTACCAAGAATAATTTCATCATCAAAATCAACTTCCTTAAATTTGAAAAACTCATTAAAGACAACATGAATAGATTCTTCAATTACTAAAGTTCTTTTATTAAAAACACGATAGGTTTTTGAAATCAAGGAATAACCATGAAAAATGCCTTCATCGAATTTTGCATCAATTTTTCCTAAAGCATCATTCTCATTTAAAATAAATATTTACAACCAAATATTTTAAAATAAAAAATATTAGATTTTTAATCATTCCATAATTCGTAACGAGTTTTAGTGAGTAATGGTCTTACAAGAACCGTATTTAAAACATAACATATCATATTAACGGCTTTGGCCCAAAAGTATTTGGTTAGACTATGTTCGTTCAACATTATTCTAGCTATTTTTTGTAAGCTCCTATTTTTTTCTTTCTACTACTCCATTTTATTATGGAGTTCATGGAGTAGAAAAATTATGAATATATCTATTTGATTCATAAAAATTTTAAAAATCATTATTTTGGAATTCTCCATCATGATCACTACATATTAAAAAAAATTATATATCCTTTTTCATTTTGAATAATTTTATTAAATTTTATAAAACATTTAAATATATTACTTTTATGTACTAAAAAATAGGTCCAAGTATATCTACTAAAGTCATCCACTATAACAAATGCATATTTGCTACCACCTAAACTTGTAATGTCAATTGATCCAAATACATCCATATGAATCAATTAAAGTGGTCTAGATGTGATTATTTGATTTTTCAACTTAAAGCTACTATTTATTTATTTTCCTAATTGACAAGTATCACATACTTTATCTTTTATAATCTCAAGATTAGGTAAGCCTCTTACTAGATGTTTGGTAGAGATTTGGTTTAAAAGTTTTTACGCTAGCATAACCTAGTCTCTTATGCCAGATCCAAGCATCATCATTCAAGGCTAAAAAATAAGTTTCGTTACAAAACTTTTCAATATCTATAGTGTACACATTATTTTTCTTCAAGAAATCAAAGATTTATTTTTGTGTGACAATTCAATTATGCAAACATTAGGTTAAAATTTAATCACATAATAAACTTTTATCACATAATTGACTAATACTAAGTAAATTATATTTTAAGCCATCGACTAACAATACATCTTCAATCAAGAGGTTTGATGTGTTACCTATAGTTCATTTTCTAATGATTTTACCCTTACTGTTGTCTCCGAAGATGACAACTACTTCACTTAAGCTAGTGAGCTTAGAAAAATAAGTTGGATCTCCGGTCATGTGCCTTGAGCATCCACTATCAAGATACCATTTGGTACTCCTAGCTTTAGTTTGGAGACAAACCTACAAAAAAAATATTTTTGATTTAGGTACCAATTTTACATTGGGTCCTTCATAAAGAACTTTATCTTTCTTTTCTAATCATTTTTTGTTGTATGAAGTTCCATTGGAAACCCAAACTAGTTGATGTAGACTACATTTTCTAAATAGGTATTTGTTTGCCTTATGTCCTAATTTTCCATAAAAATTACACATGATTCTTGGTGACACATTTAAAGTTGGTCCTTTAACAAACATGGTTGACTTTTGTTGAAAGTTACTAACAAAGTCTATACCATTTCTTCTATTAATATGACCCTTATTAGCAAGGATCATATTTAGAGATTTGTTTCCAAATTCAAATTTTTCTAATGTTATCTTGAGCATAATATTCTCTTCTTTAACATTATCTAGTATATCACATTTGGGACTGGGTTATATGATACTAATGAATCATACATTTCGTCAAGTCTACTAACTAATAAATCACGATCATTCTTAAGCAACTTAAAAGATTTGCTAAGTTTTCTAAACTCATCAAACAAATAATGGAACATATTTAATAACTCCAAAAAAAAATGCTTAAAGACTCACTAACCTCATCTTGGATCGCTATTTTAGCATAGTTAGCAACTTCTTTTTTGGAGTAGTCTTCTTTATCCGAAGAGCTTGAATCATCCCAAGTGGCTGAAAGTGCTTTCTTCTTGTGTGTCAACTTCTTCTTCAAATGAGGACATTTATTTTTGAAATATCTCGATTTTTTGCATTCATAGCATATGACATTATCTTTCTTTGGTTCTTTTTTGCTTTTATAATTTTTGTTCTTTTTCATAAATTTTTTAAACTTTCTTGATAAAAGTATAATATCATGGTTCTCATCACTCAATGTTTTACTCGATGAGTCATTTGTCGTTAGAAGTACTACATTCTTCTTGTTCTTTGGAAAGGGTTTATTAAGCTCATCATGAGCTATATAGTTCAGTTCATGAGTGAGCCAATAGTCGATCTCTTACCCAGATGGATTTAAGCATGGCTATGGGTGAAAAGGTTTTGTTATAGTCAATTCCTTGCCTTTGACGATATCCTTTAGCCACCAGCCTTACCTTATAGGTCTCTACCTTTCTATCTATCTGATCTTCTTCTCAAAGATTCATTTGCAATTGATAGGTACAATACCCTCGGGTGCATTAATAAGGTTCCAAACTTTATTGGAGTATATGGAATTCATCTCAGAATTCATGGCTTCTTGCCACTTCCTGGAGTCTATACTCATAATAGCCTCCTTTTAGGTTTGAGGATCAACATAAGAGTCCTCTCCACTGATATGTCCCATATATCTTTTAGGAGGGTGAGATACTCTACTAGACCTGTGTAAAGTTCAAATTTATGGGTTAGGTAACTGAACAGACTCTGACTCTTAAATGATGCTTGAGCTAGGTTCTCCAAACTCGCTCAACTCTTTCTCATTCTCATTGTTTCCACCAAGAATGCATTCATTCTCAACAAATACAACCTTATTTCTAGTCCTCAGGAAGATAAAAATAGTACCCACGAGTTTCCTCGGGGTATCTCATAAACTTACACCATTTTATCCTTGATTTCAACTTATCAGGATTGTGTCTTTTAACATGGGTAGGACAGTCCCAAATCTTAACTATCTTAAGATCAAGCTTCTTTCCTTTCAATATCTCATATGGTGTTAACACTACTGACTTTGATGGAACTCTATTCAGAAGGTAAGCTGTGGTCTTTTGGGCATATCCCCAGAATGAGACGGGTAGTTTAACAAAACTCATCATGGACCACACACCATATCTAACAATATGTGATTCCTCCTTTCTGATACACTATTGAGCTAAGGTGTATAAGGATGTCCACCGGGATAGACTCTCATGGTCCTTAAGGAAATGAGTGAACTCTATACTCAAATACTCTCCTCCTCGATTTGATCGAAGAGGCTTAATACTCTTTCCAATCTGGTTCTCTACTTCATTCTTATATTACCTAAATTTCTCAAGGGCCTCGGACTTATACTTCATTAAGTACATATGTCCATACCTACCTAGAGAAATCATCAGTGAATGTAATGAAGTACGAGTAATCACATATAGCCTGAGTCGACTTGAGACCACATACATCACTATGTATAAGTTTCAGTAGCTCAGTGGCTCTCTCTCCAGTTCCACTAAAAGGAGAGTTAGTCATCTTTACATGAAGGCAATGTTCGCAAGTTACATATGGCTCATAGTCGAATGGATCTAAGTATCCATCCTTTAGTAATCTTTGAATCATTCCCTCATAGATATAACCAAGCCTACAATGTCACATGTATGCATTGTTCACCTCTTAGACGTATTTACATTCATGATGTGTGGAGAAGTGTCTAACATATATAAGACATTTATCAAGGTCCCTCTAGTGATGATCTCATCATCCAGAATCATTGAACAACTATTATTCTCAAAAACTAATTTATATCCACTAATTATTAAAATAAAAATAATATTTTTGACAATAGAGAGAACAAAATAGCATGTATCTAATATAATGATAGCTCCACCAAGCAAATGGTGGGTGACCTCCCTAACGACAATTGTAGCAACTCTTGCTCCATTGACCATCTTGAGATCCATCTTGCTTGTGGCCAATCTCCTAGGTCTTGCCAAAATCTATAATGTATTATAGATATGATAAGCACTCTCGATATTCAATACCCATGTGTTATCTTGAAATCTAACAAGTGGAGACTGATCATGAATATATTTGAAGCTTCTCCAAGCTTATGTTTTGTCTTATGTGCAAGGTAATCCTTAAAGTTTCTCTTCCAATGCCCATCTTTGTCATAGTGGAAGCACTATCTTTTATTTTTTGCCGGGTCTTTCTTGGCAACCTTTGCCTTATTCGATCTTTCTTTACCCTTGCCCTTCTTAAGGGTCTTATTGGCCTTCTTTTTCTTTTTGGTGGCACCAATATAGAGAACTGACTTCTCCTTTTTTATGACACTCTCAGCTTCTCTCAACATATTGAAAATCTTAAGTAGAGCCAAATTAAACTTGATCATATTAAAATTTATGATGAAGTAAGAAAAAGAATCTGATAGGGACTAAAGTATAAGATCAACATACAGGTTATCCTCTAGGACTATTCCTAGACCCGTGAGTTTCTCGATCCACTCTATCATCTGCAGGATATAGTTATAAATTGATGTCCATTCTGTCATCCTAGCTCAGAAGAGATTATTGGATATCTCATATCTTTGAATTCTTCCCTGTTCCTCAAATAGCTAGCGAAGATAAAGAATAATAGAATTGACATCGATGCTCTCATGTTGCCTTTGTAACTCAGGAGTCATGGAGGCTAACATGTAGCATGTTGCCAATGTGAAATCATCTATATACTTCACACAACGAGCGATCTTATCCTCGCTTGCCCCTTCCTCCGGCGTGGGCACAATCGTATCAAGGATATACACTATTTTCTCCACAATGAGATGTCACGTAGGGGGTTTAGAGCGACATATTTCTGACAAATAAAATATATCATAAATAAATAACATGTAGATTTTATAGAAAAAATAATTAAGATATAGACTTCTATCTTAATTTACTCCCATAATTTTTCTGGCGAATCATGTAACATCCTCGGCACGTAAAGTGGAAATCTCCGGTAGACTTCTAGTGGAGATCGAGATCCAATTGATGTCTTAGTGCAACCTCAAGGGACTCGACCAATTATACTAAGCCCAATAGGTAGGCAACTCTTGCTAATCATAACTCTTTATGATTTTCGTCGTGTTCTGCCTCTGAACCATCATGGTTTCAAGGGACTGGATAAACCATGATGTTGTTGAATCTCAGATTTTGATAATAAAATCAATTGATAGTTTCTTGATCTAATATATATGTTAGAGAAAGTCATACAAGATTAACTACGACGAAGAAAAAGAATTACAATCGGATATTGGGCAAGAATCAAGTTTGAGCATCGGGTCGAGATTTAGACAATGTAGTGGAAGCTCGCCGAGAGTTCGCTGAAGGAATTAGGAAGCTTGCTAGGAACACGCTGGGAGATCACCGGAAGAAGACCGTAAGACTCACCAAAAAAATATCAGAGGTTGTCGGATTGCCAAGGGTTGATGGTCTTGTATGGTTGTAATCAGTGAGTCGTTGTTAAGTTTGAGTCCTAATTGGGTTATGTTTGGAAGGAATCTAAATTCACTTAAGTGAGGCAAATCGGGTCCATGTTTAGGTTTGGATTGAGCTCAGGTTGCTCATTTGGTTCACCTAGAAAGGGGTCAACTGAAGGTATAAGTCGGGAATAGAAAAGTGGAGAAAACACTTTTTTAGGATTCCCAGCAGTAGTACCGTCGTTGCGTGGCAGTCATACCACCCAGGTCGATAGTTGTACCACTGTCGCCCTATTTTTGGGGTAGCATTCGGTGATAGTACCATCAGCAATGGCGGTTGTACCGCCCATACTTGAATTTTTCGGATACATTTAAATTTTTGGCTCTATTTTCTGAAGCTAATTGGGGTCTATAAATACCCCAAGTCTTCTTACATTAAGTATAAGAAATTAGGCAAGAAAACTATAGTAAAAGTGTGCAAGAAAAAGAAAAGCGACAAGGGAGTGAGTAAAAGTGTTATAATCTTTATAAAGATTTCCCTTGTGTGTTGTAAGTGAAATACTTGTAAGGGTTTAGTCTTCACACGAAGAAAATCAGTAGTGGACTCCGATGGGCCTCGATGAAAGGGACTCAGGAAGTGGATGTAAGCCAAGTTGTGGCCGAACCATTGTCTCTTAACTTTGCCTTTTTATTATACATGTTCTTATTCAAATTTTCCTTTAGCAAGATCATAACTTAGTTTCGTTAAAAAGTTTTTATTACTCACTCACTCAATTTGAATGAAAAAATTCTGATTTCTGATTTTGCTTAAAATAAAAGTTTTCTTTAAACTGAGATTTCAGCACTTGCACTAATCACCCCCCCTCTCAGTGTCAATTGATTCTAACAATTGTATCAGAGCGAGATTCTACTTATTAGACTAATATCCAAGTGATTAAATGGCACATACGACACGCTACGTAATCTTTTTCTTATGATTAATATTGGCATATTCTCACATTATATTATGTGTAGTATATATAATGTGATGTCCTTGGTTCTGTACAATAGGAATCGGATCGTGATGGGATCACGATAACAAGATCAATTCACCTTTAAACATAGATCCTAAATAATCTCAGTCAAAGGTTACTCGAGAGGGACATTGAGATAACCAGATAGATCGATGTACTATATACCCGTCCATATTATGGAGGCAGCTAGTCTCATAGCCACTTATGTGGAGACACTAAGGATATAGTGCAGGTGCTTATTGGAGAATAAGTTCACTGATTGATCCACTTATGGAATGTCGTATGGTTAATGATACCTAATGTCAGACAGTAATTCCACAGTCTCAGTTGTGTATCTGATCCTTAGACTTGAGACACCAAGGATACCTTGTATGAGTACTCCTTACTTTGATGCTAGACTTATATGTTTAGAAAGTTTCAGATCTGGTACAACTGGTTATCGGGATTGGTAGCTAACCTTATAAAGGCAATTGAGTGTCAATAGAGGATCATCCACTCTCGGTATCACGAGAGAAATATCTCATATGTGCTTGCTCAGACAAATCTCTGGCCAGGGTCATTCGAATTGAGAGAGAAAGAGTTCTCCGAGAGAATCTGATTAGAGCGAGACTATGACGGATTTTATATGTGGCCTGACAGTACCATGTCCAATATATGGTCTTAGGGATATTAGTTGTATAAGGGATTATAGACACACGGTAACTGAGAATAGATAGGTCCGATGGATTCGATCCCCCTGTACCGTCTGGGGACTATGGCATAGTGGCCTAGTATGTCCATAGTCGATAAGTCGAGTGAATTATTATGGGGATAATAATTCACTATATCAGAAGGAGTTCTGATGGGAGCGACTCACGGCCAGCTCGGTATCGGGCCTAGAGGGTCACACACATATGGTGGATGCTTCAACGAATAGAGGATTAGATGGAGATCCAATTAGCCCCTATTCTTATTAGATGAGATCCTATGCTGATGGACTTCTTGATTAAGGCTCAATTAGAGGCCTAAGGAGATTATTGGATAGAGATCTAATAATACAAGGTTAGTGGGTAATTGGATAGAGATCTAATACCCACTAAGGTAGGAGCCCTAGGGCTTTTTGCGGCTCTCTATAAATAGGAGGGGAGACTCATGGTTGATAAGCTACATCTTTAGCCACCACCTCCTATTCTCCTCCCTCCCTCTATGTAAGAGTTGCGAGATCAGATTGGAGGAGTTTTGCTGCAGAGATTCATCGTGTGTTTACCGCTAGAGAGGAGGACGCTTGACCTCCTTCATCTTCACCATCTGGATCCCGAATATGGGGATATACGATCTCCCTAGGTAAAATCAATCTCTCACATATCGCGGTTTTATTGGTTTTTACATTTCTCTCGCGACCCCAATCTTTTGTATGACGATTTGATCTGTGTGGAAAACTGATTTTTGTTTTGATTTTCGTTGCGCATGTGATGCACCGACTGAGGTTTCCCAATAGTGGTATCAGAGCTAAGGTTTTCGTGCGAAATATTGATTTAAAACTGCGTGTGATGATATTGAATCGCGTAGAATCGTTCTACGTGTTATTGTTGTGTTTTCACAGTGATGGCAGCGAGGAGGAGGGGCGGCCAGCCCCCATGTAAGGATGGCCACCCATAGCTAGGTCGGCTACAAGGGGCAGCCGGCTATGGCCAAGGCCCCCTATAAAGGGGCTATCGGCCATGGCCAAAGCCCCTTGCATGGCTGCCACATCTTGACGCGCGGGCATAGTTGGCACTTGCGGTAGCGCTGCGGGCGTTGGTAGTGCCGCGGCCAGCGCAGGCAATCGCCGACCGGTGCGGTGGCTGCCTCTGAGGCCACAAGGGTAGCCCCGCGGTGGGCGGCCCGCTCCAAGGGCAATGCCCATGCAAGGCGGCATCGCCGCTGCGGTGCCGAGGGCAACAATGCCTCTGCGGTGACCCCGACGGCATGCGGTCGTCGCCACGGAGGGCAGGCAACGGCGGCGTAGTGAGGGTAAGGGAAGATGGCTAGGGCATTTTTTTGAGAAAAGGATGATCATACCCCTCTAAATTAGGGAAATTCTGAGTATTGTCCTTGTGTACTAAATTTCTAAGGACTGTCCTAGATCCAGAATTATGACAATAACCTTGATAAATCTGAAAATTCTAAGCATATCCTGATTTTTAAAAAAATAATTAATTAAATAATTTAATTAATTATTATATATCTAGTAATCCTATATATGATGTGATGTACATGTGATGTATGATGTGGATGGATGATCATGAGTCATGTGTTGTGATGCGTGTAATTGTGATTATTATTACTATCGGGGCCTACGAGCCTATGTTTTTCTTGTTTATTGTTGGGTCTACGTGCCTGTGATTATTTGTAATTACATGGAGAGGTGCAATGGGAGCGTGAAGGTTACAGTGGGACTTATGATGCCGTGGCAGGAGATCACGATGCATGGTGATGTGACAATCCGATGGAACCGATAATGATGAGATCAACAATCATAAGGCATGGAGATGCACCAATGCACATATAGATCTTGTTGTGAGTGATTAGGCTCATTGGCTCGGGCTTAATCATCTTAAGTGATGACTCATGATCATCTAGTGTGGCTTGCATATGTGATGTGTTATACACCTACTATATATAAGTATATATATATTTGCATGTGATATAGATATATATTAAATATGTATGTGTGTGACACGACATATTAGGAGATTGAGACAAAAACCGCTCTTAAGATAATATTAAGTCGGTAAGCGTGAGGCAATAAGATTGACCCACGTGGCCTTCCATCGTCATAGGAAGAAATTGAATTATGACATAGGTTGGGTTGGTCGAGTCCCTCGAGGCTCACCTATCTACGTGATCGAGTTCTTGCCTACAACATAGAGATGTCACCAATAACCTAAGTACATGGTATGCTTGGTCGAGTCCCTCGAGGGCATATTATCAAATCAGACTCATCTTGTAACGATGGTGATGACTTAACTGAATATCATAGTTGGTAGAGTCCCTCGAGACCATGATGATTCGGAGGCCGAACATGATGGGAATCACAAGGAGTTATGATTGGCAAGAGTTACCTACCTTTTGGGCTTAGTGTAATTGGTTGAGTCCCTCGAGGTTGTACTAAGATACCAATTGGATCCCGATCCCCACTAGGAGTCTGCCGTAGAATTTCGTCTCACGTGTCAAGGGTATCGCGTGATTCGCTAGGAAAATAATGAGAGTACATTAAGATAGAAGTTCATATCTTAATTAGTATTTTTTGTAAAATCTGTATGTTATTTAATTTATGCTCTATCTTGCTTGTCACTTGCAAAACCCCTACGTGGCATACTTGATGCCAACTACCTTATTGGTCCAAAAGCTCTGCATTTTGAGAATTGTTCTCAAAGAAGAAAAAATCGTATATGTCCTTAACATGATTATGCCCACTGTCATGGACTTAGCTGAATTTGCCTATGTCGTGTGGCACCCTCGCGGCACTCCCGAAGACTTAGCTGAAATTGCCTAAGTCGTAGAGCAATCTTGCTAACTATTCCGGACTTAGCTGGGATTGCCTAAGTCATGAAACGCCCAACGCGTTATCTGTCCGCAAAGGGTCAACCCTCTTACAACCTCCTAAGGTCCCGTAGGACCTGCAAAGAAGAAGTTGATTAATTCAGAAGCGAGCGACGGACACGTCCCGGCGTCTCGCAAAGCGAAAAGCTATACAAGCAATTTGTCGAACACCTTGAGTGCAACAAAGAAAAGAGAGAAAGAGAGCGAAATAGGACTTTGGAGGGTTGTAGGAACGGTCGCAAGTCCACAAATGACGGTTCCCAAGGTATCGGATGCAAGACAAGTTCAATTGCTGATGAATGCCTACGCCCGACATATACCCAAAACCCCATCCAGCCTGGTGCCACCCAAGGGGCTCCAAGGTGCTGAAATGGCTGACATTTCGTATCGCTCAGAAAGGTTATCGTGACACATGAAAAAGACCCAAAAACATGGCTGTTTTGGGTTGTTTTGGCTCCGCACAGCGAGCGATCATTCTGCAGCCTTCTACACTACTTTCGCTCACATTTCTTATGTGAAAACACATAAACTCAAGGCAAAACAAGCTGCCAAACATATGTACAAGCAAGAAAAAGTGACGAACGGTTCAAGGAGCAAAGTCATTACGGTTGAGCGACGACCGTTCGTGACATTCTCCCCTACTTAAACTATCGACGCCCTCGTCGACGCTTGTTGGTAGTCTTTGACGTGAGCTTCTTCATGTCGCAGGGCGTCTTCTGGCTCCCAACTGGCTTCTGTTTGAGGAAGCTTTTGCCACTTCACTAAGTACTCTATTTGCTGTGCTCCATTGGGTAGCTTTATCTTACGATCCGCTAGAATAGTTTCAACTCGCTTCTCGTAAGAGGCTCTGGTGGGGGGTAGTCGAGTTGGAACATTTCGAGAATCATCTCGCGGATCTGAGTGGTAGGCTTTCAAGTTGCTCACATGGAAGACATTATGAATTCTGAACCATGCTGGCAGTTGCAACTTGTATGAGACATTGCGTACTCTGCTGATGATTGGGAAAGGCCCTTCATACTTGCGTACCAATCCTTTGTGCACTTTGTGTCTAAAGAATTGGAGTGATGCTGGTTGGAGCTTCACCAACACCATGTCACCAACTTTAAATTCTTGTGGTCGCCTTCCCAAGTCTGCCCACTTCTTCATCTTTTTGGCCGCCTTCCCAAGTCTGCCCACTTCTTCATCTTTTTGGCCGCCTTCTCCAAGTAAGCCCACGCAATATCTACATTGCGATGTCATTCCTTTGCGAAGTGATTGGCTGATGGGCTACTCCCTGTATAACCAATAACTAGGGTATGAGGAGTTGATGGTTGTTGTCCCGTAATAATCTCAAATGGGCTCTTGTTGGATGCAGAGCTCCGCTGTAAGTTATAGGAGAATTGGGCTATGTCCAACAGCTTCACCCAATCTCGTTGGTTGGCACTCACGTAGTGCCGAAGATATTGCTCCAAGAGTAAGTTAATTCTCTCTGTTTGGCCATCTGTTTGAGGGTGGAGGCTTATGGAGAAGTATAATTTAGACCCCAACAACTTGAATAACTCAGTCTAGAATAGCCTTGTCCATTCGAATGGACCCATTCCTAATTCGATGCCCCAAGAATAAAATCTTCGTTTGGGCGAAGTAGCACTTTTCCCTCTTCACGAACAAGGTGTTCTCCCTGAGAACTTTGAAAATTGTTTGGAGGTCTCTAACATGCTCCTCAAGTGTTTGGCTATAGACGACGATATCATCTAAGTAGACGACCATAAACTTATCCAGATATTCCTTGAACAGCTAGTTCATGAGAGTGCAGAATGTGGCCGGAGCATTGGTTAAGCCGAAAGGCATCACCAAGAACTCGAATGCTCCATACCTGGTCACACAGGTAGTCTTCGCCTCATCACCTTCTGCAATGCGCACCTGCCAATACCTTGACCGAAGGTCGGGTTTGGAGAAGTATTTTGCCTTGCCCAATTGATCGAACAAGTGCGCGATGAGCGGGATAGGGTACTTGTTCTTCACCGTCATCTTGTTGAGGGCTCAATAATCAATGTATAATCGGAGGCTCCCATCTTATTTCTTCTGAAAGAGGACTGGAGCTCCGAAAGGTGCTTTGGAACTGCGGATAAGACCATCGCTTAGCAGCTCATCTAACTGCTTCCTCAGTTCTGCCAACTTTGGAGGGGCCATGCAGTATGGTGGTCTCGCCGGAGGCTTAACTCCCGGCTCCAGCTCAATCCGATGATCCACGCCTCTGCGTGGTGGTAGAGTTCTCGGTAACTCTGTTGGCATCACATCTGAGAACTCCTTCAGGATGTTCGCCACAATAGCAGGTTCCTGAATGGCCTCCCCATCAAGTGTCTCTAGCTTCATAGCAGCTACAAAGGTTAATTCACCTTTTCTTCAATTGTAAAGCCGATATTTGTTGTAGGTCCTTGGTTCCTCCTCGAGAAACTAGAACCATGCAGGGATCATCACCTCCCATTAGACACAAGAAGTTCAGGAACGGTATTGGCACCAACTTTGTTGCGTGCATAAACTCCATTCGGAGAATCACTTGGAAGTCATCCAATGGCACCGCCATCAAGTCTGTGCTCCCGCTCCATGTCTCGATCTTGACGGGGACCCCCTTTGCTTGTCCGAAGATCCGCTTGGCCTCCGAGTTCACCGCCTTCATACGACTTGGGCTCTTCTCCAAGATTAGTCCCAGTCGCTTAGCTTCGCGATCAGCAATAAAATTGTGGGTCGCGCCTGTGTCCACCATTGCATGGGTTATTCGGCCATTGAGCTTGATGTCCACAGACATCAACTCGCTGCTTCCTGCCTTCGGTGGCTTTGCCGTTGTATTCTCCCCCACTTGATCTCGCAATGCATTCAACAAACGCATTGCTCCCATCCTGGGTCCTTGTGATGCCTCACTATCGCTACTGGAGTCAGAACTACTTGAACTAAGGGCGATAGCTTTGCCCTTATCTGACTTACGGGATAGAATATATGCCATCAAAGCATTGTGGGCACTCCCTCACCATGTGCGGTCCTCCACACAAGAAGCATCCAGTAGGCTTTGGGACTCTACCTCTTGAGCCCAGTCCCTTGTGGAAATTCTTCTTCTTTTGCTCGCCCTCAGACTCCTTCGCTCGAGAGTATTTAGATGGGTGATTTCCCGAAGATTGTTTCTTCTTTCTCAAATCCTCCGAAGAAACAAAGTCAATTAGCCTTTCCGCAGCTGCAATTGCCTCGACTACATCAGTGACATTCCTTCGATGTAGTTCTTGTTGTGCCCATGGCTTCAAGCCATCGAGGAAGCTGAATAGCTTATCTTTCTCAGACATGTCCCGTATATCCAGCATCAGTGCTGAAAATTATTTCTCATAGTTTCGGATTGTTGTACTTTGGCAGAGTTGTCTCAGTTTCCTTCTTGCGACAAACTCTGTGTTCTCTGGTAAGAACTGAGTTCTCAACTCTCGCTTCAAGTCTCCCCATGTATCCACTTGACATTGGCCTTGCTGGATCTCTTCCCAATGGGTTCGCCACCAAAGTTTTGTATCCCCATTCAGATACATTGTTGCTATAGCAACTTTGATTTCTTCAGAATCAAGCCTTGTAGCACGGAAATACTGTTCCATGTCGAACAAGAAATTTTCAAGCTCTTTGGCATCCCTAGCACCTCCGTAGCACTGCGGCTCTAGTGCCCTGAAGTTTTGTGGTGGTGCAGCGTGGGTGTTGTTCCCTCCCGCATCAAGAGTCCTTGTTAACACCATCACCTTAGCCGTGAGTTCCACCACAACTTCATGTAGGTGTCATACGGAATCTTTGGTGTCCTCTGTCAGTTGATCCATCATAGATTCAACTTTCTCGATCTGAGATTTAGCTTCTTCTAGCGAGCTCTCTACCCTAAGTAGCCCACGCTGGCCTTGGTAAAGTTCCTCCATGCTCGCTTCAAGAACATTAAGGCGGGTCACCACTGCTATAATTCTCTCCTTGTGGTTCTTTTTCCTGGTTGGCGCTCCAGATGGCGCCTCCTCCCCTCGTGGAGAATACCCAACTTTACGCTCGTCTTGTTCACTATAGAGCTCCTCATGAGTGGCTCCCAAAGTTTGCGAGCGAGTTTGCACTTGTAGCCCACCTACGACTGCTTGGAGCAAGGGTCCGGCTTGCCCCATCTTACTCCATTCACCATGATGTTTCACCATGGTGAGATTGCGAATCTTCTTCACGGTTCGTATGAATTGCTTGCCTACTTTGATACCACACTGTCACGGACTTAGCTGAATTTGCCTAAGCCGTGCGGCACCCTCGCGGCACTCCCGAAGACTTAGCTAAAATTGCCTAAGTCGTAGAGCAACCTTGCTCACTATTCTGGACTTAGCTGGGACTGCCTAAGTCATGAAATGCTCAACGCGTTATTTGTCCGCAAAGGGTCAGCCCTCTTACAACCTCTTAAGGTCCCGTAGGACCTGCAAAGAAGAAGTTGATTAATTCAGAAGTGAGCGACGGACACGTCCCGGCGTCTCGCAAAGCGAAAAGCTATACAAGCAATTTGTCGAACACCTTGAGTGCAGTAAAGAAAAGAGAGAAAGAGAGCGAAATAAGACTTTTGAGGGTTGTAGGAACGGTCGCAAGTCCACAAACAACGGTTCCTAAGGTATCGAACGCAAGACAAGTGCAATTGCTGATGAATGCCTATGCCCGACATATACCCGGAACCCCATCCAGCCCGATGCCACCCGGGGGGCTCCAAGGTGCTGAAATGGCTGACATTTCGCACCGCTCAGAAAGGTTGCTGCGGCACATGAAAAAGACCCAAAAATAGGGCTGTTTTGGCTCCGCGCAATGAGCGATCGTTCTGCAGCCTTCTACACTACTTTCGCTCACATTTTTTAGGTAAAAACACATAAACTCAAGGCAAAACAAGCTGCCAAACATATGTACAAGCAAGAAAAAGTGATGAGGTTCAAGGAGCAAAGTCATTATGGTTAAGCGACGACCGTTCATGACACCACGCTGGAGGAAAGGATAAGCGAGGATGGGATCGCTCGCTTTGTGAAGTATATTGATAGTCGTAGAGGATAACCTATGTGTTGCTCTTATACTTCAGTCCATACCGGATTCCTTTTTACAGTTCATTATTAACTTTAATATGAACAAGTTTGAGGTAACTCTGCCTGAGCTCCTTAGTATGTTGAGAGAAGATAAGAGTGTCATCAAGAAGGAGAAGTCAGTTCTCTATATTGGTGAGATCAAAAATAAAAGGAAGGCTAGCAAGACCCTTAAGAAGGGCAAGGGCAAAGATAGACCAGGTCAGGCAAAAGTTACTAAGAAATACCCGAGAAAAGATAAAGGACGATGCTTCCCCTGTGACCAAGATGGATATTAGAAGAGCAACTATAAGGACTACCTTGTAGAGAAGGCGAGATAGAAGCTTGGAGAAGTTTCAGGTATATTCATGATCAGTCTCCACTTGTCAAATTTTCATGATAACACATGGGTACTGGATACCAGGAGTGTTTATCATATCTGTAATTCATTGCAGGTTCTAGCAAGACCTAGGAGATTGGCTAGAGGCGAGGTGGACCTCAAGATGGGCAATAGAGTAAGAGTTGTTGTAGTTGTTGTTGGAGAGGTCACCCTATATTTGCCCAGTGGAGCTATTATTGCATTAGATACATACTATTTTGTTCGCTCCATTATCAAAAATATTATTTCTATCTCTTGTTTGACAATTAGTGGATATAAATTAGTTTTTGAGAATAATAGTTGTTCAATAATTATAGGTGATGAGATCATCATTAGAGGGACCCTTATAAATGGCTTATATGTGTTAGACACTTCATCACATATCATGAATATAAATATGTCTAAGAGGAAAAGAGATGAGGTAAATAATGTATACCTATAGCATTGTAGGCTAGGTCATATATATGAGGGAATGATTCAAAAGTTATTGAAAAATGGATACTTAGATCCATTTGACTATAAGATATATGCAACTTACGAACCTTGTCTTCGTGGGAAGATGACCAACTCTTCTTTTAGTGGAACTGGAGAGAGAGCTACTGAATTATTGGAACTCATACATAGTGATGTATGTGGTCCCATGTCAACTCAGGCTATAGGTGATTACTAATACTTCATTATATTCACTGATGATTTCTCTAGGTATGGACATGTGTACTTAATGAAATACAAATTTGAAGCTTTTGAGAAATTCAGGGAATATAAGAATAAGGTAGAGAACCAAATTGGAAATAGTATTAAGACTCTTCGATCATATCGAGGAGGAGAGTACTTGAGTACGAAGTTCACCCATTTCCTCAGGGACAATAGGATTCTATCCCAATGGACACCTCCTTATACATCTCAACTCAATGATATATCAGAAAGGAGAAATCACACATTGTTAGACATGGTGCGGTCCATGATGAGTTTCGCTGACCTACCTATCTCATTCTGGGGGTATGCCCTTGAGACTGCAGCTTACCTTCTAAATAAAGTTTCATTAAAGTCGGTAATGTCTACACCATATGAGATATAGAAAGGAAAGAAGCCCGATCTTAAGATTGTTAAGATTTGGGGCTATTTTACCTATGTTAGAAGACACAACCACAATAAGTTGGAATCAATGATAAAATGGTGCACATTCGTGGGATACCCAAGGGAAACTTGTGGGTATTATTTCTATCATCCCGAGGACCGAAAGGACTTTGTTGCCAAAAGAGCTGTGTTCCTTGAGAAGGAACAGATTCTTAGTGGAAACAATGGGAGTGAGATAGAATTGAGTGAGGTTGGAGAACCTAGCTCAAGCACCATTCCAGAGCTCGAGTTTGTTTAGGTACCTAACACATAAATTCTAATTTTACGTAGGTCTAGTAGAGTATCTCACCCTCCTGAAATATATGTGGCACATATCAGTAGAGATGACACTCAGGATATTGATCCTAAGACGTACGAGGAGGCTATTATGAGTATAGACTCCAGGAAGTGGCAAGAAGCCATGAATTCTGAGATGGATTCCATGTACTCTAACAAGGTTTGGAATCTTGTGGATGCACCTGAGAATATTGTACCCATCGGCTGCAAATGGATCTTCAAGAAAAAGATCGGAGTGGATGAAAAGGTAGAGACCTATAAAGTAAGGCTGGTAGCTAAAGGATATCGTCAAAGACAAGGAGTTGACTATAATGAAACCTTTTCACTTATAGCCATGTTTAAGTTCATTAGAATTATTTTGGCCATTGCAGCACACTATAACTATAAGATCTGGCAGATGGATACAAAACGACATTCTTCAATGGAAATCTTGAGGAGAAGGTGTATATGATACAGTCAGAGGGATTCGTATCCAAAGAGAGTCCAAATAAAGTGTGCAGGTTGCTTAGATCCATTTATAGATTGAAGCAAACTTTCCGAAGTTGGAACATAAGATTTGCTAAGGTGATCAGATCTTATGACTTTGTTAAGAACGAAGATGAGCCTTGTGTATATAGGAAGGTAAGTGGGAGCGCTATCACCTTCTTAGTACTATATGTGGATGACATCTTAATCATTGGGAATAATGTAGGAATACTCTCCATAGTAAAGGCTTGGCTATCCAGAAACTTCTCTATAAAAGATATAAGGGAAGCATCCTATATTTTATGGATTCGGATCTATAGAGGTAGATCCAAAATGATGCTTAGCTTGTCCTAGTCTAGGTACATAGACTCCATTTCAAACGGTTTAGTATAGAGAATTCCAAAAGAGGTCTCATAACGATGAGACATAGAATATCACTTTCTAGGATATGTCCCTAAAGACTCCTGAAGAAAGGGTAGACATAGATAAGATACCTTATGCCTCAGCGATAGGGTCTATCATGTATGCAATGCTATGTACCAGGCCTGATATAGCACATGCTTTGAGTGTCACAAACAGGTATCAGGCAGATCCAGGTTTAGAACAATTGAAGGTAGTAAATTGTATCCTTAAGTACTTGAGAAGCACTAAGGATCTTTTATTGATATATGGAGAAGGTAGCCTCTAGGTTGTGGGCTACATGGACTCGAGTTTTCAGTCTGATATTGATAATAGCAAGCCGAATTTAGGGTTTGTTTTCACCCTAAATGGAGGAGCAGTAAGCTGGAAGAGTTTCATGCAAGATACTATAACCGACTTGACCATAGAGGTAGAATACATTGCTGTAGTAGAAGCAGCAAATGAAGGGGTGTGGATGAAGAAGTTCATCAAGGATTTGGGAGTCATACCAAGCAATGTAGAGCTAACTCCCATATATTATGACAACAACAGAGCGATAACTCTAGCAAGGGAACCTAGGTCTCATCAAAATTATTTTAAGGAGGTTCTATCTGATTAGAGTGATCATGACCCAAAAAGATATAGCAATGAAAAGAGTTTCATCGGAAGATAACATTACAGATCCATTGACGAAGCCGTTGGCTCAGATTGTATTTGAGTGTCATAGGGGTCTGATGGGGATCAAACACATAGGTGATTAGCTTTTGGTCAAGTAGGAGATTACTGGTTACAAGTATCCTGCAAGCCAATCACGGGAGTGATGGAACGTGTGATGCGCTGCATAATCTTTTTTGCTTATGATTAATATTAGCATATTCTCATATTATATTATTTGTTGTATATATATTGTGATGTCCTCGGTTCTATGCAATGGGAATTGAATCGTGGTGAGATCATGATAATAAGATCGATTCACCTTTAAACACAGATCCTAAATAATTTCGGTCATAGGTTAATCGAGAGAGACATTGAGATAACCGGACAGATCGGTGTACTATATACCCGTCCATATAATGAAGGCGGCTGGTCTCATAATCACTTATGTGGAGACACTAAGGATATAGTACAAGTGCTCATTGGAGAATGAGTTTACTGATTGATCCGCTTATGAAATGCTGTATGGTTAATGATACCTAATGTCAGACAGTGATTCCATAGTCCCAGTTGTGTATCTAGTCCTTAGACTTGAGACAACAAGGATGTCTTATATGAGTACTCCTTTGATGCCAGACTTACATGTTTGGAAAGTTTCAGATCTGATATAGCTGGTTATCGAGATTGGTAGCCAACCTTACGAAGGTAATTGAGTATTAATAAAAGATCATCTACTCTCGGTATCACGAGAGGAATATCCTATATGTGCTTACTTAGACAAATCTCTAGCCAGGGTCATTTGGATTGAGAGAGAAATGGTTCTCCGAGAGAATCCAATTAGAGCGAGACTATGACAGATTATGTATGTGACCTGACAATACTATGTCTAATATATGGTCTTTGGGATATTAGTTAGATGAGGGATTATAGATACATGGTAACTGAGGATAGATGGGTCCGATGGATTCAATCCCCCTGTACCGTCTGGGGACTATAGTGTAGTGGCCTAGTACGTCCATAGTCGATGAGTCAAGTGAATTATTATAGGGATAATAATTCACTATATCATAAGGAGTTCTGATAGGAGAGACTCACGGCCAGCTCGGTATCGGACCTAGAGGGTCACACACATAGGGTGGATGCTTTAGCGAATAGAGGATTGGATGGAGATCCAATTAGCCCTTATTCTCATTAGATGAGACCCTATGCTGATGGGCTCCTTGATTAAGGCCCAATTAGAGATCTAAGGAGATTATTGAATAGAGATCTAATAATATAAGATTAATGGATAATTAGATGGAGATACAATACCCACTAAGGCAAGAGCCCTAGGATTTTTTGTGGCTCTCTATAAATAGGAGGGGAGACTCATGGTTGATAGGCTACAACTTTAGCCACCACCTCCTATTCTCCTCTCTCCCTCTGTGCAAGAGTTACGAGATCAGATTAAAGGATTTTCACTATAGAGATCCATCATGTGGATACCGCTAGAGAGGAGGACACTTGACCTCCTTCATCTTCTCCATTCGGATTTGAAATACAGGGAGATACGATCTCTCTAAGTAAAATCAATATCTCACACATTGCGATCTTATCAGTTTTTACATTTTTCTCGCGACCCCAATCTTTTGCATAATGGTTTAATCTGCATAGGAAATTGGGTTTTGTTTTGATTTTCATTGCATATGTGATGCACCTATTGAGGTTTCCCAACATTACACATATTGGAAAACAAGAATACGTATTTTTCTTATTTCTATGAACTTTGATTTATGGCACATCATTGAGAATGGTTTTGAAAAGTCTTCTAAAACATTGATTGAATTGAATGATTTACAGAAAAAGCTTTTTCTTTAAATGCAAAGCAATGAATACTTTATTTTGTGCTCTTGATAAAAATGAGTTTAATCGGGCTTCTATTTGTGAAATTGCTTATGAGATTTGGCACACACCTGAAATCACACATAAACGCGCTAGTAGAGTTAAAGAATTTAAGATTAACCTTTTAGTGTATAGTTATGAATTGTTTCGAATGAAACCAAGTGAGACCATTGGAGACATGTACACCCGATTCACGAATATTGTCAATGGTCTAAAAGCTCTTAGTAAAAGTTTTCTAATTTTAAACTTGTTAGTAAGATATTAAGATCTCGTTTAAAAAGTTGGGATCATAAAGTAACTACAATTTAAGAAGCTAAAGATCTAAATAATTTTCCTATTCAAGAAATTATTGAATCACTTATGACTTATAAACTGAGCTATAAAGCTCATGATGAACTTGAAGAACCCCTTTTAAAGAACAAGAAGGACTTCGCATTAAGAAATATTGATGACTCCTCAAGTGAAACCTCGAGTGATGAGAATAATGATATTGCACTACTGATAAGAAAAATCAAAAAAATTATATGAAAGAATAAAAATCATATAAATAAAAATAAACCAAAAAGGGACAACATAATATATTTTGAATGCAAGAAACTAGAACATTTCAAAAGTGAATGTCCATTATTGAAAGAGAAGGCATCATACAAGAAGAAGGCTCTCGTGACAACTTAGGATAACTCAAGCTCATCAGATGAAGAAGACTACAACAAAGAACAAGTTGTCAACTATGCTCTCATACCATCCATGAGGAGGTAAGGGAGTCTTCTAATATCTCTTTTATTGAATTACTAAATATTTTTCATGAGATTTATGATGAATTTAAAAAAATTAGCAAGTCCTATAAACTTCTTAAGAAAGAGTATGATTTGGTTAGTAGATTTAATCAAATACATGAAGCATCACCATCACTTAATTCATGCACTAAATGTGAAACTTTAGATAAACTTAGAAAGGACAGATTTGTATTATAACAAACATTAGAAAATTTTGAAAAAGGGAATAAATCCCTAAACAAGATCCTTGTAAATAAGGGACAAGTTCATAGGAAAGAATGTATAGGCTTTGTAGGTAATACTCAACAAAAGCTAATTATCTTCGTTTAAGGACTCACTCTAGACTTACCACTAAAAATTAAATGTAACTTTTGTAGTAGATTATGACATATAGCTTACAAATATTTATTTAGAAAGTATAGTCCACATAAATTAATTTGGGTTCCTAAAGGAACTAAAATAACCAAAAACCTATAGTTAAATTAGGTAGAGCTCTTTATGAGGGACCCAAAGTGAAATAGGTACCTAAATTAAAACCATCTATTTGTAGGTTTGTCTCCAAACTAAGGCTAGAAGCACCAAATAGTACCTTAATAGTGGATGCTCAAGGCACATGACTGAAGATCTAACTTACTTTTCTAAGCTCACTAGCCTAAATGAAGAAGTTGTCACCTTCGGAGATAACAACAATGGAAAAATCAGTGGGAAAAAAACCATAGGTAACAAATCAGACATTTTGATTGAAGATGTGCTATTAGGCAATGATTTGAAACATAATCTACTTAGTATTAGCCAATTATGTAATAACAGATTTATTGTTAAATTTGAATCTAATATTTGTATAATTGAAATGCCACACAAAAATAAATTTTTGATTTACTTAAGAAACAATAATGTGTATACTATTGACATTGAAAGTTTTTGTGATGAAACATATTTTTTGATTTTAAATAATGATGCTTGGATTTAGCATAGAAGAGTAGGTCATGCTAGCATAAACTTAAACCAAATCTCAACTAAAGATTTAGTAAGAGGTTTACCTAATCTTAAGTCTGTTCAAGACAAAATGTGTGATACTTGTCAAATAGGAAAGCAAATAAAAGCTAGCTTTAAGTTTAAAAATCAAATAAGCACCTCTAGGCTACTACAACTGATCCATATAGATTTATTGATACTACAAATTTAGGAGAAAGTAAATATGTCTTTATCTTAGTAAATGATTATAGTAAATATACTTAGACTTATTTCTTGGCACACAAAAGTGATTCCTTTAAATATTTCTCAAAATTTTGTAAACTTGTTCAAAATGAAAAAGGTTTTATGGTTTCGTCAATACATAGTGATCATATTCGTGATTTCAAAACAATGAGTTTCAAAATTTTTTTGAGTCAAATGGTTATATCCACATATTTTCTACTCTTAGAAATTCATAATAAAATAGAGTAGTAGAAAGAAAAAAAAAGGAGTTTATAAAAAAATGGCTAGAACCATGTTAAACGAACCTAGCCTACCCAAATATTTTTGGGCCGAAACCGTTAATATGACATGCTATGTTTTAAATAGGGTTCTTGTAAGACCATTACTCTCTGAGACTCCTTATGAAATGTGGAATGGTAAAAAACTCAATATTCCATATTTTAAAGTATCTGATTGCAAATTTTTTATTTTGAATGAAAAGGATGCCTTAGAAAAATTTATAGCAAAATATGATGAAGGTATTTTTCTTGGTTGTTCTTCTATTTTAAAAGTTTATCGTGTATTAAATAAAAGAACTTTATTAATTGAAGAATCTATTCATGTATTTTTCAATAAGATTTTCGAACCTAAGAAAATTAATTTTTATTATGAATTTGATTCTGGCACTTTGAATTTAAATGACAACTCTCCTAAAAGTAACTTGGATGAATCTACTTCCAAATCCTTACCCAATGAATGAAAGTATGTAAATACTTATCCTAAGGAGCTTATAATAGGAGATACATCAAGAGGTGTTTAAACTTGTTCTTCTTTTAAAATTTTTGTGCTAATGCTATATTTTTTTCTTAAGTTGAACCAAAATACATTAATGAAGCCCTAAGAGATAACTCTTAGATTATTGTAATGCATGAAAAGTTAAAGTAATTTGAGAGGAATGAGGTATGGGAGCTTGTTCTTAGATCTAGTGACCATTTAGTGGTTGGTATTAAATGGGTCTTTAGAAATAAGCAAGATGAAAATAGTATTATGGTTAGAAACAAGGCTAGATTTATGGCTAAAGGATTCAACCAAGAAGAAGGGATCGATTTTAAAGAAATATTTGCTCTTGTGGCTAGACTTGAAGCCATAAGGATGCTCCTTGCCTTTACATCTTTCAAATATTTTAAATTATTTCAAATAGATGTTCAAAATATTTTTTTTAATAGTTTTATTTTCGAAGAAGTGTATGTTGAACAATGCTCTGATTTTGAAAATAGTCATTTCCTGAATAATGTTTTCAAACTTTCTAAAGCTCTTTATAGATTGAAATAAGCCCCTCGGGCTTAAAATGAAAGATTTAGCTCTTTCTTTATTTCGAACAATTTTTTGAAAGGCAAGATTGATACCATATTATTTTTTAAATATTTTAAAAATAATTTTTTTGTTATTCAAATTTATGTTTATGACATAATTTTTGGTTCAACAAATGAATCCTTATGTAAATCTTTGGCCAAAAGTATGAGCTAAGAATTTGAGATGAGCCTAATGGGTGAATTAACCTTTTTCTTATTATTACAAATAAAGTAATTAAATGATGGTATTTTTATTAGTCAAACTAGGTTTACCTTAGACTTGCTAAAATATTTTGGTATGAAAAATACTAAGGCCATAAACACACCCATGAGCACTTCTACAAAATTAGACTTAGATAATGAGGGAGAAAATTTTGATCAAAAAACATATAGAGGAATGATATGTAGCTTGTTGTATTTAACTGCTACTAGACCAGATATAATGTTTAGTGTTAGATTGTGTGCAAGTTTTCAATCCAATCCTAAACTTTCTCACTTTAAGGCAGTTAAACGAATATTTAGATATTTAAAAGGAACCTTTAGCTTAGGTTTATGGTATCCTAAATCTAAAAACTTTGATTTACTTGTTGATTTTGAAGGGCATAGAATAGATAGAAAAAGTACTATATGATATCAATTTTTAGGGCATGCTCTTGTTTCTTAGTCTTTCAAGAAATCAAATTCGATTATTTTATCTACAACTGAAGCTGAATATATTGTAGCTAGTGCATATTGTGCCCAAGTTATAGAATTTATTTTAAAAATATCCCTATAAAATGTGACAACACAAGTGTTTAATTAAAAATATCATTCAACACTTAAGAACTACACATATTGATATTAGGCATCACTTCATTAGAGATCATGTGAATAATCATGATATATCTTTAGAATTTATTGATACTAAGTCTCAATTAGCAGATATTTTTACTAAGCCATTAAATAAAGAGCAATTTGACTTTATTAGAAGAGAGTTAGGAATGCTAAACCATCAAAATGAATGATTTGCTATATTTCAAATTTCTTATTTTGCTTGAAATTACCTAAGATGAATTTAATTACATTAGTATCTCTTAATTTTTCTTAGATTTCTTGGTTTTTTATGAGCTCTCTTCCGAAATGATTCTCCTTGAAATTGACATTACAAGAATGAGATTCGAAGTTCCTTTTAATGACATTTTTATCCTTTCTTAAAGATTATTTCAATTCATGATGGATATCTATAAAAGAAAAATATGTGGCATAAACTTTTATGATGCTTGCTATGAGCTTTCTTTTGTATCATCTCTCAAAAATTATTCACGGATCTTTTATATAAATTAGTGCAAGTATAAATTTTCAGTTTAGATGAAAACTTTTCGATTACCAAGATAAAAAATCGAAAGCTTTTCGTTCTTAGTGAAACGAGTGAGTGACTAAAAGAAAGTTGCTAAGTTAATAAGTAAACCGGAAAGATAAGCAATGTTTGAAGGAAATAACTTATCGTGAAAACTGATAAAAGATAGGATTTAGTTAGGATTTAGATATGATTTCTCCTACTGAATGAGGAAATCTCGTATGTTAGTTGAGGGAAATCCTCCTTTTCATTATGTATAAAACAATGAATCAATGAATCAATTGGGCATTTTCCTTACTCCTCTCTCTATAAGAGATATCTTTTTTTTTTTTCATTGTTAAAAAACTTTTTATGTTCGTGGACAACTCTCGAAACCACAGATACTCAAGGGTCATCCACCGCCACCATCTTGGACATTCTTTGCTTCCTTTGCTCAAGGTAACTCTCTCCTCATCGGTGCAGATCTATCTCTTCTTCTTGTCAAGCGGTAGTCTCTCGTCGATGTCGAAGTTGGAGATTTCCAGTGCATCGACTTTCTCTTCCTCCATTGGACCTTGTTGGCTTTCTCAATTCCTCTACCGAAGCATTCTTCTACACGAGGTCATCTTCCTTGTGCACTACCATTGTCGCATCAGCTCCAACAAGCAGCGACACCTTGCCTACCCCATCTGCAGTAGACGATGGCTTCTACACCTGCTCGCCGGTGCCATCCCTCCCGCAGCCTCTGTTGCTATATTCTCTTTGCTGAGAGTACCTCTACGGGCCGTCGCTTATCGTCTCTCAGTGCTCTATAGAGAGGGCACGACAAGTTCTTTCTCGCTGTCAAATGACAGTAAATCTACGATCGTAGCGCTTCTCTCGCTGCCACCACTGCTGCCACGCAGTCGCATTCGTCGTCCTTTGCTACAACCCTTGCTCTTTGCCGCTGACATCACCGTCAAAGTCAACTACCGTCAACGTCAACCACCGTCAGGTCTTCACTGCGGTTGACAACACAGCAGCTTCCTTCCTTCAGTTTCATTGACATTGATTCAAGATCGACATCCTTAGTTCAAGATCGGCGTCCTTACAGGAGCTCGATCTTGCGGGGGCATGATAAAAGATAGGATTTAGTTAGGATTTAGATATGATTTCTTCAACTGAATGAGGAAATCTCGTATGTTAGTTGAGGGAAATCCTCCTTTTCATTATGTATAAATAAAAGATGAATCAATGAATCAATTGGGCATTTTCATTCCTTCTTCTTATTTCCAACAAAAACTTTGCTTTCAAAGAGTTGAGTTAAATCGAAAGCGTCAATACAAAAATATGTAAGCAATGAAAGTAAGTAAACACTCATAATTTTTATAGTGGTTCGGTGCCAACGGCCAACATCTACTCCTAAGTTCTCCTTCTTGAGGCACACCGGTGTCCACTACTGATCTTCTTTGGGTGAAGAACAAACCCTTACACTTTGCTTACAAGGGAGACAAGATTACACTTTTTGATCACTCCCTTACCCTTTTTTTTTCTTCCAATTCTCACCTAATATTTTCTCATAATATAATCCTAAAAAATTATTGTCTTGAATGTAAGAAAATTTAGGATATTTATAGGCCCCAAGTGGCTTTAAATTTTTAGAATAAAAAATCAAACATACCTGAAAAGACCGAGTACAGGAAATTTACCCGCCGACTTGGGTGGCTCAATCGCCCGAACACTAGGGTACGGGCGATTTACCCATTGATCCTGGGTGGGTCAACCATTAAAAGTACCTAGATTCTTAGGTACGGGCAGTTCAACCACCCAGTCTAAGCGGGTCAGTTGCCGTCAGCCGCCCGAAATCCTGGGCGATGGCGGTACACCCGTCGTTCACCAGTGGTTTACCCGTCGAAATTTTCATAAAAGTGTTTCCCTCCACTTTTCAAATTCTGACTTGAACCATCAGTTGACCATTCCCTTGGTCAACTAATTGAGCTTAACTAAACCTTATAGTGGACCCGATTGCCTTATTGAGTTGATTTGGATTTTATCCAAATCTAACTCAATTAGGAATCAATTCTTAACTAAACTCAATGATTACAATACTTAATGACCAACAAGCTAAACCAAGACCTAACTCCTGCCAATTCGATAGCCTTCGGTATTCTTGCGGTGAGTCTTCTGGTCTTCTTTCAGTGATCTCCCAGCTTGTTCCCAGCAAGCTTCCAAATCCCTTCGGTGAATCTCCTAGCGAACTTCGGCGAGATCCCACTACATCGTTTGAACCTTGGCTTAATGCTCAAGCTTGATCTTGGTCAATCATCTAGTTGTAACTCCATTGCTCTTGTCAAAGTTAGTTTTACATAATGCTAATTATGACTTAATTAAATATAATCATAATTGTCAAACATCCATTAGAAGACCATCCTAACTCCCAGCAAGCTTTTTGGCTACCCCCGATAATCTTCCGGTGAGTCTCAGTCTTCTTCTGGCGAACTCCCTTGCCCCATCCTGGTAAACTCCGATACCTTGGTGAGCTTCCGACGCACTCCTGGTGAGTTCCCAACCGCATCAACCCGATGCATAGACTTGACCTTGGTCAATCCTGATTATAATAATTATTTTGTCATAATTAATCCTACATCAATCAATTCTAACAATCTTGTTAGATCAATAACCCATCAATTGATTTAATCATCAAAATCTAAGATTCAACATTATCTCCTTGATGACCACTTTTGAATGTATTACTCCCTACTTTTTTATATACTAAATTTTTAGATTTTTGACACTCCCTCCCCTTCATTTCATTTTCTTTCTTATTCACAAAGGGAAAGAATTTTTTTCATGAGAAACTTATGTCTCTTATCCTATTTTACTAAGAGGGAGCAATTTGCCCAAAATATTTAGATATAATCATTATTTATTAAAAACATTTCATGAGAGAACTTATATATAATCATTACTTATGTATCTTGAAATTTGATATATCACAAAATTATGTACCTTAAAATTAATTACTCAATATTTCACCTTTTTATTGATGACAAAGGGGGGAGAAATGACATATTGATGACACATGGTAAAATGAGCATTTTTTTTGTAAACAAATGGGGAGTAATGATTGATGATTTAAGAGGAAAAACCTTAAAATTAATGTATGACTGATACATAAATGTAATGTTGTATACTTGCAAAATCTTTGATGATTTAGTGATTGATGACTTAAGGCAAAAATGCTTAAAATTGATGTTACATCATTTTTGAAGTTGATAAAGAAATGTAATATTGCTTCTATTGATGTAAATTGTTTGAAATGTTCTACTTGAATTCAAGAGTGTTTTGTTCTCTTCAATTTAAATTTACTTTATTTGGATTATGACATAGAGATAAGGGGAGTTAAGGTTAACTATCATCATCAATTGGTTGTCATTATCAAAAAGAGAGAGATTATTGAATCTCGAATTTTGATGATAAAATCAATTGATAGTTGGTTGATCTAACATGTGTGTTAGAGAAAGTAATGCCAGATTAACTATGATAGAGAAAAGGAATTACAATCAGATGTTGGGCCAAAATCAAGTTCGAGCATCGAGCCAAGGGGTGGGAGCTCGCTGGGAGTTCGCTAGGAGTTCACCGAAGGAATCAGGAAGCTTGTTGGGAACACACCGGGAGATCACTAGAAGAATATCGTAAGACTCGCCAGAAGAATGTCGGAGGTTGTCGAATTACCAGGGGTTAGGTCAATTGTAAACTTGATGGTCTTGTATGGTTATAATCAATAAGTCATAGTTAGGTTTAAGTCCTAATTGAGTTAAGTTTGGAAGAAATCTAAATTAACTCAAGTGGGGCAAACCAGGTCCATGCTTGGGTTTGGATTGAGCTCAAGTGGAGCTCATTTAGTTGACTTAGAAATGGGTCAACTGAAGGTATAAGTCGGGAATAGAAAAATGGAGGAAACACTTTCCTAGGATTCCTGATGATAGTACCATTGATGGGCGATTGTCGTACCACCCAAGTCGATGGTCATACCACCCAGGTTAGTGATTGAACCATCCAGGTCGGTGGTTGTACCATCGCCACCCTATTTTCAAGGTAGCTTTCAGCAACAGTACCGTCGATACTAGTGGTTGTGCCACCCGTACCCAGATTTTTAGGATACTGTTGAATTTTTGCTCTATTTTCTGAAGTCAATTGGAGTTTATAAATACTACAAGTCTTTTTGCATTAAGCATAAGAAATTAGGCAAGAAAACTATGGTAAAATTGTGCTAAAAGTGTGTAAGAAAAATAAAGGCAGCAAGGGAGTGAGTAAAAGTGATGTAATCTTTGTAAAGGTATCCCTTGTGTGTTGTAAGTGAAATACTTGTAAGGGTTTGGTTTTTACCCGAAGAAGATTAGTAGTGAACTCTGGTGGGCCTCGATGAAGGAGACTCGGGAAGTGGACATAGGCCAAGTTGTGACCGAACAATTATAAATTGTGAGCGTCTCTTAAGTTTGCTTTTTTATTATACATGTTCTAATTCGAACTTCCTTTGGCAAGATCATAACTTAGCTTCATTAAAAAGTTTCATTGCTCACTTACTCAACTTGAACAAAATGCTTTTGATTTCTGATTTTGCTTCAAACGGAAGTGTTAAAACCCTTGCAGATTCTAAGCTTGAGGTGATCTCTATAGGGGATCGACCTCTTTGGAACTCTATAGGGGTTCCTCCCTCCTTGGTTTTTCTGCACTATGGCTAAAAGATAATTGATCTATTGATGATGAAAGAGGGGAGAATACAAGGCTATTTACAGGGCTTCTAAACCTCAACTCCTAATATGATTCCTACTTAAGATTCCTACTCCTAACAACTCTTACTCCAACTCTAAGAAGCAATAACTACTTCCAATAGCTCTAACTCCAACTTTAAGAAGCAACCTCCAAACTAATCCTAATCTTATTCTAACTTGACCCCTCATCAACCAAACCTTTGTTTAACTAGGATAAGGGGTAGTTAATTAGGGTGACATGTATCTTATTCTTCCCTCAAAATATCTTCCTCCAAACTAATCCTAACCTAGCCGACCTCCTCACTTCCTCTGTAGGGGTCGGCTAGATAGAATTTACATGAATACCGTTAGGATTTATATGTTTGCCCTATTCAGTGAAACTAAATTAGGACTCCCCTAGCTAGAGTCCTAATAGACCTGCCCTCATCAAATCAGTCTTGTCCTCAAAGCTAAGCTCTATATCTCTGGGTCGTGATCTGTAATTCCTCACGAGGGTCCCTTGTGGCCCTATAGTATGCACATCCTGCTCTTGGCGTCCAGCATCACCAATAGTGATTGGACGGTGATATGTTATGATCCCATGATCCCATACAATCATCAGTTGAACCTAGGCCTCCTTATCGACTTTGGTGTCGGGTGGATAAATCGGGGCTTAGCTATCCTCTCTAAACTTTCATTTGCGATGAGATACTTAGAGGCTGAGCTATAATTTTGAATTAGTATGCAAGTCCGATCCACAATTTATGGCTCCAATGTGATCTCCAATTTTGTAAGACCCAAAGAAACTTAGATACCACTTCCGTACGGCTCGAGTCTTCATAAATTCCTGTTGGTAGGGATAGATATGGAGAAAGACTCAATCTTTAATAACAAACTTCCTTCTACTCCGACGTTTATTGGGCGACTGTTTCTATCTTATGCGGGCTGGCGTGTAGTTATTCTTTAATGATAGTTAGGCCTTCCTCTGTGATGGTAATTGCCTTTTAGTAAAGTCCATGGTAAGGTGAGCTTAATCAGAGTTTAGAGGAAGCAGAAGCTGTAATTTTTTATCACTTACTTTCATCTCCCCTTCGTGCTGCTGTCCTGTATCATATGAAGCCATAAATTCAACTAAGATAAGCATTCCCTCATTATTGATTGGTAGCTTCAGGTGATTTGGAGTGAGGGCTTTGCTAATGTAGGCTAGGGGTCAGCCATCTTGCATATAGATAACATAGGTTGTAGCTCTCGATGCATTAATAATAAACACTTTATCGAAGTCGGGTAAAGCTAGCGCCAACGAAGAGTAAAGGCTGCAACTTAGCTAAATGACCTCTATTTTAAGCATCTCATCTTCAGTACTCTCTATTTCAGTTTTCTGGAGGTGAGGATAATAATATGGCCGAGAGTTTACTGCTAGTTTGCTCGGGAGAATCAGAATTTGGTGGTCATGCCAGCGGTTAGAAAGTAGGCTACGTGGTTCAATGAAAAAATCTGAAAATTCAACAAACAATTAGAGTATGTTTGGGTCTTTAAATTTTATTGGCTCCCCTATAGAGTGTTGTTGAAGTTGCATCAGGAGCCATTGGTTTTCTTCATTTAAAACTTTCTCCGTTTGTTGCGTGCAAGTCGTCATTATGTTGCTCCCGTGTTTCCCGTATAGGATCTCCTATTTCTCATGGCTAAAAATTTCATAATAAATTTAGAAAAATTCTAAGAAATATCACCTAGTGTAGTCAGCCATTTGATGTTGAGCACGGGCTCATAATCATCAAGAGGAAGGTGGAAGAAATTAGTAAGTATCTCTTAGTCCTATCATAACAATTTCACCCGTTGACATTTTTCGTCGCACTTCAAAATTTAGTCGTCGGTGACCTCAACATCTAACCTACTGTAATCTTCATTTTGGAGTATTAATTAGGCAGCAACCTTATTGTTCATAAAGTTGTTGGTGCTCATGGTGTCAATAAGAATGGTGATCAATTATTGCTTCAGAAGACCTCCCACTTTCATCGTTTGTGGGTTCACATAGCCGGCAAGAGTATGTATCGTAAAATTAACCGATTGTTGTTCTTCAACCATGACCTCTTCCTCATGCTTCTAGGCCTCCTCCTCCACATCTTTAAGAGGTTCAATCAGTAGGAGGTGGCCTTTTTTGTAGCGATGATCACGGCCCTACAGTTCATCGCAATGCCAACAAAGACCCTTTATTGATCAATCACGTAGTTCTTCTCTTGTCAATTTTTTTGGCAGCAAAGGATTGTTGGAAGTAGAAGGAGGTTCATATGTCATAGGTCTAGAAGTGGTTCTTATCCTCTGAGCATCTTGGTTGAGCTGTTCTTCTTGGATTCGAGTGAAAGAGATTACGACCTTCACAGCGCGTGGCTACCGCGCTTTAACCTCTCTTTTAATTTTTGGCTTGAGTCCTTCGATGAATATCCCTAATAATTGTTTGTCAAATCAAGCATAAGCATGGTAAGATAGTTAGTTCCTCAAACCTTGTTTGGTATTCTTGGATCATGGAGGTTTGTCAGATCTTGGTAAGTTATTCATTGATATTCTCATACTTGGTCGGCTCAAAGCGGTTCAGCAATGCATACTTGAATTGTATCTATATCGGAGCCCCATAGTTGTATTCAAGCCAATTGTACTATCATATAGCATCTCTTTCATGGTGGATGACAGCAGTGTCCACCATAAAATCCTCCGGTGTTTGGTGATGACGGAAGTAACATTTGTCGCATGAAATCCATCTTATCGGGTCTCCTTCTTCCCATCAAGGGAAGTCCACCCTCATGTGTGGCTGCCTTATATCAGTGGCTCGTTCTTTCTTTTTAAGATGCCTCTCTAAACTTTGACCTTGCTGGAATTTTATTGGGCTCGGAGATCGGCTCAATCTGAATTCGGGGAATAAGGCACGCTCTCTATACGTGATTCAAATGCCTCCAACTTGGCATCGATTGAACTTTGAGATACTATTACATGTGCCTCTAGATCTAAGATGCCAACATCCCTCTCTTACTATTGGGTCAGTGGTGTGAAAAGTTTGGGTGGTTTGGTGGCCAAAAGGGATGGTAGAGCATGGGTAGATGGCTATGGTTTAGGGCTGACAGGTTGCTATTTTTTTGGGTGTTGTTGGGGCTGTAAGGAAGGCTTGGTGATAGAGATTTAGGGCTAGAGGGATGGCTTAGGGTTGCTATTAATAGCAGCACCCAGTTTTATAGGATTGGTGGCTGTGGAGGGTAAGAATTAGTGGAAGGTTCGGTGGCCGTAGAAGACCGTTGTTTAGGCTATAGTTTGAGTTGGCTGCAGATCTCTGGAAATAGGTTATGATGGCTGCATCTTAAGGCTAGAAGAGTCATCCTAAAGATGACATGGGTGGCAGCAATAATTTTGGTAAGGATCAGATATGGGTGCAACAAAAACACTGAAAGGTAATGCTGCAGAATTCTGCGTTGATGGGCTGCAATAGGTCACTGTTTTAGGCTATAGTTTTGGGTTTTGTTTGGGTTATAAAAGTAGGGTACAATAGTTACGTCTTAAGGCTAAATGGATGCCCTAAAGATGTCTTAGGTGGTGGCAACAAGATAGTTGGGTTTCGATAGGTTAAGAAGAAGAAGAAAGACAAAGGTGCAGCATAAGATTTTTCGTCGAAAAAACTCCAACAGTGAACATGTAATTTTTTCTAGAAATTTCAAAAAGAAATTCAAGTGAAACTTAAGGGGAATCTATTGGTAAAGGAGAGGTAATGTCATCAAAAAATTCGTGGAAATAAATGACAATAAATGTTTTAGCAAAATTAAAGATTGCAAGGTGTTGCTACAGAATTTTTTCAGCAAAAGATTTCAGTAGTATAGTCAAAATATTTTGCAGTAGTTTGTAATGAGGAATTGAGTAAAACTTAATAGAAATCCATTAGCAAGGGAAAGTTAATGCTATCAAAAAATTCATGGAAGAAATTGGCAGCAAAAGTTTCAGCAAGATCAAGGAATACGAGAAGGTACTATGGTAGAATTTTTTCATCGAAAGATTTTAACAGTACAGCTGAGATTTTTTTCTAGCAGTTCAAAATAAAGATTCTAGTAAAACTTAAGGAGAATCTACTAGTAAGAGAAAAGTAATGCTGACAAAAACTTCGTGGAAGAAAATGGGTTTGGCAAAATCAAAGATCACGGGAAAGTACTGTAGTAGATTTTTACGTCTAAAGTGCAGCAGATTGGACATAAAAGATCAGTAGTTTATATTGAGAATTTTTTGACAAAACCAAAGAAAAATCTAAATATTGAAGTGCTAAAGCCATCATAAAAATTTCATAGAGATTGGATTAGTAAAAATGGAACAGCAAATCAAATGGTCAAGGGTGTGCGGCTAGAATTCTACAGCATAACTTTCATCATAAAGATAGAAACTTTATAAAGAAAAGTTCGTGTAGCAAATAGGAACAAAGATTTTTGGATTTTTTAAATAGGGATAACTAAATTATAGCAACAGTAAGATAGGAAACCAGAGCCTATTGTAATTCACGGGGAGATTAAAGGATGATCTGCGGTAGTGGAGATGACGATAGAATTTGGTGACGATCTTCAAGCAATTGTGGGAATTGCATTGGATAGCTATGGGGGGGTGATGGACGGTTGTGGAAGGGCAGCAAGATGCCAAGAACCTAGCTCTAATACCAAGTGTTAGAACCCTTATAGATTCTAAGTTTTGGGTGATCTCTATAGGGGATCGACCTCCTTGGAACACTATAGGGGTTTCTCTCTCCTTAGTTTGTCTACACTATGGCTAAAAGATAATTGATCTATTGATGATGAAAGAGGGGAGAATACAAGACTATTTATAAGGCTTCTAGAACCCAACTCCTAATAGGATTCCTACTTAAGACTCCTAACCTAACAACTCCTAACAACTCCTACTCCGTCTCTAAGAAGCAACTCCTACTTCCAACAACTCCAACTCCAACTCTAAGAAACAACCTTCAAACTAATCCTAATCTTATTCTAACTTAACCCTCATCAACTAACCCCTCTTTAATGAGGATAAGGGGTGGTTAATTATGGTGACATGTATCTTACTCTTCCCTCAAAATATCTCTCTCCAAACTAGTCCTAACCTAGCCAGCCTCCTCACCTCTTTAATAGGGGTCAGCTAGATAAGATTTACATGAATGCCCTTAGGATTTATAGATTTACCCTCTTTAATGAAACTAAATTAGGACTCCCCTAGCATTTGCACTCTTCCCTCCCCTCCCCCACCCCCCCTTGTGCTAATTCATCCTAACTGATGTTCATTTAAGTCATCACCACCATTCCAAGATGAGTCTGATTTAATGATATGCCCTCGAGGGATTCGACCAAGCATACTATGTCCTTAGGTCATCGGTAACATCTCTATATCGTAGGCAATATCTAGATATAGTAGATAGATGAGCCTCGAGAGACTTGACTAACTCAACCTATGTCATGATTCAATTTATTCCTATAACGTCAGAAGGCCATGTGGGTCAATCTTATTGCCTCATACTCACCAACTTAATATTATCATAGGAGGGTTTTTGTTTTGTATCGATCTCCTAATATGTCATGTCACACACATACAAATTATATATATGTATATATATGTATATATATACATATATATACAGTACGTGTATAGCACATATTACATATGTAAGCCACACAGGATAATCATGAGCAGTCACCTAATATGATCAAGTCCGAGCCAATGGGCCTAATCACTCATAATAGGATCTATATGTGCATCGACGCATCTCCATGCTCTGTGATCATTCATCTCATCATCATCAGTTCTATCGAGTTTTCACCGCATCACAATACATCATGATCTTTGCCATGGTATCATGGATCCTGCCGTCACCTCTACGCTCTCGCTGTGCCTCTTCGTGTAATTACAGAATAATCATATGAATATAGGCACAACGATAAACGAGAAAAATGGAGGCTCGTAGGTGTCACGCCCCTCCAAAATATCGACAATATTTAAAATTTTCCTTACAACTAATCCAGGATCCAAACACACATTTTGAGGTCACTAAGAAAACATTCAAATCAATTTTTTTTTTATCTCTATAGTCTACAAATTCATCACCCTGTGCAGTTCATAAACATACCACGCATCACTCGATAATTCATATAATCTGAACTCAACTCTTCAAAATAATAACCACACATAAACTCATAAGTGGGGAAGTTTATGCAGTCACCAAATCAGCGATTACCAAAAATTCATATCATTACATGAATTTAACTTAACATTCCAAAATCCTATACATGAGGGATCCTTTATCTTACACAAAATCCACAGGTTTAGATTCATCGTCACATTTCATAAGATGCAGAGTAGCTTATACAACAAAAACACATATGCTAACAAAGATCTGCCCAAAATCTTCTAAACTTTCCACCGCCTCAGCCCAATCTTAACAATTAAGCAAGCGATATGCTATCCTGAAAAATTTATCAACGAACGGGGTGAGCATAAGGAGCTCAGCAAGTGACTAACATATCCATATCAAAATAATACAATTTTCAAAGGGATACAGTTGCAAAGTACAAGGCAGAATATACTATTTCGTAGACATAATATTGTTAGGAGCAGAAACATAATTGTCTTTTCAATCTTACATATTTGGTTCCTAAAAGATGGGGCATAGAGTAATTGGAGCATCTCAGTAACAAAGGAAACATATCGAAGCTTATCAGTGGCATACGAAATGTTACGAAGCATATCAACGGCATATGGAATATTTCGAAGCAAAATCATCAGTGAATGAAGCATTTCAGAGCATATCAAAAACAAATATCATACAGAAGCTCAAACGTCGTCCTTGACGTCACAATCATATCATTCTTATCCATAGCATGAACAGAAACAATTCACCAAAACTCTGGATGTCATATCAAACATATAGAAGGTGTAGTGGAATCTCAGTCAGAATGTGATCCATCCATTTCTGAATGACCACCTGACAAATGTCTCCCACGTCTGGGAGCTCCATCCACCCACGTCTAGGTGAAGTCAGAAGGCAGAGCATCGCAGCTCTAAGCACATACCCTTTACCATTTCGCAAAGGTCCGAATATCCCAGGCGGGACCCCACATAGCGGGTAATAAGCGCATACCCTTTACCATTTCTGGCAAAGGTCCAGACAATCCCACACACCAGAGTACAAGAGGGCAGTTTTAATAATAAGTAGCATATGTCGGAAACACACGCGGAACAACAAAACGTGCATGTGTCTTTTCGAGATAATACGAAACAAAGAACAAATCTCTCATAAATATATTCAGATTTGGAATTGAAATGAAAACAAGAATGTACAGGGATTCCAAGCAATCATATTTAGCTTAATTCCAATAAGAAGGTTAGACGAATTCAAATATCCAAAGGAATAGAACAAAATACGCGAAATCGACCAAAGCTCGATTTCGGACAGATTTCCAGTGGCACAGCAAACAAATATTTCAGAATATCAATTATGCTCCAATACCCATAAGAAAGTTATGGTCGAACCATATATCAATCTATATTTTGATGGAACAAATTTCGTATGAAACAGGGTTCCCAACACGGAGTTACTTTTGATTTGGTAACCCAAGGGCAAAAACACAATCACTGTTTTGCAGAATTTATAGGGTCGGATTCAACAGATAATAGGGTAGGCAATTGAATTCCAAAATTTTCAAACTATATGTTAAAAGAAAGATTTTCAAGTCTAGTTTATAAAGAATTAAGTTTTGTCTAAATCAGAGACTCCAACAGGGAGTTATACATAATTTAGTGACATAAGGTTAGAAACTGCAAACTCTGTTTTACATATTACATAGTATCAATTAAAACAAATGTTTGGACATGCTATTGAACTTTAAAGTTTTCAATTTTAGTGTCAAAAGAAATATCTATCAGTCTAGATTCATATAAAATAAGTTTAACCTAAATCCAAAATCAGTACAATAATCTACAGCCGGAACAAGGCAGAAGGGTCAGAACTTTGATAATTTTCCAGATTCAAATCTTATAACCAACAAGAGAGATTTCAGCTTTGCAGGTCTTGAATTCAGCAATTAATTTTGGAAAACAAGGCAAAACAGCAAAGCTAAAGTATCAGAAGGTAAAAAAAATAGGATAGAACACTTGTCTTTGATAATTTTGACCCTAAGTGAAAAGATTTGAGCAAGAACCCTTAAAGCCCCAAATCTTCTTCTTCTTCTTCTTCTTCTTTCTTTCTTTCTTTCTTTTTTTTTTTGAACAGATCACCCACGCAGCTGCCTTCTCTGCTTCCTTAAGAATGAAGGCAGAGAGGCTTAAACGGTGGAATTTGTCATTTTTTATATTTTGCAATTTAGTCCTTACATTTAGTACATTTACGATTAGGTCCTCAGGGTTTACATATAGGTCCTCAGATTCTTTCTTTTTTTTTTTTTTTTTTGAACAGATTACCCAAATCTTACAAATAAGTTACTTCTGATTCATACTCTATTTCCTTTGTCAATTTAAAATGAATGCTTACATTATCACCAGAAATTTATACGAAAATTCAGAAATGAGGGGTGTTACAGTAGGGCGCAAGAATAATAATAATCACATGTACACAAATCACATCATGTGGCTCATGATCATTCATCTATATCATACATCACATGTACTCATCACCATATAGGATTACTAGATATTAAATAATTAATTAAATTATTTAATTAATTATTTTTCTCAAAATCATGATATGCTAAGAATTTTTAGAATTATCAAGAGCATTTTTGAAATTTTGAACAAAAGGCAGATCCAAGAATTTCTTAAATTTCGAGGTTGCAATAAAATCTTTTAGCCAAAAAAAAATCCCTACCCCTTTCTGCCCACTTCCAGTGGGCCATTCCCACTACCCCTTCACAAGCAGCAATTGCCCTTGCTTGCAAGCAATCGCCACTACACTCAGGCAGGTGTCCCTACAAGCGGGCATTGTGGCTGTAGGCGGCACCTCTACTGGTGCCGCCCCTTCGGGCGCTACCTCTACCAGTAGGTGACTTGCATTTGGACATCACACTGGCAGCTAGTCGCCCCTACAAGCATTATAGCCCCTAGCGGGTGCCACCAAAGTTGCGTGTGACCACTTGGCCTACAAGCACCCGCACTTGTGAGCACCATTGGCTACAAGCCACCACCCCTACTGGTAGCAGCCTTGGCCGCAAGCGACTGCCCCTTGTAGCCTAACCGCCCTTGCAAACAGCCTAGCCATGTTCCGTCGCCCTTGCAATGACCTTGGCCACAACCAGCCACTCATGTAGGTTGCTTGGCCATTGGTGGTTGCCCCACAAATGGCTTGCCCACAAGTGGCTGCCCCCCTCCTTGTTGTCTTCTGTTGGTTATAGGTGCCCTACAAACTAATCACGTGAGTGATGGCACGTGTGACACGTTGTACGACCTTTTTGCTTATGATTAATGTTGGTATATTCTCACATTATATTATTTATTGCATATATTGTGATATCATTGGTTTTGTGTCATGGGAATCGGATCGTGATGATATCATGACAATGAGATCGATTTATATTTAAATACATATCCTAAATAATCCCGGTCATAAGTTACTCGAGAGGGACATCGAGATAACTTAACATACCGGTGTACTATATACCCGTCCATATGATGGAGGTGATTGGTCTCATAGCCACTTGTGTGGAGACACTAAGGATATAGTACAGGTACTCATTGGAGAATAAGTTCATTAATTGATATGCTTATAGAATGATGTATGGCTGATAATACATAATATCATACAACGATCTCATAGTCCTAATTGTGTATCTGGTCCTTTAACTTGAGACATCATGGATGCTTTATATGAGTACTCCTTTCTTTGACACCAGACTTATAGGTTTGGAAAGTTCCAAATCTAGTATAGTTGATTATCGGGATTAGTAGCCAACCTTACGAAGGTAATTGAGTGTCAATAGAGGATTATCCACTCTCAATGTCATAAGAGGAATATCTCATATGTGCTTGCTCAGACAAATCCCTAGCCAGGATCATTCTGATTGAGAGAGAAAGTGTTCTCTGGTAGAATGTAATTAGAACAAGACAAACTGATTTCGTATATGACCTGACAATACCATGTCCAATATATGATCTCTGGGATATTACTTGGATGAGGGATTATAGATACACGGTAACTGTGGACAGATAGGTCCGATGAATTTGATCCCCCTATACTGTTTGAGAACTATGGCGTAGTGGCCTAGTATATCTATAGTCGATGAGTCGAGTGGATTATTAGGGAGATAGTAATTTACTATATCAGAAGGAGTTCTGATGGGAGCGACTCATAGCTAGCTCGGTATCGGGCCTAGAGGGTCACACACATATGGTGGATGCTTCAACAAATAGAGGATTGGATGGAGATCTAATTAGCCCCTATTCTCATTAGATGATACCCTATGCTGATGGGTTCCTTGCTTAAGGCCCAATTAGAGGCCTAAGGAGATTATTGGATAGAGATCCAATAATGCAAGGTTAATGGATAATTGGATGAAGATCCAATACCCACTAATGCAGTAGCCCTAGGGTTTTGGTGGCTCTCTATAAATAGGAGGGAAGACTCATGGTTGATAGGCTGTAGCTTTGGTCTCCCCCTCCTATTCTTCTCCTTGCCTCTATGCAAGAGCTGTAAGATCAGATTAGAGGAGTTTTGCTGTAAAGATCTATCGTGTGGATACCGCTAGAGAGGAGGACGCGCTTGACCTCCTTCATCCTCTCTATTTGGATCTGAAATACAGGGATATATGATCTATCTAGGTAATTAATCTATCACATGACATGATTTTATCAATTTTTATGAGTTTCTCATGACTCTAATCTTTTGCATGATAATTTAATCAACATGGGAATCCAGTTTTGTTTTGATTTATGCTACACATATGATGCTCCCATTAATGTTTCCCAACAGTGGTCTCAGAGCCAAGGTTTTATGTGAAAGATTGGTTTTAAACTGCGTGTGATGAGATTATAGTGCATTGAACTATTCTACATATTTGTTGCAGCGATTGGTAGTGAAAGTAGGTGTTGCTTGCGGGCGAGGGGCAGTCACCTGCATGTTGTCTGCATGCAGAGTTGGCCGGCCACAGCTTAGCTACCTATAGAGGCGGCCAGCTACTACCAGGGCCCCCTACGGAAGGGCGACGACGGCGGCCGTTGGATGAGGGCAAGTGGGGTTAGGGTTTCTTTTGGGGAAAAAACTATTTTACCCCTCTGAACTTGGGAAATATCGAGGATTGTCCTCATATACAAAATTTTTGAAATACCCTCAATAATTTTAAAAATTTTGAGGATTGTCCTCTTATCCAGAATTATGAAAATACCATTGATAATTTTAAAAATTTTAAGCATGTCCTGATTTCGAGAAAAGTAATTAATTAATTAGTTTAATTAATTATTATATATATCTAGTAATCCTACATCTGATGTGATTTACATGTGATTGTATGATATGGATGGATAATCATGAGCCATGTATTATGATGTGTGTAATTATTATTATTATTATTATTATTATTATTATTATTATTATTATTATTATTATTATTATTATTATTATTATTATTATTATTATTATTAGGGCCTACGAGCCTTTGTTTTTCTCGTATATTATCGGGCCTGCGTACCTGTGATTATTTGTAATTACATAGAGAGGCACGGCAGGAGCGTGGAGGTGACAGCAGGACCCACGATGTTGTGGCAGGAGATCACGATGCATGGTAATACGACGAGGGTTCGACGGAACGGATGATGACGAAATCAACAATCACAAGGCATGGAGATGCGTTGATGCACACATAGATCCTATTATGAGTGATTAAGCCCATTGGCTCGGGGTTAATCATATTAGGTGATGACTCATGATCATTTGGTGTGGCTTGCATATATGATGTGTTATACACCTACTAGATATATATATATATATATATATATATTTGCATGCGATGTAAATATATATATTAAATATGTATATGTGTAACACAACATATTATGAGATCGATACAAAATAAAAGCCCCTCATATGATAATATTAAGTCGGTAAGTGTGAGGCAATAAGATTTAACCCATGTGACCTTCCATCATTATAGGAAGAAATTGAATCACGATATAGGTTGAGTTGGTCGAGTCACTTGAGACTCATCTATCTACGTGATTGAGTTCTTGCCTATGACATATAGATGTCACCGATGACTTAAGGATATGGTATGACTTGGTCGAGCAATCAAGAGCATATATATCAAATCAGACTTATCTTGTAACAATGGTGATGACTTAACTGAACTTCATGGTTAGTCGAGCAGTCGAGACCATAATGATTCAGAGGCCGAACATGATGGAAATCATAAGGAGTTGTGATTGGCAAGAGTTGCCTACCTTTTGGGCTAAGTGTAATCGGTCGAGTCCCTCGAGGTTACACTAGATGTCGATTGGATCCCGACCCCTACTAGGAGTCTACCGGAGACTTCCATCTCATCTGTCAGGGTGTCGCATGATTCGCTAAAAAATAATGGGAGTATATTAAGATAGAAGTCCATATCTTAATTAGTATTTTCTGTAAAGTCTGCATGTTAGTTATTTATGCTATATCTTGTTTGTCACTTACAAAACCTCTATGTATGTTAACCACCTCATTGGTCCAAAGGCTCCACAATTTATGAATTGTTCTCACTACAAAGTAAATTGTATATATCTATGATACAATTATGCCCACGCTAGAAGAAGGGGCAAGCGAGGATGAGATCACTCGCTATATGAAATATGTAGATGATTCTATGTTGGCAAAATATTACATGTTAGCCTCTATAACTCCTGAGTTACAAAGGCAACATGAGAGCATGGATGCAGATTCTATCCTTCTTCATCTCCATCGATTATTTAAGAAACAGGGAAGAACTAAAAGATATGAGATATCTAAGAGACTCTTCTAAGCCAGGATGATAGAAGGGACATCGGTTGAAAACCATGTCCTAAAGATGATAGAGTGGATCGAAAAACTCACAGGTCTAGGAATAGTCCTAAAGGATAACATGTGTGTTGATCTTATACTTTAGTCCCTACCAGATTCTTTTTCATAGTTCATTATTAACTTTAATATAAATAAGTTTGAGGTAACTTTACCTAAGCTCCTCAATATGTTGAGGGAAGCTAAGAGTGCCATCAAGAAGGAGAAGCTAGTTCTCTATATTGATGAGACCAATAGGAAAAGGAAGGCTAGTAAGACTCTTAAGAAGAGCAAAGACAAAGAAAGACTAGGTAAGGCAAAGGTTGCCAAGAAAGACCCAGCAAAGGATAAAGGACAGTACTTCCATTGCGACTAAGATGGGCATTATAAGAGGAACTGTAAGGACTATCTTACAGATAAGGTAAAATAGAAGCTTAGAGAAGCTTCAGGTATATTCATGATCAGTCTCTACCCGTTAGATTTTTATGATAACATATGGGTATTGGATATTGGAAGTGCTTATAGAATCTGTAATTCATTGCAGGTTCTAGCAAGACCTAGGAGATTGGCCAGAGGCGAGATGGACCTCAAGATGGACAATGGAGCAAGAGTTGCTGCAGTTGCTGTTGGGGAGGTCACCCTATATTTGCTTGGTGGAGTTATTATTGCATTAAATGCATGCTATTTTGTTCCCTCTATTATCAAAAATATTATTTCCATCTCTTATTTGATAATTAGTAGATATAAATTAGTTTTTGAGAATAATAGTTGTTCAATAATTATAGACGAAGAGATCATCACTGGAGAGACATTGATAAATAGCTTATATATGTTAGGCACTTCTCCATACATCATAAATATAAATATATCTAAGAGGAAAAGAGATGAAGGGAATAATGAATACCTATGGCATTGTAGGCTAGGTCATATACATGAGGGAAGGATTCAAAAGTTACTGAAAGATGAATACTTAGATCCTTTTGACTATGAGTCATATGCAACTTGCGAACTTTACCTTTGTGGGAAGATGACCAAATCTCCTTTTAGTGGAACTGGAGAGAGAGCCACTGAGTTATTGGAACTCATACATAGTGATGTATGTGATCCTATGTCGACTCAGGCTATAGGTGGTTACTCATACTTTATTACATTCCTTGATGATTCCTCTAGGTATGGACACATGTACTTGATGAAGTACAAATCTGAGGCCTTTGAAAAATTCAGGAAATATGAGAATAAGGTGGAGAACCAAATTGGAAAGAGTATTAAAACTCTTCGATCTGATCAAGTAGGAGAGCACTTCAGTACAGAGTTCACCCATTTCCTCAGGGACGATGAGATTCTATCCTAGTGGAAACCTCCTTATACACCTCAGCTCAATGGTGTATTAGAAAGGAGGAATTGTATGTTGTTAGATATGGTGCAGCCCATGATGAGTTTCGTTGACCTACCTATTTTATTCTAGGGGTACGCCCTAGAGACTGTAGCTTACCTTCTGAATAGAGTTCCATTAAAGTCGATAGTGTCTACACCATATGAGATCTAAAAATGAAAGAAGCCCGATCTTAAGGTGGTTAGATTTGGGGCTACCCTACCCATGTTAGAAGACATAACCCCGACAAGCTAGAATCAAGGACGGAATGGTACATGTTCATGGGATACCCAAAGGATACTTTGGGGTATTACTTCTATCAACCCGAAGACCGGAAGGTCTTTGTTGTCAAGAGAGATGTGTTCCTTGAGAAGGAACACATTCTTGGTGGAAACAATGGGAGTGAGATAAAGTTAAGCGAGGTTAGAGAACCTAGCTCAAGCACCAAAGTCCGAGCTTATTCAGGTACCTAACACACAAGTTCTAACTTTGCTTTGGTCTAGTAGAGTATCTTATCCTCCTGAAAGATATGTGGGACATATCGGTGGAGAGAACTCTCAGGATGTTGATCTTCAGACCTACGAGAAGGCTATTATGAGTATAGACTCCGGAAAATGACAAGAAGCCATGAATTCTGAGATAAATTCTATGTACTCTAATAATGTTTGGAATATTATCGATTCACCTGAGGGTATCGTACCCATCGAGTGCAAGTGGATCTTCAAAAAGAATATCAAGGTAGATAGAAAGGTGGAGACCTATAAGGCAAGGCTAGTAGCTAAAGGATATCATCAAAGATAAGGAGTTGACTATGACAAAACCTTTTCACCTGTAGCCATGCTTAAGTCCATTAGAATTCTTTCGGCCATTGCATTACACTATGACTCTGAGATCTGACAGATGGATATCAAAACGGCATTCCTCAATGGTAACCTCGAGGAGGAGGTGTATATGATACAACCAAAGAGACTCGTATCTAGAGAGAGTCCAGATAAAGTGTGCAGGCTACTCAAGTCCATTTTTTGACTAAAGTAAGCTTCCCGAAGTTAGAACATAAGATTTGATAAGACGATCAGATCTTATGACTTCGTTAATAACGAATATGAGCCTTGTGTGTACAGGAAGGTAAGTGGAAGTGCTATCACCTTCTTGGTATTGTATATGGATGACATCCTAATCATTAGGAATAATGTAGGAATGCTCTCTACAGTAAAGACTTGGCTATCCAGAAACTTCTCAATGAAAGACTTAGTGGAAGCATCCTATATTTTAGGGATCCGGGTCTATAGAGATAGATTTAAAAGGATGCTTGGCTTTTCCTAGTCTAGGTACATAGACTCCATTGTCAAAAAGTTTGGCATGGAGAATTCCAAAAGAGGTCTCATACCGATAGGGTCTATCATGTATGCTATGCTATGTACCAGGCCTGATATAGTATATGCTCTGAGTGTCACGAGCAGGTATTAGGCAGATCTAGGTTTAGAACACTAGAAACAGTAAAGTGTATCCTTAAGTACTTGAGAAGGACAAATGATCTTTTATTGGTATATGGAGGAGGTAGCCTCTAGGTTGAGGATAACACAAACTCAAGTTTTCAATCCGACATTGATAATAGCAAGTCAAACTTATGGTATTTTTCACCCTGAATGGAGAACCAGTAAGTTGGAAGAGTTCCAAGCAAGATACTACTACTAACTCAACCATAGAAGCGGAATACATTATTGTAGTAGAAGCAGCAAAAGAAAGGGTATAGATAAAGAAGCTCATCATAATATGATAGTCATACTAAGCAGCGTGGAGCTGATTCCCATATATTGTGACAACGACAGGGCGATAGCTCTAGCAAGGAGGTTCCATCTTATTAAAGCAATCATGACCCCAAAATATATAGCAATGAAAAGAGTTCCATCCGAAGACAATATTACAGATCCATTAATGAAGCTGTTAGCTCATATTGTATTTGAGCATCATAGGAGTTTGATAGGGATCAGACATATAGATGATTGGCTTTAGGTCAAGTGGGAGATTGCTGATTATAAGTGCCCTGCAAGCCAATCACATGAGTGATGACATATGTGACACGTTGTACGATCTATTTGCTTATAATTAATATTGGCATATTCTCACATTATATTATCTATTGTATATATATCATAATGTCTTTGGTTTTGTGCAATGGGAATTGAACCGTGATAAGATCATGATAATAAGATCGATTCACCTTTAAATACAGATCCTAAATAATCCTAGTTATTGGTTACTCAAGAGGGACATCGAGATAACCGGACAGACCAGTGTACTATATACCCATTCATAGGATGGAGGCAACTGGTCTCATAGCCACTTGTGCTGAGACACTAATGATATGGTACATGTACTTATACAATTGGTTATCGGGATTAGTAGCCAACCTTATGAAGACAATCGAGTATCAATAGAGAATCATCCACTCTTGGTATCACGGGAGGAATATCCCATATATGCTTGCTCAGATAAATTCCTAACCAGGATCATTTAGATTGAGAGAGAAAGAGTTCTCCGGTAGAATCTGATTAGAGCACGACTAACTAATTTTATATGTGACCTGATAGTCCATATCCAATATATGGTCTCTGGGATATTAGTTGGATGAGGGATTATAGATACATGATAATTATGGATAAATAGATCTGATGGATTTGATTTTCATGTACTATACAGGGACTATAGTGTAGTGGCCTAGTACATCCATAGTCGATGAGTCGAGTGAATTATTATAGAGATAATAATTCACTATATCAAAAGGAGTTCTGATGGAGCAACTCATAGCCAACTCGGTATCGGGCCTAGAGGGTCACACACATATTATAGATGCTTCAACGAATAAAGGATTGGATGGAGATCCAATTAGCTCCTATTCTCATTAGATAAGACCATATTTTGATGGGCCCTTACTTAAGACCCAATTAGAGGCCTAAGGAGATTATTGGATAGAGATCCAATAATACAAGGTTAATTGGTAATTGGATAAAAATCCAATACCCACTAAGGCAAGAGCCCTAGGGTTTTGGTGGCTCTCTATAAATATGAGGGGAGACTCACGGTTGATAGGCTGTAGTATTGGCTTACCCCTCTTATTATCCTCCTTCCCTCTATGCAATAGTTATGATATCAGATTTAAAGAGTTTTGCTGTAGAGATCCATCGTGTAGATACGGTTAGAGAGGAGAACACTTGACCTCCTTCATCCTCTCCATTTGGATCTAAAATACAGGAATATACAATTTCCTTAGGTAATTAATCTATCACATGACACAGTTTTATCAATTTTTGTGATTTTCTCGTGACCCCAATCTTTTGTATGATGAGTTGATCTACTTGGGAAACTGGTTTTTATTTTGATTATTGCTACGCATGTAATGCTCCCACTAATGTTTCCCAACACCTTCACATAACATGCTGTAGGAATAAGTAGAACAGTTCTACGCGATTCAATCTCATCACATGTAGTTTAAAAACCAAACTTCGAACGAACAACCTTGGCTTTGATACCACTATTGGGAAACCTCAGTGGGTGCATCACATATGCAGTGGAAGATTAAAATAAAACTAGTTTCCCATGTAGATCGAAATTGTGGTATAAAGATTAATGCATAAAAAAAGTCGTAAAACCAAAAATTGCATAATGTGAGAGGTTATTTACCTAGGGAGAACGTATATCCCTATTTTTCTAGATTTAAATAGAAAAGATGAAGGTGGTCAAACTTCCTCCTCTCTAGCGGTATCCACAAGATGGATTATTGCGGCAATAATCCTCTAATTATAGCCCAAAGTCTCGTAACTCTTGCATAGAGGGAGGGAGGAGAATAGGAGGGATGTGGCCAAAGGTGCAGTATATCATCAATGTGCCTCCCCTCCTATTTATAGAGAGCCACCCATATAACCATAATAGATCCTGCCTCAGTGGGTATTTGATCTCTATCCAATTACCCACTAACCTTGGATTATTGGATCTCTATCCAATAATCTCCTATGGCCTCTAATTGAGCATCATGCAAAGAGCCTATTAATATAGTATATTATCTAATGAGAATAGTGGCCACCATATGTGTATCACCCTCTAGACCCAACACTGAGTTGGCCGTGAGTCCTACCTATTAGATCTCCTTCTAACTCAGTAAATTATTATCTCATAATAATTCACTCGACTCATCGACTATGGACGTACTAGGCCACTACGCTATAGTCCCCGGACGATACAGGGGATCTTATCTATTGGTCCTATCTATCCTCAGTTACCATGTATCTATAATCTCTCATCTATCTAATATCCCAAAGATCGTATACCGAGCATGGTATCTGTCAGGTCACAAATGAAATTCGTCTAAGTCTCACTATAATCAGATTCTCCCAAAGAACTCCTTCTCTCTTACTCTGACCAACCTGATCATGGATTTACTTGAGTGAGAATATAGGAATATTTCTCTCATGATATCAAAAGTGGATGATCCTCTATTGATACTAAATAGCCATCAAAATATTGGCTACCAATTCCGATAACCGGTTGTTCTATATTTAAAACTTTTCATACTTGTAAGTCTGGCGTCAAAGAGAGGAGTACTCAAACAAGAAATCTTTGGTGTCTCAAATCTAAGGACCAGATACATAATTGGAACTACGGAATCACTATATACGTCAGGTATTATTAACCATAAACATTCCAAAAGTGAATAAATCAGTGAACTTATTCTCCAGTGAGCTTTTGTAGTGTATCATTAGTGTCTCCACATAAGTGGCTATGAGACCAGCCGCCTCTATCATATGGAATATAACACACTAGTATATCTGATTGTCTCGATATCCCTCACGAGCAATCTATGACCGAGATTATTTAGGATCTGTATTTAAAGGTGAATCGATCTCATTATTGTGATCTCATCATGATCTGATTCCCACTGCGCAGAACCAAAAATATCATAATATATATATTCAATAGATAATATAATGTGAGAATATGTAAATAAATAATAATATAAAAAACTATGCAGCGTATTAGACGTGTCATCATTCATGTAATTGGCTTGCAAAGCACTTATAACCAGTAGTACCGCTAGCATCTAATGCTGATACAGTCCTAATAGACATTAGACATCATTTCATTAGGGACCATATAAGTAATCTTGACATATCCTTAGAGTTTGTTGATACAAAATGAGAAATAATTTGATGAGAAATAATTTATTAGAAGTGGATATAAGTAATCATATGCTAGTGGATATCTTTACTAAACCACTAAATAAGAAATAATTTGATTTTATTAGAAGTGAATTAAGTATGTTGAATCTTTCAAAAAATGAATCATAATATCTTGCTAATTCTTATCATATGATTCTTCATTTTACTGAAGAGGAAATTTTTCAAACTAATCATGACCTTTTACTTACTTCTCGATATTCAAGATTTGAGATTAATTTAGTATTTGTTGTCCTATAATTCTTTCTTTTTGCTATTGACCAAGAAGGATATTTATCCAAACAAATCATAATATTTTACTTAACTTCTCTATATTTATAACTTAAGATTTATTTTATATAAATCAAGATCTTTTATTACTTGTTCTCCTATATTCTTTCTTTTTACTAAAGAGGAGATTCATTCTAATGGATCATTATCTTGATTTGTTGATGTTCATGATGTGAGATTTATTTCATATGACTCCTATGTATTCATGACTTATATACCTCATCATCAATTGATCTTTCATGACTTAAACTTATCTTTGATATTAATATCTTTAATGTGATATCAAAGTAGTTGTACAATTGATACATGGATGTAAATAAAGAGATGTAGCACCATGATATCATGATATTCTTTTCTTCTTTTTGATGATGAAAAGGGAGAGAGAGTAGTGGCTTGCACATTTTTCCTTTTTGTTGTTGACAAAGGGGGAGTGTTGTGTCTCGAATTTTGATGATAAAATTAATTGATAAAGTTGTATTCTAATCAACATTTAAGTGATGCAAGACTAACTTCAATTATGGAAAGACAAATCAATTAAAGCAAGAAGAATCAGATGTTGAGCCAGAACGGAACATTTCAGATGATTGGATGTTAGGCCGAAGGACTAGTAGACATGTCGGAGGGACTTTGTGCCGTGAGTTCGGGCATCCAGCCAAAAGGTTCGGGCATTGTGCCAAGAAAATCGGATGTTATAGAGGTTAACATGTCGATAGATCGGGCAATATGTCAAAATAGAGGATGATGCGCCGAAGGGTCGAATGAAGCAACGAATGAACCAATAACATGTCAAATAACATAGGATTCACGCTTTTTAATTGATTATGTATTGATCGAAGTAGTTTAGGTCTTAATTAGGTTAGTTTTGGGTGTAAATATGCTACATCAATTAAGGGCCAATTGGGCCTTAATTAGAACTAACTTGAGTGATGGTACCACCAGCTTAGGCGATGGTACTGTCTAGGGTATAAAAAGTATTGTTCTGTGCCTTTCTAGGTTCCTGAGCAATAGTAACGCTGGCTACCAGTGGTAGTACCACTTACTCTAAGTAGTGGTACCATCAAAACCCAGAATATCAAGCTCTGTATGGTGATGGTATGGCTCAATGCTGGCGGTGGTACCACCCAATGTTGGTGGTGGTACCGCCCGTACCTCGAAAACTCAAGAATTTGAATTTTGGCTCCATGATTTGAAGTCATTTAGGGTTTATAAATATCTCAGGTATTCTTACTTGGAACAGCTAGAATAAAGATTGAAAACTTATGTGAAAACCCTGTTAGAAAGTTAAGTACCCTTCTCTAAAAGCTTAGAGGTTGTTCTAAAGGAGAGTGTGAGGGAATACTTATAAAAGAGGGTTGTAAAGTTTCTCTCCTAAGCTTGAGAAAAGGAGAAAGAGTTATAAGGGGTGATTAATCTTCGCTTGTTGGGAAAAGATCAGTAGTGGAAGTCGATGGCCTCAACTGAAGAGGAATCGAGAGTGCACATAGGGTCACATGGACCAAACCATTATAAATCTGGTTTGCAAATCTCTTTCATGCTTTTTATTCTTATTACTTTCTTATTCACTTGCTCACTACTCTTATAAATGTTTTCAAGTTTAATATATTTCTAAAATAGGTTTGATCGAATGAAAGTGTTTAAATCAATATGTTTTTATGAAGCACTAATTCAAACCCAACCCCACCACCCCCCAAGTGTTGATTCAGTCCGTTTGATGACTTGATAACTATGTTAAAAAAACATATTAGATTAATTGGCACTGGGGGGGGGGGGCATGAATCTGTATAAGTGCTGAAAACTTTCGCTCAAAGTAAAAATGATATTATAAGTGTTTTATTCAAGTAGAGTAAGTGAGCAATTTAATCTTATAAAACAATACTATGTTTCTTGCTTAAAGAAGGTTCAAGTAAGAACGTGCAAATCCAAAAGGAAGGATAAGAGACACTCACAAATATATAGTAGTTTGACCACAACTTAGCCTATGTCCACTCCTTGAGTCCTCTTCACCGAGATCTATCGGTGTCCACTATCGATCTTCTTTGGGTGAAGACCAAACTCTTACACTTCCCACTCTCTTATTCACAGACTCAAAGAGGAACCTTACAAACTCTTACTCTTACAACTCATAAGAGAGATTTTACAAAGATTATAAATCCTTTTCACACTCCCTTGCCTACTTTCCTTTTCTTGCATAATTTTAGCACACTATTTTTCCCAGAATTTATAGCCCAATGTGTTGTAGTAAATGCAAGAAATCTTAGGGTATTTATAGACCCCTATTGATTTTAGAAATTAGAGCCAAAAATTTAAATATATCTAAAAATTTGGGTACGGACGATACCACTATTGGCGCCGACGGTACTACCGTCGAAAGCTGTCCAGAAAATAGGGCGACTGTGGTACAACCATCGACCTAGGTGGTACAACTATTGGGAATCTCGGAAAAGTAATTTTTCCCTCCACTTTTCCAATCTCGACTTGTACCATCAGTTTATCCATTTTCAGGTCAACTAATTGAGCTCAACATGAGCTCAATCCAAACCCAAGTGTGGACCCGGTTTGCCTCACTTGAGTTAATTTGGATTCTTTTTAAATATAACTCAAGTAGAACTTAAACCTTAATGATGCTAACTATGACTAATTACAATTATTGTGACCATAAAGTCCAACAAGACTCTCCTAACTCCCGGCAAGCTTTTCGGTAACCCCTAATGATCTTTCAGTAAGTCACTTGGTCTTCTTTTAATAAACTCCTGATGCTTTCCTAGAAAGCTCCCGGTTACCTCTGGCGAGCTCCTAGTAAACTCTCGGTTACCTCCGGCAAGCTCCTAGCAAACTCCCGATGAACTCTTGACAAGCCCCTGATACCTTCGGCAAGCTTTCGACGAGTCTCTCAAGGAGTTCCCACTTTATCATCTGATCTCTGGCTCAATGCCCGGACTTGACTCTAACCCATATATGATTGTAATTTTCTTTCTCTGTCATAGTAAATCATGTATTACTCATCTCTGACACATATGTTAGATCAACAAACCATTAATTGATTTTATCATCAAAATCAAAGATTCAACAATCTCTCCCTTTTTTCTGATGATAATTAATTGATGATGGGAATTAAACTTTACTCCCCCTAAATTCATGTCATAATCCAAATAAGGAAAACTTAAATTCTAAAGAACCAACCACTCTTGAATTTATGTATCATAACATCCATTTATCAAATTTTGAAATGATATACCATAAATTTTAAACATCTCAAAAATCATCAATGATACATGGTATAACATTAATTTCAGCCAACAAATTATGTAATATTAACTTTTCCAGAATAATCTAAGGAAAAAATGCCTCATTTTATTATTTTTCATCAATATGCTATTTCTTCCCATTTGTCATATATGTATCATTTTTCATATATGTGTCATCAATATACTATTTCTCCCCCTTTGTCATCAACAAAAAGAGATAAAATAGTGAGTAAGTAATTTCAAGATATATAAACTCATAATATGTCAATGTTACATATTTATACAAAATAAAATTGATTAAATATTTTGTGCTTCATTACTCCCCCTTAGCATAATAGGAGTTAGCTAGGGGTTAGGAGTTAGTTGAGAGGAAGAGGAGTCTTGGTTTAGTATGAGTCTTAGTTTACTTGGAGTAGGAGTAGATTAGAAGTTGGAGTTTGTTCGAGTAGGAGTCCTATTAGGAGGTAGGATTTAGAAGCCCTATAAATAGCTTGTATTCTCCTCTCTTTGATCATCAATGGATTAACATCATTTCAGCCATTGTGCAGCAAACCAAGGAGAAAGGAACCCCTATAGAGTTCCAAGGAGATCGATCCCCTATAAAGATCACCTCAAGCTTAAAATTCATAAGGGTTCTAACACTTGGTATCAGAGCAGCATTCTTAGTGTCTCATTGCCCTTCCACAGCCATTATCCTTCCACAACCACCAAAGCAATTCCCACAGTTGCTTAGATCGTCGTCGAATTTTATTATCATCTCCACTACCACAGATCAACTTTTGATCTCCCCACAAATTGCAACAGGTTCTAGTTTCCTACTTTACTGCTACTACAATTAAGTTATCCTTCATCCAGAAAACTAAAAAAATTGTTCTTATCTCACTACATAAACTCTTCACTGCAAAGTTTTCATCTTTATGACGAAAGTTGCACTGCAAAATTCAATCGCATACCACTACCTTTTTTGATCTTGCTACTGTAATTTTTCTATCCAATCTTCCACAAGTTTTTTACAATAGCTTTGGCACTCTTTAATAGCATATTTTCTTTTGGTTTTGTCAAAAAATTATTGATATAAACTATTGATCTTTTATATCCAAGTTGCTACCTTTTAGACATAAAAATCTACCCCAGCACCTTTTTATAATCTTTGACCTTACTGAATCTTTAACTATTGTATTCTTCCATAAAATTTTTGCCAACATTACCTTTCACTAACCAGTAGATTCCTATTAAGTTTTAGTCAAATCCTTATTTTGAACTACTAGAAAAAATTACATCTATACTGCTAAAATTTTTTCGATGAAAATTTATGCTGTTATACCTTTGTTGTTCTTCTTCTCCAAACCCCGAAAACCCTACCAATCTTGCTGCTATCAACCACGTCATCTTTAGGGTACCCTCTAGCATTAAGACGCAGTTGTCATAACCTATTTACAGAATCCACAATTAACCCAAACCGCAGTCAAAACTGCAGCCTAAATAGCGATCTTCCGCAGCAATCGAATCTTCCACTGATCCTTATCTTTCGCAGCCACCGAACCTTGCCAAACTGGTTGCTATCTTAATAAGAACCCTAAACCTTCCTTTCCAGCTTCAAACCACTACCACTGAAATCCTTTTTAACCTCTATAACACCCTCAAATCATAGCATCATAGTAACCTAAATCACAAACTATTAACCCTAAACCACAACCTTGATCCATCACCCTTTTGGCCACCAATCCCTACCAAAATGGTTGTTGCATAACAACCCTAAACCACCCTTCTAACCCTAAACCTATGTCATCAAACCCCCTTATAACCTCTACAATAGCCCTAAACAACAACATCAACAGCACCCTCTTTGACGAAATATTTTGTTGCACTACCTTCGGTACTACTTGCTGCATCCACACCCGATCCCTACCAAATTCATTGATGTCATCAACAACAACCCTAAACCATTTCTCTAACCTTAAATCTCAATCATTATACCCCCTATACGGCCCCTATAGTAGCTCCAAACCATAGCCCCAACAACAACAAAAATAGGAACCTTTCAATCCCAAACTACATCCATCTACCCTTGATCCACCACCTATTTTGGCCATCAATCCACCCAACTATTTCATACCACTGACCTAACAACATGAGAATGATATTGACATCTCAGATCTAGAGGCACACTCAATGGCAGCTCGAGATTCAACCGATGCCAAGTTGGAAGTGCTCGGAAGATGAGAGCCACTCCTAGACTAGTAGCACATAAACCTCCTTCTACTCCCATCCATCCTTCGCTGCCAAAAAAATTGACATTAGAAGAGCTACATGATAGATCGGCAAAGGGACTTTGTTGGTAGTGTGATGAACTTTGGAGCTATAACCATCACTGCGAAAAAAGAAAGGTTTCCATAATAAAACCTATTGAAGAATCTAAAGATGAGGTCGAGGAACCTAAGGAGGAGAACACAAAGGAAGAATTACAGTTGGCCAATTATATGACTCACACTTTAGCCGGCCATACGAACTCGCAAGTAGCAAAAGTTAAAGAATCTCTTAAGCCATAGCCTGTCACTATCCTCATCAAGACTAGGAGCACCATAACTTTATGAATAGCAAGGTTGATACCCAATTGATGCTCCAAATTGAAGATTGTAGTATATTTGACGTTGAGGTTGCCGACGGCCAAATTTTGAAGTGCGACCAAAGATGCCCGTGGGTGAAATTATTGTGGTAGGACCAAGAGATACTTATTGATTTCTTCCTCCTTCCTCTTGATGATTATGAGGTCATGCTTAACATAAACGGCTGACTATGCTAGGTGATGTTCCCTAGAATATTTTTTAAATTTATCATAAAATTTTTAAGTCATGAGAAATAGGAGATCCTACATAGAAAACGTGGGAGCGACGTAATGACGATTTACATGCAGCAAACGGAGAAAGTCTTGAACAAAGTGAATAGCAGCTTCTGATGCAACTTTAGCATCACTCTATGGGGGAGCCAACAAAAATTAAAAACCCAAACCTTCTCCAATCACTTGCTAAATTTTTAGATATTTTTATTGAACCGCACAACCTACTTTCTACCGACCATCATGACCATCGAATTTTGATTCTCCCAAGCAAACTAGTAGCAAACACTCGACCATGTCATTATCCTCATCTTTAGAAATATAAAATAAAGAGGATTAAAGAAGAGATGCTAGAAACAGGGGTTATTCGACCAAGTTGTAGCCCCTATTCTTTGCTACTGCTAGCTTTACCTGACTCCAACAAAGTATTTATTATTCATACATAAAGAGCTAGAAATTATGTTATCCATATGCAAGATGGCTGACCCATAGCCTATCTCAGTAAGGCGCTCACTCCAAATCACATAAAGCTATCAATCAACAATGAGGGAATGCTAACTTTTGTTGAATTTGTGGTTGGTATGATATAGGACAATAGCACAAAGAGGAGATAAAACTAAGTCCTGAAAAATTATAGCTTCTACTCCCTCCAAACTCAAATTGGGCTTACCTTACCATGGACTATACTAGAGGGCTACCACACACCAGCCCGGGTAAGAAAGAAACATCTATCTGACAAACGCTGGAGTAGAAAGAAGTTTGCTTTTAAAGATTGAGTCTTCCTTCATCTTCATCCATACTAGCAGAAATTTATGAAGACTCGAGCCTCATAGAAGTGGCCTCCCAGTTTCTTTAGACCCTACAAAATTAGAGATCCCATTGAAGCCACAACTTATGGATCGGATCAGCATACTAATTCAAAATTATAATTGATTCTCTAGGAATCTCACCGCAAATGGAAGTTTAGAGAGGATGACTCAACCCAGATCTATCCACCCAATACCCAAGTTAATGAGGAGGCCCAAGTTCAACTGATGATTATATGGGAACGCAGGATAGCGACACATCACTGTCTAGTCACTACTATTAATGATAGACCACAGGAGCAGGATGCACCTACTATAGGGGCCACGAGGGAGCCTCATGAGGAGTTGTAGATCAAGATCCGGAGACATGGAGCTCAGCCTTGAGGACAAGACTGATTTGAAGAGGGCATATCTGTTAGAACCCTAGTTGAGTCAAGTCCTAATCGATTAAGTTAAGTCCTTATGCTAAGCCTTGTTGACCAACCTAGACCTGATATTAGGTTGGCTAGGAGAAGATTTTAGGCTATTATAATAAATCAGTCCAAATCCTAGTAGGGTTAGGATTCGGCTGAACTGGAGTCTGATTAGGAGTCGGAGTTGGATACGGGTCAGAGTCAATTGAGTCATGAATATAATAAACCCTAATCTAGCCATCACCCCCTAGTAAAGAATGATCGGCTAGGGTTATGGAAGAGTCCTTATGGGATGGAAGTCTCCTAGCTACCTCCTCCTCTTAAGAGAGGCGGACTAGGGCAAGAGGGGGAGAGTCCCACTTAGCTTGGACTCTCTATAGAGTGGAATAAGAATAAAATTAGGACTTGAAAACCCCTATAGCTATAAGCCACATCATGGTTAGGAGTTGGCTAGGGGTTAGGAGTTGAGGCAAAGAGGAGTCCTGATTTAGTAGGAGTCTTGGTTTACTTGAAGTAGGAGTTGATTAGAAGTTGGAGTTTGTTGAAGTATGAGTCCTATTAGGAGTTAGGATTTAGAAACCCTATAAATAGTTTGTATTCTTCCCTCTTTTCATCATCAATAGATCAATATCTTTTCAGTCATTGTGTAGAAAATCAAGAAGGAAGGAAGTCCTATAAAGTTCTAAGGAGGTCGATCCCCTATAGAGATCACCGCAAGCTTATAATCAGCAAGGGTTCTAACAAAATTCAAGAAGAATTAAGAGCTACTCATGCATTTAAATATAAATAGCAAATCAAGAATTCTAAAAAATAGTAAATCATACATTTCGTAAGAATTTAGAAAATTTTAAATTCTAAATTTTCTTCTAAGCAAATTGTTCTTCATTCAATGTTATAAGATTCATCATATCCAATTTTCTTCTAATCATATTGATAATTTTATAAAAAAAAGTTAGACACCCAATTTATTTAGATAAATCTTTTTAATAAAATAGAAGAATAATCTTTATAAAAACCTTAATTATAGTTATTAATATTATAAATCTCTTTTTTATTGAAAAGAGAAAATCATAAGCCAAGTCAAAAAATAAAGGAAATGTTCAAGATAAAATAATTCTCATATAATTTTTAACTTATCATGAATTTAAGAAATATTAATTTTGGTGGTAAGTTATATTAAGAAGGAAGTCATAAATAAATCATGTCATGAAAGATATTAATATCAACATGAATGTCAAAATACATGATTTAATTTTGGTAAATCTCCTCTTAGATGACAAAAAGGAATTTTAGGAGATCTTGAATCATACATAAATATCAAATTATAAATATTGAGAAGTCAAGATCATGATTAAGATAAAAACTTTTCTATAGTAAGTTACAAAGGAGACATAAGAGATTAAGATCATGGTTCATAATGAAAAAAAATCTGATGTTATAATTTCAAAATATCAAAGGGATAAATAATGATTCATTTGGATAATTTGCTTTAGTACAACAATGAATCATAATAAATTATCTTGATTTATATGAAAATCTCAAGTTACAAATTTGAAGTTATAGATCCGAAGAGACAAATTATGATTCATTTACATAATTTTCTTTGAATGAACTTAATTTATATAAGGATTTCAAGTTGTAATTTCTTAAGATGTCAAGATCATATTCAAAACATCAAAATTAAAACATCAATAAAGTTAAATAGATTTATCAATCTCTTTAAAAATTATTTAAAAAATATATCCAAAATCATCATCAAAATCGCTTTTCAAAAAATTTCAATGATGGCAATATAGATTATTTTAAAAAAATTGTCAAAGTTCTCTAATTTATTTTTATAGTCTAAGAGATTCAACAATAATAGTATCATTTTATCTATTGTTGAAGGGTTGCTAGGATAAAAATATTTTCAAGAAGAATTATCCTCATTTTTAGTTGTTTCAATTTGTTTTAAGAATGATTTTCAAATCAATAAGTTATTGTTTAAGATTGAAAACCAAATTTTATTCTAGAGAAATCATTAAAGTCATTACTATAACATATCAAAATAATAAGACGTTTTTAAAACAAAAATTCAACCTATCTCAATTCTAACATTTAAATGAGTCTAACTCTTTACACATAGTGCAAGGAGTTGACAAACTTATTTCCAAATTTTTACTTATTCTATGCTCAAATTCAAAAGTAATATATCATTCAATTATAGAACCTTCGTTAGGTCAACATATAATCAATCCAACATTTTAATCATTCACACTAATAATTTTTAATCTATCATCAAAATTTCTTTTTCTATAAATTTTAACTTAGATAATTTTGTATTAAAAATAGCTAAAGTCTCCCACTCATTTTTTTAATATGTTATTATTCTAATTCATTTTTATACTAGCATGCTAAAGTTAGGGTAATCAAGATTAATTATAATAATGAATCATCCAAATATTCATTACCAATATTTATTTTTAATATTTTTTTGTTATTAATTAGGCTAGTAAGCTTGAAAAGTAAGTTAGATCTCAAGTCATATGGCTTGAGCATTTACTATCAAGATATCATTTTTTTTTCTCCTAGCCTTGTTAGGAGACAACTATACAAGATTGGGGGTTTTAGTTTAGGTAATCATTTGAGTTTGGGTCCCTCATGAAAGATTCTTGTCATTCTCTCTAATAGCTTGAGGTTGTTTATGGTCCCTTTAGGAATTCAAATTAATTTATGTGGACTACATTTTCTAAATAAACACATAGGCAAAGTATCCACATCTTACATAAAAATTATATCTATTTTTGAGCAAGGAGTGTAATGTGGATATTCTAATAAAGATAGTTGACTTTTGATGAGTATTACTCATAATGCCAATGCCTTCCTTATGAACATACGCCTTATCAACATGAATTATGTTTAGAGACTTATTGTCTATCTTAAGCTTTTTTAGAGTTTGTTATTATATATTTTTTTATTTAATTACCTCTAGTAACTCACACTTAGATCAAGAAATACATGATGTTGATGCATTATTCACAGGTAGGCTACTTATCTCACCGTGGTAGGCCACAAGCATGAAATTTTTCACTTCTTCTTGATTGTGCTCTTCATCTCTAGAGCGCCTCAGCTTTTTGCGTTCATAGCAAGAGATTTTGTCCATTTTAAGTTTATTTTTATGGTTTTTATTCATTAATTTATCTAATTTATTTGTCAAAGGTTCAAAGTTCTCATCACTCGAGATTTCACTCGATGAGTTATTTATTCTTCTCAATTCAAATTCCTTCCTATTCTTTGGAAGGTGTTCTTGGGTTCTCAATGTTAAATCATTCCTATTCTTTGGAAGGTATTTCTCTTGTTTATTTTTCTAAGTTATTTCATTCATTGATTCATTTAACTTAATTGTGCTTTCATGTGTGATATTTAATGTATGCCAAATATCAAAAATCAAATCAGAAATAAAATTCCAATTAAATTCATTCTTATCAAGTACACAGAATAAGGCATTCATTGCTTTTGCATTTAAATAAAAAGCCTTCTTTTCCAAATCATTCAATTCATTCATTAGTTTGGAATTCTTTTCAAAACTGTTTTCAACAGTGTGCTATAAATTAAAATATATAGAAATGAGAAAAATATGTATTCTTGTTTTCCAATATGCGTAATCTATATTTTTGAACATGGAAGGATGTGCAATAGAATGTCCCTTGTTCATGCCAAACGAAGCTATTTATTCACTTAGGTGTTTAGTCTAAAGAGTAGAATCTCACTCTGATACCAATTGTTAGGATCAATTAGCACTAAGAAAGGGGGTAAATTAGTACAAGTGCTGAAAACTTCGGTTTAAGAAAACTTTTGCTCAAAGTAAAAATGATATTGGAAGCATTTCGTTCAAGTAGAGTAAATGAACAATTTAATCTTATAAAATGATGCTAAGTTTATTACTAAAAAAAGACTCAAATAATAACATGCAAATCCAAAAGGAAAGATAAGAGACACTCACAGATTTATAGTGGTTCGGTCAAAACTTGGCCTACGTCCACTCCTCGAGTCCTCTTCGCTGAGGTCCTCAAGTGTCCACTACTGAACTTCTTTGGGTGAAGACCAAACCCTTATACTTCTCACTCTCCTTTTCATAGGCTCAAGAGAGGAACCTTATAAACTCTTACTCTTACAACTCACAAGGGAGATTTTACAAAGATTACAACTCTTTTTCACACTCCCTTGCTCATTTTTCTTTTCTTGCACAATTTTAGTACACTAATTTTCATAGAATTTATAGCCCAATGTGTTGTACTAAATGCAAAAAATCTTGGGATATTTATAGACCTCAATTGGCTTCAGAAATTAGGGCCAAAATTCAAATATATCTAAAAAATCTGTGTATGACGATACCAGCACTAGTGCCGATAATACTATTACCGAAAACTACCAAAAACATAGGGCAATGGCGGTATGACCACCAACCTGGGTGGTACAACCATCATCCACCGGTGTTACAACCATCAAGAATCTCGAAAAAGTGATTCCCTCTATTTTTCAAATCCCAACTTGTACCTTTAGTTGGCCTATTTCTAAGTTAACCAATTGAGCTCAACTGGAGCTAGTTTACTTGACTTGAGTTAATTTGTATTCTTTTTAAATCTAACTCAAGTAAGACTCAAATCTTACTGATGCTAACTATAATTGATTAATTACAAACATTGCGACCATCAAGTCCAACAAGACCCTCCTAACTTCGACAAACTATTTGGCAACCCCCAACGATCTTCCCGTGAGTCTCTTGGTCTTTTTTTTATGAACTCCCGATGCCTTCCTAGTAAGCTCCCGATTACCTCCAACGAGCTCTCGATTACTTCCAGCAAGCTCCCAGCGAACTCCTGACAAGCCCTCGATACTTTTGGTAAGCTTTCGGTGAGTCTCTCGATGAGTTCTCACTGCATCGTCCAAACCTCGGCCTGATGCTTAGACTTGACTCTGGCTCATATCTGATTGTAATTTTATTTCTCTGTCGTAGTTAATCCTGCATCAATCATCTGTAAACACATATTAGATCAACAAACCATTAACTAATTTCATCATCAAAATTTGAGATTCAATAAAACAAGGAGAAGTATACAATATTCTTTGACAATGATGTTTTAGATTATGATGTTTATGATTATATTTGAGAATTTAATGAAAGTATGCATATGATATATGCAATAATTATTTTGATATTTTAACTATACATATGATGTATATAATGATTATTTTATATTTTAATTAAAACTATGCTATAATGTGTACAATGATTATTTTGATATTTTAACTAAAATTATGCATATGATTTTGCCAATGATATTGAAGTCACTAAGATTTATAATTAAAATTATTTTATACAAAGACTTGCACTAAAAGATTATTAATTTCTAAATTCAAGTTTATTATATTTCAAAATAGCATATAGACAAGCGGAGCTCAGTTAAAGCTTTGTCATCAATTGGTAGTCATCATAAAAAAGGGGGAGATTAATGAATCTTAGATTTTGATGATGAAATTAATTGATGCGTTTATAGACTGATATGTTCTTGAGATAAGTGACATAAGAAAAACTTTAATCACGAACTCAAACCATCGAAGGGCAAATTGTCAAAGCAGAAGAATCAGACATTAGGCCGGATAAGTATCATGTCGGAAATTAAACGTCAAGCTGTAGGATTAGTCAACGTATCGAAGATTGGACTTTGTGCCATGAATTTAAGCATCATGCCAGAAGGATCGGGTATTGCTCTAAAAGATAAAATATTGTGGGAATATTAACATGCCGATAGATCGGGCAATATGTTAATGGAAAGAACGATTTGCTGGAGGTTCGAACGAAGTGTCGAATGATCGGATGACATGACAAAACACTGGACATACTGAAAGCTTCATAATTGTGTTGAAAATCTGGTTGGATTGTTTATGTTTTAATCGAGGTCTTTTGAGATCAAATTGAGTTGGTATTGGCCAAAAACATGCCAACTTATTGAGAAACCTATTGTGCTTGAACTAGGACCAAGTTAGGCTCATTAGAAGGCCAAATTAGTGGCCTTGAGCAGGCCTCGGTGGAACCGAGCACTAGTACTACCTAGACACCCGACAACCACTATTTTGTGTCTCTCAACACTACTGATGGTGGTACTACCATTAGTGGTACTATCTAGAATTCAAATTTTAGAGTGATAGTATAGCCCGAAAGTCCAAAATTATGACATCAAAAGTTATGGCTGTAGAGTTATCCAAATCTCAAAATTTTCGGTAATTTGAATTTTCTAGCTCCATTTTAAATACATTTGAGGCTATAAATACCCCTACCAAGGCTTGGATTTGAGAAGAAATATGTTGTGAAGTTTGTAAGGGTTGGAGCTATCTTTGAACATTGGTTGAATCTATTCCTTCTTCTTGAGTTGAGAAGTGATTCTCAGTTATAGGAGGTGTGAGATCTCTTATAAAAGAGTGAGTGTGGAGATTCTTTCTTGAGCTTGTTAAAAGGATAAGAGTTGTAACAAAGGTAGTTAATCATCGCCCGTTAGAAAGAAGATCAATAGTGAAAGCCGGTGGCCTCAAAAGAAGAAGAATCAAAAGTAGACGTAGGTCGAGACGACTAAACCACTATAAATCGGTTTGCATTCTTTTTCTTTCCTTGATTTATTGTTGCATTTTGATTTATTTACTCGTAACCCTTACTCGTTATTTTTGCTAATTACATTTCTGATACGAATTTATCAATCAAACTTCTAAAATCGATTAAATTTGATGTCGCACTAATTTACACTATCCCCCCCTCTTAGTGTCATTACGATCCTAATATGACAAGTTAATGTCATAGGTTGACTATGTGTTTCTCAAGTCCATACTTATGATCAACTAATAAACTCACTCATAAAGCCACTCACTCTTGGGATATTTCAATTATATTAGTCTAAGATTGACATCCTTAACGAAAGCTCAATTTTATAGGAGTATGATAAAATATAATGATATAGATAAATATAAAATAATAATTTTATAATTCTTATATACTCTTATTCTTAACATGAGGATCAATCACAGATTTGAGTATATAATTAAAAAAATTCTCAAAATTTATATAAATATATTATCTATATTATATAAATGAATGATATTATTCGTTTCACACTAAGTTTTCCGTTTCTTTAATTAGGAGAGCTTTAGTGTAAGTAAATCAGTTTCGATAGATTAGATCGTCAAGTCAAGGGTTCGATGGTGTGACTGATGACATGGATGTCATTGACCACCTTGTAAGCAACCAATATCAGATCTCAAAGCTACACAATCATTATGTTGGTTTCAGCCTCATCTTTCAATGTTTTATGTTAAGATCATGTCGATGATTCGGTGTTTGATCTTCTACGCGTATGAAAATACTGTACAGGTCGATGTCATGGTTAATTTAGCCCATACACACACATGCAAGCCGTGCTTCGGCCCACCGCCGTCATACATACATTTCATCAACCGGACTGAATAGGGAAAAGACGATACCGACAAGGGATCGAGGTCATTTATGTGCTCATATCTACTACTCTTAAGCTAAATTTGGTCATCCTCCAATTTGATTTATAGTAGATTTGGTTAGAAAAATATGTGCTAGAGTCAGGTTCAAGTTCCGATAGCATGAAGTTAGTAAGTTACAGTGATTCCTTCCTCCTATACACACATTAATAATTTCTCTTTTTCTGGTCTTTGTCCTTCTCTATTTATGAGAAACCTAAAGAATGATGGAGCACACCATGTGCTCCTGGCAGCCCACCAGCACCATCAAACCATGTTCTCTCTTCCTCTATCTGCGGTTTCTTTCTGGATCTGCAGGACCTGCAGCTGCAGCAACGAATGCATGCTTGCCGATCTCCACTGCTATCTCATGAGGATTCATACGGCACATTCTATACTACCTAGTTCTGTGTTAAACAACACATGAAATCTATTCTGCGAGAATGTTCGAATGAACAACATTAATTAATACTTCTTCTAGTGTTGGTGTTTAGTGTTCCACAGTCCGGGAACCCTAATATATATTTATCCTCATGTTCCTCCACAAGAAGGACAACATCAAGTCCCATGCACAGCCATTTTGCTGGTTAAATTAATAACCCAGGTCGGAAGGAAATGTTCATGATGTTAAGTTCCTTCTTTTCCTTTTGGCCGAGCCCCCACCTCCATCATTAGTGCAATGCCAGCTCTTGAAAGCGATCTTACAGCTAATGCGTGGTTCTTCTTTTTCCATAAAGAAGAGCATTCAGGTACTGAGAAAAGTGTTGAGCAGACACTCTCAGCCAAGTTGGCAGTGACCATTAACTTTCAGTTTCATAATATTTATTACAATTAAAACCTTTCAAACATTAATGTATAAACGAGATGAAAATGAACAATTTCTTCTACATAAAATTTACATGATTATTTTGGGTGTCAATCGAGAAGAGGAACACGTCTGGGAATTTAGCATGGAGCAGAGAGAAAAAGAATGACCAAGCATCCTTTTGTAACCCTCCAATTACAAAGATTTTGATGCTGAGAAATTTAGCTGCAAAGCCATGCAAGCCGCTACGTGAACTATCAGCAGGAATAGAAGTCCACCAACTCGTCCAGTGACTCAGGCTGGGGGTCGGCGTTCTCCAGCATCCACAGCAAGTGATCGAAGAGCACCACCTCACAACCCACCACCGTCCCGGCAACGGTACCACCGCCGGTCCCTCCTCCCGTCCTCTCGACCAGTACCCGGAAGAGAGGGTGGTCGACGAGGTGGGAGCAGATGAGGTACCGCCGCCGGGACTTTCCGACGTACACCGCGCGAAGCCCGGGCGGGGCCTCGTCGCAGTGGAACGATGCGGAGTGCCACGCGTCGTCGTCCTGCGACCTTGAGGACGAGCCGCTGCTGCCGCTGCCTGCGGTGGAGCGCGTAATCTTGCTCGATGAACGCCAACGCTTTATCATGCATTTCAGTTTGCTTAGCTTCCCATTCCCACTCTTCCCCATAGAGAGAGAGAGAGAGAGAGAGAGAGAGAGAGAGAGAGAGAGAGAGAGAGAGAGATGTCGGGTGGAAGACCAGGAGGGAAGGCTCTCAGAATTTAAAGTAGAACTTAGGGAGGAAGAGGGACCCAGTGAGGAGGAGGAGGTGAAGACTACCGGCATGGGAGGGTGACAGCCAAAAGGACAGGAAGACTGGTCATCGGATGGGGGAGAGTTGGGTGACCGATGTAGCTGGGCTACATTCCATTTCTCCTTTGCAAGTTTGTGTTTGTTGGGTGGCATGGAGCATGCTTTACATAGTTGATGTTTGGTAGATCAAAGTATTATAGTTTATGATATATATCTGCATAAAATTTTTTAGTCTGCAGGGGCAATCATTGGAAACCACCAATGGCAAACCTCAATCTTCCTGATGCTCCCTTCTGCGATCATGTGGGCAGTTGTTGCAGACAATTGGAGCTTCATGTAAAGATCACAACATGATCTATAGCCTCCATATATTTTTAGCCCCCTCTATGGAAGAAAACACAATTGAAGGACAATGAGTTTCAAGAGTAGACATACACTGTAAGCTGGAATTAGATATTCTAGTACTTGGAAGTCTAATTAATTAGACATACAATAGGTTTTGTCATACATGAAACCTATGTTGTGTTGATCTGTAGCCACACACAGTAATGAGTAAACACAGGTAAAGAAAAACTGAGGCAAACAATTGTAATGGCGCATGAGCTTGTCAAAATCATATATACAGATGCCACTCTTGTCAACTAGTGAGATTTGATTCTACCCCAGACGTGCAGATTGCCATATCCAATCATGGAACATCAAGTGCCTATAAATCATGAAGATGATGGGTCAGACTATTGTTAAAAGTAATAGGAAACAGAATACAAACAATAACCAAGCAACAAAACGCATTGGGGTTTCGTACTATTCATTGATGTGCTGAGATTGAAGCCGACGAAAATTTTAGTTCTCCTCTTAGCATGCATTAACATCATTTTCATTTCTTCTGTGTAATAGAAGAAATTGGATGTGCTATATGAATTGACTTGTAAGGCCTGATCTTCTGTTTGGTAAATTTATATTATGCAGCTTTTTCTAATCCCAGTAATATAATGAACTTTTCAGACAATCTTTATCTACTGCATTTGGATCCATGTAACAATGATGGTCCTGTCTTGGATTCTGGGGATACTATGACAGCTAAAATGAAGGCAAACAATTGCTACAATACATTCAAAGTGGGCATGCATGCAAGATTTTGTAGCATACAAAGCATGTGCTGTAGGATACATGAGACACTGCAGTGTCTGATTCGATGATGTGCTTAAAGGATTAGGCTTTTGTGCCTGCTCGGGAGAGATAAGAAAACCTTGGCATTTCTTACATGATCTCTATGTAGTAGTTGTATTCCATGGCTGGTTATATAAGCACGGAGAAAAGGCCCCTTGAATAGCTGGATAATTACTGCTGCTTGCTGTTATTGTTGTGCCACATATTAAAATCTCCCTTCACCATGTTATTCTACTAAATCCAGAAAACCTTTTCCTATAGCCAATTAGCCATTTATGCCTTATACCCTGTTGTTTATATGAGATATCATCTTAACTTAGTAATGCTTGAGTATATATCGATGTTTGGGGATTTTTTATTGACGCCCAAGGGATATACTAGCTCCTCAAGATGTCAACTAGTAGGTCGAGAATCTAAGCGATCGCCTCGTGCTGATCAATTTTTGGTCCTTAGTTGAACTGTAGTTGCTTGAAATCCGTTGCAATGTTCCAGGGAAAGTTGCTTATCTTTGGTCGAGAACCTTGTTTGGTTCGCTTTCATGAGCTAAACTTCTATCTTTACAAGTGTGTCCTTCCACTCTTCAATTGGCTCTCTAGCTATCGATGCATACACCAAGGCCACAGTCAAGGGGTGAGGTGTCATCCCAACTCGGCTCCTCTGACGGTCAAGTCAGCTAGGTGAATTGTTATGTGTACTATACCTAGTGTTGAAGAAAGTCCCCCTGCTTATTTACCTATGCACCTTTTATACTACCTGGGGAGACATAAGTCATACGAAGTGAGTTAATGTGTGTGGATGGTAGGTTGGCGTCGTACACTGGTTGATGGCTAAACCTCGACTTATCTATCAATTCCGACTATTGTGCTGGTTGCTTTTATTAAATATCTGCAGTAGGTACAATCCTTCCATGGGTTATTGTTTGGGTTAAAACATGTCATCTTATTGTGTAGAGGACGTATAGAAAGAGACCTTACTGTGGAGGCAAGGGATGCTGCTTGGGCCTAGTCCCTCGAGTAGTGGTCTGGTGCAGTGCTTTGATAGGACTCTAGTAGGATTGGGTCCTATTTAATCAAGTAGCAATTAACAAAACACTGATAGATTGTAATAAACCCTCACCTAGTTGCCTACTATAATATAAAGCAGGTCGACTAGAGTTTTGGGGGAAGTAGTCTTGGAGCCCTAGGGCTTCCTAGCCGTCGCCCACCTTATTGGGTAGGGCATCTAGGGTTTGAGGAGGGAGCACAAGAGGAGTTGCAGCCTCCTAGCTGTCGCTCCCTTATTGGGCAAGTCAGCTAGGGTAGAGGGGTAAAAGGGGAATTTGACTTAGGGAATGAGTCTCTCTAGCGTTAGGATTTAAAGTCATATATAAAGCATGTAGCCACCACTATTTTTATTCAATCAAATATCTCTTTTATTTTAGCCTTGTGGCCAACTACCTAGGAGAGAGGAACCCCTATAGTGTTCTAAAGGAGTTTATCACCTTAAAGCGATCAAACTGCGATATAATTTTGTGGGGTTCTATCATTTGGTATCAAACTAACGATCTTGCTGCCTTGCTTCCCTTCCAATTGCTCACCATCATCTAAGCAATTCATACAATTATTATCTTCATCGCTGACTCCACCGTCATCACCGTTTGGCGCAGATCCATCATATGATGTTGCTACTCCAAATTGAGTCGCCAATATGTATATACCTCATAGCCTGGCTACTAATTCATTCTGTTTTCCTATGGAATAGCTGGTAAGGGTGGGTGGGTAATAAGAGGCGCTATCGATGAAAGAAAATAAGAAGATTGCGAGGTCCAGTATCTATTGATTGTCTTGCTAGAACAAGTAGGTTCAGTTGTGAAAAGTGGATAGGAAAGTTATGTAAAAAATGAAGCCTATTCCTTAGATCGCATTAGCGCCCCAAAAGAAGTAGTCTGGTTCCGTTCCATTCCCTTTGGCATGCAAAACGAAGCTGACAATCCATAATAAAACTGCTACTTGTAGGGCTTACTACCCAAACCATGACTAATAGGAGTGATAATGAAATCACTACTATGACTTTTACTAATGCTAATCAGGTTTGCACCCAGTACTAACAAGAAACCTTAGCCCGGCATGACACTACTTCTTTCAAGGCTTTACTCATTAGTTGCGCATCCCTATATCTTTGGTTCAAACTTCCTTTCCTGTCTTTGATTCTGTTTTTTATCATTCAATGCCTTATTCTTGGTTCATATATTAATTATGAATTTCTTGGGTCATTATTCAGTTTACTTATAATATGTGTGTTTAAATATTATCTTAGTATTAGTATTTGATTCTATATGAGGAGTCAAAAAAGGTAGTAGTTATTATCATTTCATTTTCTATGCTTGATCCGGTGTTAAGTAAACATAACTCTTATAAGTCAACACTAAAGCTGTCAATACACAATGAAGTAAGTACAAATTCATAGGTAGTAAAGTAACTCTTATTAGCGTGTTATTCCTCACTTTAGGGTTTTCTCTCATTTCCTCACTACTTTGATTCTGACTACCCCTTCCCTTATTTCTTGACTTATTACTTAAAGCCTTGGAGCTTAGCTCATATAACAACATAGGGGAACAAAACCCGACATCCCATAAACAGAGCAGAGCGTATTATTAATTTCATTATAACTCCTTATTGCTTGTCCTTACTTAGTTGCTTGTCTACTTGGTCATTAGAAACTTTTGATTAGTCATTATTTCTTATGTGGATTAGGCCTTGTCGGCTTAAACAACGTGAAATCATCCTGACTCGGCTCGACGTCTACTTCAACTTAAAAGGCTAGAATCAGGATCAGAATAATTAGAAAGTGGAAATGGAGTTAGACTGAAAAGGGCCTTTTCTTGTTCTGTTGCTTAGTCTTGTTTAACTTATTGCCTTTTCGTGCATCTAGTTAGAATTGATTGAATCTTAGAAAGAATATGATAAGGTAACCAAAGAAAGAGCATAAGGTTAATAATATTGAATCCAGTCAAAGTAACCAAAGAGATAGGATTGAATTAAGTAACAGGGTTGCACCCTTATACAAGTGAAGTTGTGTTGTCAACGAGAGAATCAGCTACATATCGGTGAAAGAAGAGGCTTTGTAACCGACTCGAAAACAAGGACTTATCCCATTATTACTTTGACTACTTACTTGGTTGCTTTAAGAATTTGTGTTAGTGCGTGCTTCCTTATGTAATTTCATTGGCTTTCCCTTTCCTTTGCCTGATTTAGTACCAAGGTAGAGAGCACTTGCTTTCCCTTTGCCCAATTAACAGCTTGCTTGTAGTTAAGGGTTGTGGAGTTATTGGCTTTACCTTCTTTCTTTTGACCTTACACTTCTATTCCTCGATTAAGAATCTAAAAGTCCTTTCCTTTCTTGACCTTCTTCACCTTACAGGCTTTACCTTTCCTTTGCTTTAACTTAACCGAGTAATATAGTTCACCTATTTTCTTAAAGTAAGCAGTCAGGCTTGATTTACCTTTGTATTAGTGCTTCCTTAATTGGTCGACTTTCCATTGCAGGAGAGTTTGGGTCGGTGATCGGCTTTCCCGAGTAGTAGATTTATTGTGTTTGACTTTAAGCTGAGTGATGATGTTCTTAGGCGGAATAAGCAGTAAGAGAAGAAGTTTCCCATTACTATATCCTAGGGTACGCGTATATCGCATTAACCTATGAATGGAATTGTTGAGCACCACACTAGGTTAGTATATAAATGAGTAAATACATAGCCCACTCTTTCTTTTAGTTACTGCCTGACACACAACTTCTTTTAGATCCACCACTTTCAAAAGCTTGTTCTTTCGATCTACCTATTACTTGTTAGACTTGCTACTATCTACTCAACTGCTTCTGATACTTTAGACTTCTCTTGCTACTGTCTACTCAACTTTAGACTTAACTTCGAGCAGAAAGAATAGAGGCACGAGCAGAAAGAATAGAATCCCAAACTGAATAAGCAATATCGTACGCAGGACTAAGAGCTAACAAGAGTTACGCAAGAAGTGGAAGAGATAATTGCCCCACCAACTCGTATTGAAACTGAGCTACCCACCCAACCTTATAATAAGTCTGCCTTAACCTTACTTTCGCACAGAAAGAGAAAAAGAATTCACTCATCAGACTGCTTATTCCACTTTTTCATCTTACTAACTTGCTTGTTTATATGTTGCTTGGTCGATAAAGAAATAACCGAAAATTTAATTGGACCACATAAGGGTGAAAAATGCTAGAATTAAACTTATGAAATTATCATGAAAAAATTAATTTCATCAAAAGAAAGGTTCATTTCTTCAAGAGAAAATATTTATGGAAGGACAAGTCAAATTGGTTATTGATTCTTGAAAGATTTTATTGAAAGAAAGATTCATTCTTACTATATAAATCTATATAAATATAATATATCTTGGCAAACTATATAAACCCCATATGTTGAGTCATGAAAAATATAGAGTTTGTGAAATTATAAAATTATTGAGAGAAATACATAAGATTTAGTCTTCTCCTACTCTTCCTTAGTGTGCTAACTCTATCCTTTCTTCCTATCAACTTCAACAATTGGTATCAGAGCTATGGCTTAATCCTAAAGCACCTTCCAACTCCAAATCCCTAGATTGACAAAAGAAAATTATAACATATGGTGCATCCAAATGAAGGTTTTTCTAAGATCCCAAGATATATGGGAGTTTGTAGAAGATGGATTTGTTGAACCAGGTCCAGCAGAAGAAGGAGCGACGAATGCAAAAGCAAAAGAGCAACTCAAAGATAGAAGAAAAAAAGGAGAAAAAGGCCTTGTTTACAATCTACTAAGGGTTTGATGATACGATGTTCGAGATTATTGCTCCAACAAATACTTCAAAAGAGGCTTGGGAAATGCTTCAAAAAGCATTTGGTGATGTTAATAAGGTAAAAAAACTCCGTCTACAAGTTTTACGAGCTGACTTTGAAAAATTACAACAAGGTATCTCTGAAACTATTTTTGATTATTTCACAAAAGTTATTTCTATTGTTCATCAAATGAGAAGAAATGGTGAACAAATAAGTGATCAAAGAGTGATAGAAAAGATACTAAGATCACTAGATTCAAATTTTGATTTTATTACTATTACGATTGAAGAGTCTAAAGATTTGGAAGAAATATCTTTAGAACAACTTATGGGTTCCCTTCAAGTTAATGATCAAGGGATTACAAAAAGAGTAGAAGAAATAACTGTGGAATAAGCACTACAGACCAAGCTTACTCTTGAAAATAAAGGTGAATCAAATTTTCAAAAAGGAAGAGGTCGTGGACAAAGAGGAAGAGGTGGCAGAAATCAGACCTATCAAGAATCTCCAAACAATGGAGGTAGAGAAAATTCTAGCTAAAGAGGCCGAGGTTATGGTCGAGGACGTGGCCGAGGCCGTGGACGTGGCAGAATTTCTAAAAGGTCTGAAATACAATACTATATTTACAAAAGGTATGGGTATTACTCCTTTCAATGCTATTATAATTCTAACAAACAAGGTGATAAGACAAATTTTATTAAAAAAGAAGAGAAGAATGAAAATCAAGTTTTACTAATGACTTATGATAATTTGAAGGAAGATCAGTTTATGACATGGTATCTAGATACAGAAGCTTTAACTCACATATGTGGTATTAAAGAATTATTTTCAGAAATGGATACAAGCAATTCTGAAAATATTACATTTGGTGATCTATCTCAAAGACCAGTAAGAGGTAAAGGTAAAATTGTTCTTGGACTCCATAATGGCAAAGAGTTATGCATTTCAGATGTTTATTATGTGTCTGATATGAAAAATAATATTTTTAGGGACAATTACTTGAAAAAGAGTATAATATTAAGATAAAAGATATGACTCTTTGAATTTATGATAAGACTAAGACATTAATCTCAAATATAAAAATAACGAAGAATAGAATGTTTCCTCTATATTTATGTATTTTTTATTGATCAAGTTGTTTTAAGACTAATATTGAGGACTTTTGTACATTATGTCATCTTAGATATGCACATTTAAATTTTGAAGCTTTAAAAATTCTAGAGAAGTTTAATATGGTGATAGGAATGCCAAGAATTGACCGCTCATCAAAATTATGTGAAGTATGTGTTATGGGTAAGCCAGAAAGAAAGCCTTTCAAAATCAGTAGAACAAAAAGAGCATGACATTAACTTGATCTGGTACACTCAGATGTTTGTGACCCTATTAGCCCAGTATCACTTAGAGGAAGCAGGTAATTTCTTACCTTCAATGATGATAATAGTGGCAAAACTTGGGTCTATATTTCAAAGGAAAAGAAAGAATCGTTAAACAAATTCAAAGAATTTAAAGACTTAGTTGAAAGACAAAGTGGTTGCAAGACTAAATGTTTACGAACAAATAGAGGTGGTGAATATACATCAAATGAATTTGAAAGTTTTTGTAGAAATAATAGAATTTTATATCAATTTTCTATGTCATACACACCTCAACAAAATGGTATTTCAGAAAGGAAAAATAGGACTATACTTAATAATGGTCCGATGCATGTTAAAGGAAAGAAAGATTCCTAAAGAATTTTGGGGGATCTTGCTTATGCAGTTTATTTGCTTAACAGGTTTTCAATAAGGCAAATTGGTAATTCTACACCAGAAGAAGTATGGAGCCTGCAGAAACCAAGAGTTGATCATTTAAGAATTTTTGGGAGTGTTGCATTTACCAAGATACTAGAAGAAAAAAGAATAAAACTTGAAGATAAAAGTCAGAAATGTATTTTATTAGGTTATGTTGAGAATTCAGTGGATACAAACTCTACCATCCTATCACAAATAAAGTTATGATGTCAAGAGATATTGAGTTTAAAATAACAGATTTGGGACTGGAAAAATAATAAAAAGCATAGGAAAGCTATATCATCATAGGAGGATAATATAATATAAGCAAGCATAGAAGAGGCTTTACTAGAATCATCACCGAGATCAACTAGGTCACATGATTCAAGAAGTCTGATTATAAGAAGGACAAGACCGATCTAGGAGCTATATGATGTGACTCAAGTCCGATTATAACAATGATGAACTTTCTCTATTTTGTCTTTTTGCAAGATATGATCCATTAACTTTTGAAGAAGCTTGTAAAGAAGAAAAATGGAGACAAGCTATCAAGGAGGAGATTAATACAATGTACAAAAATGATATATGTGAGCTTACTACACTTCCAGAAGACCACCGAGCGATCGGTGTTAAGTGGATCTTCAAAACAAAAGAAAATGCACAAGGAGAGGTGGAGAAATATAAAGCATGATTGGTCACAAAGGGATATAAACAACAATATGAGATCGACTATGAAGAAGTGTTCGCACTAGTTGCTCGATTATAGACAGTAAGATTACTTATCTCCCTAGCAACTCAAATAAAATGAAAAATTTTACAAATGGATGTCAAATCAGCATTCGTTAATGGAGTTCTTGAAGAAGAGGTATATGTTCAACAACCCCCTAGTTTTATTATTTATGAATAAGAAGACAAAATATACAAGTTAAAGAGAGCCCTTTATGAGCTTAAACAAACCCCACGAGCATGGAATTCTCGGATAGATGCTTATTTTATTCAAAACGATTTTTCTAAATGTCCACATGAACATGCTCTTTATACAAAATCTAACATTGATGAAGATATTATGTTTAGATGCCTATATGTAGATGATTTAATATTTACAAGCAGTAGTAGCTTCATGATTAAAGATTTTAAATACTCTATGAAGGAGTTCGAGATGACTGACTTGGGCTTAATGTCTTATTTCCTTGGTATTGAAATTATACAAAACAATGAAAGAATTTTTATTGCACAAGAAAATTATGCAAAAGATGTTTTAAAAAAGTTTTCTATGGAAGATTGTTATCCTACAGATACACCTATTGAGTATGGTACCAAGTTGACCAAAGAAGACGAAGATAAATATATTAATCCAACTTGTACAAACGTCTAGTTGGATGTTTAAGGTATTTGACATGCACTCGACCTAATATATTATTTGGAGTTGGTTTAATAAGTAAATACATGGAATCTCCTAAGACTTCTCATTTAAATATCGCTAAAATAATTTTGTGATATATTAAAGGATCAATTGAGTATGAAATATTTTATTTATCATCAAAAGGACTGGATCTTATTGGATATAGTGATAGTGATTGGGCTGGAAGCTACCATGATTGAAAGAGTATAACTAGATTTGTATTTTATTTTGGTGGAGCTATATTTACTTGGTCTTCAAAAAAACAACATATAGTTGCTCTATCAAGTTGTGAAGCAGAATACATAGCAGCTTCTTCTTGTGTTTGTCATGCAATATAGCTAAGAAGATTGCTTCAGGAACTTGATATGCCACAGGAGAAGTTAATCAAAATTTATATTGATAATAAATCAGCTATTGCCTTAGCCAAGAATCCAGTCTACCATATATTGATAATAAATCAGCTATTGCCTTAGCCAAGAATCCAGTCTACCATGAAAGATCAAAGCATATCGACACGAGATTTTATTTTATAAGAGATCATGTCAAAAACAAAGAAGTGGAGCTACACCATGTCAAGATAAGTGAACAAGTGGTTGATATTTTTACAAAACCTCTCAAAATTGAAATATTTCAACATCTTCGAAGAAAACTTAACATGTTGGATGGAACAAGTTTAAGGGGGGGAGAATGTTGCAATTAAACTTATGCAATTATATTAATTTCATCAGGAGAAAGGTTCATTTCCTCAAGAAAAAATATTTATGAAAGTACAAGTCAAATTGGTTATTATTTTTTGAAAAAGTTTATTGAAATAAAGATTCATTCTTACTACATAAATCTGCATAAATGTAATGTATCTTGGGGAACTATATAAACCCTATGTTGAGTCATGAGAAATATAGAGTTTGTGAAATTATAAAAATATTGAGAGAAATATAGAAGATTTAGTCTTCTCCTACTCTTCCTTAGTGTGCTAACTTTATCCTTTATTCCTCTCAACTTCAACAAAAAAGATTATATTTATAAAGGAAAAGGGTAATAGGGCCTCATTCTCGTCTAATAAGCCATGTGAAACTCAGATTAGAAGTCATAATTTCATTGAATACACGATCCGCTGCTTCAAATGCTTTTTGCCTATAAAATTAGAGGCTTACAAATCTCTGTTGGTGCTTTAGTACGTTGACTAAACTTGTCCTGAATTATGAATTGATGAAGATTGACAACATAAATGGAAAATTGATCAACAACTATTTTAGCCGATTAATACTCTCTTTCCTCTTATTTTGATCCAACAAATAACTACTAATGACCAAGCAACTACTCTAGTTTACTTTGGCCAAGAACCTCTATCTCTGGTGTCGACCTGCAATTACACTTGCACCAATACTTTTATAGAGAGCGCATTAAAAAGAGGTTCAAAAACTGGACTTTAGAATTTCATTATATAGTGCTCCCCTATGATAGAAGGGGGTAACAACTTAGCTCTTTACTTACCCGAACAATACTTTCTACTGATATTATTGCATAAACCTTAAGTCCAAAATAAGCAAATGAACTACAAGTTGAGGTCAAAAAAAAGAATATATTACATACAAGCAAGCTGGGTGTGAGCGAGGTGTACTAGCCTAGTGCTCCTTCCCTTAAGAATGTTTTCCAGTATTGAAGTAAGAGATACAATCATTTGCCTCACAGAGCTATGATAGAAAAAAAAGAACTAACTAACCCGGCTGGCTAACATAAGTTGCTCAATAAAATTATCAAGGGATGCAGGAGTGTGTATAGCAAAGGTAATTAGGTTCAGATGCAGTATCCCGTTTCCTAAGGCTCCAGTAAGAATTGAGGAATAGAGGGCCTGCCTAAGTTTCCAAGTAATAATGAAATTCCAAGATAAGAATTTGGCTATTGGGCCTCTAAGGTAATAAGAAGGGGATTTAGCTCTGTATCATAGAAATTATTAACTAACCCGAACATGTGCTCTCCACTCTAAGATAAGAATTGACCTACGTCTCACCACCCTATTGCTGTTTCTCTCAATACAGAAAAGAGTATATATATATAGAGGATAGGTAATAGAGTATGATCTAGTGCCATTTAGTGTGGACTTTCTGTGTGAAGGAAAGGCGTGAAAGTGTCCTATCCTGTTACAGAGTTCTATCGAAGGAGTGTCCTGTTGCATCTCTTTATATACAAGGGCTCGTGTTCGAAAGATTTCATTCTTTGTTGTGCTGGGTAGAATAGTTGAACCGCCATTATGATTGCCTAAACAGGAAGGGAGTAGTTGACTCATTAGGAGCAAGGTGTATCTGTTTGATATAAATGGGAAAAAGAGTTGAATGAAATAGTGTATCGTCATTTTTATTCATTCACTTATGTTTATTTATATAAAGGAAGAGAAAGATTAGACATTGAGGATTTATCTCAATAATCTAACTAATCTAGTACTAGTTGTTACAATAAATGCTAACAACTCTATTTTTTATTATGCCCCCGTAAGATCACGCTCCTGCTAAGGACGCCGATCTTGAACCGATGAAGTGAGAACAACTTGCGGGAGAGTGGCTTCATGAGGGAGTCCGCCAGTTAATCTGCGGTGTGAATATGAGAGACACGTAGTTGATGATTCATCACTTGATCTCGTACAAAGTGGAAGTCAATTGCTATATGTTTAATACGAGAGTGAAACACCAGATTGGCACATAAGTAGGTAGCCCTGACATTATCACAATATATTATAGGAGTAGCAGAGGAGCAGATGTCAAGCTCTTTGAGCAGATTCATTACCTAGTTAAGTTCAGCAATTGCAGTTGCAATTGAGCGATACTCAACTTCAATAGAAGATCGAGCAACTGTCTTTTATTTCTTGGAACTCCAACTGATTGGATTAGCCCCGAGAAATATAATATACCCAGATGTTGATGTTCTATCTTCAAGGTTCCCAGTCCAATCAGTGTCAGCATAAGCATGAAGTTGAAGTGGACATTTTTTTGTAGAGAACGATGTTGTAGTCACGAGTACCTTTAAGATATCATAATACTCATTTAACAACTGACCAATGTGTAGCAGATGGTCTATGCATGAATTGTGACAGCTTGTTAACAGCAAATGAGATATCTGGGCGAGTGAGGGCTAAATATTATAAGGAGCCAATCACTTGTTAATATTGTGTAGATTTTGTAGCAGGACTACCATCATTTAACCGAATCGATTCACTAGTGGAGAGAGGAGTCGAAATAGCATTTGCATCCTTCATGTTTGTCTTAACTAATAAGTCTTGAGTATACTTCCGTTGAGAGAGGAAGAGTCCCAAAGATGTAGACATTACTTCTACACCCAAAAAATAAGTCAAGGGACCGAGATCTTTGAGGAAAAATTTGGTGGCCAACTGGTTAATGACCTGGTGACCTCCATAAAATTACTACCTATCACAATAATATCATCAACATATACCAAAAGATATAATGTACTGCCAGGTAGTTGACGGAGAAATAAGGAGGTGTCAGACTTGGAGTTAGAGAAGCCGACAGACATAAAAAAGGAGCCAAGTTCCTTCTACCAGGCTCTTGGAGCTTGTCGAAGACTATAAATGGCCTTTTAGAGTTTACAGATATATTTTAGATATTGAGGATGAATAAAGCCAGGAGGTTGCTCCATAAAGACCTCGTTAATTAAAGTTCCTTATAAGAATGTATTATTCACATAAAGTTATCGTAATCGCCATCCTTTTGAAACTGCTAAACTCAGAATCAGTCGGATTGTTGTGGACTTAACAACAGGACTGAATATCTTAGTAAAATCAACACCAGGACATTGATGGAAGCCTTTGGCCACCAAGTAGGCCTTATACCTAGTAATGGACCCATCAGGGTTCCGCTTAACTCGATAAACCCATTTACACCCGATGACATTTTGTGCGGGATGACATGGAATAAGTGTCCAGGTAGAGTTATGAAGTAGGGCGTCATATTCATCAGACATAGCTTGACGCCAATGAGGAGACTTTTGGGCTTGAGTGACTATAGTAGGTTCACAAGTCTTAACAAAGGGAGTCACAAATGTATTGAGATCGAGAACCTGACGGGGCTTGAAAATGCCACTTTTAGAGCGTGTTGTCATTGGATGTCCAAGTGGTTTAGGAGATGATAGCGGAATGAGTGTGGGCGAAGTAGTAGAACAGGGTGAGTTGGATTGTGGAACAGTAGTGGTAGTAGACCGAGGCGAGGGAAATGCTAGTTGGTGAGCGTCCAACGATTAGATGTCAATGGTAGCAGAAGAGGGAGAAAGGAAAGAGGGAATGAGATGTTGTATTGGAGGGATGCTCTACTCAGAAGTTGGAGTGGGTGATTCGTATGGATGTTCATTGGATAATGGCATGTGCCACTGATGCATTTGCACCGGAGTGGTTGATATAGTGGTAGATTTGTGTTGTTGAAATAGAAATGAAGACTCCACAAAGACAACATGATGAGACGCAAAGACCTTGTGAGTTGAAGGTACAAGGCCTTGACCATGGTGTTAGTTTATTTGATGCATAACGACATAGCCGAGGATAGCAGACACAACCAAAGACCCTAAGTTTTTGAAGATTTAGGGATCGATGGAATAACTTTTCAAATGGTGATTGATTATTGAGGACAGGAGTAGACATACGATTTATCAAATAGATGACAGTCTGAAAAGCTGCAAACCAGAAGATAGTTGGCATAAAAGCATGATAAAGAAGTGTGAGACCAGTTTCAACTATATGCCGATGTTTATATTCAGCAGAGCCAACTAGTTGAGGAGTGTACGGAGGGGATTTGAGATGCTGAATACCACAGGCTAACAAGTGTGATGTTAGTGTTTGGTATTCACCCCCACCGTCAGAATAAATTATTTTGATAGAGGACTGAAAGATATTTTCTACCATTTTTTTAAAAGTAAGAAAGATTGTGGAGACTTCATACTTATGGTGAAGAGGATAAAACCATATATATTTGGTAAAATAATCAATAAAGATAACATAAAATTTGCATTTGTCAAAAGAAATACTTGGTGCAGGGCCCTAAACATCAGTATATAGAACTTCAAATGGATATGTGCAAGAAATAGAAGAATGAGCAAATGACAGTCGATGAGTTTTATTACTAAGACATGCATTACAATGAGAAATAATAGGACCAGTTTTAAACGAAGGAAGAGCATAACGAGAAAGAAACGTTCTTAGAGTGGAGGTAGAAGAGTGACTTAGACGATGATGCCACACATCCGTGGAAGCAGCAATAGAAAAATAAGCAGTAGGCGGAGAGGTGGATGGCCATTGGTAGATGTTATCTTTACTTTGGCCTTGAACTAATGATGCACCTGTGTTCAGATCTTTGACAAGAAAGTGGCCAGGAAAAAATTCAATAGAGGTATTATTTTGCTTACAGAATTGAGAGACAGAGATGAGATTCTGTTTGATATGAGGTGCGCACAACACATCACCGAGTGTAAAGTTAAGATAATTCAAAGTAAGCCTTGTGGAACCAATATGAGTAATAGGAAGTCGCTTACCATCACCAATGATGATGTCATCAGTACCACCATAGCTGTTGGAAAAGGATAGGTTTTGGAGATCCGCGGTGATGTGATGAGAGGCTCCAGAGTCCATAACCTAGGAGTGTTGATCAGAAGGTTAAGCAGCAGCGAGATGTGCCTGGGGCAGACGTCGTAGATGAGATCGACAGACCTTAGCGGAGTGACCAACCTTATCACACAGCTGACAGACTATTCGGTTTGGAGGTAGGAGAAGGATGCCAAGGCTGTTGGTAGTTGTTGGTGCTATCTTGAGGTATTGGAGTAAGATGCCAGGGCTGGTGATGAGGGATGCTTCTACCTCTTGGCATGGGAGCAGGATGCCAAGACGGTTGGGTACCATAGTTACCACTTGGATTGTGATAAGATGGTGCTTGTGCTGGACCCTTATTGGCAAACTTATAGTACTGATTGCTTTTCCTTTTGAATTTTTGAGTTAATTGGGCAGTAATAGGTTGTGCTGTTGTGCTATCCTCGCACTTCAGATAAGTCTTGTAGTCAGTCAGCTTGTCGTGTAACTCTTCAAATGATATTGGGTAGTCACATGCCCAAATTGCTACTGCTAATTCTTTGTACTCAGCCCCAAGATCATTGAGGGTATGGACGATAACTTCATCATCATTGAGATAATGTCCTATTAAGACTAAGTCATCAATGATTACCTTGATAGTTTAGAGGTAATCAGCGATGGTACTTCCCTCTTGTTTTGTGTTCATAAGTCTAGAGAGAAGGTCGAGCATGCGGGTGCACGAGTGATTTGCCAAGATAGTTTGTAGCTTGCACCAAGCTTTGACAAAAGTAGCACATGAAGATATAAGTGGTGCGATGGAACCAGCAACTGAGGCCTGAATCACTTGAAGAATAAGACGGTCCTATCAGAACCACAGTTTATGCTCTGGATTCGATCCTTGACTTATTGTTCCTAGGATATCAATCATTGCTGGTGGGCAACTGAAGGATCCATCAATATATCCTGACAAATCATATCTAAAGAGGAGATTAGTGAACTGAGCATACCATAAAGCATAATTTCCTTTGGATAATTTGAAGAGAATGATGACGACAGCATTGATGGAGATCAGTCCCATACTCGGAGAGGTGCTGGAGCTTCCTGTAATAATACTGACAGAAACCAGAGAAGTAGGTGATGAAGACATTGAAGAGGAATACTTTTGTCCCCGCTTTTTTTTTATTTTTTCTGTTCTACCGATTTGTGTCTCACTGCAGCAACGGAGAAGAATTCAATGCCGTAGTGAGCGAGCAATAGCCTGACATTGTGTAAGTGTCACAAGAGGCTTCCCGTAGAGGGAGCCTCTAAGAAAAGAAGAGCTGGTGGCTACGTGGCTTGCTCACGGCGACAGAAGCAGGGTCGACAGCGGTAGGCTGCAATAGGTGAGTAGTAGTTGATCCTGATGATAGCTCGTTGCCACCGGTAGCAAAGGGCAGCAGGTGAAAAGATCTAGTGCTGAAACAGAGGAAAACAGCAGAAAGGGTTCGGTCCTCTGCAGTGCTAGTTTGGGTGAGCATGGGCGACGGTCGCGGGAGGGGGACCTCTATTCCCAATCACTACGTGGAGGAGCAGCAGATCTAGTTTGGGATCACCCGCCTCAATACTCAGGTGACTGCCGAGGAGGGTTTGTCATGGACGTGGCTACTGCCGAGGAGGATTACGTGTTTCGGTTGTAGATCTCGAAGAGATTGGGGCTTTCGCCGCCTTTCACCAATTCAGCACACTCGCCGCCGTCGCCAATCCACTCCGACCCGTCCGTTGGCAATCGAGTCACCAGTCGGATTTCTCTTATTCAATCGCCAGGGCGGACCGAAGCTTTGCCAAAGGAATACATCTCCGGCTTCCATAGATATGGAGAGGATAATGGCACGGTGAGGAAAAATAAAAGAAATGCAGCGGTAGAAAACTTGCCAATAGAGAAGGCAGAAGTACTATAACGGTAGATGGGTAGGAGTCTGTAGCAGCTTCTGCACGCGGGAGTCTATTGTAGCTTCTGCACATGGTTGGAAATGGCGAAAACTTACGGTTTCTGCCCGCGATCGGAAATGGTAAAAATTTGCTATCGTTTGACAACGAGAAGAGAGCTTGCTCTAGGCAAGCAGCTCTGATACCATGATAGAAATGAGAAAAAGAATTGAACGGAATAGTGTGTCATGACTTTTGTTCATTCACTGATGTCTATTTATACAAAGGAAGAGAGGGATAGAGAGGTTAGATGTTGAGGATTTTCCTTAATAATCGAACTAATCTGGTACTAGTTGTTACAATAAATGCTAACAACTCTATCTTTCATCAGTCTTTACATTCCTCTATTACTTGTGCTAGATCTATATTATCAATTTAATTCTAACTTTGGAGTTTAGTTCACCGTTACATATTAGTTTAATCCGTGTTGCAATGAGAAAATCAGCCGAAGCAAAACGTTGTTGAGTAGTTCAATAGACATTTCCCTACATGCCCAACCAAGATCCATTTCTTCTGAAGCTGATTAGTTCGAAGTTGTGTCTGCAATAAAAGAATCTGTGGCATCAGCAAGTGGAAAGGAAATAAGCTTAGGAACAAAAACAAAAGATACAGGATAGGGGTATAGATCTGGTAATGTTCCATAAATCATCTTTTCTTTATTTCCTGTAGAGGTTGGCAAAAGGTAAACCGGAAGGAAGAAAGGTAAGGTTTGGTTTGACTTCATTCTATATAACAAGTGCTCGCTAAGCGGATACTAAATGATGATTTTTGATTTGAGGTCGATTCTGAAATATCTTTGGCATCCCCGAAATGAATGATTTATTGACAGTAATCTTTGGCGTCCCCGAAATGAATGATTTATTGACAGTGCTATATCTGATAGGAATAAAATAAGAATAAATTTTGTATATGAATAAATATTAGTAAATCATAGTTAGATGAATACCAAGATTTACGTAAAAAACCCTTTCAACTCGAAGGGTAAAAATCATGGGACAAGCAAAAAAAAATCCACTATCAAATAATGAATATACAGATCTCAAGGATTCTTACCCAAACCAAAGCAACAGCCACAAGAGAATCACAGGGATACGAGGACTATAATACTAAGCACAATATTCAAAACCTTCCCAAGAGATCACAGTAAGAATCCACTACAAACTGATCTAACCTGATATATGAATGATTGAGAATAGTCTTTTCTTATCCTTATTTTTTTTCCTTTCCTGGATCTCTTATTTTTTGGCCTCTATTGTCAATCTATAGTCTTCTTGCTCTCTCCCACATTTTCAACTGCCGCTGCCCTCTTAATCTCAACTCCAGCCACCTAATCTAGTGTTTAGGTTAATATAAGTGAAGTTTTAGATTGTGGGCTTCACTAAAGCCCATTATGGGTTGAATTTGGGTCATCTACTCATCTGCCCAACAATCTCCCCTTTCAGCCTATAAGGGAGGCTGTTTCATGACTCCTCAATATGAAGCCATGTCGACCAATTGTCGGCACATCTCCTGTCTCTCTTTCGGCAAAGCCTTTATCAACATGTTTGCTCCATTATCATTTATGTGAATTTTTTGAACCTATAACTACTTCTCTTCAAACTCATTTCTGATACAGTGATATCTGACATCTATATGTTTTAACTTTGAATAAAATATTGGGTTTTTCCATAAATGGATGGTACTCTAGCTGTCATAATACACCATATAGTTTTCTTGTTTCAACCCCAATTTTTGTAAGAATCCTTTCATCCATAATATTTCTTTACAAACCTCTATAGTGATAATATATTCTGCCTCTATGGTGGAAAGAGCAAGACACATTTACAATCTAGACTGCCATGACATAGCTCCCCCTACAAAAGTAAGTACAAAACCCGATGTGGACTTCCTTGTGTCAATATCTCTTGTCATATATACATCTATGTAACCTGTCAACACAGATGGTCCATCTCCAAAGCTTAAACAAACTTTAGAACTTCTTTTAAGATATCTAAAAATCCACTTCATTGTTGCCCAATGCTCTTTGCCTGGATTTGCAAGAAACATGCTAGCAACACCCACTACATATGCGATGTCCGACCTCGTACATACCATCGCGTACATTAAACTTCCAACTATTGTAGTATAAGAAACTTTTTGCATTTTCTCCTTCTCCTCATCACTTGACGGAGTCTGATCTGAGCATAACTTGAATTGACCTGCAAGAGGAGAACCAACTGCTTTGCATTACTCATACTGAACCTATCTAATACCTTCTCAATGTATTTCTCCTGTGACAACCAAATCTTTCTTTTTCTTCTGTCACGAGAAATCTGCAAGCTTAGTATTTGTTTTGTTGGCCCCATGTCTTTCATTGCAAAAGACTCACTCAATTCATTCTTCAACCTGTCAATCATAGACATACCTTTCCCAAGGATAAGCATATCATCAATATAAAGTAATAGAATAATAAAATCCTCACAAAACTGTTTGATGTACACACAATGATCTGAAGTTGTTCTTTTGTATTTATTTTCAGTTATAAATGAGTCAAACTTTTTATACCACTATCTTGGAGCTTGCTTCAACCCATACAAGCTCTTCTTCAACTTGTAGACAAGATTTTCTTTACTTTTGACTTTGAAGCCTTCTGTTTGCTCCATATAAATTTTCTCCTCCAAATCACCATGAAGAAAAGCTGTTTTCACATCTAACTGCTCAATCTCCAAGTCTAGGTTAGTAGTAATACCAAGAGCAACACAGATAAAAGACATTTAATAATAGGAGAAAAAATTTCTTTAAAATCAATACATTTCTTTTGACAAAAGCCTTTCACAACCAATCTAGCTTTATACTTTAGTTGAGAACAATATTCTTGAATCTTCAACCTGAAAACCCACTTGTTCTTCAAGGCCTTACATCCCTCTAGTAGTTGTACCAAATCATATGTGTGGTTCTTTTGCAAAGAATCTATCTCTTCCTACATAGCAATAAACCACTTCTTTTTTTGCTTACTTTCAACTACTTTCTGGTACCTCTCTAGTTCACCTATATCAGTAAGCATCACATACTCATCTGTAGAGTATCTTCTGGAAGGTTGACGTAGTCTAGAAGATCTTCTTAACTAAGGTTCTGCGGGAACTTGCTCTCTTTCTTCTTTATGCTCAACATGTCCTATAGGTAGATCAACATCTAGCTCTGCACTATCTTCCTGCACATCTCCCCTATCACCCTGATATATTGGAGGATAGCTGGGTCACAGTCTATAAATCCCTCTGCATAAGTCTTAGCTGGTGCCTCCTTCAAATCCTCAGTGGTTTAATCCTCAAAGAAGACAACATCTTTGCTTCTGAACACCTTCTATTTTTCTGGATCCCAAAGCCTGTAACCAAACTGATCATGTGAGTAACTAAGAAAAATACACTCTTTTGTCTTACCATCCAGCTTGGACCTCTCATTGTTTGGAACATGTGCAAATGTATGACAATCAAACACTCTTAAATACCTATAGGAGATATCTTTCTCTGCCCATATATGCTCTACAACATCACCATCTAGAGCTATACATAGTGATAAGTTGATTACATCAACTGCAGTCCTCAAAGTCTCATCCCAAAACCTTTTGGGTAGCTTGGCCTATGAAAGCATACATCTAATCTTTTCCATGATGGTGCGGTTCATCCTCTTTGCAATTGCATTATGCTGAGGCGTACCAGGAACTGTCAACTCATACTGGATGTCATGTGACATGCAATAATCTTTAAACAATCTTATGTACTCACTATCATTATCTGATCTTATGCATTTCAATTGTATTTTTATCTCCCTTTCAACTCTGGCATGAAACTCTTTGAAGATATTAATAACCTGACCTTTCATCTTCAAAGCATAGATCCAAACTTTCCTAGAAAAGTTATCTATAAAAGTAATAAAATTAAGTACACCACTAATACTAGAAACATTAACAAATCCCCCAGGAGTTTTTGTCCTCAAAAGATCACACATATCTGTATAGACACGGTCCAAGGAATGCATTTTTCTAAATAAAACAGGACTAACAAAGGAAACTCTATGTTGTTTACCAGCCAAGCAATCAACACAAGGGCTCAAACATGTATCTCTGAGGTCTAGCAATACCTCTCTCTTGGAAAGTTCTTACACCCCCTTCTCACTCATGTGTCCCAGTCGCCTATGCCACAACTCCATGCTGAAGTCTTTCTCTATAGCATTCAATTGCTTACCCCAAGCTTTAGCATGCAATCTGTACAATGTATGACATTTCTTCCCATTAGCTATAATAAGAGAACCCTTACTGAGCTTTCACTGTCCTCTGTGAAATCTGACATCAAAGTCTTCATCGTCTAGCCTTCCAACTGAAATTAAATTCAGTTTTAAGTCAATTATATGCCTTACATCCTTAAGCACTAACTTGAAACCAAGGTTAGTCTTTATATAGATATCTCACATGCCAATGATGTATATTGTGTCATAGTTGCCCATCTTGACAACACTAAAATTTCCAAACCTGTAAGTAGCAAAGAACTCCCTCCGTGGTGTAGCATGATAAGAAGCACCTGTGTCAATTATCCACTCGAGATCCTGGCACACACAAAAAAAATATCATCAGAAGTAGACAAAATCAAATAATCACTATCTTGCACTCTAGTTGTGATAATCTCTTTTGACTCTGTATGCTCCACTTCTTTTCCCTTTTTCTTGTTTTTCTTAGGTTGCTTGCACTGATTCTTATAATATCCTTTCCCACCACAATTGTAGCAAATAATATCTTTCCTTGATCTTGACTTGCTTTTACCAATGCGTGAACCACGTCTATCATTTGACTTCAACCTTCCTCTATTCTCTGAGACAAGTGTCTGTGAATCAATCTGAGAAGTTATTGAATTCTTTCTCTTAAACTCCTCATTCAACAAACTGTTTATTACTTAATTCATAGTGACAACACCATCTGGTGCAGAATTACTAAGGGAAACCACTAGTGTCTCCAAACTTTCTAACAAAGAACTGAGAAGTAATAATGTCTGCATCTCATCATTAAAAGATATTTTCATAGAGGATAACTGGTTAGTAATATTCTGCATTTCATTCAAATGTCAGGAATAGAAGTACCATCTTTATATTTCAAGTTTATAAGTTTTATCATAAGAAAAGCTTCGTTGCCAGCCATTTTTCTTTTATAAAGATCTTCTAACTTTTTCCAAAGAGAGTAAGTATAACTTTCAGTAAAAACATGATGAAAGACACTATCATCAAGCTACTGATGAATAAAGTCAACTGTTTTTCAATCTAACCTCTTCCACTCATTATCTGTCATAGTTGTGGGCTTTGCACTATCTCCTTGCAAAAGTCTATACAAATCTTTGCAATATAAGAGATCTTCCATTCTTGGTTTCCATATCATCCAATTATTTCCGTTTAAACTAATCATGCGATAAACATTACCGGCCTCCATGTTCGAATACAAAAGTTAAATGCCACCAAAACCCTACTCAGAGATACTAGTTGATGGGAATAAAATAGGAATAAACTTTATATACGAACAAATACTAGTAGACCGTCACAGACAACAGAATCAAATAAAAATCATAATTAGGTGAACACCAAAATTTACATGAAAAACTCATTCAATTCAAAGGGTAAAAACCATGGGACAAGCTAGAGAAAATCTACTATCAAAATAATGAATATACAGATCTCAATACTTCTTGTCCAAACCAAAGCAACAGCAACAAGAGAATCATAAGGATACAAGGACTATAATACTAAGCACAATATCCAAAATCTTCCCAAGAGATCACAGTAAGAATCCATTGCAAACTGATCTAACCTGAGATATGAATGATTGATAACAGTCTTTTCCTGTCCTTATCTTTTCTTATTTTCTGGATCTCTTATTTTCTGACCTTTATTGTCAATCTACAGTCGTCTTTCTCTCTCCCACGTTTTCAATCGCTATTGCCCTCTTAATCTCAACTCCAACCACCTAATATAGAATTTAGATTAATATAAGTGAAGTTCTAGGTTGTGGACTTCACTAAAGCTCATTATAGATTGAATTTGGGCCATCTACCTATCTACCCAATAGAATCTGATAAATAAGATAGGGATGTAGTGTTGAGCATAGAATGAAGTAAGATTATCAAATATCTATATGATATCGTTTTAAGTGGTAAGTGAATGGTCTTCTAATCCCGCTCTAGCAAGCATGTTGGAATAGGAGTTTAAAGTGTTGTTGTGCCCCAGGAATAAGGTTTACAGTTAGGTTCGAGTGTTGCGGTAAGGGTCAGAGAATCAACAGGATTTTTCACTGGATAGGGTGAGGAAGTTGTACCCATAAAGCAAGAGCATCACCAGTAATAATAGAATTAGTGGTAAAAAGTGGGAAAACGAAAAATTCAAAATCAGTTGAAGGATCTTCCAGCAGAAGAATTACCTATTCCAATTGACAGTGTAGAATTACCTATTCCAGTTGACAGTGTAGAATTACCAGTTACAGTTTCATCTATAAGAGAAGAATAATAAGATAGGCAACAAATAAGACATAAAAAGGTCTAGCTTCGAGCAGGACACCCGACATTCAACAACAAGTCTTATTTGGGTTGGCGCAACAAGTCCAGTTAAGGCGACAACCGAAGAAGCTGTTTCCAGACTTCGTGCACTAACGAGAAGGGAGTTTATTAGAGACAGTTAAGCCTACAAGATAAGAAACAATATCTAGTGTTGTGGTTGGAGTTGTATCGGGAGTGGATGGAGTTCTCAAGTAAGTTGCAATTGAAAGTGGAGTGAAAGTTCGTGCTTGTTGTCAACTGTCAATCGAAATCTGAAGTGAAAGCCTTCTTTCTCACCCCTTAACCACTATTCGACTCATTGACTGGTAAACGAATTTGACCCATGTTGTCTCCCGCAGCGCAGTAAGCCGTATCCAATTCCAAAAGAAAACAGGTAACTACCTAACGTTACGCATTAGGAGCCACCCTCCCCTGTATAGAAAACAGGTAATACGAGATAGATTTAAGCGGGACAATCCAACAGTTGACCATTTTAAATAATGTTCTAATTTCATATAAGTGTCTAATATGATGACATATGAGAAACTATATAACATATGAGAAAACAAATAGATAAAAAGTAGGAGAATCAACACATTCTCGAATGCATTCTTAAAGTCAAAAACTCCTGACCCAGATTGACTGAGCGAAAGCGTCCGCATGTTCGTTCACTAATGGAGACATCTTCGGAAGAATGAATCATTATAATTATTGATAAAAATGAGAGAGGAGATTGAGAACTAAATGAAGTGCACACTTTTATTTCTTCACTCATACCTATTTATACAAGAAGAGAGAAGATTAAAGGATTGGGTGTTGAGGATTTTCCTCAACAATCTAACCATTTGGTTACAATAACTTTATCTTTTAACATGCCCCCGCAAGATCGAGCTCCTACCAAGGAGGCTGATCTTGGATCGATGAAGTGAAAATAACTTGCAGGAAAGTGACTTCATGAGGGAGTCTGCCAGTTGATCTACCGTGTGAACATGAGAAACACGTAGCTGATAATTCATTACTTGATCTCGTACAAAGTAAAAGTCAATTGATATATGTTTCATACAAGAGTGAAACATTGGATTGGCACATAAGTAGATAGCCCCGACATTATCATAGTATATTGTAGGAATAATAGAAGAGTAGATGTTAAGTTCTTTAAGCAGATTTATTACCCAATAAATCTACCTTGAGACATAGTAGCAGGACGCCAAGGCTGTTTGGAACTGTAGTTGCTACTTGGATTGTGATAAGGCGGTGTCTGTCCTAGACCCTTGTTGATAGGCTTAGAATACTGATTGCTCTTATTTTTCGATTTGTAACTTACTTGAGCAATAATAGGTGGTCCTGGTGCTTTATCTTCATACTTTAGATATGTTTCATGGTTAGTCAATTTGTCGTACAACTCCTCAAATGATAGCAATGAGTCGCGTGCCCTTATTGCTATTGCCATTTTTTTGTACTCAACCCCAAGACTATTAAGGGTATGAACAATAACTTCATCATCACTGAGGTTATGCCTTATTAAACCTAAATCATCGATGATAATCTTTATATTTTGAAGATAATAACTGATGGTACTTCCCTCTTGTTTAGTATTCATTAGTTTTGAGAGGAGGCCGAGCATGCGAGTGCCCAAATGATTTGCTAATGTAGTTTACAACTTGCACTAGACTTCAGCAACAGTAGCACAGGAAGATATAAGTGGTGCAACGAAACCAGTAATAGAGGCTTGAATCGCCTAGAGAATGAGACGATTTTAACGTAACTATAAGTTATGCTCTGAGTTTGGTACTTAACTTGTGGCCCCCGGGATGTCAATCATTTCTCGTGAACAACTGAAAGATCCATCAACGTAACCTAATAAATCATATCCAAAGAGGATATTAGAAAATTGAGCATGCCAGGATGCCTAATTCCCTCCTCTAGATAATTTGAAGGGGATGAGGGCTACAACATTGATAGAGACAAGCCTTGTATATGGAGAAGTACTATTGCTCCCAATGGGGACAGTAATTGGAACTTGAGAGGTAGTGGTCAGGCAGTCAACTAGAAGCAGTTGTGGTAGTAGAGGAAGGCACAATTGGGAAGGGTGGGGTAGCAGCATGGGGAGCAGCTGTAGTAGTAAAATGGCAGAGGAGGAAGGCAACGATGTGGTTAGCAGTGGTGGCAGGGTTGGCAGGGGCGTGCAGCTACTGCACTGGTGGTTAGTGACAGGGAGCTGTGGGCGACAACCGTAGATGGCAAGGAAAGAAAGGACAGAGGAGGAAGGCTTGGTTACGGAAGCGGCTGCAGAAGCATGGGGAGTGGCTGTAGCAGTAAGATGGTAGAGGAGGAAGGCAATGACACGGTTGGCAGCGACAGTAGGGTTGGTAGGGGCGTATGGCTGCTACATTGGTGGTTAGTGATAGGGAGTGGCGGGCAACAACCATAGATGGTAAGGGAAGAAAGGATAGAGGAGAAAGGCTTGGCTGCGGAAGCAGTTGATCTTGCTATGGATGGAACGATGGTGCTGGTTGTGCGCTGCCGAGGGCTGGCCGGCAGAAAGCAACAAGATCTGATGTGGGCTGAAGGAGAAGGTCACGATTGTGGCCAATGAGGGCTGCGACAATGACCGACGAGGGGTGGAAGAAGACAAGCTCTCACAGAGTGCTATGGCAGGGGACGACGAGTGCAGTAGTAGGGAAGGAAGATGGGGCAATAAAGGGCTTGGCTCCGGTGTGAACAGAGGATTGTCCTCTGATCTGGAGAGAAGACAATGGCGGTTGAAGAGATGAAGGCAGTGGGTGGAAGAGATCAGATCATCCTCTGATCTGTAGATCATCCTTTGATCTACAAAGTGCTATAGCAGGGGATGATAGCGTGGCTACGTGGCAGCAGTGGTGGTAGCGGCAGAGGGCATGACTGTTGGAAAGATCGCCATCGATCTGGTGTTGGTTCTTGTCCAACACGACGGCAACAGGTCAGGAAAGGAAGAAGCAGCAATCAAGAAGGTGTTGCTTGGTCTGCGACTACAAAAATGCCTCTGGTTTTGCTGTTGTTGTTTGCTTGTGGAAGAAACAGCAATCAAGAAGGTGTTGCTTGGTCTGCGGCTACAAAAATGCCTCTAGTTTTACCGTTGCTATTTGCTTGTGGAAGAAGCAACAATCTAGAAGGCATTGCTTGGTCTGCGGCACACAAATAAGGCAGGCAATGGCAAGGGATGTGATGTTGTTTGACAGCAAGAAATAAAATCTCTCTTAGAAAAAGTCATGCTCTGATACCATGATAAAAATGAGAGAATAGATTTAGAACAAAATGAAGTGCACACTTTTATTCATTCACACATACCTATTTATATAAGAAGAGAGAAGATTAAAAGATTGGGTGTTGAAGGTTTTTCTTAACAGTCTAACCATTTGATTGCAACTTTATCTTTCTGATCTTTCAGCGGTAAAAGCCTAAGCCACTTGTCTAGAGGTCCGCTTTTACTAATAATATGACTCCTCATCTTATGACTAGGTAAAGAAATTAATGAAATCTGACTGGACGGTAATTCATAAGCCTATTAATCTAGAATTCATAAGCCTATTATTTATTATTATATGTTTGTCGATTTAAAAAATTAGGATGCCCAATGTTACTTTTCATTTCTTTATCTTATAGCTGTCTTAATCAATGCTTTATAGTCACCGATTTTCCTGATAAACCACACAAAGCGAACAAAGATATTAATTACCAAACGAGGAAGGATTGCTATGCTACTTCGAGGCAAAGAATAGACACCTTATCTTATCTCTTTATAGTTTGCAGTGGCCTCTATAGGGTAAAGAAAATAGTAAAAGCCAAGTATGTTTTCATTTAACTCTTATTCAATATGATCGATCCCGAATCTTTAGATTCCTAAAGCAAACAAGTAAGCTAAGCGGATACTCAATAGTGGAAATTACATCCCTTTACCATTTAGTTAAGAAAGAAAAGGCGAATGAATCAGCGCTTCCCGATACGGCATGCTGCTAGCTGGCTGAAAACTAATATATCCCCTCACAATCGCAAAGATATTGAAACTTTCGATTCAGGGGTAAAGAGAAGTATAAAGGTGTGTAATCCTTGGTTGGTATTTGATAACTAGTAGGTTATACTATAGAGGAAAAAGAGATTGCTTTTCTTCGGCTTGGAACCTCTACGTGCTACCTAAAACCTATTGGTCTAAAATAAGGGTTTTTGTAGCTGCCGTTGATTGGACAACCGGCCTTAATGGCGCACATCCCTCCCTCCTCTCATTGGTAAGAATAATAGACTTATTGCAATCCTCGACTGGGTTTCCTCAACTTGACTAATAAGCTTTCTTTACCTCATTTGCTTGCTAATAAGCGCTTTCTTTACCTCATTCGGCAGTAGCTTTCATCCCCTCCTTTGGCAGTAGCTTTCATTACTTTATTTTGGTGACCAATAGATAGATAGTGTGGATCTCCCCTCCTTTCTTTGCTGCCAGGAAGATTAGATTAATTTGGTATCCTGGGCTTGTTTTGCTAATCGGTTAATATATAGATAAATTAATGAATTTTATGCTTTCGAGTCATATATGGATAGATAATAAAAGTCATTCTATGCTTTCGGGCTTAGATCGCTAGGCATTGGCCTAGGAACGGGTAAGGGTAAATGGGTTATCCAAAACTGAGTAGATGTTGGTGCTGATATGAAGTAGTGTCGAGTTAATACCGAGCAGGCTCCCAATTTTGTAGGCGAAAATACTCAATAAGGATTGTTTCTTCGTTGATTTGAGATTAGTGTCATTTATTATACTTATATATGCAGGGGGAGTGGCAGGAGTCATTATTGAGTTCAGTTTCGGGCCTCTTCTTTCGCCTGGACCTTTTTAAGGACTGAAAGAATGACGTCTCTGAAGGTCTATTAGAAATGGAAAAAAACTATAATCCAACCTGGGGTTATGTATTTCTTCTTCTTTCTTGCATAAATTTCTCTTGAGTTTAAGGGCTTTTTACCTTTACCTTTGAGTACGGGGGAAGACGATACCTTGTTCCTAAATGTGGCTCTGGTCTGGACTTACCCTTAAAAGCTTCTATTTGTCCCTTCTTTTTTACTTTTTTTAGAGAAACTTTAAGAGACCTATGCACATGCACCTTTTTGTATCGTATGTCGCTCTTGGAACTGCCAGAACAATAGAAGTAGTTGTGCTATAATGCTTGCTGGATGTGGGCCCAGCCTTTCGTTTCCGTCCGTGTCTCGTTCTAGAACTATGGTTTGCAAGAAAGGAGGTTGATCCAAGGCAAGCCAAGTTGGCATAGTTTCTTGACAGCTTGCTTTATGATCGAAGTGAACTGATCAACAACGTAACAGGTACCCATTCGATAAATATGGTCAAGGCTTCACGAAGATAGCTATAAGATAGAAGATCAGCGGATTGCCCCCCTGTGCTTTCCCTTGCCACCAAATCAAGGACTAGGGACACTGGTCTTACCTCCACCATAGACATAGGTATTATGAGCAAAATCTATATATTTCATTCATGTATGTTATTAAAGAGCACATCGGCACCCTAACCCTAACTTAATATATGTTTTTATATATGTTTTGTTTGTTAGTTAGGGTATTATTGACTTGAACCTTTGAATCACATATCAGCATCTTACTTAAAAGAACAGCTTCTTTCATGCTTACCTATCAGAACCTTGGATTTAGTGCAACTCATTCACTCGGGATACAAGATGCACTCTAACCGCCTTATTGTTGGAATTAAACTTGTGCAGTTATCATGAAGAGATTAATTTCATCAGAAAACAGGTTCATTTCTTCAAGAGAAAATATTTATGGAAGGACAAGTCAAATTAGTTATTGATTCTTGAAAGAGTTTATTGAAAAAAAGATTCATTCTTACTGCATAAATCTGCATAAATGTAATGTATCTTGGGGAACTATATAAACCCCATATGTTGAGTCATGAAAAATATAGAGTTTGTGAAATTATAAAAATATTGAGAGAAATACAGAAGATTTAGCCTTCTCCTACTCTTCCTTAGTGTGCTAACTCTATCATTTCTTCCTATCAACTTCAACAATTGGTATCAGAGCTATGGCTTCATCCTCAAGCACCTTCCAACTCCAAATCCCTAGATTGACAAAAGAAAATTATGACATATGGTGCATCCAAATGAAGGTTCTTCTAGGCTCCCAAGATGTATAGGAGTTTGTAGAAGATGGATTTGTTGAACCAAGTCCAGCAGAAGAAGGAGCGATGAATGCAAAAGCAAAAGAGCAACTCAAAGATAGAAGAAAGAAGGAGAAAAAGGTATTGTTCATAATCTACCAAGGGCTTGATGATACGATGTTCGAGATTATCGCTCCAGTAAATACTTCAAAAGAGGCTTGGGAAATGCTTCAAAAAGCATTTGGTGGTGTTGATAAGGTAAAAAAACTCCGTCTACAAGTTTTACGAGTTGATTTTAAAAAATTACAACAAGATACCTCTGAAACTATTTCTGATTATTTCACAAAAGTTATTTCTATTGTTCATCAAATGAGAAGAAATGGTGAACAAATACATGATCAAAGAGTGATAGAAAAGATACTAAGATCACTAGATTCAAAATTTGATTTTATTGCTGTTGCGATTGAAGAGTCTAAAGATTTGGAAGAAATGTCTTTAGAACAACTTATAGGTTCCCTTCAAGTTCATGAACAAAGGATTACAAAAAGAGTAGAAGAAAGAACTGTGGAACAAGCATTACAGACCAAGCTTACTCTTGAAAATAAAGGTGAATCAATTTTTCAAAGAGGAAGAGGTGGTAAAAATCAGACCTATCAAGAATCTCCAAACAATGAAGGAGATCGAGAAAATTCTAGCCAAAGAGGTCGAGGTTATAGTCGAGGACGTGGCCGAGGTCGTGGATATGGCAGAATTTCTCAAAGGTCTGAAATACAATGCTATATTTGCAAAAGGTATGGGCATGACTCCTTTGAATGTTATTATAATCCTAACAATCAAGGTGATAAGACAAATTTTATTGAAAAGGAAGAGAAGAATGAAAATCAAGTTTTATTAATGACTTATGATAATTTGAAGGAAGATCAGTCTATGACATGATATCTAGATATAGGAGCTTCAAATCACATGTGTGGCATTAAAGAATTATTTTTAGAAATTGATACAAGCTATTCTGAAAATATTACATTTGGTGATCTATCTCAAAGACTAGTAAGAGGTAAAGGTAAAATTGTTCTTGGACTCCATAATGACAAAAAGTTATGCATTTTAGATATTTATTATGTGCCTGATATGAAAAATAATATTCTTAGCTTGGGACAATTACTCGAAAAAGGTTACAATATTAAGATAAAAGATATGACTCTTTCAATTTATGATAAGACTAAGACATTAATCTCACATGTGAAAATGATGAAGAATAGAATGTTTCCTCTACATTTATGCATTTTTGATCGATCAAGTTATTTTAAGATTGATATTGAGGATATTTCTACATTATGACATCTTTGATATGCACATTTAAATTTTGAAGCTTTAAAACTTCTAGAGAAGTTTAATATGGTGATAGGAATGCCAAGAATTGATCGCCCATCAAAATTATGTGAAGTATGTGTTATGGGTAAGCAAGAAAGAAAGCCTTTCAAAATCAGCAGAATAAAAAGAGCATGACATCGACTTGATCTGGTACACTTGGATGTTTGTGGCCCTATTAGCCCAGTATCACTTGGAGGAAGCAGGTATTTTCTTACCATCACTGATGATCATAGTGGTAAAACTTGGGTCTATATTTTAAAAGAAAAGAAAGAAGTGTTAAACAAATTCAAAGAATTTAAAGACTTAGTTGAAAGACAAAGTGGTTGCAAGATTAAATGTTTACGAACAGATAGAGGTGGTGAATATACATCAAATGAATTTAAAAGTTTTTATAGAAATAATAGAATTTTACATCAATTTCCTATGCCATACACACCTCAACAAAATGGTGTTTCAGAAAGGAAAAATAGGACTATACTTAATATGGTCCGATGCATGTTAAAGGAAAGAAATATTCCTAAAGAATTTTGGGGGGATGCTATTGCTTATGCAGTTTATTTACTTAATTGGTTTTCAACAAAGCGAATTGGTAATTCTATACCAAAAGAAGTATGGAGCTTGCAGAAACCAAGAGTTGATCATTTAAGAATTTTTGGAAGTGTTGCATTTGCCAAGATACCAGAAGAAAAGAGAACAAAACTTGAAGATAAAAGTCAGAAATGCATTTTATTAGGTTATGCTGAAAATTCCAATGGATACAAACTCTACAATCCTATCACAAATAAAGTTGTGATGTCAAGAGATGTTGAGTTTAATGAACAACAGATTTAGGACTGGAAAAGTAATGAATAGCATAGGAAAGCTATATCGTCAGAAGAGAATGATATCATATAAGCAAGCACATAAGAGGCTTTACTAGAATCATCACCGAGATCAGCTAGGTCACATGATTCAAGAAGTCCGATTATAAGAAGGACAAGACCGATCTAGGAGCTATATGATGTGATTAAGAGATTTGATACTAACAATGATGAACTCTTTATTTTATCTTTTTGCAGGATATGATGCATTAACTTTTGAAGAAGCTTGTAAAGAAGAAAAATAGAGATAAGCTATGAAGGATGAGATTAATAGAATCAACAAAAATGATACATGGGAGCTTACTACACTTCCAGAAGACCACCAAGCGATCGGTGTTAAGTGGATCTTCAAAACAAAAAAAAAAATGCACAAGGAGAGGTGGAGAAATATAAAGCACGATTGGTTGCAAAGGGATATAAACAACAATATGGGACTATGAAGAAGTGTTCGCACCAGTTGCTCGATTAGAGACAGTAAGATTACTTATCTCCTTAGTAGCTCAAATGAAATGGAAAATTTTACAAATGGATGTCAAATCAGCATTCCTTAATAGAGTTCTTGAAGAAGAGGTATATGTTCAACAACCCCCTAGTTTTATTATTTATGAACAAGAAGACAAAGTATATAAGTTAAAGAGAGCTCTTTATGGGCTTAAACAAGCCTCACGAGTATGGAATTCTTGGATAGATACTTATTTTATTCAAAACGGGTTTTCTAAATGTCCACATGAACATGCTCTCTATACAAAATCTAACATTGATAGAGATATCATGTTTGTATGCCTATATGTAGATGATCTAATATTTACAAGCAGTAGTAGCTCCATGATTAAAGATTTTAAATACTCTATGAAGAAGGAGTTTGAGATGACTGACTTAGGCTTAATGTCTTATTTCCTTGGTATCGAAATTATACAAAATAATGAAGAAATTTTTATTTCACAAGGAAATTATGCAAAAGAGGTTCTAAAGAAGTTTTCTATGGAAGATTGTTATCCTACAGATACACCTATTGAGTATGGCACCAAGTTGACCAAAGAAGACGATGGTAAATATATTAATCCAACTTATTACAAAAGTCTAGTTGGATGTTTAAGGTATTTGACATGCACTCGACTTGATATATTATTTGGAGTTGGTTTAATAAGTAGATACATGGAATCTCCTAAGACTTCTCATTTAAATATCGCTAAAAGAATTTTATGATATATTAAGGGATCAATTGAGTATGAAATATTCTATTCATCATCAAAAGGACTGGATCTTATTGGATATAGTGACAGTGATTGGGCTGGAAGCTACGATGATCGAAGGAGTACAACTGGATTTATATTTTATTTTGGTGGAGCTACATTTACTTGGTCTTCAAAAAAACAACATATAGTTGCTCTATCAAGTTGTGAAGCAGAATACATAACAGCATCTTCTTGTGTTTGTCATGCAATATGGCTAAGAAGATTGCTTCAGGAACTTCATATGCCACAGGAGAAGTCAACCAAAATTTATATTGATAATAAATCAGCTATTGCCTTAGCCAAGAATCCAGTCTACCATGAAAGATCAAAGCATATCGATACAAGATTTCATTTTATAAGAGATCATGTCAAAAATAAAGAAGTGGAGCTACACCATGTCAAGACAAGTGAACAAGTGGCTAACATTTTTACAAAACCTCTCAAAATTGAAACATTTCAACGTCTTCGAAGAAAACTTGGCATGTTGGATGGAACAAGTTTAAGGGGGAAGAATATTGGAATTAAACTTGTGTAGTTATCATGAAGAGATTAATTTCATTAGAAGACAGGTTCATTTCTTCAAAAGAAAATATTTATGGAAGGACAAGTCAAATTAGTTATTGATTCTTGAAAGAGTTTATTAAAAGAAAGATTCATTCTTACTGCATAAATCTGCATAAATGTAATGTATCTTGGGGAACTATATAAACCCCATATGTTGAGTCATGAAAAATATAGAGTTTTTGAAATTATAAAAATATTGAGAGAAATACAAAAGATTTAGCCTTCTCCTATTATTCCTTAGTGTGCTAACTCTATCCTTTTTTCCTATCAACTTCAACACTTATTCCCTTAGCTCAGACACTGTCGATCAAGGCTGGGAGCTTCGAGAGAATATCTTTTCATTCCAGTGGGTGGTGCTATTCTATTTCCTTAGGCTTGACAAGGAGCTCTGACTTAAAATACTTCCTTGATAGAAAGTGATTGAGCTTTAGATTACATTGAAAGAAAGCAACTATAGACACAAATCAAAGCAATCGCTTAAAGAACCACTAGCACCCAAGCGAGAACACTAACTACAGCCATATAACCACATATCCCCTTTTAAAATGTGTAGGCAACCCACTTAACAAAGCGCTGTCTAAATGGGGGTAGTTTATTAGACCCTTTCATTCACATGTAGATCTCATGGATAAGTTAGCAGCCTGCTACTCTTTCCAGCAAGAGCCTGTGTCTGGCTTTAGCTAGTCTTATATCTTATCTAACCTTACGATATCTTATCTAATCTTGCAAGTATTATATCTTATCAGTTAATATAGTCTTATATTTATAGCTGTTAATATAGAGGTGTGCGTAAGTGCTTTTGCATAGAATGGGGGGTTTGATAGGTATACGTAAGTGCTTTGTTTGTATAGGGGTTTAAAATGATAAATCATAATTCCAGTAATAGTGTCGGTGCTATAAGGTAAAAGTTCGGTGCTATATATAGTTTCACCCAATGGTCAAGATCTTGCCTAGTATAGGAGTCAGTGGGAAAGATTGCGGTCGGGGTCGGGTGCTTAACTTTACATTGGTTGTGGAGAATGGCCAAGTTCTAGTTTACTGTGGAGAATTGTCATACCTACGAATGATTGCGGGTAACTTCATTTTATAACCGGGGACCACATCTCAAATACTATCCTAATCTTTTGACCCTAGAAGGAGTGACAAGGATGATGCTCACTCCTAGTGAATCTTTTTCTCAAAAGCCTTGAAGTTGTGTTACTACTGACACAAGAAGCTCTCTCTCCCTCGACCAACAGATGTCTTTCTACTGAACCTTATCCTTCTATTGTAGATTTAGAGTCAATAACTTAAACTCTTGTTTCATCTCGAACTCTACTTTAACAGATTCAGTCCATAATAAGCTTTAGTGATGCCCATAGCCTAGAACCTCACTTATATTAACCTAAAACCTAGATTAGGTGGCTATGGTTGAAATTAAGAGAGCAACGACGACTGAAAATGTGGGAGAGAGAAAGAAGACTGTAGACTAGTAATAGAGACCAAAAAATAAGAGATCCAGGAAAGGGAAGAAGACAAGGACAGGAAAAGACTATTCTCAATCATTCATATCTCTGGTTAGATCAGTTTGTAGTAGATTCTTTATGTGATATCTTTAGAATGTTTTGGATATTATACTTAGTGTTATAGTTCTTGTATCATTGTAATTCTCTTATGGCTATTGATTGTGTTTGGGCAAAAGGTCTTGAGATCTGTATATTCATTATGTTGATAGTGGATTTTCTTTAGCTTATCCCGTGGTTTTTACCCTTCGAGTTAAAGGGGTTTTCCATGTAAATCTTAGTGTTCATCTGATTGTGATTTCTGTTTGATTCCGTTATGCGTGACGATCTGCTAGTATTTATTCATATACAAGGTTTATTCTTGATTTATTCCCATCAACTAGTATCAGAGTAGGGTTTTAGTGGTATTTAATCTTTTATATTTAAACATGGAGGCCGATAATATTTCTAGTATGGTTAGTTTAAATGGAAATAATTGGATGATATGGAAACCAAGAATGAAAGATCTCTTGTATTGCAAAGATTTGTATGGACCTTTGCAAGGGGATAGTGCAAAGCCCACAACTATAACAAATGATGGATGGAAGAGGTTAGATAAAAAAACTGTTGGCTTTATTTGTCAATGGCTTAATGATAGTGTCTTTCACCATGTTTCTGCTGAAAGTTCTACTTACTCTCTTTGGAAATAGTTAGAAGGTCTTTATGAAAGAAAAAAGACTGGCAACAAAGCTTTCTTGATCAGAAAACCTATGAGCTTGAAATATAAAGAGGGTACTTCTATTCCTGAGCATTTGAATGAAATGCAGAGTATTACTAACCAGTTATCCTCTATGAAAATGTCTCTTGATGATGAGTTGCTGGCATTGTTACTTCTTAGTTCTTTGCTAGAAAGTTGGGAGACACTAGTGGTTTCCCTTAGTAATTCTACACCAGATGGTGTTGTCACCATAAGTCAAGTAATAAGCAGTTTGTTGAATGAAGAGTTGAGGAGAAAGAATTCAGCAACTTCTCAGGCACTTGTCTCAAAGAACAGAAGAAGGTCAAAGTCAAAGGATAGAAGTGGTTCACGTATAGGTAAGAAGCAAATCAAGATCAACAAAAGATATTATTTGCTATAATTGTTGTGAGAAAGGATATTACAAGAATCAGTGCAAGCAACCTAAGAAGAACAAGAAAAAGGGGAACGAAGTGGAGCATACAAAGTCAAAAGAGAATATCACAGCTACAGTTTAAGGTAGTGATTATTTAATTTTATCTATTTTTGATGATATTTTTTCTTATGTGTGTTAGGATCTCGAATCGATAATTGACACAAATGCTTCTTATTAGGGAGTTCTTTGCTACTTACAGGTCTGAAAATTTTGGTGTTGTTATGATGGGCAACTATGACACAATAAACATCATTCGCATAGGAGATATCCATATAAAGACCAACCTTGGCTGCAAGTTGGTGCTTAAGGATATGAAGCATATAGTTGACTTTAGACTAAATTTAATTTCAGTTGGAAGGCTGGATGATGAAGACTTTGATGTTAGATTTCACATAGGGCAATGAAAGCTTAGTAAGGGTTCTCTTATTGTAGCTAATGGAAAGAAATGTCATACATTGTACAGATTTCTCGTGACAGAAGAAAGAGGAAGATTTGGTTGTCACAGGAGAAATACATTGAGAAGGTATTAGATAGGTTCAGTATGAGTAATGCAAAGCCAATTGGTTCTCCTCTTGTAGGTCACTTCAAGTTATGCTCAGATCAGAGTTCGTCAAGTGATGAGGAGAATGAGAAAATGCAAAAGGTGCCTTATGCTTCAACAATTGGAAGTTTAATGTACGCGATGGTATATACAAGGCCGGACATCGCATTTGTAGTGGGTGTTACTAGCAGATTTCTTGCAAATCAAGGTAAAAAGCATTGGGCAGTAGTAAAGTAGATTTTTAGATATCTCAGAGGAAGTTTTAAAGTTTGTTTAAGCTTTAGAGGTGGACCACATGTGTTGACAGGTTACACAAATATAGATATGACAAGAGATACTGACACAAGGAAGTCCACATCAGGTTTTATACTTACTTTTACAGGGGGAGCTACGTCATGGCAGTCCAGAGTAAAAAGGTGTATTGCTCTCTCCACCACAGAGGCAGAATATATTGTTACTATAGAGGTTTACAAAGAAATATTACAGATGAAAGGATTCTTACAAAAATTAGGGTTGAAACAAGAAAACTATGTAATATATTGTGACAGCTAGAGTGATATCTATTTATGCAAAAACCCAACATTTCATTCCAAGTCAAAGCATATAGATGTCAGATATCACTAGATCAGAAATGTGCTTGAGGAGAAGCAGTTACAGCTTTAGAAATTTCACACAGATGATAATGAGGCAGACATGTTGACAAAGGCTTTGTCAAAAGAGAGATAGGAGATGTACTAATAGTTGATCGGCATGACTTCACATTGAGGAGTCATGAGACAACCTCCCTTATAGGCTGATGGGGGTGTGGACAAATGGCCCAGATTCAGCTCATAATGGGCTTTAGTGAAGCCCACAGCCCAGAACCTCACTTATACTAACCTAAAACCTAGATTAGGTGGCTAGGATTGAGATTAAGAGAGCAGCGACGGCTGAAAATATGGGAGAGAGAAAGAAGACTATAGATTGATAATAGAGGCCAGAAAACAAGAGATCCAGTAAAGGAAAGAAGATAAGGATAGGAAAAGATTATTCTCAATCATTCATATCTCAGGTTAGATCAGTTTGCAATCGATTCTTACTATGATCTCTTGAGAAGGTTTTAGATATTGTGCTTAGTATTATAGTCCTTATATCTCTGTGGTTCTCTTGTGGCTATTACTTGGGCTTGGGCAAGAAGCATTGAGATTTGTATATTCATTATTTTGATAGTGGATTTTCTCTCGCTTGCCCCATGATTTTTACCCTTTGAGTTAAAGGGATTTTCCACGTAAATCTTGGTGTTCATCTGATTATGATTTCTGTTTGATTCTACTGTATATGACGGTCTGCTAGTATTTATTCATATACAAGATTTATTCTTGTTTTACTTCTATCACCTTAATCGTATAGCTCGAAAAAAGGAATTCTCATAACTCATATTAACTTTACTACTATATTGTAGTTAACATAATCGAATTAGGTTGTTTCTACTAGACCTCTCCTCTCTCATAGACTTAACTCCCTTCTCTACTTATTCTTTTCTTTCACCAAGACTGGAACTTTAACTTACAATTCTGATTTTCCTCATTCCTATTCTTTCTCACAAGCTTCTTTACTCTTCGCTTAAAGACGAGATAGACCGGTACAAGATGCTTAGGGAATTAGCTGGGCACATTGGACTTACTTGGTGCTAATAAAACCAATTCGACTCTGACTTTTGAGTTTAGATAAAATGCAAGATCATCAGAAGGATTAGGATCAAATGAATAAGTAAGTACTTCTTCAAATGGAAGAGTTCTTGTGGAATCTGAAAGTACTAGTTTTGGAGCGTTAGCGGGAGTTGTTGAAATGGAATTCAGTGCATCATTTAAAAGAGAAATAATACAAGCACCGTTAACACTTATTCAAGCATCGTTTACACTTATTGGAGTGGATGGTGTCAGTTCAATTGAAATGAATGCTTTGCTTGGCAAAAGAAGAAATTAATGATTTGTTGACTCAACAAGTAACGTATAGCCAAGCAACGGGCCATTAAAAGTAGAGCCCCGACACTCAATCCCTCTCACAGGAATCATTCAACTCAAAAGTAAGGATAAGTTGGGTAAGACCAAAAGTAGTGTAAATAAAAGAAAGAAGAAAACACAGTGAGTAGTTTCCGACTTCAAACTCAGTGAGTTAAAGCAAGGGAAGGGGTGTCAATTCCTTATTTGTAGTTTTATTATTATTATGATCAGGTTGACTCTCTTACTTACCGGTGTAACTCCTACTTTTGAGTTGGATTACTAGTTTAGAGCTAGAGACTTGTGTTGACATTAATATCATATTAGAAGCAAGGAGGGGATTATATTTACATTAATTCCATAGATAGAAATAAGAAATGAATGCTAAAGATATAAGAACGAGATACAGGAAAGTCAGTTTCAACCAGCAGGGGAGGTACTCAACCTAACAGATAAGAATCCAAGTAATCGTTTAAAGAACGAAAACAAAGGTAAGTAGAATGCAAGGGAGGGTAGTTAGTCTTATTATCTTATCAGTGAGGTACTTCACATAGAGTCTCATTATTTAATTAAAGGAAAGTAAGCCTAGCAATCGATCGTGGTAGTTATAGTTTGGACTACTATTAGCGTACTCTTAGTTTGGACTACTGTCAGCATTAGGAGCAATACCAACTACAAAAATTCTTACTTGACAGTGCAATTCCCCCTTGCACACCTCCCCTCTGGCTACTCAGTTCAAATCTTTACCCGTGCCTATCTTACCTAGCTACATTCTAACTTACTTAGATCCATTCTTATACTTCTTAGAGCAATTCTTTTTTCTTACGTGAATTAATTCCGTGTATGTGTTTTTTTTCATCCTTTGATGGCGCCCTCTTATTCCTCTACTCATATCTTTTATTCCTATGGTTGGTTGTTAGCCCACCACTTCTTTTACTTGAAACTTTTCCCTATTATCCTCGAGCCCTGCTTTATGGTCTCTTTGGCCTGGCTCTATTGGCTTCTACTCTTTGAGATACTAATCTAGGTTTGTCACTGTTTACTTTCATTATGATACTTGTACTTAATCACTTAGTTTCCTTTATCAAATAGAAGAAAATAGCATATGAAAACACATAAGTCAATTTTGAGAATAAGTATAAGATAAAAGAATAATAAATAAGAACAAAGAATCATAAGTAAAAACAAAGAGTGGGAGGAAAACTACAAATCTGATAGACAAGAGAGTAAGAGTAATAAGGGAGCATTAGCATCAAAGTAAGGATCTGGATCAGTAAGGGAAGCATTGTTGGCATTGGTGCTATTCTTGTTAGTGGTAGTATCGGGCTTGTTAGCATTAGTTCGATCTTAATAGTAAATGAGTAGTAGTTATCGCCAAGTGCCAAGACACTACGTAAGTGGCGCGGCAGAGACTATTAGTTGCGCGATGCCAGGCAACTACTAATATTGCACGGAGGGCTAAGTAACAAGTAACATTGCGCGGCTAGGACCACTCCACTCTTTTGGACAGTGTTCAATCCCCCTTTAGTGAACAAGTAAATATTAGAATAAGAATAGGGGAAAGTGGTTCATAAGCTCATAAAGGTAATACATAATGCAAGTATGAATTTAAAGAACTAGATAAAAGGTGGGCGGGCTCACTTTCGAACTGCAGAATGCAAGTAAGAGTATCAAAGTAAGCAAAAACAGGATCATAGTCATATTAGTTAAGGAAAGCGCTAAGAGGTTTTGTTTGTTTCAAAAGAAGGATAGGTGGACTAATCAACGTTAAAACATGGTATGAGCTACAAGTCAAGAGAAAGCATAATAAGACTTTATAGACATAGTAGTAAGAATAGGGGCTAGGGGAGCGGCTAAGGGATTAGTTATGGGCTAAGGTCTTTTTAGTAGTGGATTGCATCATTTTCATTAGTAGTAAAAGTCTGCTATAGTAGCACATGTTCCTCAAAGAGGGGGGCCTGTTCTAATCTAATAGGGTATTTTATATTCTTTAACTTAATGAAAAAAAAGTAAGGATCCAACTTGAAACACAAGATGAAACTAAGTAGTATGGGATCGAGCCCAATGCCAACAAGACTCTCTAACTACCCCTAGAAGATTAGATTGAAGTCACTGCCAACAAGAACCGAACGCTAATAGGAATTGACTAGGAGACAACTGGATATGGTACTTCTACTACTTTAACTAAACCAGAGTGAATGAAACTAATAAGGCAAAGAACGAAATCACCACTAACAAGGCTGAAAACAACTAATAAGAATGTGTCAACTGTCAACAAGGCTTTGGTACTAGGCCGGGATCCAATCCATAAACTATAAGACTGAAAACATTGATCAAAGGAATCAAACAAATAAGTATAGATATTAGAATTCCACAAGTCAATCAAGAATTCAAATAGTATCGTCGAGACTTTAAATCTGGGAACAAAATTGAAACTGGGAATTCGATAGCAAGGCTTAATTAATGGATAGGGAATCAACTACTACCACTCTACCTATAAGAATTAGAACTATGTCAATCAAGTAGGAGTCCACCCGCTGCTTTTAAGACCTTAGCCCGGAACAGGGAATCCCACTATCACTTCTAATATTGTAGGTGTTGGCAAAACAGACTAACTATCCTTATTTTTCATCTTACTTTATGCTTTATTGTCCCTTTGCTATGTAGACACTAGTATTAAGTTAATTCCCCTGGGGCTGGGCTGCTTTTCATCCTTATCTCTAGCTTAAGTGGCTTGCTTAAGTTGACCTTCCTACTGCTAACATGAATTTGACTACTATCATATTTAACTCGCTACCAAGAAGAATGGGTAGGTGCGCTGCTCTATTAGAATCCAATTAATAGCTATCCGATTGTCACTACTTCGTATTAGAGAATTGAGCTACTCATTTCTATTCTTGAGTACTGAACACAGAATTCAGCTCCATTGTCTTTAAGGATGCCTCCCCTTCTAATTAATCTACTGGCTAGTCTTTCTTTCCTGTCTCTCGGGCTTAATGTCCTCGCCTTAATGTATTGCTTGTCAAGCTTAGCTTTACACTGCCCTTACTAACTTCTAGGCTTACTTTTCTTGCTTTGATTCTCTACCTACTAATTATTGCTTCTAAGACTGTTCCTTATAGTAAGGAATCCACCTCGTAAGTAAGAGAATAGAATCACTACCAACAGACAGCCAAGACACTATTACAAAGGCAATTGCGATAATAAACAATAAATAATATATTTATTGGTAGCTACAACCAAGTGCTTACGTTAGGGCGGCAGCTTACACTAATGTTACGTACCAGAAACAAACAAGCAACAGAGGGAATCGACTACTCCCTGATAGACTCAACTCAGAACTAAGGCTTTTGCTACTACTTTAAAGGCTCTCCTGCATAACTTGGAATTGAATTACTACTGCTAGGACCGATACCACTATCAATTAGACACTTGCACTGCGAACTGAGCCTTTATCTCTTAGCTCTGAAGCTTTAACTAATTACTTCAAGTCCTTTTGTTGGGTTGACATACCCAGCCTTACTTACTGCCCAAAAGCTCCTAACTCATAGTATACCTCTCTTTGATACCAAACTGAAGCTAATGTATCTCATTGTGCTTCCCGGGCTCTCAACTAAGGTCCGATCCCAACTCTACAGTCAGAATTCAACTAAGAAGTAAGAAAGTTGGAATTGAACTTAGCGGTAGAGGACAAAAACACTACCCTATTAATAAAGCTATTACTGAAGAGGTAATAAGAGAATGGAGTTTCAAGCTTAGATACGGGTGTGTTTAGGTCATATGGGAGATCAAGAGAGGCGTGTCCAAGCTCAATCCTAACAAGTAAGATTTGGTCCAGTAGTGAAGAACGAAATAAAGGAGTTAAAGTCTTAAAGCAGCGAATAGGGTTTAGGGAGAATATACCACTTAGTTAATTCAGTGCTATCTATGGTTCTTATATTAATGATTTCATTCTATGTTTCCACTACCCTTCCTCCACAATAACACTTCACTCTTACTTCTGTATTTCATTCAGTGCTTCTTTCCCGTCAACTTAGTAACTCACCAACTAACACTTACTCTTATTCTTGTATAGCTTACTTATTCCTATAATTATTATTATTCTCATTCTTATTACCCATACAGGGAGTGGGCATAGGCGGAGTAGATGGGAAAGGGAGTTTTAGATTAAAAGTAAGTAGTGACACATGCTTGTAGTTAAGGGAGGTAGGATAGGTGTTCATCGTTTAGATTCCCTTTTGTGAGTTCAAGGCTCATAATGCACTCAGATTAGAACTAGTAATAAGAATAATTTAGTTAGGTCCCCCGAGGTTAGAGCTACCGAAAAAGAGAATAGAGCTCCCTCCCTGCATTCTATACCCACTGATAAAGATGATAGAATAGGTGATCGCACCCACATGAATAAGTAGTTATACTAAAAGAACGAGTTATGTGACTTTAATCATAAGTTCTTGGATGCCCACGGACTTCTGGATGCTACTCGAGAATAAGCTCATGTCCACTCCAGGTGTGTTTATTTCTCCCTTGGATAGTTGCGTGGGTATGTGGTTGTGAGAAAGTCCATATTGGCACTGCCTAAAAGAATATCATTAGCACCGTCAAAAGAGCATGTGTGGGGTGATTTTGCTTGGTTTCAATCAAAAGAAAATAAAGTATTGGTATGATCCAGTGCATCTAGTATAATCATAAGAAGTTACCTTATAGTTAAGAAGAAGAGAACTCATAAGTCGGAATCAAACACTACCTAAAAAGAAACAAACAACTAAGTAGGCCTCTAAGGAAGGAGTGGTAGGCTAACAACCAAGCGTAGGCATTAAAGTAAGAATTAGGGAGGGGAGTTTTAGTTTGATAGAGCAGGTAGATAGAGGCTGAGGTGTAGTAAAGAAAGGGTCCAATTCAGTGATTATAGACTAAGGGCAAGGTAGTAAGCCCGAGAGTCGGGTATATAAGATTTGAAGCATAGATTTAGTTTTCAAGTAATGTTCGTTCAGGTAGCAGAAGCCTGGTTTATGTATTAAAGTATCTTTATCCATAGTTACAGGTCAAAAGCAAGTGCAATAATCGGCTTGAACCAAGTAAAGTAAGAATTATAATCAGTAGTGAAAGGACTCGGATCGATATTTAAAGAATGCAATCTAGGAAGGGTAGGCTCATACTCAAACTATAAAGCACGAGAATCTAAGACATTAGTATCAGACCAAAAATGAGGGAAGGTGTCGATAGGGGAAGTCCTATCTACAAGTTAAAGTATCATTGGCAGTAGGGCAAGGGTCCGGACCAGTAGTTAGAGGATGAAAGGGGTAGATTTAAAGTGGAAGGTTTTAAAGCTAAGTAGTAGGGCTTGGTTTATCCAGTTCTATTCTTCTTTTGATAAGTATAGTTGCAGCCGTAGTGTGAACTGTTGCATTATCATATTCGGTTTTGACTCTTGTACTACTTAGTTTTCTTCTGCTACTTTGACATAACACACAATCCATAGCTCCTTCGTTTAACAAAAACAACTACAATTTTTTAATACAAAAACAGAAAAGCAATTGTTCTTTTTCGCCCTAGTGTAGCTAAAAGCAAACAAATAAAAACATAGATTCAAATACCATATTCTAAAATCAATTCTAATATAAGTAAACTGAGTATCAAACTTAATAATAAATAAGTATACTCACAATCATAAGAAACCCTAGCCCTGATAGTAGTACGGGAATGAAAGCAAGCAAAGACAGGATCCAAACATGTAAGTTAGGTTGTGCCTCTCTCTACTTTGATTCTGACTATCTTTTATTTGTTCTTTCTATCCTATAGAATGGTAGTCAAGTGCAAGTCGGTTGCTTAAACAATAGATTATGGGTCGGACGGGTGCTTTACTTTAAACTCCTCCGTGACATTAGTATAGCTCCCTGATGCACAATATTAGTAGTTGCTTATTGTCTTGGCATTTGTTTGTTCATTCACTTATAATAATAAAATAATGAATCGACTTCTATTAGAATTGGTTTTCATATCAAATATTTCTTAGTGGGTTATCTAATCAAACTACTAAAATTACTCTAATCTTACTGGAATGACTCTAATCAAACTAATGTTAATGTTAATATATAATTACTAATGGTTGCATTATTCTAAGTGAAAACAAACAAGCCAATCAAGAAATAAGATAAGATATAATTCATAAAAGGCAAATAAAGAATGAGGGGTGACAGGGCGATATAAGGGAGAGTCAGTTTGAATCCAGTAGTTCGGGGCTAAGGTACAGTTGAGTGAGTTTCTAGTTCAAAGGTAGTAGTTGGTTTTTTACTTCTGCATTTGATTCCCTATTAAGTCCCAATAAAGAGATTAGTGATAAATTAACTCTAACATAACTTCTTTTGTTTTATAGGAGAAATTACATGTCATACGCCGAATTGATCTTCTAGTGCATTTGATGCCTATAAGGGACTTTCAGAAATCAAGTAATAAGTTGTAGAATCATATACAGTAGTGGCGGAGTAGGATCAAGGAATGTCAGGCTACCATGTGGTAAAGCAAGATTGGTTCGGATCCCAGTGTATCAGTATAAAAGTAAGCCAAAAGAGAGAATAAAATCAAGGAAACTAATACTTGAAGCAAGGAGCGCAAGGCTAACTCCTATTCTTATGAGCATATGTTGATAAGACTTCATCTCTTACCTACAAACCTTGCTCTCATTCCCTAGCTACTGATCCAAATGTTTACTCTACTGTTTCGAACAAACATCCCTATTTGTTAGCTTCCATTGCTTGCTCTCAACCTAACTCTCTGTACCGCACCAACTTACCTCTCTTTATATTCCTACTGTTTATTTCTTCAACTACATACCTTCGTTCTTTATTTTAACCTATTAGCCTACACCTCCTTGTCTTCTACCAGGCTTACTTTACTTAATCTCATTCCTTAATTGTAGCTTAGCTCTTCTGCTACTTGTTTTAAGTATGGACCTACCACCAGGCATTCTTGTGCATCAACTCTTAGTAGTTAGTTTCAAATTGAACTGACCTTCCCGATATCAAATATGTAGTTCACTTTGCTTAGTCTACCTTTCCTTACCTTAGATCTGACTCCCCTTTATCTTAGCTTGGCACTACTTTATCTCATTATGAAACTAACTTCTTTCCTTTCCTATTAATCCTTCCCAAACCACACCTATAGTAGTGATAAGAGGATAGCTTATCCAATATAGTACAATAGACTTATAATAGTAAGCACAGGAGTAACCCAAGTAAGTAACAAAATTTACCTAGTGACTCGAAGGATGCAAACACAACTAAAGAACTCAATCTAGCAGTAAAAGAATAGACTAGGGAATCTAGTAGTAGAGGAGGATTCCACTCGAGCAACATTAGCTTCAATAGATTAGCACTCTTTATCCAATTCTGAAATTGTACTATCAACATGCATCCCAAGCAAGATGTTCTCTATTTTATTTCCTAGTGCCGCTTCTGCACCTAAGGATTCTATTTATCTTGTTAGCTTATTAATATGATTCAACTCGAATGTAGCTTGCAGAACCGCTTATCACTTACGCAAAAGAGAAAGTAAACTAACACACTTGTTCAAAAGTAAAGCTATAAGCAAATCCTTTGTTTGTAGGCTTCTATTCTATCTTGGGCATGAGATTCGGCTTCCGTTCCTGATCTTGACTTTAAATCGACTGTTGTATCTACTCTAACTGCTTACTTGCGCACTGAATACCTCTCGACAAATAAGGAATGGAATCTATTTATTACCTCTGGAATTGAATCTATTTATTTCCTCTTATTACCTAATTATACACTCAAAACCCTTACTTAAGGTACTTGTTCTTGTTGGGCAAAGCTCCCTTACATGTCAGGCAATTATAATTCATTGAATCTCTTCCACCAAGCGCAACAAAGAAACATAGTAATTGAATCTCCCTAGAGCGCATGTTATATAAGATAGAAATTGTTTAATCAAACATGAAACCTTTTTATAGTGCAACTCAATCACATCTCTCGTACGACCCAACGTGAAGCGTCAAGCCAAGAACAAAAAGAAACTAGTCGTAAACACTACTTGTTAACCTACTTGCTACTTACTTTAGATTAGAAACTATACTGTAATTTCCATTTGCTTACTTTCTTCCTACTGGGGATTCTATTACTGGAATACTGCGACCTCTTTCTACTTTTCTAAGACCAGAGAAGAGAGTTTTGTTCTTGTGTCGATACTTAGAATCTATCGTTGTCAGGTCAACACCACTGAATGGGTGATTAATAGGCGCCACCCCTAAATTCAAAAGAAGGAATTGCATTTAGTGCACGTCTTCTATAAGCATCGAGTATTCTCGTGTCTTCCTTTCGCCTCGTACGTAACTTGGTTGTTCAGTGGCTCCTCTCCAAAATAGTCTAGTCCAATTGCTCTTTCGCTCCTTGCTTGTATGCTACCTGTGTTGTGTAAGTTGTGTGGTTGCTGAGTCCTGTGCATGTGGCGCAATGTATTTTTTCCGATTCTACTACTGTCATTCTACTAATGCCATTGCCCCTTACGGGTAGACTAAAGTCCTGGTACCCGATTAGGGATTGCATTTCGGCTGACCCAATCACTTTAGAGTTATATCTCACCTATAGAGATCTGGTTGAATAATCCGGCAAGGTGGGCTCAAATAAAGTAAAGAATGAGAATGTTGTAAGCAATCTATTGTGTGTCACGACTACTCTACACTTATTAAGGTTTTGATGGCCAACTGTAGGAACACTTTGGATTAGGGACAGGGGTGTTCCTTAAGAGCTATCGGTATACTCTGCCAAGGGCATTCTATTGAAATGAAAAGAAAAGTGATATGATCCTTTGAATCAAAATAATGGAAATTGGAATGTTTGTCCTGGACCAGGAGAAGAGTGAGTTAAGTCATAGAGAGAAGTATATGAAACAGAAGAGAAGAAGAGGAATTAGCAAGATAAGATAGAATAATAGGGTTACTAACACAGTGCTCTTTCTTTCAATACATATAATATAAGACTAGGGTTGCTTGCTTAATAGTTATGTTATCATTTACTGACCTCTTTCTCGCCCACCTGCACCTCTTTCTCTCAAGTAGTCATTTCAGAATCGAGTCTTCTCAACGCAACACTGCTAGTAGGCATTAAAGAATAGAGTTCGCCTCCTCTGTGTGCAAGTTCTATTCCTTTTTTCTTAGTGAAAGTTGGGTTGGTTAAGGGAAGAATCTAGTTCTGTGCAAAGTCCTAATAATAGTGGATCTTGTTAGCTAAAGAAAATTGTAACTGAACGAGAAGATCTTGTTCATTAGTTGAGGGAAATCCTCAACTGAATCCTGTATAAATAAATATTCACTCAATGAATAAAGTGTGCCTTTTACTTTCTCATCTCTTTTCAAACATGGTATCAGAGCTGCTTGCTTAGAGCAAGCTCTCTTTTCGTTGTCAAATGACAGTAAATTTTCACTGGTTCCAGCAACGTGCAAAAGCCACCGTCGACACAAATACCGATTGCCCTTCTCTTCAACTCCGCTGCAGTGTGCACAATAACGAAAGGATTGCTACCAATGCTACAACCCACGCCATTCCCTACTGCTACGCTTTCTCCACCATCGTTGCTGTGTCCAACTGCCCAACCATGTTGATGATGCCCCCTCCTCCATCCATCTCCCTATTGCAGCGCCTCTAGTGTGATGTTCATCGGTGCCGCTCTCTACACAAGCAGAAGAAGCACGAGTGAAGTGACTCTTCCTGTCCCACTGGGCCCACGTCACATCCCACTCTATGCCCCCTCCTCGTGGTCGTCTGATTTGCATAAGCAACTACCCCTCCTCAAGGGCGATCCACTAGAGGCAGTTGCAATCCACTAGAGGCGACCATCCTCACAAAGCGATTGCAACCCCTGTTTCACAGGTTTGCTCGACGGTCTTCCTCAACAGAAATCACAACCATCTCATGTTCGGTAGAGAACTATTGTAGCTCTCTGGTCTTTGCTGCACTACAACTTTCCCTCTCCCACCTATTGCTGCTTTCGAGATCAATGATGGAGTGCTCTAAGAGGCAATAATTGACCTACCTCATCGACCTTGTCGAGGATCATCAGTGTAGAATCTCCTTCCCTATTGGAGTTGGCTCCCCATCACTAGCTATAGCCGGTCGACCTCTGTTTTCTCGACAAAAATAAAGCATACCTTTTGGCAGCACATGCAGCAAATACCTGCTGCCTTTTCTCCATTGCCGACCACATCTCCTTCCTCCTCGCCTCTTCCATCTTGTCTGAGTGACATCACCTTGAAGGCCTTGGACACATCGCTGTCGGACCAGCACTGCCCTGCCACACCGCTCCCTTACCTATCACAGCAACCGCCCGCCCCATTAGGATCAGCTGAGGTTCTGGTCTGTGGCAGACCCCTTCTCTCTTCTCGCTATCACATGACAGCATCAGCAAAAATGATCCCAGAGTGCCATCATTCCTCTTGGCGGATCGCTGTAGTTCCTTCTCTATGCTTGTGGCATCCTCTGGTTGCTACATCTACCAGACTCATCATCGTTCAATTGGAGACGAATTGCTCCCAGACTGCATCATCAACACCTTGTTGCTATCTCTCACCAACTCGTAGTAGCCAAGTGAAACCAACGACAAGAGCCTGCAGCTGCTTCTTCATCCTTTCTTCCTCCCATCTTCAGTTGCTCCCTGCATCATATCACTGCTCCGGGAGTAGAATCTACCGGTGTTTTGCTGCTTCCAGTCATCGTAGCAAAACAACCATGGCTCTGTTGTGCTATTGGCTCCCTCTGCTATCCACCTTTCCTGCTAGGGTGGGTCATGCTGTTGCAGCCACACAACTAATGCTATCGATCTGAACCCACCTCGGTGAGACTGGCCAATCACTTCCCTTGCTATTAGTGCTCATCTCTTCTCCCCTTTGCCAGCAGTCTCCTGCTGTTGCCCAACCGAACGAAGGACGTCGTCTCTACCATCGGTGCTCTTGTTGCGACCCAAGCAACTGTAGCAACTACTGGAAGGGAGAATGGCAGCCTTAAAGTTCTTGTGTGCTTCATCATTTTAGACATTAGAAGGGCTGGTTTTGTTACCCAAGATTGCTCGCTCCAGCACTTGTTGTTTCTTTTGGCTTTCAGCACACCTCCTTTAGTCAACAATCTGTGTGCTTGCGCTCTTGTAGCCTCCATAGGTCTCTGCTTTTTCCAGGCCGTAACAAACTACGTCAGTCGATTGTTCAGAAGGACTGCCACTACTGCTTCTTACTTCTCTCACATTTGGATTTGCAGCCTTGTCTTCCTGGTGTGGCTTCCATTCTTATTAAAGTTGGCTGCCCGTGGTATTATCCTTTACTTCCACTCCTGCAATTGCTTTTCTCTGCTCCGGTTTGAGGTTCTTTTCTTCTTTCTTCACGATTCCATCATTGTCACCTTTTTATAACTGTGAAGCCATCTGCTTCTATATTCTTTATTCTGCTCACTATTTTATCATTTCTCTTGAGGTTTTTTTTTTTACTTGTTCCATATGTCTTCCTTGTCTACCTTTGACACTACAACCCTCCTATCTGCTGGGAATTGTTCCCCACATCCAGGACTTATTTCCATTAATGCTGCCTCCCTCATTCCCTTTAAGTTATCCAAAGGCAGCAACTACACGTCCTAGCATGTTCAATTTTCTAATCTTTTATTTGGCTATGATTTATTAGGTTATATTGATGGCTCTCTTAGTTGTCCACCAGTATTGGTTCATGTTCCCGGAGAACCTAACCCAGTATCAAATTTAGCCTACAAGCTATAGTTACGCTAAGATCGTCTCATTCTCCAAGCAATTCAAGCTTCTGTTGCTGGATCCATTGCCCCGCTTGTGTCCTCCTGTGCTACTACTGCGGAGACTTGGACCAAGTTACAAACTACCTTAGCAAGTCGCTCACAGACTTGCATGCTTGGACTACTTTCCAGCCTTTTGACCTTCAAGCAGGAGGGTAGTACTGTTGCTGACTACTTATAACATATCAAACTAATGATCGATGATCTGGCTTTGATAGGTCATTCACTTTCTGATGGAGAGGTACTCGTCCACACACTTAATAGACTAAGTTCAGAGTTCAAAGACTGGTAATAGCACTTCACGCACGCGACTCTCCAATTTCCTTTGAAGAACTTTACGATAAGCTGATAGACTATGAAACTTACCTGAAGCATGATGCCAAGCTGCCAGGACCATTGCCAGGACCTCCCATCATAGCTTAGTTCAACCAAACATCGAAAAGGCACAATTGCAAATACAGAAAGACTGCTTCAAAAGGTGTGGCCAATTTTCCTACCACCTTAATGAGCAACCACCGTCGCTTCCTCCTCCATATCCTTCGTACCTCAACCATCGTCAGAGTACTTCATTCTCACCATGTCGTCCTCCTCCTGCATTTCAATAATCGGTCGTCTGCTAGTTGTGTGATAAAATCAATCACACTGCTAAAATTTGTCAGTCTTGACCTCGCCTCCCTGCTCCATCAACCTGGCCTCAGGCAAATGTCATGACTACTCTTTCTGACAATCAGTCCAGTTGGATTGTGGACTTTGGTGCTTCCCACCAGATCATTTCTAATCTCCAAAACTTGTCGCTCCACAATGGCTATGGCGGAAATGAAGACATCATCGTCGGTGATGGTAAAAGGATTCCTATTACTCATATTGGTTCCATGAAGTTTAATTCCAATACCACTTCTTTCACACTCGATAATGTGTTGTGTGCACCTCACATCAAAAGAAATCTTATTTCTATCTCTCAATTCTGTCAACAAAATCATACTTCCATTGAATTCTTTCCTGATTATTTTCTTATCAAGGACTTAAGCACAGGGGCATCCTTAGTTCACGGCTTGAATAAAGACAACATCTATGAATGATCGTTAACCCTATTTCTCACTCAGCCTACCGCCAACTCTTCCACTGCTGCTGTAGTTGACATATGATAATGTCAGCTTGGTTATCCCTCTACCTCTTTTGAACAAAAATTGCTTTCTTACTACTCAATTCCTGTTTTTAAATCCAATAATGTTATTACTCACTGTGATGCTTGTCTTAGCAATAAGAGTTATCAACTGCCTTTTGGTACATCCTCTCTTTCCTGCTCTAAACCATTTGAGGTTATTTATACTGATGTTTGGGGTCCTATGTTAGTTATTTCCTTTGATAAGTTTAGATATTATGCTGTCTTTGTAAACTATTTTACGAAGTACACATGGTTATATCCTCTTCGTTAAAAGTCTGATGTCGCTGTTGTCTTTTTTAACTTTAAAAACTTAGTTGAAAACTACTTTCAGACCACTATTAAAACTATCTATTCTGATGGTGGGTGAATCAAGCCCTTGCATCTCATCTATCTGCTTGTAGTATTCAACATCTTAAGTCCCCCCATATACTCCTCAACTAGTTGGTTCTGCTGAACATAAATATCATCATATTGTTGAAACTGGTCTAACAATGCTCCATCAGACTTCTATGTCATCTACCTTTGGTATGTAGCTTTTCAAATTGATGTGTAACAATGCTCCAACGTGCCTCTGTTAGATCCACAATCTCTTGTTACTTCTGTTCCACACCTTTCTTCCTCCTCACCTCCGGCTCCTCCAGCTTCTCCTCTTCTAGAACCCTAGCCTTTGTCCTCACCTCGTTCGGGTGATTCTGTCATCCTTCAAGTCATAGCTGGGAGAGCTAGTTGGTGGGGGCGGAGATACAGCTTAGGTGCCAGCAGAGCAAGGTAAGGCTCAAGATGTAGTAAAAGTTAGTCTAAAAGACAGTAAGCAAGGTGCTCTAGCTAATAAACCAGATTCGGGATCCGGAATGGAAGTTTAAAAGTAATGAGTAGGGCCTGCTCTCGTATATGAGCAGTAAGGCTCGGCAATGAGCATAGGAGACAAGAGTCATCGGGCAAGGAATCATAATCCAACTTATTGTTACAATCATAAAGACTACCTGGGCCTATGCATTAGTGAGTTAGGATACCGGGCTAAGTAGTCAAAGAATGGCTAAGCGGAGTGAAAAAGATAGAACAACTGCCCAGTAGAAAAGAATGGCTAAGCATTGGAGGGAGTAATTAGAATAAGTGGTTTCGGTTTGATATCAAGTAAAGATATATGGAGGCAGGCCGCTAGAGGATAGTATTCAACATGGGCATTGTAGGTCCAGTCCCGGTATAAGAATAAGAGAAATAAGTAGTTGACTTAGAGGCAGTTTCAAAGCAAGACATACGAGAGTTGAACCGAGGCAAGTAATATTTTGTTTCTGTTGGTTGAATAAGGCTTGAACAGTTGAGTTCTATTCTACTAAGACATAAGCAGCAATACCAAATACCAAACTGCAAATACTAATAAACCAAACCACTACACTAAAAAAAGACTCCAATATTGTATATGAAAACCCATTCTACTATAGGTGATTTAATGTTATATTATATTATTTAGCGGCCCGTGCAGTAAGAATGAAAAGGAGTAGTACAATACTAAAGAAAGCTAACAAAACAGGTGAGGGCTTGGCTCCCAGTGAATAAGGTTTACTAAGTGCAACATCCAATCTTATAGATATTGGTTCAAATTTGTACTACGTTGTTGGACTAATGGACAGTAGCGGCACGACAGTCTTAGACCTAGTTGTTGATATTACAAATCAGAAGAAAAGGGGGACAGTGGATCCTATGTGTGTTATGCCTCAATCCTGTGTTAACGCCTACAAGGGTAGAGAGAGTCAATAAATTCAATTCTGTTTCTGTTAGACTTGAATCTATATTTGTTGTTGTCGGTTCTTCAAATTCATGAGTTGCACCCAGTCGAGGGAATACCTGTCTTCATTGGCTAATTCTAGGAGTCTCTATTACCATGTTAATATGTAGGTTCAATTAACTGTTTGAGCTGACAACTTCATATTTCAAGGCAAGAAGTTCAGTTGAGTTTGGAAATGAAAAACCAAATCCAAGTAGTGTGTCTTTACTTTCATATGTACCGGGCTCAACTCAATAAGAGATATATTAAGATATAAATGAAGTATATTTCATTCTGACTTTAGAGTTGGGTTGGGCTAACATAGTTTGGTTTGCTTGGAGCATTAGTTAGGAGGTAGTAGAGATTCCTCTCTTTGTGGAGTGGGGATTCCTCTCTTGTTATAGAATATCCAGAACATGCCCATAAGTTTCATAGATAAATGGAATATTGCAGTTGTGATGCAAGAGAGTAGACGAGATCAGTAAATGAAATAGTAGGAGAATCAGCAGTGCCAAAGTAAGCTACAGTGATAGTGGAATCCCTAGTTGAATTGACCATATCAGATCAGATGCTGAATCAGTATTATAAGTAGGAATTTCAGAAGGATCCTCATAAAAAACAAAAAAAAACCCTGCCTGCATTAGATCTCTCTTTGGTTTACTTTGCGCTTGGAGTTGACTCACTTTAGGCTGTTTCTTCTATTGGGGCACTAATGGGAGCTGAAGAAGATAGGACAGGACAAAAAGTGGAGTTACCAACCAAAGTATAGGTAGAGTCAACCACAAAAGGGGAAAGCCAATCAAAGTTATTGTGCGCCGAACCCATATTATTGCCCTAGCACCCACCCGCTCACTCAAGACTGTATATTCCACCTGGTAAGTAGAACAATAAGTTTACTATTATATAGGTTTATGTTAGGCAATCAGTTCCATATCATCTAGCTCTACCCTTACCTGTTGACTTTTTGAATCACATCTAGAATTACTTGCAACACAGAGATCGTATATATTTATGTAATCTCACCTTTATTTATCCTAGCTTATCATTTGCATCTTTGACTTGCACTACTTATCTTTGGACTAAGCCCGCGCATGTAGTATGGTTGAAAGTTGGCTTATGTTCTCTTTGTATCTAGTAGCCCACAGAGCCATATCTTCTAGCTTCTGATCCAGCTGTTACTGTAGTTGTAGATGAGGATCTTAAAGCGAAGGAGTAGGTTTTAGAGGCCTGGGGATCATACCTTGGACTTGGAACTATAAGAATCGATCTACCAACTAAGAAGTCAAATAGGACACACTAGAAAATAAGTAGAAAAAGAAACCGACATACTTATTATTATTAGAAGAAATTAGTCTTTGGTGTAGTGTTGGCCCTTGCTATCAGTGATTCAATTACTATTTCTATTGATCTAATTCTGAAGTTCCTAGGCACAGTCTTGTTGCCATAGTAGGAGCTCAATGTAATTGACCCTTATTCCTCTTTTGATTCTTAGATGGAGTAGCTCCTTTCTTTATTCGCAGCTCCATTATGTTATTACTAGTTCGATTCTGTTATCTAATGTAGGGCTGATAGGCTCCCAGTTCTGAGTTCGATCCTAATAATAGCAAGCAGACATTCCTATTAGTAGTGGTTTCAGTCTTGAAAGTACCAATTGAAGTCCCGGGTTTGAGTTGAGGTGTTGGTACCTTTATTCTTTTCTTGTTCTCACTAGGTTGATTCACATTGATTTCATTGTTGATTCATCATCGGGGTCATATTCTTTCCAGCAGCGATGAAAGCCTTGTTAGCACCGGGTACAGCCTGTAAGACATTGCTTTTTCTCCTGATAATTAGTGGGGAAGGTCCTATCTCTTTGCCCGGGTTAGAAGAATGACAGGTGCAAGTACAGGCCCTGGGCTGGGGGGAATCAATAATCAAGTAATGATTCGAGTGTGGGTGCTATAGGTTCGAGTTGATGTCACTGAGTTGTTGTCTTTTAGCCACTAAAGTGAGATTATGTAAGTAAGGGTTGACTCTAATACTTATGAGTGAGAATCCTATATTGCTAGATGGTATTCTGTGTATGACGAGTGAAAGTGCTATTTCTTTGTTTGATGCTTGTTGTCAGTGATTTCACCCTTTGCCTTACTTTTTGTATTGTTTGTTTTGAGTATGGGGATAAGGTTCGATTCTCGTATGCCCTTGTTCCACTCTATTACTTATGAGTTGGATTCTTGGCAGTAGTCATTCCAGCCTCACGAACAATAGTGCATTTCTTATTGGTTGATATGGTTCCAAAGTTCCTAGGTTCAGTCTTGTTGTCAGTAGCTCACCATCGTTCCGCTGCCCTTGCTTCCACAGATCACAGTGTACCAATAGAGAACGACAATACCCATAGTACGAATAAGGACTGAAAGAACGGCTAACAGGACTTATACCCTAGACTAAGGCCTCCCTTACTGACCTCTCACCCCTAACTCCTAAGTATGCTTACTTCTATTCCGAAACTCCTTTAGATAAGTCTATCTCTACTAGCTATCAAACTAAAAAATGACCCCCTAATTTGCATTACATATTGCCCTTATTAGGCTTATTCCACTGCTAAAGGCACTTTCACTAATGATAGCAAGATTTCAACCAGCAATAAATAGAATGGAACTAATAGCAAACAAGCTATAAATATACCAGTGACCTGGCACTACTTTATCTAATCATTAATACTTATAATGCTCCTATGAAACCTCGCTCGCCAACACACCTCTATATAAGTATTACTTTCCTTGATTGCAGTATGTCCTTCCTGTCTCTAAGGTCAACTTCTACTCATACCTTTAAGGTGCCCATACCTATATCCAGTATGGCTTTAATTTATCTTAGTCACCAAAACTACCTAATGACCTCCGCTACCACCTACTCTGCCTTAAATGCCTATGCTCCAGTTGCAGTCCCCTACTTGTTGAATTCCCTGACATAAAACCTGGGCCTCATAATACTTCCCTAGCTCCTCCCAAACTAACACCCTGCCACATCAACACAGGAATTACAATAAGAAATAGGAACCCCCACTAACAAATGGGAAATCAAATACAACTGGCAAGGCTTTGGCTCGTAACTCGGAATTACACTTTGTGCCTCTTGGACTGATATCGCTACAGGTAAGGATTGAGCCGGTACTGGTAAGGCAGATACTGCTCCTAATAGTACTGATACTTCTACTAACAAAACCTGCATGCACTGCACTGTGCTAAACCCCCACTCGGTATTATGGCACGCCTCCCGGTCCATAGCTATTGACCGCGGATCTAACTTTTGTTACTTTATACTGAAATCGATGCCCGACACTCTTCCTACTACTAATGAAATGAAAGGAATCAACCCACTATTGCTAGAATTGGGACTAAGCGCATGTTTCAAGAATTCTCCAAGTGCTTTTCATCCTTTTACTTATATGGAATTGGGCTAACCAACCTAGCTCTCTCAGGTAGGAAAGTGAAAGTAGCAACTAAACTCTCACCCAAGACAGATTTCCATGCTACTCTATTGGAATCAAAACAATACCAATAGCGACAAATAAGACAAAAATACTATATCATAAAAGAATAATCCATCAATATGATCCGTACTATGAATGAGGCTGAGTGGACCAGCAATCATGGGCAAGTGGGAATGCCAAGTACAACTCCAAGAGTGCAAGCTGTGTTGGTACAGTTTGGTAGTTAAGAGCTCTGAGCTTGTAGGCAGAAGTGTGAAACTTAACCCCGGGGGATAAAGGCTGAGATAAGGGAATGCCGGGGACAGGTATAAGAATGAGTAGGTGCATCATAGAATCTGGCCTTCTTTGTTTGATTGCGATCGAGTGGGTTGGTAGTAGGTCGATAATCGAACATAGGATAGGATACAAGTATGGAGTTTTAGAACCAGAAACAGGAGTCACGGAGTTAAGGGCAAGATAGTAAGGCTGAACGGAAAGAGGGTCAGGGTGAAACACATAAAGAAGCCAGGATCGATGTTAAGTGTTAGAGAATTTAAGATAAGCTTTGATGCCAGTAGGGAAAGCCTAAGCTATGTAGCGAAGTCCGAGAAGCAGTAACTGTACCTATATTCCAGGTTCCATTCTTTTAGTTAGTAGCTCCATTCTAGCTAGCATTGATTGAATTCCCGTTTGTAAGTTTGCCTCTTCTATTGGTGCATTTTAGCCTTGTTATCGGTGTTTGACTTCCTTTTTTCTATCTATCTATTGAAGTTGCACCTCCTTGGAACTAGTGGATAAAACCAGTTAAAGTAGCAGAGGCGTTAACTCAATTCCTTATTCTTTTATTACTTTAATATGTATAATAGATAGATAGTAAGCCCTACCCCTAGAAGCACCTCAATCCTTGTCAGCAGCTATTCTATTCTAGCAGGTAATGATGGAGTCTTGTTTGCACTAGTTCAGCTCCATGTCTTTGTGCTGATTATCATAGGTAGTAAGCTCCATTCGAGTACTCCTTAGGAAAAATCTATATTCCGATAGCAATTCTTGTTAGCTCTTGTTTGATCCATTATCCTATCATTGGATTTCTAACTAAAGAACTCAATCTATTAGGTACAAAATAGCTAGTGGGCATGCTTGCTTGGTCTGATTGCTTCTCGTGATCTCACATCTTTGCTTGTTGTTTAAAGAATATCCAATTAGGCAATTTCTTCTTCTTGCAGTTGTGTTTGAGTAGTAGGGGTGAACATATGATTTAGATGTCAGTAAGTCAGCCTTCTAGATAGGAAAGTAATACTCAAGCATAGGAGGCCAGGTACGAGAATAAGAAAAAGGCGTATAGAAGCCTACAAGCACAGAAGCCATAATGAAAGTAAGGGATGGGATGGGTCTCTAGAAAGCGGAGAGTCCATCTTGTTGTTATTGCTTAAGCCATATAGAAAGTCTCTATGGGCAACAGGCTAGAGTTACTTACTATTAGAACTGAGCTAGGCATATGAGACTGACACTACCGATCCCGATCTTGGCTTTCCAACTTCCAAACAAAAGTGTCTCATTCGAGCTAGAATCTCTCTTTCCTGTCTCTAGGGCTTAATGTCTTGCTTGTGTAGTTCTGGAATCCAACTATTGTTACCATTATTGTGACACACCCACAACTTGACTTCACCTTGTAAATGGAATCAGATTCATGTCCCTGCAAGAAAAGAATGGAATTGCTACTAGAAATACTTGAACCGGGGGCGAGGAAGCTAACTACACTGCTAATAGGTTCACTAATAGCAAGCAGGCTTGTCCTAGCAAGTAACTACTATAAGACTAATCAGAGTTGAACAAGCAACTGGGAAACCAACTACTAAATTTCAATCTAAAATAAGTGCTTTTAATGCCACTGTCTTGCTTCAAAACTAGCTAACACTACCCTGAACTCTAAATCACCTAACACTAATGCACCCCGCCCGTTCCGCTCGTTAACGCACTGCTTCATCTCGGCTTGGCTTAGCTTCTTAATACATGAGGATAGTATTATATTATTGTCAATATATTATATTATTTCATATATGATTCAAGTATTATGAACTTTCCTTCTCCTTCCAGCTTGCAGCTTACTTGAGACTCCTCCTTTACCTTAAAACTGCTTATATAGCTGACTTGCATACTGCTAATTAATTCTCTGGTCAACTATCCTCGCTATGTGGGGGAGTTTTTCGATTCACATTCATGTTATCAATTCTTTTTTCTAAGGTTGTCCAATTTCATTGCAGTTTCGCCAACACCAAGATACAACACAAGCACTAGGCGAACATAAAATCACTCCACTCGTTTTCAGGACAAAAGCGCCCAGAGAAAAGGCAATAATCAAAGTAAAGGCAAAAAGATGGATTTATCGCTCCGGGGACCGACCCGACCCGCCGGAACACAATAAGTGTTAGACAGTTGCCTACTAAAGATTCTGCATTTGATCGAATTAGATTGCGCTTGCTATGGATTAGACTGCTTTCTCGGATTGTACACTGCTTCACCTTCTTCACCGACTTAACTGTAAACTCTCCCTGACCCTAATACGAAAATAGGAGATGACAAAAATAGGACTGGCTTATTACTCTTCAAACATAGGAATTGTTATAAGGTCTGGAGACGATAAAGATCAAATGAATTCTTCACTATCACTAAAAGAAAGGAGAGGTCCGGTCACCAGGAAGGGAGTCTCATATAGACATAGGGAAAGTTGAAAGTAAGTAGCCCTTGTCACCTGCACTGAAATTCTGTCCTGAAGTAGTGTATCTTTATGTTCGAGTTGAATCATACGTAGTAAGAATAATAGGCTAAAGCAGTATCTGGAGAAGAAGCTGTTTTAGTTGAAAGAAGCTCGCGTATCATTGAGTATAGAAAAGATGGAGTTTTGAGTAAGAAGAGGTGTTGTCTCGTGGAGAATTGTCTTATTGCTCTTGCCCTATAGTCTATCTTTACAGCGCGGGGAGGTGAGACAGAGAGTCAGAAATTATGTTCTTTTCCTGCTTGTGCAAGCGTATAAAGAAGACAGAAGGTGAAAGTAAGGGGCAGCTGAGCAAGCATACGTAGAGTAATCATCAGTAGTCAGAAGTTTAGTTAGTGAGTTTGAGTTGATTGACTCGTTGATTGAGTATATAAAGGTTAATTAGAGAGTGATAGATTGAAGCCTGCCTTTAGAGATTGATTTAAGTGAAGCCAAGCCTATCTTTAGATATGGAGAAGAAGTAGTTGAAACAGAATCAGTAGAAAAAAAGGTTAAGGTAAAGAATTATGAGTGGGACAGGGTCTTCAAGCCGAGAAGAAGAGAAGAACAACTAGTCTTTTTTGAGAAGAAAAGGAGAAAGAAAGAGGAAAGAAACGAAGCAATGCGAAAGTACTTACAAGGAAGAAGCAATGAGTCAAGGAACAAGTAACGGGTGGGTATAGTAAAAAACGAGTATGGAACGGGTAGGTAGCCGAACAAGGAACGTAAATGTGCTTATATGATATTAGCAACTATTCAATTCTATTAGCAACATAACTGTGCCTATCAAATATTCTGTTTTTGTCGACATTTCTTAAAGCAAGAGTAAGTTATGTTCTTCAAGTTAAGGTAAGGAGTGTTAGTATCGGATCGGGGCTGAAGTATAGTCTCTTTCTGTTGTAAGAGGATCATCGGCAGCAGAAGTGATTGTCTCTAAGTCGTCAATTAAGGATGCAAGCGAAAGACTAAGTGCTAATGGGTTAGTGAGCGGGTCTTTAAGGGGGCTTTCACTTTGTTGTCAAGTAAGTTACAATCAGTTCTTCAAGGGTCGAGTCAACAGTTTGCCAAGGTTAGAGAAGAGTTTCGATTCCATTCTTTAAGTAATAAGTAAAGGGAAGCTGGGCAGCAAGACTAAGTCCTAAGGTAGTTCAAACAGGTAAATAGATTTGAGTGTTCAGGCGAGGAACCATCAAGCAAAGCGGTAAGGCAAGGTGTTGGTGCATTCAATTCCAGTGTTGTTGCATTCCTAACTAAATGTAATAAGATAGTGCATGTTCCACTTTTACACCAAGGTAGTCGTGTTACAGTTCACCAATTCTTCTATTTAGGATTTGTATTACTTACTTTCACTTCCATTCAGATTCTTTGAATTACTTACTATACTTATTCTCTGTCTGTTACGCCTACTAGTATTATGAGGATTTCTATTCCATTCAGATTCAGTATTTGTTGACACTGGCTCAACTGTTGTTGCAAGAGATGTATCTCGTAGGGCATAAGAAGTTCAAAAGAATAAGAAGGATTTGAAAGCAGGATAAGATTCCGTTTGAGAATCATCATCATCAGCAGGATATGAGGCTGCGAGAGTGGAATCTTTCTTTATTGCCAAAAACAAACAAATAAGAGAAATATAAGGGTTAAGGTTATTGCATCGAATGGGGTTAATATGGAAAGATAAGATTCTAAAGATAGTAAGGATCAGTATAAGAAGCAGGGGGATTGAAGTCCATAAGTTTCGTTGCGCGGGTAAATGAAAAAGCAAAGGGCAGCTTTAGATGGCATTGAGCGGCTGCTAAGATGGGGCTGGCGTCTTTACTTCATTATATACCAAGTTGGAAGGAAAGTGTGTTTATCAAGATCTTTTATCTCTGACATAACTCTTGCATGCAGCATGAATCAACCAGGACAATAAGTAATCTTTCTTGCTTAGTGCCTATTCCGAGATACCCCACTGCCTCATATCAGGACAGGATCCTGCTGCTGTTAACCTTTGGTTATGATTACCACTATGTAGGCTCTCAGGAATGAGTAATTAAGCCTAAGCTTGACTATAAACTGTTTGTCTTCAGAATGAAATCACTCAGCGCCAACACCTTGACTTCCCGCTTCGACATATGATCTTGTTCCCGCTTCAGATATAGATCCTTTTGATTCTATCGATACTGCCCTTGATACCGCCCCTTCTCTTGTGGAATGTAACTTGATGAATCAACTTCATTTGCAGCTGACCTGGCAAGTGCTACTGTTCCTTTACTTTATACTTAACCACTACATGGGCTATCCGCTGATTTAAAGGATGTATCTTACCGAGTGTACGTACCTCTGTACACTAATGGATGATCGGGTTTCAGCTGGTTATGAAGCTGGCTCTCTGTACAAAACGCAAAATCTAATGTTTCTGATTGATTCATAGCAGCGTTGGTCCACTCCTTATAAGTGGTTTGAGATGAGCATATAATTGCAGTTTCGGTTGAGCTTTACCATTCCTCATATGTAACAATTCTTGCCTTACCTTATCGCTTACGAAGTCCCCCAAAGTATCTGTCAAAATCATCGTTTGCCTGTTGTGCCCGAGTTTGCCTTACCTTACATTATCCCTCTCAACCGCCCGTCAAGCTCTTAATGAGTATTATAACATAATAAAACATATATTCTTCTCTGACCGTGTGAGTATGTTTGTTCCCTCTCAACACATCTTAGTGTAAAATGTAAATAGAATCAATATTCCTACTCACCATCCTTTGTCAACACATCTCACTCATCAAAGCCTGTCGCCTATTGTGTCCTCGAACAAAAATACCCGATTGTATCTCTTCCTTTATCCAAATCTCGAGAGCCATCTTCATGAGCTGCTGTTGCTCAAAAGTGTGCTAGGTTACCAATCACTTGTATAATAGAATGAGGATACTCACTACGAGATTAGCAATTGATTGTAAGACCATGGCTTAGCTTAAAAGGCACAAGTATAAGTTAACATTATATATAGTATTTTCTCATTAGAATATGATGTTGGAATTAAACTTGTTCAAGTATCATAATGAGGTTCATTTCATCAAAATAGGTTCATTGCATCAAGAGAGAGATTTATTACATCAAGAAGAAAAAATGGATTAAAAGACTATAGAAGGATAAGTCAAATTGGTTATTGGTTCTTGAAAGGGTTTCTTGAAAGAGAATGATTCATCTTGAATACAATTAATATAATGTATCTTTGGGGACTATATAAACCCCATATGTTGAGTCATGAGAGAAGAAAGGGAGTTTCTGAAATTTGTAAAGAGTTTTTTATTGAGAGAAATATAGAAGATTGAACCTTGTCCTACTCTTCCTCTGTTTCATATCTCTATTCCCTCTTCCTATCAACATCAACATCTGGTATCAGAGCATAGGTTAAGCTATGACCTCTTCCTCAAGTGCCATCCAACTTCAGATCCCCAGATTAACAAAAGAAAATTATGACATATGGTGCATCCAAATGAAGGTTCTTCTAGGCTCCCAAGATGTATGGGAGTTTGTAGAAGATGGATTGAACCAACTCCAGGAAGAAGGAGCAATGAATGCAGAAGGAAGAAAGCAACTCAAAGAAAGAAGGAAGAAGGAGAAAAAGGCTTTGTTCACAATCTACCAAGGGCTTGATGATACAATGTTCGAGATCATCGCTCCAGCAAATACTTCAAAGGAGGCTTGGGAAATACTTCAAAAAGCATTCGGTGGTGTTGATAAGGTAAAGAAACTTCGTCTACAAGTTTTACGAGCCGAGTTTGAAAAACTACAACAAGGTACTTACGAAACTATTTCGATTACTTCTCAAAATCATTTCTATTATTCATCAAATGAGACGAAATGGTGAACAAGTAAATGATCAGAGAGTAATAGAAAAAATATTGAGATCTCTAGACCCGAAATTTGATTTTATTGCTGTTGCGATTGAAGAATCTAAAGATTTGGAAAAAATGTCTTTAGAAGAACTTATGGGTTCCCTTCAAGTTCATGAACAAAGAATTACAAAAAGAGGAGAAGACAAAACTATGGAGCAAGCACTACAAGCTAAGTTTGCTCTTGAAAATAAAGGAGAATCAAATTCTCAAAGAGGAAGAAGACGAGGACAAAGAGGAAGAGGAGGCGTAAATCGACCAATCAAGAATCTCCATATAATGAAGAGGCTAAAGAAAATTCTAGCCAAAGAGGCCGAGGTTATGGTCGGGGCGTGGCCGTGGACGTGGCATAAACTCTAAAAGGTCTGAAATACAGTGTTATATTTGCAAAAGGTATGGACATTACTCTTATGAATGTTATTATAATCCTAACATTCAAAGTAATGAGGCAAATTTTGTTGAAGAAGAAAAGAAGGAAAATCAAGTTTTGCTAATGAGTTATGAAAATTTGAAAAATGATCAATCTATGACATGGTATCTAGATACAGGAGCCTCAAATCACATATGTGGCAACAAAGAGCTATTTTCAGAAATGGATACAAGTTATTCCGGGAACATTACATTTGGTGATTTGTCTCAAAGACCAGTAAGAGGCAAAGGTAAAATTCTCCTTGAACTTAATAATGGCAAGGAATTATGCATTTCAGATATTTATTATGTTCCTGATATGAAAAATAATATTTTAAGCATTGGACAATTACTTGAAAAAGGTTATGAGGTTGAGATGAAAGATATGGCTCTCTCAATTCGTGATAAGAATAAAACATTGATATCACATGTGAAAATGGCAAGGAATAGAATGTTTCCTCTACATTTGAGTATTTTTGATCAATCAAATTGTTTTAAAGCCGATATTGAGGATATTTCTACACTTTGGCATCTTAGATATGCTCACTTAAATTTTGAGGCTTTGAAACTTCTAGAAGTATAATATGGTGACAGAATGCCAAAATTGATCACCCAAAGAAAATTATGTGAAGTATGTGTCATGGGTAAACAAGAAAGAAAACCTTTCAAAGTGAGAAGAACAAAAGAGCATGGCATCGACTCGTGCACTCGGATGTTTGTGGCCCTATCAATCCAAAGATCACTTGGAGGAAGCAGGTATTTTCTTACATTTACTGATGATCATAGTGGCAAAACTTGGGTTTACATGTTAAAAGAAAAGAAAGAAGTTTTAAGCAAATTCAAAGAATTTAAGGATTTGGTTGAAAGACAAAGTTGTTGTAAGATTAAATGTCTAAGAACAGATAGAGGTGGTGAATATATATCAAATGAATTTGAAAGTTTTGTAGAAATAATGGAATTCTACATCAATTCACCATGTCATACACACCTCAACAAAATGGTGTCTCGGAAAGAAAAACAGGATCATCCTTAATATGGTCCGATGCATGTTAAAGGAAAGAAAAATTCAAAGAATTTTGGGGTGATCTTGTGCTGCTTTATTTGCTTAATGGTTTACAAAGCGAATTGGTAATATTACACCGGAAGAAGCATGGAGCTTACAAAACCAAGAGTTGATCATTTGAGGATTTTTGGAAGTGTTGCATTTGCCAAGATACCGTAAGAAAAGAGAACGAAATTGGAGGATAAAAGCCAAAATGCATTTTGCTAGGTTATCCAGAGAATTCCGTGGTTACAAACTCTACAATCCTATCACAAATAAAGTTGTGATGTCAAGAGATGTTGAGTTTGATGAACAATGATTTGGAACCGGAAAAGTGATGAGCGATAAGAAAGTTGTAGCTTAAGAAGATGATATAATACAAGCAAACAAGTGACTTTGCGAATCATCACCTAGATCAGCTAGGTCACATGATTCAAGAAGTCCAATTATAAGAAGGACAAGACCGATTCAGGACCTATATGATGTGACTCGAAGGATTGATACTAACAATGATGAACTTTCTTTATTTTGTCTTTTTGCAGGATATGATCCATTAATCTTCGAAGAAGCTTATAGAGATAAAAAATGGCGACAAGCTATGAATGAAGAGATTCATGCCATTAACAAAAATAATACATGGGAGCTTACTACACTTCCAGAAGACCACCAAGCTATCGGTGTTAAGTGGATCTTCAAAATAAAAAGAAATGCAAAAGGAGAGGTGGAGAAATACAAGGCTAGATTAGTTGCAAAGGGATATAAACAACAATATGGAATTGATTATGAAGAAGTATTTGCGCCAGTTGCTCGATTGGAGACAGTAAGATTACTTATCTCTCTAGCAGCTCAAATGAAATGGAAGATTTTACAAATGGATGTGAAATCAGCATTCTTAATGGAGTTCTTGAAGAAGAGGTATATATTCAACAACTTCGAAAGAAACTTGGCATGCTAGATGGAACAAGTTTAAGGGGAGAAAATGTTGGAATTAAACTTGTTCAAGTATCATAATGAGGTTCATTTCATCAAAAGAGGTTCATTGCATCAAGAGAGAGATTTATTACATCAAGAAGAAAAAATGGATTAAAAGACTATAGAAGGATAAGTCAAATTGGTTATTGGTTCTTGAAAGGGTTTCTTGAAAGAGAATGATTCATCTTGAATACAATTAATATAATGTATCTTTGGGGACTATATAAACCCCATATGTTGAGTCATGAGAGAAGAAAGGGAGTTTCTGAAATTTGTAAAGAGTTTTTTATTGAGAGAAATATAGAAGATTGAACCTTGTCCTACTCTTCCTCTGTTTCATATCTCTATTCCCTCTTCCTATCAACATCAACATATGGATATGTATTTTCTCATTAGAATACGAATATTGATTTGCTTATTCTAATTTCATCTATCTTTCATCATTATAATAATACTATTGATTTTCTATTCTAATTGATCTTATTCGAATTTATTCATTGAAGTATGTATATTCCCTTTCTTTCTATCGTTTCAATCCTGTTGGCAACAGTTTGATTCTCACACTCACAGCTCCCGAACTCGAAGCCTACCCTGCCTTGCTAAAAATCTGTTACCCCGGCCATCGAGTCTGGCTTTCCTCACCCTGATATACTACTATAAGTCTGTTGTTGGGCTCATAGGATTCTATCCACTATCGAGTTCCGTGCTGCTCCCTTGTGTAGTGTAGGCATTCTTTTACGGATAAGGTGAATTTTGTCCTTACTTCCTTGTTGCATTCCTGTACTATTACTTAAGATTAATTCAATTTGAACTTTCCAGTCAATTCGAACTTTCCAGTACTGATATTATAGCTCGGGTAGACGTACACATCTAAGAAGTCACGTAGATAAAGGAATGAAATCAGTGCTTCTACTACTTTAACTGGGAGCTTAGTCTTTCGCTAAGGGTATCAAACCTCGCTTCCTGGTCTACTTACCTATATCCCCTTGCTTTGAGCCTGCCCTTACTGTTCTTATTCCAACTTACCTCTCTTTGTTTTCAACCTACCTTTCCGCTATCTCAGCCTACCTACTCTGTCTTTTCTTCTTTAAACAATGATACGGATCATTCACCAAAAGCCCTAAGCTCTTCTAAACCTAACATTGCTTAATTGTATTCTTGCTTTACGGGTCTCAAAGCTGACTTTCCTCTATTTGATGATTCCACCTCCCCTTGTAGAAAATATCTATTGAACTTATGGGCCTCTCTCTCTTTGCTTTCAACCTAGATATCCACCTAGCTATATAAGTAGTAAATCTAAACTAGTGCTATTGAACTAAATTATGTAATCGGACCCCGTAATACAAACTAATTACTGCCTCGATCAACCTTTTTCTTTGACAACAACCCTATTATTCTTATGACCCTGACTTGCTCGCCAACGCACCTCTTTCTTACAATTATAGTATCTTATCCTTATTTCACCTTGCATCCTGGCTTTACCAATAAAAAGATTAGATTAGTGTATTTGACACTAGAATAGTACTTATGCTGGTTTTATAGGATTATAGTAAAGAAAGGCAGGCTACAAAGAGAGAGTTAGATTAAGTGTCCAAGGTAATGAGAGTGATAGAAGGGTAGTTCAGTTGGAACCTAGGGTAAGTGATAGGTATAGGAAAATGGGTGAGATAGTAATATCGGTATGGAGTCAAGTAAGCTTAATAGCCAGGAGATTAAGCCTAATAGTAAGGAGAGTCATACCATAATAAAGTAAAGAAAGCCTGGCAAGTGATTTTTCATTGAACTATGGATCCAGTTGTTCCGGTGTTGATGTCCAATCCATCCGCATTCTCAGTCAAGTTCGCTACCCATGCTATTGATACCACCTATGTATTGAGACTATACATGTGCTACAGTGCCCAACGATACTTTGCCTTATAGGGAGCAGGGACTAGGACAAGCAAGCATACAGCGGAGTGGATTAAGTCACAACTATTAATACTAGAATGAAAAGAACAAGTCGAATAATGCCTTGGCTTGGGGCGATAGATGATATAGGAGCAACGGGAGACGTTAAGGCAGGAGTAGCAGGGCAGAAAGTCAGACTTCAAATAGATTTCTTGTAATGAGATAAGAGAGTATCTATTTGATATCCATGTTTGTAAGGCCTATGCTTTGTCGAGGTCGAGCGATATTGAGGAATAAGAGGTTAACATAAGATATGAGATCAGTAAAGTAAGGCTCCAAAGCTAGAGTCAGATAAGTAGCACTTTAACTAGAACACGAGAATCAGCATAGTACTCGACATAAGGAAAGCGTATAAGGAAAGCAAGATAGAAAATAACAATACACAGAATTGAGTCATAGATGAGACTACAGGACCCCGGGCATAGCTCTGACATTTAAGTGGAAAATATGGATGATATCGACTGCTAATAATAATTGAACTTATGAACTACCAATAGGAGGAATTGGACTGGTGATATGGAATACGACGGTTGCTTCTCATATTTGAACTCAGAACTTAGACTTCTCCTACGGACCTCAGACCTTGCTTTACTACATATCAATATTACTTCAACAAATCTGACTTCGTCAAGCAATAACGTAAGGCGTTAAGCGGCAGCAAGGTCATATCGTCTCTTAGCCTTTGTCTCCTACACTCAAGTTATTTGAGTTTTGACTGAAATACTGAAATGCTTGTTCTCTAGTTGAGTTTACTAGCATAGTCGTTCAAACGGAAAACCCTTCCCACCAAACTGCCTCTCTTTGCTCTAACTCTCTCTACTTTGAGCTTGGGTCTGCCTGTCTCTTATTCTTGAACTACAGATTTGGATTAGGAATACCCTTGCTCCACTAGCTTTGATTACTTAACCACTACATCGGATCTTGGCTTTACTGATGAGTCTGTCCTCTTTCTTTAACACCATTGTTGAAAGCTGCCTTCGGTTAAAAGCTTTGGAATCCAATCCTTGCTACTATGATAGAAAGCTGTTTGCTTGTTGCCAAACCAAGAGCCCTTTATGCTGAGTTAATATCCCTTGCTTGCTTTTTGCTGAGAGTAACTGGTTCTAAAGCAGGGGATTCTAGCAGCCTTTTTGCCCTACCAGTAGTCTATTCTTTTAAAGGGGAGAGTGCCCCCTAGTGATAGCAAGAAAAGAGAGAGAGTAGCGAGTGTGCTGTTGATGATACACATTGCATAACCATACTCAAGCATAGTGAAAGTCAACTCCATTGTTGGAAGCAAGACCTATTATGCAACTCTACAGCTAGCTCCTTACTTTCGGGGAGAGGGCAGCTGACGATGTAAAAACCCTCCCTAATATACACTAATATACTTCTACTAATAGAAGAATAGAATAACAGGAAAAAGAATAGAATACATAATAGATATAATATAATACGAATAATATAATAGAATATATGACAATAGAAGAATAATAGACAGCTGATAGCTCGGCGATTGAGAGGATAAAGTACCCCAAAAAGAAAGATAGGAGCAAACAGATCCACTCGCTCAACTAACTAGTTGGTAGTTCTCATAGGCACTCGCAAGCAATCGATATCGAAAAAGTCACTTGTCCACACAACTAAAAGAGTATGAGTTGTATCTTATCCCCTCTTCCGGCACTCTAGTTACTTGCTCGTTAGCAAGCCATCAATCGTAACAAACACACATAGGAAAGCAAGCGAAAGAAGCAGCCGAATAAGCAAAAAAACCTATCTTTTGATTCGCCTGATAGGTCTTTGCTTTAAGCAGTGGGGCCTCGTGCCATGCTTTGTCCCCTTTCTAGGCATTCTCCTCTCATAAGGAAGATGGGCTGGAACGTCAAAAGATTGCTTTTATTTGATTGTTGTTCAAACTAACTTAACTCGTCGATCACCTAGCCGATCCCTAATGTCACTTTTTCTTTATTTTAACTGATCTGCTGGGCCCTTCTATATTGATTGTGCACGGAGCATAGAGGCATGGGACGTCAGGGCAGCTCTGTCTTTAGAATATTGTATTTAGGGTTCAATTCTTCCCTACTAGGGTACTACCTCGCTCTTATACCTACTGGGTGCAATCTAACTTCTGAGTTTGCTTCCATGCCCAATGCTACGATTCTAGCAACTAGACACCAGAGACCACGAACGGGGACCCAGACTTGACTATATGCTTGTTAAAGAATATGGGTCCTGTCCTCCCTATCAATTGGTGAGGCCTCACTACGTATGCTTCTTTCTTTCCTTTGAACAACTAGAAAAGGCTGTTATAACATCACTTTGAGTTCTACGCCATCGTTCACTGACTTAGAAGTCATGGGAGCAATCCGACTTTAAACACTCCTTTTGAGTAGCTCCCTCACTCGTCAATCATCTCATAGGGAACGAAATGGAAGTGATCCCCAACGAAAGGTGGGGTCCCTAATTCGTTCGCGGGGCTGAGGCTTAGTTCGAATAATATGCTCAGTAAAGGGAATCGTGTCCATGCTACATAAGAAGTCTCAAATCAATTAAGGATTATAGGTCTAGATGCGGTAGAAAGAAGGGCTTAAGGCGCATAAGTAATAGTAATCATTTATAGACTTCCCCACTAATAATCCTCCTTATCATACTACTGTACACAACGAGAAAGGGGGCAACAACTCATGAGTGAAAAGCAGTATCTCAGCTCAGTATCTAAGTAGCCCTTCCTTGACTTAGTGGCTTACAAATTATACTTGTCCTGATAAGCTAAACAAAAAGCTTACTCAACTCGTATGGATGGGCTTAATATAGCATCAATAAAGCTAGATAGAGTGGCAAGGAGAGATACGTTATGGGACACAGATTACAATAGAGATCTTCCTATATGACTCAGAGTTGTCCCGCCCTAGCATTCAGAATTGACACTTGCACCCCTTCTCCCTTGGTTTAGTTTTACCTTCACATGCCACGCCCTTAAGGATGTCCCCCTTACTCTCTTTCTTTAACTACTTAATTAAGTAGCTCGAGCCGCTCTCTGTTTTCATTCTATCTTTTATTGCTTCAATGCCCTTATTCTATTATGAACTAAACTGTGTATTAGCATATATGAGCTCTAAAGTTAGGGCCAGGCCAAGCAGACAAACACCTAAGTAATACAAACAAATAGCTAAGTAATAGAATAATTGTCATTAATGTATCATATAATAATGAATAGGATAACAATAAGTAATAGAATCATTCATGAGCAAAGTAAGAATAAGGGAATAGGTTCTAAGACCAAAAGTGACATATCAAACAAAGAATATAGTGACTGTAATGTAATAAGTGGAGGATCGAAGTGAACAAACGGAATTACGCACAGAAGTAAGCCTACCAATCCGACATCTAAATAGGTATTTCACCAAGGATAGCCTTTCCTTCACTTTATACAAACCTCCACACATCTATTAGAATCGGACTACTACTAAGATTAATCCACAAACCAACCCACCTATTCAGTTCACTAGTCGAGAGTGACTTTAGCTACATTTTCATTATTAATAGGAGAGGTACCGATGGCATGAACCAAGAGATTATAGATGATAAAAGGAGAAACCCTATTATAGGAAAATAAAGAAGAGTAGAAAGAGAAGGAGTTAATACAAAAAGAAATGTGGTATAGTAATACTAATTTTCATTACACCAAGTAACGACTACAAGGCAAGCAACGGGACAAACAACTAATATAGTTGTTTTCATCCTTGCTATTGCTAATGATGTCTTCAGCAGTAGAGCACCAAAGCCAAGTCCGAGAAACACTTATTCCATTCTATATTCATGTAAAATAAAGTATTAGCAACAGCAGGGGAAGAGTTAGCCCAAGGCGAGTGAGTATCGATCAATACAGGGTTATTTGTTTGATTCTATTTCTCTGATTTTTGTTCTCATCAGTAGCAACTCTATTCTAGGATAAAGGAAGAAGTACTTATAGGCAACATTCTGAAAGCCTAAGTGCCTAAGGTATAAGAACCAGATAGAGTTTCAGTAGTCAAGGAGTGAGTTCTGGTTGAAAGCGTTAGGTGGTAGTGGTTATTGCTGAAGTCCTGTTTGCCTTTGTTTCATCCTTGCTTCTATTAGGTTTTTGCTGATCCCCCTTGTACGCTTACAATAAAGGATCTTGTTATTAGTTCTCATACGAGGTTTGATTCTTCCCCTTAATCTAATAGTAGTAAGTAGCCTTGTGAACCGTTGATGTCAGTCTTATCATACAGTGTGGTGAATTCCCTTTCTCTTGTTTCAGTATTAGAAGTAGGAGATATAGGCTGAGTTATGTATTTGCCTCTTATCGGAATTGGTTTTCTTCTTGTTATTGGTAGCTTGGTTCCAATAAGCGCCAATTCAATTCCCCATTCCCGGGGCAAGGTTCCAACCACTCCTTAACCTTTCTTTATATTCTTTATTGCGTGTTTTAGTGTTAGAAGCATTTGTTCCATTTTTCTAGTTACCTGTTTTACTCTTGTTATTCTCGATGGATTCCTTCAAAGAATGGATATTCAGTCTTTTAAGGCAGTGGAACTAAAGCACTATCAATACAGCAATAAAGCAAAGGAGTGTAAGTTATCAAGTCAGAGGTAGAGGTTATTATTAGTAATCGAATAAGAATAATAGGCATCCAAGGTTGGTGCTCTATAGTTCAAGGCTGGGTAGTAGAGGCTTTCAATGAGAAATCATACTTATAGGTATAGCTCGGCAAGGTTATTTCTAAGAATCATTGTAAGGATGGTAAAGGTGAACATAAGACCGAAAGGCATTAGCGGAAGCCGGTGGAGAAGCTCCCACTCCCTTATCTCAGCCTTAGATAGGTAGTCCTAAGATTAGTTTGCTTGGTGGAATCAGAACTCGCCCTAGTAGTATAGGAATGCCATTCGTTTAGCAATAACAAAGCACAACGTCATTGTAGAAGAACTCGATCCAGCAGCCCAAAAGCCTTACTTGTGTTTGCCCCAAGCTCGACTTGTTAGTTTTCTACTTATTGCCTCGCCATTCACTCTTTAAATACTTATCTCTACTCCTATCTTATAGCCCACCTTTTCCAACTAACTATAAAGTGAGCACCCCGGTCTCTCACTACAAAGGATCGAACTCTCAGCAGTAAGAGAATGGGCACTGGATCTAGGAATCAAAATACCAACACCAGTCCCCATCGTCAGCTGCCCTTTCTTTAACCTTACCTTTCACTCCTTCCGCTGTTTACTTGCACCCTGGCTTTTGAGCTGTATAGTCTGCCATTACTCAATCTCAGGCTAACTATCTATTTTGAAAAACACTACATCCAAACTATATAACACCCCTTGCTCTAACCTTATTTGCATTCTTATTGTTCAGGTTCATTATCATATAAGGAAATATGCCATCAGCACAAAAGAAGTACTGCTCTAGTGTCAAGTGCACTAATCTACTTATCGATAAAGCAAGAAAGCATCTAGGATAAGAATAAGAAAGGATAGGACCTCGGGCGCGAGTAAAGCATGTTTGTCACTGGCAAAATTCTGACTATCAGTTAGTTAAGCCCAGGTGCGAAAGTGTATCGCTGCGCAAGTAAGTTCATTTTGGCTATTGAGATTATGGATTCTGGCAGCCAGCCCACAGAAAGAAGTATCTTCTATTAGGAGTTGCAGTCTTTCCAGTAAGTAGTTAAATCTACTAGTTAGTAGTAAAAGGCTTTAAGCCAGTAATGAAAGGATGCATTTACGCATGGAAGCGGGAGCGAAACCAAGTAGGTATTAGACTCAAAAAGTAGAGAAAGGATCTGGATCGAAAGTTGTTTGTTGCTGGTTCCGAGTCAAGGAAAACATTAATGGAATCCATCGAGCAAGCATCTACTGAATGGAATCTTTCTTGCAACTAGTCTAGTATATAGATATCTGTAAATAACCTCTTCAACTAAAACTCCATAAACAATCACTCTACTTTAAGAATTGATTGCTGCTGACATGACTTAACCGCTTAATCCCTTTCCTTACTTTATACTTAACCTTAGCTTCCATAGTGTCATTATTTTCTTTCGCCGTGTACTCTGTCATGGATATGAGCGTCCTAATACTCCACAAGCTACAACACCACTTGTATATACTTTAAGTTACAACATCGGTGCAGAGCTTCTTTATACCCTAGATTAACTTCCCCTTTCCTTCTTCCCCCGTAACAAAAAATGAATCGAATTTCTAACTAACTCTGGACGCTTTAGCTGATGCATTTGTTCTTTCCTGACCTCTACTTGAAGAACCGATTGCATCTTGCTGACTTGCATACTACTTAACCTCTGTCTAATTCCAAATCAATTCTAAACTCAATACGCGTTGCTGAAACTCTATTAGACAAGTCAAATCATTCATTTCAACTCAACTCCAGGAATTGACTTTGCACCCCCACTTAAGAAAATCATAGAAGTTAACCCATTCTACAAAAGTAAGTAAACAACCCATTCATATACTCTTACTTAAGCATACAAGTGCACAGACTCCTTAATTGATGAAACAACGCCGTTGCTTGAAGGAATGCATATTAGCTTCGAAAATGGTAAGACAGATTAGCTTAGGAACTGGGGTTTGCGCTGGTCCTATGAGTGAGAGGATTGTTTGCTTGTTCTCCCCCTAGGTGCACCAAATTCCATGATTAAAGCAAGGGAGGGCTAACGTGATTGAAAAGTCATAGCCGCTTGTTAAAGATATTAGAAGATATTACCCTGTACTATAGAGCTTGATTATGGCACAACTTCTATAATGCTGAAATGTGTAGTGGTCCAATCAAATCAAAGTCTATAATTGAAGCAAGGTTAAGTGTAAAGAGGCACGATCGAGCAAGGAAAGTGTAAAGTGACGTGTTCGACTACCAGGGTGAGGTTGTCCTCACAGAGAGGTGCGCTCGACTACTAGGGTAGGGATACTGCACGAGAATATAAAACAAAGAATAGAGAATGGGAGAGCGGGTCATGGTCTCAGAACACTGGGCGCACAATCCGAGAATGAAATGTCGGTGGGGGAAATGGGGAAAAGCTATTGTGCTAACATTCAGAATGCCACTCACAAATCAGAGAACCCCGGGCGAGCAAGGAAAGGTACGTTGTTTAGTGGACTGCTGGTGCTCCTCAAGGACTATGTGCATGCCCGCTCTCTCTATGTATTTGTTTCTCGGGTTTGTTGGGTTCTGTAATGATCAATAATACATTTTCGTATAATAATAAATGAGAAAAGAAAGATTCAATTGAGAATATGTTTTCGTATAGTATAATAAAACACATTGTACTAAATGTAACTAAGTAGCACCAATAAAAGAATCGAATCAAAAAAGCATAGTAAGACGAGTTCGATCCCTGGCTGGTATTTGCATTCCTATTAGCAGTTAGCTGAGCCCTATTTCTCTATAGCGCCCCTCTACTCTAATGGGCAAAGCCATTCTCTGATTCCACTACCCCTGGGAACAACACTCTACTGCCCTTGCTTTTGCTCATTGGGCTCTGTAGTGAATAGTGGAATTAATGAGCGGAGTTTTGTTGACCTCACCATCGTTCCGCTGCCCTTGTTATCCGTGGTTGCACGCCCATAGCTATGAGCTAGAGTCTTGTCGGCACTAACTCAATTCCGTACTTATCAAACCAATCCTTAGACTGCTGGGTATAGTTCTGTAAGTTAAGTTGAAAATAAAGGTACCTGTCTTGTATGATGAGCTCTAAGATTAATAGTAGTATAGTGAGAAGAATCAATGATAGGAAACCACGAGCTATATGCTGGGTGTGGACAAGGGTATAATGGAACTGATCGGTAATAGAGTGCAACAGGTGAGTATGATTGATAGCTGAGTAGTCCAATTAGAATATAATAAGCGTTGTGTTCGTGTTACGCGGTAGTGTGTTGAATGAGGTTGGAAGACTGATAGACAGGATTTTCGTTTGAAGAGCAAAAGTTGGGATTATATAAAGGAGTGGCGGGCTCAGCCCCAAATGTAGGAATTACAAGAGCACGTAACAGGCCAGAGTTGCTTGGCCTCACTACATTGCTTGGCGAAGCAAGAAAGGCAAGTAGGCGGCTATGGAAGGAAGTTGACATCAACAGATAGGTATTGAGTTCAGTAGAGAAAGATTGAGTTTTGAGCTAGGGGACAAAGTCTAAGAGAGTGGAAGTTCGCTCTAAGCGGTAGGGTAGTAGTGGATTCTAACTTATGTGTTCCGTTCTTTGCTACCTTGTTGCATTGCCTAGAATGCTAAGTTCAGTAAGGGCATAAGATGAATCAACTACTAATACAAAGCATTGAACCCGGTGTCACGGACAATAATGTAAACAAGGTGTTCGATGAAATGCTCGTATTTGTCCGTGACCTTCGGTTTAGGTACATATCTTGTACAATAAGAAGCGGGCTTGCAGTAGGCTTAGCAGCCCTAGTTTGATTTGCTTTATGGCCAAGTTTGGCTTGTAAATACAAGTGTGTCCTATAAGCACTTGTGGGAACTTCGGTCTGTAATGGACCATTATCCTTTGTGTGCAACCTCTCTGAGTTTGTAATGTCCATGGGTGTAATTTGTATTTTGGCTTTATAAAGTGTTTCCTTGAGCAGTTGCTTCTAGATCCCGTGGGAATTGCTTCTTCTGGCCCGTTTTCTCTTTTTGTAAGTCTATGGGACTTTAGGAGATCTCGGGGAGGGCTGACCTTTGCGGACGGACACACATGGGTGCCGCACGACTTAGGCAAAATCAGCTAAGCCCGTGATAATGTGGTATCAGAGCAGGACAAGCACACACATAAACACTTGCCGTACAAACGTGGGGGACCTAGTTAGGCTGTATGGAGGATAGCCAGCATGCACAACCGTTTGGGGGAAACAGACATTGAGATGTAGGGAAAAGAGTCACTCAGAGAAGCGGGCATCCTGGTTTGGCATTCAAGGAATAGCCAACACCTTTGCGTGAGAGGCTCCACGAGGACAAGCAAACGAAGAAGAATGCGTAGCACACAAAGATTGGGATGGTTGAGTTCGAGCTATAGCTCGACGTTGGCAACCAAACTTGACGGTGCTCAAGGCAAAGCGGGGCGCTTGGTGAAAGATGAGACCGTGCAAGGTGGGAGGTGTTGTGTAATGACCGAAAGAGTTGTGCAAAGCTCACGAGATGAGGGAATTGCTAACTCGAAGGATTCGGAACTCATGTAAGAGCTTGTACATGGATGACGGAGTGTTTGTGGCCATCCCAAGGCACGATTAGAACTCGACGCCATGGAGCATCGAACTTTCTTCGACATGGAAAGGATATGTCCGTAGGCGGCTGAAATGTGCAACAAGTTCAGCATGTTGCTAAACCTTGAAGGGTGCAATGGAGACTGTATTGGAGAAGGGTCGCAATCTAGCAAGTACATTTGTGGGGGCAGAACAAAGCACAAGTTCAGCAAGACGGAGTAGTCCAAAGGGGATGAGGGTCTCCAAAACTTCCAGTGGGAAGTATATAAAGAGAAAAGTTGCTCCAGCAGGACAGATATCGAGGAGGGATAGGTCCTAGTTCTCTAGTGGGAGAATCATGTGCAACAGACTGCGCATATTGAGGAAGAGTTCCTCAAGGCTATATCTCCACAAAGCTCAACGGACCGAGTGAGCGACGAAGAGTTGTCACATTATCTCAAAGGAGGTAATGCATTGGTGGATGTATTTCGAGATCAAGTGGGGGAGCAATCCAAGGTAACATCATATGAAGGCACACTTAGAGTCGGTGCAGAAATCAAACTCAACAGAGGGCTGACCCGTGGAATGGTGGACGTGAGGGCCACTATCAACTTAATGCAAATCGAGGAGCAGAGCGACTTGGGTGGAACTCGGTGAAGTATCCAAGCCGCATGAAGGGAGTCGACATAGAAGATGGAACATGGAGCGGAGGCATGGAGCTTTCCTTGGATAGAGGTCAAGGGCATGAACGCTTGTAGAGGCAAGAGTGGGATCATGTCGTTCCATGGGTTCTTCATTCTGATGGAATAGACTTATTTTGCATGGTGCCAAAGATGAAGGGAGCTTCAAGGCACATGCAAGCTACCTCAGAGATGCATTTGATAGAGTAACTAGGGTGATTCAACTTGCGGAGGCAAAGTTGGGATCATGAGACCTTAGTATGGGGCAAGAGGACGCAGAGACGGGTACTCTTGAAGAATATGCCACAGTGTTGCCATTCGAGTTGTCAAGAACAAGAGGTGCATAGCAAGATTGTGCTGGTAGGGGATAGAGGCCCAAGATCTAAACAATGGTGCACGAACTCTAGCGAAGTCAAGAGAATTCAGGAGCTACTAGGTGATGGACTGTCTTAGAGCTATGCTTTATCCAGGTGTAACCCAAGAGTGGATGCACGAAGGGGAATTGCCAAGGGAGCGAACTAAAAATCGGAGATGGCGGAAGCCCTACGATGTGTTGGCATAGGCCACATATGGAGAAGTCATAGTCCAAGTTCATCACACGAGAATCTGTATACAATAGAGATGTCACCAGGAGGCGACATGGTGCAGTGGATCGTGGTGGAATAGTTCGTGGCAATGCAATACAGGCAATCTTGTCCCGTGAGGGACAAAGATCATGCGGAGGTATGATCAGGAGTTATTGGGAGCTCCACTTTAGTGTACGACATGACAAGAAGAAGGGCTATGGATTCAAGGAGTGAATGCCATAGTACCGCAGGCGGGTCTTCGTGTGTGCATCAAGCTTGCATTGGATGAAAGCCTTAGTCATCAGCATATGGGAGCTGTATACTACCAAGGAAGTCCAAGTGCAAGTACCAGTGAGTCCCATGGAGGGGGACATGATCATGTGAATGATCAGGAGCTGTTGGGAGCTCCACTTCGATGAATAATGCAACGACAAGAAGGGCTGTAGATTCAAGGAGTGAATGTTACAGTACCACAGAGGCGGATCTTCCGTGTGTATGTATCGAAGCTTGCATCATATGAAAGCATTGGTCGTCAGCATATGGGGGCTGTGTACCACCAAGGGAGTAGTCAGATTACAAGTACCAATGAGTCCCATGGAGGGGACTTGATTATACTAAGGTATAATCGGAGCAGCTAGAGAGTTGGACTGCTTCAGTGCTCACATTCGCTTAAGGGAGCCCGACAAGTCAGAGGACAAGGCCGAGTAAGCGAACGTTGCTACCAAGGAAGCTAATGAGAACAGAATCGGCGCGAGCCCTGCAACAAGATGGCAGAGGCCATGCATGAGAGTTGTAGTCTGTCTTTCCATCAACCAAGGAGAACTGCTAGGAGGACACAATGGTGTCGAAGTAGGTAGTCGAAAGGGGCGAGGAAGCGACGACGAGTCCAGTAGGGCTCAGTTACCCAAAAGAAAAGCGTCGATTAGAGAGGAGGTGGACTCAGAGGAGCTCCACAGATGCAAGACTTTCGTGAAGTCATCAATCACTTGCTCTCATGGAGGGAGAGCATTGGTCGTAAAAGGGGTCGAGGAGGTGGAGAACGCAAAGGCAAACTCCAAGTACCAAGACAAGGCAGAAGGGTAGAGGCCAAGAAACTTCATAAGACCGATGTCGATGGGCTTCTCATCAAGATAGCCAAAATTAAGGGACTTCGGGTTGATGCAGGAGTGCTCGACCAAGGAACGAAGTAGGCAATATATGGTACTATACCTTTCTACTCAAAAGGAGTAGGCGACAATGGTGATGGAGAAGACGGTACAATCCCAAAGGCGACCAAACCTATCAAAGACTTACTCCAAGTTGGGGGATGGGCTTCTCATCAAGATAGCCAAAATTAAGGGACTTCGGGTTAATGCAAGAGTGCTCGACCAAGGAACAAAGTAGGCAGTACATGGTACTATACCTTTCTACTCAAGAGGAGTAGGCGGCAAAGGTGATGGAGAAGACGGTACAATCCCAAAGGCGACCAGACCTATCAAAGACTTACTCCAAGTTGGGGGACTCCAAGTTGGGGTAAAATTTTTGCTCTTTTCGGACAAAACTTCTTACATTCCAGAAGTTCAATGGTAGTGGGAAGGTGAATTACAGTAGTTAACCCAACGCAAGGAGTGCAACCACTTCACGTGCTTCAGAAGTGTGAGCAAAGAGCGGGTGAATGTTAGTAACCAGCTCAATGCATGAAGTACAAACTCGAGGAGGCAGGCGAAATCGAGTAACCTTTGCCTTCTCAACTCGAGAGAATGGGTGAAACTGAGTACCCCAATTCTCTTAACTCGAGGAGGTGAGCGAAGCCAAGTAACCTTACCTTCTCAACTACGAAGAGAATGGGTGAAGTCAAGTATCCCAGTTCTCTTACTTATCTAAGCAGGGGAACTCTACACAAGTTCAGTGACCCTTCAAAAAAAGCTTATGGAAGACAATGGTTGTCAAATCCTCACTGTTGGTGATCAGTACTACTGAGAGTTTTTTTTTTCTACTTCATTTCCCAATTGACTAAGAGGGAGTGATGCGAACATACTTGGAAGTGACAACTAATAGTGGAAGAAGGTTCAATGGGCAAACATTTTGGAGAAACGACCTTAAAAACTTCAAAGCCTGCGAGGCGATGCTCATTAAAGCTCCAACAAGCAGCCACCCAGTTCAAGCAATATGAGTATATTGCGATACTGGGGCACAATAAGGCAGGTCTTTTCCTTCATCAGAGGGATCCGCGAGAACCAACAAGGATCAACACAACTCAGCCAACCCACATCAGATTCAGTCATTGGTGAGTTGAAGCAGCATGGCAGATTAGAGTTCGACTACTAAACAACAGCAGCAAAGAGCGGCTAGGAGCCAAAGGGGCATGTTGCAGCCAAAGCAGAAGATTAAAGATTCAACAGAATGCAAGGAGATGCAGCATCTACAGTGGCTTCGACGAGGACATCGAAGGAATAAGTGGGGGAGAATGGCACGGATTAGTCGCTCAATTCTTTCCTACTCACTCGCTCTACCCATTCCGTTACTACTGAGTGAAATTATCACTTTCTTTTCTTTCTGACCCACTATTTAATCTATTGTTGCTGGATGCGCTATCCTCTTACTAATACAAAAGGCGCCTTCTTGTAGGCGATAGATCGATCGACCAGATATGTGCACCCTACGTCTCACTCTAGTAATAGACTATCAAGAAGCCCCATCCATTATTATTCCTACCAGTAGATGCCCTACCCGGATCGTACCAACATTCTATGTCTACTTTTTAGCCTTTCCCGGCTATTAGGCTGACTTTGCTATCTACATGCCCTACCCATGTATCCTATCCTATCTTTGCTTCACCTTAGCCTTTCTTTGCTTGGTTTTAGGCTTGACAGAACGCCGATAGAAAGAGAGTCTTAGCTCCATCTTTTTGCTCGTCTGAATCCAATCTATTTCGTCGCTTTGAGGCTTACCCTCCCATGTTAAGGTCATTAGCGATTCGAATTGTTGTTAGCAGTTAGCGAAATCCTCATCAGTAGTGGGATTCCTTGTCCCCAGCTCAAGTATTAGAGGTAGTAGTAGTAGTCCTACCAGCTCCGTTCTTTCCAATAGTAGCTCAATTATTCTTTTGCATTGAATAGGGTTGGGGCAATGGAATAGCTATAGTTTTTTATTTAATTAAAGCAAACAAACAACTCTAGATTGATTTTAGGCTGCTTGTGTGGGTGTGCAAGTTAACACATCATTCTTTTTGCTCATAGGAAACACAATTCTCTTATTGCTAATAGGAACCATCATCCTTTCTTATTGAAATCAAAGCCCCCTTCCCGAACTCAACTCTCAAAGATAAACTATAGCAAGCAACGGGATCCAACTCAAAAGTGAAATTGCTTTTATGTTTTCTTGATAGCTCTTGTGTCAGTGTTCAGCTAATTGTTTCCTATTTTTTTATTGTTTCCTCTTATCTAGTAGGGTAGTTTTGCTATGATACCTGGGATTCCTCTATGGATACAAAAGAGTTTACTTCCTTTGCCTTGATACAAGCGGGTAGCTTAGTAACATCACAATATAGTATGGTGGTAGTTTTGAGCGAGAGACTCGGAGGTGAACTACGGAATTGAGTTCAGTAGCTTCTAAAAAGCAAGTAAGATCGTACTCATGGGTAGGATATTAGATCAGTAGAGAGAGCCTATTTGCTAGTAGTGAGAGTATTGGTAGCACTTATTAGTTTTAGTTGAAAGCTAGTGCAGGCTTATAGGCAGTGAGGCAAGGCTAAAGGAAAGCAATGTAAGGCTCATAGTATGACCCCATTCCTAGTAAGTACAAGTACAGGACTAACTCTGGAACTAAAGTATAACAAATAAGGCAAAGACTCTTATCAAGGAGTAGCGCACTGAAAAAAGAGATATGGAAGGAAAGAAAAGCCCCATCTCCGCATCCCCAACTTAGCTGCTTGCCCATGACCTTATTCTTGCCCCAAGCTATGAACCCAACTTTTTTGTCTCTAACCGGTTGCATTCCTTTACTAATTACTTTGAAGCTGTCCTGCCCTGTTTGAAAACTAGATTTCCTCCTGAACTCTTGCACCACAAAGTCTACAAGGCGAGGCCGTTGCCCTACTTTTGAGTATCACTTTACTGTCTCTTAGCTTGACATTGCTCCAAATGACCAAAAGTCTATATCCGCTTATTAGCTCAAACTACTCATTTGTTCTCTAAATGCCCAAAAGAAAGAAAGAAAGGGGCTTTTATCCCCCGATGGGTGCTTAATCTTACTTTCACTTTGCAGTTGCCCCCAATGTAATGAAACCAAGCGGCTTTGTTCGCTTGTTAGCATCATAATAAGATTCACTAAGGGATCTAACCCATGCCAATTTTACTTTCAGTCACAACTAGGAATGCGTATAACTAGTGGATCCAACTATAATGTTAAGTGAAGGATTGGATTACTACTATCTGAACCACCCAACTAGAGTATAGCAACAAAGAATACAAGTCTTAAGTATAATAACAACAATGTGGGTAATGACCTAAGCCAAGAGTAATTGAACTCATGTGTGTGCTCCCTACGCTGCTTAAGTTACATAGGACTTACCTTATGTTACTGACAACAAGAACCCTAACAAGCAGCAACCACATAACCCGGGTAGGAGTTGGAGAATGCAAAGCAGTAAGGCCAGGCTCAAGATCATCAGCATCATTAGCTACAAAATTCCAGTAGGGTGGGGAAGTCCTATCTACGAGTTAAGGTAAAGATGTGAGTGGGCAAGGGCAGCTTTAGGTGGCAGAGTAACTCTACAGGATGAAAGAAGCAGGTCAAAGAAGGCAGTAAGTCTAAAAAGAGACTAAGGCGTCCTTGACTTAAGAGTCAATTCCTACTCATTAGTCTCATTCCACATTGTGAGTTGGTGGATCCCGCATGGGTTCATTTTGCATTCCTTTATTTACAACAAAAACTACAGCCTCGACCGCCTCTCTAACTAACTAATAGCTTCGTTCTCCCCCTCCTAACAAAGTAGTCCAACTTCACTGACTTCTTTGCATTCTGTATTGAGTTTGGGTTCCCTAACAATAGATGCTTACCCGGTCCACCAACGATTCTATCAATGTATGCCCTTAATTCTGTATCTACGGATTATCATTCTTTTTAATTAGTAGTGATCGGACCTTTCCTATACTTATGACTGGAATGCCTACTTATTAATTAAATGCCTAGGCTCTAGGTTCCAACCTAATTCTTGTATTTATTTATTAGAGCCTTGTCTGGTTTGTTAGGCCGAGACTCTTTCTTGCCTTAAAGTTGTAGAGAATGGCAAAAATGACTAGAATACCATAGTAATACCGGGTGGTATAGGGCTAGCGCATCTATTTCTATAGTAATAGCCTAGGAGTAGTAAGCATCAATACTAGGCGGAGGCCTTGTCGGCTTGTCTAGTAGTGACTTGGCGAATAAGTGTTTAAAGAATTCAAGCACTGATGGAAGGTCTTTCCCCTTGTCGGCCAGTCTGTTATGCCCTTGCTGCATTCTCATAAGTCTGAAAAATCATCATTCCTTATTCCGATTGAAAGCATTGGAAGCACGCTTGGAAGCAAGCAGGCCTAGGCGTTGAAATCTGATTTGATACGTGGATAGGTATACTAAGGCATTGGATAAGTATAGTAAAACACGGCATTGAAGGCATCGATAACATAGGCATTAAAGACATCAATCAAGACAATCATAATAGACGGAGATATGATTTGAGCTAGGAGTAAATAAGAACTAAGCTTCGGAGTTGCATAGTTATCCTCGCGCCTCAGCATGAAAGGGTAAGTCCCAAGTGAAAAGTAAAGAACAATGTTGCACATACTAAGCATAGGTCCTCTCTAACGCATCTGATACTAGGGCCCGAGCCACCAAACAAGAAAGTAAGCCTAGCCACTAGCATTGAGGCATAAAGGGAAGAATACGAGTAAGCCAGGGCAGCCTTGTTTTCCGTAGCTGAGTTCTCCATGCCTCGTTTGATTCCTGTGTCATTGGTGGATTCCCTCTGTCTCCTGGGGATGCGCTACATCGCCCTTATTCTAATACCTAGGATTCCATGTTCTGCTACTTTACTTATTGTTATTGCTATTACCTCTGTTGGTGTTGGGCGGGGGCAGGGGAAAGAGTATTTCGAGGATTGGACTTTCACCTATGTTCTTAGTGGATAATAGCAAATCCTATACTTGAAGACCTAGTTTACTTGATACTTTTTCTGATCCATATAAAGATCCTGCTCCATATGTATCCTTTATTAAGATCCAGCTCTATCTGTATCCTTAAGGTAGGTCTTGTTGATGTCCTCTCTGTCTCTTTGAAAGAAGAAACTCGAACTTAGCGCCGCAACTGAAATTATGTATACATCTTATTAATATCTTATGAATGAACCTTCACCTGTATTCTTATATTCTCCCCAGCTTATGCTTCATCTAGGCTGGGCGGGCGGCTTGTTGTTGAACCGACAACACCCGAAGCACAAGGGCTTTTCGCCTGCATCTGATCCTGGTTATTATGTTGTGCCGACCTGAACCTATCCTTGAAGTGAAGAATCACTTGCAGCTTCTATAGCTTAGAATCCTACCTCTTTTTTGCTTAACTCCCTTTGGAACTAGTCATTCTTATGCGCCAACTCCTGACTCTTAAAGTAAGGTCGATTCACACCCGAGACTTCAGCTTCAAAACCCGGGTATTGGTGGAGTCTTACCTTAATGTGCTTAACTGCTTCTTTTCTTACGCTTCAGATCAGATCCGTGAGCTCAAAAATTTATTTATTCTTTTCTTCTGTTTAGGTGCAAAGATGATGACGAACAAAGGACTACAATAATGAAATAAGAATCTAAAACAAAGTACCCTAATTAAGAAGTTGGGGCAAACAAATAAGGCTTGAACGCAAACTTTCTCTTAAGTAGTTTAAGGCCTTGCTTGACACCTACCTCCTTTATAGCCTTTTTGTGTTACTCCATTCTGTTACGGAACACCTGATTGCAAATACAGAAATGGATTCCAGGACATCCAGGACAGATACGCTTGAACAAGCCTGTTTTTAGGTTTTCTTGCGGGTTCTGTAGCTTTCGTTGCCAATGCTCATTAACTCACCCGGTTAATTCATCCGTGCCTCTTTCTTGCCAACTCATGGGAGCCCTTCCCTAGAGAATCTAGTTTGATTTTAGGGTTATGAAGACAGGACTCGTTAATTACTGCTATTGATGCATTAATTAGGTAGTACAAAGATAGGACTCGTTAATGACTACTATTAATACATCAATTAGGTAGTAGTAGTAGCTTGTCGCGCCTAAGCTTATGGAATTCAACTCCAACTTTCAAGGTGAAAACAGAATCATTAGAGCCGGGTATTATGGAAGCTGGTAACCCCTAGTGCTCTCAACAAACCAGCAACAATTTAACCAGCAAGGTAGAAAGGAGAAGAATAAAGATCATCTGTTGGAGCATAAGCAGGATATGGTTGGTGAGGAATCCAATCTTAGGTCAGCTGTTAGAACGGCAGTAGAGAAAAAGTAAACAAACAAAAGAAGCCCTATTGTGCTAACTCATTGGAGCGGGTAGGGTGTTCAACTATACCTTTGTTACCTATAGAAATGGAATGCTCATCCCACCACTACAAGGTTAGGCGAAAGAAACTAATGATACAGTTTAGGGTGCGTGCGAGTTAAGTCATATCAATTGGGCACTTGTCAGGTCAGAGAATTAATTGTTAGGGGGGCTAGTTTAATAATGGTTTGTTTGCCTTTACAGCCAGTTCAAGATCCTATTGAAGAAGAAGCTACAGATGGAAATAAAGGTATTAGTTGACTCGGCAAAAGAGGAAGATCAAAGTCCTCCTCCTACTTTACTGGTTGACTCGAAGCTCGAAGGCAAGTATAAAGTGGAGTATCAGCTCGTCTCTCGTATAGAAAGAATATGGGTCTTGATCAGAAGAATCGGCAATAAAGGATACTGGATCAAGTTAAGTAGAAGAATAAGTAAGAGTTTTGACTGGATCAAGAAAATAAGATGGAGCAGGTGTATGGTAAGGTAATAAAGGCGTTCGGGTTAAGTATAAAAAGAAAGGCCCCCATCTATCATATTAGTTTCCCTGGGGCACTCTCGATCAGGTAGTTTCCCTGGGGCACTGTCAATCAGGTGTTCAAGCCAACAACTCCAAATGACGGTTGAGAGTCTCAAGTAGTGATCCAAACGCACCTATCCTTTAGTCTCGGCCCGCCCATTAACCTACTCTTCTCGTATTCACTGAATGGATCTCCACAATTGAGGAATGCACCTATACACTCGCGCTTCTAACTCCTAACCGGAAGTCAAATCAAACATTTCATCCTTCAAGCGGTCAGGTCAACTTGCTAATGCCGATAAAACAGGCACTGGACATTCTCTAAATAACCTTGCCCACTTGTAAGTAAGATATTGTTCCCTGACCAAAACTCTCCGAACTTGCAGACAATGCTCCTGCCCGAACTCGAGTATACTTTAATGATCCTCTATTAATTGAAAGATTCCTTTTGTCGACTCAACTTTACTTCCCGCACCGACACCGACACACAATACTTTACTTGAAACTGGAAATTGCACTTTGACTTCGATTCGATGTAAGGCGAGATACTCCAAGGGCTCCGTTAGCGTTTCATTTATAGTATAGAAATTATTAATATTACCTGGTGGAATAAGACATTATGTGTATACGTGTTGAAATGATTTTCTTGTTTGTTTCGGGATGCGTTAAGCTTGCTTTGGTGTTTTTTTACTTAATTACATGATTAGCACCCTCCCATTATCTGATTCTTCTTATTTTTCAGTTATACTATTCTTTCTTTTATTTTGTGTTTACTATTTTCTTTCTCTATCATGTGCAATTTATTAATTGAATTACTGTGGTTCTATTCAACAAGCAAGGCAAGGCCCACTCGAACATCATTGAATTACAGCTGACAAGCGCCAACATCTATTAACTTATTCTTATCGGCTTCTATTCTATATGTACCCGCCCTGACTTGATACTGAACCTAAGCATGAGATATTCTGTTTATGGAACTCGACTAGAAAGAACCAATTGTAGTACTTGCCGCTGATTCATTATCTGGTCTCGACTTGAATGCAATTGCATTGCTTACACTTAGGATTACTTTAGCACCCAACCGGAAAGAGCGCCTGCATCTGAACGTCCAGGCTAATCGGGAAAACACAGATAAAGTAACAAGTTTGCCCACTGACGATCGAGTAGTAAGAGAGAAGAAAGACGATAAGTCATAAGTGAGTAAACAAGCAAGAGAATCCAAAATAATCATGATTGTTGCGAGGTACTACAGCTGGACTATCTTCAACGATTAACTAAACTCTACTTTTCACTTTCCTTTCCTTACTCCTTGCTGGTGTTCAGCTACCTATCTCTTTTTTACCATGCTCTATCCATGTGGAAGACAATCTTTCTAGTTTCATACAATCTTTCTAGTTTGATTTCGGCGAGCGTTTTGTTTTTACCTGTTTCCATACAATGCCTTACTACTGATTTGCTTACTGCTGATTTAGATTTACTTTCTGTTGCTTCCTCACATGCTCCTTTTCCGACTTATGATGTTGTTCCGGCTTACTGCGCTTATTCACTTGCTTCTTTTGAATGGAGGTACCCGTTGCTTAAACGCTGGTTTTCTTTCGCCTAACACGTGGTCGACCTCTGGAACTTTTGATTGTTTACACACGTCACTGATTGCCTTTACTGATTATAGGAGAGGGTTCCTCTTCAGTTTACTGATTATGGCCTCTGAAGCGCTAAGTACTGAATGTGACTGAAGTAATAGTTCAGCAAACTTACTAATGGGAGTTCGAAGCAACGGAACATGATAGGATGAGCAACGAAGCAAGCATACAAGGAACCTAAGATTATTGATTCTCTACATCTTCGAGTAAGCAAACAAACCCTCTCTTACTGTCCAACTGTCCAACTAAATAATGAATAATGAATGTGCGCGCCCACAGCCCTTTCTTTGGAATTCTATCTGATCTGCGTTGTGATTTTCCTATAGGAATTCTATCTGTGCTTTCCTTACCCCTTTACCTTAGTAGTGGTTAGCTTTCCCTTGTATACGAGTTCGGGAACTAAACACACCTTTAGAATAGATGGAGAAAGAGCAAATGCAAATGATGGTGCAGGAGATGTAGTCTAAGCTACGTACTGGAGGTGGAGCCTAATCATGGAAAGTTGAGCCGCGGAGTAGGAATAAACCTATTAGGCTAGCACCCGACTCGACTTATCTTAGAAGTGAAGCGACTATATGAATCATAGTGAAGCAACTGTATGAATCATGAATTTATCATATATTTAGTGCGAAAACAAAAGCAGCAATTGAATCTCTGGTTTAATCTTTCTCTTTTGCCATATGGTATAGAATATTGTAAAATACATAGTAATAGTAAATACATAAGAATAATAGGCAGGCCATGTTTGCTCTTTTTCCGACCTCGACTCGACTTTCATGGAATTTCTTTGCGGGTAACAGGTGAGGTTTGTGGATAAGGGAGGCTGACAACTATTGATATCTAGCTCGGGATAGCCACCGTCGAGAATGCGTGGGTTTTATTAGTGTTGAACCCGAGTCTAGCCCTACCTCGAGTGTTGGACCCAGGCTCTAGTTACTACAAGCCAAGCAAAGCACTACAAGGAAAGTAAAGCATGCAAAGAGACTATCTCCTCAATCCACCCACGTTAGAGCATCCCCGGTGAAACTATCTCCTCAATAAACTCCAAAGCTAGCTCGGGCAAGAGGTTAATACGTAGCTTCTTTGTTTCCGCTTCCTTTCTACCGCACTTCTTTCTTCTCGACAAAGGTTCAAGTGATAGTCTAAGTGCTAATGTGGGCTCTCGGGCACTAACGCTTATTGTTCTTCTTAATGTCTAGGATTAACTCCCTTATTTACTCAATTCTTTGCCATGTGCGTTTACTCGCGTTGCGCTATGGTTCTTTGATACTTTACTTGAGTTTCTCATTCTAAAATGGATAAGGCTTCCATCCGAATAATGTATAGTAAGCAATTATGACTTCCGGAGGGCAGGGTCAAATATTCAGAGAATTAGAAAGTGGGTGTAAAAGCGGTATTTTCATTCCGTTTTAGAAAAGAAAGTGTTTTTAGTCTCGTCTCAATTTACCTATCGAACTCGCGCCCTTGTTTTGATCCTTTATTTCTACTATTAGAATCTAGAAAAGTAGCTTGGTCCGAAAATACAATAGGGTCTTTCAAGGAGGAGGTTAGGTTTTAGGGCTCCATTTATCACATTATAGGGACTGCTTTTGATAGCCCTAGCTACGCTAGCGTAACAAGTCTTACGACTTCCCATGATATAGTTATGGGGTCGGAGATCGACACTTTGGATTCGACAAGCTACTCGCTTTCCACATTCTAATTCTATAAAGATGGTCATTGAAAAAGCATACAAATATGGAGTTATCCCATAATAGCCTCTGAGCGGTATAATTCGTGATCCTTTTGCCGCCACGCTAAAAGGCCTTCGCTTTATCTTTGTATATATATATTTCAATTAAGTGAATCGGATATAGGGATTCTAAATAACATACTGGATAGAATGAGGCAATAGCCAATAGAGTAGGTATCCAATTCCTTAATCAGTGGTAGCACTCGAGTATAGAGTAGAGTGAGCTTGCCCTTGAGTGAATTCCATCCGGGATTATGGATCGGGAGCTAAGCAAGCGGTAAGGCCCGATAGCATAAAGATACGATATAGTTCACTACGAATAAGCAACTACACCACTTGCAGGCATATTATGACGGGGAACTACGATAAGCTCTGCGATTGTTTGAACTGCCTTATTCCAATCCCACGATAAGTTGTACTCTCAGAAGGCTTGGCCTCTGTTCCCCCGGCCGTAGAATGATCCTCCTTTTTCTAGGGCTAGTAAGCTCCGTTGCTTGTAGTTTCATCGAGTGGTGTTCAGTTGGGTCTAACAAGCGAAGATAAATCCATATTTTTCCAGCTTTATTACTTGAACAAAGTCGCTTTCATTTTGATAATTGAGTTAAGAAGTTCAGGTCAGGTAAGAGCTCACCTATGAAACCATGCTGCATCGGCGTTTTCAGGGCCTATATTAGATTAGGCCAGGTTCGTAGACTGGGTACATAGAAAGGGTGAAGCTAACAAGTAATAAAAAACCACTTTCCTCTCCCTTCTGTTGAGTTTAAGTTTGCTTTGCCTTTCCTCTTTCTTGCTAGTACTTGGCTCGATCTCTTTCCTCTTTCTTGCTAATACTTGGCTCGATCTTTTGATTCAAGGATTCTTCTGCCTCACAAGTACTTGGTGATCCGCTCCCTACTAGTTCTTTTCTTATTCTACGAGTTCGTGTTCTTATTGTAGTAGAGGAATCAGACACTTAACCAAAGGAAAGGTAGGGGGATAGGTAGGCCAGCTATTGATCTAGGTTAGTCCGCAAGGTAGTAAGATTGAGATGTAAGTCAGTTAGACTCCACTAGGGATTAGCAGACTTGAGCTCGTCCCTAAAAGTATTGCTTACTGCCCTTCCCCTCCGGACTATCAAACTTATATACTCCCTGCCTTGGGTCCACCACTCGCTTCACTCTTACGCTGCCTGGCTATTAAACTTACCTTTCTTTCATCCTTTTACTAATGTTTCTAAGGATCCAACAGCTAGGACATAGGGTCAAACTGCAACATATAAGACCTTAGCTTGGAACTCGGGCTTGACCCAATACTGATAAGAATAAATATAAGAACAAATGACTAATGTAGTGCTACCTACTTTCTTTCAATGAGTAATCCGATTGCGACTAATGAGAATGTGCCCTATGCCGCTCGTAATGAAAACAGAGCTGGAGAACTAACCTGACAACCAGGAAATATACCATGTATGGGCAATACACCTTCGCTACTTACTATAATCATCAGCTCTCAGAGTCAGCCCACTACTTTGATGAAATGCTCGTATTTGTCAGTGTCCTTCGGTTTAGGTACATATCTTGTACAATAAGAAGCGGGCTTGCAGTAGGCTTAGGAGCCCTAGTTTGATTTGTTTTATGGCCAAGTTTGGCTTGTAAATACAAGTGTGTCCTATAAGCACTTATGGGAACTTTGGTCTGTAATTGACCATTATCCTTTGTGTGCAACCTCTCTGAGTTTGTAATGTCCATGGGTGTAATTTGTATTTTGGCTTTATAAAGTGTTTTCTTAAGCAGTTGCTTGTGGATCCCGTAGGAATTGCTTCTTCTAGCCCGTTTTCTCTTTTTGTAAGTCTATGGGACTTTAGGAGATCTCGGGGAGGGCTGACCTTTGCGGACGGATACGCATGGGTGCCGCACGACTTAGGCAAAATCAGCTAAGCCCGTGACACCGGGCATAAGAGACTGGAACCGAACTACCCCTTTGACTCTTATACTCCTTACGACGGGGATCCAATCCATAACTACGGATATTGATATCAAGATGGAACTAGTAATAAACAGAATAGAGCCTATAACAATAAGAATGTAGTTGTTGACAATACGATGATATAGCTATCCAACAACAGAGTCAACCTAGCCAATAGAGTAAACCTAGTGCTGACAACAATCAAACTCATAAGTACAAGAACGCGGGAGTAAAGGCAAAGCACGAAACAAAGGTAATAGGACTTACACTAGAAAAAGGGAATCCAACTACAAATATCAGATTTGGAACTATCGCTTCTAATACTTTATCTTATAATAGGGAAATCAACTAGCATTAACAAGACCTTGGGCTGGTGCTTCTGATAAGAAAAAACCCCTAGGAATCGAAGCCACATTAGTAGTGTCTTGGTGGTTCAACTGTCGAAAAGAGCGTAGCGGCCCTGAAAGACTGGAGTTGACTTTGCTTTACTGTTCTGTTAGTCTGCTCTTCCTCGATCTTATTTCTGACTATCTGGGGAATCAGCCTGCCTTGCTTTCGGTCTCTATATTAATTTCTAGTTGTAGTAAGACCAATCTACTAGTGCATGAGACTAAGAGGACTCCCCCGGTTAGGGTACTTCGACTCTAAAGTCAGAACCCGGCTAGTAAGCCTGACAACCCCACACCACAATTATTACAGTCCTTAGCTACATTCTCTCACTACCAACTTTGATTTGTTAACCACTGATCTAGGTCCTGTGACTAATACCAATAAGACCTTAGGTCATGTAAGTAACATAACTCAATATGGTCTTCCAAGCCTTTCTTTCCACTAGTGGATGTATTCCTTGTCTGGTGCCTCAACTCTTGATTGTTGTATTATGACTTATAGTTTGTAGTTGGATGCACTGTATCGTGTACCTATGCTTAGTATGCCCTAGATCATACCCATCCATATTATCTTTCTAGTTCCATATTCCCTTTATTGCTAGTAAATTTCTGGTTATTGGTAGCTCAATTTCAATAGTAAGTAGTTGGCTTGGCCGTTAGTAGATTAAACAACACTGCCGCTCGTAACTAACAAACTAGACCAACCCTTGCTCGAACTCTGTCACCCCACACTACTTACTTGCCAGCTTAAAAGCTGCCCTTGCTTTAATCCTCTCACTACCTCAGTTTTGTGATTCTTTTAACACTGCACACTGTCTTTTAACACTGCACACTAGTCCTTACTTTACGAACTGCCTTAGAGAACGGGACTACTGCTTTTAAGGCTATAGCACTACCAGGTATAATGGAACTACTACTCATCATTAAGCTTATAATAATTCATTGAACCCGGGCAAAGGAGCATTGTAATGGAAGACAAACAAACTCATAAGAAGATAACTAGGATCTCATACTTGACTCAAGGACGGGGAATGCAACTACCACTGACAGGACTGCTACTACTCGATCCAAGGTTGACTTTACTATACCTCATCCCTTATTGACACCCCTGGAACCTATACTTCATTCCTTATTGACACCCATTGAATCATACTAATATAAGTACAATTCTCTTTCTCCTTCCTTTAAGCGCAATTCCATTGGTTTAGTCCTACGATCCCTCTCCCACTGTAGCAGTATGTCACCCTTTGATTGAAGTCTATCTGTTATTCTGAAATGCTTTACTCTTTTCCATGTTATTAATGATTATGTTTACTTGTATTGTGAACTATATGAGAAATATAAGTGAAAAGAAGAATTCATCAAAATATTAATATAAGCGAAAAGAATACATACCGAAAGTCATACTCAAACAAGGGGGTAGCGGAGTTACCCTCACACATAAGAATTCCGTTTCAAGGCGTAAGAGTAGCAAGGAAGCCTTATGTATAGGAAAGTGAGACAGGGGAGTTCCAAGACTATAAGACAAGTAGTTTTAGAGTGTTGTATTATTACAAGAATGAAAAGTAGTAGTTCAGCTCAGGCCTTGTTAGTGGTGGTTAAACAAAAAGAGGATAGGTTAAACTAATAAATAGAGGAGAGCGAGGCTAAAAGCAAGTGAGGAAAGAGTTTAGGTGGAACTAAGGGGTGCGAGGTACAACTATAAGAATAGAAGGCAAAACTCTAACTTTCACTAAGGAATATCAGACAGTAGCTCCAGGCGGATACTTTAACATAGGCGCTTATGAAGGTAATAGGAGTCAGAGCGATAGGTAGGAATTACATAGTTAGATAGGTACTAATGATAATTCCAATAAGTAGTGAAGGTGAATCTAAAGGTGAAACACATGAAGCAGGCAATAGGAGCATAAGTAACGAGAGTCTTAGCTGGGTTCCTGCAATCTGGTGTCAATTCTGATTAGTACGGATTTCATTCCTATTTTGTAGCTAAGGTATTGTTAGTAGTGTTTGGATTCCCTGCTTCGAGGACAAAGACAATAAGCACTTAGTAATTTCTATACTATAAGATAAATTATTGGTAGCCCAGATTCTATTCCTTGATTTGACTTGCTTGGATTCCCTTTTTTGTTTACCACATTAGAGAGAGGTGTGTGTTGTGGGTGACTATTTGATTCCCTGTTGCTTGTTCCAATATGAGGACATTGGGTCAATTCTGATAGTTGTTGTTGCAAGTTCTCTCGGATGGCAGCCCATCCTTAATATCAGTAGCGAAAGCCCTAGTCATAAGTTCCAGTATTGGCCTGTGACTACTGCACACTTAATATTTCCTCTTCCAATAATGAATTCCACTAATGCCTCTAAGAACGATAACACTACCTATTCTAATTGAACTAGGAACAGGGAACGACAGACTTACTGGCGAGATCAAGAAAGCGAATAAGTAATAGCAGTTGCATATCGATAGCAGGGCTCGGGCTATAGAGTGTCCTCCTCTACCTAAAGTATTTATTAAACCCTTGCCCTTAGCTTCTTAGATCTAGTATAAGGATGCAACTACACTAATGAGTAGCAGTTGGAAGCTATAACTACAGAATGAAAGAGTCAAGTCAATCATCATATCAAAAGAAAACATAGGTACGGGGGGCAGGGTAGTAAAAATGAGTCCAATATGGCAGGTTAGATGCGAGATCAGGCATGGCGTACCCATATTGCAGAATTGAAGTGCTGGCAGTGGAGTGGAATCCCCTAAGAGAGAAAGTGCCCGAGTAGGAACTAAGGCTTATAGTTTTACGTTTATTGAAGAGTAAGAGTTAGGAGCAGCAACAGTAGGCAGCAGGCAATACTTAATGCTGGCTGGGAAGTCTAAGTTAGTGCACCAACGAATGAAGCTACGTATCATAAGAAATAGGCTCTTAAGTATGGGGCCTAGACTTACAGTGGATTGACCCACCAAAAGCAAGACGACTGAAACTAAGCCGCTTCTACATTACCCCATGGAATTCAACTAATAAATAGGAATCCCAACCTCATCAACAGGGCGATAACTCGAAACTGGGAAATCTACATATGGAATTCAATTAAGCAGCATAAGGACCGGGGGCAGGCTCGCTATCAGTGTTTTCAGTCTGATAGTAGTAAGGGTTGTTCCCTGGTTGCAGTTCCGGTATTGGGAGCCCCGAGGCCAGTATGTCTGTCTGGTAGAAATCAGTTCAGTAGGGAAGAAGCACTAGTAGATTAGGGAATTCATATACTCTTGCTTCATTCCTTAGCCTTTGATGCATGTCGTATTAGCACTCCTGCGGATCATCCTTACTTTCTAGCCAAGACCACTAGGATTGATCGCTAATCTTCTTTAACTACCATCTTATTTGCCTCCCTCTGTTCTTTCGCTAATGGATCCAATCCTTGCGTGCTCGTTAAAGAAACCAACTCCTAGTGGAAAGACTGTCGCTACTGATCTAAAATCCCTATTTCCCCTATGGGTTCGCCCTTCCCGACTCTAATTCTCATATTGTCCCTTCAACGTCTATGCGCGAAGGTTAGTCCACCACTAACGAAGACATTCCACCAACCAGAGCCACTCCATTAGAATTGATCCACTGGTACAACAAGGACCATAAGATCCACTCTGCAGCGCACCGTTAATATTCTACTAGCTCTATTGTTATTGTAGTGTATACTGGCATCTTGCCTACTTGGCTAGTGACTTGTAGTAGAATAAGAGTTCTTGCTTTGTCAACTCACTCCTCTCTTGTTACTTACTTCGCGCCTTGTTACTTTGAATCTATATTAGCCCCAGAAAAGGACTTATAGCTTCAAAACCAATACTTGATTCTTACCTTCCTTCATCCTACATTCCAGTCTATTCGAGTTGACTTTCCTTTAGCCTCTTCTCTAGCTCCTATAAGTCTGATGCTTATCCTTATCCTACTGATTATTTCTCTCCGACCTAAACTTGAATTGCTTCATAAGACCTTTATCCCTAAGATTCAACGAGAACCGAAAGAGACAATGCGCGAGCTAGAGCACCAACCTATACAGTGTCTTCTGCTTACTCAGAACATTGCTTCCTCTTGCCTTGCCTTCAAAACAAACTCCTGCTCTAGCATTCGATTCCACTCATTTAGCTAGCAGGAAACTAGTATTCTTTCTTGATGCCGGCAGCAAAGCTTCTTCTCGCAACAGCTTCTTACATGGCCGCTTCAGTAGCACAAGAATAAATAAGGAAATATAGAACACCATCAGAGACGGTAAGAGAATATTGATACAGTGGGGTGGGTATACATACTTTTTAATCCTTGATGCGGGGGCTAGTCAAATTCTGTGTTATCAGAGGGTAGTGCCATACTTATATTATATATGAAGGAGAGGAAGACTTAGTAGTCAGCATCCAGTAGAAAGTTTTAGAGCTATGATCATGATAATTCGAGTTAGTAGATGCATACTTTAACCAAGCAAGCAGTGTGGTAATCAGAACAAGGGGGTATAGCCTTAGAGTCAGGAGTAAGATAGGGAGTTAGCTTAAAGAATTCCAGTCCTGAGAAAGTGAATTAAGTAAGAGAATGAACCCAATGCTACTCATCCCTATAATCAGTAGAGCCTCTAGCTCGAGCTAAGGGAATAGAAGGTAGACTTGGGGAAGCCGAACACAACACTTATCAGAATTCTTAAGAACTATGACCTTGCTGCCGCCTAACGCCTTACATTGTTGCTTGCCGAAGTCAGATTGTGACGCCGTGGAGTAAGATTGACTATTCGGGAAGCTATTCTATATTAATATGTTTTACTATTATACCTGTATGTGCTAGGTCTAATTCTAAATAGTAAATACTAATGACCCATGCCCAACTTGAAGTAATATACCAATGAGTTTGATACTATACTAACCAGTTCCAACTCGTATCTTAGCACCTAAACTTCACTACCTTATTTCATTCTTGGAATTGATACTTCCCGGATTAAAAGGGAAGGCCTTAAAGCAACCTATAATACAGTAAAGTGGGTCCGGGAAACAGCAGTGTAAGACCAAAAGCAAGGTAAGAGTTCGAATCGAAGTAAAGCTGCGAGGCAGTGTAGTCGAAGTCCTACTTGATGGTTGTTCTCCGGGTTCTGATTTAATGGCCTCTCGTTAGTGGGTTAATTCCCTGTTAGCTCGGTAGTTCACTGAGCTAGGGGCGCTCTTACCTGTATACGTTCGCTACCACTTTGGAGCCTGGCTTTCCCGTCTGTACTGTAGCTGTAGGTCTTTCTCTCTTGGTTTTAAGATTGCATGCAGTTGCTTACTGCGATTCTTACTTATTAATGTGAATATTCCCTTCCTGGGATTTAGGCTAACCTTTTTGAGCCCACCTTAAGTTCTCTAACTGTCGATCTCAAGGTTAACTACTTGTACTTGCATACTTTCCATACAGATACGGATCCTTACTACCTTTGCTTTTCTTCTTCAATTGCTTATCCCGTTCGCTTATATTAATGAATTGGTTCTGTTCACTTAGTTTAAGAATTCCGTTGACTTCTATTAGCATCTGTTATCTTATACAATATTCTCAAGTATATTCCCAGTAGTTTCAAGTAGTTCCTTAGAGCATTTGTTTCTATGCCCATGTGTTTCTATGCTTATCTATTCTCATATATTATCATGTTAAGCCTTGAACAAGTATTCAACAAGTACAAGTATAGGTGAAGTGGCAAGGTAGTAAGCCTAATAGCCGAGAAAGGCATACTAATGGGTGAAGATAAAATACATATTGAGATTAGTAGCTTAAGGGTGGTGACGGGCCTAGTGTTGTTGTCCCCTACTGCTGAGCTCAATTCTTGCTTCTCAACAATTCTTTAGAGCGCATAGAATCTTTCTTTTCTTCACTATTTCAAGTGAAGATCTTATCGGTATTGGTTTGATTCTCTTGTAATGGTGGATACTGTTTCGTTCTCTTACAAAGTATACGGAGCTTGTACGTTGCTTGTCGAGTGAAAGTATGATTGGTGCCATGACAGTTATTTTCTTGTCGTAAACATAAGAAGAGTGATATTGACTAATCAGAATGATGTTAACTTACGATAATGTTCAACTTTAGCTCCACTCTTTTAGCGTGACAGCTAATGTATACTGATAGTGTGCAAATTAATATAAGATAACTTAATAAGGAATATCAGAATTCAAAGCGGAAGAGGCATACCTAAGCTACCAATAGTCCAACACATAAGTAAGAGTAAAAGAAAGCAATAAAGGAACTGCCTTGGTGTTTCCTGGAATAGGACATCTGAGACCTTAACTCGAAACAGAGAAGTTATCGACTGTTTTTCATAATGGAGCTGCTGGCAAACATGCTCTAACTTCTACTTCTCAGAACAAAGCTACCAATGAATCAATCTACTGATAATAAGAATGTATTTAAGAGCTAGGGTAGTCGCACAGACTTTAGACAAGTAGTTTGGGAGTCTTGTTCGCACTAGTGTAATTCATAGTTCCGAGTTAGATTCTTCCTTGGGCCCGGGACTACTCATACTGTGACTTCTTAGGACAATTATGTAGTTCCCTTATTAGTATTCCTATGTTAAAGTGTTAGGTTAGGTGGCACTATATTGTATTTAAGCCTTACTTGTATTCATTTCACTCTCTAGCAACCGATCTCATATCTGCTCCATTTATACCTTAGCACCGAAACCATTCCTCGTAATATGAGTTTGACTCCGCCTTTACTAGATATCAGTCCTTATCTCCTACCTCTAAGCCCTATTGCTCTATCTTTCTTTGGCTACTAACTCCTAGGCTTCTCTTCCTTTAGCTAAGCACGTCCTCGATTCTAAAACTCCATTAACTCATTTTTTGTTACACCCCTCATTACTAGGTTCAGCTTACTCAGCTACTGGCTTAAAGTCTATCGTCCCTGTTTTTGATTCTAGAAATAGGTATTCCGTTGAACGTTATATTGTGTATAACATTATCTTCTATGTCGATAGTAACCTACATTGCTTACAGTCTCATCTATAACTAACGAACTCAAGCATAACTACAACTGCTAGGATCGAACTATTGCTAATCATCATGTAAACCCCATTAGTGGAATTAAATTAATAGCTACCAGCCTGCCTTACCTTCCATTACTTAATTGAACCGGATCTCGGGCTTGCTCTACTGCCTTTAAGGATAGAACACTGCAACAAACAACATAAACGAATTAGTAAGCTAGGAACCTTTCACTCCCAATACGCTTTTGCATTTTGCTGTTCCTTACTTCAAATCAGTTATGAGTGACTTTCTTTTTAGGCAGTGTTTGATTCTATGCTATAATCTTATGAATGATAAACATAAGCTTAAGCCTTAAAGCGAGCTCGCAGGCAGTAGTAAGTAGTTCGAGTTTGTTTGTCATTAGCTCTATTATGAGGAGCACTACCTTTAGGTTTCAAGCAAAAAGCGGAGATATGGTTTTCACCCAAGGCAGGATAGGCTTACAGAAAGGTTATCAATTTGTTGATAAGAAATCAGAATGGAGGAGTAGATTTCCCAGTTATGAGGTTAAGTAATAGAAGCACTAGCTCCTTTCCTAGGAATCATACTTCAACTAGGGAGAGGTAGGCTAAGAGAAAGTAATGGTAGACTTTTCAGTAGTAACTTACTTGAGTCAGTGTCTAATACCAGGAGCAGCTTTAGCCTAATATTAGTCTAATATAAAGTAGTATAGCATTGAGGTCAGTAATATAAGAGTAGGATAAAGGAGTTAGGTACTATAGCTACAGGTCCGGTTTTGGATGCTAATAATGGGTTAAGTGGTAGAGGTTATCAACGACAAATTAGAATTATGGGTATAGTAGTTAGGGAAGAAGAGTTGATGTTTACTTATAATAATAATTATAATGATGATGTTTACTATGAGGGTTAAGGGGCAAGCCCAATATCGAAATAGTCAAATCATAATTAGATTCCGGTTTAAAAGTAAGGCAATAAGGCTTGTCTCCAGATAATAGGGGCGGGTTAATAGGAAGAAGAGACAGCCCTCTTAGGAATAGAATGAAAAGGAACTCTCTGCTTGGGGTTCACACGCACAGCCTTATCCCATGAGTCGGTCTATGCTACGTCCCTACCCCTTTGAAAGAGCCTTTACGCTGCTGGTTCCCTTCGTCGGCCGATACCATCACTCGCCTCATAAGCATTTCTTTCGAATTGTGGAGGCTTTAAAGAAATAGTCAAAAGAATTGATGATTCATCTTTAGTATCTGATCTTTGGATAGTCTGAAAACCTATGTGTGTAGATTGATTAGGGAATAAAGACCTATTTCCGCCACTCTCCTCCCGAATATCTAGGTATTCCTGAAAGTTAGAAGACTGCTGCCCTACCTATCACCTGCTTACCCACGTCTTCATCTGTCATGCCACTAGTCACGCCACTAGTATTAAAAATCCATATGGAATATAGAAAGTAGAAAGCTCCAATGCCCCCTCTCCATTAAGATTGATTTCTTATTTGCCTCCTTTCTTGCAACTGGAATGATCTTCACCCTTGCCAAAGGACCTCTAAATCTAAACTCAGACCTTGACTGAAAAAAGCTTCAAATTAGACCGACCAGTAGCTGTGAGACCGGGCAGTAGCTCGCTTGGATTCCTTACACTTGGATTCTATTGCATGGGCACTTCCCTTTAGGGGATCGAATGGAATCTCTATTGCTTCCTTCCAGCTTGAATCCTTATTCTGCCATTGGGAATGGAAGATCTCTCAACTTACTTTGAAGTGATAGCAAGATGTTTAGTTGAGAAGAGAATTCCCTTTACTGCCCTATAAGTTCAATTATACCTTTTTCGAAGTCCAAGAATACGCTCTACAGTCAGGCACAAGACCACTAACCTCTTTATTTGTGACTCGCTAGGTTAAGCTCCTTAAGTAAAACAAAGAATGAACAGAAGGGTAAGGTCAAAGAAAATAGTGATCTCATTAGATAACAAAGCCTAAACTAGCTGCAGCTGGGTCGGTCTTTTCTGAAAGCCCCCACGGTATTCTTATTTATCAAGGAAAAGATGCGAGGAAAGGAAGTAGAGCTAGCAGCAGATCTGGATCTATAAGACTGGATTAGAGGGCAACCGTTAGAATTACTGATTGAACTTACTAATCAAAGACAATAACTTGTTTTCTTGTCCGAACTCCCTTTTAACAGAGACAGAACTGCTTACTTGACACTGCTGCTGATTTGATTGTGGACTTGAATTGATTTGCAGCTTACTTTCTACTGAACCCTGAAACCACTGAGTGGGCATTCGCAAAGAGAGTCGATTCAGCTTCTGTATAGGGTAAAACAATGGATTCAACAATAGAAATAGAGGCATAGGATCCACGCCACAACAGCATAGGAATTGGAAAAAGTATCCCACGAATGAAGCATCAAGTAACTTACTCAAACTTACACTCCTAGCTCAGGATCTGGATGCCCTACTCCTTATTCTTTATTAGTTCGGGATTTGTTCTTACTTTCTTTAATCAATTCCTAGGATCGAGTTTGACTACCTAGATGCACTAGGATCATACATATGAGTGAAATCCTATATTATAAGAGGTAGGGCAGGTTTCAGTCTTGGACTACTATAGACTATTCTGTATTGCTTAGCACTACTCCCCATTCTCTCTGTTAAATACACTATTACGAGTTGTAGGGTTAGAGCTATAGAACAACAGTTCAGCTAGATTCCGACTTATGTCTTTAATTATTACTTTGGATGGGTTGTTTCTTTATTATTATTATTAGTATTAGTATGCTTGTCTTAGCCCGGGTATCTTTACTTATGAGTTTCCCTTTCACACTTATCACTATTAATCTAAGTAACCCGTACCACTAATGGTCTGACCCCTAAGTAAGTACAAGTATCCCTACTAGTCTTCTTTACCACTCTATAAGTTTGGACTTGCTATATGAGTCTTTAGTCTTGTAGCTCGTCATCTAAGAGTGAAGGAAGGCAGTAGCATACTCTCACCGGGGAACATGGGGATTTATAAGTCATAAGAATAGGAATGATAGGCAAGAGCTAAAGAACGAGATCGAGGAATAGGGATGCCAGGAGCAAGTGTAAGTGTTGGTTAGTAAGGTAAGACTCAAAGACAGGGGAAGAAGGCTTACATAGTTGCGAGTTGATTCAGTCTAAAAGGTGCTTTAGTTTCAGAATCGAAGATAGGGCAGTAAGCCCGGTAGCCAGGAAGGGAATATTTCGATTAATAAGTAAGAATAAGAGGCAAGTAGCGAGAGAGTGGAAGATAGGAGATAGTCAGTTTGCAAGCAAGCAGTGGGCCCTAGAAAGTAACAAGTAGGATCAACTATCCGAATAGTAAGATGGATACGCCAATAAGTGAGATGTACTACTCCAACAAGTAAGGCGCGGGCTACTAAGTGCTTTTCCTATTATGTGGTTCGAGGGGTCATTCTTCTACTACTAAGTTCCACTCACCAAGCTACTACTATTGGTTAGTGCTTGGACATTAGCAGTCACTTGTTTGTATGACATGATCCATAGCTTGATTTCCTGGGGGCTAATTCTTGTACTATTGAGTTCAATCTCTTGGTTTTAGTTGAAGCCCTCTACTACTGAGTTGATTTCCCCTACTATTAAGGTGATTTCTCCTACTGATGAGTTGATTTCTCTCTTGCCCTAGCCGGGTAAGGGCCTATTCCGCTACTACTTAGTTTTCTTCTACCACTAAGTTTTCTTCTTTTACTTGCTTGGTGGCTTACTTTACTGACTTTTATTATCGCTTGTTAGGTTGAGCTGCCTGCCTCTCTTGTTTTTGCTTTTATTATTCAATTCAATATTCAGTTAACTTAGTTTAATACAATAATGAATTAGCATATATTAGCATGTTTTTATTAGACTCTATAGTCTATTAGTTTCTTAGCGGGTTCAAAAAAGTCTCTTGCTTTTATCATTTCATTGATAGCTCTTGCGTGGGTGTTCCGTCCTCTTATCTTAGTGCTCCAGTTTACCATACTATTACTTACTCGTGTGTACCATATGCATTACTATAGGGTGTGTTGTGCGCCTCAGTCTCATCCCTCTTCTTAGTATTCTTAGTCCATGATTCTAGCTCGGAACTCTCTATAGCTTGGATGCAAAGTATGTCTTATAGCTAGATTCAAAGTAAGTATTAGTATAATTATTTCTATTCTTTTCCTCTATCTGCGATGTCTCCTGTTTTCCCATTAAGTACCCTTATTCTGTAGTAGTAGTACCCTCTTCACCCCAGCTCATAAAAAAGCTGCCCTTACTCACAAACTTCTATTCCTAGATCTCCATTCTACATTTCCTAACTTCTATAGTTCATTTGATACCAATAGATTATGGTTAAACAAAGAATAGAGAACACCTCTTGTCGAACAAAGAATAGGGAATTGAACTGGGAATAAGGAATACCCCTAGCCTATATTGACACCAAGGCTGGGGTGGGGCCTACTTGCTAGGAATGCTTCACGAGCAACTTGGAATTACTACCTTACCCACCAAATAAGACATTTAATGTCAACCATGGGAATTGGCCTAGTACTTCTCAGAATCAGGGATAGCAAGAGATTCCACGGGTGATCTTTCATCGAAAGCCCTTTTGTTGCCTTTATTTAGTAATAGTAAACCCTTTTGTTGCCTTTATTGAGTAATGGTAAAGAGGATAGATATAAGGAGTAGAGTCATAAGCCAAGGAACGAAACTGTGTTTCAAAAGAATTTGACCAGTGTCCAAACCAACCCGCCACCGACCTATTAATTAATTACCGAGGTGCGCCCGACAATACTTTCTTGAATGGGACCTTTGCTTGTCGAGTTTCAGTAGGAGTTCTTACTTGTGTGTTTTTGCCTTCGAGCTATTAGGTACATTCTTTATGCTGAGCCCAATTCTGCTTTGTATAGTTGCTTTGGTTTCATCTATGTTAGTTTCATTATGTCTTAAATGATATAGGAGTTGACTTAACACCAAAACGAGAGATATCCCGTGAAGTGAAAAAGTGTAGCTGGTTTTGGACTACTTTTTGCTTATCAAAAGAGTGGAGCCGTTAGAGGATTCAAGGGTAGATTTAAAGCGGAGATATGGGTTTCAAGCTAAGTAGTAGGGCTTGGTTTACCCCTGTTGCATTACCGTACTTGGGTTTGACTCTTGTACTACTTAGTTTTCTTCTGCTACTTTGACATAACACCCAATCCATAGCTCCTTCGTTCAATAGAAAACAACTACAGTTTTTTAATACAAAAACAGAAAAGCAATTGTTCTTTTTCGCCCTAGTGTAGCTAAAAACAAACAAATAATAACATAATTCTAAATACCATATTCGAAAATCCATTCTAATATAAGTAAACTGAGTACCGAACTCAATAATAAGCAAGTCAACTCAGAATCATAAGAAACCCCAGCCCTGATAGTAGTACGAGAATTCAAGCAAGCAAAGACAGGATCCAAACACTACAGTTAGTTTGTGCCTCTTTCTGCCTGGATTCTGACTATCCTGCCTTTGATTTATTCTTTCTATCCTATAATGGTGGTTGTATCTATTCTATTATTAATAGAATGGTAGTCAAGTGCGGGTCAGTTGCTTAAACAAAAGATGATGGGTCGGTCGGGTGCTCTACTTTAGTTGGTACTCTTTACTAGCATTCCTTATTCCTAGCTGACTCTGTTCCCTTGGGTTGGAAAAAATTAGCCCTAGCCTTCCCTTCGTTCCTGCTTTCAAGCTAATCCCCGTTGCTATCTAGTCTTCATATGTCATATCTGTACTAGAAATAGAAGATGATGCAAATCACATTACTCGTGATAGTAAGGCAAATATAGTTACCCCCTCAGTCATGCAAGTAAGGATTGGCTTGGGTTGGCATCTTCTTGCCCTCACAAAATGAGTCTGTAATTTCTTATTTATACTTATATTCTACTTAACTAACAAATAGGGCTTCCACCAGAACTATATAGACCTGAGGCAAGGAAAGCAACTGACAATTAGCCTCACTAACCTATTTCTTTTTGACTTATATACGTCCTTATATACATAAACTTGGAAGATCCTAAATTGGAATAGGAAGGTTATTGCCTAACATACTAGTGTATCTTCGGACATAGTAGTGTATCTTCGGATCTACAGCAGGATAGTTCCAAAATCAGAAAGAAGTCTGGCTGCTAGGCTTGTTGTTCAATAGGCTCTTCCACCTTCTCGGTTGATGGCACGAGTGCAAACGTAAATAGATAAGTATATGCTGGCTCAGCAAAGTAAGCTGAGCTGTTTCGAAGTAAGCGGCTGAGGCATTTGATTTCGGATTAGTTGATCTTGTCCTAACCGCCTGAAAAAGTACTAAGGCACAGACAGGGTAGGATAGTACTTGGGCTATCGGCTAGGGCTAGAGGCTTTAGCTTCCCTATCTATTCCAATTCGTGTAAAGTAAACTAAACATTCAAGACAAGCTTCGCCCGGTGGTTTTGTGCTAGTGCCCTCAAGTAGAATTAAAGACAGAAGTCAGAATGCAAGAATGGGGCACTCAGCAATTAAAGAATGAGTAGTCAACATAAGAATGAAAGGCTGCAGTAGTCGCTTGTGAGGTAATCTTCACTGACAAAGAAAAGAAGGAGACAGACTTACTTACCCTCTAGCCAATCCTCTTTCCCCATCTTGCCAGCCAACCTATTGACACACAACAATCCCCTATTAATTGAAACCAGTTGCTTTCTTTGTCTTTCGAGTGCCCTTTCTCTAGAGTAAAAGAATGGAAGGTTTCTCAAAGTTAGTTGATCGATTTATGGATTGATTTTGGAAAAGAGTAAGATCGATATCAATAAGAAGAAAATCAATATATTTGAGAAGAAAATAGGACTTTCAACTGCTCTAATTCCTTTGTGCCTGTTGTTTTATAAGATCTTTAAATGGATCCTACGTCAACACCTATACTTTCTACTTTAGCTAGAACATAAGAATATTCTACTTTGGGGTACTTAGGGCATAAAAGCCTGTCTCTATCGGGAAGCCCCAAATAAGGTATTTATGCAGCTTTTTTCTCTTTCTATATAGGTTGGTTGGTCGCTATTGGTTTCATTTTCTTTTCTATTATAATTGATATTAGTCTATAATTGAATCTTTCTTTTATTATTATAATATATCCATCAATATAGTCGGGTAGTGTCGTTCCATATGCTCTGATGGGGGCTAGTTTATCTCATCCCCTGCCTATATAGCTAATTCCTATAGTAATGTAGTGCTCATTCCCTATGTCTACCCAAGCCGGCTTCCTATTCTCTTATGTAATTATGATTTGTAGTACAGAAACACCATATGTGGGCTGACATCTAACCTTCTATTGAACACCAACAACATGCCCCTATTCTGGTTTTAGAGTCATTTTTGAAAGTCGTCATAAGTCATTTCAGAAAGAAAGGTAGGAAGGGTAGTTTAAAGCTAGCCTCCAGGAATCATATCAATGAGTATAAGAACGAAAGAGGGCAAATGCAGATTCGTAGGCAGACTTGGGGAGTGAGGTAAGTAAGTCTTTTAAGTGGAGGTTGTTCTCTTTGTTTCGAGTTTGATCCTATTAGCGTACCAAGTTCAACTATTGGCAGCACTAGTTCTATTCTATAATATAGTAGTTGAGGCGCACTGGATCATGTGATTTTCAGAATTAGATAAGGTAGAGGCGGCATTGGAAGCAGCGATTCCATTCTATATTCTAAGACGTAAGCAATAGCTGTCGAATGAAACGTGATAAGGGTGTAGTCAACCTGAGGGAGGGGCACCTTATCACGGGCTTAGCAATTTGCCTAAGCTGTGCGGCACCCATGCGTGTCCGTCCACATGGGTCAGCCCTCCCCGAGATCTCCTAGAGTCCCTTAAACTTACAAAAGAGAAAATGGGCCAGAAGAAGCAATTCCCATGGGATCCACAAGCAACTGCTCAAGCAAACACTTTATAAAGCCAAATAAAATTATACCCATAGACATTACAAACTCAGAGAGGTTGCATACAAAGGATAATGGTACATTATAGACCAATATCGCTATAAGTGCTTATAAGACACACTTGTATTTACAAGCTAAACTTGGCCATAAAGTAAATCAAACTAGGGTTGCTAAGCTTACTACAAGTCCGCTTCTTGTTATACAAGATATGTACCTAAACCGAAGGACACAGACCTGCCTTATTATGTGCCAGTATCGCAGTATACTCATATTGCTTGAACTGGGTAGAATCTTGTTGGAGCTTTCACGAGCATCGCCTCTCAGACTTTGAAATTTTTAAGGTCCTTTCTCCATAATGTTTGCCCATTGAACCTTCTTCCACTATTAGTTGTCACTTCCAAGTATGTTCGTATCACTCCCATTTTCGATTAGGCAATTGGGAAATGACTTGGTTGAGCACTCCTGTATCAACCCGAAGTCCCTTAATTTCAGCTATCTTAATGAGAAGCCCATCTCCATCGGTCTTATGAAGTTTCTTGGCATATGCCCTTCTGCCCTGTCTTGGTACTTGGGGTTTGCCTTTGCATTCTCCACCTCCTCGGCCCCTTTTACGACCAATGCTCTCCCTTCATGAGAGCAAGAGATCGATGACTCTACGGAAGTCCTGTATCTACGGTATCAGGGTGCTGCCAAGCCCATAGCACTACTATCCGTTATCTTGCATCTTCATCCCTTCCTTCACAATCGGTAGATCTGCCTCTGTGGCACTATGGTGCTCCTCCGAGTCCACATTTCTAACCGACATTATGCTTTTGGGTAGCTGAGCCCCGCTGGACTCATCGCCCCTTTCGACCACCTGCTTCAACACCACTGTGTCCTCCTAGTAGTTCTCCTTAGTCGATGGAAAGATAGACTGCAACCCTCATGCATGGCCTCTACCATCTTGTTGTAGGGCGGCTCATGTCGATTCTGTTCTCCTTAGCTTCCTTAGTAGCAACGTTCGCTTACTCGGCCTTGTCCTCTGACTTGTCGGGCTCCCTTAAGCGAATGTAAGCACTGAAGCAGTCCAATGCTCCAGCTGCTCCAATTATACCTTAGTATAATCAAGTCCCCTCCATGGGACTTACTGGTACTTGCAATCTGACTACTCCCTCGGTGGTACACAGCCCCCATATGCTGACGACCAAGGCTTTCATCTGATGCAAGCTTTGATGCATACACACGGAAGACCCGCCTCTACGGTACTCTAGCATTCACTCATTGAATCCACAGCCCTTCTTACCGTTGCATTGTTCACCGAAGTGGAGCTCCCAACAGCTCCTGATCATTCACATGATGACGTCCCCCTCCATGGGACTCACTAGTACTTGCACTTGAACTTCTTTCTCGGTGGTATACAGCTCTTATATGCTGATGACTAAGGCTTCCATCCAATGCAAGCTTCAATGCACACACGAAGATCCGCCTCTGCGGTACTAAGGCATTCACTCCTTGAATCCATAGCCCTTCTTCTTGTTGTGTCGTACACTAAAGTGGAGGTCCCAGTAACTCCTGATCATAGCTTCGCATGATCTTGTCCCTCATGGGACAAGATTGCCAATATTGCATTGCCACGAACTATTCCACCATAATCCGCTACACCATGTTGCCTCCTGGTGACATCTCCATTGCATCCAAATTCTCGTGTGATGAACTCGGACTATGACTTCTCCACATGTGGCCTCTGCCAACACATCGTAGGGCCTCCGCTATCCCCGATTTTTAGTTCACAGGCTTAGCAATTCACCTTCGTCCACCTACTCTTGGGTTACACCTAGACGAAGCATAGCTCTAGGACAGTCCGTCGCTTAGTAGCTTCTGAAGTCCCCTGACTTTGCTAGAGTTGGTGCACCATTGTCTAGATCTTGGGCCTCTATCCCCTACCACCATAATCTTGCTATGCACCCCTTGTTCCCGACAACTTGAATTGCAACACTATGGCATATTTTTCAAGAGTACCTGCCTCTGCGTCCTCCTGCCCCGTACTAAGGTCTCCTGATCCCAACTTTACCTCCGTAAGTTGAATCACCTTAGTCACTCCATCAATTGCATCTCTGAGGTCGCTTGCATGTGCCTCAAGCTCCCTTCATGTTTGGCACCATGCAAAATAAGTATATCCCATCGAATGAAGAACCCATGGAACGACATGATCCCACTCTTATCTCTACAAGAGTTCATGCCCTTGACCTCTGTCCAAGGAAAGCTCCGTGCCACTGCTCCATGTTTCATCTTCTATGTCGACTCCCTTCATGCGACTTGGATACTTCACTGAGTTCCACCCAAGTCGCTCTGCTTCTCGATTTGCATTGAGTTGTTAGTGGCCCTCACGTCCACCATTCCACGGGTTAGCCCTCTGTTGAGTTCGATTTCTACATGGACTCTAAGTGTGCCTTCATATGATGTTGCCTTGAATTGCTCCCCCACTTGATCTCGAAATGCATCCACCAATGCATTACCTCCTTCGAGATCATGCGACAACTCTTCGTTGCTCACTTGGTCCATTGAGCTTTGTGGAGATATAGCCTTGAGGAACAATTCCTCAATATCTGTAGTCCGTTGCACATGATTCTCCCACTAGAGAACTAGGACTTATACCTCCTGGATATCTGTCCTGCTGGAGCAACTTTTCTCTTTACATACTTCCCACTGGAAGTTTCGGAGACCACCATCCCCTTTGGACTACTCCGTCTTGCTGAACTTGCGTCTTGTTCTGCCCCCGCAAATGTACTTACTAGATTGCGACCCTTCTCCAATACAGTATCCACTGCACCCTTCAAGGTCTAGCAATGTGCTGAACTTGTTGCACATTGTAGCCACCTACGGATGTATCCTTTTTATGTCGAAGAGAAAGTTCTTATGCTCCATGGCGCCGAGTTCCAATCGCGCCTTGATATAGCCACGAACACTCCGTCATCCATGTACAAGCCCTTGCATAAGTTCTGAATCCTTCGAGTTAGCAATTCCCTCACCTCTGTGAGCTTTGCACAACTCTTTCGGTCGTTACACAACACCTCCCACCTTGCACGGTCTCATCTTTCACCAAGCGCCCCGCTTTGCCTTGAGCACCGTCAAGTTTGCTTGCTAATGTCGAGCTATAGCTCAAACTCAACTATCCCAATCTTTGTATGCTATGCATTCTTCTTCGCTTGCTTGTCCTCGTGGTGCCTCGCGTGCAAAGGGGTTGGCCATTCCTCTGAATGCCAAATCAGGATGCCCGCTCCTCTGAGCGACTCCTTTTGCTACATCTCAATGTTCATTTCCCCCAAACGGTTGCGTTTGCTGGCTATCCTCGACACAACCTAGCTAGGTCCCCCACGTTTGTATGGCAAGTGTTTTTGCATGTACTTATCCCACTCTGATACCACATTGTCACGGGCTTAGCAATTTGCCGCGTGTGTCCGTCCACCCTCCCGAGATCTCCTGGAGTCCCTTAGACTTACAAAAGAGAAAATGGGCCAGAAGAAGCAATTCCCATGGGATCCACAAGCAACTGCTCAAGCAAACACTTTATAAAGCCAAATACAAATTACACCCATGGACATTACAAACTCAGAGAGGTTGCACACAAAGGATAATGGTCCATTATAAACTGATATCGCCACAAGTGCTTATAAGACACACTTGTATTTATATACCAAACTTGGCTATAAAGCAAATCAAACTAGGGCTGCTAAGCCTACTGCAAGCCCGCTTCTTGTTGTAGAAGATATGTATCTACACCAAAGTACACGGACTAACACAAGCATTTCATCGAACACCTTATTTACATTATTATCCGTGACAACTTGGTACAGGCTAACAACACAAGTAAGGGAATACTAAACCAAGAGCATGGGCGTTGAGTTCAGGCTAGGAGAAAGTGAATACAGATTTGGTTTGGGTTCATTAACTAAAGGGGAGATGGTTTAGTTTGACGGAGGTTAAAGGTAGACTTGGTTTGTGAAGTGAGTTTTCTAAGTGGTAGTTGTGTTCAGATGTCGTGGGTGGGCTCTCGCAGTTTCTAGTTCAAAGGGAGTGTTTGGTTTCCCGGCTAGCAAGAGAAGTCTTACCGGCATGGGGTTCAGTCTAGATGGGTCTATAAACAAGAGTTGAAAGCGTAATTCAAACATTGGGATTAATTCTTTTTCCAGTAGTAGATAAAGAAAGGCTATGTTACCAGTTCAACTCCTATTAGTAGTTAGCTAAGTCCTAGGATCAGCAGCTAGGGAATGAGAATAAAGGTTCGAACTCAAAAGCAAGCTATTAGTCTATTACTGGATATGTGCTATCCTCTTACTTATTATATTATATACGTTTCTCTAATGAACTACTCTATTATATTATAGAAATGTGCTTTCGATACAAATATAAGTAAACTGACATTTCTTATTGCCTTTCTCACTCTATATCTGTGCCCCTACCTGCTTTTATTCTTACTATGCCCCCATCATTTTGTATTAACGAAAGCTGGGGTACACCTATCCTGCCTTTGATTCTGATTCGTCATATCAGAACTATGTCCTTTCATCTAACCTTGTTCTTTTAGGATAAGACTATGTGGTTGACTTTCAGAATGAGTAAACTGTCCTTTTTTATGGATTGAAGACTGAAGCGACCCTACCTGAAGAATGAATGCCCCTACGAACACCCCCGAACCTGATGACTGAACTGAGTTAATGGTGGCTTACAGAATTATATGTTACTTGAGGAGGTGAGCTATATTACTTAAGAGGCTAAGTCACTGGATCATGCTTTATTGTTGTTGCCTGACCACCCAGTGAATGATTTGTACTACTTAAGGAATGAGCCATGTTACTCGGAGGCTGAGTAAACGCCCCTTACCTTATTGTTGATTTTTATCTTAGTGCTCGTTCAGTCACATCCGCTTAGTCAAATAACATCCCCCTTATTACCTTCACTATAACTCCCAACGTACCTTACCGAACTATCCCCTTATTTCTTTATTTACTACTTGAAACAAGGAGGCTATGGTTAATGTTACTACTTTAAAGACATATCCCTTGTCATGGAATACTGTACTTGTAGTTCAAACAGACTCAAATGCAAAAGAAGGATCTGAAGCTATGTGAAAGGGTGTAGTTCTTGGCGGAATCATATCTTACTAGCAAGTCAGCGTTGGGTGAATGAGTCTAATTGGGTGCGAGTTAGTTCTGTTCTTCAAGTTTAGTTGAATCTGATAGTTTAGTTGAAATAAGGGGTTTTGAACCTAGGTTAATCAACAGAAGTAAAGTATCCAATTGAAAGTCAAACTCCATAAGCAAAAGGTTGAAAGTCCAATTAATGTTTCAGAATCCTAAAGTCCTAAAGTCAGTGGGAAGTTGCAAATAAAGTAGTGGTATTGCATAGAAGTCTTCTAAACTAATACTCCTCTTGAGCTAACAAACAGAGTTATTAAGGTCACCGAGAGCGTATAGATCCCTTGCCAGTAGCAAAGCTGCCTTTGCTTTTGAACTAGCTTCTTGACTTTGCTTTATATCCATAGTAGTTGCTTGGCCCGAGGCTACAAATGCATTTAAAGATCTGATCCGATAGGGTACACCTCAAAGGTAGATTTGCTATTAGGGGTAATACTAGCTCTTGTATTTGTTAGTCGCATCCTTATTGCAAAGAAAGTAAGACATTAAACTCTAACAGCGGATTCTCCTATAACTGTACCTGTACCTGGGCACTTGGACTTTTTTAATTCACCGAGTAAGTTCACCTCTTTTTCTATAATTCCCAATAAATATTCTATACGAGATTCATTCAACTCAAACAAACCACTTGATCTAGCTTATGTATCTTCTCTTTAAACAGCTTATCCAGCTTTAGATCTATCTTTTGTTTCCCCAACCAAAACTTGAATTGCATATCCTATGCTCTAGCTGCTGATTATCCCAGCTTGGCCTCTTCTCTTGTTCTTTATTCCATTCAGATTCCACTCGAGCTACACTTTCTACTGTACCTGGACTTAAATACCTCTATGACACTGACACAAGAGTAGAAATACAATGAATTGACCCAGAGCTCACCCCTCTGTTGTTCCTACCTACTCTTACTTGGGCCTCACCTATGCTACCAATAGAGATTAGAGCCTCCAGTACCAATAGAGATTATATTCTTTTCTTTTCTATTTATATTGTATTGGCGCTCTCAAACTCTTTAGTAAGAATTTCACCAGTAAGTATAGGGGTAAACAACAGAAGTTGTGCTAAAGTCATGAAAGTAAGTTGCTATTGATTCTTCAAGTTACGAGTCAAGATGGGGATCAGGTCAGTTAGCTGTAATACATTTTTATGCTTCTACCTTCATCAGTTAGATCTTTTCCTGTGCTTATGCACTAGAAGAAATCTTATAATAAGGGCTTGGCTTGCATTGGTGCAAAGAGAAAATCCCCTGTTCCTGTTTGAGTTAAGTCAACAAGATCTAAAGCTGTATCATGGGTTAGAGCAGGATCTGTGCGAAATGCAGTTGTTTAGTCTCATATGGATGTTGGTAATTATTGGGGAAGAGGTTAAGGCCGACCCCTACTCACTTAACTTAATATGCAAAGAGAAACAAGCATAGATCGAGTAAGTAAGGGGCTGGATCATAAGCAACAGAAGAAAGTAGTGGTTTGTTTTGCTGTCCTAAGTGAATGAGTTGCACCTGTTGAGTTCTTGTAGAGTAGGGGAGTTTTCCAATCCCTTAGGGAAGCTATGCCTGGTTTTGAATCTTGTTAGCTGTAGTTGGCAACAATAATGCCGCTACACTCTTTCACTGCCAACATTCCTTATACTATTTATCCCGAACCTTGCTCTACTGTATCTCAGCCTTTCCTTCTGCAATTGCTGATTCCGTCTTTCAACTCCAGGTAAGATGTAGCGCATCTACTATAACTAATAGGAATACACTAATAGGAGTCATAATATGGGTAAGATCTAACAGTAATGGTAATAGGATAATTGTAATATAATAATTAATACAATCCTTGGTCAAAAAGTCAGAATAGCGTTAACACTGCTTCTGTTTGGTTTAGTTCAGCTCGAAAGGGTCTTAACTACTAACCTAGGAATCAACTACCACTAACAAGCCTACCCCTCCTTGCTATTAGCCTGTCTTTCCTTTATCCAATTCCACAGCTACTCATCCCGATGCCTATGTTTTAGTATGCCTATCCCACCCAACAGTGCTTATTTGTATTATGTAGTAATGCTGTTATAGGCTTGCTTTCTTTGCTTTCGTTCTATAGCTGTTGATCCCAATGCTTTAACCAATGCTAACAGGAATAAATCTATGAACTAGTAATCATGCCAGGACATAAGAACTGAGCTACTAATGATTAGACTGAGATCACTACTAGTCGAGTTCAATTAGCTAACAAGTAAGATTGACTACACTAACCAATATTATATAAATGAACATTTAAACACAAAATGAAAGGATAGGTAGACTTACCCATTGGACAGGAAGAGGGAGTAACGGTAGACCCAATCTAAGAAGCTAGGTTACAAGTAAATAGTTGAGGAATCAAAACAAAAACAGAGATATAGTTGAAAAGCAAGTGAGGTAAGAATAAGTTGCCAAGGGCAAAGTCTGTTAGGTAGACAAGTAAGCCTACTAGTTGAAATATAGACTTGAATCACAGAGTGAAGGTGGTAAGGTTGCAGTTTTCTCAGTACTAGATTCATTCCCGTTTATGAGGAACGTTATTAGAAGCAATTGTTCCATCCTCTCCAGCTCCAGTAGTTAGTAGTTGCCTGGCGAATAAATAAGTAAATGAGTAATTCAGAAACCTATGTATAAACTTAGCGGGGTGCACTTGTCCCGCATAGTTTCTTGTCGAGTAGTTGCTTGTTGGGCATTCAATAGTGTTGAGCTACTGATTTGGATTCTTTCTCTAGTGCCACTTGGAAGTTGTGTCAGATTCTTTCGCGCCTCCTTTCCTTTCCTTACCCCTTCCTTAAGTAAGCAGTGTTTGTTTACATAAGCGTATTTGTCTACAGTATTTTATATATGCCATCAACATAATTTGGGATTATTGTTTGTTTAGTTACTTGTTCAGAAACAGAATCTTTTATTGCCAAAACTTGAGGAACCGACAACACAGTCAATGGTACAAGCACCCCGACCGCAAGAGTAAGCTAATGCACTCGCCCACTCCTGTAAGTTTAGTATTGTCTCTGATTCTCTCCTCTACTTAACAAAACAAGCACTTATTGTTGTATAGAAATTTATCTCGCTTATGACACGCGCACGTTTCCTTTCTTATTCCCCGACCAAAAGCTTCTTTCTCTCTTCCATCCAGCTTAATCAGATTTATTGGCAGCTTACTGCTATCCCTATACTTCTTTAGTACTTGACTTCTTGGCCAGCGTACAAGGGCTTTCTGAATGGAATCCAACCTAACACCTGACTCCAAGCGTAAACAACACAGTTTGCGTAAACAACATAGTTTGCAGGCTCTAATCATTTGCTCTGCTTCTGTTTTAAATGCAGCTTCCATAGCTTCTTATCCTAGAACTAACACTTAATCATTCGAGTCTACTTTCATTGCTGCTCCGCTGACTCCTTTAAGCTCAAGCTAACTTACTCAACAAGGAATCAAAGCCATGAGGATAGATAGTTCGGTTACTATACTTATACCATGACATGACGCGAGTTAAACTCTTTTTCTTTTCAACAGGTAACGTCGCTAGTGGGTGAAGTGAGTATTGAGACAATGCTCCATTTTGCATATCTTAGTGGAGAGTTTGAAATAGCCTACCCAAATCAAATAGACTTTCTTTCTTTTGAATATAACACCATACACCTCGCTCCTAACTATAGTAGTAAAAAGCGTTAGCGCGACAACTTGTTGCATTGAGGTGAGGCAGCTTCCCTCTAGCTTATTCAGTAATGTGAGCTTTGTAAAGAATGTTGTTTTTACTTTATTCCATTAGTTGCTCAAGTCGTATCAGGTCCATTTTCTAGAGGGGAGTATATTGATTGTCTATTTGTAAGTAATGTTCTCTTATTTGAAGTAATGTTATTATTTTACGTGAAGTAATGTTATTATTTTGCACTAGATTCCATTCATTAGGCAATTGGGTTCAAGCTTCCCCAGCCCCTCTTTTCATCAGTAGACTTACTCTCCTACCTAAATCAATCAAGAGTATATGAAGCTGTGGTTGGTTACTATTAGAGGACTTCCTTAGTAAATAAATCCATATTTGAGAGTGTTTTTAAGTATAAGGAAATAAAGGAAGACGTGATATCATAATTCTCCAACCTCACTTATGACTCTAAAGAATAGAATTGTTAGTACTGGTACCAATATAACCTATTCACCAGAATGTAGGCACCCAAAGCAAAGATACTCTACTAGGACTTATAATTTGACTGATTGAGGAGACGCCTTTTCTATTTCTAACTAATTCCTATGAACCCACTTATTTCTATATAGCATAAGGAGAATCATTTATGAGATTATTGACTTAAAGTAGAGAGAGCTAGTAAACAAGCAAACAAGTCAATGCTACTCTTTAATAATTCCCTGTATAAGAGAACTGAGGTGCGCATATAACTATAAGCAAGTAACTAACTGTTAGCAAGTAAACTAACGGATTTTCCTCCTTTCCAGACAAGACTAAGCTAATGCACCAGCACCCTGGAAAGTCACAAAGACATGTTTGCTCGAAGGGAAGAGAGGGTATTGAGAATTAAGGCTAGGAAGCGTAGGCTAATAGGCCTCCAAAAGTCATGGAATCAAGCGATTAAGTCAACGAAAGAGAGCGTGGAATGAGAGAATCAAACCCCGAGTCATAAGAATCCAACTAGTGATAATAGGGCTACTATGATTCATAGAAAGAATCAAAACAGTGCGCTTATTCTACTGCTTGATATTCGGAACAGGGAATCAAACCAATGAAGAAACCTTGATCGAACTGTTGGTTGCTAACAAGAGTGGAATGATAACATAGGAATTCAATCCGAAGTACGAGAAAATAGGAACAGTGCTATCAAGACTTACGTTACTGTCCCCCATTATGTATTTTACCTTAGGTTCTTCCACTGTAATCTTTGACCCTTACTTGTTTGTATGAGACGTGTTCTCAAACCAAAACCTACAAACGAGTGAAACAGAATAGAATAGGGGGCACAAGTCCAAGAAGGAAGTGGGCAATTTAGGATACCTATGTACCTGCACTCCCTGAATGTAGAGTATCAGTATGACACTTAAGGTAATCAAATAGTAAACAAAGAATAAGTGGAGCAATACAAAGAGTTGAACCCAGGAATAGGTGAATCAAAACCCAGCTAGCAATATCCCGAATCAGGGAATCCAAACACTACTAACGTAACGGGAATCAAACACATAAGTAAGGATATCAGACTAAGGATACTAATACTGATATAAGTGTATAAGAAAACAACTAAGAAGCCGGAATCCAACTCCCTCATCGCCAACCCTAGTGTCTTTCCTGTTAAAGTGATAATTCCACTCCCCCAAAACCCCTATTTTTGAACCTCTCCATTAATGATATGTGTTTTATCGTATCATAATTGATTCTATACCTAAAAACATAGCGACAAAGGGATTGATTGACCTTGTGCGGACTTACCCTGGTGTTTTTAGAATTCAACTTAGCAGGTAAGGTTTTGAACTGTATGTAACAAAGTAGAGGACCTAACCTAAGCCAAGTAAGGGAATCAAACAAGTAAATGAGACTGAGCCTAATAATTGCTAATCATATTAGTATTAGGCTGAACTGGTGCTTATAATACTACAACTAGAAACAGAGCTTTCACTATCATCTTATTAGAGCAGAACCAATGCCAACAGGGCTTACCCTAGTAATTGGAAAATAAACCAAAATGCCTTAGAGCCTTATTAATCACCCCAGCAACCCATTACCATCTTCTAAATAAGTTGCCCTCACTTGACACCTGGATATCAACCCTTACTCCACCTCTCTTTGCATTGAAGCTAGCACTACTGTTTTATAGGCTGGAAATTCATTAGAAGCTATATATTAGTGATATTCGATGTAGGATTTGCTATCAACCACTACAGAAGTTATGTTATATTTACAGTTTCACTAATCTCTTTATTGGGTAAAACAAGAATCCAATAGGTAATTCCAAGAATCAAGCAAAGAGGGGCGCCTGCTTCGACTTGGAGAAAGTAGCGGCAGACTTTCTTCGTAGGGTACCATACTAGTTTTCAAGTCAAGAAAGTAATACTAATAGGCAGGACAGCCAGATGTGTTTGTCAATGTTAAAGACGAAAAGACCATTCCCATACAGCTTAGTCTCATTCTCTTTTTCTTATTATAAGCCTTTGTTTTCATTAACTTTAGGAGTCCTCCATCTTATCTTCACCCGTAATACTTTGATTTGTTACTCACTCATCGAAAAGCAATGTTGTTAATCAATCAATTATAGAATAAGGATATGTATGCTTCTCTCTCCTTAAAGAACACCTAACGTACAACAGAACAAGAACAAGGGTTAACCTCGCAACCCGTACTGAAAGGCGTACCTATACTCTTTTGAAAGGTGTACCTATATTCTTCTGGGTTTGGTTCTATGTTCTACTATTTTGCTCTTTGCTCTATCTATGCGCTAGTCCGTACCCATATTCTTCTATTACTGAGTGACATACTGGATCACTAACAAGATTACCCGGAGTTCCAGAGGTGAGCTAAAGAATGAGAGCTAACAGCGGGAGACTTTGTTGGCATGAAAGATAGGCTCTAAGGCATTAGTTAAAGAAAGTAAGTAAAGAGCGGTAGGTTTGCAAGCGTGTGTTAGGTGATAAGACTATTAGTAAGCGGTGGGAGAGGTGAACTATAGATTTGGTATCATATCAGTAGGGTAAACTTATAGGTGAGGCAATATATACGGCTTGGCATGTAACGGGAACAATAAGACTGGCCTATCTGGGGACAAGTTTGATTCTGAAATGGCCTTCTTTTATTCTAACTTATGTGTTGAAGTCATTAGTACACTGGTGGATGCTAATATAGTAGGTTTGTTCGCGGTAGTTCAATCCAATCCCTATTCATTGGTTGCTTCGTTGTGTGGGCGGTAGCTAACTAAGTTCTTTCTTCTTATTTAGTAGTACCTAGTAGTATTATCTATATTCTATTCCCGTTCCATTTTGTGTTGATTTTTGGTTCGGTGAAAGTATTGGTAGCACTAGTTCGAGAATGAAAACAAAGGTAGTTGTTGTCTAAGTGAATCTATATGTTGGAAGGACAGCTTGGCTTGTTATCGTGGGGGTTTCTTTTAGTATTACAAGCACCAGTGGAAGCCTCATCGGTAGTATAGTCAAGATAGATTGGAGGTCAGGCAAATCATAATTCAATTAGTAATAAGAAAACAAATAATAAGAAATTATACTATGCAATAAAAGAATAATCAATTTTGCATCATGAAGAAATGAACAACCGTGTAGAAGGCTAATATAAGGTTAAGGCGGGAGACACCGAATGCAGGCTAAGAGCAAGGGCTTTTTTACCACTGAGTTCAATTACTTATTTCTAATGGGATTCTGACACCAATGAGTTTGATTCCCTAGCTCAAGGGTGAACTACAGGATCCATATCAGTAGCTACAGGACCACAAAGCAAAGGGATAAAGACCTCTACACACTGATTTGAAAGAGTGGATAAGAATAAGAGTGATACGCCCCATGAAAATTGGATGGACCTACAAGCAATTGCATTTATTCAACAATGTATGGATGATGTTGTGTTCCACTATGTGTCGAATGAGGTTAGTGCTAAATTCTTGTGGAAGGTAGAAGAAGCTACATGATCTATTTGAGCTGGGAATGCCAATCATTGAGAAAAAAACCAAAAAGAGTGCTAGCTATACCGTTGCAAACAAACCTTTGACTACTAAAAGAAAACCCTACCGACGCTTGTCCTTACTTTGACTCTGAAATTACTTACTATCTTAATCGAACCACTCCACTTAAGAGAATTCAATCAATAGCTGGCAGAACGAAAGACAGTTTAGTATGACTTGGGGGCTAATTAGGGCAGCTGAGGCATAGAATAGGGCTTGTACTACTTGGCCTATGTATCGAGGTAGGTAGTAGGGCTTGGCTTGGTTACTGCTGGGTCCAGTTCTGATATCAATAAGTTTTGTTCCCCTAGTTGGTGAGGTAAGTCCTATAAGCCGAGAGACATTGTGGATTTCTTTACTATAAGGTGCAATCTTAGAGTCAGTAGTGGGAGCCTTTCAATGGTTTGATTCTCCTACTAAGTGTCAAAATCCCATTAAGCCCCTAGTAGCCTGAGTTTTAAAGCAAATAAGGGGCTCTTCATTCCTTAGTTCGAGATCTGACCTCTTTGACTTACTTGTTTGATTATTTGACTTACTTCTTCGATTCTGACTTTCGAGTTGGCTTCCTGGTTCCCTTCATTAGGGCTACGGCTTTTAGTCAGCAACTTCAGTCTTGGAGGTAGTAGCTAAGTTCTTGTGCTACTTAACTTAGTTCAGTTATTCAATTCATGTCATTAATTCGAAATTCCTTATTCTTTTATTTAGTCTCAGAGTTAGTTGTTTATTTCCTATTGGCAGTGGTTAAAGTTTGTTCTATTGTCAAATGTCTTAGAGCTATGCTATGCCTGGTAACTAGCATTAAAGCTTGAAAAGAAGACTAATAGGCTACGAGATAGGTATATCAGATTTAAGCAAAGAGGGGTAAGTTAAATAGATATTTTATACAAGGGCAGGGCGGCTTTAAGCTCAATAGTAACAGGAAAGGTTTGAGTTTAACAGCTAGGGGACCGGTGTTGATAGTCAGAGGTAAGCCTCAAAGTCAGTGAGGACAGGCTCAATGCTAAGAGCTAGATACTAAACCATAGGCATGTAAGGGAAGGGGCAGCTCAAGAATGGGTACGGGGGGTAGTAAGTCATATTTAATCGTAAGTGAGGAAGTCTTAAAGGCAATAATCTAACTAGCATTGGCTTAGCTCCACTCTTTTTGTCAGTGAGTTCTGTTATTGGCTTTAAGTCGACCAAAGAGAGAGAGAGGTTATTTGAAAATGCCTACGTGGGTGTGTCTCTTGACTCTGTTAATGAAGCATAAGCAGGTAAAAGAAGCCTAATAACCTGATCAAAAGGGTTAACAATCTAATTCAAAAGGTGAACAAGCCATCCATGTATTTACTTAGATACATACTTGGTACTCAATACGAAAGATTGAATTCCATTCTTCAAGTTCAGTTTAGGGCCGATAACACCATCTGTTGGTAACTCAACTTCTTTACTGGGAAAGTACTCTACTCCGACTTTGAAGCCCTGAGTTTACAAGTTGAATCGAGTGTTGAATAGTTGTTTAATCCCTTGTTTCATCTGTACCTTTGTTTTGTTGGCTGACGCCAGGCAAGAATGAAGGAAGGAAGCACCTTCTAATCTGATAGTTGTCTAGGCTAGTCTGGTCCGTCCTTCTTGCGAGTATTCATATTCATGATTTAAGTAAGGAGTTATCAGATCTTCTGCTTCTTCTCTAGCCGCATATCTTTCAACTTATCTTTCAACTGAAAACTCTGCTTATTAAAGTGAAAGAACGGAGAACACCTAGAACTAGCACTACACTAATAGCTTACTTTGGCACTAATCCTAAGTCCTGTTATTCTAGGTGAAGGCAATCAGTCCGATTTCTCCCATCGTGAACTCATGTTTTGGGGATCTGGATCATCTATCAGGTACTTAGCAAGAAGTGAAGTGGCTCAGGTGAGGAAAAAGGATATGAAGCAACATAAGAAAGATCTCTGAGGCAGGAACAAAGGCTAAAGTCAAGCGGGAAAGTACTCGAAAAATGGGTTCTTTAGCAAACAAACCCTTTAGCAGAACCAATTAAAACAAAGACCATAGGAAGGCAGGAAATGGAACTGATTGTACTGCTGGAGCAAGTGGTGCAAGTGGTTCTTCGACTTACGCTTCTACGGTCGATAAGAAAATGCATCATTTGTTGACTTGACTCGCCGTTATGCCTTAGGTTGAGCTCCTGTCTTCTAGCTGTAGTGGAGTTCCTGTTTGATCGGCTAATGCAAGTGACTAAATTGAAAATCATGTCACGTTGATAGGCAAGTACTCGAGCTTAACCGCAAGAAGAAAAGAAGCCAAGACCTTAAACTAAACTGACCAAGTTAACCTAAACTAACCAAGCAACTTGTAATCTAGCAAGGGTATCAAATTTAGGCTCACTAACCTTACTTATCAACTACTTACGCTGAACTTTCATTATCAACAACTTTCCCCGATGACTTAGCTACTTAATCCATTCTTCCTGCTTATTGTTTAGCTTGCTTCTAATCCCTATTCAGATCTCCTACTCTAGCCAGATACTTACTTTCCACTTTCCAGCACAGTATATTCGAGAGTTTCGGGTTCACTCTTTAATATGTTGTTTTCAATTCAATTAGTTTAACCATTTTCCTCGACAATAACGGGAAGGGCAATAGATGGATCTAATTCTGAAACAGGAGGGAATAGAGTGTAAATAAAGCAATGCTCTTCAATTCCCCTACCTCCGACTTTTATGTCACATCATCAGTTCAAGAGTTCAAGTTCCATTTCTCTTTCCTTATTGAGTTGCGCAAGACTAAGCGGGAGTTGTTGACCTAACCCCGAGAGAAGAGATTCAATTAATTCCTGTATCAAAGAGAAAATTCTACTACTTTGTATACATTGATCGTACGTTGCCTGCACATTGCCTATACGTTGCTTTTGTCGAGTTAAAGCCATTCATGCCATACTATGGTTGAAATCAATGTTTCTTCAATCCATGTTGAAATCAATCAATAGGGTTTTGTGTCATACTAGGGTTTGCCATCATTCAATACTACTCGGGTTTGGTTGAAATCAATAATAGGCGGCGTGTGTTATGCGACAAGTAACCTATATTCTATAATCTGTAAGAGTTTGTTTTTGAGAAGTACTAGTTGATTTCTGACTTATAAGCGAGGTTCTTGTCAGACCTTGTTAGCGAGAGTTCAAGTGGCAATGTAGAATCTAGGACAAGTCATTAAGACGGATAGTAAGCAAAGAAGGCATACACTAGTTGGTTCTATGTAATGCCATGCCCATTCACGGTTTTCATAGTTACAGTCGACCCTCTGTGATCGATTTATGTTGATCCGAGGTCGTGAGTAGAGCTCTCCCATAAGGTGATGGCCCACACCGCTCGACTGTATAGATCAGTAAATCCAAACCCCTTCCTTTGTTTGATAGGGTAGGACTATGTGCACCACAGACGAAGAAGTCCATAAAGCATGCCAGCGTAAGCCGAGATGAATAGGAATCTCAAACGAAAAGGCGGAAGATACCTCTCTGTTTCACTTAAAAGCGGTTATGTTCTCTATGCTTTAACAAGCTCGTAGTACCCCCGTAGCCTAATGCAGACAGTTAGTAATCTACTCAACCAGGTTATAGGTCTATATCTTCACGAGTAATGCTAATCGTATAAAGCAAGGATGGATAGATACGCTATTCTATTAACCTGAAGTGCACATGGTATACTGTACTACTTTATGGTGGTACTCGTATACGGCTCTCCCAGATAATAGGTATGATGTCGTATTGTATTAAAAGAGAGTTTCAAAAAGGTAGCTCTATTCTATGGTACTGTGAGGGTACGCTTGTGTTCACACTCGCAGGTGGGCGGGGTGACTAACGCTAGTTTCAATCGCTATACATTAGTAGTCGCTTAAGCTTGTTCTCTTTATTAGCAAAAAACCACGCCATGAATTTACCTATCTAACTACTCTGGGGCATGTGGAATTGAATCCAGGCCAGCCGAATGAACATGATCCTGAGCCAGCATCAAATCTTCACTACAGGGCGTTAAACGCTGGTAGTTATTCTTTGCTACCGAGCTTATCTTTCTGCTTCTTCCTTTCCTTTGATGCTGTAGTTTGGGCGCACTACCGCTTTTATGCCTAAAATGCCGGAGCGAGTTTGCTAGCAGGGTATGGTATGCTCTTTTTAGTTTGTTTCAGGCTATTGGTTTTTTTGTCTTTTCTTTAATGATTACATTTAGGCACACTACTTCTTTTCTGCTTCTGTTTGTTTGCTGGGTTCTATACCGAATTCATTTATATTTATAATAATTTCATGCAGCCGATCCTAGATACAGAACTATAGAGAGTGTGCAGTGAGGGATCTTTATAGGTAGCTAGTCATTACTTTAATCTTAGCAAGCTCTGTACTCCCATGCCTTTCTTGGTTGGACCAACCCAGCTGACGATTTCCTACAAAGTCTTTCTTCATTTAGAGAGGAATAAGCAGAACAAAAAGAAATTCTATGTATTATTTGAGAGAATTATGGATAACCAATTCATTTTCAAATATTGTTGGGAAATCCTCCCTAAGAAATGGGTAAATAAAATGAAAAGATCATAACATGGGAATAGATCTTTTACCAATACTGATTCTCTATTTCCATTATTGTGCTTTCTAAAATTGCATACCTATACAAGGGTTCAAGTTTCGATCGATATTTGTGGAGTTGATCATCCCTCTCGAAAACAAAGATTTGAAGTTGTCCATAATTTACTGAGTACTTGATATAACTCACGCATTTGTGTACAAACAAGTGTAGACGAAGTAACATGAATATCTCCGATAGTAAGTCTATTTCCATCAGCCGACCTGTGGGAGCGAGAAGTATGGGATATGTCTGGTGTTTCTTCCGTCAATCATCCGGATTTACATTGTATATCAATAGATCATGGTTTCGAGGGACATCCTTTACGAAAAGGCTTTCCTCTGAGTGGATATGTGGAAGTATGCTATGATGATCTAGAGAAACATGTGGTTTCTGAACCCATTGAGATGACCCAAGAATATCGCTATTTCGATTCCGCTAGTCCTTGGGAACAGTGTAGCGACAGATAATTTAGAAGATAGTTAGGTCTAGTCCTGGGGATAAATCAATAGGTCATTTTATTTGCTTCCTTCTTTCTTTAGTCATCTTAGTGAATTATACTTAAGTTCCTTCTTATGCTTTTGGATTTTCTGTCTCTAGAGGTTATAGTAGTGTTCTATTTGGATTTAGAGTTAGGCAGTGTTATATGAATCTCTATTATATCATATGTGCTCTAACCTAAATTCTATCATCTGTAATTCTAGCATCTATATATTCTAATTAAGGTGTTGTTAGCCCTACTATAATTAGTCATAGAATAGAGAATAGATTATTGAAACTGCACCCAATATACTAGTTTTAGGAAGCCAAGCCAAGATGAGTTGATACTTTTTTCTGGAAACTCGACTTGCTACTTTACTTTCGCCGCTCCGTGGGTCTATTCAAAAGCAAAGACATAGATAGTGAACGAAAGCTTTAGGGCGAGGGGCACCTTACAAGACAAAGAAAAACAATAAGCTACTAATTTGCTCTATAAGAGAAAAAAATGAATGGTTTGATTAAGTTATAGGAGGTTGCTTTCTTTCTCTACCACCATCACTGCCTTCTGACTGTCACTATTTGCAACGGAAAGTTCTATTCTATTTATGGCCTATTCCTCTAATGGAAAGGGGCGCAACTCAAGTAGGAAGTAATTTCATGTTACTTATTTTCTCTCATAGATAATGTTATTTTGATTCTCTATCCTAGAAGATTGATTTAAATGGATCCTCTTACCTATTCCTATCTCACCAGCAAGCCCTACAGCAGTGCTCGCGCCCATCATATTTTCATACAAGGGTCGATTCATCATACTAGAATCTATTCTGTTAGATGAAGGCACATTGGGCGAGTTCAACAAAACCTAACGATACTTACTGAAGACTTCACCTTATCGAAAAGAAAAGAGATGTGGCTAACAAGTAGAGTACTGCATTCCTTTCTTTCCCTTCTCCATCTGCTAAGTTCACGGAACACCGGTCTATCATCGATGAATGTTTAGCGCGCTCTGGTCTCTCGACGGAAGGTCTAACTGGGCCCTCCATTAGAGAAGGCAGATTCTCTCACCGTCTTTGTCCCCACTGCTATGGTCTATCGGTAGCCTACTCTTTTGAACTTACATTACAGTGAAAGCTTGCCCCGACGACACTTTCTTTGCTCAAGTAATACCTCCCTACAGTATCGACCTGATTGAATCCTCTTATTTCAGGCAATTTCTATACGATATCCGCCTTCACCATACGAAAGCTAATTGTCTTTCTTTGAGGAATCCGACCCATTTCACAGCTTAAAAAAGAAAGAAATGGTTTATTTCAGGGATAGGGCACTAATTCAAAGTCAGTCATAGTTATTATTTATATGCTTTACATAAACACCGCCACTCTTTTCCAGTTGAATAGCATCTTATTGGGGGAGAGTATAGCTTTCCGTATTCAAATAGATACGCTTCTCATTCATTACTAACACTAAACTAAGGTGAACAGGCGAGGTGCCCCTATTCAATCAATCAAGCTTTCCTATATAGGAGTCAACTAGCTAACTAAAGCGGAATATACTATTGTACTGAGGTCTTTGAAGAGGTGACCGAGTAGAGAAGAGAAAGAACCTAAAGGAAAACTAAGATGCGGCTTGCTTTCTTTCCTATGTTATTTTTAGGGTGGAGGTGTGCTGACTTGCCCCGAGACAAGAAGAGAGGAAGTAACTGATAGAACTAAAGGAGAGATAGAGTGGAATTACCAAGGCTGACGACTTATACCAGAATTGTGTTGCACGGTATCGGGGAGACGAGCAAGTCTTGACATCGAGTTTGAAGTCACAACAATTATTATATAATGACATTTCACTATAGAGCATTAATTGAGATCAAAGCTGACGTAACTATAGAGAGAGCATTAATTGAGATCAAAGCTAGCAAATAAAGAAAGTAAGTGTTCTCTGATATGTATCAAATTGGATTTAGTGTGTAGGAATTACCGAGTCAAAGCTGTCCTGCTCAGAGACGAGACCAGAGATAGAATCCGTAGTTCAATAAGCAGTAATTCTCATACTAGTCGACGAGATCATAAGCCGAAGCCGAAGATCATGCCTAAGTCGTTAGCAGAAGAAGCAAGGGCAGTCTAGCTGCCAAATAGTTCTTAAAGTGAATAAGAAGAAAGATCTGGGATCAGGATTGAAAGCAGCAGCCCGCCCCTCGCAATGAGGAATGAAATGCTATAATCCAAGTTAGAATCTTAAAGCTGGGAAGGGCAGGCTAATAGGCAGCAGTGCCAACTTTATAAACAGTAGTTCCTGAGTGTGAGGCGAGTATGGTATGATTTGATTTAGGAGTTAGGAGCAGCATACCGAAGGTTGTACCTCTATATTCTTATTGCTAGTGCTAGTGCTCTCTCCTCTCTTTAAAGTAGGAACTACAGAATATGGTTGGTTGGTTCACTTACCACAATGCCTTATTTAGTTAGGACTGTTGTGGTCTTTATACTACGAGTCTAAAGCAAGTCCTATATTTATTAAGTTAGCGAGTTGCCGCATAGAATAGAGAAAATATCTTGATCTTTCAGCTCAACACTCGTTCACTGGTTGAACCGACAACTGCACCTATTGACTAAACTATAGATGTAACAAGAACAGAAAGATACTCATTTCCAACACCCTCGCTTCATTCTTCAATGCAAAAAACCTTTTTCTACTGAAGTGGTTTGCCCAGCATCTACCTTGTTACTTTGCATGCTTGGATTAAACGAGTAGTGGTCTAGACTTATATACGCGCTTACAACACTTGCCTTGCAAGTAATGGTTTTTACAGAAAATGGCTCTTATGGCAAATTAAGGACGGTCAGCCTAAGCACGCAAAGCAAGGGGAAGGCCACTACTCCTATTGAATAGATTTATACAAGTTTAGAGAAAGTAAAAAGAGAAGAATAGGGATTAGAAGCGGGAAATAAGATAACATGCTGGATCATAAATCTAAGTTTGGAAGTAAGCAGCAAGTTCAGTTTAGTAAGGAAATGAAAAAGCTGGTAACTTGTGTCATTTTCTAATAATCTATTCTATCTATAAGAGAGACAAACCTATCTGATAGGCTGCTTAGGCAATCAATCTAAATGACTAACTTCTGTGCTAAAATCTTATCACTGATTGACTTGGAACAATAAGACTAAGCGGGGAGAGTTGAAGAAGAAAGTCGTGGTGTGCGAACAAAGCAAGCAAGAGGTTAAAGATTCTAGGCTACAAATGCATCAGAAGCACTGTTTCCAAGTTTAAATGATAAGATTTCATATTTTATTAATTAATAGGCATTAAAGTTAGTAAAAAGCCTAAGGTTTCTCTTTGTAAAAGGAGTGCAGTGGCGATATCAAAGTTAAGGCGAGTAAGAAGAGGTTAGCGGTGAAGAATAGGCTTGGCTTTACCTTTCTTGTCGTGGAGAATGCCTAGTTCTAGTTGGATGTGAGTCTACTCGATAAGAAGCTTTAGAAGCAGGGCGAGGCAAGTGTAAATTTATATTTGGTAAGGCCCACTCCACGCTATACTATAAGTAACTCTATTGGACAATCTTATCAACTCCAATGTAGAAAGAGATAACTAACAACCAAGGGACAACCCACCCTTGTAGCCAGTCAGTTTCAAAGAAGTGAAACAAAGAGCTTTTTCTCTTTAAAGAAGTATGAACGGCTGTCGTGTTCGGACCAGCATCATCTCTTGCTTCGCCCATGAATGCTACCCGAGTTCCTATCCTAAAACTAAGTAAAGATAAAAGAGTTGGTACAGTAAGACTAAGTAAAGGTAAAAGAGAATAAATACCCCTTCCTTCGATGAGTTCCTCGGTTGGAAAGACCTTTCTGTTTTTATGTTTTAATACCTAAAAAAAGACCTTACTTATTTACACTATCTTACTAGTGCAAGAATTCTCGAGGGAATGAAAATAGATCAAAGAATTCCTGTGAAAATAGCAAAAAGAGCTGAAAAACATGAAAGCCCCCAAATGTTTGCAAACCAAAGACCTGCCAAGATGTCACGGGCTTAGCTGATTTTGTCTAAGCCGTGTGGCACCCATGCGTGTCCGTCTGTAAACCTCCTCGAGATCTTCTAGAGTCCCTTAGACTTATAAAAGAGAAAACGGGCCAGAAGAAGCAATTCCCATGGGATCCACAAGCAACTACTCAAGCAAATACTATATAAAACTAGATACAAATTACACCCATAGACATTATAAATTCAGAGAGATTACACACAAAGGAAAATGGTCCATTACAAACCGAAGTCCCCCATAAGTGTTTATAAGACACCCTCGTATTTACAAGCCAATATTGGCTATAAAGCAAACCAAAATAGGACTGCTAAGCCTACTGCAAGCCCGCTACTTACTGTACAAGGTATATACACAAACCGAAGGACACGAACAAATATGAGCATTTAATTGAATACCTTATCTACGTTATTGTCTGTGACATTCTCCCCCACTTATTCCTTCAACGTCCTCGTCGAAGCTACTGCAGACGCTACATCTCCTCGCATTCTGCTAAGTCTTCAATCTTCTGCTTTGGCTGCAATATGCCCCTCTGGCTCCCAACTGCTCTCCACCGCTATTGTTGAGTAGTCGAACTCTGATATGCTATATTGCTTCAACTCACTGATGACTGAATCTGGTGTGGGGTTAGCTGAGTTGTGCTAATCCTTATTGGTTCTCATGGATCCTTTTGATGAAGGAAAATACCTATCTTATTATGCGCCAGTATCGCAGTATACTCATATTGCTTGAGTTCGTGGATTCTTGTTGGAACTTTGATGAGCATTGCCTCATAGACTTTAAGGTTTTTGAGGTCCTTCCTCCATAATGTTTGCCCACTGATCCTTCTTCCATGTTTAATTGTCACTTCCAAGTAGGTTTGTATCACTCCCGCTTTCGTTTGGTATTCAATTAGAAAATAAAATAAACAACATACTCTCAGTAGTACTGATCACCAATGGTGAGGACTCGACGACTATTGTCTTCCATAAACTTTCTTTGAAGGGTCTTTGAACTTATGCAGAGCTCCTCTACTGGATAAGTAAGAGAACTGGGATACTTGACTTCACTCATTCTCTTAGTAGTTGAGAAGGCAAGGTTACTTGGCTTCGCTCATCTCCTCGAGTTAAGAGAATTAGGGTACTCAGTTTTGCCCATTCTCTTGAGTCGAGAAGGCAAAGGTTACTCGATTTCGACTGCCTACTCGGGTACAGTACCACGTACTGCCTACTTCATTCCTAAGTCGAGCACTCCTGCATCAACCCGAAGTCCCTCGATTTCAGCTATCTTGATGACAAGCCCATCGACACTAGTCTTATGAAGTTCATTGGCCTTTGCCCTTCCACCCTGTCTTGGTACTTGGAGTTTGCCTTTGCATTCTCTACCTCCTCGGCCCCTTTTATGACTAATGCTCTCCCTCCATGAGAGTAAGGGAACATGACACCATGGAAGTCCCACCTCTGCGGTACTATGGTGCTGCCAAGCCCATAGCACTACTATCTATTACCTTGCATCTTCATCCCTTCTTTCGTGATCGGTAGATCTGCGTCTGTGGCACTGTGGCGCTCCTCCGAGTCCACCTCCTTTCTAACTGATGCTTTGCTTTTGGGTAGCTGAGCCCTGCTAGACTCATCATCGCTTTCTCGCCCCTTTCGACCACTTGCTTCGACACCATTGTGTCCTCTTAGCAGTTCTCCCTGGTCGATGAAAAGACAGACTACAACTTCTCACGCATGGCCTCCGCCATTTTGTTGCAGGGCTCATGCCAATTTTGTTTTCCTTAGCTTCCTTGGTAGCAATATTCGCTTACTCGGCTTTGTCCTCTGACTTACTAGGCTCCCTTAAGGGAATGTGAGCATTAAAGCAGTCCAACTCTCCAGCTGCTTCGATTATACTTTTTGTATAATCAAGTCCCCTCCATGGGACTCACTGGTACTTGCAATCTGACTTCTCCCTCGGTGGTACACAGCCCTCATATACTAATGACGAAGGCTTTCATCTGATACAAGCTTTGATGCATACATACGGAAGACCCACCTCTGCGGTACCATGACATTCACCCCTTGAATCTATACCCTTCTTGTCGTTGTATTATTCACCAAAGTGGAGCTCCCAGTAGCTCCTGATCATTCACATGATCATGTCCCCCTCCATGGGACTCACTGGTACTTACACTTGGACTTCTTTCTCAGTGGTATACAACCCCTATATGCTGATGACTAAGGCTTTCATCCAATGCAAGCTCTGATGTACACACGAAGACCCACTTCTACGGTACCATGACATTCACTTCTTAAATCCATAGCCCTTCTTCTTATTGTATCACACACCAAAGTTGAGCTCCCAGTAACTCCTGATCATACCTCTGCATGATCTTGTCCCTCACGAGATATGATTGCCTGTATTGCATTGCCACGAACTATTCCACCATGATCCGCTGCACCATGTCGCCTCCTGGTGACATCTCCATTGCAAACAGATTCTCCGGTGATGAATTCAGACTATAACTTCTCCATGTGTAGCCTCTACCAACACCTCGTAGGGCCCACCATCTCCGATTTTTAGTTCGCTCCCTAGGCAATTCACCTTTGTCTACCCACTCTTGCGTCATACCTGAACGAAGCATAGCTCTAGGACAGTTCATCGCCTAGTAGCTCATGAAGTCCCCCTGACTTCGCTAGAATTTATGAACCATTGTTTGGATCCTGGGCCTCTATCCCCTACCAGCACAATCTCTGCTATGCACCACTTATTCCTGACGACTCGAATGGCAACACTGTGACATATTCTTTAAGAGTACCCGCCTCTGTGTCCTCTTGCCCCGTGCTAAGGTCTCCTGATCCCAACTTTGCCTCCACAAGTTGAATCACCTTAGTTACTCTGTCAAATGCATCTCTGAGGTAGCTTGCATGTGCCTTAAAGCTCCATTCATCTTTGGCACCATGCAAGATAGGCCTGTCCTATAAGAATGAAGAACCCATGGAATGATATGATCTCACTCTTGCCTCTACAAGAGTTCATACCCTTGACCTCTGTCTAAGGAAAGCTCCGTTCCTCCGCCCCATGTTCCATCTTCTATGTCGACTCTCTTCATGCGATTTGGATACTTCACCAAGTTCCACCCAAGTCACTCCGCTCCTCAATTTGCATTGAATTAATAGTGGCCCTCGTGTCCACCATTCCACGACTTAGCCAACTATTGAGTTCGATTTTTGCATCGACTCTAAGTGTACCTTCATATAATGTGGCATTGGATTGCTCCCCCACTTGACCTCGAAATGCATCCACTAATGCATTACCTCATTCGAGATCATACGATGATTCCATGTCACTCGCTCAGTCCGTTGAGCTTTATGGAGATATTACCATGAGAAACTCTTCCTCAATATGTGCGATCCGTTGCACATGATTCTCTCTCTAAAGAACCAGAACTTATCCCTCTTGGATATCTATTATGTTGGAGTAACTATCATCTTTACATACTTCGTATTGGAAGTTTCAGAGACTACCATCCCCTTTGGACTACTCCGTCTTGCTGAACAACTTGTGCCTTATTCTGCCCCCGTAAATACACTTGCTAGATTGCGACCCTTTACCAATACAGTCTCAACTGCACCCTTCAGGGTCTAGCAACGTGCTGAATTTGTTGCACATTTTAGCCACCTACGGACGTAACCTTTCATGTCGAAGAGAAAGTTCTGATGTTCCATGGCGTCGAGTTCTAATCGCACCTTGGGATGGCCAAGAACACTCCATCATCCGTGTACAAGCCCTTGCATGAGTACTGAATCCTTCGAGTTAGCAATTCCCCTCACCTCTGTGAGATTTGCACAACTCTTTCAGTCGTTATGCAACACCTCCCACTTTGCACAGTCTTATCTTCACCAAGCGCCTCACTTGCCTTAAGCACTGTCAAGTTTGGTTGCCAACGTCGAGCCGTAGCTCAAACTTAACCATCCCAATCTTTGTGCGCTACGCATTCCTCTGAATGCCAAACCTGGATGCCTACTCCTTTGAGCGACTCCTTTCCCTATATCTCAATATCCGTTTTCCCTAAATGTTTATATGGCGAGTGTTTCTGCATATACTTGTCCCCTCTGATACCACATTATCACAGGCTTAGCTGATTTTGCCTAAGCTGTGCGGCACCCATGCGTGTCCGTCCGCAAAGGTCAGCCCTCCCCGAGATCTTCTAGAGTCCCTTAGACTTACAAAAAAGAAAACGGGCCGGAAGAAGCAATTCCCATAAGATCCACAAGCAACTGCTCAAGCAAACACTATATAAAGCCAGACACAAATTACACCCATGGATATTACAAACTCAGAGAGGTTGCACATAAAAGAAAATGGTCCATTACAGATCGAAGTCCCCTACAAGTATTTACAAAATACCCTCATATTTACAAGCCAAAATCGGCCATAAAGCAAACCAAAATAGGACTGCTAAGCCTACTGCAAGCCCACTACTTACTATACAAGGTATGTACACAAACCGAAGGACACGGACAAGCATGAGCATTTCATCGAACATCTTCCTTGTCTACATTATTGTCCGTGACAAGAAGAAGCCTTGACTGATCCATTGCCCGACATCATGAAGTGAACTAGACTGGCTTCGATCTCTCTCTACATGAAGCACCCGAGCTTACTTAATACTGGGTGGGTATCATTAGGTTCTTTCCCCGGTCTTGCCGGTTCACCTCGACATTCAAGGTTAGCCGTCCGTAATCCGAGTTAAGGTAACTAACTCCTATCGTTTTCCTCGGGTTCTGTCGAAATGGTCAACTCCCTACGCTTACCTTCTTTGCCTTCCATTACCCAATGGGTTGGAAAGACTAATGAAGCCCAACAAGCCAGATGAATGTAAGAAAGAAAATAAGATATAATGGTAATAAAGAAAATGTATGCTGTTTGAAGCTGTTGGTGTTATCGCTGCTAGCAGTTCCCCGTCTTTGGCCCTCCCTCTCCGATCGAGTGATAGGATAACGAACCCTGCAATAAGTAGACCTCCAACTCCAAGATGCAGTCTACGGGCATTTGAAGACACCAAGCAAGGAATGAGATGGGCATTGTCCTCGGTAATACATCCATAAGGTTCTCTATCGATTCTTCTCATTCTGAAAACAACAAAACTTGGAGGATCCTGCTTATGGAAGGGAGTATTGAGTTCAAGTAGGAAAAAAGTGCTTTTATTTTATCAAGATGGAGAGTTTAGGTCAAAGGTGGGAAATCTTTTTCTATTTTACGGTTTAAGGTAAGTTGTAGCCATTGTACTGTAAGGGCGGTCGAAGTAGAGAGAATGAGTGATAAGAAAGAACCGATCTATCAAGCCACTTCATTTGCCAGCCTCTAATCCAGCCTAGCAAAAGCAAGCTTGTTCGATTCTAGCATACGCGTCTAGTTCCTATCAAGCACCACACAGAGCGTGTGGTAAGCTGCTCAGCGCACTAGTGAAAGAGGACTTACTAACCAACAACATATCTTCTTTCCATCGAAACAAGGGATCATGATCCTTCCGCGTCCAAAGGCAACATCTGAATTATGTGCTCTTTCTTCTATCGAATCCAAAGTCTGTCTATTTTTTTGATAGTTTAACAGATAAAGAGTATCATAGTAATATAGAAGTTTACAAACTGGAGCACAGCACCTTCATCTGCGGAGGCATCAAAACCCCAATAAGTTGGGGTTATGTCATCTATTAACCAGAACGGGAAGAATGGAATCTCGATCTATGTAGGAAAACTATAGAGATAAAGAAAGTAGTAGTCACTTTTGAATTAAGGACGAGAGCAGAAAGAAAAAAAGAACCAAGTGTCACGGACTTAGCTGAATTTGCCTAAGCCGTGTGACACCCTCGCGGCACTCCTGAAGACTTAGCTGAAATTGCCTAAGTCATGGAGCAACCTTGTCCACTATTCCGGACTTAGCTGGGATTGCCTAAGTCATGAAACGCCCAACGCGTTATCTGTCCGCAAAGGGTCAACCCTCTTACAACCTCTTAAGGTCCCGTAGGACCTGCAAAGAAGAAGTTGATTAGTTTAGAGACGAGCGACGGACACGTCCCGGCATCTCGCAAAGCTGAAAGCTATACAAGCAATTTGTCGAACACCTTGAGTGTAGCAAAGAAAAGAGAGAAAGAGAGCGAAATAGGACTTTGGAGGGTTGTAGGAACGGTCGCAAGTCCACAAACGATGGTTCCCAATGTATTGGACGCAAAACAAGTTCAATTACTGATGAACGCCTACGCCCGACATATACTTGGAACCCCATCCAGCTCGGAGCCACTCGGGGGGTTCCAAGGTGCTGAAATGGCTGATATTTCACACTACTCAGAAAGGTTGCCGCAGCACACGAAAAAGACCCAAAAATAGGATTGTTTTTGGCTGTTTTGGCTCTACGCAGCGAGCGATTGTTCTGTAGCCTTCTACACTACTTTCGCTCACATTTCTTAGGTAAAAACACATAAACTCAAGGCAAAACAAGCTGCCAAACATATGTACAAGCAAGAAAAAGTGACGAACGGTTCAAGGAGCAAAGGCATTGCGGTTGAGCGATGACCGTTCGTGACATTCTCCCCATAAGCTGACGCCCTCATCGATGCTTGTTGGTAGGCTTTGACGCGACTTCTTCATGTCACAGGGCATCTTCTGGCTCCCAACTGGCTTCTGTTTGAGGAAGCTTTTGCCACTTCACCAAGTACTCTATTTGTTGCGCTCCATTAGGTAGCTTTATCTTACGATCCGCTAGAATAGTTTCAACTCGCTTCTCATAAGAGGCTCTGGTGGGGGGTAGTCGAGTTGAAACATTTTAAGAATCATCTCGCAGATCTCAGTGGTAGGCTTTCAAGTTGCTCGCATAGAAGACGTTGTGAATTCTGAACCATGCGGGCAGTTGCAACTTATATGAGACATTGCCTACTCTGCTGATGATTGGGAAAGGCCCTTCATACTTGCGTACCAATCCTTTGTACACTTTGTGTCTAAAGAACTGGAGTGATGCTAGTTTGAGCTTCACCAACACCATGTCACCAACTTTAAATTCTTGTGGTCGCCTTCCCATGTCTGTCCACTTCTTCATCTTTTTAACCGCATTCTCCAAGTAAGCCCATGCAATATCTGCAATACGATGCTATTCCTTTGCGAAGTGATAGGGTGATGGGCTACTCCCTGTATAACCAATAATTAGGGTATGAGGAGTTGATGGCTGTTGTCCTGTAATAATCTCAAATGGGCTTTTGTTGGATGCAGAGCTCCGCTGCAAGTTATAGGAGAATTAGGCTATATCCAATAGCTTCACCCAATCTCGTTGGTTGGCACTCATGTAGTGCCGAAGATATTACTCCAAGAGCGAGTTAATTCTCTCTGTTTGGCTATCCGTTTGAGGGTGGAGGCTTATGGAGAATTATAATTTAGACCCCAACAACTTGAACAACTCGGTCCAGAATTGTCCCAACAACCAAGAATCCCGATCACTAATGATGTTGTGTGGGACTCCCCAATACTTAACCACATTCTTCATCATCAACTTAGCCACCTCCTCTGTTGAGCAATGTAGGGGTGCCGCAATGAATGTTGCATACTTCGAAAATCGATCAACTACCATGAGTATCGATCCAAGTCCCCCTACTGCGGGCAAGCTTCATATGAAGTCCAAAGAAATGCTCTCCCATGGCCTTTCTGGTATGGGCAGCGGCTCCAAAAGTCCCGCTGGCTTCTGTTGCTCCATCTTGTCCTGTTGATACGTAAGGTATGTTCGAACATATTCCTCCACATCTGTCCCCATCTTCAGCCAATAGAAGGTCCTCTCCACGAGAGCCATTGTTCGGTGGATACCCGGATGTCCAGCCCAAAGGAAATCATGACACTCTTTTAAGAGTTCACGTCTCAGGTTATCTGCTCGTGGGACATAAACTCTGTTCCCCTTGGTGTAGATGAGTCCCTCATGGATCCAAAATCATCGGGCCTTGCCCTCTTTGATGAGTTGAATCAGAGTCACTGCCTGAGGATCTCGGTACAGTCCATCCCTGATCCTAGAAAGAAAGTTGGAGCGCAATTGACTTGCTTGGCCTCCGCCCTCCAACTGTATAGCATTCTCTAGCTCCACTTTCTGACTCAATGCATCAGCCATGACATTTGCTTTTCCGGGTTTGTACTCCATCACCATATTGAACTCAGCCAAGAAGTCCCGCCATCATGCTTGCTTTGGGGAGAGTTTCTTTTGAGTTTGGAAGTAACTCAATGCGACATTATATGTCCTTAGCACAAATGGTGCTCCCAGAAGGTAGTGTCGCCACACTCGTAGACAGTGGACCACCACTGTCATCTCCTTCTCATGCACAGGATATCGCCGCTCAGTCTCGTTAAGCTTGCGACTCTCATAGGCCACTAGATGACCCTCCTGCATAAGAACTCCTCCAATAGCAAAGTCAAAAGCATCGGTATGGACTTCAAAAGACTTTCCATAGTTTGGTAATCTAAGTTCAGGTTCTTCTAACATTTGTCCGACCATCTCCAGGACTGCTCCGTTTTTAGCAACTCCATCAATGGAGCTGCGCGCTTCGAATATCCAGCTATGAAGCGCCGATAATAGTTGACGAACCCAAGGAAGGATCTCAACTCTAGCACCTTCTTTGGTGTTCGCCAGTCCACCGCAGCTTGCATCTTAGTCTTGTCCATTCGAATGGACCCATTCCCAATTCGATGCCCCAAGAATAAAATCTCTGTTTGGGCGAAGTAGCACTTTTCCCTCTTCACGAACAAGGTGTTCTCCCTGAGAACTTTAAAAATTGCTCGGAGGTGTCTAACATGCTCCTCAAGTGTTTGGCTATAGACGATGATATCGTCTAAGTAGATGACCACAAACTTATCCAGATACTCCTTGAACAGCTGGTTTATGAGAGTGCAGAATGTGGCTGGAGCGTTGGTTATGCCGAAAGGCATCACCAAGAACTCGAATGCTCCATACCTGGTCACACAGGTAGTCTTCGCCTCATCACCTTCTGTAATGCACACCTGCCAATACCCTGACCAAAGGTCGAGTTTGGAGAAGTACTTTGCCTTGCCCAATTGATCGAACAAGTCCGCGATGAGCGGGATAGGGTACTTGTTCTTCACCGTCATCTTGTTGAGGGCTCGATAATCAATGCATAATCGGAGGCTCCCATCTTGTTTCTTCTGAAAGAGGACTGGAGCTCTGAAAGGTGCTTTGGAACTGTGGATGAGACCACCGCTTAGCAGTTCATTTAACCGCTTCCTCAGTTCTGCCAACTCTAGAGGGGCCATGCGGTATGGTGGTCTCACTAGAGGCTTAACTCCCGGCTCCATCTCAATCCAATGATCCATGCCTCTGCGTGGTGGTAGAGTTCTTGGCAACTCTGTTGGCATCACATCTGAGAACTCCTTCAGGATGTTCGCCACAACACCAGGTTCTTGAATGGCCTCCCTGTCAAGTGTCTCTAGCTTCATAGCAGCTACAAAGGTTAATTCACCTTTTTGCACCCCTTTCTTTAATTGTAAAGCCAATATTTGTTGTAGGTCCTTGGTTCCTCCTCGAGAAACTGGAACCATGCAGGGATCGTCGCCTCCCATTAGACACAAGAAGTTCAGGAACGGTATTGGCACCAACTTTGCTGCATGCATAAACTCCATTCCGAGAATCACTTGTAAGTTGTCCAATGGCACCGCCATGAAGTCTGTGCTCCCGCCCCATGTCCCGATCTTGATGGGGACCCCCTTTGCTTGTCCAGAGATCCGCTTGGCCTCCGAGTTCACCACCTTCATACGACTTGGGCTCTTCTCCAAGATTAATCCCAATCGCTTGGCTTCGCGATATGCAATCAAATTATGGGTCGCGCCCGTGTCCACCATTGCATGGGTTGTTCGGCCATTAAGCTTGATGTCCACATACATCAACTCGTTGCTTCCTGCCTTCGGTGGCTTTGCCTTTGTATTCTCCCCCACTTGACCCCGTAACGCATTTAATAAGCACATTGCTCCCATCCTGGGTCCTTGCGATGTCTCATTGTTGCTACTGGAGTCAGAACTGCTCAAATTAAGGGCAATGGCTTTGCCCTTGTCTGACTTTCGGGATAGAATCAATGTCGTTAAAGCATTGAGTGCCTGTTTTTGTGGGCACTCCCTCACCATGTGCGGTCCTCCATATAAGAAGCATCAAGTAGGCTTTGGGACTCTACCTCTTGAGCCCGGTCCCTTGTGGAAATTCTTCTTCTTTTGCTTGCCCCCAGACTCCTTCGCTCGAGAGTATTTAGATGGGCAATTTTCCGAAGATTGTTTCTTCTTTCTCAAATCCTCCGAAGAAACAAAGTCAGTTAGTCTTTTCGCGGCTGCAATTGCCCTGACTACGTTGGTGACATTCCTTCGATGTAGTTCTTATTGTGCCCATGGCTTCAAGCCATCGAGGAAGCTGAATAGCTTGTCTTTCTCAGACATGTCCCTTATATCTAGTATCAGTGCTGAAAATTGTTTCACATAGTCTCGGATTGTTGTACTTCGGTGGAGTTGTCTCAGTTTCCTTCTTGCGACAAACTGTGTGTTCTCGGACAAGAACTGAGTTCTCAACTCTCGCTTCAAGTCTCCCCATGTATCCACTTGACGTTGGCTTTGCTGGATCTCTTCCTAGCGGGTTCACCACCAAAGTTTTGCATCCCCATTCAGATACATTGTTGCTATAGCAACTTTGGTTTCTTCAGAATCGAGCCTTGTAGCATGAAAATATTGTTCCATATCAAACAAGAAATTTTCAAGCTCTTTGGCATCCCTAGCACCTCCGTAGCACTGCGGCTCTGGTGCCCTGAAGTTTTGTGGTAGCGCAGTGGGGGTGTTGTTCCCTCTCGTATCAAGAGTCCTTGTTAACACCATCACCTTAGCCGTGAATTCTGCCACAACTTCATGTAGATGTCATACAAAATCTTTGATGTCCTCTGTCAATTGATCAATCAGGGATTCAACTTTCTCGATCCGAGATTTAGCTTCTTCTAGCGAGCTCTCTACCCTAAGTAGCCTTCGCTAGCCTTGGTAGAGTTCCTCCACGCTCGCTTCAAGAAGATCAAGGCGGGTCTCCGCCATTATAATTCTCTCCTTGTGGCTCTTTGTCCTGGTTGGCGCTCTAGATGGCACCTCCTCTCCTCGTGGAGAATACCCAACTTCACGCTCGTCTTGTTCACTGTAGAGCTCCTCATGAGTGGCTCCCATAGTTTGCAAGCGAGTTTGCACTTGTAGCCCACCTGCGACTACTTGGAGCAAGGGTCCGACTTGCCCCATCTTGCTCGATTCACTACGATGTTTCACCATGGTGAGATTGCGAATCTTCTTCGTTGTTCGTATGAATTGCTCGCCTGCTCTGATACCACACTTTTACGGACTTAGCTGAATTTGCCTAAGTCGTGCGGCACCCTCGCGGCACTCCCGAAGACTTAGCTGAAATTGTCTAAGTCGTGGAGCAACCTTGCCTACTATTCTGGACTTAGCTGGGATTGCCTAAGTCATGAAACGCCCAATGCGTTATCTGTCTACAAAGGGTTAGCCCTCTTACAACCTCTTAAGGCCCGTGGGACCTGCAAAGAAGAAGTTGATTAGCTTAGAGGCGGCGGACACGTCACGGCGTCTCGCAGTGGAAAGCTATACAAGCAATTTATCGAACACCTTGAGTGCAGCAAAGAAAAGAGAGAAAGAGAGCGAAATAGGACTTTGGAGGGTTATAGGAACGGTCACAAGTCCACAAACGACGGTTCCTAAGGTATTGGACACAAGACAAGTTCAATTACTAATGAATGCCTATGCGACATATACGGAATCCCATCCAGCCGGTGCCAAGGGTTCAAGGTGCTGAAATGGCTGATATTTTACACCGCTTAGAAAGGTTACCATGACATGGAAAAGACCCAAAAATAGGGTAGTTTTGGCTCCGATGACGATCATTCTGACCTTCTACACTACTTTTGCTCACATTTCTTTAGTAAAAACACATAAACTCAAGGCAAAACAAGCTGCCAAACATATGTACAAGCAAGAAAAAGTGACGAACAGTTCAAGGAGCAAAGGCATTGCGGTTGAGCAAAGATCGTTCGTGACATTAAGGCGGACCCTCTCTTGCTTTTCTTATTTCGGGTTGGTTCAAGGCGCAGGGTGGAAGAGAGGCGGAGAAGGGCTTGCAATCATCTATTAGTAAGAGCTGCGATTGAGGAATGAATCGAGAATTTGACTAGTATCTATTCTGAGGGTAGACAAGCTATGGTACGCTGTGGGATAGGTCGATTTACATGGTTATATTAAGTCATATCAAAGCAAATTGGTCTTTTTCCAAGATATCAAGTGAGTTAAGATTGTTGGGGAAGGAGGAGCAAGGAAACGATAAAACAGAATACGGCGATCCAATTAACAAAAATATTTTCAATTAAGAAAATAACATAGTATTAAACAGGAGGTAAAAGAACAAGAACACTTACAAGATTATCTCCAAATGCACATACTCTCTTCTCTGCACTACTGCTTCATTCACTAAGGTCCTATTTATAGGACATAATAGTAACTACCTCACACCACTTTCTTCATCCCACTATCTCACTATCTCACCCATCATTAATAACTATCCCCACTAACTCCTAAACTACCTCCACAACTCCTAAACATGAGCTACTACTCCTAAATATATTAATAACTATGTAACTACCATGAATCAATTTTCAACACTCCCTTTGATTCATAGTTACATACACCAATTGAGACATAAAATAAACATATTTACGGAAATGACTTGGTGAGAATATCTCAACTTGTTCATTTGTGCCATAAATACTTCATGTTATGGCTCCACTTGCTACAAACCGAGTCTTATGCTTTTGGATATTTTCATCTGTATTATACTTTGTTTTGAACACCCATTTTGATAAAAAGGCTTTCTTTTCTTTCGGTTGATCCATTAGCTCCCAGATTTCATTTTTCTTAATTGACTTGATTTTCTTCTTCATTGCTTTTCAACATTCCTCAACTGCTTCTTCAAAACTTATAGGATCTAAAATAGATAAAGCAAATGTTGAATCATAAATCTCTATTAGTGATCTAAACTTTCCTAGAGGGGTTTCATAAGAGGAATCATTTGCTGAATTTGAACTACTACTAGGTGAGGTTGACGTTGAACTTATTGGAGCAGGATCTGTCACTTGATTCGATGGAGTAACTAGTTCTGCTGGAACATGAATTTTTGTTTCACCTTCATTGTTTCACCTTCATTAAATACAATATTTCTATTAATAATAACTTTATCACTTACAGGATTATATAATCGATATGCTTTAGATTATGCAGAATATCCGATTAAGATGTATTTTTTTGATTTTTCATCAAGCCTATGATGATTTTATGAATTTACCAAAGCATAAGCAATACAACAAAAAATTCTTAGATGGCTTACAGTTGGCTTTATACCATATCAAGCTTTAAAAGGAGTTTGATTTATAACAGCTTTTATCAGTGAAATATTCAACAAATAAACTATTGTTGTAACTACTTCTGCCCAAAACTGATTCGAAAGATGATTTCCTTTAAGCAAACTTCTTGCCATTTCGACAACAATTCGATTTTTACGTTTAGCTACACTATTTTGCTATGGTGTATATGGTGCTATTAATTCCCTATGAATATCATTTTCTTCATAAAAGGAATTAAACTCATTAGAGATAAATTTACCATCTCTATCTGTCCGAAGTATCTTTATGCATCTACCACTTTGCCTTTCTACAAGTGCCTTGAATTTTTGAAAGTTATCAAATGCTTCAGATTTCAATTCTAGAAAATATACCCAACTTATGTGGCTATAATCATCAGTAAATAATAAAAAATATCGACTTCCCCTAAATGATTTTGTATTCATAGGCCCACATAAGTCAGCATGTATTAATTGAAGACAATTAGATGCTCTCCATGCTTTTCCAACAGGAAATGGTTTCTTACTTTGTTTGCCATAAATACATCCTTTACATACATCAAGTGTATTAATTTTAGGCAATCTATAAACCATTCCTTTTTTGTTTAACAACCTTAAACCTTTAATATTAAGGTGTCCATATCTCAAATACCATAAATATGTCTCATTCTTTTGATTTGCAACAAGGGCATGTTTCTCAATATTTGAAACATCAATTGGAAACATCTTATTTTGCGTCATGCAAATATTTGCTATGATCAAACCAGATTTTTTATCTTTAATAGTGCATGAACCATCATCAAATATAACTGAATATCCAATATCTATCAATTGTCAAACGCTCAACAAGTTATGTGATAAGCTAGGAACATAGAAAACATTATCAAGGTGTTTTACCTTCCCTTGATTTATCTTCACCTCAATTGTTCCTTTTTCTTCTACTTGGATTTATTTGCTATCTCCAAGTTTAACTTTCAAATTGTGAGTTTCATCAATATCTCTAAATATTGATCTTATGCCTGACATATGATTAGAACATCCACTATCGAAAAACCAAATATTATCTGAGATATTATTAACTTATGAATGAGTCATATACAACTTACTATTGTCTTTATTTTCTTCCATATAGCTTGCTTGCTTTTCTCTTTTCCAGTAATCTACCTTCATATGATCAAACTTCTTAAAATAGTGACATTAAATTCCACTCTTGTAGTTTTTTTGATCATAGTTTGATTACCTTTCATCGTACCCATCAAAGTATCCTCTTCCTCTTCCTCTTCCATTTCCTCTACCACGAAATCCTCCTCTACCACATCCTCTTCCTATTGATTTTTTATCTTTTTTTGACGTAGAAGACTCCCCCTTATCCTAAAATGCTTTTTCCTTACTTTTTTCAAGTGACCTATTCAACCTTGCTTCATGTGCTTTCAAGGAACCCATTAGTTCATCAAATGAATAAATAGATAAGTCCTTTGACTCTTCAATTGCCGCAACAACATGATCACATTTCGGAGTTAAACTTCTCAAAACTTTTGCAACAATTATATGATCATGAAGATGTTCACCATATAATTTCATTTGACTAACAATTTCAGTCACTCAAGAAAGAAAATATTACACTGATTCATTGCTTTTCATAAATAAAATTTTAAACTCACGACGAAGGGTTTAAAGTTTTACCATAATCATCCTCGATGAGCCTTGAAATTTATTTTGAAGTATCAACCAAGCTGTCTTGAGGTTGTCGCTGCTGCAATTCTTGAGAAGATTGTCTCATACACAGCTTGTTGAATGAAGAACAATACCTTTGAGTCCTTTCTATTCTCTCTCAACCTGATTTCTTCATCTGGATCTGCATATCCATTTTCTATCAAGTCCCAAAGATCCTGAGACTTAAATAGAGTATTCATCTTGATACTCCAAAATTCGTAGGATTTGCCCGAGAAGATGAGAATAACGGGTTGAGACATAGAATTACCATTAAAAGTCATAATGCCTAGTTCAGATTGAAACAAGGCTCTGATATCACAAATGTTGGGGAAGGAGGAGTAAGGAAATGATAAAACAAAATACTATGATCCAATTAACGAAAACATTTTCAATCAAGAAAACAATGTAGTATTAAACATGAGGTAAAAGAACAAGAACACTTACAAGATTATCTCCAGATGCACACACTCTCTTCTCTGGACTATTGCTTCATTCACTAAGGTCCTATTTATAGGATATAATAGTAACTACCTCACACCACTTCTTTCATCCCACTATCTCACTATCTCACCCATCATTAATAACTAACCCCACTAACTCCTAAAGTATCTCCACAACTCCTAAACATGAGCCACTACTCCTAAATATATTAACTAATTATGTAACTACCATGAATCAATTCTCAACAAAGATTGTATAGCTAAGCCAATGGGAATCAAGTTTCAAACTATCTTTCTAGTAGACTCACAAGAACTAACTCTTACTTATTATTACCAAACACCAACACACCATTGGAATCTTCTTTGGTTTGTTGTATTTTTGTATGTCTGTGTGATTGATCTGATCTAGTAATGCAGTGAGGAGAGCGTTAAAAGAGCTTGAAAATGAGAATGGTAGTTCAATCTGTTGTCAATGGAGTAGGTAGACTATATTCTGATTTGATAGCTTTCTCTTGTTTTACAGTTTTCTAGTTTTATCTTGTTTAGGATTGAATGAGCTAAGCCTGATTCTTCCTTACTTGCGGGATAAAGCAATTCCCTTTATCTGATTAGATCGGAACTGATAAAGAACAGAAAGATGGGGATTCATTTAATGCAGCAGCCACTGTGTGCAGAGATAGCCACAAGACTTATTAATATGTCGCTTTATTACTCCACTCTATAGTGATAGTTCAATGATCGATAGGCTTTGATAGTTCACAAACAAGATCAATAGGCGCTTTGGTTGGGTTCCTCCGTTCACAACGGTTACTGATATGCCATTAAGAAAATATTCGAGAACTCTAAGAACGGTTCTTCCTCCAACAGCCTATTCTTTCACTGCTTCTATGCGGGTCGGTCTTATTTTACCCTAGGTTTAGTTAGCCTGCTTTGCTTCCTCTCTGTTCAAGGAGCGTTTCTTCCCTAAGCTTCTTTCCTCTTTTGATACAGTACAGAACGCGGCCTTCGAGCAAAGGCATGATTTCGCCTAGCAACCTTTAGTTCACTTGCAAGATAGAGTTCCCGTATTGAACTGAACGTCTTTCACTTTCTTCGATGCTTTGAATAGCTATGTTCTTTACTTTCCTCGATGCTTTGAATTGCTATGTTTTGTATCCATATTCACAAGGAAAGGAAGCAATAGACCGATGACATCAAATTAGCCGATGCTAGCAAGAAGCAATTAGGAGGGATGCCCCTTCGGATAGCTCATCAGGAAAAGAGAATTAGAGTCAGTAGTATGAAGGGAGAATCAATGGAAGCGCTAATGCTACTTTGAATGTGAAGGAATCAATGATCTACTGCTATGCTAATACTTTTCATTATGATGAAATTGCGACAATAAGGAGGGAGCGTATTCTTACTTTTATGATTCACGTGCTTTTTTTTTTTTCTAATTCTGGGAACTGTAATAACCTATTAACTTCCAATTCAGACACGCCTAAGAATAAAGACGTATTCTCTTAGATAACCTTAAGGGACAGAGGGATCCATCACTTTTTCATATATATCTATTTCTTCTGGCATCTACACTCATTCATGAGCCACTCCTTTTTAACTAAACTAGCAAATGCCTCTTTGATGCAGTCATCGATTCTCCCATCCACAATTACCGTGAGCAAACACAAGCATTCTTTGACGAGGAGCGCATTTTGTTTATGCTACTAATACTTTTACTTGCTCTGCTATTCTGCTCGAGCAAGGTACTCTGAATGATCTAACGCCCACATCGGATATAGACCGAACTATATCACAATCTTCTGAACCCAACTCACGTACTGCTTTAATGGGCGTCAACCCTTTTAACATACTACCAGGCCCAAGTAGCGAAGCCGCAACATTGTCTAACAACTTCCTTTCAAGGAGCAACGGCAAGGGAGTAAGTCAATAATTCAATTTGGATAGTAGTGGGTAGGGGGATGGATGAATAAATGGGCGAACAAAGGAAGACTACTTTTTAAGGGATAGTTTTAACCTACTAAGGAAAAGTGTATTTTTGGTTTCAAGCTAACCTGGGGTGAGACCAACTCTTTTTTAGTTTCGACTATTTACTCAATGATTCTGCTTTTGGCGCTTTAGGGTTAGTACGATTAATAGGAATAGTCAAGCTTGTTATGGTAGGTGCCTTAGTTTTCTTGTAGTCTTTTCTTTTTCTTCTTTGATTTGTCTTTTTCTACTAATAAGAGTTCGGATTCTAATGACTCCATTTTGTTTCCTTGGAAGGTATACTAAGCGTTGTTCATGATCTCTGTTATCAGGCATGGGTTCTCCACTTGATGTTTAGTTATTCAAAATGTAGACAACTTGTTGGTCCTAGTACAGTCCTATGTCTCTTGTTTACTACAGATGATGAAGAATAGATGCTCTCTTTCTGCCCACTGCTCGGGACGGTTGGTTTTGAAAATCAAGTTACTTAGTTGCATTTTTCCCCCTTTTTTTTTTTGAAGCCAGCTAGCTTTGTTGCTTCTTTCTTATGGCTGATGTATGTCTATCCTTAGGATGATTTCTATAGAAGGGACACATAATATCATATCAGAGCCCTATTGTAGCCGAATTAGTTGTTGATTTGAGTTTGGACATAGGACAGATAAGGTGCAAATCAGGGCCGCTGTAGATTGGATTTTGTAGGTAGACCAAAAAGTGTTCCCAAAGTCCCTTTAAAGTCCCTTTGTTGTGCCGTCTACCTATTACTTAGGAACGAAATTAGTATTATTCGAAGATCATCAAGCCTTGCAACACTTGGTTAGCAAGTGGTGTTTGTTTTTTCGGAATTAGATTTCACTATTGGGACGAGAAAGAAGCTTTGTTCGATAAATGCACAATGGACCCTCTTGTTTCCAGACTTCGTAATGGTTGCCCTACAATGAGGAGTTTAATGTACCTCCCATACAAGGTAAAGGTTGAACTTTTGAGAGAGTTTTGACTTTCTGTAAGGCCGGATAACAACAAGCACACCTGTATAAAGTTACTATAATAGAATATGGCTGTATAAAGTGACTATAATAGAATATGGCACTGAATAGAGCAAGCCAGTAAAGTAAAGAAGTATACCTTTCATCCTACTTTGTTTGCCAGATAGGAACGCCTCCGTCGTATAGCACCAGTAAAGCTTATATAACTTGGTAACGAACGTGTCAAACCAATTAAATAGCTTAGTTTAGTGATGTGACCCACGGATTCATTCTACTATATTAGTAAAGACTCCTGTCCGCATAGAAAGATATTAGGTAGTTGGTCAACCAACCTTCCTTTCTCCAACTATCCATGAACTTGCCCATTTCTGTTCCGTCGTCACCTCACATCTTTTTCTTGTACTGGACCCCTAAGGCCACAGGCCCTTAGCTACTTCAACTTCACATGCTTGTAGAGGCTAGTCGTAAAGCCTTTCTTTTGATTTTAGGAATTGTCCTGACTTCCAGCTACACCTCCACCTCGGAATAAGCTTCTACCGAGGAATCACATCGATCGTTGGAATCAAAGTGAAGGGAGCCTTCATGTGCTAATCCTTACCTTTACGGAGTATAAACTTGTTGTTTGTATAGCTTGATCCGGGAGTACTCTGCAACGTCTGGTTTTTAGATCATTCTAGCCTATTTTTTGTATTTTGTAACTCTGCCACTTTCAACCGCTATGATAAGATATTATTCTCAGGTTAGCTTTATTTCAAAGAGGATTACAACTATTGGAAGTCTAGATTTTATACAGTTCCTTTAAGTTACTACAGTTCTTTTAAGTTCGCTAGTTACTTCAGATAAATTGTAACAGTTGTTAACTCCTCAAAAGTGTTTTTCGAATTAGCAGCAAACATGTTTTTTTCTTTCTTTTTTTTGGTTAAAAAGCTTACCTGACTTACTAGTTTTGAATGAAACAGCTTCAGTTGCAGGTGGCCATAGTCCTTCCTGAGTTAGTTAGTTGGAGAGCGGAGAAAGGTTCTCGCTTGATTTGAATTTACGGGGTAAAATGAGATAGAAGCTGCTCAAGCCAAGATTGATTCCAGTCGAAGAAAACCGGAGTCAAATCAAAGTAGTGAATCTTAGAGCAAGCTCTCTTCTTGCTATCAAACGACAGCAAGTTCCCATCACTTCCAACCCCATGCAGAAGCCACCGTCGACACAAATACCCACTACCCTTCTCTTGGTTGCTGCTCCCATCCATTGCAGTGCGCGATGGCGCAGGATCGTTGCCAATGCCACAACCTATGCCATTCCCTCGCTACCCTTCTCTACCATCGCTGCTACTTCCAGCTACCCAGCTATGTCAATGGCGCCCCTCCTCCACCGTCTCTCCTCGTGTCTGGCACATGCGGTAACAATCTGGACGTTGACCTGGCTCGGGTTGCCGCTCACCTCCTCGAACAGCATCAGGGTGTTGGGCTCCCCAACACTTGCTACAGCTAGTCGACCTCTGTTCTCTTGACAAAAATAGAGCATCCCTTTCAGTAGCGCATGCAGCAAATACTTGCTGCCTTTTCTATGTTGCTGACCACATCTCCTTCCTCCTCACCTCTTCCATCTTGTTTGAGCGACGTCAGTGTGAAGGCCTTGGACACATCACTGCCAGACCCATCGCCATCTTCTTCCTCTACTGCCACAGTGCTGCCCTATCATAGTAGCCCACCCCATTAGCACCAGTAGTTTTAGTTCGTGGCAAACCCCTTCTCTCTTCTCGCTGTCACATGACATCATTAGCGAAAATGATCCTGGAGTTCCATCACTCCTCTCAGTGGATCGTTGTCGTTCCTTCTCTGTGCTTGTGACATCCTCTAGTTGTTGCGTCTGCTGGACTCATCATCATTCAATTGGAGATGAATTACTCCCAGATTGCATCATCAACACCTTGTTGCTGTCTCTCACCAACTCGCAGCAGCCAAGTGAAACCGACGACGAGAACCTATAGCTGCTTCTTCCTCCTTTCTTCCTCCCATCTTCAGCTACTCCTGCATCATATCACTCGGAGTAGAATATGCTAGTGTTTTGTTGCTCCCAAAGCAAAACAACCACTGCTCTGTTGCACCATTGACTCCCTTTGTTATCCACCTTTCCTACTAGGGTGGGCGTGCTATTGCAGCCCGATGTCGTCGATCTAAACCCACCTTGGTGAGAATGGTCGATCACTTCCCATGCTGTCAATGCTCATCTCTCCTCCACTTTGCCAGCGCTCTCCTACTGCTGCCCAGCCACATGAAGGACGTCGTCTCTACCACTGGCGTTGCCTTCTTGCAAGACACTCCATCTCTAGCATCGGCTCTCGCCTCTCCAAAGACTGCAAAGCCATCAAATTCAATTCAATCTGCCCTTGTAGCCCAAGCAATTGTAGTAGTTACTAGAAGGGAGAGTGACCTTAAAATTCTGTGTGCTTCATTATTTTAGACATTTGAAGGGCTGGTTTTGCAGCCCAAGACCGCTTCAGCACTTGCTATTGCTTTTGGCCTTGACACCTCCTCGATCGACAATCTGCGTGCCTGCGCTCTTGTAGCCTCCACAAGCCTCAACTTTTCCAGGCTGTAACAGACTACGTCAGTCGATTATAAGGAAGGACTGCCACTGCTGCTTCTTGCTTCTCTCACATTCGGATTTGCAGCCTCGTCTTCTTGGTGTGGCTTTTATTCTTATTATCGTTGGCTGCCCCTGGTATTCTCCTTTACTTCCACTCTTATAGTTGATTTTCTTTGCTCTGATTTGAGACTTTTTTTTCTTTCTTCACTATTTCATCATTGTCACCTTTCTATCACTATGAAGCCATTTGCTTCTATACTCTTTATTTTACTCACTATTCTGTCATTTCTCTTGAGTTCTTTTTTACTAGTTCTATATGTCTTCCTCATCTACCTCTAACACTACAACTCTCTTATCTGCTAGGAATTGTTCTCCACATCTAGGACTTATTTTCATTAATGCTACCTCCCTCATTCCCTTTAAGTTATCCAAAGGTGGCAACTACGCGTCTTGGCATACTCAATTTTTTAATCTTTTATTTGGCTATGATTTATTAGTTTATATTGACGGCTCTCTCAACTGTCCACCAGCATTGATTCATATTCCCAGAGAACCTAACCTAGTACCAAATTCATCCTGCAAGCTATGGTTACGCCAAGATTGGCTTATTCTCCAAGCTATTCAAGCTTCTGTCACTGAATCTATTGCCTCGCTTATGTCCTCCTGTGCTACTACTACGGAGGCTTGGACCAAGTTACAAACTACCTTAGCGAGTCGCTCACGGACTCGCATACTTGGACTACTTTCTAGCCTTATGACCTTCAAGTAGGAGGGCTATATTGTTGCTAACTATTTACAACATATCAAACTAATGATCGATGATCTAGCTTTGATAGGTCATTCACTTTCTGATAAAGAGGTACTCGTCCACATGCTTAGTGGACTAAGTTCAGAGTTCAAAGAACAAGTAGCAGCACTTCGCGCGTGTGACTCTCCAATTTCCTTGAAAAACTTTACGACAAGCTGACAAACTATGAAACTTACCTGAAGTTTGATGCCAAGCTGCCAAAACCTTTGCCAGGAACTCCCATCATAGCTCAGTTCAACCAAACACCCAAAAGGCACAACCACAAATACAATATGAATGCTTTAAAAGGTGTGACCAACTTTCCTACCACCTCTATGAGCAGCCACCCGTCGCTTCCTCCTCCATATCCATCGTACCTCAACCATCGTTAGAGTACTTCATTCTTATCACATCATCCTCCTCCTATATTTCAGCAACCGGTCATTTGCCAGTTGTGTCACAAAATTGGTCCAAATGCCAAAGTTTATCGGTTTCGACCTCGCCTCCCTGCTCCATCAACTTTACCTCAGGCAAGTGTCATGAATGCTCCTTGTGACAGTCAATCCAGTTGGATTGTGGACTCTAGTGCTTCCCATTATATCACTAACGATCTCCAAAACTTGTCGCTCCATAATGGCTCTGGCGGAAATGAAGACATCATCGTCGGTGATGGTAAAAGGATTTTTATTACTCATATTGGTTCCATGAAGTTTAATTCCAATACCACTTCTATCACACTCGATAATATTTTGTGTGCATCTCACATCAAAAGATTTTATTTTTATCTCTTAATTCTGTCACCAAAATCATACTTCCATTGAATTCTTTTCTGATTATTTTCTTGTCAAGGACTTGAGCACTGGAGTATCCTTAGTTCGCGACTTAAATAAAGACAACATTTATGAATGACTGTCAGCCTTGTTTCTCGCTCAGCCTATTGCCAACTCTTCCACTGTTGCTCTAGTTGACATATGGCATTGCCGGCTTAGTCATCCCTCTACCTCTCTTCAATAAGAATTGCTTTCTCGCTATTTAATTCCTGTTTTTAAATCTAATAATATTATTACACTGTGATGCTTGTCTGAGCAATAAGAGTCATCAACTGCCTTTTAGTACATCCTCTTTTTCCTGCTCTAAATTTTTTGAGGTTGTTTATACTGATGTTTGGGATCCTGCATCAGTTGTTTTCTTTGATAAGTTTAGATACTATGTTGTTATTGTAGATTATTTTACGAAGTACACATGGTTATATCCTCTTTGTCAAAAGTCTGATGTCGTTGTTGTCTTTTCTAACTTTAAAAACTTAGTTATAAACTACTTTAAACTACTATTAAAACTATCTATTCTGATGGTTGGGGTGAATATCAAGCCCTTGAATCTTATCTATCTGCTTGTAGTATTCAACATCTTAAGTCCCTTTCATATACTCCTCAACTGATTGGTTCTACTGAATGCAAACATTGTTATATTATTGAAACTGGTCTAACATTGCTCCATTAGGCTTCCATGTCATCTAGCTTTTGGTACATAGCTTTTCAAACTACTATCTACCTCATTAATTACATGTCCACTCCTATTCTACAATATCAATCATCATTTGAAAAGCTCTTTCAAAAATGCCCTAACCTACAAATATTAAAAGTTTTTGGATGTCTATGTTATCCATGGTTACATCCCTACAATTCTAATAAAATGCAGCCTCGTTCTTACCCTTGCATTTTTATCAGATATTCTCTTGAACATAATACTTTTTGATGTTATGACCCTCACTCTGCTAAAGTCTTTGTTTCTAGACATGTCACTTTTGTGGAGTCTATATTTCCCTTTCGAGATCATGGGCAATCTGTTGTCCCGTTGAGTTTCTCTAACATATCTTCATCCTCTAACATGCCTCTGCCAGATCCACACTCTCTTGTTACTTTTGTTCCACACCTTGCTTCTTCCTCCTCTCCTCCGGCTCCTCCACCTTGCTTTTTCTTCATAATGCTACATGGACCCTTATTCCCTCTCACTCTACACAAAATATTATTTGGTGCAAGTGGGTCTATCGAATTAAGAGAAACCCCGATGGTTCGATTGCTTGCTATAAAGCACGACTTGTGGCTAAATGATTTTATCAACGCTCTTATATTGACTAAACTAAGACATTTAGTGATGTTGTCAAACCTAGTACAATTTGGTTTATCCTAAGTTTGGCAATATCCAAAGACTGGTGCTTACGCCAATTAGATGTTAATAATATCTTTTTACAAGGGACTCTCATTGAAAATGTCTTCGTGGAACGGCCTCCAGGCTTTATACATTCTCAATATTCACAACATGTTTGTAAACTCCAAAAGGCCATTTATGGACTTCGTCAAGCTCCACGAGCCTGGTATACTGAACTTGGTTTGTACTTATCTTCAGTTGGTTTCATTAACATGGGTATACTATCTATCTTCCGATCTATGTGGATGATATTATTGTTACCGGTGATAACTCTATGGAGGTTCAAGTGTTTATTGAGCAATTGGCTGACAGATTTTCTATTAAAGATCTTAGTTGCCTGAATTATTTTCTCGGTGTCGAGGCCACGTTTACGTTTTTTGATCTCTTTCTTTTATAGAGAAATTATTCATGATTTGTTGTTGAAGATGAATATGTAGGATGTAAAAGAGGTTAAAACTCCTTTGTCCTCTAGCGAATCATTGAAGTTATGTGATGGTAGTCCTGCTACAGACCCTACTCAGTATTAACAGATAGTTGGCTCCTTACAGTATCTCGCTCTTACTCATCCTTATGTCTCTTTTACAGTTAATAAATTATCTTAACTTTTGCATCAGCCGTCTACTTTACATTAGACTGCTGTCAAATGTATTTTTCACAGTCTCACTCTTAGCTTCATGCCTTTGTTAATGCTGATTGGGCCAAAAATGTTGATGATAGAACCTCTACATTAGGTTATATTATTTTTCTTGGTGTTAATTCAATTAGTTGTTGTTCTAAGAAACAAAAGACAGTTGCTAGGTCTACTACTGAAGCTGAATATCGTGCTATTGCCACTACTGCTATTGAACTTAATTGGATCACCAACTTGCTTAAGGAACTTCACATTCACTCTACTTCTACTCCTGTTATTTACTGTGATAATATCGGTGTGACTTATCTTTGTGCAAATCCAGTTTTCCACTCCCACATGAAGCATATTGCTATTGACTTTCATTTTGTGTGAGATCAAATTATCTACCAGCAGCTTTGTGTTTCTAATGTTCACATAGCTGATCAACTTGCTGACTCTCTCACAGAGTCTCTAGCCCGCAAACTCTTTTCCATACATCGGTCAAAGATCGGCATCCTTGACAGGAGCTCGATCTTACGGGGGTATGTTAGCTGAATAGAATTGTAACGGAACGAGAAAATCTCGTTCATCAGTTGAGAAAAATCCTCAACTGACTCCTGTATAATAAGTGTTCACTCAATGAATAATACATAGCCTTTTACTTTCTCATTTCTTTTCAAACAAATACAATACAGCAAACTATTAAATGCTTTAGACCTTTTAATTCCTTAGAATTTGATCCAGCCAAATAGAGTAATAAGCAATCTATCCCTTGCTTTCGTTTTTACTGTACTAGCTGTCATTCTTTCCTTACTAAACAACAACAACAAATATCCTATTGGCAAATAATTGTGCACACTACCACAATAGCAAAGCAAAAACAACTCTTTTCTTTAACAGAATAATATTCTTTCAGTCGACAAGAAGACATAAAAGTGGATGGATGAAATCATTCAATAAGTACTAAGTATAAGTCATGAAAATCTTTCTTTTTTTTATCTCGTTTCCTGTATTGCTTGCCTGTAGCGAGTGAGCTACTAGTCTATGATCCCTAGCGAGCGATAGGTGATATTTATCCTTTTGAAATGCTCTCCTGAGCAATTCAGTCGCTGTGCTAATATCCATCGTTGTTGCCCACTGACGCTTGGTTGTTAGCTAAAATATAAAATCCCACTCACTACAGTATTACATAAGCATCATCGCAATCTTATAAGTTAAGTCTATACTTTAAAAATGGTTTCATGAAATTCATTCTTTGTTCACCTGCCCAAGTGAAGATGATGGAAGAACAAAGAAAGTACACCAGGAAAATCAGAGGTTAGCTTTGCTTTATGTACTCCACTACTTAAGGAACACTAGTTGGCTTTTGAATGATCAGCGATGCCCCTTTGGCTTGCCTTTACCTTCACCTGAGTGAGGAGATACATTTACAGAACGTTATTTAGGCACACACAGTTACAGATCGAATGAATAGATACTAGAATAGTTGGATTCACACAGGAAGGATCTATTGTGCCTACTTCTTTGCTTAACCCAACTCATGCTACCATTCCTTCAAACAAGCAAAGGAAAGCAAGCACCTTCCGAAGGAATATAAGCCAAGAAACCTCAGTTATTACCAAAAGTTCTAGACTATTTTTACATCCGAATAACAAAGGGAGGCATTCCGGCATCAGCTAGTTATTGTTTGAATTCTTTAAAGAATGAGCATCACTACAAATTGAGAGTACGCAAAAGAAAAGGTAGACTTAGAAAATCGTAACTGACGGTATTACCAAAAGGCGTATAGTGGAAGGACCTTTACTGGAACATTGTAGGGGCGCTCATGCGACCTTCCTTTAGTTGGCTCCGTCTGCCTATTCAATTATATTCTAGTTTATAAACAATTCGCGAGCTACGATAGCTGCAAACACTTGGTCTTAGCCTTCAAAGACTCATGGTAACACTCTGAGTAGTTTGTTGGGATCCTATTTAATACTTCATTTCCAATTACCTCTTTTCCCTTCTTCATTAGGGGGGCGGGGGAGGGTTTATTTCAAGCATTCCTTCTTGCTTTATTAGTTATGCTATCTTCTATTTAGTACTTTTGATTATAGGAGTACTTGACTTAAATACACTTCGAGTCAAAGAGGAAAGAAAAAGGCATTGGCTTCCAAAGGAAAGCGAGATATAAGACTATTAACAAAAGTAAGGGCAAGCTATCGCATATTCCCTATTGAGAAAACTAGAGATTGATATGGTTATAGCTTATCACGGTATACTCGAAGACGTATGGAAAATCATGTTTTAAATACCAACCATGCTTTCCATGGTAACACTCTGAGTGGTCCTTCGTCAGAGCTATCTTAGGCTTTCTTATCTTTTAGCTTATAGATCTTATCTACTCAACAACCATAAAAAGAAAAGAACGTATATAATAGCAGTACGATTACCATTGATAAGTGTTATGCTTTCTCCTCAAGCATGATTCAAAGATAGATAGTGAAGCAAAGCGCTTCCTCGAAGGTGAAGTTGAGTGACAAACGTACCTATCCCGAGTAACCAATATAGAAAACCTTGGGGTTAACAAGGCCCCCCCTTTCTCCTAAATCCCATTTTGAATTTACTGCTTGATACTTGTTCACTAGAATTTCTTCCAAGAAAGTTTGCTCTGCTACTTGCCCATTCGTTTCATTTGCTTCCACTCCCTCTCATCCAGAAAGCAATTATACATACTGACTTAAGAAGGCACAAGTCATACGAAGAGGCAAGCCTTCACGCATCTATATCTAGTATACCGTCTCTATCATATGTGTTGGGTTAAGAACTTTTGACTATGCTTGTGCCAGAAGAAGACAGGCAGAAGGAGTCAGCAACTTAAGCAAAATACCTTATATCAAAAAACCTTATGTAATAGAATATATTATAGGCAGAATATATTATGGGCTTTTATTATAAGCATTCAAAACGAGTACCAGATTAAAGGATGGTTCTTGGCGCAAGTTCAAGTATAGGTGCAATCGGGTCCATTTTAGTTGAAAGATTAGTTGCCGAAGCCGAAGATGGAAATGTATTTATTTGTTGTTGACAAGGCTAACAGTCAAGTTATTTCATCCCTTGTGTCATCTCCAGTTTCGTCTTCAAGTCGAGTTCGGGTTTACAAAAGAATCTAGTCCTATTGAAACAGTAAGTCAATAAGTCGATTTATTTCAAGTTATAGTTTAATCTATTGTTGAATCTGTTTGTCGACTAGAGAATGCATCAGTGGTGCGATATCTCGGTGTTGGCATGGGAAGGTGTAAGTTGAAATACTCCTTTCCATAAGCAGGATCCAAGAGTTATGTATGGGTCCTTTCTTCGCCAGCTAACAGAAGTTCGATTGGCACAAGATCAACCGTCAATTCCTTGTTTCCCTTTCATGAAGTATTTCCTTTTCCTGGTTGAGGTGAATCGACTCAAGAATAGGCTATTTCAAGATAATAAATTGGATAAGAAGATTGAAAAAGTAAGCCAGCTAAAAGTGTTGTCGTATCAAGAGGATCTTTCTTATGCAGAGGTGAAGTATAAAGTGAGCTCTCTATGGTAGCTAAGCTAATTAAGTAGAAAGTCAGCGCTAGGTACTCTTATGGCCTTTGCCTTGTGAAACTAATGTGGTGCTAGTGTTTTGCTTTACTTAATTCTCTTCAAGTCAAGTCGAATTCACCTTTTCATTTTAGAATGGAGTTTCAAATGCTTTTAGGCTAAAGGAATCTCAACTGTAAGCCGAGCGAGAAGGAATTCAACTTCAGTAGAGTCTGCTGAGTCTCTTTTTGTACCAGTTTCATCCCAAGGACTTAATAAGATTTTTCAATTCAGAAAAGAGAGAGTAAGGAGCGAGTCCTGTTTCTTTGGGTGCTTCAGACAGTAGAGTTCAGGGCAGAAGAAAAAGGAACAGAATGTTGTATTGAATAGAATCCTATTGTCATTATTTCATAAGAGGAAGAAGAGGCAAAACTCCCAATGAAGAAAGCACTTAGGCTAACAGAGCTCAAAACAAAGCGTTAGCACCCTCTCCCTTCCCTCTGGCAAGCCAATAAGCGTAAAGCACGCACAACGGGTAGATCGAAAGAAAAGCAACCAGTGTGTTTGTAGTTAGTTATAGTGTGAGGTTCCTGTGTTTAGTTAAGTAAGATACTCTTATCTATCTGTGTTTAGTTAAGATACTCGGATCACAACAAAAGCAAAAGAAGTAAAGTCGACATCTCCAAGATAACATAAATCAGAATCAAAAGAAGGTTAGTTGATAACACGGAGACAAAGACAACAACTATAGAGTCAGATGTCAGGTTAATGATTTTGAGAATAAGAGGTAAATAACTGCAAGAATAAACAAGCAACTGCGCAAAGAAGAAGATCAGTATTAGGTTAGGTAAATAAAAGATGTTAGGCGTCAAATGCCCTTTTTTGAATAGAACAAGCAACTACTAACCTAGCCTAAACTCAAAAATGGATTCCCCCAGGCACTCCCTAACTCAAATAAGCTAACCACACCCTATAGTACTAACTTGATTGATCGGAACCCTAACCAATAGCAAGCAATAGGTACCTCCATCTATTTATTGTGCTGAAGCCAAACCCATATACTCATGCATCATATGGCTAGAGTGTATAATAAAATTGTTTGCAGGACCATTTATTCCTAAGGATCGTGGAGAAGGTTACAATCATAAATAGGTAAGGCTCCCTATAGGTAAGATCACTCGCTAACAGGAAAGAAAGCCTTTACTCCTACTTATCATAGCGAGTCCTTGTCATCTATTCGATTACAACATTGCTTTTAATAGGGCGCTGGTGCAAAAGGAGGGCATTTATCGACTTCAGGAGTCCTATTCTTTTCGCATTTATTGACTTTCAGGAGTCTTATTCTTTTCGTGAGGAACCTTCAGTTAGGACTAGGTGGTTGGTAGTGAGGTAAAAAGGGTCTCCTTAGCCCCCTTTCTATTTTACTAAAAGATGGATGCATGCATGCCTATATACATAAATAGGGGCTATTACAGTTCTCGGATCTTCTTTCTTTCTATAGTCGAATATCATTGAAAAAATCATAATGACTTGGAAAAGATCTGTGTCGTGGTAACTTCCCATACTTTTGTTCTTGTTAATAAATAAAGGATCCTGCTCTCATCTTATTCCATTCGATAAAGGAAGAACCATCGCATCGCTCTAACAAAGACTAGGGCTAAGGTAATTAAAAGGAAGGAGGAGCTAGATCACATTTCATTAACCGAGACGAGACACGTACCAAGATCAATCATTCGCTTAGGAACAAAGTATCCTACCCTTTTTTGTGATAGGGTCATGAATGAGGAGGAGAAAGGTGTAGGCATGATTCGAGCTCTAAAAAGTGACTTCGTTACCAGATCAAGTAAGCTTAACTCTAACTAATGTGTTTACTAAGGGGAATGAAAAAGGCACACCCCAAGGTCATGACCAGCCGACCCTAACCCCCCTTTTCTTTTTTCACTGGCCGCCCAGCTCATTATTCCTTTCTTTTAGATCTGGATATAGTCTCACTTCAGGTCAGTGGAAGTATGTATTATTTAAGATCTATTATAGTATAGTATAAAATTGATATTATTTATGGCAAAAGCATTAGTGTGGTCTGATCTTTGACCCAACGAAAGGATACATAGAATAGAATCTACTTATAATATTTTTGGGTGCCAATATTTAATAGTAGAATAAAAAGTATAGTCCCTCGTCTCGAGGCTAATTCACCCAATCTATTTTTGGCTCACTCAGCAGAAAAGCTCACTCTCTTCTCGTATTTTAGCTTGAGCCCACCCGGAGAGACTCTGGCATCATCAGCCTTATTGTTCATGATGGTAAGAGCTATAAATCATCTTTTCTTCCACATTGGGTGTAGAAGTGCCCGCCCCGACCAAGTGAATGATAGGCTGCTGCAACTATGAATATGATAAATAACTACAAATTCCATTGATGAATCCTTCTTTCTTTCTTGACTCATTATGTCTAGTATACAATGGAAAGGCATTAACGCTAAATCAAACCAATAGGTACAGAAAAGGCATCAAAACGACCATAGGAAAACACACTAACTCTATTATTTGTTTCATTCATAAAAGATTCATCAATATTACTTTACTTTGCTTCACACTCTATCCTTTAGGTGTTGGTATTCTAGGATCAATTCTTTGCTTTACCCCCAACTATCCAAGATTGTAGATGCTGGTATTCTAGGATCAATTCTTTTTTTCGCGCTTAGAGGTGGGCCTTCTAGGGGATCAGATCCTTCCTGTCGAGCCAACCCAAAGGGTCAATTTCAGTGATCTTACCAACCACCGGATACAAGTAAAATGGAAGGGCTTTAAGATCTGAGTAGCATTTGATTCGAAGTTGCCCTGAAACTCTTGAATCGCATTGACTAAACTTGTGCTGCCATTATAGATGCGCTCTGGTGCAGTCTTTATAGAGGTGTAATAGCAGTTGACTCATCCGTAGATTCAAAGGTGTAGTTCTTCCTCTATCCTCTCTAACTCCTAGCTACTTGCTATAAAGTGGCTTTTCCTGTGCCCTACTCTAGTACTAATCCGAATCCAAAATCAAACGATGCAGATGTTAGCCCTGAGTCAGTCTTCCTCTACTTCTGAGACCCCGGCTCTAAGTTATTTAGCTTTGGCAAGCTGCCATTTCCGGGTGCTTTAGCTATCTAGCCTTACTATTGTGAATAAGATGGGGTGCACTGGTCCCAGAGCAAGCTATGAAATCTAACTTGAAAAGAGAAGAAGATGTTCTTGAATAAGATAGGGTGATATACTCCTTCCCTCGCCTATGAGAAGCTTAATAAATGTATTTTAGAGTAAAAGTCAAACGATGCAGGTGCAAGGCAAAACCTTTAGTCTTGGTTTCATTATCTTAATCTCATATTTCCATCATTCAAGGAACCTCCATAGAAAAGCATTATAGCCCATAGCGAGAAGAACCTTTAAAAGAGAGGGAACTAGAGTAGGGAGCAGAGCACAAAAGAAGGATAAAAATGAATACTTTTCCTTAATACCTATGTCCTGGATAGGGAATACACAAGAATAAGCAGGAAATCACCCGGGCCTCCATTTATGTCGGGTCACAGGTCTTTTACTCCAATGTAAGCTCATAGGAAATAGGGAATAAAAAAGAATCTCATAAAGAAATATATATAAGAAATAAGAAGAAAGAAGAAAACTATATAAGAAAGAATAGATCTCACATTCATTCATTTATGTAGAAGAAAGTAACCTAACGCAACAACACCTCTCTCAGGGTCGGGGGGAATCTGAGAACGATTCGAGCTGTATGAGTAGAAGGTCTTCCCCTCCTTCCTATGGTTTTTGTGGGAGGATTGTTTCTTTACATCTATCCCAATGAGCCATCTATGGAATGGTTGCAGTTGATGTTCGATCCCGAGGAGAAGGGGGATATATTTCTCATTTCTTTATTTATGTTGTGCCAACACAACACAAATCCTCATTTTCTATTCTTCGGGTTGCTAACTCACAGGACTTAATATATCTCAGCTTTAAAGTGCGACTATTCCTTTTTTACACATTAGGGGATGCAGCAACAAATTCGTCTAGACTATTGGTATAGTCTATAAAACCACGACCAATCCTCAAAGGTAATGAAGGGAAAAAGTAGCATGTCGTAATCAAATCAGATTTCTTTCTTAATTACAAATGCAAATGGAAGCTTTTAGTTTCATAAAATTCATAGAATCAAGTAAATTAACACCTTACTGAACTTATAATGTACACAAAACTCATCTAATAGAATTCTTTAACCTCACACCTGACTCTCTTCAATTGATTCGAGACTTGATCCCACCATAATCTAGTAACCACAAGATGATCCCAATCTCATTCTTTTAGTACAATAATTTGAGAATGACAAACAGAATAGCCTGACCCTTTTTAGATACAGATTCATAGTACTGTTACTTATGGGCTAACATTCAACAGATATTGGATATGGGCTAACATTCAATGGATATTTGAAAGAGCAGTATGTGATGTGACTATATTATAGGGTTTTCAGGTGTGCCATGAATGAATGGGGATTTGAGAGTCAATCATTACTTTATGTTATTAGATGGTATTTCGCTTCTTCTTCCAATGCATCAAATTTAAGATCATTCGCCGCTAGTCTACAACCTGTGGTTCTACCTAAGTTCATTATCAAATCAAAATGCAACAGATCGGGCTGATCCATTCTCTTCATGTGGGGGTGCAGATAGGATGTCCTCCTTAATAAGTTCTTCGACATTAAGGTAATCTATAAGGAGGTTGTATCTCGAAAATCCAAGGTTGGCGGGCTTTGAAGCGCAATTACGCAAAAGAGTCATCGCAAAAAATTCAAGTGATGACACTAGCAAATGAGAATACTATTTTCATTTAAGATAAGGAATAGAGGGCCTATCGGGCTAAAATCCAAAATAACCTCTTGTCACGGACAATAATGTAAACAAGGTGTTCGATGAAATGCTTGTGTTAGTCCGTGTCCTTCGGTTTAGGTACATATCTTGTACAATAAGAAGCAGGCTTGCAATAGGCTTAGCAGCCCTAGTTTGATTTGCTTTATGGCCAAGTTTGGCTTGTAAATACAAGTGTGTCTTATAAGCACTTGTGGAGACTTCGGTCTTTAATGGACCATTATCCTTTGTGTGCAACCTCTCTGAGTTTGTAATGTCCATAAGTGTAATTTGTATTTTGGCTTTATAAAGTGTTTTTCTTGAGCAATTGCTTGTGGATCCCATGGGAATTGCTTCTTCTGGTCCGTTTTCTCTTTTTCTAAGTCTGTGGGACTTTAGGAGATCTCGGGGAGGGCTGACCTTTGCGAACGGACACGCATGGGTGCCGCACGGCTTAGGCAAAATCAGCTAAGCCCGTGACAGTGTGGTATCAGAGTGGGACAAGTACATGCAGAAACACTTGTCATATAAACGTGGGGGACCTAGCTAGGCTGTGTAGAGAATAGCCAGCACGTGCAACCGTTTGGGGAAACGGACATTGAGATGTAGGGAAAGGTGTCGCTCAGAGGAGTGGGCATCCTGGTTTGGCATTCAAGGAATAGCCAACCCCTTTACGCGAGAGGCACCACGAGGATAAGCAAGCGAAGAAGAATGCGTAGCACACAAAGATTGGGATGGTTGAGTTCGCGCTATAGCTCAATGTTAGTAACCAAACTTGACGGTGCTCAAGGCAAAGCGGGGCGCTTGGTAAAAGATGAGACCGTGCAAGGTGGGAGGTGTTGTGTAACGACCGAAAGAGTTGTGCAAAGCTCACAAAGGTGAGGGGAATTGCTAACTCGAAGGATTCAGAACTCATGCAAGGGATTGTACACGGATGACGGAGTATTCATGGCCATCCCAAGGCGCGATTAGAGTTCGGAGCCATGGAGCATCAGAACTTTCTCTTCGACATGGAAAGGATATGTCCGTAAGTGGCTGAAATGTGCAACAAATTCAGCATGTTGCTAGACCTTGAAGGGTGTAGTGGAGACTGTATTGGAGAAGGGTCGCAATCTAGCAAGTACATTTGTGGGTGTAGAACAAAGCATAAGTTAAGTAAGACGGAGTAGTCCAAAGGGGATGATGGTCTCTGAAACTTCCAGTGGGAAGTATGTAAAGAGAAAAGTTGCTCCAGCAGGACAGATATCCAACAGGGATGGGTCCTAGTTCTCTAGTGGGAGAATCATGTGCAACGAATTTCACATATTGAGTAAGAGTTCCTCAAGGCTATATCTCGACAAAGCTCAACGGACCGAGTGAGCGACGAAAAGTTATCGCATGATCTCAAAGGAGGTAATGCATTGGTGGATGCATTTTGAGATCAAGTGGGGGAGCAATCCAAGGCAACATCATATGAAGGCACACTTAGAGTCGATGCAGAAATCGAACTCAACAGAGGGCTGACCCGTAGAATGGTGGACATGAGGGCCACTATCAACTCAGTGCAAATCGAGGAGCAGAGTGACTTGGGTGGAACTCGGTGAAGTATCCAAGCCGTATGAAGGGAGTCGACATAGAAGATGGAACATGGAGCGGAGGCACGGAGCTTTCCTTGGACAGAGGTCAAGGGCATGAACTCTTGTAGAGGCAAGAGTGGGATCATGTCGTTCCATGGGTTCTCCATTGTGATGGGATAGACTTATTTTGCATGGTGCCAAAGATGAAGGGAGTTTCAAGGCACATGCAAGCTACCTCAGATGCATTTGATGGAGTAACTAAGGTGATTCAACTTGCGGAGGCAAAGTTGGGATCATGAGACCTTAGTACGGGGCAAGAGGACGTGGAGGCGGGTACTCTTGAAGAATATGGCACAGTGTTGCCATTCAAGTTATCAGGAATAGGAGGTGCATAACAAGATTATGTTGGTAGGGGATAGAGGCCCAAGATCCAGACAATGGTGCACCAACTCTAGCGAAGTCAGAGGACTTCAGGAGCTACTAAGCGACAGACTGTCCTAGAGCTATGCTTCGTCCAGGTGTAACCCAGGAGTGGGGGGACGAAGGGAATTGCCAAGGAGCGAACTAAAAATCGGAGATGGCGGAGGCCCTACGACGTGTTGGCAGAGGCCACATGTGGAGAAGTCGTAGTCCGAGTTCATCACACAAGAATCTGTATGCAATGGAGATGTCACTAGGAGGCGACATGGTGCAGCGGATCGTGGTGGAATAGTTCGTGGCAATGCAATACAGGCAATCTTGTCCCGTGAGGGATAAAAATCATGCGGAGGTATGATCAAGAGTTACTGGGAGCTCCACTTTGGTGTACGACACAACAAGAAGAAGCGCTATGGATTCAAGGAGTGAATGTCGTAGTACCGCAGAGGGTCTTCGTGGCCAAAGCTTACATTAGATGAAAGCCTTAGTCATCGATACGGAGCTGTATACCACCGAGGAAGAAGTCCAAGTGTATGCAGTGAGTCCCATGGAGGGGACATGATCATGTGAATGATCGAGCTGGGAGCTCCACTTGGTGAACAATGCAATGATAAGAAGAGTGGATTCAAGGAGTGAATGCCACAAGATCACAGAGTCTTCCATGTATATGCATCAAAGCTTGCATTAGATGAAAGCCTTGGTCGTCAGCATATGGGGGCTGTGTACCACCGAGGGAGTAGTCAGATTGCAAGTACCAGTGAGTCCCATGGAGGGGACTTGATTAACCGGAGCAGTTGGAGAGTTGGACTGCTTCAGTGCTCACATTCGCTTAAGGGAGCCCGACAAGTCAGAGGACAAGACCGAGTAAGCGAACGTTGCTACCAAGGAAGCTAAGGAGAACAGAATCGGCGCGAGCCCTGCAACAAGATGGCGGAGGCCATACATAAGAGTTGTAGTCTGTCTCTCATTCAACCAAGGAGAACTGCTAGGAGGACATAGTGGTGTCGAAGCAGGTGGTCGAAAGGGGCGAGGAAGCGACGATGAGTCTAACGGGGCTCAGCTACCCAAAAGAAAAGCGTCGGTTAAAGAGGAGGTGGACTCGGAGGAGCTCCACAGTGCCACAGAGGCAGATCTACCGATCGCGAAGGAAGGGATGAAGATGCAAGGTAACGGATAGTAGTGCTATGGGCTTGGCAACGCCATGGTACCACAGATACTGGACTTCCGTGAAGTCATCGATCCCTTGCTCTCATGAAGGGACAACATTGGTCATAAAAGGGGCCAAGGAGGTGGAGAATGCAAAGGTAAACTCCAAGTACCAAGACGAGGCAGAAGGGCAGAGGCCAAAAAACTTCATAAGACCGATGTCGATGGGTTTCTTATCCAGATAGCCGAAATTAAGGGACTTCGGGTTGATGCAGGAGTGCTCGACCAAGGAACGAAGTAGGCAGTACATCAAGAGGAGTAAGCGACAAAGGTGATGGAGAAGACTGTACAATCCCAAAGGCGACCAGATCTATCAAAGACTTACTCCAAGTTGGGGGACTCCAAGTTGGGGTAAACTTTTTGCTCTTTTCGGGCAAAATTCTTCCAGAAGTTCAATGGCAGTGGGAAGGCAAATCATAGTAGCTAACCCAACGCAAGGAGTGCAACCACTTCAAGTGCTTCAGAAGTATGAGCAAAGAGCAGGCAAATGTTAGTACCCAGCTTAATGCATGAAGTACAAACTCGAGGAGGCAGGCGAAATCAAGTAACCTTTACCAGGCGAAATTGAGTAACCTTTGCCTTCTCAACTTGTGAGAATGGGTGAAACTGAGTACCCTAATTCTCTTAACTCGAGGAGGTGAGTGAAGCCAAGTAACCTTACCTTCTCAACTACGAAGAGTATGGGTGAAGTCAAGTATCCCAGTTCTCTTACTTATCCATGCAAGGGAACTCTGCACAAGTTCAATGATCCTTCAAAGAAAGCTTATGGAAGACAATGGTTGTCAAATCCTCACGTGACAATTAACAGTGGAAGAAGGTTCAATGGGTAAACATTATGGAGAAAGGACCTTAAAAACTTCAAAGTCTGCGAGGCGATGCTCAAAAGCTCCAATAAGCATCCACCCAGTTCAAGCAATATGAGCATACTGCAATACTAGCACATAATAAGGCAGGTCTTTTCCTTCATAAGAGAGATCCACGAGAACCAACAAGGATCAGCACAACTCAGCTAACCCCACACCAGATTCAGTCATTGGTGAGTTGAAGCAGCATGATGGATCAGAGTTCGACTACTCAACAACAACGGCGAAGAGTGGCTAGGAGCCAAAGGGGCATGTTGCCAAAGCAGAAGATTAAAGATTAAGCAGAATGCGAGGAGATGCAGCGTCTACAGTGGCTTCGACGAGGACGTAGAAGGAATAAGTGGGGGAGAATGTCACGGATAATAAAGTAAACAAGGTGTTCGATGAAATGCTTGTGTTAGTCCGTGTCCTTCGGTTTAGGTACATATCTTGTACAACAAGAAGCGGACTTGCAGTAGGCTTAGTAGCCCTAGTTTAATTTGCTTTATGGCCAAGTTGGGCGTGTAAATACAAGTGTGTCTTATAAGCACTTGTGGGGACTTCGGTCTTTAATGGACCATTATCCTTTGTGTGCAACCTCTCTGAGTTTGTAATGTTAATGGGTGTAATTTGTATTTTGGCTTTAAAGTATTTTTCTTGAGCAGTTGCTTGTGGATCCCGTGGGAATTACTTCTTCTGGCCCGTTTTCTCTTTTTGTAAGTCTGTGGTTTAGGAGATCTTGGGGAGGGCTGACCTTTGCGGATAGACACGCATGGGTGTCACACAGCTTAGGCAAAATCAGCTAAGCTCGTGACACTCTGGCGAGCTCTGTCTCAGCATGAGTATAAATGATGACTCTAGTTTGTGAATCGATATCTTCTTGATCAGAGAGATGCAACATGCAATTCATGCTCTTTTTCGAAAGACGCTTGATGAGCATATATGCTTGTTGTAAATGCCCACCTGATGATGTCGTTCTTTGATGAGATGCGTGACTAACTCGATCAGGAATTCCCGCTCAATCGCTAGGATATGAAGGGAATTCGTCTACTGACTAAAATGTTCGCGATCAACTTATTACTTGCAGACCCAACTCTTTATCTAAATCCAATTCTAGGGCATATTGATCATAAAGATTATAGTTTCTGAGGTGATTTCTATTATCTCTGTGATAGACTCAACTCAGCCCTGCCCTGTTACACATTTTCCATTCTTGGGGTGACCCGGGCTTTACTCATTCTTGTACTAACTCTCCATATGCATGGTTTTCTTACTAGGGTGTCTTGGTAAGCCAGCAACTTGTAATGTAGGCACCACAACTCCAAGTTATTATCTAGTAAGAATGTTCTGACTGATGAGCGAATGAGTCTAACAACAGCCCGTTATATGGAATATCTAAGCCCCTTTAGGATAATTATTTTTTTCTATGTTCTATGCTATGGAAAGCATGTGAAATGAAATCCTTTGATTGCTTGTTATGGATAGTGAGTCTTTCTTGTTCCACTAGCTTATGGATAGTGAGTCTTGCTTGTTCCACTAGCAAGGCAACCACTAAATGATCACATGTCTATTTCGTTATTACAATCTTCTTTTTTTACGGCAAAGACCAAAAGCTACGTGCAAATTCTCATTGGATCTCTCTTGTTCTTAATAGCGATGGCTATTTATTTAAGTCTTCGGGTAGCACCACCAGATCTTCAACAAGGTGGAAATTCTTGTATTCTTTATATACATGTTCCTGTGGCTCGGATGAGTATAGTGACTTATATCGCAACGGCTATAAACAGTTCCTTATTTCTATTAACAGAACATCCCTTTTTTCTTTGCTCTTCTGAAATTGATATAGAAATTGGTGCTTTTGACACTTTTTTCACCTTAGTGACTGGGGAGTTTTGGGGAAAGCCTATGTGGGGTACCTTTCGGGTACGGGATGCTCATTTCACTTCTGTATTCATCTTATTCCTTATTTACCTAGGTGCACTGTGTTTTCAAAAGCTTCTTATCAAACTGACTCCTATTTCAATCCGTGCTAAACCGATCGATATAACAATAATA